>CM074719.1:378577095-383377095 GCA_037306005.1 Rhinophrynus dorsalis
TTAGGCAGATGGACTCAGGAGACACATACACCAAGATGATATCTTGCTTACTTATGGTAGGCTACACTGAATATAGCTTCCTGTTAGTTGGAAATCATAGTTACACTAAAGCTGGGGTAGACAACCCTGGTCCTAAAAAAAGGTACCACCAGTGCATGTTTTAGTATATAACTGAATAAGCTCATGCAGATCAGTGAATGTGACTGAGACACGAATTAGTCCACCTGTGCTCTAGCTGGGATATCCTGAAAACATCCACTGATGGTAGCTCTTGTGAAGCAGGGTCTTCTACCCTAAAGATTCCCATAGCATCTCATTCATTATTACATTGACTTGCATGTGCTCTTCCTAACCCCATAAATTATAGATAACAGTAGGATACAAATGAGTTCCAGAGCAATGCATTTCAGACCCCTATTGTGCTTAAGGGCTTAAAAAGACAAAACTGCATGTGCAAATTCAGCTCAAGAGCTTCAAAGTATCCCTATTCATTCTATGTTTGAAATAAAATCACATTTGTTGCTGGAGGGCCTCGGGTTGCCCAGCTTTGGTATACATGGTGCAATATGGTTTTCCTGGAAGATGTGATCACGAATTGTGGTTGCGTAGCAGACAATCGAGAGTTGTTTGTGTTTTTTTTTAATTACGCACCCATCTCAGTTTTTCGTCAGATTTACTAAGGACGTGTTGTTATTCTGTGGTGCCAACTGATTTTTACAATAAGCATTGTGAACCCACGTCTTGTCACCAATGTCAGTCTAGTTTTGCACAGGTTATAGACTAAAATCATGTTGTCACCTCTGCAGTACATCCTCTGCGCTATACTTTTAGTGAGATGTTATGGAAAGCTTTAGGGTATTCAACCCTGGTCCTCAAAAGCTGCCAACAGTGCATGTTTGCAGGATATCCCAGCTGGAGCAGAAGTGGACTAATTAGTGGCTCTGTCACTTTTTTAATTGATCTACCTGAGCTCATTCAGGGATATACTAAACACATGCACTGTCCTATAATAACTCTATGTGGTATTGCACATTTAAAAAAAATAAATTATGTGAAGAAAATCCCATCTCTCAAACCTTTATGGTTTGAGAGACATTTGCATCTAAAGTTCCCTCCTCTTCTCCTGATATCAGGTGTAAAGCTGACAGCAGGAGATTCGAGTCGGCCGACTCGAGGAGGCGCTTCAGCAGTGAAGTAATTATTTTTAAATAACGCTATTTCGGCTCTGCTGAAAATCCGCTTGACGGTCCCAGGACCGGGATCTCCTGAGATATGAACGCTTAAGGCAGGGGTATTTACACCTTTGTGTGCCAACACAATACGATGGATGCCTCTCTGTCACTCAAACAGTTAAAAATTGGTGTGTATGCTGCTTCTCTTTGTTTGTTTCATGTGGGCTGTAGGTTCTTGATAAAGCAGTGTAATACTGTGAAATTAGTTAAATGGCTTTTAATGAATGTTTTATGATAATTTTATTATTTTAATAAAGCATTTTGCATATTCTCGAGAAACAAGAATCTTCTTCGTTTTTCCTGTGCATTCAGCCTGAGCAGAGACAGGGCAGTATTTTCTCTGGTGGTGGATTTATTTGTCAGGGCTTATATCAGTTATCAACCACTACTAAATGTGAGCTTATTTGCTTGGTTTGCAAGTGATAGAGTACAAAGCAGTTCTATATGCATACTTCTTAGTACATTTCTATTCATACATTCTCCTTTTATTGCCATTGTCAGGTTTATTTATAAAATGAATAATAATTTAAAGATTTGATACACATGAAAACATAAAATAAACACTGTTTTAATGTAAGCAATTTTTAAAAGAAAGCAGAAACCTTCTAATAATAAGCTATCGCCTATCTATTACCAGGAAATCTTAATTGCCCTATGAATTTAGCCCTCTTCAGTCAGTCCTGGGTATCAGGTGACCAACATGACCATACCTGGGAACTTTGACTTCTGAACTCCCCGGAGGGGAGTGCTGTGATGCCACTGTGTGAGATGAATGAGGGCATTGGCAGCACAAAAATGGGTGGGGCTTAATCGAGAGTGGAGGCGGGGCTTTCTTAGACATGAGTGCTAGGAATTGGCTGAGGAAGGAGGAGAAGTAGTCAGGGAGTGGGAAGAACAGACAGTGAAGGAGTATAAGTGGGCAGAGTTTTAACTCCCGACATCTGGAGAATCAGCCTCTACCCAAAAACCGGAGTCTCTGGGGCAAATCCAGAGCGTTCTCAGCTATGGACATGACAGTTGCTAGCAGGACCACAGGATTCAAATTCAGCCCTCTGCACATGGTAATATTAACCATTTACAGACCAGAGGGGTGTGCAACAGATTGCTATAGAATGCACTGTGCACCCCTCTAGTCCTAAAAGGGTTAATTAGGTTAAGGCACTTTTCTTGCATCTCAAGTTTAAAAGACTACCAACAACTGTCATGTCCATCTCTATGGACAAGACATCCAGAACTGAGTGAAGATGTTATCTTTTAAACAAGGCACAAAGGCAAAATTCATGAGGGCCATAAGGATTCACTGGCCATGGTAAGAGATGTGGAGAGGGGTTAAAAGGAGTTTTTACTGCTTTTTTTAAGCAAATAGTTTTAATGGACTGTCCATGCACTGCCAAACTGCTGATATCACACCCACCCTGCTCTGCAACATTAGATATTGCAGCCAAAGTACAAGAATAACTTGGCTTTATTAACCCTTTGAGTGCTAGAGAGATATCCAATCCATTGCAATGCAATGTGTTAGATACCTTTCTGGCACTCAAAAGGTTAAAGGTTTAAATGAATTATTGCGTATAATGCATATGGAGAGCACTAGTCTATACAGGAAGAGGGTTGCTATGGAGTCTATGCCAGGGGTAGTTAATTGATAGATCTTTATGTATTGGAGACTACAACTCTCATCATCTCAGAAAGCCATTGGTTGGTTGCTTGCTTGCTTGCTTGGGGATGATAAGAGCTGTAGTCCCCAACACCTGAAGGTCCAAAATGTGACTTCCCCTGGTCTCGGTAATATTTTAATTATTTTTAATTGTTTTCTTCCATTACTTCTAATCTGACTTTCATACCATCAATCCAAGCTGTTTTCATTCGTAGGCTACTTTTCCACCAGAGCAAAAGCCTTGTGCATACCATGTCAATGACACGGGACTATGTACAGCTTTCAAAGAAAATATCACAACCTAACTGCAAATAGGTGAGCGTTCATTGCAAAATCCAATCAAATTATGGAAGTCACGAAAAAGCAGTGAAAACTCATAATCAAACTGTTTATACAATGTGATACACTCAAATGATTGAACTCACAGTATTATGATTTTGCAATAATCCCTCATCTGTTTGCAGTAGTGCTTTGACCTTTTATCATCTGGACAATATCGTTAAGCTACATTGATTGTGTTTTTTCTGAAATTGTTTGCTTGAATTGCTGGAATCCTTGCCAGCATCCAGTACTGATGACTGACTTAAGGAAGGTGAGCAAACCTCCCGTTTTGTACAGGACATTTATGAAAAGTCTGTAGAGCTGAACAGCTAGCAGTATAACCCTGCAGAGTGTATTTTCCATAAGTGATCTGCATAAAGGGGAAGTCACATGAGGATAATCAGTGTAAGTCTACAAGTCTGTTATTATGATTTCCCCATGCTCAATACGAGATAACTGAATGCAATTTCAGTCCTAACATTCAGCAGGTGCATTGATTGCATTCCTATTTGGAACAGTAATGTAGCTAGCCTATAGTCCATCTGGGATATTTCCACCACTAATTGTATTCTTCTTGATAGGAACAGGTGCTGGACCATAACACGCCATTATTAATTTACATCTCCCTTCTTAAATAGCACTTTCTTCCCTGTAGATTGAAAGCTCTTACAAGCACAGTCTTCAGGGGATATACAATATTGAGACTCATTTCTTAAGCTTGATTATAAAGGGTGCAAAAAAACACCACAGGAACTGAACCAGCACAATGGGATTACCTGTTCTTGATGGGCACTACAGTATATCATCAAGTAGTACAGTTATGTGCACTACGGGAATGATTGATGGATAGAATGCAATTTGAAATAGAGAAAGGTTCAGGTTATATCTGTTTTCTAATTTACTCCTTTGGACCAATAAGAGTAGCTTTATATTTATTGCTTATAATTGACTTTTTATTGTTATTGAGAACTGTTTTATAGACTTCTTACAATTAAGTATTTGGTGTTTCTTAAATTTCAAATGGAGTATGTAGCTCAAGTTAGCTTGCATTTATTGATGCTTTATTAAGCCTCTGAGTGCCAGAGGGGTAGGCAACGCATTGCTTTGCTTTGGCACTCAAAGGGTTAAATACCGTGCTTTGCTATTTTTCTGTGTGTGCTGTTATGGTATTTGTTTGATATGTCTACTACATACATATAACAAATGTAGAAGAGAGTTGCACTAGTCTAGTGCAAAAACATAGTGTTATCACTCACCACCACATATGAGATATGGTGCTGGAAGAAACAGGATGAGACGAATCATCCAAATGGAATACGGTAGAAAAAAGATCTTCCACACTCTGTGAGCTTCATAAAATCACTTATTTATTGTAGACAACACACGAGACACTATCATACAATAGTCTAACGCATTTCGCACATACAGTGCTTACTCATAGACAGAGTCTATGACTAAGCACTGTGTGTGTGTGTGAAATACATTAGAATATTGTATGATAGTGTCTCGTGTGTTGTCTACAATAAAGAAGTGATTTTATGAAGATCACAGAGTGTGGAAGATCTTCTTTTCTACTAAACACATATATACACATTATTTCCCATTATACTGGACAATCGTATTTGCTGGTACTTTTACATAAAGGATATGAGAGAGAGTTGTCTCTCTAACTGAAATATCAACACTTTGGCTGTATGTTCAAAAGAAAAGTGGAGGAGTTCTGGGGCAAACCTTTTGTACTGTAGGGGATAACAAAACATTCTCATTGATTTCAATGGGGATTTTAATCCCTTGAATGCTAGAGAGGTCTCTAATGCATTAATTCAAGGGGTTAAAATCCCCATTTAAATCAATGGGAATTTTGTGGATATTTTATTTCTCCCCTTTAGTGCAAATGGTTTGCTCCAGAACTCTTCCTCTTTTTCCTTTTGAACATATAGCCCGTTGAGTGCATTGAAATGCATTAAATACCACTCTGGCACTCAAAGGGTTTAAACAAATTCTCACTATGGAGTGTTCTCGGAAGACACATTTGAATAAACATATCTGCTCTGTGCTCTGGTAGACCATCAAATTTAGTACACCTAAATAATTAATCCACCTTGTTCAGTGCTATGCTCAGTTTACCATAATCAGAAGGATATAGAACTGATGTCTCAGCCTTTTATCTTGTGTCAATAAACTTGGATTGCAGTACTCCATTGTGCACTTCCAATCACATAATCGCTCATCACTTTCTCATGATGTCACCTTTAATTCATCTAAAATAATAGATAGCAAGAACCAAATGCAGATTTCATTGAGTTTTTCTAGAAAACATAGACATTCCCATCTTGCTAAATAGAACTGCCTCTCTGTTTGTATCCCTTAACCCACTGAGTGCCAGAGATGTACGCAACGCATTGATTACAAAAAATTGGGGCTTTTTTTCAGGCACATAAGTAAGTTACAGGTATATATTTCTATGAAAAGACAACACAGTAGAGCAAGCAGGGTGCCGTGGCACTTAGGTGTGCTACAAATATCCACTTAGGGTGCACCTTTTTACCTATAAAGACTTTGACACACAGGCTTTAATAGAAGTTTTTATGCACAATATGTGCATTTTTGTTATTTGGATTATTAGGCCAAAGAATAACTAACTATTACTTACTTGTACTCTTCCTAACACCCTAATAACATATAACAATTTAAGGGTGTCCCTAAAAATCAACATTGCTAGGAGTGCAATGAACAAAAAAACAATGAACTTACATTACTTTCTTAATCTGTTGTTTAGTTCATATTGTTAAGCAAGCCATAGAGGAAAGGAACACCCAGAAATGTCATTAGACTGCCTTACTGCCACCCTCCCCCAGTGCAAGAGTTTAGGGCTTGATACTATTACCACCGGTAAAACTGGTGGTAATAGCAAAAACACTAACACCTAAAAAACTCAGCCTTGTATCTCAGCTATTCTGTTACTGGAGCTTTGTGGGATCACTAGTATAGCTACATTTCAATCGTAAGCTGTGTGTTATTACAAATTAAACAGAGATACACAAATGATACCTCAGACCTTACAGTTGCAATGGAGCTACAATGGAACTGTAGTTCAATTTCAACTGTAAGTGCTGTGGTATCCCTTGTATTGCTCCATTTCATGTGTAAACTTGATGGTATAACTTGTGTAGTTTAATTTCGATTGTAAGCTCCGTGGTTTCATTAGCGTAGCTACATTTCACTATTAAGGTATGTGGTATTACAATTGAAATAGAGCTACATAAGTGATACCATAGAGCTTACAGTCAAAATTGAGGTACACTAGAATTGTAGTTCAATTTCAATTGTAAGCTTGTTGGTATTTCTAGTGTAGCTTCAGTTCAATTGTAAGCTCTGTGGTATCACTTGTTTTACCTCAGAGCTCAGAATATTAATGAAAGTTATAAAATTGGCAAAAGTGGGTGGGCTGGAGTGATACCTTGGGGAGGGGACATATGTGGGTGGGGTGTAATAAAGAGCAGGGTAACACAGTTGATGACGCTGAAAAAAGACGTGTCCATCAGTTCCAGCCCATGCCAAAAACACCCCTGTTGATCCAGAGGAAGGCAATAGAAAAGCCCTCTGAAGCAATTTCTGATTTAGCCCTAAGTGGGTAAAAAAATTCCTTCCTGACTCCAAATGCCAGTCAGATCATTCCCTGGATAAACATCCATAGTAACATAACAGGGTAAAGGGGGCCCATGACCTCAATTTCTCCGGGGGCCCTGGGTGCTGTCAGTCCGTCCTTGGGCAAATGAAAGTGTCCATTGATTTAAATGTCTTTTTAACCCCTTGAATGGTAAAGAAGTCTCCAGGACATTGCAGAGCAATGTGTTGGAGATCTATCTAGTGGTCAGTGAGTTGAAAGACATATTTAAATCAGCTGGAATTTAGGCAGTCTTTATATGTCCCCTGTGGTGAAATTGGCTTGTTGCAGAATAGCACCTGTTTAGCTTCCTGGATATGGCCCCTAGTAGCTTCCTGGATATGGCCCCAGACAATGTCTGTGTTTCATTTTGTGGTTAGAGAAAACCTGATTTTGAAATGATGTAATCAAGAGTGGTAAGGAAGCTGTCTTCTTCCTGTGATAACACAGACTAGATAATAGGATCAGAAAAAGCCCTGATAAATAATAAATCAGTTTACCTTCCAGAATTGAGAACTATTTTAATTATAGATTCTTCAATTAAGATTAGGTGTATTACATTTAATAAAGAAAACTGGATCAAACAGCCACATTTAAAAAAACAAAACAAATGATAGCATCACTGTAAACAAATCCGTTAATTATACACAACAGAAGGACTTATGCAGACAAACAAAAGAGAATCCATTTTAGAGTAAACTAAGTGCACTGTGAGTGTGTGGGTGTGTGGGGTGGGAGGTTAACTAGGATTTAAACGGGGATGCAAACCCCTTGAATGCTAGATTGGTTTACTAAACCATTAGCTATTTGCATAACGCAATTCATGTCCTTCTCAGGTGATCATTATTACTATGTCATTCAGCTGTAATTTTCCTCCGCTATCATTATTCAATTTGCCAGTCATTTTAACTGCACAGAGTTTGAAGTTGCAGTGAATCGGTGGGTATCACCTTTCCAGTGCTAGTTGTCCATATGGCATTTCCCCTCATCTACTGCAAGCTCTCATCAGAGTGAATATAAGCCTTGTCCCCAAAGGACCTTACATAAACCTGCACATATGGCAGAGTGCAAAAATGCAGAATATTCTGCATTAGTTTTGAAGTAATGGCAATCCCTGTATTTTGTTCTCATCATTATTACACATAAATATGATATGACATGGAAAGTAGTAAATAGAAAAATAAACAGAGGGAAATGTAAAGCTGTTTTTTGTGGCTAACGAACAATTCAACTCATTTTGCCAAGGTGAATCCATTAGTAGATGTTAAGTAGTGAATTGGATTGTATGTTTTAGCATCATGCCTCACAGATTTACATTCAAAACACATAATATACATAAATGTGTGAGAGAAAGAGAGGGAGAGAGACACAGGGAGAGACACCTATATGGTAAGCACTCATAGAACCAGTGCAATTTGGAGTGTACTAGTAAGTACTCATGAGGATCCTCCCAAATTCATGAGTCTCTGCACGGCTGCATGCCTCTCGGGGACCCATGAACTGATTTTGCTAAAAAAAAAAAAAAAAAAAAAAAAAAAAAAAAGTTCAGTGGTCCTCAACTGACGGCAGCCCGTTCCATCATTAAGGGGTTAAAGGGATAGTAATGGTTAAATATTAAATTAAGATTGATTCTTCTACATACTTTTTTATAACGATGTGTACCTTTGTAACAGTGCATAACGTTGTCGTTTTCATTTTATTCTGTATTAAATTGTCCGTCTCCCACCCCTTTTTCATATGTCACAATGCATCTCCTAAAAGCAGCAAGTCAGTCTGAATGGATATTGACAAGGGGCAATTTTTAGTCACCATAAGGAAAAATTTGCCCTCCCTCATCATGGGCAGTAGGGTTTTCCTTACACTGATAGACAGAATATGTCCCTCTTTGCAGTTCATCCAGACCAACATGCTGACCTTAGGGGGATGCATTTTGACATATGGGTGTGAGGGGGATAGAGAACTCACTGGTCCTTATAGGGGATCTATCACCCTTATACAAGTTGCCCTTAAATGATATGTTATATAGTGATTATTTAGAGTATTGCATTAATTTTGTTTTTTAAAATTATATTTGGTCGAAATAGAAGGAATAAAAATTGCACTGACCCTTGTAAGCTAGAGCTATCTCATTGGAAGAGATCGATATCTAGTCAATGAGATCGCTCCAGCTTACAGGTAGAAAGCCTCTGTCATTGGAGGAGGCTGGATAGAGGAAGGGGAGCAGAGGCAGAGTGAAAGACTGTGGGTACAGAGCTTTACCCTCAGTCTATCCGGAAGTAGTATCAGGGCAATATGTATTCCTTCTATTTAGCATTTTAAAAAATGGAACTAATGCAATACTCTAAATAATTGCTATATAACATATCATTTACGAGCATCTTGTGTAGGGGTGATAGATTCCCTTTAAAGGGTTCAGAAGTAAAATCTGATTTTAAGAAGCTTTTTTTCTCCATTCTGAGTGGGTGCAGTGCATGCTTCAATGGCTTTGCTTTGTTTTTGTGGTGACGCTTCTACATCCGCAACACTGTACAAAGTTTAAATATTCATGTTTTATGATCTCACCTCTGAGTAGTTTCTTGTTTCAGTTTACAAGATCAACAGAGATGACTCTGGAGATATGGAAGATGATCAGATCATTATTTTTTTTTTTCTCTTTCCATTAGTGCAATCTTTAACCCCTTCGGGTCCACTGACGTTCCAGGACCATCACGGCTGTCCAGCACTTAAGGACCAGTGACGGTCCTGGCACGTCACATAGTTTTTACTCACAGTGCTCCTTCAGAAGTGCTGTGAGTAATAGCAGGGACTGAAACTGATCGCTCCAAGACCAGAGCGATCTCTTTCTGTCCCCCGTTCGGCATGCTGGCACACGTGATCAGTCACTTGGGCTGGCACATCAAACTTTTCATTCTGGTTCTTGCATACCCCTCTTGCACTCAAAGCAGGCTTGAAGGAGCAGTAAACTTTTTTATGATTAAAAAAAAATGTTATATAGGTTTTCTGGCTAAGTATAACAAAGGCATGTCAGATGTTGGGATCCATTTAATTCAAAAGTTATTACAGATGAGACATATTTATTTTACATTTTTTATTGTGGTCACCAGGTCAAGTGATTTAAGAATGCATTATAAAAAATTGCATCTGGACACCAGATGGAACTGTTGCTAACAGTTTGATAAAAACATAAGTTTGGGCTGTGATGACTTTTGTATGAAAATTTTCCAGCAGTAGGCGTACCCTGGTTTAACTCATGGTTCTTCATGATAAGCAGCCCTATTTATACTGGTTGGTTAAAGGGAAGTCATAGATGGAGGGAAGATGTTGAAAAATTGTCTAAAAAAAATGTAAAAAAACATTGTCTAGGTAGTTATTAGAGTGAGGGTGACAATGTGAATTTATATACCTTAGTTTTGTATTGCATCAATCTTCAGATCGTGGAGCCTGTTGTAGTGGTGTACAATTTGGGGAGGAAATTCACTATAATTTATGATACAATTTGCACCATATTTTCTTATCTTGCTTTCTCCTTCTTAAAATGTGGCCTTGTTCATTTTACTCAACGTTTACTAATTTTGTTGTAAATGGTGGACACTGTGAAAAACAAAAAAGTGCAAATGTGATTATAGATTTCACAGCTTGCATTGCTCCATTTTGTGAGTTAACTTTGTCTTATGACCACTTTTGTACATAATTATCCAAGAGAAAAGGAAGATCTTCAGGACATCAACAATCGCCCAAGTTGGTCCTAATTTTTTTCAGACAATTTTATTTTGAACAGATACTAAAGTGAAGTGGAATGACCCATTTTTTTTACAAACAGATGGTTTTTAACATACCTTTAAAAATCACCTGACCATTTGTTTTTTTAATAAAGTGGTTTATGAGATACTTTAGTTAGTTTCTGGTTTATACAAGTTACAATGTACTGTCTGGCATGCTAGCCACATAACAACATTCCATATTTCTCTCCCACCTGCCACTTCCTGTTGGCCAGTATTAACTAATTTGCATAAGATGACCATCGGTCAGGCATGCAGATCCTATCAAGATGGTTGCTCCCACTGAGGAGAGAAAGTGGACAGGTGTTAATTAAGTTCAGTATTCTCAGTTTGCAACCTGATTCTGCATGCAGTTATATTTTTTATTGAGTGGATTGTCCATCCATAGCCTCAGATTAAAAAAAAAAAAAAAAGCACACAGGAAGTCTGGGACTGTTGAGTCTATGAGGCATGTACTAAACATAAAAGACATACAGTGCAGTTCATAAGTATTTGGGCAGTGACACAACGTTTGTTATTTTGGCTCTGTATTCCAGCACATTGGATTTGAAATTAACCCTTTGAGTGCCAGAGGGGTACACAACGCATTGGCCAAGAGGATAAAGTGCAGACTGTCATCTTTAATTTGAGGGTATGTATTTCTACAAACCATGAATCATGTAGGAAATACAACCCTTTTTACACATAGTCCCTCCATTTTTGGGGACCAAAAGTGAATGGACACTTGGCTGCTCGGCAGTTTCTTGGCCAGATGCTTGTAATTAGTACATAGCAAGAGAGCTAGGAAATAGGCTTGGGGTGATTCAAGGTTTGGCATTTGCATTAGGAGTGTGTTGCTGTTTTCTCTCAACATAAGAAGCAAATAAGTGTCAATGCCAGTGAAGCATGCTATTACAAGACTGAAATATCAGAGTAAATCGATCAGATATCGTCAAAGTGCGCCAAAATCAACTGTGTGGTATATTGTTAAGAAGCAAGAACGTACAGGTGAGCTCAGCAATAGCAAATTACCTGGTAGACCACAGAAGGTCACATAAAGTGTCAAGCAGATCATGAAAACTCTTCAGGATGTAAGCACAGATGTGTCAAAGAGTATCATAAATAGAAAACTACCCTAGCACAACCACAGAGGCTTCACCACAAGGTGAAAACCACTGGTAAGCCTGAAGAACAAAAGGCCAGGTTACAGTTTGTTAAAAAAAAAAAACACATGAAAAACCTGTAGAGTTCTGGAACAAAGTCTTATGGACAGATGAGATGAAGTCTAACCTGTACCATGGTGGCGGAAAGAGGAAAGTATGAAGAAAGAAAGGAACTGAACATGATCCAAAGCATAATCCGTGAACATGGTGGAGTTAATGTTATGGCTAGAGGGTATATATCTGCCACTGACCTTGCTCATGTGTCTTTATTGATGATGTGACTGCTGGTAGCAGCAGCAAGATGAATTATGAGGTTTACAGCTCAGATCCTACCAAGTGCCTCAAAATGCAACGGATGGCACTTGCAGCTGCACAATGATCCCAAAAATACTGCTAAAGCAACCAAAATGTTTTTCAGGGCCAAAAAGTGGAATGTTCTTGACTGGCCACATCAATCACCCAAACTGAATCTAAGTGAGCATGAGTTTCACTTGCTGAAGACAAGATTGAAAGGAAACATGCACCACAACAAACAGAAACTGATGATGGCTGCAGTCGTGGCCTGGCAGAACATCACCAGGGAAGATTGCCAGCATCTGGTACTGTCTATGGGTTGCAGACTTAAGGCAGTTATCAAATGCAAAGGATTAGCAGGAAAGCACTAAATATGATTACTTTGTTTAAGATTATGCTATCTGTCCAATTTCTTTTGGCCCCCTAAAATGGAGGAACTATAAATAAAAAAGGTTTGTAATCCTGCACTGTTCACTTTTTATGGTTGTAAATATCCTTGAATTAAAGCTGACAGCCTGCACTTTATCCTCTTGGTCAATGTTTCATTTCAAATCTAGAGCCAAAACAACAAAACTTGTGTCACTGTCCAAATACATATAAAATGCATTGTATATAGAGAAGAAAATGGAGGAATTCTAGAACAAACCAACTGCACCAAAGGGAATAAGTACAAATTCCTAACATGCCCTTTCATTTACATAGGGATTTTTTTACTCTTGAATGCTAGAAATTTCCAATGCATTGCTCTGGAATGCCCCAGAGCACTATCTAGCATTCAAGTGGTGAAAATCCTCATTTAAACAAATGAAAATAATTTCCTTCCTGTTTTACAGATAGCCCCTCTCATTTTCTTTTGAATATAAGACCCATAATCAAAGAGGATATCCACAAAGACCTCTAGCTTTCAGGGGGATAAGGCCTCAGTAAATGCAATTAGATTGGCCCAGAAATTCAGCCTCTGTGCATATGTGACTGCATCGGTGTTACCTCATGCAGAATTAACATCAACATGTGGAAAGAACACTCCAGCAAAATATATGACAGCAGGGAAAGATGAGAAAATTAGATAGAAGCAATAAAACAGACAATATTAGAACCTTCAATCTTCTTAAGCAGCAGGCATTGTGGAAAATACATGAAAAGCACTTCAGAGATGTCTAAAGTAAGGAGAATATTCTCTGTGTATTATCGTAGCTGTTGAGAGGTTAAGCTATTCTCTGTAGAGCTGTCTTTCATTGAGGAAGTGTAACAGTGTGTACATCATACGCTTTGATCAAACAATGTTGAACTTTCTGGAATGTAGCTTATTGGTGTATTTAAGAGTTTGCGACATTATTAGCTGTATTTAGACAGATAATTGATGAAATAATAGTCCTTATCCTAAACAGACATACTTGCCAACATTTGCAAAGATTCTACTGATACTTCTCCTGGAGAGTCACATTATAGAGTGTCATTAGTGGTCCATAGTACCATGTAGCATGGAGACAGCAGAGAACTAGGGGTGGGCGAAGAGTGTGGAAAATTTCCCGCATGACTTTTTGCGAAAATGTAACAATTTTTAGTTTTTCTAGCGAAAAATGTCACCTTTCCTCCTATGCAAAAATGCCCTCCTTTTCTCCTATTTTAACACACTTTTCGCCTATTTTAACACATTTTTCACCTATATTTCCTGTAGGTACTACATTTCCTACTGTAATATTACTTCTTTGAGGGTTGCAGTTTAGAAATAAGTGGCTGAAAGTCAAAGTTGTAAGTCCTACAGCAACATATGCCTTGAAATTGTGTTAGCATACAGAATGCTTTTGTCCTTTGCCCACAGCACTAACTTCCTGCTGTGACACTGGCACATATTCATGATGTCAAGTAATAAAAAAAATAAAGTACGAGCTACAATGTGGCAGGTGTCTATGGTAGTGGTGGTGGTGGGGAAAGGCATGGTGTGATTTGTGTATGTATTTTTACCATTGTCATACGCTATCCACCTTCTTAGATTATTGACACACATTACTTATCGGTCATAGCAATGGTCCCAAGTGTGGAAAATGGTGGCAACCCTTCTTCACATCCCTTCTCCATCTCCTCATCTGTGCTGCTGTTAATATATTTGTTCAGGCTTTCTCTGTCATATGTGGTTTCTGCTACCTGATACTCAGATGGTATGAGATGTTGGTTCATTTTTAAGAATGTTAGTCTCCCAACATTGCTGCTTGATAGCTGTGTCCTGCGGTCATTTACAATATAACCAGCTGCACTGAAAACCCTCTCAGACTCAACTCTTGCTAGAGGACAGCTGAGGGTTTCCACTGCAGTACATATCAATGCTGGCCACACACACTGCTGTGTCAGTTACCAACCCATACTGAGGGAGCAAGTCCCAAAGAGATGTGCTGCCACCACCACCACCACCACCACTACCAATGTTGGGTTTTTGCCTCCCCTGCTGAGACCCACAAATTGCCCTGTGTTCCAAAAGAGTTTTTCTGGTTGATGATGTAGCTGCTTCTGCTGGTTCAAATGCTTTGCTGCCTTCATTTTCACTATACTGCCTAGATGTTTGTTGTGCCCTCACTTTCTCACTCTCATCCTCCACAATGCAACCCTCCACTCGATCAATAAGCATGTCATGATATTCCTTGACAGAATTCGGTTCCTCAGAGAGTTGCTGCTGATCACCATGACTCCTTGTTGTGACAAACCGCTGATGGCCCTTTGGCAGAAACTCTGAAATTTTGTGTTTAAAGCGGGGGTCCAGAAAAGTGGAACAAATGTATTCCTCATTGCTTTTAATGGACACTATGGGAGGATCTTGTTCAAAGCACTCTAACATGTCCTTTACCAGCTGGTGCATGTCTGTGTTGTCATTCTGGAAAGAATACTCAGCCATGCTCCTCATTTTTTTTTTGCAATAAAAATATCAGTGGTAGAATTTCACTAATTCCTGCCCCAATGCGACTCACCAGCATGGTTACCTCCTCAAAGGGTTTCAGCATCTCACATACATCACACATTAGTTGCCATTGGCCACTCCAAAGCGTTCCAGTTTTGCATGGTGTACTCGCTAATGGCCTTATTCTGCTCATACAAATGCTCTAGCATGTACATGGTGGAATACCACCTGGTAGGGACCTCCATTTTCAGCTGGTGATGGGGCAGGTTGTTACTCTCTTGTATGGAATATAGAGCATTGCATGAACTGTAGGAGTGACTAAAATGGACACAGATTTTGCTGGCAATAGTAAACATCTCTTTGAGGGTTTCAGATTCTGCCAGGAATCTGGTCACAACAAAATTTAGCACATGGGCAAAGCAGGGCACATGCACCATACCACCAATTCTCAAAGCAGCGATTATGTTGGAGCCATTATCAGCAGACACAAAACCAGCTTTTAAGGAGCGGGGTACAAGCCATTCCTCTATCACCTGCTCTAGCTTACTCTGAACATCTACAGCTTTGTGGGATTGTCTCTCAAAACTCTGCATGTACATGCTGGCGTGACGATGGTATGGGCTATCCTGCTGCTGCCACAACCAGAAGCAGAATTACTGGCTTTCACCTGATGCTTTATGCTAGTGTTATCCACTGTTGGTGCTGGGGGGAAACCCAATGAGCAGTCACAGTCATATAGTCTGTGCTCTGCCCACTTGTCCACATATCTGTTGTCAGGTGGATTTTCTCACTATACACACTTTTAAGTCCTTTGCCCACCACACTAACCACCTGCTTGTACAATTCAGGCAAAGCTGTCCTGGAAAAATAACTGCAGCTTGGGATATTCCAGTGTGGAGCTACACATGACATCAGTTCTCTGAAACCTTGGTTTTCTATAAAAGAATAAGGCGGCATGTCCATTGTTTTTGTGAAGTTTTCAACTCCTTCCCAGGAACTCAGTCAGTGTGGGTTGGCAGGACATGGCAGAAGAACCCTGAAACTTTATTGCTTAAAAATTACTAGAGGAGGTGGTGGTGGTGGTAGATGCAGCATGTGTGGGCAGTCTAAGACTCTTGCCATCTCCTACAGCAAAGCCAGACTCATCATACTCCTCTGCAGCAGGAGCTATAGGTGTTATTTGGACTGAACTAACTATTGGCACTGGCAGTAGCACACTCTCTGACACATAAATAATGTCACTACTTCTTTTTTCTGCCCTAGAGCCCTGGGAACTTTTTAAAGTGCTTCTGCTGCTGCTAGTTGTGGCACCTATGGCCTGCTGATAGTGTGTCTCCCAGTCAGACCTGTGGTTGTGCTTCAGGTGGGATCTCATAGAGGAGGTGCCTAGGTGTGAGCCTGCTTTCCCCCTGCTCATGGGCTTTTTGCATAGACAACAGATAGCAACATGTTTAGCTTGAGGATCCTGAGTGAAGTATCTCTATACTGTGGACTTCATGGAATGTGGGGTTCCTGAGGTGGTGGTGCTGCTACTACTACTACTGGAGCTAGATGTTGATGCAGTTCTACTGCCACTACTACTAGGTGTCAAAGGTGCAGCACTTACAGCAGCAGCACAAGAGACACTTGTCAAATCTAACATTGTGGATGTTAACCTGTGTTGTTGTTGTTGCTGGGTACTCAAACAGGTGTGTGTGGCTGAGTGGGACTTGGACTTTGAAGAGGCAGTGATGCTGATGATGACTGATAGGGTGACTGTGTGCTTTTTGACATTTGTGTTTGTCCAGAGCCAGACTTTCCAATGGCTTTCTGAAACAGTTTATAGACAGGCACATTGCTCCTTAAAAGTGGTGGAAGATTCAGACTTTGACTTTCTGCTAACCTTATAGACCTGTCATAATGCTCACTCTCAACTTCATCTGTATCTGAACAAGACAAGGATGCTGGAGGGATACATTCTAGGTTTGCATCATCGTCAGTCATCATTAGGTCATCCTCAGCAGCATCAGCATCACCTGCCACTTCTTGCCCACTACTACCTTTATATTCCTCTAAGCTTTTGGAGTTCTCAAACAATTTATTTTTACTTTTACTGTAACAAAGTTCCCTGCTACTTTGAGGATGAGTGTTTTGGTGCTTGTTTGTCTCACTATCTGATGCAGCAGGCTCTTCAGCTGCTACACCTTCCTCTATTATTCTACTGCCAGCATCATCAGCACTTGAATGAAAGGTGTTGTCATCTTCAGTGTTCTTCTTATATGCTTCTTTATTTCTACTGGCACTGGTGCTGCTGGAACGAGTTTTGCTGGGACCTTGACAAACTGCTTCCTCCCTTGGAGTAGAGGGATCATCATCATCACTGATTGCACACACACTTCAGCAACCATTGCTGCAGTCAGTTTTTGAACTACTACTTTACTCTCATGTCCCTGCACTGCTCCACCCTTCCCCCTTCCCCTTGTGTGTTTGCTGGACATTACGTGTTTTTTTACTGTAAGGTACACAACACAACTGATGGAGCTGTATGTTGCCTTGCCTAAGCCCAGTCAGCTGTCTATCACTGTCATCGCATATATTTATTTCTTTTTTATTTTTTCTTTATTTTTAATTTTTTTTTTTTTTTTTTTTTTTAAGTTGTCCAAAAAAAATTCTAACTGAAAAACAAAATCAACAAAGTCTTTCCCCAGACTTCCCCATCCAGCACAGAGACAATAACAACAAGATCAGCAAGCAAATAGATCCCTAGCTGCCTGTGTCTTGCCAGTCAGTCACATGGAATTTTGGAATATTTGGGGTCAACCTCCTTCCTCCCTTCTTCTCCCCAGGGTGCCCCACTGACTCTCCTAACAGAACAAATGTCCTACCTAAAAGATTTTCTAAACTAAACTTCAATTCCCCTCTGTCTTCTCTAGCTCAAAAAACATACTACTCTCTCATCTCACAAACACAAAATGGCAAGCTGTGAGAGCCTGACAGCCTTTTATATGGCTGTAGAAAACTTTTCTTCCCATTTATTTCAATGAACGGAAAAGGCAGGAAAAAGTGGAAAAGCACTTGTCGCAGGAAATTATTCGCCAAGCGGAATGTGCCATTATTTGCCGATTTCAGTTTGAGGCGAAAATGTTTGCCCATCCCTACAGAAAACCTCACTTGCACAGTAGAACACATTACTCATACCTAACCACAGAATCTATAAACATTTTAATGAAAGGCACATAAAATATGAACTTGGAATTAAACTTTAAAACCAAAGGTAAAAACAGGGAGAGCAGAATCCAGGAACAGACAGCCTGAACCAGCGACTGTCTCTAGATATCGGGGACATATGGCAGGTATGGTTTGGTGGAGTCAGACCTCATATGAGGCTGGTGTAATATGAAGAACTGGAATAATTCTAGAGCATATCAACTGCACCATAGAGGATATATAAGTTTATATGATTTAAATCAGGTTTTTAACATCTTGAATGCTAGCAAGGTCTCCAATGCATTGCAGTTTCCCTATGGCACAGTTGGTTTTCTATAGAATTACTCCAGTTGTACATCAGCATTAGAATAGCACTGAAGAGTCAGACTACTCTGTTGTATGATACATTTTGTAACCAGTTACTCTTGTGCATTGTTCAGGATTGGCTTTAGCAGTCAAGGAAGGAGTCAGAATTAACATTATTATGATGAGTGGTTATAGAGTTCTGCTCCATTTTTATAGGTGTCCACCATAGTCCTCCTTTTTATCAAGTGTTAACCAAGAGAAGTTTATATAGATTTCACAGGTTTAAGATGAAGTGTTGGAAGCTGATTTAATAAGAAGAACCTGAGTAATTCTCATGCATATCAAATGCACCATAGCGAAGAAAAAAATCTCATAAATCCCTTTGATTAACCCTTTCAATGCTAGAGACGTCCCCAAAGCATTGTGGGTTCATAGCCTCATTTAAATCAACAATATTTTTGGGTTGCTTGGTTTACTCCAGTATTACTCTAGTTCTTCTTACTATGCATGTAGTCTGATTTACACTGAATTTCTGTACCATGTCTGGTTAAGTACACAAAAAATCCTATGAAAGTCAATGGACTATGCATATCTTAACAAGATTACTTAGACTGGACCTGTTATCTGCACAGCTTTTAGTATATTTAATTATATCTAGTAAAGCTGCCTAAACCATGTATGTGTGTTTAGTTTTTTAATCAGTTTAATAGTTTTTAGAGATATTTACTTTAGTAGTTGGGCAATCTATTCAGAGCTGTGTTCTCTCACCAGTCAGATATAGCCGACATTATCAATTACTCACATGTCCAGAAAATAACCTCCCTCCACCTTCTTAGGTTGATAGAAAAACTGAGACAGAATAAATAAATAGGGATAAAAACTCCTTTAAAGTCTGAAGCTCCATGGAGGGGTGGAGTTGGAAAGGTGACAGGTTATCTTTGGTACAGAAAGTGTAAGTCTGGCTACATCGGGACATCAGCCATACTGATATATTAAGAAAAATATCATGGTTCAGGAATTTGCTCGACCTTTCAAAACAAATGATTTGTTGGTCACAAAAGGAACATTTCTCAGAGAAGGTGAGTGGATATAGTATTGTATACACTATTTTGTTACAGTGTAGACCTTTAGTTTCAATTGAAATCTCTATGGAACCTCAAAAACCAAAAAGCTTTAACACCTTTGATGCTAACAAGGTCTCCAATGCACTTGAGACTTCTCTGGCATCCACGGGCTTAAGATAGTATCAATATTAAATGTAGCTGAGTAATAGAGATGCCCAATTACTTATGATTAAAATATTAAGTTGAAATGTATCAAGTGACAATTACTTTTATGTTTTTATCTTAGGGGCCTATATTATAGTTCTTATTAAAGGGTTAGTAATGTTTTATTAGTCAAGCAGCTAAGATTGTTCGTTATAGTTAATAGTTCTGATGTCCTATGCAGGCACTGTTCAGAGCTGGTTAGTTATGCTGTAATTATATGATGACGTTTACCCCCCCCCCGCACCTTTTCCTGACATTGGTCTTCTCTGGCTTAGATCTGACAGCATATCACAATGAGGGACAATGTTCAGTCAGTATTAGGAAAAACCTGATCTCCTTCATAAAGGAGGGCAGGGTTTTCCTTATATTGACAGAGGGAAGATTGTCCCTCGCTGCGATCTGTCCGTCAAGCTACCGGACTTCAGATCTGAAGGGAGGTGGCTTACAATCTGGAAAAGGGGTGGGAGGGGTAAACGTCATCATATAATTACATGATAACTAGCCAGGTCTGAACAGTGCTGACATCGGACATCAGTACTATTAACTATAACAAACAATCTTTGCTGCTTGAGTAATAAAACATTACTGACCCTTTAAAAGAGAAATCTAAAGGAAAGCAGTTGCACTGTATGACATATCAAATTTTGCAAACTTCCTGATATTCAAAGACTCATAAGTGCAGTGCCTAACAGTGACACCCCAACCTTGTTCCACTGGTAGTCACAAAGCCACACTTCCACTATTCCTCTGGTAGCCACAGTAACACATATAAACTATCTGGCTTCAACTCTCCACTGGTAGTCAAAGAACCACACATACATTGTTTGACTCCCTAGCTTTGTTCCACTGATAGCTTCAGAATCACACATACAATGTCTATTACCTTAGCCTTGTTCATCTGGTAGCCCCAGAACCACACATACATTGTCTATAACCCTAGCCTCATGCATCAGGTAGCCCCAGAATCACACATACACTGTATATTACCTTAGCCTTGTACAACTTTACTAAAATGTGCTCCAGGAAACCCCTTCTACTACATAAAGGACACCTAGGATTCCACAGAAAACAGTCTAGAACTGCTGCTATGAAACAACAACGTTGTATGTTTTTAATTTTGACTGGTGTCAATAAAAAGAGACAAATGTGAATGGTTTCATAGTACAGAGCAGCAAATAAATTAAGCATCCATTTTTTTTTTAAGTAACTGAAGTGCTTTGAGGAATAATAATTTGCCAGATAAAGCAAAATAGGTAGCAAAGTGTGATTATACTCATGTCTTTGCTATAAAATAACTTCTCACGTGATGTCATTGTATTGCACTGACAGCCTCTTCTGATTGCTTCTTCCCTCTGTCCTTTGGTAATGACCTCTGGGAGTTCCATTCAAGGTTTCTTTGCTCTGTAAAGATGATGAAATGTAAAAAGCATAGCTTTATTTCATGCAATCTGGGCCTTCTTTATGTGACAAAGAAAACCTGTAGAGCAGAGATGTGCATGATATGTTAGGTGGTTTATTCTCACAAAAATGTCCTTCCAAGATTGTGGTGCTAATTTACCTTGGCAGGGATGCGTAGTGTAATTTCAGATATCTGAGATACAGTTTTACAGCAGCTTATAGCTCAGCAGGCTCCTACCAGGACTGGTTTGTACTTGGTTCTAGTCAATAATGCTTTAGAATTGTTACAGTGCTTCCTACTCAGTTAGGTTACAGGAGAACTAACAATCCCCCCCACTTATTTTTCTGTGGTGAATGGTCCCTATGAAAATGTCCTTTCACCTAAAGATAGAAAATCCTCAATTTGCCCTTGATGTTATGGAAGCAGACATGACAGTTGCTAGTGGGACCTTAGGACCTCAAACTTTGCTCTTTGTTTATGGTAATTTTTACCCTTTACGAACAGGAGGGTTATGCAACTCATAATGTATTGCACATCCTCTAGTCCTTGAAGGATTAAGTAGGCTTGTGCACTTCTACCATACCCAGGAATTTTGTCTTCTTGAGCTCTGGGAGAGAGCTCATGTGATGTGACTGGAAGGTGTAAATGATGAGATACACATCCCGATTAATCAAGATTGGAGGCAGGGCTTGACTGCCCATGAGATGTGGGCAGGTGGTAAAGTGGGTGGGAAGTGGGTTGAACAGTTTGAGAAGGAGGAGAAGTGGGCTGAGTTTCATAAGAAAGTCACCACCACCAGAGATTCAGCCTCTGTCCCCAGATCCCCCATAATTAACTGAAAATCAGAGTCTCTGCGGCACATCCATAGAGTTCCCAGGTATGACTTCTACAGTTTCAAAGAACTTCCAGCAATTGGCATTCAGGAATGACTGAAGATGTTATCTAATGGATAAAGGCAAGGGCAAAATTTATACAGGGCCATTAGGAGTTCTGGCTATAGTAAGGCAAGTGGGGTTTTAATTAGGAGGTGGTAGCTCTCCTTTAAAGTAGAACTGTCACTTTATAACAGATATGTGGTTTTGAAGGAGTTTTCAAAAGCACCTTTATTTATGTCAGACATTATGTCAAAAAGTCCGTAATCAGATATTTCACTTAATTTATTTGTCATTTTATGCAAATAACCTAATACTTCCTGGTAGGACGTGACAGTTGAGATGGGGATCAGTTTGGCAGCACCTGGCAGATTTGCTCTGAGAAATAACCACAGCTAAATATACCATAAATGGTTGTTTTAAATAAAAAAAAAATATATAGGTGCTTTAGAAATTTCTTTCAAAATCACCTATTTGTTACCAAAGCAATGGTTCCACTTTAAGGCTGTAGCCTCCATAGAATGATGTGTGTAATTGGAAATGCACTGATATTTGCATTATTCAGGACTAATATGAAATGTATTTGCAGATGTTTTTTATCATGACAAAACTATTTGTAGTAATAGACAGGCCGTTGCGGAGCAGATTTCTTGGCTTGTTCTTGTTAACTTTAATATATTGTTACATATAAATGGTCGATGATCTCTCAGTGCAAGTCTCAAATAAACTGTGCTATTGAGCAATGAATGTTTAATCACATGTAATTATTCATTTTTTCTGACTTACACTGGACATGAAATAGGAAAGATTCTATTCATAGAGTGTGTGGTCACACAGGTGGGATTTTATATTACAGTCACGTGTATGCAATATTATGAGGAAATGTCATGTCAAATCTTCATAAAATGTATTAAAGGAACAGTAACTTTTTAAATGAAACATACGTTATATTGCTTATCCCACTAAATAAAACAAAACATTTACATTTTATTACAGCTTAACCCTTTGAGTCCTGGAGAGTTATCCAGGTGCTGTTTTTTTTGTTTTTGTATTATAGAAATGTTGCCATTGGGACTCATTATGGTATTTTTGCTATTGCTATCAGTTTGCTTTAAAATATAAATTTGAGCACAAATATAAGTTTGAGCTGTAATATTGATTTAATGAAAAATCTCCCAGATGTAGGAGTACTCTCCAAGTCCATCATGTTGACCATACTCTCTTGATTCTGTCCAGTCCCACTATCACAAGGTCCACCATTATGGAGACTGAGGAAGAGAGGCCCTTAGACGTCCTGTACTGCTCTTAGGCTTTGATTGCTATACTGATAGGTACATGGTGATATGATTGAGATATTAAGGTCTCTGCTGGTTGGGAACAGAGGACTGAAGGCTGAGATGGTGGTGGGACTTGTGAAGGCTCTTTTTGGGGAACGGAGGTGAATGTTGTGGTGGTGAGGAGCTAAAGGCTATGTGGGGCTAAGGACTGTGGTGGTACAGTATGTGGGACTCTGATGGGGATGCCAGTAATGGTGATGTGGGGCTGCGACCCTTTGGAGATGTGCGGCTGAGGCCTTGGAACGCTGGTGATGGGGGACTGAGGAATTTAATAAAGAAGGAGTCATGAGATCTGTGGTGAGCAGTCGAGAGCTATGATGGAGGACTGAAGCCTGATTGGGGGGGGAGGCCTAGGGACTAAAAAA
Source organism: Rhinophrynus dorsalis (assembly GCA_037306005.1). Classification (NCBI taxonomy): domain Eukaryota; kingdom Metazoa; phylum Chordata; class Amphibia; order Anura; family Rhinophrynidae; genus Rhinophrynus; species Rhinophrynus dorsalis. The sequence goes on from CM074719.1 coordinate 378,600,811, forward strand.
AAGCATGCGGGTTTAACACTTTCCGTGCAAAATGGGAAGGCAAGGCTTTGCACTTGCCTCTAGAACTGAAAGGGTTAATAGGGGTGGAGGAGGGGATTGCTGCCTAATTGTTGTTCTTGTTTGTATTTAACCCATTGAGTGTCATAAGGATGTCAAGCATATTGAACATTCCTCTGGCACTCTAAGAGTTAATATAAGTGTTCTGGTGTTCTTTTTACTTTTTGTCTCTCCCGTATTACCCCTCTCCACATCCATTTTCTTTCACCCTCACTTCTATTCACATTGCTCCTGTTTTCAACAATTATAAGCTCTATGGTATCACTAATGTGGCTCCATTTCAATCTCAAAGGGATAGTAATACTTTCATTACACATGCTTTAATATTGTTCCTCTTTAATAAATAAGGCAAATTATCCAAGTCTTTTTTTCTTAACTTGTATACTTTTGGAGTAATAGCGTTTTAAAGTTCCCCCCTTCCGCCCCTTTTATCCACGTCAGCAGTCTAGGTGACAAACTTGTATTCTGGACCGGATGGCTCATCTGCAGAGCCGAAATAACATTTCATACAAATAGAATCTTCATGAGAATGGTCTACAACAGCGGTTTTCAACCCTTCTAGTGCCACAACCCTTTGATAAAATTTCCCAAGTTGTGGTGATCCCTAAAAGTAAAATTATTTTCATTGCTCCTTCATTGCTGTAATTTTGCTACTGTTATGAATCGAGATATGAATATCTGATGGTTTTAGGCAACCCCTGGCAAATCGTCATTCGACCCTCTAAGGGGTCCCGGCCCACAGGTTCAGAACCACTGGTCTACAAAGTGTGCCTGGTTTAAATTTATATATTCAAAGGTAACATATGTTCCAGAAAAGTGATCTTTTATTAGCATTCCTAAATATAAAATTCACCCCCTGACCAGGAGTAGAAAAATAATGGGGTGAATTTACAGAACCAATTCAATGCTAAATAGATTCACAGTCACTACGCCTCCCTAAGTCAATGTAATAAGCTAGGAATGCTCCAAATCCTCCCCTTAATGCAGCCTGCACCATGAGAAGGACTGGTGGGCACTCCATGAGTGTTATTGTACAGTTCACTCCTTTATGCCTTGCTTACATCAATGTACTGAGCAATGCATAGAGGAAATCATGCTAGTATGCACCATTTCCCTGTGCATGCTATGGAGCTGGTGTATCGGACTTGCTGTCATTAAAGTCCTAATGCTTTCAGAACATGTCTGTTGGTAGGCACTACAGCAGTCATTAGAGGCTAACACCAGGGTTGGTGCACTGTGAATTCATACATTCACCCCACTGCCCCAGGCCCAGCTCAGAAAATTAACTGGACTTGCACATACATACAGTCTCCTCATTATGGTTCAGCTATAACCTTTTGAGTGCCAGAGGGTTGGGCTTCACAACGCATTGACATTCAAAGGGTTAACCACATGGATGTTAGAGACATCTCCAACACATTGTGATGATAACTAGGGGTTAACCACAGTGCAATGCATTGGATACCCCTCTGGAACTCAAAGGGTTAAACTTGCCTTGTAGCCAGGTTATTAGGATGTGAATCCCCTTGCAAAATAATTAGTGTCTTTTCCTCCCCTCCAGACTTGCTATATATCTTCCTGAGACAATGTTTTTGCACACACATTTAGATACTCAGACATTCACTGTACAATCCACAATAAATAGCATCTTACTCACAGAAACCACTGTCTAAGGGAAAACCTCAGCCATCTGAAAAAACATCTTGCAAAAACATTAGTAATTAGTATCAGTGACGATGATTACAGTTGTATGCCTGACAAGCACCTAAGGGAATTCTTCACTCCCTGCTAAAGACAGCCTGTTTCTCATACAGACATGAGAATACATGACGAGAACCAGGGGCTGTGTTCTGGATTCTAAAGATGAGTCGATCTGGAACAAACACACAATTTGCACTCCCAGCGCTACTTAGATTTTCTTGCACTCCATCCACCAGAGAAATATCCCAATAATGTAAATGGTGTCTATGCACCTATATCAATAATACACATAAAAGCATACAATATTCTACCTGAAAAGCAATCTCCACCATAAAATTAAAATACTAATGGAAACAATAAAAACATATATATATATATATATATATATATATATATATATATATATATATACAATGAATTCTATAAATTCTATCTGATTGTGTAAATCTTGAAAACAATTTCAAAAAATATAAAAAAAACCTTTAAGGAATGTCCAAATACTCCTTGAAATATATATATTGTTAAATCTTCATACACTTCAATTTTGGAACAATCCAACTTCATGAAAGGGGATGAACAAAAATATTTAAATGAGGCTTTTACCCCTTGAATACTAAAGAGGTCTCCAGTGCACTGAGAAGCAATGCATTGGAGACCTTTCTTGGATTCATGGGGTTAAAAGTCCCATTTAAATTACTGGACATTTTTGTTTGTCCCCTATGGTGCAGTTAGGATATTCCAGAATGACTCCTCTTTACATTTCTGACTATGGCTCTGAATTCTCATTCCAGACTCCGGACCACGAAGGCTGGTATTCATCAAGCAGTGATTACAACAGAATATAAATAATTAATAAAAATAATAATTTTGCTGTAACCATTGAGGAATAACTTAAAATTTTCATCAATGATCAATCTTGCTTCACTGAAATGTAATGAAAAATTGGTTTCAATTCTGTTGTTCCATTAATAAACAGACTTATGCATACTGAGTATGTGTATGCGTGTGTCCGCTCCCATAGAACTTTACGGAACCTGCTAGCCAGCCTGAAGCTGGAGGATTTGGATGAATGAGGGCCAGATACAATCTGCCCTTTGAAGAATAGACAAATAGCTGATGCGTAAAGAAGTTACATCATAAGATGAAATCAGATTTATTTTCAAACCATAAAAATGCAATTCATTCTCTGATACCAAAGGGTTGGAAATAATCTACTACAATTGAATGTTCATGATTTAAATATATACTTAGAGGCTTTACATTTCAAAGACAAAATAGTGTGAAAATAGTTTTAGCATCAAAATATGTTTCTGTTATAAATCATTCTTTTGAAAAAAAACCAAACATTTTTTTATAGTAGTTAACACCATAAAAATGGTCTTTAAAAGTGGGCATAGTCAAAATTAGCAACAAAACAAATTACGTGCTTAAAAAATTATGTTTGATAAAATAAATGTAGATATACACTACCGTTAAAAAGTTTGTGGTCATTTAGAAATGCCCTTGTTTTCCATAAAATTATTTGCAAAATGAATAGGAAATACAGTGAAGACATTGACAAGGTTAGAAATAATGATTTTTAATTTAAATAATAATTGTGTCCTTCAAACTTTGCTGTCGTGGAAGAATTCTCCATTTGCAGCAGTTACAACCCTGCAGATATTTGGCATTCTAGTTGTCCGTTTGTTGAGGTCATGTGAAGAGAGTTCATTCCATGCTTCCTGACGCACCTCCCATAATTTGACTTGGCTTGATGGGCACTTCTTATGTACCATACAGTCAAGCTACTCCCATAACACAAACAAGGACATTTCTAAGTGACCCCAAACATTTGAACGGTAGTGTGTAAATACCATTGTTACATGGATCTATTTTCAATTAATATTTATGTTGTGTAAAAAAAAAGGGTTAATCATCAATTTTCAAAATTCAAAAAATTATTTCAAAATAGCTTTAACAAAAAATTAGGCTAAGATTGACTTTAACCCTTTGAGGCCCAGCAGAGGTATCCAAAGCTACCCAAATGACATTCTGTGGAGAAATATAGACACTGGCTCAACTTTCCCATAGAATGCAATATAATATTTGTGTGGATACCACATGAACTGCAGCTGAACTGTCTGGACATTAAGGGGCACTGTTGATATGAAAACAAGAAAAAACAACAGCGTAACCTAGGAATTTACACATGTTCCCTGGATAACCCCCCATCAAAGCAGAGGGCTCAAGACCTTTTTTAAGACCCCTATGTCCTGCTCTGGCGATGTACTCATTCAGTTTCTGGTGATGTTATTTATTCAGCTAATTTTATGGCCTAGGACTGGTGCACTTTGAATAACATACAAATACAAAATAAACAAACGAATTATACAAACCAGAGGCCCTGCAATGGCCAAATCATGCCTTGGCATGACAAGAGAATACAGCTCAAAGATGGGCAAATCTAGCACTTCGATTTGGCTGGCTGTGTGTATATAGAAGAGCTGCTATACTTCAGAAATATCACTTCTGACTTTCTCTGCAGAGGGAGAGTAATACATTTTATCACAAAACACAATATAGTATACCGTTATACCAGATAAAGAGAGATAGAATTAAGGGCTCGATCCAAATGTTGGCGTTAAAACCAACGTGAAGAAAAAAACTGCCTTCGCTCCTTAAGCAAGACCAGGTAACGTGAGATTCAAATCTTCCTTACCCAGAAAGCCTAAGGAGCGATAACCAACAAAATACACGTTAACCTTAAACCTGCGTCGCATAGAAAATCTTACCTAAAAACACACGATAAAAATGTTACCTAGCACCACAGCCAATCACAGCACTGCAAACTATCAAGTTCAGTCAGAAAATCCAAAACCCACGTCTCCAGTTCTGAATAGCTTTCTCTGTGCTTCCCTACCCAGCCACTAGGGGAACACAGAGAAGGCTTTCAGCACCATGGACAGCTTTGAATGCCATAGGGATGTGCACTGCTCACCCCTGTGGCATTCAAAGGGTTAAAAGCAATAAAACTAGTACACCAAGCACTACACAATGCCCCCTTCCACATCCCCCCCCTTAGTATGTCACATATATTGCATATATGGGACATACTAACCCCATCCACATCCACCTCATGGACTTCCATGTAGTGGACAAATCTGCCTTTTATTCCACAATTAACCCTTTGAGTACCAGAGAGGTAGGAAAGCATTGCTTAGCATGTTTCCTACCCCTCTGGTACCCAAAGGGTTAATAGGCAACGTATGGACTACATACCTTGCCTATATATATATGTGTGTGTTTGTGTGTGTTTTAACCTTTTTTTAATTAAAATAATATTATTAGACAGTTTAACTTAGATCTCATTCATTGTTAACCCCCTACCTCCTGTGTCCCATTGCTATTAGTACTTTTGCTCCACTCTTCTTCAAACTGAGAGTGGAGCAAAAGTACTAAAAGCAAAGGGACACAGTAAGTATGGCATCATCAATGGTTGAGATCTAAGTTAACCCTTTGAGTGCCAGAGTGGTTCGCAACGCATTGCAAAGCAATGCGTTGAGTACCACTCTGGCACTCAAAGGGTTAACATACAACTGAGGGAGCAGCCTGCACTGTGAATGCAGGGCTTCCCTCAGTTTTAATTATACATTCGTTATTTTTTAATACAGTATTTATTGTTCATATTTATTTTTATATTATTTATTTAATCTCTTGCTGCGGGCGGCTGTGAAGCCCGCAGCATAGTAAACCGTTGTGCAGAGAGGCATTGGCGACAGCGGGAGGAGGGGACAGAGACATTGGAGGAAGCGGGTGGTAGGCTTGTACTTGCTGCCCGCTTCCTCCAATACCTCTCCTCTAGCGGTGGCATTGTGCCAGGCTGCCTGATCGCCTTGTGCAATTCGTCCCTTTGCATAAGGCGTTGTACAACGTTGTACAACGCCTTGTGCAAAGGGACGAATTGCACAAGGCGATCAGGCAGCCTGGCACAATGCCACCGCTAGAGGAGAGGTATTGGAGGAAGCGGGCAGCAAGTACAAGCCTACCACCCGCTTCCTCCAATGTCTCTGTCCCCTCCTCCCGCTGTCGCCAATGCCTCTCTGCACAACGGTTTACTATGCTGCGGGCTTCACAGCCGCCCGCAGCAAGAGATTAAATAAATAATATAAAAATAAATATGAACAATAAATACTGTATTAAAAAATAACGAATGTATAATTAAAACTGAGGGAAGCCCTGCATTCACAGTGCAGGCTGCTCCCTCAGTTGTATGTTAACCCTTTGAGTGCCAGAGTGGTACTCAACGCATTGCTTTGCAATGCGTTGCGAACCACTCTGGCACTCAAAGGGTTAACTTAGATCTCAACCATTGATGATGCCATACTTACTGTGTCCCTTTGCTTTTAGTACTTTTGCTCCACTCTCAGTTTGAAGAAGAGTGGAGCAAAAGTACTAATAGCAATGGGACACAGGAGGTAGGGGGTTAACAATGAATGAGATCTAAGTTAAACTGTCTAATAATATTATTTTAATTAAAAAAAGGTTAAAACACACACAAACACACACATATATATATATATAGGCAAGGTATGTAGTCCATACGTTGCCTATTAACCCTTTGGGTACCAGAGGGGTAGGAAACATGCTAAGCAATGCTTTCCTACCTCTCTGGTACTCAAAGGGTTAATTGTGGAATAAAAGGCAGATTTGTCCACTACATGGAAGTCCATGAGGTGGATGTGGATGGGGTTAGTATGTCCCATATATGCAATATATGTGACATACTAAGGGGGGGGATGTGGAAGGGGGCATTGTGTAGTGCTTGGTGTACTAGTTTTATTGCTTTTAACCCTTTGAATGCCACAGGGGTGAGCAGTGCACATCCCTATGGCATTCAAAGCTGTCCATGGTGCTGAAAGCCTTCTCTGTGTTCCCCTAGTGGCTGGGTAGGGAAAAGCACAGAGAATGCTGTTCAGAACTGGAGACGTTGGTTTTCTACTCTTACTTGTGGACTGTACTCCAAAAAAAATAGGCGTTAGATTTCTGGAGAGAAATGTTGCAATTTAACGCGAGTTAGCCCTAACTCCAACATTTGAATAGCTTTTGGCGTCCTTTGTACATTATCCTCTATGGGTGAGATCTTGCTGTTTTGGCGACGGGCGACATGTGTTTCAGAACTGGCGTCGCTTGTTTCTAGTGGAACATTTGCATTGCTCAATTGACGTTAAAACCAGCGTCGCCAGTTTTTTCTGGCGACGCCAACATTTGAATCGAGCCCTAAAAGAGCTGTAAAGTTTTTATGAAAAAATATATCTTGTTGAGCTTTTACTATTAGTAAAACAAGGCTACTCCCACTACCGAGAGACGCATATTTCCAGAGTTATTACTTGTTTTTTTACATTAGCAGATCACTCCAATGGTCAGATTCCAATTAGTTATTCGGTTGCATTTTCTGGGAGAGCTGAATCACTGATAAATGTTTTAGAAAAAACTTCTGAGTCATGCGGTTAGGTTGAATTTTCAGGAAGTAATCACGCTGTAATTCTCTTTCTGACAATTTGAGGCCTTGTTTTACTTGCAGAAAAAAAACTTTATATCATATAGGCTTTCATAAAATGTTTATTGGTCTTTCAATACATTGTCTACTCAGCTGTCATAATTGTATGCAAACAAAAGCACAAGCACTAGGAAGAGTGTGTGTGCACACATACATATACACACATACAGAGTTTTTTTTTTGCTTCTGTTCTTAGACCACTTTGACAGCTGCACAGACAATGTATAAATTCTCTCTCTGCACTGGTACAATCATACATTATATTAGTACTGCGCTTTGTGATAAACACTATTCCTTTGCAGAGATAGCCAGATGTGACATTTCCTTTGTATAACAGTTATGATGCATGTGCACAGCCAGGCAGATCCAAGAGCCAGATTTCCAAAAAATATTGTGAGGCTGATGTCCTGTGCAAATCTGGAGTGAATGAACTGCACAATGAGATTCAAATGAACATTTACTAAATGGCCATTAATTTAAATTAGCCTTTAACCACTTGAATGCTGGATTGGTCTCCAATGTATTTCAAAAGGTTAAAAGCCCCTTTTAACCATCTGAGTGACAGAGAGGTATCCAAGACATTGCAAAAGTGAAGTCTTGGATACCCCCTTGGCATTCAAAGGGTTAAATGAATGGGCATTTCTGGAGTCTATATATGCATTTGTTTCCTTCCAGAATGACTCCAGGTCTTCAATGTACATGAACTCTGTTGTTGTTTGATCACTTTAACCATTTGAGTGCCAGATGGGTGCACAATGCATTGTGAAGCAATGTGTTGCATACTCTCGGGCATTCAAAGAGTTAACTGTTCCATGACACCATAAGCACATGTGTAATTAGTAGCGAGAGTGACAACATATTCTTTGTTGGTGGCAGATTAATGATACACCTGGCATGCCTGTTCTCATGCCGGGATATCCTTGAAACCCACGCTGTTAGGGGTACTTAAGGTCTAGAGTAGAGGAAATCTGTTGCAATATTTATGTATTTAATTTAAAACAATGGTATCGTTGTGGCGTGTGATATATCTGCACAGGGATACGATTCTGTCTTCAGTACATTTTTCCTGCTGATGTTTGCAGCTATGGTTAATTAGATGTAGGTAATGACCACCACATTTATCTTTATAAAAGCAGTAAGTTTGTTAAGATGGTCAGCATTATACTGCTACTGCAACTTGGAAATGAAAAGTTTGTCAGAACTTAATTAATTATTGCAGTCCAAATTCCCATGACAGTGTTGAATTAATACAGTTATTTTAGTTGGTGTTGTTGTGAGTTTGATCTCATGATCTTAAAGGCAATTATCACATATACGATGTCTGCTCCTGTAGGATATATTAGCCAAATTGAGCATCCGAAATCTCAGCTTAAAAAGTGGTTATAGGTGGGTGTTATAGGAGTAAAATATGCCATTGCAACACAAAGGAGGAAGGGAGAAAAAAAGGAGACCACAAGCTCCCCTGTGTAGAATTATTAAGTTCTACCGGCCACCACCAACACACAAAGGTACGTACTCACAAAGGAATAAGCTGAAAACTGGCGTATACCACCTCCAGAAAGCTCGCCACTAAGGTAAATAACTGCCCTCAGACACAGTATGAACGGTCAAGTTCAAGGCTGCTCTCTTCCTACTCGCTCTCCCTGTGCGGCATAGAAATCCCAGAGAACGTAAAAGAAAAAACAGAAAACAAAGTGCCCAATCGTGTAATACTATAAAGATAAAAAATCAATCAATCAAAATATTGATTTTTTATCCTTATAGTATTATGCTATTGGGCACTCTCTTTTCTGTTTTTTCTTTTATGTTGTCTGGGATAAAATATACTATACACAAGTTCACATTTAAGCAGCCTCTATGAAATAGCACAATTTGTCACTTCATACCAAAAAAAATGAGTTACATTTTTTAAGTAAGGTTTCAGTCATCTGCCTCTAATTAAATAAGGGAGGGGAAGGAGGATTTGGGGAGAGGGAATGCTATGTTTGTTTTTAAATGCTGCCTTTTTATCTTTGTATTTTTATCTTTGCAGTAAACATTTTTATGAAAAAAGAATATATTGTATAGATTTTCCTGCGGAGTAAAACAAGGGTACTCCAAAGAATGCGACAGAAACTGCTGAGTCATTCATGACAGTTTGAACTTCCAGGAAGTAATCACGCTGTCACTCACTTCCTGAGGAAAAGCCTTATAACATGTAGGTTTTCATAAAAAAGTTCACTGCTCCTTTAAATCCGTAGGGTACACATAATTTAACCCCAGGATGCTTGAATTCATACGCTATAGCTAGGCTGATGTACTAAGCAGAATTAGAGCAATTATACAGCAACCCAACTGTACCATAAAAGAAAACTAGAAATCCTAAACATTTCATGTGACTTAAACAGGGGTTTTAATGCTTGTAATGTGCTGGAGACCTCTCTATCACTTATGGGGTTAAACCCTCTCCACCCATTTAAGGTCAGAAAGTTTAGTCATCTTTTATGGTGCTGATGGTTATCCCCAGAATTGTTAAATGTCTTCTTAGTACATGAACCTCGGTGTACAATATAATGTTGAATACTCAAGCAATATAAGCCTGCAGAGAGGTGAACCTGCTTAGCTAAAGAAAAACTGAACAATTCTGGGGCAAACCAACTGCAGCATAGGGTAGATTTAAAACTTTAAATGGTGCTTTTAACACCTTGTATACTAGGGAGGTCTCCAACGCATTGCAAAGCATTCAAGATGTTAAAAGCCCCATTTACATCAAGGAAATTGTAATTGTCCAGTTTGTTTGCTCCAGAATTGCTGCTCAAGCATCAGTGTCTGTATGGGTAACTCATACCACACAATATTTCAAGTGGCCAAAGAGGGACGTTTTTCTTTTAGGGGGTGTTGCTGGGGGCGTGGCTGGTCGGCGGGGCATTACTGAGAATTTATGACCATTGATACCTTTTTGTGCAAGCAAAGAATTTATTTAGAACAAAAGCAAAGCACATATAGTGAAGTTTAACCCCTTAAGGACCGGCGGTCATGGGACATTTCCGTCCCATAATGACCGCATAGGCGCACTTGGACGCGCCGGTACACGTGACCTGTCACGTGAATCGGCGCGTCATTATGGGGCTTGAAAGAGATCGCTCCGATCTTGGAGCGGTCTATTTCAGGCCCTATTTTTACTTACAGCGCTCCCGGTAGAGCGCTGTAAGTAAAAAGTATGTGACGTACCATGACCGTCATCAGTCCTTGAGTAGTTCAAGGACCGTGACGGTCCTGGTACGTCAAGGGTCCTTAAGGGGTTAAACAGACATTACTGTGAGTTTTATTGCTGTGGAGCAATGTGATACACTTATATACACAACACACAGTCTGACCTCCTAAAAAGAGGGACACCAGTGGGAAAGAGGGATTTGGGTTTCAAAGAGGAACACTTGGGAGGTATGGTAACTTCCATTTTATTTGAGAGTTCTGGGCTTGGAATTACTGTTCTAAATAATTGTATAGTTCATACTTTTTTGGTTGCAATTTGTAAAGTTCAAACCACACACAAGAAAAGGGCAGTCAGTGTTGAAAAATTGAGAAAAGTTATAGCAGTCATTTTACCTTACTGTTAAAAGAAGCTATCTCTATTCATAGTGCTGTATGCCACAATGAATGTAAGCCTACAGGGAGGGCTCAATCTGTTACCAGTCTAGTGCTGCACTAAATCAAAAAAGGAAGCTTATTTCTATGAGAAACCTGTGCAGATCACAAAAAACTCCACTATTTGATGTTATGAGACTTTGAAATGCATGATGAAAAAGCAAAAAAAGATGAGAATGTTGTTGTGCTGACACTTTCCCTTTTGTCATTTTTTTTCATCCTTTTCTGAGTGTGAATTTCTGATTGACTCGCAGCTTAGATGTTAACTTAAAAACGTTCCTCTCTTTTATTAAGTGTTTAGCAAGCAAGGTCCTGGAAGGGCAATAAAAAAAAACTTTTAATAAAGTTGTCAAGAAAAATTCATGTTGGGTCACTAATTTCATGTAAAAATCACATTTGGCATGTTTCAGTATAAAGATTTAAATGATTTAGTTAAAAAAATCATCTGGGGTTTATGTCTCGTGGCCACATGGATGCTGATGTGTTAAGAAATATTGAAACTGTTCTGGTGATAATCAGTTGCTCCATAGGAGACAATGAAAAATATAATTGATTTAAATGGCTCTTTTAATTCATTTAATGTTAGAAAGGTCTCCAACACATGGCTTGGAGACCTTGCTAGCATATAAGAGGTTAAGAGTCCCAGTGGGAGTTTGGGGAATTTTTATTTGTCCCCCATGGTTCAGTTGGTTTGCTCCAAAATGCTTTCAACATTTTCTTAGTACATTATGCTCGTTGTACTCTATATAATACTCAGAGCCGTTCATTCATATGCACAAAACATTGGAGCAATTCTGGGGAAACCAATTATATCATAGGGTATAAAAGTTGTTCCCTAGTATAAAGGGGCTTACAATCCACATTTAAATCAACTGAAATGTTTAATAGCAATCACCTGTGTTTTGTATTTTCAAGCTATCCTTAATTAAATACAAGTGAATGTCATTAACACAAGCAGATTCTTGTACTGTGGAGATGGCCCAAGGACAGGTTTGAGCATGTATGCCCATACTTAGGAACTATCAGGGTTTGACCTTGAGACTCTGGGTTTTGAACGAAATCTCATGGTGTCAGTGTGAAAGGCCAAATTCTCAGAGTGAGATAATCCAGTGTTTCCTTCTATATGATTTAGTCCAATTTACTGCTTATTTAATGTCCAGATTAGCGACATTTCTAGCAGAACGACAGAGGAAGAAGTACTGCTTGTCTTGTGAGTGTGTAAGAAGCGATACCACAGAACTGTAGCATGTTAATGGTTCCTCGAGGACTGATTTGATAATCTCTGGTTTAGAGCAAACACTGACATATCATTTAGAATCTACTTTCTTGGGAAAGATAAGGGTTAATGTTTCAAAGATCTCAGTGTGAAGTCACTTCACAGCTATGTCCCATGGTACAATTTGTTTACCCCAGAATTGTTACACTTTCACTTAGTGCATATGCCCACTTGACTTGGCATTTGGCTAGTACACATCACAAATGAATGAGATAATGATTGTAACAGATACATGACACCAAACAGCTATTCATGGCAAGAGACAACTATCAATCATCACAGAAAAGTGATGGAATTCTGGGTCAACCCAGTTGCGCAATTTGAATACAATTAAACTTTCAAATATTCTCACTGAGCCATTTCTATTATTCCAGGGGTTAAAATCCCCATTTAAAACAATGGGGATTTTTAGTTCACCCCATTGGTAAAACTGATCTGCCCAGAAATACTCCCCTTTCTTTTGATCATACAGCCCTTAGGTAGAAAGAAGTATGAGTATTTTTAGTGTGTGTGAGCATAGAAAATAACACTAATCCCCATGATAGATTCCTCCACATCATTGTATACTAAGGTACATCATGTTATGATGTATAGATGTGTGCAGTACAGTGTCAAGGTCACATCTTCACAGCTGAGCAAAGTTTCAAGAAGGATCATGACATGCAGAATCCTCAATTGTCCTTCCTATCTGTGAACATTCCACCCAGCAAAGTTCCCCTCTTGTTTAATTTATACATAAACACAAAGACACAGATATGGGTAAAAATGGCCACAGCCTTTTATTTCCTATGAATAAATAAATAAAGAGGACCTTGCCAGTACTACATATACTGAAGAATAAATTCCATAACCAGCATTCAATGAGAGTACCCTACTATGCCGTGCCGTCCTCCTTTGAATATTTTGACTGCTGCTGCCCCCAGGTGAGGGCAGCACCGATAAGAGTGGATCAAAACATGCAGTAATCTAGCACGGGCTGTAGTAGCATCTCTCCCAATCATTCCATCTTTTATAAGCGGGGGATACCCTCCTTACTCACCCCGTCAAACTGATCTTACATGCATTTCTCTGGCAAGGTCCTCCCACGACTGAGACAATAAACAGCATTCCATGAAGTTAAGAAACAAATTAAGCCACTGAACTCACCAAGATCCATCCTTCAGCACTCAGGAGAGGAAAAACCCCCTGTGGAGGAAACCTCTGGGGAACCATGGCTGAGAGGACTGCCTATTCCCCTAGGCATTAAGATGTGAATGCAGATAATAAAACAGACTATGCTTTGTCCTTTATACACACAATTTACTAGAATAAATCATATATGCACAGACATACATATAAATATGCATACACACAGACAGATATGTACACAGACATTGTTAAATACACATGTGCAGGTTACTCATAATGATGACACCTGGACAAATAAATTATAACATTTCAAGCAAAATATAAAAGTAAGGCAATACAAATTGCAGGAAACAAGAGAAAGGGAAGATGTAGACACATCCCAACAGTGGTAGTGAAAGAGTAGAAGAATGCATAAAACGGGTTAGGAAGAATTTGAGATTGGTTAAACCAACCTGCCCCACAATTAAAACCTACGCCCCCCACCCATACATATCCCCCATAACAGCAACTCCCAACTTACACCTCTTCATATTAACCCAGGATGAAATGAAAAAGTTTATAAGAGCCCCGCAAGCCAGGAACAAGGTTCCCATCGCCTATCCATAAGTGGCTACAGAACAGTGGGAATTACATTCCATAAAGGAAGTAACATTGAATGCAGTTAGCAAGTTACATATCAAAGATTGCTTTTGCCCCTTCTACCTATCCTGTATAAGAAAATTATAAACAGGGCGGGAGGTTGGGTGCTACCACTTGCTCAGGCCCAGGAAGACTGAAGTATCTTCACTTCCTCTAAGCCATTTCCTGCCATAGCTCCACCCCACACAGCCAGCAGGCTTCTTACTTAACCCTTTGCTTCCCAAATCCATGTGTAGTTACTTTTTCAGTTATAGCCCACTAATCTTAATGTATAAGACCTGGTTACAGGACATTCGATCTGCTGTCATGTGCCCTTACGCTTATGGCTCCTGGACTTACTATCCAACTATGCCACAAAGAATAAATTATATTTCCCAGTAATTTAATTTGGTCTTTAATCCTTTGAGTGCCATAAGGGTATGCAACAGATTGCTTTGCAATGCATTGTGTATCCCTCTGGCATTCAAAGGGTTAACCAGTTTGAGAGGGGAAGCAAGTAGAGAATGGCACTGAGACAGTGTAGGTATTTTTTTTTTCCTTCTTTATTATTCTTTATTTATATAGCACCAACTAATTTCGCAGAGCTGTACTATAGGGAATGGACATACAGAGATATTAAATAGTACAAATCAGATGTGGAGAACAGAATGATCAGAGGGCCCTGTTCCTGAACGCTTACAGTCTAGAGGAAGAGGTAAGAAAGGAATGTCAATGAGAGAGGGAAAATTAGATAGAATGACAGGGATAGCAATTAATGGCAGTTAGGGAGGATAGGATAGCAGGGAGTGGTAATGTACTACAGTTGGATAGAAGGGAATTGCAATCTGAGAGAGAAAACAAGTAAAGAATGGCACAGAGAGAGGAGAGAAAATAAGGCAATGACAATGAGAGAAGGTAGGCTATCAGGGAATTTCAGTGAGAGGGTAGGAAAACAGGTCATGGCAATATGAGAGGGTATGATAGCAGGTAATTGCAGTGAAAGGGGAGGAGAGCAGGGGATGGCAGTGAGAGTGTAGGAGAGCATGGAATGGAAATTAGAGAGGGTATGATAGTAGAGAATTGCAGTGAGATGGTAGGATAGCAGGGAATGTCATTGAGAGAGTACGTTAGCAGGGAATTGCAATAAGAGAGTGTAGGATAGCAGGGAATTTCAGTGAGATGGTAGGATAGCAGGGAGAATGTAGGATAGCAGGGAATTTCAGTGAGATGGTAGGATAGCAGGGAGAATGTAGGATAGGAAGGAATGACAATGAGAGGGTAGGATTCCAGGGAATTGCAATAAGAGAGGGTATAATAGCAGGTAATTGCAGTGAGAGGGTAGGATAGCAGGGAATGGCAATCAGAGGGTAGGATAGCAGGGAGAATGTAAGGTAGCAGGGAATGACAATGAGAGATTAGGCGTGAGGTGTGAGGGTAGTATAGCAGTGAATGGCAATCAGAGGGTAGGATAGCAGGGAGAATGTAGGGTAGCAGGGAATGACAATGAGAGATTAGGATTGCAGGGAGCGGGTACGATAGCAGGGAATGACAATGAGAGGGTAAGATAGCAGGTAATGGCAATGAGAGGGTAGGATGGCAGAGGGAAAGTATGATAACAGGGAATGACAATGAGAGAGTGATAGCAGGGAATGACAATGAGAGAGTAAGATAGCAAGAAATGACAATGAGAGGTTAGGATGACAGGGAGAAGGTAGGATAGCAGGGAATGACAATGAGAGGTAGGAGGGCTGGGAGAAAGTAGTAAAACAGGGAATGACAATGCGAGAGTACAGTAGCAGAGAATGACAATGAGAGGGTAGGATAGCAGGTAATGGCAATGAGAGGGGAGGATAGCAGGGAATGGCAATGAGAGGGGAGGATAGCAGGGAATGGCAATGAGAGGGGAGGATAGCAAGAATTGACAATGTGTTACCAGTCATTGCTGCTACTGTTGTGACCACCGTTTATCATCTGCGAATACGCATGCTTCAGGTTTTTATTGAGCATGTACCCGCTCAGATGCTTCCTGAGCCATGTGGGATGCACGTAGCCTAGCCTCCTTCTTCTCACCCTCAGATTGGGCAATGTCCTCCAGTCCATGTTAGTCTTCTAGTCGAGCCACCACATCCTTTTGGCTGCATGCCATTTTAAACTAGCCTTGTCCCTACTCCTTTGTCCATTCCACAAGCTTTTGTTGGTTAGTGTATTCCTATGCTTTTCATGCTGAATTGACCTTCTGGCCTCCTGACTCCAGCTTGCTTGACCATTCTGTTGTATTGACCTGGTTTTCTCTCTCTGGCTTGCTTGACCACTCCGCTCCGATTGATCTTCTGGTTCCTGACTCCAGTTCGCATTGACTATTCTCCCTGTTCCCTGTCCTATGTCCCTTGACCTAGCCTAGTTGTCTGGCCTTGGTTGTTAATGGTTCCCAGTTACGCCCATCCTGGTTGCATCCCAGCTCAGTTGGGGTGGAACAGTCTGGTTTCATGGCCAGCACCTTTACCCAGCTTCGGCTTCAGCAAGGGAGTAGCTGGCACACTTTCATCACACCCCAGAAAAAGAACTAGTGCCAGGACTACATGGGTTCCTACACCCCGCATAGTGACACAGTGAGAGGGTGTTACAGCTTACCTTGACTTCAGCATTATCTGCAGGTGTGAGGCTTCAAGCATGCTGCAGACACCTGTTTTATCTGTTTGCTTCTTATAGTCTCCTCCTACCAACTTCCTACTTCCTCCCTCTGATCTGCTCCTCCTACTTCCTGTGGAGGGGTTTAAAGTACAGACTGAGGCCTGACTCAGTTGCCCTTGCGTTGTTGTTCATAGCAGTTCTGTTACCTTAGGCTCCATGTATTACCTGGCTAGTCTTCCATCCATTCTAGTGCTGACCTGTGGCTCTGTCTGACTATTCTTTTGCCTAACCTATAATAGTGGACATCCAGTCTGTTGCAGACTTGTGGCTCTGGCTGACTACCTGAACAGTGTATGACCCGGCTTGTCTGACTACCCCCTCTGGTGCTGACTTGTGGCTCTGTCTGACTATTCTTTTGTCTTTTCCCCTGGTGATCAGACACCCAATCTAGTGCGGGCCTGGGGCTCTGGTAGACTTGCATAGCTGACTGCAGGCGTGAGCCAGTTTTCACCTTACTTCTACTGACTGCAGGCATGAGTCAGTATTCACTCCTACTGACTGCAGGTGCGAGTCAGTATTCGCTCCTACTGACTGCAGACGTGAGTCAGTATTCACTCCTACTGACTGCAGGTGCGAGTCAGTATTCACTCCTACTGACTGCAGGCGTGAGTCAGTATTCACCCTTACTGGCTCCAGGTGTGAGTCAGTGATATTAGCTTCTGACTACAGGCTGGGTCAGTTCCTCTGTCCAGTGGTTCCTGTGTTCCTGTTCGTCGGAACAAGACTTGCTGTGCCAGTGTTTGCAGAAGCTACCCGTTCCAGTGTTCCTGTACATCAGATCAGGAATTGTGTGTCAGTCCCTGCAGAGACTAACAGTGACTTTGGCCTAGTCTCTAGTAGTGTGGTCTAGTGCAAGGCCTGTTGATTGCTGTGATAGCGCTGAGCGCTAGTACCCTCTGCTTGTTGCTGCTATTGCTGTTACCTTTTGTACCTTTAATAAATTGCATTCATATTACCGTACTGATTCCTGATTGTTTCTGGGCAACCGTGACAGAGGGTAAGATAGCAGAGAATATCAGTGAGAGGGTAGATGACAGGGAGGGTATCCTACTGAAATGTCAACACACTGTCTGATATCCTAAAATAAGGGACATCAGGTCGGGAAAATGGGACCAAGGGATTAGGGACTCAAACAGGGACTGCCCCTCCTAAAGAAACACTTGGGAGGTATGTATTTCCTTTTAAAACAGGTTATACCTGGAATTAAGTTTTAAATACTAATTGATTGATTTTTGGCGCAATTAGTGAATTTCTTTATAATTATGTTTTTTACCATTTGTTATTTGGACTAGACCATTTCTACTTCACTTTTTAAAAAGTCAATTGCCTGGAGTTAGCATTTAGTAAAAATGTTGCTAAATGTTTGTACATAGCCCTTTGTTTCTTTGTGACAGTTTTACAGGCACTTTTTGTATTACTGTAGTTTTATACATCTTCCCCAAAGTGCCTTATTTATAAAAGCAAAGGGGTGCGATTGTGAGGCAATTCATCAGTACCATAAGAACAATGGAGCTTTTAACCCCTTGAATTCTAGAGAGGTCACAAACACATTGTGCAGGGAATGTTTGTTTCTCCCCTATTGTGCGGTTGGTTTGCCCTGACTTACTTTACTTTGCTTTTATACATAAGGCCTAGTGTGGTCAAATTAACATTGAGTAACACTGCAAAATATTTTTCCTAAGTTCAAGTCAAATTAAATAAAACAAATATAACATCCTCCTTAATAGTATTTCAACTATTTAGTCTGTACTTTATAATAGTTGGTGTTGCTTTCTAACCATAAAATGAACTGTATTAGGCTTCATGTGCAATTAAAGAATATTTCAAGTTAAATAAGTAATGTGTTACTGGTTTATATTTATTGTTTAATGGCAAGGGGATTGTTACTAAACTGTTAGCCTGGGGGGCTACAGAGTATCTATTTATCATGTACTCATATAGAGACAGCCTTAGGTCTATTGATGCCTTGGTCTAGTTACTGAGTACTTGAAGGTTAAATAAAACACTGACACCAATTATGAGTTTAAAATGGCTACAATTTTATTCAGTTAAAGAGCAACCCCCAAAAGATCCTTGCCAGACTATGAAATAACATATAACTTAAGCATTTGTCAAATCCAAGACACCAAGCTGTAACCTTAAAGTATGTTCCCCCATCTGCTGGCAACAAGTAGCCCAATGGATATGGCAACAGATAGTCTGAGGCTGAAGCTTGGTTGGAACATCACTTAGGTCGCTTCCCCACACTGGTTCTAACACATTAATGGGGAGATGCAAGAAACGAGCGCATATGCTAAAGACATTTTTCTTGTGTGTGTAGATATTGTGCACGTTGCAATCTATGAATCTGTATACCGAAAGCTTCTTGAATTGCGTATAAAATAATAGCTTTTATGACAACACTACACAGTCTTATAAAATTGTCAATAGATGGATTGGCTATTCTATTTAGACAGATTTGTTCATCCTTACCACAACCATTTACCACCTTTTCCTACCTGGCAAGCATATAACCGCCAAAATGTAACAGGTAACACAAAAAAGAAACAATCCCTGCTGGGTGGGAGGGAGTGATGTTGCTCTGGCTGTGAGCTTCCAGCAACTGCCAAGATGGCCACCACTGCATTTCCTCTTCCCCCCAATCACTCCCAAACCACTATAGACGAGAGACTTGTACTTCAGACCTGGTATGAATGAGTGTTGTGTCCTCCATACTGGGACTCCTATTCAGTTTTTAGGTATCAATGTACATAACACATGATCCAAGGAGCTAAAAACTCCAATTCAAATCAATAGGAATTTGCTGAATTTGTATTTGTTCCCTATGCTGCAGGTGTTTTAGACTATAATTGTACCACTTTCGTAGTACATCAGCCACAATGTGTATGTTGTTCAGGAATAAATGTTGAATAGTCAAAAGATGCACTTTGAGCTCTCTCGCACTATCTGGTGGCTATTATCCTATGTGATCAACACAGCTAAAAGCTCATATCCTGCTCTCTGATTGGCTAGATAATTGTACTGTGGGTGGACTGGGGCCATCTTACTATCTTTTTCCCAGAAAACCAATGGTTTAGAAATATTTGTGCCCAAAAAAACTAGTAATAGACTTGCTTAGCATTTTTACCCAGGGTAACGGGCCTAATTCTCAGGGTGAGGGCATTAAGTGTTTCCTACTGTATTATTTACACCAATTAACTGCTTGTTTTGTTTATAAATTGTAGATTTTGATAACACAGTGTACCTATAATCTTAATTTTAGTAATGACAGGAGGTGAATATTTTGCATTACTTTCTTTACTTTAAAACTCCATAGCAGCACAGAACCAGTAAACAACAGACCAATCAGCAAACAAGGATGAGTCAATATAAGGCCCAGTCTCACTAAACCCCACCTCTTTCTTTGAATTAACACAAGCAAAACATGGAACAAACGACTTCCCAATGGAAACAGAAATCACGAAAACGATAACATCCGTGTCTCCAAACACGCCCTCCTGCTGGGCTGAACAAAAGTCATAGAAGTCCCGTCACTCCTTATCCTCTTTCCCGTCTGGAACGCAGATCACACTGAAACAAAAGAGAGATGGTGAAAGATACCAGCTACTGACAATAGCATCCAATATATATTATAAACAACATATAACTGAAAAAATCCACATCAACATGAATAAATAATCCCATCTCCCCGCTATCACCATAAACTGAAACCAAAATAAAGTTGTACATACACCTGGGAAGGGAGGGCAGGGAAAATATTAGCCTCCTGTCATTACTAAAATTAAGATTATAGGTACACTGCGACTCCAACTGTCCCCAACCATAACTCGCACTACAGTCCATCACTAATCCGGAGCGGAGAACGGAGAAGCAGCGAACCAAGTACCTAAAAGACCCAAGGGAGACAGACAGCACTGTCTCCCCTATGGGAACAGCTAGAATAAATGTAGCCCAGACAGTTATTACACAGTATAGAAAAACATAAAGACTAACCCAGTGTAGGTAAACCCAAACAGACCCAGTAAAAATAAGCTGGATAAACACAATGAGCCTGAAACCCAAAAGTCACCCCAAAGGTAATCATAGAATAAACCATAAGACATAACATCAGGAGAAACAAATATGCTGACCTATCCTGCTTGTGGAGCAGCAAAGAAAGAGGCGGGGTTTAGTGAGACTGGGCTTTATATTGCCTCATCCTTGTTTGCTGATTGGTCAGTTGTTTACTGGTTCTGTGCTGCTATGGAGTTTTAAAGGGATAGTAATACCTTGTTTTATCCCTATTTTATTTTGTAGGCATTAAAAAAACATGAAGAACAATATAAGTCTTATTTCTCAAACCTTTATGGTTTGAGAGATATTCACAAGCAAAGTTTCCTCTCACTGTCAGATTTGGAATCCGGTCTGTGGACCGGCCGTGGCTCTACAGCAGAGCTGAAATCGCGAGATATAAGAATTACTTCATTCGAATAGTCTACAAAGTGTGCCTGGTTTACAAGCACACTTTTTAGACCCTTCCAATTAAATAGTTATTTTTATATCTTGCAATCTCGGCTCTGCTGAAGAGCCACCGGTTGATCTGTGGACCGGATTCCAAATCTGACAGCTAGATGGCAGACTTAGCATACATTAGCATATGGTAACAATATGAATATCACCTTACCTGTACATTTGCTGGTCTTTTGGCTAAAATGACACATAGACAGTTATTAGTGCAGTTTTCAAATATGCAAACTTGAATTAAGGGGAAAGTTCCACTTTAAGTTCCATTGCAATATGGATACATCTGTTTGTATTGGGAGTGGGACATCCTTATTTATAGAAAAGCAAAGTCTACTTTAATGATAGTGGCACTCAAATGGTTAAAACAATGAGATAGCTGAAAATGCCCTTTCTCCATAAATCAAACATTCCTCCTAGTAAACAGATGATAACTATATCTTAGTCTTTGAAGCTTACTGTTTATGGCTGAATTTCACTTACACCTCCAGCTTGCCAAGAGTTTTACTTCAACCAAAAGGTTTTTTTTTATTTTTATTATTAATATTCCTCCTACCAGGCAATGCAATGACAGCTCAGTGTGTTACTGCCAGCCATGCCATGCTGTGGTCTGAAGAAGTTTGGCGCTGTCTAATAGTTAAGACATTTGTAATCCATTTACAATTGTAATACAGAGCAATATGTGCACTGATTACTTTATTTAAAGGGCAGCCATTTATCCCTTTCACATGAAAGAATAAGCACTTGTAAGGAAACAACTAGAATGTACAACAGAAACAATTTTTTATGAAAGATTCCTGACCTGTGGGGCTACTTTGTGTATATTTGTGTGGGTAAATCGGTATATAAATATTTAACCTCTGAAGGACCAGAGGGATGTGTAATGCATTGTGACACAATACGTTGTCCATCCCACTGAATCTTAAAGGGTTAATACACAATACATTACTCCCACACATTTCTAAATTTTGGAGTGTAAATAAATATGTAACACTTTTTTCACCCCTGGTTCCCTCCTTCTAATTAACCCTTTGTGTGGCACAGATCACTTCAGGTTTGGAGAAATTACCTGATGCCACCCTGATAGGAGGAGCCCTCTTCTTTGGTCCACTGTTTCTTGGCCTTCAGCACTTAGAATAGACCTTTAGTCCCCTGCAGAGGTAACGTGAGCAGTAATAGAAATATACCAGATATTTTCATGAAGAACACAAAACTTGTATTGAACAAATGAACAGGCTCACTCTTTGTTTCAGCATCAGACACATAGTACCCTGAAACTCTTGTATCCCACAAGTAGGTAACATCTATCAGGAAGCACCCACCCTTTCCACTGGCCCATATCTCCCTCAGTGGATGACTGGACTGGCAGCCCACAGAAGCCTCTTGGATGGTGTCAGCCAGAAATCAACCTCTTCTCCATTGGCCAGCCTCAGCTCTTTCTCTCCTGCTTTCCTGTAACATAACATTATATACTCCCCCTCCTAGACTCCTCTGTTTCTAACCTAGGAAAAGCTTAAAGGGCACACTACCTAGGAAGTGGGGTTGATACTGTTTGATATTTTAACCCCTTGGATGCTAAAGAAGTCAATGCGTTGGAGACCTCACTAGCATCCAAGGGGTTAAGCCTGGAATTGGCAACATGAGACCCAACAGTTGTTGACTATAATTCTCCTTGCCATTGACTGCCTCTGGATGATGTGAGTTGTAGACCACAACAGCTGTAGGTCACGGTTTGCCCAACACTTAGTTTAGCACTTGGCCCTGTAGTATATCTGAAAGAATGGTCATTTCAATAGTAGTAGCAGCTGTCAATTGAAACCCAAGAGGCTGACTTTATTAATGTTGAAAAACGAATGCATTCCCCCCACTGTGTTCTCAAGAGCCAAGTTGCAGTGAGCAAAGGAAATGGAACATTGGAGTTCTGAGATGCATGATGTAGTACTTTTGATCGTACTTAGCAGGAAGACCAAAGATATCTGGGTCTCGAATGGATCTCAGATGCTGCCGTGTTACAATGATGGCAAAACTTTAAATTGGCAGCTTGATGGGAAAGAGGTCTCAGTATGTTTAAAATGTTCTTTAGTCTCTTTTCACTCGGGTGAAATCAGTGTAGTGATGTTGCATTTATGTCACCCATGCTAAAAGGTATGTTTCTCAACAATGGTGTCTTTTACATGGGTGACTATAGCTTTACATGAAAACACCAAGGTTCAGAACTGTGGAACTTTCATAATTACGCACTAAAGTTGTTTCATGATTGATCTGCATGGTGACCTGTGGGCCACCAGCAGACCTTTCACACAAGTTATATTGGAGGCAGTCACAACCTCTAGTGAATGGCCGATCCATATGGATATTGGCTAATATTTCCATGATTTTCACATTGGCCATATTATTCTCTAGGAAAGGTTCACCAGAGGAATGTAGGAGAATGTGAGTTCAGAACAATGGGCAAAGGAAATGTAGCAGGAGGTTGTTACATTTTTGTTGCCAGTATTAATGAGCTTTTAAAGTTGGACTATTTTATATTTAATCCATATTTATTAGGTGATGTCTCCTAGTGTAAACTAGTCATTTACATGAATGGTGATTTCTAGCATAACAATGACTCTGAAATAGAGATGCAGCTATTCAGTTTCCTTGTCACTTGGTTGGATAGCCTGACAATCTCCTGTGTCGGGGAACAGATTCACAAGCTGGAAGTCCAAGTAAAGTTCTTGATTTAACCAAATGGTTCAGGAGGAAAGGGTCGTGCTAGGGAACTCTCTGGATTTGCCCTGGTAACTCCATTTTTCTGAGTTAATTTTGCAATATAATGATAAACAGAGCTTGCTGTAACGATAGACACACCAGTATGAAGGGAAGAGTGAACACTCTCCCTGGGAGGGAGGTGGGAGGAGAATTTCAGAACTGGGAAGTCCTGCGTCGCTGTGCCTCAGAATGCAGAGGTGGGTACATGAAGTTTAATTTTGAGAGCGAATTTCTCCTAAATTAAGGACTTACAAACCACCCCCCCGCAATCTACAAACCATTACACTACACTAATAATAGGAGACACAGTTTATTAAAGGTGAAAGTTCTGCTTTAATAGGGATTTTAACCCCTTAAATGGCAGAGAGGTCTCCAATAAAATGTGCTGGGGACCTCTCTGGCATTCAAGGGGTTAACATTTCCATTGAATTCAATTGGAATTTTCATGTGCACCTATGGTGAAGTTTGTCCCAGAGTTACACTACTCCACTTTGTACATAAAGATCAGTGTATCTTATGTGACTGCTCACATTGACAATTTACTCATCCCATGCCGCACATCAATGCAGCTTGCTGCAACTTTGGTCTCACAGTACATTTTGGTTATGTGACATCCTCCGCACTAGACACATGGATGTTGTGGTGCACATTACAACATTGAGTGAATCGGAGACCCACTTGGGCATCAACTAATGATATGCAGCTGGTGCCGACCCATCGATCACAACTCAATGGGATCACTGAGGGAATGCATGCATATTAGAGGGTGGACTGAACTGAGCTACAGTGCAGCTTTGCTATAGTTTCAAATGTGAACATAGTCTTAATGTGCTTTTAATGTTGGGAACTGAAATTGTAATGTATAAAATGTACAGTAGAAAGACTTCTTACCTTCTCTTATGAGATTGAAGGAGCCCTATCTAATTGTGACTGATTTTGTGGTTGTGTGAGTGGAAAGATGTTCACATTTCACATGAATTCTACTTTAAGGGCCAGATTCTATTGCAGGTGCTAAATGTTAACACCCGGTTTATCAAACATTTTCCAATGAAAGTCACTGGGAAAAATGGATATAAAAGCAGAGATAAAATTAGCACCTCCAATAGAATTCAGCCCCAAGGGCTTTATTCATCAAGCTATAGATGTGAGATTCTGGAGCACATCAACTATATAATAGATTGGAAAAGACATGAATATACCCATTGACTTAAATTGGTATTTTAATTCATTGAAGGTTAGAAGGGTCTCTAATGCACTGCAAAGCAAAATAGTGGAGGCCTCTCTTGCCTTAAAGGCATAGTAATACTTCTTTTTATCTTTATTTTATTTTGTAGGCATTAAAAAAACATGAAGAATGATATAAGTCTTATCTCTCAAACTTTTATGGTTTATGAGATATTCACAAGCAAAGTTTCCCCTCCCGCCCCTTTTACCTAGTGTAAGCCATCTCTTCTCAGATGTGGAATGCAGTCCATAGACCAGACAGATAACAGCAAGGGACAATATTCTTCCTATCAGAGCAATGAAAGCCCTGCCCCCCTTGACAAGCTTTTCAGCTTTTTCCCTTATCTTAATTGAAGATTGTCCCTCTCTGCAGTCTACCTGGGCGCCTCCTTTCTGTTCTGGCTGAGCAGTGTTACATCAATAAAAGGGGTGGGAGGGGGACATTTTGTCATTGAATTACTCTTGAACTATAACTCTGACAGTATTGAAATAACACTCTCAAAAGTCCAAATACTATTATGATTAATTAGAGCGGCTTTTATTATGAAACATTACTATCTCTTTAAAGGCTTGAAAAGCCCCATTTAAACCAATGGAAGTTTTGGATATTATTATTTTTCACCTGTAATACAGTTGGTTTGCTTCAGAATTGCTTCATTTTTTATTTTTTTTGTTCTAAGGCCCCAATATCTATATATCTAAAAATATAACTTTCTGGTTCACAATCCACCCCTCCTGGGCAAGCAGGTGAGTGGTGTTTACCTACACACCAGCGAATCACGAATTTACCACCATTGAGTTGCAGCGGTTCCCCGATGTACAGCATTCGCTAGACTATTTATAAAATGGTTAATATGTAGAAACCTATAGGCACCTGTTGACCTGGCTTTGTAATGTGAATGGAATTTTAAACGCTTGCTTAGAACTGGATATTAAAATGCACGCTCAGGGTTAGGACTTCAAGAGGAAATGATCTGGGATAAGAAAATCTGTATTTGGAAAGAAAACTCAAAGTAAACTTTCTTTTGCCTGGGTGACCTTTTAATTAAAATCAGAACTTCCATCAGCAAAATTTGCGTAAACTAAAGTCTTCATGGGAACAAATGTTCTAAATGTTAACATCATTGGTAACCTATGCTTATCAAAATTCTCAGGAGACAGCAAGCAGAAGGCTATTAAATTGTAGCATTTCTGTGTTATGTATCATAGCGACGGCAAGGGCTGATTTTCCTTTCACGTTGATCTGTAACCAATTTTTCTGAGATTTATCATAGCATAGTACAATATCCTAGAGGCTTGTGCTTTTTCTGTTGATGTAATAATAGGTATTTCTACATACTGCAGTTGCAGGTGGAATTTAAATGTGAATATATCAGCTATCTTACTCCAATAAAGCAAACTATCAAATGTTTTGCACTCGATATATACAGAAGCATGAATTAAATATGACATCAAGCTGCCTTTAAATAGTAGTAATATTTTATGCTGATATTTATAATTTTAGCAGAACATATTAATTTATTTTCTATACCAATGTTATTTGTCTTTAAATATGTGTAACCTGTATTAGTTATTTTAGTTAGTGAAGTGCCCTCTACTTAAAATTTGTCAAAACAGTCAGCCTTTATTTAAAGTAAAGCTGATGTACATTAAAGACATGAAACTATTTAGGGATAAGCTAATAGCATCATAGGGGGGAAATAAAAATTCCCATTGCTTTAAATGACTCATTAAGTTCCCTGAATGCTATCATGATCTCTAAAGCATTAATAAGCCATGCATTGGAGCTATCTCTAACATTCAAGGGTCAAAATATCCAGTTAAAGCAATGCTGATTAAGGGGATGGATATTTGTATGAAATGGTGCATTTGGTTTGCTCCAGAATTGCTTCAGTTATTCTAAGCTCCTCTATTCACTGTTTAGCGAAATGGACCTTATGCATAAAGACAGAGTGGTGCTGTTTTGAAGCAGGGGAGCTGTACAGATGGAGATGAAAATTTCAACAGGTTAAAATCCTAATTTAAATCAATGGGGATTTTTAATTTTCCCATGGTCAGACTTCAGTAAGTATAAGGAAAATCCTGTCCTGGCAGGATTTCCCTTTGCTTACTGAAGTTTGTCCTTCACTGTAACCGTCCTGACCAGAATGCAGCTTCTGGTGCCATGGACAAAAGGGGCAGGCGGTGGATCTTTATCTCTTAATTCTAATATAAAGAAGACTTTTCAAAATAATTTTAACTAGACATTACTAACGCTTTAATGGCATGTTATATTTGTACACAACCTGGAGTTGAGAAGTCTTTACTGAGATAAACCCACCAATCCCCATGCTATTCTGTGGAGCCTAAAAGTGGTACCTTTTTTGACTGACTGCATAGCATGTTGCTTCACGTGCAAAATCATGTCTGATGAAGAGACTCAAGTGGTCTTGAAAGCTTTCACTCTAAGGGTCGTATGTTCAAAAGAAAACTGGAGGAATTCTGAGATTAACCATTTGCACTGTATGGAAAAACTAAAACGTCCCATTAATTTGAATGGGAATTTTATCCCCTTGATTTCTCCAGTGCATTGCAAATTTTGAAAAAATCCCCATTTCAGTCAATGGGATTTTTTGGAATTTTTAGTTCTCACCTATAGTGCAAATGGTTCACCACATAACTCCTCTATTTTCTTTTGAAAATATGGCCCCTAAAGCTATTCAGTTAGCCAATAAAGGTATCACTGTTACTGTAGTAATATCCTTCTTTATCCATGGCTAACACAGTGCCACCTTTTGCCTACAGAATAACATAGGCAATGGAGATTGTATACCTCTGGAGAGTTTACCTCACCTTTCTGTCACCTTGGTATATCTCTCCTGAATTGTACACTCTTGAGCCTGAGGCTGTTCTGTTTAGTTTCCATTACACATTATGTAAAGTATTATGCATGTAACCTGTCCAGTCATGCAATGACCAGCCCAGACTGGAATATAAGCACTTATAGCACACAAATGTACCCTTACATTGGTTAAAATAATATTCTAAAGAAACGAAATTGCCTGCATGCACATCAGGAATTCTGTCTCTTATTCTGAAATCTCATTAGAAGGCACACATCAACAGATGGCAAAAAAACAGGCATTTCTCTGAAGTAACAGCTTTTTTACATGCGCAGACCTCAAACATTCAGGCAGAAATGTTGAGTCTTCTGCACTTTAATTAAAAAAGTGTTGACTTTGTTAATTGGTTTATTATAATCAACATTAGATGTGATTTGGATTTGAGAACATAATAGCAAAAAAAAAAAAGTTGCCTGGTATATTCCAGGCACATCTATTATAATAATCCTAATAATAATCATACATATTCATCTTTAATTAGAACTACAATTCATGTCAATGGAGTAGACCTGATTCTTTCATGGGTGGCTCCAGGGCCCAAATCTCCGCCCATTGAAGTCTTCCTAAGAATATTAATTTTGAAGAATTGATTTAAACTGGCCTTACAGTCATCACATCCAGGGCAGATTGAATATGTTACTTCTTGAATAAAG
The DNA here is from genome assembly GCA_037306005.1 of Rhinophrynus dorsalis. Taxonomy (NCBI): domain Eukaryota; kingdom Metazoa; phylum Chordata; class Amphibia; order Anura; family Rhinophrynidae; genus Rhinophrynus; species Rhinophrynus dorsalis. The sequence goes on from CM074719.1 coordinate 378,629,452, forward strand.
GCACAAGGACAAAATTCATAGGGGCCATTAGGATATTGCATCCCTAGCAAGGTAAGTGAGGGTGGGAGTTGCACATGAAAAGGGAGAAAGTGGCCATTTCTTTGGGGTAGTGCTATCTGTCCCTTGTTACTATAACCCATGGTAGTTTCCCTGATTGTCACCCCTGAGAGTCTTTGATTGGTCCACAGTCCTGAAGAGAGCAGGTGACCAAAGTGATGCTTTTTGTAACCTTTCAATACCCCAGATGATTGGGCTGCTTTAAAGGAGAGGTAACACCTAACAATAACCATACCTGGGAACTTTCAAAATGAGACAACTCTGAGATCTTTGAAATATTAACCCTTGAAGTTCCCCAGAATGTAGATTTCAGGTCATGTATCCTTGATTGCTCTAACCTGTAAGTATTATTATCGGTTCTCAAGGAATCCTTAACATTCTGTAACTTACAGTTTTCACTGCTCAAAAAGTAGTAGGATGTATCTCTATGTCTTTCTGGTAGAAATGGCAGCAGTTCAGGGACTAAACAAGCAGTTAACATTGGACTCTTATCCTGAGAATTTGGCCTTCTCCCTGAGACCCTGAGATTTGGTTACCAGGTATGATAATAACGCACACCTTGCCTTACTATGACTAGAAATTCCTAAGGGCTCTTATGAATTTTTCTCTTGTATCTTTGTTCAAGAGATAACAAACAGACAACAAACAAAGCATTTTTAGCGATGCTGCCATGGAGTGCAGGCTGTTTACGGTATGTGTCTATAACCCCAGTTCATTTTTAGGTATTAGAGCTCATTTGACCCTTTGAATGCCAGAAGGGTACAGAAAGCATTACAAAGCAATATGTTGCATACCCCTCTGGCACTCAAGGGGTTAATTCAACCAGAAATGTTATGTGTTCCATACAGTATAGTTCGTTTGCTCCACTTTGCTTTCATACAAGCGTTCAAGGAAAATTGCTTTCCCCATTTGGCTAAAGAAAATGCCCCTTTGCTGGTCTGTTCCCACAGGCGTATACCTGTCAGTCTAGCAGGGGCTGCAGGATTGCTAGGCACAACGTTTGGGGGAAGAGGGGGAGGAAAATGAGCCAGAATGCTGTGTGGGTTTTTAACCCTTTGAGTGCCAGAGGTGTGTTCAACGGATTGCGAAGAAATGCTTTTGCACACCATTCTGGCACTCAAAGGGTTAAAACCTTAGATACTCTAGCATTGAAGGGGTTAAACAATGCATATAACAGATAAATATGAAGAAAATGCAGTGCGGCTAGTTAATAATTTGATCTCTATTTTGAACTGTAAGCATTGACTAGTTGTTAGTACAGAATTGCACAAGTATTAATATATCAAAGGGCACATAGCCACTATAAACTAAAATTCTTTGGAAGGCCAAGAAATTCTTGTTTCATTTTACTACCAGAAACCTAATTTCTTCCTGTTTTTTAAACCACTTTTCACCCTTGCTAGAGCTGGAAGGTGTAGGAGTCTGTCTGTACATCTAATGCCAGAAAGCTGACAGTGGTCAGATTTCAGGAGACAAGTCACAGGAAATAACTCATTGATTGAAGCACTTGGAGCAAATATTTATGTGTCTCTTAAACCACGATTCCCAGGGAAGGATGCCAAGATGAAAAAAAATGTTTTTATTGCATGACAGTTAATCTTATAACAAATGTATCACATGTTGTTCTGTTCCTAGAAAAGGTCCTGATGACATCATAAATAATTGAAATGACTGCAAATTTAAAAACGTTCTTATCTGGCAGAGTAGTAACAGCAAATGTGTTGTTGATACTTGGTCATAATGTGTTTAAAGGATAAATCAACATGCACTGGTGTTTTTGATGATCTTTTTTTTCAGTAAAATACATTTTCACTTTTTAAAGTGATAGTAATACTTGAATGTATCTTTATTTTATATTGTAGCCATGAAAAAAACATTTAAAATGGTTTGAGAGATATTCTCAAGTAAAGTTTCCCCATCCCTGGCTGCATCAGTCAAGTCTGCCATCTAGATGACAGACTTGGAATCCGGTCCGCAGACTAGTCGGCGGCTCTTCAGCAGAGCTGAGATCGCAAGATATAAAAATAACTAGTTAATTGGAACAGTCTACAAAGTGTGTTTGCAAACCAGGCACACTTTGTACACCATTCCAGTGAAGTAGTTATTTTTATATTTTGAGATCTCGGCTCTGCTGAAGAGCTGCTGCCGGTCTGCGGAACGGATTCCAAATCTGTCAGCTAGAGCACTGACGTCAGTCAGGGGGAAACTTTACTTGAGAATGTCTCTCAAACCATAAAGGTTTGTGATATAAGACTTATATAGTTTTTAATGTTTTTTTCATGGCTACAATATAAAATAAAGATAAATTCAAGTATTAGTATCACTTTAACCCCTTGGATGTTAGAGAGATAGGCAACACACTGTGAAGAAATATAGTTTAGTCTCTACATAACTGTGAGCTGGATCCATCTCAGAGATTGAGTTCATTACTGTATCTTTGGAGACAGAGACTTTCTTCCACTAATTGAGTTCCCAGTAGCCCCCTTCCCACACAAACACACTTTCTGTCTTGTTCCATCTATTTCCTGTCCAATTAATAGGCAAACCATGCCTAGTGCCTCTCTAATCCTGCCTAGGTTAAGCCCCACCTATAGTATGACTCAAAACATATCATTTGGACACACCCACCTTAAGACTTCTTAGCATTTTGGTGAATAAGATAAAGGAAGGTCCCAGGTTTGGCCATGTAGCATCCAAGAGATTAAGATCTACCTCTTTCATCCTAACCCTGTGAGTACCAGAGAGGCTTAATGGAGCTATAGTTTTTTTTAATGAAAAAAAAAACACATATATAGTAGTATTCTACTGCTGAGCAAAACAATGATACTCACAAAACTGAGAGAGGCATTTTGCAAAGTTATAGTTTAACGTCTTGTTTATTTTACATAAAAGTGCTCTCTACTGGTTAGATTTTGGTTTGTATTTTGTTGCATTCAGTGGAAGGAGTCACAGACAAACAGTGCTCTCTGGACTGTGATAGAAACTGCTGAGTTATGCTGTCAATTAGAACTTTCAGGAAGTAATAACTCTGTTGCTCACATCCTGACAATTTGAATTGTCGTAACATTTTATTTAAACAACTGACAGATTTTAATTCAGCTGTGGAGGATAGATCACAAATTCCATTAGTGTTTGTAACTTTTTAACCCTTTAAGGACCAGAGGGTTGTGTAGTGCACTGAGAATCAATGCATTTCACAACCCCCTGGTCCTTAAAGGGTGAACAGGAGGAATGTACGAACATGATTCAGCACATGGTGCTGGAATTGATTTTCTAGCCCTATACCTGCCTAAATCTGACATACTAAGCTACATACCTGGGATCTTTAACTGTCTGTGGTGCCGCTAGGGGGAGAAAAATGAAGTGGTTTGTGTCAAAAAGGGGCAGTACTTATTCGCAAGTGGGGGTTGGGCTTATTATACATTGCCAACGTAGGAGGAATAGGCTGGGAAAGGAGGTGAAGTGGGCAGGGAGTGGGAGGAACAGACTGAGAAGACACTGAAGTGGGCAGAATTTGAGTAAAAACTCCCCCCATCCGGAGAATCAGCCTCTGCCCCGGAGACCCGGTAATTAGCACAAAAACGTGATTCTCTGGGGCAGATCCGGAGAGTTCCCAGCTATGCTAAGCCAAACATTCTCCCATTTATACCACTTGTGCCAAGAGAAGGGCAATGATGCAGTCTACAGTAATTTTAAGGCATTCTTTTTCATGTGTAGAACAAGTGGTGTACTTTAAGACCATTTTCTATGTATGTTATGGGCAGGTATAAGGGGCTTACTGAAATTAAAATCTTAACTCTTCTGAAGTGTGTCCACTGGTATCCTACATTTTATTATATGATGTAGTGCATAACATAAGTGCAGAAACTGCCACTGGAAGCTAACACCAGTGATAATGTTCCCCTTTTCAAATAGAGGCTCCTTAGGATACCATAGGGCAGTGGTTCTTAGCCAGGGTGTCATGGCACTTGGTGTGCTTTGGGCCCCAGCTTAGGGTGCCCCACTTTTTCCATGAAGAATTTGACAAAAATGTAAAAGTTGAGTTTCTAATGTATATGTATGGAAATTATTATACACAATGTGCTCTTTGTTGCCATTCTGGCTGTGTAAGAACAGCTATAAATGTATGTATTGTATGCATCACTAAATGCTAGGGGTGCCCTGAAAATTACAGCTTGTATGTTAAGCGAGCCTTAAAGTGGAAGTACCACCCTATATAAAGTCACCACCCAATCATTAGGCATATGGCGACTAGCTTCTTAATACTGCTATTATCTGTGACAAGTACCAGGTTTTGAAGTAATTCTGTTTCTTCAGAGACCAGCAGCCAGGCTTGGACACAGACATCTTGCTCAGAGACATCTCCGTGCCTGTGCTGTCAGTCCTGGTCTCCTGTAGGAGACATTGCACGGAGCCAAAAGGCACCAGAAGGGACTGACGGTGCAGGCACACAAATGGCTCTACAACAAGAAGCCTGGCCATCAGTCTCTGAAGAAACAGGATTACTTCAGAACACGGTACTTGTGGCAGATAATAGCAATATTAATACGCTAGTCACCATATGCCTAATTACTGGGTAGTGACTTTATATAGGGTGGTAGTTCCACTTTCAGTGATAAAAAAAGTAAGAACCACTGCCATAGGGAATGGAGAGACTTCATTCATTGAAGAGCCTTTCACAACTTAGTGAAAAACACTTACAGCGTGAATCCTCTAGTGACTCATACATCTCCTTGAATATACAGCCATTCTGTGATGTTCTTAGGCTCCTACGTAAATCACAATTAGCAGAGTCATTGTTCAGTTTCCAGAGAGATTTATTCAGAAAAGGATGAAAACACCAAACAATGAAAATGAAGAAAAAAATACAAGTATACAGCAGTTATGACACTACATTTATTCAAATTGGTTTTCTCCCAGTTTTTCTTTGCGTCAAAGTCCCTATTCAGGTTTCTATATATCTTAAGGCGCATCTCTGTAAGCTAAAGAGGTCAATTCTGAAGCAGCCTAAATGCATCATAGAGGATAAATGAAAATAACCATTGATTTAAATAGAGCTTTTGACCTTGAATGATAGAAAGGTCTTCTAACACATTGCTCTGAAATGCATTGGGTATCTCTCAAGCATTACTGGTTAATCCTTTGAGTGCCAGAGAGGTATCCAATGCATTGCAAACCAATGCACTGGATACCTCTCTGGCACTCAAAGGGTTAACAAACCTAGTTAAATGAATAGGATATTTGGGAATTTTTATTTGTCCCCTGTGGTGCTGTTTTTTTTCTCCAGAATTGTTCCAGTTCGTCTAAGTACATAAGCCTCACTGAGAAGTTTTCCAAAAGGTATGTTATGGTAAAACAGTACTGCAATATCTTTAACCCTCTGAGTGCCAGAAAGGTAGCCAATGCATGGCTACCTATATCAGTATAAATAAAACACTATTTTTCTTGCGATGCTTTGGAAACTGTAACCTGTTAAGAACCAGAGAGTATACAATGCAAACAAAGCAATGTATTGCATGACTGTCTTTCCCTTAAGAGGCGGAGGTTTACATATTTAACCCTTTGAATACCAGAGGGGTACTTAAAGGGTTAAACCACCATGTAGGAATTGCTTTTACCAGGGTAATTATGTAACTTCTACCATCAGCATTTTTTTTAAAGTGTTAGTAATGCCTCATTAAAATACTGTGTCCGGGTCTTATGTATAATAATAGTAACACAATGCGCTATGTCAAATATCTTACTTCTTTGTAGTTCAAAAGTTATTCAGCTCTAAAGATGTCCCACCCACCCCTTCTTTCAACATCACGAAGAAGTGGCAGTCTGGTGAGAACGGTTGCAGTGAGGGACAAACTTCAATATGCAAAGGGAAATCCTGCACTCCTTGGTCAAGGAGGACCGGATTTCCCTTATACTTACTGAAGTTTGTCCCTTGCTGTAGCCATAGAATTGCACAACCCAATCTGAGAATCAGAGGGAGGCGTCCAGAGAGGAGCAGGTGGAGGATCTTTAGAGCTGAATAACTTTTGAACTACAAACAAATAAGATATTTGACATAGCACATTGTGTTTCTATTAATATACAGAAGTCTTGGATACAGTATTTTAATGAGGCATTACTATCCTACATTAAATACATCTCTGCAATACTGTGCTATTCAGTGATTTCTGGTTTATTCGTGTTATTCAAATCCCTGGTTAAATCAATTGCATTTTATAGTGATGTTTCTTTGTCCCCATGATGCAGTTTGTTTTCTACAGAATTGCACCTCTTTAGCTACTGCAACTGCACTTCTAATGCCTTGCGTATTCTCCCCATTGACTATTAATTCCCCTTAGTAATCCCTTACTCCCCTACTCTAACTCAAAATTGCAAATTATCCACCCCCTGACCACTAACAGAATGGGTTATTCAAAGACCCTTCTTTTAGTGTAACAGAAACAGCTTCAAACTCACTTCTGATGGGTTCCCAGACTTTGGGAATTGTGACAGGTCAGGGATTTAGTGGTGATAGTGTTTGGACTATGACTGCAACTCTCTTGCCTTCTTATTCTGGGGGGTGTGGGACTCTTTCTCATAGCAGCTGATGGTCATGCACAGAGAGATAGCCATTCTGCCTATGCGACGCAGGGGGGAACCTGAGTGACAGATCATTCCAAGACAAAAGTGATTAATGGGAATATGGGAATAATCACTGGGAAACAGCCATTGTTGTAATATAGATCCCACTATGTAGTGGCAAGAATTCCCCTTCCCTTTCATCCTCATTGCTGATTACATGGATGAGCATAGGAAGCTGTCCACACAAGCATCTCATGGGAGCAGGTGTCGTAGAGGCAATTGGTTCACAGTCAGGTGAAAAAGAGTAGAGAAGGTCCTTGGGGGAGATGCACTAAAAGTTGAACAGGGCTAATAATGTTGATGTCCTGTTGGAGCAATGTCGAAGGCACATCCACAATGTGCACTAAAGTGTTGTTAACATTATATCCCCAACAATCCTACAAAATCTGTCCAAATCAACATCCATCCAACATGCTTACCACAGATTTATGAATTTTCACTAATCATATTGACACTTGTGATACGAGTGGGTCTTAATGATTCTCCTAGTCAAGCTGGTCATTCATAGGAAGCCGGCTTGAGTAAGGGATAGTAGGAAAAGGTGGTGATTGCCTTTCTGGTCACCGCATTGATCACCTATCCTATTGGATAGGTGATCAATGACAGGAGGACATCAGGAGGGGTCCTGATGCCCCCCACCAGGCCTGATTGCATTTCACAATAAAAACAAACAACAGAACATAGTGCAGGATTATGCTGGGGGGCAGCTTTTAGCCACAAATCCCTATGGATGCTGCCCAACCCCCATCCTTGTTCCCTTGGGAGTGTACAACACGTATGAAATATGATACAGAGCTAAGGGGATGTGTACTGCTTGGTGTGCTTTTTAACCCTTTGAGTGCCAAAGGGGAGTGCACATCCCTATGGCACTCAAAGGGTTAAGGGAGTGACGCAGGTTTTGGTGCTGAAAGTATCCTGACCACTCCCCTGCTGACCAACTGGGGCAGTAGAGAGAATACTCTTCAACTTCAGGACTGTCAAAATGCTGGTAATTTGTGAGGGAGGGCATCCCTCCCACATTTATCACAGTTCAACAATCCTGCATGCTAATGGGGACTGTATCTTCCCTTCCCCTTGCATCCCTAAATGTTAGTGCATATGGTAATGTGTGTCTACATAGAAAAGTCAAAGTGCTTTTATTGACAAAATCTTATCGCCATAACATCGACCTTTAGAGTATCTCGGTCCTTGTGTGCATGAGAGGAGAGCTGGGTGCATTATTTGCCGTAATGGTGAGAATTTAACTTTTATCATAGAGACAGGCTGTCCAAATGCAGAGTGAATTGGAATTTAGGATGACTGCTCAGCTTTACAAATTCATGATATGTTGGAGACATCTCCCAAGGGGTTAAAATAGCAATCATCCTAAACAAATATGTTTTAGTTAGAGAAAGTGAGGGATATTCTAAATACATAGGGGGAGATTCACTAAGTGGTGATAAAGAGGTGACAGATGACTTCTCCATTTTATCACTTCTCCAGTTCCTATGTTATGCTATGAAGCCTATGCACTATTATCTCCAAAGCTGAAGAAATCTTGTGCATAGGCTCATAGAATAACACAGGAATTGGAAAAGTGATAAACTGAAGAAGAATTCTCCACTTTATCACCTCTTTATCACTGCTTACTGAATGTCCCCCAATGTGTGGTCCCTATACCTCAGACATGCAGATTTCCTAAATAAATACATAATAACACACATAGCTGGAGAGGTGCAAAAAGGTACGCTTATATCAAGTTTAGCCCTTGCCGTATCATCCTTGTTCAGTCCTTTGGTGCTAGTGATGTCTTGCATCCATTAATTAAACATAATTGCGTCTTTATATTTCCGTTTGATACTCATTAGAAAAATGTTCATCACTGACTGGAAGTTGCCACCTTCCATGTTGCTAGCACCTTGCACTGAAATGAACAAAACAAAATATATTTCATCAATTAATAGTGTACAATACAGCCCTAGAGTGACATTGCCTGCCTTTGCAAATCAATGAGCTGTAAAATGAAGTATAAGGCTCTGTAGGTGTCTTGAACTCTGTTTTGCAGGTCCCTGCTGCAACTGCTACATTTAAGATGCAATAAAACAAGCAATAAATATGACCCAACCACAACACTGGGGACAAGTAAACATTCCCAACATTTCCATTGTTTTCAAATGGATTTTACCTCCCCCTTAATGATAGAAAGGTCTCCAATGCATTGAAAAGCAACATGTTGAAGATTAACTTAGTGTTCAAGGGGTTATAAGCCCAGTTTATGTTATTGTTAAATTGTATTTCTCGGCCATGCTGCATTTGGTTTGCCCCAGAATTGCACCTCCTTATCTTTCCCAATTGCACCTTTAATATCAAGGTATTGCAAAGAAAAGGAAACAAGCTGTGATTATTTAAGGACACTTTTAACACCATACTATGTGTTTATTGTTTTAAACCTTTAACTCTTTGAGTGGCAGAGAGATGAATTGCAACACAATGCACTGGATATCTTTTTGACACTAAAAGCTGTAAAATTGCTTAGAGACATTAAAGGAAAGCAGATCAGTTAGAATCATTGAATTCCCATTTGCATAACAAAATGACTTACCATCTGTAATTGAATGTATTTGAAGTTTCAGTTTAGTTTCCCCTTCTCAGGTGTCTCAAGAGAGAGGCATTAACAATCTGAATGAGGAAAACCCATTGAAAAATAATCCTCTCTTCATATTCAGCAGAATAATTCAAAGGGATAGTAATACTTCATTTTATCTTTATTTTATTTTGTAGGCATTAAAAAAACATGAACGATATAAGTCTTATCTCTCAAACCTTTATGGTTTGAGAGATATTCACAAGCAAAGTTTCCCCTCCCGCCCCTTTTATCTAGTATAAGCCATCTCTTCTCAGATGTGGAATCTGGTTGTAAGACCAGATAGATAACAGAAGGGGACAATCTTATTCTATGAGAACAATGGAAGCCCTGCCGCCCTTGACAAGTTTTTCAGGTTTTTCCCTTATCTTAATTGAAGATTGTCCCTCTCTGCAGTCTACCTGGGTACCTCCCTTCTGCTCTGGCTGAGCAGTGTTACATCAGTAAAAGGGGTGGGAGGGGGATACTTTGTCATTGAATTACTCTTGAACTACAACTCTGACAGAATTGAAATAACACTCTCCAAAGCCCAAATACTATGAAGATTAATTAGAGCTGCTTTTATTATGAAACATTACTATCCCTTTAAGATGAAGACAAATGAAATGCTCCAGCTATAAACTACAGCAGAATTCCAGTGAAAAGTATATAGCCTTACTGATTAATGTAGGATTTATACCTAGTTAGTATTGTACATTCTTTTTAACATATTAAGAGCTAAATATTTCAATAGGTGCAGTTTGCATTTACGATTGACGAAGATAAGTTCTGACTTTAAACTGCAGAAATTAAAATTATATTAATAGCTATCACTTTTATTCTTTTACCAGGGATATACAATATTTATTTTCTGTTCCATAAGAATTCTAAAAGGGAAGCCAAAGCATTGCTCGTTTTTGGCCATTGATGCTGAGATACTAAAGTACTTATTTGAGAAAATTAATGAGAATGAAACAGTCTCTATAACTGCACAGTAGTGTAGCTTATTTATTTGTGGCTTCTATGGAAGTTAAGCAACTATGTTAATAAAGTCCACCAGTAGTAGAGAGACTTGAGATAATGTGTAATACCTCATTATTGATAGACACAAATAAAAGACAAACTGCAAAAATGATATGACAAATAAATGTAGTGATCTAATACACAGGAGTCAGTAAATCTGTCACTGCTTCAGACTATCCAAGAAGACCTTGATAAGCAGTTTTACGATGCTCATATAACAATAAACATCTTCTTTCCTTGATTTTGACAAATCTGCACAAGCATACTTTAAATTTATAAAAAAAAAGCATACATGATTTAATAGATTATTTTTAGAGTGTTTATTTTAGAGCGTAATTATTTTTTAGAATAAAATTGAAAAATAGCTTTTGGGGTGTGGTTTTGAACATTTACAGTAAAATTGTCAGTTTGTAAGAAGTGGAAAATTTTGGCAGGATTATCAGAATCATCAACTGTATGTTTACGATGGCCATTTTGTATTTAAAACAATACTTTTTTTTTGTAAAAGTATATTACCAGGAAGAATACACTGATATTGTCTCTCATTTTTTAAAAGCGATAGTAATACTTAAAATATAAAAAAGTATATGTTGTAGGGTTTATCCCCCTGAGTAAAACAAGGGTACTCCTACTGCTGAGAGATATTTTATTAAAAAATTATAACAGCTCAAACTTGAGTTTTTTAGGTGCAATATCACAGTGGCCTGAAAATCTACAGTGGCGTTGTTGCTACACCATCCTATGGACTGCTCTGGTCTGTAGACCATACATCTCCATAGGATGGTGTAGCAACAGCGCCAGTGTAAATTTTCAGGACACTGTGATATTGCATCTAAAAAATTCAAGCTGTTATCATTTTTTAATAAAATCTCTTTCAGCAGTGGGAGTACCCTTGTTTTATTCGGGGACATAAACCCTACAACATATATTTTTTACATCTTAAGTATTACTATCCCTTTAAGTATGTCCTGGACTCATTTTATGTACCTCAGAGGGGGGGGGGGCTAAACTGACCTTGCTGGAACTAGAACCTACAGCCTTGCAGTTTGAACAGATTCTACAGCTGGTGCAATTTATATATTGTCAGTAAAAGAAGCAATTAAATGTGTGTATTCAAATATTTATATCTGGGCTTTTCCTGTTGAGTAATACAAGTGTACTCCCACTCCTCAGAGAGGAATATTGCCAGAGTTATTACAGTTTAAACTTTTGTTTTTTTACATTAACAGTACCCTCTAGTGCTCAGATTCTAATTAGTTAGACAAATAGTTCTTCATAGAATGTTATAGAAACTGCTGAGTCATGCTGCTGAACTTTCAGGAAGTAATCACACTGCAATTCATGTCCTGATTATTTGAACAGTTATACAATATGAATAAAACAACTGACAATGGACAAAGTACTCTTATTTTACTCATCAGGAAAAAAGCTTATAAAATACAGGTTTTTATAAAAAAGTTTACTGTTTCTTTAATGCAAATCTGGCAGGCATGCCATCCAAATATTAACATTCCACATTGCCTACATTCCACTTGGCACTTTCTCATTTGCATAAACTAACAAATAAACTACTGTTTGAAATAAAAATATGTAACATAAATATGTTACAAAGTGACAGTTTATCTTTAAGTTACAAGCGTAAATAGTTTTATTTAAATAGAAGTTCTGAATGCGTGTAGAAATGTACACACTGGTAGCAGATATGATTAATTTGGCTGTTTGATCCTCCCCATTATAGGTCATCATTTTACCCAAAGTCTGTTTGCTTTTGATTTAAGCTACATATGTAGATTGGTTAGTATATTAGCATGGGCCACATACTCAGTACATATAAATCATACTAAATAAGTAGTGTTGCTGAGTGTATTAGATATATAACTAAGACCAAAGGTTATCATTTTATTTAAGTGGACTTGCCTATATATCATGTTAACCACAATAATTACAGATGCATAGTTTTAAAGAGCACAAAGAAAGATGTGATGTACATATGGTGTCTAAACTAGTAATGACTATAGGGCACCAAGTGTATGGAGCCTGTGTACCAACAAAGAAGAAAAGAACTGGTGGTAAAGGCTTGTAGGGAAAAATATTGCCTACTGTCTTCCAGTATCCTTAGTGGCTAGAGCAGTGTCTAGGGCAGTACAGAGAGTGATGTATAAAGGAGGTGCAGTGGCCTTCTCAGGAACTGTGGTATTTAATAGGTACAGGGGCTTGCTGTTTCAAAAAAAGACATGCCAGCTTCTCCTCCACAGCTTTGCTAAGGAATAGTATTGTTGTAAAGGGAAGTGTCCTCCCTTTCCAATGATGCCAAACATCTGGGGGTTTGTATAGGATAAGCTGAGATATCTACTCTCAGAGATCAGCATGAACATAAAGTTAAAAGAAAAAAAAGAGAGGAGTGGGGTAGGCACTAACTAAATCCCCCATCTTTAAATGCACATATTTAATATCATTGGAAAAGTCTCCCGTTTCTAAGGATACCACTGTGAGCTAGTTAGTCCAGGATAAGCTGAGATAAAAGCCCTGAAAATGGTCCACCCTTCATGTTCAGTGAGGATCTGCTGGGTGAGGCAGCAGGTCAGGGTCAGTTAGTAACAATTAGAGTCAGAGAGAGAGAGAGAGAGAGATAAACTGAAGTTTAAGGTAAGTTGTCCCAGATACAGTTTATTCTGTTGATATTATTACACCATCTCTAAGAATAGATTGCAAGCTGTTTGGCAATATATGGATTATCCTCACAGAATGACAGAGCTAGTACTTTACAGAAATTCACCCACAGTGGGTAATTCATCTTAGTCTGTAGGATCCTTGATGTCATGTGGCTCAGACACTGCAGCCTGTAAGGTCTGTGGGGTGATGTGGAAAGTACATTTTAGACTATAACCTCTGGTGTCATGTGTGTCATGCACTGTAGATTGTAAGCTCTGTGTAACGTTCATTATGTAAGCGACCCTCATGGAACCACAGAGTTTATAATTTATAGGAACTGATTTATAGTCGGTAAGCTCTGTGTTGTAATTTGGGTCAAATATAATAGACTATAAGCTCTGTGGTGTGACATGGGAAATACACTGTAGAAAACTTATTCTACATGGACGGTTACCACAGCCCTTGTTCACAATGAGTCACAGAGTAAATCTGAAAATTGGAATGCAGTATCCCAAAAGAACTCAAATCAAAATAGGAAACAAACTAACGATGTGGTGGAGGTTGAGGTGGGGATTATGAGTACACACAATAGGTGTTCTGTTTTACTTGCTAATAGCACTCTGCATTGGGAGCACCAGATCAAAAATGTTGGGCCTCAAACTTTTGGTACCTTGCTTAGGGCCCTATGGGGCATAATCTTAGAGCCAATTAGTAAAGGTATAAATTTACTCTAATAGTCACCTTTAAATTGTTCTTCATCTTTACAGAATGTAAATGGCTGAGCTGCATCTATCTTATATCGCAAACACACTTCACATATATCATACTACAAAGTATTGAACACATCAATCAAGTAATTTATCACCTCGCAGGATTGTATTTCAGGTAGCTGCAACTGCTTCCAAGTATCAAAAATTAGCAAATATTAACATCTGGGTATTTCAAGTCATGAAGAATTCATTTAACAGAGGTCAAATGTCAATAAAAATCACCAAAAGCTCTGTTTCCTTTTTCACAATTTTCACAGTTGTGTGAATAGTGCTGCACTACAGTAAAACAATGATCAAATACAATACAAGAGGAGAGGAAACATGTGTCCCTGGTAGGCAGCAGGTAAAGTGAGATGCTGGTTGGAAAAGGAAAGAAAAATAGTTGGTATACTAGTAGGACCATTTTGGGGGTTCTCCACAGTCACAGAGAAACTCAAAGAGTCAGTTTGGAACCATCACAATCTCCTTCTCCCCAGTGATCTTGGTAAACCCCATGCTCCCTTCCAAAACCAAATCAAGGATTTTATTTATTTTAAAACTTACTGGCACCCTTTAGTCATCTTATTCTCCAGGACCTTAGGCATAACACATTAGATTATAAGTTCTATAAAAGGCACTAAAAGTCTTAGAAATGTTATCCTGATGATGAACTTGACTTTTTGCCAGTGTTGGACAAAATCCCCATGGCATTATTTAACAAGCAGATTTGTTACAATGTGTTACAATTTAGTGTTGCCAGGTTTCTTATTATTGTGCACTTTGAAAACAAAGTTGTTTTTTTAAGCAATTCTTTTTACATTCAGATTTATATTTCTTTGCTGTCTTCTAACTGGTCATAAGAATATTTTACATTGTCTTGCCCATAACTGATCTACTGTCCTGTCAGAAACCAATTGGGCCTACTCATATTCTATCAACAGCATTAACAGGTAAGTAATTAACATTAGTAAGGTAGAGTCTACAACAATGAAAACAGAAATCCCACTTACACTGGAGATGTATTGGACAATTTATCCAAAAGACAATTATAACCCTTTACGAGCCAGATAGGAGAGTAATACATTGCATCATCCCCTGGCACTTAAATAGTTGTCCTAAATATTATCTGAATTATTGCAAACATTTATCACAAACAGTTTAGCTATATGGAAACAAATAGGAAACCATCCCAAAACTGTGGGAAATGCAGTTATGTCTATCTTTCTAGTTACAGAATCCCTCACGTTTTAGATTGATGTGTACTGTTGTAAACCAGTCGCTTATAATGAGATTTTTTTAATATTCAAAACCTTTTTATTGTAATAGGAGCGGCAAGCCTCTCACAAACCTGTCACTGAGACCTAAAGATTGATTGGTTGATTGCTGGACACTTGAATAACCCAAACCAAGGTTGACACTGTTTCATGTATGAGGCCAAATAGCTTGCAACTCACAACTGAAGTGTCAAGGGAGACCACTTAACCTCACTTGTTTCAGTTCCATTATAAGACAAATAGCTGCATGTTACGCAACAATATGAAATTATGCTATATATTGTTGATAGAAACATTCAAATACATGAAGGGATTCAACAGAGTACAGGAGGGAAGTACATTTCAAAGGAGTAAAATGTTAGGACAAGAGACCATAGTCTAAAACTAGAGGGATACAGGATTAGATGTAATGTAAGAAAGTTTTACTTCACTGAGAGGGTAGTAAATAAGTGGACTTGCCTACCAGCAGAAGTGGTGGACGTTAATACAGTGACCGAACTTTAGCATGTATGTTTCTAAAAAAAATGCCTTCTGTGCATGCCACCTTGCCTGTATTTGACCTGAATATATGAGAATAAGCTTGGGAGTAACAATGAAGAACGTGCAGGATTGTTTGACTTTATAGTAACACTGTGGAAGTCATCTTTATATACTCTTTTGACAGTTGAACGTGGGAAGGTGGTTTGTTTTTGATAGGCTTGCTCTCATTTTATGTTGTTTGGGCAGTCAGACGCCACATTTGCTAGTCCAAAGGTGAGTGTCACATAGAAGTATGCTTACCTGCTTTAAAACACCACACTGGGCATTCTAGGCATTCTCCATTTTCCAACTCGTAAATTGATCATTAGATTGTATAGCAAAATCATAGCTGCTATTTTGACATGGTATCATGGGAGATATCAAAATGAATACTGTTGTTAATTGTTATGCACTAGGTTGCACAAAGCTGTCTCAGTGCTCCTATGGGTCATAGGAGATAATTGCTCCTTGGGAAAAGATGTCATTATTTGCTATTTGCTCTTCACAAATGTCTTTATTTTGTACAATCAAACCCGTGAATTATAACCAGGGTATCTACTTTTAAATAATAATTAACCCTTTGAGTGTCAGAGGTCTACTCAATGCATATCCCTCTGGCATTCAAAGGGATCAGTGCCATAAGTTTTGTTGTTTGTTGTTTTTTCATATCAATGAGACAGTATCTTGTAGAACTTTTCCTACTGAATAAAACAAGGGTACGTCTACTACTACTACTACTAGGGGATTTTTCTTTCAAAAGTTGCCAGAGCTTAAAGGGATAGTAATACCTAAAATGTAAAAAAAAATATGTTGTAGGGTTTATCCCCCTGAGTAAAACAAGAGTACTCCCACTGCTGAAAGATGTTTCATTCAAAAGTTATTAATTTTCAAAGTTGAATTTTTTAGGTGCAATATCACAGTGGCCTGAAATTGTACAGTGGTGCTGTTGCTACACGATCCTATGGACAGCTCTGGTCTCAGGACCATAAATCTCCATAAGATGGTGTAGCAACAGCGCCACTGTAAAATTTCAGGCCACTGTGATATTGCACCTAAAAAATTCAACTTTGAAAATTAATAACTTTTGAATGAAACATCTTTCAGCAGTGGGAGTACTCTTGTTTTACTCAGGGGGATAAACCCTACAACATATTTGTTTTTACATTTTAGGTATTACTATCCCTTTAACCTTTTTTTCACTAAACTTCAATTTTCTGTTATGATCATCACATGATGCTGTCCTCATTACTTACTGTTGGAGAGCCGTAGTCTATGACTTAATCTTCCCACTGACTGATTATTAAAAAAACGTTGTATGGATATTAGTTAGATGTGCTTCGAACCATTTGGTTTAGAATAAGATTTAGAAAAATGTTATGGCAGTGGGACTACCCTTGTTTCACTTCAGCATGAATGTCTTATAAAATGTGTTTTTTTTATATAGAACAAGTTTACGGCTTCTCTAAAGTTCTCCATATATTTATGTCTTCCATCACGGTAGTATCTATAGCAAACTTGATTTTCCTCCTTGTATATTGCTGCTGCAGAGCACTGTTAGGACATGGGTATTTGGGTGATCTACCCGAAAAATCTTTTCAAAACATACAAAGTAGAGGTGAGCAACATGTGGCTCTCAAGATGTTGCTGGACTACAACTCGCACCATCCTCTATCAATGGCAGATGAGGATGATGGGAGAAGCAATCTAACAGCAGCTTGAGAACCACATATTGTGTACCCCTGATATACAACAATGTAGAAATATACAATTAGTGTAGCATTTGTACTTTTCAGCTGCAGATTTGTAAAACATTTCAGGAATACAAACTTTTGGTAGAAATAAAATAATGTAAAATTTTGGATCTCATTAAATTTTGTCAAAAGTTTTGGGTATAGAATCATCAAATCAGCTGCATTTTTATTTCAGGAAGAAATAGTAAAATTGAATTTATGAACAGTTTTGATATATAACTTTTAAATAAAGGTCAGACTTTAGTCAAGGCATTCTATACTGAGAATAAATGGTTGGACTGCATTTATCTTACGCTGTATATTTGCTGCAGTCATTTATGGCTCAGCATGTACTAATTGGGCTGAACATGGAACATTTTAAGGATTGTTTGCTAATGGCTTTGAACATTGGAACTGGGACAAAGCAGTGCCTTGTCAATGGAAAATACTTGCACAAATTAACCCATGGGACACTGCAAATGTTTCCAGTGCATTGCTTCTCAATGAGCTCAGGCCAAATCTGTTCACAGAAGATCAGATCAAGGAACACAATATAGAGTACCCAAAAAAGCCAAAGCTAGCAAGGTCAATGGCTAGACAGACCAGAGGGACTAAAAAATGCTGTTCAACTGTGTTCCTCCCACTTCCCACTCACTTTACCTCATTTCCACCCTGTTCCTCCCACTTCCTGCCTATTTCTCCATCTTTCCAACCTCTTCTGCCCACTTCCCACACACTTCATAACACAAGGATGATAAGCCTCACCCACACAATTAAGCATCATTTACATCCACCTGGTTGCAGCACAGGAGCCCTCTCTGGGGGCTCAAGTGAACGAAGTTCCCAGGTATGGTTATAACACAGCAGATATCATACCACAAGGAAACAGAGTGACGCTCTAAGTAGGTGTGATGGGATTGCTTTGCAATGCATATGAGACACTTTTATTATCCAAGGAGTTCAAATAATTAATGTAGACGTTGTAATAATTAATATAGGCTCATATTTATAAAAGCAACTAGAATTATTTGGGATTCTAGGTGCCCTTAGCTCCACCCATTACCACACCCCAATCCTCACATCGCCATGTCCCCCAGTCACATCACATCACACTTTAAATAATAATGTAAAGGGCCATACAACTGGTGCAGGGACATTGAGATTGCATTAGCCACTCCCACAATTCAGAATGTTGGTGTGGCCAGTACCTTAAAATGTTGAGCTCTTCTCGGTTGCCTACTCTTCCTATTGGGAAATTCGTCCCCGGGGATGCCCTAATTAAAAAAGACTGAGAACCACTGCTTGTAGAATTTTGATGCAGATATGAATCCCATTGTTGTTTTGTAGCCAGCAAGGAATCAGAAATGCAGAAGCTCTTAGAGGTGGTTTTTGCATTTTACTTGATCAACATAAAGCCACTCTGTGAAAGGTTGACCTTGGTGGGTTCTTGTCTTTTATCAACATCAATAATAACAATGTAACCATGTAATTTACTCGAAATACTTTTTATTACATTCTTTTGCAGCTGGGAAACTTTATTGAATCATAAATGATGTATAGATTTGTATATATTTATATTTCTTATAGATAGAATAGTAAATACAAACTTTGGTAGACTATCAATCTTTTCTGTGATAGAATGAAGGCATTTTCTTCACTGTATGCAGCAACTGCTTAGAGTGGCTTAGTCAGTCATTGGTGGTGAGAAGTTGTATGAGAAACTATATCAACTACAAAACAAAGTCTAGAGGTAGATTAGAAAAATCACGAGTAAGAGGGAGAAGAGACTCATGTGTGGAGGGAAGAAAGAGAGAGAGAGAGAGAGGGGGGAGGGCAGAAGGAATAGAGAAAGGTGATGTGAGAATAATAGGAAAGGGATGAATGGAGCAGGCAATGGCTGCAGTAAGATGTAGTCAAAGCTGTCAATATGATGCCAGAATGGTATGCTACATTTATCAGGATAGGTTGGGAATGCTATATCTAGCATACAAGAGTCATGATAAACAAGAATGTTTTATTTCATGTACAGTGTGGTGGATAATACTACTTCACACTGTGATCTATAAGGGATTGAATGCTAACGTAACCCAGGTGTTTAAAGGTATAGTAATGTTACAATATAAATGAATCTTCAATTATTCTTTATACTTTTTAATAATGCTCTGTACCTTCCACTTTGTCCATATCTATGTAATTTTATCATAATTTTATTGTAACGTTCCCTCTCCTGCCCCCTTTTGTGATGTTACTCTTACGTCAGATAGGAAATCCGGTCACTTGTCCGGACAGTTTGCAACAAGGGACAATATTGTCTATGTCTGTATAAGAAAAATCCTGCCCCCCACCCCCGGCAAAGAGGAGCAGAGTTTTCCTTACACACTCACAATAATGTCCCTCGTCACCATCCATCTGGACCAGCTTTCTGATCAGATGTGTATTGTAATGGTGTTGGGGGACTGACATGGTGTGATTTATGTATGTATATAGTTTTTACTATTGTCATGTTTGCGTTAAATCTCTATCCTCCTTCTCAGATTATTGACACACATTACTTGTCGCTCATAGCAGTGGTCCCAAGTGGGGTAGATGGTGGCAACCCCTCTTCACATCCCTCCTCCACCTCCTCATCTGTGCTGCTGTTAATGTATTTGGCTTTGTCTGTCATGTGTGGTTTCTTCTATCAGATACTCAGATGGTATGAGATGTTGGTTCATTTTTAAGAATATTAGTCTCCCAACATTGCTGCTTGATGACTGATTAGTGTGACTGTGCTCTTTGACATCTGTGTCTGTCCAGGGTCAGACTTTCCAATGGCTTTCTCAAACAATTTAAAAAGGCACAGTTCTCCTTAAAAGTGGTGGAAGATTCAGCCTTTGACTTTCTGCTAACCTTATGCCCTGTCATCATCCTCACTCTCAACGTCATCTGTATCTGAACAAGAGAAGGATACTGGAGGGATACATTCTGGATCTGCATCATCATTAGGTCATCCTCAGCAGCATCAGCATCACCTGACAATTCTTGCCCACTACCCTTATATTCCTCTAAGCTTTTGGAGGTTTCAAACAATTTCTTTTTACTTTTACTGTAACAAAGTTCCCTACTACTTTGAGGATAAGTGTTTTGGTGCTTGATTGTCTTAATGTCTGATGTAGCAGACGGTTTAGCTGCTATACCTGTTGTTGTCTTCAATGTTCTTCTTATATGGTTCTTTATTTCTGCTGGCACTGGTGGTGCTAAAACTAGTTTTGCTGGGACCTTGACAAACTGCATCCTTCCTTGGAGTAGAGTGATCATCATCATTGATTGCACACGCTGCAGCAACCATTGCTGCACTCAGTTTTTGAACTACTACTTGACTCTCACATCTCTAAAATGCTCCACCCCTACCCATCCCCCCTTCCACTTGTGAATTTGCTGGACATTACTCAACTACACTGTGTTTTTTTTACTCTGCTGTACACAACACAACTGATGGAACTTTATGATGCCTTGCCTAAGTCCAGTCAGCTGTCTGTCACTGTCACCTAATATATTTAGTTCTTTATTAGTGATGAGCGAGCATGCTCGGCCGAAGCTCGGTTTGGCTCGAGCATCGCTCTGCTCGGCACATGGCGGTACTCGTACGAGTACCGCATGTGCTCGCCCGCCATGTTCGGGTCTCCTCCCCGCACGTTTCGCGGCTGCTGCGCAGCCAATAAACGTGCTGGGAGGCTCTGACATCAGTGTAATGCCAGCAGCCATGTTGGCTGCTGGCATTACACTGATTGGCTGGCCAGAACTCGTGATCGGGTGCTGTATAGCACCCGACTCGCGAGTTCTGCTCATTCTCAGCCAGGGAGAGATGCGATCAGGCAGGGAAAGTAAGTGTAGGGAATAAAAGTGTTGGTAGTAGTTCAAGACCCAAAAGTCCTTTTTAGGACTGTTGTGTGTGGAGGCAGCATTTATATTTTGTTTGGGGGGGCACAATTTCAATTTTTTTTTTTAAGGTGGGATATTAGTAAGGTGACATTGTACTAGGTGCACAGGGACAAATATTGTACAACGCAGTGACAAAAAGGGCCATTTTAAACGTGTGCCTAGCCATAGATTATTGTCACATTCTGTTTAGTGTGCAAATTCACAAATTAGCGTCACATTCTGTTCACTGTGCCTAGCCGCAGATTAGCGTCACATTCTGTTTAGTGTGCCTAGCCGCAGATTAGCGTCACATTCTGTTTAGTGTGCAAATTCATAAATTAACGTCACATATTCCGTTCACTGTGCCTAGCCGCAGATTAGCGTCACATTCTGTTTAGTGTGCCTAGCCGCAGATTAGCGGCACATTCTGTTTAGTGTGCAAATTCACAAATTAGCGTCACATTCTGTTCACTGTGCCTAGCCGCAGATTAGCGTCACATTCTGTTTAGTGTGCCTAGCCGCAGATTAGCGGCACATATTGTTTAGTGTGCAAATTCATAAATTAACGTCACATATTCCGTTCACTGTGCCTAGCCGCAGATTAGCGTCACATTCTGTTTAGTGTGCAAATTCACAAATTAGCGTCACATTCTGTTCACTGTGCCTAGCCGCAGATTAGCGTCACATTCTGTTTAGTGTGCCTAGCCGCAGATTAGCGGCACATATTGTTTAGTGTGCAAATTCATAAATTAACGTCACATATTCCGTTCACTGTGCCTAGCCGCAGATTAGCGTCACATTCTGTTTAGTGTGCAAATTCACAAATTAGCGTCACATTCTGTTCACTGTGCCTAGCCGCAGATTAGCGTCACATTCTGTTTAGTGTGCCTAGCCGCAGATTAGCGGCACATATTGTTAAGTGTGCAAATTCACAAATTAGCGTCACATTCTGTTCACTGTGCCTAGCCGCAGATTAGCGGCACATTCTGTTTAGTGTGCCTAGCCGCAGATTAGCGGCACATATTGTTTAGTGTGCAAATTCACAAATTAGCGTCACATTCTGTTCACTGTGCCATTAGCGGCACATATTGTTTAGCGTGCAAATTCACAAATTAACGTCACATATTCCGTTCACTGTGCCTAGCCGCAGATTTGCGTCACATTCTGTTTAGTGTGCCTAGCCGCAGATTAGCGGCACATATTGTTTAGTGTGCAAATTCATAAATTAACGTCACATATTCCGTTCACTGTGCCTAGCCGCAGATTAGCGTCACATTCTGTTTAGTGTGCAAATTCACAAATTAGCGTCACATTCTGTTCACTGTGCCTAGCCGCAGATTAGCGTCACATTCTGTTTAGTGTGCCTAGCCGCAGATTAGCGGCACATATTGTTTAGTGTGCAAATTCATAAATTAATGTCACATATTCCGTTCACTGTGCCTAGCCGCAGATTAGCGTCACATTCTGTTTAGTGTGCAAATTCACAAATTAGCGTCACATTCTGTTCACTGTGCCTAGCCGCAGATTAGCGTCACATTCTGTTTAGTGTGCCTAGCCGCAGATTAACAGCACATATTGTTTAGTGTGCAAATTCATAAATTAACGTCACATATTCCGTTCACTGTGCCTAGCCGCAGATTAGCGTCACATTCTGTTTAGTGTGCAAATTCACAAATTAGCGTCACATTCTGTTCACTGTGCCTAGCCGCAGATTAGCGTCACATTCTGTTTAGTGTGCCTAGCCGCAGATTAGCGTCACATTCTGTTTAGTGTGCAAATTCATAAATTAACGTCACATATTCCGTTCACTGTGCCTAGCCGCAGATTAGCGTCACATTCTGTTTAGTGTGCCTAGCCGCAGATTAGCGGCACATTCTGTTTAGTGTGCAAATTCACAAATTAGCGTCACATTCTGTTCACTGTGCCTAGCCGCAGATTAGCGTCACATTCTGTTTAGTGTGCCTAGCCGCAGATTAGCGGCACATATTGTTTAGTGTGCAAATTCATAAATTAACGTCACATATTCCGTTCACTGTGCCTAGCCGCAGATTAGCGTCACATTCTGTTTAGTGTGCAAATTCACAAATTAGCGTCACATTCTGTTCACTGTGCCTAGCCGCAGATTAGCGTCACATTCTGTTTAGTGTGCCTAGCCGCAGATTAGCGGCACATATTGTTTAGTGTGCAAATTCATAAATTAACGTCACATATTCCGTTCACTGTGCCTAGCCGCAGATTAGCGTCACATTCTGTTTAGTGTGCAAATTCACAAATTAGCGTCACATTCTGTTCACTGTGCCTAGCCGCAGATTAGCGTCACATTCTGTTTAGTGTGCCTAGCCGCAGATTAGCGGCACATATTGTTTAGTGTGCAAATTCAAAAATTAGCGTCACATTCTGTTCACTGTGCCTAGCCGCAGATTAGCGGCACATTCTGTTTAGTGTGCCTAGCCGCAGATTAGCGGCACATATTGTTTAGTGTGCAAATTCACAAATTAGCGTCACATTCTGTTCACTGTGCCATTAGCGGCACATATTGTTTAGCGTGCAAATTCACAAATTAACGTCACATATTCCGTTCACTGTGCCTAGCCGCAGATTTGCGTCACATTCTGTTTAGTGTGCCTAGCCGCAGATTAGCGGCACATATTGTTTAGTGTGCAAATTCATAAATTATCGTCACATATTCCGTTCACTGTGCCTAGCCGCAGATTAGCGTCACATTCTGTTTAGTGTGCAAATTCACAAATTAGCGTCACATTCTGTTCACTGTGCCTAGCCGCAGATTAGCGTCACATTCTGTTTAGTGTGCCTAGCCGCAGATTAGCGGCACATATTGTTTAGTGTGCAAATTCATAAATTAACGTCACATATTCCGTTCACTGTGCCTAGCCGCAGATTAGCGTCACATTCTGTTTAGTGTGCAAATTCACAAATTAGCGTCACATTCTGTTCACTGTGCCTAGCCGCAGATTAGCGTCACATTCTGTTTAGTGTGCCTAGCCGCAGATTAACGGCACATATTGTTTAGTGTGCAAATTCATAAATTAACGTCACATATTCCGTTCACTGTGCCTAGCCGCAGATTAGCGTCACATTCTGTTTAGTGTGCAAATTCACAAATTAGCGTCACATTCTGTTCACTGTGCCTAGCCGCAGATTAGCGTCACATTCTGTTTAGTGTGCCTAGCCGCAGATTAGCGTCACATTCTGTTTAGTGTGCAAATTCATAAATTAACGTCACATATTCCGTTCACTGTGCCTAGCCGCAGATTAGCATCACATTCTGTTTAGTGTGCAAATTCACAAATTAGCGTCACATTCTGTTCACTGTGCCTAGCCGCAGATTTGCGTCACATTCTGTTTAGTGTGCCTAGCCGCAGATTAGCGGCACATATTCCGTGTAATATGAAGAAGGCGGGTAAAAAGGGACGGGGAAGTGGACGTGATCCTGATAGTTCAGGGCGCGGGTCAGGACGCGTAGAAACTGTGCCTGGTGCCAGAGCACAAGAAAGAAAGACATCCACCATACCTAGCTTCATGTCTCAGTTTACAGGGCGTCGCAGGACATCACTCTCGAGGTCAGACCACTGCGAACAGGTGGTCGGTTGGATTTCAGCTGATACTGCTTCCAGTCGGTTAAGCACCACCCTGTCTTCCACCAAGTCCACTCTCAGTAGCCAAGAGTCTGGTCAACATAATCCTCACCCTGATCATCCTTCCTCCCACCATAGAGGGTCTGGCCAAAGAAGTGATCCCACACTGGGATATAGTGAGGAGCTCGTCTCATCACCAATCCTTGATTTGAACCTCTCTCCAAGCACGCTTGCAGAGGAACATGAGATCTTGAGCCCTGATTCACAACCTCTAGAGGGTACCCAATCACAAGAAGATGACAGAGGGGAACGGCATTTAAGGTCAAAGGAAGTGGATGATGATGACGATGAGACACAGTTGCCATCAAATCAACCACAATTACTGTCTCAAGACCTTGATGAGGAGGATGATACACAGTTGTCAATGACTGAGTATGTGGTGGGATCAAGAAATGAGGAGGATGATCAGAGTGAGGAAGTGGAGGAGGACTTGGTGGACGATGAGGTCACTGACCCCACCTGGGAAGGTGGAGAGCCGAGCGATGACAGCAGTCCTGAGGGTGAGCCATCTGCAGCACCGCAACAGGCTGGAAGAGGCAGTGGTGTGGCTAAAGAAAGAAGGCGGACCGCACCAAACCGGCCCGCAAATGTTCCACGGAGCACCCCCTTGCGTAAATCTCCCTTGCCAAGGGCTAGGTGTTCCGCGGTATGGCGTTTTTTTAAGGAAAGTGCGGACGACAAAAAAATTGTAGTTTGCAACCTGTGCCACACCAGAATGAGCCGAGGCATGAACACTAGAAACCTCACCACCACCAGCATGATCCGACACATGGCATCCAAGCACTGTAATAAGTGGGAGGAACGCCCGGATCACCAATCTGTGTCTGCAGGCCACACCACTGCCTCCTCTTCCCCTGTTTTCGGTGCCGGCCAATCGCCTGTCGAAGGCGCAGGCCCGCATACCTCCCGCCCTGCACCTGTACCATCTGAAGCACCATCAGCGACCACATCCACTTCCCTGTCCCAGCGCAGCGTCCAAATGTCGTTACCCCAGGCATTTGAGCGCAAGCGAAAATACCCAGCCACCCACCCACAGGCCATAGCACTAACCTCACACCTTTCCAAATTACTGGCCATCGAAATGCTGCCATTTAGGCTTGTGGACACTGAGTCCTTCCGCAGCCTGATGGCAGCAGCTGTCCCTCGGTACGCAGTCCCCAGCCGCCACTACTTTTCCCGGTGTGCCGTCCCCGCCTTACACCACCATGTGTCCCTTAACATCACCCGTGCCCTGACCAACACAGTTACTGGGAAGGTCCACTTAACGACTGACACATGGACAAGTGCTTGTGGCCAGGGACGCTACATTTCCCTGACGGCACACTGGGTGAATGTCGTGGAGGCTGGGAGCGACTCGGACCCTGGGATGGCACAGGTGCTACCCACGCCGAGGATTGTGGGCCCTACCTCCATCAGGGTTTCCGCCAGCACCTACGTTATTGGCTCCTCCTCCTCCTCCTCCGTTTCCACCTCCGAATTCTCTGCGCGCAGCGCCACTCACCCATCAGCCGGTAGCTGGAATCAGTGTAGCACTGCAGTGGGGAAGCGTCAACAGGCCGTGCTGAAGCTGATCTGCCTTGGGGACAAACAGCACACGGCCTCAGAGCTGTTGCAGGGGATTAGTCACCAGACCGAGCAGTGGCTCTCGCCACTCAACCTGCTACCAGGCATGGTTGTGTGTGATAATGGGCGTAACTTGGTGGCGGCTTTGGAGCTCGGCAAGCTCACACACGTACCATGCCTAGCGCATGTATTTAATTTAGTGGTTCAGCGATTTCTAAAAACCTACCCCAATTTGCATGATCTCTTGACGAAGGTGCGCCGCGTGTGTGCACATTTCCGTAAGTCATCTACAGCTTCAGCCGGCCTGTTGAAGCTGCAGCAGCGCTTACAATTGCCAGCTCACCGGCTGATGTGTGACGTCAGCACGAGCTGGAACTCCACCTTCCACATGTTGGCCCGGCTTTGTGAGCAGCAGAGGGCAGTAGTGGAGTACCAGCTGTTACACGGTCGTCGCCTCTCCGTTCAACTTCCTCTAATCAGAAGTGAGGAGTGGGAATGGATGTCAGACCTCTGTGAGGTTTTACGCAATTTTGAGGAATCGACACAGATGGTGAGCGGCGATAACGCTATTATCAGTGTAACCATCCCACTTCTGTGTCTACTGAAACGCTCGCTGCTCACAATTAAAACCGACGCTTTGCATGTGGAAGAGGTGGAAATGGGGGAGGAAGAGCTTACACAAGGTGATAGCCAGAGCACCCTCACTTCGTCTTCTCAGCGACAATTGGCGGAGGAGGAGGAGGAGGAAGACACGGTTGCCTCCGCTACAGAGGGTAGCCATGGAACTTTATTTCCATCTCTTCAGCGTGGGTGGGCAGAAGAGGAGGAAGAGGATGAGGAGATTGAGAGTCATCCTCCTGGTGAGGACAGCGAAATCTTGCCTGTTGGTACTCTGGCACACATGGCTGACTTTATGTTAGGCTGCCTTTCCAGTGACCCACGCGTTATACGCATTTTAGACAACACGGATTACTGGGTGTTCACCCTTCTGGACCCCCGCTACAAAGAGAATTTCTCATCTCTCATTCCTCCGGTGGAGAGGACAAGCAAAATGGTGCAATACCAGAAGGTTCTTGTCGAAAAATTGCTCCAAAATTTTCCATCTGACAACTCTGGCGGCAGAGTACGTGCTACCTTGGCCAACCGAGAAGGGGAGAAAAGGGGAGCACACAGCAGTTCCGACAAAGGCAGGGCAACACTCTCCAAGGCGTGGGACACCTTCATGACACCCCGCCAGCACCCTCACCCTGATGCGCAGCCTAGTGTCACAAGGAGGGAAAAGTTTTGGAAGATGGTGAAGGAGTACGTAGCAGACCGTGTCAGCGTCCTCAATGATCCCTCTGTGCCTTACAACTACTGGGTGTCCAAGCTGGACACGTGGTATGAACTGGCACTCTACGCCTTGGAGGTGCTGGCCTGCCCTGCCGCCAGCGTTCTGTCTGAGCGGGTATTTAGTGCTGCTGGTGGCATCATAACAGATAAGCGTATCCGCCTTTCCACCGAAAATGCTGATAGGTTGACACTTATAAAAATGAACAAGGCCTGGATTTCCCCTGACTTCTCCACTCCACTGGAGGAAAGCCCCGGGTGAACATAAAGTCACTTTAGATATGTTATTTACAATGATGGGAATACTCTGTATTCCCATTCACCCCTTCCACCCAAAAAACGGGTATATGGTTGACTCTTAATCTTCTCATCCTCCTCCTCCTCTTTCATATGCCCAGTGATATCATTTTTATATAGGGCCAGCTCACCAGCGGGCCCAGTGATATAATTTTTATATAGGGCCAGCTCACCAGCGGGCCCTGTGATATAATTTTTATATAGGGCCAGCTCACCAGCGGGCCCTGTTTGACAACTTTTTGTATAGGTCAGCTCACCAGCGGGCCTTCTCATATAATGTTTTATTGGGTCAGCTCTCTAGCGGGCCCTCTCATATAATGTTTTATAGCGTCAGCTCACTAGCGGGCCTTCGCATATAATGTTTAGGATGGTCAGCTCCGCAGCAGACCCTCACCCATAATGTTTTAGATGGTCGGCTCAGCAGCAGACCCTCATTCCTAATGTTTTAGATGGTCAGCTTAGCGGCATGCCCTCGCCCCTAATGTTTTAGAGGGTCACCAGCAGGCCATTAATCCTAATTTTTCAAGGGTGTGTATGCTGCCCTCCTTTATGTGTAATAAAGGGTGTATTGGAGTGACATTTCAGTCTAATTTTTGGCAGCCCTTTCACTTAGTGCATAGGCTTTATGAGTGTTGGACCACTACCTGAATTATTGTACCACAATGTGAATGAGGCCCTCCATTTTGTGATATACAGGTTGTATTGGAGTGCCTCAGGTCCTCCCATTGAATTAAATAGGGCTGGGGTGTTCGACAGAGCAGAAGGTAGTTCTTGGCTTTGTCACTTTTACTCAATGGATCAGACCCCACTGTTCCGACTATAAATTTTGGACTTAACAAGGGCAAACGGACATGTTGTAAAACCTTTGGTAGCTGCGGCTTCCGTTCCTGAATGCTGTACCTTACCCGGGCCATAACCACGTTGAACACCTGCTTTACGCTGTGCACGTTTCCCTCTTAATCATGGCCCCAGTTCTGAAAAATTTATGAAATTTTTTGCAGAATTTGCAGATGATATACAAGTAAATATACAGCAAATACTGTTTGGTAACAATTTTTCGCCTAAAATCGTTTTTATCTTCCTTTTTGTGTGTTTTACGGTCAGTCTGTAAAAATGGCGTACTACGGGCGAAACATCGTTCCCAGCAGCGACGTTGGAGTCCAAGATGCATCCAGACATCCTCCCTATGCTGTCCCTGAACCATTTCTGTGGTGTTTCCATCATTTTCTGACCTTTTCCTATGAACCAGGCAACCTCCCCTCATCAGAGCAGGGGGTGCCTGGTGTAATGCTCGAGTCCTCCCATTGACTTCAATGGGGCTCGGGTGCTCGGCCGAGCACTCGAGCCTCCGGGGGCGCTCGGCCAGAGCACCCGAACACCCGAGCATTGGGGTGCTCGATCATCACTATTCTTTATTCTTTTTTATTTATTTATTTTTTTAAGTTGTTCACCCTGTTGTCTTATCAGTCTGTCCAAAAAAATTATAACTGAAAAACAAAATCAACATTTTCCCCAGACTTGTCCGTCCAGCACAGAGACAATTACAGCAAGATCAGCAATCAAACAGATCCTTAGCTGCCTGTGTCTTGCCAGTCAGTCACATGGAATTTTGGAGTATTTGGGGTCCTCCTTTCTCCCTTCTTCTCCCCATAGTGCCCAACTGACTCTACTAATACACACGCGGAACAAATGTCCTACTAAAAGATTCCCTAAGCTAATCTTCAATTCCCCTCTCTGTCTCCTCTATCTCAAACAAGGTGCTGCTCTCTCCTCTCACAAACACAGAATGTTATGCTGTGAGAGCCTGGCAGCCTTTTATATTGCTGTAGAAAACTTTTGTGTGGTGGAGAAAATGTTTTTCTTCTCATTGATTTCAGTGGGCAAAAAAGTTGGGAAAAAGCAGAAAAATGGCACTTTTTAGCTGGAAATTATTCGCCAAGCGGAAAGTGCCATTACTCCCTGATTTCGGTTTGAGGTGAAAATTTTCACCCATCCCTAGTCATGATGCTGTTACATCTTTATCACGTGCAAGTGCACAGATACTCATTTACTCCTTTTCTCTGTGTGGAAGAGATTGGTGGAAATGTCCTTGTGGCAGTAATTCCTGTTGGATGTAGCAGATGCTGTTTTCTAATTAATCTCTTACTTCACCTGGGGGGAGATTCGCTAAGTGGTGATAAAGAGGTGATAAAGTGGAGATGACTTTTCCAGTTTATCTCTTTCCCAATTCCTATGTTATTCTATGGAGCCTATTCACTAAGATCTCCAATAGATCATCTACACATTTTCACCTCTTTATCACCTCTGTGTCACTACATAGTGAATCTCCCCCCTGAAATGTTTGCACACCTCTATTAGGCATGTCAATACATTTTTAGAAATGTAGGTTTTTTGTGGGGGTTTCAGTATTAAAAAAATTACATAGCATTACATGTTTATTACATTGTGTTGATATCACTGCCATTATATTTCATAATAAAACAAACCTCAACATATACAGGTTACTCAGCCTCATCAACTATGCTACTGTGTGAGTTTGCTGGTCATTGTTGTGCTGCTGCCTTCTTGTAGCTCATGATCCCCATTTGTACTAATTCTGAATAAAAAGGAAGTCTATACAAAACAAAAATAAACTGTAACTCTGTAGATCAAAACAATATACTGTACTCTGCAGAAAGCTGAGGCTGCTGCACTTAGAACTGGATTAATTCTGGAGCAAACCAAGAGCACCATAAGAAAAAATAAAAATTCACATTGATTTTAATAGGGATTCTAACCAACTGAATGCTCAGCAATGCATCAAAGGCCTTTCTAGAACTCAAGTGGTTAAAAGTCGCACTTAGTATAATAGTACATTTGGGAAGCTTTGTTTATTCCTTTTGGTTCTGTTGGTTTGTTCCATAATTGCTCCAGTTCTAGGATGTCAGCCTGACTATTTTCTCAGAAGGTACTGTAAAGTAATTGATGACATGAACAAAGATAGCATTTCAATATGTTTAACACTGTGTCCTGGTTTATATCCTCTAGACTGTAAACTCCCAAAAGTAGGGCCCTCTGATTCTTTTATCTTGTATGTACATTTGTACTGATTAATGACTCTGGATCTCTATTCCATATTGTACAGAGCTGCGTAATAAGCTGGCACTATACAAATACAGTATAATAATAATAATAATAATAATAATAAAGTACTCATTTTTGTTGAGATACTGTGGGACCATTAAATCTTTAAATCACCATGTCAAATATACTGTCAGGGTCAATATGTGGATTCCAGTAACAGCAGGTGTTTGAAAGCAATCTCTGGAAATGTGTCCTATTCCGCGACCTCTGCTTTTGCAGGCATGAGCATCAGGTGTCTATCTTGTAAAATGATTTCTCCAATACAAATCAATTCATTATATTCACTAGAGATCAAATGTATGAGCTGGATGGAATATGAATTGGTGGTCTACAGTTCTGGCTACAGTCTTGGCTAAATACATTTGAGTTAGTGTTGAAGGAGAACTAACACATCCTAAATACCCTTCCTCCAACTTAACTTACTATGGCCATAAACTCCTAAGGGCCCGTATGAATTTTGTCCTTGTGTGTTTGTTCAAAAGATAACATATTCAATCAGTCCTGGATGTCATGTCCATGGAAGCGGGCATGACCGTTGCTCGCAGTTATTTTTCCCCCAACTGAAAGAGACAGACAGAATGCATTTTAATGCCTATGGTACCCAGCATACTCTGGGGGCCTCAGGCTTAGAGTTTAATTGGGCTGCTTATCCTTCTGGAATCCTAATATATCTAGTGCTGGAGAGCAGTGCTCCTGTGCTTCTCTCCATTTCAAACATCACTGTGGAGAAGTTTTTACACGTGTTCACTTCTTACAGTGTACTTCTAGGTTGCAACCCAGAAGTATTTTGAAAGGGGTGAACTTCTCCACTGTACTGTTTAAAATGGGGGGGCAACATG
Organism: Rhinophrynus dorsalis; assembly: GCA_037306005.1. NCBI lineage: Eukaryota > Metazoa > Chordata > Amphibia > Anura > Rhinophrynidae > Rhinophrynus > Rhinophrynus dorsalis. Next base: position 378,661,386 of record CM074719.1, read on the forward strand.
GGAGCATTTCTCTTCACCACTCTATCAGACAAAAGAACGTAAGGGGGAGGGGGCATCAGACAGTGTCTACTGTGGCTACCTATGGGCAGGGAAACAAGGCTGGGGGGCCAGACAATATATGTGGGTAATCTGTGGCTACCAGTTTTCAGGTGAACAAGGATGGGGGGTGTCAGACAGTATATTTGTGTATTATGTAGCTACCCACTGGGGAGGGAAACAAGATTCACAAGATTCACAAAGTGTACGTGAGGAACAGGATATCTGAGGAGCTGTGGCTACCAGTGGGCAGGGGAATAATAATGGGGGGATGGTTCAAACAGTGTATGGGGAGGTCTGTGGCTACCATAGGGCAAGGTAACAAGGTTGGGGGGTTGTCAGAGAGTGTATTTGAGGATCTGGGCTACCAGTGGGAAGAGAAACAAGGCTGGCGGGGTCAAGAAATGTATTTTGTGAATCTGTGGCTATGCGTTGGCAGAGGAACAAGGCTGGATGGTTAGACAGCGTATATGGCAATCTGTGACTACCAGTCAGCAGTGGAACAAAGCTAAGGGGTGTATATGGGGGAATATGGGGTTACCAGTGGGCAGGTAAACAAAACTGGGTGGGGCCAGACAGTATATTTTGAGAATTTGTTGTCATCTGTGGTTAGGGAAACAAGGATGGTATAGGAAGTTAGACACTATATTTGGGAAATCTGTTGCTAGCAGGGAACATGGGGAACAATTTATTTATATGGGGGGGGGCTGCTTGTACAATTTTGCTGGGGTGTTCAGAAGGTCTTAAAATAGTCCGAGGGTTGTTATTATTTGGTATAGTCAGTTTTCCTTTAACACTGCTGTTGGTAGAAGTGTGCAGAAGGGTTAAATTGAGCAGATGGCAGGAAAGCTACAGAAGGAGTTACATAGCCCAAATGAATAAATTTGTTTCTGGGAATTTTAATGCAAGTGTGAGGAAGGCAGATGCGAGGATTTTTGCTTGCAAAGAGTTGAAGATTATAACTTGTCTCCAAGCCCATACCTATGAATAAATTGACAAATATATTGTAGGCTTATCAAGACTAGTTGGCAAACCTTAATGGCATTCGTTTGTGTTCTTGAGTTAGGCTACAGGCTGTGCTTTGAATTGGTGTTAAATTATATTGGAATAACTGGCATTATAAAATCTCAGTACAATCTTCCAAGCTGTCACCAGTGAGGAAAATATATATAATTCAGAGAAAAACAAATCACTGTTATTATAATGACATTTTAAAAGCTATATATAGAGATTACAATCTGATATTTGATAACAGGTACTCCTCTGGCAAATACTGAGATAGCTTCCTTTGTTTAACCATTTGAGTGCCAGAGGGGTATGCAACGCATTGCAAAGCAATGCCTTGCATACCCCTCTGGCACTTAAAGGGTTAACCCTGTGAATTTTTGAAAGGCTGCCATTGCATTTTGTAGCAAAACCTTGCATACCTTGTTGGACTTTGAGGAGTTAAGATACATCAGTTTTTACTCACTTCTGTTCCCACAAAGGTATCTATATATGTTCTGAATAGAAAGCTCTAAGTTATGGATCAGTCTGGAACAATTCACCCATTTTAGGGTGCAGCACTGACATCTATTTTGATAAAACTCACAGAATTAAAGACAGAACTGATGCACCATGGACATAGCTGGGAACTCTCCGGATTTGCTTCTGCATTACTGGGTCTCTGGGACAGAGTATGATTCGTTGCCCACTTCTCCTCCTTCCCCAGCCTATTCCTCCTACTTTAGCTATGTTACTTAAGCTCCACCCTCACTCACAATTAAGCCACACCCCTTTTTAAAAGTGAAACGCATCATTTCTCTCCCCCCAGAGGTACCACAGGACTCCCCTACTTGGAGTCAACAGATAAAAGTTCCCAGGTATGACCATGGAGTGGGGCATTAAAATTCCCATTGAGTTAAATGGAGCTTTTGTCCACTTTAATGCTAGAGAGGTCTCCAGCACATTGCAAAGCAATGCATTGGAGACCTATCTAACATTCAAGGGGTTAAAAGTCCCATTTAAATGAGTGGGAATTTGAGTAATTTTGTTTCCACCCCCACGGTACAACTGATTTTCTCCAGAATTACACCACTTGATGAACTAGGTCTTATAGACCTTATTCATCTGAGTGAAAATAACTGCACCTTAGGGTTAACATTCTGAAGCTTCTCATTTATTTACCCCTTTGAGTGTCAGAGAGGTATCTAGTGCATTGCAGTGTATTGGATATATCTAGCAGTTAAAAGATTAAATGGGGCTTTGAACCCCTCCATCCCATCACAAAGCAATGCATTAGAGAACTCTCTAGAACCCAAGGGTTAAAGAAATGGGAATCTTGATTTCTCCCAGTGAATGGATGAGTTGGAAACCTATTTATTAGTCAGTGGTTTTAAAGCCCCATTTTAATGGGTAAGGGGGTTGGAAAGTCTATTTTTCCCCTGTGGTGCATTTGGTTTGCTCCAGAACTGCACCTCCTTGGCTACTGCATAAGACTCATAGCAAGACATTATAAATCACATGTTCTGTTTGAAACACAATTGCCCATATTTATAAAAACAAACTGGAGTTATTCTGGATTAAACCAACTGCACCATAGGGGACAAATCAAAATCTCTGTTATATCAAATCAGAATTTTAACTCCTTGTATGCTAGAGAGACCTTCAATGCATTGCAAAGCAAAGCATCGGAAAACTGTCAAGGTATTAAATAGCTCTATTCAAGAGCATGGGAATTTAGACATTTCTGTTTTGCCCCCTATGGTGCAGCTGGTTTACTCCACAATAACTTTAGGGGGTAATTCACTAAGAGGTGATAAAGTGGAGATGACTTCTTCAGTGATATCACTTCTCCATTTCCTATGTTATTCTATGGAGCCAATGCACTACAATTTCCTCAGCTTTGCAGATCTTAGTGAATAGGCTCCATAGTATAACATAGGAACTGGAGAAATGATAAACTGGAGACATTGTCTCCACTTTATCTCCCCCTGTTTGCTTTTATAAATATGGACCAGTCTTCTTTTAAATTTCAGCAAAATACCATTCATTTTGTAGCACTCTCTATATTCTCCAGAGCTTTAATTGAACTCGGGTTAAAAAATGTTTGCTTTGAATCTACAAATGAAGGATAAAAGGTCCATTCTTTATTAAATGTGTTCAAACACAGTAAAGCATGCACTATAAAGAGAACAGGCACTGAGTTATGTAGTACAGCATAATATGATGATAGTTCCACCTCATGGCAGGTTATAGGTCACTATGGTAGGGGTTCCCTAACATGTGAATATGATAGCATTTTATTTAACCCTTTGATTTCCAGACGGGTACAGAACACATTGCTTTGCAATGCATTCCGTACTCCTCTGGCACTGAAAGGGTTAATTCCAGAATAACACACATTCTGATTGAAAATATTGTTTTTTCATATAATGTCCAGAAACAGCAATAACATAAAGAAGGAATTAAATCATGATCTTTATTGTCTTAAAATATGATTAATAGCGATAAAAAAATAAATAGTCACTATTGTTGCAGGCTACATTACTTAGCTGGGACTAGTTGTGTGTGGTTTAATAATATAACATGTGAGATCATTATGAACAGCAACAGTATCAACTAATTAATTGCACAGAACATTTTATCAAGCCTGTATGATGATCCTATCACTAGCTTGCTCCTTAATCCTTGTTTCTCTACCAGGGATAATGTGAGCATGCCGGTAGCAAGATCATCAGCCCGTAACATAAGAGATTGTATGACTTATGCTTGTAACTTCTGTTATTATGAACCGGAGCAGCTGTGTAATAATAAGTGTTGTAATAAGCATCAGGCTTCATACTGAATTACAGAGGGAACTGGATCATGTTCTTTTATCAAAGCTTTATCAAAGCTGGGACTGAGCCTCACAATGTGTTTTTTTATCAAAGTGCCTCTAAATAAAAAGAATGGATGAGGCAACAAAGAGAATAGAGACAATATGTAACATCTCTTATAATTCATAGCAGCATGGCTGCTCTCATTCTAACCACTACATTCAATATGTAAATAGTGAAATGGTCACTCGTATTTTACCTGTGTTTATTCAAACACTCAACCAGGACAGGGAGCCACCATGTAACAATCATTGTGGTGGATAACTTATTAAGACAAAAAAAATGGATTTCTATTAAGCCCACTATCAAGTATAGACTTCTCTCTCTTAACCTAAATATGTTAACATACAATAGTCACCTCCTTTCCTGATGCTTTTCAACTATATTGACCTTCATCAGAGGAGATGAGCCCCAAAAACATGGGTGCAGCCAATCACAGGTGGCTGGTCCCAAATGTCAATCACATTCATGTGGTGTATAATAAGCCAATAAATATGGCTATACAGTTGGATGTCAATCCTTTCGCTTATTATAAAAAAAAGTGTACCTTTTTATAATTAGTTTCAAGTAAAACAGATACAATCTTACATATATGTTATAGGCTGATGATCCCTCTGGCATGTTTACATTATACCTTTTACGAAAACAGATGAAAAAGTGCAAAAAAAAAATCACACATGCTTGATAAAATGTTTACAGCAATATAGTCATTCATAGTGTTGCTATTTGTAAAGTATCCCTCAGACTTTATGTTATAAAACAACACAGAACTATTCCCACCTAAGACTATAGTCTATAATAATAATGAATTCCAGTTGATCACAACATTATTTTATTTTATATTGCATTTAATTAATATTTAAAATATTGTATATTATGAGGAAGGAGTGCCTTAAATTACTATGTCACTTTACTCTGGAATTAAAACAATGAGTGAATGAATATGTTATAGTGCCATGGGATTAAACATGGTTGCACAGAAAGCTTACTGAGTGAAGCAGTGGCGGTGCTATCCCTACTCTAGAGTATACAATATAAAGTGAATAAGTGGGACATACAGAGTGCATAAGGTTTAAAGGGGAGCATTCACATTAGAAAAGGTTTAGTGCACGGACTTTAATTAGTAAAACTAGATTAGCATTTTTTTTTTTAAATTTTACTTACCTTCTGTTGGAGATATGAGGACTTAAAATAGGGCACTTCCGCATTCTGCGGCACCCTGTATGTGTGGCACAACTCTGCAGGACTTCCCACCTCCCTCCCAGCTGCCCCAGGGAGCGCGTTCACGCTTCCCTTCATGGTGGCATTTATGTGGGCTATCGTTACAGCAAGCTCTGTTTAAAATGCTACTGAGCTTGCAGCTTTCCAGGTTTAGGCTATTTTTATTTCTAAGTAGAAAAAAAATGATAGAAATTAGACAAAAAAATTATGGCTAAAAGAAGAACTTGAAATATGATGGCGGCTTGAACCACGCCCACTCTTAAGAAGGGGAAATTGAATGCAAAAAATTATGGTAATATGTCTGAGAATTGAATGATCACTGTGTGAGAACTTTTTCACAATTATTACTGAAATTTCAGAGACAACAACTTTTGAACATTGATCTCGAAATAAGTAGATCCCATTTTTGGGATGCAATGCAGAATATTTATATTCTTGAGGTTTTCACAACACAATAACCACTTTGCTGGCACTGTGAAGTGTAAGTGAGCTGGGGAGTGGGTAAGGTGTAGTGGGTAAGGTGTAGTGGGTAAGCTCGGGACTACCTGACCCCTAACTGGTTGTTATATTGGGCTACAGTGGTAAAGTATGACTAGTAGGTAAAATACATATAAAGCATGTACAGATGCATGTTTTCATAGTGATAACATATTATTTTTAAAACAAGGCATAAGTAATGGTAATACATTGTTACAACATATGAATACATGCTCTTTATCTCTCTACTGTCTCTTAAGAAATCAATACTTGAATAACAACTAATATGAAGCTCAATATCTTCCCTAGCAAATTCCGCTCTTATTGGAACTGAGATAAAAAGCTTGGTTTGGACCTTCACCGTTAGAGGGCAAATAACACGAAGCAATTAAATAAATGTTAAAACTGTGTTTTAGTTAAATACTGCTAGAGACACAGTCTGACTAAGGCTGCCACTTGCAGCTCTTTGAGGAGACAAGACAAAAAGCTAGGGGAGACTTGTATAATCATTTCATGTTAATTGCTGTTTTAACATTTTGAGTGCCAGAGGGGTGAGCAACGCCTCCTCTGGCACTCAAGGACTAAGTAGTAAGATTATAACGCTGCTATTCCCAGAGATAGGATTTTCATGTTAGTTTCTCTTTAACCCCTTAAGGACTGGGAAAATCTGAGGTGGATTTCACTTAAAGGGATAGTAATACTTTGTTTTATCTTTATTTTATTTTGTAGGCATTAAAAAAACATGAAGAACGATATACGTCTTATCTCTCAAACCTTTATGGTTTAAGAGATATTCACAAGCAAAGTATCCCCCCCCCCGTTCAGCCAAATCAGAAGGGAGGTGCCCAGGTAGATTGCAGAGAGGGACAATCTTCAATTAAGATAAGGGAAAAAGCTGAAAAACTTGTCAAGGGGGGAAGGGCTTTCATTCTTTTCATACAAAGAAGATTGTCCCCTGCTGTTATCTGTCTGGTCTTACAACCAGATTCACATCTGAGAAGAGATGGCTTACACTAGGTAAAAGGGGCGGGAGGGGAAACTTTGCTTGTGAATATCTCTTAAACCATACAGGTTTGAGAGATAAGACTTATATCATTCTTCATGTTTTTGTAATGCCTACAAAATAAAATAAAGTTAAAACGAAGTATTACTATCCCTTTCCCACCCTATTTTGACACTTTCTTATCCCTGCCATTTGGCGGTGTCTATAAGTGTATTACATAGCTCCACAACAATCACACTTCCAAAATTGTTTAATTAGATTATTTTTTTTTAAATAAAATATTTTTGTAAAAAAAAAAGTGTGTTGTGTTTAAAAAAAAAAAAAGTATCATTGCAGGTCAGAAATTGACCTGCATTTAGCAAGCCTCTGGCACCAGCAGTGAAGGGGTTAATACCCCCAGCTGCTGTATTTTTGTTTGCCACTAGGTGTCTCCTGTCTACTTCTGTCTCCCTTACTTTGACAGCAAGGGAGACAGAGGCAGACGAGACACGCACAGACAGCATGCTTTCTCTGCTGCCTCTGTCTGTCACTATGCCGGAACATGTGATCGCTACTACGTCGATCACATGAACCGGCACAAGCAAGAAGGGCTGAGACTGAAAGTCCCAGTCTCAGAGCGCTCAGTCTCAGCCTGGCATTAATGATAGCAGCGTGCACGGAGGCACACTGTTATCATTTAAGCCATGACGGTCCTGGTACGTCATTGGTCCTTAACTCAAATCCAGCCATGATGTACCAGGACCGTCAAGGGTCCTTAAGGGGTTAAACCTCTTCTTTATGGAAAAGTAAGCTATTATGTTTACTTTACATAGTCTGAGAGTACTTAAAGGGATAGTAATACTTCGTTTTATCTTTATTTTATTTTGTAGGCATTAAAAAAACATGAAGAACGATATAAGTCTTGTCTCTCAAACCTTTATGGTTTGAGAGATATTCACAAGCAAAGTTTCCCCTCCCGCCCCTTTTACCTAGTGTAAGCCATTTCTTCTCAGATGTGGAATCTGGTTGTAAGACCAGACAGATAAAGGAAGGGGATAATCTTCTTCCTATGAGAACAATGAAAGCCCTGCTCCCTTTAACAAGTTTTTCAGGTTTTTACCTTATCTTAATTGAAGATTGTCCCTCTCTGCAGTCTACCTGGGCGCCTCCCTTCTGATCTGGCTGAACAGTGTTACATCAGTAAAAGGGGCGGGAGGGGGATACTTTGTCATTGAATTACTCTTGAACTACAACTCTGACAGAATTGAAATAACACTCTCCAAAGTCCAAATACTATGATGATTAATTAGAGCTGCTTTTATTATGAAACATTACTATCCCTTTAATATGTATAGTCAAATTGCGTGTACTTTTTTTCATCTTTACATAATATTTTACAGATTTAGATTTGTTTTTCAATCTTAAAGGGATAGTAATACTTCTCTTTATCTTTATTTTATTTTGTAGGTATTAAGAAAACATGAAGAACAATATGTCTTATCTCTCAAACCGTTATGGTTTGAGAGATATTCACAACAAAGTTTCCCCTCACTGACCGAAACAGTCAAGTCTGCCATCTAGCTGTCAGATTTGGAATCCGGTCTACAGATTAGCCGGAGGCTTTTCAGCAGAGCCGAGATCGCAAGATATAAAAATAACTAGTACATTGGAACGGTCTACAAAGTGTGCTTCTCAGCTCAGCTGTAGAGCCGTGGGCGGTCTGCGGACCAGATTCCAAAATCTGACCACTAGATGGCAGACTTGACCGTTTCGGTCAGTGAGGGGAAACTTTGTTGTGAATATCTCTCAAACCATAAAGGTTTGAGAGATAAGACTTATATCATTCTTCATGTTTTTTTAATGCCTACAAAATAAAATAAAGATAAAAAGAAGTATTACTATCCCTTTAAGTGCACAACTGCACACTAATAGACACTGGTACTACAATGCTAGCTCCCATCTCCTCTCCTCCTGAAGCCCAATATTGTGCTCGTAACAGAGTCAAAGATGCTGCTGCTTGCTTCCTTACTCTCAGAGATCACAGAGTATGTTATTGGGGGGGGAGGTTCTGTTGTAGACAATGGGGCACAGCCGCTTGTACTTCCTCAGTTAACCCTTTGAGTGCCAGAGTGGTAGGGAATGCAATGCAACGCAATGCATTTCGTACTACTCTGGCACTCAGTGGGTTAATGGATGCTTCTTGCCCCTATACCTTGCTTCTGCTATATGTGTCTGTCCAGATAAGTCTAATGTGGGCACTGGTGGTGGTACTGAAATTCCCCGGAAGGGACCGCAGGGTACAGGAGGGGAAGCATGTCATGGGGAGGGTTGATCCAGGCAGGAAGTGTGTGTAATAGGGAGGAGTTTAGGAAAGGGCTTAAGTGGGCTCGGTACAGGAAGTGGATTGTTGTTTGGGGGAAGAATGGACAAAGAGAAGCATCTCTGGAGCCTGTCTTTGGATTTTTCTTTCTTGCTTTCTTTCTTTATTTTCTTCATTTTAGGCACATGTGGGTTTCCCACTTCCCCCTGCTTCTGTTTTGGGGACGCTGAGCTTTGGGTCTCCCGGACTTAGTGTGAGGGCATTGTGATGGGGATTTTGATGTCTGCGCAAGGGACACTCATTTTGACTGCAGTTGCCTCCCTGGCAGAGCTTTTGGACTCCGGCCGGTCCAGGTTGCAGTGCGGGTGGATCTTGGTGGAGTTTGGCGGAGTTCTTGGATTGGGGTCGGCAGGCGCAGGAGTACCATGGAGTCTGGAGGCTTTTGGAGCGGGAGTGCAGCAGAGGACGCCATAGGCCCCGGGAGCGGAGGTGTTGCTGACGGATTTCTCCTATCATGTACGGTGAGGATTGTTCGTGACGCTCCAGGATGCAGCCTGCTGGACCGGAGTGATGGACTGGCTGTCTCAGTTCTCTGGGCCTGGTCCACTTCTGCTGAGACGGGCTTTCGTGGCTCCGGTGATTTTCCTGCTGCATGTGCTGATTCTCTCACTGGCATGCACTTTGTGTCCTCCAGGAAGCTCCTTTCCCCGGAGTCGGCTATCCCCTCTTCTGCTCATGGTGCTGATAGGCTTCTGCACATTGTCCTCCTGCGCTGGGGGTGGACTGGCGCTGCTGTACAGGGCGGTGGCTCATGCTCTTGTCCCATGCTACTGCGCTGCTGTAGGATAGTTCGGCGCGTCGGGGTACAGGTTTTGATTACCAGGAATGGGGCTACTGCTCCGGTGCCCCGCATCGCTTTCTGAGTTTAGTGTAGTTGGTAGGGTAGTTGTGGGTTACCAATGGTTGTGTGAGGAGCGGGTGCTTCGGGAGTGGTTTGTGCTGTTCTATGTCTGTAACGAACATACACACAGACGCAACGCTGCAAAAAAAAAAAAATAATAATAATAAAACAAGTCTTTCTGTATGAGTCTAGGTATGTGTGTGTCGGTGTCTGGTTCTGTAATGTAGGTATGTGGGTATATGCAGGGATGTCTGTAGTTGACCTCTTTCGCAGGTCTCTCTGCTAGCTTTCATCTTGGTGGTGGGGGTATCCTCTGGGGTTTGTTACTGGTTGGTGCAGTCTCTTCTGTCTGTGGCTGTATCTGGGATATGTTGGTGGTTCAGTTGGCTGTGGGTCTGAATGGTTTGCCAGTATTGGTATGCCTGGTTGTTTGTGGCGGGAATGGTAGTCTGTGTGCTGTGTATAAGGAGGTGGATGCCTTGGGCTCCGTGCTGTTGGGAACCTGCTTCTATCGCTACCTTATATACGGCAAAACACGTAAAATAACAAAAACAAAACAAAAACAACAAGTATGTGTTGTCTATATCTGTGTATGGAGGTATGTCTGCTACGTCTGGTCCTACACCTACTAGGGGGACTTGAGTGTATGATTTTTCTGCGTGGCGTCTTTCTATGGCTAGACCTGGGGGGAGTTTTGCACCATTGTCCGTTGCTGTATGCAGCTCTGCGCGTTTCCTGATTATAGCCAGTTGTTTCTTCTCCCTCTCTATATTTTCTATTGCGCTCGGCAGTACCTGGCATGTCTGTTTTGCTCCCTAGTACTGCTTTTATTTTGGCACAGGTTTGGAGGTTTGCTTTCTACCTGCACTGGGAATCCATTCTTGCTTGGTATGGGCCATTTCTACTCCATTTGTTTTGCGCGTACACTACTTTGGGTTACCGTTTTGCGATATGTTCCTAGATGTCTGTACATGTACTGTTGCTGTGTGGCCCCAATGTCTTGGTGGAACACGGCTCACTGGTAGTCGGCTTACCTTCTTTGTTAGTTGCGCTGTGCGGGAGGGGGGTTGCATTGGGGCGACTATGAGATCCCTGCTTTGTTTCCCTGTGGTAACTGTCGGTTGTAACGGCTGGCATCCTTCGGTGCCGAGCTTCCTTGAGGGGCGCTGTCCTGATGTTCTGTATGCAGTGGGATGGCTAGCGGTGTCCATGGTGTCTATACTGGGGTTCGGGCGTGAGTCGAGCACGGCCTGTCCTGGTGAGTGTTTGTTACGGGGACCGTGGTATGCCGCACGGCTTCCAGTTGGTTTGTCCATTGGAGTTGCCTAAGACCTGATGGAGTGTGGAGCTGCATACGGTGTCCCTTCCCTGATGGTGTTCTGGCAAGGGGTTACCCTTCTCAGGCCTCTGTAGCAGGGGCATATCCTCGGGTGTCCTTGGCACTGCAGGGCTCTTTTTTTGGGTATACCTGATATATGTGGCCTCGAGCCTACCGGCCTGTCGCTTGCCTGGTAGGGCTGAGTTCCTGTGCTCTGCTTCGATGGTGGACTGTTCGTTTTCCAGTGGTGGGTCTGGCGGTCTGGCTTTCCTTCGGGCCCCGTTTTTTTTTTCTGGAGGTTCCTTCCCAGGCTAGGGTGTGACCTGACGAGTGCCTGGGTACTACTTGATGCTGCCGGTGGGGACACAGTCCTTGTGTCCATGCCAGTTTCCTGTTGGATGGTGATTGGGCAGCTCCTGGGTCCCACTGAGCGGGGGGTACCCGCTGCAGGTGATGCTGTGGACTCTGGCACCGCATGCGCTGTGCATGGCGGTCCTGTTATTTTCCTGTTGGTTCTGTTCCTGATGGTTCCTAGTCTTCTGCTGTCCCTGGGGCCACAGTACCTGTCTGGTAACTAAATAGTGGGTATGGGATGCTTGTGGTGTGCCTGATGGTATTTGGGGTGGTCTTTTTGGGGTTTGGGTTCCCAGGGGTACAGGGGGGCATTGTGGTGGTGTTCTTGTGTTCTGGGTTCGGATGCATGGGGGAGTGTTTCTGGGTATCGGTGTGGTGGGGTTCCGAGTGGGTTGATGGACAGTCGCATGGTCGGCATGTTTCGCTTCTACGGGGCTTGGCGAGCACTGGTATGTGGCTTAGTGGTTGGGTTTATGCATGTGGTGTTCCGCAGGGGGTCGACTGACTGTGTGTGGTATTGGGCTTGTGTGTGCGGATGGTTGGTGCCTGTATATCTGTACCTTGATGGCTTTGGTTTGTGTTATCTGTGGGTATCTCTTGGTGTGTTTGCTCTGGATCGTGGGGATTAACTTTACCCATTGGAGCTAAATTGGTGGTCCATGGGGTAAAATTCACTGGGGATCAGCGGTCAGTGCTGAGAATGGTGGAATCGGATGTCAGTGCTGAGAATGGCGGAAGCGGCTGTCGGTGGAGTCCGCTGTCAGTGCTGACGGTGGTGGAATCAGCTGTCAGGGCTTGCAATGGTGGGATCAGCTGTCGGTGCTGACTATGGTGGACTCCGCTGTCGGTGCTGCGAATAGTGGAATCGGCTGTTAAGTGCTGTACATGGTGGCAGCTGTGAGTGCTGGCGAACGTTGGGAGCTGCTGTTGGGCTGATGCATGTGGGTATGTTAGCGTGGCCTGTGCTATTTGTCAGTGCCCTGTGCAATTAGTCAGTGCTTGGTTCATGTGTGATTGTTGGTTACTGGCTCAGCATTGTTTATGCCAGTCGGATATTTGTAGTGAGAATGGTGGCCTAGTGAGTGTATGTGTATCTGCATCTGTTTGTATTTCTATTGGTATATCGGCGTCATATGTGCATCTCTATGTCTGTTTGTGGGGTGGATATTGTGGTGTGTGTAGTTAGGGGCGTATGTTTTGGTTGGGTTTTTCCCTGCATGGCTATTCTGCTGCTTGTTTTCTTGTGGACTTGCTATGTATGTCTGCCTGTTGCTCAGGGTGTTTGCTGGTTCTTGGTGTTCCATGGTGGCCAGGGCGGTCCCGGGGGCGGTGGAGCTACTAGGTTTCTGAACCCCACCCCCTCCCTCCACTTTTGGTACGTGTGAGCGCTTGGAATACTCGCTTGCTTATTTGGCACTTATGGGTTTTGCTGGTGGCTCGGGCCGGCTGAATGTTGGTGTTGGCTGCGTTTGCTTGAATGAGCGGTTGGCCGTTGTTTTTCTTGTGTTGTGGTTGGTCTGGTGGTAGTCGGTGCTGTGGGTTTGTAGGCCAGTTAGTGCTTGGGTGGTACACCCCCCTTTTTTGGGGGGGGGCTGTGTGTGTTGCTTGGAGCATGCTGCATGTTAGTTTGGGGTTCAGGCCATAGCTTTAGTGGTTTGGAGCCCGGCTGCTCACGGCAGTGACAGTCGGGCTTGGTGGCTGGGGGCCCGACTGGTCAAGGTATTGACAGTCGGGCCTTGTGGCGGATAGTCCTTGCATGGTTTGCAGAAATTGATAACTGATGTGGTAAAGTTAGGGCGGAAGCCCTTTTGGAGTTTTGCCCCGGACTTAGGTTGCGGGAGTTAACGTTACCCATTGAAGCTAAAGTGGATGGCCAGTGGGGTAATTTATGGTGAGTCAGCTGTAAGTGCTGAATAATGGTGGAATCAGCTGTATATGCTGAATAATGGTGGAATCAGCTGTAAGTGCTGGATAATGGTGGAGTCAGCTATAAGTGCTGAAGAATGGTGGAGTCAGCTGTAAGTGCTGACGAACATTGGGATTTAGCATGAGCCCGGCCAATTTGGCCATGCGTGGTTTCAAGGAAGGCAGATTGGCAAGGACTGTCAGTTAAGGACTTATCATTGATTAATGATTAGTTGTTATGGTTTTGAATAAATACAATAATAATTATGTGAGTGAATAAATAAATAAAGCTGTGGTCTGTTATCCCCAAAAATAATAGATGTGTCTGTGGTTTTTATTTATGGATCATACCCTCTCCTCAGGACATGCATTGAAAACTCTAGTCACCATATATTTGGATTCTAATAGATTCAAAGATGCTGCTGCTTCCTTTCTTAGTCTCAAATCAGTAGATGTTATTTTTGGGGCTTTCTATTCATTTAGAAAGTCAATAGACTTTCTAGCCCATATACCATGATTCTGCTGTATGTGCTTATCTAGATTGGTCTAATGCTTTTCCTGCTGGTGGTACTGCAATTCAAATGCTCATCTCTATAATACTTCTAAACAAAGTCAGGATGGTGGTGCTTCCTTACTCTTAGAGATCAGTGTATGTTTTTATGTGGGGCTTCGTTTATGGGTATGCTCCTTATGCACACTCATTATTAACATGAACAAATAATAAAATAAATCAAATAAAAATGCAAGCCTTTAGTTACATTTATTTTTATTATTTGTTCATGATGGAAAACCCTATGGAATGGTTGGCCAAGTTTTATGTTATTTATTTTGAATGAATCTTGTTCAAATGTCAGTCCAGAGAGGGCAGCAGGGGCCTTCCCAATCAAAAATGGTGAATGATTATCATTCAGAAATGAATTCATTTAATCAAATTTTTGCTATCCAACATAAAAGCAAACGAACGTGTATATTTTTTACATGAATAATTCCAAAGAAGCAATTTTTCTCATCATGCACAAGTATATTAAGGAGCATTACATATGTTTTAATACTTTGTATTGCTTAGAGGAAAGCTAGATGAAGTGTGAATGAGTCTTTAATATGCAGCAGTCAGTAAAGGTGTCTATTATCTTTTTTATTTTTAAAAATCTCATGAAAAATGCTGTCACACAAAATTATTGATATTTTTAAATGATATATTTTAAAGAGACACCATGTATGGCAGCTTTTCTCTCAAAGGAAGAATTTCAATTATACAGAAGGATTAAATCCCCTAGGGGTTAGGACCAGACAGAGAAATATTGCTGCAAGAAAGTCCTGTCATCTTGTTAATAATAATAAATCTAATTTGTATTCAAAAGAATAATCATATTTTAACTGGCGCCCATGAAATGTAATCATCTTTTCTTTTGTTTTATATCATGAGATCAAAATGTAGCAAAAAACATGAAAGATGAAAATGAATTCTAGTAAAATGGTGATTATATGTTAAGCAGCAGACCTGACTGGATTATTTATTGGCAAAGAACAGACACAACTGGGTTACACAAGCTAGCACAGTAGATTTGGTTTTAAAATAGGGTGGGTAACCTGCAGTCCAACACCTGCATTTGGAATGTAAACACAATCATAATCAACCAGCGGAGAATTATGGGAATTTTAGTCCAACAACAATTGATCCATCTCCTTTTAAATGACTTTTAAATGACTAGCATAAGTGCATTTTATTAGTTTTTATCTATTCTATGGTTAAAATGATGCAGTCATTTCCTAGCTTGCTTCAGTTGGTAAACCTTCAAATCAATATTGTATTAACAGTTTGAAATTGTTTCTTAAATTGCGTTCTACTGTGAGTGTGTTGCAATTACCAGCACACTGCCACTATCTTCTTATCACAGCTTAGGTATTACTGTAAAAAACACACACAGAAACATTCTGCATGTCTCAAACATATTAGGCCTTAAGCAGAAAGCTAAAGATGAGCAATTCTGGATAAAACCAAGAACACCATAAAACAGGGGAACTTAAACTTGTCCTTAGGCACCCAGAGTGTTGAAAGTTTTCCATGGGGAGTTCATGCACTAAGGCGTGATAAAAAGGTGATAAAGTGGAGACAGCATCTCCAATAACATCACTTCTACAATTCCTATGTTATTCCATGGAATTAATGCAATACGATTGGAGATCTTAGTGAATTGGCTCCATAGAATAACATAAGAACTGGAGAAGTGATATCACTGGAGACATTGGGGGAGATTCAGTAAGTGGTGATAAAGAGGTGATAAAGTGGAGATAACCTCCAGTGATATCTTCTCCAATTCCTATGTTATTCTATGGAGTCAATTCACTAACATTTCTTACATTTTGGAGATCTTAGTGCATAGGCTCTATAGAATAACATAGGTACTGGAGAAGTGATATCACTGGAGAAGTTATCTCTACTTTATCACCAGTTAGTGAATCTGTCCCCTTGTCTCACTTTATCACCTCTTTATCATGCCTTAGTGCATCTCCCCACTGATCTCCTCACATGAACACAGGGAAACCAATCACTCTGAAGGATCTGCTTGAGTTAATGACACTCTCCTGTGTTTAACTGAGGAGATAATAAAACATGTACTGTTGGGGGGGGCAGATGACAGGCCCATGTCATAGGGGATGATACAAAAAAAAATCCCATTTATATAACTCAATGCATTGCAACACAATGCGTTGGAGGCCTCTCCAGAGTTCACTTGGTTAAAAGTCCCATTTATGTCAATGTGAATTTTGGTAATTCTTTCCCTCCTATGATACAGTTAGTATCCTCCAGAACTGATCAGCTTCATCTTTCTGCATTATGCCCATTGGGTCTTATGCGCAATAGTAATAAGGAGTAATTCTGGGGCACACCAAATCCACCTGATTGATGGAGAAGGAAGAGGGGTGTCAATGCAATGCAAAGCTGTGTGGTTGAGACCTCTCTAGTTCTCAAGGGGTTAAAAACCCCATCAATGGGAGGGACTGGGAACTTTTTACTTGTCCCCTGTGGTGCTGTAGTTGTGCCCCAGAATTGCTCCCCATTACTTTTGAACATAAACCCCATCTTGTATGTCTAGTAATGTCATGTGTATCTTCAATTTAACTTGATGTTTCCTTGGAAGCCATTTCTTAGTATAATGGACTGATGTCAGCATGGGCTCTATGTCTGTGGCCAAACGCAGCAGAACTGGCCCTCTAGCGCTTGTATGTTATACAGTAAACTGGACTAGGTACTGACAACACTGGGAATATGGTTGCATTTTTGTTTTTAAGGTAGGGTGACCAGATGTCCCACAGTTTCCAAGGACAGTCCCTGGATTGAGGGCACTGTCCCCAGACAGAATGTGTCCCCGGATCTGTCCCCAAATAAAAAATGAAGCGGCATTATCATTCGGAAGGCATGAACGGCATTACCTCAGCTGTATATGCCATCCAGTGCCTTCCAAAAGGCCCCAAACTGACTGGGCACATTACGATATATTTCCTGTAGTGATTGGATAACCTGAGGGCGCTGCTGCCGTGATGACCTCCCTTAGAGATTGCGCAGTGGAGCAGTTTCATTGGCTCCCTCTTTGCAAGATACCGCCAGGTTGTAACCCCGAAGTATCTTGTAATGAAGGAACCCGTGGAACTGCTCCACTGCACAATCTTAAAGGGACGTCATTGTGGATTCGCGGCAGCAGTGCCCTTAGGTTATCGGAGCTGGTGGGGGCAAGTTGGGGCTGATTTTCAGTGTTGGGTCACTCAGCTGTGTTTACTTATGCAACCTGCAGTTTGCACGTTTCATAAATGACTAGCTTTAAGGAACAGTAATGTTTTACGTGCTGAGTAGAAAAGGGTACCTTCACTGCTGAGAGATGTGCATTCTGAAGTTATTATTACAACTCACTTAATTTTGAATTAAAATGGGTGACACTGTAATCTGTGGGCAATGTGGGGTGAACAGTGTGTGAAGGTGAACAGTGTTGAGGTGGATAATGTGGGCAGTGTGGAGGTGGGCAATGTGGAGGTGGACAGGATGGGCAGTGTGTGGAGGACAGGGTGGATAGTTTGTGGAGGAGGATGTGATGAGCAGTATGGAAGTGGACAATGTGGGTAAAAAGTGGAGGTGGGCAATGTACAGCTGGACAGTGTGAACAATGTTGGTGGACAATGTAAGCAGTGTGGAGGTGGGAAATGGGGAGTTGGACAGTGTGAGCAATATGGGGTGGACAGTATTGAGGTGGACAATATGGGCAGTGTGGAGCTGGAGAGTGTGGACAGTGTGTGGAGGAGGACAGGGTGGACAGTTTTGGAGGAGGATGGGGTGGGCAGTTAGTGGACAATGTTTGTAGAGGTGGGCAATGTGGAGGTGGGCAGTGTGGGGAGGAGGACAGGGTGGATAGGGTGTGGAGGAGGACAGGGTGGGAAGTGTGGAGTTGGACACTGTGGACAGTATGTGGAAGTGGTCAGTGTTGAGGTGGACAGTGTGGGGGTGGACAGTGTATGGGGGCAGTGTTGAGGTGGACAATGTGGAAGTGGACAGTGTGGAGGTGGGCAGTGTGTGGAGGAGGACAAGGTGGAAAGGGTGTGTAAGTGGACAAGGTGGGCAGTGTGGACAATGTGGGCAGGGTGGACAGTGTGGGCAGGGTGGACAGGGTATGAGGGTGAGCAGTGTGCACACAAGGTATGAGAATGGATAGGGTGAGGGCAGTGTGTGGTGAGGGTGGGCAAGGTGTGAGGGTGGATAGAGGGTGAACAGGA
Organism: Rhinophrynus dorsalis; assembly: GCA_037306005.1. Classification (NCBI taxonomy): domain Eukaryota; kingdom Metazoa; phylum Chordata; class Amphibia; order Anura; family Rhinophrynidae; genus Rhinophrynus; species Rhinophrynus dorsalis. The sequence continues at coordinate 378,679,521 of CM074719.1, forward strand.
TTTGAGGGTGGACAGAGTGTGGGCAGTGTGTGTACAAGGTGTGAAGATGGATAGAGTGTGGGCAGTGTGTGTACAGGGTACAAGGCAGGGTACAAGGGTGGACACAGTGTGGGCAGTGTTTGGACAGCGTGTGGCAGTGGACAGGGTGTTGACGTGGATAAGGTGCAGAGAAAAATAAATGTCCCTGGATTTCATTTTAAAAATCTGGTCACCTTATTTTAAAGAAGCAAATGACTGACCTGTTCTTTGCATATGTAGCTATGTACAACTGATTAATGTTCAAAAGCATTGTAAAATAGTACACTATGGGCCTTATTCAGTAAGCTAAGGAGGTGTAATTCTGGAGCAAACCAACTGTATCATAGGAGAAAAAACTTTTCCCAAAATTCCCAGTGACTTAAGCGGGGTGTTTAACCCCTGTAATGCAGGCGAGGTCTCCAGTGGATTGAAAAGAAATGCATTTGAGGGGGTTAAAAGCCCCATTTAACCCCTTGAGTGCCAGAGGGGTATGCAACAAATTGCAAAGAAATGTGTTGCGTACCCCTCTTGCACTAAAAAGGTTAAATGGATATTAATACCTTGAAAAAAATGCAGCCGAAATTGATCCTCATATAAAGATCATGTAACGCTTTATTTCAATTTGCTCTTTGTTGTAGTTCAAAAGAAACTCACTGCTAAAGGATTCCCCCTCCCTCCCCTTTGACATCTTTTAAGCTGCCTCCCCTTAGATGTGGAATCTGGTCGAGGAACAATCCTCATACACAGAGTCTAAGGAAAACCCTGGCCCCCTTGAGAAAGGAGGGCAGGATTTTCCTTATACTCACTGAAGATTCTGCCTCTCTGCGCTCCATCCTGCTGGCTGAAATAAGTAGTGTGATGTGGGTAAAAGGGGAGTGAGGGGCAATCCTTTAGCAGTGAATTCCTTTTGATCTACAACATGGAGCATATTGAAATAAAGCGTTACTGGATCCTCTTTATAGAAGGATCGATCAGAGATGCATTTGTTTCAATGTATTACTATTCCTTTAAAATCACTGTAAATGTTAATTTCACCCTCTTGGTTTGAAATTGAATTGCTACTCTTTAGCTTTGTGAATACAGCTTTATTAGCCAAATGCATTAAGACAAATTGGAACATTTCTGGGGCAGTCATATACAATTCTGGGGTTAGCCATATGCAATTCTGGGTCAGTCAAATACAATTTGTGGGGTAGCCAAATATAATGTTGTTGCAGCGATATTCAATTCTGGGGGTAGCTATATGTAATTCTGGGACAGCCATATACAATGCTGTAGCAGCTATATTAAATTCTGGGAGTAGCTATATGCAGTTCTGGGGCAGCCATAGGCAATTCTAGGGATAACCTTATGAAATTTTGGGGCAGCTATATGCATACCTGGGAACCATCTTATCCATGGCCTCCAGAGAAACAAACAGCACTGGGGATGGGAATGTCCAGATTACACTATTTGAGTTATAGTGTGGGAAAGGTGTAATCAGGGTGTCAAAGAGCTGGAGGGCTGAGTGGTCAGATTTAGAATTATATGTGTGAGGAAGTAGGAGGAACAGGTGGTGAAGTAGGCAGGGCTGCCACTGAATTCACAAAGCCATAGTATTAGCCACTGTCCCCAGAGGGTTCCCAGAAATGCCCTTAAGGCAGAACCAGGGCCGGCGCCACCTATAGGCGAGGTAGGCACCTGCCTAGGGCGCACACGTACTGGGGGCGCGGGCATGCAGCACTGAGCTCCCTCATAGGGTCGGATCTTTAGTAATGCAGAGTGCGCTGGGAGTCATGATCTCCCGGCGCACTCTGCATTACTGAAGAGAAGACTGCGCAGGAGCTACAGGTATGTGATGGGGGGCAAGTTGGAGCTGCTGGGGGCATAGTGGAGCTGCTGGGGGCAAGTTGGAGCGAATGGGGGCAAAGTGGAGCAAATGGGAGGCAAAGTGGAGCTGATGGGGGCAAGTTGGAGCTGATAGGGGCAAGTTGGAGCTGAGGGGGCATAGTGGAGCTGCTGGGGGCAAGTTGGAGCTGGTGGGGGCAAATTGGAGTGGATGGGGCAAATTGGAGCGGATGGGGGCAAAGTGGAGCTGACGGGGGCAAGTTGGAGCTGAGGGGGCATAGTGGAGCTAGTGAGGGCAAGTTGGAGCTGGTGGGGGCAAGTTGGAGCAGATGGGGGCAAAGTGGAGTGGATGGGGGGCAAAGTGGAGCTGGTGGGGGCAAGTTGGAGCGGATGGGGGGCAAAGTGGAGCTAATGGGGACAAGTTGAAGCTGATAGGGGCAAGTTGGAGCTGATATGGGCAAGCTGGAGCTGCTGGGGGCAAGTTGGAGCCGATGGGGGGCAAAGTGGAGCTGATGGGGGCAAGTTGGAGCTGGTGGGGGCAAGTTGGAGCTGGTGAAGGGCAAAGTGGAGCTGGTGGGGGGCAAAGTGGAGCTGATGGGGCAAGTTGGAGCTGGTGGGGCAAAGTGGAGCTGGTGGGGGCATCTCTTACAGGCATCTCCAGACCAGGGGCAGACTGGCCCAGGGGGCAGAGAGAGGACAATCATGAAAAGAGGTGGGGTATAAGTAGGCAGGGTATAAAGGGGTGGGACACAAGGGGTGGAGCCAAATGGGCAGCAAAATTAGGTTTTGCCTAGGGTGGCAAAAATCCTTGCACCAGCCCTGGCAGGAACTATAACCCCAAATAAAGTACCCCCCAATAATTAGTCATAGCTATAAGCTTAGAAATAGTACTATTATCCATATTATTAAAGGGACAGTAATGTCACCCAAAAAAAGTTCAGTTATGTAGTTTAAAATATTAATCAATTTGCTCCAAACCCTATCTCAGCCTCAGTCATCTAGCTGACAGCAGGAGATGCCTGTCCGGGGAGTAGCAGGAGGCTCTACAGCAGAGCCGAAATCGCATTACTTAAAAAGAATTAATTCATTTGGATAGGTCTAAAAAGTGTGTTTGCAAACCAGGCACACTTTTTAGACCTTTCCAATGAATGAATTCTTTAGCAATAATGCAATTTCGGCTCTGCTGCAGAACCTTCTATAGTTGTACGACTCGATTCTCCTGCTGTCAGCTTTACAGCTCACATCAGGAGAGGGGGGAACTTTGATTGGTTTGAGAGATAGGGTTTGGAGCGTATTGATTCATGTTTTAAACTCTACAAAACTGTAATTTTTTTGGAGGGGACATTACTGTCCCTTTAAGAAATCCTACTTCTTCTGAGACTGATGGCCAAACATCAGCACAAACATCTTGGCTTAGAGACATCTGCTCGTGTGCACTTTCAGTCCTGGCCTCCTCTATTGTACCTTAAGGTAGCAGGAAGGGACTGACAGTGCAGGAGCGCAGATGCCTCTAAAGCAAGAATCCTGGCCATCAGTCTCGGAAGAAGTAGGATTTCTTAATAACGTGGTACTTATGCTGGATAGTAGTACTAAGCTTATCGCTATATGACTGATTATTGGGGGGACTTTATTTGGGGTGATAGATCCGCGATAAGTCATTTTGGTACAGCCATATGCAAATCTACAGTAATTCTGGGACAAATGTACGCATAAAGAAGTGTTTCAATTTTAGTGCAAGCGAAGTGAAAATCATGTCAGTTCTAATGTCATTCATTGAAAACTACCATGTGCAGAAGGTACTGTACATACTTTTGGCCTCTGACTTTGGGCTCCTAGTAGTACTTGAAACAAGGTCCATGCATATTATGAACTTAAGTGAATGTGTAATGGGAAGAGAAGGCTAGAGTGCAATGAAATAATATTCCTAGAATCTCATTGGTTTTGTATACTTTGAGTTTATAGGAGCATTGGGTATTAATGCTACTAATTCCCATTTTCCCTAGAAACCCATAAAAAGCATTTGTCTTACTTATAGCATTTCACTTAGTATCCATGATTTATAGTAGTAATAATATTCATTATGTTCAGTGATTAATCTGCTTTTAAAGGGTTCACAAAAATCATGAAGATTCATGGAAGTATATAAATAAAGGCACAACTGTAACTTTGCATTACAGACCTCTCTAGTATTCAAGAGATTAAAAGCCCCATTAAAATCAATGGGCATTTTTATATGGCCCTATGTGTCCCCTATTGTCTCAGAGTTTCATGCATTTAAAGGAGCAGTAAACTTTTTTATGAAAAAATATATATTGTATGGCTTTTCCCCTTTGAGTAAAATAAGTGTATTCCCACTGCTGAAAGATGCATATTTTTAGAGTTATTACAGTTTAAACCCATGTTTTTTTACATTAGCAGTGTCCTCTAGTGGTCCAATTCTAATTTGTTTTTCTGTTACATTCTAATGGAGAAGAAAGTCAGTGACTCACAGTTTTCCATTGAATGTGATAGAAACTGCTGAGTCATGCTGTTAGCTAAATTTTTCAGGAAGTAAACACACAATAAATTAACTTCCTGGTTATTTGAACTCTTGTACATTTTGAATAAAACAATTGAGAGCAATTAGAGTCCCCTTGTTTTACTCATCAGGAAAAGCTTTATAACATGCTAGTGTAAAAGCCCGTGTACGCGGGCCAAGATCCGGTGAGGTAAAGAGGCCGGTCCTGCTCTGTGTACTCCCGCCACTGGCGGTGCATGCGATGCAGTCATGTGCTGTAAAGACTGCCCGAACACACAGAATGCTCTCCTTTAGAATAGGATTGTTTGTTCTTATCTATACACACCACACTGTAAAAAAATACAAAAGCATTTATACATAAGAAAATACAAAACTGAAATATCACAATTGGATAAATTAACCCTCACCCCATGACCTGAGTTAGTACTTGGTCTAAGCACCCTTGGACCCAGTTCAACTATGAATCTGTTGGGATAGCTCTCTACTAGCTTTGCACACGAAGCTATGGTAAAATTGGACCATTCTTCTGTACAAAACTGCTCAATCTGTACCAGGTTTATGGGGAGCATTGATGGACAGCAATCCTCAAATCATGCCACAGTTTTTGCATGTGATGTAGGCTCTTAGTGATCTTCTTAAGAGTATTTACTTTTTATTCCTCAGTCACTCCATTGCAGCGGTGGACTGACCATTCGGGCATTCGGTCACGGACCGAGGGCCCGTGACCGAAGGGGGCCCGCCGCCGCCACTTCCAGAGCTGCTCAGCAGCTCTCCTACAACGGCCGCCGGCGCGCCGTTTAGTAATACAGAGCGCTGGGAGATGACATCATCTCCCAGCCTCTGCATTACTAGAGGCGCGCGGGACGTTGCAGTGGTAAGCCACGCCGCTAGACCACCAGGGACTGCAGGTAGGGGCATTGTGGAGATGAAGGGGGGTATTGTGGAGACGGGTGCATTGTGGAAGGGGCATTGTGGAGATGGGGGCATTGAGGAAGGGGCAATGTGGAGATGAAGGGGGCATTTTGGAGATGAAGGGGGTATTGTGGAAGAGGGCATTGTGGAGATGAAGGGGGGATTGTGGAGAGAAGGGGGCAATGTGGAGATGGGGGCATTTTGGAGATGAAGGGGGTATTGTGGAAGGGGGCATTGTAGAGATGAAGGGGGATTGTGTAGATAGGGGGCATTGTGGAGAGAAGGGGGCAATGTGGAGATGGGGGCATTTTGGAGATGAAGGGGGTATTGTGGAAGGGGGCATTTTGGAGATGAAGGGGGTATTGTGGAAGAGGGCATTGTGGAGATGAAGGGGGTATTGTGGAAGAGGGCATTGTGGAGATGAAGGGGGGATTGTGGAAGGGGCATTGTGGAGAGAAGGGGGCAATGTGGAGATGGGGGCATTTTGGAGATGAAGGGGGTATTGTGGAATGGGACATTTTGGAGATGAAGGGGGTATTGTGGAAGAGGGCATTGTGGAGATGAAGGGGGTATTGTGGAAGGGGGCATTTTGGAGATGAAGGGGGATTGTGGAAGGGAACATGGTGGAGAGAAGGGGGCAATGTAGAGAGAAGGGGGCATTGTGGAGAGAAGGGGGCATTGTGGCAATGAGATCAAGGGGGCATTGTGGCGATGAGATGAAGGGGGCATTGTGGAGGTTGAAGGGGGCATTGTGGAGATGGGGGCATTGTGGAGATGAGATGAAGGGGGCATTGTGGAGATGGGGGCATTGTGGAGGTGGAAGGGGCATTGTGGAGATTTCTGCAGGGGGCCCAGACCTCTTTTTGGACCAGGGGCCCTGGGTCCTGTGAGTCCGCCCCTGCTCCATTGTAGCTTTGACTGTGTGCTCTAGGCTGCTATCATGCTGAAAGGTAATTTTAATCACAATTTCAGTTTCTTGGAAAGGACAGAAGGACAGCATGTTTTCTTGAAAATGTTTCATTGCTTTGTTAACTTTTCCTTCTCTCCTGTCAAGTGCTCCAAGTCCCTGCTGATGTGAAACATTCCCATACTATGCTGCTGACACCTCTACACGATGCTAAATGTAACATTTAGCATTTAGACCAAAAAGTTCCATTTCAGATTTTAGACTATAACACTTTTTGCCATACAACTACAGAAGCTCATAAGTGTTTTGTTGCATATCTCAAATGCTAGACATAGACATGTTTAGGAAAATGTTTTTGTTGCTTTTTATTATTGTAGATCTACATCACCAAATTCACTTGAAATCCTAAAACCAGTAAAGACTGTAACATCAATTTTAGTTCACTATATATATATATATATATATATATATATATATTCAATCAGCAGCTAATTACAGGTATGTTCTTGTCCTGCTCATTTCAAAGTAGACATCATCAGAATAACGATCTTGACTATTATATTGTAAATGAGTAAGATGGATAATAAAAAAATGTATTCCTTATGCAGTATAATTTGCATTTATCCTCTGAGATGCAGCTGGTTTGCCTTAGTATTTCTCAAGGTCTGTTTGAGCATAAGGCCCTTGATCTATTTCAAGGCTGCCAAGGCACTAACAGATGCAGCCAAATGGATCTGGAAAATTGTTTTACTTACCCATGTTGTAAAGGACCTAGCTGAAAGTAAATTCTGGATTCTAATACTGTCTCCATTACATTTAGTTTGTTTTTGTTGTAATTAAAGCTGCTTTTCTCTAACTTTTAGCAGGTTTGATTCTATATACACATTAAACATTGCTTACCTGTTTTAGTCATGAAAATATCATGATCTATTCCTATATCCTTTTTGCCAATATCTACTCAGATTACATTGTTATGATGCCTCTTGTTTTTGGTGGCATAGGTCAGGGATAGGCAGCTGTTGGAGACTACAATTACCCTCATCCCCAACCACAGTAGCATTCACTTGCGAGCAAACAGCAAAACATGCTACTCTGTTTGCCTCGTTTCAGTAAAACATTGCCATAATTAGTCATTTAAGGACCCAGATTCAAAAAGGATTTGCTGCCCCCCCACACACACTTATCATGATTTGTACAGAATCACATGTATAATCTAAGATACAGACTTTGGCATAGATCCAGGTTTATGCAGGACGGTTTTGCATTTTTTATGTTCATGTCCCACATTAATCCTGCATTGGGGTGCCTGCGGCCCATACAGGCAAATCAGTGAAGGTTTATATCATGCATTGTGGAGCAATCTGTTGGATCTACATTTATTGAAGTGTGAACTGCTTTTGGGTTGTCCTAAGGTAACCTCACTGCAACCCAGAAGCAGCAAAAGAGGCTGTGTGAAGCAATGTGGAGTGACCCACAGACATCTGTCTTAGCACAGCACAGAGGACAGGCTCATTTCCACTTTCTAAGCTGGGAAAGCAGATAGTGTATATGTATACAGTTGTGTGGCTAGTCATGAGACTGTGGCACAAGGCTGGAGAAGCAGACAGTATATGTTCAGTGTGGTTCTATGGCTATGGGACAGTGGAATTAGACTGAGAATGCGCACAGTATATGTGTGATGGCACACTGGCCCAAAGGCAATGAAGCAGACAATATATGTGTACTTCTATGGCTAACTGTGGGACAGTGGTAAAGGCTGGAGAAGCAGAGAGTGTATAATTGTCTTAATGGCCATTGTTGGGGAAGTGCTCCAATCTATCCCTCCTGCTAAAAATAGTTTGTTCCTCCTGCTGTCATTTAGACAGATACAGGAGAAAGCAGAGCTGATAGATTACTCAATGCGTGGGGAAACTTTACATATTTGAATTGCAAGTTGATTATGCCATCTGCAATCTAAACTCAATATTTGTCCTTAAGATTAGCTGTGTGATCTCACCAGATTAAGTTTAGCACACCGACAGCATAATTAATTTACAGTACAAGCATATCATGTGCCTCCACCCTGTTACTAATATATGTACCCTGCTCCCTTCCTCCACTGACTAAATTAACATCAGTAATCCTCTCTGATTCACTGAGCATGTGTGGGCATATATGTGTTTGTGTGTATGTATAAGTGTGTGTACAAGTATGTGTTTATGTGTGTATGTATAAATACGTGTATGTGTGTGTGTATATGATTGTGTGTGAGTTTGTGTTTCATACCAGAGACAAGCAAAGTCTAATTACTCTCCTGCACAAGGCTGGGAAACAGTGAATGTGCATTGTGTAGCTACCAGATGGACAGTGGAAAAAGGCTGGTGAAACACACAGCGTGTTTGGTTCTATGACTACCAGTGGAACAAGGTTGTGCAAGCAGACAATGTATATGTGGTTCTGTGGCTTCCAGTGGATCAGTGGGACAAGTACGTGTAAGCAGAGTTATGTTCTATGGCTCCTGGTGGGACAGTGGAAAAAGTCTGGGAAGGAGACAGTGTTTTGTGATTCTGTGGCTACCAAACTAGTTTTATGACCAACAATGGAATGTGCAACAGTAATGCATGAGGTGGAACCGAGCCCCTGATCCTCTGGAATTGTAGGAACTCATCTGCTGTATGTAGAATTCATGGAGAAAAAGCTTAGAGTATGTCATGTGTTAGGATTTCTTCCTTTCCAAGATATTTTGACTTTCAGTCTTATTTCTGTAACTTCTTTCCTATGTACTGAAATGCATACATTAATGCTGAGAGCTTTACATCCTAAAATTAATAAACACCATGGCAGATTTAAACCACCAGCTGGTGACATATTATTCATTAAGCCTATGTAAACAACAACTGATTTATTGAAGTGATAATGTTTCTGAGATATTTGTCATTTTTCCCAAATGCTTTTTATACATAGATAAGGGACAGAAAATAGTTTCCAAGGTATGAGGTTCGGTAAAACACTCACCAGTTAGGGTCATAAAGAGTTTAAAACCTCATTCAAATTAGTTTTCTATAATTTGTCTTATGTACTTTTTGTGTTAATCCTTTGAGTGCCAGATGGTATGTGACAGTGCTGTCAAACTTTTTCATGCAAAGTTATTAAATCTCAAAGTAAGCTTTTTTCTATCAAACTCTTAAAAGTCGTAGACTAAGGCTTTCCTTACTAAGTGATAGGAACACCACTACCTGGTTTCCACAACAGAAGTTTAGAGAGTAATAGAAAAAATAGTTTGAACTTAATAATGTTTGAATGGAAATACTCCCAGTAATGGGAATACCTTTGTTTTGCTCAACAGGACAGAAATTGCTATATATTTAAATCTATTTCTGGTTCACGGGGGGGAGATTGCCACATTGGCGATTATTCACTGCTATGAAAATCATAGCAGCGAAATTCACAGTGGAAGCAATTTTCACAGCAGCTGGCACCTGTAAAATATCCTTATTTAATATTAGATCCCTATAATCAAATCACAAACTTGATTTTCTTATACATATGTAGGCTGTCCCATACAGTCTTTATTTGTTGTTATCCAGTTAATACAGTTAATTTCGAGACTAGTACCTACCCATCTTTTATTCAGATAGGCTATGATTTCATATCCGTCAATTCAAAGACAAAGCTGAACTACCACTCCTGACACACCCCATGAAGCATGAGTGGATACCTCTACAGGGTGTATCTAAGATTACATTGCATGTACCATATATAACATTTTACAGAAGCTACCTTGGAGGAAAGGGTATTTAAGTGTAAATTCATCCATATAATTCTTATATGTTAGTGTTCATTAGTAGAATTAAATTTATTTTATTATGTTCCATTTCATGAGAATAATTCTGAGGTATCTTATATAAAACTGAGGCCTGCTGTTTCTTCAAGCTCCTTTTTATACTTAGCTGAGAAGCCACAGTATTCTTTTTATTAAGGGATATGCTAAAGTAGATGTATTATGCGGAAATCTTTAAAGAGAAATATATCAATATGTATGTGATCCTCAAATCCCTTTTAAAGATTTAGGTCACTTTTTCTAGATAAGCTTGAATGTTTCCTTGGAGGACAAAAATAAAATTAATTATATTCAAGGACTTCATTTTGTTCTTGTATAAAGTTACTTAGATTTATTGAAAAAACTATTCTATTCATGAATGGTCCAGCTAGGAAATCACAAATAATTGTTTACTACTCTAACATATGACACATTTAACTTCTCCTCCCAAGCTAAATGTACACTGGAAGACGCAAGATAACCAGAAACATTCACAATGGACCAGTTTGCACTGTCAACCTTTCTAATATCAGAGGAGTCTCAACGATGGTGACCACATTGCCATTCTACCATTCAGGGACACTGCAGAGACAAAATCAGCAGAGTACTTGTCCTTGGCACTATGTAGCTATGCAGGAGGGGTCACTATACACCACATGGACATCACCATGCAGCCTGTCCTTTCCCTGGCACACAACAGAGTTCTAAACAATAGAGGTAGAACTGCCCATTGGCTGCTGTGACTGAAAGCGATACCTGTGGTGGGCTATATGAATATAAACATAATGCCAAAACCTTAAACTAGTAATACACTTCAATAAAACTGCATTTCAACTCCTGTTTTTATGTTAGGATCAAGGCTCGGTTCTCTCTTTAGTATTTTGAGCTCTGTCTGGAAGCCATTTTTTCGTTGCCAAGAAGAGGCTTTACTTTATGTCACGTTTGGCAGTGGGCAGTTCTTCTTCTATTGTTTAGAGCTATTTGGTCTGGTGTCTTCATTCGGGGACTTTGTTTTGTCCCAGAAGGGAGCTGGTCTGGACATGGGACACACATTTAAAATCTGGGACTGCTGATTTCCGCACATAAGTGCAGAAGAATGGCGCAGTCTGAAATGTTTACACATGCCCACAAGGAAGTGGCCATTTTGACTCTCAGAAAGCTTTGTATGTTCAGTGTACAAAAAGAGCTATTTGGGTTTATTTTGCTATAGTTCATTATAGTTCATTTCATACATTACCCTTCATATAAGTGCCAGAAAGGTATACCATGCATTGCGCTGCAATGCATTAAATACCTCTCTGACACTGAAAGGTTTGTTTGCTGAGGTGAAATGTCAGGTGCATTGTTGTGCTACAACATGCTGAAATGTCATCATAACATTGTTATTCAAATAAGTCATAACAGGAGATAATACAATGTACTGATTTGTGTAATGTGTGATCCAGCATGAATGGCTATACTATGTGCTTAGGAAGGCTAATGAGGGGCAATTTTTGGACCAAGCCAATTGTACCGTAGGGGACAAATTAAATATAATTGAATAGATCTTTGAGAGGTCTCCAATGCATTGTCAGCTGCTATGCTGGAGACCTTTTTAGCATTTAAATGGTTCAAATCCCAATTTAAATCAGTGGGTAATTTTTATATGTTCCTTATGGTGCAACTAGCTTGTTCCAGAATTGTATTTCACATTAGAGCTCTTCCACTGATGTCAATGGGATTGACTCTGTTACCAGACACTAAAATCTGTCCATGCTAAGATGTAAAATATTAACAGCAAATGGGAAAATGTGTGACAAAAAAAGTTGGTGGAATTTCATTTCACTCATTGAATTCCAGCAACATACCTCCCAACATTTAAAATTGCCAAAGAGGGACACTTTTGTTTTAGGGGGTGTTGCTGTGGGCGTGAGTGGTGGGTGGGGCATTACTGAGAATTTATAGGCTATTTCATAACATATTGACACCTCCTTGTGTAACCTATTAAATGACTTAAAACAAGACCAAAGTTTTTTATTTACATAATCTAATTTATAAACACATATACTGACATTTATAAAAACATTAATGTGAGTTTTATTGCTGTGGAGCAATGTGATACACTCATATACACTTCACACAGTCTGATCTTCTAAAAAGAGGGATATCAGGGTGGGAAAGAGGGACAGAGGGATTTGGGTGTAAAAGAGGGACACTTGAGAGGAATGCAGCAATGTCTGTAATACAATGTAATGCATTTCTCTGGAGACATATGTAGCATTGATCCAAAGCATTAAAATCCAGTTCACCCCTTAGTAAATATCAGACTGTAATATATGACCTGCTTTATTCTAGTTTTACCATAAATTCAATCTGTTATTTTGGAAAATAACTGGATTACAAGGTTTTCCGTAATTTTTAATTTCATTACATGAGATGCACCTTGAATTGGTCCTTGCTGGTATGTATTTAATTTTACATTACCTGGCTTATAAATGATCTGTGTCTCATGATTCTTGATATTTTCTAATTTCTTGATGTCCCCAATGATAACTCATTATGCTTTGTTACGTCTCATATTAGATTGCTGCTTGCATACCAAATATTCACATCACAGAAATTAAAAAAATCAAAGGTAAAGGTGGTAGTGTGTTAGTCATGAGTACATCAGGCGTATAGCACAGCAAAATGGTACCGCTATTGGTTAACTGGCACATGCATGACGAAGAGACCTAAGTGGTCTTGAAAGCTTGCACTCTAAACCTATCCAGGTAACCAATAAAGGTATCAGTTTTACTTTACTAAAGAGCACCTATTCTCAGCTCATTCCTTCAGGGCCTAGGACTTGACTATATATTTGCTTGAGCACAGGTGAGTTAACCAGATGCTCATTCAATCTTACTCACTCACCTATGCTACAGCACAGACATCCTCAAATCCTGACCTGCTAGTGGGCCCTAAGAGTATGGGTTAAGAACCACTGCTAAAAAAATAATACATTGAACAAATTAAGGAGTGTATTCAATAGGCTAAATAGGTAAAATTCTGAATCAAACCATCTGCACCATAGTGTAGATATGAAAATTCTGAACAATTTAACCTCTTAAATGCTAGAGAGCTCTACAAAACATTGCAAAGCATTTTTATTTGTTTTGCATGGTGCAGTTTGCTTTTGCTCCGCAACTGCATCTTATTAGTTTATTGAATATGGTCCCAAGATTAAAAGAACCACTTATTCCTATAGCTATCTCCAGTAGTGGTCTCTCCACACTTTGCAAGTCTTTCTAGCAGTGAAATAACCTGGTAAGTGAAGACGTATGATCTACAGGGGAGGACATTTAGACACAGGAGTCACATTCTAGCTATAAAAGAATCAATAAGCAGTAATAGGTTTCTTGTTTTAATGTGACCAGCTGCATTCCTTTGATAGCAGCTCATCTTTCTATAGGACAGAGCTCAGAGGGTGATATGCAGTGGATTCATAGGTTCTAACCTAAAGCAGCAGCGAATTCACCCTGTGAGTCTCTTTCATCAGCAAGTGATATGTTACACATAACTCACTCTCCTACTGACAGGAAAGGGCAAAATGGTGCTTATTTGCCGTTAGTTTGGTCAGACTGTATTTATATCGGAGTTAAAAGTTCAATGAATCAAACTGAAGCCTTGTTTATGAGGCAGCTGGAAATGTGAGAAGAGAACAAGCTGTGCCCTGGGCAGAAGGAAGATCTCTGATTTTCACACCACAGAGCAGACATCCGTGTAGAGCTGTGTGGATACAAAAGCCACAGCTGCAAACAGCAGCTTCCTAAGGACTGGGCATAGTCTGGTTAAGCTACAGAATAGAACAGGCATTTAATGTAAAGGATCAGTACATATTGTAATGAAAAAACAAACAAAGAAACATATGTTATAGTGCTTTTCCTGCTGTATGAATCAGTGGTATGTTACATTCAAACATTTTTACAAATCTGGTTGGTTTGTTTAATAAAACTGCAACAGTGACAACTGGTACCCAAAAGTAATTTTTTATAATATACGATATGAGGGAGCTAGATTGATATACTATGGCTTTCCATAGCAAGTGATCGAAACGCCACCACCTAGTGACCGCAATGGAAAACTGCACTTAAACCAAACAAGTTTTAAATATAATAACTTTTTAAAGAAAAATCTCCCAGCCATGGAAGTACATTTGATTTACTTAGCATAAAAAGACTAAATATATTATTTTCATTAAAAAATGTAACCGCTCACTTTACCCTAAGAGTCCCAGAGGGGTACGCAACGCATTGCTCCGCAATGGGTTACGTACCTCTCTGGCACTCAAAGGGCTAATTAGCAATTGGCCACTGTTGAGTAAGGGGTAATTCCACGTGACATTTGCAAGGGTCACTCTAGGTTTTTGAGGGCCCTAATAAAAAAATTCACATGGGGCACCACCTTTCTCCCGTGTCGGTATATCTAATAAGAAAAGCACTGGAAAAATCCAATATGGTGTAACGGGCACACTATCTATAAATCTCTTAAAGATTCAGGTGCTCTAAACCCTCCATGATCTTAAGAGTAAATGATCACACCCAAAAATTGTAATAGCAAAATAAAATATAAGAGTGGGTAAAGAGCTCAAATCTAGCATTTAACCAGTAAATGAATATAAAATCTAAATAGTTCAAATATGATAAATGAAAAAAGTTTATCAATACACTTAATAAACATTCTTAAATACCTTGGTAATAAGACCAATAATATAATGTTGAGCTCTGCTATCAGCAATGAAATTAAAGTCCCAAAGAAATAACTATTGATATGAACCAGGATTGTTATCAGTTTATGTGTGGTTAACTTTCACGATCTTATGGGAGCAGTCTGAATTAGTTTGAATAGGTATATCTTCTGTCTCATGCAAAAAGCAGGTACAAGTTGTCCTATTTGGGATCAATAATATCTACCTCTGTGTAGAAGATGATTTTTTACAGTCTGTTCTGTGATGTTATGCCAGCGGGCAGGATTCTCTTCCTCCCGACTCTTTAATGTTATATAAGCACGGGTTGTATGAACTTTCTCTGTACCTTGTTATTGTGGGCAGGGTTCTCCAGCTCCCGACTCCTCAGCTCTGCAAAGTGGCGGGCAGGGAAAACTTCCTTCCGTCTCTTTAGCAGTAGATGTGCCTTTATTTATTTTGTGTAGAGACGGTTCCAATCAATATTGTTGTTTCAACGTCTCACCATATGCTGGCTGTTGTATATATTTTACTCAGTGTGTTTAGTTGTTAAGATTCAGAATCTCCTGTTTCAAAGTATCAAATAGTAATAGGGACAATAGTTCTAACGCGTTTCGTGCTACAAAGTTGAACTTCATCAGAGAATCTCGACTATGGACTATCTAATACTACAGAAAAGACCTAAAACTGGATCTCAAAGCTGTGAATGATAACCCTTAATTCCCCCACTTGTATTATATATGGACCCCCTGGCCACTCCTGTTAAATCGCTGTAGCGAGACTCACCGTCATCGAAGTGCAGTGGAGCACTGAATCCCATGGAAATGCCATGCAGGATTCACTCATATATATATATATATATATATATATATATATATGCTGTTATTTTTGTTAAATCTGTTAAGCACTTTCAGGAATAAAGTGCTTTGAGACTGATTTGGCAACTTTATATTGTTTTTGAACACCTGACCACTTTAGTATTCTTATTGATTATCCCTTTTACTTAAATTATTTTTCTGTATTCTCAGTAGGAGACCCTTTAGCATACCTGTTTCCTCTGGTACAAGAAAAGAAGGAGTCCATCTGTGTTATCTGTTGTTGAGTAGAGAAAGAAAGTGACAGATTTAGTTAGCTCAAAAGTGCCTTATATAAATTTAGGGAAAATGTGAAATAAATGCCCAAATTAAATCTAATAGATGAGAAAAATTGGTCTCTCAAAAATCCATGAGTTTATGTTACTCCACTCAGTGCTAACTTTGGTTACATCCACTGCTGATCTCCATTGCTTCTGTGTCTTACAGTATTGAGATAGATCCAGTTTGTTATGGAATCCCAGTCACAAATCCAGTACACTATAATCCTACTTATTGCATTTATTGCTTTCACTTTAAACTCATGATAAGTGAAAATAAATGTAGATAATTTTTCCATGTTTAATAATGGGTCAAGAGTAAAGTGCTAAAAAGAAAAATCCAAAATGGAGCATAGGTCTTTATAACACGTGTAACCATACCTGGAACTGTCAGGGTTTGATCCTAAGACTCAGGTTTTGAACCAAATCTCAGGGTTAAAGGAAACAATCTCATGGGGAGAAAGTCCAATGTTTACTACTATATGCCTTAAACCAATTTACTGATTATTTAATATCCAAACTAGTGAGAGTGACCAGAAAGGCAAAGGGAGAAGTCCTGCTTGTCTTGTTAGTGTGTATGAAGTGATATCTCTGAACTGAAACATGTTAAAGGTTCCTTGAGGACGGTTCCTTGAGGACTGATTGGATCATCTTTGGTTTAAAGCAAACACTGACATAGCACCTAGAATCTACTTCCTTTAGGGTCAGCTCATTTAAAAAACTCCCAGATATGCTTCTAACAGCCTAGTTGTGTTGTTAACTGTTCAATTTAATGAAATTGCCTAGTGAATGTATTATACTTTCGATTATCAACTGGGATTCAAAAACAAACTGGATGTATCTCAATGCTGTAAGACTACAAGACATTAGGCTTGAGAAAAAATGCAAACTGTTATATTAATACCTTGGACAGGACAGCAATTGATCTAATATATATTATTTACTATTACAAGCACAGAGCTCATTAATATACAACTTTAGCTGGATTCCTCAGTGCAGTTTTCTGTTTGATGGTTTCTGATGTGTGTGCAATAATGACAATATATCAGTATAATCAGAGGTTGGTGTAATAAGAGGAACTGGTAAAATTGTGGAGAATTTAACTCTTTGAGTGCCAGAGGGGTACGCAATTCGTTGTGTACCCCTCTGGTACTCAAAGGGTTAATCACTTGAATGCTTTAGAGATCCTCAGCTCTTTGCTTCACATTGCATTGAGGATCTCTCTAGCATTCCAGGGGGATTCAAATCCCCATTTAACCTTTTGAGTGCCAGAAGGATGTCCAATGCATTGAGTTGGACATTCCTCTGGCACTCAGAGGGTTAAATAATGGGACTTTGATGAATGCTTGTCACCTATGGTAATTACTCTTGTTTGTCATTATATATCAGGCTTGGTATGTGTACAAGATATCCTAATATGTAAACTGCATTGGTATCAGTAGAAATGATCAGAGGTATGGATCGCTCTTTAATAAGTCCTCTGGGACCTTATGCACAAACCGAAAGATGAGTAATTTTAAAGCTATCCAACTGCACCATAGGGGATAAATACAGATTCCCCAAATTATCATTAATTTAACCCTTTGAGTAGCAGAGGGGTACGCAGTGAGTTGTTTTGCAACGAGTTGTGCACCACTCCGACACTCAAAGGGTTAAAGGCACTGATTCTAGAATTGTTTCTCATTTTTCTGCATAAGACCCCTGGTATTTTAGACGTAGGTCAGAAAATCAGCATGTCTAACCTTTCAAATATTTACCGTTACAGTGCAGTAGAAATTATACAGATGAGTCACAACTCTACTATGGTTTAATACAGGGATTCTGGCCGTCAATCTATTATGCAAGAATGTGCTGCTGTTATTTATCCCTGCTGCTTCAGGGACTCTGCATTCCACTCCAGAACTCTTGGACAGCAAACAGATTTATGTGGACAATTCCCTTCCATGCATCATTTCATCTCTGATCATCTCAAGATAAAAGTGAAATACATATTCCCTATAGGTTTTGTTACATTTATTTTGATACAATATTTTCTATCACAATCAATTAAGAAAAATTCACTTATGCTATATAATACAGTATTAAAGGGATAGTAATACTTACATTTTACAACCTTGCATCTTGTAGCGCTTAAAAAAAGAAATTAAATGCCCCCAGTGCCATCTCTCAAACCTTTATGGTTTTAGAGATATTTACTTTCAAAGTACTCCACTCCCTGACATCAGTGCTCTAGCTGACTGTAGGGGAATCCAGTCCCGGGACCGGCAGAGGCTCTTCAGCAGAGCCAAGATTGCGTTATTTAAAAAAAAATCCTTCACTGCAATGGTCTTCTAAGTGTGCCTGGTTTGCAAGCATGAGTAGAAGACCACTCCAGTGAAGGATTTCTTTTCCATTAACGCGATCTTGGCTCTGCTGCAGAGACGTCGGCTGGTCCCAGGACCAGGTTCCCCTGCAGTCAGCTAGAGCACTGATGTTAGGGAGGGGGGACCTTTGAAGTGAATATCTCTAAACCATTTCATTTCTTTTTTCAAGGGGCTACAAGATGCAAGGTTGTAAAATGTAAGCATTACTATCCCTTTAAGCTGATAAATGGTGGGAGGTGGGGTCAGTACATGGGTACTAGGCACCTAGATGAACCTTTATGCTGCCACCCCCCCCCCTTTTGAATGCCCCAACACATTGCTTTGCATTCCATTGTCCTAACAGAACAAAATAATAATAATAACCAAAAAAATAATAGTCATGGGGCTTTATGTTCAAAAGTGGAGTAATTGCAGGTCAAGCCAACCCTACTATAGGGGAGAATCAAAGTTCCTAAGAGTCCAATTGCTTTAAATTGGGGGTTTAATCACTTAAATGATAGAGGTATCTCTGAAGCATTGTTTTACTATGCATTAGAGACTTATCTAAGAGTCAGTGTTGCTAGTCAACAATAGAGGATTCAAGATGAATGACAAGAAGCCCACATTCAAAATCATCGTCAGACAGAGGAGCATCTAAGCATAGTCAGTGCTCAATAACAAAGAAACTGAGTATGTTCAACAAAAGAAATACTTCAAGTTCTACCTGAATGAACAATGGGAGTGCAGTCAGGAAATTAAGACCAGAATAAAAAAAAAGCTTACAGTACTTTCATGAAAGTGAATAAGCCACTGTGTAATTATACATTAAAATCAATGTTCAAATGTTATGTTTTCACTGCTGTATGGACTGGAGAGGTGGACCTTGACCAATGCTCTGTGCAAATAACCGGAGGATTTTGAAATGTGTATTTATAGGTGGATGTTGCAAATCACATGGAATCACCATCAAAAAGTTGAGTAGTTCAACATGTGATTCAGAATCAGAAATCCGGGATCCTGATCAAAGAGTCAACTTAGACCTGGCAGGAGGAAAACTTCATGGATGAAATTCTGAGAGACTAGAACAGGCAGAGTAACAGTGTCCTCTGCCTCTCTGTGGACTCTAGAATTAGAATGCCTATAATGAGCACCAATCTTTTTAGGAGACGGCACAAGGAAAAACAAAATCTATCTATCTATCTATCTATCTATCTATCTATCTATCTATCTATTCTATTCATCAGCCAGGTGCAAATAACCAAAAAAGACAAAATGTGGTATAGCACTCACTGGACTTTTAGTGAAACAAAAAGGCAAAATTCTGTGTTTTTCTGAAGTCAACACTTCAGTGCTCATTGGCACCTTTATCAAGACGAACATAAAATACCTAAAAGGGAGCCAAAGTTTCTACTAAGATATCAATGAGACATAAGCATATTCCCCCACACCCCTAAAATAGTGCAGAGTAAAAATATACATTATCACAACAAATATAACTGAACAAGACCCAGTAAACATGCTACTACCACACCTAATGATTACATAACACGACCATAATAACAGAACCAGCAGAAGAGACAAGCACTGAAACAGAGCGTCCCGGTCCCGGAGAGCTCAGTTTCAGCTTGTACACCATGATAGCAGCATGCACTGAGACACGCTGCTATCATTTAACCCCTAACATGCCAAGACCATCATGGGTCCTTAAGGAAGTTACCCATGATGGTCCTAGCACCTCACACAATAACAGAATCTCCATATTATGTCTACAATGAAGGAGCATTAAACCACCAAAAGAGCCAAAACTAGGGGTCACTATATATATATAGATGTAGGGAGTCCATTCACATTCTCTGTGTGCTACAAAATATCAGTCACTGCAACCACATGACAGCGATAAGTGATGATCATGGTAACAAGGTTAACCAATGTCTGCAAACTCTGTGGCAGAAGACCTGTCCTACATTATTGCTCATCCACTGAGTACCCCAACCAGACCACCCTCTGACTATAGACAAAGAAAACGAGGAATGCCAAGAATCGATCAAGTAAGGAACAATGTATAGTGAAACTGTATGTGAAGCAAACTACAGCACTCCTCAAATGGCTAAATTGTCAATAATTTAATAAACAAAGGCATATTATCAAAAATATGAAAAAAATATTAGAAATAATTGGAAGTGTCCTAAATCAGACTAGTAAGTGATGAGCAAACCAGGAAATTATAGACCTGTGAGGTTGACTTCCATAGTGGGTAAGATACTAGAAGGGTTACTAACTGAGAGTATTCAGAACTATGTGAAGGCAAACAATAGTATTAGTAGGAATCAGCATGGTTTCATGAAGAATAGATCATGTCAGACTAATATACTTGCATTTTATGAAAGAGTAAGTAGTAATTTGGACAAGGGAATTGCTGCTGATGTAGTATACTTGGATTTTGCAAAAGCCTTTGATACAGTGCCTCACAACAAGTTACTTGCATAAATTAAAAGACCGGTTTGGGTGGTGTTATCTGCACATGGATTGATAACTGGTTAAATGACAGATGGCCGAGAGTTGTTGTAAATGGAACCTTTTCAAATTGGTCTAAAGTTGTAAGTGGGGTGCCACAGGGTTCAGTTTTGGGCCCAATGCTTTCAAATGTGTTTATTAATGATCTTGAAGTGGGAATTGAAAGTAGCATCTCAATCTTTGCCGATGACAATAAGCTATGTAAGGAAATATATACAGAGCTGGATGTTTTTTCTCTGCAGAAGGATTTAGATAAACTGAGTGAATGGGTAGAAAAGTGGCAGATGACATTTAATGTAGATAAATGTAAAGTTATGCATTTGGACTGTAGAAACAAAGTTGCTACATATACTGTAAATGGGAAAGAACTTGAGGAATCCTCATTATACAAAGATTTAGGAGTACTGATAGACTACACAGCCATGTGCAGAGTCACTCAGCTGCTAACAGAGCAAATAGGGTACTAGTCTGCATAAAAAGAGGTGTAGATGCAAGGGGTGCTAATATTATCCTACCTCTGTATAAATTGGTTAGGCCTCATCTAGAATATGGAGTACAATTTTGGGTGCCAGTTCTTAAAAAGTACATTGTTGAACTGGAAAAGGTGCAGAGACGTACAACAAAACTGATGAAGGGATTGGAGGATCTGAGTTATAAAGAGAGACTAGCCAAACTGGGTTTGTTTTCATTAGAGAAGAGATGTCTAAGGGGTTATATGATTACCATTTACAAATACATTCAAGGTCAATACAAAGGACCATCCAGTTAATTATTTACACAAACAGCTGAGCTAAGAACAAGAGGTCATCCATTAAGACTAGAAGAAAAGTGCATTCGACTAAAACAAAGGCAGGGATTCTTTACAGTAAGGCTGGTAAAGCTATGGAATTCTTTGCCACAGGATCTTGTACTTGCGGATAATGCAACTGATTTAAAACAAGCAATGGATGCCTATCTAGCACAGAACAATATTCAAAATTATGACAAATGGCTTCAATGCAGATAGGATGTTGATCCAGGGAACTATCTGACTGCCATTTGGAGTCAATAAGTAATTTTTTACCCACTTGGGGCTAAATTGGAAATGGCTTCAGAGGGCTTTTTTTTGCCTTCCTCTCGATCAACAGGGATGTTTTTGTCATGGGCTGGACTTGATGGACGCATGTCTTTTTTCAGCCTCATCAACTATGTTACTATGTTATTGTGATGTGTCAAAAACTGAAGCAGTTGCACAGCACAATAAAAAAATGAAGTGAAATAGCCTATATATATATACTTCTGTGTGCCTGTGGTTGAATGGCTGTATGTTTTAATCACTAAGCTTGTGTTAAGTAGCTGGTGAGCAAAGAAGAACAAAAAAAGCATTTCTCCCACAGAGAAAAGTCTTCATGGTATTAGCATAAGTCAAGATTGCAAGTGTAGAAGGCGCATTAATAGATTTCCCAGAGTCTGATCTCAGGTCTTACAGCTCCGTATAAAATAATTACTCTAGTCTGGTTAGAACAGCAGTGGGAAACCTGTAGCTTTCTATATGACAGACATTTGCTGTCTGAGGATGACAGAAGGTGTAATCTAACAATTTCCAGCTGGATTAGAGGCACATTTCTTAATATATTCATGGAATACTATGGGAGCAATATACATTATTTCAAAAGAAAATTACTCATCAACAAATGATCACTGGTAATGGATGCATTTTATGTTTTAATATTGCATTCAATATACTATTACTGACCTCAGCTCTTTCTATATATCAGAACTGAAGAGTGACTGATATCTTTCACATTCTTTAACACTGTATACCAGAGGGGTACACAGAACACTCATTATTATTATTATTATTAACACTCCAAGTGATTTGCAATGTGTTGCGTACCCCCTCTGGCACTCAAAGGGTTAATAATAATAATAATAATAATAATAACAATATGCTATATATACATGTCTATTGTATGGGTTCAATGAAAACAACATTATTCGACTATCTGATTGCTGTGGATACTTTCCGCTATTGGGTTGGGATCAGTTAGAGCCCATACCAAAATGGACCAGACTCCACACTAGTAAAGGAGAATAGCATACATTGGTCTACACAAGGCAGGGTTTGTCAACATGAGGCTCTCCAGCTGTTGAGGAATATAACTCCAATCATGACTTAAGTTGTAATCTTCAACAACTGAAGGGGCTCAGGTTTCTCATCCCTACTGTACACAGTACTGCTATATTTAGCTATGTTGGTTAGTCCAAAAGAAAAATCACTTGCACAGTATTATTGTGCGGCTGATGTACTAAGAACTGGAGAAATGCTAGTGGAAACCATCTTACCATAAAGAACAACTAAATATTAACTATTCTCTTTTATGGAAATGGGGGTTTTAACCACTTTATTGCTAGATGGGTCTTCAAAGCATCACGATGCAATGATTTAGAAACACATCTTGCATTCAAGTAGTTAAGCCCCGCATAAATTAAAGAGAATTTTAGAAATTTGTAGTTGTCTCCTATTATGCACTTGGTTTACCCCAGATTTATAACTTCTTCCATGTGTCCATAATGCCAAATGACAGAAGAACATTAAAAAATATCATAAAGTGACACAAGGCACATAACCACGCTTAACCACTTGGATAACAAAGACACCCCCAGTGAACTGGTTTTCAGTGATTTCATTGGACTTCTATTATCTAAAGCAGGGGTGCCCAAGTTTGGTCTTCAAGTGCTACGGACAGTCAAGGAATTAAGGATATCACTGATAAAGCACAGATGAATCAGTCAGTGGCTTTTCCTCTCTAGTGACACACCTCTGTTCAAGCAGTGAAGTTCTGACATATTGGTAGCCCCATTAAGAATCAATGTGTTGCAGACCTCTTTAGCATTTAAGGGTTTAAAAAATTGAAGTTAAATAATTTATCATGCAATTGGTTTGCTCCAGAATTGTACATCTTTATTGAAGGTCTGTATTTAGAGAGCTAAATAGGTGCAATTCTAGAGCTAACCAACTGTACCATAGGACAGGGGCACTCAAGCTTGTCCTGAGACATGTGAGGAGAGTCAAAAAACTTGTACCATGGAGGGGGGCATGGTGCAAGTTTTCTGACTCTCATCACATAAAAAAGTTAGTGGTTCAGTCATTCTGAAGGATCTGAGTTAACAACATTTACTTGTGTCTTGTGTGTGTGTGTGTGTGGGGGGGGGGTCTTAAAGACAGTTTTGAGCTCCCCTGCCATAGGAGACAAATATACTTTCACATTGAATTAAATGGGGCTTTAACCCTTTGAAAGCAGTAGACAAACCTGAGAACTTTCAAAATGGACTAAACCTGATATCTGTGAAATATTATAATTTAAAGTACCCCAGAACGTGGATATTGATAAATATGTCCCTGTTTGCACTAACCCAGAGGTGTTTAAATCAGTCTCCAAGTAAGCTTTACCATGTTACAGCTGAGAGATATCACCATACCTGAGATCTATGTGTTTTGAAGTCCCCAGAGGGGACTCCTGTGGTGCCACTGTGGTATAAAAAATTACGTGATTTGTGTCAAAAGAGGTGGGGCTTGCTAGCAGTTGGGGCTGTGCTTAGTGGGAGCATCACAAAGTGGGCGGGAAGTAGGAGGAACTGGATGGGGAAGGAGGAGAAGTAGGAGGGAAGTGGGAGGAACAGAATGCGAAGGAGCAGAAGTGGGTAGAGTTTCATGAAAACTCCCCACCGCCCGGAGAATCAGCCACTGTTCCCAGACACTTGGTAATCAGCTACAAATATCTGAGTCTCTGGGGCAAATCCAGCGAGTTTGCAGCTATGGATATCACTGCTTGAACACACAGTGGACAAGCAGGATTTCCTTGTCTGCTTTTCTGGGATAAATTGCACACATTTAGAGACCAAAGCAGCAGCTAATTGGTGCAAATTAGATAAATTGAAACACTGAAATTTTGGCCCCTTACACTGAAACTTTGATATCTGGGTCAAAACCCTGAGAGTTCCCATGTATGGCTATAGAGGTCTTCTCTCTGGTATGTGAGGGGTTAAAATCACCATTTACTACAGGGTGAATTTTGAGAATTGTTTTTGTCCCTATGGTGCAATTGGTTTGATCCAGAACTGGAATTCTTCAGATTCCCAGATAATATCCTAAATAGGGCACTTGTACAATTTGAAACAGTATGCATACATGGAAAAGTAACAGACAATCTGTAAATGAGAGCTATGCGGGATTGTTCCTCCTAACAATGACACCTCCTGAACAGGACAGAATACTCTAATTTCTATAAAGATCCTATTCTAAAACCAATATCAAAAACTGACTGCACAGTGGAAATTGTATTCAGAGCTTACAGTTAGGTCACAAGCAGTTAAATTCAAATCTAAGATAATTCAGTTTTCATTTAGGTACCTATTATCACATTTGCAAGCCTTACTATACACAGCCCACGGTGGTCATCTTTAAAAGATTAATAATATTTTAGTTTAACTTTTCTTATGTTATAGTATGTATTACAATATTTTTCCAGATTGCATTCTGTTTTTCTTACATTTTATGTACTTGTCTTGTTTCTGTTCAAATATTTTAGTACGTAGGTGTAGGACATGAGCAGCACACACAAATTCCTTCCTGTGCCTGATTTAGAATGGATTCACAAACTTATATATATTCCCCCCAGATGCACACCATATTATTTACAATTACATAAAAGGCATTTATGATTGATCGCAGCATATCCTTCAGAGGTCAGATGTCAAGATGTTCTGATTTCAGAACCAGGGCCGCTTTAATTGTCTGGTGGGCCCTAGGCAACGCTCATGCTAGTGAGCCACTGGATAAAACTCACAAAATGCCACTGACATACTAGAATTGTTCCACTGCACAGTTAGCCCCTCTGAACTTTGAAATTCCTCTCTAACATGAACCACAGCCAGAAGGAAGCTGTTTCCTGTTCCTTTGTTTGTAGCCAAGTTACACATCTGCATGTTTGGGGTTTCCTGGAAGCACGGCAGTCCAATAAATAAGTGGCAGTTATTAAGTTACTAGACCGATGTGCAACTATGCGCCATTTTCCCATTGCCTTCCTTACATAAAATAAACCAGCATATGTTGCTCTAAAAAGAAATGAAGACTGTGGGTGTTATTGGTTGGGGAATTCAGCAGGTGCACCTGCTCCTCTGCAATATCACACACCTCAGTGAGTTACAAGAAACTTCACAAGGCCCCATGTCAAGGTGAGGGCATCATCTATGCCATTGCCTGCTCCTGCCACTCGGTTCTTATACCCATATGTAATGGATCCTCTGTTGGAAGGCTCCCTTTGAAAGGCGGGCCCTGGACAAATGCCAAATTTGACCATTGGTTTAAGCAGCCCTGTTCAACATATTTGTACACAGTGATAACCAGAGGAGTAAGTAGAATGTACTGACCTTTGGGTAGAATCTGAGGCTCGGCCTCCTTTCCATGGTCTGGATCAGGGTGGACAACCTGAGGTCCTGCAGCTGTTGTGGATTAGAACTTCCATTGTCCCCAGCCATCCACTGGATGGAGATAAGGGGTTCCCTGCACTGATCTGGATAAATAAGGTGTGCCAACACAGGCTTAAATTGAAGTCCCAGAGCAAGTTTGAATAATTCTACAAAATAGATCCAAGGTTCAGTTCACCACCAGAGGATCTCATAAGGTCTTTGCATGATGGGGAAAGACAGAGAGGAAAATCAATCAACCCTTTGGGTTTTAGGGAGGCATCACATGTTTTGTGTTGCAATTCGTTGGATATCTTTGGCAGTCAATGGGTAATCCTGAAGGTCTAGGATACTCCTGCATTATGAGTCATGTCACACATGCTGACATTTAACTCTGTGTGTGCTAGAGGGATGTCCAGCACATTGCTTTACAATGCATTGGACACAACTCTGGTACTCAGGGTTAATGAAGAGACGTGAAGGAGGTTACTGATGCTATTCTTTTCTTACTGTCAGTGCCCCAGCTAAGATACAGAATTGGTCTGATTACTAGGGGTTGCAGGACAGTACAGAACCGATGCACCCCCTTGCATGCATGACTCCATTTCAAATGCATTCCCCTGTATTAACTGCCCTAACATCTTCTCTATTGAAAACAGCACTATAAAGTTCTTTACTTATGTATGATGTTTACGTTTAGTCCATCTGGACTTAAAGAAGTTCAAATATACATGTATATGTTAGGAATCATGTCTAACTGCCATTTATTATCCATGAAACCTATAGGCAATATCACTTGAGCATTTTTCTTCACTTCTGAGTTTTTTTATTGTATTCTTGACTGTATTCTAAGTGGCATTTGATCCAGTCAGAAAATGTATACATTCATCTGCCTCATCCTATATAATAATTCGCTAGAACGTGTGTAATGCTATAGTCATGCACAGTAGAGACTGCCCGCACCGTGGCTGATTCGGAGCATCCAGCTCTGTATCAGCTGTGGCGCAGGCAGTCTCTACTACACATGACTGTCCCGTGACCGGCTGGCAGTGGCACTGTGGCCCATATAACTAGTCTAAAATAAAGATGTCATGGATCAATCAAATCTTTAAGAATGTAAGCATTTCTAGACATAAATACCTCTTAAAAACTTTCTGCTGGTCAGTCATCTTTCACTGCTATATCCTGGAGAAAATAGAGACTCTCAAAATATGCATCAGTTTTACTCAAACTCTTCTTCCTTTCTCCCAGAATCACCATCTCTCCCTTAACCCCTTTGATGCTAAATCTGTTTCTGTGTTGTGGACATATTGAAGATAAATATAAGTTAACAGTAATGGATGAGATGATTATTTTGCCTGTTGAATTGGGCAGCCATTATATGGCAATATTCATATCTAAAGACAGAGTCAATACACAGCTACACCCAAAGATCTGAGTCCCAGAATAGTATTAGAGCTCTGATTAACTGAAACCATTGTTCCCTATGGTACTGTTGGCTTACTGTATTTGAGGACTTTTAATCTGTCTACTATCTAGAATTGTTCAGCCTGCTCCCTATGCCAAAATCTGGGCAGTTGTTCTCACTTCTCATTGCTTTAATTTGATTTCATTAATTTGTTCTCAGAATATTTCTGTATAAGACAGAATAGCATTTCAAAAGTAGATAATGACCTGGATAAAAATGCACAAAGTAAAAATAAGTGGAGAAGTATGGCTATATCATTGTGAAATTCTTAATTGGACTACATTGTTAAAAAATCCAGCACAGATATTTCTATTAGTGGGAAATTCACAACCTACCATTTCTCCTGTTAGTAAAGCATTGGTGCTTTCAGTGCTTGAGCAGGCTGTATGCATAATTGTTTTTTTCTCTCTGATAGCAGATATCTCTAGCTATACATACAGCAGAACTGTAGCCAGAGGGGTAACTAGAACCCACCTGGTCCTGGTGCAAAAGTTGACATGCCCCACCAACCACATTGGCCCCCCATTGGTCATTTCCACTGGACACCTCCACAATGCTCCTAATCTCCACATTGCCCCCATCATCTCCATATTGCACCCCATCTCCACATTATTGCCCCATCATCTCCATATTGCACCCCATCACTACATTATTGCCCCCATCATCTCCATATTGAACCCCATCTCCACATTATTGCCCCCCATCATCTCCACATTGCACTCCATCTCCACATTATTGTCCCCCATCATCTCTCATTGCCCCCCCAGTGTCTATTTCCTATCTCCCCGGTAGTCCAGTGGCGTGGCAGGAGAGGTCTATGCCTCCTTCTGCACAGTCCTCTATACCTCTGCAGCTCCCGCACGGTCTTCTCTTCAGTAATGCAGAGTGCTGGGAGATGATGTCATCTCCCAGCACTCTGCACTACTAAAGAGCCGAAGAGGGAACACAGCTGCTAGAGGTCTGTGCCAAATAAGGCACAGACCTGAGCTTGTGTTGTTGCTGGCACCGGGCAGGGGGGGGGTCGCAGGGGACGGCTGGGCCCCTGGAGTGATGGGCCCGGTCGCGGGTGCAACCCCTATTGTTACGCCACTGACTGTAGCAGTGTTTTGCTGTACATTTGTTTCTTTTACACCTATGTGCAACACAGTAACCGTGGGCTAAACTATCCTCCTGCAGGGCATTTGCCTTAAAAGGCTCTCAGAGGCATAGACGCTCTCCATGTTTCATGTTACCTCACTAGTCTAATCCAGTCTAATTCAGTTTAAAAGTGACTTTCCTAGAGTGTGCATCGGCAAAGATTCTCTCTTAATTAACTTTATTTTTTAATTTTTGTATGCAGGATGGGGTTGTGTAATTCTCCTCATTTGGTGGGCTCCTAACTTTTTTTGTTTGAACCCAAGCACAGACTTAAGGGACCTGGGTCTGTTAAATAATGGCATGCATTTCCACCTCTGTGTTCTCAATTTTTGCTTAGCTGTCTGATATCAGGGGATGCTGTTGCACAGTGGCTGGAGAGCCAAAACACAATTTTGCAAATGGTATTGGCTTGTAACTACATTACCCATAAGCCTGCTCATGGGAAGAGGAGGTTCTATGCTGATCCTCTTCCTTTTTTCAATTCAATATGAAGCACATGAGTTTGGTCTCTATTTCATTGCATGCCACTTTAACCCTTTCAGTTAGATAAGTACTTGTAACTTTATATAAATGCTTTTATCTTTTACTGTCCTGTAATATATTTAAGGGGTCACCTGGCTATGTCTGTGACTAAGGGAAACATGGGCAAGCTACCATGCTTTCAGGTCCCCCCTCCCCCCATTCTTTACCCCCTTAACCTATTTAAATAATTGCTTCTCATGCCAGATTTGTCCTCTTAGTGATTTCTCTTGTCCTTTATGATCCTCTTGCTCTGTAGCCCCCCACATGACTTCTGGGGCCTTCTTCTAACAAAAAGGAGCCCTAATGGGTTAAGGCCCTAATTTCTTCATGAGTTCTATAACTTCCTTTATTTAAGGTACTTGAGCATCTTAGTGTCAGGACCACCCTGTTCCCTCCAAAAGATTTTGTCGTCATTTCACAGAGGGACATTTTCCCATGGTAGATGTCTCCTTAGATGAGGAAGAGGACTATGTTTAGAACGATTTGAATTTATTCTTCAGTATTGGGGGTTTTTTGAGGAAGACCCTGGTTCTCTTGCTGAAAGTCTAATGTAAGCTGTCCTAGAATTTGTGAAGGTCTCTGAGGCTTCACATTCCAATTTGTCTTCCCCTTCATATTTTTAAAAGGTGCAAAAAGTAGACTGCCTTTTTTTTCTCTTTGTCAAATACATTCCCTGGGCAAATTTAGGACATCAGACAAGAGGTTGTTCTTCCCAGAAATCTCTCTCTCATATCCCTTTTCTGCAGATGCTTTAGCACAATGGGCTACCACCTCCCTTTTCCCACCTTTTCTAGAATACAGCCTTGCCTCTTGCAGAGACAATGGCACTTAAGGACCAGACAGATAAGCACCTGGATTCTCAATTGAAGGTGAACTTTGTGGCTTCTGGTGCCAACTTATGTCCTACCTGGCTAGGGCCATGGCTGTTTGGGAGGGATCAGCTTTTGGAGACTGTCCATGTAGAGTCGTCTATGGAAGCTAGCACTGTGGCTATTTGTAAGATCATTGAGACTGGTGTGTAACTGGCAGAAGCAGCCTTTGCTGTTAACAGGTATACATATTTTTCTGTTGTTACCCATCGCACTTTGTGGCTAAAGATCTGGTCTGTTTTCCATTCATCCAAAAAGTTCTTGGTGCCCCTTCTGTTAATTGGCATGCATATAATTGGCCCAGAGCTGGAGTAGGCTTTTAGTCTTGCCACTGGAGGTAAGAGTGCTTTATTGCCTCAGGGTACTCCTTAACATTCCTTCTTTTCATGGAAGTCACAAGGTTTTCCTTACCCTTGCCAGTGTAGATTTGCACCTTCAGCAGCCCAGGCATGCCCTACTCCAATATCCAAACAGTCCTGAATGGCAAGAAGCCTGCTCAGAAGCCCATAGCTAGCAAGTCTACCACTGCATGGCTCACAGGGGTCTGGTTTGCCTCAGACAATAAGAGGTTATTTGTTTAGGCTTTTTCCATAATTAATAAGTGGGTTTTGCAGGTAATTTCAGAAGGTACCACATTGCTCTTGTTTGAAATAACAGAATGTAAAAAATGGAGAGTGTTATACATCCTATTACATTTTCTACCAAGAAAATAACAAAGATTGTTTCACTCACCATCAAACTTTCAGGCTCTGGCTGGGTTTTTCTATTCTTCCTCCTCTGACTTGCTCCTTGCCACTTGTTGCCTTTGGGGAGAGGCAGGACGTACAGCAACAGCGGTGCCCAATATCCTGGGTGTGTGTGGGGGGGTGGCTTTAACATTCTTCACATAAATGTTAAAGGGATAGTAATACTTCGTTTTAACTTTATTTTATTTTGCAGGCATTAAAAAAACATGAAGAATGATATGTCTTATCTCTCAAACCTTTATGGTTCATGAAATATTCACAAGCAAAGTTTCCCCCTCCCGCCCCTTTTACCTAGTGTAAGTCATCTCTTCTCAGATGTGGAATGCAGTCTATAGACCAGACAGATAACAGAAGGGGACACTCTTATTCCTATGAAAACAATGAAATCCCTGCCCCCCTTGACAAGCTTTTCAGGTTTTTCCCTTATCGTAATTGAAGATTGTCTCTCTCTGCAGTCTACCTGGGCACCTCCCTTCTGCTCTAGCTGAACAGTGTGACATCAGTAAAAGGGGTGGGAGGGGGACACTTTGTCATTGAATTACTCTGGAACTACAACTCTGACAGAATTGAAATAACACTCTCCAAAGTCCAAATACTATGATGATTAATTAAAGCTGCTTTTATTATGAAACATTACTATCCCTTTAAGGTGTCTGTGTTTCATATACGTTATGAGGGCAGTTGTGCCAAGGTGTTTTTCTTCCTTTCCACTCTTCCCTGTCGTATCACAAATTGTGCCCAGTGCTCACTGATGACTGCACTGTGCCTGCCCCAATATAAAAATAGTTCCACATCCAGGACCAAAGGGGGGAGGGGAAAGGTCTAGAAGAATGGCCTCTTTTTTCTTCTCTTCCACATTCCACATCACAGGCTGGGTTCGAGGATGATGTTGCTGCTGTTGCTGCAACTGCCTCAGAAGCTGTCCTAATCCCACACCCCTTCCCACTGTGTCCTGAGGCACACTTGCCTGATCCTCAGCATCTGGCTGCCCTTGTAACTCTGAAGCAGGAATTACAGCAGCAGCAAACACTGCAATGTTGTCACTGATGCTAGTAGTGGTGTTGATACCCATGCCCATTTGTATCTTGGTCTCACATTCCTTCTCGGTTTGGACTAAAAAGGCCATTCATGTCTCTTCCACCCCAGCTGCTCCATACTCACCCTGATCATCATCACCACCACTAGTCCCTTCTTGCTGCTGCTGCTCTATTAGATTCAGGTTGGAGGTGATGAGTAAATGTGACAGAAGGTCCCCTACTGTCGCACTTGCCATCTCTTGAGGGGAAGAAGGCAGACTGGCATCACAAGCAGCAGTCACAGGCAGCTAATCTGTGGTCATGGTGGTATTACTGCTGCTAGCCGCCAGTCCTGCCTTCCTCAGTACAATGTCCCAGAGGGACAATACCAGAGGAAGGGGATTTACAGGGCATGGAGGGATCACTTCCCCTTCTACCTCAGTATCATCAGTAGGATCTACCATGGTGATGCTAGTCCCACCATCTGCTTCACTATCACTAACAGCTACCACATCAATTTCAGTCTTTGAGTGTTCGTCACTATCACCCCTATGATGCAGTTCTTTTACCCCAGAATTTCTCTCAGGCTCACAGTATACCATGTAGCCAAATGCTGCAGAATATCAGCCAGTGGTATTTTTCTGTGAGATGTCATCTGTCAGAGCTTTGAGAACTTTGAATGGAGAAATATGAAAGTAATTTGCCGATATACAGTAATTTTGTAGTAAACCATACAGATATATTCATAGTGTAGTGAGAAGTTCACTCTTTCCAAAACTGAACAGTATAATTTAATCAGTAAAAGGCATAGCCAGCTATGACAGTTATGTAGATAAAATAGGGTTCATTACAAAGAAGTGGGGTCTGCTCTTTTGTCTGTAACAACTGATTGTGTGGAAGTGCAGAAGGAATAATGATGGTATTACAGCCGAGGAGTATGTGGAATAAAGGATAGACAGTTTAAATACAGAACAGTCGTATATCCAGCATGTCTGCAAATGTTTTCTAATATGACAAAGGTGATTTTGAGGTGTACTTTGCCAAATCTTTTCTGCCTCTCTCAATAAATCATTGTGACAGGACTGAGGAGCACAGTAAATCTATACACATGAGATATTGCCAGAGGGAGACACTGCTGCACACAGTGGTTCTAGGTTTTAGAGGAATCTGCATTAACTCTTTGAATGTCAGAGGGGCATGCAAAGCATTGTGGTGAGAAGGGTTGCATACCCCTATGGTGATCAAAAGGTTAATGGTCACCTCATGGAGGGTGGTGTTTAAAGGAGAACTAACACTCCTAATAATTAACCAGACTTACCTCACTATGGCCACAAAATCTTAATGTTCCCAAAAAATTTTGCCCATGTGCTTTTGTTTGCGAGATAACATCTTCAATCACTCCTGACTGTAAAGGAGAAAGTACAAAATACAGGACAGGTTAAACACATATGTTTAATGAGATCATATGCTGGAAGGTCTCTGCTATTAATATGTTTCAGTTATGATATTGCCATTTGTTATCATCAGACCTGAGACTGGATGGAGGTCTGGAAGTGGTATTCTTTTTAAATTTCAAGATGAATAAATGTTTGATTTTATATTGCTCTGATTGTTTGAGCGGTGCAGCAGTCCTGTTTGAATGTTTATGCTGTTTAGAGGTTGGAGGGAACCACTTACTTGACACCGACTATCAGGTCAGATTTGAAGCCCAGTGCCGATTACAGAGGGACTGTTGTCTTTACCTTGTAACACCTGTTATTGTTGTTGTCCTCAATTATGTGTTGACTATAAATAGTTGCTAAGGCTGTCATATCACCCCAATTGACCCGGGCAAAAAAAAATAATAGATACTATAGATGAGCAGGGCCCTCTGATCCTCCTGTTCTACACATCTGATTGTACTATTTAATACCTCTGTATGTCTATTCCCCAATTGTACAGCGCTGCGGAATTAGTTGGCGCTATATAAATAAAGAATAATAATAATAATAATAATGAGATAAAATAAAGACGTATTGCAGGTCTGAAGAAAAGAAGACAGAAAATATTTGGTTATATGCCAAAGTGAAAAAAAACTGTTCAGTACTCTATATCTCTTTTAGTTTTGTGGTTCTATGTAATCTAATTAAATTAAAGCAAACACCTTGAAACCCAAAACCCAAACTTTATTGTTTATACAAACACTATAAAGTGTCAGTTAAAAGCACCAACTATCCATCCCTTTAATGTGATAGTTGTTAAAAACTTCACTGATTAGCTGAAAGACGGGTTTGTCTTGAATACACTTTGATAACCCTCTAACATTAATGTCCAAACACCTAATTATTACAGTTTAACAGACTTGTTATATATACATAGTTTTATTTCACTGTTCATTAAATTAGTTGACTCAACAAAAGAGAGGGATAAGGCATCCTGTGTCACATTTAATACCTACTTTTAGATGTTCTCTACACATATAAGTTACCAAGTTATTAGCCAATCCATTATCAGGATATGCTTAAGGATTTAATAGAGCTGTCATGCCAAGGCATGACTTGGTCCTTACAGGGCCCTGGTATGTATAATTTGTGTATTTTGTGTATTTTAATTTACCTTTTAAAGTATTAGCTAAATTAGCTGAGTAGATAACATCTCCAGAGCAGGATATAGGGCTATCATAAAACATATTGGAAGATCTTCTCTGATGGAGGACACCCAAATAACCTGAAATAGGGAGAATATGTATGTATAGTGTAAAAAAGTTCAATACAAATATATATTATGAATGCCCAGGTTTTACCCTTGTGGTGGGTACCAAACATGCCAGGGGGAGGTGTTCCTACAATGAGTTACAAGAATAGCCACTTTGCAACCAGTTAGACCCAGCATGTTTGGTGTCCAGGTATTCACACAGATATGAGGAATATGATTATTATAACATTATAGAGGTGTGCTGTGGGTTGCATGTTTTGGGAAGCCTTATGTCTTTTCAGGTAGAACTCTGCAGTAACATCCCTGACAGGTTTGATTGAGTGGGCCGAAAACTGTCAGGCCAAACCTCCCCCCAGGTAACACCCAGGGGGTTTGGCCTCTTAGAAGGAGCTGTGGGAAGTATTTAATATAGGTTTGTGGATAAAAAAGGTAAATTTCTTTGTAACAACTGAAGGGGGATATACCATCAAAGTTCCTGCAAAGACTCTTAAAATATCAATAATTGTATTTAAGGATTTCTTGTGTTTCTCCCATTTTATTTTATGGACTGTTTTGCCAATGTGTAATCTTTATTTGTGTATGTCCTTTATTTCTTTATTTTTGTAACCAGCACTGTGAAGCCTTTTTTCAGATTAAATGTTCAATTAATCAGCTCTTGTCTCTGTTCTCTAATATGAACTCACTACTCTGAAGGAAGCTCAGGTAGCACACATTACTAAAGGGTTAATTCTATATGTCTGATTATTGAAGTGATTTTATACTGTAATTCTGATGTGTTTGGGGTAACCTAAGATGCCCAGATATAAAGTCTTGGTGGTGGCAGCAAATTGTAGTACTGGGGTGATAGTGCCAGAGTGATTTCAGGGGTTAATTTGGTGGTTGCTAGGAATAGTAACAGGTAACCAGGGGTCTGGTATTGTTAACCCTTTCACTCCCACACTCTCCCCACTGTCTCAGCAGGGCCTATAGCCTTCGCTTATAACAAGAGTAACAAAGTATTATTGATGTCAATCAATCACAAAATGATGATCTTTGCTCTAATTAATAAGGTAGCAAATAAATCCCTTATCTGTTCGAAATTAATATAGCAGTTTAAATGCCTGCCAATATATTAATATGAAGGCAAAAAAACCTCTGTTGAAGCAATTTCCAGTTAAGTTCCAAATGGGTAAAACAGTCCTTACTCAAAAAAGGCAGTCCGATATTTCCCTGGACTAGTATCCTATCTGCTTTGAAACCAACTGTCATGATTCTCAATATTGTTTTGAGCAAGCAAGGTATCCCATACAGTATCTGCATACACAGCTTGAATGAATAAATGAATATGTTTATTTATATAGCGCCACAAGTGTACACAGCGCTTTACAATTTCAGGGTTTAAACAATACAGGGTTACAGGTGCTTTGTACAGTAAAACATTGGGTGTGAGGTCCCTGCCCGAAAGCTTACAATCTAAAGCTTTCCTGAAGCAAAGAATTCTACAACCTTACTGCCTTTACTGTAAAAAGTCGAATAGTTTTAATCGAACATTAGGATGATGCCCTGGTTTCTGCTCAGCTCTTTCAGTAAATAGTTCCACATATAGTTATTTGTAATGTCCTTTAATATATTTATAAATGGTAATCATAACCCCCTCCTCCTCTTAGACTTCTCTTCTTTGATGAAAACAAACTGGGGTTGGCTAGTCTCTCTTTATAACATTGATCTTCCAGTCACTTTATCAGTTTTGCTGCACATATCAGCACTTTTTCCAGTTCAGTAATATCCTTTTAAGAAAGGGTACCCAAAACAATACTCCTTATTCTAGATGAGCTGTTACCAAGGAGTTATATAGCGGTAGAATTAAATTCCTATCCCATGCATCTGTTCACCTGATAGCAGCCTATTGGATTTTTCCACTGATAACTGATACAGCACACTGCTGTGAAATCTATTGTCTGTCAGTACTCCGAAACCTTTCTCTAACAAGGACTTCCTAAGTAATTTCCCTTTTAATATATATGTAATACACATCTTTGTTCAATTCAAATGCATAACCTTATTTTAATCTAAATTACACCTCATCTGCCACCTTTCTGCCCATTCACTCAGTTTATTCAAATGTTTCTGTAGAGAAAAACCATCATAATCTGACTTTCTTACACAGTTTACCGCCATCAGGAAAACTGAGACACCACTTTCATTACCCACTTAACTGTAATAACCTAGGATTGAGCCTTGTGGCACTCCATTAACAGGAGACCAACTTGAAAACATTCTTTTTACGACACCTCTCTTGCTTGGTCCAATACATTGTTTTTTCTTCCACCATTTATGACATGTAGCTATTAGTGTTGAGCGAGCATGCTCGGCCGATGCTCGGATCGGCTCGAGCATCGCTCTGCTCGGCACATGGCGGTACTCGTACGAGTACCGCATGTGCTCGCCCGCCATGTTCAGGTCTCCTCCCCGCACGTTTTGCGGCTGCTGCGCAGCCAATAAACGTGCAGGGAGGCTCTGACATCGGTGTAATGCCAGCAGCCATGTTGGCTGCTGGCATTACACTGATTGGCTGGCCAGAACCCGTGGTCGGGTGCTGTATAGCACCTGACCATCGAGTTCGGCTCAGTCTGAGCCAGGGAGAGCTGAGGATAGGAAGGGAAAGGCAGTGTAGGGAGGAAAAAAACCAAAATTGTGAAAAAAAAGAACCAAAAGTCCTTTTTAGGACTACTGTGTGTGGGGGCAGCAGGTTATTTTGTGTGGGGGGAAAAAAACAAAAACAAAAAAAAAAAAAATATTCTGTTTAGTGTGAAAAGTTGCAGATTAGAGCACATTCTGTTTAGTGTGCACAGTTGCAGATTAGAGCACATTCTGTTTAGTGTGCAAAGTTGCAGATTAGAGCACATTCAGTTTAGTGTGCAAAGTTGCAGATTAGAGCACATTCTGTTTAGTGTGCAAAGTTGCAGATTAGAGCACATTCTGTTAAGTCTTCAAACTAAAATATCAAAGTCACATATTCCATTCAGTGTGCGTCGCCGCAGTTTAGCAGCACATTCTGTGTACTGTGCAGAGTTGCAGAATAGGAAGAAATACTGTTAAGTCTTCAAACTAAAATATCAAAGTCACATATTCCATTCAGTGTGCTTCGCCGCAGTGTAGCAGCACATTCTGTGTACTGTGCAGAGTTGCAGAATAGGAAGAAATACTGTTAAGTCTTCAAACTAAAATATCAAAGTCACATATTCCATTCAGTGTGCTTCGCCGCAGTTTAGCAGCACATTCTGTGTACTGTGCAGAGTTGCAGAATAGGAAGAAATACTGTTAAGTCTTCAAACTAAAATATCAAAGTCACATATTCCATTCAGTGTGCTTCGCCGCAGTTTAGCAGCACATTCTGTGTACTGTGCAGAGTTGCAGAATAGGAAGAAATACTGTTAAGTCTTCAAACTAAAATATCAAAGTCACATATTCCATTCAGTGTGCTTCGCCGCAGTTTAGCAGCACATTCTGTGTAGTGTGCAGAGTTGCAGAATAGTAAGAAATACTGTTAAGTTTTCAAACTCAAATATTAAAGTCACATATTCCATTCAGTGTGTGTCACCGCCGTTTAGCAGCCTATTCTGTGTACTCTGCACAGTTGCAGAATAGTAAGAAATAGTGTTAAGTTTTCAAACTCAAATATCAAAGTCACATATTCCATTCAGTGTGTTTCACCGCCGTTTAGCAGCCTATTCTGTGTACTCTGCACAGTTGCAGAATAGTAAGAAATACTGTTAAGTTTTCAAACTCAAATATTAAAGTCACATATTCCATTCAGTGTGTATCACCGCCGTTTAGCAGCCTATTCTGTGTACTCTGCACAGTTGCAGAATAGTAAGAAATACTGTTAAGTTTTCAAAATCAAATATTAAAGTCACATATTCCATTCAGTGTGTATCACCGCCGTTTAGCAGCCTATTCTGTGTACTCTGTAGAGTTGCAGAATAGTAAGAAATAGTGTTAAGTTTTCAAACTCAAATATCAAAGTCACATATTCCATTCAGTGTGTATCACCGCCGTTTAGCAGCCTATTCTGTGTACTCTGCAGAGTTGCAGAATAGTAAGAAATACTGTTAAGTTTTCAAACTCAAATATCAAAGTCACATATTCCATTCAGTGTGTATCACCGCCGTTTAGCAGCCTATTCTGTGTACTCTGCACAGTTGCAGAATAGTAAGAAATACTGTTAAGTTTTCAAAATCAAATATTAAAGTCACATATTCCATTCAGTGTGTATCACCGCCGTTTAGCAGCCTATTCTGTGTACTCTGTAGAGTTGCAGAATAGTAAGAAATAGTGTTAAGTTTTCAAACTCAAATATCAAAGTCACATATTCCATTCAGTGTGTTTCACCGCCGTTTAGCAGCCTATTCTGTGTACTCTGTAGAGTTGCAGAATAGTAAGAAATAGTGTTAAGTTTTCAAACTCAAATATCAAAGTCACATATTCCATTCAGTGTGTATCACCGCCGTTTAGCAGCCTATTCTGTGTACTCTGCAGAGTTGCAGAATAGGAAGAAATACTGTTAAGTTTTCAAACTCAAATATCAAAGTCACATATTCCATTCAGTGTGTATCACCGCCGTTTAGCAGCCTATTCTGTGTACTCTGCAGAGTTGCAGAATAGTAAGAAATACTGTTAAGTTTTCAAACTCAAATATCAAAGTCACATATTCCATTCAGTGTGTATCACCGCCATTTAGCAGCCTATTCTGTGTACTCTGCACAGTTGCAGAATAGTAAGAAATACTGTTAAGTTTTCAAAATCAAATATTAAAGTCACATATTCCATTCAGTGTGTATCACCGCCGTTTAGCAGCCTATTCTGTGTACTCTGTAGAGTTGCAGAATAGTAAGAAATAGTGTTAAGTTTTCAAACTCAAATATCAAAGTCACATATTCCATTCAGTGTGTTTCACCGCCGTTTAGCAGCCTATTCTGTGTACTCTGTAGAGTTGCAGAATAGTAAGAAATAGTGTTAAGTTTTCAAACTCAAATATCAAAGTCACATATTCCATTCAGTGTGTATCACCGCCGTTTAGCAGCCTATTCTGTGTACTCTGCACAGTTGCAGAATAGGAAGAAATACTGTTAAGTTTTCAAACTCAAATATCAAAGTCACATATTCCATTCAGTGTGTATCACCGCCGTTTAGCAGCCTATTCTGTGTACTCTGCACAGTTGCAGAATAGGAAGAAATACTGTTAAGTTTTCAAACTCAAATATTAAAGTCACATATTCCATTCAGTGTGTATCACCGCCGTTTAGCAGCCTATTCTGTGTACTCTGCACAGTTGCAGAATAGGAAGAAATACTGTTAAGTTTTCAAACTCAAATATTAAAGTCACATATTCCATTCAGTGTGTATCACCGCCGTTTAGCAGCCTATTCTGTGTTCTCTGCACAGTTGCAGAATAGTAAGAAATACTGTTAAGTTTTCAAAATCAAATATTAAAGTCACATATTCCATTCAGTGTGTATCACCGCCGTTTAGCAGCCTATTCTGTGTACTCTGTAGAGTTGCAGAATAGTAAGAAATAGTGTTAAGTTTTCAAACTCAAATATCAAAGTCACATATTCCATTCAGTGTGTATCACCGCCGTTTAGCAGCCTATTCTGTGTACTCTGCAGAGTTGCAGAATAGTAAGAAATACTGTTAAGTTTTCAAACTCAAATATCAAAGTCACATATTCCATTCAGTGTGTATCACCGCCGTTTAGCAGCCTATTCTGTGTACTCTGCAGAGTTGCAGAATAGTAAGAAATACTGTTAAGTTTTCAAACTCAAATATCAAAGTCACATATTCCATTCAGTGTGTATCACCGCCATTTAGCAGCCTATTCTGTGTACTCTGCACAGTTGCAGAATAGTAAGAAATACTGTTAAGTTTTCAAAATCAAATATTAAAGTCACATATTCCATTCAGTGTGTATCACCGCCGTTTAGCAGCCTATTCTGTGTACTCTGTAGAGTTGCAGAATAGTAAGAAATAGTGTTAAGTTTTCAAACTCAAATATCAAAGTCACATATTCCATTCAGTGTGTTTCACCGCCGTTTAGCAGCCTATTCTGTGTACTCTGTAGAGTTGCAGAATAGTAAGAAATAGTGTTAAGTTTTCAAACTCAAATATCAAAGTCACATATTCCATTCAGTGTGTATCACCGCCGTTTAGCAGCCTATTCTGTGTACTCTGCACAGTTGCAGAATAGGAAGAAATACTGTTAAGTTTTCAAACTCAAATATCAAAGTCACATATTCCATTCAGTGTGTATCACCGCCGTTTAGCAGCCTATTCTGTGTACTCTGCACAGTTGCAGAATAGGAAGAAATACTGTTAAGTTTTCAAACTCAAATATTAAAGTCACATATTCCATTCAGTGTGTATCACCGCCGTTTAGCAGCCTATTCTGTGTACTCTGCACAGTTGCAGAATAGGAAGAAATACTGTTAAGTTTTCAAACTCAAATATTAAAGTCACATATTCCATTCAGTGTGTATCACCGCCGTTTAGCAGCCTATTCTGTGTACTCTGCACAGTTGCAGAATAGTAAGAAATACTGTTAAGTTTTCAAAATCAAATATTAAAGTCACATATTCCATTCAGTGTGTATCACCGCCGTTTAGCAGCCTATTCTGTGTACTCTGTAGAGTTGCAGAATAGTAAGAAATAGTGTTAAGTTTTCAAACTCAAATATCAAAGTCACATATTCCATTCAGTGTGTATCACCGCCGTTTAGCAGCCTATTCTGTGTACTCTGCAGAGTTGCAGAATAGTAAGAAATACTGTTAAGTTTTCAAACTCAAATATCAAAGTCACATATTCCATTCAGTGTGTATCACCGCCGTTTAGCAGCCTATTCTGTGTACTCTGCACAGTTGCAGAATAGTAAGAAATACTGTTAAGTTTTCAAAATCAAATATTAAAGTCACATATTCCATTCAGTGTGTATCACCGCCGTTTAGCAGCCTATTCTGTGTACTCTGTAGAGTTGCAGAATAGTAAGAAATAGTGTTAAGTTTTCAAACTCAAATATCAAAGTCACATATTCCATTCAGTGTGTTTCACCGCCGTTTAGCAGCCTATTCTGTGTACTCTGTAGAGTTGCAGAATAGTAAGAAATAGTGTTAAGTTTTCAAACTCAAATATCAAAGTCACATATTCCATTCAGTGTGTATCACCGCCGTTTAGCAGCCTATTCTGTGTACTCTGCAGAGTTGCAGAATAGGAAGAAATACTGTTAAGTTTTCAAACTCAAATATCAAAGTCACATATTCCATTCAGTGTGTATCACCGCCGTTTAGCAGCCTATTCTGTGTACTCTGCAGAGTTGCAGAATAGTAAGAAATACTGTTAAGTTTTCAAACTCAAATATCAAAGTCACATATTCCATTCAGTGTGTATCACCGCCATTTAGCAGCCTATTCTGTGTACTCTGCACAGTTGCAGAATAGTAAGAAATACTGTTAAGTTTTCAAAATCAAATATTAAAGTCACATATTCCATTCAGTGTGTATCACCGCCGTTTAGCAGCCTATTCTGTGTACTCTGTAGAGTTGCAGAATAGTAAGAAATAGTGTTAAGTTTTCAAACTCAAATATCAAAGTCACATATTCCATTCAGTGTGTTTCACCGCCGTTTAGCAGCCTATTCTGTGTACTCTGTAGAGTTGCAGAATAGTAAGAAATAGTGTTAAGTTTTCAAACTCAAATATCAAAGTCACATATTCCATTCAGTGTGTATCACCGCCGTTTAGCAGCCTATTCTGTGTACTCTGCACAGTTGCAGAATAGGAAGAAATACTGTTAAGTTTTCAAACTCAAATATCAAAGTCACATATTCCATTCAGTGTGTATCACCGCCGTTTAGCAGCCTATTCTGTGTACTCTGCACAGTTGCAGAATAGGAAGAAATACTGTTAAGTTTTCAAACTCAAATATTAAAGTCACATATTCCATTCAGTGTGTATCACCGCCGTTTAGCAGCCTATTCTGTGTACTCTGCACAGTTGCAGAATAGGAAGAAATACTGTTAAGTTTTCAAACTCAAATATTAAAGTCACATATTCCATTCAGTGTGTATCACCGCCGTTTAGCAGCCTATTCTGTGTACTCTGCACAGTTGCAGAATAGTAAGAAATACTGTTAAGTTTTCAAAATCAAATATTAAAGTCACATATTCCATTCAGTGTGTATCACCGCCGTTTAGCAGCCTATTCTGTGTACTCTGTAGAGTTGCAGAATAGTAAGAAATAGTGTTAAGTTTTCAAACTCAAATATCAAAGTCACATATTCCATTCAGTGTGTTTCACCGCCGTTTAGCAGCCTATTCTGTGTACTCTGCAGAGTTGCAGAATAGTAAGAAATACTGTTAAGTTTTCAAACTCAAATATTAAAGTCACATATTCTGTGTAAGATGAAGAAGGCGGGTAAAAAGGGACGGGGAAGTGGACGTGATCCTGAAAGTTCAGGGCGCGGGTCAGGACGCGGAGAAACTGTGCCTGGTGCCAGAGCACAAGAAAGAAAGACATCCACCATACCTAGCTTCATGTCTAATTTTACAGGGCGTCGCAGGACATCACTCTCGAGGTCCGACCACTGCGAACAGGTGGTCGGTTGGATGACAGCTGATACTGCTTCCAGTCGGTTAAGCACCACCCTGTCTTCCACCAAGTCCACTCTCAGTAGCCAAGAGTCTGGTCAAAATAATCCT
This sequence comes from Rhinophrynus dorsalis, assembly GCA_037306005.1. Classification (NCBI taxonomy): domain Eukaryota; kingdom Metazoa; phylum Chordata; class Amphibia; order Anura; family Rhinophrynidae; genus Rhinophrynus; species Rhinophrynus dorsalis. The sequence continues at coordinate 378,722,816 of CM074719.1, forward strand.
CACTCTGATCATCCTTCCTCCCACCATACACGGTCTGGTCAAAGAAGTGATCCCACACTGGGATATAGTGAGGAGCTCGTCTCATCACCAATCCTTCATTTGACCCTCTCTCCAAGCACGCTTGCAGAGGAACATGACATCTTGTGCCCTGATTCACAACCTCTAGAGGCTACCCAATCACAAGAAGATGACAGATGTGAACGGCATTTAAGGTCAAAGGAAGTAGTGGATGATGATGATGATGATGAGACACAGTTGCCATTAAATCAACCACTATTTCCGTCTCAAGACCTTGTTGAGGAGAATGTTATACAGTTGTCAATGACTGAGTATGTGGTGGGATCAAGACTTGAGGAGGATGATCAGAGTGAGGAAGTGGAGGAGGACTTGGTGGACGATGAGGTGACTGACCCCACCTGGGAAGGTGTAGAGCCGAGCGATGACAGCAGTCCTGAGGGTGAGCCATCTGCAGCACCGCAACAGGCTGGAAGAGGCAGTGGTGTGGCTACAGAAAGAAGGCGGACCGCACCAAACCGGCCCGCAAATGTTCCACGGAGCACCCCCTTGCGTAAATCTACCTTGCCAAAGGGTAGGTGTTCCGCGGTATGGCGTTTTTTTAAGGGAAGTGCGGACGACAAAAGAATTGTAGTTTGCAACCTGTGCCACACCAGAATGAGCCGAGGCATGAACACTAGAAACCTCACCACCACCAGCATGATCCGACACATGGCATCCAAGCACCGTAGTAAGTGGGAGGAACGCCTGGATCGCCCATCTGTGTCTGCAGGCCACACCACTGCCTCCTCTTCCCCTGTTTTCGGTGCCGGCCAATCGCCTGTCGAAGGCGCAGGCCCGCATACCTCCCGCCCTGCACCTGTACCATCTGAAGCACCATCAGCGACCACATCCACTTCCCTGTCCCAGCACAGAGTCCAAATGTCGTTACCCCAGGCATTTGAGCGCAAGAGAAAGTACCCAGCCACCCACCCACAGGCCATAGCACTAACCTCACACCTTTCAAAATTACTGGCCATCGAAATGCTGCCATTTAGGCTTGTGGACACTGAGTCCTTCCGCAGCCTGATGGCAGCAGCTGTCCCTCGGTACGCGGTCCCCAGCCGCCACTACTTTTCCCGGTGTGCCATCCCCGCATTACACCACCATGTGTCCCGTAACATCACCCGTGCCCTGACCAACGCAGTTACTGGGAAGGTCCACTTAACGACTGACACATGGACAAGTGCTTGTGGCCAGGGACGCTACATTTCCCTGACGGCACACTGGGTGAATGTCGTGGAGGCTGGGAGCGACTCGGACCCTGGGATGGCACGGGTGCTACCCACGCCGAGGATTGCGGGCCCTACCTCCATCAGGGTTTCCACCAGCACCTACGTTATTGGCTCCTCCTCCTCCGTTTCCACCTCCGAATTCTCTACATGCAGCGCCACTCCCCCATCAGCCAGTAGCTGGAAGCAGTGTAGCACTGCAGTGGGGAAGCGTCAACAGGCCGTGCTGAAGCTGATCTGCCTTGGGGACAAACAGCACACGGCCTCAGAGCTGTTGCAGGGGATTAGTCACCAGACCGAGCAGTGGCTCTCGCCACTCAACCTGCAACCAGGCATGGTTGTGTGTGATAATGGGCGTAACTTGGTGGCGGCTTTGGAGCTCGGCAAGCTCACACACGTACCATGCCTAGCGCATGTATTTAATTTAGTGGTGCAGCGATTTCTAAAAACCTACCCCAATGTGCATGATCTCTTGACCAAGGTGCGCCGCGTGTGTGCACATTTCCGTAAGTCATCTACAGCTTCGGCCGGCCTGTTGAAGCTGCAGCAGCGCTTACAATTGCCAGCTCACCGGCTGCTGTGTGACGTGAGCACGCGCTGGAACTCCACCTTCCACATGTTGGCCCGGCTTTGTGAGCAGCAGAGGGCAGTAGTGGAGTACCAGCTGTTACACGGTCGTCGCCTCTCCGTTCAACTTCCTGTAATCAGAAGTGAGGAGTGGGAATGGATGTCAGACCTCTGCGAGGTTTTATGCAATTTTGAGGAATCGACACAGATGGTGAGCGGCGATAACGCTATTATCAGTGTAACCATCCCACTTCTGTGTCTACTGAAACGCTCGCTGCTCACAATTAAAACCGACGCTTTGCATGTGGAAGAGGTGGAAATGGGGGAGGAAGAGCTTACACAAGGTGATAGCCAGAGCACCCTCACTTCGTCTTCTCAGCGACAATTGGAGGAGGCGGAGGAGGAGGAGGAGGAGGAGGAGGAGGAGGAAGACACGGTTGCCTCCGCTACAGAGGGTAGCCATGGAACTTTAGTTCCATCTCTTCAGCGTGGGTGGGCAGAAGAGGAGGAAGAGGATGAGGAGATTGAGAGTCATCCTCCTGGTGAGGACAGCGAAATCTTGACTGTTGGTACTCTGGCACACATGGCTGACTTTATGTTAGGCTGCCTTTCCCGTGACCCACGCGTTATACGCATTTTAAACAACACGGATTACTGGGTGTTCACCCTTCTGGACCCCCGCTACAAAGAGAATTTCTCATCTCTCATTCCTCCGGTGGAGAGGACAAGCAAAATGGTGCAATACCAGAAGGTTCTTGTTGAAAAATTGCTCCAAAATTTTCCATCTGACAACGCTGGCGGCAGAGTACGTGCTACCTTGGCCAACCGAGAAGGGGATAAAAGGGGAGCACACAGCAGTTCCGAGAAAGGCAGGGCAACACTCTCCAAGGCGTGGGACACCTTCATGACACCCCGCCAGCACCCTCACCCTGATGCGCAGCCTAGTGTCACAAGGAGGGAAAAGTTTTGGAAGATGGTGAAGGAGTACGTAGCAGACCGTGTCAGCGTCCTCAATGATCCCTCTGTGCCTTACAACTACTGGGTGTCCAAGCTGGACACGTGGTATGAACTGGCACTCTACGCCTTGGAGGTGCTGGCCTGCCCTGCCGCCAGCGTTCTGTCTGAGCGGGTATTTAGTGCTGCTGGTGGCATCATAACAGATAAGCGTATCCGCCCTTCCACCGACAATGCTGATAGGTTGACACTTATAAAAATGAACAAGGCCTGGATTTCCCCTGACTTCTCCACTCCACTGGAGGAAAGCCCCGGGGGAACATAAACTCACTTTATATATGTTATTTACAATGATGGGAATACTCTGTATTCCCATTCACCCCTTCCACCCAAAAAAAGGGTATATGGTTGACTCTTAATCTTCTCATCCTCCTCCTCCTCTTCCATATGCCCTGGGATATAATTTTTATATAGGGCCAGCTCACCAGCGGGCCCTGTGATATAATTTTTATATAGGGCCAGCTCACCAGCGGGCCCTGTGATATAATTTTTATATAGGGCCAGCTCACCAGCGGGCCCTGTTTGACAATTTTTATATAGGTCAGCTCACCAGCGGGCCTTCTCATATAATGTTTTATTGGGTCAGCTCTCTAGCGGGCCCTCTCATATAATGTTTTATAGCGTCAGCTCACTAGCGGGCCTTCGCATATAATGTTTAGGATGGTCAGCTCTGCAGCAGACCCTCACCCATAATGTTTTAGATGGTCAGCTCAGCGCACGTTTCCCTCTTAATCATGGCCTCAGTTCTGAAAATCAAGGAAATTTTTGGGAGAATTTGCCTCTGCGCACGTTTCCCTCTTAATCATGGCCTCAGTTCTGAAAATCAAGGAAATTTTTGGGAGAATTTGCCTCTGCGCACGTTTCCCTCTTAATCATGGCCTCAGTTCTGAAAATCAAGGAAATTTTTGGGAGAATTTTCCTCTGCGCACGTTTCCCTCTTAATCATGGCCTCAATTCTGAAAATCAAGGAAATTTTTGGGAGAATTTGCCTCTGCGCACGTTTCCCTCTTAATCATGGCCTCAGTTCTGAAAATCAAGGAAATTTTTGGGAGAATTTGCCTCTGCGCACGTTTCCCTCTTAATCATGGCCTCAGTTCTGAAAATCAAGGAAATTTTTGGGAGAATTTGCCTCTGCGCACGTTTCCCTCTTAATCATGGCCTCACTTCAGAAAATCAAGGACATTTTTTGGAGAATTTGCAGATGATATACAAGTAAATATACAGCAAATATTGTTTGGTAACAATTTTTCGCCTAAAGTCGTTTTTATTTTCCTTTTTGTGTGTTTTATGGTCAGTCTGTAAAAATGGCGTACTACGGGCGAAAGATCGTTCCCAGCAGCGATGTTGGAGTCCAAGATGCATCCAGAAATCCTCCCTATGCTGTCCCTGAACCATTTCTGTGGTGTTTCCATCCTTTTCTGCCATTTTCCTATGGACCAGGCACCCTCCCCTCATCAGAGCAGGGGGTGCCTGGTGTAATGCTCGAGTCCTCCCATTGACTTCAATGGGGCTCGGGTGCTCGGCCGAGCACTCGAGCCTCAGGGGGTGCTCGGTCAGAGCACCCGAACACCCGAGCATTGGGGTGCTCGCTCATCACTAGTAGCTATCCCTAAGCATGCTCACAAACCTGTTTCCTTTAACACTCTGACAGGTCTCAAATCGCCAGTTTATATCCGGATAGTTAGACTGATATGTCAGTTTATATATTGCTGTTTGGCTGTTTAGTTACCAGTTGATATACCCCTGTAACCAACATATTATTTAACCCCTTGAATACCACAAAAGTATGTGTGGCATGCCACTGTGGCATTCAAAGAGTTAAGAACTTTATTAGTGCTTGGATGTTATAAACAACACAGTTTGGGGTGGCGTTGTGTAAAAAGTAGTGGCATGGCATTGCTGGTCGGGCTATGGACACCTAGTGGGGATTCACTAAGGTGTGATAAAGAGGTGATAAAGTGGAGATGACTTCGCCAGTGATATCAGTTCTTCAGTTCCTGTGTTAGTCTATATAGTCTATGTACTAAGATATATAGAATAATATAGGAAAAGTGATATCACTAGAGAAGTCATCTCCAATTTATCACCTCTTTTTCACACCTTAGTGAATCTACCCCCTATAGTGTCTTGCTTAGGAGAACATAAGATGTACATCTGGCCATGTACATTTCAAAGAATTTACATGACTCTGTACATGTATTTTTATAGGCTTTTGGAAACTGACATTTAAATTGGTATTTTTTTTATTTTGTATTCCAATACAAAAAGTGCTCTATTGTTTAAATATTTAAAACCCTTAGGAACACTGAGTTTGTGTATATAATAGATATATTTACATATTCATATGTACTGTTTTGGCAACTTGTTTTTTCTACCCATAAAAGCTATTTTCCATTATAAAAGGACTTTATTTTCTAAAAAGCAACTTTAGTAGAGATCTGGGGAGGCACAATGCTTTGAGATATGACTGTTATTAGTTTTTGCAGTGAAACAATGCTCTGTGGGATACCCCTGCAATGTGTGTGTTCTGCCACTGCATTATGTGGCCATGAATAGTGCTGCATATTAATTTTCCAATTTCATTTGCTACACTAATTAGAAAGAAGAAGAGAAAATGTATTAACAATTAACCCCACGAGGACCAGAGACATGCTCAGTGCATTGTAATGCAATGCATTTCACACTCATCTGATCTTCAAGGTGTTAAGAACTGACATTTTCAGAAATAATTATGTAATTTAACTGGAAAAAACTATTTCAAATAATTTAGAGACTCATTTCTTTCTGTTCCAGCCCAATATCCAGCTGAAAATGCAATGCATTGCGTACCCATCTGGCACTCAGAATGTTATCCCCGTTTATCCTGGAGGTCTCCATTAATTTGAGAAGTTATCTAATATCCAAGTGGTTGAAACCAACACTTGTAGGGGATCTAAGAGTGCTGGATGCTTTATGCTATTTACCTGTGGTTCTCAACTTTTTTTTAATCAAGGCACTCCTAACACTCAGTCTGGAATTTTTGCATCTTTGTACAAACACACAAATTTAATTATTTTTAGGTTTCTCAAACAGAATAACAAAAACAACCATGTTGTGCATATACATTTCAATAAATTTACAACTGAAACTCAGCATTCATATTGTTGTCATTCAATATAAAAGGAAATCCTAAGAGCATGCCTGCGACACACCAAAGTGTCACAACATACTGGTCAAGAACAATCGCTATATACCATATTTGTTTGGATAAAGGGTGATCCTATATAAAGAAACCCCCTCCAATGTTTAATTTTAACATATTAAACAAATAAAAAGAAACCCTGAATATAAGGAAACACTTATCCCGTCCTACTCCTTATCTCTGTCTCCCACTACCTCTTTCTCTTCCTCCCTCCTAGTTTTGAAGAAGGGCATGGTGGGCAGCATGTTTGAATTTGTCATCCTCTCCCTTACTTATGTTTCCATGGCCTTTCAGGTCTTTCCAGGACCCTTATCTCACTGTGCACAATCACAACATACTTTCTGATCATGAATCTGCACATTCAAAGACAGGTCTTGGAAGGACCTGAACAAACAAAATTAAGGAAGGAAGTATATGGGAGATTCAATTATCTTCAAGGCTGCTTCTGGATCTGAAGTAGAGTAGAGTGAGATGAAGGTAGAGGGTTATATATACCATTGGGCTGCCTGCTTGATTGGATCTTCTACTGAACTTATTGGCAGACTGATTAAAAGGTAACCCAGAATGTTAATTGTGGTCTTTAGTCGGGTAAATACCTTATATGTGTCAATAAACGTCAGGACTAATTATGATAATTACTGCATATCTTTCTGTAGTTCTTACTAGAGAATGACCACAGTATGTTTCAACAATAGATTTGGTGGACTTTGAGACAATTCCAGTTCTGGCCAAATATATTTAGGATGACTCTTAGGAGAAGAGGGAGAAGGATGGATAGTGGAATGGGGGAGAGGTAGAGAGGTAAGACAGAGAAAGAGAGGTAAAGAAAAAGATAGAGATGGGAGAGTGAGAGAGACTTTCAGCAGTCCTGCCCTGAATGCAGTATTAGCTCACAGAAACAGTTCTGAAACCTTGTTCAGAGAAGTAGTAACCATGACAGGAACCTGATTTGAATGATACTGAGGTTATTCAGTCTTGCTGTTTCTTTTCAGTCACATCATGTGATCACCTCTCTTGCTACATGATTGGTTCAAACAGCAACTCAAATGTAAAAAATAGAAAGATGCTGGGTCATGTGAAATTGCCTGTTTTTCAAAAACACAGAACTTTCAAAACTGTTTCATACATCCCTATTTCCTTCTCTGATAAAAAGAATATATACAGAAAGGACAGTGCAATGCAGAAGTGACAATATTAATACATATCTGAATCTTTCAAGGTTTCACCATTATATATTACTTTTCTTGTTTGCCTTCCTCTTTTTGACCTTTTATGAAAATCCATCTTTAAAGCAAGTTTACACAACACAACTCAGCTAATCATAGACAAATGAAATGCATAGCATGTTTACCTAATACTACAATATACTACAAATTTCCCATTATCCAGCCAAGATTAGGGGCCCACTGAATGCTCAAATATGAAATCTTTCTCCCTTCTTTGAATTGAATTGAGGGCCCAAAAATAATTTTTCCCCAGCACCCTGACTAACTAGATCCTCCATTTTTAGGATTGCAATTCTACAGCAGAATAGGCATTAGCCACACAGAAATCCTACATGAAATCATATAACTAATCAAAATTAACTATTTAAGGACTGTGCATTACACACTACTATCTTGTCCTTAAAAGGTAATCAGATGGGGACACTCAAAATCTATTAACCTTTTAATGACAAGCAAATACATGTTTACATTTCAATTTTAAAATCAGGGAGATAACAGAATGTTGGGACTAAACTAAAACCAAAGACATTTGGTGGGTATGTTTTAGTATATTGCGTAGCATGTTTTGCTAAATATAAATAACGATACTCTGAAATAAAGTTGTAACTGAAATAAAGTAAAAACTGAAGTACGGTAAAGACTCAACCACATGATATTGGTCTTAAAATTAGACAAAATATATCTTCTAGTAAAGAAAAAAAAAGGAATCAAATATATGTTTCCATGCCTTCCAATCAGAATCACCAAATATTTAGAGATGTACTTTAATTTCTACTGTTGTAATAAAGGTGTTCATGTTGCTTTCTTAAATACTGCTAGATAAAGACATTTCCTGGGGGGATATTGGGATAAAATACATTTAGCACAGCTTTTTTTTTATAATAAGGATCTTAAGAAATTATGGAGCAAAAGTAACTGCATTATAAGGAACAATTGGAAATTCCCAAAATTCCATTTGATTTAAATGAGATTTTAACCTCCTGAGCATACCTGGGAACGTCTTGGTCTGGCCCTGTGGTGCTGATGAGGTGAGAGAAATGATGCAATTTGTGTCATAAAAGGGGCGGGGCTTAATCGTGAGTGGGGGCAGGACTTCTAAAAAAAAAAAAGAAAAGCTACAATAGCCTGGGGAAGGAGGAAAAGAGGGTGGGGAGTGGGAGGAACTCAGTAGGAGAAGAGGATGTGGGCTGAGCTTCATCAGCAACTCCCCACATCCAGAGAATCAGACTCTACCCTGGAGACCCGGTAATTCAGAGTCAAAACTGGAGTCTCCGGGGCAAAACCGGACAGTTCCCAGATATGCCCCCGAGCACTAGAGAGGTCTCCAACTATCTCACATCTAAGGGGTTAGAACAGAAGCCCATTTAATCAGTGGGAATTTCCATTCCCTCATCGTGCAGTTGGTTTACTCCAGATTTTTTAATCTTTGCTTTCTCCATTAGCCCTTAAACCTTTGAGAGCCAGAGAGGTATCCAACACATTGTGATGCGTTGGCTACCTCTCTGGCACTAAGAGGGTTAACCCAGGGAGAGTCTTTAGACAGTGTGAAATGCAGATACCCAGTGCAGGCTACAGATAAGGAGATGTGGATGCAGACTGGAATATAATGAAATGCACATATAAGATAAGCCGTGGCACTCATCAATCAAGATCAAGGCTGAATCAGATTCAATTTACAGCTTATTAGTGAGAGGTGAGGGAGCTCTCGTTATTCACCAGTGACTTGATAGGAGATAAAGCAGAAACGAGACATAGGAATACTAGGGCGTACTACATGAACTGTGAAATTACACATACCTGGTTGCTTTATCAGCACTTTCAGAATATACTATCGTTCGATTTTTACAGAAATTGATAAAGCTTGTCGTTTGTTTTCATGCAGTGTCATTAAATTCCTGTTTCACAAAAACAATGATCCACGGTCTATAGTGATTTTAAAGGATCAGTCCAGACAATTAAAGGAGCAGTAAACGTTTTTTTTAATGAAAATATAAATATTGTAGGGATTTTCCTTTTGAGTAAGATAAGAGTATTCCCACTGCTGAGAGATGCATTTGTCCACAGTTATTACCGTTTAAACCTGTGTTTTTTTACATTAAGAATGCCCTCTAGTGGTCGAAATTCCAATTAGTTATTCTGTTACATTCTAATGGAGAGAAAAGTTAGTGACTTACAGTTCTCCACAGAATGTGGTAGAAACTGCTAAGTCACTTCCTGTCCGTTACAATAATCAGGAAGTAAATACATCGTAGATTCACTTCTGGACTATTATGAAGTTTGAATAAAAAAACTGACAATGATGAGAGTGCCCTTGCTTTACTCAGTAGGAAAAGCTCTAATAACATATACATTTTTATAAAAAGAAAGTTTTCTGCTCCTTTAAAGTAGGCTTGCATGTGACTTGTTCAATAGGTTGAATGTAAGCATCATCTGTATACTGGAATACTCTAGAATACACCGTTGCTTTATCTTAACCCTTTGATTGCCAGAGGGGTATCCAACATATTGCTTTGCAAAGTGTTGGATAAATCTCTTATGCTTAAAGGGTTAAAGAAGAATTATGCATTATAAGTTTCTCTTAAATTGTTTAAAAATATCACTTACCTAGGTTGGATGCCTTATGGTAATGTAATGGTGTATTCTCACTGGTACTCAAAGGGCTTGTACTAGAGACTATCTATCTATCTATCTATCTATCTATCTATCTATCTATCTATCTATCTATCTATCTATCTATCTATCTATCTATCTATCTATCTATCTATCTGTCTGTCTGTCTGTCTGTCTGTCTGTCTGTCTGTCTATCTATCTATCTATCTATCTATCTATCTATCTATCTATCTATCTATCTACCTATATATCTTCAAAATATATCTGCAGTTTCCTGTATACCCACTTTGCCTTCCCACAGCAAACAATGGGCTTCAGTTATCAGGAATGGCTCAAAAGACTGTAAACTGAAACCACTAGTAGTATTGTTATTGTTTAAAAGTTCTTCTATTAAACAAATGAGGCACTTACTATAGTATAGCTTCCATTTTACATTTTTGTTTAATTCCCTTGAGTACCACAGGGTATGCAATGCATTGCTTCACATTGAGTTGCTCATCTTCCTTCTGGTCCTCACGTGCTTAACCCCTTAACGACAGATGACATTGTCAGGACCGTCACTGGCGACGTCCTGGCACGTCATGGAATTCTGGAATGGAAGTGTGGCTTCACAGTCCTCTGCCATTCCAGATTCATTGCCGTCTACCTCAGGATCGGTCTGTCGTTAAGTAGTAACCCTTTATTTTGACTTTGCATACTGTGGAAGTACATAATATGTACAGTTATATTACTTACACTTTTTAAAACATTTTTTATCGCCTTATTTTTTGTGCACATTTTTTATGTCTCTGACAGTGAGCCACCTGGAGAGTTTTCTGACCATCAGAGCAGGATACAATACAATGTTACACTATCTACAGCACTGAAAGCTTTTTTTCTTTTACATTGTATCAATAGACCAGCTTTCATTTTCCCTGACAGAAACTTACATGCATACAGATTAAGGGAGCTCATTGTCAAAGATAGATAATGAAAAAATAAATGCTTTAAAAATACAGGCAATTTTATTGTACATATTATGTATATGCCGAATATGTAAAATCTAAATGGAGTATTCTTCCTTTAAAGTACATTACAATTAATTATATCTTTTAGAAGCTAAACTGTTTGTTTAATATAATTCATACTCCCTTTTTTTAACCCCTTAAGGACACGTGATGTGCTAGGACTGTCATGGATAAACCTGTGTTAACGACTCATGACGGTTCTGGCACATCATGGAATTCTTGCCGTTTGGGGGCCCTTAAACCCATTTCACAACAAAAAAAAAAAGCTCTGTGGTCCTTAACTGGCTGCACGGTTGGTCGTTAAGGGGTTAAATAAATTAGTAATTTAATAGGAGATTTCTAAAAAAGAAAGGTACCCGATTACTGTCGTTCAAAAACACAAAAGGAAAAGTACAAGTACTGAAACTGCTAAGTTCCCTTAAATAAATATTCTGATACAAGTGACTAAGAATCTGATTTAGGGCTGGATTTTCTTGTTTATATATACATTTCCCCTCAATATTCCATAAGAATCTGTCAGATAAAACCACTTAAAGGGATAGTAATGTCTTAATGATTTCAAATGTAATATTGTAGTGCATAAAATAAGAAATCCATCGGTGCTATTCCTATCTCTCAAACATTTATGGATTGAGAGATAGAGCGTTCTAAAGTTTTCCCCCTCCCTGATGTCAGGTGTAAAGCTGACACACAGATGATCCGAGTCGGCCAACACGAGGAGGCTCTTCTGCAGAGCCGAAATAGTGTGAATGAAAAAGAAATACTTCTTTGGAATGGTCTAAAAAGTGTGCTTGCAAACCAGGCACACTTTGTAGACCATTCCAATGAAGTATTTATTTTTAATTTGTGATATAGTGGCTCTGCTGAAGAGCTGCCTGTCGGTCTCTGGACCAGGATCTCCTGCTGGCAGCTTACAGCTGACATCAGGAGAAGGGGAGGGACGGAGGAACTTTAGAACGCTCTATCTATCAAACCATAAAGATTGGAGAGATAGGAATCACATCGATGGATTTCTTATTTTTTGCACTAAAATATTGCTTTTGAAACCATTAAGACATTACTAGGGATGAGCGAGCACCCCGATGCTCGGGTGCTCGGGTGCTCTGACCGAGCACCCCCTGATGCTCGAGTGCTCGGCCGAGCACCCGAGCCCCATTCAAATGAATGGGAGCACTCGAGCATTAAACCAGGCACCCCCTGCTCTGATGAGCGGAGGGTGCCTGGTCAATGTCCCCCTTCATCTCCGCTATGCCCCTCTTCCACAATGTCCCCCTTCATCTCCTATGCCATAGCGGAGATGAAGGGGGACATTGTGGAAGAGGGGCATAGCGGAGATGAAGGGGGACATTGTGGAAGAGGGGCATAGAGTCTATGCCCCTCTTCCACAATGTCCCCCTTCATCTCCGCTATGCCCCTCTTCCACAATGTCCCCCTTCATCTCCTCTATGGCATAGGAGATGAAGGGGGACATTGTGGAAGAGGGGCATAGCGGAGATGAAGGGGCACATTGTGGAAGACGGGCATAGCGGAGATGAAGGGGGACATTGTGGAAGAGGGGCATAGAGTCTATGCCCCTCTTCCACAATGTCCCCCTTCATCTCCGCAATGCCCCCTTCATCTCCGCAATGCCCCCGTACCTCCATTCCCTGGTGGTCCAGCGGAGCGTCTTCGGATCTGTGCCTCTTCCGGCACAGATCCTCTTCACCCGAACATGTCGGGCGAGCACATGGCGGTACTCGTACGAGTACCGCCATGTGCCGAGCAGAGCGATGCTCGAGCCGATCCGAGCATCGGCCGAGCACGCTCGCTCAACACTAGACATTACTAACCCTTTAACACTTATCAACACTAGCGGAATATAGGCCTTAATCCTTTGAGTGCCAGAGGGTTGGGTACCCCTGTGGCACTCAAAGGGTTAACAATGGTGTTATAGGGGACAAATTAAAATGAATGATATATATGTTTATGTTGCCTATTTGAATACGGAGAGCTTTTAAGCGCCTTACAAAGCAAAGCAATGGAGACTTCTCTAGCAATAAGGGGTTGGTAAGGGGTTAAAGGATATTTAAATCAATGGGAATTTGGGATTTTCTTTATTTGTCCCTTTTGTTGCGGTTGGTTCCAGAATTGCTCCACTTCAGCTTTTAAGCTTCTATAATACTGGTGCATAGGCTGTTATTGTTCTGTCTTGTTAACCCTGATACTACAATTTACTGCTAAATTACTGAAAGAGGAACTACCACCATAGGTAAAGTCGCCCTGCAATTAATAGGCAGGTGGTGACTAGCTTAATAATAGTTATATTGCCTCTCACAATGACACGATTCTACAGAAATCCTTAATCTCCCGAGACTGACGGCCACGTTAGTGCAGTCCGTGCGCCTGCGCCGTCAGTACCTTCCGGTGCCTTTCTGCACAGTGCAATGCTTTTTAATGGAGACAGAGACTGACGGCGCAGGTGCTCAGACAAGATGTCTGCGCTGATACCTGGCTTCTGGTTTCAGAAGATTAAGGATTTCTGTAGAATCGTGTTGTTGTGAGAGGTAATATAACTATTATTAAGCTAGTCTCCACCTGCCTAATTATTGATGGGCGACTTTACTTCTGGTGGTAGTTCCGCTTGAAGTACCTGAATGTAATTAATTGCTGGGAAGTAAAGTTGGATCTTTCTACACTGTATTGATTGCTTCCTCTTAAATATGAAAATATAGCATTATACATATCCGAATATCCATATCTTCCCCCCATATTCTTTTATCGTGATAAAAAAAAAAATAATCTAGATAAACATCAATGTATATTGTGGCTGAACTCATTCAAGCATTAACCTATGGAGGAACAGTTCTAAACCTGACATGAGTGAAAATCAATGCACTCAATTACTAAAAACCGTGTTCTTATGAAAGCTGCAGTATTGTACAGCTACGCTTCAGTACAATGGGATTTCTTTGGTACTTTGTGGATAAATAAATGGATTTAACAAGTGTGACTCAAGCCTGTGTCCTTTGAAGAAATGCTGTAGATGTCTTATTATATCTGATCCAGGATTAGCATACATGACAACTATTTTTTTAATCTATCCAAGGAACTAAGCTAGGCCCTATGGCAGTTTTAACCCCTTGGATACTAGAATTCATATTTCCCATTAGGAAGAGTACGCAGTTGCCTAGAGTGCCAAGTTTTGAGGGGCATCTCTACTGTGCTGGCCATGCCCACATTCTGAGTGGTACATGTTGCCTGAGCCATCCCAACACCCCTGCAGCACATACCTGCCACTGGTTTATATCAGCCAGCAGTTTACATACTCTTTACTGTCCATTATTTAACCCCTTGGATACTAGAGAGGTCTCAAACACATTACTTCCAAGGGGTTAAGAGCACTATTTGGGCATGTATGTTATATGTTAAGGATATTTCCTGGAGGAGATTCACTAAAGAGTGATAAAGAGGTGATAAAGCAGAAAAAACGTCTCCAGTTTATCACATCTCCAGTTCCCATTTATTCTATGGAGCCTATGCACTAAGATTTCTGAAATTGGAGAGATCTTAGTGCATAGCCTCCATAGAATAACATAGGAACTGGAGAAGTGATATCACTGGAGAAGTCTTCTCCACTTATCACCTCTTTATCATTCCTTAGTGCATAACCCCCCTGTGTCAGACAACAGTAGGGAGGGTGGGGGTGGAGTCATGTGTGGAGTAGGTTACCTTCTAACATTTCAACTAGCCAAAGAGGGACACTTTTGTTTTAGGTGGTGCTATAGGCAGGTGTGGCTGGCGGGTGGGCATTCCTGAGAATTTTTAGGTTATTTCATAACCTGTTGACACCTCTTTAAGTAACTTAATAAATGGTTTAGAGCAAGACCAAAGTGTTTAATTTACACAGACTAATTTATATACACATATACTGATGTTTAAGCAGATATTAGTGTGAATTTTATTGCCGCGGAGTAATGTGATACACTGAGATATATATATATATATATATATATATATATATATATATATATATATATACATACATACATATATATACATATATATAAATACTCCAAAAAAGAGGTACACCAGGATGGGAAAAATGCACACAGGGATTTGGGCCTCAATGAGGTACTGCTCCTCCTAAAGAGGGACACTTGGGAGGTATGTAGGGGTTTGGCTATGGGTGGGGAGCTAAGGGGGCTTGGAGTAGGGGTGGCTGGGATAGAAATTGTGCCTGTCTCCAAACCATTGTTTAGCAATGTGATGAAAATATCTCCAGCATCCAGGTGGTTAAACCATCTGAGTGCCAGAGGGGTATGCAATGCCTTGCATACCCCTCTGGCATTCAAAAGGTTAAGAGAGTTGTCTCTTTTTGTAAGGAAAATGGAAAAATAATACAAACACCAGAAAAGCTCTGTAACAATCTAAAATGGCCCGCTTTCACACACATTTCAGAGTTTGGCATTTAAAAGAATTCCCTTGTGCCGAATGAATTCCTATTTGCTCCTCTTTTCACACAAAGTCCTGTGGAGCAGTCATTTCACAGCCATGAAAAGAAAAACAACATAACAGTGCCTGGGCTAAAAATGGAGAGAGAAAAGGCAGTTAATTAAAATAATTAGGATGCGATGGTAGATATTTACTGATTTTTATCTTTAGCCATTATGTTGTCCTCATAGCTTTTCTTTTATAGTAGTTCTGCTTTATCATGATGCTTATCTCTCAAAAGGCAGAGAGATATTGTTCTTGTGTGCTGCTAATACAAAGTACGTTTTACTAAGATGGCTGATTTATATGCTCAGATGGAAAGAGTCGCTGTACACATGTATGTATCTGTAGTATAACAGGCTTATAACACAATGGTACTCACATACTCCTTATAGCCAGTCCCTGGAGAAATGAGAACCAGCTGTAATAGTTTGTAAGGGATTAATCCTGCCCTTTTCAGTGTCATCTAGTACTGAGGGACTTCTTCCATAAACTGGGGGGGGGGGGGAGGTGATACAGTGAAGATGACATCTCCAGTTTATCACTACTCCAGTTCCTAATTTATTCTATAGAGCCTATTCACTAAGATCTCCAAAGTTGGATACATTTTAGTTAATAGGCTCCATAGAATAACATAGGAACTGGAGAACTGATATCACTAGAGAAGTCATCTCCACGTTATCACCTCTTTTATTACCCCTTTATCACTGCTTAGTGAATCCCTCCCTTGGTGTTCAAAAAACATTTATATTTCACTCTTTGAGTGCCAGGAAGATATCCAATGCATTGTGTTGCAATTCACTGGATACCTTTCTGGCACTCCTAGGGTTAACGAAGTACCGGAATTAGAATGCACTACATGATAGAATTGGAACCTGTTCTATGCAAAATGACTATAATGCCATTTTATCATGTGCAAATACAGACCAAAAGCATGGTCACTTGGTTTCACTAAAGGGTTACTTGAGAACTATGGAGTGAATGTACAAAACCAGTTCTGCACTAAATCAAATGCAGGAATTGATTTTGTTTCCCTACATGAGCCCAAGTCAGTGCACTAAGCCACATATGCATACATTCCTCCCTATAACACTGCTTGCACCAAGGAGCAATATGTGGGTGTTTCAGGGTGGCCCAAAATCGAATTGCTTCAAATTGGGAAGCCCTGTGTTGGAGAACGCTCTAGCATTCATAGGGATAAATCAGGAATTTGTATTGCTGTTGGTTTGCTACTCTTGCTTTCTGCAACAGACCCTTAAGGCCATATTCAATTCAAGGAGCAAAAGATGACAAACTGCACTGTTCAAGACAAAGAGAACATTATTTTAATTTGGGGTTTTATCATTTTGAATGCAAGAGATTTGACCAATGTTTGTTACTTTGCAATGTACTGGAGATCTCTCTAGCACTGAATGGGTTAAATGCCCCCCATTGAGAATTTTTATTTTACTCCCACGGTGCATCATGCAGTTGATTTGTCCCAGAACCACTCATCTTTAGCTTCCGGAATACGACCATTAGTTTCTTTTTTTTTCAGTTGTGCATACAAATGACTGGACTAATATAGATGCTCCAGAGAAAATGCACTTGATTGCTGTTCTGTTCATTTCTGCTGATATGATGGAGTTTAATGAATATGAGCAAGTGTGTTGAATAAATCATGAGCCTTCTAAATCGTTAGTGTTAATGACATTCCTTTTTAACCCATCAAGGACCAGAGGGATGTGCAATGCTCATTGCACACGTCTCTTAGTCCTCAAGGAGTTAAATGAGCAGTTAACCCGTTGACTGAATTGCAAATAAAAACAACAGGTAGTTTGCTTTCTTTGGAAAGCATTTTGAAATAGTGTGACATTTAACCCTGCGAGTACCAGGCTTGCATGACAGAGAAAGCGTTACATACCACTGTGGCACTTAATGAGTGAAATAATGGAAAAATCAAGCACAATGGAATGAATAAAAAAGCAAACATAAATGTATTTAAGTAGTTAAAAGGAGAACTGTGACTTCTATCCCAGTTTTCAAGAATCTATGATAACAATTACATTGAGCCTTGATGAGACAATATTTCAGAAATGGGCATCATAGAGCTCTCCAGCTGTTGGTCTACATTTCCCCATACCTCCAAAGTGTCTCTCTTTAGGAGGGACAGTCCCTTTTTGAGATTCAAATCCCTCTGTCCCTCTTTTCTACCATTTTGTCCCTCTTTTTTGGAGATCACGAGTAGTATGTGTGTCAATTGCTCTACAGCAATAAAACTCACATAAATGTGTAGTTAATCTTCAGTATGTGTTTCTAAATTAGTCTGTGTAAATAAAATACTTTAGTCGTGCTGTAAATACTGTATTCAGTTACACAAAGATGTGTCAATAGGTCTTGAAATAACCTAAAAATTCTTGGTAATGCCCCACACACCAGCCACACCCCATAAACACCACCTAAAACAAAAGTGTCTCTTTGCCCATTTGAAATGTTGGGAGGTATGTTTCCCATCTTCCACAGGAAGCTAAGCTGAGTAAGATGAATTTTACAGTCCAATATCTGACTGAGAGCCACAGATAGTCCATTCCAGTGCCTATATTAAGGAAAGTGTATTATCTGAGATGCACATTCTGATGTATTTTTAACCATTTATGCATGTATTTGCTGTTAATATTTCAGAAACAGCCAGCATATAATTTGATAGAAGGATATGAGCGTTCTCTATTATTAATTTGTAAGTAATAATAGCTTTCCTTATGTGACTGTATTTTTATTTTTTCTCCAGAATATTTCACAACTGCCCTGTGGGAGAGCTTTGTATACCTACGAGGGCAAAGAACCTGGGGATCTCAAGTTCAATAAGGGGGACATAATCATTCTGAGACGAAAAGTGGATGAGAACTGGTATCATGGGGAGCTGAATGGAAACCGTGGCTTTTTCCCTGCTAGCTACATCCAGTGCATAAAGCCACTCACTCAGCCGCCACCACAGGGCAAAGCACTTTATGACTTTGAAATCAAGGACAAAGATCAAGATAAAGATTGTTTAACATTTACCAAGGTAAATAGACATATTTTCATCCAGGTGAAAAGCACATACAGTATATATATATGGGAAAAATATAAATCAGAAATATTCCGTTGTTGGGATATGTTTCATTCAAAATTATTACAGCATAAAATGTTATATTCTGATAGACTAGAGTTTAACAGTGTTTGGGGCCATTCCATTTTATGGCTATGTTGTTGCTGTCTATGGAGAGCTGAGTGTCATACCAACATACAACTTTGCCGTATAACTTTTGATTGAAACATTATAAAACGGTGGAAGTACCTATGTAATATTTAGCAGGAGTACAACTTTAAAGGCTTAATTCCTCTTAAGAAAAAGAAGAAATTATCTATCTATCTATCTGTCAATTTCTTAGATAAGAGTGGTGTGAAAAAACAGCATGTATCCATAATGTTTACTTTTAAGTCTATCTATTTTACTGTTAGTCTTTCTCTAAGCTTCAGCCTAATGCACATATCTTGCATTTAAATTTGGGCCATTACAATAGTAAATAATGCATTTTATTGTCATGCATCCTCGGCTTACTGCAGTTTTAGGGTACTTAAGTGCGGCTGACTCTTCAGGGACAGTTGTACAATATAACAGTATAATGTGTATTGTTCCTTTTTACAGATTTTCTTTACATTATACATGGAGAAGAATGATTATTTACATGTCAGTTTTCAATGCAGTTTGCATCCTTTTTTTCGGATCAACAACACAACAGGCTTTATAGATCATAAGCTGGGATAGGCATCAATTAGCAGTCCAAGCTGTTACTGACTACAGTTCCCATGTTGGGAGTTGAAGTTCAACAACATCTGTCAGTTGACTACCAATCACAGGCTTTTAAGGCTGGCTCTCAGTTATGCAGATAGTAGGTAAATCTGCAGTTGTAGACTGGTGGATGAGTCTGTATGTGTGTGTGGGGTGGGGGAGGGGTACACATCAACTGTTGCAGCTCATATTCTGTGTTGGCTTAACAAAATAATGTGGTTGCACTTGGGGAAGGGTACGGAAGCAGATGATCACTCTCACTGACATTAATCCAACATTAAAACCTTAAAGCAAGCCTCCACCATAACAGAATCAGGAAAACTGAGATATTTTATTCCAATTTCCTTTGTCCCTTTTAGTACATAAAGAAGGAGTAATGGAATGGCACATACATGAAATACCCATGCACTCCTATACTACCCTCCCCATGGCAGGATTCCGGTCTTTGAGAGAATTTTCAATGTTGATAGCTTAGTATGTAGCCAACAGGCAGTTATATCCTGAGTAAATTCATTTCAGCCTCAATTTAGTAAAGACTCGTCTTAGTGTTATCATGACATATCCAACTATATTTGGCACAAACAGGTGATAAATATGTGATTTTTAAAGAGATTTCAAAATGACCTACAGTATATTTATGCTAGACATTGTTTTATTTAAAACAATAGTTTTTTTGAGCTATTTCGATTTATTTATTTTGCAAACAAAAGACAAATCTATAGTACTCCATACGTATTTATCAGAAGTGAACTTCTGCATAGACTATATTGCTGCCCATATCATCCACATATTAACTTACTTTTTCAAGTTGAGGTTATCCTTGCATAGTTTGGCAAAAGAATATTCATGCTTGCCTGCCACGTCAAGGCACCTCATTTTAGGCAAGTCCTATATGTTTAACAAACCAGTGCTTTTATAGACTGTAACTAACCTGCCCTGAGAGGAGAACACCAGCAGTGAATGGGTGAATGTTCCAGACCTCCAAACGTTTCAAATGGCCAGAGGGAAACTGATGTTTTAGGTGGTGTTGCTGGGGGCGTGGCTGACCTATTGATACATGTTTATGTAACTGAATAAATCATTCAGACTAAGACCAAATATTTTATTTACACAGACTAAATTATAAACACATACAGTGAAGTTTAACCCCTTAAGGACCCTTGACATGCCAGAACCATCACTGGCAAGTCATGTAATTCTAGGATGGCAGCATGCTGCTCTGCCATCCCAGACTTCAAATCACAAGAAAAAAAAAAAGCTCTGTGGTCCTTAATGACCACCCGCAGGGGTTCGTTAAGGGGTTAAACAAACATTACTGTGAGTTTAATTACTGTGCAGCAGTGTGATACACTTATATACACACATAGTCTGAGAGACACCAGCAGTGTGATACATTTATATACACACATAGTCTGAGAGACACCAAGGTGTGAAAAAGGGACATAGGGATTTGGGTCACAAAGTGACTGTCCTGACTAAAGAGGGACACTTGGGAGGAACAGGGACCTCAAAACCTGGAAAGTGTCCACCTTGAAATACAATTAATTCCTATAGAGTTGTACCAAACCATTTCTGTTAACTGAATGGAGCCTGAATAATACAGCTTCTTATATGAACTGAGGTGTTTTCATTTTTATTTACTCAAGTGACCTGGAGTAATGATGGGCAAGAAAAACCCATTAAAATAATGTCATGTACTGCACCTTTAACCCTTTGAGTCCAGAGGAGTGTTGCGTTGGACACCCCTTTGGCAAAGGGTTAAAAACCTCTCTTGCAGTGATCAGCAGTTGTGGAGGGTCCCCTCAGTCCTTGCTGTACTTCATTACACTGTGCACTTTGTTGCATATAAATTACTAGTGTAAAAGCCTGTGTACATGGGCAGTGTCTACTGCGCATGACTGCATCAAACAAAGCCTGCGTTTGAGCAGTCTCTTCTGCACATGACTGCATCGGACAAACATAATCTGTTCTTTTATTGTTAGTGATGGCGTCTTAGCTCTCTGAGTTTTTTCTTTCTTTCTAGGTGCCCCTAGCTCTGCCAAAGCCCCCCCCTCCCCCGGCACACACACACACGACCTCATTCCCAGTACCGTCCACCGTTTCCTGGCACAGAAAATAACCTTGGCCTATAACACATCAGAAAGGAAAAAGATTTAACTAAATTAAAAAAGTGTGCTTGCAAACCAGGCACACTTTTTAGACCATTCCAGTGAAGTCATTCATTGTAAGTAATGCGATTGCGGATTTGCTGCAGAGCCTCCTGCTGACAGCTTTACAGCTCACAGCAGGAAACATCAAACTTTGAATGCAGATATCGCTCAAACCATAGCGATTTGAGAGATACATTTTTTTGCATTTAATTAAACTTTTTAAGCTCTAAACAATGCAAAATATTTTTTCTTGGACATTACTAACACTTTCATTTTGGGTGTCAGTGTCTTGCACAGCCTCAAGGCAGGAAGATGTGCCAAGTCCATAAGCCGATCAGACACAATGGGAGAGATGTATAAAACTAAAGAAAGTGTCTGTAAAATTGTCTCAAAGCAACATAAGTATATGTATAAGCATCTAACGACAGTTAGTTGACTTTTTTGAAAAGCGGACTAGAAATGATGTTGAATTGTGTCCCAATGTATTTACAAAGAAATTAGCTATATATAATAAAGGCAGTTTTAGGGATTAAATCTTAACGCCAGGTATAACCTGTTTTTATTGGAAGTATATAATACCGCTATGTGTGCTAAAATATATTTGCAGGTGTGAATTTTCTCAGAATATTCTCATATAGACATATTTATGAATGGGACTTTACAGCTTTACAAATTTGACCAGGCGTTGTAAATTTTAGCGACAATTCTTAAGAATACCCTAATAAGTCTTTTTATACACCCCCCACAATTTGCCTGCTTAAAATTGTACTTTGTGTATGAGACAGCTGCAAAGTAAAAAAAAAAATAAAAATTACCCCCATGTTCACCCCCCTGATGTTAGGGAACTTTCTGAAGTCCTCCCAGCTATTGCTCTCCCAGCAGATAGCATTGGGAGATCAATAGAGACAAATGCAGAGAGATGTGCAGCTCCTTTGCTTCCTCCATACCCAAAATTCTGGGTAGGAGTGGGTTGGATTGAGAAAAGCTATTCTTTTTCCCCCACCTGTCCACTCCTTCCTGGAAGTGTGGGTAGGGTGGAAGCATCAGAGCAACACTGCTCTCTGCAGTTGGTTCTGTTGATTTCTCAGGTCTATAGGCTAGGGGGATCTGAATAATAATAAAACAATAAATAAATAAGATGTGTGCCAGAGGGGTGTCCTTCTGGAAATCACACATCATACTCTGATTTTGGAACCTCCTTATCCACTGTCCATCGGTAGTCATAGCCCCTTGCATACACTGTCTGACATCCCAAACCTGGTTCAAATACTCACTGGTAGTCACAGATCCTCACATACATTATCTGACTCCCCCAGCCTTGTTCCACTACCGACTGATACTCACATACCCCCCACTTACTCTGTCAGATGATGTTGCACTAGTGGCTATGCTTCTGGCACATAGACGGTACTCACAGGTCTTGTTGAAGGTGTACAAAGATGTTTTTTAAACCAACGTTTCGGCCAAAATGTCTTGCCAATTTGGCCGAAATGTCGATTCAATAAACATCTTTGTACACCTTCAACAAGACCTGTGAGTGTTGTCTATCTCCCAATCAATTATATGTATGATTTCTTCACTCTTTTGACGTTGCACCCAGGCATTTAGACTTGTTACAGTGAGTGCTACTGCTACAAAAATTTGTCTATATATATATATATATATATATATATATATATATATATATATATAAATCTTGTGAATGTTGGGTTGCACTCTCTGAAACAATATACACGTAGCCTGGGTGCTCCAATCAAAGAAGAAATACATACAGTTTTATTGGTATAGAAACGGCACTCACAGGGTCTTTTACAGACATGAAAGCAGGTTACATTTTATTGAATCAATGTTTCGGCTATCTAACCCCCCTGCGACCTCCCACGTCCGGCGCCCGCAAGAGGTCTGTTCCGAAGAAGCAGCTGAGCTCTCTTTCTGTCTCCAGCTCTGCATTACTGGAGAGAGGACCTCACGGGAGCTCTGAGCTGCTAATAGAGGTCTGTGCAGAAGAAGGCATAGACCTCTCCTGCCACACTACTGGACCACAGGGAGGTAGGAGATGGACACTGGGGGTCAACAGGGGAAATTTGGAGGTGGACATTGGTGGCAATGTGGAGAGGTCAACATTGGGGGCAATGTGGAAGGCAACATTGGGGGTAATGTGCAGGTGGACACACGGCAATGTGCAGATGGACATTGGGGGCAATGTGGAGGTGACCAATGGGCGGCAATGTGGAGGGACAATGTGGTCGGGGGGGCCCATGGCAATTTTTGCACTAGGGCCCAGTGGCTTCTAGTTAAGAAGGAGATAAGAAGGGAGGAAGGAGGTTGTCCCCCAAATACTCCAAAATTCCATGTAACTGACAGGCAAGACACAGGCAACCTATTTGCTTGCTGATCCAGTGATCTTGCTTTTATTGTCCCTGTGCTGGGTGGGGAAGTCTGGGGAAAGGCATTGTTGATTTTCTTTTTCAGTTATAATTTTTTTTGGACAGACTGTGATAAGAGAACAGGGTGGACAACTTAAAATAAAATAAAAAAATAAAAAAGAATAAAAAACGAAATATCTTAGGTGACAGTGACAGACAGCTGACTGGGCTTAGGCAAAGCATCATACAGCTCCATCAGTTGTGTTGTGGACTGTGCAGTAAAAAAACACAGTGTAGTTGCAGAATGTCCAGCAAATGCACAAGGGGAAGGGGGATGGGTGGAGCAGTGTAGGGACATGAGAGTAAAGTAGTAGTCCAAAAACCTACTGCAACAATGGTTGTTGCAGCGTGTGCAGTCAATGATGATGAACCCTTTACTCCAAGGGAGGATGCAGTTTGTCAAGATCCCAGCAAAACTAGGTCCAGCACCACCAGTGCCAGCAGAAATATAGAACCATATAAGAAGAACATTGAAGACGACAACAAGTCACATTCAAGTGTTGATGATGCTGGCAAAAGCATAACAGAGGAAGGTGTAGCAGCTGAACCGCCAGCTGCATCAGACAGTGAGACACCAAAACACCTGTCCTCAAAGGAGTAGTGAATTTTGTTATAGTGAAAGTAAAAAGAAATTGTTTGAGACCTCCAAAAGCTTAGAAGAATATAAGGGTAGTAGTGGGCAAGAACCATCAGGTGATGCTGCTGAGGATGACCCAGTGATGACTGATGATGATGCAGATCTAGAATATATCCCTCAAGCATCCTTCTCTTGTTCAGATACAGATGAAATTGAGAGTGAGGATGATGACAGGGCTATAAGGTTAGCAGAAAGTCAAAGGCTGTATCTTTTGCCACTTTTAACCCCTTAGTGACGGCCGCGTGCAGACGCGGCCGTCACTTAACGCCCGTCTAACATTTTTTTTTTTTTTTTTTAAACAATCCGGAGTCCCCGAACGGCGCGCAGCCGTGCCGGGAGCCGGATTTCCGGGACGTACATGTACGTCCTCTGTCACTAAGTGACAGCCACACAGGACGTACATGTACGTCCTGTGTCACGAAGGGGTTAAGGAGCACTGTGTCTGTCTATAAACTGTTTGAGAAAGCCATTGGAAAGTCTGACTCTGGACAAGTAAAGATATCAAAAAGCACAGTCACCCTATCAGTTATCCGCAGCATCATTGCCTCTTCAAAGTCCAATTCCCACTCATCCACACACACCTGTTTTGAGTTCCCAGCAACAGCAACACAGGTTAACATCCACAGTGTTAGATATGAAGAATACCTCTGGTGCTGCTGCTGTAAGTGCTGCACCTTTGACACCTAGTAGTAGTGGCAGTAGAATTACATCAACATCTAGCTCCAGTAGTAGTAGTAGCAGAAACCACACATGACAGACAAAGCCAGGACAAATATATTAACAGCAGCACAGATGAGGAGGTGGAGGACAGATGGGACCACTGCTATGACTGATAAGTAATGAGTGTCAATAATCTGAGAAGGAGGATAGAGTATGACAATGGTAAAAATAAATACGCAAATCACACCATGCCCGTCCCCCACTACCACCACTAAAATACATATCTACCACATTGTAGGTTGTACAGTTTATGGTGGACAATTCATTATACTTTTTTTAGGTCATGCATCTGTTTTACATATCAGTTGTTTCCCAATCTATCAAACACAACATGGTTTCACATTCATTTATTCAACTCTTGATCTCTGATTTTCTTTGAGAATAGGAACAGAATGATTTTATTCAATTTTAATCTTAAACATATCTTACCATTGTGTTTTAATATGTTTAAACACGTTTTTTATCATTATTAATTTTATACATCTTATGGTTAAAATACTTGCATTTTTTGCATATGTTTTTTCATTGCGCCTATTGTTTTGGATGTGCGGCACATCCTTAGATAGGTCCTTGACTTGTATTGGGATGTGCAGTTGCTTCCGATTCAAATAAGGTGCACTAATTGTACGATTTTGTTGAGATTTTATTTTTATAGATATATATTTTTTATTGCTTTGTTACTTTTTTCTTTGTTGTAGCCAATGAAGATCTGTTATGCTGATACCCATGTGGCCACCCATGAGGGTATATATATATATATCCTATGGGTCACCAAGGTTATTCTAACAAACCCCTGAAGAAGTGGAGTCGGAACTCCATGACACGTGTCGGGTTCTACTCAGTTGCACGTCATCCTAGGTCCCTTCTACAGCCCCTGTGGTATCCCCGCCTCCTTAGTTTTCTGCCGGTCATACTGCTCTACGGCCCTTAGCGTGGGCCTTCATCCATGAGACAACACCGGGATCTACCGGTTTTACATCCGCATTTTCTGGTGCTATTTGTAGTCAGTTCCCATTGCTCGCCATATGACCAGAGACTTGTACTGAGACTAGTTCTCGTTAGCTCAATGTCATCATTTGGGAGCATCATCTCTGCACACACAGAGTGGATACTGGAGTCATTACATGGACTCATCTAAGAGCATCCAGCAGGAATTTGCAGAACAAGGATTACGGAGACACAGTCTCACTGGCTATTAGAGGAAGGGACCTCTGTAATGCACAAATCCCAAGATGGGCGAAATGTGAGTGCAACTTTTACATGTTTTTATAACGCTTTTGGTACAATAAATACTACACTCAGATATCATCTCTTTCACTTCTTGTGTTTTTGTCTAGCTTTTGCGCTATCCTATCTTTTCTGTATCCCCACTGATATTGCTGCTATTATCTCTGTGTTATACATGTCAGGGATGGGGTGAGAAGGGAGCAAAGGAGGTTGACCCCAAATATCCCAACATTCTGTCTGACTGCTTTGATTTGAAAGACACAGGCAGCTGCAGTCCAAGCAATTTCCTTGCTAATCTTGCTTTTATTATCTCGGTGTTGGATGTGTCTGGGGTGTGAGAAGAGAGTAAAGGAGATTCAAACATTTTCTCTGATTGATTTGATTTGAAAGGCACAGGTCCAATTTCCTTGCTGATCTTGCTGTTATTATCTCCGTGCTGGGGAAGTCTGGGGAAAGAAGTTTATTGATTTTTTTTATTTATATTTTTTTTTAATTTTTTTGACAGTGATAAGATAGGGTGGACAAAAACAAATATATATATATTAGGTGAGACAGCTGACTGGGACCCAGACGTGAGCTGTATGACTGAGGCAGACTTGAAAATAGCAGATAAGATTGAGTATTTTGTTGAAGGTCAAGGCATAACATCACACTCCATCAGTTGTGTTGTGTGCTTTAGAGTAAAAAGACACACAGTACTTGAATAATGTCCAGCAAAGGCACAAGGGGCAGGTGGAGGAGGAAAGAAGGAGCAGTGCAGGGACGTGGGAGTGAAGTAGTAGTAGTATATCAAAAACTGACTGCAGCCATTGTCGCTGCAGTGTGTGCAATAAATGACGATGATCCCTCTCCTCCCAGGGAGGATGCAGTTTGACAAGGTCCCACTAAAAGTTCCACCACCATTGCCAATACTATCAAAAAAACATATAAGAAGAAAACTGAAGATGACAACGAGCAGCATTCTAGTGTGTATGATGGCATAATGGAGGAAGGTGTAGCAACAAAACCAACTGCTTTATCTGACATTGAGGCAAACAAGCACCAAAACACCTGTGCTCAAAGTAGTAGTGAACTTTGTGAAAGTAAAAATGCTTGACACCTCTAAATGCTTAGAGGAATTATAAGGGTAGAGAGCAAGAGGTGGCGGGCGATGCTGAGGATGACCTAATGATGACTGATGATAACAATGTAGATATAGAATATCTCCCTCTACAATCCTCCTCCTTCAGATACAGATGACTTTGAGAGTGAGAGAGATGATGACATGACCAGAAAGTTAGCTGAAAAGCAAAAGTTCAATCTTTCACCACTGAAAAGGAGCACAAGTGGAAGATCTGGCCCTGAACAAGCAACAATGCTTAAAAATATAGTCATCCTGTCTGTCATCATGAGCACTGTTACCACTTCCAAATCCAAGCCCCACTCAGCCACACACAATTCTGTTGAGTAACCAGCAGCAACAACAACACAGGTTATTAATACCTACAACCTTAGTTATGATGAGTGCCTCTGCTTCTGCTGGAAGTGCTGTACCTTTGGCACCTAGTAGTATTAACAGTAGAATTGCATTAACATCTAGCCCCATTAGTAGTAGCAGCCCCTCAGGAACACCACTGTACATGAACTCCACAGTATGGTGATATTTCACTCAGTATCCAAAAGATAAGTATGATGCTGTCTATTATCTGTGCAAAGAGCACATGAGCAGGGGGAAAGCATGCTCACACCTAGGCATCTCTTCAATGAGATCCCACCTGAAGCACAACCACAGGTCCGACTGGGAAACACACCATGAACACAGGTGCCACAACTAACAACAGCAGAAGCATTTCAAAAAGTTTGCAGGGCTCTTGGGCAGATAAGAGAAGTACTGATGTTGTTGATGTGTCAGAGAGTGTGCCACTTCCAACAGTTAGTTCATTCTAAATCACACCTATGGCTCTTGCCTTAGAGGAGTATGATGACTCTGGGTTTGCTGTAGGAGATGGCAAGGGTCATAGAGTGCCTACACATACAACAATCATCTCCACAAGTCATAGCATTAAAGCAATGAAGTTAAACAGTTCTTCTACTAGGTACTACCATCACACACAAATTAAGTTCTTAGAAATAAGTAAAAACCTGCATAAGTATAATGCAAAAGTATACCTATGGAATAGTAAACTCTCCAAAATGTTGGCGGTTGACATACTGCCCTTTTCTTTTATTGAAAACAGAGGCTTTAAAGAACTGATGTCATGATTTGCAGGAATAGCCAAGTTGCATTTATTTTTCAAGGATGGTTGTGTCAATGTTACATAAGCAAGAAGTTAGTGTTGTGGGCAAAGGACAAAGGCACTCAGCCTGCTAACAATCTTTTCAAGGCATATGTTGTAAGATTCACAACTTTGACTTTCAGCTATTTATTTTTCCACTTCAGGAGAACAATTTTGCAGTGGCGAAAAGGAGAAAATCTTTCGGGGGAAAAAAATTGTTGGTTTCTGCAGGAAATGTTTCTGACTTTTTACCCACCCCTACTTGTGACTAACCCTTGACTGTCCTGACCTGCAATTGGCACAACTCCACTCTCCAATCACCTGCCAGTCAGCACCACATACCTCTTCTCATACCTCATACTAAGCATGTGCTTCAGTATTGCGATCCTGGCTATTTACCTTCTTCACTGTCTTATATATCATATGGATTGCCTCTGCTGCATTCTTTATAGCTCATTGTCCACCCACTTCCATCTGTGCAATCATACACACAGGATCATGTACACAAAAAATATGGTGCAGTTCTGGACAAAACCAATAGCACCACTGAGGGCAGAAATGCAATTTCATAATATTCCCACTGATTTAAATGAAGCTTTTTACCCTTTCAGTTCTCAGTGTCTCCCACACATTACAAAGCAATGAATTGGAGATGTCTTTATAATTTGAGGGGTTAAATTGATGATAAGTTTAATTTCTCCCTGTGGTACAGTTGTTTTGTTCTCAATTTGTACCAATTTTCCTTGGTACATAAGTCACCCTGTATCCACGATTAGACCTGCCAGTCAGTGCTTTACTGGTTCTCACAAGAACTGACTAACCTGGCGATGAGCATGCTAACTTGAGTGTAGTGCTCATCCCCACATTGCCTTGCTGCTTCTGCTGCATGCCTAATTGCCTCATCACCCCGCTCCCAGGCATGTTAGTCTATGACAGTCTCTGCCACCTTTATTATATGACACTTAGTGCTGTTTGAAAAGTAAAACCTTAACCCACTAAATGCCAGATGGATATGCATACCCCTCTGGTGCTCAAAGGGTTAAGCTTTTGAGTGCCTGTTAGGCTAGACCCCTGATGGAATTAAAAGTGACAATGTGAGTTCAACTCAAATGAGCCCACTTCAACTCTGTGCCCTGATGCACTGCACCTGCAGCACTGGAAGAACTTCTGCCCCAATTTCCATC
This sequence comes from Rhinophrynus dorsalis, assembly GCA_037306005.1. Lineage (NCBI taxonomy): Eukaryota > Metazoa > Chordata > Amphibia > Anura > Rhinophrynidae > Rhinophrynus > Rhinophrynus dorsalis. The sequence continues at coordinate 378,752,587 of CM074719.1, forward strand.
ACATACTGCAAGAGATTTTCAGGTAATTGTGATATTTATTACTGCCATTCTTACCGATGGCGCTTTCTGGATTTATTGTATTCCAACTCAAATTGGAGCAAAACACACTATGAAGATGACTCCCATCTCTCCCAAACAAATGGAGGTCTCCCGCCATAACAATTTCTTCTCTGCAGCTTGGAATGTGGAAAGCATTAACCCTGTGAATGCTGGAGTGCTGCTCATTGTAACGCACTGCACAGTGTTGGGTGTTAACCCTTTGAGTGCCAGAGACGTGTCCAACTCAGAGGGTTAGAGACCCCTTCATCTCTGTTCATTTTTAACTGAATAATTCATGAAGAAAATAGGATCTCTAGAAGCTGGTGTTCCCCTTTTGAGCTCGGGCTCCAGTAAGGGTACCCCGGAATTTGGAGGGTCCTATGAATTTTCCTCTGCTTCCTGCCATATGGCCAGTGTCATGGGGAATTTAACCCTTTTAGTGTCAGACTGGTGTGCAACAAATTGCAAAGCAATATGTTGCACACCCCTTTGGCATGCAGAAGGTTAAAATAAATATTAATAATATGGTCTCTAGTACCTCAGTGGCACCCACCATTACCCAGTGAAGTGAACCTGGTTTGCCCCAAAATTGCATCTCATTAGCTTCCTGTATAAGGTCCTTCAATTAAATTGTTGTTGATGTTTACACATATCAGTGGATGTATTTGTGTCAAAAAGCCCATTTTTGAATGCATCAGGATTATCTATTTATTCCCTATTAGTGTAAAAGCCCATGTACACGGACCAAGGTCTGGGTGATGTTAATCCTTGAGTGCCAGAGGGGTACACAACGCATTGCAAAGCAACTGCCGCCGACGCAGTCATGCACTGTAGAGACTGTCCGAAAGCACAGAACTCCCAGCATTCCATGATCCCAGCATTCCGTGAGTTGGGGCAGTCTCTACTGAGCATGACTGCTTCTGACAAACATTCTAGCAAATTATTATATAGGATGGTGCAGTTGGCTTGCTCCTGATTTGCATGACTTTTTCATAAGTACATCATTATTAAACTTTTGACTTTCAGAATGGTACCACAACCCTCTAGCATGCAAAGAGTTAATATGCAGCTAAAACCAGTTGATTTGCCTGGTGAGTGTAAAAGTACACAGGGTAGGGAGCTGTCCAGCATCTGGACTGACACCTCGTTAGTGCTCTGAGGTGCTGAAAATGATTCAGATGCCTCATGAACTGTTATTGTATTCACACTGTTTCTATGCTATTGATATGTTTCCTCCAATGAAGTAGCTATTCCTTGAAGTTTTTATGGTTGGACGAGAGTTTGATGAATGTAATGTGAACAAGAGCTGAGTAATGAAAGAAGTTACAGCTATAAAAGTGTAGGTGACACTTTCAAATAAAGCTTTTAACAGATGGTGATTTAGTGATCAATCCTTAAGGAAGTGTTATATGTGTGAACTGAGGAGGAAAAATTAAAGGTCAAAGTTTAGAGATATTACTTGAATTCTATATATTAACAAGTAAGAAGGAAGTGACCGGTCAATTCAATAAATATTCTGCAGTAAATTGTATGCAGAACTCATATAGAAGTTGATGTACTGAGAAGAACTGCGAGACATGCACTAAGGTGCGATAAAGAGTAGTGTTGAGCGAGCATGCTCGGCCGATGCTCGGATCGGCTCGAGCATCGCTCTGCTCGGCACATGGCGGTACTCGTACGAGTACCGCATGTGCTCGCCCGCCATGTTCGGGTCTCCTCCCCGCACGTTTTGCGGCTGCTGCGCAGCCAATAAACGTGCAGGGAGGCTCTGACATCGGTGTAATGCCAGCAGCCATGTTGGCTGCTGGCATTACACTGATTGGCTGGCCAGAACCCGTGGTCGGGTGCTGTATAGCACCTGACCAGCGAGTTCGGCTCAGTCTTAGCCAGGGAGAGCTGAGGATAGGAAGGGAAAGTCAGTGTAGGGAGGAAAAAAAGCAAAATTGTGAAAAAAAAGAACCAAAAGTCCTTTTTAGGACTACTGTGTGTGGGGGCAGCAGGTTATTTTGTGTGGGGGGGGAAAAAAAAAAAAAATATATATATTCTGTTTAGTGTGCAAAGTTGCAGATTAGAGCACATTCTGTTTAGTGTGCACAGTTGCAGATTAGAGCACATTCTGTTTAGTGTGCAAAGTTGCAGATTAGAGCACATTCTGTTTAGTGTGCAAAGTTGCAGATTAGAGCACATTCTGTTTAGTGTGCAAAGTTGCAGATTAGAGCACATTCTGTTAAGTCTTCAAACTAAAATATCAAAGTCACATATTCCATTCAGTGTGCGTCGCCGCAGTTTAGCAGCACATTCTGTGTACTGTGCAGAGTTGCAGAATAGGAAGAAATACTGTTAAGTCTTCAAACTAAAATATCAAAGTCACATATTCCATTCAGTGTGCGTCGCCGCAGTTTAGCAGCACATTCTGTGTACTGTGCAGAGTTGCAGAATAGGAAGAAATACTGTTAAGTCTTCAAACTAAAATATCAAAGTCACATATTCCATTCAGTGTGCTTCGCCGCAGTTTAGCAGCACATTCTGTGTACTGTGCAGAGTTGCAGAATAGGAAGAAATACTGTTAAGTCTTCAAACTAAAATATCAAAGTCACATATTCCATTCAGTGTGCTTCGCTGCAGTGTAGCAGCACATTCTGTGTACTGTGCAGAGTTGCAGAATAGGAAGAAATACTGTTAAGTCTTCAAACTAAAATATCAAAGTCACATATTCCATTCAGTGTGCTTCGCCGCAGTGTAGCAGCACATTCTGTGTACTGTGCAGAGTTGCAGAATAGGAAGAAATACTGTTAAGTCTTCAAACTAAAATATCAAAGTCACATATTCCATTCAGTGTGCTTCGCCGCAGTGTAGCAGCACATTCTGTGTACTGTGCAGAGTTGCAGAATAGGAAGAAATACTGTTAAGTCTTCAAACTAAAATATCAAAGTCACATATTCCATTCAGTGTGCGTCACCGCAGTTTAGCAGCCTATTCTGTGTACTCTGCACAGTTGCAGAATAGGAAGAAATACTGTTAAGTTTTCAAAATCAAATATTAAAGTCACATATTCCATTCTGTGTTCGTCACCGCAGTTTAGCAGCCTATTCTGTGTACTCTGCACAGTTGCAGAATAGGAAGAAATACTGTTAAGTTTTCAAACTCAAATATTAAAGTCACATATTCCATTCAGTGTGTGTCACCGCAGTTTAGCAGCCTATTCTGTGTACTCGGCACAGTTGCAGAATAGGAAGAAATACTGTTAAGTTTTCAAACTCAAATATTAAAGTCACATATTCCATTCTGTGTTCGTCACCGCAGTTTAGCAGCCTATTCTGTGTACTCTGCACAGTTGCAGAATAGGAAGAAATACTGTTAAGTTTTCAAACTCAAATATTAAAGTCACATATTCCATTCAGTGTGTGTCACCGCAGTTTAGCAGCCTATTCTGTGTACTCTGCACAGTTGCAGAATAGGAAGAAATACTGTTAAGTTTTCAAACTCAAATATTAAAGTCACATATTCCATTCAGTGTGTGTCACCGCAGTTTAGCAGCCTATTCTGTGTACTCTGCACAGTTGCAGAATAGGAAGAAATACTGTTAAGTTTTCAAACTCAAATATTAAAGTCACATATTCCATTCTGTGTTCGTCACCGCAGTTTAGCAGCCTATTCTGTGTACTCTGCACAGTTGCAGAATAGGAAGAAATACTGTTAAGTTTTCAAACTCAAATATTAAAGTCACATATTCCATTCAGTGTGTGTCACCGCAGTTTAGCAGCCTATTCTGTGTACTCTGCACAGTTGCAGAATAGGAAGAAATACTGTTAAGTTTTCAAACTCAAATATTAAAGTCACATATTCCATTCTGTGTTCGTCACCGCAGTTTAGCAGCCTATTCTGTGTACTCTGCACAGTTGCAGAATAGGAAGAAATACTGTTAAGTTTTCACACTCAAATATTAAAGTCACATATTCCATTCTGTGTTCGTCACCGCAGTTTAGCAGCCTATTCTGTGTACTCTGCACAGTTGCAGAATAGGAAGAAATACTGTTAAGTTTTCAAACTCAAATATTAAAGTCACATATTCCATTCAGTGTGTGTCACCGCAGTTTAGCAGCCTATTCTGTGTACTCTGCACAGTTGCAGAATAGGAAGAAATACTGTTAAGTTTTCAAACTCAAATATTAAAGTCACATATTCCATTCTGTGTTCGTCACCGCAGTTTAGCAGCCTATTCTGTGTACTCTGCACAGTTGCAGAATAGGAAGAAATACTGTTAAGTTTTCAAACTCAAATATTAAAGTCACATATTCCATTCTGTGTTCGTCACCGCAGTTTAGCAGCCTATTCTGTGTACTCTGCACAGTTGCAGAATAGGAAGAAATACTGTTAAGTTTTCAAACTCAAATATTAAAGTCACATATTCCATTCTGTGTTCGTCACCGCAGTTTAGCAGCCTATTCTGTGTACTCTGCACAGTTGCAGAATAGGAAGAAATACTGTTAAGTTTTCAAACTCAAATATTAAAGTCACATATTCCGTGTAAGATGAAGAAGGCGGGTAAAAAGGGACTGGGAAGTGGACGTGATCCTGATAGTTCAGGGCGCGGGTCAGGACGCGGAGAAACTGTGCCTGGTGCCAGAGCACAAGAAAGAAAGACATCCACCATACCGAGCTTCATGTCTAATTTTACAGGGCGTCGCAGGACATCACTCTCGAGGTCCGACCACTGCGAACAGGTGGTCGGTTGGATGTCAGCTGATACTGCTTCCAGTCGGTTAAGCACCACCCTGTCTTCCACCAAGTCCACTCTCAGTAGCCAAGAGTCTGGTCAACATAATCCTCACTCTGATCATCCTTCCTCCCACCATACACGGTCTGGTCAAAGAAGTGATCCCACACTGGGATATAGTGAGGAGCTCGTCTCATCACCAATCCTTCATTTGACCCTCTCTCCAAGCACGCTTGCAGAGGAACATGACATCTTGTGCCCTGATTCACAACCTCTAGAGGGTACCCAATCACAAGAAGATGACAGATGTGAACGGCATTTAAGGTCAAAGGAAGTAGTGGATGATGATGATGATGATGAGACACAGTTGCCATTAAATCAACCACTATTTCCGTCTCAAGACCTTGTTGAGGAGAATGTTATACAGTTGTCAATGACTGAGTATGTGGTGGGATCAAGACATGAGGAGGATGATCAGAGTGAGGAAGTGGAGGAGGACTTGGTGGACGATGAGGTGACTGACCCCACCTGGGAAGGTGTAGAGCCGAGCGATGACAGCAGTCCTGAGGGTGAGCCATCTGCAGCACCGCAACAGGCTGGAAGAGGCAGTGGTGTGGCTACAGAAAGAAGGCGGACCGCACCAAACCGGCCCGCAAATGTTCCACGGAGCACCCCCTTGCGTAAATCTACCTTGCCAAAGGGTAGGTGTTCCGCGGTATGGCGTTTTTTTAAGGAAAGTGCGGACGACAAAAGAATTGTAGTTTGCAACCTGTGCCACACCAGAATGAGCCGAGGCATGAACACTAGAAACCTCACCACCACCAGCATGATCCGACACATGGCATCCAAGCACCGTAATAAGTGGGAGGAACGCCTGGATCGCCCATCTGTGTCTGCAGGCCACACCACTGCCTCCTCTTCCCCTGTTTTCGGTGCCGGCCAATCGCCTGTCGAAGGCGCAGGCCCGCATACCTCCCGCCCTGCACCTGTAGCATCTGAAGCACCATCAGCGACCACATCCACTTCCCTGTCCCAGCACAGCGTCCAAATGTCGTTACCCCAGGCATTTGAGCGCAAGCGAAAATACCCAGCCACCCACCCACAGGCCATAGCACTAACCTCACACCTTTCCAAATTACTGGCCATCGAAATGCTGCCATTTAGGCTTGTGGACACTGAGTCCTTCCGCAGCCTGATGGCAGCAGCTGTCCCTCGGTACGCGGTCCCCAGCCGCCACTACTTTTCCCGGTGTGCCATCCCCGCATTACACCACCATGTGTCCCGTAAGATCACCCGTGCCCTGACCAACGCAGTTACTGGGAAGGTCCACTTAACGACTGACACATGGACAAGTGCTTGTGGCCAGGGACGCTACATTTCCCTGACGGCACACTGGGTGAATGTCGTGGAGGCTGGGAGCGACTCGGACCCTGGGATGGCACGGGTGCTACCCACGCCGAGGATTGCGGGCCCTACCTCCATCAGGGTTTCCGCCAGCACCTACGTTATTGGCTCCTCCTCCTCCGTTTTCACCTCCGAATTCTCTACACGCAGCGCCACTCCCCCATCAGCCAGTAGCTGGAAGCAGTGTAGCACTGCAGTGGGGAAGCGTCAACAGGCCGTGCTGAAGCTGATCTGCCTTGGGGACAAACAGCACACGGCCTCAGAGCTGTTGCAGGGGATTAGTCACCAGACCGAGCAGTGGCTCTCGCCACTCAACCTGCAACCAGGCATGGTTGTGTGTGATAATGGGCGTAACTTGGTGGCGGCTTTGGAGCTCGGCAAGCTCACACACGTACCATGCCTAGCGCATGTATTTAATTTAGTGGTTCAGCGATTTCTAAAAACCTACCCCAATGTGCATAATCTCTTGACCAAGGTGCGCCGCGTGTGTGCACATTTCCGTAAGTCATCTACAGCTTCGGCCGGCCTGTTGAAGCTGCAGCAGCGCTTACAATTGCCAGCTCACCGGCTGCTGTGTGACGTGAGCACGCGCTGGAACTCCACCTTCCACATGTTGGCCCGGCTTTGTGAGCAGCAGAGGGCAGTAGTGGAGTACCAGCTGTTACACGGTCGTCGCCTCTCCGTTCAACTTCCTGTAATCAGAAGTGAGGAGTGGGAATGGATGTCAGACCTCTGCGAGGTTTTACGCAATTTTGAGGAATCGACACAGATGGTGAGCGGCGATAACGCTATTATCAGTGTAACCATCCCACTTCTGTGTCTACTGAAACGCTCGCTGCTCACAATTAAAACCGACGCTTTGCATGTGGAAGAGGTGGAAATGGGGGAGGAAGAGCTTACACAAGGTGATAGCCAGAGCACCCTCACTTCGTCTTCTCAGCGACAATTGGAGGAGGCGGAGGAGGAGGAGGAGGAGGAGGAGGAAGACACGGTTGCCTCCGCTACAGAGGGTAGCCATGGAACTTTAGTTCCATCTCTTCAGCGTGGGTGGGCAGAAGAGGAGGAAGAGGATGAGGATATTGAGAGTCATCCTCCTGGTGTGGACAGCGAAATTTTGACTGTTGGTACTCTGGCACACATGGCTGACTTTATGTTAGGCTGCCTTTCCCGTGACCCACGCGTTGTACGCATTTTAGACAACACGGATTACTGGGTGTTCACCCTTCTGGACCCCCGCTACACAGAGAATTTCTCATCTCTCATTCCTCCGGTGGAGAGGACAAGCAAAATGGTGCAATACCAGAAGGTTCTTGTTGAAAAATTGCTCCAAAATTTTCCATCTGACAACGCTGGCGGCAGAGTACGTGCTACCTTGGCCAACCGAGAAGGGGAGAAAAGGGGAGCACACAGCAGTTCCGACAAAGGCAGGGCAACACTCTCCAAGGCGTGGGACACCTTCATGACACCCCGCCAGCACCCTCATCCTGATGCGCAGCCTAGTGTCACAAGGAGGGAAAAGTTTTGGAAGATGATGAAGGAGTACGTAGCAGACCGTGTCAGCGTCCTCAATGATCCCTCTGTGCCTTACAACTACTGGGTGTCCAAGCTGGACACGTGGTATGAACTGGCACTCTACGCCTTGGAGGTGCTGGCCTGCCCTGCCGCCAGCGTTCTGTCTGAGCGGGTATTTAGTGCTGCTGGTGGCATCATAATAGATATGCGTATCCGCCTTTCCACCGACAATGCTGATAGGTTGACACTTATAAAAATGAACAAGGCCTGGATTTCCCCTGACTTCTCCACTCCACTGGAGGAAAGCCCCGGGGGAACATAAACTCACTTTATATATGTTATTTACAATGATGTGAATACTCTGTATTCCCATTCACCCCTTCCACCCAAAAAACGGGTATATGGTTGACTCTTAATCTTCTCATCCTCCTCCTCCTCTTCCATATGCCCTGTGCTATAATTTTTATATAGGGCCAGCTCACCAGCGGGCCCTGTGATATAATTTTTATATAGGGCCAGCTCACCAGCGGGCCCTGTTTGACAATTTTTATATAGGTCAGCTCACCAGCGGGCCTTCTCATATAATGTTTTATTGGGTCAGCTCTCTAGCGGGCCCTCTCATATAATGTTTTATAGCGTCAGCTCACTAGCGGGCCTTCGCATATAATGTTTTATAGCGTCAGCTCACTAGCGGGCCTTCGCATATAATGTTTTATAGCGTCAGCTCACTAGCGGGCCTTCGCATATAATGTTTAGGATGGTCAGCTCTGCAGCAGACCCTCACACATAATGTTTTAGATGGTCAGCTCAGCGCACGTTTCCCTCTTAATCATGGCCTCAGTTCAATAAAATCAAGGAAATTTTTGGGAGAATTTGCCTCTGCGCACGTTTCCCTCTTAATCATGGCCTCAGTTCAGAAAATCAAGGAAATTTTTGGGAGAATTTGCCTCTGCGCACGTTTCCCTCTTAATCATGGCCTCAGTTCAGAAAATCAAGGAAATTTTTGGTAGAATTTGCCTCTGCGCACGTTTCCCTCTTAATCATGGCCTCAGTTCAGAAAATCAAGGACATTTTTGGGAGAATTTGCCTCTGCGCACGTTTCCCTCTTAATCATGGCCTCACTTCAGAAAATCAAGGAAATTTTTGGGATAATTTGACTCTGCGCACGTTTCCCTCTTAATCATGGCCTCACTTCAGAAAATCAAGGAAATTTTGGGGAGAATTTGCAGATGATATACAAGTAAATATACAGCAAATATTGTTTGGTAACAATTTTTCGCCTAAAGTCGTTTTTATTTTCCTTTTTGTGTGTTTTACGGTCAGTCTGTAAAAATGGCGTACTACGGGCGAAAGATCGTTCCCAGCAGCGATGTTGGAGTCCAAGATGCATCCAGACATCCTCCCTATGCTGTCCCTGAACCATTTCTGTGGTGTTTCCATCCTTTTCTGCCCTTTTCCTATGGACCAGGCACCCTCCCCTCATCAGAGCAGGGGGTGCCTGGTGTAATGCTCGAGTCCTCCCATTGACTTCAATGGGGCTCGGGTGCTCGGCCGAGCACTCGAGCCTCAGGGGGTGCTCGGTCAGAGCACCCGAACACCCGAGCATTGGGGTGCTCGCTCATCACTAATAAAGAGGAAATAACTTCTCTAGTTATTGTATGGAGCCTGTGCACTAAGATTGGTCTAGTTAGAGACCTCTTACTGCATTGGCTTCATAGAATAATATACCAGTGGAGACTTTGTCTCATCTCCTCTGTATCACCTCTTTATCAACCCATAGTTTCTAACACCCTGGAGTAATTTTGGAACAAACCAACTGCTTCACAGTGGAGATATACAAATTCCCATTGGGAATTAAGTTTTAGAGACATCAATGCCAAAGGGGCGTCCAATGAGTTTCTCCATGAAAGCCTCTAAACCTCAATAGTTTACAAACCCCATTTAAACTAATGGGAATTTGCATTAGTTGGTGCATTTGGTTTGCCCCATAATGACTTTGGGGAGGGGGGAATGCACTAAGTTTCAGTGCAATGAGGAAGTGTTTCTGGTTATGTGTGGTGATCACTTTGCCATGGAGAATGCTACACATCATGTGAACAAAGGGGGAGATGCACTAAAGGTGGATGCTGTGGCATTATGATTTTGTTGATGTGTATAAAGGAGTTCTCCATTAGTATACAGGGTTGTCTATCTACTGGAAATGTGGAATGAATGCCCTCCCTTACATATCTCCAGCAGCAGACAACTCTGAAGTCAGAGAGCATTCTCTCTGGTTCCCCACTTGGTCAGTAGGGGATCCTTTCAGCACCACAAACAGCATCAATTCTTTAACACTTTGAGTGTCATAGGATTGTGCATTGCACACCCTTCTGGCACATAAAGCTTAGGTTAGAAAAGTACAACAACTAGTACACAATCATCCCCTCAGCTCTGTATAATTTTTCTTAGTCATATATATTGTGCACTCTCAAGGAACAAGGCTTGCACACTGGTAGGCATAGAATCCCATGTACACTGCCTGGCCCTCCCAGACTTGTTCCCTTGCCCACTAGTAGACACAGATCTCCATTTACACTGCCTGGCCCATACTTGTTCCCTTTCCCTTGCAACTCGTAGCCGCAAATCCCCATGGATGCTGCTAGAACCCCAGCCTTGTTCCCTTGAGAGTGCACAACATATATGATTAAGAAAACAGATACAGAATGTTCTTCTGGGTTGTCTACTGCTGGTGATGTATAAGGAAGGGCATCCCTTCCACATTGCCAGCCCACTGTTGGAAGTCTGGGGATGATGAGATTTGTAGTTTCCAATATCATGAAACAATTGTTGCCTTGTAACAGTTCTCTGTAGACATCTACTGAACATAAATAAACATATCTTCCAGAAGAGATTTATATTGGTTACCAGTAAAATTATGCACATAATTTATAATTTTGAAGTAAACAGCTAGAATAAGAAGAGAAGACATTTGCTTCTTATATACTTGACATTTGCAAAGACCTTTTTTTAATGAAAATGAAGTATGAACCACCCTGATTATAATTAAAAACAGTATTATGGATCTAGTCATAGTATACATAAAGGGCTAAATCTGAAAACTCACAAAATGTGTTTCAAGCCATGTCATAGGGAGAGGGTATGATCCATAAATAAGTACAGACACATCTACTTTGGGGTTAATAGACCACAGCTTTATTTAACTATTTTCACTCACATTATTATTATTGTTCTTATTCAAACACAACAATAATTAAAGAGTAACCAATAATCAATCCTTAACTGACAGTCCTTGCCAATCCATTTTTCCTTGAAACCAAGAAAGGCCAAATTGTACGGGCTCATGCTGAAATTCCCTCCTTCTTTAGCACTACAGCTGATCCCCATGTCCATTGGCACTCCCAGCTGACTCCACCATTCTTCAGCACTTCCAGCGGAATCCACCATTTTCAGCACTTACAACTTATTCCCAATGAATTACCCCATTGGCCACCACTTTAGCTTCAATGAATAACGTCACCTCCCACGACCTAAGTCTGTGGCAAACTCCCAAAGGGCTTTGGCTTGAGGATAAAATCCTCTAACTTTACCACATCAGTTATCGATCTCTGAAAACCATGCAAGGACTATCCGCCATGAGGCCCGACTGTCAGTACCTTGACCAGTTGGGCTCCCGCCACCAGGCCAGACTGTCGATGCCGCGACCAGTTGGGCCCCTCCACACCCCCTAATGCTATGGACTGTACCCCCATAACACTCACAGCACAGTAAAAGCAAAGCACACAACCCACTGGGCACACTACCCAAAAACCAGCCTCGTATAGCAGACCCTCAGACAAACCCCAACAACCAGCGAGAACTAACCTCAGACCATCCCAGCAAACATTCACTGTTCTCACTCACTTAACTCACAACCCAAACCCAGCAACTCCAGACGTACAGTACATCATACAACGAGTACATAACAGGCACCCCGTGAAATCCAAACATGCCAACGATACCCACTGTTAGCATCGGACAAACCACACAAAACCACAGGGAATAACAGCAGGAGAGCCAGACACCACACAGCGAACTGCTATACAGACACCGAATCACCTACAGATCTAGACACAGACATATATAGATATATAAATACACATACTGTACATATAAAGACACCCATACAGACATCCATCCACTGACGTATCTTCACCAGACATATATATCCATGCATCCACCCCCACTTATCATCACTCAAGAACTAAACGCAAACATCCATACATACCCTTCAAAATGGGGCAAACAAGGTTATACTGTGTGTAAGTATGAAAAACAGGAGGTCAGCTAGATACCAAGTGACTCGGCCGCAGCAAACTAAATAACCCTCAAAGCTGTTTGGGACAGGATGCCAAGGTTGAACTCGACAGACGTAGTTTAAAGGGATAGTAATACTTAAAATGTAAAAAAATATATGTTGTAGGGTTTATCCCCCTGAGTAAAACAAGGCTACTCCCACTTCTGAGAGATATTTTATTAAAAAATTATAACAGCTCAAACTTGAATTTTTTAGGTGCAATATCACAGCAGCCTGAAAATTTGCAGTGGCACTGTTGCTACACCATCCTATGGACTGCTATGGTCCATAGACCATAAATCCCCATAGGATGGTGTAGCAACAGTGCCACTGTATATTTTCAGGCCACTGTGATAGTGCAGCTAAAAAATTCAAGTTTGAGCTGTTATAATTTTTTAATAAAATATCTCTCAGGAGTGGGAGCACCCTTGTTTTATTCGGGGACATAAAACCTACAAAATACATTTTTTTACATTTTAAGTATTACTATCCCTTTAACTTTTTTTTTAATCCAATGCAGTATGTCACTAAACACACACCATACAACAACCATCCCCCACCAGAGAGATACACAGTCCCACAAAACCCATGGCCCAGCGCCTGAGTAGGCAAACGATAGGCAAAACCTACCATACAAGCTCAGACCACGCCAGTGCAGTGGGCCCCATGAAGAATCCCCTTGCCCGGTGTGCACTGGCCGGCATCCCAAAAGCAGTTCTGCTGCACACCCATGCCCTCGCCCAAAGAGTAGAGAGAAGGGAGATGTGACAGGAGGCAGAGCATCCTGGGGAACGGAGCCACCAACCAGGCATGGACCCCACTGCCGCAGCCCCATCTCCCAGCATCATCGAGGTCCCAGCTGAGAACCGGACGCACCCATCGCTCCCATGCACCTGATTCGCCACTCTCCTTCCAGAAGCCAGCACTCCAGCGTGTACACACTCAGGGCCTGTGATAAAAGCCTGGCGCCATCCACAAATGCCCACAGAGAATGAGCGTGGAGCGCAGCTTGAGGCCATAGGAAACCTACCCTCTGATGCAGCAAGTCCAGACTCCCATGCTGGACTCGCAGGCAGGGTTCTTGCTGTAATGGCATCTGTCTGCCTGCGCCGTCAGTCACTTCCTGTACAATAAGGTACAATGCAACCCCCCTCACCATTCATAGAGGAGACCGGGATGGACCACACAGAAACACAAATGCTGAAGAGGCAAGATGTCTGCTCTGATGCTTGTCTGTCAGTCTCCGAATAAGATGTATTTCTCAATAATGCTGGACTTATTCAGGATAATACAAGTATTGATATGCATATCGCTATATGAATATTTATTGGGGGGGCACTTTCATTTGAGTGAAAATTCTGCTTTAACTTGAAGACATTTTGCAATATCACTAATACAATATTAAAAAAATGGGTCCCGGTACTGATCCCTGAGGAACCCCACTAGTAAAACAATCTTTCGCTGAATATTCTCCATTGACTACAACTGTTTCCTGTCACAGCCTTATCCACTCAACTATTTTTACACCCTGACCCAAACACTGCAGTTTATTAATGAGCATTCTTTGAGGGATATGCCTTCCTGAAATCTAGATAAGCTATATCTACTGCTCCATCTTGATCTATTATTTTAGTTACTGAATCAAAAAAAATATATTACGTGTGCTGTTTGGGATCTGAAAGCTATTTAGATACCTATATTTAACAATTCTTTCCTTTAACATAGTTTCCATTAATTTTTCCATTACTAACAAAAGACTTACTGATATGTAGTTACCAAACTCTTCCCTGCTACCTAGGAACTCTTTGGATCTGCCCCAAGGACTTCAGAGTTAATTGCCGGGTCTCTGGGAACAGAATTTGATTCTTCTGCTTGGTGATTTCCCTGGAAACCACTTTTGTCCTAATTCCACAGACTTAAACAACCATTTTCAGGATAATATATTTTCAATAGGTGAGCTCTATCATATATGAGAATATATATCATATATAAAAATACATATCACAAACTGATAGAACAATACAATTCATTTACTGAAAATAAGCAATGGATTTTTTGTATTTTTATATATGATAATGCTCAACTATTGTAAATATATTATTCATTTCTCTATTTTTGGATAGAGGTTTGAGTCACTTCATACTTATAAATAATCCTTGAATCACGGTATCTAATATTTTCACTGATTATTATAGTTTTTTCCTTTATATTAGTGCTCTGTGTGTGGGGGGTACAAGAAGGTTCCCAGGTCTGGATATCAAGTTGAATTTGGATTTTAACATTAGTGTATCATTAAGGGACATTGATATTCATGGAATTGCTGGATAAAACATTGCTTTAGCCCTGGATTTATCAAATGGAGGAACACGCTGGTCATAATTCTTTATTTCCTACGTTATTCTATGTATTATCCAGAAATAGAATAGACGTTAGATACATTTTTCTGCCTTGTAGATTTCTTTTTTTTTTACTGCTAGAGATAATGGTTATATTTAAGTATTTATTACTAGGTGATAATTGAATTCAGAGATGTTAAAAAAGCATATGGTTTAAGGCTGACAATAATATTTTATTAAATATCAAAACATCAGTAAAACAGGCTTCAACTTACTGCTGAAATGGCCAGTTGACCTATTCAAATTTTTAGGCCTTATGTATAAGAAAGTGGACCAAATAATGGATGAACCAGCTGCACCACAGAGTCCAATTAAATATTTCCTTTGCAAAGCAATACATTGGAGACATCTCTAGCATTCAGTGGGTTAAAAGCCCTTATTTAAATACATGGTCATTTTGGGAATGTCCTTCTGAGTACCAGAGGGGTTTTCACTGCATTGCTTCTCAATGTGTTGGACACCCTTTAGTACTAAAAACATTATAACAATTTAGAAATGGTTGCCTGGAGAGCCACTGGTTTGTTAGGAACAACAAGAGACTACAGACAGCTTCAGAACAGTGAACGGGCAAAATGGGATTGGAGAAGGTTATAAGAACATACAGTAGGAGCAAATTAACCAAGAAGATCCATGAAAACATTTAAATATGCAATTATGATGTTTCACTAAGTCTGTCCTTATGGAAGAAGACTTAAGCGGAATTACCACGTTAAGTAAAGTCGCCCTGCAATACTTAGGCAGGTGGCGACTAGCTTAATAATAGTTATTTTACCTCTCAAAAGTAGCCACTTGTAAAATAATCCTTAAAGGGGATGTTTACCCCCTTCACAACTTTGACTAAATCATTTCATTATCAATAATAAATAATGGAAATTGTATTCTTTTAAAAAAAATCTGCCCGTTTGCATAAATTCTAAGATTAAATGTACCTCTGTACCTACTTCCGGCAGACAGTGCTGACCGGATCTGTACCATAGTCTGAACTTCTATCCAGCCTCCTCCGATGACGGAGGCTAACTGTCTGTAAGCTGAAGCACTCTCGTTGGCCAGAAATCCATCTCTGCCAATGAGAGTGCACCAGCTTAGAGACAGACATCCTCCTTCATCGGAGGAGGCTGGATAGAAGTTCAGACTATGGTACAGATCCGGTCAGCACTGTCTGCCGGAAGTAGGTACAGAGGTACATTTAATCTTAGAATTTATGCAAAAGGGTGGATTTTTTTTTAAGAAAAGAATACAATTTCCATTATTTATTATTGATAATGAAAAGATTTAGCCAAAGTTGTGAAGGAGGTAAACATACCCTTTAAGCTTCCAAGACTGATGGCCAGGTTAGTGCAGTCTGAGCGCCTGCGCCATCTGTCCCTTCCAGCGCCTTTCGGGCCAATGCAATGCATCTGTAGGGAGACCAAGACTGACAGGGCAAGCGCACAGACAAGATGTCTGCACTGATGCCTGGCTTACAGTCTCAGAAGCTTAAGTATTACTTTACAAGAGGCTACTTTTGAGAGGTAAAATAAATAAAATTAAGCTAGTCACCACCTGCCTAAGTATTGCACTTTACTTAACATGGTAGTTCCGCTTCAGTATAAGCCCTGGATGGCTCAGTCCCACAATGACTAATGTAAGCTGTTTTGGGGCAAAAAAAAATGACCCAGTGTGAGATCAAGAAAGTTTTTGTTTAAAAAAAAAAAAAGGTTCTCATTGTTTCCAGTATTGAAGCCAAAACAACTTTTAAGGGATTGGAACAACTGGTACCACAGTCACATACTCTGCATATCCCATAGACCGCTAGTATCAGGATATATATCCCATTCGTAGCAGTTTACTGCCCTGTAAAGTCGACTTGTCATGCTAAGACAAGTTAGCTTGTTTTACAGGAAATAAAATCTGCCAATTTATTGCACCAAAATAAATAGTTTTTGAGAAATTAACTTTTATATGTTGGTGGCATTTTATGCTAATTCCCTACAGAGTTTGCAAATTGGTTAT
Source organism: Rhinophrynus dorsalis (assembly GCA_037306005.1). Classification (NCBI taxonomy): domain Eukaryota; kingdom Metazoa; phylum Chordata; class Amphibia; order Anura; family Rhinophrynidae; genus Rhinophrynus; species Rhinophrynus dorsalis. The sequence continues at coordinate 378,768,980 of CM074719.1, forward strand.
GTTCCTGGATTGATTGAATGACTGATTGAATCACATGTGTTCATGTGAGTAGAAACTTGTACTGTAGGAGACCTGAGGATAGGTCTCATTGCCCTGGGTTTGTGCATCTATGCAATGTCATTTGTTACACCTTTAACCTTTTGAGTGCCATGCAATGCATTCTGTACCCCTCTGGCACTCAAAGGGATATAGTACAAAATAGATTTCTATTCTTCTAATTGCCTTCAACCTTATTGAAATGAATAGCATACCAGATGATTTATATGTCCTATGTAACAGCATTCTTCAGTACTACATATAAAGCATATCTTATAAATGTAACACTATGAACCTAATTTAACCCTTTCGAGTACCAGAGAGGTATCCAGTGCATTGCTTCGCAACGTGTTGCAGTACACTCTTGCACTCTAAGGGTAAATAATAAAAACTGGAGTAATTATGTAGCGAAATAAATTGTGCCATAGGGGACACATGCAAATCCTTCAAATTCCCATTGATTTTAATGGGGCTTTTAACCCTTTGAGTGCTACAGAGATGTGAGACCTCTCTAGCACTCTTGGGATTTAAGGCCCCATTTAAATCTTTGGAAATTTTAATTTGTTCCCAATGAGGCTGATTTAATGCAAAGAAGTGGATCAATTTTGGATCAAAACAACTGTGCCATAGGGGCTGATAAAAATTGCCCTCAAAAAAGCCTCAGTTAAATCTATGGGGCTATTTATTTTCCCATTCTTTTTATTAAACTAGTCTCATAGAGGACAAATGTAAATACTCATAGATAAAAATGATCCGTTTAACCCCTCGAATGCTACAGTGGTCTGCAGCACAATTTTTATTTGCCCCCTATGGTGCGGTTGGCTGGCCCCAAAATAACTACAGTTATTCTTGTTAAAGGGGATCTATCACCCCAGTACAAATGCGTGTTAAATGCTAGATTACCTAGCCATTAGGTGGCATTCATGAATATATTTTTTTAATCCTAAATTGGAGAAAATTAACATTTCTAGACTGCACCTCTGGATAGACTGTGGGTACAGCTCTATACCTGCAGTCTGTAATGCTACCTCCGCTCTCCTCCCTCTATCCAGCCTCTGTCTGTAGGCTGGAGTGGTCTCATTGGATAAATATCGATCGCTGCCAATGAGATCGCTTCAGCCTACAGACAGAAGCCTCCGTCATCAGAGGAGGCTGGATAGAGGAAGGGGAGCGGAGGTAGAGTTACAGACTGCGGGTATAGAGCTGTACCCACAATCTATCCAGAAGTGCAGTCTAGAAATGTTAATTTTCTCCAATTTAGGATTAAAAAAAGATATATTCATGAATGCCACCAAATCGCTAGGTAATCGTACATTTAACACGCATTTGTACTGGGGAGATAGATCCCCTTTAAATCAGCCTTTATGATCAAAGTAGAAACTGTGCTTTATTTTGTGCCTTAAAAACAATGAAGTGTTCTAATTATCTAATCACTTCATTGTTACTCTGTAGCCAGAAGCTGCAGTCTTCTGCATGTGACAGTGGTACTGACATGACAGATGGATCATAAACCAAGAGAGAAAAATGTGAGAAATCCAGAGGACTTCATTACTTTGGAAGTAGGTCACTTGCAGGGAGAGCAGAAAACTCCCACTGAGGGGGCTGATATAGTAAAAACTATATTGAATAATCTTGGAAGCAACTTCAGTGATACAGAATCAATGTGTGTTCTTAAAAGGAGTCTACCAGCCTTACACTATCTTTGATTACATAGCAGTGGGGGTCTATTGAATATTATCTCCTGGTTAATATGGAGTATGTCATGTCTCTCACATCATCCCATTAAAGCTTGTGATGAAAAGAGAAATTCTACTGTGACCTTAAGCACTGTGGCTAAGTTCCATTGAGTAATGCTGAGCCCAGGCTTATGTACTGATGAGAGCTAATCTTCAGGCTCACATTGGAAAAGTAAATTCTGTAGCGTTAGTTTTATCTGCCCCAAGAGAGACTTTGACATTGTTGGCTGGTTTTACAACTTTTTGCTTAACATCTGGGAAAAGTGCAAGTAATCTTCTTTTTTTAAATACGCCAGCAGAGTGTTGTAGACTATCTCAACAATACCAGCAAAAGGTGTATTTTGAATGAACAATGTCATACTTGTCTGCTTATTTCATTTTGCCCTCTAGCTGTACAACATATAGCTGCAAATAGAATCTATGACTGGCAGAGATTCTTGTAGACAAATTGACAAGGGACCACAGAAGGGATTAGCAGTGTAACAGCTGCTGAGCGATACTAGCTGGGTCTTGGTTACACCCATTCTTATGTTCATTGCTGTCAGACTATAGAAATGTTCAGTCTGCATAACGCATGCAAAGAAAACCAAAAATATTTAAGTTCCTAACATTATGGTTTCACACCTACACAAGATGTCTTTATATTAACCCTTTGAGTGCCAGAGGAGTATGTAACGCATTGCAAACTCCCCCTGTGATCACAGCATGTCTGCAGGCACACTTTGATCAAAAGTAATGCATTAAGGACCATCACAGGTCCGTAACACATGGACTGTCATGGCAGTCCTGGCACATCATTGGTAATTAACGGGTTAAGCATACTTATTCAATTATTTCCCTTATGTTTATTGTAATTCTCATTTCTCCAGGCAATTTAAGTGTAATTAAAATATTATTTTATGGTTATTAAAGGAGAAGCCCTTCCTTAATATACAATATTATATATTATTATAGCACAGCAGCCCCCCTTCCCTTTACCTTCCCGGTGTACCATGTTACACAGTTAGTATTTATACCACCTTAGAGGTCCTTTGCTTAAGCTTGTAACCTAAATTCCTGAAATCATTCTTAACAGACAAATGAAAATAACATTAGAGACAGATATCAAACTAGGTCAGGAGGGTGGTTTGTTGTACTACTTGTGGTTATAATCTAAACGGGCTAGAAGGGACCTCTTGCATCACACAACATAAAGCAGCTATTATTCCCAATTACTGGAACATGTTGACCCAGGCAAGGTCTCACTTCAAACCAGCAGTCTCATGTGGGATTACTGTACATGTGTGTTCAAAATTGTTGAAATGGTACAGGTACGTTCAAAGAGCTTTCCCTTTTATCTCATAACCAGCATGTGACAAAAAACTAAAGGACCGGACTACCATGTGATGGTAAATTTAAACCTTTCAGAAGTTCTCAAATCTCTGCATTTATCTTCTGAGGTCCCGGTAAATTGTATAGGGATTCATAACACGATCTTAAAGCTTCCCCAATCTGAAGAGGAGAGAGACAAGATTTACCTTTAAAGTTTAACTGCTTAATTACATTTCTCTGATTCTGAAATTTTAATTTATTTAATAAAACATACTTATTAACCCCTTCAATGCTGGTAAATGACCAACATTCTCACACACAGGGACATTAATGTTTTCAAGAATAGGAACACATGGTGAAGACATTGGAGGTCACTGAAAACAGACAGAGTTCATTCTCAGGGGACAACCATTTAGTCACACCTTTCTTTGCTATTTGCTATTAAAAATACCCCAGGCATGTGGGCTTTGCCTAGTTTCATTCATAGCACTGTGTGTAGAATTATTGGTCCAGCGCATAAACTAATTATAATAAAGTGCCAGAGTGTGCCACCAGAAAATACAGGTTAACTTTTCAAAAATAATTTAGAATACCAACAAATGGCTGTCAGATTTTGATTCTATTTAAAATGAAATAACCATCTTAAAGGGATACTAATGTACACAAAAGTAGTTCTGATTAATTAATCTTCACATTATTTGAGCTATGAAGAGTGTTATTTCAATACTGCCAGAATTGTAGTTCAAGAGTAATTGCATGATAAAGTATCTGTCTCTTGCCCCTTTTACCTAGTGCAAGCCGCCTCTCCAAAGATGTGGAATCCAGTCGCTTGATCAGACAGCTTTCAGCGAGTGACAAAACATCTTTCTGCGAGCTTAAGGAAAACCTGGCCCCTTTTACAGGTTTTTCAGGTTTTTCCTTGTGTTCACTGAAGGTTGTCTCTCTCTGCGATATCCAGACAGTCTTGCTGCTCTGAGGTGAGCAGTATTAAATCAGTAAAAGAGGAGGGAGGGGGATACTTTATAATTCAATTACTATTGAACTACAACTTGGACAGTATTGAAATAACACTCTCCATGGCCTAAATACCATGAATATTAATTGGAGCTGCTTTTTGTTGTGAAACATCACTATCTCTTTAAGGTGACAGGGCCACTTTTATATTAATACATTCTTGTTTTGTAGTTATTGCTTGCATCCCTCATCCCTGGGAAGAACTCTCCATTGGATGAATATGGTGAATTGCACAAGCATCCATTTAATCAGCATTTCTCTCTAAGCTGTGCCATACAGGTCAGGGAGCTCATCTATAATGAGTTTAAAGGGATAGTAATACTTCGTTTTAACTTTATTTTATTTTGTAGGCATTAAAAAAACATGAAGAACGATATAAGTCTTATCTCTCAAACGTTTATGGTTTGAGAGATACTCACAAGCAAAGTTTCCCCCTCCCGCCCCTTTTACCTAGTGTAAGCAATCTCTTCTTAGATGTGGAATGCAGTCCATAGACCAGACAGATAACAGAAGGGGACACTCTTATTCCTATGAAAACAATGAAATCCCTGCCCCCCTTGACAAGCTTTTCAGGTTTTTCCCTTATCTTAATTGAAGATTGTCCCTCTCTGCAATCTACCTGGACACCTCCCTTCTGCTCTGGCTGAACAGTGTGACATCAGTAAAAGGGGCGGGAGGGGGATACTTTGTCATTGAATTACTCTTGAACTAGAACTCTGACAGAATTGAAATAACACTCTCCAAAGTCCTAATACAATGATGATTAATTAGAGCTGCTTTTATTATGAAACATTACTATCCCTTTAAGGCTCCGGTACATAAGTTTTGGCTAAACCCAGTATCTCTGTTTTTGCCTCACTATAGACTTGTCCACCTACATAGGGGTGCGCCTCATAAGTTCAGTAAGATCTGGGGGGAGTGGCAGGCCAAGCGGGCGGATATCCAGATCCAACAATAGACGGGGTGACATCTAGGTGGGGTATCAGCCATGAGTGGGGGAGTGGGTGCTGAGAGCACGGGGGAAAGAGAGGAAAGTTTGGATTTTGTTAGGGGAGAGGAAGAGGCAGTTGGGGATGGTTACATTGATAAAAACAGGAGTTGCGTTGGCATGACTTATATTATGACATGAGTACTATCTATGAAAAATGTAACAATTCTGTTGTTAACCTGCTATGTTTTGCATGTATCTGTGCTATTATATTTGAAGCCAACTTGACTTGACCTGTTAGGGGAGATATTCACTTCAATCTCAATTTAAAGCAGAGGTATATGGATATTTCAGTTAATATATGTACCTCCTTTCCATGTCTTTAATATTGGATAAATACTGTTTATTTTACCAATTAATTTCCATTTTTTTTGTTAACAGGATGAAATTCTAACTGTTATCAGACGTGTTGATGATAACTGGGCTGAAGGAATGTTGGGAGACAAGATTGGGATTTTTCCTATTCTATATGTAGAGGTAAGAGGATTGCCCTTTCTCATTATTAAACATAGGCAAAAGATAATAGAAAAGCAGGACTGGAGCCATGGGAATGTACTATACCAATTATAAATGACAGGTGTCCTCATTAGAATAATAAAATGCAAACCAGGAATGGGAATAGCAGTAACAATATTTTATGTCTATATTATTTAATGTTACAATAAATTTTGTATCTCAATGTCATATAAAGGGCTATATTGTAGAGAACTAATGATTTACATGTGAGACTTGCAAAGCATATGAAGGTATGTTGTTGTCATCAAATTTGCTATCTCATTTTAGATATAAAAATATGCAGTAAATTAAATAGTGTGGAGGAGATTTATAAAAGTGGAGTTAATGGAAAAGAAGCTGTAACCTTGCCGCTGGTAGTTATAAAAATATTAAGGACAGTTAAGGAGGACAGAATGCCGTGTAGTGTGTTATTTTTTATAAAATGGAGTAAGGAAGTTTGTAAAAAGTGGCTCTGTAAATTTATATAGAAATGTCGCTATTTGCTACAATTTAGCTACAGAATTTTCACCAAGTATTTAAGGCCATGTCTGACCTGTTTTTATTATTTACGGTCACCACATTTATAAATGTAACTAAAATACTTTATAAATACCAACACTCATATAAAGCAATAAGGACATTTTAAGGATCCGTTCACAAAAATGAACAAGAACTTTTTATAAATCTCCCCTATGTTTCTTCTTTAAGGCTGCTATCAGGATGAGCAATGTAGGATTTAAAGGGATAGCAATACTTTAATATTACTAATCTCCATAGTGTAACTATTTCAAGAAGAATTCAATTGCCCCCAGTGTCATCTCTCAAACCTTTATGGTATGAGAAATAACAGTAAGCAAAGTTCCCCCCTCCTTCCCTGAAGTCAGCATTGTACTGACTGCAGGGATATCCATTTTTATTTTCATCAGGCGGGTCTGCAGCAGAGCCGAGATTGCGCTAGTAAAAAAGAATTATTTCATTGAAATGGTCTTGTACGTGTGCTTGCAAACCAAGAACACGTAGAAGACCGTTTCAGTGAAATAATTATTTTTTACTAATGTGATCTCGGCTCAGCTGCAAAGCCTCAAGCCTGTCGTACAGCAGACTTCCCCTGCAGTCAGGTATATCGCTATCTTCAGGGAAGGGGGAGGGAAGGGGGAACTTTGTGCACAGTTATCTCTCAAACCATAAAGGTTTGAGAGATGACACTGGGGGCAACTGAATTCTTTTTTAAATAGCTACACTATGGGGATTAGTAATATTAAAGTATTACTATCCCTTTAAGAATTACAGCACACAGGTGAATTAGGGCCTACATTACAAAGCAAACTAAAGAAGTGTAATCCTGCAGAAAACCCACTGCATATTTATTTATTTAAATTGGACTTTCTAACCCAATTAGTACATCCTGAATTTTTATTTTTACCCAATGGTACATTTGGTTTGTTCCTGGATTACTCATCGGCCTAGATGCACTAAAGGTCAATATGGTGTTGATATGATATTGTCAATGTGTTTGAATCACTCCGACAATTCGATCTGCACACACATTGACATATTCACCAAAATTGTTGGATGGAAGGGGCAGGTTGGAGGAGGTCCCTATTACCATACAGGATTTTCAAAGTGTTGTCAGTGTGGAAGGGATCTCCTCCCCTCACACATCACCAACACTACAACAATTCTGAACAACATTCTCTCTGCTTCCCTACCCAGCCCGGTGACTGATTCAATGATCAGAGCGCTTTCCAAGAATGAACCCGGTGACAGGGTTCATTCATTCTACACAAGTGCTTGATGCTACAAGCAGCTTATACAGCTGCCGGCAGCATCATGAAGATTCTGTCGAATAAATGGCAATTCCCGTCCAATGAAAAGGTGGAGTCGAACGGCGTTAGTTATGCAATATATGTCGACATACTAAGGGGGGTATGTCGAAGGGGGGAGCATTGTGTAGTGCTTTGTGTACTGTTTCAGTTTATTTTAACCCTTTGAATGCCACTGGAGTGTGCAATGAACATCCCTTTGGCATTAAATGCTGTCCATGGTGGTGATAGCCTTCTCTGTATGGGAAGCACAGAGAAGCTGTTCAAAATTGTCATAGCTCTCCCTGCTGTTGCTCCATAGGAAAGTACAGGGGAGATCCCAGCTACGACAGCCTGAGTGAAGTGGAGACTGTGAACTCCGTCAGCAGAGGCTGCTATTGGAGTACTGAATGAGTTGAAGTATCACATTATGATATCAACCCAACCCCTTGCATGCAAATGTGTCTCATTATTCAGCATTTCCATATGGAAATGAGTCATTATGCTTCATTACCATATGGAAGTAGGCCATTGTGATGAATGAACATTCGTATGCCTGTGGGGATTGTTTTCGATGTGTGCATCTTTTTGTCGGAGTGCCGGTGATGTAATGTCGTAGACAGTTTGGAGAATACTGAGGATGTGTTTATGACACTGCTCCAACAGAACATCGACATTGTAGCCCTCTTCGACCTTTAGTGCATCTTGACCCTCATCTTGTGTTTAAAATCCAATATGGGTTACTTATGTTCCCTTTTTTTTTTATCATTCACTATAGGGATTTGTCACTGACCAGACCCCCCATTACTGCCGATTTCATAAATTTTGACTTACTCTTGTTATGGTTCAGTCTTATGCATCTACCAGGCCTATAAGAAGTTCTCATAACATGACCATACCCAGGTTCACAAATTACCATGTTTCATTTTACTTTTTAAGTGACAAATTCAGTGTAAGAAACTTCACATGGGAATTATTAACAAGGGCATCACGGAAAAAAGCTAATGCATTGAAATTGACACATTTTAGTGGTAGGATTCTTAAGCTTGTCCTTTGCTGAGTTATGGAAAAGACATCTGTGCCTTCTGGAGATTTCTACAAGCAATAAGTCAGTAATCTGTGACAAATTTGATGCATGCATTTTCTGTACTTTATTTTTTTAAAGATTAACCAACCATATTTGCTAATTCATTGCTGTCCTTAATTAGAAGATATGACATATTTTTAAGAATGTATGCACTATATATTATCCAGATATTAATACTGTATGAAAGTATTTTACTGAGTGATCCTAAAAATGTGTTTTCATGCTCAATAGGAGGAGAACTATAGCAAAACACATATCTTACTGCTCAAAAGAGAAAATGAAAAAATGCAAAAAATGTGTCAGAGTGAAGAATGGTTTGTGGACTTAAAGGAATGAAAATGTTTTATTTTGCAAATTTTATTTTAATGTAAAGAATATTATTTCCATTAATTTCTTGCTTTTGTTTACAGAGATGTGAGCACCCACTAGCTATAGTTCATAAACCATTTCTTGACTCCATGCTATCTGTAGTAGATAGTGATGAGCGAGCACCCCAATGCTCGGGTGTTCGGGTGCTCTGACCGAGCGCCCCCGGAGGCTCGAGTGCTCGGCCGAGCACCCGAGCCCCATTGAAGTCAATGGGAGGACTCGAGCATTACACCAGGCACCCCCTGCTCTGATGAGGGGAGGGTGCCTGGTCCATAGGAAAAGGGCAGAAAAGGATGGAAACACCACAGAAATGGTTCAGGGACAGCATAGGGAGGATATCTGGATGCATCTTGGACTCCAACATCGCTGCTGGGAACGATCTTTCGCCCGTAGTACGCCATTTTTACAGACTGACCGTAAAACACACAAAAAGGCAGATAAAAACGACTTTAGGCGAAAAATTGTTACCAAACAGTATTTGCTGTATATTTACTTGTATATCATCTGCAAATTCTCCCAAAAATTTCCTCGATTTTCTGAAGTGAGGCCATGATTAAGAGGGAAACGTGCGCAGAGGCAAATTCTCCCAAAAATTTCCTTGATTTTATTGAACTGAGGCCATGATTAAGAGGGAAACGTGCGCAAAGGCAAATTCTCCCAAAAATTTCCTCGATTTTTCTGAACTGGGGCCATGATTAAGAGGGAAACGTGCGCAAAGGCAAATTCTCCCAAAAATTTCCTCGATTTTTCTGAACTGGGGCCATGATTAAGAGGGAAACGTGCGCTGAGCCGACCATCTAAAACATTATGGGTGAGGGTCTGCTGCGGAGCTGACCATCCTAAACATTATATGCGAAGGCCCGCTAGTGAGCTGACGCTATAAAACATTATATGAGAGGGCCCGCTAGAGAGCTGACCCAATAAAACATTATATGAGAAGGCCCGCTGGTGAGCTGACCTATATAAAAATTGTCAAACAGGGCCCGCTGGTGAGCTGGCCCTATATAAAAATTATATCACAGGGCCCGCTGGTGAGCTGGCCCTATATAAAAATTATATCCCAGGGCATATGGAAGAGGAGGAGGAGGATGAGAAGATTAAGAGTCAACCATATACCCGTTTTTTGGGTGGAAGGGGTGAATGGGAATGCAGAGTATTCCCATCATTGTAAATAACATATATAAAGTGAGTTTATGTTCCCCCGGGGCTTTCCTCCAGTGGAGTGGAGAAGTCAGGGGAAATCCAGGCCTTGTTCATTTTTATAAGTGTCAACCTATCAGCATTTTCGGTGGAAAGGCGGATACGCTTATCTGTTATGATGCCACCAGCAGCACTAAATACCCGCTCAGACAGAACGCTGGCGGCAGGGCAGGCCAGCACCTCCAAGGCGTAGAGTGCCAGTTCATACCACGTGTCCAGCTTGGACACCCAGTAGTTGTAAGGCACAGAGGGATCATTGAGGACGCTGACACGGTCTGCTATGTACTCCTTCACCATCTTCCAAAACTTTTCCCTCCTTGTGACACTAGGCTGCGCATCAGGGTGAGGGTGCTGGCGGGGTGTCATGAAGGTGTCCCACGCCTTGGAGAGTGTTGCCCTGCCTTTGTCGGAACTGCTGTGTGCTCCCCTTTTCTCCCCTTCTCGGTTGGCCAAGGTAGCACGTACTCTGCCGCCAGCGTTGTCAGATGGAAAATTTTGGAGCAATTTTTCAACATGAACCTTCTGGTATTGCACCATTTTGCTTGTCCTCTCCACCGGAGGAATGAGAGATGAGAAATTCTCTTTGTAGCGGGGGTCCAGAAGGGTGAACACCCAGTAATCCGTGTTGTTTAAAATGCGTATATAACGCGTGGGTCACGGGAAAGGCAGCCTAACAGAAAGTCAGCCATGTGTGCCAGAGTACCAACAGTCAAGATTTCGCTGTCCTCACCAGGAGGATGACTCTCAATCTCCTCATCCTCTTCCTCCTCTTCTGCCCACCCACGCTGAAGAGATGGAACTAAAGTTCCATGGCTACCCTCTGTAGCGGAGGCAACCGTGTCTTCCTCCTCCTCCTCCTCCGCCTCCTCCAATTGTCGCTGAGAAGACGAAGTGAGGGTGCTCTGGCTATCACCTTGTGTAAGCTCTTCCTTCCGCATTTCCACCTCTTCCACATGCAAAGCGTCGGTTTTAATTGTGAGCAGCGAGCGTTTCAGTAGACACAGAAGTGGGATGGTTACACTGATAATAGCGTTATCGCCGCTCACCATCTGTGTCGATTCCTCAAAATTGCGTAAAACCTCACAGAGGTCTGACATCCATTCCCACTCCTCACTTCTGATTACAGGAAGTTGAACGGAGAGGCGACGACCGTGTAACAGCTGGTACTCCACTACTGCCCTCTGCTGCTCACAAAGCCGGGCCAACATGTGGAAGGTGGAGTTCCAGCGCGTGCTCACGTCACACAGCAGCCGGTGAGCTGGCAATTGTAAGCGCTGCTGCAGCTTCAACAGGCCGGCCGAAGCTGTAGATGACTTACGGAAATGTGCACACACGCGGCGCACCTTGGTCAAGAGATCATGCACATTGGGGTAGGTTTTTAGAAATCGCTGAACCACTAAATTAAATACATGCGCTAGGCATGGTACGTGTGTGAGCTTGCCGAGCTCCAAAGCCGCCACCAAGTTACGCCCATTATCACACACAACCATGTCTGGTTGCAGGTTGAGTGGCGAGAGCCACTGCTCGGTCTGGTGACTAATCCCCTGCAACAGCTCTGAGGCCGTGTGCTGTTTGTCCCCAAGGCAGATCAGCTTCAGCACGGCCTGTTGACGCTTCCCCACTGCAGTGCTACACTGCTTCCAGCTACTGGCTGATGGGGGAGTGGCGCTGCGTGTAGAGAATTCGGAGGTGGAAACGGAGGAGGAGGAGCCAATAACGTAGGTGCTGGTGGAAACCCTGATGGAGGTAGGGCCCGCAATCCTCGGCGTGGGTAGCACCCGTGCCATCCCAGGGTCCGAGTCGCTCCCAGCCTCCACGACATTCACCCAGTGTGCCGTCAGGGAAATGTAGCGTCCCTGGCCACAAGCACTTGTCCATGTGTCAGTCGTTAAGTGGACCTTCCCAGTAACTGCGTTGGTCAGGGCACGGGTGATGTTACGGGACACATGGTGGTGTAATGCGGGGATGGCACACCGGGAAAAGTAGTGGCGGCTGGGGACCGCGTACCGAGGGACAGCTGCTGCCATCAGGCTGCGGAAGGACTCAGTGTCCACAAGCCTAAATGGCAGCATTTCGATGGCCAGTAATTTGGAAAGGTGTGAGGTTAGTGCTATGGCCTGTGGGTGGGTGGCTGGGTATTTTCGCTTGCGCTCAAATGCCTGGGGTAACGACATTTGGACGCTGTGCTGGGACAGGGAAGTGGATGTGGTCGCTGATGGTGCTTCAGATGGTACAGGTGCAGGGCGGGAGGTATGCGGGCCTGAGCCTTCGACAGGCGATTGGCCGGCACCGAAAACAGGGGAAGAGGAGGCAGTGGTGTGGCCTGCAGACACAGATGGGCGATCCAGGCGTTCCTCCCACTTACTACGGTGCTTGGATGCCATGTGTCGGATCATGCTGGTGGTGGTGAGGTTTCTAGTGTTCATGCCTCGGCTCATTCTGGTGTGGCACAGGTTGCAAACTACAATTCTTTTGTCGTCCGCACTTTCCTTAAAAAAACGCCATACCGCGGAACACCTACCCTTTGGCAAGGGAGATTTACGCAAGGGGGTGCTCCGTGGAACATTTGCGGGCCGGTTTGGTGCGGTCCGCCTTCTTTCTGTAGCCACACCACTGCCTCTTCCAGCCTGTTGCGGTGCTGCAGATGGCTCACCCTCAGGACTGCTGTCATCGCTCGGCTCTACACCTTCCCAGGTGGGGTCAGTCACCTCATCGTCCACCAAGTCCTCCTCCACTTCCTCACTCTGATCATCCTCCTCATGTCTTGATCCCACCACATACTCAGTCATTGACAACTGTATAACATTCTCCTCAACAAGGTCTTGAGACAGTAATAGTGGTTGATTTAATGGCAACTGTGTCTCATCATCATCATCATCATCCACTACTTCCTTTGACCTTAAATGCCGTTCACATCTGTCATCTTCTTGTGATTGGGTACCCTCTAGAGGTTGTGAATCAGGGCACAAGATGTCATGTTCCTCTGCAAGCGTGCTTGGAGAGAGGGTCAAATGAAGGATTGGTGATGAGACGAGCTCATCACTATATCCCAGTGTGGGATCACTTCTTTGACCAGACCGTCTATGGTGGGAGGAAGGATGATCAGAGTGAGGATTATGTTGACCAGACTCTTGGCTACTGAGAGTGGACTTGGTGGAAGACAGGGTGGTGCTTAACCGACTGGAAGCAGTATCAGCTGACATCCAACCGACCACCTGTTCGCAGTGGTCGGACCTCGATGCCCTGCGACGCCCTGTAAAATTAGACATGAAGCTAGGTATGGTGGATGTCTTTCTTTCTTGTGCTCTGGCACCAGGCACAGTTTCTCCGCGTCCTGACCCGCGCCCTGAACTATCAGGATCACGTCCACTTCCCCGTCCCTTTTTACCCGCCTTCTTCATCTTACACGGAATATGTGACTTTGATATTTGAGTTTGAAAACTTAACAGTATTTCTTCCTATTCTGCAACTGTGCAGAGTACACAGAATAGGCTGCTAAACTGCGGTGACGCACACTGAATGGAATATGTGACTTTAATATTTGAGTTTGAAAACTTAACAGTATTTCTTCCTATTCTGCAACTGTGCAGAGTACACAGAATAGGCTGCTAAACTGCGGTGACGCACACTGAATGGAATATGTGACTTTAATATTTGAGTTTGAAGACTTAACAGTATTTCTTCCTATTCTGCAACTGTGCAGAGTACACAGAATAGGCTGCTAAACTGCGGTGACGTACACTGAATGGAATATGTGACTTTAATATTTGAGTTTGAAAACTTAACAGTATTTCTTCCTATTCTGCAACTGTGCAGAGTACACAGAATAGGCTGCTAAACTGCGGTGACGCACACTGAATGGAATATGTGACTTTAATATTTGAGTTTGAAAACTTAACAGTATTTCTTCCTATTCTGCAACTGTGCAGAGTACACAGAATAGGCTGCTAAACTGCGGTGACGCACACTGAATGGAATATGTGACTTTAATATTTGAGTTTGAAAACTTAACAGTATTTCTTCCTATTCTGCAACTGTGCAGAGTACACAGAATAGGCTGCTAAACTGCGGTGATGCACACTGAATGGAATATGTGACTTTAATATTTGAGTTTGAAGACTTAACAGTATTTCTTCCTATTCTGCAACTGTGCAGAGTACACAGAATAGGCTGCTAAACTGCGGTGACGCACACTGAATGGAATATGTGACTTTAATATTTGAGTTTGAAGACTTAACAGTATTTCTTCCTATTCTGCAACTGTGCAGAGTACACAGAATAGGCTGCTAAACTGCGGTGACGCACACTGAATGGAATATGTGACTTTAATATTTGAGTTTGAAGACTTAACAGTATTTCTTCCTATTCTGCAACTGTGCAGAGTACACAGAATAGGCTGCTAAACTGCGGTGACGCACACTGAATGGAATATGTGACTTTAATATTTGAGTTTGAAGACTTAACAGTATTTCTTCCTATTCTGCAACTGTGCAGAGTACACAGAATAGGCTGCTAAACTGCGGTGACGCACACTGAATGGAATATGTGACTTTGATATTTTAGTTTGAAGACTTAACAGTATTTCTTCCTATTCTGCAACTCTGCACAGTACACAGAATGTGCTGCTAAACTGCGGTGACGCACACTGAATGGAATATGTGACTTTGATATTTTAGTTTGAAGACTTAACAGTATTTCTTCCTATTCTGCAACTCTGCACAGTACACAGAATGTGCTGCTAAACTGCGGCGACGCACACTGAATGGAATATGTGACTTTGAAATTTTAGTTTGAAGACTTAACAGTATTTCTTCCTATTCTGCAACTGTGCAGAGTACACAGAATGTGCTTCTAAACTGCGGCGAAGCACACTGAATGGAATATGTGACTTTGATATTTTAGTTTGAAGACTTAACAGTATTTCTTCCTATTCTGCAACTCTGCACAGTACACAGAATGTGCTGCTAAACTGCGGCGAAGCACACTGAATGGAATATGTGACTTTGATATTTTAGTTTGAAGACTTAACAGTATTTCTTCCTATTCTGCAACTCTGCACAGTACACAGAATGTGCTGCTAAACTGCGGCGACGCACACTGAATGGAATATGTGACTTTGATATTTTAGTTTGAAGACTTAACAGAATGTGCTCTAATCTGCAACTTTGCACACTAAACAGAATGTGCTCTAATCTGCAACTTTGCACACTAAACAGAATGTGCTCTAATCTGCAACTTTGCACACTAAACAGAATGTGCTCTAATCTGCAACTTTGCACACTAAACAGAATGTGCTCTAATCTGCAACTTTGCACACTAAACAGAATATATGAAATTTTTTTTTTGTTGTTTTTTTCCCCCCACACAAAATAACCTGCTGCCCCCACACACAGTAGTCCTAAAAAGGACTTTTGGTTCTTTTTTTTTCACAATTTTGCTTTTTTTCTCCCTACACTGACTTTCCCTTCCTATCCTCATCTCTCCCTGGCTAAGACTGAGCCGAACTCGCTGGTCAGGTGCTATACAGCACCCGACCACGGGTTCTGGCCAGCCAATCAGTGTAATGCCAGCAGCCAACATGGCTGCTGGCATTACACCGATGTCAGAGCCTCCCTGCACGTTTATTGGCTGCGCAGCAGCCGCAAAACGTGCGGGGAGGAGACCCGAACATGGCGGGCGAGCACATGCGGTACTCGTACGAGTACCGCCATGTGCCGAGCAGAGCGATGCTCGAGCCGATCCGAGCATCGGCCGAGCATGCTCGCTCAACACTAGTAGTAGATCATAAGAGCTCTGTTTGTATCTGTTTCACTCTCTATTTGTATGTGCACATACACAAAATAACTGTTATGATCCTTATCAGATACAGTTGTGAGACTCTTTTTATAGACTTCCACTAGAGAGCACTCTCACATTAGTCAAAGTGGAAGGACAATAGGCATTGAAATAAACAATACATGGCAAGTATACACAATTACAGAAAAAGAATGCATGTAGTTAAAAAAATTTAATATATACTATAAAAATAATATTTAATACCAAGCATTACTGCTTCTTTATGTCGCAATATGTTGCACACCCCTCCGGTCCTTAACCTTTTGATTTACAGACTTCAAAGGATTAAAGGGTAAATATGCTATTGACTTTATTATAACATTTTATCTACAGATTTGAATAGGGTTTCTAGGGTTACTATTTTATTAACCGTTTGTGGGCCAGTAGGGTATGCAACGCATTGTTTAAACTGTTAAACTGTTCCTCTTCTTTCAAATATGCTTAAAATGCAGTGTGCTACACAACATAACATAAAATTACTAATTCTATTCTCTACACTGTTGTAATGTAGGGGGACGTAATGCAGTCATACACCATGTGGTTAATAACTTTCCACTGCCTCCGGTTCAGCAGGGTATTTAGTACTCTTGTATTAATGTATGATTACCACAGAGCTTTAATTTAATGAAGTACTGAACAGTAGCCCTTCAGAAACAAGTCTTCATTAATGGAGCGTTTGTTAGTTAATTGCTTCAAGGAAAAGTGAAGCAATTAGGGTTTCAAAAGCCTTATTATGAACTAGTGACAGAAAACAGTCTTTTTTTTTTCTACAGTTCATTATATTTACTTCTGTCCAGAAATGATCACTAATGTCACCAAGCAGGGACCCGTTATCAAGAGAGTATTACAGGCCACCAAATCCTCATTTTTTGTTTGATGAATTCTACACAATGAAGAAGCAAGCATGGTACCTTATATTGGTTGTTTTCTTGACATATGTTCAGGATAGATAACTGCGAAGTTAAACACATCATTATGGTGTGTGCAGTGCTTTTATAATCATCATTAAAGCCTTAAAAATTGAAATTGCCTTCACTTTTTAATTAAACATTTGCAAATCTAAAGTACTTCCAATATAATCATTCTACAACTTAAAGGAATTGTTACCCAAAAACAAAAAATACATTTGGTTAATTACATTTAGGGCTGTATGTTCAAAAGAAAAGTGGAAGAGTTCTGGGGCAAAGCATTTGCACTAGAGAGGAGAACTAAATATTTCTATAGATTTAAATTGGGATTTTAACTCCTTAAAGGAATATTAATACTTCTTTTTATCTTTATTTTATTTTGTAGGTATTAAAAAAACATGAAGAACGATATAAGTCTTATCTCTCAAACCTTTATGGTTTGAGAGATATTCACAAGCAAAGTTCTCCTCTCACCCCTTTTACCTAGTGTAAGCCATCTCTTCTCAGATGTGGAATTCAGTCCATAGACCAGACAGATAACAGAAGGGACAATCTTCTTCCTATGAGAACAATGAAAGTACTGCCCCCTTGATAAGTTTTTCGGGTTTTTCCCTTATCTTAATTGAAGATTGTCCCTCTCTGCAGTCTACCTGGGCACCTCCCTTCTGATCTGGCTGAACAGTGTTACATCAGTAAAAGGGGTGGGAGTGGGATACTTTGTCATTGAATTACTCTTGAACTACAACTCTCACAGAATTGAAATAACACTCTCCAAAGTCCAAATACTATGATGCTTTTATTATGAAACATTACTATCCCTTTAAATTCTAGAGAGAGACATTTGTAGCTTTCAAGGAATTGGAATCCCCCATTTAAATCAATGGGCATTTTTGTAATTTTTAGTTCTCCCCTATAGTGCAAATGGTATGCCCCAGAACATTTCTACTTTTCTTTTGAACGTGTTGTACTTAATCCTTTGAGTGTCCAAGGCATTGCATCTCTATGCTTTGGCTGCCTGTATGGCACTCAAATAGTTAAAAAGTGTAGCCTTGAGTGTCACCATTCTTTTAGATGTGTACTAATTTTTTTTTATCAAATCATTTTATGTTAAATTTGTAAAACAAGATAAATAATATGAAATCAAAGACGTTATATTCATATCAACGGGATTGTGTGTGTTTACTAATAGATTGTGCAGACATCTGTAGGCTAACCCAGTTTAAGCCCTAAGATGGTAGTGAAATGTCTAATGCATTACTTCACATTCAAGTAGGTAATATTATACTTGTTAAAGGGATAGTAATACTTCGTTTTATCTTTATTTTATTTTGTAGGCATTAAAAAAATGTGAAGAACTATATAAGTCTTATCTCTCAAACCTTTATGGTTTGAGAGATATTCACAAGCAAAGTTTCCCCTCACTGTCCAAAATGGTCAAGTCTGCCATCTAGCTGTCAGATTTGGAATCCAGTCTGCAGATCAACTGGTGGCTCTTCAGCAGAGCTGAGATCGCAAGATATAAAAATAACTATTTAATTGGAAGGGTCTAAAAAGTGTGCCTCCAAACCAGGCACACTTTGTAGACTATTCGAATGAAGTAGTTCTTCTTATATTGCGCGATTTTGGTTCTGCTGTAGAGCCACGGCTGGTCCGTGGACCGGATTCCAAATCTGACAGCTAGATGGCAGACTTGACCATTTTGGTCAGTGAGGGGAAACTTTACTTGTGAATATCTCTCAAACCATAAAGGTTTGAGAGATAAGACATATCATTCTTCATGCTTTTTTAATGTCTACAAAATAAAATAAAGATAAAACAAAGTATTACTATACATTTAATCCTTTGAAAAACAGAAATATGTGTAACTAGAGCTGATTTTCAGCCAGGTAATACCAAGTTAATGAACTTGTACCTTTTGTTGTTGACAAGTAATGTTTGTTGTGACCTGGTATCTTTTATCAGTGATTCTGTACATATTTTGGCACTTTGTCTACCAAGAGTAAGGTGACCATAATGGGTGAGAGTAAATCCCTTGCATGTTAGTTAGATTTACGCATTTGTTTGTAAAAAGTCCAGGGAGAGATGCACAAAAGCATGATAAAGAGGTGATAAAACAAAGATGACTTCTCCATTGATATCACTTCTCCAAGACCTATGTTATACTATGGAGCCAATGCACTAAGATTTCTTCAGTTTTGGAGATTTTAGTGCACAGGCTCCACAGAATAATATAGCAACTGGAGAAGTTCTCTCTACTTTATCACACCTTAGTGCACCACCCCAAAACAAACATAGAAACATAGAATATGACGGCAGATAAGAACCATTCGGCCCATCTAGTCTGCCCAATTTCCTACTGTGTAAAAAAAAAAAAAAAAAAAAAAAAAAAACACAACCTCAAACCTTTTTTGGTCCTTGGTCTTTTCTTATGTTAAGGACCGCCTTATGCCTATCCCATGCATGCTTAAATTCTGTCACTGTATTGACATCTACCACTTCTGCTGGTAGGCTATTCCACTTGTCTACTACCCTCTCAGTAAAACTTTCTTACATTACATCTAAACCTGTGTCCCTCTAGTTTTAGACTATGGCCTCTTGTCCTAACGTTTTTACTCTTTTGAAATATACTTCCATCCTGTACTTTGTTAAATCCCTTCATGTATTTAAATGTTTCTATCATATCCCCTCTCTATCTTCTCTCCTCCAAGCTATATATATTCAGATCCTTTAGTCTATCCTGATATTTCTTTTCCTGTAGACCAGTCACCATTTTAGTAGCCCTTCTTTGAATTTTCTCTAGAGTATCAATATCCTTCTGGAGATGGGGTCTCCAGTACTGTACACAATATTCTAGGTGAGGTCTAACTAGAGATCTGTACAGTGGCATGACTACTTCCCTTTTTCTGCTACTAATGCCCCTAGCTATACAACCCAGTGCCCTGCTTGCATTCCCCATCGCTTTATTACATTGCCTGCTTACCTTTAAGTCATTAGAAACAATTACTCCCAAATCCCTTTCCTCTGTTGTCTCTGATAGCACAGTACCCTTAATGGTATATTTTTCCTTTGGATTTTTATGTCCCAAGTGCATTATTTTACATTTATCAACGTTAAAGTGCATCTGCCACACTCTTGACCATTCTTCTAATTTACCTAAATCATTCGCCATTTGGCTTTTTCCCCCTGGAATGTCTACCCTATTGCAGATCTTTGCATCATCTGCAAAAAGGCATACCTTTCCTTGAAGACCTTTTGCAATATCACTAATAAAAATATTAAAAAGAATGGGCCCCAGTACAGATCCCTGAGGTACTCCACTAGTAACACTCCTTTCGTCCGAATATTCTCCATTGACTACCACCTTCTGTCTCCTGTCACTCAGCCATTGCCTTATCCATTTCACTATTTTTACATCTAGACCCAAACACTGCAATTTATTTAAGAGTCTTCTATGAGGGACAGTGTCAAATGCTTTACTGAAATCTAGATAAGCTATATCTACTGCTCTCCCTTGATCTATTATTTTAGTTACCCAGTCAAAAAAATCTATGAGGTTAGTTTGACAAGATCTCCCTGCTGTAAACCCATTCTGTTTGGTATCTTGCAAGCTATTCATATTCAGATATTCAACAATTCTTTCCTTTAACATAGTCTCCATTAATTTTCCCACTACTGATGTAAGACTTACTGGTCTGTAGTTACCAGACTCTTCCCTGCTACCTTTTTTGTGAAGCGGTACTACATTTGCTACCTTCCAATCTTCTGGAACTATTCCTGTTGCTAGTGACTGATTGAATAATTCTGTTAAAGGTTTTGCCAGAACACACTTAAGTTCTTTTAATAACTTTGGGTGTATCCCATCTGGACCCATTGATTTATCTATTTTTACCTTAGAAAGTTGAATTAGAACTTCTTCTTCTGTAAACATGCATGTTTCCCATGTCTTGCCATTTCTTTTTTCTAACAGAGGTCCCTTCCCTTCATCTTCCTGTGTAAAAACTGAACAGAAATATTCATTGAGACAATCAGCTAGCCCTTTATTCTCATTTACATCTTTTGTTTTTAGTCTATCTATTCCTTGTTTCATTTTCCTCCTTTCACTTATATATCTAAAAAATGTTTTATCCCCCTTTTTTATTGACTCGGCAATTTTTTCCTCTGTGTGTGCTTTGGCACATCTAATAATACATTTGGCCTCCTTCAACCTAGTTTTGTACCGATACCTATCTTCTTCCTTCTGCGTCTGCTTAAATTTCTTAAATGCTTCTTTTTTCCCTTTTACTATATTTGCCACTTCTGCTGAGTACCACAGTGGTTTTCTTTTTCTTTTACCCTTGCTGACATGTTTAATGCAATGTTCTGTTGCGTTTAGTAAAACACATTTCAGATAATCCCATTTCTCCTGGACTCCATCTAAAGATCTCCAAGTTGTTAAAGACTGACATAAAAATGTTTCCATTTTAGAAAAATCAGCCTTTCTAAAGTCTAGAACCTTTTTTTTGTGTGGTGCAACTCAGCCTCTGTTTTTATATTAAACCACACAGAATGATGATCACTGGAGCCCAAACACTCTCCTACAGCTACATCTGATACAAGACCTGTCACCCTTTCAGCTGACAGGTAGCTGGACTTAACGAGTGCTGTGGCTAAATCCACAGGCTTCAGATTTTGCATACATAGTTCCAAAGTCTCTCAGGTCAGTGTATCTCACAGAGTTGGTATGACAGGTATGGCCTGACCCCTGACTGTCTCCCTAGCTGATCCACAGACACTTGCAGCTCTGGCTTCTTCAGCAGGTCTTCCACAGGATAAGATCTATCAAGAAGGCAAGGAAAAAATCAGAATGGTGGATTCAGATCTAAATTACCTTCTGATTATATAACACTATATAACCAATGTGATTAGCTATTTATTCACTTGTTGTAATATTACTGTGTTAGCCCCAAATATATCAGTGGCTCACTTTAATAAAAAACAAATCTAAGCCTGCTTGAGACCTGTATCTGTTAACTTCTAAATATCAAAATCAGAGTATTACAGTGCCATAGAGAAGGGCTCAAAATTTCCACTCGCCACTAGCCAATGGCGAGTGAAAATGTAACCCTGGCGAGTAGAAATTCAGCCCTGGTGGGTATGTTATGGCTTGCAGTGGCGAGTAACTTCTCAGGTCTGGCTAGTAGCAAAGGACTTCAAATTTTAAGCCCTGCGCATAGAGCATAACGATTTTGACAGGGTAACTATGACACCTATTTATTTAGATAGAAAACAAGCCAAGAGACTGATTTCACAACTTGATACTTCAAAATGGCATTAAAATGATCTTACTCACTAAGAAGTTTAAGAGTATACTAGTATAAAAGCCCGTGTACATGGGCCAAGGTGTGGGTGATGTTAACCCTTTGAGTGCCGGAGGGGTACGCAACGCATTGCTTTTCAATGCGTTGCGTACCCCTCCGGCACTCAAAGGTTAAAAGGCCGGTCCTGCTCTGCATACTGCTGTCACTCATGTGATGTGCTGTAGAGACTGCCTGAATGCACAGAATGCTCCCAGCCCAGAACTCCCAGCATTCCGCACAGAATGCTCCTAGCATAGAACTCCCAGCATTCCGCACAGAATGGTCCCAGCACAGTACTCCCAGCATTGCGCACAGAATGCTCCCAGCACAGAACTCACAGCATTCTGAGCGTTCGAGTAGTCTCTACTGCATATGACGGATTCTGACAAAAAACCTAGCGAATTATTATATAGGATTGGTACATTTCAAGGTATCCAGTCATGCTGAATCTGAGTATAATTTGAATTCAATACAATGACTTTAGATTCCTAGCCAAATAAAATCCCATTGATAAAGATAAAAAAACAACTAGCGCAATGGTTCTCATCCACTTTAGATATCCTTTCATTGCTAAAAGAAAGAAAAAAAATGAATGTTGAATTTCAAATAGTTATTAATGGAAACTTTTATGAACAATTTATTTTTTCTTGTTATTCTGATTGTAACACCTTAAAAGGATTGAAATGTTTCATAATAAAAGCAGCTTTAATTAATCATCATAGTATTTCGGCCTTGTAGAGTGTTATTTCAGTTCTGTCAGAGTTGTAGTTCAAGAATAATTGAATGGTAAAATATCCCCTCCCTGCCCCTTTTACTGATATAACACTGCTCAGCTCAGAACAGCTGGGAGGTGCCCAGGTAGACTGCAGAGAGGGACAATCTTCAATTAAGATAAGGGAAAAATCTGAAAAACCAGTCAAGGTAGGCAGGGTTTTCATAGTTCTCAGAATAACAAGATTGCCCCTGCTGTTATCTGTCTGGTCTATGGACTGGATTCCACATCTGAGGTGAGCAGTGTTACATTAGGTAAAAGGGGCGGGAGGGGGATACTTTAACATTCAATTACTCTTGAACTACATCTCTGACAGTATTGAAATAACGCTCTCCATGGCCCAAATACTATGAAGATTAATTGGAGCTGCTGTTTTTGTGAAACATTACTATCCCTTTAAGATAACTATTTATGTATTTAGAACTTTTCTTACTCTTGAACAAATGACCTGTAAAATGTTAGGTGTGCCACAAATATTCCAGACTGTGTATTAGGAGTGCCAGGAGCAAAAATAGACTGAGAACCACTGAATTAGATTAACAAAAAAAAATATATGGTTTATTGTGGAAAAAGGGAAACTTCCCCTTTGATAATAGTGGCCATTGCAAGTTACTAAAGGAACACTTTGTAACTATATAATACCATTTTAGGTATACCTTTCCTTTAAAGGGATAGTAATACTTAAAATGTAAAATATATATATATATATGTTGTAGGGTTTATCCCGCTGAGTAAAACAAGGTACTCCCACTCCAGAAAGGTGTTTTGTTCAAAATTTATTACAGCTAAAAGTTGAATTTTTTAGGTGCAATATTACAGTGGCCTGAAATTGTACAGTGGCGCTGTTGCTACAACATTCTATGGAGATTTATGGTCTATGGACCAGAGCTGTCCATAGGATTGTGTAACAACAGCGCCACTGTACAATTTCAGGTCACTGTGATATTGCACCTAAAAAATTCAACTTTGAGCTGTAATAACTTTTGAATAAAACACATTTCAGCAGTGAGAGTACACTACAATATATATTTTTTTACATATTAAGTATTACTATCTCTTTAAGTGACCAGGTTGTAAAGAAAGTTAGGTTAATCTTAAATGTATATGCTACTCAAAATCAGACTATTACACAATGGAACCATATACACATCATTAGAAAGTATTTAACACATAATTTAAATTATAATAAAACAAAGCTAATGGAGAATTTTTCACACCAAAACATGTTTAAACTTACATTATACTGTTACAATATAAAGGTCCCATTTTGTGATGCTACGAGAGCACTCTGTGTAAGTAAATGGACTCATGCTAGTTAATAATAGGCATATTATTAGAAAAATATAATTAGAAGCATAGCATATTCTTGTTTAAGTGCACAATTAGGCTGATTTGCAGGCAAATCTATACCACAGGAAAAAAAAAGTTTCCAATAATTTCTATGGAGATTTTAAAGTAGACCTGTCATCTTGCATTTACGTTTTCATATTTGAAAATGTATTCATAACTGTTATGATGTCCAGACACCATCAGACTAATAGCTAAGAAGATAATGATGCTTTTATTTCTAAAAAAAAAAAAAAAAGTGAAACTCTCTCTCTGTGGTACCATATGCTGATTTAGCTCTGTACAACACTTAATTAGCATACATTAGAATATGGTAATACTCTCTGAAAGCTCACATGCAGAAATAAAAGTATGAATATATCCTAAAGTATGTATCTGCTGATCTTTTGACTAATATGACACATACACGGTTTTTAATTAACTATTCATATATGCAAATGTGAGTTCAAGCAGACATGTCCACTTTAAACCATTGGTTGGTAGAGGGTTATGCAATGCATTGCAAATCAATGCATTTCATTTGTGTACTCCAGTGGCACTCAAAGGGTTAGCACCTTGAATGTTAGCAAGTTCTACAGTGCACTGCAACTAGTTGAAGCCCTCTCTTACATTCAAATCCTTTAAATCAATGAAAATTTATATTTGTGCCCAAGGTGCTCCAGAATTTCTCCAGTTTTGATTAGTTCATCGGCCAGACTGAGTGGCTTACCAGGTGTCCTTTGTTTTCCATTAAACTTTACACTATGTTCCAAATGTCGAGCACAGAATGCAATGGGCTCCTGGTTAGCTACACTGCTTGCACCTGAATGGGAACCCATAATGGGATTCACTTCTTTTGTTATGCCTTGTGTCCCTCTCCATGCAGATCATGAGCAATCACAGCAAAAGGTATAATAACTCTTGTTATAGCTTCATGTTCTCATCAACAGTTTTACTTTGTTGCTTAAATCAAATGTAAAGCAATGGATTTTGTGGCAAAAAGTTGAAATTTATGTTGGTCATGATTCATGACCATTTTATTCTTTTTGACATAATTGTGAATGTCAGTTCCTTGTTTCTGGGTTAGAGAGCAGCATGTTATTGAATTGTCAGACAGTACTCTCTGCAGGATTACATGCTCTTTCAGTGTGCTTGTTAGTAAAGGTCATTTTAGTAACAGTCAATTTGAAGTCTCATTTAGTCTTTGAAAATATTTGAAATATTGCCATTGCATTAATTCTGTCTAGGCAGATCATATACCCACCAACTATACCCTCCAACTGGACCTTTCAGCTGGTACAGTAACTTTTTTCAGCACAGAAAGAAAGGGTAACAGAGAGAAACTCAGGCACGAGTTATAACAAACTATCCAACATAATAATAATTAATTTACAGGAAAGAAAAATATCAGGTCACATAAAGAATATCTCATTATTGTATATATAATTACTGTATGTGCAGTACTGATTACTGTACATTACTCTATATATATAGTGAAAATGTCGGACAATATGATGAGTTGGTAATAGGACCGTGTGGTATGTGAAGACAGTGTGGATAATGTACTAAGAAAAGCTGGAACATTTATGGAGCAAACAAACTGCTATATTTTGGGGAAAAACAAAAATCCCTGCAGATTTAACCCTTTGAGTGCCAAAGAGGTATTGTGCTGCAATGTGCTGGGTACCTCTCTGGCACTCAAAGGGTTAAACAGAACCTTTGGCCCTTTGTAGGCTCTAGAGGTTTCATAACCCATTGTTTTTTGAATAGCCGAAGACCACTCTAGCATTCAAGGGTTTAAACTGTCCCATTTAAAATCAGTGGGCATTTTTATTTTCCCCTATGGTGCAGTTGGTTTGCACCAAAATGATATAACGTTTGAACAGAAGGCCCCTAGTGTATCTTCTAGCTAGAGAAAAGACCTTTGCAAATAACCGACATAGCTAATTTACAAAGTGCTGCAGAGATTTATTGCATAGGACATAATCTTGTTATCTGCAGCCTATAGCAACAAAATCATTTTTATAAAGAACAGAAGTATATCAGCTATCACCTCTGATGTAGTGTCTCTATCACTCCCTATGCCTCTCTCCCTGTCAGCCATTTTATTTATACAACAGATAACAATTATTTGCCGGATAAGAATATGAAACTTTATTCTAGGTTTATTTTTCTTTAATGACTTTATCTCGTACCAGTTAAGGTGAGAAGGTCTCCAAAATAGGAGAGACAGTGATACAAATTATAAAAGTATGTACTCCTCTTTCCATGCTCCTGAGCTAGTAAATCTGTGAGTCTAAAAGGTCACTTGTTTGCTGTAATATAATGTGAGACAATAAATGTTTGTAGAATAAATAGTATTGCAGGTCACTAGCTGATACATAGAACTAACACATTTGTTCTGATTCTTCACAACTGAATGTTAACCATATGGCCTATGTTCTTAGTCTAACGACTCAGTTTAAGGGCTCTTTCAAATGGGCGACAGGACTGAAGCACCTCTCCTGCTTTATTTCTGTTGCTCATAATTTTCACTCTACATTCTGCATATTGCTCTGACCAGCCAAGAGCAGGAGGGGTATGTCTGATGCTGTCCCATGTAAGTGCAAGCCAGTATTATTGGCTGGTACCCATCTGGGTTTCCCATTCTTTGGCATTTTCAGTGAGCATGCTTGTGTGAAACGTCTGCTGGGGGTCCCATAGCAGCCATGCAGAACTTCCTTTCTGCATCTTTACTGCATTCCTGTGTGAACGTAGTAAAGATGCAGTATGCTGGACTTTGTAGCTTTCATGCAAAGTTATAGTCGCCCATGTGAAAGACACCATAGCCCAGCTTAGTACCTTCAATAATGGGAAATATCACCAGTGCCACATTGCTGTGTAGGTGTCACTAGTGTCAAAGAGGCCTTACCTTTTTAGAATGCGAGTGATGTGTAATCACTAAGGTGCAATAAAATGGTGATAAAGCAAAGATGACTTCTCCAGTGATATCGGTTCTCCAATTCTTATGTTATTCTATAGAGGCAACGCACTAAGATTTCTTCAACTTTGGAGATCTTAGTGCATACCCTCCATACAATAACATAGGAATTGGAGAAGTGATATCACTGGAGAAGTCAACTACTCTTTTGTTATGTGTAATCAGGGAGATGGCACATCCAACTAAGTAGTTGTTAAATGCATTAGCTATTGTTTCATTGCACTTTTTTTATAGTTGAGTGTTAAAAATGGTTATGGGGTTTGTAGATATTTTTAATAACCTTCCAAAAGTTGGTCAGTATTGATACGTTACTGTTCAAGTTGTCAGTAAAATATAGAGTTTTGGCTAGTTTTGTTTCCCTTGTGAATTCCACAATTGTCTGTAAGCTGTATTATCATAAGTGAAGCCAGTTTGTTCAAAATTTGTCCATAAGGCATCTCTAAAACTGCAACTGTCACAAGCGAAGGCTATAGGCCCTGCTGAGACAGTGGGGAGAGTGTGGGAGTGAAAGGGTTAACAATACCAGACCCCCGTTCCCTGTTACTATTCTGAGCAACCACCAAATTAACCCATGAAACCCCTCCTGCACTATCACCCCAGTACTACAATTTGCTGCCACCACCAAGACTTTATCTGGACGTCTTAGGTTACCCCAAAAACAACAATTACAGTATAAAATCACCTTAATAATCAGACATATATAATTAACCCCTTAGTAACATGTGCTACCTGAGCTTCCTTCAGAGTAGTGCATTCATTTTAGAGAACAGAGACAAGAGCTGATTAATTGAACATATAATCTGAAAAAAGGCTTCACAGTGCTAGTAACAAAAATACAGAAATAAAGGACATACACAAATAAAGATTACACATTGGCAAAACAGTCAATAAAATAAAATGGGAGAAACACAAGAAATCCTTAAATACAATTACCGATATTTTAAGAGTCCTTGCGGGAGCTTCAGATGGTATTTCCCCCTTCAGTTGTTACAAAGAAATTCACTGTTTTTATCCAAAATCACATATTAAATATTTTCCACAGTTCCTTCTAAGAGACCAGACCCCCTAGGTGTTACCTGGGAGGGTCAGGGGCTTGGCCTGACAGTTTATGGCCCACTCAATCAGACCTGTCAGGGATGTTACTGCAGAGTTCTACCTGAAAAATCATAAGGCTTCCCAAAACATGCAAACCATAGCACACCTCTATAATGTTATAATAATCCTATTCTGGTTGCAAAGTGGCTATTTTTGTAAATCATAGCAGGAACACCTCCCTCTGGCATTGGTACCCACCAAAAGGATAAAACCTGGGCATTTTAAATATATAGTTTTACTGAACCATTCTACACTATATATACATGTTCTCCCTATTTCATAATATGTGACTGTCCCCTGGATGAACTCCATCAAAGCAGAGGGCTCAATACCTTTTTTATGACACTCTATATGTTCTGCTCTGGTGATTCCTATCTACTCAGCTAATTTTATGGCCTAGGACTAGCGCACTTTGAATAACATCCATTCTGATAACAGATGAGAATTGGTACCGTGTTAGCCGTAGAAATACAGGAGGCAAATATAGTTTTTGATACCTTTTATTGGCTAACTAAGCAGATTTAAATGCAAGCTTTCAAGACCTTAGGTCTCTTCCTCAGGCATGTTATACAGATAAATATGAAACATATCAAAAACTATATTTGCCTCTTGAATAACATCCAAATACAAAACAAACAAACAAATTACACAAACCCAACTCATGCCTTGGCATGACAGCAACTGAAGCAGGCCAATGGAGAGCAAGGGTAGTTGGGCCTCCCTTATCATGACCTTCTTTAGTGGGACATGGTTATTACAGACCTGCAAGAACTCTGAGTTAAAAAAGTGAATTGCTGAGTCTAGGTCAGGTATTACATTTATTTTATATAACAGCAATTTCTTAGATCATTTAGGAAAGACTGGTGATTACATTTCCTGAATTATAGAGTACAATATTTGATTGCCTTAATTTTTCGAACACTGTGGACAAGGGAGAGATTGCTAAACACTATTGCTAGTATGCCTGATTCTTGGTTTCCACTAGGGTCGGATGAAAGGATCCAGGCCAACAGAGTATGGTTCAATGTTTTGTGATTTATATGAGTAGGGAAGGAAATAGTTGCAATAAGTTCAATATCTTAAACAGTGAACAGAATCTGTAATTTCTTGGGTCCGGATAATTAACATTAAAGTCTCCAAAAAACATCAATTCGCTTTTCTTGTTTTGAATAGCAATCTCATTGAGAAGGTGGGCGGTATCTGAAAGCAATGCCAGCAATTATGATTTGTTCAGTGTACAGAAGAACAATTTTGCCAGAAATTTATTCATATGTGCTAGCGGTACAAGAGTAATTTAAAATAGTAAACTTTATAGACTCTTGTGTGTGTGTGTGTGTGTGTGTGTGTATGATTATGCCTCCTCCTTGCTTTTGCTCAATCATTCCTAAAGCATGGGTATCCTTGAATGGCAATTGCAGTATCATGCATTTTAGGGCTCAGCCAAGATTCAGTAAGAATAAGGAGTTTGGGTTTGTAACCATAACATCATGCTTTTAATTTATCCATTTTGGGTAGTTTATGGCTATGTTGCAATGGACAAAAGAAAGTGCTTTTTTAAATGGTAAGATGCCTTTTGTTGTGGTTTGAAGTCCAGGTTTCGTTTCTAAGTCATTTGCCAAGGCAAATAATAAAAAGTTTACAAATATAGTAGATTATGTCTGTGGAGCAACTGGCAAAATGGTGCCTTGGTTGCTTTGATTACTGGGGAAGGGTGAGCTTGTTTTTAGCACTCTCCACCAACACTCATAGGGTAATGCACATGTGTGTAGATGTACATGGTGGATTAGTGTGTTGTCATGGGGGTCCGGAGGGGGGGCAAGAGGGGCACTTGCCCCCCTACAATTACCCCCCTCCATATAAATAAAGGGGCTAGATGGGCTGACCTGGGGTCATATTATGGCTTTGCCCCCTCCTGGAAAAATGTCTATGGACACCACTGTGTGTTGTGGAGCAAGTGATGAGTATAATTGTGGGGATAAATGGAAAAGTGGAATGGTTAAAACAAATAAAACAAAATATGTTCATTTTGGTATGCATCACAAGGATTGGAGGGGAGAAAACAGGAACTCAGAAAACAGGTGAAATATCACAAACCTTTTGATTTCTGAAATACAAATGCATCTCTTTGTAACACTCATCTCGTCTCTCCTAATTTTCAATCCCTCCCTCTTTGTTTACTTGCCTGTTGTCTTTAGTTCTTTGTGCTGCAGCTGTCCTTCTCTCCTGTCCACCACTCCTGTATAACTCTCTTGTCCAACTCTCATAGACATGGTTTTTGCCCTGTTTTTGAACCCATAGTACAGTGCATAATGTGCAGGTGTAGATCTATGTGAACATAGATGCCCTAAGATTTCTATAACCTTGTGCAGTGTGCTAAAGCAGAGAAAAGGCATTATAAATTATACTGATAGTTAAGCTTCTATATAGATGTCACAAGTGATGTATTTTATGAACAGAGAGAGAGATATACGATCTATATGCAAGACTAATGATAAGTAAGACTTTTATTATTGCACACATATTCTTTATTTATACTCTGCTAGTCATACTGGATTTACTAATGATATAGATTATTACTAATCATACTTTTTTATATTTCTGTACAATTCATGGTATATGCATTATATCAATATATCTATATATTTATATATACCTGTTTAAGTATATTTGAAACTCTCTCCCTTTCTTTATTGTACTCACAATACTCTAAAGAATTCTAAGACCATTCTACATATACTGTATAATATCAAGGGTAAGGTAAACTTGTACCGAGGGTAGGAAATAACTGCCACCAGAGTCTGTATATGGGAAGAAAGGTACAACCTGCTACATTATAATAAACAGTGTTCCATTAACACTAACCAAAGATTATATATAAAATGAATGCTTCAAAACTGTAGATAACATTCGCTTTTTTATATATTTAGAACTCTCTTCATCTCA
This sequence comes from Rhinophrynus dorsalis, assembly GCA_037306005.1. Classification (NCBI taxonomy): domain Eukaryota; kingdom Metazoa; phylum Chordata; class Amphibia; order Anura; family Rhinophrynidae; genus Rhinophrynus; species Rhinophrynus dorsalis. The sequence goes on from CM074719.1 coordinate 378,800,213, forward strand.
CTCTGCAAATTCAAATTTCTTTACAGAGCACATCTTATTAAATTCTATTGAACAACATGTAAAATAATTATCCTTTTACATATCACTCCTCCATTTTTTGCCTCCCTATAATTCATATTCTGTCCCCAAACTGTTCCTAGTTTCTACCCATCTCCTTTGCTTCTCTTCATCTCCCAGGAACTCCTCCCAGCCCATCTGGACTTAGTGGTCTGCAAGTAAATTTTTGTAATCTCTTCTCTGATCACATCGGACAATCCCAGACTTTCCAAACTTGAAACACCCCCTAAAATCTAAAGCAAACAGAATGACTTATTAAGATGGAGTTGACACACTAAAGTAGTATATATATGAATATGCATCTTCTTATATTCTTATTTCATTACAGTCTTCCAGACAATAGGCTTCAGTAAACATCCTTAAGAGAAAAATCCTACCTATGGTTCTTTAGTCTAATTTTTATTGGTTTGGATATATAAAGTTACTTGTAATAGACTAGAACAGAGATCAAATATAAACAAATACAGATTTAAATATACCTGACTGCTATATGATGGACATCTACCAAATTTCAGTTTGTTAAATAAACTTACCTTATAACATATTGCTAAGGTATAGTTCACCTTTAATGGAATCTTCTTCATATAATGGCCAGACAATGTACCAGTGCACTCTTATTTACTTCAAAGGAAGGCAGCCTGAGAATTTACAGCTTTTGTGGATTACACCTCCATTGGCTGGCTGAGGATGATGGGAATTGAAGTACATAAGTGCTGGAGGCCTTGCCTCTTCTCATCCCTGATGTACATTCACCAACTGTTTTGCCAAGTTAGACTTCACTTTACTTTACCTTTTTATGGAGTATTGAACATTTCTTATATTTTTTAGATAATTAATTTGCATCCTAAGCAGGCCCCAGTATAGCAGAGTGGCTATTCTGAATACATTGCTAGCCATCATATACAACTGTATGATATGTTGTGTATCCCCCACACTGCCCATCCCCATAGTGCACAAAACAGGTCACATGTGCCTATATTAGTGTAGAAGCACATTCACACATTCCACCGATTAACCTTCCCTTTCCCAGGAGTACATCTAAAGTTTGGTAACTATCTGCTCAGACCTGATAAGAATGTACTTCAAATGGAAACTTTTCAGCTGCTCACACTTCTACTATATATGAATTGTCAGTCAGCTGTGATGATTAAGAGTATACAGCGTGAAACGTGTTGATCTGTGAGTGGTCGAGCATAGCACGCTTTCCTGGGTATATTTGAACACCTCCCTAGTCTCTCTTCTATTGCTTCAAAGATATCGGTATGTCAAGGATTTTATCACTTTATATTGTTTATCAATAAAGGTGACAGTGATTTCAATTGCACTTGCAAGTGTGTTTATATGAGCAAATTTTTCTAACTGATAACAATGTACCCATTTTGGATAAATAATATATTTTACATATTGTGAGATGTGTGTAAAGGGTTTAAACGAACAATAGGGCCATATGTTCAAAAAAGTAGCAAAATAGCTTTTGTCATTTGTAACGACTTTTCAAAGTACAGTGTCGTTGGGCTCATTAATATTTTCAGAGAGAGTCGGTTATGATTGGAAATATGTCGTTTGTCCTGATTGAGACAGTCGTATGTAACGACAAAAAAATGTCTTAACGACAAAAATGTCTTAAAAAATGTCTTAACTAAGGACAAAAATGTCTTAACTAAAGGCAAAAATTCTTACATTCCGAACACATTCTCTCCACTTTTTTCCTTCATGTACAAATTTTGATTTTTGAAAGATATTGTTTGTCGTTAGTTATGACAAATTTTCTTTTCCTCTATACAACACTGGAGAATAGTTTAGCTGTGCCCTTGCCATGCCCCTTCGCCCGTCAATTCTGGAGTTGTGTCGTACACAACGGACATTACTAGTTTTTTGTTGTATACTCTATAGAAAATATGCTGTTCATGCATTCAATTACTTATTTTTGTCTTTCATACGACAATTTTTTGTTGTTATCTCTTTGAACATATGACCCTAAGACCCAAAAATTACATAGGCCGAAATAACTTTAAATATCATGTACTTACCGCTGATATATGTAAAAATGTTTCATATGTTGCATCTCTAAAATATGATCCTAAACTTGCTTTTTAATACATATTTAACCCTTTGAGTGCCAGAGAGGTATCCAGTGCTTTGTGTTGCAATGCATTGCATACCTCTTTGGCACTCAAAGGGATGCTTTGTCCTAATTAAAAGAGCATTCGTTTAACCCCTTAAAGACCAGTGGGCTGGTTTCCCTTTAAGGACCAGATGGTGTGCCGGCACATGTGACTGATCACGTGCTGTGTGCTGAATGGGGGTCTGATGGTGACTGCTCCAATCTTGGAGTGGTCAGTTTCAGACCCCACTACTACTCATGGCACCCCAGCATGAGCGTTGTGAGTAAAAATATGTGAAGTGCCAGGATCGTCACCAGTTCTTTAGGTAAGGACAGCAGAGATGGTCCTGACACATCACTGGTCCTTAAGGGGTTAATGGTATTTGTGCTGTTTGTATTGAAAGATAAGAACTAAAATCAGTTAACTGATTATGTTTAGAGCCCACTGCTCCTGTATTCTAAAGTCTGCCTTCTTATCTCAGCCCCTTCATAGATAATCCTGGACAATTAATGAAAGCCCAGGAAAATACAGGAATGTTTGCTCCCTTAGAGTTTATGAAAGACTAGGTTAGCATGAAGTACACTATATTTAAGTGTATATAACCCCAGTTCATTTTTTTGTGTTATTGTACCCTTAAATCATTAGGAGAGTTTGCTTTTTCATAAGCTAAAACATTTCTGGACATAAGCCCGAACTGTACAGAAATGTTTGTGTCTGTTATTGTTATCTGTTATACTGCTTAAATACTGCCCAGCTGTTATAATAACATCCCCATGCGCAAACAAAAATCTTATTTTGTCACACTTTCATATTTTATGGTTTTGTATCTCTGTAATATGAAATGGAGTGGCTCCAAACTTTGGAATGGTTTATACATCAGTGAGTTTATATGTTGTATCTGACTTTTTCAGTCGCTGCACATTTTGGAGAAAGGGCCATATTACAATTGAGCTTAACAGAATTCTTGTCATTTTATGTTATTATTTTAATAATCTATTGTTGGCAAAGAGGATTATAATGCATCTTTAGCTGAAGATTTCAGGATTATTAGTTTAATGATGTATATATAGTGGATGCAATTGTTTAGCAAAATTCAAGTACTATTCTGGCATTTACTAATGTTTACAAATCCAATCCTTCAGCTGCTTTCAGATTTTAACTCAGTTAAAAAAAGTTAATTTCTCAACACCTCACTACGCTCATGAATAATAAACAAAATATAGTTTGAATAGTAGAATAAATGGGATATATGTCTTCCTATTTCATCCTTAAGATTCAGTGTGCTTTTTCATTTGTACTATTTAGCTTGTAAATAATGACACATCTTCTAGCACATGCTGTTCGCGTATGATACTTTCCATCGTTCCCATGACACAGATGAAATCATAACTTTAAAATATGGAGAATTTGTTCTGTAGAAAATAACATTAATAAATGTGGCACAAAAATGTACTAAGGGTAGAAAAGCTTGCAGCAAATCAAGAATGGATAATGGTGTAAAAAAAGGTAATATATAATTTTAGAAGTCTGATTTACTGAGCAGAACAAGAGCAAACCAACTATACCCTAGGGTATAAATAAACATTCCCAGAATGCCACGGATTTAAATGGGGCTTTTAAACTCTTGAATGATTGCATACAACTGGTTAAAAAAACTATTTAATTCAGTGTACATTTTTCACTGATGGTACAGTTGACTTTCTCCAGTTCATTTTAGTACATCGTCCTCACTGTCTTCATCTGTGGGTAATTGGACAGATATGTATTTATGCTGTCTTTATTGTTTCTAAATGTTGGCTCTTACTTTAACCCTTTGAGTGCCAGAGGAGTATGCAATGCTTTACTCTGCAATGCATTGCATACCCCACTGGAACTCAAAGTGTTAACCCCTTGGGGACCATTAAAGGGGGTTTTGCTCACCCCTCTTTTATGGGTTCACTTTGTGATGTTACTATTTTTTGGGTTAAAAATGACAAGCAGAGTTGAGGGCATAATTCCATGTATAAGATTTTTATTGTCCAGGTTTAGTGAATGCCAGTGATATTAAAGGTAGTTTAAAAAATAATCCAAAAAGTGACTGAAATGTTTTCTATGCCAATTTAGTCTACTATATATTGACTACATGTTCTAGCATCTCTCTCCTTTATATTTTCCGTCATGTCTTTGATTTTTTTCAAAAAAGCTTTGATAAAAAAATAAAATAAAAAATCAATAAATAAAAGTAGCCAAACTTCCCAATCTTGTACTCTAGCTGTAGTCCAGCCTGGTTTACTGCTGTCAGAGCATGTTTTGGAACCAGTGTGATTATAAATTGAGCTGACTTTACGGATACCTCCATAGCTTATTGAAGTGCACCTATAATGTATTAACACTATCCTATATAATAATTCACTAAATGTGTTTGTCAGAAGCCGTCATGCGAGGTAGAGACGGCTGCACGCGCCTGCAGTCATGAGCACTACAGACTGCCCGAGCCATGGCTGAATTCGGGGCACCCTGCTCCGCATAAGCTGCGGCGCAGGCAGTCTCTACTGTGCATGACTGCACAGTGGCAGTTGCTGGGTGGCATTGTGGCCCGTGTACACGGGCTCTTCAACTAGTTATTTAATAGTAGAATAACTATATAATATTATATCCTGTATTAACCTATACCAGAGAAATAATTTGCACAGCCCTTTGGTCCTCTAAGGTTTAAGCAATTATCAAAGAATAATGTGAACGCATGTGCTAACTAATGGTAGGTGACGATAAGAATAGGGTTGCCACCTTTTTTTCAAAACAATACCGGCCATAGCATTCCCTCCATAGACTTAACATTGGACAGAAACCAATTTTTTACTGGTCTGCCAGTAAAATACCGGCTGGGAGGCAACCCTAGATATGAACCTGACTTTTAATCTGTTTGTAAAATATGGTAATATTTTTCTAAACTTTTTTATGTGCAAGGCTTACTTTAAAGGGATAGTAATACTTCATTTTAACTTTATTTTATTTTGTAGGCATTAAAAAAACATGAAGAATGATATAAGTCTTATCTCTGAAACCTTTATGGTTTAAGAGATATTCACAAACAAAGTATCCCCCCCCCTGTTCAACCAGATCAGAAGGGAGATGCCCAGGTAGACTGCAGAGAGGGACAATCTTTAATTAAGATAAGGGAAAAAGCTGAAAAACTTGTCAAGGGGGGAAGGGCTTTCATTCTTTTCATACAAAGAAGATTGTCCCCTTCTGTTATCTGTCTGGTCTTACAACCAGACTCACATCTGAGAAGAGATGGCTTACACTAGGTAAAAGGGGCGGGGAGGGGAACTTTGCTTGTGAATATCTCATAAACCATAAAGATTTGAGAGATAAGACTTATATCATTCTTCATGTTTTTTTAATGCCTACAAAATAAAATAAAGTTAAAACGAAGTATTACTATCCCTTTAAATGAAAATAATAAATAATTTGATTGGTTTGATTTGATTGATAAATTGTATTGATATGTTAACTTTAAACTTACCCATATAAAGCTGTGTTTGGGATTGAGTAGTTAAGACTGCAAGTAATGAAGGCAATGGGGTAATAATATACTCTTCAGGCATCCCAACTGAATGCAGAATCTAGCAGAGGTTGGAATAGTTGCTGTAGTAGGTCACTGTGAATTATCACTGTGTAAATATTATTCTTTCTGAAATAATTGTCATAACACTTAACATGTCCAAATAAATAAAGGTCAGCTGCTCCACAATAGTATTTTTCATTTTCAATTTGCTGTCCTTCATAATGTACCACAGTTATAATGTAAAGTTACTCATTTGCAAGAAATAGTGTTAATGTAGATGTTTAACAATTCTCCACAGGTTCTGTATTAGGCAATTTAAATGTCTTAATATAAAATAAAATCATCCAGAAGGTTATTAGCTATACATAATCTTATATGCGCTCTGAAAATGTAGCTCCTCTTGGATTTAAACACCTGTTTTATCTTCAAGTCTCATTTCGCGTTAGTGGAGCCAATTTGATCTCATCCTATTACTGGGCCTCATGCTCTAAAGTATCTGGAGTAATTCTGGAACAAACCAACTGCTCCATAGGGGAGGAATAAAATTTCCCCTTGGATTAAATGGAGGTTTTAACCTTTAAATGCTTGAGAGGTCTCCACTGCATTGCTTTGCAACCTGTAAAAAAATCTTAAATGATTGTCTCACAAAGGAGTATATAAAAGGTCTAAATTAATTGATAAACTGGATATTAAATAAATAAATCAGTCACAGGACAATAATACATGAGGGACTCGCAGAGAATGAACTTAAGCCAATATTGTTTGTTTTATGGCTAATCACCACTCATAAGCATCACATTTTTGCTGTCTAATGCCACTAGAAGTTTCCATTTGCTTATCAGACCATTCCCGCCCAAAACAGTGGTCCAGTTCTGAAATGATAGGAAAGTCCCATGTTTGTGAGAATGCCAGCTAAACCCAGATGTCCATTTTAGCCTATTTTGGGCCTTGTCATTCAGGTGCTTGTTTCCCTAGGAAATGAGAGCAAGGAGGACATGTGTGTATTATCTTTCACCCTAAGTGGGACACTAAATGAAGCCAAAAATATGTGAGAGGTTCACTGAGTTTGAACATAAGCATATATTGCTGACATGCATCATATTTTGCTCTCTGGTGCCATCACAGAGATAAATTTCCATGAGCATGTCAGACTAGTCCCTCCCACAGATGTTTTTTGGCCTTATCAGTGGATGTGCAGCAAGGGTTCCTTAGGCACCAAGAACAAAGTGTCCATATTGGGATTATCTTTTACCATTAGACAACAAAAGAGTTTTTAAAATCCAAGCCAAAAATATGTGAGAGGCTGATTGAGAATAAACATAAGCAGATGTTGCTTGTTCTACAGCTAGTTACCACTGTTCTTTAGTACTGCATGGTCTGAAATGTTACAGTGGACCTGTTGCTACAGCAGCCTTTAGATGTATTAGCACTGACAGTGACTGACTATGGACTGTTGTAGCAGCAACACCTCTGTCACAAGCGAAGGCTATAGGCCCTGCTGAGACAGTGAGGAGAGTGTGGGAGAGAATGGGTTAACAACACCAGATCCCTGGTTACCTGTTGCTATTCCTAGCAATCACCAAATTAACCCCTGAAATCCCTCCTGCACTATCACCCCAGCACTACAATTTGCTGCCACCACCAAGACTTTATATCTAGGTGTCTTAGGTTACCCCAAAAACAACATAATTACAGTATAAAATCACCGTAATAATCAGACATATATAATTAACCCTTTAGAAATGTGTGCTACCTGAGCTTCCTTCAGAGTAGTGAGTTCATTTTAGAGAAAAGAGACAAGAGCTGATTAATTGAACATTTAATCTGAAAAAGGCTTCACAGTGAGGGAACTTTGATTGTATTTCCCCCTTCAGTTGTTACAAAGAAATTCACTGTTTTTATCCAAAATCTCATATTAAATACTTTCCACAGTTCCTTCTAAGAGGCCAGACCCCCTGGGTGTTACCTGGGAGGGTCAGGGTTTTGGCCTGACAGTTTACGGCCCACTCAATCAGACTTGTCAGGGATGTTACTGCAGAGTTCTACCCGAAAAATCATAAGGCTTCCCAAAACAGGCAACCCACAGCACACCTCCCTAATGTTATTAATGTTATTAATAATCATAATCATCATATCTGTGTGAATATCTGGACACCAAACATGCTGGGTCTAACTGGTTGCAAAGTGGATATTCTTATAACTCATAGCAGGAACACCCCCCTGGCATGTTTGCTACCCACCAAAAGGATAAAACCTGGGCATTTTAAATATATAGTTTTATTGAGCCATTTTACACTATATATACTTGTTCTCTCTATTTCATAATATGCGACTGTCCACTGGATGAACCCCATCAAAGCAGAGGGCCCAATACCTTTTTTATGGCACTCTATATGTCCTGCTCTGGTGATTCCTATCTACTCAGCTAATTTTATGGCCTAGGACTGGTGCGCTTTGAATAACATCCAAATAAAAAACAAACAAACATATTACACAAACCCAACTCATGCCTTGGCGTGACAACCTCCATAAAATTCAGGGCTTGGAGGTACTTTACCCAAAAACTGCCAGTTTGAGCTGCATTAACTTTTAAATAAAACACATATCAGTGGGGATATCATTGTTTTACTCAGGAAGATAAATCCTGCAATATTTATTTTTTGTACTAAGCAATGCTATCCCTTTTATAACTTTTGTTGACTGCAGAGTCTATCAAGTCTGTCGAGTCTTGTTTCTTCAGAGATAATAGCTCACAGGGCTAAACTGTCTTGAAACATCTACTTCTGCTTGTATTAGACTAAACCATCTGGTTTCTCTGAAAATGGCAGTCTGCTGGCAGAGAGCATGCAGCATTAGTCTAGAGCATGAATAAATGGGAAATTATGAACATTGCAGGATCTGAAATGAAATCAGCTGTTGCCATCATATCTGGCAGGTGTGGTGAGTGGAGCTGGCTGCAATAAAGGTCCCATATTGGGGAGTGCAGCTGGTGACATGGCATACTAATTGAATGTTAGTAGTTACTCATTGTTGCTTTTCTCAGCACTGTTTGTAACATGACTAATTACAGCTTGCCTGCTGGGTGGAGGAAATCTTGCCCACTGTCAAATACTTTGTCAGAGAATGCAAAATATCTTGTCAGTGTTGCTTGCTGTATCAGGCTCAGACTTCAATTTAATAATAGATTTTTGCTGATTGATTGTTTCGTCCATTTTGGACTTAAAAGAGTAATGATATAACATTGTAGTGTACAAAACAAAATACATATTTCATATGTACAAATTTGCAGCAAATATAAGTAGAACCAATAATTCCCTTACCCAATCCAATGCACAAAGAGTAATTTTTGGGCAAACCAATTGCACCAAAGGGCAGGGTGGCAGGGGTGGCAAGTGTTTTCAGCCTGAGACCCCTGTTTATTATAAAAATGTACTGAACCACCTCTTGTAGATATACATCCATGCACCATACAAAGAGGCAGATGTATTAAGAACAGGAGCAATAATGTCGCAAAGCAACTGTACCATAGTACATTGACCTCAGACACTTTCAAGGGCAGTTGTTAGGATCTACAAAATTGTAAGTCCCCCTGCCAGTCTGGGGGGGGGGGCAAACAGGTTCCCATCCCATGCCATGGGGAACATATATTCCTATTGATTTACATGGGAATTTAACCGTTTGAATGCTACAGAGGTCTGCATTACATCATTTTGTAATGAGGTAAGGACCTTTCTAGCATTAAATGAGTAAAAGCCCATTTAAATTAATGCTATTGTTTAACCCATTGAGTGCCAGAGTAAGCAATGTGTTCCATACACCTCTGACACTCAAGGGGTTAATTTTTCCCCTGTGGAGCAGTTGGTTTGTTCTAGAATTACTCCACTTATTACCCAGATGAGGAAATTCCCAATGTAAAGTATCAAGCCATGGACACTGATCATCTTTAATCCCTTGAATGACAGTGACATCTTCAAAATACTTACTTGAAATTCACTGGAGAAGACTGTAACATCCAAGGGGTTAAGGAATACAAGGTCTTAAAGAGGAACAGTTCTAAAGCAAACCAGCTGCATCATAAGGGAAAAATCAAAAGTCTTTTAACCTCTTAAATGCTTTATAATGTGTTGAGATTTTGATTTTCCTCTACGGTACAATTTTTTTCCACCTTTACTTTGTGCATATTCCCTAGATGAGTTTAACTAACATGTTGCTATGATCTTATGTTCTAAACAGCTTCCTCCTCCTTAACCCCTTAAGGACTGTGGATGTGCCAGGACCGTCACAACTTTTGCTCTGTTAAGGACTGGTGACGGTCCTGGCATGTTATGAGCTTTATGATCAAAAAGCGCCGAGTCTAAAATTGATTGCTCCAAGACTAGAGCAGTCAGTTTCAGCCTCTGTCTCAGTGAATCGGTACTTGTGATCACTCCCATGTGCCGGCTCTGCAAATAAAATGGCTCTGGTCCTCTAGGGTAAAAAAAACTGGTTTGCCTGGTCCTTAAGGGGTTAAATAACCCCATCACCCAAAAAATGTGTACAGATAGCTTTATGGGCCTTATTCATCAAGATAAAAATTTGCAGTGTTGGTGGAGCATCTTAGAAGGATAAATTAACATTCCCATAAAAGGAAATGGGACGTTTAACCCCCTGAAAGTTAGAGAGGTCTTCAATGCATTCTGAAGAAATGTGTTGGAGACCTTTCTACATTCAAGGGGTTAAAAGCTCCATATAAAACAATAACGTTGGGGGATTGTTTTCTACTTTCTGAGGTGCTGTTAGTTTACTCTTGAATTGATCGAATAATGAATAAGGTCCAATGGGCAAACAAAGTACAGCTACATAAATAAATGCATTTACACTGATTTAATATAATAATAATTATACCTTTAGTCTAATACAGCACTACAAATTTGCAACCAGCACTGTACACAGTGAGTCCCTGCCCTGTAGAGATCTCAGTCTAAGTATTTCAGTGCTTGAGATGCAGTGACTTTCCTAAGGTGACAAAGTGGGAGATGCACTAAAGGTCAATAAGGGGCCAGTTTGGTGATCTAGTGTTGGATTTGTGTCTATGGCATGTTGAAAAGTTGCAATAAGATATCTTCGACGTTATATCCCTGTGCAGATATCACAGATACACAGAAATTGTTATTAGTCCACCATGTCTTCGACAGGTTTTCAATTTTGCACTGTATACTTCAAAAACTTCATTTGCATATGGAAATAGAGTTTCATGAGCCATTGTTGGATTCATGTTGATCTGCTTAGATGTTAATGTGGTAGGTACATCACCACATATACTGAGTACTGCTAGCAGCTTTTTTCCTTTGCATTTCACAGTCCTAGCATTGACAAACAAAGATTGGCTCTGTTGAGCTCTTCCTATAGATCCCTACCGAGCCAGAGGACAGTCTGATGTCTCTTCTAAAGAGCAGAAATAGCAGATGCCTTTATGCAACCCTTTCAGTGCCATAGGAACTATAATTTCATACCCCTGTGGCAGTGAAAGGGTTACAGCATTGAAATTCTGTACCCAATGAAAAAGCTGTTACAGGCGAAGGCAAGTGGGAGAGAAGAATGCTATTTTGAGCACTAGACTGGCAGAATGGTGATCAAACATGGTGTAAAGCTGATGAGCTCCACAGTACCTAATGGTGAACAATCAAGAGAGATCACAGTTAAGGGTACATCTGTACCATAAACTTCTTCTGGGTATTACAGTAGAATGAGAACATCCACTCTTTTGTATGTGGGAGCCAATGGTTTTATGATATGCATCTCACTTTTGTTCAGAATATTTATTAGTACTGTAACAGCTGTTTCACTGGATACAGGATTTCAGTGTTGTAACTCTTTTACTGCCACAGGGATGTGCAATGCACATCCCTATGGCACTGAAATGGTTAGAGAGTGATGCTGTTTGTGCTGCTGAAGTCTGAGCAGATTATCTCCACTCCACCAGTTGGTAAGTGGGGAAGCAGAGACAATGTACCCAGGCTTCAGTGCTATCATACTGCTGGTGATGCGTAAGGGAGGGCATCACTTATACATCACCAGCAGTACAACATCCCTTCATGTTAATAATTCAATTCTCCCCTCCTCCCCTTGCATAGCTAATTCTTATTGCATATGATGATGTGTGTCTCTGTCGCAAAGACAATGTGATTGCCATACATTGGCAGCTATGGGGCACTTGGTTTGCCCCAAAATTGCAACACATTGCTTTTGATACTGTACATATGGTCCATTGTAAATATGTAGGGCCTTCTGCTAAAAACAAATTATGAGCCGTGTTGGGGAATACAAACTACATCATTAGGGACATTCTAATTCCCCAAATTCTCATTAATTTAAATGCTATTTTAGCCCCTTGAGTACTAGAGAGCAATGTGTTGACATAACCCTCCTGCTGTTTTATATTACAACTCCCATCATCCCTACCAGCCAATGGGAGTTATAGTCTCCAACAGATGGAGTGCCAAAGATTGCCTATAACTTTTTTATAATGAGAGCGCATGGCTAGCACACAAATGAACTGGAAAATAAAAATCTAAGGGATATGTATACACAAACAAACAAGTACAGTTTCTGATTGATTTAAATGGGGCTTTTAACCACTTGAATATTTTAAAAAATACCAACAGTATCGTGAAGCTGGTCTCCCACCTCATACTACCCCAAGAACTGTGTAACGTCATTTGACTTGCTCTGTACATTTTGATGTGGCTCGTATATTGTAATACATTTTCTATGTTACACATTTACTAGAATGCATTGTGCAGATATCCAAACATATAGATAAAGAGGTCAGATGAGTAGCCTGTCTATTGTCTATTGTTTCAGGGAATGTTTGATTGTGCCACATGCTGGGCAACCTGAGACTCTTCAGCTGTTCAGGACAGCCAGCTGGGGAAGATGGGATTTGTAGTTCTGAACAGTTGGAGGCCTCAGCTTGCCCGGCTCTGGGTGATAATTGTTTGTTTACTATTTATGGGGAAATTATACCATAATAATAAGTGAGTCTTAATCTGTTTATTAGGATTTACCTAGGTACCTGTCATTCAAATAGAAGTCATTTGTTCCATTTTCTGTTTTTGCTTGCATTTGATCTCTGTTTTAGTCTTCTGCTAGTTGTTTCAATTTCATTCATTGCTTTGATGATGTGATAGCAATGCTTTATTTATCATTTGAATGCATTCTAAAGTATTAAAGAGTGACTGACGTCAATCATACTTTTTAATTCTCACTTTCCCTGATGTCAATCATATTTCCATTGAATGCGATAACCTTGTCGACTAATCAGAGGAGCTCCATTGCTATGGTAACCTGACCCTCGCTTACTCTAAGGGAGACAGTCTCCATGTGAGAAGTTTTAAAACATCTTGAGTGTAGACTACTACTCAGTCATTACTCAGAACACAATGGATCTTCTGACATGGAGTTAATAATCTCCATGTGTGTGAGTGTTAGCAGTGGAAAACCCCTTCACTGAAAAAGGGGCTGCTATCAGGATAAGAGGTGGTTGGGGAGATAGTAACCCATTAGTGGGGAATGAGCAACTATTCTGACACTAGCCTTCAACTCCAGTTGCTGAACTTCTTGGTGTGGACTAGTGTGTATGATTGCTTTAATGGATACCAGCACACACACACAGCCACACACTCTGATGTTGATAAAACACCTCTGCACAGCAAAATGGGCTAACTTCCTTTGCTACTTGTTAGTACATCACATAAATCAAGGTGCAGAAGAAATAAACTAACTGAATCACCCATGCACTTCCCCACTGCCCTCTCTTGGTCCTAGCAATGTCAAGGGGTGAATTTTAGATATGAGTTGCATAATACGTTGGTGTTAGCAGGTATAGGGCTACAAAATCAATTTCAGTGCCTGCTTTATCATTAAATGGTATACACCCCCATTTAATATTTTTAAACAAAGAAGTATTAAGGAGCATGCCTGACATCACTTACACTATTAGATAATGTACAATGTATTAAAAAATAAATCAGACCAATCATATTTGTTATCTTCCCAGCTTAAAGTTTTCAATGAAATGGTTCCTTCTATGTTTCATCTCCAAAACTAGTGCTGCAAGCTTGGCTGGGGTGGATCTGTACAATTGGGGCAGTAAGCTTATAGTGCTGCTACTACTAGATGTAGAAGTAGCAGGAATTAGCAAGTAAAAGAGTACATATTTTTTTCTTACATTTTTCATGTTTGTCTCCCTTTAATAGTCTTAGTTGATTGAGTCAGTGAACTGTCCCGAAAATAAAGAGACCCAGTAGGTCAACTCAGTTGTCTTTGGGTAGGTTTATCAACTAATGCATTTTCAGCACATGTTTGCTATATAAACCCTGAAAACAGAAAGTACGAAACAAGGGACTATTATTTACATAGATTTATAATTGAGATAGTGACTTCACTGTGTACTTTCATTTGTGTGTTGCTGCATTTAATTCTGGGAATGCAATGAAAGATTATAAGCTTTGGATTCTTTACTGGAAAGAGTAAACAGTATATAACTAGTTTACTCTGTAAGGTAGAGGTTTTTTTTGTCACTTTTTACTCACTTTAAACGCTTCAGGACTAGAGAGAACATAACAATATGTTGTACATCACTCTGGTCCTCAAGGAGTAAACCTAATATTATGACATGTAGTGCTTTACTTATTGTTATGACTGTGTAAAGCTACTCAGTCTTACAGTAAAATGGTTACTTTTCAGTCCCCTTGAATTACAGTCCAAATAAGAAGGCTAATTTCATGATAAACCCAATGAGAATCTGGCCTCAGACTGGAATCCTGTAAGCTAGGCTTGTTACACTCAGAAAATGGGACAGAAATATAAAGGGCTAGGTGCAACATGACAGCCATTTAATTTCTGTTCTTTTTTTCCCTCAATGTCCCTCTTCTGCACTCAGCTGAACGACACAGCAAAACAGCTCATTGAGAAGGACAAGACGTGTTTATCTGCTGCAACAGGCTGTGAGGGCCCTGTCTCATGTGATGCCAGCATGATAGTCAGTGTGACCCAGAGTCCTACTTTAAACATTCCTGGAGCTGGCAGTGCCAACCAGAGGCATGTCGACATCAAGAGGAATGCCAAGAAACGTCATTCATTCACCGCCCTCAGTATGACGCACAAAGCCTCCCATGCCATGAATAACAGGCACTCCATGGAAATTAGTGCTCCTGTTTTGATCAGTTCTAGTGATCCCCGTGCTGCTGCCAGAATCGGAGAGTTGGCTCAACTTTCATCCAGTGCTCCTGTCCAGGTAACTGTCTATAGAGCAGTAAGATGCGTGCAGTAGAAGTTATCATTACCTAATAATATAATACATGGCAAAAATATACCTTAAAATTGCCAACTAAATTGTACTAAATTGGAGTACAGAGTACAGTGTGTGCATTCATGATATGTCTGATTCAATAAATGAGACCATAATAGTAAAGCTACTAACAAACTTCACTATTGATGTCTTCCTTTCTAATTATTTCTTTGCATGTATCCCCCTACTAATCATAAATCTAACAATTAAAGGACTCTGGGCACCTCTAAAATTGTATTGCCCTAATTTTGACAGCATTCGCAGGATCACGTAAAAAAATAGACAAAACATGTTATTCATGGCTATTGGAAGGTATAAATATGACTTCAGTTAGCATAAGAACCCCCCCTTCCTATTAACAATAAAAACAAAATATTAATGCTAGAAACTTTGATAATAAAGCAATGACAGACAACCAGATTCTCTGCAAGGCTGGGAGTGCTACCCTCAAGTCAAAAGTGCACACATTGCGGTTAAAAATTCTAAATAGGGTTTGGAAAAAATAGAGTAACCCCTTGAATGCTAAATATGTTTCCATCTTGTTGCTTTGCAATGTATTGGAGACCTCTCTAGAACTAAAATGTTAAAGTGGACCAATTATTTTGCTTTGGGATCCACATCATAAGACAAAATAATCTGCTAAAGAGCCAGGTCTCTGTTCAAAAATGTATTCTCCGGGACATGTAGACACACACACACACACTCAAACACACACACACTCTGCAGAGTACAGCAGAGTTTACTGTTTAGATGAGTCAGTTGATCAGGGGGCAGTCCACTATAGACATGAAACAGCTGATCGGCAGGTTCAGGTAAAGACAACTGGCACATCAGCTGCTACATCTGACCACTGATATGGCCGTTGTGTTTGTATTTTAATAATTTGTTAAGCAGGACAGGGGATTGCTTGTGATTTAAGGTAGGGTTGGTGGAGTTCTTGGTGCTGAAGTCTGAGAG
Organism: Rhinophrynus dorsalis; assembly: GCA_037306005.1. Classification (NCBI taxonomy): domain Eukaryota; kingdom Metazoa; phylum Chordata; class Amphibia; order Anura; family Rhinophrynidae; genus Rhinophrynus; species Rhinophrynus dorsalis. The sequence goes on from CM074719.1 coordinate 378,816,210, forward strand.
CATCTTCTCCTCTCCCCACACTTGCCCTCCTTAACACATCGTGATAATTACACCAATATCATATGCCTATGATTAATCCCCTCCCATCCCCATTCATAGATGATTCTTATTGCATATGGCAAAGGGTTATGTATTATTCATGGCAAAATGATGGCCACATATCGCCAGACATACTTCGCCATTGCATCAAACCTTGCTGCATCTCCCTTCAGTTCTTTTTTGGACATCAGCCTCAGTATTTGGAGACAGCCACCCAGCAGTAGACACACATTATGGTGGAATTCATATTGAGGTGAGTCAATCTTTCCCTATCCCTTTTCTGTTGCAATACTTTTCCCTCAAAAATGATTAATTTTTGAATTGATACATATACGGATTAAATGGAGTAGAAGAAAACTATTCTAACACTACTTAGTGGATAAATATCTAAAGCAATACTAAGCATAATCTTTCCAGTAATGCTTTGGACGTACAATGACTCTAATGCCTCTTTTGGTAGATATAAAGACCAAGGTTAGTAAGAAAATGAGACAGTATTCAAAACAATAATCTTTTGTATTTATCACACTGTGGTCACACTTAAAAAAAAGATAATAGCCCCACTTATATTAGATACGAGTCATTGTACAATTTTAAACAGCATTTTCTCCAAATGTACAATTGTTCATAAATAATCTGATAGTACCAGTCTGTTGCTGACAGTGATTATTAGATGGAATTCATGAGGATGAATAATTGTTTCATATAATGTTGTGATGATATGAAAATGAACCAAATATTGTCTTAATCCGTTCCCCCTTTTAGCTAGTTGTTCTGATACACCAGTATCCCCTGGCGTTATACTCAGATAGGTTGACCAAAAATGAAGAAATCAATGCTCCAAATAGAGTAAAGGAAACACCAAAAAATGAAATATATCTAAGTGTAGTATTGGTAGTAAAAGGAAAAAAAAATGTGTATAAGAAAGAAACGTACAAAATACTAGCAAAACATATATGTCTAGTAACAGCACATTCTGTACAGTATAGAATGTATAGCAGACAACAGTGGCGAATGGTTTAGATCCGTAAATATATAGCTCACCATCATGAAGAAAGTCGAAATGTTTAAAAAATAGGTATCTTTAAATGGATAAAATACAATTTAACAATAATATATAATATAAAACATTATAAATGTAGAATGTGCATAAAAATATCCTGCTACATATATATTAAATGCTTCATTATTTGGAGCTAAATCTTGTTACTAAGTAGAATGGTAGTAAGTGGGGTGAAATAATATATTGACTCCGTCTTCTCGGTAATATGTATTCACCTCCTAATGTAGAAAGGCATAATTACCAAGTATAATTGCTTTTGAAAACATATAATACAAATATTCATGAACGGCTGAAGTGAAGTAATATATATGTAGTAGGATAATTTTATAAACATTATACATTTTTAATGTTTTAAATTATCTATTTTTGTTAAAGTGTATTTTATCCTATTAAAGATACCTATTTTTGTAAACATTGGGATTTCTTCCTAATATACACACTTACATGGTGAACTTTATTGCCCTACACAATATCTCTGGTTTTATATTTATGGATCTAAACCATCTGCCATTGGTGTATGCTATACATTCTATACTGGACACAATGTGCTGTTACTACACAAAAAAAGTTTACTAGAATTCTTTAAGTTTATTGTTTAAATGCATTTTAAATGCATTTTACTAACATTACTACACTTAGATATGTTTTATTTTTTGTTCTTTATCTGTTACTGTATTCGAAGTGCTTGAGTCCTTCATTTTTGGTTACACAAGGATTATACAATAATTAATCATGCTACCACCTTAATTTATGAGCTTAATCCTATGAGTGCCAGAGAAGAAGCCAATGCAAGTGGAAGTAAACTCTTATGAAATGCATATTGAAGATATTTTCCTGCTATGTAAAATAAGGGTACTCCCATTCCTGATGCATCATTTATTAATTCATTTTATTAAAGGCACAAGGAACTTTAAAGGGAGAACTTTTTTTGGGGGGTCTGAGTTTAACATTTTCTTGTATCTAGATGGTACACACACATGCATACACAATCATGCACACATGTTCAATAAACAGCAATAGCAATGTCTCCCACTGGCAGCAAAAGTATTCTCCCTTTAAACTAGCATTGGTTTTAATTGGTTTAACTCAAAGTGCAATTTATTTGAGACTTCTTTAGCTCCATGGGGTTTAACTGACTTTTTTGATGTTTGGTATAGTTGTCTCATGTTGGCTTATCTTATACTCCAGGAACGTTTTCTCTAACTGGAAAACTTTATTCGTTAATGGCAATGTTGTCACATTCCAGGTTTGACATTCTAGTTCACTCATTGCAGGTGTCTTGTAAGGGAAGGTCAATGTAAACTTAGAAAGGCACAATTTAGAGCATTTTAATATAAAGCCGTTTGTGGGCCATTTGATATGGTAAAGTGTATTAGCTATGATTTAGTTAGGGGTTCCTTGGCGTGACAGGCAAGCTTTAACATATTTTGGCCAGACGATGCAACCAAAAAATCAAGTTGAAAAAAGTGGAAAAGTAATTGGTGTTTTGGCAGTGATATATTCTATATACAAGTTCACATTTAAGTAATCCATATAACTAAGTAGTAAAGCAGGATGTCTTCTCTTTGCTTTGGAGAATTGTGGACATTCCAGTCATTCCTTACTACACCTCATACACTGTGAACATAGGTCACTTTTTGCACATGAATATGATGTTTTAGTGCTGTGAGTATTTATTTTTCTATCAAATATATAAATGTCTCCCCAAAGTGTGGGAGCGTATGGATGCTTTTGGGATATTCATTTCCTCTGTGCTTTGTTTAATGACATGTATTGTACAAGTTGTAGAAGAAATGATGTAACATTGCTCCATTGTTCTGTATTGTTCTATATTTGCTAGATGGAAGGATTTAGAGGATTTCTAGCATTGCAATCTTAATGACAGTGGAGTGCACACACCAATATGTGCTAATGGAATTAAACACTCAAGTGCTTCCCCATGTGTGTAGGCACAGAAGACTAGCACCAATGGAGCTGAGCTGGCTAATGCATACATTCCCACCAATCAAAACTGATCATTACAAAAAATCTAAACATACCTTATGTCAGCAGAACAATTGTGGCTATATTGTGAATTGCATTTGTCCATCATAGCCAGTTCTTTTGGGGTTAACAATGATCAGTCCCATATGGTATCGCCTCCTTAATGTTCTCCTATGATGCGTTATTATTCCTAAGAGATGCTAAGAGAGGTGAAGGGTCAGTCCTATTCCCAAGTCCCTAGGCTTTCACCAGCATTTATATTGCATATCATGAATAATAAAGCATTCTGTTCTTGATGGTGGTAAAATAATATCCCATTGAAAACTATGCATATCACTCATGAAGAAAAAAGATGCAATTCTGGAGCAAATCAACTGCAAATGAAGTAATGAATATTTACAAGCCCTTGAATGTTACACTGTAGTTGGAGAACTATCTTGAATTCAGGGGGTTTAACCCCAATTATATCAATGGGAATGTTCACTTTCACTCTAATGTGCATTTGGATTACTCCAGAATTGCATCTCTTTATCTTGATGACTAAGGCCCTAGGTGAATGGCCATGTACAAAGTAAAGACCATAATGAGCCTTATTTATCAAGTAAACCAAAGGCACCATAGGGTAGAAATGAAAATTCCACAAATTTGCATTCATCTAAATGAGGCTTTTAATCTTTTTATGATTAGAGAGGTCTCCAAAGTTTTACACATTTATATTTTTCCCTATGGTGCAGTTGGTTTGCTCCAGAATTGCACATCTGTAACTTGATGAATAAGACCTATGGTCTGCGTGTTTGTATATGTGTGTGTGTATATGTGTATGTGACCTATTGGGTAAAAAGTGGAAGACCACCTTGCACAGATATTTTTGTTTCTGTGACACACACCATTGTTACCTTACAGGAAAATATACAGTATATGGACACGTAAGTTTGGCACACAGACGGTGTAAAAGGTAAAGAAAATAATTTCCACATAATGATGTGAAAATCAATTTCTCAAGGAGCCCAGCCCAGTGTCGCTTATAACCAGGTCCCCAACACAATCCTCTTCTATGGACTGAAGAATATTTTGGTTGTGTTTCATTGGCGATGATGCCAGCAATATGCAGTTTACCTCACAGTGCTCCCATTTATACCTATGTTGGCATTTATTTTTTGTGTTTCGATCTGTACTTGGAAATGCTTGGTTGCTTTTTATGTAATGTGATGTTTCTTGAGGCTAATTCAGAGTCTAACACCTCCTAATAATAACTCCACCACTTACTTTGCTATAGCCAAAAATACCCTAATGGTGCCTATGAATTCTGTCCTTGAGCCTTTTGTTCAATCAGTCCTGGATGTCCTCACCATGGATGTAGAAATGGCAGCTGTTATTGGTGCACTCCAGCTATTTTTTTATTTTGGCTGTTCTTACAAAAATGAAACTGGAATTAAAAAATCCTATCATTTTTAGATGTTAGCTCGCCTATAAATTTGTAAATATGGCCACGTGGCTATTTGGGTAAGTAAACTGTGTATGCCAGAGATCTCCAACACATTGTTTTGAGGTTAAATGATCTTGAGTTTCAGAATATAACATATTTCACTGGGCATGAACACTCATTGTACCTTACAGTTTAGCAATAACGTATCTGCAGTGTGGCTTTATTATTGAACTGCTGATAAACAGTGGTAAATAGCTGGCAGTATTTTGGCCTCCAGTGCTTTTTCCAGCAAGTGGCACTAAGATTTGGACCTTAAAGTTTTTGTCAAAGAAGGCCTGCTAATCCTTGCCACAATGTGTGCCAGCTGTTCATTAATAAAAGCGTCTGCCAGAGCTGTCCTGAAAGTTTTATAATGAGCATCCAAAGTGGGGTGACAATAAATATATGTTGACACATTTTGAAAGAAAAGCATTATCAAATGTTAGTAACATTATGTTGCTCATTTATCAAAGTCTGCTTAAAAAAGCTATACAAATATTTCTAGATATTTAATAATAATAAAAAAAAACTTACTCTCATTATTACATATTAGGGATATTGTTCATAGTAATAACGTTCTTATTTAGTCTATGTTCACATGGGAGACTTTAGTTGCAACATTATTAATGACACAACTAAAATAAACTAATCTTGAGAAACAGCATGCCCTCAATGGTGCTGTTCACATGGACAATTCTCACCTTGTGTAACACGTTATTACAGAGAATGCTGCAACATGCATGAGCTCATGCTTTGGGTGAATCCAGGTTTATATGTACTATCGTGTGGGCTGCAGTGCACATCATTAATATGGGGAGAAGTTGGAAATTGCTAAATGCAAGAATACATATTTGGTGTGATAATTTAATACTTCTTAACACAAACACCTAAAATGGGTATATGGACTTAAAGGGATAGTAATACTTCGTTTTATATTTATTTTATTTTGTAGGCATTAAAAAAACACGAAGAACAATATAAGTCTTATCTCTCAAACCTTTATGGTTTAAGAGATATTCAAAAGCAAAGTTTCCCCTCCCACCCCTTTTACCTAGTGTAAGCCATCTCTTCTCAGATGTGGAATGCAGTCCATAGACTGGACAGATAACAGAAGGGGACACTCTTATTCCTATGAAAACAATGAAATCCCTGCCCCCCTTGACAAGTTTTTTAGCTGTTTCCCTTATCTTAATTCAAGATTGTCCCTCTCTGCAGTCTACCTGGGCACCTCCCTTCTGATCTGGCTGAACGGTGTTACATCAGTAAAAGGGGTGGGAATTACTCCTAAACTTCAACTCTGACAGAATTGAAATAACATTCTCCATGGCCCAAATACTATGAAGATTAATTAGAGCTGCTTTTATTATGAAACATTACTATCACTTAAAATAACCTGCATTTCAAGCTAATATAGTAAAAATTAATCTGTTATTACCTGAGAACAAATATATAATATTAAAGGAACCATGTACAGGAAACCATTTCCTGTTTTGTGTGGTGCCCGAGACCCTGACTGATAGGTGTACTATAATATTTACAAACTGTCAGTTATACTGTGTTTGTAGATATATTCACATAAAGCAAGCACTCAGACAGATTATATAATACAGTCCACAAATGCAGGAAGGTTTCTGATAACATTTAGGGATAAACATGTATGGGGTACAGTACAAATAGCATAAGTTCAATTAATTTTTAGATGTTAGTGTACGTTTAAAAAACATCTTATACATCTTCTTAAAATGACATTAGTTCTCTCCCACTGACTAGTACTATATCTCAAGGGGCCTTGTTTTATTATCAGAGGATCAATGTTTTTTACCAATAGGAACTCTTGTTACAGGAGAACATTTATCAAAAGTGCCATGGCTAAAAGTGTCAAATATAAGCCTTGATGTCATACAGTCAGTTTTTCAATAACAGTGTAGACAATCACAAAGCAAATCTTAATAAGGGCCAGTAGAATTATTGAGCCACTTTGTTCACTGTGGTAACATTTGTGCCTTATTCACCAGGGGTGCAAGCGGTGCAATTCTGGAGCAAACCTACTGCACAATTGAGGGGGGGTATTGCCATTAACTTTGCAATGCATTGGATACCTCTCTAGCGTTTAAGTGGCTAAAAGCCTAATTTAATTAATCAGAAATGTTATGTGCCCGCTATGGTGCAATTGGTTTACTCCAGAATAATGCCAATTTACTTTAATAATATGGGTCATAGTTCCCCGAAGTAACAGTTACTCATTAAGTATTAATAAACTAGTTAAGAAAAACAAGAGCATTCAGACTAAATGAAGACAAAAAAAACCCAAAAAAACATAGAAGAGGTGAAACCTCAAATACACCAAAAACCAATGGGATACTGAGCTGATCATCTCCACTCTATAACTGAGATAAAGTAAAGGTAACATAAATGTAAGGGACAATAAAGGGATGGGAGCAGGGGAGACAAGCTGTAATCCTAGTGCCTGAGTGTGATATCTGACTGCATGTGAAAAATAGCAAAGAAGAAGCACTAAAAAATATTTGACTAAAAATGAAATGCAAAAAGGCAGAATATACTATAACAATATCATACAAAAACAAAGATATAAATGTATATCTATAACAATAATAATAGTCCACAAAATATGTGATTTCAAATAAAGCGAATCACCCCATCCTCTACATATAGAGAGTTATGTATACAAAATAAATTATATTGTCTCTTCTAATATGTGGCAAAACAAATGTCAAAACGGGTAATATGCCAAAAGAGATGGGAACAATCCTCTGGAGAGAACAAGTATGTATTATATATAGTACTGAGGAGCAGGTATATCAAACTTTGTGTAGTAGCGAGCAGAGAAAGGAGGATAGGTGATGGTGTGCATCCAAAAACCTTCATGCAAGTGGTGCAATGCATATACAGTGGTCAGCATATAACAAAGTGATATCTTTTGTTCATGGATCCTATGTTATTCTATGGAGCCAATTCACTAAGACTTCTCCAACTTTGGAGATCTTAGTGCATAGGCTTATTAAAGTAATGTAGAAACTGGAGAAGTGATATCACTGGAGAAGTCATTTTCTCTTTATCATCTCTTTATCATGCCTTTGTGCTTAACCCTCCTTGATTCCTGCAGAAGGAATCTCCCTCAATAGACAGTGGAATGACTGCAGGGGGTACAGAGGATTGTGTTGTGACTGGATCCAGTGTCCAACGGACCCAATGGCCTCGGGACCTAATAGGTTCTAGTTATTCCTCTGGGAGAATGTGTGCTGGGGGTCCCCATGGCTGTCACCACCAGGGGCCCTGTGATTACAAAAACCAGAGTAAATCTGGATCAACCTAGGTGAGAGAGAAAATCCCTATTGGTTTGGAATGCTATGGAGAGATCTCTAGCTGCCAAGTGGCTAATGGCCTATTTACTTCAATGGGAATTGTGTGAATGTTTTATCCCCCACCTTCATGGTGCTGTTGGTTGGCTGGAGATTTACTCCAGTTTCCTTTTGAATATATATAGCCCTATGATTGTTTGTGCAAACCTCTACAATGAATTGTATTATCACCTTGCTAACTAATTTTAATTAAGCTTTAAATGCTTGCCATACAAATAGGCTGAAATTAAAATGGATTCATTTTTAATGAAGGTGGGCTGAAAATTGTAGTTAGGAGGAATCATAATATTTACTCAAGCAGTACAATGCACACTTGTAATAGGATATCTTTTTAAATCAATCAAATTGCCATCTTGTGTTCAAACATGTGAACTAGTTTAATATGTGGATGGCAATTTACTGAGGTAACCGCATAAAATACAACTGACATCTAAAACGTGAGCAGAATTTGAGAGGCTCCTAAAGGAAGGGAGGTCTTTTAAGCGGAGAAGCCACACTATAGGAGAACACCCTTTAATACAAGTGAAGTTATATAGAATGTGAATAGACAATTATAATATAGCTAATAATTAATATTATATTGAGTATAATGTATAAACTATAACAAACGTTCCACAGAAAGAGGCATATTGAACTTTATCTTGTCAGTTAAATCTTCAGTTAGTCTCTTCACAGTCAAAGCATGAACGAGTATGCATTGTCTTTCCAAATCACCCAAATCATCTATGCTCATCTTTCTTCATTACATGGAAGCTGTTTTGGCAGATATTATAGATATGTCCATGAAAGTTTGAACTTGATAGAATTTGAATTTGACAGCAAATAAGAAATGGTTGACAGGTCTAGTCTTCCCTATTATCCTACATAGCTAGTTCAAACATATTTTATTGCTAAAATAGTCATGTGTCTATCCTAAGAGTCTTAAACTCATTGACTCTTTTAGCCTCAAGCACTTCTGGGGGAATTTTATTTAATTTATGCTTCACCCTTTCTAATATTTTCCTCTTATTATTCCAGCTGCTAATTTAGGGCATGCCCTCATGTACTTGTAGTCATTTATTGTAAAATGTGATATGTCCTGGACTTTATTCAATTCCTTAATATTTTTGCAGGTTTCAGTCATCACCGCTGCATTGGGCCCTCTCCTTTTTGATCTCCAAGATGTACATACTGAAGTCCTGATTTGTTTCCTAATATGTTTTGTTTGTTAACCCATTCACCATTTTAGTGTCCCTTTCTTGAATAGCCTTTAATATAACAATGTTCTCCTGGAGACATGGTCTCTAGAACTGTACATAATTTTACAGGTCAAACTAGTAATCTGTATAGTGGCATTACGACTCTCTTTTTCTGCTGCTAATTACTCTTCCTACCCAATGTAGTACCCTGCCAGCTTTCCCTACACCTTTCCTGCATTGCTTTCCAACCATTAAATCATCCTATATAATAATTCACTAAGGATGGTTGTCAGAAGCCGTCATGTGCAGTAGAGACGGCTGCGCGTGCTGCAGTCATATGCAGTAGAGACTGCCCACTCCACGGATGATACAGAGCAGGGTGCTCCGAATTCAGACCGGAGTCCACTCTGTGCACTAAGCGGTCCCAGGAAGGTGCGCAGAGAGGACTATGGTCTGATTTCGGAGCTCCCTGCTCCGTATCAGCCGTGACGCGTTCAGGCAGTTAGTACTGTGCGTGACTGCAGTGCAGCCAGTGACTATAGAGGTTCCGGCCACCAGCCGAGGTTGCTGGGTGGCACTGTGGCCCGTGTACACGGGCCTTTCAACTAGTAAGACATAACTGTTCACAAGTCCATTTCCTCTGCTACTGTTGCCAGCAGAGTAACATTAAGTCTGTATTCTTCCTTTGGGATTTCATGTCCTATATCCATTATTTAGCATTCTGTGTACAAATATAATGTGCATAACTCCTCCCTACCACTGACCCAGGGTATGGCTGGCAGAGATACAGATAAATGCTATTAAATGAAAAAAACAAAACATAAATTCACTTTTTATCACATCATGCTAAACCCTTACCTAACCCTTAGCAACACTACAATACCTTATAAAAACTCTAGTTCAATAATGAGGCAAGCTCAATCAGCTTCTCCTTAATTATCCATAGCAACTGACATCTAACGAGTTGCTAATTTACTCCATACATACCTCAATTCACCCCTAGTCAATCATATGCAATTAAGCAATGATATACACATATCATACATATAAGAAATGCTAGCTTGTATTGAGACATTCACATTGTTTTACTTCACTGAAATGTGACAATATTTGTCTTTTATAAAACAAATCACAAGGAAATATGACATGGATTCCGTTAACTCATTTTGCTATCAAAGTGTTATTGCTGAGATCAGAGGTGCTCAAACCTTCCCTCAAGCCCCTAACCTAAAGTGTACAGATTTTCAGTGGGCAGATTGTTCAGAATGAATGAGCTTCTTATTAATCTACCTGTGTTCATGAGAGGAGATCCTTAAAACCTGCAATAATTGCAGGGAGTGCTACAGGACAAGTTTGCACACCCATGGCTTAAACCAGGGGTGAGTATTTCCAGTCATCAAATCCCACCTATAGCGCAGGTTTTCAGGATAGGCCTGCTTTACCATATATAGCTCAATAGCTTTAACTACACCTGTAATCAAGCACAGTTAACCTGGAAACATGCACTGCTAGTGACACTTGAAGGCAAAAGACTCATAACCCTGATTTTGACCACTGTTAATGAAGTGGGAGAATGCACAAAAATGTACCAATGCCAATATGCAGATAACAGCTTGTCTCAAGTGCTACATAGCATTGTGTCAACCTAATGAAAGATACACCTCACGTAATCAGCAAGCTGTTGAAGATGATTTGTCATTTGAGCGACATAGTCAATGAAGAGTAAACAATAGAGTCTCTCCCATGTCCTTAGCTGGAATAATTGCTTAAAGCTAAGTCATCCATTCACATTTAAGTCACACAAAAATCAATGTACTCAGTGCATTGTGATCCCATGATAACCTTTGGAAAAAAAACACATATAGATTTATTGCTAAACAAGTAACATGCTAAACAAGTAACATCCAAATAAACAGACATATCTTTTCTACCAAAGCAGCTTTCTCACTGTAAATTAAATTTATTGGGCCTTATGTAAAAAATCAAACTGGAGCAACTCTGGGACATGCCAGGTGCATTATGGGGGCCACATTAAAATCTCCATTGATTTAAATTCATCTTTTAACCTCTTTTACTGAGAGACATTTCTCTAGCACATACATTAGTCCACAAATATATGGACACACTCATGCACAAGGAACCATTGCACCAGAAGCTGGTGCACACCCAGGGGTGTAACTAGACCCTGCTGGCCCCTGTGCAAAATCTCAGGCTGGGTAATCCCAGTCCTGTTTGTATGACACAAGCACACATACTGACATAGACAAACACCCTGATGGAACAGAACATCATATTACAAAGAACAAGTGTCTCTGTGGTGCTGTCATTTCTGAATCTTTACACTTCTGTTGGGTGCTGGCTTAAAGGAGCAGTAAACTTTTTTATGAAAAAATATATCTTGTAGGGTGTTTCCTGTTGAGTAAAATAAGGCTATTCCCACTTCTGAGAGATGAATATTTCCAGAGTTATTACCATTTAAAGCTGTAGGTTTTTTTTACATTAGCAGTGCCCTCTAGTGGTCAAATTCTTATTAGATTTCTGTTACATTCTAATTTAGAGGTAAGTCAGTGACAAACAGTTCTCCACAGAATGTGATAGAAACTGCTGTCAGTTAGAACTTCCAGGAAGTAAATACACAGTAAATTCACTTCCCGATTATTTGAACTGTTATATAATTTGAATAAAACAACTGACTGAGAGTACCTTACTTTACTCTGCAGGAAAAGCTCTACAACATGTAGGTTTTCATAAAAAAAGTTTACTGCTCCTTTAAATGATTCAAATGTGCTCAGTGATTTTGCAGTGTTGTCACTGGACTGGCCAGGTTTCAGCAAGGGGTATAACAGTTTCTCCCTCCTGTTGTGATTTTGTCAGTACAGGAGGATAAATTGGTCACAGAGGGGGCAACTTTATATATTTGTATTATAAATTGATTACACCATCTAAATTCAGTCATTCATTCTCCTTGTCTGACCAGAGGAAGATTAACTTTAATGCCCAGAATGTATAATTAATTTATAAAATGAACATATAAAGTTGCCCCATGCTGTGAATATTTTGTTCACTCTTCTCCCTTCTGCCACTGCTGAAATGACAGCAGCAGGGAGAAATTATTAGGCAATGTGGACTGAATGGAGAAGAGATGGATTATAGTACGAGTCCGAGTCCAAGGGATTTATTCTAGAAAATGCCCCACTAGTTGGTATTCCATTAAAACACACACACAACATACAAAGTATTATTGACCTGGTTTATAGTTGGTCTTCAGTTTCCCCATGAAGTATCCTTGCAAGTGGGCAGATGTGAACTAGTGAAAGGGAGGGAGGGGGAGTGAAGTTGCTTAAGTGGCAACAGGAGCAGGTATGAAAGAGAAAGGCACTTGAGGTGATGGTGAGACTATGGGCCACATGTTCAAAGGGATAACGTCAAAAAATTGTCATATGAAAGGCATGAATGCACGACAAAAAACTAGTAATGTCTATTGTGTACGACACAACTCCAAAACTGATGGGCAGAGGGGCGGGGCTAAACTATTCTCCAATGTCGTATAGAGGAAGAGAAAATTTGTAATAACTAACGACAAAAAAATGTCTTTCAAAAGACAAAATTTGTACGTTAAGAAAAAAGTGGAGGGAATGTGTTCTGAATGTGAGAATTTTTGTCTTTAGTTTAGACATTTTTGTCGTTAGTTAAGACATTTTTTAAGACATTTTTGTCGTTAGTTAAGACTTTTTTTGTCGTTACATATGACAATTTCAGTCAGGACAAATGACATATTTTCGTTCACAACTCTCTGAAAATATTAATGATCCCAATGACACTTTACTTTGAAATGTCGTTACTAATGACATATGAACATATGGCCCTATGTGGTGAATGGGAAAGGGTGGCTTCCTCTGGCTACTCTTGCCAAATCACCGCTACCTGGAAACTTGCTACAGTGATTGTAACATAAGTGTGCAGGGGGGCCCATGAAACTTGTTGCAGTGATTTTTACAGGATTAGCTATATATATATTATTTAAAGAGCCCGTGCACACGGGCCTCAGTGCCACCCAGCAACCTCCGCAGTGCATTCATGCACAGTAGAGACTGCCCACACTGCTGCTGATACGGAGCGGGGCACTCCGAATTCAGATCGTAGTCCTCTCTGCACCTACAGTCTGAATTTGGAGCCCCTCTCCATTATCATCAGCGGTTCAGGCAGTTTGTAGTGCGCATGTCTGCAGCGCATGCAGCCATCTCTACTGCGTATGACAGCTTCTGACAAACACACATTTAGCGAAATATATATATATATATATATATATATATATAGAGAGAGAGAGAGAGAGAGAATAAAGTAATAGATAGCACTCACAGGAACTTCAAAGCAAAGAAATTAAATGATGTTTATTCTGATCGACGTTTCGGCTATATTACATAGCCTTTATCAAGATTCCAATCTGTGCCATTTCATTGTCTAAAGACATTGAGATCTTGATAAAGGCTATGTAATATAGCCGAAACGTCGATCAGAATAAACATCATTTAATTTCTTTGCTTTGAAGTTCCTGTGAGTGCTATCTATTACTTTATTCTCTGGATTTATCGCTTACTGGATTGCACCCAGGCATTGAGACTACTAACAGTGAGTGCCACTGAATGGGATTGTATTTATATATATATATATATATATATATATATATATATATATATATATATATAAAATCTTCAGCCATTGCCATTCCACTGCAGGATAAAGTCCTCCTCAGCAGCAACTTTGGTCCTGTGCCTTTTGTTGCCACTGTGTACCAACAAATTTGCTAATTTCATCTACCCATCTTGTCTTTGGTCTTCTTCTGGGGCATTTAGTATTGAGTGCAATCCATTCCAACATTTGTTTGGTCCATCTACTATCAAGTCTTCTTGCTATGTGGCCTGCCCTTTTTTCAGGTGCTTTACTCTTTCAATGATCTCTGTTTGCTGATGAATACATTTACACGACCGGCCGGCACTGTTGCCCGTGTACACTGGCTCTTCAACTAGTTCTTAATATTTGACATGACCTCCATTTGCGTTAATGACTGCATTAACTCTGTCTGGTTCAACTGGGCTTGTATTGTGGATGCAGGTGCTGTTCTATTCCGTAATGATGTTAGTTTATTATACTGGTCTTCTGATGATGTGGCCACTTTAGATCTGTCTGATCTTGCTACATTTGAAAATGATTTTGTTTCAGAAAATCTTTTCAGTGTATTGTACTGCCCCTGCAATTTGGAACTAGGAAAGTTTTTTAGGAATCAGGGGAACAACTTGTCCTCAAATTGCTTCACTATGTTCCTTTGCCATGAAGCACTAGTAGAAGCACTAGCAGGCCCATACTATTAGAATTAATATAAGGTGTTAATCATCTAAAAGACATATACAGCTCATGTGTGCTAGGATATTACCTTTTAGATGAAAAGTGTTGCACCGGTTTTGAAAATGTATAAGCAAATGGTGTGTGAAGAGGGTATTCATGTAAATAGCAATTTCACATAAAGATTTAACAGAAATAGAAAAAATGATTTGTCTCATTGTTAAATGATGTATTACAGAATAATAAGTATCAACTGATTACAATATTTTACTTCTTTTAATAAATGTTCAGATAAAAGCAAGATGGTGATAGTGGACTTAGACTTTTGGACCCTGTTTTATATATATAATTAAGGAAAGGGCAGCATACTCGACAAATGTATTTGAATGCCTTAGTGAACAGGAACAAAAATCGGCACTCACAGGGCTTTTAAGAGTTAATTTTATTTGATGATCAACATTTTGATCCCCATCTGCAATGCAATGGACCCCCTTAAATACCCTATAGCGAGATGAAATTAAAAAAACCCTCCAAAATACAGATTTATTAAAAAAATTGTACGAAAATAAGTCTTGGGAAAAAATGTATATCACCTAAAAATTAAATAGTAATGAAAAACAACATAGCTTATTCAATACAGCAGTCTTCATTGTTCCAACTTGCATAGCGCACCCACCTGATTGAGTTGGATTCATAGACAACCCTTACGTGATAATCATTTATACGAATAATCACTTCACCTGGATCAAGCATTGTATGTAGGTCTTAAAGATGCAAGAGTTTTGTATTCGTTAGAACAGAGGATTATAAAACTCATGAATCAATATTATGAATGAATTTTATGCATCAAACAATTTTAACCAATCAGAAATGAAGAGTAGTTCTCATCAAATGAAAGAGAAATTCATCCATACGGCAGGTCATCAGCACTTTGAGATATACACCGCATGTTTGAATGACACTCTGAATGAAAGGCTACTCAAGAAAATATTGATACCACACTGCTGTATGATAGGATAAAGCCAAAGATATTGTGTCCCACCAGACATTATCAATGACCAAGGTGCATCGCAAATCAGTGCAATCTATAGTATAGGAAACACTTGGTGGCATCACTAATTATAACACTATATCGAAACCAACATATTACACCTGTATAAATATATTTACTAAAATACTATCTACACCATAGTGTTCAATTATAATACATCTAAACTAAGGTATTAAACATCTTGGGGGCACGCAACACACCATCTCAAAATGCGCAGCACACATGCCCAGCCACCAAATAGTCAATGCCACATACAACTAGTCCCTTGATGTATAAACAACACCTAGAACTGAAATAGAATGCCAGCTTGACCTGTGATCCTCCACCTGGTCAGGACTACTAAACTTTAGGAAATGAACATCCCCAAACCTCTGGAAAGACTCCAGGGCACCTTAACATAGTGTGCCCCGGTTACCCATCTGGGGGGTCAGAGAACACAATAGATGTTCAAATAAATCAGCCCATAGTGGTAAAACATAAAATATAAAAACTGAGCAAAGTCTCCAAACACTCATATCTTCCATACAGATGGAGCACGGTCAAGGGACACAGTCTCACCAACCTGCACTTGGATATAGTTCATAGAAATCTATATATATAAAAGAAGACTTTGTGCCTGCCAAAACACACCCAGGGGAGGCATAAAGCAGGAGTTACTACTCCTATTGGGTGATTCAGTCATGCAGGGAGTTGGCCCGCCCCCACTATGCAGCCCGCCCACCACTATCAAATTCAGAAAAAAATAAAATGGCCGCCACTTGCTCCTACACCACAGACAAACACACATGCCCCACTCACACAGCACCAAACAAACACACACACATGTCCCACTCACACACACAGACCACACACACACACACATGTCCCACTCACACAGCACCAAACACACATGCCCCCACTCACACACACAGCACCACATACACCACATACACACACACAAAGACAGAAATAAATATGGCTGACACACACACACACAGTCACTCACCCTGACTCCCAGTGGCCTCAGCAGGACCTGTAGTGCAGCACCAGGGGAACAAAATGCCACTCAAAGGGTTAAGGTAGGCCCTCTGCTGAATTATTTGTTCACTGTCATCATTTGCCATGCAAGACACAGGACAGACAACCATCAGGTACACACTTAACCCACTGACTGCCACAGGGTTGGGTATCAAGTGTAACCCCTCAGGGAGTGTGTTCAAACGCCTCACACTGTAAACTTGCATTCCCCTCCCACTTCTCCTCCTTCCCCAGCCTATTACTAACACTTTTCCACATTTATGTTAAGCCCCGCCCCCTACTTGCGATTAGGCCCCGTCCACTTTTAACCCAGATTGCCCCATTTGTCTCTCCACATCAGCACCACATCAGTCCCCTCTAGGGACTCCACAAATCAAAGTTCCCAGGTATGAATACACTTCCCACTGCTATTTAACTCTCACATGCCTCTCTATACCTTAACCATTTGAGTGCCAGAGGGGTACACAACTCATGCACGCATGTGTTTCTGCTCATATATGTTGTGTGTGTACATCTCTGTTACATATGTGTGTCCATCTCCAGTGTGTCTGTGTATGTGCGTGTCTTTTGCATGTCTCTGCCGCTCACTGTGTGTATGTGCATACCTCCCAACATTTCACATGGCCAAAGAGGGACACTTTACTTTTAGGTGATATTTTTGGGGGCGTGGCTGGTGGGCAGGGCATTAGTACGAATTTTTAGGTTATTTCATGACCTATTACTGGCTATTTATGTAACTTAATAAATGATTTAGTGCAAGACCAAAGTATTTTATTTGCACAGACTAATGTATAAACACATATACTGAAGTTTATTGCTTTATTGCTGTAGAGCAAAGTAATACACACCACACAGTCAGGGCTGGTGCAAGGATTTTTGCCACCCTAGGCAAAACCTAATTTTGCCGCCCATTTCTCTCCGCCCCTTGTGTCCCACCCCTTTATACCCCGCCTACTTATACCCCACCTCTTTTCATGATTGTCCTCTCTCTGCCCCCTGGGCCAGTCTGCCCCTGGTCTGGAGATGCCCCCCACCAGCTCCAACTTGCCCCTTATCAGCTCCACTTTGGCCCTATCAGCTGCACTTTGCCCCCCATCAACTCCAACTTGCCCCCATCAATTCCACTTTGCCCCCCACCAGCTCCACTTTGCACCCCATCCGCTCCAACTTGCCCCCACCGGCTCCACTTTGCCCCCCATCAGCTCCACTATGCCCCCGGCAGCTCCAACTTGCCCCCATCAGCTCCACTTTGCCCACCATCCGCTCCAACTTGCCCCCATCAGCTCCACTTTGCTCCCCATCCACTCTAACTTGCCCCCACCAGCTCCACTTTTGCCCCCCTTCAGCTCCACTATGCCCCCTCAGCACCAACTTGCCCCTATCAGCTCCAACTTAACCCCATCGGCTCCACTTTGCCCCCCAGCAGCTCCACTATGCCCCCAGCAGCTCCAACTTGCCCCTATCAGCTCCAACTTGCCACCAACAGCTCCACTTTGCCCCCCATCTGCTCCTATTTGCCCCCATCAGCTCCACTTTGGCCCCCATCCGCTCCAACTTGCCCCCACCAGCTCCACTTTGCCCCCCCTTCAGCTCCACTTTGACCCCCATCCGCTCCAACTTGCCCCCATCAGCTCCACTTTGACCTCCATCCGCTCCAACTTACCCCTATCAGCTCCAACTTGCCCCCAGCAGCTCCACTATGCCCCCTCAGCTCCAACTTGCCCCTATCATCTCCACTTTGCCCCCCATCCTCTCCAACTTGACCCCAGCAGCTCCACTATGCCCCCTCAGCTCCAACTTGCCCCCCATCACATACCTGTAGCTCCCGCGCAGTCTTCTCTTCAGTAATGCAGAGCGCGGCGGGAGATCATGACTCCCAGCGCGCTCTGCATTACTAAAGATCCGACCCAATGAGGGAGCGCAGTAGCGACACAGACCTGACTGTGTTGTGGTTCCCGGCGTGGTGTGTGCGGGCGCAGCTCTTCTCCGCTGCATGCCCGCGCCCCCAGTACGTGTGCGCCCTAGGCCGACGCCTACCTCGCCTATAGGTGGAGCCAGCCCTGCACGCAGTCTGACCTCCTAAAAAGAGGGACAACAGGGTGGGAAAGAGGGACAGAGGGATTTGGCCCTCAAAGAGGGACTGTCCCTCCTAAAGAGGGACACTTGGGATGTATGGTATGTGTCTGCCTGTGTGTTGCATATGTCTGTGTTTATCAGTGTGTCTGCATTTCACACATGTGCGCCCAACGGTCATGACATGACGGGCAACGCCGTCCCACATTGCTAGTACATAATAAAATACCCAGTGCTCGATGGGCAGACTAGATGGGCCGAATGGTTCTTATCTGCCGTCAAATTCTATGTTACCAGTAAAAAAACCACATAAATCAAGATTAATTTAATATCCATCTATTTATTTAGTTAGCCAACCATGTATAATATAGGAGACATCTGGGAGTTCAACAGTTCAAGCCAGAAAATAGAACCAAAGGCTAGAGTCCATGAATCCAAATCCTAAGCCAACCATGTATAATAACATAGACTAAGGTAGTACCCTCATGTCACACAATCTCAATGTCTTTAGACAATGAAATGGCACAGATTGGAATCAGAAACCATCAATGTTAGCCCTAGCTACCAAATCCAAACATAAATAAAAGAGATTGGTGTTCATCAACCATATATAATATTCAACATTTGGAGTTGCTAATAAATCCTTGATTGGGACTAGGGGAACAGAAAGTAGAGGCTCAATAAGGAATGTCTCAGGAGATTCATATGAACCATCCATGGGTTATATACAGTACTCACCCTTTTTTGAGATGTTCATAAAATCTTGGTTTATACAGTACTGTTCAAAAGTCTTAGGAAAGTGTGAAAAAATCCTGTAAAGAAAGAATGCTTTCAAAAGCGTACATGTTAATAGTTTATATTTCAATTATCAATTAACCAAAATGCATAGTGAGGGAACAGAAGAAAAATCTAAATATTTAACAGCATCAATTCTTCTAGGTACACTTGCACACAGTTTGTTAAGGAGGTAGGTTGTTCCAAAAATCTTGGAGAACTAGCCACAGCTCTTCAGTGGATTTAGGCAGCCTAACTTGTTTCTCTCTCTTCATATAATACCAGTCAGACTCGATGATGTTGAGATCAGGGCTCTGTGGGGGCCATACCAGCACTTCCTGGACTCCTTGTTCATCTTTACACTGAAGATAGTTTTTATTGATTTTGGCTGTATGTTTGTGGTAATTTTCATGCAGCAGAATAAATTTAGGGCCAATCAGATGCCTCGCTTATGGTATTAAATGATGGATAAGTATCTGCCTGTACTTCTCAGCATTGAGGAGGCCATTAATTCTGACCAAATCCACAACTCCGTTTGCAGAAATGCAGCTCCAAACTTGCAAGGAACCTCCACCATTCTTCACTATTGCCTGCAGACACCCATTCTTGTACCGCTCTCTAGCCCTTCAGCGAACAAACTGCCTTCAGCTACAGCCAAATATCTCAAATTTTGACTCATCAGTCCAGAGCACCTGCTGCCATTTTTCTGCATCCATGTGTTTTTGTACATTGTTGAGTCGCTTGGCCTTGTTTCCACATCGGAGGTATGGCTTTTTGGCTGCCATGAAGACCACTTCTGTACCGACAGTAAATGGGTATACCGGTATCCCACTGTTTTCTGCCAATTCTGAGCTGATGGCACTGCTGGACATCTTAAGATTGTGAAGGGAAGTAAGCATGATGTGTCTTTCATCTGCTGCACAAAGTTTCCTTGTGCATCTACGGTCCTCATCATTGCCTGTTTCTTTGTGCTTCTTCAGAAGAGCTTGGACAGCATATCTGGAAATCCCTGTCTGGGAGAGACCTTGCTGATGCAGTATAACTACATTGTCTTGTTGCTGTGCTTAGTGTTTCTGTGGTGTATGACTTTTGACATTAAACAGTCTTCGGCAACCTCACCTTGATAGTTGGGTTTGGCTGTTCCTCACCCAGTTTTATTCCTACTGCACAGCTGTTTCTGTTTCAGTTTCAACCTACATATTAACTTGATGAGCATTAGCACCTGTTTGGTATAATTGTTTAATCACTCACCTGACTATATGCCTACGTATGCCTACGTGCAAGTGTACCTAGAAGAATTGGTGCTGTTTTGAAGACAAAGGGTGGTCACACCAAATATTGATTTGATTTAGATTTTTCTTCTGTTCACTCACTATTATTTTGTTAATTGATCAAAATAAACTATTAACATGTCTATTTTTAAATCATTCTTACTTTACAGCATTTTTCACACCTTCCTAAGACTTTTGCACAGTACTGTATATGTGTGTGTGTGTAATTTTTGCTTGGATTTATATTTATATATATTTAAATTACAAACAAAATTAATATCTGTAATACCTTTTTTATTGGACTAACAGAATTATGTATTGACAAGCTTTCGGGAGAACCTCCCTCTCAAGTCTAAAGCATTTCTGAGCACAAGGACACAGAATTCACAGTTAATACATTGAATTCAAAGCTGAGATATTTGCTGTGGTTAAAGCAGCGTGACTGCTGATAATACGGGACTAAGAGAAAATCCACACTCTTCTTGCAGTGGGTCATAAATACCTTGTGTAAGGCTCACAGAGTGGGGTGGGGAGAGAGAAAGATAAGAAAAATACAGGAGATGGTATGGGAGGGGAGAGAGTTAAAAAAGATAGCACATTTTAAGAATGCTACATCCAACAATCCAGCATGGGCATGCAGGCCTATATACAACTTGCGCCCATATGTGTAGATATATACATACACACACATACATACACATATACATTCTCACATAATCTGAGCGCAAAACACAAGCAGAAGAAAAGTGCAATAATATCTAAGTGCAGTATATTTATTATAACAAGTGATGGAAAAACAGTAATAAAATGCACTCACATGGTTCCCATCTTGGGCTTTATGCGTATCTGGGGTCCCTACCCCCGTAGACAACGTGCTATGTCCATCCTTTCCTGCTACCCCCGTTGTTTTGATAATCACTGCGTCTCCATATGTATTGTCCTTTGGTAAATACCAGACAGATGACTTGGTGTCAAATAGAGATGGAAAAGTCCTCCAAAGATGTTACAAGTAGTGGAGATGTGGAGCACCAGAGTGCTCCAAAGATGTGACGAGTAGAGGAGATGTGGAGCACCAGAGTGCACGTGTATGGGCCGACGCTGTCAGCAAAGTGATGGACCAGAGACCGGGAGTGGGAGGCGGGTTCTCACAGGGGGCATGGGAGGGACCTGGCTCAGTCAGAGTGCAAATAATGACCCAACACGTATCATGGAGCTACAACTCCACTTCCTCAGGGGTATCAGAGAGCCACATAGCAAATAAAAACATATATTTATACCCCTTGAAACATTATAACAAACAATATACATTCGTATAACATTATTGTAAGAATAATGCAGAGATCCTTTGGGATACGTGCTGGTAGCATAATGGTAATAAACCTAAATGATAATTAGATGAAAATAAAATGTATTAAAATGAAAAAATAAAATGAAATATGAAATGAAGAAAAGAAAGAAAAAAACATAAATAAAATATCGAAATGAATGAATTGTGGATAAACTGAACACTAATGTGATAATGATGTATGTATGACCGTGCCTGATGACATTAAAAATGAAAGAAATACTAATGAAATTAGAAATTTGTAGAATCTATGATAATTTGTCATGTAATTAGATGAACATCCATGAAAGAACAGTGAACTAAGGATATTATTATTAAGAGTGAGGTCGTATAATGTGATATATAAATGTGATGTTGTAATGACTTGTGGAACCATGTATGAAATATGACATTTTTATAAGTCTGTGATAATAATGACTAGTGTGAAATAAATCAATTTAATATATGTGTTAAAGTATCCATACTCCTCGATATATATGTAAGACAAAATTAATCGGAAGAATCAAAAAAACATCAACAAGGCAGGACCGGGCTTTAGCAGCGTGTCTACATATGCCTATATATCTCTCCATAGGTAGAATGTCTGACTCACTGTTTGCCCGAAATAGTGGTCCTAATATTCAAAAGATGAATAACTGATATTGTGAAATGTATTATTATGTGAACTGAAACATATGTGTATTGGGAAATAACCTCTTATACATAAGTATTTGGATGTATGTGCTGAATGGTATGTATAAAGATAATTCCAATTAAATATTAGTATTTATATTAAGGTGTGGATGCGCATAATAGAAAATGCTGGTGCACAAGGCCATTGGAAGCCTGTAGCAGCATCACAATTTTGAAGATTTATTGTTTCATCTGCCTCATCTCATCATCATCATCATTCTATATCATCCCATCATTCATCTCATTATCCATCTCATTCATCTATTTCAGTTCTTTTCTGACATTTCATTGCTTTTTCCATAAAACTATAAGGTACTGTGAATTTTTTCATTGGTATATATTCATTGGTTTATATACCATTTATACCATTGGTTCACAGAGATTTTAGTTTCCTGATATATTCATTCGTTTGTGCACGTGTTTTTTGGTGTTTTCTATACATATATACATACACCCACATACAATATATCTTTATATACACACAAAAAATATACATGTATTTAGTATATACACATATATACATAAACACATACATGTGTACACACACATATACATAAATGCATAAACCAAAATACGTACACACAATCATGTAGGAATACATACTAAAACATGGCTACAATCTCCACTCTCTCTCTCTCTCTCTATATATATATATATATATATATATATATACATACACACACACACACACACACACACACACATATGAATGAGCATCACAATATGGAGTAATAACTTTTTATTGTCTTAAAGTGCAATTTTTAGGACAAGCAATATGATATCCAGTTTCACATTTGGTGCATTGTATCATATGTACAAAATTTGTTGATGTACATGAATATAATCCTTTAATGTTGTATATTCTGTTGTTGTGTTGTGCAGTATTGTTTTCACAAATGTGTTGACATGAGTTGGAGTGAGACTTGTAAGGTTTGATCTCATTATCATTGTTTGTCTGTTCATTGATCAGTTTCCTATTAATCAGTTTTTGTTTGAGATTCAGTGGCTGCCTGAATGCAAGAATAGGAGGTTGGGGGAATATATCTTTTAACACTATATCCTCTCCTAGCAGAGGCTGTAACTCTTTGATGCTGTTGAGTATTTCTTATAGTGATATACATGTAGTTCTTTCCTTCACTTTGTATTGCAGCAGGTGTTCACGAGGTGTTCTCAATGCAGATATTATTTCCTTTGTGATTGTCCGTGTTTTGTAGCCCTTCTGTTTGAATGATTCAGTCAATGACGAGTGCTCTCATTGGTATGTGAGCATATGTTCTTCATTCATTGATTGAAAACTGATCAATAACCAGAAAAACACTGATAATTGGACCAAACCATGTCAACACATTTGTGAAAACTCTACTGAACAACACAACAAGATATGTTATTACAAAAATGTTCATGTATATCAGCAAAGGTTGTATAAGTGATATAATGCACTATTGAGAAATACAATAAAAACTAACCACACTCCATTTCATTTCCCCAAGAGAAACCACTCCATCCAAAATCTTAAAATCAAAACACAGAGGGAACTTTAAAAATAAGTGGGAGAGAAAGACATTTGAAATAATGATGATTGGTTTTTTGAACACCAAACACACCAGACTAAATAAGGACTTGGAATTTCTCTCACACTGCTAAAACCTTATATATTTTCTTTTAGTTAATGTTTACCCATCTTCCTCAAATGATTTTTCCTTGTTTATTTCTATGTACTATGGATCTGTTTCTCTCTCTGTCTCTCTCCCTCTCCTTGCCTGCTATCATTCTCTTTCTCTGCATCATCTTGCGATTAAACTGATGTGATTTTTAGTTCATCAGCTTGTGTTTCCCTTAGCTAGACATTTAACTTGTATGTTTGATTTGTAATGCAGTATGCTTTTGACTTGATAAAGGGAGCTTGTTGCTCTCTAAAGTTTGTCCTAAAAAGTGCATTAGTCCAATAAGAAAGCTATTATTACATACTGCAATACTCATTCATTTGGCATCTACCCCACTGGACTATCTTATCTATACAATTATGCATTGTATCTGCAGGTTCCAGTTAATAATAACAAACCAGTGTCAGAATATAATCCTGCGCTGCTTCCTACAAATTACTTAACCTCATAATGACCAGCTATCTGGGGAAGTTACCTTTGGGTATGGACCTCTTTGATAGTTGTCGGCACACCGGAACACTTGACTGATTACAAGTCCCAGTTCGCAGAACTGGGGCATGAGACAGACCGCTCCGATCTTGGAGAAGTCAATTTCAGACCCTGCTATTTTTTACAGTGCTGTAAGTAAAAAGTACTAGATATGCCAGGACCTTCACTGGTCCTTCAGGAAAAAAAAGGAGATGGTCCTGGCACATCACCATCCTGGCACATCATTGGTCATTAAGGGGTTAACTGTTAACACTGTGTAGAGCATATATTATACCAATGCATTAATTCACTTGTTTCAGAAAATGAGGGTTTTGTCTCATAGTTTGGCCAAAATATGCTTACCCTTGCTTTCCTCGCAATGATCCCCCATTTTAAGCAAATCCTACCTAATACATACTACCACCTTTTTGGCATATGAAAATGCTGTATATTAAAAATGTAACATATCTAATGCCGTCATTGCTGATCTGACCTGCTTTCAAACAGGGATCACATTCCCACCAGTCCATTTATATTCGGACTAATTACAAGCAAACATAAGCCAGACAAGTCAGTTACAATTATGCCAGGTACTATATCTTTAAAAACCTCTCTTTCAGTATAAGCATTTGTGCATATTTAAACACTGAGTGCAAATCGTTATATACTATGATTAGCATTTATAACAGTACATTTACTGTATGAGGAGAGAACATTATGTAGAAAAAAGGAAAATCATTCTCAGTGCTATACAAAAGAACTCAAGTAAATGAAACATGAAGCACAGCAAGGAATGAAGGGAACCTCTACAGTCCCAGATTAAAAACAAACCAAAGGCAGAAGACAATTCTCTACTACTATTTTTTCCTTTTTTTCTGTTATTAATACACTTTTTTATAGTGGGCATGTCATTATAATATACAATTAGATAATTGTGAAGATAATTATGAAGTGAAAACTGCCTAAATATTGTGTTAGCCATTTGTTTGTAAAATACATCCAATATACATATCGTTATTGAGGATTTTATTTTATATGTTGGTGATACAATGCGGCACACTGTGGATATCCCTAATAGCATAGAGAGGGATGCGTTTAGTCTCACTCAGACAGATGTGATTTGCATACTGTGCAGGGAATTAGCTTACAATGCCAAACTGTGCCACCAAAATCTAAAGGTTACTTTCTCAAAAAAGAGAACGTCATAAGGCATATTTTAATATCATGTAGAACAAACTAAAACAGCCTTAATTCAACAGGTCGACTTTAAACCTGTATTTAGCTTGTAAAGATCCTTGCCTTTATAAGATAATAAACTGAATTTAACTAGAGAGTGACTACAAACATGATATAACGGCCTGTATGAAGGGCGCCTACAGAATTAGACTTATTCCTGGAATATTTTTCCCTTTTAATGTTATGTTCTATTTTCCAGCAGGATCTTATTTTGGTAATCACATTATTTGAATTTATTTCCTTCTAATTAGAAAAAGTTAAAGTCTGATTATGCTTACCTCTTTGGAAGCTAGCAATGTTTGCAATGCATTGGAGTACCCAAGGGTTAATGGCAGAACTTTCCCCATAGACTCTCATTATCCCTCTCTTTCAATGGATCTATATGGAGAATACCTTCTATTATCAGTGTAATTAAAGTGTTAGTAATGTCTGAAAAAAACTTTTTTTGCATTTAGAAGAGCTTAAAAAGCTGATCTAAATGCAAGAAACGTATCTCTCAAACCGCTATGGTTTAAGAGATACGGGCGTTTAAAGTTTGATTTCTCCTACTGACAGCTTTAAAGCTGTCAGCAGGAGATCCGTGTCAGTCGACACGGTGGCGCTTGAGAAGTACCGGAATCGCGTTACTTACACGGAATCCCTTCATTGGAATGGTCTAAAACGTGTGCCTAGTGTTCAGGTACACGTTTTTTTCAGACATTACTAACACTTTAAGTAAGTACTGTGGCATTTGCAAATTCAAAACTTGGACCAATTTTGGAGCAAGTCTACTGTACTGTAGGAAACAAATGAACATTTCCTAAACGTATTTTAATTTAAATAAGGCATTTAACCTTTTGAATGATGAGACCTCTGTAGCATTTATGGTGTTAAAAGTCCCATTTAATTCAATGAGAATTTGTATTTGCACTCCATGGTAGATTTGGCTTACCCCAAAGTTGTTTAGCTTTTGTCTTTCTACATATTTCCCTGTAAGTTGAAATTATGTTTCCTGTGAAAAAAAGGTTTCAATGTATTCTATCTAAAAAAAAAACATTATAGCCTTATTTGACTAGAGCTCCATTTTAACCCTTTAAGCATGTTGCACATTCCTCTTGTCCTTAGTTTTATAACGCAAGATAATTGTGTAGGATAATGAAGGATGCTTATGGAAAACACTCTGGTTCTTGCACATTCTTGTTGAATGACATTTTCATAAGCTTCCTGAATTACAATGAAGATCTGGTCAACTTATGAAAGCCTTTGGGGAAATTTAGAGAGAAAACCAGAGAATAGAAATCATTTCATAGCACTTTATATGTCACAGTGGGAGAAATAAGAATAGTAAACAAAAGCAAATAAAAAAAGAGAACAACACACAAAAAAACTTGTTTGCAATCATCTGCATTATGAAACATAAAAAAGTAATAAAACTAGGCTATCTAAAGTCCCATTTAATGCTAAAGAAAGATCATAAAATAAACGTAAAATATTCCTTTAATACACTTTGAAAAAGTTCAGAGTTGTTAGTCGGGTGAATTTGTTAAAATGGAGGTATGTTACTTGAGTGCCTCTGTTCTTATAAGTAATGGGTGGTAAAAGCAATACAGCTAGCCCAGGTAGCCTATTTATTCTAGAGGATCTGCCTGTGTTAATTCCATTCTCATGGGTATAAATGATTATGTCCTCAATTCAACTGAGACAGGTAAAACAGCTGGCAGGGCAATATTGTCTAATGGCCTGTTAGCAAAAAGTGCTGGCAGAGCTATTCAATTGCCCTACCAGCTGAAACCAAAATGGATGTTAGGCCACAGAAAAGGACTTGAGGTAAAACCTCCATTTTGTGTGTTAAGTCCCCAAAACTCATGCTAAGTAGCATGAATAATGGGAACATCAAAGGAAAAAAGCTAACAATCGGTGCCTGATACACTGTTAAGCACTGATTGTTAGCTCAAATACACAGTCATCCTCCCAAACACTAACACTACATTACCCTTAACAGTAAAGTGCAACAATACTACACCTAACACCCAGATCTGTGTAACACTTACTTGTCATCCACTGTCCATCTTCTATTATCCTTCTGTTTTCTCAAATCTTCTTTCTTGTGTCTTCTTTCCTATGAAATAAGAAGAAATGTCAATGTCATATTTGAAATAAAAAGAAATGCCCCCAAGGTATGCCATAGATAGACCTTTGAGTGCCAGAGGGGTACCCCTACAACGCTCAAAGGGTTAAATACAGTGTGTCATATTCTTTAAAAATAAAATTCAGCCAGTCTTGTTAGCCAAATCTTGTTAGTCATAATAAAAAAGGCATGTGCATGGTTAAATAAAATTTCACTCCGCCACCTCCGCTAGCAGCAGCATCAATGTGTACCAGCACGTACTGAGCCATAGCCAAATGAGGGGATTTTGAACAGAGACTGGTTTTTTATATGGCCAGTCTCTGTTAAAAATATGCCAGCCTGCCATTGGCTGGGATGTGTGCTTACGCACCTCCAAGCCAATCAGCTTCTAGCGGGTTTTGTCATTCCCTCCACTAAAAGCTGATTGGCTGGGAGGTGCTTAAGCACACATCCCAGCCAATGGCAGGTTGGCATCCTTTTTGAACAGAGACTGGTCATATAAAAAGCCAGTCTCTGTTCAAAATCCCCTCACTGGGACTCGGACAATGGCCTGGTACGTTTGGCTATGCTGGTACACACTGCGGAGCCAGCGGAGTTGGAATTTCATTTAACCATGGACATGTCTTTTTTTTAATATGGCTAACAATATTTTACTTATTTTTTGAAAAATACTGACTGAATTTTATTTTTAAAGAATATGCCACACTGCATTTAACCCTTTGAGCGCTGGAGGGGTACATTCAAAGGGTTAATTATGGCATATCTTGGGGGCATTTCTTTTTATTTTCAAATATGACATTGACATTTCTTTTTATTTATAGGAAAGAAGACACAGAAGAAAGAAGATTTGAGAAAAAAGAAGGAAGATAGAAGAAGACGGAAAGTAGCTGACCAGCGGGCTGAATTCTCTGATGGACATCAGGATTACTGACAAGTGTTTCTTGTCAGGGGCTGTTTTTTACCTTAGTTGGATTAACCCTATGAGTGCCAATGGGCTGAACATACCCTCATAGTATAAATTCTTCTAACATTTGATTGGTTCATACTTTTGATGTATTGATATGAAGCTTAGGGCCCCATATCAGTACATACACTGGTCACTTAAGTTTTTTTTTCTGTTTTTTTACTTTCCATTCCTGCGTCTGCACTTTGGGAGTGCAGATTTCCTCAGAGTAAAGTGGGTGCCTTAATGGATCATAGTGCCTACCTCATGGAATTGAATGGTGTTTTTTATTACAAGGGAAAAAAAGCTGCAACATTTATCCCCCAAGGTGTTTTTTTTTCAGAGAACAGGTAATTGGATAGCTTACTGGGTCTGAAAAAATACCGTCGGCTGTTTTTTTTGCCTACAGGGCCAACTGAATCGAGGCCTATATCTTGCAGTGTTGAGAAGGAGCTTGTGGTCATGCTTGAAGTAGCGATAGATGGATAGTTAGCTTTCTTTCCGAAAGCAGTGTCCAGAGAATAAAAAGGGACTCTGGAATAGTGATTCAGCTGGAGGAAAACTAGAGAAACTTGCTGCATTTCTTCACATGCTAGGTGTTATCTAGCTAACAGATGTCATTGGTGGAACTCCATGAATGTTGGTAATGGCACTAATATAACAGGTAACCTCTGAATAAAAGTAAACTGCCTGCATGCTTGGAGATCCATTGCTAGTACACAAATACCTATACCTCTATTTCAATTACTCTTTTAACTCCCTGAGCACCAGTGGTGTCCACAGCTCAACGGATAGGACATCTGCTGGTACTGACCCGGGGTTTTTTGATCCAAGCAGTGTAATGTGAGGACTGCATAAAAAGTAGTGGCAAAGTCCACATTTTGCAAGCCTCAGATGTACAAGTTTTGTTTCTGTGAGCCCTGATAGTTTTGTCAGCTATTGACGCTTAGGGCATGGTGAATAGCCACATTAAACCCTTAAGGACCGACCGCGCATGCACGAGGTGGTCATTTAAGGATCACGGAGCATTATTATTATTTTTTTTATTGAATCCAATTCCAGACTCCCCGAACGGCGTGCAGCCACGCGGGGAGCCCAAAATTCCATGATGCTCCTGGTACATCATGGCTGTATTTGCTTTTAAGGACCAATGACGTACCAGGACCGTCAAGGGTCCTTAAGGGGTTAAAGCGATAATAAAGATAAAAAATAAAAAAATATATTGTAGGGTTTATCCTCTTGAGAAAAAAAAGGGTACTGCCACTGCTGAGATGTGATTTATTTAAAGTTTATTGTACCTCAAACCTCAATGACCTGAAGTTGTACTGTGGTGCTATTGCTACACCATCTTATGGACAGCTCTGGTCAATTAACCATAAGCCTCCACAGGATTCTGCAGCAATGGCGCCACTATAAGGTTTTAGGCCATTGAGATACTGCACCTAAACAAATCAAGTCTGAGCTGCAATGACTTTTGAATGAAACACCTCTCAGCAGTGGAGTATCCTTGTTTTATTCAGATTATATATATATATATATATATATATATATATATATATATATATATATATGTATATATATTACTTATTAAGTGTTACTATACCTTTGACATAAAAACACACACTCAGGAATACAAAAACGCCTCCATAAATCACATTTCAATATGCATAGAAACCATAGGGAAAGGAGACACTGAAACATCAATAAATGCAATAAAGATACAGCAAATGTGTTTGATATAGGATTCTTTAAGGCATAATCACATAGATGAGATAGCAACATACAACAAGGTGGATCTGGGTAACTTTCTCAACAATATTGCCAATCAAGATCTAGTCTCTGGTGTTTTGCCAATCTAGATTTAGGATCCCATGAGATAAAAGGCAATGATAAAATTTACCAGCTGCAATGGAATTCAGCATTATGGGGACAATTTAGGCAAAATATTAGAAACAAATGCTTATGCACATAAGCATATATACACATTTATTGTTATTGTTTCAGATACATTTATTGGAGAGGTGTCCAGTATATGTATGCAGTCTGACACTCATAGGGAGAAACTTAAGGTCACACGAAAGTTAAAGTCACAACAGAGGTGACTAATAATTAAAGAGTTAAAAAAGATACTTAATCTAAAATAAACTTTTTATTTTTATTTTAGTGCTACGGTTTGAAAAAAATGTCATTCCAAAACTGTAAGAGTGCATTCCGTCCATAAAGTACAAATCACCTCTCCAAAGAACAAGGTGGTATAATCAGGAAGCCTAGACGGTAAAGCGGAGTTAGATTTACATCTCAGGTGCCATAGGCAATGCACCCTATGTGCCCCTTAGCCCCATCCCTCAAGGCTGCAAGGTGCATCTTTTATATCAGTGTAGCCCTGCCTAATCTATTTTTTCACAGTTATCAGACTGTAACTCTTTCACTATTTGGTTGTTCAACTTACAGGGAACAGTAGAGGGAAGCAGGCCAGTCCCTTGTATATGTATCACAGGCAGTTCTGAGTTAGGCCTCTCATATGACTTTCTGTTCTGCTTCAAGGTAAGCTAAAGGGCACACCCAACTTCTTCTCAGATGATATGGGGAAGAGACACTCATCAGCTTCTGTAAACCACTCTTGCAGTGATGGCCATTAATGCTGCTTGCATCTTAGGGCTGAATGTTGCCAACTTATTAAAATGCCTGTGTCTGTTATTTGCAAAATGGCACCTGTCAGCTGTTTGGGTAGTCAGGAAACTGATCCCATTGGCTATCAGCCACAAACTTGATGAGTTGCAGGCTCAGCCTTCAGAGATCTTAATGTCATGCAC
Organism: Rhinophrynus dorsalis; assembly: GCA_037306005.1. Classification (NCBI taxonomy): domain Eukaryota; kingdom Metazoa; phylum Chordata; class Amphibia; order Anura; family Rhinophrynidae; genus Rhinophrynus; species Rhinophrynus dorsalis. Next base: position 378,848,092 of record CM074719.1, read on the forward strand.
CAGTATCTATGGAGGCTACGCGCACACAGTCCAACGAGTCAGAACTACAAGACTTTAGAGTCTTGCAATTCAGTCTCACTCACATGACCAATGAGGGAGCAATAGGTGTCTCTTTTTAAATCCTCATTCTTCTCCCAAGTTTATCCACCAGGGGTCACATTGCAAATCTAGCTTAGACTACTACCAGGACCTGCAATAGAGCACTATGCACATGATGGTTTTCATTTAATTTTCTGATACTGTAATGTGTTGGAAACCTCTGTGATATTCAGAGGGAATGGGGTCTTATTAGTTGCCCCAGTTGATCAGCAGGAAACCTAAATGGACTTCTTTCTCTAGTCCATTGCAAATCAGTGTTGGAGACCCTTCTAGGATTCAAGGAGTTAAAATACTATTTAAATCAATGGGGATATATGACATATTTATTTGTCCCATACACGGTTGATGGCTTGCCCCAGAATTGCTTTTGTTTTACTTGGCGCATATGGTGAAGCAGTGTTTGGGAAATGTCTCTATCATCCAAAGGATTAAAGTATAGAGAAAGGGAAAATAGTCACACGTTGCCTAATGCACATACCACAAGATCCTTGTAATTCACATGGAATAAACTCTGGCAAGTGGTACAGTAAATTGTTTGTCAGAATGGCTAATTACCACTGTTAATCAAAGATTTTCAAACACTTTCCCTTACTACAACTAGCAATTTCCAACTCACCTCTAAATGTCATTAGACTCGATAAACCTACAGCAGAAAGTATGTCCTCTGTTTACCTTGAAAATAAACACAGTTAATTGTAGTTAAACACTTGATTGGATCGGGTTATTCTTGTGTAAATCTGCAGCTCTGGTAAAAACAAGCATTCATTTCCTGTGCCATTAGGAACTTTTCAGAAGCTGAAAATGTTTGCAGGCCACATAAGGCTGTCACACATATCTATTACTTTTACCTTTCCCATCTATCTCTACCGGGCAATATGTATAATCATAAATAAATTATAATGTTCTTGTATCATTTTTTGAAATCAAACAATTCTTCAAAATACCCTCATTGAATAATGGAGCCTGAGACTGCAGGATTATCAGTACATTATTCAGCCAGATCTGCTGCTGCTGGTTTTATATACAGTCATCCTCTGCATGTGTTTCATTAATCATCCCATCAAGAGATGAACATTATAGTTAATATTTTATTTTACTAGCTTAGATCTGAAAATAAGCCCTTGGATACTAGAGGTTTGCCTGTGTTTCTGATCATGCAACCTGAAGTTGCCAGACTCTGAGATTACTGTGTCTGTGATTGTGACACCAGGTACATCACTTACATCTATGTCACACTCACTACCACCACCATCACCAGAAATAAGGGAGGCATACTCTGGTGCTGTTTCTGCTGCTCATGAGGATAGTGGTGATAAGCATGTTTTTATAGTTCAGACAAAGCAGTTTAGGGAGAGAGATATGTTGGGAATAGATATCACTAAACAGTGACAATAAGTTGTTTGATCCTTGGAGTGAGATGATTCAGCATCAAAAACTACTAAACCAACAAATGTCACAGCAGGATGAAGCTTCCATTTCTAGCATGCTGGGTAATAGTAGTAGTAGTGGTGGTTGTAGGAGTGGGATCATCATCACCACAGATTGTGGTGGTAGAAATGGAACCAGCAGTGACATGTGGTCACAGTATACATTTCAGTAACCCAGTCTATAATAGCATAAGTTGTAGTAGCTGGCTTGATAACAGTATTGTTTGCAGTAACCCACTAAACCATAAAATAAGTTGCAGTAACCCTATCTATCACATCACAGTATAATTGTATTACATAGTTGAAGACATAGTTACATAGTTGATGAGGTTGAAAAAAGACATGTCATCAAGTTCAGCAAATTTACATATTACTCCTGTTGATCCAAAGGAAAGTAAAAAACCACAACAACTAATTGAAGCCATTTAATCCCCAAGTAAGTAAAAAAATTGCTTTGAATCAAATTGTCAAAATTCTCAAAAATGTTCTGTACCAGGTAGTTATCCATTACTTTTTTGAAAGAATTTATAGTATCTACAAGAACAGCATCTACAAAAACAGAAAAATCTTTGTCTTTGTTGTATTCAAAGGTACCTTTTCTACGCCCTTTGAGTAAAAAGTTCCTTGGAGACTTATTTGTATTGACTTTAAATGTAATTGTAAATGGTAATCATATCACCCCTTCGACATCTCTTCTCTAATGTAAACTAATCCATTTTGGCTAGTCTCACTTTATAACTTTGATCCTCCAATCCCTTTACCAGTTTTGGTGCATGTCTCTGCACTTTTTCTAGTTCCGTTCAATAATGTCTTTTTTAAGAACTTGTCCCCAAAACTGTGCTCCATATTCTAGATGAGGTCTTACCAAGCAGTTATATAGCGGAGAATTATATTTGCATCCTGTGCATATAAACCACTTTTTTATGCAGGATACTGCTCTATTTGCTCTTGTAGCAGCTGTGTAGTGTATAGGTAACCTGTTGGTTTCTACAGCCCAAGTGCGTAACCTTACATTTATTTACATTAAATCTCATGAGCCTCTTTTCTGCTCATTCACTTAGCTTCTCTAAACCTTTCTGCAGAGAAAAAGCATCTTGCTCTGTATGTATTTTTTTTCACAGCTTACTGTCATAAGCAAAAATTGAGACTTTCCATTCCCACTTCTAGACCATTAACAAACACAATAAAAGCATTGGGACCAGGACTGAATTATGTGACACGCCACTTACAACTTTAGACCAACCTGAAAATGTTCCAATTACAACTACTCTCTGCCACCTATCATTTAACCAGTTCTCTATCCATGCACAGATGTTGCCTCCCAAACAGAAGCCTTTTAATTTATGTATTAACCTGTTGTGAATCACACTATCAAAGGCATTTGCAAAATCCAAGTATACTACAGAAATCCCCTTTGTCCAGATTACTGCTTACCTTTTTGTAAAATACAAGTAAATTACTTTGACATGAACTATTCCTCATAAAATCACTATGGAAATCAAGCTCACTGTTCTATAATTTCTTCATTTATATCTACTACATCAGCTTTCCTCCAATCACAGGGCACTATGCTGATGAAATAGAATCAATAAATATTAAGTATAATGGTCTTGCTGTTACTGAACTAAGTTCCTTAAGTACTCCTTGGTGCATGCCATCAGATATAGGTGCTTTTATTCAGCATAACCATTTCCAGTCTCTTTTGGACTTTGTTCTCAGTAAGACATGTACATGATGGAGGACATTCTGTGAGTTTTCATGTTTTTCCATAACCTGCCATTGTTGCTTTCTTTGTTGAAGTAACCTGCTTGATCTCAATATAAGCTGCACTATCACATTATAAGCTGTAGTAACCTTCTTGACTACAGTATTAGCTGCAGTAACCCTATTCATCACAGTATACATTGTATTAGTTGGCTTGATCACAATATGTTTAAGTAACCCACTTGACCACAATATAAGTTGCACTATCCCAGTCTATCTCACATTATAAGTTGTAGTAACCAACTTACTCACAGTATTAGTTGCAGTAATCCTGTCTATCACAGCATAAGCTGTAGTTGGCTTGATTACAGTATAAGTGGTAGTAACCTCCATTATCACAGTATTATTGCACTAAACCAGTCTATCAAAGTAGAAGTTGTAGCATTTGGCTTGATCATAGTATTAGTTGCAGCAAACCACTTTATCACAGTTGTAGTAACCATGTCTATCACAGTAGAAATTGTTTCTTGATCACAGTATAAGTTGAAGTAATCTGCTTGATCACAATAAGTTGCACTAACCAAAACTGTAGTAGTATTAATTGTAGTAGTTAGCTTGATCACAGTATAAGTTGAAGTAATACAATTAATCACAATATAAGTTACAGTAACCCAATTTATCACAGTATAAGTTGATAGCAGCATAATATTTAGTAAGCCATGCAATCACTGTACAAGTTGTAGTAATCTACTTGATCACAGTATTATTTTTATTTATTTAGAAAGTATTTTACTAGAAAAATACATTGACATTTATCTCATTGTTCAGAGTTACACATTTACACAAATAGAAACCAAAACGAAAATATATATACATATACAAATAAATAAAATAACACATTAACTTTTATATACATTATTAGTTGCAGTAACCTGCCTTTGAAACATAAGGCCCACTTTTAGCAAATTATCCAAGATACAGGTTTGTACACCTCTCCAGGTTTCTTTAAAGCTGAAAGAGTTTTAGAATATGAGTCAATTAATTTCAGGTTTGTTCATTGTTAATGCTGTGTTAATTCTCATAGTTTTTAGTTTCAGTCAGATTGCCTTATTTATTATAAGTCTGGGAAATGGACAATAGGATTTCTCACTTGTGGTAGCTTTCAGTGCCTGGTATGGTTCAGCTATTCCATTTTATAAGGTAGAAGTTGTATTCATAATGAATCATGCATGCACAAGAAATCTTACATAAAACCAATTGTGATTTCTTTCAGACTACCCACCTAGTGCTTGATTCAATCAGGCATGGTAAAACAGTTGGTAAGTGTAAAAGCAATACTGAAGCTTAGCCCTGCCCTGGTAGTGCAGCTATTTAATAAGCTGTCTGTCTAGCAGAATGGACAGTGAGTGTAGGCTGCACAAACATATGTAGCCTGATAACTTGAGTTGCAGGCTTTTTTTTTTTTTTTTACCTCACTGTGCGTTCAGCAACCAGATATGTCAACTTCAAAGGAAAGTAGCTAATGTACGACGTTACATGGTGACTTTAAACATTGTCAAAACAAGTTCAAAATAACAGCCAATCACCACACACCAAAGTATTAAGTGTATTCAAATAAATGTATATATGCCCCAAAATACTCCCTGTGTTGGCAGGTTCTCAGAGCTACAGCACAGGGCCCAGGAGTGGAGGAAAGACATAGTGACAGAGAGAGAGAGAGAGAGAGAGATTTGCTGTTTGTAATACTTCATCAAAAATGATAGACATAGAGAATCAGGTGTACCAGTGTTCACAGGGGTAACAGTGATATCCGTGAAGTGGCAATATCATCATGTACCGAAGGAATTCCTGATGTCAGTGAATGTACAGCCTCATTTTGAACCATCCATTGAATGGCAGCTGCATCTGTTTGTTACAGTGATAGCTACGATGTTGTGATTTTGAAGCAGGAATTTTCAAGGCTGGAGGGTTAGGTGGATCTCAGTCATCCTGTGTAGTAATTATTATGTATTGTACAAGTGGGTTTCCATACGTTCCACATGCATAATCATGGTCATGCATGCATTGTATTTGATTCACGTATTGTACTCACAATTTAAGATGTCCGTGATGAGACTGTCTCGTGGTTCCACCCCTGTCAGGGTCTCCTCATCCTCGGGCTGGGGAACAGGCACCTCCACAATAGGTTCAGGATCCAAATCTACCACTATTTGTGTCCACTGTGATATTGTGGAGTATGGCAGATGCTAGTATGGTATTGCACCCCCAGAATTATCCAGGCACTGAAATCTGGTGTTAAGGAGGCCAACGGTGTGTTCAATATCATTTTATATCCTAACATGAGCATCATTATAGCAGTCCTTTGCAACTGTTTGTGGATTTGGGACAGGTGTGAGGAGCAATGGTTTGCATCCATATCCTACATCTCCTGTGGAAAAGTAGTGACATTGTGACACATGGAACACATGGTTATGTGGATGATGTTGGGCAATGACAACATACTTATTGTGTATCATGACCATTCTAAGCTGGGGTTTCATTAATCGTGTGAGTGCCCCAATGTATGTGATGTGATGTGTATATTGGTCACTCACCCAACAGCATTACTGCAGTATGTGTCCCATTCTCAAAGTCTGTATAGATGGAGGAGTACCTGAGGATGTAGTAGTCATGGCAACTGCCAAGATAGGAAGCACAGACATAAATGATCCTCATTTTGTCATCACACACCATCTGGACATTGATGGAGTGGATATGCTTTTGATTTAGGATGTCCCTCATGCGGAGGAACTCTTATGTGCGCATGTGTGCAGTCGATGACACACATGACTCTGGGTACACCTCCCCTTGTGTAGAACTCACATGTTCACATGTTCCCACTCCGTCTGGGTGGAAGGGAAATGGATGTACCTCCTGGCCTTGAGGGCTGTCAACACACTGGAATAGGTAGCCTGGGACATGCTAGATACATATCCCTTGTTGTACTGGAAGGATCCAGTTCCCATAAAATGGATGTTACACAGCAGCTTCTTCATGCCAGATATAGTACAGTTGGTCCTGGCTATGGGATTGACTCATCTTTGATCACCTCATATAGGTCGATGATGTTGTGTGACATCACACCTGTACCGGTCTCTCGATATAGCATCCTCCATTCCGAAGAGCGTGACCCTTGTCCGGTATAGCCTTTGTCTTGGTGATTGTCTGTCCTACTTGTACTGCTCCACAGGCCCCTGTTGCAACTGTGGCTGGGGGAGATCTGGTTGAGGCAGCTCAGGTGCTTTTGTCTGGCCTACTCCTCCACCTGGAGATGGCCTTCTGAGTTAATGTATATGTTTAACATTTGTAGCACTCACTGCACACAATTGAATGGCAAATGAGTAGAGCTGTTCCATTGATGTGAACTCTTACTGGCTGTTACTACATCACAACATGGGTAACAGAATAGCAATCTCTGATTGCAAAACTACTGTCAGGTATTTATTTTTTTTAACAGTGGTAATTGAATCGATCCCCTAAAGAAGTGCAATTCGGGATCTAAACAGCTGTACCATAGGCCCTTAATTAAAGTTCCCATTGACTTAAATTAGCCAGATATTTGTGTGGAAGTTATTACAGGCCCCTTGTCATTTCAATGTATGCATATGGGTATTACCAGCAATCAATGGGTGCCTCAAGTTTTTGAGAGCCTGACCTTGAGTTTCCAAGGGTCCTGGATTATTGGCAAGAAACCAATTCAATCATATCACCACAAAGAAGAATGGCTGTCCTGGGTGTAGAACACACTAATGTGTCTGCCTTTCCCATACATAGTAAACAGTCTAAGGAAGGCAATCTAATTTTAAGGGTCCCTCTTTGACAATTTTGCTAGGAGTCTCAGAGTTTATTCTAATTCCCACTGAGTTAGCTACATTTTGGAAAACAAGACACCATTTATGTATATTTAATATTTTTTTGTGTACATCCAGTTCTTTCAAACAAATACCATTAGTTTGTGGATACCCCGTAACATGACCTCCCACAAATGTATTCAGAATTCTATTTTTCTTCAAAGTATAATAAAATGGAACTCAGAACATACTTTTTAATGCTGCTCATCTACATGAGGACATCTGGGAGACTTCTATATGGGTTTGAGAAAGTTTCCAAGATGTTCTTAACTGCAGAATATTAACAGTCAAAAAATGTAAAAAGGACCTGTTCCTTATAGTTTGGAGTGTCTCTTGTGAGTGGCTTTGAATATAAAACTCAATTTCATTTCATCTGTTCATCTCTCTCTGGATGCTTCTTCAGGCATTTGTCTCTTTTTGCTGAATTTGATTGTAACCTTCTCCCTCCACCCTGCTCCAAGAAAGAATGTTATTAGAAGAGTTTGGGAGCATTAGATCACTTTTCTACTCACCGTTAAACTGTCTCACTGATCAGCCAGTGCTTACAATGAAGCTCCATCTGCCTTAACAGGCTTGCTCCCAGAAAACCAGACCTGCTGAGAGAGAAGCTGTCACATCATAGTTTAACTTTAACAAAGGGTATTATATTATTATTACTATTATTACATAAATAGGTAACAAGAATTAGCATAGGAATAACTAAATGGTGCTGATCAGCATTTCAGGTTGGTTACAGTGAAATTAAGCTTCTAGCTATAATCTTATAGGACTTCCCTCTAGTATATAAATATATGTGTGCATATATTTATATATAGATTAGCATTCTGTTTTGTTATATAGACATATTTATTGCACTGGCAGAATTCCAGTCTGATGATGGCTAAATAAAACCTGCAACTATCCATCGTCTAATTTGGGAAAATACATTTGTATGATTTGTATATATTTATTGCTACATTGTATTTGGAGCTCCATTTTGGTCTGAATGCATAAAACAAAAGAGGAATAATTCTGGAGCAAACAAACTGCACCATAGGGGACAGATTTGACAAATCCGCATTGATTTAAATGGGGATTTTAAACTTTTGAATGTTTGAGAAGTCTCCAATGCATTGACCTCAGTAGCATTCCGGGAGATAAAAGCCTTTTTCCATCAATAAGAATATTTATTTGTCCTCTGTCTGTGTATTTGATTTGCTCTACAATTGCTTCTCTATTGTTTTTTGCATATGGTTTTGCTTTCACCAGTTGTCCTACCATTGTGAACTGGAAGGAACATTTTAATGGACTCACCTCAGGTGTAAAAGAAACTTGCTGCACTTCCAGGAAAATCCAAGAGTATGGCAGATGTTTACACCTACGTTCATACTGTGACCAGGATTAAACATCTTTATTAGAGGCTTATAATAACGTATGCAAAACTAACTAAGGAGAGAACATTAGTCTATTGGTTTATTTCTTACATGCCCCCAAAGACTTATAATTGCATAGGGCCTTATGTATAAAATCAAACGGGATCAAGTTTGGTATAAACCATTTGTACAATAGGGGACAAACAAAAAATTTCATTTGTTATAAATTGTACTTTTAACTCCATGGATGCTAGAGAGGTCTCATAAGCATTGAAAAGAAGATAAAACAATGGGAATTTTGAATATGATTATCCCCCTATGGTGCTGATGATTTGTTCCAGAATTGCTACAGTTTGTTTTAATATAGAAGGAACACAGTGTTCACTCTAAAGTGAGTAACACAGCACTGAAAGAGTTAAAAGAATAATTAAAGTAGAACTATCACTTTGGAATTAATAGGTGATTGTGAAAGAGCTTTAAAAGCACCTTCAGTCCTTGCACAAGTATTGAACCCCCCCCCCCCACTGGCTTTTCTGGTTCACTTTTAAAATACCTAATTTTTAACAGCACTCAGCTCGGAGCCGCATTAAGCAGGCCACCGTGTTGAAAAAGGCGACATGAGAATCTCACCCTGCATATAAGCACGAGATTCTCATGTCGCTTCTTTTAACAGTGCTTCAAGCTAACCCCGCAGCAACATACAGAAGTATAGAAATGTGGCTCTGTGTGTGCTATTAATTAAAAGTAAAGCTGGCTAATAAAAAGTATGCATATTAACCCTTTTGGCACAGAAAGGGTTATTAAAAATGTATTAACCCTTTCCAGAATATGGCACAACCAAGAATCTACCTAGAGAAGGATATCCACCTAAACTCAGTGACTAGGAAAGGTGGGAATTACTCAGAGAATCAACACAGAGGCCATTGACAACTCTGAAGGAGTTGAAAAGATCCACAGCTTAGATGGGAGTAACCTTCCCTAAGATAGCTATCATACGGAAGTTCTACAATACTAGGTCATCTGGATGCTCTGCAATGCTAAAATGTATGTAAGAGAGGCAAGAAGAAACCCATTGCTGAAAAAAAGACGCTATCAAATCCTCTTTGGATTTTTCCAAAAGGCAATCCGGGAGACAGCACTCATGTAGATAAAGGTTACTTAGGCTGATTGGACCTTTTGGGCTTAGTGCAAATTGCTATTTGTGGTGCAAACTCAACACTGCTGAATGCCCTTAGAACACCATTCACAAGGGGAAGCATTATGATGGCAAGATCATTGGTGGATGCTTTTCATTAGAAGGGACTCAGAAATTCATCAGGGTTGAGTGCAAGATGGATGTAGTCAAATACATTGTGGTTCAAGAGGAAAACCTTTTTTAGTTTGCAAAAGGGGACTGGGGAGGAGTTCATTTTCGAAAAGGACAATGATCCTAAATATTATATTATATATTATTTACTTCCGGGTTTTTTAAGAACCTCTAATGACCAAGCAAAATTATGGAGGACCCAAATATATAAATTCATATAGGAAACCTTAATAATTTAGTGGTAGTCTTTAAGCCCATTTGGGATATCATTCACATTAGTGGCTATGCATCCAGGACATCTTAATTACTCTCTATGACTTCAAGATTAAATTGTGTACTTGTTGAGAATCTGTAGTAGCTGGCAACCCGAGGTAAAACGCCTGAAACAGGAATATGCCAATTACATCCAGGTACTAAAATACCTCTGGTTTACTGAGCAGTTAGCAGAGAGAATCCTGGGTAATGGAAGAACAGGTAGATTTTTGCTACTGATAATTGTAACAGAATTTGGATAATTATTATACACTGAATAAATGATTGTGTAGCCAGGGATATACTTATCATGCCTATGCAATGTGTTATAACTTATTTATCTATTTATAAACTGTTTGCCAGGAAAAATATTATTTCGTTTTCAAGTATGTCCTTTAAAACTTTTACAGTATATAGTTACACAAATTTTAAAAATATAAGCTGTCTCCCACACCACACCTTGTCAATACACCCATTTTTCTATTTTTTTTCGCCCTCACTCAGGCCATGTTTGGGCATCTCAGATTACACATCATGATTACACACCATACATCATACTTCACACTGCCAGCTGTGAGGTTACCCCTTACCTGCAGGATATTATTCACTAATTCCCTGGAGCTTTTTTCCCCTAGAAAGCACACAAGTGTGTTTCTCCCACAGAAATACATACTTGTATTCATTCCCCCAAAAAATAAATATTTATATAGCAACCCCTGCTGTGCTGAAAGTGTGTGTGTGTTCGTGTGTGTGTGAGATCATTGTGAGAGCAAAATCCTGAACTGCAGGAGAGAATGAGACAGGCAGCATGGGAGGAGAATGGGTGGATATAAAGAATTGTAGTAACAACCAGAAAAGACTTAGCTAGGAAGACACAGCATTGCAATGAAGGGCTGTGCCCCCAGAAATGGTGATGGTGGTTAGCAAAATAGTTAACTATTTCTTATGAACAACACAAAGTATATGCAATCTAATTATTTTTCCAGTTATAGAAAATACATTCTGCATGGCATATTCTCTTTAAAATATTACAGAAAAATGTAAATAGAATTTAAATAGTTTTGTTTTCAAGATAGATGTCTATAGAATGCATTAGGTTAATGGTCAAATCTTACAAAATAAGCTTAATGCAGGTAAGGAAGTAATCAAAACAGGAGAGTGTAGCCCATAGCCTGCCATTGTTTCATCATTTTGCTTATACAGAAGAAAAGATTGTATAAGTTACTTATTTTTTTTATCATTTATCCAATTAAATGATTTCTGATTAGTCAGTTGTAGCATTTTACATCTAAAATATTTCAGTCTTTTATTTGATGTCAATAAGTCAGAAATATAGATGGTATTTTCATGCATGCCAGAAATGTTATTTTTTTATACATTTATTGTTACAAGACCAAACAAAATCCATAAAATCATTTTTTCCCCAAAGTTTTATTGAGAAAAAATGAGGATTACAACAAGGTCAATAAACACCTTCACATATGGATAATGTGTAAATCATATAACAACATCAATATTCATACATAGTGTTAACATAGGTATTGACCATAGTGCAAGAACCTGAACAATAAATTGACACATAAGTCTGAGTTACAAGGAAAATAGGTATCTAAAAGGGAACTAAAACATTATGCAAAGTCTTGCACTATGTCTATTTAGGGGAGAGACAAGAAGTCTTAATAAATTCACAATAGATGTTAAATGATGTTTGAATATCTCAAACCCCAAAGAAAGAAAATAAAAAGAAAAAAATGGAATAATGAACATGTGGGTATGGCTGATAAAGGTACACATTTGAAGTATGTAGAAAGCAAGCTATTTAGAGGACTATTAAACATTTGTGAGAGGTAGGGAGATAGGAAGAGAGAGAGAGAGGTGGAAAAAGGGTGGAGTCCAGTTAGACAAGTTTTGTTACAAAAGCCGAGTACCGAGTCCAGATCAGTATTTGGTAAGTGATACCTCACAAGGCTCAACCTAGAGCCCACAGGGGCACTCTATTATTAAAAAGCCACCACACTCAGTGGAGGGTCCCATAAGTAGAACCACAAAAAGAGTACAATACTCAACTGGGGATACTAGCAAAGTTAGATGAGGAGATGGATGGGTGAGTGTTGATCCAGAGATCCCAGTTATTAAGGTGATTGCATGGAATTTTTCCATCCTTACATAGTTATCAACTTTAATCAGCCAACGAGTGAAGGGTATCACGGTGCCCGTGATTCCTTGTTTTTTATTTTTCTGTCAGTTATCCTGTATGACGTCCTCATTGGTTGCCCTGTGTTTAGCCCGCCCAGTATTGCCTTTATATACTGGGCTCCTGCACCTTATCACTGCCCTTTCGTGGTGTTCCTGTGCCAGTTCTACGTTTGTATTAAGGTTTCCATTGTACCGACTTGGCTTGCCTGACTACTCTCCTGTTCCGGCGCCTCTGTACCGACCCGGACTGCCTGACTACTCTCCAGTGATTGTTCCTGTGTACCGACTTGGCCTGGCTGACGTTCCTGCTCCTGTGTCCTGACACGGCCTGACTGATGTTCCTGCTCCTGGATCCCGACTTGGCAGGTCTCCGTTGTGGTCTAGTCACCTCGGTGACATTCTGATTTCTGGTGCCTTACTATTTGGCACCTGTGCCTTGCAGGCTTGCCTGTCTCTCATTTGCTCAGAGCGCCTCTGGCCTAGTCCTCCATTCCATACCGGTTGCCAGTGTTGCCTCCGTCAGTACACCGGTATTCTGCCATTGGCTGCTCCTCTCTGTTAAAACCGGTTGCTGTGTTGCCTCCGTTATTGCACCGGTACATTACCATTGGTTTGCTCCACTCTGTCAATACCGGTTGCAAGTGTTGCCTCGGTTATAGCACCGGTACCCTACCATTGGTTGCGCTCCACTTTATCAAAACTGGTTGCAAGTGTTGCCTCCGTGATTGCACCAGTATACTGCATTGGTTCGCTCCACTCTATCAAAACCGGTTGCAAGTGTTGCCTCCGTGATTGTACTGGTATATTGCACTGGTTTGCTCCACACTGTTTAAATCAGTTGCAAGTGCTGCCTCCGTGTTTACATTGGTTTGCTCCACTCTGTCAAAACCGGCTGCAAGTGTTGCCTCCGTTATCACACCCGTATATTACCATTGGTTTGCTCCACTGTGTCATTACCGGTTGCAAGTGTTGCCTCCGTTATAGCACCGGTACTCTACCATTGGTTCCGCTCCACGTTATTAAAACCGGTTGCAAGTGTTGCCTCCGTTATAGCACCGGTACTCTACGATTGGTTGCGATCCACCTTGGTAAAACCGGTTGCAGGTGTTGCCTCCGTTTATCACTGGTAGCTCTCCTGATTTCCTCAGTGGCCTAGTATACTGTGGACTCTTCTGTGGCGTCTTCTCATGCAGTTGATTGCCAGAACATAAGGAACTGTTCACCTTTCCTCTGAACATTAACTCCTGCATTGCTGGAACCTGGAAACCTTATCATTCGCCTGACCCGTGTCAGCATAAACTGTTTGTCTCCTAATTATATGCTGGACCTGTGTGGGCATAATTAACCTGTCGTGTGTCTGTATTATATGTGTTATATTACAGGACCTGTGAGGGTTCTTTGTGTACTATTGTATTTAATAAAACTGTGTTTTTATCTTAACTCTGTGTTTGTGAGTCAAACAAACCGTTACAAAGGGGCAGTCTGGGAGCCCAAACTGGTATCAATACTTTCACTGCATTTAATAATATTGATACACATGCCCAGTATCAAGGTCTTCTAACAGAGAAGATATGTCACATGTAAAATCCATAAAATCATCATGTGTGATCGACTGTGTATTTTGTTCAACCCATTCTGTATCCTGTGAATTCTGGGAATGCCTGTTATGAAGTTGGAACCACTGAGTCAACTGTGCCAAAGAATAGTATAAAAACAAATCTGGTTCTAAGCATCCACCTTCATTTTTGGTCTTTGTCGGTATGAGAGATTTATTCTTGGACATTTATTATTGTAAATTTAATTGTAAATATTAGTCTGTATTAGTACAATATCTGACTTTTTACTTTTGGGAGACATCTAAAAAAAGAGAGAGGACCTTCGACAGCAAATTTATTTTAATCAAGTTAATATGTTTTCTGTATTGGTAACAATTGTTGTATTATTTTTCATAGGTTGACAAAATTATGCATGTAAACCTTTTTCAGGATATTTATTCCAAGATATTATATATAATCCCATTGTCAAATGAATTTGATGTTGTTCTGAATTCTAGATAATCCAGTGTCCTTTATTGACAAAGTATGTGCTTCTGATTTATTTCATTGACCTGAAGACCAGAAATACTACCAAACTCTTTAGGAATCTTGAACAAATTTGGTAATGTTACTTCAAGTTCCCTTATGTATATGATCATTTCATGTGAATTTCTCCATGAATTAAGTGACATATCCACCCAGACTATAATATTGTATCTCATGTATTCTCAATTAATGCTATCAAATATTTCTTGGTGTCTAAAGCTAAAATTAGGGATGGGCAAAAGTCTCTTATTTTGTGGAAATTCCCATGGGTATAAAATCAATTAAAATGTCTACCTCTTCGCTACTACCAATGAAATTCCCACTAGAACTTAGGAATGTCCCTGTTAGTTCCCACTTAAATGCTATAAAAAAACACAACTTCCCACAAAGCTGCAAGGTTTTAGTATTCGATCTGTGTACATGCTGTCTGTGTCTATTTCCATCTGGTGTCCGTTTTGATATAATCAAATAAAAGCTGGTTTTAACTTTTTCCACGCAAGTGCGGTATTTTCATCACTTTTCACTATTGATATCCAGGATTGGGACCCCTTACCTTCACCATGGTATAAGGTTGAAGTGGTGAGTGCTGTTCTGGCATGTGAGTCTTTATACAGTGCTCATTATTCTGTAGAGTGATGCAGTTTATCTTCTATCAACATGCTGTCTGTGTATTCTGTAGTCATGCGAATTTTCCCTATGATATTTTCAACCCTTTTCCAATACCACTAAGCACCTGCTTGAACAACTCTGGCACAGCCATTCTTGTAAAATAACTATGCTTATAGGGTTAAACACAGGGCATCATTTTTTTAAATCCCTGTATTCTAGAAAAAGAATACATTCCAAGGATGCCATTACACAGATATGTTTTTTTATTTTTTTAAAGCAATTTTTGACTTCTGTCTAAGGACTCTGTAAATGTGGGTTGGCAGCACCTAGAAGAGCTATGTAATTTAATTGCTTTAATATGAGTTGTGGTGGTCAAGGTAGTGGTGTTGGTGGTGGCGACTGCGCTTGGGAGGAATCTATGACTCTTGCCACCTCCAGCTAAATCAGTCTCAAACTTATCCTCCACTATGTTCGCATTTACACAACAGCAGTAGGAGACATGGGTGCTATTGTTACTGAGGAAGGTGTTGTCCCATTTTCTGAGACATCTACAACACTGTTATGCCCCCCTTAGCTCTATTCACTTTTTGAGTGCTGCTACTTCTGTTAGTTCTCACTCCTCAGATGTCCTGCAAGTGTGTCTCCCAACCAGACCTGTGAATGTGCTTCAGATGGGATTTCGATGAGGATGCATCTAGATGCCATCTTGCTTTCCTGTTGCTCACATTTTTTTGACAAAAGACACTAACCTGTTTGGCTTTTGAATTGTGAGCAAAGCATTTCCATAATATATATTTCATAGACTGAGCTGTTCCTGGGGGACTACTAATTATTACATCATTATTACTACAGTGGCTAGATGTTGCAATAGTGGTGGTAGTTGTAGGTGGTAGTTCACTTTGTACCTTGATCAGCAGCCGAAGCACTTATAGCTAGGGTTTAATAGTGAGTGTGACTTGGGAGGGGGAAGATTGGACTTGGAAGTGGTGCCAATGATGGTAAGGGCCAAGAGAAATGTTTATGTTTAGGCATGTTTAATCTCCAGACTTTCCAATTAATCTCTCAAAGAGTATATAAACAAACATACGTCTCTTTTCAGTGGTGGAAGATTGAGCCTTTTACTTTCAGATACAGCTAATGTTTAGCATATCAATATCACTTTTGATCTGTGTCAGAGGAAGGGGAGGAACACATTGTAAATCAACATCATCACTAATTAGGTCAGCAACATCATCTGATACTACCAAATTATCTTACTCCCTACTACTTTTATATTCTTGTATATTTTTTAAACTCTAAAAAAGATTCCTTAGGAGTATTTATACAACATTGACATGGACCACTACTTTGTGTCACTGTCACTATCTGACACAGCAGTTATCTCACTACTGCTAAATTCTCCTCTGTGGCAACAACTATAGAATGTGACTTGTCATCATTTTTACTGTTAGTGCTGCTGTGATGGAACTTTTCATATCATTTTTACATCCTCCAGAGCAGGGTCAGCAGAATTTACTGCACAAGATGCCTCAACTATGGCTGCAGTCAGTTGCTTAGTATGACTTTTTTTATCACCAACACATCCACACACTCCTCCTCAAAATCCTCTCCCCTTATCACATTTGTTTGACATAATGATAGAATTGTTGATTTTTATTGTATAGTAAATGAGATAGCTATTAGCTTCAACACATATGCAATATGCAATTAATTGCACAGGATAAAACAGCACAACAGCAGCCCCAGTATGCTTGTATTTTTCTTGTCTGAGTATAGAGTGATGCCTTGTCTGTTGTTGTTGTCTATCTAAAAATAATGTATGCATATTTCTGTCACTGTAACTGTCATTCTCATCTCAGGCAGGATTGCCTGTCTGTCTGTGACCTATCACTCAATAGTATTTTTTTAAACTGTCCCTGTCACTGCCTACAAATTATACCCACATTCTGCACCCTGCCTAGCTACCAACTGGCTAATACCAATGCTCCTTAAATAAGTGTTTCTCAACCAATGGAGTGGCACTTTGGTATGCCTCTGACATACACTTATGGTGCTTAGATTTACTACAAAACTCTATCAAAAAAGTGAATGTTTTGTTGAGTTTCAAATGTGTATGTATGATAAATGCTATTCAGAATATGTTTTTGTTATCCTGATTCTGTGACATAAAAATAGCTGGATATTCCTATATTTGGACACTTTATTCACCCTTTTTCAAAGGACATCAAAAATATGAGGGATACCCCAGAAATTACAAACTGGGGATGTCTTGAGTAAAAAAAAAAAAGGGTTGAGAACAACTGCCTTAAATCAAAAATTCCATCTCCCTCTCATTCTGCAATATCGAACGTCAACATTTCACTGACATTAAAACACATTTAACTGACATACCATTTTATACTGTTGAGTAAGCACTGTTGGTATAATTAAATTCCTCACATGGGTAATTACATTATTATCATTGCTTTCAAATCAGAGAAAAAAGCAGAAAAACTGTTCTTTTCACAGGAATTCTCAGTGAAAGTGGGAAGTGCCAATTTGTATATGTTTCCACCCTTTCCTAGCTAAATGCAGTTATTAACCTTTTTTTCTCATAAGTGTCCAGAGAGTTGTCAGTACATGTTATATTATCACTTGTTTGTTAGTTTTCCACAAATCCTCACTGATCTTTTTAAATCATGTATGAGATAATTCTACTCACTCACGGGTATAGTAATAATCTCACAAGATCGTTTATATCTGCGTTTATAAGAATTATAGGCCTGTATTATTATTATTCCTTATTTATAAAATGCCAATTTATTCTGCAGCGCTGTACAAAAGGGAATAGGCATACAGATATATTAAATAGTACAAATCGAATGTGGAGAACAAAAGGATCAGAGGACCCTGCTTGTGAGAGCTTATAGACTAGAGGAAGGAAGGTTGCACACAGAAGGAGTAAGTGCTATGGGGTGTACATTCCTCCTGCCACATAAACTGCTGGTCAGTGGGTGGGAGAGAGAAGTGCTATTCAGTGCAGTGGTCCAAGGAAGGGGTGGCTCTGTTTGGGAAAAAAATACTATGTGAACAATGAGGTCATGATGGGGATGCAGGTGGGAGTGATTTTAGAAGGGAATGAGAGTGAACAGTAGTTGGACATGCTGTTGGACTGATCTTGGTCATAACTGTTATGGAGGTAGCTGATAGGGGGTGCAGTGTTGGCAAGGACTCTGTAAGTTAGCACCAGAATTTTGGACTTTAAATCTATATGCTAATGGGAGCCAGAGTATAGACTGGGTGTTAGAAAAGCAACGAGTGAGGTAGATTAGTCTTGCAGCAGAGTTGATTACGGGCTGTAGCGGGGTTAGTCAGGTGAGAGGAAGGCAAATTAGGAGTGAGTTACAGTAGTCAAGGTGGGACATGATGACTGTTTGGATTCAAATTTTATTAGTGTCTTGGGTGAGAAGAGGATAGATTCTAGAGATATTGAGGCATCATGTATTGGCAACTGACTGAATGTGGGGAATGAAGAATAGGACAGAGTCAAATGTGACCACAAGGCAGCATGATATAGGGGTTGGTGTGATGGTAGACCTTTACTTTTTCTGTGTTCTTATATGTTTTGCTATTACTGAGATTAACATTATGTTTGCTTCTTTACTTAAATAGCCACTCTTTAGGATATTGTTATAAAGTTATTTGGTGGTTTTATGAGTCTCTTCTTAAAGATCTTGTAATAGAAGTTGCTGTAGCCATCTGGCCCAAGACTTTTGCCATTGTTTAGCAACTTCATAACTGATTCTATTTGTCCTCTAATTTCCATGTTTAATATCTTCCTTCTATATTCCCACAGTCTGGATAGATTCATGTGGGACATACAATTATTGCATTTTCACTGTGATCAATCATTTGTCCTCTTGGAAACACTTTTTACAGTAATCTGGAAGGTTTAACAATAATTGTAATATTCTAGGATTTTGGTTCCCTTTTCTGCAATTCAATTTTTTAATGTCACCATTTTTGCTTCCAACACATATGTTAGAAAAGTATAGGGTTTGCTAGACCTATAAAAATTTTTTGTTTTGATAATATTTTCACAATCCAACAAAGTGTCAAGTGGCACAATAGATTCTCATGTTCTCTGAGATTCTGTCCATTGTTTTATTATTAGGAGCATTTTCTAGTTTTGTTACCTTTGTCTTGTTCACAGTCCTGTAATTAAGTTGGTAGTGTTCTATTCTGGCATGAAGTCTTTTGATTTTGAATAATATGTGTAATCACCTTTTTCAGGATTTAGTGGCTGCCACATATCCACCTCCTCCAAATTATCTTTTAAATTTGCTTTTCTCTATTGTGAAAGACTAGGGGCTGGAATCAAATTCAGGTACTAATTTTATCTCTGCTTTTATCTCCAGGTATCCCCATAGATTTCAATAGGAACATTTTTGATAAAACTGAGGTAACATTTATCTGCATTTTAATCCAGCCCTAGATCTATCCACTTTACATCTGGATATATGTTGTAGTCTCCACCAATGATCAAGTTCTCTTGTTATTCCTTCCTTATCAGTTTTTCCATTTTTTGTAAGATAAGATTTTCATTTATTAGTGTACCATGTATACATATATAGTATGCATGCAATGGTTATAGACTCCTTGGAGGTCTGAACTATCAAAATGATAAAATTTCCCACTGGATCACAGATCACTATTTAATCTATAAATACTACCAGTATATTTTAGAAGATTAATTTTGCCTATTTTAGTCTCATTCCCTAATGCAATGTCTGATTATAATTTCTCCTCTTGACTGGTGAATTAAAACTTAAAACATTTATTGAAACAAATTATTTTTGTTTAAAACATTTATTGAAACAAAATATTCACACATATATATATATATATATATATATAGTCTTTTTGTTTGTTTGTTTCCCTTTAAATAAAGAAAAAATCGCGTTGGTTTGCTGAATTTACTGAAATTTATGCAGATATGTTTGGTTGTTTTATTGCTATCCATCTTCCAATCTATTTTTGTCAGTATTCTCAAAATAATAACATTTGAAATAGAAATGTCCAAAGATATAATACTTTATGACAGGGTATCTCTGCCACGTGTTGTTTTTCCATACATGGAGAACATTAAGAAGTGATTGCCCACGTCTTTGTTTTATTGAGTGTGGGAATTACTGAACTGAGCAGCTCGAGCCTCCAAGGTCATTAGGAATTTTCCAAATCATATATTTCAAGGGAGCAACCTCCTCTTTAGCCTTGAGCTAACCCTGTCTTCATCACTTATGTAACAAAAGAAATTAATAAATAATGTTGTGCAAAAGATAAGCTGTAAGTAAGCATCTGAGACACAGAAATACATTTCCTACTGAATTAATGAAAGTGGCAGGGGCCTGCAGTGAGACACTTTTAGATTTGCTTTGAAGTCAGAATAACGATTTCGGGTGGGTGATTTTATTGATGATAATAACATTCAGCTCATTGCTGAAGCAATTACTTTTAGTATGTCACTGGAAGTGCTGCTGCGTCCCACACTTGCTCACTTATCTCTTCAGCCATCAAAATGTTCTTTTCGAAGGAAGACACATTTTCATATACTCCTAAGATTACTCTGTATAACTATGTATTGTTTAAGAGAAGACAAAAACCTGAGGAATGGCAGACATGGAAACGGAAAGTTACAACAATTGCAACTGACTGTGTCACATAGGGCCTTATTCATCAACCTAAAGAGGTGCATTATGTTAGCACACCAACGGTACCGTATGGAGAAAATTAAAACTCTGCACATTCCCTTTAATTTAAATGACTGAAACAATACTTTTAACCTAAGCTGACCAGACCTTTCCTTTAACTGGGGACACATTGGAAATAGACATATTTCAGGACTGCACTGAAATCAAAGCAGCCCTGCAGTATGCATTTTTCATAAGTATCTCCGGTTAAAGGTGAGGTCTGGTCACCCTATTAATTTAACCCCTTTATTGAAGCAATACATTGAGACCTCTCCAACATTCAGAGGGTTAAAACATCCATTTAAATCAATGGTAATTTGCATTCTTCTGGTCCTTAAAGGCGTAAAGGAACATTAAAGGGATAGTAACACTTCGTTTTAACTTTATTTTATTTTGTAGGCATTAAAAAAACATGAAGAATGATATAAGTCTTATCTCTCAAACCTTTATGGTTTATGAGATATTCACAAGCAAAGTTCCCCTCCCCGCCCCTTTTTCCTAGTGTAAGCCATCTCTTCTCAGATGTGAGTCTGGTTGTATGACAGTACAGATAACAGAAGGGGACAATTTTCTTTGTATGAAAACAATGAAAGCCCTTCCCCCTTTGAAAAGTTTTTCAGCTTTTTCCATTATCTTAATTGAAGATTGTCCCTCTCTGCAGTCTACCTGGGCATCTCCCTTCTTATCTGGTTGAACAGGGGGGGATACTTTGTTTGTGAATATCTCTTAAACCATAAAGGTTTCAGAGATAAGACTTATATCATTCTTCATGTTTTTTTAATGCCTACAAAATAAAATAAAGTTAAAATGAAGTATTACTATCCCTTTAAGCCTTTGAGTGCCAGAGGGGTACACAATGCATTGCTTTGCAATGCGTTGTGTACCCTTCTGACACTCAAAGGGTTAAGACCTAAAATTATTTAGGATTATATTAAATTAACTACCCTATACTTCAAGATTGCATGTGTTCCCTGGGAGAGTCTTTAGATCTAAAGAAGAAAAATGGCTCCCACTAGTGGCAGACGGACACAATGCTGGAGAATCCTGAAGAAAAGCTCATTTAACTGAGGAGAGGGAAGATTCAGTCAGTGATGCAGTGGTGGAGTCAAAAGAGGCAAAAAAAAAGTTCCACAGACTGGTACCTCATTGGGTAAAATGCTGGAGAGGCTCTGAGATAACAGACAGGGGTTGGGATAACTTTCTGCAGGATCATGGTGAAATATGTTGATGAGGATAACAAACCAAACATCAAGTCGGAAGGTATGTCAGAGGAGAAGACAGGGCAGCCAGAGTGTAGGATAGTAACAGAACAAGCAAGGTAAAATAACAGGAATTAAGCTAGAAAAAGGAACAGTGGATCAAGGATCAGGGCAACAATAATCTGGCAGGGAAGTGGAGGAAGTGACCAGTATAAAAAACACCTGACAAGTTTACTGGTAAGCTCCAGGTTTATCCCTAAAAGTTCCAGTAGCAAAGCAGCTCATTGATAAGTATCCAAATTATTTTTCATTGAAAGTGTCTGAAAGCATCAGAGAGCAAATTAACTTGTAGGCTGCTTTCTCTTCATGCGTAAAGGGATAGTGATACTTAAAATGTAAAAAAAAATATGTTGTAGGGTTTTTCTCCCTGAGAAAAACAAGGATACTCTCACTGCTGAAAGGTTTTTTTTTTATTCATAAGTTATTACACCTCAAAGTTGAATTTTTTAGGTGTAATATCACAGTGGCCTGAAATTATATAGTGGTGCTGTTACTACACCATCCTATGGACAGCATTGGTCCCGGGACCATAAATCTCCATAGGATGGTGTAGCAGTAGCGGCACTGTACAATTTCAGGCCACTGTGATATTGCACCTAAAAAAAATCAACTTTGAGCAGTAATAACTTTTGAATAAAACACCTCTCAGCAGTGGGAGTACTCTTGTTTTACTCAGGGGGAAAAACCCTACAACATATATATTTTTAAATTTTAAGTATTACTATCCCTTTATTTTTTTTTATTTTTTTTTTTACATTTTAAGTATTACTATCCCTTTAAATGAAGACTTACACATATACAGACCTGTTCTGAGTTCGTTATGTAATAAATTATGTGAATCAGTGAAAGGAAAAAGGCAAGGGTCTGTGCTATTTTACCATTTTCTTAATCTGAAGAAGATTTTATTTTTTAACCCTTTGAGTACCAGTAGGGTACGCAAAGCATTGAAAAACAATGTGTTACATGCCCCTCTGGTACTTAGAGGGTTAAAGAACATGATTACATTATTGTGTGATTTCCATTACTTCAAGAATTCCAATTCATGTATAATTTATGGAGTGATCTGTTTGAAATAGCTGGTTTATCTATATGTTTTTCTAGGAATCCTATATAATAATTCACTAGGATGTTTGTCAGAAGCCATCATGCACTGAAAAGACTGCCCGAACACACAGAATGCTGGGAGGTGCAGGAATGCTGGGAGTTCTGTGCTGGGAGCATTCAGTGCTTTCAGGCAGTCTCTACAGTGCATGGCTGCGACAGCGGCAGAACGCAGAGCAGGACCGACCTCTTAACATCACCCGGACCTTGGCCCGTGTACACGGGCTTTTACACTAGTTATGTATAATGTATTTGTGATGACTTATTAATGAGATTTTCTTTGATCTCATTTTGTAACATATATTCAACATCGCCAGTGGATCCACACACATATATATCTGTTGCTAAAATATTAAGAATTAGTTGCTCTCAGTATTAAAAATGTTATTCCCACAATACATGTTTTCTGAGTGCCACATGGGTGTTTCTGTGTAATATTAGCTTTTCTGATTTCAGCTGGGAATGGAATTTGTACCAGTTTTCTTTAGAATTAGGGGATTGCTGGAATAATGGGATTGGGGAATTGTGAATAGTTCTTGCCATATTTCAGCTTCTTTTGTTAAATATTTTTACCCTTAGTGATACTGTAAAGATTTGGATTCTCCAAATGTGAACCCCTGTAGGTATCACTAGTCCTAGTCAGGTTTTATTTTTCTTGGATATAGAATAGAAGACACTGTATGTACTTGAGTATAACAGCAAGAGGGAGGGAGAGTACATTTTGCTTTAAACCAAGTCTCTTGTGGGTATAAGCTTTAGTAAACAAGAAAGAATAATAAGTAGTACAAATGCATCATCACAAATGTGTTTGTGATATGCAAGAATGGATTATGGGAAGTAATTAACACACACAAACACACACACACACACATATATATATATATATATATATATATATATATATATATATATATATATATATATAAAATGGAAGGTTGGACGCACTCACTCTAAGCAGTGAAAGAGCCCAGGTGCACAAATCCCCTAAAATGAATAATATGAAGAGATAGAGAGGGGCAGCACCAGCGGGACTACTTAAATAATTTTTATTGAGCAAATGTAGTCAAAAAATGGTCAATGTTTCGGTTGACCTCCCAGGATCGAAACGATGACCATTGTTTGACTACATTTGCTAAACAAAAATAATATATATATATATATAAGAGCTTCTGTTTTATCATGATTTATTTAAAAGTAGATATTACACTGTATCTTAGGGAGAGATGACTGAGAGTTAGTAACGAAGAACATAGTTTGGTCTGCATTAAAAAGCAACTTTTATTCCCCTTGTCCAAGTTTCACTCCTTTGATACAATTATTAAGCAACAATATATGAAAGCTGGTGCCCCTTGAAATTACAGAACTGGCCCTGCAGTGTAAAATCATCTGTCATGTAGTAAAAAAACAAACAAAAAACAAACAAACAAGAGCAATTGTGGGACAAACAAAGTAGCACTTGGTTTGCCCCAAAATTACTCTTGTTTTTATAGATGTCAGAGGACCTTTTTGGGTCAGGGCTGTGTTGTTGAGAGGACCAATAGAAGTGATACACCAGGATGGATCCTGTATGTATCAAGATAGACAGATTAATTGTAATACTAAATGGATACGGAGAGGTGTTGGATCTCTAGGGGAGCAGAAGAGGCAGGATACCCGTGTGGCCCTTACCCACTTTGTGTGTGGATTGAGAGAATCTTCTCTGTTGGGGTTATTTTATATTCTGTCAAGCACTTCCATACTATTATTATTATGAGATGTATTTAGGCCATTTAAAGTTCAAGGATCAGGACAAAAATTAAAGTGGGGAAATGGGACAATTCAGTATTGTTTCACTGTCGAATGGAAACATTAGAAAGAAGCCCATTAATTTTAATCCTTACAGAAAGGCAAGGGTAAAGGGTCATAACAAAATAAATGATGGGAGGGATGCTGTATGTTATTAAGGCATCAGGGATACATTTCCAGCTAATGAAATTGAAGGCATATTTCTTATATATGGCTCTGGGTATAAGGTTTAAAAATTAGGTTTTATTATATTTGACCTCCCTATGTGGAGCAAAGCTCACTTTGTCTTGATGGATCCAAATACAAAGACTATGTTTTCAAGGATTTTAGCATATAATGTTATGTCTATATTAATGAGTGAGATGTGCCTCTAATGTAGAAGGGAGAAATTATCTTTACATGGATTTAGTATGATATATGGGCTTAGAACATGTTAAGCACCTTATCCACATGTTGTGGTATTGTGTTGAAGTCTGGAAGCAGCATCAGTACAATATCTGATAAAAATACAATAGGGAAGTGTAACCATCCAGACTGTGACTCTTCCCACATTTGAACTGTATAACAACAAATGTAAGTTCTTTAATTGAGAACTCCTTGGAAAAACTCTGAGTCCTCATTTGACACTAGGG
This sequence comes from Rhinophrynus dorsalis, assembly GCA_037306005.1. NCBI lineage: Eukaryota > Metazoa > Chordata > Amphibia > Anura > Rhinophrynidae > Rhinophrynus > Rhinophrynus dorsalis. The sequence goes on from CM074719.1 coordinate 378,873,514, forward strand.
AGGTGAGGTATGTGTGACTGAGACAGGAGTCCATATATGGAGAATGAGACAGTGGGTGAATGATCTAATTGATGCACGCATGTTAATTTGAGGAGTTCCTGAAAACCTGCATAATTCATGGTGGAGTCTGAGGACAGGTTTAAGCACTCATGTCTCTTTACCCCTGTAAAAAATAAAAATAAAACCCTTAATTAAATTGGATTGACCTCTAAAATATGACAACTATTTATTTCCTCCACCTGTAAAAATTCTCAGTGGCTTGTATCAGAAGTTAAATGACAACTTTATGTACATCTTTGCACAGTGTATGTTTTTATTCTCACAGTTACCAAACTTACTTCTGGCAAGTTTGCATATGAAGTATTATTTAACCATCTACTCTGTCAAAATATTTCCATTCTAAAAATTCAGGAATATAACATAGAACAAGGATAGTTAATCTTTTGGACCTCCAGCTGTTAGAGACTACAACTTCTACCATCTCCAACCAGCCATTAGATAGTATGTGTTGATAAGAGTTGTAGCACCCCGCAGCTGGAGTTCCAGTGATTGACTAACCATAATGTAGAGTATTATTCTCTTTGGAAAAATCATATAACATTGATTTTCAATGACTCTTTTCTTATATTTTACTGACAATGACTTTAAATGATATGTCTAATTATTCTTTGCAGTTATGCTCATAATTTAAGCAGCTCATGTTTGGTGGGGATATACATACTACAATGTATGTCTTAATATTGTAACAGTGCTCTTGTTTTACTGTTGTAACAGTGCTTTTGTTTTACTATTGTAACAGTGCTCTTGTTTTACTATTTTAACAGTGCTATTGTTTTTATCAGTAATAAGAAAATAAACCATATTCTTTTCCAACAATAAATAGGGTTGTTATGTTTTATAGAATATACAATTAAATACAGATATATGGTCAATATGGTTTTTGACACCCAAATATTAAAGCAAATGTTGGCTAAAATGTTTAGACAAACATTTTTGGATGTTTACATGACTTTTGTATGTACATCTGTTATGTTCATGCATTCAGTTTGCATTTAGTTTGACCCAGGTGGCAAAAATGTAAGAGAATGTAAAAAACTGAGAATGACTCTCCTCTTACATTAATATTAACTGAATATCACTTTTATTTAATCCTTTTTATTTTCAAATAATTTTATCTCTTACAAAGGGGATTCATTTTCTCTGGAAGTGAGTGTACCTGGAGGGGAAGCATATCAAGGAAATGGTAAATGGGGGTTTGATGGCTGGTTGTGGAAAAGAAGAAGCTTGCTTTAGAATTTGGGCTGAGCAGAGGAAGTGCCCTCATCCACAGGCTTCCTGGGGGTGAGGCAGCATCAGTGCCTGTATATGTGTGCCTGAGGTTCCATGCTTGTTAGCCTTGTGGAGACGTCAGACTTTGAAAGGATCCTGCAGGAGGTGTGGATAGCAGTTCCCTCTGACTCCATAAACTACATACTCAGAGCACCACATCTAATCCGAGGAGGAGTCATGGGAGTCTGAAAGGCTTGTGTGGAGTTGCATTAGGCTCCACAGGATCAGAGAAGCAGGAAGAGGTGCCACAGAACTCTCTATTCTAACAGCCAAATAGAGGCTGTGGTGTGGTAAGTGACCAGAGAATCATGAGGGAGAACTTCAGGCTGTATTGGAGGAAACCTTGAAACCGGCATGGAGAGTCGTCCAGATCTGTAGGCATAATTGTTAGAGTGGCATTGGGTGGATATAATTTTTCTGCTGGCAGCCAGCCTAGGCTTGTGGTGTTGAAGTCTGGATATTTTACTTATCCATGGCTGTGGATGTGGTTTGAGAAGTTGGAGGCTGTAATGCATGGTTTAGTGTGTCCCTGCTGTCCCAGATGCCTTGTTGGTTAAAGTTCTATGCCAGCATGATCTTGGGGCATCCACATACATTTTTTCTGAGGGGGGGGGTGCCGGACACCCATAAGAATGGCACAAACTGTTTTTACTCCTAATTTAATAAATGAAGAGTGCCAGGCATATACCCTTTGTAAGGAGTCTCCTACCCCCTCTCCCAGTTGCCTCTTATACCTGAGTAGTGTTTGCTTCATGTTCCTGCAGGCAAACATTGCACGGTTTTGTCTGGTCCTGAGTGTAACAGTGTTTGGCTACAGGAACAGGAAACAGCTGCTACTGTGCTCTGAAGGTATGAGAGACATGGGGGATGTCTTCCTGCGATGAGTATAGTTGGCAGAACTAATCATTCAGTAAATAAAGAGCAAAAACTGTTTGCCCAGTGCTATCATAGAACTAATCAATTAAATATACTCCATAGTTATTCTTTAACCCTTTGAGTACCAGGGAGTTATCCAACACACTGCTTTGCAATGCATTGGATACCTCCCTGGCACTCATAATGTTAGGGAATAAGCACATGGGTGTCCACAGAAAATTTTCTTGGGGGGGCATAATTTTAATATATATATATATATATAACCAAAACTAACACTGGCGCCAGTGAGTATCTAGAGAAAAATTATAGATCCACAGAAAAAACAATGTGTGGTTATTTGTTGGCCATATAAAGAGCAAAAGTGCACCCAAAATAAAGTCACTGATGGAAAAAAATGTGTGGGGGCGGATTTATATGTATGGGTATTCATTGTATATCCCCTTCACTCTATTGACACATGGGGCTGCTAGTATATGGAGTTGGATACACTTTGTTCTTTACCTTGATTTTGTGTTGTATATTTGAAATATTTTTCAGCCTAATAACAAATTATATATATATTTTTTACATTTAGTATGTTTTCATTTATAGATATATGGAGGATGAGTGCCTAAATAGGTCCTATAGTTTTGTTCTTTTATTTTTTGAATTGCACTCAACTTTACCCGCCTCAACTTTATGTATAATAATATGTCTGTGGCAGCATCTGTGACTGGTCCTGACTCCTTACCATGTGCACGTGCGGCCTCACTGCCTGCTGCCCCTGATGATTGATCCCTGATCTCAGCAGAGCCAGAGTACCTGCCACCCCAGAAGTTGCCTTCAAAATGATCAAGTGGACAGGAGCTCTTCTATTTTATAGCTCCGCCTCTGAGTGACCAATGTGTTACGTATCCCTCCTCATATGTGCACGTGACAGGAGAACAGGAAGTCCTGACACATGTGCACTTGCAATGATGGGCTGTACTGCCTGAATAGAGTTAGGGGGAGGCTGAGGAGCACCCGGAGCAGAGCAGGGATGAGGTTTCCACCGGGCCCCCTCATCCGACCAGGCCCTTTTTAAAGGGCAAGATGAAAATCCAGGGGAGGAGACAAGCTCCCCCTTGCAGATGCCCATGGATAAGCATCTAATTTTAAGCACTTGAGTGATAAAGATGTTTCCAATGCAAAGTGAAGCATCTGAAAGCTTTCTAACATACAAAGAGTTAATATATTAATTTTGTCAGATGAGAATTTTCAGATTATAGGAGCATGAGCAAGTATTCTTATGTTGACCCAGTGTACTGCTTATTTCTCTCATCCCAAATGAATGTGATGTCATGGAAACTGATAATTACAGGATTATCACAGGTTTGTTATGTTACATAAAAGTGTTTGAGGTCAGCTCTAAAACAGGATTAAACTACATCCCTTCGATTTATCAGCTATGAATATAACACATAAACACAATGCTAGTTTACATTTCCTCCTCCCCGCAAGCAGTTTAACTCATTGGTCCCTGATTTCAGGGTTAGGAGCCTTAGCAAATAACTGAAAACAACATAAAATTATCACTTGTTGCATACAAAATGTGTATCAGTAGAAACTTAGTTTTCACTCTTCACAGTTTAAATGGAAGTCTTAATAGTGCTGTCCCTTTAAATAACCGGAGCTTCAGATTGTGTGGGTCACCCTTTCAATGCTTAGCAATCCTCTGGCACTCAAAGTATTAAAGGTTTCTTTGACATATTGGTGATACAAGAAGCAGCCAGTAAAGAGATAGTAACACCTAAGATGAAACAGAACCATATACTTTACTCGTAGCCAGATTTTTTGAAAGCTTTTCATGGGTGCAGGTGAACTGAGCTTTGCAGAGTCACTATTTCAATATTAAAGCCTGTAATGAGTTTTTAGAAATAACATATAATTGTCATTCCTTGTGTGTGTTTTTCGGTGTGTAACTATTCAATGAAGGCCCCTAGTGCAAACATTGTTTGGGCCCGCAACACAAAAATATTTTCACAGAGGAATAACTAGATCCTGTTAGGGCAAGTGGGGCCCCTTGGACACATTGCTAGGATGTTATGTCTATGGGTGGGGTTATTACAGTTTACCCTACCCTAGAAGAAACCCCAACCTGATTAATTTCCCCTAGACAACAGTTAAGACAGAGCATCATGTTATGTAGGGAATCTTAGCAGTCCATACCCATTTTGTAGAGTTGTTGGAATGGCCAACAAAATTCCAATGCCTCCACATCAGGATTCCACTCCTGGGGGTTATAGGCTATGGCCAGATCCATTCTCCAGTGAGATAAACTCTCTAATTCCTATGTTAATCTCTGTAGCCTTTTTTTCAATCTGGAGAGATGTTATTACTTAATCATGTTTTGATGTGTAATTCAGTTAGTTGAAGTACAATTCTGTAGCAAAACAACTTCACCATAGAAAACCTGTCTCTAGCAGTCTATAGGCATTGTAGATCATATCCCACTTGATGTGGAATTGCAAGACTGGTAATGTTGCAGTTAGTCACCATTGCAGATTCAATGAGAGATCTGTGGGATTCTGAGCCCCATTCAGCTCTCCAACCTATCTGCTGAGTCTTGCATTGTAGTGTCCTGATACTGTTAGGGCCTAGGTGACTGAAACCCATTTCTGGATCTACATCAGTGGTAGGCAAGCTGTTGGAGTTTGCCACTCCTATCAGCTCCAACAGCTGAAGTGTAAAAGGTTGCCTTCGTCTGATCTAGATATAGGCAATTAAGGCAGGCCTAACCACGAATGTGAGTAAGTCACTCAAACTGCAAATCTCATATCTGAATACAAGAGATTTCAAGTAATTGATTCTGAAAATAAGCTGTATGTCCCTGAAATTGTTAATGCTAAAATGTATCCCTGAATTTAGTCTCCTAGATAAAATTTTAAGAAGCAGAGGGATGGGGTGTGAAATGCATTGTGTCAAAAAAGGTGTTATGCACTAAGGCAGGGCTCAAAATTTCCATTCGCCACTAGCCAATGGAGAGTGAAAATTTAGCCCTGGCTAGTAGAAATTCAGCCCTGGTGGGTATGTTTTGGCTTGCAGTGGTGAGTAACTTTTCAGGTCTGGCTAGTAGCAAAGGACTTCAAATTATAAGCCCTGCACTAAGGGGTGATAAAGAGGTGATAATGTTGAAATGACTTCTCCAGTGGTATCACTTCTCCAGTTCCTGTGTTATTCTATGGACCCTATGCATTAAGATCTCTAAAGCTGGATAAATCTTTGTGCTTTGGCTTCATAGAATAACATTGGAACTGGAGAAGTGATATCATTGTAGAAGTCATCTCCACTTTATCACCTCTTTATCATGCCTTAGTGCATCTCACCCACGGTGTTGCTCAGTCACCCTAGTCCTTAAAAAGTTAACAAACCCTCCTTTTATTCAAATATTTTTTAGCTCAAGAAATTGTATCTGCTGTATTTATGTACCGGTAAACGTATTAATGTTTTTGTTACCAAGTGAAAATCCAGGATTTCCAGGGAGAGCTTTATGCATAGTATAGGAGTCCTTCAGCTGCAATTTGTTGCCCACATCTCTGACTTTCAAAAGAGAAAATGTAAATTATGTTTTTAGCCTGTAACCAACTGAAACATTTTAAAGCAGAAATAACACCTTGCATTTAAAAAAGTTTTCCAAATCACCTGTATGCTGTTAGACATTGTTTATATGTGACAGTTCATAAGATATTTAGATTTATATATGTGTCAATTTATATGAGTTAGACAGATCTGCTTGGCACAGCTACATGTCTGATAATAATGTTCTGTTCTGTTCCTCCTGTCTTCCACTCACTCGTGCACTTGCATCAGAGGGTTAAAAATAAACTTAGTCCTATTTTTTTTTGGCTGTAGAGAGGTGTTTCATGAACCTGTTTCTCCATTTAGATGTAAGGTGGTTGAAAAAAAAAAAACAAGAACAAGGTAGGAGGCACTAATATGTTAAAAACATTCTTGAGAGAAGAAATCCTCTAATAAATATGATGTTCTACTCACAGGTCTTCTTAGGCCTCTGTTCATGGGGTCAGGGTCGGATTTGCCATTAGACAAAGTAGATACCTGCCTACAGGTGCACTAGCCACCTCGCTGGCTGCGCCGGCGGCACCCACTCACATTGCCTCCCCCCCCCTTTGTCTATTTCCTACCTCCCCGGCAGGGCAGGTCTGTGCCTCTTTTGGCACAGTCCTGTAGGTGCTGAGCTCCCTCGTCTCCTCTTTAGGAATGCAGAGCGTTGGGAGATGACATCATCTCCCAGCGCTCTGCACTCCTGAATAGGAGACCGAGTGGGAGCTCCATCAGGTACAAGAGTGGGCCAAAGGAGGCTCAGGTGACAGATCTCCTACCAGAGAGGAAGGAAACGGACAACGGGGGAGGTAGGTAACGGACAATGGGGGAGGAGGCAATGTGAGGGCAACATGGAGATGGTGGGGGCAATGTGGAGCTAATGGGGGACAAGTTGGAGCCAATGGAGGGCAATATGGAGATGGTGGGGGCAAGTTGGAGCTGATGGGGTGGGGGCAAGATGGGGGCTATATGGAGCTGATGGGGGGCAATGTGGAACTGATGGGGGCAATATGGAGCTGATGGAGGGCATTGTGAAGGCAATATGGAACTGATGGGGGGCATTGTGAGGACAATGTGGAGCTGATGGGGGGCAATGTAAGGGCAATGTGGAGCTGATTGGGGTCAATGTAAAGGCTATATGGAGATGATGGGGGCAGTATGGAGATGATGGGGGCAATGTGAGGGAAATATGGTATATGGAGATGATGGGGGCAATGTGAGGGTGATATATGAGATGATGGTGGCAAGCTGGAGCTAATGGGAGGCAATGTGGCGACGATGGGGGGAATGTGAGGGCGATATGGAGATGATAGGGGGCAACATGGAGATTAGGACCATTGTGGAGGTATCCAGTGCAGATGGCCCACAGTGGGGGGGAGGGGCGCATCAAATTTCTGTGCCTACAGGTTCCTGAGATGTAAATCCAGCCCTGCATGGGGTATAGTATACTGCCAGCCACACAGATTGTCCTACATCAGCAGTTCCCCTCCGAACTACAGAAGATCAGTTCCCATAAATAGAGAAGCATGCAACCAGCCTTTCTGTAATGGGGACACTTTTATGCATATGAAAGTCAAATAGACATTTACCAGTATAAATATTACTTACTCACATTGATGATCACCCAGCATATTGAAAATTGTCTTGTTCCCTGATCAGGGCAGGTTTATTCCTCTGCTGCTCTGTTTCAGTTTGTGCAGATATCTTGTGCCTGAAAAACCCACACATGTACCTCAGCTATTCTATAGCTTGCAAAGTACATGGAACAATGAACGTTGTTGGCCAAATGCTCCTTGTTGGTTTTTGTTTCAACAACTCACACTAAATAACGCAAATTGTGGGAACATCAAAGGAAAAAAAGCCAACTCTCCTTGTTTGACACTGTCAGTGAGAGTGGGCTGAAAACAGAAATGTAACACTTACCTGTCATCCACTGTCCATCTTCTTCTTTGATATTCTCTTCTTTCTTCTTATCTTCAGTCTTCTTTCTTGTTTTAAAAAAAAAATATATCTGTTAGTGCTGTCACTTGAATTAAAAAATGAAGCCCCCTAAATATGCAATCGTTAACCCTTTGAGTGCAGGAGAGTTAGCTCTCCGGTGCTCAAAGGGTTAATATAGGTGGCATCTTCATGTCCGCTTTATAGAGAAAAATCTACCTCACTCTCTTTGCCTCCTCCGCCAGCATTTTGACTGGAGCAGATCTGCTCCAGAGTGGTTGTTGACAGTGGTTATAAACTGTGCTGTCAAAACCACCACTGTTTGTTTGGAAAACTAACAGGGCTAATAGAATCGAGCTCCTGATACTTATCAATGTGAATAAATAATTGTTATGCTGGTGAATATGTATTTTATTTTCAAATACCTAAAAGCTCCCTGATTACATATATGGAGGAAGGAAGAACATGAAGGAGAGCTGTGTGGAATATTAGTATTTGGCACACAGCTGTGTCAAGCAGAACTGTCTTACTTGCATAAACTTATAAAGCTAAATATTTCATAGACTATTATTTAAAAAAAAGATTCTAACATAACATATAGTTGCTTCTGTAAGCTCAATTGAACCTAAGTTATCACAAGGTGTTATTTTCAATTTAACCCTTTGAGTGCCACTCAAAAGAGTTAAATGAATTAGACTATTGAGCTGAAATGTAACCCCTGATTGACAGTGGAAGCTGAAGCAGATTGACTGGCAATCCATCACAGCCTCCACTAACTGCAGATAAGGGAAGCAGATTCATTAATGAGCTGTTTCAATAGATTCTAGATCCCATTTAAGTTCTAGTAGAGCTGCATTACACCACCTGAAGAGAGCCTGTTAACAAGCTGGTGTCCCTCATGGCAACAGTGGATTCTAAAGAGCTCTGAGAGCCATGCTGATGTCTGTTGCATTATAGTGACAAATTGACAGAGCAGCCCCTCTCGTCTGTGGAAAAGAACACACAATTTTCTTGGTGTCTACAGCAATCATGGATATTCCGTCGCAGTGATATACTGTTCCTGAATAAAAAATACAAAATGGTTTATTTCCATTTTTAGGTTTACTACTACAAAAAATACCATTAATTTAATCTTTTAACCCTTCAAATCATAGACAGATCTTCAATTAATTGACCCATAATAACTTGGATACCTACATTCAAGGGGTTAAAAATCCAACATAAATTGATGAGTTTTTGTATTTGCCTCCCATGGTGCAGGTGCTTTGATGTAATCTGTTTAGCATATTATACTCACCAAGTGTCTTTTAGTTCCCAGTAATAGCATTGTCCTGGCATTTATTCATCTATATAAGTACCTAATATAGCACAGGCTATCCTGTAGTATGGTTGTTCGTGTAATATGCACATTAAGCTGCTTTCATCGAATAAAATGTATGAGAGAGGTGTAACTCCAGGAGATATAGAGGGTGCAGCTGCCCAAGGGCCTGGTGTCCCAAGAGGCCCTTCACCTCTGCACCATGAGCTTGTTCAGGATATCAGAAGATCTTCCCTATCCTGCCCACTGAGGCTTGAAATGCGATGGAGCTGAGGTCTGTGCCTCCTCAGGCACAAACATCTATATATCACTGAGCCTTCACAGTCCTCACATGGTCAGATAATGCAGAGCGCAGTGGTCCAATATCATGTCTTTGTGCTCTGTATGAGAATGCCTGAATAGGGAGTCTTGATATAGTGGTCCATGCCAGAGGGAGGCACAGCCTTCATTCAGCTGGAAACACTGGATCACCAGAGATGAGGTCCAGGAATGGTAGTCAGGCAGGAAGGGGACCCAGGAGTGTTATTCCCAAGGAGTAGGAGTGAAATGGGGGGGGGAAATGTGTGGGGAAATTGGGGGGGGAGGAGACTGAGGGATAAAAGACTGGTGAGAGGAGGGATACTGAGGGAAAGAGGGGGACTGGGCATAGAAAGAGAAGGAGAGATGATGGAGATGGAGTAGATTCCTTGAGGCTGGATCAGAAATGACTAGAGGAGAAAGAAGGGAGGATTGGGGGAGTGTTGCTTGAAGTTCAGTGATTGTGTATGCGTGTGTGTGATAGTGTGATACAAATGGATGGGGAGCAGTCTCAGATTTTTGCATTGGTGCTCAGCAGTGTCTACTTGCACCTCCGGATCAGTTCTGGTCCAAACCAACTGCTCTTCAGAAGACAGATACAAATTCCATTTGATTTAAATGGGCCTTTTAATCCCTTTTCCAATGTATTGGGAAACAGTGACTGGACAACTCTCAAGCATTCCAGTTAAAAATCTCATTTAATTAAATGAGGATTTGGGGTGGAATTTTTTTGTCCCCTGTGATGCAGTTGGGTTGCTCCAGAATTGTACCAGTTGTTCTTAGAACACCAGTCTCACCATAGTCAGTACTGCTACCATATTTTCTGTTATCCTTGCTTAAGGATAATCTTTAGAGAATATTCAAATAGTATGGTTTTTGTGAGATGTTAACCCATCGGGTGCAATGCATTGCAATGCGCTGGATACCTCTCTGGAGCTCAGAGGGTTAAACCAATACATTCCAAGCCTTTATTACAGATTACTAACCAGGTATTACACCTTTAGAAACACCTCCATATTTATTAGACATGTATATAGCTTGTTTTCTGCCTTATCAGAAAGAGCACATTGCAATGCCATTTCACGGGGCAGAGATCTAAACCACTGGGTTTTATTGTCTAAAGAACAACCAGATTAATTCCTGAACATTTGAGTGTGTGTCTTTTTGACTCCAGTTCCAGATCATCCTGACCTTTAAGAATATTGGGGTAGTAGATTTATAAAACTGGAGTTATAAAAAACAACTGTCTGTAAAATTCTCACAAAGTGACATAAGGATATATTTAATCACTTAGTGACATATGTGTTAAATGTTAACTCCAGTCAGTTGACTTTTTTGAAAAGTGTAGCAGAAATGAAAGATTATGGGCCATATGAACAAAGTTCAGGTGGAGCAATTTAGGAGTAAACCTACCTCACCTTAGAGGGACAAGCAATCATTTACATCGATCTAAATGGGTCTTTAATGCCCTTGGATATTAGATAGGTTTCCATTCCCTTTCCTTACAATGCATTAGAAACCTGTCTATCATTCAAGGGGGTTTAAAACTCCAATGAAGTCAAAGGGAACTGTTTATTTGTCTCCAGAACTCCTCTTTGTGCATATGAAATGGTGCTCTTTATTCTGCAAGTTGCAGTGGAACAATTTTGGGTCAAACCAACTGCACCACAGGGGAGGAATAAACATTTCCAAAGCTCTTTCAAAATGGAGGGGTGCAATGGATTCCTCTTTCTTGTTCCAGAAGTGTGAAGCCCCATTTAAATCAAAGGGACATGTTATCAGTCACCTATGGTATACTAATATTGTTCCACTTTATTTGTGCATATGAACATATGAGCCTTCAAGCAAAAGAAGAACAATTCTGGAGCAAGCCATCTGCACTATAGGAGAGAACTGAAAATCCCAACTGATTAAGCGTTAACTTTTAACTCCTTGAGTGTCTGCCAATGCATTCCTTCTCTAGGATTTAAGGATTCAAGGCCCCCTTTTACGTCATGGGAAATTAATTTCAGCCTTATGACACTCCAGCATTGCACCTTTTTTGCTTGACTTATATATATATATATATATATATATATATATTAAGACTGATAATATACATAGAATAAACATAGTCTTGTATGTTTTCTTCCTCTAGGATTCAGCCACATTTGGCTCTGCTCCTGTTGCTGGGGCCACGGGGCCGAAAACAGGTGCATCTCTAATAGGAGAGCAAGGCTCATCTCCAAAGGTCCAGTTACCACTCAACATGTAAGTTTATAGACAATTCTTTACTCTTTTACTGTTGATCTGTTGAATTTAACTCCAGCCACACAGGAGTCAGTCTCTAAGGCCGGTGCCTGCACTTAAATAGATAGTAAAGTCTTAGCACAAAAGAATGTTCGATTATTCCTTATACTTTGTAATAATGCTCTGTTGTAATCCGTGTAGGTTTTGAGTAATTATATTATAAGGTGTCTCCCTCCCGCCCCTTTTAAAGTCGTCACTATTCTGTCTTCAGATCAGAAAGCCAGTACAGACAGATCGTGCAGAGGGACAATCTTGTGTCAACCTAAGGAAAATCCTTCATCAGGGGGCAGGGTTTTACGTATACTGATAACCACAATAATATGCCTGGTTGCTTGATTACAGATCTGAGGGATGAATAGTGAAAGGGGCAGGAGGGGGACACTTTAAAATATAATTACACAAAAACTACAAGGATCACAACATTGCTGATGATACAGAACATTATTACAAAGTATAAAGAGTAATCAAATGGTCATTTACATGGTGACATTGTTATCTCTTTAAGGATATGCACTACAACACGAGTGCCAGCGTTGAACTTTAATGCCAGCAAGCCCTGCACATCAGCCCATAGCATGAAGAGGGACATGGCGTGCACTCACTCCATTTACTGTATACTTTGTTTAGTATATTGGCCTAAGCAAGGCAAAGTGGAAAGGAACACCCTGAAACTGACCCATTATCATTTACCTTAAAGTGGACTGTCACTTTGATTAAAGTTTGCGTTTTTGAAAAATTCATTAAAAACATCCTGTTTGTCATTTTAGCCAAAAGGCTAGCAAATGTACAGTTAAGAAGATATTCATACTTGGTAATGTATGCTATTTATACTAATTGTAGTACACTGAGGTACCAGTGATGCTTTGTATGCTAATGACGATTTTCAGTGACAATTTAAATGGTAATGGTGTTCAGCGATGTTTTGTATGCTGATTGCACAATGTGCTACACCAGGAGACTTTCACTTTCCCCAGAAATAAAAGTATAAATATATCCTAAACAATACTTATGCTGGACTTTCAGTTAACATGACACATAGGCAGTTTTCAATTACATTTTCAAATGTGTTTAAAAAAATTCAAGGTGACCGGTCCACGATTAAATCAATGAAAATTTGAATTTGTATTTCTCCCCAAAGTTGTTCTTTGTTTGCCTCAACTTTACTCTACTTTTTCTTTGTGTATAATGTCCTAAAGTCTTTATTTGACTGTCCTGATGCAATCCTTAGGGATTTATGGGAAGTGTATCAACAGAATGCTATATTTGATCAGCATATGATTATTTAAAATGAGTTCCAATAAACAAGCAGAAATGATACAATGGGCCATATTTATTTATCTCAAGATGTAGTTGTGTTTAATAGAAAAAATTTATATGAATGACTGGATCTAGAAGTGTGCATAATTCAGTGTCTTATTATATACTTGTGTTATACCATGGATCTACAAAGTTTTTTTTGTTTTAGCCAAAGTGATTCAAGGGTCGAATCACATATTTGACTCATAATTTATCCGTAACATATGTTATCTCTTAATGGAACAGAAAACAGTTAATTAAAAAAATGTATTAGGGGTGTGGCCTAGCTTCCCTGCTGAATGGAGGAATAAGTAATGAGATCTGAGCCCTGGGAACTTTCTTTAGCAGAAATGATGTTTTTACCTGCATAGTCCTCTCCCAAAGTTTTACCCAATGCTTCTAATATACCAGGCATCATAACTAGGAGCAAAATCCAGAACATAGATTATTTTCCCCTAAAGAACAAATGGCTTTCTGCACAAGACAGGGAAAATATGGTGGATTTATCACACTCGGCGGATGCCTTACCACAGGGTGCAACTGTGTTCAAAGTGGACTAGGCTCAGCTGAAAGTGAGCATCCATTCCAGAATCCTTAGAGTTGCCCTCAACTAGTGGACATTCCAAATGTACTACTGGATTTCAAGACCTTTGTAAGAGAGAGGAAGTAGATCTCTCATAAGGGTTGAGACCTTAGAGGAGGAATTGGAGAATCGGAGAAAACAGCATTCTCTACAAAAAAAAATATGGAGGTGATGTTTAAATTAAATGATATCAACAACAGAAACCACCGGTATAATCTTCGGCATCACTGAATCTATAAAACCAGAGGACATTGCTGAATTTCTTCAGAAACGTTTCCAATTCCTAGCTAAAGCTTGTAATGCTGATATAACTTACTGACTGGCTAGGGCACACAGATCACTTAAACCCAAAGATTCCCCTCAAGGTGACCTGTGTGATGGTTTAGTCTGGTACCATACCTTCATTGATAAAGAGGTTATATTGTCAGCAGCAGCAAACAGCTCCTCGCCTGTTTTGCATGAGCGAAACTGAATCCTTCTGTAGTGACCTCTCTCCTCTTACTGTACAATGGAGACGTGATCTTAGACCCATTACGATATAGACTTGAGACAGAATTATATAAAACTAGCAATCTTGGCACAGCATTGCCTGTGTGTTAACCCCATGAGTGGCACAGGAGTATTCAACGCATTGCTTTGCAATGTGTTGGATACCTCTCTGGCACTCAAAAGGTTAAATTTGCTAATACAACAGCTCCTGTAATGTACAAAAAAAAAGACTGGATCTGCTCAATCGTTCTCCAAGAAAAAATGTACACACAAAAATGATATCACACTTCTTCTGACGTGGAGCAGTTCATGGACCTACAACTCTAATGAGCATGATCCTCAACTCTCACCCCCTCTGGAGGCAGCATGTATCTTCTAATGAACATACATTTGTGCCGTCTGAGGACCTTGAGGTCTGCTGAGCCTGCGGGGGGGGGGGGGGCAAACAGCGTTACATGCTATTTCACAAAACTTGTCAGAGGTAGTTGTTCGTTAAGGCCCTTTGGGGCCACAATGTCTAGGAAATTTTTCAGTTTTGTAAAAGTCTTTTGACCCTATCCCCTCCTTTTGGTAAATGTTGTATTCAGTGCATTATCATATGGCATAAGATAATGAAGGGAATCATGAAATTTATCAAAATGGATTGCTACTGGTTGATCCTTGATTTTCAAGGACTGCTTTCTCAAAGAATTATATTCTGCATGTAAAGCCTATTTTATAGCTGAACAGTGATTACCCATTCATTCCTTGAAGTATTGGAAGTCTTCTCTGTGTGCTTGAGACCACATGGGCAAATAATAATGTATACCACATATTGATTTGTACATGTGAGGTAACGTCTTATTGGGATATTATACCCCTTGTGTGGATGCGTGATCATGTAGTTACAAGTATTGGGTAATTCTATATGTTGCTATAATAGGCCAATGTTTATATAAACCTATTTTGATCTTATTATTTTATTGTAAAGCTCTTCCTATGTTAAAAAAAATGGGATGGCCATTATATTTCACAAAAGTATTCCAGTTCTTCATAGGGACACCTTGAAAAATCACATAATACATGTGTTAATCTTTATGCCCAAGTACACTTCAACATGACTTTTTATCGGCAGCTCTTGACCACTTCGCTTTGTTTCAGGAAGGTATTCAATATTCCTTTTTATTGTAAGATTGACATCTTATGGCAATCCACCTCATTCATCATTACTTCCCCCTCAGCTGACAGCCAGATGTCAGTATGTGGCAGTTCATGTCCACCCATTACTCACTGTGTGGTGTGCTGACCACACATGGCAGTGTGGTGGAGGATAATTGCAACCAGGTTATAAAGTAGAATCTGAGGATATTCCATCCTGCAGAATGCGCTAAGCTAGTATCAGGGAGGGTTCATCATTATTATTAAGAGTGCAAATTGTCATGTATTGTTAGCGGGGAGTTGAAAAGGGGCATAGTGACAGCAGCAATACTTGGTTTCTGGGGGGATGATTTCACATTGCAGACCTAAGCATCAAAGTGTTTGCTTTCAGATGTGCTAGTTGTTTGATGTGAGTGCAGATGTGTCCATTGTTCTGAGTCCCCTATTGTTCCCCTATTTCCTGCACACACTGTGAAAAGCGTTATTGACCAACTTCTTTTTTCCACATATACCTGTTGTGGTGGGGACTAGTTGTGGTGCTGCTACTGTCTAAGACACATCGCTGGAGCTAGTGGCGAGTGGAAGCGTGATCATCACCCATGTCACTGCTGTTGTTGATCACATTCCCTTTAATCAACTCAGCAGCAGCAGCAAGAACAGCAGTTACAAATGCAACTGGCCACCTTAACTTGACCTGCTTTCACTAGGCCAGTAGGGCATATTTCTTTTTTCCCAGGGATTGTGACACTAACAAACCTGAGTGCCAAAAATTATCTGATTCCTCTGTGTTTCTGAAGCTAACAAGCCTAAGTGCCAAAAAAATTATAACTGATTCCTCAGATCTTGGCATGATAACAGGCCAAATCCCTACACATCAATGTTTCCTCAGGGCTAAGCCCTAAGAAGAATGAGTTTTACAATTCAATGTTTCCTCAGGGCTTGGGCCTAAGTCTAAGTCCTACACATCAATGTTTCTTCAGGGCTTATGCCAAACAAGTGTAACTCCTACAAATTAATGTTTCCTCAGGGCTTGTACCTCTAAAAACAAGATGTCTAAGTCCTACAAATCAGTGTTTCCTCAGGGCTTGTGCCTAACACAAGTCTAAGTCCTAGAAAATCAATGTTTCCTTGGGGCTTGGGCCTCTAACAACAAGTCTCTATCAATCAATTACTCTATCCCATCAAGTATCAGTCTGCATCAGTCACAGCTCATGTCAGTGGGGACCCTGTCTCTGTCACATTACATACTAATTTATTAATTTATTTTTAATTGTATTTATTTATTTTTATTAACTGTGCCCCCCATTCCAGTCAACAAGCCCCTCAACAAAAAAAATTTGGGATAGCAGAGTTACTGCATAAAATAGCAATAAGAATGGACTCCTTTGCAGTTAAATCTTTCAATATTGTTGCTTAACCAGTTTGGCTCAGATTTTACTGTGAAATAATTCTTAGAATGTATGGATGTTAGTTATCTTAACTACAGGCCAATAAGAAGGACTGGAGCAATTTTATGGCAAATCAGCCGCACCATAGGAGATAGTTTACATTTCCCATTTATTTAAATGGGTCTTTTAAAGTGGAACTATTATGATAATAACATTGCCCCCCAATACATTACTAACATAGCGATATGCACCTCTGAGACTGCACTGTCTGTCCCATTCACTGCCAGCATTGGTGAGTGACTTTCGTTGGTTACCTTCAGGTAACGGAAGTTACAGACGGCTCTGGTGCACAGAGCTTCTCTTGTAAGTTCTGTGCAGCTGATGCATGCCTAAGAAGTTGTTTTTCTGCAATAACGCTGACCTAATCAGCTGAATGACAGTATGGCTTTGCATATCGCTATGGCAGTAATTTATTGGCGGGCAATGTTATTATCATGATAGTTCCACTTTAAAGGGTTAGTAATGTCTAATATTACCAAATCCTAATATTGTAGGTATTGAAATAATAAACTTAATGGGACAAGTCTGATCTCACAAACCTTTATGGTTTGAGAGATATAAGCGCTTAAAGTTACCCCCTCCCTTCCCTTTTTCAGACGTCAGCATCTAGCTGACGTCATGAGATCCCGGTCCCAGACCGGCCAGTGGCTGTTCAGTAGAGCTGAATGAGGGATATTGAAAAACAAATGCTTCAGTGGAAAGGTCTGCAGAGTATGCTTGCAAACCAAGAACACTTTGTAGACCGTTCCGGTGAAGTATTTGTTTTTAGTTATTGCTCATTTGTCTCTGTTGAAGAGCCGTCTGAGTCGCACGACTCAAATCCACAGCTGACAGCTTTACAGCTCTTCAGCAAAAGGTGGAAACTTTAAGCTCTTATATCTCTCAAACCATAAAGATTTGAGAGATCGTATTTGTCCCATTAAGTTTATTATTTGAATACCTACAATATTAGGGTTTGGTAATGTTAGACATTACTAACCCTTTAAACAATTCAGTGCTATAAAGCAATGCAAACCAAGCATTGGCTACCTATCTAGCACTGAAGGGGTTAAATTACCTATTTTAATGAATGGGCATTTTATATGTTGACTATGCTGCAGATGGTTTGCCCCAGAGTTCTCCAGTTATCCTTAGTACATCAAACTCAGAATTCTGCTTTCCATCTGAAAGCATTTTTATGCACTTAGCTGTGTTTCTATTTTAAGTATATTGGCCTGTGTCATGGTTTTTCTGATGTTTCCTGGATATCATTCCTACCTGCACTGATGCCAACTGGCTACTTTCTCTGTCTAGCACATTATTTCTGAAGAGCAACATGTGGAATTTGGATGGCCCTCATAAAGCGCAAAAAACAGAACAGCATTTTGTCTTTCAGTTTTTCTCTGATATCACTGTGTGCATTGGTAAGAGGGATTTTCTGACCCAGACATCTGAGTGAGTTAAAAGAAATACTAATACTGACTTACAAAGCTCTTCACAAAACTTCCCCTCACATATATTCAGTCTGATTTCCAAGTAGCTGACACATTTCCTTTGTTTCACCTTCTCTAACTCCCCCCATTAGGCAGGCTCCTATCCCTTTCCCTCCTTGATGAATAGAGACCAAGGTTCAGACTTTTAAGAACCCAGGAGCTGCTGGAGGGTGGCTTTCACTCTTAGCCACTGTCCTTTTTCTCTATTATTATATGGGAGCCTGAAGGCTGAAGAGGATTCCAGTTATCAGAGTGCACAGGTCCCGTGAATATTCCCCTGTCTGTCTGTCTGTCTGAGGTTTGTGGTGATTTGGCTAGTTTGGCACTTTGTTTCTTATAAGCCACAGCACTGTTGCCTCCGTCCCCTTAATGGGCATGGTCTCATATTTATTTTCTTTAGTTTTACTTAATTTTTTCTATTTCTTTCACTTTATATTTTATCAACATTTGGAAGCCACAGTGGGGCATCAACTGCATTAGTGGATCTCCTGCAGCACCGGGTGGCTGGGGGGAGCACTCCAGTGCTTGGGAAGGTGCTCAGTCTTCTAGTCATTTGCAAATATGAGTGGCAACTCCCAATGAGGGTCCCACCACTGCTAAAGCAGTGAAAAATGGTGATGTCTGGAGAGCCACCATGCTGTTCAGAGGTCTAGAAGGAAGACTAAATTTCGCATAAGGTCCTGTTTTTTGCCAGACTTCAGAGAAGAGGAAGGGGAGATATTGTATCTCTGCACTTCCTTTCTTCTGCAACATACAACCTATGAGGCACCTTCTTATTTCAGCTCTCTATCTGAGGCTGAATTCTCCCTCCTGACATTGTTCCTTTAACCCCTTACAGGCAGATAAGTATTTTTTCATTATTTCTGTACTGTTTGCTCTGTTTGAGGGTTTCCTGTCTATGAGTGAGCACAAGGGAGACATGAGCAGGTCTAAGACCAGCAGGACTTCAGGGCAAATAGTTTCCTGCTAAAAGTGTAATTTTCCTGCATTGAAATCAATGGGAAGAAAAAAATTTCCTCACCACATGAAGGTTTTCTCTACTTTTCCTGAAGGCATATAAAAGGGTGTGAGGCTCTCCCAGCAGCCATTCTATGTTTGTGAGAGGAGAAAGCAGCATGTTTTTGAGCTAGAGAAGATAATCCAGCAAAGGGGAATTAAAGCTTAGTTTAAGGAGTCTTTTAGGTAGGACATTTGTTCTCTATATTAGGGGAGTCTGGGGTCTCTTTGAGGGAGGACACACTGTGATGGATGGAAAACTAAAAAAAGTAAAAAAAAAATAAATAAAAACAATAAATACATAAATAAACATATATATTAGGTGACAGATAAATGACTGGGATCCTGATGTGAGCTGTGTGACTGAGGCAGCAATTCATCACACTTGTGTAGTATTGTATACAGTTGTGTACTGTAGAGAGTAAAAACATACACAGTAGTTGAGTAATGTCCAGCAAACGCACAAGGTGCAGGGGAAGGGGGAAAGGTGGAGCAGTGTAAGGACTAGTGTTAGTGGAATGGTAGGGGAAGCATTTGAGAGCATCCAGACTAGTGGTCAAGGGAGCATACACCATTCCTCTGGTCCTGGGAGTCCCGTTCCCTTCACAATAGTGTCCAAGTGGAACATGAATCTGAAGAAGCCAGAACTGGTGGTGGATAGCAGGAGCAGAAATAATACCACCACCACCACCAGGAGCACATATCAGCTGCCTGTGCCTGCTGCCAGTCTGCCTTCTATTCGTCACCAAGAAATGGCAAGTGTGTCACATTGCTCATGCTCCATCAATCAGCAGTGAGATGTTTGTAATAGAGGAGCAGCAGCACGTAAGGACTAGTGGTGGTGGTGATGATGGTGCTGGAGAAGCTGGGGGTGGAAGAGACATTGATGGCCTTTTTAGCAGAAACTGAGAAGGAATGAGAGAGAGGATGGGCATCACCACCACCACCAGCAGTGATCTTTTGAAATTTGCAACCGCTCTAATTCCTTCTGCTGCTGAGCTGCAAGGGCAGCAGGATGCTGAGGAGAAAGCTAGTGTGCCACAGGCCACCAATGATACAGTGGGAATGGGGTCAACATGTGATACGAGACTAGGACAGGTTCCACTTGCCAGTGGCAGCAATAATCCTCGTTCTAGTTTCAGTGCTGATTCTGAGGCAGTAGCAGCAACAGCAGCAACATCACCATCTGCCCCAGACAATGAAGGAGAATGTGGAGGACAAGAAGAAAGAGGCATTTCTTCTCCACCTGTTCCCTATCCCCTGAAGTCATGGGTGTGGGAGTATTTTTCATTTGGGACAGGCAAAGTGTAGTAATCACCAACGGCACTGTGCACAATTTGTGACAAGTCAGTGAGCTCACATTGGCACAATCACCCTGATAACACACATGAAACACAACCACAATGACATTTATGTCAAACATGTTAAAGCCATAAAAGCCAAACACCCACCACAGAAATCAAGCACCGCTGTTGCTGACTCTCCAGAAAGGCAACAAGAGGTGAGGTGGAGATCAATGATGAGGAAGAATAGAGAAACCCAGGCAGAGACTGGAAGTTCCATGATGTGCGAAACAACTAGCTCACCATCACCTTCTTCAGCTATTGGAACTACATCTTCTGACAATCCACCTCATTCGTTGTTACCTCCCTCTCCATATGATAGCCACTCTGTTAGAATGTTACAGTTTGTGTCCACCCATTGCACACTGTGTGGTGCATTGACCACACATGGCAGGGTGGTTGAGGAGAATCTCAAGCGGGGCATCAAGAGGCATCTGTGTTAGGCATGTATAATGAAATATGTGTAATATTAGTGAAAGTGAAAAGCTGCTAGAATGAGCAAAGGAGATATGTGGAAACGGAAAGGAAAAAAGCTCACAGCGCTAACTCACCTCAGTGTATGATATTTTTATATATATATATATATATATATATATATATATATATATATATATATATATATATATAAAATAAAATGTATATATTTTTTATAATGTGACCAATGGTCATAAATGGTCACTTTATTAAAAATGAATACATTTTATTATATATGTATACATACATTATCAGTCACTAAGGTGAGTGAGCGCTGTGAGCTATTTTTTCTTCCTGTTTCCACATATCTCCTTTGCTCATTCTAGAAGCTTTTCACTAATATTGCTCATAAATATTTCATTGCACTAATTATTTTCGTTATATTCTATGCCTTTAGGAGGTCTGTTTAGGCTTTCATGCTTGCAACTGATTATTCCTTATGTGGCCTGCCGGGTGGTAACATGTTACCTCAAAAGGCTGATTGAGTTTCAGTTCTTTTGTATAGGTATCCACTCAATGCAGGTACACAAGGCAAGTCCTCCTTTACACTTTTTTAAAATATTGTTTGTCGTTTGTTTTTAATTGCATACATGGGGACCTCCAAGCATTCCAAAAGAAGCTATATAAAAGGGTCCCCCTCCTACATGTTTATTATAACATCTCCTCAGGGGCTATTTTTAATTTTCATTTTTTATTTTCAATTTAGATAAGGATTTCATGTGTTTAGAGTAGGTACTTGCCATTTTTGAGGTACCTTGGCGAGGTTGGAAAGCTTATACCTCTTTTTTGGCCAAAAAAGGTGGGCACTAAAACCTCAAATTTATCAACAGTGTTATTATACATGCCTAACACAAGTCACACTATTCACAATTAGACTGGAGGAGTGCAGGTTTGTTGTTTGTTTTGGGTTTGCACTTTGGGCTTCTGCCTCATGTTTGGGGGACTGGAGAACCTTCTCATTCCTGGCTGCACACTTCAGTAACACCAATTCTTTAAATGGTCACTTTATAAAAAATTATACATTTTATTATATAGACACACATATATTATCGTACACTAAGGTGAGTTAGCTCCGTGAGCTATTTTTTCTTCCTGTTTCCACATATCAAGCAGTATCTGAAGAGATTCTATCCCGCAGACTATGCTAAGATGTTGGAAGGGAGGGTTCATCATTACTATTATACTGTCAGCAAGTTGTCATGTGTCCTTAGTGGGGTCTGGACAAGTATAGTGACAGCGACAGTACTTGGGTTCTGGTATCATAGTGTTTGGATACAGCAGATAACAACACACTGATGATTTTGGAGGAGGGGCAGATGGAGAACAATTATTGGGCAATTAATTGTCACTGCTAATTAAAAGTCACTTCCAACATGTGGTCTTCTAGTCAGTCATTTACAATAACATTAACTGAGCAGCCAGTGCTACCAGGGTAATAATGTCATATTCATATGCCACTTGATGCTAGCTGAGTTAGCATTACATAAAGCCATTTTTATTTTTCTAAAGTTATTTTTAATTATTTTAGGTATGTAATATCTCATTTTGATTTATGTTTTAAAACTCATTCTAGTTTCCCATATGGATTAGTTTATCATGTCTCTGAAATTTAATTGAAGTAGGGGAGGGTGAAATATGCTTATGATTCATTTCCATTAACAGGATATTATGATTTTGTCTTTACTGCAGATACTTAGCTCTCTATGCTTACAAACCACAGAAGAATGATGAGTTAGAACTTCGCAAAGGTGAGATGTACAGAGTTATTGAAAAATGCCAAGATGGATGGTTCAAGGGAACGTCTTTGAGGACAGGATTGTCAGGCGTCTTTCCGGGAAATTATGTCACGCCTGTGTCTAGGTAAAGAGATGAAATGCATCAACTACATGGTATTGTTTTTATTGTTCAGTAAAGAATGGTGCTGTTCTGGCTGAAATCACCCACCGGTTTCTATATTTTTTTGTTAAACAAATCAAAACAGTTAGTTTGAAGGTTTAAAAGCAACCCATAAAATTATTTTACACAATTGCTATACCTATTGCTCTTTCTCTCTAGTGATTCTCCTTCATAAAATTGTTTCATGCATTATATTGTTTCCTTATATCCTAAGGTCCATTTTACTAATGTGTACAAAGCTACTAACATAGCTTTTTTTTTTTCTTTTTTTGCTAATGTAAATTGCCAATTACTACTGCATTACTCACATTTATTTGCTTTTAAAGCTTCAAATATACCTTCATGGAATCAAGTTGGTTTGTTGTAATGGCAATGTGTTGTCATGGTAACATATTGTCCTGTGAGATTTACATGTGCCTCTTTACTTTTGTTACATGTAAAAACATGGCAAACAAAATTAATTGCAGGACCAGCCTAGCTCTGCTACTGTTATTACATAAAATTGCTACAATTGCATGTCTGATGTATAATTTTACTGGTGTACCGTAGGCTTGCTTATAATATTTATCAGTTTACAGGGGTAAGCACAGCAGTAGCATTGACTATGAATCTTTTTCAAATCATTATAGACTGTGTACACAGTGCTTATTTCAAAGCAATAGTGGTGGGATGTCAGCATGGATTATCCCAGAACAACTTATTCTCTGCTGCTTATCGTTGATATTTTAAGTAGATGTGCTCCAACTGAAAACATAGTTCAAATTATCTGTCTATCTATCTATCTCTCTCTATCTATCTATCTATCTATCTATCTATCTATCTATTTATCTATCTATCTATGTATCTATTGAAAGCATCAATACATAATATATGTCTCCCTCAGGAGACAAACACCGCCAGGGGGGTTAGTAAGGAGGAGATATTCATATCTCCTCCATACTGCCAGTCCTGGGCCTAGATTCACTAAAGGTTGATGCTGTGTCAATATGATCTTGTTGATGTGTTTGAAACAATCTACACACATATCGACATATTCACTAAAATTGTTGGATGCTAGGGGAGGGGTGGAGAAGGTCCCTGTTAGCATACAGGATTGTTGAAGTGCTGTCGATGTGGAAGGGATTTCCTTCCTTCACACATCACCAACACTACGACAATTCTGAAGTTGAACAGCATTCTCTCTGCTTCCTTACTTGTCCACTAGGGGAGCAGAGAGACTATCAGACTTCAGCACCGCAAACAGCATCCCTCCTGTAACCCTTTCAATACCATTAGGGGTTTGCATTGCAAACCACTATGGCATTCAATGGGTTTGTGGCATTCAGTTTGTTTTGTTGTTAATATTTCTTTAATTCAAAATGTAAGGTAATAGTGGGGAAAAAATAAAAACATTTGTGACGGCAGGCTTCTAATTACCAAATGCAGTTAAGTGTGGTTACTTCAGGAGGTGCAGCCTTCCTTTGCATGTGATATTACATATGTTCATTTTTGTTCTTTGGCATCAAAGCCATTGTATTGCAAAGTTTAGCATGGGTCATACAGCAGACACACAGAGGTTCATTCTGATACTACATAATCTTGAATTTGTGTATCTTTATTTGCATATGCATTATCAACCAGTGTCTGATCAACAACCATTCTATTATGCAAGAAGAAACACCCACCATCATTCACACTGACATGTATTATAACAGTCACTTGCATCCATCTTCTCCCTCCTGCACTTTGTGATTATACCAGTGGGTTTCTCGTTGGGGCTAGTAGTTGGATGACTATAGGCATCAGGAAAAACACCCACATGCCATGAAATGGAATGTGGGTGTCACTGGCAACAAGAGAAAAATGCTCACAATTACGTAAGACAATGGTGAAGCCATCAAGATACACATCAGAATTATAGTTAACACGTAAGAGCATAGCCTGCCATACATGTCTATCCCAGCCAACAGGGAATCTGCAGAGCCAGATTAACTCTAAAAAGGGCCATAGGAAAGGTCCTAGTTTGGGCCCCCCTAATTTGTTGCCCCCCTCCCGCAGGTTTCACAGCATCACACTCCCTCTTACACACACACACATTCCACAACTCATATACACAATGTGGGCTGATCTTTGCTGATTAAGTCATTGATGCTGGAGACTTCTCCAATGTATTTGGGATGTCTGTAGAAATGAGTCAGTACGATATGCTTGGATTATTACTCCCCTGTCTGCTTCACTCTCCTGTTTACCCAGATAGACTGATATACTATGGAAAAATAGTGCAGTTCTGGTGCAGGCTAAGTGCATCATAGGGAATACATTACAATTCCAAAAATGACCACTGATTAAATCGGGCTTTTAATTCCAACTGCATTGGAGACCTATGTAGCATGCAATGGGTTAAAAGCCCTTGGTTCCCTATATGCCCCATATCGGTCCCTCTCCCCCTGTGCCCACCACTCCCTTCAATATGAAGAAAGGTATAACATTCCCCTTTCTCTGTGTGGTAGTTCTAGCCCCTAAGGTTTGTTTGATATTTAAATGAAAGGTTGGAGGTAGAATAAAGAAGAAAGAGAAAGACTAAAAGACATGACAGAAAGGGGAGAGGGGTGAAATGGGGCTGAGAGAGAATGGATGTTGAGTAGAGGATGAGGAAGAAAGGGACAGTGGGAATATGGGGTGAGCCATGAGAGAGGAAGAAGGATAAACTGGTTTTAAAGTGGCCAGTGGGAGGGAGCCATACAGGGTGTCCGGAGAGAATAGGAGCTCTCTGGCACATAAAGAGTTAATGTTTTAGCATATACCAGAACACTGCTGAAGATGATTTATTCAAGTAGACAGGACAGAGAAACTGAGGTCTCTGAATGAATTGCTGAACAGCTACCTCCTCTGATCAAAGAGGTATCTAAAACAAGCAAGTGGGAGGAGATTCATTCAAAAAGATTATCAGGGACGATCTCTCCATTCCCATCTGCTTACATAAATCATATACAGCAGTGTGCTAATATATGCTGAAACATGAAAGGGACAGTAATGTCCCATAAAAAATGTTTCTAGTTTTGTAGAGCTTAAAATAATAAACTAAGTGCTACAAACCCTATCTCTTAAACCCATGTAGTTTGAGAGATATAGGCACTGAAAGTTCCCCCCTCCCTCCCCAGCTTTGAAGTTGACAGCAGGAGATGAGTCATATAACTCAAGGAGGCTCTGCTGCAGTGCCGAAATCGCATTATTTACAAAGTGTGCCTGGTTTCCAAGCACACTTTGTAGAGCTTTCCAATGGAGGGGGGGGACTTTCAATGCCTATGTCTCTCAAACCATAGCAGTTTGAGAGATAGAGTTTGTAACACTTAGTTTATTATTTTAAGCTCTACAAAACTAGAAACAATTTTTACGGGACATTAGTGTCCCTTTAGCTCTTTATTTTGCAAACAGCTGTCCAAAGCATTAAAGATCCCTCTGTGTTGTATCTATCTCATTAAAATAACCTCAGACGTGCAACAGATGGAACACAAACCCTAATTCTTCATTTGTTCCAATACAGTGTCTAATGGTCAAATGTTTAACCCCTTCC
Source organism: Rhinophrynus dorsalis (assembly GCA_037306005.1). NCBI lineage: Eukaryota > Metazoa > Chordata > Amphibia > Anura > Rhinophrynidae > Rhinophrynus > Rhinophrynus dorsalis. The sequence goes on from CM074719.1 coordinate 378,899,827, forward strand.
TAGACACTATAAATGAATTGCTTTACTGCTTAACATGTTTTTGCACATTTTCTTTCTCAATATGAGCTCTACAAAGGGATCTATCAGATTTATTATGATTCATTCTGAATACTCTTGCTATGCTGGGCAATACAGCCTTTCATCCTGTGGATTGCTGCATAATGTGCCAGCTTCCCTGTTGGCTGGGATAGACATGCATGGTAGGCTATGCTTCACTATTGTCTAATGTAATTGTAAGCATTTTTCTCCTGCTGCCAGTGATAACTAGATTCCATTTCATGATGTGAGGATGTTTTTCCTGGTGGCCAGAACATTCATAGCTATTTTTGTCCTATTTATATGTTAGGTACCCAGCTTGGTGAAGCAGGAGGTCTCCTCCGGAAGCAGATGCTTCGCCAAGTGGGTGTCTTCAATGGAAGTGGATGCTTCGTTAATTGGGTGTCTTCTATGGCAGTGGATGCTTTGACAAGCTGGGTGCCTTTTTGGTGAAGCAACTGGTGCCAGAGGAGATCCCTGCATTATAATGTGTATATATTCTACAATGGAACAATCCCAAATACATTTTAACCCTTGGGGTGTCAGAGGGGTACGCACAGCATTGCAGAAAAAGGTTTAAGTGGTATATTAGGAGAATGTATGTGTACTTTATTGAGGTAATGGTCAGAAATTTTGTAGTAGAACCTATACTTGCATAACTGTTCACATAATTACATATTGATAACCATATAAGTGATGTGGTACACGCTCACATTGCACACCATCTAGATATCTGTTAGTTACATAACTGGAAGTTTTCCGTTACTGAGTATGAGTTTGATTCACATTGAGAAAATACTCTATACAATTATATGATAATGAATATTTATTTACCCATTCCTTACATCTTGCTATGTGGAGGTTCACTGCTCTTCAATTATCAACTGCAATATAATTACTGCTCCCACTGTATCAATTTCTTACTTACTCAATAAAAACAGGGAGTCTTTCTGCACTTAGATGCACTGTGATGTGAGGGTTTACAGCATCATTTCTATGGTTATCAGTAAGTAATTATCAAAGTTACAATATTCCAGTTACAAGACCACTTATAATGTATTTAGGATTGTTACATTGCTGAATTTATTCCTAAAATATTGCAGAAAGGGGACCACCCCACATGTTTCGTGAGCCTGGCAGTGGTCTCTATTGTAATAGATAGTGCATGTTTCTGATATACATCTCTGCTCTGTAGCAGAGACAGTCCTGGCTCCATAAAGATCTACAAGGACATCCCAACATCGCCATCCTCAGGCAGGTGATGTTGGAATGTGAACTCTGACAGCAGAGGCAGCTATAGGAGCTTAGTGAATGTGGTGAACAGCCACATTAACATACGCACACACCCACACGCATATGACAATAGCTCATTATCTTGCATTTTCATATGGAAATGAGTCATTATGCTTCATTTCTATATATAAATAGGCCACTGTCATTGTGATGAATGAAAATTCGTAAACCTATCGTACTGATTTCAATATGGGTATATTTTTGTTGGAGTGCTGGTGATGTAATGTCTTAGACACTTTGGTGAATACTGTCGATGTGCCTACGGCACTGCTCCAACAGGACATCAACATTTTTAGCCCTCTTCGAATTTTAGTGCATCTAGGCCCTGGGGATACAGGGGTGCATGATATTGACAGGAGTGGCCAAGGAGATGTAGGCCTCCTGGCTACACCTGTCAAAATCTCTGCAAGGAGTTAGCCTGCCCTCACATTCCAACACACACACAAACAAAATATCCTCAACCAGACCTCTCCTATAAACCTGCTTCTGCTCCACATGCTCCTCAATGCACTGGAGACCTATGATGCACATTACTGCCTACACAATATTTATAACTTTAAACCATAATCTGCTTCCTTTTACTCTTTGGGTCCATATAGTCTTACCATACCCATGAATGCTCAGGATGCAAGTGCAGAGGTCATGTCGTACGTAAATAAGTGCAATTGCAGTTAGTATGTGATGAATAGGTGCACATGTAGGGTTCATGTGATAAACTGACTACCAAACTCTCACCTTTGAACATCTGAGTCAATTGCCTTACACCTGGGATCATCCCTACCAAATTCAAATGTCCACCAAACATTGCCCACAATGCACCAGATACCTATGAGCCATATCACTGCCCAAACAGTGTTTGTAACTTTAAACTATAATCTGTTTCCTTTCCATATATTGTTAGCATGCCCATGAATGCTCTGCAATGCACCAGAGAACTATGAGGTGCATCACTGCCCACTCAGTGTTTCTACTGGTGTATTGTTAATGTCATAAACTGATGCAAGTGCATAGGTCATGTGACAGGTGTGATTGTAGGGGTTAATTCGACATTTAGGGTGCACAGGAGTCATTTGATAAATGATATAAAAAGACATAAAAAGATTTAAGGTCATTTCTAACTTAAGACAAGTGGAACTGGATCTTTAATAACAGTAACAACTGTTTATTTGATTATGGAGGAAATCACATCTGCGCGTCTTAGATATACTCATCGAATAGCTCAGTATATTTTAATAGGATTCTTAACATTGTTATATATAGCTTAATATAAGCATTTATCATGTATTGTGGATATCCATAATTGTTCTTATGAGTATATGCTTATATATATATATATATATATATATATATATATATATATATATAAATTATACCTCCACCAAATCTGTGATCACGGCGCCTAGTATCACCCCAGTCAGCTATTATAAATTCTAAAATAATAAAATAATAGTACAACCCAGCGCTTCAATCCTGACCCTGTCAGTGTAAAGGGTCTCACAACAATACAAAAAACACTACACAAAAGGAGAGCGCTAAAGACTGCACTATAGCAATATCAGTTTAATACATCAACAATAATCGTCCGCAGTACATAATATATATCACATGTGTACACGCTAAAAGTAATAATATTGATCGCTCCGGAGCTGAAAAAACGTGCACTGATAAAAATTGGAAAAAGAGTAACAATGTCTCTGAACTTAATATGAATCTGTATATAATGTTGGCAATATCTCTCTTCTGTTTCTCAATATCACGAGATGTATAGTAACACTTGATCAAGTGATTACCATAATAGTGTCGCGGGCAGGTATATATCTAATTATCTCCAATATGCCAACTGTGTAGTAGAGATAAATGTCCCAGTGATAGATTCCAGCAATTCAAATATTCTGTAGTAGCCGTCTATTACACTCTGAGATTCTATCAATTCTCCACCTCAAATAAAATAGTAATCTACTTCAAAGTCAAAGGTCTAGATACTTGCAGTTAGACGCCTTCCGACTCAGATTACCGTATACACAGGCAACTTCACTAGATAAAACCTCCCGTCCTTAGACACCTTCCACGCTTCAATCTCGTGATACTGTTTCCAGTATATGGCAGACTGCCAAATAGATCCGCTTTCCAATATGTATATAACGAGCACTTCACTGTGTCTTATTAAAAACAGATTCTTCAAATGCGCTGTAATATATCCGATAAACGGTATGACTTCTATATAAACAGCTACAAGGTCCTCCAACGCGTTTCGTCCTGTATAGCCAGGACTTCCTCAGGGAATATGAAGAATCTGTTTTTAATAAGACACAGTGAAGTGCTCGTTATATACATATTGGAAAGCGGATCTATTTGGCAGTCCGCCATATACTGGAAACAGTATCACGAGATTGAAGCGTGGAAGGTGTCTAAGGACGGGAAGTTTTATCTAGTGAAGTTGCCTGTGTATACGGTAATCTGAGTCGGAAGGCGTCTAACTGCAAGTATCTAGACCTTTGACTTTGAAGTAGATTACTATTTTATTTGAGGTGGAGAATTGATAGAATCTCAGAGTGTAATAGACGGCTACTACAGAATATTTGAATTGCCGGAATCTATCACTGGGACATTTATCTCTACTACACAGTTGGCATATTGGAGATAATTAGATATATACCTGCCCGCGACACTATTATGGTAATCACTTGATCAAGTGTTACTATACATCTCGTGATATTGAGAAACAGAAGAGAGATATTGCCAACATTATATACAGATTCATATTAAGTTCAGAGACATTGTTACTCTTTTTCCAATTTTTATCAGTGCACGTTTTTTCAGCTCCGGAGCGATCAATATTATTACTTTTAGCGTGTACACATGTGATATATATTATGTACTGCGGACGATTATTGTTGATGTATTAAACTGATATTGCTATAGTGCAGTCTTTAGCGCTCTCCTTTTGTGTAGTGTTTTTTTTATATATATATATATATATATATATATATATATATATATATATATATATATATATATATATATATATATATAATAATGTGCAAGTGTTAGGCAGGTGTGAAAAAATACTGTAAAATGAGAATGCATTCAAAATTAGACATGTGAACAATAGAAGAAAAATCTAAATCAACATTTGGTGTGACCACCCTTTGACATCAAAACAGCATCAGTTCTTCTAGGTACACTTGCACAAAGTCAGGGATTTTGTAGGCAAATAGTCAGGTGTATGATTAAACAATTATACCAAACAGGAGCTAATGATCATCAATTTAATATGTAGGATGAAACACAATCATTAACTGAAACAGAAACAAATGTGTAGGAGGAATAAAACTGGGTGAGGAACACACAAACTCAGCTAACAAGGTGAGGTTGCTGAAGACTGCTTAATGTTAAAAGTCATACACCATGGCAAGACTGAGCACAGCAACAAGACACAATATAGTTTTACTGCATCAACAAGGTCACTCCCAGGCAGAAATTTCAAGTTAGACAGGGGTTTTCAGATGTATTGTCCAAGCTGTTTTGAAAAAGCATAAAGAAACAGGCAGCATTGAGGACCGTAGAAGCAATGGTTGGCCAAGGAAACTTAGTGCAGCAGATGAAAGACATATCATGCATAGTTCCCTTCGCAACTGGAAGATGTCCAGCAATGCCATCAGGACAGAACTGGCAGAAAACAGTGGGATCCTGGTATACCCATCTACTGTCCAGAGAAGTCTGGTCAGAAGTGGTCTTCATGGAAGACTTGCACCCAAAAAGCATGGAAACAAGGCTAAATAACTCCATTATGCACAAAAACAGTCACATCGCAGCAGGTGCTCTGGACTGATGAGTCAAACTTTGAATTATTTAGCTGTAGCAGAAGGCAGTTTGTTTGCTGAAGGGCTGGAGAGCAGTACAAGAATGAGTGTCTTCAGGCAAAATGAAGCATGGTGGAGGTTGCTTGCAAGTTTGGGGCTGCATTTTGTACAAATGGACTTGGGGATTTGTACAGAATTAATGGTCTCCTCAATACTGAGAAGTACAGTCAGATAATTATCCATCATGCAATACCAACAGGGAGGCATCTGATTGGCCCCAAATGTATTCTGCAGCATGACAAGGACCCGAATCATAAATAGTCATTAAGAACTATCTTCAGCGTAAAGAAGAACAAGGAGTCCTGGAAGTGATGGCATGGCCACCACAGAACCCTGATCTCAACATCATTGAGTGTGTCTGGGATTACATGAAGAGAGAGAAGCAACTGAGACTGACGAAATACACAGAAGAACTGTGGTTAGTTCTCCAGGATGTTTGGAACAACCTACCTGGCGAGTTCCTTAACAATTGAGATTATTAAACTTCATGGGCACTCCTAAGTGTCAAACAAGATGGTGTCTGTATTAAACTCAAGTCTGCACCTGCGACATCTGTTTCAGATCACAGCCACATTTGGCTCCACCTGGACTTGAACTAGAGATCTTCTGGTTTTAAGACCAGTGCTTGCCAGCCTGAACCAATTGATTCAGCAAGATTCTATGGTAGTCGGGTACCCGCTTCAGCTATAGCTTCCAACCTCTTCTTTAGCTGGTCTTGTCAGATGATTGCTGGTAGGCAGGTATTTAAATCAGCCTCCCTGAGCACTCAGAGATCAGTAATTTGTGACCTGTGATTCAGCTTTCTTGGTTCCACTTCATGAGTTGAACTTATTTTTCACCCTTCCTTGTTCCTGAATCTGTTTGAATTCTTCTGCCATGGACTTTGGCCTGTATTCTGACTGATGACTGTTTGATGCCCGCCTTAGATCATTTGACCATCTCTTCACCTATGAACTATGCTTCCTGCACTGACTTTGCATTGTTTTACTCTACTTCTTACTTCCAGATTGCTACCTTTTCTAGACTTCCATTACTCTGTTTGCAGCTGCGTAAACCTAGGGGCTCGACTTCTCGGGGTGAGTGTTGCCTGACTTTGGACTGACCGACTTTGCCTTGCTTCCTGTGTTAGTACTTCACCTTGGACTGCATCCCTTCATTAGTCGCTGAACCTATGAGGTTAAGCTGTTGCTACTGGATATACCTCAGGCTGCTGGCTTCGAGCACTTGTCTCAAGAGCCAGTCTTTGTTTAAGATTATCGGTTCCAGCTTCATTGTTTGTTTCCCGGAACCCAAATTGGATCTTTACCCTCAGGATCTTCACTAGTGTAGCTTTAGGTGTGCACTTATCCACACAGAAACTCCATCTCCTGAACACAACGTAACATCAAGTTTGTGGTAGATCGTGACATAAAGACTGAGCCATATTATAGAAGGATAGCTGCGACTAAGCTTTTCCCCTTCAGTGTATAGGAACTGCAGAGAAGTTTCCCTCAGATCAAGGAAGGACCTGCTATGTTTAGCATTAACCATTTTTACTGTGGCAAGCCTGGACATTTTATTTACCATTGATTTACTATTAGACCTCAGTGGCCTATTATTTATTGGACTCACCTGTAGCTACCCTGGGCCATCCCCTCCTCAGCCTGCAGATTATCACTTTGGTCCCTGCATCATCTCTTCCCTCTGTTTCAATGACATCTTCCATGAACAAGATCACAGCTTCTAGTCTGCCTGCTGTAACCTTTGGTCTGCATGTAGTAAGATGTTCCAGCAACACACTACTGACAGAATGCTTTAGAATTGCTGATTTATTTTGCATCATCACTTGGAATGAGCAAGGTGAGTGGCATCATCCTCAGTGGTGTAAAAAATCTCATGTTGGAGCTGGGAAAATTAGCATCCATATCTCCAGGAAGTAGCACAATATAAACTGCTATACATATTATTAACATACAGCACTGCTTACTATAAGACCAGCAGAATAATAAAGCACACTGCATCCTTTAATACTAGCATATGTGCAAGGTGCGTGTCCCTTTTAAAATGCTATTCTTTTTAAGACATTACAACTGCTGATGTAGTTGAGTGATTTGTATAATAAATTAACCCTTTGAGTGTCAGTGGGGTACTCAATGCATTGCGTACCCCTCTTACACTCAAAGGGTTAATTTACACTAGAAACAGTTGGTAAAATCCAAAGCAGTGATACTAAACTCATCTCTGTATGCTTAAAAAACAAAACAAAAAAAGACAGTCTGATTATTCACATAACATTTACCAACAGAGTTAACTCTTTCAGTCCCTTTGCAATGCTTTGCATACATCTCGGGCATTCAAAGGGTTTAAAGTGCAACACATGCACAGTGCCACAGATCATTATTAGAAGCATCTTTCAATTTATGCAGTTTGCTTATGCCCATTTCAGACAAAACTTGAATTCAAATTTTACTTTAATGTGCTCATTATTGCATAAAATTCCATACTGCGCTGTTGGCTCACCACTGTGAGCAAACCATTTCATTTGCATGCAAACGGCTTCTAACTTCTGGAACGCTGACTGATTTCTATCTCTAGTAAATCTGGGGGCACACAAATGATCTTCATATATTTTTCTGGCCCTCCATATCAAATGCAGGATCTTTGAATCTCATGTAATAATAAGAAATTAACTAATTATGAAGAAAACCAACTGCACCAGGGAACAAATAATAATTCTCATTGATTTAAATCAAGCTTTTAACCCTTTGAATGTTAGCAAGGTATTATAGACCTCTCTACCACTCAAGGGGATAAATACCCCTTTTTAAAACAATGGAGTGTTTTGTTTTTAATGCATTAAGGTAATGGTATTTTGGCTTTATAACTCAGAACAATATTGAGAATCTAATGCCATTTGGAGTCAGGAAGGTTTTTATATCTACTTGGGGTTCATTGGAAATGGTTTCAGTAGGGTTGTTTGCCTCTGTCTGAATCAACAAAAGTGATATGGCAAGTGATGAACTTGATGGATGCATGTCTTTTTTCAGCCTCATCAACTATGTTACTGTACTGTGTAATGATAGTACTGTTGATTTTTACATGAAAGTAAAAAGGGAATAGATCCAGAATTGTAGATATGTTACTGGTCTTTCTTTTTACTGTATAGATTGTTTGCACTGCAATGCTTTGAGTACCTCACAAGTGTTCAAGGAGTTAAAACCCCACAATAAATCATGGTCATTTTGTGTTTGCCCCTTATCAGGGCTTCCATCAGAAAACTTGGGGCCCCGGACAAATATAAAGCCAGCTCTCCCCCCCCCTACACACACACACACACCCACACTCATTTGCATTGTAACCTGGAAGTATATGTAAAGATGGAACTAGTGGAACTACTCCACTATGTGATATGATATGAAATGGAAGACAGAGAGGCAGATGTGCACTACAGCTCACTGCTACCTGCAGAATATACTTAAAAGAGGTTCCCAACAGGATGTCTTCTAGAATCCCCATGGGCCAATCTGGTTATCGGGGGGGGGGGGGCTGTCCTGTCACTAGAGCTGAGAGCACCTCCATGTCTGATTGGGGAGGTAGGACCCCCCCTGGCCAGACCCCATACATGGGTGCTGCCTTTAAATCCCTCATGAAAACCCCTTATAGTGCAGATGGCTTGCCCCAAATTGTTCTGCTTTTGTCTTTATCCTCAAGGCCAAATTATATTTCAGTAATGGCAATGGCAATTCTGCTGGATCACGTCATTGTGTATTTTCTTTCCTATCTAATGCAGGGTACCGACAGGACTTGTTCAGGCAAGGAATTGCACCATGGGAGTCCCAATCACTACTAGAGGATCTCCACTGGCAGCTCATGTGCCCACTGGTGGGATGACAAATGGTACAAATGCTGTCAGACCTGCTCTCCCAATTACTGTGCCACAAGTACATCACCATCAATCGCCAACAAACTCTCATACCGGCTGCATGAAGGCCTCTGCTCAGCAAACTGGCAGCCAGGCACGAAGTGCGATGCAGATGGGTAAGAGTTCCACTAATTCATTTTATTTCATGTCCCTATGACAGAAGGGCCTGTTTGGTATTATATGCAATATACAAAATATTGAAACATGCCTGCATCCTTGTATGTAACGAATAAAATCAAAATGGTGTTCAGACTTAAAAGAGATGGTTTTGTTTATTAAAAAGACATAAATTCATACAAATACATTTACAGCACAATATTAAAAAATTGGACAGGGTCTTATTCCCTCTTTGAGCCTTATGTTCAAAGAAAAATTTGAATAAATCTGGGGCAAACTAGCTGCAGCAAAGTGTTAAAGAGCTCTATGGCATTCAATGCATTAAAACCCCTTTTTAAATCAATGGGAATATAGGGAATGCTTATTTCTCCTCTATGGTACAGCTGGTTTGCTGGAGAATGTAATATATATATATATATATATATATATATATATATATATATATATATATATATATATATATATATACATAACATAAAATCTCAGGTATAATATGCAGCTTACTGCACCTCTCTTTCTAGATAGCTGTCTGCCAGTGATTGTGAAAACAGAGGTATTTATACAATGTTGCAATCTGCCTGCAGCACTCCATATGCTCTAGAGGGAGGCCTTTTTACATTGGTTCACTGTCTTTTTTGACAACTTCCTGAAAACAGACAGCTGTCAGGGACATAAAAGAGTAAAAAAAAATAGGTGAGGTTTAATAAAAATCTAAAAAACATAGGCAATTTGACTTCTCATGTTATGAGGCTGACATTTTAACATACAAATCCAAAAACAGCTATTAAAAACGTATCCATCCCTAGCACTCAGAAAAAGTGGTCGTAGCTAGTATGCCTGAGGCATTTTTGGCAATTAGGCACTCAAGATGGCTGATTTATTTGCCTAGTTGTAAATCTTGCATTTGGTATATTCCCTAAAATGTTAAACCTTGTATCTATTAATTTTTAAGACCAATCATATTCACATACTGCTCATAATTTCAAAATGCCAGAAGAATCTAAAATAATTTGTTATCACATAAAATGTTTAAGTAGCTGTTTAAGCTATATGATTTAAAATGACAAAGATTCTGTTGTATTTCAAGTTACGTAAATGAATAGACAAAATGTTTTTGATGTTGTTTCTTTATCCAGTTCAGAAGTCTACTTTGATGGTTAACATGCTTGCCTTGGTGTGCATGAATGGTACTCTATAGGGGGATTCTAATTCAAATATATGATCACTTACTCATCAGTTCTATGAAAAAGATAGCTGCATAACTAGTGATAAAACAGCATAAAGAACATCTGGAGTGTACAGTTTTGTTTTTTAACCCACAATAATTTGACACTTATTGAGATTAAATTAATCATTTATGCATATTACAAACAACTAATTTAGATTGAATCTCTCAACAAGCTTAATCCCATATATATATAAAGGTGTCCAGTAGAAGAATATACCTGGTCCTCTGAAAAAAAGACAATTAATTAATTTTAACATTTGGAAAGTTCATGAGGCTGATGCACTGAAAAGAAATGAAGCAATTGTGGAGCAATCTAAATGTACCATGGGGACAAATAAGTATTTCCAAAATTCTCATAGGTTTAAATCAGAACAATTTAAATTTAAACCATCCATTGCAGGAGAGGTCTCCATTGCAGTGCTTTACAATGGGTTGGATACCTCTCTAGCATTCAGTGTGCTAAAGTGGCCTTTGATGTCGCTAGATTATCTGGATAAGCTTTGACCTTTTCAGTAGCTGCATATTGCACATCAGTCATGCCCCTGGAGGCAAGAGCACCTTGTTGCCTCAGATCCCTCCAAAATGTGTTTTTTTCTCCAAAGAATACATATAGTTTTCATTTCCCCTGCCAATATGGGGCAACTAGAGTTCAACCCCCCCTCAGGCTTTCCAAGCATGCTCTACCACAGAGCCCAAACAGGCTTGGACAGGCAAGAAGACTACCTTGACTACCACCAGACTTCCAGTCGATGCCAAAGAAGCAGGTTGATCTCTGACTGGGCTCAGCAGACATCAACAGCCGGTCTGATATATCACAGCCACTCAAATGCAATACCCTCGACTACTACCAGACTTCCAGTCGACACCAAAGAAGCAGGTGTCACGGTTTGTTAAGACTCTCAGACGCAGAGTTAGGTAAAAACACAACTTTATTGAAAAGTTAAGGGCAACCCCGTAGGGTATCATACACATACACACATATATATTTATTTGACAGGAAAGCAATAATAACAATAGCAATATAGGCTCTACCAGCCTTGCCAATATACAGGGAAAGGCAGCCAGGAAATAGGAACTCGTGAGAAGAGGCTCTACCGGCCTTGCCAATATACCTGGCAAGGCAGCCAATAAATAGGAGACAAATACAGGCTCTACCGGCCTTACCAATATACCAGGCAAGGCAGCCAATTGACAGGAGACAAATACCGGCTCTACCGGCCTTGCCAATACCGGGTAAGGCAACCCAAGGAATAGGACAGGTTCTACCGGCCTTACCAATATACCGGGCAAGGCAGCCTGGTAAGGAGAGAATGGCAACCACTAGCCTCAGTGACTGGAAGGTGGTAGCAACAGTCACAGAGATGACAAAGAGGCTAAGTCAGCATAAGTGGCCCGCCAGCAAATAACAATCAAAGACCCGGATCAGCGTACTGGGAAGACAGTAAGCCCAGCAATAGAGACAGCGGATGGATGTGGAGCGAACCAGTGCCCTCACACTTGGAATGCCATAAATCTGAAGTAGCAATCAGGTAGTTGTGGAGTGAACCAGTACCCTGTATGTGGGACGCAATATGATCCTGCAATACAGCCGGGTGGCTTATGGAGCGAACCAGTACCCAATGCGTGGAACGCTAAACAATCCTGCAATACAGCCAGGTGGCTTATGGAGCGAACCAGTACCCAGTACGTGGAACGCTAAACAATCCTGCAATACAGCCGGGTGGCTAGTGGAGCGAATCAGTACCCAGTACGTGGAACTCTAAATAATCATGCAGTATAGCCGAGAGGCTAGAGGAGCGAACCAGTACCCCATATGTGGAACGCTAAACAATCCTGATATACTGCCGAGTGGCTAGAGGAGCAAACCAGTACCCTGTACGTGGAGCGCTAACAATCCTGCAATACAGCCGGGTGGCTTATGGAGCGAACCAGTACCCAGTACGTGGAACGCTAAACAATCCTGCAATACAGCCGGGTGGCTAGTGGAGCGAACCAGTACCCAGTACGTGGAACGCTAAACAATCCTGCAATACAGCCGGGTGGCTAGTGGAGCGAACCAGTACCCAGTACGTGGAACGCAAAACGATCCTACAGTACAGCCGGGTGGCTTGAGGAGCGAACCAGTACCCAGTACATGGAACACTAAACGATCCTGCAATACAGCTGGGTGGCTTAAGGAGCGTACCATTACCCTGTTAGCGGAACGCTAATAGATAGTAAGAGACAGCTGGGCGGCTGTTAAGCAAACCAGTACCTGTGTACTGAATAACCGGCAAGATAGAAATGTCGCCAAGGCGACTCAGGAACGTCAGATAACTGTAGGCGAACTGGACAGGAACCAGCAGATGGAAGCAGGAACCAGCATACAGACGATCAACCGGAATCAGGAACGGCAGCGGCAACTGGCAGCAGGAAGCGGTGACTCCAACCGGATCAGACGGAAGCAGGAACTACTAGACAGGTAACTCTGGAACAGGACGAATACAGGTAGCAGGAACACAGCATGCTCAGGAACGATGTGTAGACTCAAGCAGCATAGAGACAACACGAAAGGGCAACCAAAGGGTGCCCAGGCTAGGTTTAAATAGGCAATGCAGGGCGGCTGAAAGCAGCCAGCCAATGGAGAGCCCCCTACTGGTGATAGACACAAAAGGAGAGCAATCACGGGCACCGTGATAGCAGGTCACTTAGGTTCCAGTATCCGCAACAGGAGGATCTCCAACTGCGCTGAGTAGACATGTACAGCCGGTCAGATAGATCCCAGCCACTCGACTGCAATATCCTTGACTACCATCAGACTTCCAGTCAACGCCAAAGAAGCAGGTCATTTGGGTTCCTGTATCCACGGCAGGTTGATTTTAAACTGGGCTCAGCAGACATGAACAGCTGGTCAGATAGATACCAGCCACTCGATTGCAATACCCTCGACTACCACCAGACTTCCAGTCAACACCACAGAAGCAGGTAACTTTGGTTTCAGTATCCGTGGCAGGTTGATCTCCGACCAGGCCTAGCTATCGAGTACAGCCGGATAGATCCCAGTCATTAGACTGAACACTCATTGACTTCCATTCGACTTTCACTCTGCGCAGTAGGTCAACTATCTCCGATATCCTCCTTGAGCTACCCTAGATTTCTGTGCTTGAATTTCCTGCAGTCTGCTACTAATAACGACTTTAAACTCCATAGTTTGTGTACTACTCTCCTTCTTTAATTGAGGTTCTGCATGTAAGGTCCAAACACTATCTATATCAGTCACAGATTCCTTCCCAGGTTCTTAATTTCTTAGGAATGAGGTTTGATGCCTTCCAAGGGAGGGTACATCTTCCAGAAGACAAGATCCAGTTCTTGTCAGTTCAGGTGTCTCAAGTGATATCCTGGCCATCAAGATGGTGCAGCAGTACATGAAAGTACAGGGTTACCTAGTGTCTGTCCTGGATACAGTTCTCTTTGATGCAATTCCCTTGTGTGAAATTGAGCAAACTTATCTGTCTCTTGTTATGTCTCTGACTCCTCAGATGAAGGAAGATCTTCGTTGGTGGCTTCGGCAGTCCCAACTGATGATGGCGTATCCTTTTGTCATCCCAGAGTAGATTGTGGTCACCAGGGTGCTAGGAAAGATCAGGCTGCAGCGGGCTCACATATTTCTGATTGCTCCATTCTGGCCCCATCTAGCCTAGTTTTCGGATCTTCTCAATCTCTCCATAGCATAGCCTTTAGCCTCCCCTTGAGGCCAAAATATGTGGCATAAGGCCGACAGGTGGAGAAAATGGCTTTGATGATTTGGATTTTGAAGCCAACATCTTCAAAACAGGTTTTCAGACACTGTTTTTTCTACTAAGTTCCAAGTCAAGATATAGTTTTTCCAAGGCCTATCATAGGATTTGGCCCCTATTCCACCAGTGGTCCTCTAACCTTGGTTCACAACCACATTCTTTCAGGCGGTTTTGGCTTTTCTTCAAGATAGTGTTCAGAAAGGACTTAGTCTTAGTTCTATTAAGGTAAAGATCTAGGCTCTGTTCTTTTCTTGCACCACATTTCTTGATGTGAAGACCTTTCCTTAGAGTATAGCTCATGCTTACCCTGTCTTTTAGGATCCCACTCCTCCATGGGACCTGAATTGGGTACTACGATGGCTCTAGATGCCACCTTTTGAGACCTTGTCCTGTAAATCCCCTTTTCTGTCTTTTCACCAGGATAGGGTGGTTTAGCAAACTCCTACTTAACCAGGAAATTGTCTTTCCTTCTTTCTGTCCAGATACATCCAATAGACAGGAGCAGGAAATTCATCTGTTGAATGCGGTACATTTCTTGTTGTATTATGTTAATTACATGCATCCATTTCAGAAATCTGACTCTATTTTTTTCATCTCCGAGGGCCTGGTTTTGTGTAATGTTACTATTGCTTCCTGGGTCAAGGCAACCATTCACCAGGTGTGCGTCCTTGGAAAGAAACCTGCTACTTTTTGAGTCATGGCAAACTTCACCAGATCATTGGGCTCATCTTGGTTCTACAAGACTCCTTGTTGTATAATTTTCCTGACCTTGACTGAGACCAGATTTGGACAGAAGGTCTATCAGGCTGTGGTACCTGTATAAGGGTCCTTCTAACTTGTTTTTCTCTCTACAGAGATCAGAACCCTATTGGTTTCCTGTGCATTTATTGTTGTTTGGTGTGTAAGTTCAGTGTCTGTTGACATCTGAGGTTCATGTTGTACCAGTTTAGTCCTGTAGAAGATAGTTTCCATTCAAGGCCTTTTTCTCTTTTTACATCACATGAATCTTGGTGGATAGCTTTTGTATGCTCCTATGGTTCCCATGTTGCACAGTGGACAACAGAGAAAAGAGGATCTTAGTGAACATCCTGTTAAATCATTTTCTCATAGTCCATATGGAACACAAGAGTCCCACCAGGAGAGAAAAACTGTGGTTTGAGTCTCAGGGCAGAGGGGTCTTCTTGGGTTCTCTGTTCTGCTTTATTTTGGCTTTCTGTACATTAAAAGTGGAAGTAGGAGGTAGGGATAAACTAGAGGGAAGATGGGAGTCTCTATGTCAGAGGACTGACTTTTAATTTAAATACCCTGCCTCCAGATGAGGGAACTTTACCCCAAGGTCCTTGTTTTCCATATGGACTATATGAAAATGATTTAATGGTAAGTTCACTAAAATCCTCTTTTAAATCAATGGAAATGTTCACATGCCCCCACTGCTACCTTTGGTTTACCCCAGATTTTCTATACTTTCTTAGTACATCAGCCTTCATGTTTTGAGTTTGGTAGGTGAAGAAAGGTCACATTTTATTGCTTAGTTTTAGATATTTTGAGAAATCATTTTTTTTCTGTGTTCGATATCTGTAGAATAGGTATTTAGAATATGCAGTTATAACTTTGATTATTGCCATGTCATAGATTAAACAATGCACCTCTCTCTCCTAAGCTGTTGATGCATTGCAGAATTGGTGGCATTGTATGTATATAATGTATTTAATGTTGTTATGCCAAATCTAATAATTCTGTAAATGCTTATTTTTATGCATGATAAACAACACCATGTATGGGTCCTAATTTAAATGTGAAGACTTGCCCTTTTTTATACATAAATAATTGTCTGTGTTGGAGAACTAGATTAGATTGCATCCTGTGGCAACATCAAATCTAACAATTGAGGTACCCAGGCAAGAAGCCCCATCAAAACTTGCAAGAATATGGGCCTTTCTTTCAGTAGGCCACAATCACTTACACAGCAATCTTTTCAGTTTTGGAAACTGCCTCCCTTGTCCTTCCAAGCGGACGCCCATGATTATATGTGATGACCTTCAACCAAAGCTCTATTTAACACCTTGCAAAACTTGATGACCTGGACAGCCATATTATCAGTCTGATAAAGCTGGTTGTCTGCACAATGTAGTGAACAAATAACATTATTAGATTGAACATGACATTAAATATGTGATATAATTAACATGATGTGCACTGATCTAATGAAATGATGTAAAAAAATAAAGAGATATAGAATGTTGTATGTCTCAAAAGGATCTTCAGTTTTTTATGTATGAATGTATAAATATATTATTTATGTATTTATTTATTTATTCATTTATGTTATGCTGATACTAGCTTGATGTATTACATAGTTACATATAGTAATTTAGGTTGAAAAAAGACTTGCGTCCATCCAGTTCAACCCTTTTCCTATTCCTGTTTACCATCGCTGACCCAAAAGAAGGCATCTGACTCCAAATGGCAATCAGATTTCTCCCTGGATCAACAAGCCCTAACTAAATATTAATCCCAATACTAACGTGCATAGCCCTCTATATTATGCTCTTAATTGAAAGGTATATCAACATTTAATTTGTAGGTGTTAGTGGGGCAAATGTAAGACAGAGATTCCATGCTAAATCTTGTTCTGGAATTGTGATTAAGTCCCTATGCCTGTTATAACACCAATTTACTAAGCTACATATGCCAAAAAGCCTCTCCTTAATGCTGCTCGCTTTAACTGGAGAACAATGAAGTAGTCAATGAAGATTTTTGGGAATTTCTTTAAATATCACCAAGATCTACCCCACTTATTAACATGGCAAAGACAACTTGGTCTTCATCACTCACAGTTTCCTTGTTCATGCTATGGGGCAAGTGTATAGGGTTTGCTAGCACTTAAGTCTAATGCTAGTGGAGTGTGGCCACAGGTATGCACTACAGCAATCATATTCAGTAGTGCATACCCTTGGTTGCACTGGTGTTAGCGACTAATACCATAAGGCTGCATTGGTTCCTCCGTGCATACTCTCCACTGAAATCTTATCATGTTCAAAAGGTTACGTGCAAGGGAAGGCAGATAAGAACGCACCCTGTAAACAGAGTGCTGATTTGGAAACCTTTTTCCTGATGCATTATGGGACTTGACATCATTAAGAAAATGTCAGCACAATTAATTAAGAACACAAAGGAACGGGATTATGGAAATAGATGTGGAGCCAAACTGGGTTTGTTTCCTTAAAAAGTGTCTAAGATTTTATGTGCTTACAATACATTGTACAAATATGTTCAAGGTCAGTGTCACTTTTCATGCCACAGACTGTGCAAATAACTAGAAGGCATCCCTTGGGATTAGAAAAAAAAAGGTTTTAGCTTCAGTTGAGGAAAGAATTGTTTACAGTAAAATCTCACCTTCAGCAGTGGATTTTAGCATTGTGAGCATGCAAATGTGTTTATTGATTCAGGGAGACTTCTGACATTTTGAGTATAAGAATTATAGCTATGATCTTAAAGACAAAAATAGCCATTGCAACAGGTTTGTTTGTTTCCCACTTCTGTAGTCTCTAATTGGTAGTTTTATAACTGCACCATAGAAAGCAAATATAACATTGTCATATATTGGAAAGGGTATTTTTAACCCCTTCAATGCAAGAGAGGTGTCCAATGCATTGCTTTGCAATCCATGTAGACCTCTCTAGCATTTACAGTGCTAAAAGTTCCTTTTTGATCAATACTGATTGTAACCCTTTGAGTGCAAGAGAGGTGCGCAACACATTACTTTGCACTCAAGTACCACTGAAAGGGTTAATTTGTCCCCTATAGCACAGTTTTTTTTTATCTCAGAATTTCTCTGATTCTTATTAGTAAATCACCCTCACTGTTTTTGCCTAGCTATTAAAGCAGATCTATCATTAAAATAACATTGCCCCCCAAACCCTTACTAACATAGCGACAGGCATATGCATTCTTTCATTAGGCTGAATAAGCTCTGTACGCATACACCATCAGTCCCTTCCAGTGCCATAAGGCACCAAGGAATGCTACTCACCAATCCTGGTGGTGAATGGGACAGACAGCGCAGACTCACAGGTACCTTTTCTCCAAGATGTCTGTGCAGGTGCCTGCAGATGAAGTTGTTTTTCCTCAATAATGCTGGACTTATTCAGCTGAATGAAACTATCCATATGCCTATCTCTATGTTAGTAAGGGTATGGGGGCAATTTTATTTTGATGATAGTTCCACTTTAATACTTTTCTAGCTCTATTAATAGCTTTGCAATGCATTCCTTAACCCTATGGCACGCAAAGGTTTAAAGTATTTTTTTTTAAATCCAGTTGTAAAAATCAAAGCAATGTGATAACCCTTTGAGTGCCATACAGGTATCCAACACATTACATTGCAATTCATTGGATAACCCTCCTGCACTCAGAAGTGTAGATGTAAATATTGTCAGTAGGTCCTTCAGGTCTATTCCATTGTGTTTGTAAACCTTTAGGAACAAGGTGTCTGAATGATAAGTAAGCAAAAACACATGAAAACTAGCAAATAGCTGCCAGTACGTAGACTTAAATCAGGAAACAAGCACTTGTAACATTTGGAGTGTTTTGTTATTTAAATATGTGTTAAGAATGTTTGATTTGTACTGTTTGATAACTGCAGTTTGTACTTTTGCATATTTAGTTTTCTATATCAACAATACACTTCTCATGTTTTCAAGGCCCGTAACAGCCAATAGTTTAGTTTATATCTGCTTAACCCCTTACAGTCCGGTGACATGTCAGAACTGTCACTAGTGTCCTTGCCTAAAAGGCCGATAATAATGATGATGTCCTATCAACTTACGTATTTTGTGCTCACATCGCTCCCGCAGGAGCATTGTGACCATTGGCGGGGTCTGTAATTGCCCACTCCAAGACCAGGACAATCCCTATCAGACCCCCATTTAGAGTGCCAGCACATGGTATCAGTCTCGAGTGCCAGCATGCTGACCAACTTCAAAGCAGTCCTTAAGGGTAATCCACTCCCCAGACCACTGGTCCTTAAGGAGTTAAAAGAACACTAACATATTATAAGAACAATAAATCCCTTCTTACCTTAACCATGGCAGAAAATCATAATGGCCAATTATGTTGCCAAAAATAAGTCTTCATTTTGTCCCAGCTATTGTATCCATGGAGGGGGACATCATTTTTTGTGATCTGATCTTAGGAGCCCAAATGAATTCCTTCTTTCCTTCTTCTTCCCTCCCTCCTTTCTTTCCTTCCTTCTGTCTTTCCTTCCTTCCTCCCTTCTACATCCCTTTATTCTTTTTGGGAGTAGTTGAGGTTCTTGGGTCTGGCCACAAAAACCATGTGCATCTCTGTGGTATCCAGTAATAATTAAATATTAATTTTGGGCACCCGATTTACACTTAATTTATTCATAGTGTCCATTAGGATTCTCTGTTCAGCTTAAGGCAAGTGGCTTTCTATTGTTAGGAGGTGTTAGAGTTCATTAAAAAACAGTTGAGTTGGAGACTAGTGAACTAAGTGTCACATTTTATCTGGCATAATTGCTTTTTGCCTCTAAAGGCATTTGCTAAATGAATATAAAGAAACAAATTGACAAATCTGTGTTTTTACAAATGAAGATCAGTTATGATTTGGTAAACTGTCTAATTTCTCCTTCTCATGCACAATGATTCCTTTTTAGCACACTCTTCAGCACAGTCACAAGAACGTCCCACAGCGACCGTGTCACCATTAAGGACACAGAGCTCCCCATCACGCCTCCCAGCTAATATAAATAGGCCACCATCAAACGTCTCTCCACAACACTCTCAGCATGCTGTTGTACAAGCTCCCAACACCATCCACTGTGCAAGGCCAGTCATCCCTTTGACTTCTGCCGCAGCAGCCATCACTCCTCCAAATGTTACTGCAGCAAATATAAATGGTGAACCTGCCAATGGACCAATAAACAGCTTGTTGACTGCTAGCCCAACACATATATCCTGCAAAACAGAAGAGAAGAAGACTGAAAAGGTAAACAACTGTAATGCTGATACTGGGGCAATACACAGTACTGATTGAACATGCTAGAGCCCCAGTTGTTATAATGAATGCCTTGGGTCTTGGAACAAACAATCTCCATAATAAGTAGGACAGTTAGACAGCATTGTGCACTAATAATCCATTAGGTTGGTCTAATACTCTGGTATCTTGGAAACCTAGCAACTCAGTTTATATCCTCCTGTTCTCCACATCTGATTGTACTATTTAATACCTCTGTATGTCTATTCCCAATTGTACAGCGCTGCGGAATTAGTTGGCGCTATATAAATAAAGAATAATAATAATAATAATAATATTTAGTAAGAAAGTTGGGGAACATGAGTTACACCATAATGGAATATGATATAGTTGTATTAGTCCAGTTATAGTAATGCAAAGATGAGCACTTTGGTATTTGGTGATACCATTTTTTGTTTATTTGGACTAAATATATATTTTATGACAAGCTTTAGTGATATCAATTCCCTTATTCAGGCAGGTGATACTGACATGAAACATTTGTTTAAATTATGCAGATTTCCAAAGTAAGATACTAATCAAAGACAGGGATGGGTAACCCAAGGACCTCCAGCTGTTGAGGACTACAATTCCCATTATCTCTGGCTATCAGCTGTAGATCTCAATAGCCGGAGGGCATGAAGCTGCCCATCCCTGACCTACAATGCCTTGCATATGTATTCACTCCCTATGGCTTTTCCACATTTTACTATGTGACAGTCTGGAATTAAAATTGAGGTAATTGGGATTATTACCG
Organism: Rhinophrynus dorsalis; assembly: GCA_037306005.1. Classification (NCBI taxonomy): domain Eukaryota; kingdom Metazoa; phylum Chordata; class Amphibia; order Anura; family Rhinophrynidae; genus Rhinophrynus; species Rhinophrynus dorsalis. Next base: position 378,920,834 of record CM074719.1, read on the forward strand.
TTTGATTTACACAACATACTTAACACATTGAAGGTGCAAAATAGTTTTATTGTAACACAAAAGTTATTCAGACAAAAAAAACTACAGAGGTGTCAATGTTTGTATAAATGCCTGGTAGATAAATATAAATCATAGGTTTTTTCATGAGTCCTTTCTAATGGTTTTAAAATAGATTTGTACTGTTTGTAAGATCGTTCATCGAGTGATCTGGTGAGGTAAAATGATGTCCAACTGTAGTACAGTAATTTAATCAGTCATGAAGCTCTATTGTGCATGTCTGCGTATGTTCATATGGACTTGTAATGTTTGGCCTGTGTCGCCAACATCCTGGGTCATGCCTATTGCATTTAATCATATATGTCTTATATATTCTACCACTGGAAGCCATATAACTGCACATATAATGTCTAATTCTCCTGATTTGGTCCACTCTTCTACTGGTAGCCACAGAATCACACACATGCTGTGGGGCATCCCGCCTTGTTCAACTGTCCCACTGGTTGGCACATTATCACACATATACAGTCTGACACCCCAGTCTTGTTTCCTTGTCCCACTGGTAGTCAGAGAATAAAGCATATACTGTCTGACACTCCAGCCTTGTACCATTGTCCTCTGGTAGTAACAGAACCACACATACACTATCTGACACCAAAACCTAATTCTACTATCTACTGGTAGGCATAGTATTGTGGATACAGTGTCTGATACTTGACACCCAAGCCTTGTTTCACTGTCCACTGGTTATCATATAACAACTCATACTTTGTCTAACACTTCATACTTGTTCTACAGGAAGTCACATAGCATTGTTTCACTCTCCACTGGTTGTCACATAACCACACATACTTTGTTTGACACCCCAGCCTTTTTCCACTGGAAGTTACAGAACCTTGCTTTAATTTCCCATTGGTAGTCACAGACCTAGATAAACATTGTCAGACACCCAGCCTTGTACCATTGGTAGTCAAAAATACACACAAATGCTGTCTGATGACCAAACCTTGTTCCAGACCCACACAAATGTCTCACTCATTGTCACAGACCTACATAAAACACTAACATCCAGCCTTGATCACTATTTGTTACATAACCATGCAAACATTGTCAGACATCCAACCTTGGTAGTCATAATCTTACACATACACTCTCAGACAACCAGCCTTGCTCCATTTTTCCAATGGTATCCATAGACCCCCACAAAAATATTGGATCTGTGGGTGAAAAGATGAGGTGGTGGGAGCTGTAGGAGAAAAGAGGGGAGGTTACTGTGGGGTTATGTGAGCTGTTGGTCAGGGGGCAGGTATTTAATGGGACATGATAGCGATAAGGAGGAATGTACGTAAAAGTCCCCTCATACATTACTTCACCCATTGTCACTTGGACCTGCAATCTACATAAAAGACACAGGGAATGGATCAACCACATACTGTTTTCAATCCAATCCTTGCATGGACCTGCCCAGGGGACTATTTATTACCTTCACTTGTCTACTGTACACTTATTGACAGACACACTGGCAGGGAGTTGCTTGACAACAGCATGTGGGGTGAAGGGTGTGTACCTGTTTGCCTGTGTTGAACCCCAGGAAGCTGAAGGTGGTAAAGAGTACCACCCTGGCTGGTCAGCCTGCTGGGTTACCCAGTATGCTCCTGATTGGTCATAGTGGGGATTTCTACCCTGTGCATCATAGTACCGGGGGAATTTGTACCCCTGTTTCTGTGCTACCAAAAACACGCTGAGGCTGACCTGAATCTTCAAGATACTCACCCTTCCCTTGTGTGTGTTTCTGTATGCTTGTGTGTGTGTAACATAATGTGTTTATGCTCCTTGACATGCACATGCTAGATTCCTGGATATGCAACAGTATGTTCCATTGATGCGAAGGTCCCTGTATTGTGAGTGACTATCAGATTAATTTATGTGTCTGCAAAGTTTGCAGTGTGTGTGGTAATGCATGGTATTGCTCTACAGTATGTGTATTCAGTGTCATGTTTAATAATTTATGTTTGAAATTTTAGCTCTGAGATTTTCTGGATGGTAGGCCTGAGGAATATTTCTTTTGGTGCTGCATCATCTGCCATTGGGGGCTGCATTTCTACTGGTACCAAACTGCATGTGGCTTCTAGCATTTTGATTTTTTTCCTCCCTATGTTGTAGCAGATGTTCCTGTGAACTTCTAAGTGCAGAATTGATGTTTTTGTTAATTGTCTATGACCTGTAACCCTTTTCTCTTAATGACTTAGGTTTTTAAGGCTGCTCATTCACAGTATTAAAAGCACCATTTAAATCAATAGTAATTTTGGATGTTTTTATTTTCCCTTATGGTGTAGTCAGTCTGCTCCAGAATTACTAAAGCTCTGCTTAGTACACTTTGATAGCGATGAAACTGTTAATAACACAATCTATTTAGAGCTGCAGTTGGTGACCCACCTCTCCTATATAATGCAACATAACTCACTGAACACCAGGTGAATTGTAGTTGCACCATCTGGACACCAGGGGCCAAAAGTTAATGTAAAAAAAAAAGCAACAGTTCAAATTGTAATGATGCATTTCCAAGCAAAAAAAGATCCATTATGTGTGTCTTTTTCCACTAAAAGGTATCTCCATTGCAAGCCTGATCAATTATAAATAGTGAGTCTGATGTAGCAAGAAGAACTGTTGCAATTCAGGAGTAAAACAATTTTCTCTTAGGGAACAAATAAAAATCCCTCAATTTAAATGGGATTTTTAACGCCTTGAATTTTAGTGAGGTGTCTGCGCTGGAGATCACTCTTGAATTCAAGTAGTGAAAAGCCCCATTTAAATGATTGGGGATACTGATTTGTCTTGTATGGCACAATTGCTGTGCTACAGAATAGTTTCAGGTCTTCTTATTATATCAGCTTCATTTGAACCAGAGTGAAAAAATGCATTCAAATCGCAGTCTTGTCAGTTATGGGATCAATCATTGTTATAGATTACAATTGCTAATTAGGCAGAGAACAGTCATTTTTGGCTTCCTGGCACCCATCTGTGCATGCTACTCTTGAATTCCTGATTCATACCTTTCTGCCATCACCAGCCCTGGTTCTAAGGAAACTATGTTTTGTACATTCTCTTCTAAATGCAAGAGGTATTTTAGAGTATAAAAAGCTGTTATTGCCCACCTGGTATTCTGCTCCTCAGCAAGAGCCAGCTGGATAGCTGCTTTAATGCTGCTTTTATACACCTTTGTGTTTACATTTATATGGGTTTTAGCTGCTGAACAGCAATTTATTAAAATTTCTACCTTATGGCATCCTAGGTGATGTCTTATAAATTAAACATTTTTTAATTACTCAAATTATGCCAGGTTTCTTATAAGACACAGTTTTAACCCATTGGAAGCCAGAGACTAATCCATCTCACTACTGTGTGTTCACAAACCAGCTCTGTGATCAGGTATGCGCCATTAACACTTTAAAGGAACAGTAAATGTTTTTTATGGAAAAATCTATATATTGACTATAGTCTATTTCTTGCTGTGTAAAAGGGGGTACTGTTACTGATGGTAGTTCATTACAGCTCATTTGTTTTTTAATTGTTATCCTTGTAGGTGAACTGCAATATTCTCTTCTAGTCATTAGTATGTGATGTTCCTATCACTTATTATGGATAGCCACTGCCTAGGACTCAAGTTCTCCCAAAACATGCATGATGCTACCGGTACAACATCTTTCTAACAATTTGATTTGACTCTTTTTTAGTGCCAGATGGGTGCTGGACATACCTCTGGCACTCAAGAGGTTTAAAAAATTTTGAAGTGTATTAACTCCTTAGCAGGAACAGCCCTATAACATTTCATAGAAAAAAAACAAACAAAAAAAAAACAAACAGTTTGCTGCACCTTTAATTGAATTCAGCTCAGTTTAGACTTCTGACCATCTTTCAGCATTGAAGCTGTCAGAGATATATAGAAAAAATAAAAGCATGCATTCATTTACAGACATTCAAGAGCAGTAATGATGTGAGTGCAGACTGCACATGCATTCTCGATTTTGACAGTGTTCTTCCTATTGCTGATCAGCATACTATATAACAAAACTGTGAATGAGTAAATTGCCATAGCGTCCTCATCTCTCATTGTAGAATGAAGTATTACAGATTCAAAATCTCTTTGTTTAAAAAAAAAAAAAAAAAAAAGTTAGTGATTGGCACATGACTGCTGATATCCCAAGAATGCAAAGCAATAAATCCATATATTAGTGGTTCTCAGTCTTTTTTCACTCAAAGCACCCCTAACATGCACTCTGGAGTTTTAATGAAGGGTACTATACATAAATGTGTAGTTGTTCTTACATCCCATAATCTGAATGACAAAACAGAACATATTGTGCATAACAATTTCAATAAATATACAATAGATACTAAATTGTTTAATTATTTTCATGGTGTTCATAGAAAAATCAGAGCGCCCGAAGCTGGTGTCCAGGGCACACCAAAGTGCCATGAAACACTGGTTGAGAACCATTGGAATATCCTGTTTAATAATTTGCTAAAACGTGTGTAATGACAAAGTCATGCGCAATAGAGATTGCCTGCACCACAGCTGTATCAACAGCAGCGCGGACAGTCTCTACTGCGCATGACTGCCCCGTGACCGGCTGCAGTGGCACTGTGGCCCGTTACACGGACTCTTCAACTAGTATATTATAATAGGATCATGCAAGATTATAGCTCTGTACAAGCACACTGGTTCTATGGGAGCTTGAGATGTCAGTCCCATCTCCTATAGCAGCAGTTTTCGATCACAGGGAGGAAGCAGAACCTGCTTTTACCCAAGTCTTCATTTTACAGAACTGGGTCAACTATACAGATGACTAAATATTAACTCCGGAGCTGCTGGATCAGGTTACTTTCATCAGGGAAAGTAATTGTTACCCAGATCTCAGTGCTAACAGTGCAATTGTGGATCCAAAGAGATTACACAAGAGAATTATACACATTGAGTTCTGTTTAACCCTGTCAAGTCCAATGTGCAAGAATTGCTGTAGTCACTGTGAAGGTTTCTGAGGCCACTGATGCTATATTTGCCATGTCTGCTGAGGTTTACATAGATTTAATCCTTTGAGTGCCAGAGAGGTACACAACACATTGCAAAGCAATGCGTTTGTCACCCCTCTGGCACTCAGTTGGTTAAGTATACATTGCAAGCATACATTGACAGCAGAGCTGCCTGGCTTTATATTGTAGCCACTCATTGTACACCATAATGGAATTTTAATGTATTTATACTCCATCATCATCAGAAAGGTTTAGCCAAGCGCTACCTAGCTATTGACATTGATCACACATATACGTCCATCAAGGTCAACCTTTGCCTTATCATCCTTAAGAGAGTTGAAAGTGACAGCCATAATTCTAATATGATTCTCATATTGCATATTAATAATTTGCTTATGTATAAAAGCAAAGTTGTGCAGTTCTTGAACAAACCATCTGCAGTGAAAGAGGCAATTCCCGTTGATTTAAATCAGACTTTTAACCCCTTGAATAAATGAGTACTAGAGATGTCCACCAATGTATTGCAAAGCAATGCGGTGGAACCCTCTCAAGCATCCAAGTGGTTAAAAATCTCTATTTAAATCAGCGAACATGTGGGAAATGTTTATTTTTCCCCTGTATTGCAGTTGGTTTGGTCCAGAATTTTGCCACTTTGCTTTTATACACATGGATTTCAGTTTATGTTTCTATTATAGCCAGCATAAGCATTTTAGTGTGTTATGTCATACAACTGTGATGCTAAAGTTGTCATGGTCTCCTAACAATGGATTGAAGAGTGAGGAAGTAAAAATGCATTCAGAGGGGACCACAACAATTTTATAATAGCAACCTGTCCAGAGTTTGTCACACTATCTTGATTGATTCAGTCAGCATGTGCATTCCTGTCATGGTAGAGACAGAAGAATGTCAAATATTTTACATCAGTTCTGTATCCATGTTCGTAACACAGGAATATATTTTAAGAATTACAAGGTTGCCTATTGTTCTTTGGCTTTGCAAATTGTGCCACTTGAGTCTTGCATAAATGAGTAACAGATCAGGGTAGTTGGCTCATTTATTACGTCAAATTCCTTCTCAGTATTTGATTCAGCTTGATGTACTTGCTTTGTGTTTGGCAGAAAAGGTACCATTTTCATACATGGTGCTGGTTACTCCATTGGTATAAAATAGTAGAACTTGTTTAATGCCTGGTAATTGTATATGACTATACAACATGCTGATTACATTGTCACAATATGGCCGCTAATGACTGAAGCTGTTTTTGAACTTGTGAGGCTGGATGTAGTTTATGCATCATGTGTACAGGCCATGACTGGAGACCTTTGTAGTATTCAAGGGTTTAAAAGCCCCTTTTAAATTAATGTGGATTTTAATTGATTCCCTCTGGTGTGTTTGCTTTGCTCCACAATTACTACATCATCCTCACTATGTTTACACATGTATTGCCTTAATGCACAGATAAACTGCACACCCGCATTTGAGAAGTCACTGTAGCTCAGTGTCAGTGACACACTTAGCTCAGCAGCTGTCTGTCTGTGTGTGTGTGTTTAAGACTTTAAATGCTAGAAAGGTCTCAATGCATAAAAATGAATTTAGAGCGGGATGTATAAAAAGCCTTCTTAGTGTATGTTTAAGAATTGTTGTTACGGTTCACAATGTCTGATATTTATAAATAAATAAAGTCAAGTTTATAAATATGTGTATCTAAGAAAATGTGCAGAAAAAGTGCAGCTGAGAATATTTGTCCGCATACATAGCTGTCACTATATACTTCCATTAAGAACAGATTATAATTGGTCTTTATTTTTGGCGTAATTAGCACATTTTTTATAAATACATTTCGACACAATTCATATTTGTACAAGACCATTTCTACTCCACTTTTCAAAAAAGATGAATGTCGCTAAACGTTTATACATAGCCTTATGTCGCTGTTACAGTTTTACAGCCTTTTCCATTATTCCAGTTTTATAAAACTCACCCTTCAGGCCTTATGCGGGACACAAATGAGGAACAATTCTGAAGCAAACCAGCTGTGCCCTGGATGGGAAATAAACAGTCACAAAATTCCTATATACTTAAATTGAACTATATCCCTTTAAAAGCTAGAGAGGTCTATTAATTTTGGCAAAATGTGTTGGATACCTCTCTAGTATTCAATGAGTTAAAGGGATAGTAACACTTAATATGTAAAAAAATAGATAGTGTAGGTTTTATCCTCCTCAGGGAAACAAGGATACACACATGGTTGAGTGTTGAAACATGACTTTTTTAGGTGCAATATCTCAATGGCCTGAAATTTTACTGTGGCGCTCTTGCTACACTATCCTATGGACAAATCTGGTCAGTTGACCATAAATCTCTTTAGCCTGGTGTGCCACTGTAACTTATCAGGTCATTGAGATATTGCACCTAAAAAAATTCAGTTTTGAGCTGCAATAACTTTTGAATTAGACACTTCACAGTGTGGGTACCCTTGTTTTTCTCAGGGACATAAATTCTGCAATATATATGGTTTTACTGTCCCTTTTACCCCATTTAAGTCAGTGATAAAATTCATTTCCCCCCATGGTGCAGTTGTTTTGCTCTGAAATTCCTTATCTTTTGCTTTCCCCATAAGGCCCTTAGATGGTTAACAGAAAGAGCCTGTTATCTCTAAGCAATGGCAGCACAGTGCTGCCTCGTAAAATGTATTTTTTTAGAGATCTGATATTTCTGCCATTTTAGTTATAGCGGCTTTCTCAAGTCCTGTGACTAGGTAGCTCACACAGAAACATTTGAGTCAATTAATTAGCTATCTTAATTAAAACATTTTTTTTTTTCAGTGTGTGCACGTGGAAAACAGAATGCACTCACTCAAATGCATGTTTATATAGTCAGTGTAATGTTTATCTCTGTAAATATAAATACACTAGCAGAAATGTCCAAGCATTCCTCAGGTTGTTTTAGCAAATATGCTAATATGCACACACAGCCCACAGTGTTGGATTCATTGTATATTTCTGTCAGTTTCTGTTTCATTGGGAGTGTAAATGAGATGACAGGAGGGAACAAGAGAGAGAGAAAGAGAGAAAGCATGAGAGTATAAGAGCATGAAAGAAAAACAAGCAAAGACTGAGACAGTCTTTGCTTGTGATAAAGTAGAGATGGCTTCTCCAGTGTTATCACATCTCCAGTTCTTATGCTATTCTATAGATCCTATGCACTAAGATCTCCAAAGTTGGTGAAATCTTAGTGCAGAGGTTCCATAGAATAACATAGGACTTGGAGAAGTGAAATCACTGGAGAAGTCACCCGGATCACAGTTGTTAAAAAATGAACTCCGTATTTACAAGAATGTTTTTCATTTATTCAGTAGAGCCAAAAAAGTGATAAAGCAAAATAAACAAATAGATAAATAAAAAAGAAGACAAAAATGCCTTAAAATATTGAACCGTGCCTAACATGATTATGAAGCTATAGACAAGCCCCCTGAAGGTTATACATTTACAACTTCCTGGTTCTTTCCAGCTGACTACCTAATGACTCAGACTTCAGTCACTGCTATTTCTCTTGAATTCACCCTTCTGAGGATGTCAGAACTGATGAATAGGTCAGTCTTTCAAGTGACACTGTTGTCAAGTCAGTTCTAGTTATGTGGCTCACATCATTACAACATTACATTTTATTTGTTCTTTAATTTTCTCATTAAGTATTATAATTGTGTCTTAAGGAGTATGTGCAGGTTTGACAATTCATTGTGTTATGTATAAATAGAAAATGGAGCAAATCTGGGGCAAGCCAAGTGCACCATAAGGGACAACTAAAATTACCATTGATTTACGTGGGGCTTTTAACCCATCTAATGCTAGTGAGGTCCGCAATATGTTACACAGCAAAGAGTGCTCCGAATTCAGATTGTAGTCCTCTCTGCGCACCGAAGTGCTCAGAGAGCACTACAGTCTGAATTCGAAGCGCCCTGCTCCATATCAGCTGTGGTGCGGGCAGTCTGTACTGCTCGTGACTGCACTGCGGCCGTTGCTGGGTGGCACTGTGGTCCGTCTGCACAGGCTCTTCAACTAGTATTACAATAAAAAATCGGGGGTGTGGCCTGGCAGCCATCTTGAGCAGACGTGTGATCTGGTAGCTCAGTCTCAAACTTTTAAGAGCTGCGTCAGTCCTCGGTACTGAATGGATTTAGTGCCTCACAGACAATCGGATCATATTCGTGACACCTTGGGCTGCCGAATACTACCAGTCTGAACCTGGTGAGTGCACGTAAGCGACACTTGTACACATCGTGGCTTAGGCCACAAAGCCACCGTCTCAATTTCAGGTGCGATTAAATGGGGTGGATACCGACAGATTTTCCCTGTGTCTTCCCGGATCACTCCTCCCCCCCCCCGAACGAGTACTACTTACCAGTCAATAAGATATCTGACAGAGTGGAAGTAGTGGATTCCTTCCCAGTCTGGAGAATGCACTGTGGGCCACATTACAGCCTAAAGCCTGGATCTTTGCTACGGAGCTGAGGCCCTGTGACTGCTTGAGGGCTGTGGATCAGTTTCAGCTTCCCTTATGAGCCTGATTTGTCCTAACTGGTATGAGTAACCTCCTGGGGACCTACACTACTCTGCTCATCTCAACGGCTGGCTGCGCCCTCCCCCCCATTAGGTCTCCATCTTATTTATTGTTTTGCCTTCCAAGTATCCCCACCCTCCCCTTAGGCTTCCACATAGCATTGTATTTGCAGCGCTGTGCTGGGGGCCCTCTTCATAGAGTGTGTCCCTTGCAATCACACCCCAGTATACATCCTGTAACGGATTACCTAGTGGCTACTATACACTCTACCTAGAACCTGCGAGGCCTCCTGAACAGCGGGCTTGTGGGATTATGTGGAGGGTTACGCACTGCCTCCTTCTCACTGCATCTCTACTGTAGGCTGATCACACTTCAGGCTCTGCCGAATGTTTTGGGGGTGACAGATTATATTCTTTCAGGTCCAGATTGCTGCTCTCCGTGTGAATGCTCTGTTCTGTTCTGCCTGGGAGGAATGAGCATATAATTATCCGGAGACATGTATACCCTGCTGGATGGGAAGCTACCCTTTGCTATACTTGGTATCCTGATTCGGCAGCTGTACATCAGCTTCTTCCCTTGTTTGTTATTTCACCTATATCTGTGCTCCCCACCTACCCCATGTATATACCTCAGTGAACCCTGAGGCTTATCTGAAAACGTGCATTGATTACTTACCAATATAACGTAATCTCAGCTTGATTCTTACTGACATGTGCTACTGACCCCAAAACTATACTCAGCTGTGGACTCCATTTTGGTCACTCAGTAAACCTTATACTTCCTCATATATTAGTTATAGTACCCTCTACAATGGGCAAGAAATCAGGGGAATTTAAAGCTAAACTAAGTAAATATGCCAGGAAAAAACTGGCAGAAGGGGCTGTACAAGCCATAATGGAAGCATCATCGGCACCCTCATCCCCGCCTCTTCATTCTCAGATACTGGAGATCCGACTACCTCACAATTAACTGATATCATGGTGGCTATTGCTACTTGTCAAAGCGTCCTTACCACAAAGATAGACTCTATACAATTGGAAATAAATCTGCTGCGTGTTGACCACCAGGTCCTACGAGAAAAACTCACGGATACCCAGAAGCGGATCTCTGTGGTGGAAGACATCATCCCATCTATATCTGAATCTCTTCAATCGCTAAAAACCCAGGTTAAGATGTTGCAGAGAAAAACAGATGATCTTGAAAATGGGTCTAGGCGGAATAATATCCGCATACTGGGGGTTCCTGAAAGAGCGGAAGGATATGATCCCACTAAGTTTTTTTAATCTTGGCTGAAAACCACTCTGGGAACTAAGGGTCTGTCCAGTTCATTTGTGGTGGAACTCGGCCACTTATAAAACACTATCATGAATAGATTATGCATTTATTGATCACTCAACAAGGTAAAGGACTGTTGTTTTCTTATAAGGGTAGCATCGGATCACTCTCCATTAAAGCTATAGATTGAGACGGTGCTTCAAACCAGATCTAGAGAATGGAAATGTCCTCTGTGGCTGTTCAGTACCCAGCTGGTGGCTAAGCATCGTGAAGACCTTAAAGATTAGTTTGCTAACAATGCAAATTCCGCTCCTTACAATACTCTCTAAAATTGTCTGAATTAAATGCCGAAATGTCTTCTTTAAAAAACATAATATTTTTGAGAACGGAGACAAAGCTGGGAGACTGATGGCTCACCTTGTTAGACAAAATAGGGGTATTCTCATGATTGCATCGATCGGCGACGAGAGGGGAGAACTGGTCGTTGAACCACAGGCTATCAACTCCCAATTTAAGATGTTTTATTCTCGCCTATACGAGTCCCGCCTGGCCCGATCGGAAACACAGATTTCTGACTTCCTACTTCAGTGCGATTTACCACAACTCTTGTTTGATCATAAACAAATGTTAGAAGCCTGAATTCTCCTGAGAGAGACAGTAGAGGCCATTCTCAGTCTACCAATGGGTAAGATGTCGGGCGGAGATGGTCTGTCTGCCGAATGGTATAAGGAATTTGTGGATATACTGGCCCCTCACTTACTAAATACTTATTACGCAGCTATAGATGATGGCCAACTCCCGACTCCCTTACTAATGCTTCAATAATTGTATTATCCAAACCAGGGAAGGATCCAATGTTTTGTGATTCTTATAGACCTATCTCACTGTTGACTACGGATGCTAAAATACTGGCAAAAGTGCTGGCTAACAGATTGAACACAGTGATAGACACTATAGTAGATCATTTAACATAATATTTAGATTACTTCATGATGTACTGACACATCCTTGTGTACCTGGATAAATGGTATAGAGCAAGACCAAAGTATTTTATTTACATAAACTAATTTATAAACATATACTGAATTTAAGTTAATATGTGTTTTATTGCTGTGGATCAATGTGATACACTTATAAACACCACACAGACTGATCTTCTAAAAAGGGCAACAACAGGGTAGGAAAGATGGACATAGGAATTTGCATCTCAGATGAACATTAGCCCCCTTAAAAAGGGACACTTGTTAAAAATCGCACTAACTGAGCACAAATCATCACAGGAAACCTATTAAAAAATAGCTTTTTTAAACTGTAATTTTTTTACATATTATTATTATCAAAAGAAATTATGGGTTATACCTATAAATATGGCAACAGAAGAAGGACCTACTTATTCTTAAAAACGCATTTTAGGGTACATTACCCACTTTTATTATTGCACCCTATGATAATCAGATTCATTGTTTCAGAAGGAGACCGCACCTTTTGTCATGTGAAACACACAATACAAGGTGATCAAGGTCACTCCTTTTACTATGCACCTCCCCACACGAAATGACAACATTGCCAAAGTAACTTAAAGACAAAATGCATCACTAATTCACAAATAAGGGTCAAGTATCATTAATAACCTGTATATAAGTATTTATTGGATTTATCTCCTGATCATGCCTTATAGGTGTAGTGTATTAATACCAGACATTATGCATTTTTAATGTTTTCATTCATGTTATGAAGCACAAATATTTTATTTCAGTTGATGATATATTCATTGGTGCTTGACACTTGTTTGTATATTAGTAATGCATTTTATTTTGGTTACTAAGGTAATGTTGTCATGTCCTTTGGGGCACAAAACCAGAAGGGGTGCAAGAAACACTGGTGTATTTGTTCTTATAACTCTTCTATTCAGACATCAATATCTTACTGTATTACTCACACTGGGCTGATAGAGGGCAGACTCAAATCTCCTGCTGTCAGCTTTACAGCTGAAAGCAGGGAAAGCAGAAGGAGTGGGGAACTTTAGCCTTCTATATCTCTCAAACCATAAAGGTTTGAGAGCTGGGACTGGGGTTGTTTAGTTTCATTTTATAATAGCTGCAATATTAGCGTTGGTTAAATATAGACATTACTAACACATTAAATAGACTGAATGGTAGAGGTCTCTATCACAATGAAAAGCAATACGTTGGAGATCTCTCTCTAGCATTCATGAGATTACAAGCTCCATTTAAATTAATGGGAACTTAGTGGATACTTTTATATCCCTGTGACTTAGTTGGTTTGCCCCAGAATTACTTTGGCTTTTCTTAGTACATCAGCCAATTATCCTAATCAGTCTCTGATCCATGACACTTTTCTATAAAGCTTTAAAATGCTTTTGTCTTAGAAATACTGACAAGTAATAATTGCCCCCTGTGAAGGAAACAGAGTAGAAACGACACAGTCATGAAAATCCAATTAATTCTTTATGATTGGAGCTAATAGAACGACTTCCACTGAAGTGCTGGCACTCTTCCATTTCAAACAGAGAATCACTTTAGTATAACTCACTCAATTTTAATTTAAAACGTAGGGAACCTAAATGTTGTTATTCCATTAGGCTTTGTATTTCATTGTGTTGTTATTTAAAATACTGAAGCAATTCCTACATTTATGTCTACAAATATACCTTGAATTGCATAACAAACAATAATGCACAAGACTGGCATGAAACTTCCAGCTTTCCTCTCTGGTTTGTAACTGCTCCCCTAGACATACTAATGATGTTCTTTATGTACATTTCAATCTAACTTTCCTTGGAATCTATTTGTTGGTAGAAGAGACAAATCCAAGTACGAATGATACCAGGAAATATTACTAACATAGACAATTGTGTCTGAACAGCTGCAAAGGTAAATAACAGAATTCATGTTATTCATAATTGTGAGTAATATGGATAAATTAACACCTGAATTTGTGTTTGCATTAACTTCCACGTTTTAGTATAAAGTTAATTATATTCAAACTAATAATGTATGTATATATATATATATATATATATATATATATATATATATAAAAAAAATATATATATATATATATATATATATATATATAGTGCAATTTGACATACCTCAGACACATATTGATATATATGTTAGGTTGACCATATGTTCTGAACTGCCCAGGACAGTCCTGAATTTCAAATGTGTGTCCCATGTCCCGGGCAGCCCCCTTCCGGGTAAATACCAAGTCCCTGAATGTAGACTCCAGAGCGCAGAGTTCTAAACACTGTCTACTGTAACAGAAAGTTATGCCTCTTCTGGGCTACAAAAATGGCCTCCAGACAGAGCTCTATCCACTACAGAGAAAACCGAGCCTTGATCCTGTCATCAAACAGGAGCTGCAGTGCAATTTTGTTTTAGCGTAATGTTAGTGTAAGCTATGGGTGTGATAGACATTTTCTTGTAGGCCACGACAGGCATCACTTTCTGTTACAGAAGTCAATTGGCAGTTCTCCCTCTAGTGGTCAGAACTCTGTATCTCTCTATCTATTCATCCATCCATCCATCCATCCATATCTGTCTGTCTAGCTATCTGTTGTTTTCTGTCTTTTGCCTCTATTCACTGATACTGGTCATCAGTGCATTATCCAACTCCCACATAACACTAAAAGGGGTGTCACCCTTCTGGTCCTTATAGAATTTAACATTTTCAGTTACAGTAATTTGAACTCCAGTACATAAAATTGTGCTATTTTTAAAATGAATGCTTTAGTTAATTAATTTCATTTAATTTAATATTTTTCAGAGAGATAAGAAGAGTGGACTGCTGAAACTGCTAGCGGGAGCTTCAGCAAAAAAGAAGTCTCGATCTCCACCATCTATCTCACCAACACATGACCCACAAGTTGTGTTAGAGGGAGTGCTACAAGGAGCCGTAGGACTTGAGCTTTCTTCTGTGAATAATCATGGCAGAGCAGGATCTTGTCCTATTGAGAGTGAAATGCAAGGGGCCATGGGAATGCAGCCATTGCATAAGAAAACAGGATCCTTAGATCTCAATTTTTCAATTCCTTCACCTGTAAGGCAGCCTGCTTGTGCAATGCTTGCTGTTCGACCAGAACCCAAAGCCTTACCGAGGGAAAGGTAGGTTCTATGGAAAACTATTCATACTCATATAAATCTATATTGAGACCTTTGCACAGTTAGTTAGGAAGTGTAAACTAAGCTCTAATGTTTCTTTTAGAACAAAGCTGTAGTGGGATCAGGACTGATATTACAGGCAGTGTAAAGTTAATCCTATCTATATATATAAAAGAAGACTTTGTGCCTGCCAAAACACACCCAGGGGAGGCATAAAGCAGGAGTTACTACTCCTATTGGGTGATTCAGTCATGCAGGGAGTTGGCCCGCCCCCACTATGCAGCCCGCCCACCACTATCAAAGTCAGAAAAAAACAATATGGCCGCCACTTGCTCCTACACCACAGACAAACACACATGCCTCACTCACACAGCACCAAACTCACACACATGTCCCACTCACACACACAGACCACACACACACACACACACACACATGCCCTACTCACACAGCACCACATACACACACAAAGCCAGAAAGAAATATGGCTGACACACACACACACACACACACACACACACACTCACTCACCCTGACTCCCAGTGGCCTCAGCAGGACCTGTAGTGCAGCACCAGGGGAACAAAATGGCACTCAAAGGGTTGAGGTAGGCCCTCTGCTGAATTATTTCTTCACTGTCATCATTTGCCATGCAAGACACAGGACAGACAGCCATCAGATTCACACTTAACCCACTGACTGCCACAGGGTTGTGTATCAAGTTTTACCCCTCAGGGAGTGTGTTCAAACCCCTCACACTGCAAACTTGCATTTCCCTCCCACTTCTCCTCCTTCCCCAGCCTATTACTAACACTTTTCCACATTTATGTTAAGCCCCGCCCCCACTCGCGATTAAGCCCCTCCCACTTTTAACCCAGATTGCCCCATTTGTCTCTCCACATCAGCAGCACATCAGTCCCCTCTAGGGACTACACAAGTCAATGTTCCCAGGTATGAATACACTTCCCACTGCTATTTATCTCTGACATGCCTCTCTATACATTAACCCTTTGACTGCCAGAGAGGTGCACAACTCATGAGCGCATGTGTTTCTGCTCATATATGTTGCGTGTGTGTGTGTATATACATCTCTGTTACATATGTCTGTCCATGTGTGCATCTCCAGTGTGTCTGTGTGTACATGTCTTTTGCATGTCTCTGCCGCTCACTGTGTGTATGTGCATACCTCCCAACATTTCACATGGCCAAAGAGGGACACGTTAGTTTTAGGTGATATTGTTGGGGGCGTGGCTGGTGGGCGGGGCATTAGTAAGAATTTTTAGGTTATTTCATGACCTATTACTGGCTATTTATGTAACTGAATAAATGATTTAGTGCAAGACCAAAGTATTTTATTTGCACAGACTAATGTATAAACACATATACGGAAGTTTATTGCTTTATTGCTGTAGAGCTAAGTAGTACACACCACACAGTCAGGGCTGGTGCAAGGATTTTTTCCACCCTAGGCAAAACCTAATTTTGCCGCCCATTTCGCTCTGCCCCTTGTGTCCCACCCCTTTATACCCTGACTACTTATACCCAACCTCTTTTCATGATTGTCCTCTCTCTGCCCCCTGGGCCAGTCTGCCCCTGATCTAGAGATGCCTGTAAGAGATGCCACCCACCAGCTCCAACTTGCCCCTTATCAGCTCCACTTTGGCCCTATCAGCTGCACTTTGCCCCCCATCAACTCCAACTTGCCCCCATCAGCTCCACTTTGCCCCCATCAACTCCAACTTACCCCCATCAGTTCCACTTTGCCCCCCACCAGCTCCACGTTTTCCCCACCAGCTCCACTATGCCCCCCATCCGCTCCACTATGCCCCCCATCAGCTCCACTATGCCCCCAGCAGCTCCAACTTGCCTCCATCAGCTCCACTTTGCCCACCATCCGCTCCAACTTGCCCCCATCAGCTCCACTTTGCTCCCCATCCGCTCTAACTTGCCCCCACCAGCTCCACTTTTGCCCCCCCTTCAGTTCCACTATGCCCCTATCAGCTCCAACTTGCCCCTATCAGCTCCAACTTACCCCCATCGGCTCCACTTTGCCCCCCAGCAGCTCCAACTTGCCCCCATCAGCTCCACTTTGCCCCCCATCCACTCCAACTTGCCCCCACCAGCTCCACTTTGCCCCCCCTTCAGCTCCACTTTGACCCCCATCCGCTCCACTTTGACCTCCATCCGCTCCAACTTATTCCCATCAGCTCCAACTTGCCCCCAGCAGCTCCACTATGCCCCCTCAGCTCCAACTTGCCCCTATCAGCTCCAACTTGCCCCCATCATCTCCACTTTGCCCACCATCCGCTCCAACTTGGCCCCAGCAGCTCCAGTATGCCCCCTCAGCTCCAACTTGCCCCCCATCACATACCTGTAGCTCCCGCGCAGTCTTCTCTTCAGTAATGCAGAGCGCGGCGGGAGATTATGACTCCCAGAGCGCTCTGCATTACTAAAGATCCGAACCAATGAGGGAGCGCTGTAGCAACACAGACCTGACTGTGTTCTGGTTCCCGGCATGGTGTGTGCGGGCGCAGCTCTTCTCCGCTGCATGCCCGCGCCCCCAGTACGTGTGCGCCCTAGGCCGGCGCCTACCTCGCCTATAGGTGGAGCCGGCCCTGCACACAGTCTGACCTCCTAAAAAGAGGGACAACAGGGTGGGAAAGAGGGACAGAGGGATTTGGCCCTCAAAGAGGGGCTGTCCCTCCTAAAGAGGGACACTTGGGATGTATGGTATGTGTCTGCCTGTGTGTTGCATATGTCTGTGTTTATCAGTGTGTCTGCATTTCACACACATGCGCCCAACGGTCATGACATGACGGGCAACGCCGTCCCACATTGCTAGTACTTACTATTGTTATTATTGTTCATATTAATTTATAATGTAACTGCATTGTTTATATCACTTTATGCGGTAGCAAAGGGATATGCAAAATACACAATCTTTAATGTTTTAAAAGACTTGATATTTATTATATCTAATGAAGTCTTAATTAATTTTTGGTCCCTTACTTTAGACCTATCACAGACAACCAGATTCATGTCATGGGCTACATATGTGTCCCTCAAGTCCAAAGGGCTGAAAAATATTCTTACAAATCCTAAATAGGATTTGAAAAACATAGATGAACCCCTGTCTAGCACCCAAGGGTTTAATGTAGAACCTTTTATGGATAAGTATGCTCTGAGGCAATAGAAAAGGGATGCGTGTGTATATCAGAGAATAAACTGGAGGCCACAGGAGAAGTTACTGATGGCTGCCTATTTCCCACCTCTGTCTCAGACAATCATTACTTGGTGTGTGTGTGGCAGGACTCTATTTTCTATTTGTCCAAAATAACAGAATTTATTGATAAAAGAATGTCATTGAAAAACAATATATGTGTCATGAATGTATGCATCCAGCAAAACACGAGTACAGGATCTGGAGGCTGGGGGTTTCATATGGTGAGGTAGTGATTTCCAAAGTTAGCCTGAAGAAATACACTAGTCTTTTAGGCAGGTATGGAAAGAGGTGGAGACAGGAGAATTGAGAGAAGAAAAGAGCAATAAATTATAGATGGGCAATTGGAATGTTTGAAGAAAATATTTGTAAATAAGCTAATTGTATGTTTTTCATAAAAGACAGGACTTAAGTGACTAAGTCTAGCATCAACATTATATAGATTATGACAAACGAGTTAATGAGATCTCCACTAGGAAGAATACCAAGATAGCATTTGAGGAGGATTAGCATTTGCATTTTGGAAGTGTCACGACAAAACAAATGAATATATTCTAGGTTATGGAAAGGTGAAGAAAATTATTAATATGATAATGCATGTGAGTCTTGAAAAAGGAGGCATCAATAACCCCTAGATAGTGAGTATGTGGTATTCTTTTTCTTGTAATGCTGCTATTAGAGTATTGTATGGAAGACTGTGCAAGGTGAATGATATATTCAGTACTGTGTTGAGGTTACAGTAGCAGTTGACTGCTATGAAGATATTGTAGATGTAGTTGAAGATATGCAACAGAACATGAATAGCAAATTTGGGTGTAAGGTTTTACAGAAAGATAAATGAGTTTTTTTTTATTTCGAAGCAATGTACATGAAAATTAGTCAAGTACCAAGAACCTTCTCTGACATACCCCAATCAGAATCTCATTATTAAGTTTGCTTCACTGTAGACTGTGTTCTCTGACAGTATAATAACCTCTAGGAATCTTACATTAACGTGACAGTGCAACTGCATTAAAGTTGATTCTTTATGGTTACAATGGCTTTATTAGATGTAGACAGCAGCACTAAACAGATAATTAAGTTCAGTCAAAAGTCCATAAATAAAGACAAGTGACCAAACCAAGCAAGTTGAAGTGGTGCAACTCTGAGGCATCCCAACTGTTACACAAGAGATAAATGAAAAATTCTCAAATTTAGATTTCATTTTCACTTCATTCCGAATGGGAACATGGAATCCTTGAAGTGTGTAAGCATCCAGCAGAGATCTGGTTAGATTAGATATCCATCAAGTGAGTATCAGCTCCCTGGATTCTAGAAGAAAAGTCTCCAGTACATTGTAAAGCTTTGCAGTAGAGACCTCGATATCGGGGGGAACTCTTTTGATCTGAAACAGTGACTCCAGGTTTCTGACGTAATTACTGAGTCCCTGGGGACAAATGATGATTTTCCAGGTTAGTGAGAACTGTGGTAAGTCTGCCCACTTTTCCACCTGTTCTGTTAACTCCCTACCTCATTCCGCCCATTTTAGGGATAAACCCCACCTTCTCTAGTCCTAATCGTTCCCACTTCTATTAAACCCCACCTACAATGTGAATCCTGTCATGTATTGTACATCTCTAGACTTAAGTTACTCCAGGGGTAGTTGCCAACAAAATTCACAGATAGTGAAACCACTCCAGCATTCAGTGGGTCAGATTACATATGAGAGATTCTGTATGCAGCTATATCGAATCAGCTGAGATATAGATTTAATTTATGATGTAACCTTAAAAACTATCACAAGGTGAAATTAGCACCTGCTGTTATATCAAAGGGGATAGATGCACGATGGTCTGAATTTTATTCATGCAAGGTCTGTCCGATGATATGCTGTGTGATGTTAAATTAAATATCACCTACACACCTTAGTCATAAGCTCTTAGTTATGCCATGAAGTTAAAAACCAGGCAGTCAAACTACCCTATCAATGTATTTGTCTTACTCCATAGCAGTCTAACCTAAAAAAAAACAAAACCTCAAAATGAAAGAAAGAGTAAAATTTCACATTAGACTGCTATGGAGTGATTGAAATACACTGCTGTGAAGTAATTGAACAGTCTGTTTTTAACAACTCTACAGATATATACGATTAACATTTGTAGACGATATTTATGCCAGTATCATGTGCAAAAGTCTCATATGCGATTATATATAAATGTTATAAATTTGTGGTTTGCATTGAAAGCTATGAAAAAAAATATAGATTTTGTGGTCCTCAGAGAAGTGTTTGTTTCTATGAGCTGGAACACTATCTTCACTACAATAACTTCTAAGGTCAGCGACCCAAAACCGATGAGTGATGCATTAGAATGGTATCCTATTGAAATGTTGCTATGTACTGGGCGACCATTAAAACGGAGCATTAAAGATGTCACCCGATTCAAACGGGTGACATGAGAATGTTGCCACAATCAAAAGCGCAACATTCTCATGTTGCCCACTTAAAGGTTGCAAATTCTGAAGAAGTAGGCTGTACTCACAGAGCTGTTGATCCTTAAAGGGTTAACACAGGCTTATTCCAGTTATTTTAGGCATAAGAACACAAGTATGCAAGAGATGTCTCTTCAGCTGCTTTTGTATTGTAGCTCCTGACACCACAGCTTGAGAACCACAACAGCTCGGTGAGCCATACATTTCCCAGTGACTAGCATGTCAAACTTGCAGCCTGCTTCTTCAGCATTTGAAACCTTTAAGCGGGCGACATGAGAATGTTGCTCTTTTGATTGGGGCAACATTCCCATGTTGCCCATTTGAATGAGGCGACATGTTTAATGCTACTTCTTCACGATTTGCAACCTTTAAGCGGGCGATAATGAGAATGTTGCTCTTTTCATTGGGTCAACATTCTCATGGTTAATGCGCCATTTTGATGGTCACCCTATAGAGGGCAACATTTCAGTAGTGAACCCATTAGAATGACAAGTACATCCTGCAGCCCTGCTCAGTTTTAATTATAGTTTTAACTCTTTGAGTCCTGGGTTTCTAATTTTTTCTTTATTTAAACACTGATCACCACCTAATGGACCTGCATGCATACTACAAATGTATTGGTTAAAATCAGTATCATGCACTCACACACACACAAACACATGAAGGTGAAAAACCCTAATTAAATAGCAAGAAATTTGCAATATACACACTAAAATTGCTTAAATGAAGTAGAATTTTACTGAAATGGGGATGGGAAATCATTTCTTCATATGGAAAAGCAGTATATAGTCATTTCTGAACACCTTTTTTTGGCAAGGGCCTTAGCAGACATTAATATATCTTTCACATTTATTTCATACTACATTTCTAAAACACTGAGACCAATTCAGTATACATAATTTTCCTTGTAATTTAAAATTACTATTTATTAAAATGTCTCATAGTGACATTATTCTCATTTAGGGCCTAAAAAACCTCGACTTGGTTTAATTTTAAATAGAGAATAGTGAATTCCTCACAGGTCCTTAGTTTCAGTCCCCACATGAACCCCAAACATTTCTGATTCAGGTAACCTGTTTGGGTGGAACTGCCATTACATGTTTCTTTAATGATGTACTTAGCCAAGTAGCCTTTTTAGTTTTGTTAAAATGTAATTAAGATTTATTCCACACCTATAGGTTATTGTAGGGTGCATGGATAAAACATTATCCAGGTCTTCATCAAGCCTCAGAATATTAAAGTTTTGGTACAGTCATTTTCACAAAACTAAAATGTCAACCATTTTATCAAAAGAGAAAAAACACAGAAACCTATTCAGCTTGACAACATATGATATACTGGTCATTCATATCATGTGATCAGTTTTCCTGCTATCAGCCAAAACAATTATGTTGATTCTGAAAGAGCTGGAAGGTTCATCCCAGATATTTGTTTTAATGTATTAATTCAGTCCTTTTGTTTAAGTGTAAAGTATGCAGTATCAAAATCTAATGTATGTATGAAAGAATATGGACATTTTAATAGAAAACAAACACGCACACACATATATACATAGACTCAGATTTGTCATCTTTGGTGTCACAGAAAATCTATTTGTATTCTTACTGCCCTAGGAAAGAGCTAGCACGAGTCTTTTTGATTGTATTGTTCCTAGCTGCTGACAAATGTTCCCCATGCTGGTATTTTTCACAACTATTTTTTTTTCACAACATTCTAAATGAAATCTTAAATGCAATTTTAATTTTATAACTATGTGTTAGTTTTAGGGCCCATAAAAATAAAGATTGAGCCTAAAAATAAAATCAGACTAACCAACCATGTAATATTGATATCACTTAGTGGGCTGGATGCCTAGCTTAGTTAAAGGGCAACTGTAGAGTGTCTGTTAATGTAACAGAAGGATTTACCTAGGTAGGAGTCCTTCATACTACAGCCAAGAATAATCTATTTTTTCTAGTGAAATTGTAGTGTAGTTTATGGTTGGTCAGTGACATTCCCCTGTAACCCTCTGAGTGCCAGAGAGGTATCCAATGCAAAGAAGTTAGTGTGTTGTCAGCAGCTCCTGTACCAAAATGGGGTCTTTATGGCCCCTGAGATTGCTGCCCTCGTGCTCTGTTTGCATGTTCCCTCTCAAACAGACAGTGGCAGATAGGTTAGTGTTTAAAGGGATAGTAATACTTCCAAATTACTAATCCCCATATTGTAGCTATGCTAAAAAGAAATGTATTGCCCCCAGTGTCATCTCTCAAACACTTATGGTTTGAGAGGTAATAGTGCGCAAAGTTCCCCCCTCCCTCCCCCTTCCCTGAAGTCAGTGTTCTAGCTGACTGTAAGGATATCCGGTCTTATGTGCATCAGGCGGCTCTGCAGCAGAGTCGAGATCGCGTTTATAAAAAAAAGAATTCTTTCACTGAAACGGTCTTCTCGGCTCTGCTGCACAGCCGCCTGATGCACATAAGACTGTCATATGACAGCTTCCCCTGCAGTCAGCTAGAATGCTGACATCAGGGAAAGGGGAGGGAGGGGGAACTTTGCACGCTATTATCTCTCAAACCAAGTTTTTGAGAGATGACACTGGGGGCAATACATTTCTTTTAGCATAGCTACAATATGGGGATTAGTAATTTGGAAGTATTACTATCCCTTTAAAGGGATAGTAATGTCTCTTTAAAATTAGTTGCTGAGTCTTCTGTATATTAAAAGGAAAATATTGTGCTATGTGTAAGCACTTACTTCTTTGTAGTTCTAAAGTTATGAAGCACTGAAGATCCCCTGCCCCCCCCCCCTTCTGGCCGCCTCCCATGGAATCTGAGATTGGGTCGTGCGACTTGACGGCTGCAGCAAGGGACAAACTTCAGTATGTAAGAATAAGGGAAATCCTGCCCCCTTTGCTTACCAAAGTTTGTCCCTCGCTGCTGCCATCCCGACCAGCCTGCATCTTCTGGGTGATGCGGTGAGAAGGGGTGGGTAGTGGATCTTCAGTGCTTCATAACTTTTGAAATACAAATAAGTAAGCGCTTAGACATAGCGCAATATGTTTTCTTTAATATACAGAATACTCGGGCAACTAATTTTAAATAGATGATACTATCACTTTAAATTTGAGACATGATTCAACTCAGTATTCTCAATCTATTGATCCTCAAGGTACACCTAACATGCAACCAGGAATTTTTGGGGCACCACTAAAATATTATATGGCATTTGTCAATGGTGTAATGAAGGTCACAGGTTTATAAATATAGTAATTCTAAACACCCACAATCAGAATAATAAAAACAACCATTTTGTGCATATTAAATCTCCATAAATATACATCTTTGTCTTTATGGAAAAATAGAGCACCCTAATTGGATGCCCATGGTGCACCAAAGTGTCATGGCAACCTGGTTTAGAACCACTGATGTAACTTTTGTAGTGTAGGGCATTAATTTTACACTTTATTCTGCCCGTGTAGAACTGGAAAGATTGTGATGCTTATATACTTAGTAGATATGGATCAATTTTGGGGCAAAGCAACTGTACCACAGAGAGAAACATATAGTGAATTCCCATTGAATTTTAAGAAGAAATGCATTGGGCTAAAATTCTTTTTTAAATGAATGGGAATTGCTATTTGTTCCCCATGTTGCAGTTGGTTTGATCCAGAATTGTGCCAGTTCTTAATATGTCAGTCTCAGTGTCCAGTGCTGAAATATTCTAAGAAGATTCACATTTGCTCTATTCCTCATGTATATTCAGGCCACATTCACCCTTTGTAGCTAAAATAATAAACTCATCTACAGCACAAAATGATTTTCTTAAACTAATTTCACTTTTTTTCCTGCCACTTACTGACATGTGAAAAGCAAGGGGAATGTGAAGATTCCTGAGATTGTTCCCGAAACCCTCTGGTTTGTTATAAATAGAAACTCATTTCAATTAACAAAGAGCCTAGTTCACATAAGAAAAACAAGATCTGCTATCTTTTAACTCAGATGTGCCAAAGCATGTTCCTGAAAATAGATAAACAATGTAGAGACTTCTTCATCAATTGGCGCAATCGTGGAGCAAATCATTAGCACCCCAGGGGAAGATAATGAACCTTAAAGTTAATTTAAATGGGGGGCATTAACTCCATGAATACTAGAGAGGCCTCCAATGCATTGCTTTGCATTCAAGGGGTTAAATCATATTTAAATCAATGGGAATTTGTAGAATTTATATTGATACCCAAGGATGCAGTTGGGTTGCTGTAGAATTGCCCCTATTTAGCTAAGTGATAAGACCCGTAACATCATAAAAGCAAAAAAAAAAAAATCCAAAAACTGGCACAGTTGACTGTTGTTATCACTGAACTGTGCATAATTTTGTGATATTTGCTCCTATGCAAGAAGCATAAATGGGAGGGCGGCTTTAATTATGGATATACAAACATTTTCACTGCAAGAAGAAATTCAATGGAAAACAGGGCCTTCCATCGCCTGCTGAAATTCACTTGGGAAGGGCATTTTCACCCAACCAACCTCTTTTATTCAACAGAAAAGACCTAATGAGAGTATACATGCACATGGTTGCAGGCATGCATTTGTCGTGATTTCAGGGTGGGAGCGTCAGAAATGGGGCACAGATTCATATTAACTTGGTACAGGAGCAGATGAACATTGAGTATAAACACAGAGCCTGCAACTCCATGATGTAACATTTGCCTGCATTTCATCTGTGTGGGAATGTCCACTGAAAAGAGACATTTGCCTCCATTTTATTACTCTCTTATTTACCATTTTTCACTTTTTCCACATTAGCTAGACAGGAATAGCATTATTCTTTAACCCCATAAGCACCCATGATGGTCCTGGCATGTCATGGGTCCAACATGCAACAAGGACCCATGACGTGCCAGGACTATCATGGACTTCAGGGCTCTGTGGTCCTTATGTGCGCACGCATCCGGTCCTTAACCCTTTGAATGCCAGAGGGGTACGGAATGCATTGCAAAGCAATGCATTCCGTACCCCTCTGGCACTCAAAGGGTTAAGGGGTTAAGGACTAAAATGTATGTTCTTGTAATCTGCAAAAGTGCAAGTTATATGCAGGGCTGGTTTGGGGCAGGTGCAAGGTACAGTGCACCTGTCCTCATTTATTTACCAGCCCTGCACTTAAGGGGTGGAGTTGCACTCAGGCATGAATTATAAAGAGGCCTGTGCTTCCTCTGTCACTCACAGCCACTCTGCTCATCATTGAGTGGTGGGGCCTGCCACCTGTACCACCCTCCACCCCCAAAACGAAAAAACACCAACATTTATGTATGCATTGTATGAATGCGCTGACTCTCTCACATGACACAGAAAGAGCTCGCTTCAAGAAGTCAGCTAGATGCCAACACAGGGATCCTGCCTATAGGCTCCGTTGGCCAGAAAAAAATATATGAATCACTGTTTTACTGCTCTACAATGCACTTATATGGCCAACCTAGCCCAGAAATAATCAGATATGATGTTTTTATATTTAATCCAATAGCTGATTTCGCTTTTGCTTGAGCACATAAAATCAGCCACTGGCTTTTAGGGTATAATGGGGTCCATCACTATCTTTTTCAAGATAAAAGGATGCTCAACCAAAAGTATTGAACAACCTGTAAGTGAAATAAACAGTTAAAAAAAAGATATTAAATAATAGAGGGGAGGTGGGGGTGCACTCCCATCGGTATAACTATAACAGTAATCAAAAGGGAGAAAAGAGAATAATGATGCTCACCGATACATTTATTACCACCATAGTAGAATACATATATTAAAAACACAAATAGCCACAAATTACAATATAAAAACATCTCATGATCAGATACCCCACTTATTCAATATAATTGGTAACCTTGAGGATGGTCAATAATAGACAACCCAAATGGAGAGCACCCGCCTCCCTATTAGTGGTCAGACAGCATAGATACAAATTAAAAAATGTTCAAGTAAATACAAAAGATCATATATAAACAGGTACCCCTGTGTCAAGAGGAAGATGCAAAATATGCGTCAATCTTTGTCCTGATGAATGCAGAATTCCTCTAGATATCACTTGGACTTTTGAACCTTTATCCTGAAATTGGTTTGGACATTTGTATTTAATGCTTTGCCTGTTTAGATACACTACTAGTTGAAGAGCCCGTCTACAAGGGCCACAGTGCCACCCAGCAACTGCCGCAGTGCAGTCATGCACAGTAGGGACTGCCCACGCCGTGGCTGATAACTGGTCTGAATTCGGTACTGGACGCTCCTTTATCAGCCACAATGCGGGCAGTCTCTACTGTGCATGACTGCAGAGCAGCCAAGTGTACTGCACATGATGGCTTCTGACAAATAACAGTAGTTTATTATCTAGAATTTTGTATTTATTTGCTCATTGTTTATTTGTATTTATGTAGTCTGACCATTAATAAGGACCAAGGTCCTCTCCTTTTGGGTGGTCTGTTATTGACCATCTTCAGGATTACCATTTATATTGCACAAGTGGGTTATCTGATCATGGGATCTTTTTATATTGTCCTTTGTGTCTGTGTTTTTAACCCCTTAAGGACCACATGCGTATGCACGAGACTGGCACTTAAGAACCATGGAGCTTTTTTTTTGTTGTCCAATTCAGGGCTCCCCGAATGGCGTGCAGCCGCTCAGGGAGCCCTGAAGTCCATGACGGTCCTGGCATGCCATGGGTCTTTATAGCATGTGGACCCATGACATGCCAGGACCGTCATGGGTCCTTAAGGAGTTAATACATGTTTTCTACCATGGCAGTAATAAATTTATGTGAGCATAGGTGTGTGCCTCCGTGAGCAACTTTATTCTCTTTCTCCCTTTTTTGTCATTTTGATCCTGACCATCTCCACCTTTATTTTATGTAAAATCACTAATTTATATATAGTTACAAAGGATTTGGTCCAGGGGTTTTCAAGTTTCAACTGCTCACAATCATTATTAACCCTTTAAGGACTCAATGCAAATAAATATGCGCTGTACAACTTTCTGTTCCTTACAGGGTTATTTGAAGCCATAGAGTCTGAAGAAATCCTGAAACACATCTGTAAACCTGTTTGATTTTACCTTTCTTGAGTTCACTTAACTAATAAGGTCATACACTGTAAGATGAATGTGCAGGTGCACGCACAGGTACATGTTAGTGGCGTTTATGTTGGCTAAGTCCAGGCCCATATATGCTGACTCAATGGGACCTATGATAATAACTAGATCTGGAGATAGCCAACATAGACCTCACTCATATGTACCTGTACCTGCACATTAATCTTTTTGTGTGTAACCTCTCTGGTTAAGAGATCTGAAGAGAAGACAAAGAAGAAGAAGGGGAAAAAATGCCTAGCCAATTATTTCCCACCTGGCCCCTCAAACACTAGAACTGGCCCTGGTTATGTGTGTAGTATAACTCCTAGCTTTCTGAGTTTGATAGTACCAGAATACATATAATTTTACTCTACTTGCATAATAGAAAATACGAGAAAATGATGTGCACATTTTTTTATCCATTTTTGGGGCCTTAGTAGATATAGGACATCATTATGGGAAATGCACAGTTGCTACATTGTGCTATTAGTCACTCATCATGCAAAAATTGATAATGAAATAGAAGTCATGCAGCTATGCAATACAGCAATATCTATTGCCTCTTGACCTTGTAAGGACTAGGGTGTTGTGTAATGCATTGGTCCAAAAAAGGTTTAATATTGGTCTATAAACAATTCACTACATTGTGATCACTGTTAAACACAATGAGCAGTGGTGTAACAATAGGGTTAGCAGGGGTAACAACAGGGGCCCGGCTGTCCCCTGCAACCCCCCCCCATCCGTTACCACAACAAGCTGAAGTCTGGGCCTTCTTCAGAACAGACCTCTATTAGCAGCTGAACACCTTCTCTGTCTCCGGCTCTCTAGTAATGCAGAGCTCTGGGAGATGACATCATCTCCCAGCACTCTGCATTACTGAAGAGAGGGCCACATGGGAGCTCCAGCTTCTAATAGAGGTCTGTGCAGAAAGAGACACAAACCTCTCCTGCCATGCCGCTGGACCACCGGGGAGATAGGCGATGGACACTGGGGGGCAATGGGGGGCAATGTGGAGAGGTGGACTTTGGGGGCAATGTAGAGGTGGCCAATGGGGGCAATGTGGAGATACCCAGTGGGGACAATGTGGTTGGGTTGGGGGGCATGACATTTTGTGCACCAGGGCCTGGTGACTCTGACAGTGAGACTAATATACTGAGAACAACTAGAGCAATTCTGGTGCAGACCAACTGCACCATAAGGGACAAACAAATATTCATAGAATTTTAATGACTTGACTGCTAAATCTGTCTACGTGAAGCAATGCAATGGAGAACCATATAGCTTTTAAAGGGATAGTAATACTTAAAATCTAAAAAAAATCTGTTGTAGGGTTTATCTGCCTGAGTAAAACAAGAGTTCTCCCACTGATGAAATGTGTTTTATTCAAGAGGTATTACAGAACAAACTTGAAGTTTTTAGGTGCAGTATCACAGTGGCCTGAAATTGTACAATGGTGCTGTTGCTACACTATCTTATGGACAGATCTGGTCAGTTGACCATAAATCTCCATAGAATGGTGTAGCAGCAGCTTCACTGCATAATTTCAGGCCATTGTGAAACTACACCTAGAAAATTCACATTTGGACTGCAATAACTTTTGAATAAAACACCTTCCACTAGTAGAAGTACCCTTGTTTTATTCAGGAGGGATAAACACTACAAATTTTTTTTAAGTAATACCTTTAAGCCCCATGTAAATTGGTGAGAATATGGGGCATGTTTTTTCCTATGGCAGAATTGGTTTACTCCATTTCCTCTTAATACATAATCACTAGTAACATTTACATAAGCAGTCATACATCTCTGCTGCTAAGAAAGAAAGCCTAAATAACGTGTTTTAAAATGTCAATCAGTTGATATTAATCTCCTTTTAGTTTTACCCTTTCTGCCACTAATTTATTAGTCTTCGGAATGTCAGAATGTCACATTGATAAATCTACCGTAGAAGAATATACAATGGTATTCATTTGATTTTTAATGTAGCATAAACTGCCATGTTGGTATTTATATTTACAGCAATTACAGTAATCATTCAGAGAAATGTTTCAGGGTGCTTTTACAAGGTAATAGGAATGTAGCACATTATACAAACAGGACAAGACTACACCAGTGTAGACGTGCCCTCTGTTATGGAGAAGCATATTTTTATGTTTTCAGTAAAGAATCATGATTGGAACCATTCCATAAGTATTTTCTCTGTTTTCTATTCCTGTTTTAGATTATTTTGACTGGCTTTTCCCACTGTGTAGCATAAACATTGTAAACATTGGTGGTGGGGGTAGATGTATGAATTGGCCAGTGTAGCTCATTTTCTGAGCTAAGATATCAGCCTTCAAATCATGCACCTGCACTTCAGGGCCTGTATTAGAGAGCATGATCACTTTAGAGTATGAATGGGCTCTACAGGGTGTTCTTAAACTACAACTCCCATCATCTTCACACAGCAAATGCCAGTCCAGTCCAGCAATGGCATGAAGATCCTGGCATGTCTTGGGTTGGCAAATCATAAGGACCCATGATGTGCCAGGACCATCATGGATTGCAGGGCTCCCCATGTGGCTGCATGCCATTCAGGGAGCCCTGAACCGATTGCACAAAAAAAAAATCACCCGTGGTCCTTATGTGCTGGCCACTTGCACACGCGGCCGGTCCTTAAGGGGTTAAACAAGGAGTAGTGGGTAAGGAACACCACCAAATGACTATAGCCTTACCCACTGCCCTACTTTTTGTAAAAGTGGGCCAAAAAATCAGGGTAAATTGGCTAGTAAATTGATGATAGGAAGTCATAGCACTAGTAAATCAAAGCCAGCTCCTGTTTTAGCTTGGAGTCATATTAATGCATCCACCCACCCTACGGAGGCTTATGCACTAGAGAGAACTGGAGCAATTCTCTTCAGGCAAACCAGCTGCACCATAGAGGATAACTACAAATTGGACCTTCCTTCAGATATTTAATTAAATTTAAAGGCTATTAAAAATGTGTCATTTTTGCTTTCCTAGCATTTTTGGAATATACTTAATTTTTAAGAAAACAATCTTTATTTGTGGCATGTGTGGCACTTTATGGGTAGTAGTTTCAGTGCTGAGTCAATATTACCACACACTGTGCTATGAATGAGTCTAGTGAAGCCCACAAACTGGGGCATTCTAAAAGCACAGAGAGTGACAACTTTGACTAATTAGCATACTCTGCAGGATATTATTAACATAAAGTGATACAGTGAGAACGATTCATTTATCAAAATCAAATTACTTTTCTCAGAATTGGCTATTACATCATAGAGGCAGACTCATTCTCTGTGAAACCAAGAAACTTGTCTGAGGATGACAGGTCTACTTTAACCGTTTGAGTGCAGGAAAGGTTTCCAACTTGTTGCGTTGGATACCTCTCTGGCACTGAAAGGGTTAATGATTTTATTTATTTATTTATTTATTTATTTTTTTTTTTTACACTTTCATTGTTTGAAGACCTCTCTAGCATTCAAGGGGTTAAAAGCCCTATTTAAATCAATGGGAATGAGAAATGTTTAAATGGGGGTGCATTTAGTTTGTCCCAGTGGTGGGGGACCTCGTCTTAGATGATCAACCTCCCTTTCTTTTGTTACAGTACTGAATGTAGCAAACACAATACGCAGACATTTCAGACATTAAACGTAAACTGGGCACCTTAACCACACAATAATATGAGGTTCTTGTATCAAGGCAAAGCTCTTGCATCATTTTTATCAATATAAAGCTCCCACTGAAATTAGTTGGGCTCTTCTGTTGATATATATGCATACCTGGGAACTCTCCGGATTTGCCCCGGAGACTCCGGTTCTGACAGAACTTTACCGGGTCTCCGGGGCAGAGGCTGATTCCTCCGGATGTGGAGAGTTTCTATTGAAACTCTGCCACATCCGCTTTTTCTCCTGCTGATACTCAGTCCCCAGCCTTCTGTGTGACACCCTTAACCCTCTGAGTGCCAGAGTGGTATGGAATGCATTATGCATTCCGTACCACTCTGGCACTCAAAGGGTTAAGCCCCCCCCACTCGCGACAAGCCCCACCCCTTTTTGACGCGATTAGCGTCATTTTTGTCACCCCCTGGTGAACAGAGGACTACCCTCCGGGTAGCCCTCAACTGGAAGTTCCCAGGTATGTATATATGGTGCAAGTATCTTGCTCCTTGTTTACGTAATGCTTACTTTGATACATACACCCCAGTTTAGTGGAAATACATAATGCAAATTTCCAGGTATATCAGATAAAATTCTAGAGGAATAGATGTTTTGAGAGTTTTTATGCTGAATCATCCTAAATAATAATTTGCTAAGATTTGTCAGAAGCCGTCATGCGCAGTAGAGATAGCTGCACGCGCTTTAGTCATGCGCAGTACAGACTGCCCGCGCCGTGGCTGTTATGGAGCGGGACACTCCGAATTCAGACTGCAGTTGCACAGAGAGGACTTTGGTCTGAATTCGGAGCGCTTCGCTCTGTATCAGCTGCTGCGTGACCACTCTCTACTGCTCTTGCCTACAGAGGTGGAACTGTGGCCCGTGTAAACGGGCCTTTCAACTTGTTTATAATATATTATGTAAGACATGATATGACAAAGATTAAGGGCTGGATTGAATAAGGTAAAGCAGTACAATCTGATAGCTAACCAATGCATCATAGGGTATAAATTCTTCAAATTCCCATTGATTTAACAGGGATTGTATCCCCTTGAATTCTAGAAAGTTCTCCACTGCATTGATTCACAATGAAGCCTTCCTAGCAGTGAAGTGGTTAAATGCCCATTTCATTAAGTAAGATACTGTATTTTTATGTGTCCCCCTGGTGCAATTCTGACATGGAGTGACAGAGAAGAAGGGACATATTTATTACGATAAAGAGGTGTAATCCTGGAACATGTTCCTGCTAGAAGCTGAGTGTGGCCATGCATACCTCACAACGCTTCAAATGGCCAAAGAGGGATACTTGTTTTAGGGGTTATTACTGGAGACAAGGCTGATGGGCGGGAAATCACTGAGAATATTTAGGTTATTTCATGACCTATTGTCATCTCTGTGTATAACTGAATGAATGATTTATAGAAAGAGCAAAGTATTTATTTATAAACACATATACTGAAGTTTAAACAATCAATAATGCAAGATTTATTGCTGTGGGAAAAAAAGAGGAATATCAGGGCAGGAAAGAGGGACAGAGGGATTTAGGTCTGAAAGAGGGACTGTCCCTTCTAAAGAGGGACAATTGGGAGGTATGACCATGTTTTGCATTTACAGTAAGTTCATGAATATATAAAAGAATATTAGAGAGGTATCCAGCACATTGCCAAAAAATTAATTAGAGAACTATCTAGCATTCAATAGGTTAACATAATGTAAATCACAATTTTCTTTTTTCCACTATGGTTCCTTTGGTTTGGTCCAGAACTGCACATTTTTAACTTATTGAATATGAATTCAAAGACATACAGTATACAAACAAACAAGCAAAAGATGCTGGAAGACACCTAACTTACTTCCTGTTGCATGCACCTCTGTTTTTTATGTGACCGTAGTGTCTTATTACAATGATTTACTGTAAATAAATCTAAACAATTGACATAAAAACCTAAGCATTTATTGTCCTTTAACAGGTTAGAAATTTTAGCCACCCTAACGTGTCATTCCGAGGTTATGTAGCACCTGAAACCCCATCAAGTGAATAATGAACAATACATGAAACAAAAAGAAAAAAAAATACATCTGTAGCCACAGGTATAAATATTACTGGTGCAACATGTAAGACCAAAACTGATAATCACATAAGTAACTATCTGAGTGAGGAAAGGAACTGGTAAATTATGTAGGCAGACAGATACAATTCCAAAATGGTGCTTTTAATCAACTGAATGCACTGGAGACCTTTCTAGAATTCAAAGTTTTAATAACTCAGTTTAAATCAATGGGGATTTTTTTCCATCCATGCTCAACTTTTGTTGCTGTCAAGTATTTATAGTTTACCTATAATGTAGAATGGCCACCTTAAAACAATTTAGGTAATATTAAAACAAATTGCAAAAAAGACCATGTCTACCTATACACCTTTAAAACTATATAGCTAAAGTTAAAAAGTACCTGTTTATATATGAGAATGCATAGTGCTGTTTGGCATCGGAGATACCTGCCCTCATTGTTAGAGAAACACCCTGTCTCTCTCTCTCACTCATAATCAAATTGTCTCTGTAAACAAACCAAGGGATTGATTCTCCAAGGACTATTAAAACAGTTGTAAGGGCTAAAATAAGTACCTACCAGAACATATACACATTTTCCATTCCATTAACTACCCAGATGTATCAGCAACAAGCATAGGCCACAAAAATCCAACTTGTGGCCTAACACTCATAGCCATTTTATGTTACCACAACTCATGTTAAATCATGTGAGAAGTGGGAAGATCAAAGGAAAGTAGCTGATGCTTGATGTTTCACATAGTATCAAACGTTGACTGTGAGATAGTTCTGCAAGCACTCTGCAAGCACTCTCTCCCACTCTCAAAAACATTAACAACACTAGCCCTAAAAGTAGACCATGAACTTCAGGTGTCAATGGACACTGAATTTACAAGCCAAACAACAGTACATGAACAGGAAGCCAACAGGGTTATGATGTTCAGAGAAAAAAGGAAGCAAGAAGTACCTCATACATGAACCACAGCCTGAAGGACCTTCAGGCCAAAGCTGGTCTAAGCCAAGGCCAGGATATTCACATAACAGTCTTTGGTGAAAGTTTTTAGAGACAACCACGTTGCCATCCTACACAACTGTTCAGCAGTGACCTGATTTTTGTAGGCCCAAAATGCACCTACCAATATGGTAGAAGGCACAGTGGATATATGCCTGGCAGGTGGTTGCCGTGATCTAGGAAACAATAGTAACCTCAGTTGCAACTTGACCCCCCTGAGTGCCCTCAGGAATGGCAAACAAGAAATCAGATTTCCAAAAATGCTGTGTTTGATTAACATAGTTCTTTTAGCAGCATACCACAGCCAACAGATGAATTTCCTGCTCCTATCTATTAGAAGGAGCTGCACAGTAAGAAAGGAGGCTTACAGGGCAAAGCCTGATGTTCGGTCACACAGCGAAAGACATAATGGCAAGTTGAAAAGCCATCTTGAGTATAAGAAGATGCAAAGAAGCAGCTGAAAGAGTCTCAAAAGGAGGCTTCTAGAGTACTCCTAATGCCAAACACAAGTTCCATGTAGGAATGGGAACCCAAAACACAAGGTAGGCATGAGCTACCCTCTGAATAAAGTCTTCATATCAGGGAACAAAGCAATGTGTTGCAGGAAAAGGATAGAAAGAGCCAAGAGCTGATCCTTAATTGAACTAAGATTAAGTCCTTTCTGAATACCATCTTGAAGAAAGGCCAAAATCACTGGAAGGTTGAAAAGCCATGGTTGTGAATCATGATTGATAAACCACTGGTAGAAGAGGGACAAAACCCTATGATAGTTCTTGGTAGAAACTGGTTTTCTAGCAGCATCAGAAAAGCCCTTTTTCTTTATAATGCTGGTATCAAGAAACACAAATTAAAGCAACTTCTCCATTTGAGAGTGGCTAACCAGGCATTAGGTCAGAAGTCGATGCAGATCCATTACATGAGACAGATGAGATTGGTGTATAGACCAGTTCCTGACAAAGTCCAATTGCAGTTCCCTTGTGTGACATTGAGCAAAGGGAACTTCCTCCAGAGCAGAAACTAGGTAACTTAGTACTTTCATGTATTCCAGCACCATTGCTGAAGGCCAGGATATTGCTTGAGATGCCTGAAGGGACAAGGATTTAATC
Source organism: Rhinophrynus dorsalis (assembly GCA_037306005.1). Taxonomy (NCBI): domain Eukaryota; kingdom Metazoa; phylum Chordata; class Amphibia; order Anura; family Rhinophrynidae; genus Rhinophrynus; species Rhinophrynus dorsalis. The sequence continues at coordinate 378,956,420 of CM074719.1, forward strand.
TTGTATTTTGGAAGAAACACCCTCCCTTGGAGAGTATAAAACCCTATGCCTAGGAAATGAAGGACATGGGAAGCTACTAGGGAGGATTTCAAGAAGTTGACCTCCCAGTCGTACTGCTCCAGAATAAAGATGCAGTCCTGAATCTGCATCGCAGAGTCACCTCTGAAGGAGCCTTGAGTAAAAGGTTGTCTATGTAAGGAGTCAAACAGATCCCTTGAGCACATATGCGAGCTGCCAAAGTGGATATTATCTTTGCAAGGATCATTGGAGTGGGTGCCAAACGAAAAGGGAGGGTAGGTAACCGAAAGAGACTTTCCTGAAAAACAAAGCACAGGAAATTGTGATGATCTGAATGAATCGGAACATGAAGGTAACTGTTCTGGAGGTCTAGGGAGGCAAGAAACTTATCTGGACACATAGCCACTATGATAGAGAGCAAAAACTCTATTTTGATCCATGGAACTGGCTCAAAATGGTTGAGGCACTTTAAGTCCAGCAAAGGAATGCATCTGTCATATTTTTGGTAACAATGTTAAAGGTTTTTGTAGAATCTGGTGAAGGGATCCTGTGACAGAACAAGGACTAACACCATATTTTCTAGTAAGGAGGATATTGTTTTGAGAAACAGATGACCCTGAACCTGATCTCAAGGAACTCTAGACGAGAAGAAACTGGTGAGGTGGAAGGGATTTAAAGTCTATGTGGTACCATTAAATCATCTGATCCATAACCCAGTCAATTACTTGTCTTGGAAGAAATGCAGGTAACACCCAACAGGCAGAGACAGACCAGGACCTTACGAGACATATGGAGGTGGACCTGTCAGCCTGAGACTTCTGAACTGTCTTCTTGCCTGCCCAATCTTGTTTGGGCTTTGGTGTATTGTGTGATTTGGAAACTTGAGGAGGTTGAACCCTATGCTCATACCTGAATTGGTGGGGGTAATGAAAGCCTCATGTATTCTTAGGAAAAAAAGCACCCTTTGAAGGGATTTCAGACTTCAAGGTTCTCTTACCTCCAGTAGTGTGACATCCTCTAGAAGAGACACAAAGGACTTCTTTACACACAAAGTGAAGAGACACCCAGGACTTCTTGGCAGATTGGCCAGCTGAACCATGGAGTGTGACACACAGCCGCTGAAAAGGCTGAGGCTTTCCCAGAACACCTGGTGGCATCAGGCTGCTTCCATAAGGTATGCTTTTGCCTCAAGAAAATTGGCGAGCGGTGTCAACAGCTCATCCTTGTGAACATCCTCTTGGATGACATCTGGAAGTTGTTCACCCCAGCCATAGCTCTAGTGACCCAGGCAGTAGAAAAATGGGTCAAAGGGCATCACCTGTGGCTGTAAAATGTATCTTCAGGAAAGAAATCAAACTTTTATCTGCTTGATCTTTTAGAACTGTCAAAGTCAGAGTGGTGTTCATGGCAGGGCGAGAGATAGGGGTATCAATTTCAGTTGGCGTAGCTCACTGAATTAAAGCCTCAGCTGAAAAATGGTACAGATTAGAAATGTGCCTGTTAAGAAACAGTCATCTGTCAAGCAGAAGAACCTGGTCTAAAGATGTATGAGGTGGAAAAAGGGTACCTCATTTGTACATCTCTGGAAGATGTCCAGAGAAGAGAAGCCAGAGTAAGAGTTACCTGAGACCTGAAGTTTTCCTAAGACATTCCCTTGAATAGATGAGGGGATAGATGAAACTAAAGAGATAATAGCCTTAACCCACACTAGTTCTTGCTCAGCAGATGAGATGAGTGGAAGTGTAGTGGGAGCCACAGTGCATGTAGGACATAAGGTACCAGAACACTGCCTAAGAATCCCAGTCTGGCATAAGGAACAATGGATTAAAGGGGTCAAGGGTTACCTCAGGATCCTTGGCTTTAGATTTTTCTATGTAAAAATACTTATCAGACTGCAAGGGGTTAAAATGACAGGCAGGGGGAGAGAAAAGTAGGTGTAATTGCAAGGAAAGATGGCTACAGAAAGATCACTCCTCTCCACCTATAAATCCTAGGAAACAGTTAACTTTAATCTTATGGATATATTACCTTCACACGGCATGATTTTAAAACACTTAATTTCCTTGTACAAAATAGTGTTGCAAGTTGTTTGTGAAATATGTTTCAGTTTCTATGTGAAATAAGGAAATTTGTCATATAGCAAGTGACGGTCACTGTTAAACTTAAGACTATTCCATCTTCAGATTCCCTTTAACCGTTTGAATACCTGAGGCATGAGAAATATGTTGCATACTCCAGAAATCAAAGGGTTAAACAGATTTGTGCCACTAATTCAGTTTTCAATATTTTGCACCTCCTTTTATAAATATATACATAAGAACATGATTCAGTTCCAACAGGTTTAGAAAAGTTAGCTTGAGAAACCAAACAACTACTTTTGTGATATTAACCCCTTAACGACCGTCATGGAGTTCCGTGCTCCCCCTGCAGCTGCACGGAGTTTCCACCTCCCTCCCCTTCTCCTGATGTCAGCTGTAAAGATGACAGCAGGAGATTCGAGTTGTACGACTTGAGGAGGCTCTTCAGCAGAGCCAAAATTGCGTATTTAAAAATAATTACTTTGTTGGAACGATCTACAAAGTGTGCTTGCAAACCAGGCACATTTTGTAGACCTTTCCAATGAAGTAATTCTTTTGAAATAACACAATTTCGGCTCTGCTGCAGAGCCACCGGCTGGTCCCTGGACTGGGATCTCCTGCTGATAGCTAGACGCTGACATCAGGAGAAGGGGAGGGAGGGGGAACTTTCAATGTGAATATCTCTCAAATCATAGCGGTTTGAGAGATAGGATTTGTGGCACATAGTTTATTATTTTAAACTCTACAAAACTAGAAGATTTTTTATGGGACATTAGTGTCCCTTTAAAATCTCAGAATATGTGTTTTTATTTATTCAGAATTATGTGAAATGGAACAATGCCTCTGAAATAAGTGGTTCTTAATTTGTTTAACCCTTTGTGTGCCAAAGGGGTACACAGCACATTGCACACCCCTCTGGCACTCAAAAGGTTAATAGAATAAGCACCTGCTTGGGGATATCTATCAGTCCGGTATATAGTATTTATTTTTTGTATTGCAGTCTGTTACAGAACAGAGAAGATTTCCATGACCTATTAGAATCATGTGAGGAACTAAGTGCTTCTGATGCATTAAAGGGACAGTAATACTTGCTCATTACTAATCCCCATATTGTAGCTTTGTTAAAAAGAAACTTATTGCCCCCAGTGTCATCTCTCAAACCCTTATGGTTTGAGAGATGATAGCGCTCAAAGTTCCCCCTCCCTCCCCTGACTGAATGCTGACTGCAGGGGAAGCTGTCGTACAACAGTCTTATGTGCATCAGGCAGCTCTTCAGCTGGCCAAGATCATGTTTATAAAAAAGAATTCTTTCACTGAAATAGTCTTCTACGTGTGTTTGGTTTGCAAGCACACGAAGAAGACCATTTTAGTGAAAGATTTCTGTTTTAGAAACGCAATCTCAGCTATGCTGCAGAGCCGCCTGATGCAGGTAATACCGGATATCCCTGCAGTCAGCATTCAGTCAGGGGAGGGAGGGGGGAACTTTGTGCGCTATCATCTCTCGAACCGTAATGGTTTGAGAGATGACACTGGAGGCAATACATTTCTTTTTAACAAAGCTACAATATAGGGATTAGTAATTTGCAAGTATTACTATCCCTTTAAGGGGGAGATGCCTTAAGGCGTGATAAAGAGGTGATAAAGCAGGTGATAAAGTCCTATGTTATTATTTGGAGCCAATGCACTAAGATTTCTCCAGCTTTGGAGATGCTAGTGCATAGGCTTCATAGAACAGGAGAAGAGATATCACTGGTGAAATCATTTCCCCTTTATCACCTTTTTATCATGCCTTAATGCATAACCCCGAGAAGTCACGTATTCCCATAGGTAATTTTCCCGTTTAAGAATTGCTTTTTGTTGCAATATTACTATAGCACATCGTCTGTCATAAAACCATCTTCCAAATGTGATTTAACCCCTTGAGGTCCAGAATGGTATGCAACATATTGCTTCTGAATGGCTTGCACGTGCCTCTGGTCCTGATGGGGTAAAAAAAAGGCCGTAGAACTCTCATAGTACAGTGTTGACTTGATCTGGTAGCTGTGTCCACATGCTTTCCAGAATGTATAGACTTTTTGCCATGCCACTTTTTAAATTGGTTCTTTAAACCCTTTGAGTGCCAGAGGGGTACAGAATGCATTGCTTTGCAATACATTCCGTACCCCTCTGGCACTCAAAGGGTTAAAGAGGTTAATTTATTTTTAAGAAACAAAGTTCCAGAGAGATACACAACGCATTACTCTGCAATGTGTGGTATACCCCTCTGGCAGTTAAAGGGTTAAGAACTAATTGCTTCATCTAGTCTGCTGATTTGCTCATCTACTTACAAATCTCAGTTTGTGTCTATCTCAGGCATTCATAAATTATCTTAGTACTAGTGTAAAAGCCTGTGTACATGGGCCAAGGTCCAGGTAATGTTGCTTTGTAATGCGTTGCGTACCCCTCTAGCACTCAAAGGCTTAAGCGGCCGCTACCTCACTGTTCCAGGCGATGCAGTCTTGCATCGCCTCACTCATGTGATACAATCATGTGCAGTAGAGACTGCCCAAACACGGTACTGAGCATGACTGCATCGTGACAAACATCCTGGTGAATTATTATATAGGATATGGGCTCCTGGTACATCTGCTGAGGGGACAAGTCACTCACTGGATATACCATGCTTTCCCTAGTTCCATATTATCTCTAAGTCTTCATTCTGAAAAATTCTCTTATCGTACTCTTTATTAAATCTCTTATAGTTCACCCATGTGACATGCTTTTCTTTATATTTCAGATATCGAGTTGTTGTACCTTACCCTCCTCAGAGTGAGGCTGAAATCGAGCTGAAGGAAGGAGACATTGTGTTTGTACATAAAAAACGAGAAGACGGCTGGTATAAAGGCACATTACAGAGAAATGGGAGGACAGGGCTCTTTCCTGGAAGCTTTGTAGAAAGCTTCTGATGACTGCTTTCAGCAGATATTTTACAGCTTTTTTGCATTGAAGGAGAATCCAAGATTTAGCAGTGATAATTTGGATGTAAGATGGTAGAATTCCTTGGTCATTTCATAATAGAAAAAGCACAACACAACAAAGCTATGTGAAGCTGTATCAATATCGGTTGCCATTTTGACTTCCAAAGATCCTTGGACATTCACCCTAAGATGTAAACACAGCAACGATATTGATGTCCTTCCTCAAGAAAGGACTGACCAGGACATACTGTTGTATGTTGAAGTAGTGCCTTCCACTTGGAATCACAGACTAAGAGGATGCACATTTTGACCATGTTTTCTAACAGTGCTATATATAGATGATAAATGAAATTACTTTAAAATATCCAGTCTTTTATTCAACCCTAACTTATTTGTCTAAACTGCAGTGTTCTTATTACTTGCCTTTGCAAGACTAAATAGTGAAAATAGAGAGGTCACATGAAAATAAGTACCATACCATAAACTTGATGTAAATGAAAACAATAATTGGCTGATAAATGTTTTGACTGTCTTATTGTTGGCAAGTCTGCTTTGGCATGTTGTGCAGATGTGGGATTTTGATGTGGATTGATTACATTTCTTCTTGGGATGTCTGTTATGGGATACTTTGTTCAATTACTTTCTCTCCATTTACCACACTGTTTAATGGTACATTTTTATTTTCATTTCTCTCTCTGAGGAGTTACTAGGGGATTACAGTGGTTTGTAAAATGAATGGTTATGTTTACATTGGAGGTTTTTTGCCAGTGCCTCATACTACATGGAAAACATAATTATCAGAGGAATTGCTGTGTACTGGAAGACAGATTCAATAGTATCACAAACTGTGCTAGTAAAAGGAACACTGCAAATCGCTTTAAAGAAAATTATATGTCTACTGATTGTAAAGTCATGCTGAAATTATTTTGACCTTGTAAAATATGTTATCAAAATAGAATTTCTTGCTGCCCATGTTTACAGTCATTCCATGGCTATTACCATGAGTGACCAGCAAGAAATATAGGCTTCATGGGACATGACAGTGCAATAATTACTGCAAATGACAGAGAAAAGAATAAACATACATTAATATAATTTGATTTCTTTCTATCCAAAGCAAAGTGATGCTGATATACTAGATTTGACACAATTCAGGAGCAAACCAACTGCATCAGAGGATCAGAAACAATCCCCACTGAGTTTAATAGGGGGTTTTAAACCCAATGCATTAAAAACCTCTCTAGCATTCAGTGGGTTAACTCTTTGAGTGCCAAAGGGGTATGCAAGGCATAGCAAAGCAATGCCTTGCATACCCCTTTGGCACTCAAAGGGTTAAAGCATCGTTTAAATCAGTAGTTATTTGTATCTGTCCTTGTGACACAGTTTGTTTGCATCCAAGTTCTTCTTAGTTTATCAGCTTCAATAAGCCTACAATTTAATAAAGATATTGCAAGAAAGCAATCTAGTTTGCAGTAATTTCTGACTTTGTGTTTACACTGCCGCCATTTTTGAGCCATGAGAGTATGATGCATAAATATAGTGGAAATGGAAAACTGTATCTTTAGAAGAAAAGTAAGAAACAAGAGAAACAACTGGTTAATATTTAGGATAATAATGCGCACAGCAGAACATGCAAGTGTACAACTCGGGAGGTGATACAGGCAGCTAGTCAATGACATACAATCAATACAAGTTAATTGATCTTGCAGCTTCGACTTGGGCGTGCAGCTCCTTCAGTGTGGACTCAGAAGGATTCCTGTGGAAGTGATGACCCATAAGGTTTTGCACATACATGATATCAGACAGTCCCAGTGAAAGTTCAGGACCATGGCAGTGTTTCAAGGTCTTGGAGGTTTCACATGGTAACGCACGTGATGGGTGGGTTGGCCTTGTTCTGCTTTTTCCTCTTTGCCCTGTTTCATGGCTTTCTAACAAAGTGCAGACAGAATCAGCTCAAAATGATCCAATTTTCCTACGCATGCTTTTGGGTTGCTGTGAGGCCCTGTTCGTTAAAGCACTCTGCTTCAAAATTGTGTGCCTTGGATGCACACAAGACATCTGTACATAAGCACAGGTACAGGCCATGTATTTTTAAGCTCACACAGCTGCTGAGTTGTGCTGGTTGGTTGATACATTTCCCTGGCACTTCTTAAGTTTAATACATTTTGTACGAGAACTCTTCCAGCAATGAGAGAACCCTTGTTTTACATAAATATACAAATATACATACACACACAAACTTATTTATATAAAATATATCAATCAATGATCACTGCGTTGAGCTGGTGATGAGCCACACACCTTATACCCCGCTCTTATAGTCACTTGATGAAACTTGGGCTTAGAAAATAATTCTTCTGTTCAAATTCATATTTCTAGAATGTAGCGCCTGACCAGGGATAAAGTATTCCATCTGTACCTTCAGATGTACTAGGAAATGTGTTTAATCATGAGTACATTCAACACGGATTAAGCATGGATTGTTCATACTTTGTAGAACTGGAGTACTTAAAAAAAGAACATGCAGCCATTATTACCAAACCTCTCTGGAACACACAAATGATAAGGAGAATTACAAGCAATGTACTATAAGCTATATGTACAAAGCCAAAAGTGTTCCCCAGTTATGGGGAAAGTCAATGGCATCATATGGAAAAAATATAAATTGTCATTGGACCTCTCTTTCTTTCTTGCTAGGTTGGTTCATCATAGCAAAATGCCACCAGTGTAATATATTCTATTATGTGCCATTACTTTTCTTTTAAACCTTCTTAAACCATTTGTAGATTTGACTGCAGCTGATGTACTCAGAAGAATAGCAGTTATGGAGAAAACCATCTGCACCATGGGGGCCATTAACATTTCCCAAATTTCCCATTGATTTAAATGTGGATTACTCCAAAATCACTACTGTTTTTGCTTTCTGCATACTGCTTTTGGGACTATATTCATAAAATAATTCAGGAACAAGCCAACTGTTCCATAGGAGACAAATGAAATGTTTCGAAAGTTCCAGTGATTGAAATGGAATTGTTAAACTTAACCCTTTGAGCGCCAGAGGGGTACGCAACACATTCATTGCATACCCCACTGGCACTCAAAGGGTTGATGGCTAGAGGTTTCTTCAGTGCATTGGGAAACAATATATTTCATCTCTCTCTAGCATTTAAGGGTTAAAAGCCATGGTTGCCTGCGGTTCAGTTGGTTTTCTTCAGTATTGGCCCACTTTATCACGTTGACTAAAGCATTTGGGTTTTTTTTCCAGAGAACTGTAAAAATCTGTATTTAATTGAATGTAGTTCTGGATGATGTTATCTGCATTGACAAACTGTCTTAATTAACAAATCATCAAATCAACTTAGTAATCACAATGAAAACGGAATGGATTATACACTTTTTTGGTGTGACTGGATATTTAAAAAGTGCCATTAACTCCTTGGGTACAGGAAAGGTCTTCAGTGTTGTACAGTGCACTAGGGACCTATCCAGCATGTAAGGAATTAATTGATTTGCGTATATTAAACTAGATTAATTCACAGAATATTGTCCAGAGGTAGACAATCTTTCTCCACTAAGCCATCAAACACTGAAACTTTCATTATCCCCAACATCCCCAACAGCTGGAGCCAAAAGTTGCTTATCCCTGGTTTAGCCAATGTTAGTAAGAGACAGAGATTGAAATTTCGCAACGAAAATCAAATTCACATCATCCTCTAATTAATTTTTCTTCACTTCCAACCTGAGTGTTTTACAGTACATATCATGTAAATGAGCATTCTTTCCTAGTTAGCTTGGAAAAATGAGCTTCCGTGACAAACATTCAAGGAGAACTAGAGTATAAATACTCCTCCATTCCTTATAGAGCAGAGACACCTAGGCTGAGCCTGTCAAGTGTGTATGACCGTATAACTGTACTTGGATGAACTTTATTTTGTTAATGTTTTGTCCTTAATAAAGGCCTTTGTCAATTTTGATAAAAGCTAAATTTTGTCTGAAACATTTATAAAAGTAAAGAGCACCTTGAGCTGTCATGTTCTTTGAGTGCAATCATTTTATGGATCGCTTGCATTACAGTTTTGTTTGGCTATTGTACCCTTGGATCGATCTATCTATCTATCTATCTATCTATCTATCTATCTATCTATCTATCTATCTATCCATCCATCTATTGGACTAACATTCAATAATATAGAGACAGGCTTTTGAGAGACATGCTTCCTTTATAAAGTCTAAAGCATACTGGTAATATGAGCAAAAAAACAAACAGAAAAGCCATGTAAATGGAAAGTTTAAAACTGATAAGAAATGAATCTCTTGATTGGAATGTGAAGGGAGGGGAAGGGGATGGCACAGAAGAGACAGGGGAGACTAACATAATCACAGAGCACAGATGCAAGTAGAAAAATCTTGTGAAAGAGATGATTAACCCACTGAATGCCAGTGGTATGCAGCGCTTTGCAGAGCAATGTATTGTGCACCCCACAGGCACCCAAAATGTCAAACATGCACCAGAACAAAAAAATTAGAAGGAAATATTATATAAAATGTTGGTAATATGAAAGAAATCTTGTCCTTATTAAATCCAGTGTGTTTGGTGTTGAAGTGACTTATTGTCTTAATTTCAAATGTAATTCTCTTGTGTGAATTTTTAAAGTTGCCTCTGAGGATTTTGATTTTAAGGTTATGAAAGGGTTGGTTACCTTGGGTAATGTGATAACCTACTGGGGAATGGTTCTTAGTTTTATGGAATTTCTCAATAGATTTTATGTATTCATCCTTAGGTTTAGGCAATATGATCACACACAGCCAAGCTATCAGATACCCACCACATATGCTCTGATACCAAAGGACAACAACTACCATCTAAAACCTTTTTTTCTGAATTATTTAAACAGAAAGGCTATAAAACAAGGAAAATCACAAAGAAAATAACATCTGCATTAAGAATACCATGTGAACTCCTGTTACAATACAAAGAGAAGGAATTCTCTACATGTACACCACTTGTGACTACATACGACCTTGCACTAGAAGAAATACGGAACATCATCAAAGAGCTACAGCCTCTGCTAACAGATTATGTGGTGTTAAAAGATATATTCCCCCAATCGCCTATTCTGGCATTCAGGCACCCTCCAAATCTGAAACAAAAATTGATCAATAGAAAACTAATCAATAAATAGACAAACACAGATAACGGGACCCAATTATGTAACAAATCGCACTGCAAATCATGCCAACACATTTGCATAAACAATATTGCAAAACACAACCACAAGATTAAATGATTATATTCACGTACATCAGCAAATGTTGTACATAGTATATATGATTCAGTCCACTAAATGTCCACTAAATCTAAGGATAAACACACACAGACAATCTATTGAGAAATACCATAAAACTAAGAACCATACCCCAATAGGTCATCACATTACCCAAGGTAACTACTCCATTGATAACCTTAAAATCAAAATTCTCAAAAGCAACTTCAAAAATACAGAAGATAGAAAGACACTTGGAATTAAGATGATCAGTCACTTCAACCCCAAACACATTGTACTTAATAAGGACTTCGGATTTCTGTCACATTACCACCATTTTATACAATATTTCCTTCATTTTTTTGTTCTGGTGCTGGAAAGGTGCACAATACATTGCTCTGTAATGTGTTACATACTACTCTGGCATTTTTGGAGTTAATCATCTCACAAGATTTTCTACTTGTATCTGTGCTCTGTGATTCTGTTTGTCTCCCCATGTCTCTCGTGCTGCCTTCCCCTCCCTTCACAGTCCTATCAAGGGATTCATTTCTTATCAGTTTTAAACTTTCATTTGTATGGCTTTTCTGTCTGTCTGCTTTTTTTTTTTTTGCTCATATTACCAGTATGCTTTAGACTTGATAAAGGGAGCATGTCTCTTGAAACTTGTCTCTATTATTGAAAGTTAGTCCAATAAAAAAGTATTATGACATACTGCAATACACATTCATTTGACCTCTCTCTCTCTCTCTATTATATATATATATATATATATATATATATATATATATATATAGTCAATGCTAGGATGCAAACATTGACCTAAACAGTTTGCGCTGATCATGACATTAAACTCCCACATTTGCTGCCTTTCTCTGGACCTTCAATGTTTATCTTAAGGATTGTGCATTGGGCCTTCTAAACTAAATCAAACTGAGTTCTTACAGCACCATCTTTTTAGTATGTGCTGAATCTCCTGCTTGGTATTCACTGTCAGGCCTGGCTGAGGAACCTCAGATATTGAGGGTTATAACTCTTTATTAAGACCCAGCAGAACTCCATTTCTGATTGAATTAAATTGTTCAATCTATATTGTGTGCAGAGTACACACTTAGAGCCATATGTGTAAAATAAAATGTGCAGCTATACTAACAGAAACTAACCACACCACAGGAATCGAATAAACATTCTTTTTTTATATAAACAGGGATTTTAAAGAGACATCGGGAGTTATGCAAGAAGGAGTGATAAAGAGGTGATAAAGCAGAGAAGATTTCTCCAGTAATTTAAATTCTCCAGTTCCTATGTTATTCTATAGAGTCTATGCACTATGATCTCCAAAGGTGGAGAAATATTAATGCATTGGCTCCATAGAATAACATAGGACTAGGAGAAGTAATCTCATTGGAGAAGTCATCACCACTTCATCACTTCTGTATCACACCTAAGTGCATCTCCCACATCATTTGAAAGTGAATACCCTTTTAAATATCACCTACTGTTACTCACAGTCAGGATTTGTAAACAACATTTCTTAGTGGGCATAAGCCACAAAATATTTGATAAACTTGTTTTTCCAATTTAGGCATCTGTGCAAGGCCATAAATTCTCCTAAAAAGTGGTAAGATCAATCAGTGTATGGCATGAGTGATTTAAACAAACACATAAGAGATAAGAGCTTCAGTGAACTGAATTGGGTGTGTCCTCCTAATCTCAGTTCCATTGTCTCTCTTGTTTTTTTTCAGTTTTCGAGCAATTCTGATAATATGTAGCAAGTGTAACCACTTTTTAGTGACATTCTCCTCTAGAATATTATGATACGCTGTAGAATTTAGGTCTTAAAGCTGGAAAACAGCCCCAATCACTTTCCACCACGATGCATGACAGTTGGGATGAAGTTCTTCTGTTTGAACTCTTGTTTCTTTTCCACCAAACATATCTTTTCTAATTTAGGCCAAAGTGTTCTACCTTTGACTCTTCTGCCTAGAGAACATTGTCCCAGAAGGCTTGTGGATTATCAACATTCTCTTTAACCCCTTAAGGACGAGCAGTCCGGGAAGTTACCGGGGTTTCACATACTTTTATACATACCCTGCTCTTAGGTATTTACTGTTTTCCTAATTTAGACATAACTAGTTTTAAAGCCCGTGTACATAGTCCAACACTGGCGGAGCTGCAGTCATGTACAGCACTGACTGCCCATGTCGCGGCAGATACAGGGCGGGGAGTTCCGAATTCAGACCGTAGTCCTCTCTGTGCACCTTCCTGGGACCAAGCGGTCCCAGGAAGGTGCGCAGAGAGGACTCCGGTCTTTATTCGGAGCAATCCGCTCCGTATGAGCCATGGTGCGGGCAGTCTATATTTTGTATGACTGCAGCGCACACAGCCGTCTCTACTGCTCAATCTTTTTCTTACTACTGTATATAGTAGGGCTTTTCATGCCTCTTGAAAAGGGTACTTCCACTGCTAAGAGATGTTTTATTTAAAAGCTATTTCAAAGCAAACCACAAAATATATTTTTATTTTACAAATTGAGTTAGAATATCTCCCAGCATTGCGACTACACTACAAAGAGTGAAAAGTGCTATTATATATAAACTTTTTATAATAATAACACATTACTATTCGCCTGTAATATATATATATATATATATATATATATATATATATATATATATATATATATATCCTTTCACACCATTAAAGTCAAGATATACTACAGTAGAAAGCTGCTTGATAAATATAACTTATGTTCTACAGCCAGAATTACATTCTACAGCCAATTTAATATGTACCTCTGGCATGTGTAAATAGCTCAGTACAATTCTGACAAGAGCCTGAGATGCCTGTTTACAATATTTATACACTGAACAAGAAAAATTGTTATTATTGATGCTCTCTTCATACAAACATCTCTGCAGAAAGACAGTTTTGCAAAGCTTATTTACATTTATTACTGGTAAACACTAAATTTCATTAAAAACCCTTTTTTACTATGGATGGTTACTTAAAATGCTAGATTTCAGAAAACTCTTAGATGGAAAGAGAGATGGGACAAATGAAATAATATAAATTAAATGGTATATGTGTAATATATACAGTGTTAAATGTTTCTAGTGCCAATGAGAATGGTTTAGCCACTTGGATGCTAGAGATATATCGAATGCATTGTGACGCAACTGAGAAGTATCTTGTATCCAATGGTTTAATATTGTGTACCATGCAATGATTTACCTGTGGGATCAATGTATAGATGCAACCTGGTACACTCATTTTTGTACAAAGTGAAATTTGATGTAATTAAAACTTTACATGAAAAAAAAATTTGTACTTTGCACAAATCTCAAAAATGTTTCTACTAAGTATGAATGTTAACATCAAATTTAGGAAATACCAGCCCCGACTGGTTAAGGCTGAACAATGCGTGTTTTTTGTTCATCAATAAAGAAAGTATTACAATATATTTGTATTGTGTTTATTCTTTAGATTTTAACTAAACTAAACCAATTGCCATAATTTGCATTAATATTCTGAGCTCAAAAGGAATCCAATATGTCTCTGAAAGCATCTACAGCAAACACAGCCTTCTGAGGAAAATATTCTACACATTTACTATCCTTACATTAAAAAAATGCCTGTGTTCTTTTTGTCAAAATAAGTTTTCCTCTGGTCTTATTAGATGACCCCCTTTTTTGCTAGTTCTTTGAGTAAATTGCTCCCCAGTTATTAGCATTGGGTTATAGTATCAGGTATATTGATATCATTAAACTAAGCTCCTTAAAGGGATAGTAATACTTTAAAATTACTAATCCGAATATTGTAGGAGTAAAAAAAGAAATTTTTTACCCCCAGTGATATCTCTCAAACCTTTATGGTTTGAGAGGTATTCACTCGCAAAGTTCCCCCCTCCCTCTCCTTTCCCTGAAGTCAGCGTTGTAGCTGACTGCAGGGGAAGCCTGTCATACGACTGTCTGGAGGCTCTGCAGCTGAGCCACGATCGCGTTAATAAAAAATAAATCCTTCACTTAAAAGGTCTTCTACGTGTGCTTGCAAACCAAGCACACGTAGAAGACCTTTTAAGTGAATGATTTATTCTTTATTATCGAGATTGCACCTTTGCTGCAGATCCACCGGATGATCGTACGACAGGCTTCCCCTGCAGTCAGCTACAACGCTGACTTCAGGGAAACCATAAAGGTTTGAGAGATATCACTGGGGGCAAATAATTTATTTTTTTTACTCCTACAATATTGGAATTAGTAATTTGAAAGTATTCCTATTTCTTTAAGTGCCCTGGCATGAATGCCATCAAGTTTAGTTGCTTTAGGCAGTGATGTGATTCTCCCTGTTTGCGAAAAGCTTGACAAAGATGCTTCCTTTGTATTTACAGAAGAAAATAATATGTTTGTGTTTAAGGTGTCAACCATAGCCTTATTCAAGTTAATTTACATGTCTTCTTTTAAGGGCCCTATACCAACTTTCATTTCTTGCCATTTATATACTTGTAGAATGTTTAGGCTTTTTTTTTTTTTTTTGCTGTCTGTATGTCTACATGTACTTTGCAGTTTGCAATTTATATTTCTCATACGTCCAATATGGAACACAGGAACCATGGGGCTGAGCTCCCTCCTTCAGGAGGGCAGTGCACTTCAAAAAGACATGGTCTTTGGGGTTGTGACTCCTTCTTTATCCTCCAGCTCAACTCCTTCCTCTGTACTGCCTCCAAGAAGATGGAGGTGCAGTAGAACTTAGTTTTTAGGTTATTTTATTCTTTTTTTTTTTTAGCTATAGGGCTGTAGAATCCGGCATTAGGCAGGCTCCCATTACTGGCTTCCCTGGAGCTGGATTGCCCATTTGATGCAAGTTTTATGGACATTTTTCCCTGTGGATGTTGACTTTATGATAAGTCTGTCCCTCATGTCTGAATCTCTTTGAGTTTCTGCCCCATTTAGATGGGAGCCTGAAGACAGAAGAATGGTGAGTGACCCTTTATGTCCCTTTCTGAGATCTTCCACACTCTGCTGCTATGAGTTTCAAGATGGAATCTTTGGACTCTGTAATCTAGGTAATGTGTCCAGGGGAGTTTATGGTCTCCTTGGACGTTGAGGACACATACATGTACATCCCAGTTCAGCCAGACCATTGATATTTCCTATGTTTTGTTCTTTCATTCAGTCACTACCAGTTTACTGCATTGCCCTTTGTCCTGGCCTCTGGTCCCAGAATCTTCATGAAGATCATAGCAGCACTGGCTGCATACATACATTTTCAAGGCATTTCTCTGACTCCATATTTGGATGATCTGCTGAATACTTCTGAAGGCACGTTGGCTCTCCATATAAGAGTGCACCTGCATGCTGGTACATCATTGATGGATTATCAAACTAAAGAAGTCCTGATCTTTCTGGGAATGAAGTTTGACACCTTGCAAGGGTGAGTGTTCCTAATTGAGAACAAGATTCGATTCCTGTTCCAGGATATGTCATGGGTGTTGGAGTGGCTCTCGACAACGATACGGGACTACATGAGAACCCTGGGGCACCTGGCATCTGCCTAGAAGAAGTCCCTTATGGATCTTCAACTGGATATACTCTAGATGTGGTCTCTATAGTGGGCCCATCTATCTCACCTTAAGACCCTCTCCTCTCAGGAAAGGGAGGACCAATGTTGGTGGTTTCATTATCCTCATATTATTCTGGGATGCCCGTATGTGATTCTAGAATGGAACCTAGTAATTACGTGTTCCAATCTTAGGGGCTGTGATGCAACATTAGGCCACCTGGTAGCTTATGGGATATGGATAGGGGAGGAGAGTCTCCTGTCCATCAACATCTTGGAGATCTATGCCATACATCTGGAGCTTCTGTATTGGTCTCAGTAGTGGCCAACATCAACCACCAGGGAGGAATTCAAAGCGAGCTGGCATGGAAAGAAGTGAAGGATGTTCTTCACTGGGAAGAAATTCACGTAACGGCTATCTCTGTGGTCCACATACAAAACATCAAGACATAGATCCAGGCAACTAGGAATTGACTCCAAATGTCTTCTAACAGATAGTTTAATGCTGGGGTGTCCTGGCCATAGATCTGATGGCCCCTTGTGAGAACAGCAAAGTTTCCCTGTTTTACAAAGGACATAGCATACCCTGACCTTTGAGAAGGACGCAATGTTCATTCCATGGAACTTCTATTTGTCCTAAGTTTTTCCTCTGATTCCACTCATTTCCAGGGAAATCTGGAAGACCAGTATGATTTCTCCATTCTGGCCCTGGAGGGCCTGGTTTGTGGACCTTCCAACCTGTCTATCCAGAGGTTGTTCCACCTTCTGCCAAGACTGGATCTCCATTGTCCCATCTGGTACAAGGACATGGAGAGGCTAGCTTTGACAACATGGCTATTGAGGCTACCATTCTAACATGAAAAGGGTTCTCAGATGAGATTATCTCTACCATGGTCCAGGCTAAAAAGCCTGTTTCTCTTATAGCATAGCACAGGATTTGGTCCATCTTCCACTAGTAGTTTGCTGACAAGGATATGTCTGCCCAGACCTTCAATCTCCCCAGGGTCCTTGCCTGTCTTCAAGATGGTATGAACAAAGGCCTTAGCCTAAGCTCTATTAAGGTACATATCTCAATCCTTTCTGTCCTCTTTCAGAGACTTATCACCATTTTTCTTGATGTTAAGACTTTAGTTCAAGGTGTTATTCATGCCATCCCTTCATTCAGGCATACCATGCGTCTGTGGGACCTCACTAGGTTTTACGCATCCTCCTCTTGTCTAGGTCTTATTGCATTGCCTGAAGCTCAAAATGTCTTTACTTTTATCCACTGTCTGTGTTCCTAAGGGTTCCTAAGTTGCAAGCTCTGTCTTTGTACCGCTTAAGAGTTATTTACCCAAGGATGTCTCAGATTTTCGCATGTATCAAGAAATCATTTTATCCTCCTTTATCCTGACCCGACATCCAAACAGGAGAAAGAACTCCATCTGTTGGATATAGTGTGATGCCTGAAGTATTATGTTCATCGTACTCAGCCTTTCTGCTAGGTATCCTGAGGGACCTAGAACAGGTCAGGCAGGGTCCAAAGTCACCATTGCCTCTTGAATCAAGCCTACCATTCACCAGGCATATGTGATCAAGAAGTGACCTCCTCCTTTCATGGTTACAACACATTTCACCCACTCTGTGGGTGCCTCATGGGTCTACAAAAACCAAGCATCTCCTGAACAACTGTGTAAGGCTGCTACATGGCCCTCCTTGCACGTTTACCAAACACTATAGTGTCAATGTTCTGGCCTCAGCTGAGGCCAGCTTTGGCCATAAAGGTCCTCCAGGCATTTTTGCCTGTCTTAACATTCTCTCCCCTTTTCATCTACGTCCACGTTTTGATCATTAGTTTAAGCCCCGTTGTTCATTTGTTTGGTTTGCTGTGCTAGTTTGGTGTTCATTGACACCTAAGTCTACATAGATCCAGTTTAATCCTGTGGCATGCTTGTATCCTAGGGGAATAATTAATGAGTGTATTTATATCTATACAATAAAAGAAGACGTGGTCAGGTTACCACAAATTCTATATCCGTGCCAGACACACACCATGGGCTGGCAGCTAGGAGGAGACTGCTTCTCCTCACACTGCCTGAGCCCAGCATTACACAGTGAATTATACTAAACACACCTTGGGTCTGAAAGCTAAGAGGACATATGCAGATCTCCTCCACACTGCCTGAGCCCAACATACACAGCCGGGGTGCATCTAAGAGGAGATTTGCATATCTCCTCACTCTGCCTGACTCAGACATACACACACTGCCATTACACCGCTCACAAACTGCTGATGTTCAAATTTTCCACACACTTCTCACATAAACCACAACAAAAGTGAAACAAAAGCAGAGAGAGAGAGAAATAGAAAAAAGAAAACAAAATCCTGAATGGAAAATCTGTTGCTATCTGCTTTTCAACTTTTCCAATCCTGCTTGTCTCCTGGAGAAATGAAAAATAATAAAAATTAGTATCACCACCCCCCTCTGAAGAGCCCACACGTTAACTCCCTGGGAGATGTGGGCTTATTGTTGGTTCCACCATCCCTGTACACACATGCACACAACTTTTATTTGCCCCCCCCCCAAATTGATGCCACAATTCTATAGTATAAATAAAACAAGCAACTGCAATATTAGTGCACCCTCCCCTCACTATAACACTATGGGAATGTGCAAAAATAGAGGTTGAAAGGGAAAGTAATCATAATTTAAGTTGATTTTGTGACAACTGTAAAGTCACCCTGGGACATGGAGACATGGAGACACATTTTCTCCTCTGAAAAGAGAACATGAAAATCTAGAAAGTGTTTACACTAGGATAATTTCCACTTGTCAACTGCAGCAATACTCCTGGTCCTAGTTGAAGTGCTGATTCTGAGGCAACAGCAGCGACATCATCCTCTGCCCCACACAGTGAAAGGGAATGTGGAGGACAAGAAGAAAGATGCCATTCTTCTCCACCTTTGCCCTCCCCCCAGAAGTTATGGGTGTGGGACTCTTTTTCTCTTGGTGCAGGCCCAGTACAGTCATCAACAACAGAATTGTTCACAATTTGTTACAGGTTAGTGAGAAGAGGAAAGGAGGGAACACACCTTGGCATAACTTCCCTGATAACACACATGAAACACAGACACCATGACATTTATGTCAAACATGTAAAAACCAAACATCCACCACAGAAGTCAAGCACCGCTGTTGCTGTACCCTCTGACTCTCCAGAAAGGCAACAAGAGGTGAGGCAGAGGAAGAATAGAAAAATCCAGACAGAGACTGGAATTTCCATGATGAGCGAAACAACTAGCTCACCATCAGCTTCTTCCTTTACGGTAACTACATCTCCTGCCATTCGCCTCCTTCGTCGTTACCTCCCCTGCCAAGTCATAGCCACTCTGCAGATGTTAGGATGTAGAAGTTCATGTCCACTCATTTCACACTGTGTCGTGCACTGACCACACATGGAA
Source organism: Rhinophrynus dorsalis (assembly GCA_037306005.1). Classification (NCBI taxonomy): domain Eukaryota; kingdom Metazoa; phylum Chordata; class Amphibia; order Anura; family Rhinophrynidae; genus Rhinophrynus; species Rhinophrynus dorsalis. The sequence goes on from CM074719.1 coordinate 378,975,735, forward strand.
GTGTGGTAGAGGAGAATCGCAAGCAGGGCATCAACCATCATCTGAGGAGATTCCATCCAGCAGAATATGCTAAGATGGTGGCAGGGAGGGTCCATCATTATTATTAAACTGTCAGCAAGTTGTCATGTGTCCTTAGCTGGGTGTAGACAGGGGGTATAGTGACATCAGCAGTACTTGGGTTCTGGTATCATGGTGCTTGGATACAGTTGTGCCCTCATGTGTTATTTACTAGTGTTGAGCAGGCATGCTCGGCCGATGCTCGGATCGGCTCGAGCATCGCTCTGCTCGGCACATGGCGGTACTCGTACGAGTACCGCATGTGCTCGCCCGCCATGTTCGGGTCTCCTCCCCGCACGTTTTGCGGCTGCTGCGCAGCCAATAAACGTGCAGGGAGGCTCTGACATCGGTGTAATGCCAGCAGCCATGTTGGCTGCTGGCATTACACTGATTGGCTGGCCAGAACCCGTGGTCAGGTGCTGTATAGCACCTGACCATCGAGTTCGGCTCAGTCTTAGCCAGGGAGAGCTGAGGATAGGAAGGGAAAGGCAGTGTAGGGAGGAAAAAAACCAAAATTGTGAAAAAAAAGAACCAAAAGTCCTTTTTAGGACTACTGTGTGTGGGGGCAGCAGGTTATTTTGTGTGGGGGGAAAAAAAAAAAAAAAAAAAAAAAAAAATATTCTGTTTAGTGTGCAAAGTTGCAGATTAGAGCACATTCTGTTTAGTGTGCACAGTTGCAGATTAGAGCACATTCTGTTTAGTGTGCAAAGTTGCAGATTAGAGCACATTCTGTTTAGTGTGCAAAGTTGCAGATTAGAGCACATTCTGTTTAGTGTGCAAAGTTGCAGATTAGAGCACATTCTGTTTAGTGTGCAAAGTTGCAGATTAGAGCACATTCTGTTAAGTCTTCAAACTAAAATATCAAAGTCACATATTCCATTCAGTGTGCGTCGCCGCAGTTTAGCAGCACATTCTGTGTACTGTGCAGAGTTGCAGAATAGGAAGAAATACTGTTAAGTCTTCAAACTAAAATATCAAAGTCACATATTCCATTCAGTGTGCTTCGCCGCAGTTTAGCAGCACATTCTGTGTACTGTGCAGAGTTGCAGAATAGGAAGAAATACTGTTAAGTCTTCAAACTAAAATATCAAAGTCACATATTCCATTCAGTGTGCTTCGCCGCAGTTTAGCAGCACATTCTGTGTACTGTGCAGAGTTGCAGAATAGGAAGAAATACTGTTAAGTCTTCAAACTAAAATATCAAAGTCACATATTCCATTCAGTGTGCTTCGCCGCAGTTTAGCAGCACATTCTGTGTAGTGTGCAGAGTTGCAGAATAGGAAGAAATACTGTTAAGTTTTCAAACTCAAATATTAAAGTCACATATTCCATTCAGTGTGTGTCACCGCCGTTTAGCAGCCTATTCTGTGTACTCTGCACAGTTGCAGAATAGGAAGAAATACTGTTAAGTTTTCAAACTCAAATATTAAAGTCACATATTCCATTCAGTGTGTGTCACCGCCGTTTAGCAGCCTATTCTGTGTACTCTGCACAGTTGCAGAATAGTAAGAAATACTGTTAAGTTTTCAAACTCAAATATTAAAGTCACATATTCCATTCAGTGTGTGTCACCGCCGTTTAGCAGCCTATTCTGTGTACTCTGCACAGTTGCAGACTAGGAAGAAATACTGTTAAGTTTTCAAACTCAAATATTAAAGTCACATATTCCATTCAGTGTGTGTCACCGCCGTTTAGCAGCCTATTCTGTGTACTCTGCACAGTTGCAGACTAGGAAGAAATACTGTTAAGTTTTCAAACTCAAATATTAAAGTCACATATTCCATTCAGTGTGTGTCACCGCCGTTTAGCAGCCTATTCTGTGTACTCTGCACAGTTGCAGACTAGGAAGAAATACTGTTAAGTTTTCAAACTCAAATATTAAAGTCACATATTCCATTCTGTGTTCGTCACCGCAGTTTAGCAGCCTATTCTGTGTACTCTGCACAGTTGCAGAATAGTAAGAAATACTGTTAAGTTTTCAAACTCAAATATTAAAGTCACATATTCCATTCAGTGTGTGTCACCGCTGTTTAGCAGCCTATTCTGTGTACTCTGCACAGTTGCAGAATAGTAAGAAATACTGTTAAGTTTTCAAACTCAAATATTAAAGTCACATATTCCATTCAGTGTGTGTCACCGCCGTTTAGCAGCCTATTCTGTGTACTCTGCATTGTTGCAGAATAGTAAGAAATACTGTTAAGTTTTCAAACTGAAATATTAAAGTCACATATTCCATTCAGTGTGTGTCACCGCCGTTTAGCAGCCTATTCTGTGTACTCTGCACAGTTGCAGAATAGTAAGAAATACTGTTAAGTTTTCAAACTCAAATATTAAAGTCACATATTCCATTCAGTGTGTGTCACCGCCGTTTAGCAGCCTATTCTGTGTACTCTGCACAGTTGCAGACTAGGAAGAAATACTGTTAAGTTTTCAAACTCAAATATTAAAGTCACATATTCCATTCAGTGTGTGTCACCGCCGTTTAGCAGCCTATTCTGTGTACTCTGCACAGTTGCAGACTAGGAAGAAATACTGTTAAGTTTTCAAACTCAAATATTAAAGTCACATATTCCATTCAGTGTGTGTCACCGCCGTTTAGCAGCCTATTCTGTGTACTCTGCACAGTTGCAGAATAGTAAGAAATACTGTTAAGTTTTCAAACTCAAATATTAAAGTCACATATTCCATTCAGTGTGTGTCACCGCCGTTTAGCAGCCTATTCTGTGTACTCTGCACAGTTGCAGAATAGTAAGAAATACTGTTAAGTTTTCAAACTCAAATATTAAAGTCACATATTCCATTCAGTGTGTGTCACCGCCGTTTAGCAGCCTATTCTGTGTACTCTGCATAGTTGCAGACTAGGAAGAAATACTGTTAAGTTTTCAAACTCAAATATTAAAGTCACATATTCCATTCAGTGTGTGTCACCGCCGTTTAGCAGCCTATTCTGTGTACTCTGCACAGTTGCAGAATAGTAAGAAATACTGTTAAGTTTTCAAACTCAAATATTAAAGTCACATATTCCATTCAGTGTGTGTCACCGCCGTTTAGCAGCCTATTCTGTGTACTCTGCACAGTTGCAGACTAGGAAGAAATACTGTTAAGTTTTCAAACTCAAATATTAAAGTCACATATTCCATTCAGTGTGTGTCACCGCCGTTTAGCAGCCTATTCTGTGTACTCTGCACAGTTGCAGAATAGTAAGAAATACTGTTAAGTTTTCAAACTCAAATATTAAAGTCACATATTCCATTCAGTGTGTGTCACCGCCGTTTAGCAGCCTATTCTGTGTACTCTGCACAGTTGCAGACTAGGAAGAAATACTGTTAAGTTTTCAAACTCAAATATTAAAGTCACATATTCCATTCAGTGTGTGTCACCGCCGTTTAGCAGCCTATTCTGTGTACTCTGCACAGTTGCAGAATAGTAAGAAATACTGTTAAGTTTTCAAACTCAAATATTAAAGTCACATATTCCATTCAGTGTGTGTCACCGCCGTTTAGCAGCCTATTCTGTGTACTCTGCACAGTTGCAGACTAGGAAGAAATACTGTTAAGTTTTCAAACTCAAATATTAAAGTCACATATTCCGTGTAAGATGAAGAAGGCGGGTAAAAAGGGACGGGGAAGTGGACGTGATCCTGATAGTTCAGGGTGCGGGTCAGGACGCGGAGAAACTGTGCCTGGTGCCAGAGCACAAGAAAGAAAGACATCCACCATACCTAGCTTCATGTGTAATTTTACAGGGCGTCGCAGGACATCACTCTCGAGGTCCGACCACTGCGAACAGGTGGTCGGTTGGATGACAGCTGATACTGCTTCCAGTCGGTTAAGCACCACCCTGTCTTCCACCAAGTCCACTCTCAGTAGCCAAGAGTCTGGTCAACATAATCCTCACTCTGATCATCCTTCCTCCCACCATACACGGTCTGGTCAAAGAAGTGATCCCACACTGGGATATAGTGAGGAGCTCGTCTCATCACCAGTCCTTCATTTGACCCTCTCTCCAAGCACGCTTGCAGAGGAACATGACATCTTGTGCCCTGATTCACAACCTCTAGAGGCTACCCAATCACAAGAAGATGACAGATGTGAACGGCATTTAAGGTCAAAGGAAGTAGTGGATGATGATGATGATGATGAGACACAGTTGCCATTAAATCAACCACTATTTCCGTCTCAAGACCTTGTTGAGGAGAATGTTATACAGTTGTCAATGACTGAGTATGTGGTGGGATCAAGACTTGAGGAGGATGATCAGAGTGAGGAAGTGGAGGAGGACTTGGTGGACGATTAGGTGACTGACCCCACCTGGGAAGGTGTAGAGCCGAGCGATGACAGCAGTCCTGAGGGTGAGCCATCTGCAGCACCGCAACAGGCTGGAAGAGGCAGTGGTGTGGCTACAGAAAGAAGGCGGACCGCACCAAACCGGCCCGCAAATGTTCCACGGAGCACCCCCTTGCGTAAATCTACCTTGCCAAAGGGTAGGTGTTCCGCGGTATGGCGTTTTTTTAAGGAAAGTGCGGACGACAAAAGAATTGTAGTTTGCAACCTGTGCCACACCAGAATGAGCCGAGGCATGAACACTAGAAACCTCACCACCACCAGCATGATCCGACACATGGCATCCAAGCACCGTAGTAAGTGGGAGGAACGCCTGGATCGCCCATCTGTGTCTGCAGGCCACACCACTGCCTCCTCTTCCCCTGTTTTCGGTGCCGGCCAATCGCCTGTCGAAGGCGCAGGCCCGCATACCTCCCGCCCTGCACCTGTACCATCTGAAGCACCATCAGCGACCACATCCACTTCCCTGTCCCAGCACAGCGTCCAAATGTCGTTACCCCAGGCATTTGAGCGCAAGAGAAAGTACCCAGCCACCCACCCACAGGCCATAGCACTAACCTCACACCTTTCCAAATTACTGGCCATCGAAATGCTGCCATTTAGGCTTGTGGACACTGAGTCCTTCCGCAGCCTGATGGCAGCAGCTGTCCCTCGGTACGCGGTCCCCAGCCGCCACTACTTTTCCCGGTGTGCCATCCCCGCATTACACCACCATGTGTCCCGTAACATCACCCGTGCCCTGACCAACGCAGTTACTGGGAAGGTCCACTTAACGACTGACACATGGACAAGTGCTTGTGGCCAGGGACGCTACATTTCCCTGACGGCACACTGGGTGAATGTCGTGGAGGCTGGGAGCGACTCGGACCCTGGGATGGCACGGGTGCTACCCACGCCGAGGATTGCGGGCCCTACCTCCATCAGGGTTTCCGCCAGCACCTACGTTATTGGCTCCTCCTCCTCCGTTTCCACCTCCGAATTCTCTACACGCATCGCCACTCCCCCATCAGCCAGTAGCTGGAAGCAGTGTAGCACTGCAGTGGGGAAGCGTCAACAGGCCGTGCTGAAGCTGATCTGCCTTGGGGACAAACAGCACACGGCCTCAGAGCTGTTGCAGGGGATTAGTCACCAGACCGAGCAGTGGCTCTCGCCACTCAACCTGCAACCAGGCATGGTTGTGTGTGATAATGGGCGTAACTTGGTGGCGGCTTTGGAGCTCGGCAAGCTCACACACGTACCATGCCTAGCGCATGTATTTAATTTAGTGGTGCAGCGATTTCTAAAAACCTACCCCAATGTGCACGATCTCTTGACCAAGGTGCGCCGCGTGTGTGCACATTTCCGTAAGTCATCTACAGCTTCGACACAGATGGTGAGCGGCGATAACGCTATTATCAGTGTAACCATCCCACTTCTGTGTCTACTGAAACGCTCGCTGCTCACAATTAAAACCGACGCTTTGCATGTGGAAGAGGTGGAAATGGGGGAGGAAGAGCTTACACAAGGTGATAGCCAGAGCACCCTCACTTCGTCTTCTCAGCGACAATTGGAGGAGGCGGAGGAGGAGGAGGAGGAGGAGGAGGAGGAAGACACGGTTGCCTCCGCTACAGAGGGTAGCCATGGAACTTTAGTTCCATCTCTTCAGCGTGGGTGGGCAGAAGAGGAGGAAGAGGATGAGGATATTGAGAGTCATCCTCCTGGTGAGGACAGCGAAATCTTGACTGTTGGTACTCTGGCACACATGGCTGACTTTATGTTAGGCTGCCTTTCCCGTGACCCACGCGTTATACGCATTTTAAACAACACGGATTACTGGGTGTTCACCCTTCTGGACCCCCGCTACAAAGAGAATTTCTCATCTCTCATTCCTCCGGTGGAGAGGACAAGCAAAATGGTGCAATACCAGAAGGTTCTTGTTGAAAAATTGCTCCAAAATTTTCCATCTGACAACGCTGGCGGCAGAGTACGTGCTACCTTGGCCAACCGAGAAGGGGAGAAAAGGGGAGCACACAGCAGTTCCGACAAAGGCAGGGCAACACTCTCCAAGGCGTGGGACACCTTCATGACACCCCGCCAGCACCCTCACCCTGATGCGCAGCCTAGTGTCACAAGGAGGGAAAAGTTTTGGAAGATGGTGAAGGAGTACGTAGCAGACCGTGTCAGCGTCCTCAATGATCCCTCTGTGCCTTACAACTACTGGGTGTCCAAGCTGGACACGTGGTATGAACTGGCACTCTACGCCTTGGAGGTGCTGGCCTGCCCTGCCGCCAGCGTTCTGTCTGAGCGGGTATTTAGTGCTGCTGGTGGCATCATAACAGATAAGCGTATCCGCCTTTCCACCGACAATGCTGATAGGTTGACACTTATAAAAATGAACAAGGCCTGGATTTCCCCTGACTTCTCCACTCCACTGGAGGAAAGCCCCGGGGGAACATAAAGTCACTTTATATATGTTATTTACAATGATGTGAATACTCTGTATTCCCATTCACCCCTTCCACCCAAAAAACGGGTATATGGTTGACTCTTAATGTTCTCATCCTCCTCCTCCTCTTCCATATGCCCTGGGATATAATTTTTATATAGGGCCAGCTCACCAGCGGGCCCTGTGCTATAATTTTTATATAGGGCCAGCTCACCAGCGGGCCCTGTGATATAATTTTTATATAGGGCCAGCTCACCAGCGGGCCCTGTTTGACAATTTTTATATAGGTCAGCTCACCAGCGGGCCTTCTCATATAATGTTTTATTGGGTCAGCTCTCTAGCGGGCCCTCTCATATAATGTTTTATAGCGTCAGCTCACTAGCGGGCCTTCGCATATAATGTTTAGGATGGTCAGCTCTGCAGCAGACCCTTACCCATAATGTTTTAGATGGTCAGCTCAGCGCACGTTTCCCTCTTAATCATGGCCTCAGTTCAATAAAATCAAGGAAATTTTTGGGAGAATTTGCCTCTGTGCACGTTTCCCTCTTAATCATGGCCTCAGTTCTGAAAATCAAGGAAATTTTTGGGAGAATTTGCCTCTGCACACGTTTCCCTCTTAATCATGGCCTCAGTTCAGAAAAATCAAGGAAATTTTTGGGAGAATTTGCAGATGATATACAAGTAAATATACAGCAAATACTGTTTGGTAACAATTTTTCGCCTAAAGTCGTTTTTATCTTCCTTTTTGTGTGTTTTACGGTCAGTCTGTAAAAATGGCATACTACGGGCGAAAGATCGTTCCCAGCAGCGATGTTGGAGTCCAAGATGCATCCAGACATCCTCCCTATGCTGTCCCTGAACCATTTCTGTGGTGTTTCCATCCTTTTCTGCCATTTTCCTATGGACCAGGCACCCTCCCCTCATCAGAGCAGGGGGTGCCTGGTGTAATGCTCGAGTCCTCCCATTGACTTCAATGGGGCTCGGGTGCTCGGCCGAGCACTCGAGCCTCAGGGGGTGCTCGGTCAGAGCACCCGAACACCCGAGCATTGGGGTGCTCGCTCATCACTATTATTTACCACACACAATGTGGACATTGCAGTTGCTGATGAAAGGCACAGTTCCTGCTCTCAAGAGTAAAATTTCTATTCTAGTAACAACACACCCATGATTTTGGAGGAGTGGCAGGTGGGGATGAATTATTGGCCAAATGCTTATTTTCTTCACATATACTGGAGGCTACTTATTGTGCTGCTACTGCCTCAGGCGCATCACTGGAGCTAGTCGTGGCAAGTGGAACCTCCATCATCCATCGCCCGTGTTACTGCTGTTGTTGATCCCACTCTAAGAATAGAAGTTGCAAAATTCTGCAATTATGGACTCAGGACATTTGACAACATGACTTGCTGGTACTAGACTAATAGGGCATTTTTTTCTCAGGGCTTTTACTTTAAAAAAACCCAACCTCCACCCCCAAAAAAAAAACATAGTCCTACAAAAAAATAAAGACATTTTGGGGGTTTGTTTCTAGCAAGCTTAATTCCTACAAATCAATGTTTCTTTAGGGCTTGTGCCAAGCAAGCATAAGTCCTACATGTTAATGTTTCCTCAAGGCTTGGACCTCGAAACAACAAAGTTAACAAATCATCCTCTACAAAATACTCAATCAAGTATCAATCTAGCCCAGTTACAGCTTATGTCAGGGTGTTCCTGTTTCTATTACTTAACATACACATTTCTTATTTTATTTATTTTTTATTAACTGTCCCCCCAATACCAGTCAAGAGCCCCCCAAAACATATTCCCTGTTCGATTGATTAATTCCCCAGACTCCACCCACCAACACAGGCACCCTCCTCGGACCCCATTTAAACCATGTCTTATGTTTTTTTTAATTGTATATAGGATTCATATTTTTATTAACTCCCCCACAATCCCAGCAAACAAACACCCCAAAAAACATTCCCTGTTCAACGGATTCTTTCTCCACACTCCACAGGCACCCTCATGCCCCTTTTATTCTATGCCTTTGGGAAATAAAATATTTGCTATGTGTTGTGTGTAAATTCAATTTTCCCATTGATTTCAATGAAATGAGCTAAGCAAAAAAAGCAGAAAAACTGCACTTTTCGCAGGAAATTATTCGACAAGTGGGAAGTGCCATTATTTGCCGATTTCAGTTTGAGGCAAAAATGTTCTCCCTTCCCTACTCAAGACACATTTCAAAAGGATAACATAGCATGATCACTACTGCTCAAGTGCTCCCTTACCTATATATTGTATCCTATTTTACAACTGTTTTGAGATCACTAGGTCTAGCAAGGCCTCATTTATAGTTCGCTTCTATCCTAATTCGATCATGAAATTATCATTTAGCATACTTATAAAATCATTCTACTTGTGCTGAAAGATGAATTTCTACATTTTATTTCAGGGTAGCTGAAATTGCCTATTCTGGTTACATATCATAACTGAGAAGCCTTAGCCATTTCAGTTGGGCTTCTACAAAATGTGTGTATTTCAACTCACTAGCCTTCTATATTATCTTAGGACCCTTCATTCATACCTTTCCTTAGACTCGGTGTTAAGACATATCTCTCCACCTCATTTTTTTACCCTATATCTCCTAAAACATAAATATCCCTCCAGATTGACTGCCCAGTGATATAAATCATCCCACCTGGTTTTATTGAAATCATTTAAAATTCCCCATCTTACCAAGCAAATAACAAACAATTCACAAATATGTTTTGGAAATTAATAGTTTATAATTTTTATTTAGCTATATCAGCTGCAGCTTTACATTATATTAGCTACTGTTGCTCTTTCTTCCACTTCCAGTGCTGTGAGCATGAGCACCCCCTATCTGAAGTCAGTAAAAGTGTTTTATTGCAGGAATAATGTTAAATTGTAACATTTGTAAAAAGCTGAAAAAATATCTGTATCACTGTTCATCTCTAATCTCTGAAGCTGAACAGTTGGCACAAGAGAACAGAGAGCAAGATGCATACATAATGGTTTTTATAATAATTTACAAATACTGTTGAATCTCAGACTCTTTTTAGTAATTGTAGGAGGAAGCTGGGTATACCAGTGAAGAGGAAAGGAAAATAAAAACTGAAATATATTCTACAAAGTATGTTTATATAATGCATGAAAAAACAGCATTTGAACAAAGAATACTAAAATTGTAAATTGACTAGTGTGGAATTAATCACTTCTCACTAATTCCAGCTTTTCTCTCTCTGACATATATCAGATTTGTACCAATTTTATGTGAAGCAGCTCTTTTATTGAAGGAAAGTATTTAAAAGAGAATTGCCCATTGCCATTATATTGTTTGCATCATAGACAACCTGCATATTTATGGAATGGAATTGCTTAATGTTCCTCTAAATGTGCTCAGCCTCAGCAGGAGGGGGTCAGCAGTAATGTTTGAAATAAATCGTTCCCAGGACATAAAGTCTCTCAGCCAGAAAATGTTCTTTCCTCACTTCCTGTAGAGTACTTTTTTTTTTCTCCAAAAACCTCACAAGGTTTTCATGCTAAATATTTTATAGTATAATGATAAATTGAATTAATAATAGCAAACCAAATAAATCCATGGACATATTATACATAGATAATTACAATTATATCATATCTGATATGCAAATAGTTATCAATATAAATGAATAACAGAAACTAAAAATAATTCAGTTTAATAAGCTGGAATTCACAAGCAGAACTACAGTGTAGTATCATGATGTTAATGCGTGAGCAAAATTACTTTTTGACTTCATACGTTCTGCATGTGAAGAATATTTAAAGGGATAGTAATACTTAAAATGTAAAAAAAAATATGTTGTAGGGTTTATCCCCCTGAGTAAAACAAGGGTACTCCCACTGCTGAAAGGTGTTTCATTCAAAAGTTATTAATTTTCAAAGTTGAATTTTTTAGGTGCAATATCACAGTGGCCTGAAATTGTACAGTGGCGCTGTTGCTACACGATCCTATGGACAACTCTGGTCAGTTGACCATAAATCTCCATAGGATGGTGTAGCAACAGCGCCACTGTACAATTTCAGGCCACTGTGATATTGCACCTAAAAAATTCAACTTTGAAAATTAGTAACTTTTGAATGAAACATCTTTCAGCAGTGGGAGTACTCTTGTTTTACTCAGGGGGATAAACCCTACAACATATTTTTTTTTACATTTTAAGTATTACTATCCCTTTAAAGGTGGATTGCCAATAATGTTTATTATTATTTTCTGTCTTCTCCTGTGAGCTCATTGAATCTCTGTTTCCAGACAGCACTCTGTCAGGGACTGTGAAAAGCAGGGTAAATGTTACAATTTAACATTATCCTTGCAATAAAATCAGTGGAGGGAAAGAGGTATTAGGCTATTACCACCATTAATACAAGTTAAACAACCAGGGTCACTTGCATTTGCAGTGCATAGCTGCTGGTGTTGTGCAGGATCAGATGGCAGAGAAACAGTCAGCACTGGCACCTCAGTTGCTGCCTGAACTGCCTGAGCTCTCTAAGGTAATATTAGATTACTAGTTGAAGAGCCCGTTACACGGGCCACAGTGCCACTGCCAGCCGGCCCCAGTGCAGTCATGCACAGGAGAGACTGCCAGCTCCATGGCTCCAGCTCTGTATCAGCCACGGCACGGGCAGTCTCTACTGCACATGACTGCAGCAAGCGCAGTAGTCTCTATTGCACATGACTGCATTGTTACACACGTTTTGGTGAATTACTATATAGGATGGGAGCTGGTGTTAATGCAGGGTTACTCCTTATATAATTTAAGCAATAATTCTGACACAGCACCCAGGGGTGGGCTGGTCTAGGGGTTAATTGCCCCTCCCAAGCCAGTTATAACTTTGGGCTGATGGGCCGCTGCATCATATCTCCTGCCTGTTTCTGTAAAGCAGCTGGAAGTGTTACTGCATAGGGCCTGCCCCACACTTAGTTGGAAGCACTCAGTACTGCATGATCACTGGGGCTGACAGTGGTGTGGGCTGCCTCTTCATGCCAGAGTCTACCTGCTGCTACTCTCAGCTGGTTCTGTGTGACTTTCCTTAATGGTTAAATAATGAGTGCCGGAGGGGTATCCAGTGATTGCATAGCAATGGCACTCAAAGGTTTTCCCGTCACCAGCATGAAAAAAATCTCAATCTCCATGTAAATCCATGAGAATGGGGAAGGCCTCCATGTACTAAAGAATGCTCAAGTTCCTCTATCTCTAAGCTACTATTGGTTTAGCTCACAGTTTGTTGATTCTGACTGGCTGCATGTATGTAAATTAGCACAGTCTCCCACTAAATCAATTTGTTTTTGTAATATGCAATGCATTTTGTTGGTAAACTTTGACGTATGAGGAATGACTAGACAAACTTGGTTTATTTACTCTAGCGAAAAGATGACTAAGAGGAGATCTTAACACAATGTACAAGTATATTAGTGGTCAATACAGGGATTTCTCTGGTGATCTATTCATTCCAAGGCTTGATCAAATAACAAGGGGCCACACATTGAGATTAGAGGAAAGGGGGTTTCGACTTCTGCAGAAGAAGGGCCCACACTCTTCATAGTTCTTTCAGACTGACATAGAGACAAAGGAAATGGTTTAGTCAGTCCCAGGTGATACAAAGTGACATCACAGAGACTTCAGCAAGCTTCTGGCACCTCAAATGACTCTCTATTCTGATATAACTAATTTCTGAGTAATTGCTGCAGTACCATAAGAGACAGTATTGCAGATCAGTGGTAGTCAGCTAGGTGGCATGTACTACAGGATTGGAAATCAAATGATAGAAAGTGCATTGTAACAGAGGCTTACATACTAAGTAATGGGACAAATTCTGGGACAAGCAAACTGTGGCATAAGGGGCAAATCCATTGATTAAAACGGGCTCTTAACTGGAATGCCAGATAATCCTTCAAAGCATTGCTGGTATCTTGTTAGAATAATAAATCATTCATGATACAGTATAGTCATACAAATTGATACTCGCACATGACTCACAGTGGCACTCACGTGTCATCAGATATACACTAGGGTCAGGTGAAAGTTTCCACCTCAGCACAGAAATATGAAAAAAATGAGACTTCCCGCCTACATACCTCCCAACATTTCAAATTGCCAAAGAGGGATACCTTTGTTTCAGTTGGTGTTGCTGGGGGTGTGGCTGGTGGGCGGGAGATTACCAAGGGTTTTTAGGCTACTTCATGACCTATTGATACGTCTTTGTGTAACTGAATAAATTAAATAGAGCAAAGACAACAGTATGTTATTTACACAGTCAAATTTGTAACATGTACATTGAAGCTTATACAAACATTAATGAATGTTTTATTGCTGTGGAGCAATGTGATACCCTTATATATACACACACACACAGAGTCTGATGTTCTAAGCAAAGGGACCCCAGGGTGGGAAACAGTGACGGAATGATTTGGGTTTCAAAGATGGACAATTGAAAAGTATATGAGTAGGAGCTGGTCATTGATCAGAGTTGTGTAAGCCATTTTCTTTCAAATTCTCTTCAACATCTTTTTAACCCCATAATTAATAGAGAAGCCTCTAAGAGTTTGTGAAGTATTGGGGTTGAAACCTTTCTAGCATCCAGAAGCCATATGCACACTGAGGCTAAACTATCTACCATAGGGGAAAAAGGACAAATACTATTGAATTAACCCTTTGAGTGCAAGAAGGGTACGCAACACAATGCATTGTGTACTCATCTGGCACATTGGGACATTAAACCCCTTGAATGCTAGAGAGGTCTCCAACGCATTGCTTCACAATGCGTTGGAAACCTCTAGCTTTCAAGGGGCTAAAATTCCCTTTTAAATCAATGGGCCTTTTTTGTCTTTCCTCTGTAACCCAGCAGTGTGAAAGGTTTATCATAATCGTGCAGGGCCTGAATAAAAGCCTACCTCTTCTTTCTGAATTGTGCTGTGAGGATTTTTTTTTTTTAATACATTCGCCATTAAGACTGCATTTGCTTACAGGGCTTTTCTTTCTCCTTCCACCATCCTCTTCCTGGCCTGCTGCCTCTGGTGTCACTTCAAGGCCAGGCAGGCAACGAGGCAGCAGTGTGTGCTCATCATGATTGTCTCCGTTCCGGTCCGCGAAGCACCACGGCGGCGTGTGCAGTGGCCAGGCATGACAGACATCCTCTCTCCCCCCATGCAATGATGAATTCAGGTGCAGTCATAAGAGGCACAGTCTGTAGTAGTAATACAATTTTACCTGTTGCAAGAGGATAGATCCCCAGGACAAGATGCTTGTTACTAACCCTTTGTGTGCCAGAGGGGTACGCAACACATTGCTTTGCTGTTTGATTTGACCACAGTTGCTTGCCTTGCTTTCCTAAACTTGTCGTTTGCTACTACAGGTTTCTCACTGCTCAGCAGCACCAGGAAAGCGGGACAAAGTGCAATGCAAGCGGGACAGCAGGTTTGGGCCCTAAAATCAAGACTGTCCCGTGTAAGTCAGGACAGTTGGCTGGTATGCGCCTAACTGGAAATTGACAGTGAAAAATGCAGTTTTTCAGCTAACACATTGCATTGAAATCAATGAGATGTCTGAATTTACAAACAATACATAGCAAATTATAGTTTATTTATCCACAGGCATAGTATAAAAGAGGTCTGAGGGTCCCTGTGTTGGTGGAGTCTGGGGAAAGAATCAGTTAAACAGGGAATATGTTTTTTGTTGATAGGGGAAGAAGTTAATATAAAAATAAATAAATAAATAAGATTAAAGAGAAAAAGAATGGTGAGAAACGTGACAGAGACAGGAACATCTGACATAAACTGTGCCTGTGGCAGACTGATACTTGATGAGGTAGAGTATTTTGTAGAGGATGATTTGTAGGACAGATTTTTTAGAGGCCCGAGCCCTGAGGAAACAATGATTTTAGGACTTAGACGTGTTAGGCACAAGCCCTTTGGAAGCATTTATTTGTAGGACTTACATTTATTAGAGGTCCAAGCCCTGAGGAACATTGATTTGTAGTATCTAGACATGTTAGGCCCAAGCCCTGAGGAAGCATTGATTTGTAGGACTATGACTTGTTAGGCCCAAGCTCTGAGAAAACATTGATTTGTAGGACTAACACTTCTTAGGCACAAACCCTGTGGAAACATTTATTTGTAGGTCTTACACTTGTTACGCCCAGGCCCTGAGGGAACATTGATTTGTAGGACTTACACTTGTTAGGCACAAGCCCTGAGAAAACATTGATTTGTAGGACTTAGACTTTTTAGGCTCAAGCCCTGAGGAAACCTGGATTTGTAGGAATATAGCTTGTTAGAGGCAAGTCTTGAGGAATCAGTGATTTGTTGGACACAGGCTTCTTAGAGGCAAGTCTTGAGGAATCAGTGATTTGTTAGACTCAGGTTTGTTAGAGGCACAAGCCCTGAAGAATTGATGATTTGTTGTACTCAAGCTTGTTAGAGACACAGACAGTGAGGAATCTGTGATTTGTAAGAATTAGACTTAAATGTGTTTTTTTATATATATTCTTGTTTGAAAGAACAAGCCCAGAGAAAAAAATATGCCCATCTGACCATATGCTCTAGTGCAAGAAACTGATGGTGTGTCAGGTGTTTCGCTTGCTATCGAACTTTCAGGCTCAAGCTGGGTTTCTTTATTCTTCTTTCTCTTAGATTTCCTCCTCTATTCTTGGTAGAGACAGGGGTACAGCACAGTGGCTACTGATTTCTTTTGTGGGGGTTTGGCTTTAACATGCTTGTCATAAATGTCATGTTGTTTGTGTTTCATGTGTGTTATGGTTGTGGTAAGGAACTTTCCCTCATTTCCCTTTTTTCACCGACTTGTCACAAATTGTACACAGCGCTGTCACTGATGACTGCACTGTGCCTTCTCCAAGAGAAACATAGTCCCACACCCATGACCTAAGGGGGTATGGGAAAGGTGGAGAAGAATGGATCATTCTTCTTCTCCACAAACCCCTTCACTGGTTGGGACAGAGATGCTGCTGTTGTTGCTGCGTCAGAATCAGCACCAGAACAAGGTGGAACCTATCCTAGTTCTGCATCACAACTGATGGACCCCATTCCTACTGTGGCCATGGTGATCTGTGGCACACTAACCTGCTCATCATCAGCCTACTGCCCTTGATACACAGCAGCAGCAGGAAACTCAGCAATATCACTGTTGGTAGTGATGGTGGTGATACCCATCCCAGATTGCTTATCTGTCTCCCATCCCTTCTTGTTTTCTGTTAAAAATGCCCTTATGGTCTCTTCCTCCCCAGATGCTACCCCATTACACTCATCACCACCACAGCCAGTCCCTCCTTACTTCTGCTGCTGATGTTCTATGAGAACATCAGCAGAGAATTACAACTCTGACAGTATTGAAATAACACTCTCTGTGGCTCAAATACTATAAGATTAATTGGAGCTGCTGTTTTTTTAACATTACTACCCCTTTAATTGAAATGTAACTGTAAATCAAGTGTTTCTTGGGATGCAGATTAAAACAGCATACTAAGTAGAAGGTGATAAAAGTGACAATAACAAATGACAATATCAGCATTTTCATTGTAATCGATTTGTTTGTTCATTCATTTGCTACCTTTCAATGGGAAAACTGGACAGGGACTGTGTGTAGGAGGGGAGAAAATAGAAGTGATTGATACACAGAATTGGAGGGACAGTAACCTTGGTTATGGCTTGGATTGATAGTAAATTACATTTACTACTCAAACTTAAGTGCACATCTGTTACTGCTTCCTTCCTTTGTACTCTCAGAGATCTGTTTGTTATTTTGGGGCAAGCACCTTGTGCACGCTCATTGAACATCCTATATAATAATTCACTAGGATGTTTGTCATGATGCAGTGAAGCGCAGTAGAGACTGCTCGCGTTCGGACAGTCTCTACTGCGCATGATTGCATCGCGTGAGTGAGGCGATGCAAGACTGTATCGCGTGGAGCAGTGAGGTAGCGACCTCTTAACCCTTTGAGTGCCGGGGTACACAACGCATTGATAAGCAATGTGTTTTGTACCCCTCTGGCACTTAAAGAGTTAACATTACCTGGGCCTTGGCCCGTGTACACGGGCTTTTACCCTAGTCAACAAATAATGGAATAAATAAAATAAAATGCAGGCCTTTATTCTTTATATTTTTATTTGTGGTTGTCCAAGTTTTTTTTATAATTTATTTGAATGGATCTTATTCAAATATCAGTCCAGAGAAGGCCTCTGTGGCCTTCCCCATTGACAGAAGTGTTGAACTAATTCCATCCGGCAACACATTTTTGACTAAACAAACTCAAACATAAACTAAGTTCGCCAAATGTTTTGACATTTTTTTGAGAGAATTATTGAGATGAAACTAATTTTCTCACTGTTCACAATTCTACTCTCTAGCATTCAAAGAATTAAAAACCCCATTTAAGTAATTGAACATTTGTATTTATCCCCTATGATGTAAGTGGTTTGCTCCAGAATTGCACCATGGCCTTAGAGTGCTTTCACTAAAACTGTAAAATAGACGGACTACTGAACATGCTCACTGGCCTTTTTAAATCTGGCGGTATCAGTTCATTTCTGATGATGTATAGCCATTATGAAAAATGGCTACTTTAGAAAAACTGATCCTAATAATAATCACACTTACACATTTACATAGTAAATTAGGTTGAAAAAGACACAAGTCCATCAAGTTCAATCTTTGCCTCATTATTAACTAGAAAATGAGAATTATATAAGCCTTCCCAACTCCAAAACAAGTATTAATCTGTTTACCAGAACTTCCTGTTTTACCTACTACTTCAGAGTATAACACTGTATGATTCATTCTTCTTGAAATTAATCTAATCTCTTAAATGCATCTAATGTATCTGCCATTACCATTTAAAGGGATAGTAATATTTCACACAAAAAGCAGCTCAAATTAATCTTCATAATATTTGGGCCATGGAGAGTGTTATGTCAGAGTTGTAGTTCAATAGTAACTGAATGATAAAGTATCCCCTTCCCACACCTTTTACCTAGTGTAAGCCATCTCTCCTCAGATGTGGAATCTGGTCACTTGACTGGAGAACTCTCAGCAAGGGATAATCTTCGTAGTGTGAAAATTGTCTCTCTGCAATCCATTCAGACAGTCTTGCTGGTCTGAAGTGAGAAGTGTTATATCAGTAAAAAGAGCGGGAGGGGGATACTTTATCATTCAATTACTCTTGAACTACAACTCGGACAGTATCGAAATAACACTTTCCACAGCCCAAATACTATGAAGATTAAATCGGACCTGCTTTTTTTTGTGAAACATTACTATCCCTTTAACCCTTTGAGTGCCAGAGGGGTATGCAACGCATTGCAGAGCAATGCGTTGCGTACCCCCTGGTACTCAAAGGGTTAACTTACTATAGCCAGAAAAATCATAATGGCTCCTAATAATGTGCCTTTCCACCTTTGTTCAGTTCTTGATGTCCTGCCCATTGGCAGGTTTTTCAAACTGAAGTTGGCAAAGCATGAGCCAGTTTAAGCCTTTAATGACCAGAGGGTTGCGCAATGTATTGCACACCTGTTAAGGTTATTATTTGCAGTGAGCAAAGTTTGAGGTTCTATTGTCCTGTTAGCAACTGTCAAGTCCACCTCCATTGATCTGACATCAAGGACAGATTGAACATATGTCTTGAGTAAAGGTGCAAGAGCAAGACTTATAGTGGGCCAATACGATTTTCTGGCCAAGTAATTGGTTATTATTAGGATATTTTAGCTCTCTTTAAACACAAAACTTTTATTGTCTTGTGTTTAGAATGGCTTAAAACAGAAGCACATCAAAAGGTGGCTTCACTCCCCCCAAAAACATTCTCCCATTTGCATTTAGATTGTTCACTGCCAACTTATGAATAAGATACTTTCTATGTCAGAGAAAAACCTGACTATTATTTAACACAGTGGCAGTCAAATTACATTTCCATTAAGGCAAGTCCAAGACAATTATCTGGAAAAAAATTTAATAAAGCAACCCACTGTCTGCTAGATTTAATTTCCAGAAGCTAGCTCAGACTAACATTCAAAAGAAGCAAGAGCAAAAAGTGAAAACAAAGAAAAGGCAAATGCTAGACATTGAAGAGAGTGAGAGAAGAACAAACAGGCTAGAAGTAGCAACAGGAGAACAGATAGAATCAACAGTGATTCCTTTTAATTTAAAAGTCAGAATTGAATGTGTCTAACAATTGATAGCAATCACTCATGGTTTTAGAAAGGCAATTATAAAATCTCACATTGAAATTATGGAGGCCATTCACTTCTGCTGCCCTTGAAAGCTCTCTGTGGAGTACAGATATAATACAGACTGAGAAAGTAATCTATTTTATGTTTTGACAGGTACTTCATATGTGACATATTTAACTTATTATGGTGCCCTACCACCTCATTTGAAAATAGATGTGTTATAGTCACACCTACTATGCTGATATTCTAAAGCCAAACAGGGGCACAGAGTCATAACATTTTGGATGCTAGAGATGTCCTCTACTTAAGTGATAGTAATGATTATATTTTTTCTCTCTTGACTGATGTCAGCAATACTCTTACTTGCGCTCTAGTTTTAGAGTTATTTATTTAGTAATGCACTAGGTGGGTTTAAATGGCAAATGTTGGCTTACCATTTAGTCATTCTCAGGAGACACAGATGACATGAAGGAAAGGTGTGGGATTAAAAAATACTCTGAAACTAGTGGCTATTAATATGATAATAATAATATTTAATAATATTATAAATATATATATATATATATATATATATATATATATATATAGCCTTCTTCTGAATTGACAAGGATGATATAACAAGTGCTGAACTTGATGGGCACATGCATCTTTTTCAGCTTCATCAACTTTGTTACTGTGATCATATGTTAAAGGGTGTCACTGGTTATTTTATTGAAAAGAGCTGACTTGATGCAATCTAAAACAGGCAACTGAACTGTACTTGAGTGGACATGCAACAGCAAAACCCCACAGTACAACACAGTTGCATTATCACAGATGAACTAACAGAGAGGAGAAAAAAAAGAACTGTACTACCTTTGTGGAACTGAGTAGCATGTAGCAACAGATAACTTGCTATGCTTGTTTCAGCCCCATCTATTCTCCAAAGTGCTACTCACAATTATTGCTATACATAATGCATGCTGTTTTTTTCTGCAGCATGCCTTCTGAACAGCCTGTTCATAATTACACATTTAGGTTCTTCTTTCAGTCCCCATGTCACTCTTTTGACAATGGTTTCTACAGGCATCTCTTCTAATGGGCAGAACTGGATGTCAGCAATGTCTTGTTTTTGCATGTTCCTGAGCAAAAGGTGCTTGGTCTTGGGTTGATGCTTTCATGTTGTTCAAGATTTATACATTGTTGGCTGTCTTCTAGAAGTTATATTGGACTAGACATTTCTTGTCACATATCTAGCAGTAGCTGGTTACTTCAAATTGCTTCATGATATGCATGTGACACTATTCACTTTGATTCTGTTGATGAAAGTGCAACAGTCTCTTATTTTTGACTAGACCAGTTAGAGATTACATCTCCATATACTCACAGATGTAATCAGGTGTAGATTTATGGTCAGTGATGTCTCCAACTCAATCAGCATCTAAATCTCAAAATAATTTTGCATCTGAGGTTGCTGGCAGTTGTAACTTCATTTGGATTGTTCCCTTTAGATATTGCAGTACTCATTTTGAAGCATTTCAGACAGGTTGGCGGGATGCATCAGCTTCCCAGCATATGATCCCTGCTGCTTCAGCAATATCTGGTCTTGTTACAGTGTATGACTATTACCTTCTGATATTGATCATTGTCGGGCAATAAGCTCTCTGTTCTGCTGTTCTTTGGGTAATCTACTTCCATGGGTGTTTTCACTTTCTTTGCATCTGTTCATTCTATGGAGGGGTACTGCACAGGATCTCATGTTGATCCAATGAACTGAACGCACCGCCAAGGCCATTACATTTCAAGGTTACACATGATATACAACAGATTGATTTTTTGGACTTGAGAGTGTTTATCGAAGGGAACAGATTGGGCTCTACACTATTCAATAAACCTACTGATAGAAACTCTACATTGTATGTGGACCATGATCACCCTCCCTCCCAGACAGGGGTTTTCCCTTACTACCAGTATGTCAGGATGGTTTTCAAACAATGAACAAAATAAGAATCAGTAGACTGACAGAGTAAAAGTGATACATTTATGGGCTAAGTAAGTAGCTTTAGAATGCAAGCTTTCAAGGTAACTTAGGTCTCTTTATTAGGCATGTTATAGAAGGAAAGCAGAATTATGTATCAGCTTTCATTGTATAACACAGACAAAAAGAAAAGCTCAAAAGTGATAAAGATTAACTGGCATATAAATAGCAACAAGGAATGGGAGAGGGCTCTCCATTACCCCCAAACATCAGGCCGAAACCCACACTGCACAGTCTACTAGAGGAACTATTATAGACATTATTATATCTCTTAGCTAATACTTTTTTTAAAGACTCTGGTTTTTGGCCTTTGTATGCTTGCATACACCTTATTTGGTATCAACTACTGTTCCTCTAGTGGCCTGTGGAGGTGGTAATCTCTGCCCAATAAGTGGTTCTGAAAGATTCTTAGTCCTCTTGTGCCAGTATACACTTACTGCAGGCCAAGGAGGTTTCATATGAGGATAGTCCCTCTTTTATTCCTTTTTCAATACAGTTTTGCCTTCTTTGCTTTTAATTGCTAACACATTGGGACCTACAAGGTAATATTCATGTTATATTTAAAGGTCATACTTTAATCTACCCATTTCCATATAAGATCTTCTCAAATATGGGCTAAATCCTCATATTTATTAATAGTTATTATATACTAGTGTAAAAGCCCGTGTACACGGGCCAAGGTCCGGGTAATGTTAACCCTTTGAGTTCCAGAGGAGTACGCAGTGTATTGCATTGATGCAGTCTTGAGTCTCCTCACTCATGCGATGCAATCATGTGCAGTAGAGAGTGCCCGAACGTGCATCATGACAAACATCCTAGCAATTATTACATAACGATGCCTAAGTTACAGCACATATTTGCACACTTGTATAGAGGAGCGCAGTGTTGTTCTTTTTCTTTTCATTCTATAAAATATCTGAAGTTACTCACATAGCTTATAAAGGTATTTAATTAAAGGTATTACTTTAAGTCTACCAGTCTCCTGCTTTTTCTATGGCTAACACAATACCACCTTTTACCTACATCAATATAAGCAGGTATCACAGCAGAAAGAAATTTAAGAAAATTTCATGGAGAGAGTTCAGTCCCTGCAGGAGACTGACATATGGTACAACTGGCACAATGTAAGGAACTAAGCCAGGATCTGATTTTGAATTAACAGAGTAAATCAGACACAAGTCAGAGAATCACTTGTTGTCAAGATCAACAAGTTAATAAAGAGATGTTGGCCTATTATATCTCTGAACTCCAACTTGAGTTTGTATAGACGCCGGCACTCTATATGCAAGAAAGGCGAATAGTACAATACTGTATATAATTCTATACAATTTTTAAATTATGATATTATTATAGTTACAAACAGTATGGTTAGAATGGGAATTTTCCTAATAACCTGACAGAAACACACAAAGAAATTCACCTGTCTCAGTTCCAACTGAGAACTGATGAACGACTGCTGCTTACTGTCCACAGTAATAATGTTTATTAAAACATAGCATAAAAAAGTCTAAAATAAAATATAAAAGGTGTTTCTAATTATTTTACTGCTAACACATCATTGCGTTCTCAAAGAAAATGGCCAAACTCTTGAGTATACTATGCTTTAGCGTGTTTGTTCACACGTTTCATTTCAATAAACATTTTTACTGTGGACACTCCTTCTTCATCCATCTGGAGTACCTCTGTTATCATGAATGGAGAATTTATCTGTGTGTTTCTGTCCAGTCATTGGGAAAATTCCGTCCTGACCATACTGTTTGTAAGTATACTAACAAAACATGCCCATTGCTTTAAGTGGTTTTTTTAACTCATAGAATGCTAGCCGCATGTCCATTGTTAAGTTTCAACAGTTTAAAGCTCTGTTTAACACAAAGGGAATTTTGGGAATTTCTATTTACTCCCTATGGCGCAGCTTGTCTGCACCAGAACTGCACCTTAGGATATGGACTTGATGGGTGCAATGTGTTGGCCACCCATCTGGCACTCAAAGTCTTAATATTAACTTGGCTGAAGGAAAGTGGTCTGGATGGTTAACCTTTGATTCCCCTTCTGTAGTAGGAAGACAACTCCCATTATGATCAATAACATGTGGCTCTCCAGTTGTTGTAAGCCACTTATTGCCCAGCCCTGGACCTAGCCACAAAAACATAACAGTTAATTTGTTTGTATTAAAAACCCCATGTATGGAGGGCCTCACATTGCTGACCCACTGACAGTTTTCAGGCCGCATGTTGGACATGCCTGACTTAATGGATTGAAAGAACCATATAAATCAAAGAGAATATTTATTTGTTCCGTATGGCACAACTGACTTGCCTCTGAATTGTTCACCTTTGCCTGTGCCTAAATACCCTTGAATAATACATTAATTACTGAGGTTTGCCTTTATGGAATTACATTATGGTGTACAATACAGTTATTGTTAGAACTTAGAATAAATTTTTTTAGTGCAACGCCTTTCTAATTTACTAAACTACTTATTCCAAAAAACATCCTCTGTACAATGGGGAAATGCCTTATCTCTACTCCTTGTTCCATGTTATGTTCTTTTAAGGAGCAGAGTAAACTGGTGTAACTAACACTACTGCATTTTTCTGCCCATGCTATACAAAGGAGGTCAGGGCATGCTCCCATTAAAATCATAATGATGGCAGATTGTCTGTGTACATGTGTCACTATGAACCTGTAGATTTGTACATTCCTTCCTCTCTTTGCTTTCTGTCTGTAATATCACACTAGTATGAATTTTGCTTCCTAAGATTTTATTTGTTTTCTGAAGTAATCCATATCATAGAATTATAGTTTGTAATGTATCCATTCCTATATGATCTACTACATAGAAAATGTGTCAGAGCCTGATATATACTTTAATACAGAGTGTAGTAATATAATGTTCCTCTTAATATGACACTGGTGAAGCCTGCTAAAGACTTGTGTATTTTCTTTGATGTGCAGATGCATTTCCCATATTGCATTGGTTTTGCTGAGGTAAAACAACTGAAAAGCATTTTTAGCCACAGTGATCAGGCACTTTTCATAAATTTTTTAAAAGCTTCCACAAAAATAGCAAATGTTTTATGCGTCTGAAGGAACAATAATAAGATCTCATAATGGAGAGATGAAAAAATAACAATTTTCAGTTTGTCCTCGCCACTAACCCATTTTCAATTTGTTTTTCTTCTGCTTCTGCCCTTTGCAATTTTGCTTTTTCTCTGCCATAAAACATTTCTAATCTAGATCACTAGATGTGGGAAATGCACAGCATCTAAAGACTGTTTTGAAAAAAGACAAGATAAACAAATATGAAACCTATTTGAATTTGAAAAGAGGTGGACTCTTTCCAAAAGATCTCCTGGGTAAAACCCACCAACTGTATAATTTTCTGGTAAAGATTAAAACATATGAACTGAAATTACAATAGTTTAATCCTGTGGCGATTTTGATGAACAATAAATCAATAGACAACAAACTAGTTTAAATTTATCACACACTGTTATTATGTCCCTTATGAACCCTTCGAATGCTACTAACGTCTCTAACACATTATGAAGCAATGTACTAAAGGCATCTCTAGCACCCTGCACTAGTTATGCATAGTGATAAATTTTAGTCAAAGTGTTAGCGCTGGATGCTAAAGACATCCCCAAGGCATTGTAAAGCATCCAAAAACAATTTAATTATGGCCTAGACTGGATTGCAGTTGATGAAAGTTTTCAATGCTTTTAGCTAACAGATTCTCATTGAAGTCTATTGGGAAATGTATAGGTAAAACCTGTGAAGAACCATTACTTAGCACATTCTTAGTTTAAGCCTTTAAGGAACAGAGGGGTGTCCAAGACATTGCAAAGCCTTGCACACCCCTTTTGTCCTTAAAGGCTTAATTCTTTGAATACAAAATGATAAGGCACAATCGGGGAGATGTATAAAACTGGAGTTACAAAGAAAGTGTCTGTAAAAGTGTCTCAAAGCGACATAACTTTATGTACAAACATCTAACGACATTTTGCTAAGTGCTAACTCCAATTAGTTGACTTTTTTGAAGAGTGGAGTAGAAATGGTCTTGGCCAGATAAGAATTATGTCCCAGTGTATTTATAAAGAAATTCGCTAATTGCGCCAAAAATAAATCCAGTTTTAGGGATTAAATCATAACGCCAGGTAAAACCTGTTCTTATTGGAAGTATATAATAATGCTATGTGTGCGAATATATATTCGCAGGTGTGAATATTCGCCGAATATTCTCAAAATATTCTCAGACAGACATATTTATAAACCTGACTTTATTTCTTTATAAATATGACCAGTTGTGAATTTTATCGACAATTCTTAAGAATACACTAAGAAGGCTTTTTATACATCACCCCGAATATAACTAACTCATGCTATATTTGAACATTTCTTTCTCTTGATGGAAGGAAAAAGCCTACTGCTGAGCATAAGACAAATCTGCATCATCGCCAATAGTCTGATTGTGAAACCATTCACTCCAAACAAAAGAAAAATATTAAAAGAAATCAGAAATTATATTAAGTTTGTACCAATTCGTAGCAATGTCTTCCAGGTTAACTAGTGTATAGCACAGTGGTCTCAAATTGTTACACCAAATCTTGACCTTCTGACCCTGCTCCTACTGGATTGGCTATGGATCCTTTTTAGATGCATCACTTCCCTTCTCTGATGCCTGTTTTTCAAACCTAGTTTGTGAGTTGGCTAGTTACTTTGAATCCTGAATTTTTTATGACCTGAATCTGCTGTTTGACTACTTTTCTGGATCCACCCTGGTACCTTGCTGTGTGATTACCTGGTCTTTTGATCTTAGCTGCCTCTGTGACTATCCTCTTGCGTTTTCCCTCAGGTATCATCTGCTGAGTCCTCCCATTGCTGACTCGGTCTGCCTCTGACTAGTTGTCACATTTTTTTGATGAACACTCAGACCCGATTGGTAAGGTTAAAATAACTTTATTAAGAAAAAGTACATACAGTAAGTTAGACCCACAAGCCCACAATAATAGAACATATATTGCGATAACAAGCTAGTCCCTTGGGATAAAGGGAGAGATGGAGACAACAGCTGGCTGGAGAGAGCTCTGGTCTTGAATCCAAATGACTGGAGGCACACAAACTATAGGCAACCAAACCCTAGCAGACTAGGGGCTAGCGGAGGCTACGCAGCCCAAGTACTGGCGGCAGGAACCTAGATCACTAGGAGTACACAAGTAGGTAACTGGCACGAGACCCAGATGCCTGGGAGACACTGAATCCAGCAGCAACGAGGCAACACTGACCCTAGGGACTAGGGTCACAGTAAGACCAAGGCAACCGCTTCTGGTAAGAAAACCCTAGAACGCTAGGGATGGATCAAGACACACTACACGAAGGCAACTTGTGTCCCCGCACACGTGCAAGGTTTAATGTCACGCAACTGCTGGCTCTTGAACCTTGTAGCTACTGCAGGAGGGAATGAAGCACTGACCCTGCCTAGAGGATCTAGACACTGAAAGGGTCTTGAGGTAACTCCCAGAGTGAAGTCTGCAACTCCCACAGGGAATGAGCCGAGCTATGAAAGTGGAGGAGGACACAGATGGAGATCAGAGTAACTCAGTCAGCACTCTACAGCACTGAACCGGTACTTCGCGTGTGCACACCGCCGGCAGCGGTTATCCAGTATAAGCGGCTATAGCACAAATGCTCAGCCTACGGTCGGCAAGACAATGGAAGTGCCTTGCGGCGCTACTACAGACAAGTGCAACAGAAGGCAGCAGAGTGGAATGCTAGCCAGATAGAGGCAACAGAACGGGTTCTAGCCAGGCACAGTTAGCAACGGAGCGGGTTCTCAGCCAGGTACTATCAGCAACATAGCAGGTTCTCAGCCAGATCAGTCAGCAACGGAGTGAGTTCTCAGCCAGATCAGTCAACAACGGAGCGGGTTCTCAGCCAGATAAGTCAGCAACAGAGTGGGTTCCCAGCCAGATCAGTCAGCAACGGAGAGGGTTCTCAGACAGATCAGTCAGCAATGGAAACAGCAACGCAGGATGCACAGGAATGTCGTCAGGCAGGCCAGGTCATACACGATCAGAGCAAAAACAGGAACTAATGTCAGGAACAGGTACACCACGAAAGGGTGCCTCAGTATAGACATGACAGAGTATATAAAGGCTGGCCCTGGGTGGAGTCAGGATCACAAGACCAATAAGAGAGAGGCAGTGAATCAGGAATAATAATGTCGCCGCCTGCGGCCATGAGCACGGGCACCATGATACTAGTCCTCTGTCTCATCGGTCATGTACTCCTTCTCCTCTTCTGAGCTTCTGGACATGGCCCTGTGCCTCCGCATCACCCGGTGAGTGCCCTACTGATCTGTGCTGGGTTCGGGACTCTCACCTGGCAACATTTGTTTCTATTTTGGGAACGCTCTCTGCTGGACCCAATCGCTGGGTGCAGACGGTGCTTAAGGGACAGAGCTCCCTAATATATTTCAGCATCTTTCTGGGCCATTCTACCTTCAGTCGATCTGGATGTTTCATTTTGCCCCTTTTTGTTTACTATCCCTTTGCCATAGATAGATGGCCAAGTAGTTTGTGTCAAGTGTGTGACTTGGGCTGATTCCTGCTTCTCTCGTGGCAGCATTTTTCTTGCTTTATCTGCGATCGCAAAGAGAAGGACTGAATCTGAGCCACCTCCATCTGGTCCCATTTATCAGGATCTTACCTACAGCCCCTGTCGCCGCTGCTGAGCTCTGTTTCAGCCTTTCTGGCTTCACTCTCATCAGCCCCTGTGGCTGCACCAAGGCATCTCTTGCCTCCAGGCAGTACTAGACACTGTAGCCATTTCTATTCAGGAGTGCTATACCTGTGCAGGTCTTCCACTCCTTTTTACTATCAGGGGATGGGGGCTCAGCTGGCAGACCTCTTTTAGGGTATATCTCTGACATCTCAGGAGTAATCTTTTTTCACATCACAGACTATCATTCTTACTTGGATTGCTGGTTTCACCTTCAAGATCAATCAGGATGGATACCCGTATAAATGAATAGTTTTCCTAACTACCTTCGGCCCTGTTTTCAGTCTGAGGAGGACCCATTCTGGTCCCAGCCCTGGCTCAACTGGGGTCAGACATCTGGCTTTGCAGCTAGCACCTTTACGCCAGCTACAGCTACAGCAAGTGTTCTCTAATACGACTCCTCCGTTCACCAGCACTGCACTCAATCCTTCAGACTCAAGCTCCTCTTCTCTGAAGGTACTGAGAATTCATTTTTGCTCCGCAACTGTGGCTGGAGGAGCTAACACAACTAGGATGTGTCACTGCACCAGTTCATATAGTTTATTATTTAACTCCCTAAATACTAGAAAGATCTCCTACTCTTTGTGAACCAATACACTGAGATTTCTCTAGTAGAGATGGGCAAAACTGTTTGCCTCAAAAGTGAAGCAGGATAAAAAGGACACTTCCCACCGTACGGGAAATTTTTCTCAAAAAGTGCAGATTTTTGCACTTTATACTGGCTAGCTCAATGCATTGAAATTAATGGTAGGAACTGTGGCAAATTTTCTTTCTTTTCCCACAGGCATTGTATAAAAGGGGAGTCAGGTGCCCTCAGAATGTAATTTCTGTTTTCCTCAGTGTCCAATCCACAGCATAGACTGTGGGTAATTTGCTCTGCCCTCTAGCTGGTAGGACCAATGTAAAGATTTTAAATACTGCTAACTCCCTCCCCTTATTCAGTTATTTGGTCTTACCAAGCTGGAGGATGGAGTAACGTGTCTCTCCTTCTACCTTGTTTAAATATATGACCTAGAACCAAAAGAAAGCTGTCATACCGGTTATGTGGCATGCCTCACCGCAGCCACATGGATTGCACTATTTTTATGATTGAGTCAGGCTTCCAGTACTCCTGCAGGCAACCCAAAGTTTGGCGGCACCTGGCCAGTCACCATAGCACAGTGCCCAACGTCTCTCTCTGCCTCCTGTTGCTCCCATGCTTCCTGAAGGCGAGCGAGCAGGAGCTTCATGTTGACTGAAGAGGAAGTCTGTTGGAAACTGGAAGCGCATCATGCAGTTCACCACTGGAACACTGGAACAGTGTGTGGAAGCAGTGAACCGTAATGAAAGGGCAGTCTAGATGGGATGGCGTCCTCTACAACTGTAAGTCTCAATGAATACATGCTGTTACTTGATCTTACATGCTGTAATACTGAGATATACTGACATATACTGACATAAACTGTAAAATACTGTTTTTCAGTTTGTATGTTCCTGCATATTTATGGCTTGCTGTCTCAGTCTTAATTGGTATTAGAATATGTCTAAAGAACAAAAGTCTGACAAACCTAAACCAATAGATACCTCTAAAGAAGAAAAGTCTACCCCAAGATAAAAACATGCTTGGCCTGTGACCAAAAACTTCTGTTAACAGATCCTGCTAAACTGTGTATTGAATGTCTAAAAAGGTCAGCTACTAGTGAGATGCCTGCCCAGTTCCAAGACTTTTTAGGCTTGATGAGGAGTTCCATGCAGGAAACATTCACTTCAATGCAGGAAGCCGCTAGAAAGCTAGAAAGACACACTACACGAAGGCAACTTGTGTCCCCGCACACGTGCAAGGTTTAATGTCACGCAACTGCTGGCTCTTGAACCTTGTAGCTACTGCAGGAGGGAATGAAGCACTGACCCTGCCTAGAGGATCTAGACACTGAAAGGGTCTTGAGGTAACTCCCAGAGTGAAGTCTGCAACTCCCACAGGGAATGAGCCGAGCTATGAAAGTGGAGGAGGACACAGATGGAGATCAGAGTAACTCAGTCAGCACTCTACAGCACTGAACCGGTACTTCGCGTGTGCACACCGCCGGCAGCGGTTATCCAGTATAAGCGGCTATAGCACAAATGCTCAGCCTACGGTCGGCAAGACAATGGAAGTGCCTTGCGGCGCTACTACAGACAAGTGCAACAGAAGGCAGCAGAGTGGAATGCTAGCCAGATAGAGGCAACAGAACGGGTTCTAGCCAGGCACAGTTAGCAACGGAGCGGGTTCTCAGCCAGGTACTATCAGCAACATAGCAGGTTCTCAGCCAGATCAGTCAGCAACGGAGTGAGTTCTCAGCCAGATCAGTCAACAACGGAGCGGGTTCTCAGCCAGATAAGTCAGCAACAGAGTGGGTTCTCAGCCAGATCAGTCAGCAACGGAGAGGGTTCTCAGACAGATCAGTCAGCAATGGAAACAGCAACGCAGGATGCACAGGAATGTCGTCAGGCAGGCCAGGTCATACACGATCAGAGCAAAAACAGGAACTAATGTCAGGAACAGGTACACCACGAAAGGGTGCCTCAGTATAGACATGACAGAGTATATAAAGGCTGGCCCTGGGTGGAGTCAGGATCACAAGACCAATAAGAGAGAGGCAGTGAATCAGGAATAATAATGTCGCCGCCTGCGGCCATGAGCACGGGCACCATGATACTAGTCCTCTGTCTCATCGGTCATGTACTCCTTCTCCTCTTCTGAGCTTCTGGACATGGCCCTGTGCCTCCGCATCACCCGGTGAGTGCCCTACTGATCTGTGCTGGGTTCGGGACTCTCACCTGGCAACATTTGTTTCTATTTTGGGAACGCTCTCTGCTGGACCCAATCGCTGGGTGCAGACGGTGCTTAAGGGACAGAGCTCCCTAATATATTTCAGCATCTTTCTGGGCCATTCTACCTTCAGTCGATCTGGATGTTTCATTTTGCCCCTTTTTGTTTACTATCCCTTTGCCATAGATAGATGGCCAAGTAGTTTGTGTCAAGTGTGTGACTTGGGCTGATTCCTGCTTCTCTCGTGGCAGCATTTTTCTTGCTTTATCTGCGATCACAAAGAGAAGGACTGAATCTGAGCCACCTCCATCTGGTCCCATTTATCAGGATCTTACCTACAGCCCCTGTCGCCGCTGCTGAGCTCTGTTTCAGCCTTTCTGGCTTCACTCTAATCAGCCCCTGTGGCTGCACCAAGGCATCTCTTGCCTCCAGGCAGTACTAGACACTGTAGCCATTTCTATTCAGGAGTGCTATACCTGTGCAGGTCTTCCACTCCTTTTTACTATCAGGGGATGGGGGCTCAGCTGGCAGACCTCTTTTAGGGTATATCTCTGACATCTCAGGAGTAATCTTTTTTCACATCACAGACTATCATTCTTACTTGGATTGCTGGTTTCACCTTCAAGATCAATCAGGATGGATACCCGTATAAATGAATAGTTTTCCTAACTACCTTCGGCCCTGTTTTCAGTCTGAGGAGGACCCATTCTGGTCCCAGCCCTGGCTCAACTGGGGTCAGACATCTGGCTTTGCAGCTAGCACCTTTACGCCAGCTACAGCTACAGCAAGTGTTCTCTAATACGACTCCTCCGTTCACCAGCACTGCACTCAATCCTTCAGACTCAAGCTCCTCTTCTCTGAAGGTACTGAGAATTCATTTTTGCTCCGCAACTGTGGCTGGAGGAGCTAACACAACTAGGATGTGTCACTGCACCAGTTCATATAGTTTATTATTTAACTCCCTAAATACTAGAAAGAT
Source organism: Rhinophrynus dorsalis (assembly GCA_037306005.1). Lineage (NCBI taxonomy): Eukaryota > Metazoa > Chordata > Amphibia > Anura > Rhinophrynidae > Rhinophrynus > Rhinophrynus dorsalis. Next base: position 379,007,338 of record CM074719.1, read on the forward strand.
CTCCTACTCTTTGTGAACCAATACACTGAGATTTCTCTAGTAGAGATGGGCAAAACTGTTTGCCTCAAAAGTGAAGCAGGATAAAAAGGACACTTCCCACCGTACGGGAAATTTTTCTCAAAAAGTGCAGATTTTTGCACTTTATACTGGCTAGCTCAATGCATTGAAATTAATGGTAGGAACTGTGGCAAATTTTCTTTCTTTTCCCACAGGCATTGTATAAAAGGGGAGTCAGGTGCCCTCAGAATGTAATTTCTGTTTTCCTCAGTGTCCAATCCACAGCATAGACTGTGGGTAATTTGCTCTGCCCTCTAGCTGGTAGGACCAATGTAAAGATTTTAAATACTGCTAACTCCCTCCCCTTATTCAGTTATTTGGTCTTACCAAGCTGGAGGATGGAGTAACGTGTCTCTCCTTCTACCTTGTTTAAATATATGACCTAGAACCAAAAGAAAGCTGTCATACCGGTTATGTGGCATGCCTCACCGCAGCCACATGGATTGCACTATTTTTATGATTGAGTCAGGCTTCCAGTACTCCTGCAGGCAACCCAAAGTTTGGCGGCACCTGGCCAGTCACCATAGCACAGTGCCCAACGTCTCGCTCTGCCTCCTGTTGCTCCCATGCTTCCTGAAGGCGAGCGAGCAGGAGCTTCATGTTGACTGAAGAGGAAGTCTGTTGGAAACTGGAAGCGCATCATGCAGTTCACCACTGGAACACTGGAACAGTGTGTGGAAGCAGTGAACCGTAATGAAAGGGCAGTCTAGATGGGATGGCGTCCTCTACAACTGTAAGTCTCAATGAATACATGCTGTTACTTGATCTTACATGCTGTAATACTGAGATATACTGACATATACTGACATAAACTGTAAAATACTGTTTTTCAGTTTGTATGTTCCTGCATATTTATGGCTTGCTGTCTCAGTCTTAATTGGTATTAGAATATGTCTAAAGAACAAAAGTCTGACAAACCTAAACCAATAGATACCTCTAAAGAAGAAAAGTCTACCCCAAGATAAAAACATGCTTGGCCTGTGACCAAAAACTTCTGTTAACAGATCCTGCTAAACTGTGTATTGAATGTCTAAAAAGGTCAGCTACTAGTGAGATGCCTGCCCAGTTCCAAGACTTTTTAGGCTTGATGAGGAGTTCCATGCAGGAAACATTCACTTCAATGCAGGAAGCCGCTAGAAAGTGTCCAAGAATCTTGGACCTAGATGAAGGACCCTCCAGGGCCCATGAGGAGGAAGAGGACGTTTTTCTGGAGAACGAATCTGGTACCTCTTCAGCCGAAGAAGGTGAAATAACTGATGACACGGGCAATTTTTCATTAGATAGAATAGATAACCTAGTTAAGGCAATGAGAAAGTCTCTGGGTCTCTCTGAGGTGCAAAAGGACCTTAACATTATTGACACTGCATTTGTGGGTATCAAGAAATCATTAAAAACAAGGAAATAGTGCTACAACGCTAGCAGGAATGTAAATTCAGGTATTTCATATATATAGGTCATACAGACCAGCAGCTAAAAGGTGGACTCACCAATATCCGAGGGTGCCCATGCTCTGTAGGTTCTCCAAGCCTAGGTACGTCAATATTGCAAAAAGAAACAATTCAGGCGGCACTCCATAAAGCATACCGGTGTAGTTAAAAAACATCATAATTTATTGATAAAATTAAAAAATGACATGAAGACATCCACACAACAGGACAAAGCAAAGGGACGTGCAGGTGGACCTACATCGTCTAACGCGTTTCACGTTTAAAAAAGCGCTTAATCATAGACATGTTTGCACTAAGACAAATCAAACAATATGTAACCAGTACAATTTAAGATTTAAACACAAACAATAGACACCTGATAACATCCCATTCAATTGGGCCAGACCCTGCACAAACCGACAAATCATGTCAGAAGTGCAAAAGTTAACCCATTATACATATTACAATGATATCTGAGAACGAGGGCATAAATCATACCTTTATATCACATCAACATATATAAACATATATATCTATCTATAAAGGAATAAAATATTAATAGCTGAAATTCCTCTCCCTTTCTCTCCTCAACACCGAAGAGACAACAAACTATATAAATATTGCATATATACATCAAAAGGATACAAAAGGATACACAATAACTCTCCATGAACATAAAGCCAATTGTTAAACAATATGACTAATGTCCCATTCATGGTTTAACCCCTGTGGGTGGCGAGTGCCTAGTTGAAAAATCCAAAAAGCTTCTCTTTTATTAATCAAACTAAGCAAATCCCCTCCTCGCCACAGTGATTTAACTCTTTCAATACCTTGAAAAGATACACAGCTTAAGTCTACATTATGCATCTCAGAAACATGCTTTGCAATTGCAGAAGTCTGGCAATCCTTAGATATTTGATAAAGATGCTCCCTAACTCTCATTTTCAGAGGATGTATAGTACGCCCTACATATTGGATAGAGCAAATACAACACGTAAACAAATAAATGATGCGTGTTGCAATTGATATAATCCTTGATTGGATATATTTTAGCATCTATTGTACACTTAAAATCTTTTGCAACACGCATCACGCAGCAACATTTACATTTATTGTTTCCACATCTGTAACTACCAAGTACATTGAGCCACGAACCCTATACCCCATTACCTATAGTGATTCCTCTTCTAGCACTAAAGCCACAACCATCCTTCAAGATCTTTTCAAGAATCGGATCCGTATATAACATAGGTAACAAAGATCTCACTATCTTACAAATATCTGAATACTGGCAACTATAAGTAGTTATAAATCTAATCTGCCTATCAGATCTTCCATGCATTTTATTGTACTTATAATCTGGGTGAATAAGATCACTTCTGGATTTAGATGATGCATATTCAAATGCCTTTTTAAGAACATTCCCTGTCATATCCTCGCATCTGGAACCTTTTAAAAAGATCCCCAGATGCCCTGATAAAATCTGCCTCAGAGGAACAGTTGCGGCGAAGCCGCAAATATTGACCCCTGGGAATGTTGGAAATAAGATGTCATGGATGTGAAGACTGGGCATGCAAAAGGCAATTCCCGGATACCGGTTTCCTATATATGGTAGTGTTGATCTTCTGAGTCAAGACATCTCCATTTAAAGTGAGGCCCAGGAAGGAGATAGTACTACTTTCATGTTGATAAGTAAACGACAAATTCAAATGATTATCATTAAGATACGCCATGAAAGAGACCACCTCGTCCCTAGACCCCAACCAAATAAATAACAGGTCATCTATGTATCTTCCATACCACAAAATCCTCCCCCCGAAGGTATTACCATCTCCAAAGATGTGGGTAGACTCCCACCACCCCATATAGAGGTTAGCGAGTGATGGAGCAAAAGTAGCCCCCATTGCCACCTTCTTTTTATCAAGAAATCATGCCCCCAAATACTGGTTCACCATTCCATCCAGGAAAATGTTACGTCCGAATGGAAACAAGCAGATAAATGTAGTTCCATTTCAAGACATTTTCAATGTATGTATCCATTTTTCGATGAGGACACCTCAATTTGGCATTCACCACCTAAAGTAGACGCTGCTATAGCTCAGACATCTAGGAGCACAACTATTCTGCATGAAGATGGTTCTACTCTGTGCGATCAAATGGACAAGCGGGCAGATAGCTTTCTGAAAAAACAGTTTGTTACTATTGGACAAAACCTAAAAAACTGCCACAGCAATGGCCTCTATCTTCCGTGCCATGCGCATTTGATTCACGGAACATGAACAAAAAATTGAATCTTCAGTTTCCAGAAGCAGAATGCTGAAGGATCTTGAAGTTATGAAAGACGCGATAAACTATTCCTGTGATGTGTCTTCTCCATCAAGACCCTTGGACATTGGAAATTATAAAAAAGGCATATGCACTGGAATTTCAATCTGTCCCAAGAAAACACCAATTCCAAACATTAGTGGTGAGGCAAAAGACAAGGATCCATCAGATGAGACAATCAATCCAGCTGTTCATATAAAACCAAGTTATAGAGGAAGTTCCCCTACAACAGAGATTCACATGCTTTTTACACTATTTCCAGTTACCAAGCCTACCAGGGACTTACGACTCATACTAGATCTCAAAAAATTGAACACCTTCCTTCAGATAAAACAGTTCAAGATGGAGACAGTATTGTCAACACTGAAGCTGATGCTCTCTCAAGCATATCTCACCAGTCTGGATTTACAGGATGCATATCATCACATCCTCATCAGGGAATCTCATCACCAGTACCTGAGGTTTCAAGTGTTTGGGAAGCATTATCAATGCAGAGTCCTTTGCTTTGGCCTAGCATCAGCTCCGAGGATCTTCACCAAAATCTTGGCAGTAGCCATGGCAGAACTCAGGTTATTCCATCAAGTCAAAGTGATACCTTATCTGGACGATAACCTGATTCTGGAATCATCCAGGGAGAAGTCAGTACTAAGCACTCACCTTTGCATGCAATTTCTAACAGGATTGGGTTGGATGATCAACCAACAGAAGAGTGCTCTATCTCCCTCCCAGAAACTCATATTTCTGGGGATAGAATTTGACACGAATCAAGGAAAAGCCACTCTTACTCTAGACAGGCAGAATCGTATCCACCACGCTGTATCGGTGTTCTGTCAAAAGAAAGTACACTGCTTGAGGAGTTTTCAGCTCCTTCTAGGGCATATGTCCTCCTCATTACAAATTCTTTCCTGGGCTCGGGTTCATACCCGTCACACTCAGGAGAACTTCCTGGAATTGTACAAAAAAGATCCATTCAACCCCAACCTGAAAATCCCTGTTTTTCAACAGACAAGGAAGAAGTTACAATGGTGGACTCAGAGAAGTCATCTCTCAAAATGCAAGCCTCTGCTGGAACTAGACTGGATCATCATCCACACGGATGCCAGCAATTCAGGATGGGGGGGAATATGGAATCAACAGGCAATTCAGGGCAGTTGGTCAGCTCACGAATCAAGGCTTCATATAAACATGAAAGAACTACTAGCAGTATAGAAAACACTCATCTATTTCAGCACCCAGCTGCAGAAAAAAGCTGTCCAGATCAGATCAGACAGTGTGCCTGCTGTCCAGTACCTGCTGAACCAGAGTGGAACCAGAAGCAAGCAATTGAACAACCTAGCTCAAAGAATATTGTATTGGGCAAATCATATCTGCTGGCTCTAACCACATCCTTCCTGTCGGGAAGACTGAACGTCAAGGCAGGCTTCTTAAGTTGCCACAAGCTAGATCCAGAGGAGTGGAGATATTCAGATATTCAGTCAAGTGGTCGAACATCTAGGCGAACCATCAGTGGATCTCATGGTGACAAGACAAAACAAACATTGTCAACGGTTCATATCCCATTGGTGAGACCCTCAAGCGCTTGCACAGGACGCATTAAAAGTTCCATGGAAGTTCCATCTAGCATATGTGTTTCCACCTGTACCTCTCATCACGGACGTAATCCGCAAAATAAGAAGAGACAAGGCAGAAGTAATACTGATTGCACCAAACTGGCCTTGAAAGTCTTGGTACACCAATCTTCTTCAACTGTCAGTTCATAGACCACTCCTTCTACCAATCACCCATGATCTCCTCACTCAGGGGCCACTAGTTCATCCCGACACAGTCATCTTCAAGCTCAAGGCCTGGAGGCTGAGCGGGAATCCCAAAGACTTCAAGGGGTGTCAGAGGCAGTCATTGACACTATATTGCAGGGAAGAAAATCTTCTACTACAAAAATTTACTACAGAGTGTGATCCATTTTCTATAACTGGTGCACCAAGCACAACCTTGATTGCACCTCTCTGTCTTCACAAGCAGTCCTGGACATACTGCAGAAGGGATTCCAAAAGGATTTAAAGTCTGCCTCCCTCAGAGTACAAGTATCCACCATATCAGCAGTCTTGGCTACCCCGTTTGCTGACAAGAATCTTATTAAAATATTTGTGTCATTAGTTTCAAAAATAAAACCAACAATTAGAGACATTGTTCCACGATGGGACTTGAATATTGTCCTTCAACAACTGGCATCACACCCATATTTTGAACCATTAGATGCAGTTTCATTAAAGAATCTCACCCTAAAAACCGTATTCCTCACTGTGGTCACATCTGCCAAGCGGATGAGTGAATTATAGGCCCTGGTTGCCAGTGCACCTTTTTTGGTCTTTCACCAAGACAAAGTAGTCCTGTGGCCAAAGTTATCTTTTAGGTCAAAGGTTGTCTCCCAGTTTCACATCAACCAGGAAATTGTGTTGCCATCCTTTTGCCCAAATCCCACTCATGAGCTTGAAAAGAACCTTCACAACCTAGATCTTATTCGTTGCCTGCAAATCTATCTGACCAGAAAGCAGTTATGGAGAAAGACAGATGCACTTTTTGTCATTTTTCTGTCAAGTTTAAAGGCACAGCAGCCTCCAAACCATCAATATCACGTTGGATAAGTGATTGTATTCAGTTGGCGTATGACTCTGCACAATTGGAGCCTCCCAAAGGTATCAAAGCACATTCCACTCATGCCATGGCAACATCATGGATGCTGAAAGCCTCAGCATCACCAGAAGAGATCTGCCAAGCCGCAATCTGGTCTTCTGTATCTACGTTCATAAAGCACTATAGATTGGATATCCAGGCTTTGGAAGAAGCAAAATTTGGACGGAAAGTGCTTGAAGCAGCCATTCCAGTCTAACATTTGCACCAACCTTTCCCTATCTGCTGAGGTACTGCTTTGGTAAGTCCCACAGTCTATGCCGTGGATTGGACACAGAGGAAAAGGTGAAATTTACTCACCAATATTTTCCTCAGTGTCCTTCCACGGCAACCCACCCTATGTTGATCATTTGGTATGATATCATTCCAGTGCACTTGTCTCTACTACCCTTGTGCTGATATTTGTTCCTGGCTCTCTAACCTCTTTTATATTATGTCTTGCAGCTCGGACAACTATATAACTAATAAGGGGAGGAAGCTAGCAGTATTTAAAATCTTTGCATTGGTCCTACCAGCTGGAGGGCGGAGCCAATTACCCACAGTCTATGCCATGGAAGGACACAGAGGAAAAACAAATATCAGTGAGTAAATTTCACCTTTTTGTTAGAAAGAGAGAAAGCAGAGCAATTTTGCGGCTATTGAGGATATCAAATACATTCAAATTGTATTGTAGTTTAGGGATTCATGTAGGCAGGACATTTGTTCTCTGCAGTAGGGGAGTCTGCAGTACTCTGGAAAACTGTGAAAGGAGAAAGGAGGTTGATTAAAAATACCCCAGAATCTTGGTTGACTGTGATAGACAGCTATGATCTAAGTTCCTTCCTGATCTTACTGTTATTTCTGTGCTAGGGTAAGGTAATCTGGAATGTGAGAAGGGACATTTATTCCAATACCATCATATTTTGTGTGACTCAGAAGACACAGGTAGCTGTGATTTAAGTTGCTTCCTCATCTGTCTGTTTTCTCTGTGTTATGGGAGTCTGGGGGTGCATGAAGGGAGCAAAGGAGATTTACCCTAAATGCCCCCAAAATTTTGTGTGACTAAATGGGAAGACACAGACAGCTGTGATCCAAGTTTATTTCTGATCTTATTGTTATCTATATGCTAGGGGATCTGGGGTTTGTGTCAAGGGATCAAAGGAGATTTACCCGAAATACCCCAAAGGTTTATTTGACTGAATGGGAAGTCACAGTATCACGGTGCCCGTGTTATCGCTGGCGACATTATGACCAGTGCTACTTCCTGATTCCTTTTATTGGCTAACGTGGTTTTTCTCTGTCCAGTGCTAGCCCTTAAATACTGAGCCCTGTCACTTCTGCAGTGCCCTTTTGTGGGGTTCCTGTTGCTAGCGCTTGTTCCTATATTCGTGTGAATCCTGTGTATGACCAGGACTGCCTGAATACTCTGCTTGTATACGTTCCTGCTCTGTGTATCAACCCGGCCTGGCTGACGTTCCTGCTCTGTGTACCGACTCGGATTGACTGACGTTCCTGCTCTGTGCATCGACCCGGCCTGGCTGACGTTCATGCTCTGTGTACCGACCCGGTTTGGCGGACATTCCTGCTCTGTGTACCGATCCAGCCTGGCTGACGTTCCTGCTCTGAGTATCTATCTGGCCTGGCTCACTGCTCCATCCGGTGATCTGGTGAGGGGCTGTCCTCCGGTATCCTCTCTGTCTACGGACAGATCCTCTGGTTGCCTCGTTTGCTGCTACGGCAGTCTAGTTACTGTGACCTAGTCACTGAGTTTGTGCCTCGTGATCCTACACCCCGGTGCTGGAGATCAGGTTGCACCACGGTACGCTTGACCTGTTCACCGCTTACAAGCTGAGGTTGGTTTGTTCCCTGGGTGCCTCATGTTGTCCCCACTATCTGGTCTGAGCATTCATTAAACCCTTGTGGGTTGGTGCCATTGCACATTGGGTCACAGTCAATTGCAGTCTCAGTTTGGTGTTACTCTGTGCCTACAGTTTCAGGCCTTCTCTAACTGTTCCGACAGTCTGCCACTTGTCCAGGGCCTTCATTTACTCCTGTGTGGCCTCAGTCGCTATTGTGTCACTCTCTGCATAGTGAGTGTCCTGTGGGCCTTTGCGCTATTAGGGCCTGTCTGTACCTCTTTGCCTAATAGCAACCATTTCTCCACTGTCTCGTTTTGGATTCACACTAACTGTAACCTGACCTGTGGCAGTGTTGTACCTTCGTGCCTCACTGGACCCGTGTGGGTTATTGATTTCTACTGTAACCTGACCTGTGGCAGTATTATATTTGTCTATATATATATACTGGAAGCATGTGGGTTATTGATTTCTACTGTAACCTGACCTGTGTCAGTATTATATTTGTCTATATATACTGGACCCGTGAGGATTATTCTAATTCCTGTGTTTTTTTCAATAAAACTGTCTTTTTACCTAACCTTCCGTGTCTGAGTGTCCATAAAACCGTTATACACAGGCACTTGTGATCCAGATTACTTCTGATCTGGCTGTTATCTCTGTTTTAGAGAATTCTGGGGGAAGAAGTAGTTGCACATGAAGTCTGTTTCTCTGTGGATGTTGATAAGCATAGTTAGGAAAAAAAATAATAAAAATTAAAAATTCGATATAGGTGACAGGGACTCTGACATGAAATGTGACTAAGACAGATCAATACTAGAAGAGTTATAGCATCCTTTAAAGAGCAAGATATCACACACACACACACATTAGTTCTGTTGTGTTCTTCAGTGTGAACTAATGTCCAGAACGCTAACTAGTCACAGGGGTATGGTGAAAGGAGTAGTAGCAGTGCAGGGATGTGTTAGTAAGGTGGTAGTCCAAAAACTGACTGCAGCCATGGTTTCTGCAGCATGTGTAACACATTATGATGTTCCTTCTTCTCCTGAGGATGCAGATTATCAGAGTCCCATAAAAAGTTCCACCACTACCAGAAATATTAAAAAACATGTAAAAACACAGGACACTACAACTAGTTAAATTGTAGGGTTGATGGTATGATGGAAGAAGGAAACATAAAGATTGTATGCACGTCAAATCATGAGTTTTACAAATATGCAACCTATGACTTGCTACAAATAAAACAGTGGGGTTTAGTTTCATGTTTTTGGTCAAAGGCATGGAAGGCTCACTTGATAGAGGAAGATGTAGCTGTTCAACCAACCATGCCACTCCACGCTCATCTGGGGAAGAAAGCTTCAAGTTGTACTGAAAGGTTCTGTGGAATCATCAGCACTACTATCTAATTTGCCTGGTGGCAAGGCACTGACTGGGGCTCCACTGCAGTGCTGCTGCTAGTGTTGGTAGTATCAATGGCACTGCTGATAACAATTGGTACCTCTCCTTCCATCTTGGCAATAGAGAGAGAACCATGATTTAGGCATGGCCTTTTCATTCTGATCATTCTCCAGCTCCTCCCTGTCCCCTTCAAGTATTTCTGCTAGACACTGGGCAGGTCCCGTATTATAAACGAAAAAATATTATTAAGAAAAATAAGGATTATAAAAAAATGATTATTATAAAAAAATAAATAAATAAGGATTTTATATCAGAAGCTAGCTAGAAATGAAAAGGTGTTTCTGCCTCTAAAATTCAATAGAATAGGGCAGTGGAAATTTCTGCCTGAAACAAATGAAAGGGTAGAATTTGCCAGAAAATGTTTCATAATATACTAGGAATAAATGAAAACATTTTGAGGTAAACAAATTGCACCAAAGAAAACAATAAAGTTCCCAAATTTCTAATTGATGTAAATGGGGCATTCACCTTTTTGAATGCTAGAGAGATGTCCAGCAAACTCTGAAGCAATGCTTTGGAGACCTCGCTGGTATTCCAGGGATTACCTACTCCAGTTAAAGGAGCAGTAAACTTTTTTATGAAAACACATATTTTATAGAACATTTCCTGCTGAATAAAACAAGGTCACTCCCACTGCTGTCAGATATTTTATTAAAAAATTATAGCAGTTTAAATAATCAGGAAGTAAATTTACTGTGTTTACTTCCTTATAGTTCTAACTGACAGGAAGTGACAGGCAGTTTCTATCACATTCTGTGGAAAACTGTTTGTCTCTTGATTTTTCTGACTTTCCTCTCCATTAGAATCTAACAGGAAATCTAAATAGAATTTGACCACTAGAGGGCACTGCTAATGTAAAAAAAACATGGGTTTAAACTGTAATAACTCTGGAAATATAAATCTCTTGGCAGTGGGAGTGCCCTTATTTTACTCAATAGGAAAATCCCTAGAATATATATTTTTTCATAAAAAAAGTTTACTGCTCCTTTAAATCAATAGAAATTGTTATTTGTACCCTATTATGCAGTTATATGCCCCATAATTGGTACATAAACCTCAATATCTGCACGCTTGCCTACCACATCAAGGTACCAGAAATTAAGACATAATAAATAATATATTTTTGCCATGTTATATGGCTTTGCTGGTTTACTCTTTTATATAGTGATTTCATTTTTCTAAAGTAGTCTTCTAGTCTGTTCCTAGTAGGGATTACATGCAGTGAGTAAACAAATAAGTTAAAGCCTCTATGTAAAGAGAGAACATGGATAAACCTTATTATTTAGAAATACTCTATTTATTCAGATTTGCCTTAATGTGAGGTGCCTTGTCTTGGTGTGGCAGGCAAGTTTTTGATAAACTATGCAACATAATGCTAAACTTAATAAATGTAGGTGAGATAATCTGTAGATCTATGAAGAGTTCCCATCGGTCCTTGTTGTCACATTTTTTTCTACTTTTGGTATATTAGTAATCTGATTTTTTTTCCCTATCAGTTTTCATTCTGACACTATTACCCTATATCAGGAGTCGAAATATTAGGACTTTTAACTGTTTGCTGTTTTTGTCAATTATTTAGACTTGTACAGATGTAGCCAATGAGCCAAACATGTTAATTAAAGGGATAGTAATGTTTAAATGTAAGTTTATTTAATATTGTAAGCATTAAACGGTAAGTATAACAATGTAAGTCTTATCTCTCAAACCTTTATGGTTTGAGTGATATAACTGGCTAAAGTTCCCCCCTCCAGGCTGTTTCAGTGTTGTATGGAACAGCAGCAGATTCTGGTCATTTGACAGGACAGCGGCTCTTCAGCAGAGCCGAAATTGCGTTATTTATTAATAAATACTTAAGTGGAATGGTCTATAAAGTGTGCCTGGTTTGCAAGCACACTTTGTAGACTGTTCCAATTAGGTAATTATTTCTAAATAGCGCAATTTTGGTTCTGTTGAAGAGCTGCTAACTAGCCCCGGGACTGGAACCTCCTGCTGTCCACTAGATGGCAGACTTGTCTGAAACAGCCTAGGGGGGCATCTTTAGCAAGTTATATCTCTCAAACCATAAAGGTTTGAGAGATATAAGACTTACATAGTTCTTTTTTAATGCCTACAATATTAAATCCATTTAAATTTAAACAATTCTATCCCTTTAAAGTTTTCAGAGTCTAATAAAATGGATGTTAAATGAATTATTTTTTCACTACATTCTAAAAATTTAAAATACTCTACTTCCAATGTCCTTTCTGTTATAGAAGCCCAGGCAAATTCCCTTCACTGGACTGTTAAATCCCCATATCCACTTGTTCCTATGATCCATTCCTATAGATGGCTTGGCTACTCAAACATACTTCTATAAATAAATAAATAAATAAATAAATAAATAAATAATAGAATAGTCCACTTTTCTTTGTCATTGCAAAACTAGCACTTTAACCTACTTCAAAACAGAGGAATACAAATGTATACCAGCAGTAATAATTATATTATTAAAAGGTAAACTAGTATGAAAAAAGGTTTTTGCTACTTTTGCAATCTAAATCAAATACTTTAATTTCTATTTTATCAATTTTAGCCCCAATAAACCTTTTGACAAAATAAACTATGGTCATAACAGACATACAGTTCATGTAAATACATTAAAGTAGTAGGCTATGTTTGAATCACCTAAAGCATTTTAATCACAAGATAAAGCTATGTTTCAGCAACCCTTGCTTCAGATATTTATATGTCTAAGGTCATTGAATACCCACACACATATTTTGTTAGAATATAATTTTGTCTGCCAATAAATACAAGGCTGTTTACTTGATCTGACAATGTACTGCTACATCTGTAATATACATACAGAACTTGAAAACATTTTGATACATCCTGTTTAACTCATGTAAGGACTGGAGGGGTAGTGTTTCCAATAAAAGAATAGTGTATATTAACAGAAGTCCATCTATGCCTACACAGAATGTAACAGAAGACAATTTCATATTGATCCATCTAGAAAGGACATTTTTTTGTATTTTCATAAAAACAAAAGTATCTTTAAGCTTTAGTTTGTTTCATTTTCAAAACTGCATTAAAGGGATAGTAATGTTTCATAATAAAAGCAGATCTAATTAATCATCATAGTATTTGGACTTTGGAGAGTGTTATTTCAATTCTGTCAGAGTTGTAGTTCAAGAGTAATTCAATGACAAAATATCCCCCTCCCGCCCCTTTTACTGATGTCACACTGTTCAGCTAGAGCAGAAGTGAGGTGCCAGGTAGACTGCAGAGAGGGACAATCTTCAATTGAGATAAGGGAAAAACCTGAAAAACTTGTCAAGGGGGGCAGGGCTTTCATTGTTCTCATAGGAAGAAGATTGTCCCCTTCTGTTTTCTGTCTGGTCTATAGACTGGATTCCACATCTGAGAAGAGATGGCTTACACTAGGTAAAAGGGGCGGGAGGGGAAACTTTGCTTGTGAATATCTCTCAAACCATAAAGGTTTTAGAGATAAGACTTATATTGTTCTTTATGTTTTTTAATGCCTACAAAATAAAATAAAGATAAAACAAAGTATTACTATCCCTTTAATCTAACCCTTTCTTTGAATAATTTTCTTACTGTCATAAATCTCTGTTATTATATATGCCCCATGCCTAGCTACATTATCATTATCCTTTGTCCAGCTATTGGGAGGCAGTTCATTGGTACAAACAGTGACAAGGTGCTTTTCACCAGTGGGGAAGGAGACAAACTGCACACCTGGAGTCGCAATTGAGCATTCCAAGTTGTGGACCAGTTGAAGTGTGGTATGAAAAATTACACAGTTCCTAGAGTACTTTAATAGGGACAATTATATGTTTTACATAACAATATTTGTTTAAATAAAGCAAGTTTTAGTGATAATTCCCCTTTAAATTATATGTTGCTCACTCCCAGTAATTAAAGAGTTAAATAACATTAACATAGAATCTGGCTTAAAATGGTGTAGTTTTGTCATTGTGGGCCAATTTTGTAGCTGTGTGTTATGCTGGCACAGTTAAGATATAATAATTAATAAGCACATGGCTAAAGCCTTTCATAATACATGCATATAATACCAAGGACTATATGATTTCAGTAGGTTGACAGAAGCTTAAAAGCTTACATTTCCTTAGTGAAATGTAAATAGGTATGTGTTAATATGTTCCAAACTCATATACTGGATCTATTTTTTAAAGATGTAGTAAACATTTTTTAAGAAAAATAAAATATGTTATAGTGAATTTCATGGTGAGTTAAAATCTTACCATGGAAGGTATTTCATTCAAAAGTTATTAAAGCTCAAACTTGTTTTTCCTTTTAATTAAGCTGTTAGCAACAGCAACAGCTTGTGATCATACAACTTTTTTAATGCACTTTATGGGAGACATTGAATCAAAGATCTTGCCTTCCATAGTAAGTGATAGGAATGGCACATCTAGTGAGCAAAGTAGAAAATTGCAAATTAATTAAAAAAATAAATATTTTACTAAATGTTTTTTCAGGAAGAAAATAAATACCAGTACATAATAATATTAATTATAATATGCATATAAATGCAAACAGATATCGACCAGTGTCAGTCGCATAGGTTCCCTCAGACTTCTCTAACACAAGAACCTTTCTATTGCTCTTAAAGACGCAGAACGACAAGCTGCTGGAACGTGACACTCCTTTTATACTATCCCAGTTGGGAAAGAAATGACGCTTTACAATGCGAGGGGAATTCATTGTTATCATTTAGTTCAATACAATGAAAAAGACAGAAAAAAAAGAAAATTGTCACTTTTTTGCCTTTTTTTTGTTTGAGATGTAAATTTCCTCCCATCCCTAATTAGGAGTATCAAAATCAACTGTATCTTACATTATTAAGAACCAAGAACTCACAGGTGAGCATAGTAATAGGAAAGGACCTGGTAGAACATGGAAGGAAGACCACTGAATTGGATTACCAAAGATTGCTTGCAATCGTGAATAAAATTGTTGAACAGATCAATAACACTCAATAGCATGTAGGCACAGAAGTGTCAAAGACTATCATAAAGAGACTACACCACCATACCCACAGAGGGTTTACTACAATATGCAAATCACTGGTAAGTCTCAAGAACAGAAAGGCAAGGTTAAGGTTGACGGAAGCTAAATAAAAAACCTTTAGAGTTCTAGTATAAAGTCTTATGGACAGATGAAATTAACTTTGACCTGTAACATAGTGATAGAAAGAGGAAAGTATGGAGGAAAAAAAGGAACTGCACATAATCCAAACTGTACCACCTCATCTTTGAAACATAGTGGAGGTAGTGTTTATTCATGTATATCTGCCACTGGAATTGTTTCATTTGTCTTTACTGATAATGTGAATGCTGAACATCAGCACAAGTACCCAAAGCATACTGTTAAAGCAACCAGGGCCAAGAACTGTAATGTTCTTCACTGACAATCACCCAACCTGAATCCAAATGAGTATGTGTTTCACTTGCTGAAGATAGGACTGAAGGGAAAATGCCCAAAAACCAGCAGAAACTGAAAATGACTGCAGTACAGGCCTGGCAGAGCATCACCAGAGAAAATACCCAGAGTCTGGTGATGTCTATGGGTCATGCACTTCAAGCAGACATTACATACAAAACATGACAATTTCTTTTATGATTATGTTTTTTGCCTAATTAGTTTTGGTGATTTAAAATGGAAGAACTATGTATATAAAGGGTTGTAATGCCTACACAGTTCACTTTATGGATGTAAATGCCAGTGATGGGTTAAAATTTTCATATCAAAATAAAACAGGCAAAATGGCACTTCCTGTGGGGAATTATTTTTTTGCAAAAATGCAGATTTTCCTCCTTTTCCTGCCTATCTCATTGCATGGAAATCAATGGTGAGACTAAATCCCCCTCCATGTGGCAAGTTTCCCTTCATTTCCTGCAGGGATAATATAAAAGAGAGTTCAGGTTTCCACAACATGTCATTCAGTGTTTGTGAGAGGTAGAGAAAGCAGCATCATTTATCTGTTAGTTAGACAGGTAAATAAATGAAGTTGTGCTCAGCCAAATACTCTCTGTTAAAGGAATCTGGGCGACTCTGGGGAGTGTGAAGGGCAAAAGAAGATGTACTCAAACTGCAAAATCTTAGGTGAATGAGTAGAGACAGTCAGCTGTGATGAAAGGGACTTTCTTCAGGCTGTTCTATGTTTTAGGGAACTCTGGAGGTATGTGAAGGGATCAAAGGAGATTTTCTCCAAATACCCCAAAAATCTTGTGTGACTGACTGGGAAGACACATGCAGCTGTGATCCAACTTCCTTTTGGCTGGCTGTTCTTTGTGCTACAGAAGTCTGTTGCACAGGGAATATTTTTGTTTGTTTGTTTGTTTTTTTGTTGACAATTATAGGGACAGTTAATAAAAGGTATAAGAAAATAAAAAAAATAAAAAATAGTTTTCTTATAGGTGACAGAGTCTTGGACTCTGGCTTAAGCTGTGACTAGGTCAGTCAGAAAGAAACTAAAAGATATAGAGTATTTTGTAAGGTGCAAGGCATCAAACACAATCAGTTTTGTAGTGTACTTTATTGTTAAAATGTACAATTAGTTTAATAATTTCCAGTAAAAGTCAGGGGGAACATTGCAGGGGCTTATTAGTAAAGTGGAAGTCCAAAACTGACTCCAGCCATAGTTGCTGCTGTGCAATAAATGGTGAGGATCTTTCTACTCCTGAAGAGGATGTTTGTTAAGTCCCACCACCAGTACTATTAATAAACTATCTAAGAAAATTGAAGATGAGAAAGACCTACGATCTAGTAGGGGTGGGTGGTATATTTTTTTGTGGGAAAATCCACTATAAATACAGAGATTAAAATCTTTTGCATTTTTGCTATAAAAACGTACCATTATCCAGGAAGTGAAACACAATACACGCAGCTACAGAGCAAGGGAGTGGTGCTAGGCTGTTGTGTTGTGAAATGTATAGTAAAATTGAGGCAGGAGAGGCTCATAGTGACTTCTATAACTATGAACAGGTTTAATAACAATAAAAGGAGGACCTGGAAGGACTGTTATGCGTCCAGCAAGTCTGAAGAGGAGGAAGTGACCACTACCACCAACATGAAAGGGTTTGGATGCCCTGGTTCCCCAGACCCAATGCTGGCCAGTTTCCCTACATCGCTCCTAGGGATCTTGGAAGAAGAGGGTAGTAGTGTGAGCAGGACAGGTTAGCTGGCTGAGCCTGCTGCCAGTGCTGCCCCTGCTGCCACCAGTGCTGATCCTGCTGCCAGTGCTGAACCTGTTGCCAGTGCTGAACCTGCTGCCAGTGTGTCTTGTAATTCTTAGGGGGGAGAAGGAGATGAGGCCAAGTGTGACAGCAGGGGACAATAAGTCACCCTTGCCATCTACAAGCAGTCCCGCCACTAGTACTACTACTAATAAGGTGCAGCAGCTTGTACAGAGTGTTAGGCATGAAGGAGGGGGTGATCATCATATTGTTAGTGAGGAGGAAGACTCAGGGACTGAAACTGATGTGGTTGGTGTTAGTAGTAGTAACAGTGATGGTGAAGCAGCTGGTGG
Organism: Rhinophrynus dorsalis; assembly: GCA_037306005.1. Taxonomy (NCBI): domain Eukaryota; kingdom Metazoa; phylum Chordata; class Amphibia; order Anura; family Rhinophrynidae; genus Rhinophrynus; species Rhinophrynus dorsalis. Next base: position 379,024,686 of record CM074719.1, read on the forward strand.
GGCTAGCATTAGGGGAGTGGTAGGGGAAGTAATGCAGAGTGTCTAAACTAGTGATTGAGGGAGCCCACACCATTCCTCTGACCCTGGGAGTCCCCTGCCCCCCACGGCATTGTCCAGGTAAAAATTTTCCTGAAGAAGGCAAAATTGTTGCCTAACAGCAATAATACAACTACTACCAGGAGCACAGATCAGCTGCTGCTAGTGCTGCCAGTCTGCTTTCTTCAGGTCATCAAGAAATTATAACTGTGACATTATGGGAACCCCTGTCACATTTCTCATCACCTCCTCCAAACGGTGAGCTGTCTGTAATAGAGCAGCACAGAGGTACTGGTGGTGGCGGTGATAATAATGATGGGGAGAAGCTGGGGTGGAAGAGACATTAATGGCCTTTTTAGCCCAAAATGAGAAGGAATGGGAGACAGGGATGGAGATGGGCATCCCCACGACTATCAGTGAGCTTTTGGTATTTGTGGAATTAGCAACTGCTCTAATAACTGCTGCTTCTGAGTTGCAAGGGCAGTAGGATGCTGAGTAGCAGGCTAGTGTGCCACAGACCACTGTGGACACAGTGGGAATGGGGTCAACAAGTGATGCAGGACTAGGACAGGTTACACTTTCCAGCAGCAGCAATACTTCTGGTCTTAGTTGTAGTACTGATTCTGAGGCAGTTGCAACAATAGTAACAACATCATCTTCTACCCTAGCCAGTGAAGGGGAATGTGGAGGAGAAGAAGAAAGAGACCATTCTTCTCCACCTTTCCCCTCCCCCCCATGAAGTCATGGGTGTGGGATTATTTTTCTCTTGGGGCAGACACAGCACAGTCTTCAACCACAGCATTGTGCACAATTTGTGACAAGTCAGTGAAAAGGGGAAAGGATGGAACGCACCTTGGCACAACCGCTCTGATAACTAACATGAGAAACAGACACCATGGCATTTATGAGAAACATGTTAAAGCCAAACACCCACCACAGAGATCGGGCATTGCTGTTGCTGTACCCCCTGACTCTCCCCAAAGGCAACAAGAGGTCAAGTGAAGATCAAAGAGGAGGAAGAATAGAGAAACCCAACCAGAGGCTGAAAGTTCAATGATGAGCGAAACACCTGGCTTGCCATCACCTGCTTGCTCTAGGGTAAATACATCTTCTGCCAATGAACCTCGTTCATTGTTACCTCCCCCACCAAGTGATAACCATTCTGTACATGTTAGGATGTGGCAGTTTGTGTCCTCCCCATTGCACAATGTGTGTTGCACTGACCACACATGATAGTGTGGTGGAGGAGAATCTCAAGCAGGGCATAAAGAAAAATCTGACGAGATTCCATTCCACGGAATATGCTAAGCTGGTGACAGGGAGGGTTCATAATTACTATTAAACTGTCTGCATGTTGTCATGTGTCCTTAGCGGGGATGGACAAGGGGCATACTGACAGCAGCAGTACTTGGTTTCTGGTGTGGGGATTTCACATTGGGGACCTTAAGTGTCATGGTGTTTGGATAGAGTTGTGGCAGGTGTTTGATGTGAGTGCAGATGTACCCATTGCTCCCAGTCTTCCCCTTATTTTCCACAAACACTGTGCACATTGCAGTTTCTGATGTGAGAGGCTCAGTTCTTGCACTCAAGGGAAAAAATTATATTCTAACAACACACCCATGATTTTGGAGGAGGGGCAGGTGGAGAAGTATTATTGTCCAACTTCTTCTTTTCCTCACATATACCTGAAGTGGTGTGGGGTAGTTGTGATGCTGCTACTGCCTCAGGCACATCACTGGAGTTAGTAGTGGCAAATGGAACCATGGTCATCATCACCCATATCACTGCTGCTATTGATCCCATTCCCTTTGAGTAATAATCCTGCTATTTAAACAACTCAGCAGCAACAGCAAGAACAGCAGTCACAAATTCCACAATTACATCAGGGCATTTGACAGTGGCCACTGGCCAACACACCATAATCTGCTGGCACTAGGCCAGCAGGGCATTTTTTTCCACAGGGCTTGGTCTTTGAAAAAATACAAAACATAGGCGTACAAAAAATAAACAATTTTTGGGGTCTTGTTTCTAACAAGCCTAAGTCCTACAAATCAATGTTTCCTTAGGGCTTTCTGCCAAGCAAGCCTAAGTCCTACAAAGCAATGTTTCACTAGGTCTTGTGCCAAACAAGTCTAACTCCTACTAATCAAAGTTTCCTGAGGGCTTGGGCCTAACACAAGTCTTATTTCCTACCACAAATCAATGTTTCCTCAGGGCTCATGCCTCTAATAAGTCTAAGTGCTACAAATCAATGTTTCCTCAGGCCTTGGGCCTCTAACAACAAATCTTACAAATCATCCTCTGCAAAATACACATCAAGTACCAGTCACAGCTTACATTAGGGGTCCCTGTCTCTGTCACATTACGTACAACAACCCTCCCAAGCAAATTCCCTGTTCAACTTCCCCAGACTCCATCCACCAACCCAGGCACCTTCCACAGACACCTTTTATACCATGTCTTAGGGTTTATTTGTAATTATACCACCCCCACCCCCAAAAAACAATCCCTGTTCAACTAATTCTTTGCCCACACTCCACCAACATAGGCACCCTCCTGACCCCTTTTATACAATGTCTTATTGGTTTTTATTATTGTATTTAGTATTTATTTTTTATTAACTGCCATTCCAATCCCATTAAACAAACCTCCCAAAAAACATTCCCTGTTCAAGTGGTTCTTTCCCCCACTTTCCACCAACAGAGGTACCCTTAGACCCCTTTTATACTATGCCTTTGGGAAATAAAATAACATTTGCTATGTAAAAAGATTATACCAGAGGAGCGCTAATAAAAGATACAAACAAAACCCTATTAGCAGCCTAAGATTTAGGGACAATGCTTCACAAATTCCCCATACAATATACAGAAAAAAATGGCGCTTAAAATAGGATAAAACCAATGAATATACAAATCAAGTTTATTGAAATACAACTGTACATCTCATGCGTCCAGGAGAGTCCAGTATAAATATATAAACCAGTATCGTAGGAGAAATTTAATAAAAAATAATATTCTCAAAATGATGGGAACTATGGAACCAACATCACTCTGTCTTTAATCCAAGACAGGATATTGCACCTCTGTCCCAAACAACAATGTAAATATGTTGTTATTCAGCTATCACCATTCCTTATAATAAAAGAATTGCATTAAGCATAACAATCACTTATCACAATACTCTATAATATATATCGGACAAGAGTGCTCCGTTTGTCACAAAACATGCGGATCACAGTGTCCCCCAAAATAGAGCCCTTAATTCGTACTCCATGGTGTTCTTGCCATTCACATAATGAGAATATTGTATGCCGCAAATATGCAGGTTGCAATGTTTCACCATAAAAAAGCACTTAATAAGTACTACACGGTAACAGTGCAATCCACATACGTAATGACACCAGAGCTCTCCACTGATAATTAACCTGTATATCGAAATAAAAACTACTGATATCCCATACGTCACAATAAACTAGACTTCCTATTGTTCTAATATATAGCCCTAAAAAAATCATATAACGATCGATCGATAAAAATACACAAAAATAGAAATAGACACACTGTTATCCAATGATAATACGTGGATATTTATAGACACTGGTATAGTCCAATATAAAGAAAAGATGGATTTATTCCAATTCTTCCTCTAATCTCCAATTATAATCTATACTCTCATTTGAGGAAAGTTTGTGACATATGTTACTTCACTGGCATATGAGTATAATTCTTATTCATATAAAGTATACACACTCCGGAACAATCTTACTGGTATTTATAGAGTATTGACCCAGTGTTCCTTTCTCACAGGACTTCTTCTGTGCAGATATTCTCCTTATTGTTTACTTGCTTTTGGCAAACAAAGGGTGCACATGCATACTGTATATAGAATAATATACTCTCACTGGTATCTCTGATGTTATAGTGTAGCCTCTCACCAGCCAGACGTATTCCACACAATGCTCACTTGACGTTCGCTTTTTCTCCAACAATACAAGGATGTGTTTGGCATCCTCCTTTGTTTGGTTCTCGTGTCACTTAACTTCCATTGATCTTTGTTTCTCAAATTATTCCGGAATCCAAATATCAAGTCCTAATATGAATTACACCGTGTCGTGTATGTGTTGTGTGTAAATTCAATGTTCCCTTTGATTTCAGTGGAATGAACTAGGCAGAAAAACTGCACTTTTCTCTGGAAATTATTCACAAAGCGGGAAGTGCCATTATTTGCAGATTTTAGTTTGAGGCAAAAATTTTCTCCATCCTTACTAAGGTATGTTCCACAAACTGCATATATATATGTACTGCTATTATCACTTGCTATTTAATGAACTTCTGGCCAGTTATGTCAGTCATTTGTGTTTTGTCTTCCTGTACTTAAATAAAACCTCCATCAAATTCTCATTAATTTGAATAGGGCTGTTAACCCTTCAACTGATAGAGAGGTTTCCAGCACATTGCTTTTGAAACCTCCCTAGCATTGAAGGGGTTAAAAGTCTGGTTCAAATAGCAATTGTTTTGATGCATTTGGTTTTCCGACAAATGATTGCATTCCTCCTGATTAACTGACTGAAGATTACTGGTCAGGAAACACATTAAGCAAGCACTAGCCTTTACATTTTATTTTATTTATTTATCTTAATACATATATTGTTTTATTTATTGAAAAGATTTGCTGATCCAGAATCTACAAAATGGTGGCTATCAGAGTCTGAGCTGAGTTGCAGCTTTCTCCCATATGCATTTAATCCAATGTGACTGTTCCATCCAGGAACACCAGGCTTCTGAATAGGGTGAGTTGTAGCAACCAGAAGACCAACCATTTCAGGTGTCCAGCTGTTGATTAGCAACAGTGGAGATGTGTGTCCTGTCTGTTTGATTTTCTGTTTGTTTATAAAGTGAACTCTTCACTATTCTACTCCATTTGCACTTATCATACCATTATTCACCTCTTCATACATTCATTAGAACATCAAAAAATCTTCTTGTATTAGCACTGCTTTTAATATAATTTCTGGCATTAATTACGTTTTTATTGTTTTTGACACTGCTGTTTTTTATGATACCCTTAAAATGCAATGTTACTTTGAACTTTAACCGTTTAGAATCTTGAGTGGTTTCCAATTGAGAGGATATGCATTGGAGACATGTCAAGCACATAAGGGGTTAAATCAATTTGCAGAGAGAAAAAGCAGTGTAAATAGACAAACTGGATACTCAGAGCGCTATAAACATTGATTCAGGAATATTCAATATCAGTACTCACGGAGCTGATCTCACTGGTGTCTCTGGCATTGCATGTAGGGAGAATATGCTTGTCTCTGCTCAAGGTCTCGGCTGGTAGTTTCCAGTATCCACATGGTTAATCCTAGTAACATCTGCATATGGAAATACAGTTTAATGAGCCATTTTCATGTTCATGTGGGTGTGTTTATATGTGAATGTGATTGTTCACTATATGAACTAAGCTCTAATAGCAGCCTTTGCTTTTGGAGTTCACAGTCCCAACTAGGGGTGGGTGAAAAGTGAGAACAATTTCTCAGATTATTTTTTGTGAAAAATGGATGATTGTTCACTTTTTCATGAAAGTTTCCTCCTTTTCACCAATTCCAACAAATTTTTCACCTATCCCAACCAATTTTTTGTCTATATTTCCTATGGTGCAACATTTCCCACCCCAATATTATATGCAGTGGAGAAATAAGTGTCTGAAAGTAAACGTTGGGAGTCCTACAGCAACATATGCCTTTAAAAATGGCTTCCTGCTTAAGTGACACTGGTAAATATTCATGATAATATCAAGAGATATAAAAAAGTACAACCTACAATGCAGCAGATGTGTATGGTAATGGTGGTGGGAGACTGGCGTGGTGCGATTGATGTGTAGGTGTATTTATATATATATATTTGGTGGGACCATGACAAACTGCATCTTCCCTGGGAGGAGAGGGATCATCATCATTTATTGCACATGTTGCAGCAACCATAGCTTCAGTTAATTTGGAACTACCACTTTACTCCCACATCCCTGCACTGCTCCATCTTTCTCCCTCCCCCTGCCCCTTGTGCATTTGCTGGACATTACTCAACTACTGTGTGTGTTTTTACTCTCTACAGTATACAATTGATGGAGTGTGATGTTTTGCCTTAGCCGTCAACACAATTTTCAATGTCGGCTCCCAGTCAGCTGTCTGTCACCTAGTATATTTATTTGTTTCTTTATTTATTATTTATTTTTCATTTTTTTATTGTTATTATTATTATTATTATTGTTTTTAAGTTGTCTACCCTATCATATCACATTCTGTAAAAAATAATTAAAATAAAAATATAACTGAAATACAAAATGAACAACTTCTTTTCCCAGACTTCCCTAGCACAGAAACAATAACAGTAAGATCAGCAAGCAAATCGGACCCCTGCTGCCTGTGTCTTGCCAGTCAGTCACACCGAATTTTGAGGTATTTGCGGTCAACCTCCTTCCTCCCTTCTTCTCCCCCAAAGTGCCCCTAGAATCCCCTAATACAGACAACAAATGCCTTACCTTAAAGACTCTCAAAATTAAGCTTCAATTGCCCTTTATTTGCCTTTATTCTGTAGCTCAAAAACATGCTGCTTTCTCCTATCACACAGAATGGCATGCTGAGAGTGCTTGACATCCTTTTATTTTGCCTGCAGGAAAAGTAAAGAAAACGTACATGTGGTGGGGAAACATTTTTCTTCCCATTGATTTCAATTTAATGAGCTAGGCAAAAAAAGAGGGAAAACTGCATTTTTCGCAGGAAATTATTCACCAAGCAGGAAGTGCTATTTTTGCTGATTTTAGTTTGAAGCAAAAAAAAATGTTTACCTATCCCTCATCCCAAAATCTTCAGCCTGAATTTGGTGATGTTGAGATCTTCCTATAGCTCACTATGGAGGTAGAAGACAGTTTGCTGTTTCTACTAAAGAGCAGACATGGCAGCTGCCCCTCATTATCCCTTTCAGTGTCATAAGTATGTGGATTGAACACCTCTGTGGCACTGAAATGGTTCCAAAATTAGAGAATGGCAGATAAGCTATACACCAGCTTCTCTGCCCTTCTGTACTGACTGAACATGCTCAGATGGCTATCTGTGGATTAGCTGATTCAGGTAAACACAGGACTCAGGGCCAGATTTAGGTCTCAGGAGCCTGTAGGCAAAGAAATCTGAAGGCCCCCCCCCACACACACACTGGCTATCTCCAGTGGACACTTCCACAATGCTCCTAATCTCCACATTTCCCCCATCATCTCCATATTGCCATCACATTGCCCCCCATCAGCTCCAACTTGCCCCCCATCAGCTCTATATTGCCCCCCATGTCCATTTCCTACCTCCTATGGATGCCCCTGCTCCCTGGTGGTCCAGTGGCATGGCAGCTGGCGGGTCTGTGTCTCCTTCTGCATAGACCTGTAGCTGCTGTTGCTCCCGCATGGTCTTCTGTTCAGTAATGCAGAGCGCTGGGAGATGATGTCATCTCCCAGCACTCTGTATTACTAAAAAGCCAACAAAGGGAGATCAGCAGCTACAGGTCTGTGGCATAGACCTCACCAGACCGGGATGGGGTTAGTGAGTGCGGCAATGCTAATTTTAACCCCTTGAGTGCCAGAGGGGAGCGCACTCAAAGGGTTAAAACAAAAAATGGGTCCCAATGACAGGCGCCCCACTGTGGGGTGTGCCTGTAGGCAGATGCCTACTCTGCCTTATGATAATTCCGGCCCTGACAGGACTCACTCTGCAACAAAGTGCCTTGCGAATGGTTTCATATAAGCTGCTTAATTACGTATAAAAATCCTGTTACGTCAAACTGATCTTTAACTCCATCCATTATCAAACTTCTCCAATATATGAGTCCAAAGGATTTCTCCTGTCACATTGTTCACAGATTAGGGATGGTGAAGAATAATAAGTAAAAAAATAAATATATGTCCCAGGCTCCTCTAGATATTCATCTTTTAGTGACTCTTTGAATAAGAAAAGTCAGCTATTCTTAACTGTTATTTTCTGACAATTTCTGATTATTTGAAATTGCACTCAACCTCCTATTTGAAAGTACATAACATGTAAAGTCAAATTGCTTATATATTGCTTATTATTTTTTTCTTTGCATATTTCTCAGTTTTTTCGCCTGACACGGAGCTATCTAAATTTATTTTCACGTGCTGTGTTGGACTGTGCAACAATGTAAAAAAATGAGAGTGAAACAATATAGAAAAGCCTGCCTCTACTGCCTACAGATCACTTATGCAAAACAAGGTCTTAACTATGCCATTAGACAGTTTTGCACAACACTGCTTCTTCAATATTATTTTTTAATTTTAAGTTTTATATGTACTAACAGCCATTATACAACATTTCCCATAATAGCGTTTTTCAGGAATTATTTTTAATTTTTATTTTATAGTTCTATATGTATATTTAGTTGATAGGACTTGTTTGAAATGAGATACCCTGGCGTGGTGAGTAAGCTTATACCAGTGGCGTAACAATAGGGGTCGCACCTGCGACCGGGCCCGTCACTGTCAAGGGCCCGGCCGCCCCCTGTAACCACCTCACCACGCACCCGCAGCACAGCTGATCTCCCAGCGGCCGGCGCTCTAGTAATGCAGAGCGCTGGGAGATGACATTCTCCCAGCGCTCTGCATTACTAAGAACCGCGTGGGAGCTTGTGTTCTAGTCACAGGTCTGTGCCTCATTCAGCATGTCACACAATACCAGACCACCAGGGACACCAGGTAGGAGGACAGGGGAGTCAGTAGGGGCATTGTGGAGATTGGGGGGCAATGTGGAGAATGAGGGGCATTGTGGTGGGGGCATTGTTGAAGGGACAATGTGGAGATTGAGAGGCAGTGTGGAAGGGGCAATGTGGAGATTGAGGGGCAATGTGGAAGGGGCATTGTGGAGAATGAGGGGCAATGTGGAAGGGACATTGTGGAGAGTGAGGGGCATTGTGATGGGGCATTGTGGAGAATGAGGGGCATTGTGGAGATGAAGGGGCAATGTGGAGAATGAGGGGCAATGTGGAGGTGGCCAATGTGGTTGAGGGTGGCCAATGTGGTCGGAGGGGGACCCATGGCAAATCTTGCGCCAGGGCCCCGTGGCTTCTAGATACGCCTCTGGCTTATACATATTTTGGCCAGACTATGCTACTGAACCTTCATTGTTTTGAGACAAATCAATACCTAGGTATTAATATATACTCTACACAGGGTTTTATTATTTTCAGCTAATCTGTATTGATTAGTGGAGGATTATTTTCTTCTTTGTGTTAGCTTTATGGCTCTACATTTTTGCTTCAACAGAAACTATGTCTATTTCATTGTTTTGTAAATGGGATTTGATCCAAAAGGCAAGTAATCATATCAGCAATAATTTTACAGACAATTTACTCTTCTTGTAAAATATAATGGTGATCAGTTCTGTGAAGGTGCTGAATAGAATCTCTGATAAGTAAACCTGCTTTTATCATAGACAGCTGGTTTGAATCTCCTGGTCATGGCCTTGGATTCTATTACTGTTGATGCCAATCCCAGCCTGTTTTAAGGGCCTCCAAATGCCAAAGTTAATAAATAGTCTCCACAGTGAATATTACAAAAGGGGCACAATTTATAAATCTCACAATGGTCCTCAAGGAGATTGACTGCCACCAGTCACACACTTTAATGCATTGAATGTATACAAGGAAAACAAATTTGAAGTATTACTATATTTTTATCTAGATTTAATGTTTTTGTTTTTTTGTTTATTGTACCTATAGAAAATGTGTTCATTTTCTTTTGGTATATTGTCTGTGGGGGATGCGTATTTTAATATGAATATGTCTTTGATTGCTTACACAAATCTAATGTAGCTGCAGACAGCTAAATATTCCTCAAGTTTGACTGAAAGACATAACATAGGGCCCATATCACACAACAGAGTTTAGAAAAGGCACCTTTTCAGAATCGTATTCTAGGATTGGATTATAAAAGAGAAGTAAAGTCATTTTCCTGTTCAGTAAAACAAAGGTACTCCCACTGCTTACATTTGTTTTGTTCAAAAGCTATAACCCCTCAAACTGTCATGTGATGAATCTGTTATCCTTCACTCCCATCTCTCATACAATGCAACAGAAAAAACTGTCTGAACACCAGGTGGACTAAAGCTAACTTGTTAGCTCGAGAGTGCACTGTTAATTAAAGGGGAAAAATAGTTTAAACTGTAATTTCTCTGGAAAGAAGCATCTCCAATCATATAGTACTCATGATTTACTCAGAATGAAAAGCCTTATAATATATGTTTTGTCATAAAAAGCTTACTTGTCCTTTTAATCTTGATGTAAGACAATAAACCAGACCTAGTAATGTACATATTGTAGAAAAGATGACAAAGAAGGAATGTTTTGTAGCAGGAACAATTTATACGCTTGTTACTTGGTGTTTACACTAGAGACCAACACCAAGACTCTCCTTTTTTATCATTTTATGGAAAAGAGGCCCTATGCACCAAACAAAATAGCAGTTGTGAAGGAATCCACCTGCACTATGAGGGGATAATCAGAATTGTGTTGTGTTGCATATCCCTCTGGCACTCAAAGGGTTAAATACTCTAATTGCTTTAGGAGGGGCTTTTTAACCCCTTGAATGTAACAGTAGTCTCCAATGCACTGTGAATCAATGTATTGGAGACCTCTCTAGCATTCAAGTGGTTAAAAGCCCTTTTTAAACCAATGGGGAGTTTGTAATTTCCTCTTATAGTGTGATTGATTTGCACTAGGACTGCTCTCTTTTTCTTATGGGCTTTGAATTAAGAAGAAGGTATTTATTATGCTTGTGCTGGAAATGCTGATTGTATGGTGTGAGTAAATACACTTTCTTCTTGATTTACTGATATCCTTCTGTGTGCTGCTTCCCACCCAGTCCGGCTGAGCATATGTATATATGTTTTTACATTTCTGCTCAATATTCAAAGTTGTGCATTTCATTTTTCAAATAATTATAGAGTGGTGAGAAATGCAGGGGGGAGGTGAATAGTGAGAGTCGGCAGCTAGGTGAATGAAAGGAAAGAATCAGGAGAATAAGGTAAAAGGGGAGTCAGGGGATTAAATGAGAGGCAGGGAATGGGTATGATGAAAGAGAGGTACAAGGGGAAAGAGGCAGGCTATGGAAGGGTGAACTGAGTTATTTTAAAATGTTGAGTATGTAACCCTCATGCCATACCAAGGCCCTCATCCCTAAAACTCCCCATTTACTATTGATCTGAAATCTTGTTCCTCTTCCTGTAAGCCTGACTTCAATGCCATCCAGTGTGCCTTCAGCCTCCCCCGACATACAAATGAAACCATGTCAGAATAGAGTTGGCTAAGGGTAGCAGACTTCAAAAGAGACACATAGAGATGTTCTAATGGCTGATTAACTAGTATAAGAGCTCAGAGAAGAGGTCAATTGGTTAAAGTATTTAAGCAAGGAAAATTCAGGTGCTCCTTCTGCCTACCTTTATCTAATGGCTGGTAATTGCACTTTTAGTTTTCAGCAGTCCTCTGGTGACAGTAACAGGCCTGCCACTTCACTACTGGCATTTTAAACATTTGCAAATATGATACATTTATAAACATCAGTATGATAATTAAGGATACACTTTGTTCTAATGAATATAACAGTTTTCAGTTTTCTTAACCCCTTACCGTACATGTACATCCCAAGCGGATGTCTCAGGTGGACAGAGGACGTACATGTACATTCTGGAAATAATTTAATAAAATGTTTGGCAGGGGTTAAGTGTCGGCTGGTCACTTAGGGGTTAAGCCCTCATATCCTTAGCTTCAATACAGACAGACAAGGTTTAAACAGCATTAAAGCCAGTCTGAGCTGCTTGCTGCTAGAAGCCTGAAAAAGACCGGCAAATGGCTTGTAACAGCACAAACACTCACACAGTTGCATTTAATCAGACAGATTATAACAATCTATATGTATGTGTACATTCTCTTCCATATACAATATTTGGTTAAATGATGTGGCATTTGAAGGTCAGTCAATGACACTTTTATTGCTTTTCTTTAACTATCACTGCTGGCAAATGTACCACATGTTGTTTTCCTTTCAAGCACAAGTGAATTAATCAGTGGCTCATTCATTCTGATTGGCCCACCGGTGCTTTATTAGAGAAATCCTTACATCCTGTACTGTTGGTGGCCCTTGAGGACTGAACTTGGACAGCCCTGGCCTACAGAGTATCAGAATCCTTTATATTAGTGTTTCTCAGCTCCTGTCCTCAGGACCCACTAACAGGCCAGGACTTAGGGATTTCACTGCTAGAGCACAGGTGTGGTGATCAGAGGCTCATTCACATTGATTAACTCACCTGTGCTTTAACAAGGAAATCATCAAATCCTGGCCTGTTAGTGGGTCCTGAGGACAGGAGTTAAGAACCACTGCTTTATATGATAATAATTTGAAATAGTTACTGTGTCAGATGGCGTTATTGGTAATGATAGTTTTGTGTAATATGGTGTCATGAGCCTGGAGTGATCCAAAGAATATCCAGTGCATGTGCATATACTGAGAGGCAGGAGAAGCCTCTGTTCCATGTGAGTGAACTATAAGAAGGGAAACAAGAGGGATACTGCCACAATATACTAAATAATACTACACTTAGAGGGTGGTGTTTGCGCTGTTCTCTCCTTTTTTTCTTTTTTGACTCAGTTCCATACTAAGCGACGTGGGTGGTGGACTGTGAGCCCCACATTGATAACAGCAGCATCTAACAGCCCTGAAGGACAAATACTCTATTAAGACCAAGCGCTCTGCGTAATACATGTTTTTCTTCTACCAATGCAGTTGGACTAAGATGGGGAGTCAGTATAAGTGATTCTATAACTATGGTGGGGCAAGGATGAGGGTTAATATGTTTGGTTTAATGGCTACCAGTGTAGTGGGACAAGGATGGGGGGGTCAGTATAAGTGGTTCTATGACTACAGGTGGACAAGGATGGACTTAAAACGTGTTGTTTAATGGATATCAGTGTAGTGGGACAAGGATGGGGGTCAGTATATGTGGTTCTATGACTACAGTGGGACAAGGGTGGGGTTAATATGTGTTGTTTAATGGATACCAGTGATGTGGGACAAATATGGGGGTCATTATGGTGGTTCCATGGTTATTTTGGGACAAGACTAGTTTTGCTTGTATGGTTCTATGGCTACCAGTGCAGTGGGACAAAGATAGGGGTCAGTATGTGTTTGGTCCTATGGCTACTTTGGGACAAGGGTGGGAGTCAATATGTGTGACTCTAGTGCAATGGAACATGGCTGGGGGTTTGCAAAAATTATACTTTTCACAAACTTTACCACATAAGGCAAAGATGTACATTTTTCTCCCATTTCTATTTTTGGGGTGAACTTCTCACCCATCCATACTCTAGATGTAGATGTGTAAACCATTGTCTACCTAAGGGGTAGAAAAATGTGGGATATTATGTGACAGAACCTGCTGCCAGCAAGGAGGAATAACATAGGATACAATGTTACAGAGTCTGTTATTCCTACCTTTTTAGTGCTTCATCTTCCTCATATTAGACTGAGAATTCTGGGAGTCATAGTCAGGATTCAATGAAGAGATACAGGTTACACATATTTTTAACTAGACCCATCACCTAAAAACAGTTTTGTTGACTTTGACAGACTTTTTCAATATCAACTATACATTATATTAGCCAATCTTTTTTCAGAAAATTATTTTTGAGTTATTTTGATTTGTAGGTTTTATTAATTAAGGCATGATGTATAGGCATTCCTTTAGCCCTAAATTATCTCCTCACAATGTAACACTTAATCTTTTCATTACTAGAGAAAATGGGTAACAAAATAAGTGTCAAGGAGTGGAGATGTAATGCAGAGCATAGACAGGAAGTAACTGTTAATAAACCATTAAGAGAGTTTGAAAGGTCTCTTAGAATCCCTAGAGTTTTGAACTTTTAAGGATGTGTAGCGTGCCAAGACCATCACTGGAATATGTCCTTTAAGGATGGATGACAGTCCTAGCACGTCAAGATTTTGTGATCGCATTGCACCTCAAGGCACACTGTGATCATGCCAGGGAGGCTGTAACTGACTGCTCCAGGACTGGAGCAGTCAGTTTCAGCCTTTCCCCTGTGGCTCTGCACATGTGACCTCTGCTACAGTAATCACATGTACCTGGAGCAGCCACATGACAAAGGCAATGTAAATATATATCGCCTTTCAATGTTCTCTCCCTCCCTCTTCTTCACTGTGATCATTCATGAGGAAGAGAGAGAAAGAAGGAGAGAACATACCCACCAACAACATCAAATGGCCAAAGAGGGGGGACTCTTTTAATTAAAGTATAAGTTCTGTTGGCAGAACTAGTGGTAGAGCAGATTTGGTCACTAGACCAAATTATTTTATTTACACACACTAATTTATAAACACATAGAGAGTGTGGTTTAAACAAACATTAAATGAGCTTTATTACTGTAGAGCAATGTGATACACTTATGTACACACCACAAAGTCTGATCTACAAAAAGATGTACACCAGGGAGGGAAAGAAGGAAATATAATTTTTTTCCTCAGGGTCACAATACACCCCCCACCCAAAAAAGGGGACATTTGGTGTGCTTTCCTTAATTTTTTCCATTTTTTTATTATTAAATTATGGGTTATCTATTAGTGATGATCGAGCACCCCGATGCTCGGGTGTTCGGGTGCTCTGGCCGAGCGCCCCCGGAGGCTCGAGTGCTTGGCCGAGCACCCGAGCCTCATTGAAGTCAATGGGAGGACTCGAGCATTACACCAGGCACCCCCTGCTCTGATGAGGGGAGGGTGCCTGGTTCATAGGAAAAGGTCAGAAAATGATGGAAACACCACAGAAATGGTTCAGGGACAGCATAGGGAGGATGTCTGGATGCATCTTGGACTCCAACGTCGCTGCTGGGAATGATGTTTCGCCCGTAGTACGCCATTTTTACAGACTGACCGTAAAACACACAAAAAGGAAGATAAAAACGATTTTAGGCGAAAAATTGTTACCAAACAGTATTTGCTGTATATTTACTTGAACTATCAGGATCACGTCCACTTCCCCGTCCCTTTTTACCCGCCTTCTTCATATTAAACGGAATATATGCCGGTAATCTGCGGCTAGGCACACGAAACAGAAAGTGACGCTAATCTGCGGCTAGGCACACGAAACAGAATGTGACGCTAATCTGCGGCTAGGCACAGTGAACGGAATATGTGACGTTAATTTGTGAATTTGCACACTAAACAGAATGTGACAATAATCTATGGCTAGGCACACGTTTAAAATGGCCCTTTTTGTCGCTGCGTTGTAAAATCATTGGCCCTGTGCACCTAACAGAATATGTCAGCTTGTCACTGCACTGTGAAATATTTGTCCCTGTGCACCTAGTACAATGTCACCTTAGAACATGTCCCCCCGCACAAAAAAAGGAAATTGTGCCCCCCCAAACAAAATATAAATGCTGCCCCCACACACAACAGTCCTAAAAAGGACTTTTGGGTCTTGAAAGAGTTTCAACAATTTTATTCTCCCTACACTGACTTCCTGTGCATCTAGTATTATATGTCACCTTAAAAATATCCCCCCCACAAAAAAAAGGAAATTGTGCCCCCCCAAACAAAATATAAATGCTGCCCCCACACACAACAGTCCTAAAAAGGACTTTTGGGTCTTGAAAGAGTTTCAACAATTTTATTCTCCCTACACTGACTTTCCCTGCCTAAGCGCATCTCTCCCTGGCTAAGAATGAGCCGAACTCGCGCGTCGGGTGCTATACAGCACCCGATCACGGGTTCTGGCCAGCCAATCAGTGTAATGCCAGCAGCCAACATGGCTGCTGGCATTACACTGATGTCAGAGCCTCCCCGCACGTTTATTGGCTGCGCAGCAGCCGCGAAACGTGCGGGGAGGAGACCCGAACATGGCGGGCGAGCACATGCGGTACTCGTACGAGTACCGCCATGTGCCGAGCAGAGCGATGCTCGAGCCGAACCGAGCTTCGGCCGAGCATGCTCGCTCATCACTATTATCTATATAAATGGGGTATTAAAAGAAAGCCGTACTTATGCTTAAAAAATTGTATATAATTTATGTGGGTGAACTTAAAGAAGTAGAGGAAAAATATGGTTGAACAAACATATACTAAAAAGGACAATAATTGAAGCCCTTGTCACTAAGGGGTTGGTTAATCATTGCATATTTTGTGGGATATTTTTTTCATTATTGGTGCTAATAGAACTTCACTTCTGTAGAGCAGTTTTATTAAAATGGAACCGCTGTCTTGTTTAAGTATGCCTTTTTTAAAAAAAATATTCTCTATCACTCTGAACACTGTTATATAGCTCTGCTCTCTCTCATTCAATCTATTTTTATGAATTTGTATAAGAAATATATATTTTATCTATAATACTTTCTACAGTCAACCCAAGGAGACATCTATAGCATAAAAGGTGTTGAACAGACTTTTGTGTAGTGCAGTTTTTCACTTTCATCTAGGTCAGTTTTACTCATGTTCTTGTAAACAATTTCTCCATTTTGTGTTACTTGCTCTTATTTTTCCAGTCTTTTCCTATCTATCTGGAGTTTAAATGAAAACTATAATTATATTGAAAACTTTTCTTTAAATGTGACCTTGCAAATTGCAGTTTAGTTTTCTGTTACACAAATGGGTAATTTTCTATCCATTACTTTATTTCAAATGGCAGCATTATTGCTTAACTTGTTTTTTTTATTCTTACCTTTCACATTCAATTTAATCTCTAAAGAACTTATTTTGCTACATTGTGAACAAATGAATGTCTGCATCTTCATCATTGGAAAGCAATGTGTTCGACACCCATTGTTCCTCAAGGATTTATTCCTTTAAGGACCAGAGGGGTAAGCAACATATTAAGAAAACATGCAATGTGCATTCCTCTGGTCTTTCAAGGGTTAAACAGCAACAGACTGATGTATTTTAATCAAAGGGACCAGATTCAAGTCACATAATCGCTTCAAAAATAGGTCTTGCAAGCTAGAAAATACTAAATTACTTTACTCCATGTGCATTTGTTTCCATAACCCATATGCACATTTTTTAAACCTTTTCCCCTTTAACACTGCAATGGTTTTGAATAATTGTTTGTCATGGTATCTCTAATGAACCACTACTTATTTTCTCTTTAGCAGATTCTGGTGAGACAGGTTCAAGAACTTCACAGATTACCAGGGTATATGTTGCAATATCAGTTTAAATTAAAACATTATTAGCTTGTGTGACAGTGCAAAAAAGTTGAATGTGGTTCTTTCATGAAAGATGAAGAGAAACCTACTTGTACATCTGCTGGTGCCCAATACTGGAAACTGACTAGTTAAGCTGATAGACTTGTGCACGGGCAAAATATTCGATTAAATTCGAATTCGGACAAATTTTTTTTTTTCTAATTCGGATGATCCTAATTTCGGACCAGGCCTATTTGATTAGAACGAAATTCTGATCCATTCCGAATTATTCGGCCGAATTTAACATGGGTTAAATTATAGCAGTGTGCCTCCGTGCACGCTGCTATCATTCTTTGCAGACAGGGTGTGCATTTAGAAAAAGATCTATCCCAAAAACGGACATTGTCGTACATTGCCAGTCTGTGCATGTCACCTCTACTCCATCATGGGATGCCAGTCACAATGCAAACGTCGAACATCGAGAACCCATGCCTGTCATTCAATTTAGCATATGTTCGAACATCGAAAACCCATGCCTGTCATTCAATTTAGCATATTCTTGAACATCGAAAACCCATGCCTGTCACATCCTACTCAACATAAGTGTTCAACTCGAACATGGACAAACTACATGTCACATTCTATGTTAGTACATGGATAAAGATTAAGGTTTCATTTTCTGGTACCAGCCTCCTACCCTACTGTCCCTCTTTAATACCCAAATTCCTCTCTCTCGTTTTCCTATCCTGATTTCCCCTCATATCAGATGAGTCTATGTGTATATACATTGTAGTGTTTCATACTACATCAAGAATAAACATCAATGATTGTTTAAACTGCAGTATGTGTGTCTAAACTAATTTGTGTATTGAAAATACATTAACCCCATCGCGACAAGTGACTTACCAGGTACGTCCCGCAAAAACTGTCACTTAGTGACAGAGGACGTACCTGGTAAGTCCCGGAAGTCATTCGCTAGAATGAAGAAGAAGAAAAATCTGTAGTTAAGTGCTGGGAGCGTGTGCGCGCGGCCGGTCATTAAGGGGTTAATCTTATGCTAAATCATCACCTCACTTAACCCTTCTCAGAGACTGACAGAATTGGAATGAAGTGCCAACTTGCCTTTGATTCGAAGATCGCAAATTGTGGCAAGCATTAACTCGGGACAATTGTCCATGCGCTCTTCCATGCACCGAGTAAGTTCCTTCTTCAACCTCATTAGAAGGGCAGCAACATCTGGAAGTATATTACCCTCAGCACCAGGCAAGCGTTCCCTATGGGAAAGGAAATCATCCAATTTTAAGGAGAGGTGCGTGAAGAGGGGAATGACTTCTGCCAGACTAGCGTTCTCTTTGCTCAAAACTTCCATCAAAGCATGGAAAGGCGTAAGGACTGTCACTACATGTTCCATCAGGGCCCAGTCAGCCCTGCCCAGTGTTTTGTTACTGCCAATGAAATGGTGACATGACATTGCATGAATTGCCTTTTTCTGCTCCAGGATACGCTCTAGCATATCTAAGGTGGAGTTCCACCTGGTCCCAACATCTTGTTTTAGGCGGTGCTCTGGGAGGTCTGCCTTTTTCTGTTCCTCCCTGAGTAGCTGGCTATCTTTGACGCTCCAATGGAAGTGGCCAGAAATTTGTCGGCACGACTCCAGAAGTGCTGACAACCTTCCAGTGTTACTGTCATCCTCAAGAGCAACCTTCATACTAGATGCAGGACATGCGCTGAGCAGAGCACACCCACAAATCTGCCATCCCGGAGAGCCTTTATCATGTTAGCTGCACCATCAGTAACCACAAACCCCATTTGCGCCTGTGTGCCTGCCTGCTCCCATAGCCATTGCGCCACCATGTTCTACAGTGCTTTGCGAATGTTATCTGAGGTGTGCTGCTGATCCATTACCTCAGCATGGAGGAGGAAAGAGCGGTGCCCTGCCTGCTTGGCTACTGCACCTGAACTTGTTGTTGCTATCAGTGTGTCTTGCAACACATTGGGCTGCCACCAATGTGCCATCAATGACAGGAAGCCATGCTGGCCACTCGGAGCACTCCATAAGTCAGTGGTAAAGTGCACTGATTGGCCACCAGCCTTTCCTAGCAGTTCCTTCAAAAGACCAACGCACCCCCAATGGCTATGAGCTGTGCAATGAGGCGTGTAATTTTCCTGGACTGCTGTCTGCACATCCCCTTGAAATTAAACCCACCAAAATCTTCCAGTGTGGCCTATATTGACTTTGGGATGGGCTGTGACTGTCTACTGCTTTTACTAGGACCAGATGTGGTATGATCTCCCTGCCCTTTTTCCTGCCTACTGGTGGTGAGTGTTACACTGGTAAATGTAGTAGTGCCACCACGTTCTGCACTCATCAACACTGACTTGTGGTAGTGGTTCAGGTGTTGGTTCATCCCAGAGGTGGAAAGATGACCCAACACCCTCCCACGGCTGACTTCCCTGCCACACAATTTACATTTTGCTAGCCGGCCATCGCCAAGTGTCACAAAATGGTCCCACGCTTTGGAGCGACAGATGACTTTGGAAGGTGGTGAAGAAGAAACTGAGGTGACACTTTCTTCATCTTCACATGCTGAAGCAACCTCACTATGCTTTTTTTTTTCTACATACCTTTACAGGGTTACTAGTAGACCCAAAGATGGCAGCAGGGATGTCGGGACTGGGATTGGAAGAGGGTGGAGTAACACTGGTGGCAGAGACACTAGCAGCTACTACCTGCCTGGGAGACTCATTTGGAACTGGAGAGTCAGGTGGTGAGTTTTCATCAATAGAAGAAAGAATTGTAGCTGGAGAAACAGGAGGAGTACTATGGGCAGCAGTGGAAAATGGAGCTCAGGAGAATAATCAAGGTCAGAGGAAAAATCATGCTCAGTGGAAAAATGAAGCTTAGCTGGCCTTGGTCCCTCATATTCTTCTTCCACCTCTTGTAGGTTTGGACAGGAAGAAAAATCATCAGCAGCAGATTTTGGGGAGAGCTGATGAATTCCCTCTTCTGCCTGGTGGCTACCGGGAAATGGTAAATTATCTCCCTCAATAACCTTTTTTGGAGACGATATGCTCTCAGTGTCAGTGACAGTGGCGGCAGGAGACATTTTCTCAAAATACTCTAATAATTCAAGTTTGGGTTGCTTACTCGGACGTTCACTGTAAAACTCCCGCGTTGATACTGCCCGCAGTTTCCCACCAGTAGTGTTCATGTTCAACAAGCTAGTTGTCCCCAGGTTTATAGAACTGGTTGTAGCAGAAGTGGTGACGGAACTGGCAGTGGCAATAGTCATTGTGCAGGTGGTTCTGTGGGGATCATCACGAAACAGCTGGCGAGAGACGGGTGATGGCCGCTTCGTGGTCTTAGAGGAGGAACTGGACCTCTCTACCCTGCTAGTAGAGGTAGAACGACCAGCAGTTCCCTTCTTCTTTCTAGTTTTTGTTTTGGACTGCTGCTGCTGAGTCTGACTAGTACTAATCAAAGTACTCTTCTTTCCCCGCCTGCTGCTGCTAGCTCTGCTTGAAAGCAACTGCACTGTGGTGGTGTTGGTGGTTGCTGGGTCACGGCAGTTGGTACCAGGACGAGGAGCAACAAGTTGTTCACTAGGACTCAAATCCATTGCGGAAAGGTAGGTAGAGAACGATTATAGTTTTACAACTTTAAAACCTGCCCACACAACAACTGTGACACTGGCAGTGTGACGCTGAAGATTATTCAAACAAATAACTTGTATTAGGAATAATTTTAATAAAACCAACACATGTGGGTCTCCCTTGCGGTGGCGAAAAGGCACGCTGCCTGCCTATACAACTGTGACACTGGCAGCGTGACGCTGAAGATTATTCAAACAAATAACTTGAATTTTTTATATTTTTAATAAAATCAACACATGTGACTCTCCCTTGCGGTGGCTAAAAGGCACCCTGCCTGCCTATACAGCTGTGACACTGGCAGTGTGACGCTGAAGATTATTCAAACAAATAACTTGTATTATGAATAATTTTAATAAAACAAACACATGTGACTCTCTCTCTTGTGGTGGCTAAGAGGCACCCTGTCTGCCTATACAGCTGTGACACTGGCAGTGTGACTCTGAAGATTATTCAAACAAATCACTTGTATTTTGTATGTTTTTAATAAAACCAACACATGTGGGTCTCCCTTGCGGTGGCGAAAAGGCACCCTGCCTGCCTATACAACTGTGACACTGGCAGTGTGACGCTGAAGATTATTCAAACAAATAACTTGTATTATGAATAATTTTAATAAAACAAACACAGGTGACTCTCCCTTGCGGTAGCAAAAAGGCATGCTGCCTGCCTATACAACTGTGACATTGGCAGTGTGACGTTGAAGATTATTCAAACAAATAACTTGTATTAGGAATAATTTTAATAAAACAAACACAGACGACTCTCTCTTGCGGTGGCTAAGAGGTACCCTGTCTGCCTATATAATTGTGACACTGGCAGTGAGACGCTGAAGATTATTCAAACAAATAACTTGTATTAGGAATAATTTTAACAAAACCAACACATGTGGGTCTCCCTTGTGGTGGCGAAAAGGCACGCTGCCTGCCTATACAACTGTGACACTGGCAGCGTGACGCTGAAGATTATTCAAACAAATAACTTGTATTTTTTATATTTTTAATAAAATCAACACATGTGACTCTCCCTTGCGGTGGCTAAAAGGCACCCTGCCTGCCTATACAACTTTGACAATGGCAGTGTGACGCTGAAGATTATTCAAACAAATAACTTGTATTTTTTATATTTTTACTAAAACCAACACATGTGGGTCTCCCTTGCGGTGGCGAAAAGGCACCCTGCCTGCCTATACAACTGTGACACTGGCAGTGTGACACTGAAGATTATTCAAACAAATAACTTGTATTAGGAATAATTTTAATAAAACCAACACATGTGGGTCTCCCTTGCGGTGGCGAAAAGGCACGCTGCCTGCCTATACAACTGTGACACTGGCAGTTTGACGCTGAAGATTATTCAAACAAATAACTTGTATTAGGAATAATTTTAATAAAACCAACACATGTGGGTCTCCCTTGCGGTGGCGAAAAGGCACGCTGCCTGCCTATACAACTGTGACACTGGCAGTTTGACGCTGAAGATTATTCAAACAAATAACTTGTATTAGGAATAATTTTAATAAAACCAACACAGACGACTCTCTCTTGCGGTGGCTAAGAGGTACCCTGTCTGCCTATATAATTGTGACACTGGCAGTGAGACGCTGAAGATTATTCAAACAAATAACTTGTATTAGGAATAATTTTAACAAAACCAACACATGTGGGTCTCCCTTGTGGTGGCGAAAAGGCACGCTGCCTGCCTATACAACTGTGACACTGGCAGCGTGACGCTGAAGATTATTCAAACAAATAACTTGTATTTTTTATATTTTTAATAAAATCAACACATGTGACTCTCCCTTGCGGTGGCTAAAAGGCACCCTGCCTGCCTATGCAACTTTGACAATGGCAGTGTGACGCTGAAGATTATTCAAACAAATAACTTGTATTTTTTATATTTTTACTAAAACCAACACATGTGGGTCTCCCTTGCGGTGGCGAAAAGGCACCCTGCCTGCCTATACAACTGTGACACTGGCAGTGTGACACTGAAGATTATTCAAACAAATAACTTGTATTAGGAATAATTTTAATAAAACCAACACATGTGGGTCTCCCTTGCGGTGGCGAAAAGGCACGCTGCCTGCCTATACAACTGTGACACTGGCAGTTTGACGCTGAAGATTATTCAAACAAATAACTTGTATTAGGAATAATTTTAATAAAACCAACACATGTGGGTCTCCCTTGCGGTGGCGAAAAGGCACGCTGCCTGCCTATACAACTGTGACACTGGCAGTTTGACGCTGAAGATTATTCAAACAAATAACTTGTATTAGGAATAATTTTAATAAAACCAACACATGTGGGTCTCCCTTGCAGTGGCGAAAAGGCACGCTGCCTGCCTATACAACTGTGACACTGGCAGTGTGACTGAAGAGTATTCAAACAAATGACTTGTACTTTTTATATATTTTTTTTAAGAAACACAGATGACCCCCTTGCGGTGGCGAAAAGGCACCCTGCCTGCCTATAGGACTGTCAGATGTTGATGTGACATTGAAAATTATTCGAACAAATATCTAATATTTTTTATATTTTGACCAGGAACAAATATTACTCGCTCTTGCAGTGGCAATAACTGGAACTAATGCTGGCTGCCCACCTATGCCTAGCCTAATGCTACCTGCCTGCCTACACAACAACTGGACACTCTCTAATCTCTTCTTCTCTCTCTGAGCTCCAACAACGCAATGAGGAAATGCAGGCTGTCTGTCTGTGTGACTGTGTCATTAGTCCAACCCCCATCATGAAACGAAGAAGGCTATTGGAATACAGACAAAAGAGGGAAGTAGTGCATGAAACGGTGAATGGAACTGGACTAGAGACATGGAGGGAAAATTATGGAGGGAAAGTAATTGAGCGCGCACAGGAAGTACAAAAAAGTCCTGGTCGAAAGTAGTCAAAAGTTTTGGAAATTTGTCGATTGCCGAAAGTTTCGACAAATTTCGGTCCTGGGCTGTTCGGAGTTGGATCATTTTTTCCAAATGACCCTTGAGTTTTGGATTGGCCGAATGTCTCCGAATGACCTCATTTTTGACGAAATCCGAATGTCTCCGAATGAATTCGCACAAGTCTATAAGCTGAGTAGGTATGTCAGAACACTGTTCAATGAGTGAAGAAAGCATGGAACAGACACAATGTTCTGGTCACAGGAACGGGTCAAGGCAGGTTTTGGATATACAAATAACAGGCTGAGGTCAAAGACAGACCATTTTGATTGATTTACCTGTGCTTAATTAGGTATATACATACAGCTTGACATGCTTGTCATACACAGGCATCAGTGAAGAGGTAAGATCACACAATCTAGGTATGTTTTGCTCAACCAGGAAGTTGGTGCAAATGGACTGTAACTGTTTTAAATATTCTGTTTAAAATGACCAGTATCCAAATTTGTTAAGAACTGAAGTGTCCTTTTGGCACTTACCTCTGCTGACAGGAAGACAAAGCTTCACTGATTTATCACACATTCTGCTTGAAAACAAAATATACTCTAGTTTTATAATCAGAAATCTCTGGTCAGTAAAATATCAGGAAACTTCATGAAAACACCATTCACTTACAAGCAATATACTCAAAATTGACAGTGGTTAATGGAGGAAAATGTCAAATATCAACATGTCAAACACAAGGAGAATTTTAAATCCATCTCCGTTCGGGTATCACTCTGTATGAACAGCTCCCTCAGTACATCAGTTATTTACAAAGTTCATACTTGAACTAGAACTACTGAATTATAACATGTTAAAAAAGTAAGAATAACCTATTTACATGTTTTGAAGCATGAAAAGCATTTTCTCAAGGGACAAAGAAAAAATGTAAAGGCATTTATTCCTTGTAAACATTTTATTCTTAAATAGTTAAAGTATGAGCTTTGAATTATTTGTTGTATTGGAAGAGCTATTCATTCAGAGTGATTCCCAAAAGGAGCATGATTGAAAGCTATGTTTGTTTGATTTGTTAGTGGTTGGCATATGCCTTCATTAACCACTGTCAAATGTGAGTATTTTGTTTAATTGTACATCCAAAATATGTGAAAACATTTTGCATGTTCCATCTGTGGTGAGTTTTGAGGGGAAGCCTACCATCTGAGTAGAGGTCCAAAAAGCCAGTTTCAAGACTGTCCTGAGGCAATTACTTCTCTAACTGTTTTCCTGAAGTGGCTGACTATGCCTGGAGAAACATATAGGGCAATTGTATAGTTGATATTTGGTGAATTGTATATCAATATCAAACTTATAATGGTCATTTCATTTCCTACATAAAAAAAATGCCAATATTCTTAAGCCTTTGAGGGCCATAGAGTTATAAAAATAATTGAATAGCAATGCACTGGATACCTCATTGACACTCAAAGTGTTAAAATTTCATTAAATCTATACCAAGCTTCGCCATTCTGAATGAGAATAACATATGCTAATTAATTTGAAATGCAATAATGATTGTTACATATGTACTAATCAGTGAATTTTGAAATTGAATAGCTGACCTTGATGCAAGTGATATAAAATAATCAATTCATAAATCGATATATGTGCATAAAAACAACTTTAAAAAAAATGCTAAGTGCGTATACAGATCAAATAAACAGATGTGATGCTTATACTACACAATAATAAATCACATTGTATGATATATAAAAGTTATATCATCCTTAGGAGATACATGTTTATGTACTGTATTTAACATGTCATGAAAAGCTAGCATTCAAATGTGGGCAGACAATGATCATTATATGTACTTAAGAAAAGCAGCCTTGGCAATTAAATTGTGTGCATACATAAGTGGCAGAATAAGTGACAAAACAGAAAACTGCCATTGATTACCATCATATACATGAAAGCAATTTTTGGAAATTGTTGATCAAGTACATATAAATAATTACATGTAATTTACTTTTCAAATGATACAATAACAAATATATTATGTGGTTATGTGCGACAGAGTATTATACTATTATTGATATAGGGAACCCATTAAAGTTGTAATTGCAAAAATAAAAAATAGAGGATGATTTTTTCCTATGGATTCACACAATGGTCAGTTGCTACAAGTGCCATATTAAAATCATAATCTCACTATTATATGCCTAATTGGCTAGTAAAATGACATATTAGTAACTTTTAATAATATAAATTCTGGTATAATAGCATAACTCTGTATTCGATATTGGTGCTGTTGAAGTTCGCTATTTCCTACAGTTGATGAGTCAGGGTGTGAGAGAAGGCAATACATTTATTCCTCAACTCTTTCAATTTGTCCTCAAAACTATTTACATTTAATTACACATTTTATCTACAACAATGGGGATGCTGCAATGGGAACAGCATGCACCCCCACCTATGCAAATTTGCATTTAGGTTGGTGGGAATAAGAAATTGTGTTCTCTGAGCAAAATGAATTCAATTTTAAACATATAGTATTATGGTTAAGATATATAGACAATGCATTATTTCTGTGGAAGGGTAGCCCTGAGAAGCTACATTTGTTTATGAAGTCACTCAACACTAATTATATGGATTTATATCTCACATATAATTATACCAAGACTTCCCTTAATTTTTCTT
This sequence comes from Rhinophrynus dorsalis, assembly GCA_037306005.1. NCBI lineage: Eukaryota > Metazoa > Chordata > Amphibia > Anura > Rhinophrynidae > Rhinophrynus > Rhinophrynus dorsalis. The sequence goes on from CM074719.1 coordinate 379,051,184, forward strand.
TTAGATCTGGAGACATTAAAACAAGAAGATGAGAAATTAATGAGTTATCTTCATCAAAAAAAAACATATCAACTAACATAGTAACATAGTTGATGAGGCTGAAAAGGACATGCGTCCATCAAGTCCAGCCCATGCCAAAAACACCCCTGTTGATCCAGAGGAAGGCAAAAAAGCCCTCTGAAGCCATTTCCGTTTTAGCCCCAAGTGGGTAAAAAAATTCCTTCCTGACTCCAAATGGCAGTCAGATGGTTTCCTAGATCAACATCCCCTCTGCATTGAAGCCATCTGTCATAATTTTCAATAATGTTCTGTGCTAGATAGGCATCCATTGCTTTTTTGAAAACAGCTGCATTATCTGCAAGTACAACATCCCGAGGCAAAGAATTCCATAGCTTTACCGTCCTTACTATAAAGAATCCCTGCCTTTGTTTTAGTTGCATGTGCCTTTCCTCTAGTCTTAATGGATGACATCTTGTTCTTAGCTCAGCTCTTTGTGTAAATAAAGGGGGTTTTGCTACATTCTTGACATTGTATGATCCAGTTGAAAATCCTACATAGAGCATACTTCACTTCAGTCAGATTGCTCTGGATGGGGATGCGCGACAACTACTTGTGTGATAGATGCTCGGCTACCATTGGTAATTTCATGCACTTCATTTGGACCTGCCCTGCAGTCTTTAGATTCTGGAAAGATGTATTCGCTACTTGGTCAGATGTTATGGGAAGTCCAGTTCCTCTTACACTGAAGTTGGGTATCCTTTCAATTTTTCCTGACTATCTTGACTTGGGACCTCTCAAGTCTCTCCTGCAATAGACCCTGGTCATGGCACACAAGGTGGTTATGATGGCTTGGATATCTGATGTCCCGCCGTCCCATGGCCACTGGATTAACCTGGTTAATCAGAATATTCCGTATTATCGCCTGGTGTATATTCACTAGGGGCTCCACGCAAATTCCATGGTATTTGGGGGGCCTGACTGCAACATTTTGAGCATACCCCCACTTGAGGGGATGTAATTATCCTGACCACATGCCAGTAAATCACAGGCGAACTGTTTCCACTCAGGGTATCACCATATCTGCAGAAGACTCCAAGGCTGCTGTACTCCATATACCTTAACCCTTTGAGTGTCAGAAGGGGTAAGCAACACATTGCTTTGCAATGTGTTTCATACCTCTCTGGCACTCAAAGGGTTAAAATGTTTATTAACAATAAAATACATCACTGTCTGAAACAACATATTTAAAAACCTGCTTTAACACATTTCACAGCTAAGTGTCGCTCCAAAGAGATGGTTATAAATGAAACAGCAGCCTAATGTTTTCAATATTTAAACATCTTACAAAGCATTTGATTGGACACATTGTATAATTAATGAATGGGAAACCAACCAGATGGATGGTCATTAACCCCATATTCATCAAACATTTAGTTTATGAGCAGTCACAGGCAAGGAGCAGATAAATACAAACAAGAAAGAGAGGTGACCAGACTCACACAACATATCTAAATACGAATAGATTATAAAAATACACCCCAAATGTATGGTAATACAAATAATATTCATCATAAACCCCCCAAGTGCCTCTACTCCGTGTTGACTGTTGCATCAGATCTCCTCATACAAGCCAGGACCGTATTGGAGGAGGATAAAAACCTATGGGCAGCGATCATCAGAAGGACAGTCCCATAAAGGAGAAACCTGGTACCGAACGGCACCTGGAGGAGTCAGATAAGCCTAATGTTTTGTTTTATCTTGTAAGCGCAATTATATGCTATCCTATATAATAACTGGCTAGGATGTTTGTCAGAAGCCATCATGCGCAGTAGAGATTGCCCGTGTTCGGGCAGTCTCTACTGCGTATGATTGTATCGCGTGAGTGAGATGTCACAAGACTGCATCGCGTGGAGCAGTGAGGTAGTGGCCTCTTAACCCTTTGAGTGCTTTGCAATGAGTTGCGTACCCCTCTGGCACTCAAAGGGTTAATATTACCTGGACCTTGGCCAGTGTACACGGGCTTTTACACTAATATTTTACATATAAGAATAAATTCTGCTTTTAGATGTTCTTGTTTTGTGCTTCTGTTATTTAGATTATATTGTTGTTGTGGGTATGGAAAAGGCTATAAGAGGAGCTGCATATAAGGAATCGAGGAGTGGTGAAATATTTTCAATACTAGTATAAAAGCCCGTGTACATGGACCAAGGTCCGGGTAATGTTAACAAACAATGTACACACATAATTTTGCAAAAGGGGCACGGTGTTGCCCGTAGTGATAAAGTCCTTTGAGTGCTTTAGGGGTATTTAACGCATTGCTTAACAATGGTTTATGTAGTTTTGCACCAGTGAAAGGCTTCAGTGTTTCAGAGGCAAAGAGGTATCCATGCAGAGGAATGTGTTGAATAGCTATTTGGCACTGAAGGGGTTTAATGAAAAGCATGAAAATGGGCAATGCATTTAGGGCTCGATTCAAATGTTGGCGTCGCCAGAAAAAACTGGCGACGCTGCTTTTAACGTCAACTGAGCAATGCAAATGTTTTACTAGAAACAAGCGACGCCAGTTCTGAAACAGACGTCGCCCGTCGCCAGAACAGCAAGATCTCACCCATAGAGGATAATGTACAAGCGACGCCAAAAGCGATTCAAATGTTGGAGTTAGGGCTAACGCTCGTTAAATTGCAACATTTCACGCCAGAAATCTAACGCCTACTTTTTTTGGAGAATAGCACAGGAGGCAGTGTAAAAAAACCCACGTCTCCAGTTCTGAACAGCATTCACTGTGCTTTTCCCTACCCAGCTACTAGGGGAACACAGAGATGGCTTTCAGCACCATAGACAGCTTTGAATGCCATAGGGATGTGTACTGCTCACCCCTGTGGCATTCAAAGGGTTACAATAAAGAAAACTAGTACACCAAGCACTACACAATGCCCCCTTCCACACACCCCTTAATATGTCACATATATTGCATATATGGGACATACTAACCCCATCCACATCCACCTCATGGACTTCCATGTAGTGGACAAATCTGTCTTTTACTCCACAATCAACCCTTTGATTACCAGAGAGGTAGGAAAGCATTGCATAGCATGTCTCCCAGCCCTCTGGTTCCCAAAGGGTTAATAGGCAAGGTATGCCTGTATGTGTGTGAGTGGGTGTGTTTCATACATTGTATAATTTAAATACTATCATGAAACGTAGATTGACTTAGATCCATTCATTTGTAATGCCCACCACCTGTGTCCCATTGCTATCATTATTTTTGCTCCACTCTCCTTCCAATGCAGAGTGAAGCAAACACACAAATAACAATGGGACACAGTAAGTAGGACATTATTAACCCGTTGAGTGCCAGAGTGGTATGCAACGCATTGCAAAGGCGTGCGCTGCATTCCACACTGGCACTCAAAGGGTTAAAATACAATTGAGGAAGCAGGCTGCACTCTGACTGCAGCGCTTCCCTTCATTCATAAAAGTGCCATTGCTGTGGGTGGCTGTGAAGCCCGCAGCATAAGAAAAGGCTGGGGACAAGAGAGACATCGGAGGAAGCGGGTGGCAGGCTTGTATTTGCTGCCCGCTTCCTCCAATACCTCTCCTCTCCTCACACGTCGCCATTGTCCCCTGCCTGGCGTCGCCTATTCTACAATTCGCAGACGCGTTGGCACAATGCCAACGCGTGAGGAGAGGAGAGGTATTGGAGGAAGCGGGCACAAGGGAATACCCAAATAAAAATAACATATGGCCAGCATCAGGTACCACTTTGTCAATGGCAATGAGGAGGAATAGTGCTTCAAATGTCCCATACACACATCCCCCCAAAAATGTGTAAAGTCAATATTACCAATCACCAGTGCAGAACATAGCAACATGGGAAAAGTGATGCATCCTGAGCTGGTGCACATGGGGCACCAACATCACATGACACCCTCATACCTCCCAAGTGTCCCTTCTTAGGAGGGACAGTCCCTCTTTGAGATCCAAATCCCTCTGTCCCTCTTTTCTACCCTTTTGTCCCACTTTTTCGGACATCAGAATGAGTGATGTGTATTACATTGGTCCACAGCAATAAAACATACATAAATGTGTTGTTAATTGTCAGTATATGTGTTTATACATTAATATGGGCAACTAAAATACTTTGTTCTTTTTCTAAATCATCCATCAGTTAAACAAAGAGGTGCAGATGGGTCAAGAAATAACTTAAATATTCTTGGCAATGCCTCACCTACCAGACGTGCCCCCAGAAACGCCACCTAAAATAGAAGTGTCCCTCTTTCGCCATCTGAAATGTTGGGAGGAATGCACCCTGGTTGGGAACCACCGCCCTACACAGACAAACCATAAGAATCAAGCAACCCAACAGGGACCAGGGGAACACAAAGCAGCACAACATAAGCCATCCAAAATCACCTCCGACCAACAGGGGTTAACACACAACACCACATGCACATCTGTCACTCCAACAACATGTCAAGCTCACCTATGTAACCTCAGCAGTCCATGGAGACAAAACACACACCTGGCAGGTACATACCACTTACAACACATCACACCACTAACCACACACCAGAAAATAATTACCTGGATAACACACACCTTACCATTAGTCCATCATAACCCACATGACTGTTCATGGACAACACACCATATATATATATATATATATATATATATATATATATATATATATAAATATTTATATGAGAGAGAGAAAGAAAATATGATGGCAAAGGAATAGCATGACTGTTGTGTTCATAGTGCACCTTCAATCTTGTTTCCACCCTCTGCAGGCATCCAGGCCATGATTTCATATGGTCCAGAAGTTTTCCGGTGACATGTTTACTCCACATCCATGAGGATCATCTGTTTGTTAGTGTTGATATCAATAAAACATATGATCGTATATAACTATCTATCTTGTGTCATTGATTACTTCTCCCTCTTCATGTTCTTTGAAAAGATGATAGTAATGCATTGAATGTTTGAAAATCCATGCAGTAGAGTTTATCACCCTGAGTGAAACAAGTGATCTCCCACTGCTGACAGGTGTTGAATTCAAAAGTTGTTCCAACTCCAAGTTTACATTCATAGATTGAATATCCCAGTGGCCTGAAAGTGTCAAATGGCACTGTTACTACACCATCCAATGGACAGCTCCGGTCCCTGCACCATGGATCCCCATAGGATGATGTAGTCACAGTGCCATTTGACACCATCAGGCCACTGGGATATTTGTTATATGACTTCAAGTTTTGAGCTGGGATAACCTTGGAATGAAACACCTTTCAGCAGTGGTAGTTCCCTTTTTCAATCAGGGGGGTGAACCCAACTACATATGTCTTGACACATCCTAAGCATTACTATCCCCTTAATTGTGATCATGTGGTTGATCTGTTGAGATATCTAATGTGTTCATGTTGTTTAAGTTCAAGTCACATCATGGAACAACACCCTGATGTTGTTCGGCTTTCAGATGTCTGTGAGTTGAACTTGGACAAACATGTCTGATTGTGATGTGTGTGTTCACCCTGCTGTAAAAGCTTGTGACACCATTCATTGTGCATGAGTTGTGTTCAATGCATAGCTTTGCAATGCATTGGAGACAACTCATTACTTGACACCCATATTAGATGTGAATGAGTTGTGTTCAATGCATAGCTTTGCAATGCATTGGAGACAACTCATTACTTGACACCCATGTTAGATGTGAATGAGTTGTGTTCAATGCATAGCTTTGCAATGCATTGGAGACAACTCTGCCCCTCTAACTGTATCATCTGAATAAAACACAGACATTGATATGTTCTCAAGCAACAACTGCACATTTATTTTCTTTTTTTGGGGGGTGCTTTGGGCGGGGCTGCAGGGGTGGCTTCCTGCACTTGATGCCGTGAGGCTCTAGTGGTTCTGGGGGCTGGGGGTGCCACTGGTGGAGTGCTGGCAGGGGTTGAGGCACTGGAACTGGAGGCCTGGGCCTGGCGGATGGTCTCCAGCCTGTTACTCTCACGGAGCTCAGCAACCACCTGGTCAATTGAAGCTGTCACCCTGTTGGTGTGGGTGACCCGGTGGTTGCTGAGAGTAACGTGATGGGCCTCCAGTGCCCTCATGCTGTCCAGGAGGTGTGCCATATGTTGCTCAAGCCTGTTGAGTGAGCAGGCACACCTCCTGGCCACCCTGAGTTGCCTCCTTTGGAGTACCAGACACTCCTGATCCATCACCATGGTGTTGTCAGGAGTGTGTGGTGTGGAGGGGGAACGGGACAGTGGTGGGGATGCCCTCTGGCTGTCCTGTGGCTCCACCACAGGTGGTGGGCGAGATGGGGTGGACCCATGGGTCCGGATGTGGAGGGAGCATGGGGAGCCCATCACTGCATCCCCAGATGAGTGACCCCCTGGGGATGTCACAACTGCCATATGTGTGGCTAGCATGGTTTGTGGGGGTGTTGTGTGTTGGGGCGGGGATGGTGTGGTGACCACCACCAGGGCCTGTGGCCGTTGTGGCTGGCCAATGAGGCCAAAGTGCTCATAGTCCATTGGCCACTGGCTACTGTCCCGCGGCTGTGGCCTGGTGGCTGCCTGCAGTGGCCCATGCTGTGGCATCCCCACTATGTCTGGCATCCGGTGCCTCCCCATGGCTGTCGGCACATCCTGCAGGGGAGTGTACCGGTACTGTACTGTGGGAGGTGGGGCCTGGGGGCCATGCTGGGGCCACTGCTGCTGCTGCTGGTGGGGTGAAGCCTGGGGGCCATGCTGTGGCCACTGCTGCTGCTGCGGCTGCTGGTGGGGTGAAGCCTGGGGGCCATGCTGTGGCCACTGCTGCTGCTGCGGCTGCTGGTGGGGTGAAGCCTGGGGGCCATGGTATGGCCACTGCTGCTGGTGGTGCGGTGGGCCTTGGGGGCCATGCTGGGTCCATTGCTGCTGCCACTGCTGCTGGTGGTGCGGTGGGCCTTGGGGGCCATGCTGGGGCCACTGCTGCTGCCACTGCTGCTGGTGGTGCGGTGGGCCTTGGGGGCCATGCTGGGGCCACTGCTGCTGCCACTGCTGCTGGTGGTGCGGTGGGCCTTGGGGGCCATGCTGGGGCCACTGCTGCTGCCACTGCTGCTGGTGTGGTGGTGGTGGTGGTAGTGCACTGGAGGTGCTGGCCTCCTCAGTGGAGGAACCTCCTGTGTCCTCCGCTCCTGCTGTCTGGTGTGCTGTGTGGGGAAATGACATGATGTAATCAGTGATGTGAACTATGACAGGAGTGCTGCAAGACTATTACACTGACACGCAAACCGTTGAGTGGCAGGATGGTATCCATTGCATTTCTTTGCAATGCATTGGTTACCATCCTAACACACTTTGCTAGGTTTGACGTGATCACATACATTGATTACAGTAACCTGCAGTGATGTGATTTGGTCATCATGTGTATCCTGAGCAATGGGGATGGCAAGGCATATACCTCCTTGCTATCCCCATTCATCAGGATCCATGTGGTGAGCAACACTGAACTATCACACCTTGAGTGACACAAACCCACTGCACATTCTACACCTAGGCCTCAACAGCAAACACACCAGGACCTCTAAACACAGCAATGCACCAGTGAGGACCTATGACTACAGAGGCCAATCAATCAGTAAATGATGTCGGCAGCAGGAATAACCACACCAAGCACGCCAACCAACATGATCTGTGGAACCCAGGAACCCAAACAGCTGGAGGACACACAAACACACCCCAGGACAGCTAAAATCCTAACACACAGCAAACAAGTGCATTGTTAGAATGTACTATTGGAGGTTGTTTCTACCTTTTCACATGTTTGTTATGCTATGGAGCCTAAGCACTGGTATGTCACGTGTTGTTTAGATCTCAGTGCACTGGCTCCACAGAACAACACAGGGATTTCAGGTGTGATGACACTGCAGTTGTCATGTACACATTGTCACCTCTTTCTGACATCCTAGTGAATGCCCCCCCCCCCTTAATGGTTGAGTCCTGTGGATCACATATGTCCTGCAGAGTGGGGATGGCGGGGAATGCCCCCTGGCCATCCCCACTCTGCAGGCTACATATGATGCAGAAAGCTGAACCTTGACTATTCCACTTAGACTAACTACCTACATGTACAACGTCTAACCCTGACATGCAGTAACAATACAATAGGAAACACACCAAGTCCCCTCCTTGCTATTCTCCCATTGGGTGCCAAGGGACTAGCCAATGTATTGTCAACCAACGAATTACTTATCCCTGTGGCATTCAAGGGGTTGTGTGCTGACCTCTTTGTCACTCTGTGTATGACATTGTGATACACATAACAGTTGGATCTGTGACTGACACATGACATTGTGCATTGTTTTTGTGCTGTGCATGATGTCGTTTTGGACAGCATAAAGGGGGTTCAACAGGGACTTCACCATTACCATTCAGGCTAGGTTGGTCATGTATTCTGTCCTTGTTTGACGTCCCTCCAAGCTGTGTGACTGAATTGTGTTGTGTAATGCTGTCCATGTGTCACTGTGTTGGCCTCTGCCTGGTGGGTGTCAGGATTGGTGTGATGTGTGTGTGGGTCTTGATGCACTTACCAGTGGACTGGAGGCTACTTTCATCCCCGGTGTCACTCCATCCAGGGATCCCACACACCATGATGGAGGAGATGGTCTGACGCACAGCCTCCTCCCACTGGTTGTATTCCACCCGCAGGGGAGGACCACCCCCTGTGCCAGCAGCGTGCAAGGCCTGCTCGCCCATCTTCTTCTTCACCTTCATAATGGTAGACAAAAATGGGAAAAGGGTTGAACTAGATGTATACAGGTCTTTTCTCAACATTGATTACTGTGTTGCTATGTTACTGTCTTACCTTAGCCTTGCAGTCTGCCCATCTTTTCTTCACAGAATCCAACGTCCGGCTGCGGCAGGACACTGCATTCACAGCAGCCACAACCTCCTTCCAGGCTGCCTTCCTCTTTGCTGACAGGCCAGCTTTAGGCCCCTTGGGGAAGAGGTACCTATAGTGGGCAACCACAGCCTCACAGAGGACCAGGTTTTCCTCCTCTGTGTATTTGGGCTCTCTAAACCTCTCCTCCTCCTCACCCCCAGAGGTTGGTTGAGAGCCCTGGCTGTGGCTCCCCAGCCCTGCCTGCACTGGCCCTGTCTGTGTGTGGTGCAGGGGGACTACCCCTCGTCCCACTGTGTCTGCCCCTGCACTAGATGTGCCTGGTCTTGGGTGGCTGCCCCTCCGCCCCAGAGATCTCCCTCTCCCTCCCCTACCCTGACCAGGGTTGCCCCCCTGAATCTCCTCCTCCTCTCCTCCTACACTCCCCACCCCTCTCTTCTCTCCTCTCCTCTCCATCTCTCTCACCCACTCACACCCAGGCACTCACTCAGGCCCTCACACACTCACTCACTCACTCACTCTCTGTCACTCACTTGCACTCACAGACTCACACTGTCAAAATAAAGATAAAAAGTGTGTGTGTGTTTTACAAAAAAAAATATGGGCTATGTGTATGTGTGTATGTGTGTTTGGATGCATGTATTTGTATGTTCAAAAGTGTATTGTGTCGCTTTGTGTGCTGCCAAACTCTCCTTCTACCTGTCTGTGTGTGTGCGCCGCCTAAATTCCCTTTCTCTGAAAAACTAACCTCCGCTCCTTGGGTCCTGATATCTAGCTCTTACTCGATAACAGACAAAGGTGCGTAGGTGATTTTGGGTCTATTTATAGTTTATTCGACTCAACTTGATACTTTGGGGTGCTGTGATTGGCTGAGACTGGGTCACGTTGGACGTTTCGCGTGTTTGGTTTTTTTTTGGAGACGTTTCTCGCGTTTATCGTGTATTTGGCGTCGACGATGAGGTCAAATATTTGGCGACTCCAGTTTTGTAGTCTTCGTGTGTTTTGTAGGCCGTCGCTCGTTAACTCTTCTGGGTAACAAAGATTTGAATCTCACGTTACCTGGTCTTGCTTAACGAGCGAAGGCAGTTTTTTTCTTCACGTTGGTTTTAACGCCAACATTTGAATCGAGCCCTTAGTTCCTTCAGTTGCAAAGAGGTATTTCACACATTACACTGCATGGATACGTCTGTGAAAGACTTAACCCTTTGAATGGCACAAATGTAGGGAAAATATTGTCAATTATTGTGTTCAATACCCCTGAAGTAGTGAAAAGACCTAATCCCCATGGGCAATGGCTACTCTATGCACATTAAACCCTTTGAGTGCCAGGGGGGGTATGCAACACATTGATTACCAATGCACTGCATAACCTTCTGGCACTGTAAGGGTTAAGGCCCAGGTCACTCAAAGGCAAGCAACTCCCCTGGTTAGATTCCCTTGCAGAAATGGAAGAATTGCACATTTTAGATGATATTTTCTTACTGGCCATTTTTCACACTTGCACCACAGTTACATAGCAATCTATCACATAGGACAGCACTTCAACCCTTTCATAAGCAGGGATGTCTGCTCCTGTACTGAAAGGGTTTCACTTTTCTGCTCCTGTACTCAAAGGGTTATACATTGTAAGCCTTTGAGTACAGGAGCAGACATCCCTGGTTATAAAAGGGTTAAAGTGGTGTGCTATGTGAAAGATTGCTATGTAACCTGCTGCAAATGTAAAAAATGGACAGTAATAAAATATCATGTAACATCTGTAGATATCAATCTTTCACACCACTTTAACCCTTTCAGTGCCCTCATTTAATTTTACATCAATTGCTTTGCTAGAATGGGCCATGGAAAGGCAAGTGACAGGCAAAGCAAAGAATGTGGCACTCATGTTCTCGGCACATACCTCATGGGCCTGGGTTTGGGGTAGTGTGCGTTTGGAGGTGATGTCCCCCAGGCCAGGACAGTAAGCTGGCAAAATAACGTAAAGGTGGAAGAAGTGAGGAAGATAGAAGTGAAGAGCTTAAAGAAGAGTGGGCCAGTATGCCATATATTGTGGCAGCAAGGTGAGAAACTGGGACTTTCAATCCCACACATAAAAATCAACATAACAGTAGAAGCTATTCGGTATTCTGTTGTATGACATAAGTGTTTTCCAACCTTAGGTTGATACATTTTCTCTTGGCTTTTTTACACCAACTAAATTCACGTCTAGAATTCCCAACACATTAAAAAAACATTGCTGGACATGAGAAAGCAACAAAAAAAATGCTTTGAGGCATGACAAATGGAAACACATACCATTTACCCCTAGAAGTCATCCTTAGACAATGGTACAAGCCCTCCCTATGTACTCATTGGGGAGATCCACATGAATACAATAGTGGTTCATTATCTTGCATTCCCATATGGAAATGAGCCATTTTCAATGTGCTAGATGCAAAACTGCAAACTTGTCGAAGGCATGGAGAATTGATGCGGATGTTGGTGGATTGCAGGGGATATAATGGTGAAGACATGTTAGTGCATACTACGACTAAATACCAAAGTCGGGATTGGTCTAAGGAAATCCATTCTCCAAAAAGGAAACAGCAAGTCCCATAAATGAGGCACTTGAGTCAGAAAAAAGATATATATCCAAAAAAATATAAACTTTATTGGTACAAAAAATATACATGTATCAAAAGGAAAAACAACGTTAAAAACACTTAAAAACAGAACGGGGTTGTTAGGGACCAGGAACCAAACAGACACAAAAATGTAAAATGCAAAACACCTTGATCAAAATAACCAAAGCAAACAAAGCAAAATCTAGGAGCATAAACCAAAAGACAAGCCAGGGTCAGGAGCCAAGACAGATACTCAGACAAGCCGGGTTCAGGAATACGGAGATCAGCGATGTCAGGAACAAGCCAGGAATCAGGAGCCAGAAGGGACATCAGAGGAAGCCAGGTCATGCACAGATAATCAGGAACTCAGGAGAATGCACTTACAATCAGAAGCAGACTCAAAAGCAAAGAAGAAGTGAGCCTCGCTGCTTTAAATACCATGGAAGGGGTTGGCAGATAACTGTCAGGTTAGTAACCATGGAAACAGAGAGGTCAAGGCAGTTTGTTAAGCATCAGCTAAGTCAGCCTGACACAGGGAAGGAAAGGCAGTAGTAATCAACAGTTGAGTTTTAGACCAGATTAGACAAACCATGACAGTACTCCCCCCAACATCCCCCCACACTGGGCAGGACCAGGTTTGAGAGGAAAGCGTGCATCAAAAGCATGGAGTAGGGTGGGGCATGCTCATCTGAGGCTGGAACCCAAGAGCTCTCCTCTGGACTGTACCCCTTGGATCAAATATTGAAGCCTCCCTTGGAACCTATGACAGTCAGCTATGGAGCGGACCTCAAACTCCTCATTGCCGTCAATGGGCACTGAATATGGTCAAGGAATGACAGTAGTAAAAGGATTACATACCAGGGGTTTTAGCAGCGAGACATAGAACACATTGTGTATCCACATATTGGGAGGGAGGTCTAGAGCATAAGCCATAGGGTTCACACTTCGGGGTATACGGAAAGGCCCCACAAACGGGGAGTCAGTTTCTGAGAGGGCAATTGGAGGTGAAGATTTTTAGAGGATAACCAGAGGCTCTCCCCGACCTGGTGGGAGGGTGCAGGTAGGCATTTACAATTAGCCTGGAGCTCCTGGGATTGCTGTGAGCGTCGCAGTGACTCTTGGACCTGCACCCATGTGGAACAGATCTGCTAGAGATGATCCTCCAGTGCCAGAATTCCCTACGGAGTGAACGAATCTGGAATCATGGAGGGTTGATACTTGTAATGAAGGGGGAGAGCTGGATAGAAGCTGAGACTGCACTGTTATGAGCAAAAGCAGCCCAACGCAGCCCAATGTAGCAGGTCCGACCAGTAATTCTGATGGTCCAAGATGTAGCACCGCAGGAATTTCTCCAAGGCCTGATTAGCTCTTTCTGCAGCCCCATTCGATTGCGGGTGGTAGGGCGAGGAGAAGGAGAGTTGGATACCTAGTTGCACACAGAAGGTCCTCCAGCATCTCGAGACAAACTGGCTACCCCAGTCAGAAATTATGACTTTGGGAACCTTGTGTAGCCAATAGACCTTTTTGATAATGTCACAGCTTACCTATATCCAGCGTTGCCACTTCGGCTGGTGCTGGCATTGTATCACTCTTAATGATGCTTCTGCATCATCCCACACATCGCTTTTGGGACTGGGCTTGGGCTAGGAAATTCGGATGCTCTAAATGATGTAGCAGTGGTTCAGGAGTGCAACGCATCTCGTGACAAGATGCGTCAATTACAGGCGTGAGGAGGTTTATCTGACGCAGGCTATCTTCTTACACTTTGGGTTCTGGTCTGGCTCCTCCTATCTACTTCCTGGCACCTTGTATTTAAGGGAACTGGATTTTCAGCCAGTTACCCTTAGGTTCATGGTCAGTACAGTTCTACTTCTTGCTCCTGATCTTTGTGTATGACCTGGCTTATCTGACCATCCATCCTGGTGCTGACCTGTGGCTCTGTCTGACTGCTATCTTGTATTACACCTTGTAGTGGACACCCAATCTGGTGCAGACCTGTGGCTCTGGCTGACTACCTGCTCCATGTATGACCTAGGCTTGTCTGACCATCCATCCTGGTGGTGACCTGTGGCTCTGTCTGACTACTCTCTTGTGTTGTCTCTTGTAGTCGACACCCAATCTGGTGCAGACCTGTGGCTCTGGCTGACTACCTGCTCTGTGTATGACCTAGGCTTGTTTGACCATCCATCCTGGTGCTGACCTGGGGCTCTGTCTAGCTAACGTCTGTGTTTCCTCCTGTTGAGTGGATATCCTATCTGATGCAGACCTGTGGCTCTTGCAGACTCTGACCAAACTGACTGCAGGCGTGAGTCAGTAGATTCGTTGGTTGTCTCACCTTCAGGCAACGTTCTTCTCCTGGCTGGCTGAAGGCGTGAGTCAGTCATCTTCCGATTACCATCCTTGGGGAACCGTCTGGCCTACTCTTCCTCTCTGACTTAGAGACTACCATTGGCTTCAGCTTTGTCTCTGCAGTTCTGGGATCTGGAGACATACTACTATTGCTGATAGAGTCCCTGTCTCTTGGTTACCCTCTGCTCCATCCTGAGTTTGGTTTTATATTACACTTACTTTAATAAAGGTGAATTTTACTTTACTATCTGACTCTTATCTTTGCTCGCAAACAGTGACAGATAAAGACCGCAGCCAACTCTTTAGTTGATGGGAGTTTTTTGAATGGTATGCAGTGGATCATCTTAGAAAATCGGTCGACAACCATGAGGATGACAGCATTACCGTTGGTAAGGTGTGACCATGACTTCTCACCATTGGTTATGGGTTGGAGAAGGTCCACTGGAAGTTGATGGGGTGATTTAGTCTGCGCACAGACTGGACTGGCAACGACAAAGGCAGTGATATCACTGTTAAGTTCTAGCCACCAGAAGAGACAGGAAACCAACCAGAAAAGCCTTTTTTTCCGGGATGCCCTGATGACTTAGAATTATGGTAGGTTGACAGGTAAGAAACAGCACCCAGAGGGAGTCTGAGCAGGTGCATCTATCTAGGCGGCCCGCATTCTCTCCCAGAGGGTAGATGTTATGCTGGTAAGTATGGTGGCCAGTAAGAGGTCTGGAGGAATAATAGGACTAGGAGGGCTCTCCTCCTTAGCACCCGAGAACTGTCCAGATAGGGCATCAGTCCGGACATTTTTGGTACCAGGCAGGTACAAGACCATATACTTAAAGTGAGACAAAAATAAGGCCCATTGGGCCAGTCTTGGAGTCAAGTGCTTAGCTGGACAGGCTGGTGAGGTTTTGTCATGGTTTTTTAAGACACTCAGACCATTGGGTGAATAAGAACACAGTTTTATTAAAATAAGATAAGGCAATAACACGCCCTCTAGTGGTGGTAAATATACACAGATAATATATAGATATAATGGTAAATGCACAAATGACTTATAAGTACAATTACACAGAAATAGAATAGCGTATACCCCTCAGGGGTTAAGTCCTTGATAACAGTCAGTCTCAGATGTGGATGTTTGGAACGCCCAGGGTGTTATAAGGCTGATGCTGGAGACCCAGACTATCACCGGCTGGATACTGGACTGCCCCGCCACAGTGTTCAGTAAGAAGCACCAAAGTCCCCGTAGCCCCCTCGGGCGTACCTACTGGAACTGCTTCAACTAGTGCAAGTGCATAAGGCCCCACGGGCGTAATTGGAACCGGCCTTCAAGGCGATAGCTGCCAAGCCTCCTCAGACTAAACCGGATAATGGGATAGCATACGCTAGAGCCGACAGCCCCCACGGGCATGATTACCGGAATACGAATGCTGATGCCTGTGCCTGCCACCACTCGGAAAAGCGGGATCGCTCACTGAACAAGAGAAAGGGTCTCAGGCGCCCAACCGGCCTAAATGGATGTAAATACTCTGCAAGGATGTGTGAAGCTGCCGACGAAGAGCGGCCAGCTCAGCAGTAGTATTCACTGAGAAAGAGACTCTTACAGGATTAGCGATAGAGTGGAACCCAGCGGCACTGCTAGTGTTAATTAGCACATTTACTCGAGGCTTATCAGCGGTATAGCAAGGCTCTGCAGTCTGAGGGAGCCGCGTGTACGCACAACTCTGCAAAGGAAAATGCACTGCACTGATCGGAGTACACCAGGCAAGGCAGTCACACCAAAAGCTGGAACAGCAGATAGAAATGTTGCGGCGGCGACAACTGGAACACAGGTCACTGTAGAAAGCAGGAGTCGTTCTTCGGAGCGGGAAGTCAGCCAGGCCGGGTCGGAACACGTAGAAGGTAGTCATACAAGCCGAGTCGTACACCAGCAGGAACGTCAGCCAAACCGGGTCAGGATCCAAAGGTGGTAGTCAGACGAGCCGGGTCATACACGAGCAGGAACACAGGAGAATAGTCAAGACAAGCCAAGTCGGTAAACAGGAATCCGGAACACAGGAACACAGCAACAGTAACTGGCACAGAAACACCACGAAAGGGCGCCTGACAGTTGTGCTAGCCAGGTATAAAAAGGTCACCAGGGGGCGGGCCAAACCAACACAGCAAAGCAGTATCTGTCATAGCTGAGACTGACAGGAATCACAGGCACTGTGATAGGTTTTTACGATCCGTGAGGATTAGGATCGGCACTGAAGTTCCCTCGAGCAAATACCTCCATTCTTTGAGAATGAGTATTATCTCCAGCAACTCACGGTCACCAATTTCATAGTTGCACTCCACAGGATTTAGCTTTTTCGAGAAATACCCACACTCTCAGGAGTAGGATATAGAGACTGGAGGACACCTACTCCTGTGTCAGACACATCAACCTCAAGTATGAATGGAAGCTTTGGTTTCAGGTGTGCCAAAATGGGTGCTGCAGCAAAAACAACTTTTAATGCCTCAAATGCTTTGATGGCTTCTGGGGTCCAGTGAGTTGTCATGTCATTAAGGGGTTTTACAATAGAGGAAAAATTGCAGATACACTTCCTGTAGTAATTAGCGAATCCGAGGAAACGTTGAAGAGTGCGGAGCCCTACGGGTCGCTGCTACTCGTGAACAGCCGGGAGCTTCTCAGGGTCCATAGTGAAACCAACCTCTGAAATTACCCACCCCAATAAGGTGACCTGTTTGCGGTGGAACTCACACTTCTCTAATTTGCAGAATAGATTATTCTCTCTTAATCTTTGCAGAACTCGGGCTGCATCTGTGTGGTAGCTTTCCATGGAGGCGGAATGGATCAGAATGTCATCTAAGTATACCAAGCATGCATTGTTGGAGCATGTCCCGGAGGAAATCATTTAGGAATTCCTGGAAAACTGCGGGAGCATTGCAGAGACCGAAAGTCATTACGAGGTATTCATAATGCCCGCTCCTGGTGTTAAACACAATTTTCCATTCGTGGCCCTCCTTTATCCATTCCAAATTGTACGCCCCCCGCAGATTGAGCTTAGTAAACATCTTGGACCATTTCAATCGATCGACTAATAAGTGGAATTGTGTAGACGTTTTTAACCGTGATACTGTTGAGCCCCCTGTAATCAATACAGGGGCTCATTTTGCCACTCTTTTTCTTCACGAAGAAGAATCCAGCCCAGATGGGAGAGGAGGACTTGTTGATGAATTCCGGGGACAGCACATCAGCAACATACTCCTCCATGGCCTTATTCTTTGTGACAGAAAGAGGATAGACTTGACCTCAAGGAGGTATGGCACCCGGTTTTAGTTCAATGGTACAATCATACAGGCGATGAGGCAGGAGCTCACCAGCCCAGCCCTTATTGAATACACCACGGAACTCTTGGTACTCTTCAGGCAGTGAAGAGACCGGGGATGTGGTTAGCACCTTCACCAGTTTTACTAGGCATGTCTTGGAACAGTTGAGTGACCATGCCATGACTTTGGCCCCTAACCAATCGAACATCGGATTGCGTAAACATGGATAACCCAGGACCACAGGATGGTGAGGAGAGTGGATCACCTGGAATTGTAAGATTTCATGATGGAGAGCCCCTACATCCATAGACAAGAGCCCCTACATCCATAGACAAAGGAACGGTTTCATGGGTGACATGCGGCAGCTGTAGGGGTCTGCCATCAATCGCCTCAATGGCAAGTGGAGTAGTACAGAGCAGCAATGGGATAGAGTGCTTCTGGGTGAAGGCACTGTCGATAAAGAGGCCTGCTGCACCGGAGTCCATGAAATCTTGCCCCAAGAAAGCCCAATGGAGACTAGTGGTTTATTCTTATGGATAGCCGGGGATGCCGAGATGCCACCTAAGGTCTGTCCCCTAGAGAGCCTTAGTTGCGGGCGTTTCCTGGATGTGTGGGGCATGTTCGCAGTAGGTGCCCTGCCTTACTGCAGTAAAGGCACAGGCCCTCCATCCTCCTAAAGGCCCTCTCCTCAACCGAAAGGCAAGTGAACCCAAGCTGCATGGGCTCCACATCGCCTGAGGTCTCGACTAGGAGGCATGGGAGGAGAGGAAGGTACAGGTGGGGATGAAAAGCTTGGTGCATTGGTTAGGATCACCCCCATAATGCTGGAGAATTGGGGCGGATCCAGTCATTCCTCTAGCAACATTGGGATCACCAATGGCAGCCAAAGCAGGATCGGCAGCAGCTATAGGGGCAGCCTGCACCGGTGGTTGCTCTGGTGGTGGAGCCAGATGTGCAGTACGGAGCAACAAAGTCTGAAGGGCTAACGTAAACTGGCCCATACACTGGTCTACCAGGTCCATCCTGGAAAAAACGTTTGGTGGATTGCCTGAGCCTTCTGGGTTCATGGCCCTTGTGTACTGTTAGAGACCAGGAACCAGACAGACACAAAAATGTAAAATGCAAAACACCTTTATTAATATAACCAAAGCAAACAAAGCATAATAGTGATCCAAGAGTGTAAACCAAAAGACAAGCCGGGGTCAGGAGCCAAGACAGGTACTCAGACAAGACGGGGTCAGGAATACGTAGATCAGCGATGTCAGGAACAAGCTAGAAGTAAGGAGCCAGAAGGGACGTTAGATGAAGCCAGGTCATGCACGGATAATCAGGAATTCAGAAGAACGCATTTGCAGCCAGAAGCAGACACAAGGGCAAGGAGAAAAGGAGCCTAGCTGCGTTAAATACCCTGGAAGGGGTTGGCTGATAACAGTCAGATGAGTAACCATGGAAACTGAGAGGTCGAGGCAGTTCGTTAAGTATCAGCTGACTCAGCCTGACACAGGGAAGGAAAGGCAGCAGTAATCAACAGCCGAGTGTTAGACCATATCAGTCAAACCATGACAGCAGTATGTGTTGCTTCTAAGCCTGTGTGGACACTGCAGACCAACTATCCTCTCTATCCAAAATATATCTGTAAAAATACAGTCATTGGAACTAATGACTGTATTTTTGCAGATATATTTTGGTTATTTGGGAACTTTGTGAAAGAGAGGATAGTTGGTCTGCAGTGTCCACACAGGCTTAGAAGCAGCACATACCCTGTTATGTTTTTAAGTGTTTTTAACTCTGTTTTTCCTTTTGATACATATATATTTTTTGTACAATAAAGTATATTTTTTTGGATATATATCTTTTTCCCGACTTGAGTGCCTCATTTATTGGACTTTCTGTTTCCTTTTTGGGGGTTTACTTAGACCAATTCCTCTTTGGTAATTAGGTATTGCTTGTTTTGAGTCCCAGAGAGCACCTCATTATGTATAAGTGGTTTGGGTATGGTTCTGATATAAAATGGTGGCCAGTGCTTGCTCCTTCCTTTCAAATTTTTCCAATGTTAGTGCATACTGGCGATGTGTCTTCGACTCAGATCCGACACAACATTGCCATCCTGAGCCCTCACCAAACCTTAGCACAGTTTGACTATTAACTTCTTGAGGATCAGAGGAGTGTGTAAATGCATTGCACACCACTCTAGTTTCCAAGGTGTTTTGTCCATGACCCATATTCCATTTCTACAAAATTAAAACATACACACCTGTCCTGTAAACTGCACCTTCACATTGTAAAGGATATGTTTTCCTCCAATAAAAATGCAGCAATGTCATGTGCTACACTGCCCAAAATAATACCCTTGTGACAACCAATCAGCAACATCAAATTAATGCTCCAGCTGTGGCAGTACCAAAGATTGCATTTCCAGATGGAGAAGTAGGCAGGGCAGCAGCTGCAACACATGTTCTGTCAGACAGATATCCAAGCAACAGGTTGTGACTGGACCAGAGAGGAAGAGTTTGCCACACAAATGTAGTAGAGTTTCTGAGAGAAAAAGGTAGGATAATAAATTTAGCTTAACAATATTTTTTATTAGTGATATTGCTTATGGTTATGGTATTCAAGATAAGGTGTACCCATCTGCAGGCTGCAGGCTTTGCAGAAAGAGGTACACTTTATAGATCACTGCTAAGTCCTCACTTTGAGTACTGTGCACATCTCTAAAGACCACATCTCCAGAAGGACATTAATAAATTGGAAGCAGTTCAAGCAGAGCAACTAAAATGGTACAAGATATTCTTGACACAACTTACCAGGATAGACTCAAAGCCTTGACATGTATACTTTGGAAGAGAGCAGAGAGGTTGGAATAGAATAGTGTTGAGCGAGCACCCCGATGCTCGGGTGCTCGGGTGCTCTGACCGAGCACCCCCTGAGGCTCGAGTGCTCGGCCGAGCACCCGAGCCCCATTCAAGTCAATGGGGCGACACCAGGCACCCCCTGCTCTGATGAGGGGAGGGTGCCTGGTCAATGCCCCCTTCATCTCCGCTATGCCCCCTTCATCTCCGAATGCCCCCTTCAGCTCCGCAATGTCCCCCTTCATCTCCGCTATGCCCCTCTTCCACAATGTGCCCCTTCATCTCCGCTATGCCCCTCTTCCACAATGTGCCCCTTCATCTCCGCTATGCCCCTCTTCCACAATGTCCCCCTTCATCTCCTCTATGGCATAGAGGAGATGAAGGGGGACATTGTGGAAGAGGGGCATAGCGGAGATGAAGGGGCACATTGTGGAAGAGGGGCATAGCGGAGATGAAGGGGGACATTGTGGAAGACGGGCATAGCGGAGATGAAGGGGGACATTGTGGAAGAGGGGCATAGAGTCTATGCCCCTCTTCCACAATGTCCCCCTTCATCTCCGCAATGCCCCCTTCATCTCCGCAATGCCCCCGTACCTCCAGTCCCTGGTGGTCCAGCGGAGCGTCTTCGGATCTGTGCCTCTTCCGGCACAGATCCCCGCCACCCGAACATGGCGGGAGAGCACATGGCGGTACTCGACGAGTACCGCCATGTGCCGAGCAGAGCGATGCTCGAGCCGATCCGAGCATCGGCCGAGCACGCTCGCTCATCACTAGAATAGAATATGAATGAAAACTTTAAGTATATTAAATCATTCTATAATGATCTGGAGGGAAGTATTTTTCAGATACAGAGAACTACTATAACAAAAGGGTATGACCTAAAGTTTAAGTGTGGAATATTCTGAAGTAATGTGCCTCAGTACTACTTTACAGACTAGGGGATAGATTCATGCAACAGCTTACCAGCTGAAGTAGAAGGGTCTAATACAGTAAATTAATTCAGAAACAACTGGAACAGATATGTCTGTTTTGAGAACTAAGTAAAACTGCATTTATCCGAATAAAAAAATGGGAAATTGAATGGGCCAATTGGTTCTTACTTGACATTAATATCAATGTTTCAAATTGTAGCTTATTCTATTCTGAGAAATAATAGATTGCACATTGCACTAAACAATATACTGGGGAAACTTTGTCTTACAAACGCATAGCAAGAGAAGTGACATTTTACACAATCCTAGAGGTGTTAAATAATCCTGAGCCTGAGGGGTTAATAAAATGCTCAGTACTTTTTATTTACTCACCTGTGTTCAAAGCAAGGGGGTCCATAATTCCTTGTTTGTAAGTAGCATTTATGAACAGAAGCACTGCTCTAAATGATTAGTGTAGCCAGCTACAGTGACTAAAGCGAACCTGGATATTTTTTTAGAAACAGACAACTAAAATTAAGAAAGTTTACATCCCTTTAAATGTTTTGTATTCCTAATTAGAAAAATGAAAAGTATTTGGGTATTGTAGAGTGTAAATGCCAAAATTAATAAATGTTTTCTTGAGATATGGAGGTAAGGTTACTTACAGGAGCTCCTGGAGATAAAATTGAGCAATATATGTAGCAGCAGTTTTATCTGAAGTCTGCAAACACAATCTTAGCAAGCACAGTTCATCACACAGATAGTTGCATATTTCCTCAATGTCCACATCCAATTGGATTTACTTGCTTCTAATCCACATGGTTCCCTGGACCTAAGAGTCTTGTAAAGCCCTTCCACATTCCAAATTAGATTGCACCTTGTCCCCAGAATTGCAATGCAGGCATATCAGTATTGCATTTTAACACCAATTTAATGTGAAATCTAATAATTCAATTCGACAAGACAGGAGAATAGAAATCAAGTCCAGGACACAGATCCAGCCACTGCACAGGAGGCAAATGGCACCATACCATCCACCATCAGCCTTTCTTGTGGACTTCTTAGACCATATATATCTCAAGGACTATAGCACTGCACACTCCAGGATTGCAAACATTGGTATAGTAAGAAAGAGGGTCTAATCACCCCCATTCATTTTTAGTTCCTTCCTGATCTGAATGTTAAGTGAGTGTCTACAAAAATGTGGGGAATGGAATACATTACCCTAATCACTGAGCCCACTATTTTTTTTAAATAATGTGAAAAATGAATTGTGTCATATGGGTTTTAATGTGTGGAATCTAGGTAGCTTGCACAATAAAAATGTATATGCTTAATAGTTTTTTGACTATTAATGATGAGTGAAATAAAGCAAATAATGTAATGTAAACTTATTCATAATATAATTTAATATTTATGCATATTTGTACAAGGAGGATCCATTGGTAACACATTTGTCATTTCTTATGTAGGGGTATCAAAACTGCACTATGAGCACAGCATAGAACAAACAAACTCCATATTTACTTAGCTTTTGCTCACCGCAAAGTCTAACACAGCTTTACAAGGGGGTTATAAAACTAATGAATATTGTTTGAATAAAATTAATTCCTAACTCACATTAATTCCTAACTTATTCAAGTTAAAGAGCTGCAGTTCTGGAGCAAATCAAGTACAACAAGTACAACATGGGGGTGTGTGAAAAGTCCCATTGAACTGTAACAGGTTTTTAAAGCAAAAGTATTGCATAATATGGAATATGAATATAGTACTTACTGTGGGTATGGTTGCATTCAAGTCACAGGACGTCAAGTAGTGATCAGACTGTAGGCCTTATGTTGTCAATGTTTCGGCCAGAACTCTGATGGACTGAAATTTTTATGGTTGTGCTTTTACTACAGCAATATATGGGCAGTGACAATGACTCTCTATAGACTGCTGTAGTGACAACACAATGCAACATTTCACGCAGTGGAGGTAATGCACCTCAAAAATGCAAGTTTGAGCTGCAATATCTTTTGAACAACACACCTTTCAACAACTGGATTACCCTTTTTTTTTACTTGGCAGTAAAAACAATGACATATATATTTTTTCATATTATGTGATACAATCACTCAAACCCCATGAATGCTAATACAATCTCCAATGCATTACATTGCAATACAGATTTGTTTATGCCGGTCCTTCAGAGTAACTGAGTCTGTTTTTTTGGAAGGCTCAGACATCAGTTGCAGTGAGCACACTCAGAATACATTACACAAAATGGATCATAAGACATAGAAGCAATTTACAGCTACACAGTGCAACCACGGACTAATTATACAATTCATCACAACAGTAAAAGTAAAAGAGTAGGTGTATACATTTGTATACAGTACTTTGCAAACATCTTAGGCAGATGTGAAAAAATGCTGTAAAATAAGAATGCTTTCAAAAATAGACATGTTAATAGTTTATTTTTATCAATTAACAAAATGAGTGAACAGAAGAAAAATCTAAATCAAATCAATATTTGGCGTGATCACCCTTTGCCTTCAAAACAGCATAAATTCTTCTAGGTACACTTGTACACAGTTTGTTAAGGAACTCGGCAGGTAGGCTGTTCCAAACATCATGGAGAACTAACCACTGTTCTCTGGATTTAGGCAGCCTCAGGTGCTTCTCTCTCTTCATGTAATCCCAGACAGAATCAATGATGTTGAGATCAGGGCTCTGTGGGGGCCATACCATCACTTCCAGGACTCCTTGTTCTTCTTTACACTGAAGATATTTCTTAATGAATTTGGGTGTATGTTTGGGGTCATTGTCATGCTACAGAATAATTTGGGGCCAATCAGATGCCTCCCTGATGGTATTGCATGATGGATACAGCCAAATATTAATAATTTTGACTCATCAGTCCAGAGCTCCTGCTGCCATTTTTCTTCACCCTAGTTTCTGTGTTTTCATACTGAGTTAAGTCACTTGGCCTTGTTTCCACTTCAGAGGTATGGCTTTTTGGCCACAAGTCTTTCATGAAGACCACGTCTGACCAGACTTCGACTGAAAAGGGAAGTAAGCATGATGTGTCTTTCATCTGCTTCACTAATTTTCCTCTGCCCACCACCACGTCTACGGTCCTCAACGTTCCCTGTTTCTTTGTGCTTCTCCAAAAGAGCTTGGACAGCACATATGAAAACCCCTCTCTGTCTTGAAAATTCTGCCAGGGAGAGACCTTTCTGTCTTGTTGCTGTGCCCAGTCTTGCCATTGTGCATGACTTTTGACATTAAATTGTCTTCTGCAGCATCACCTTGTTAGCTGAGTTTGGCTGTTCCTCACCCATTTATATTCCTCCTATACAGCTGTTTCTGTTTCACTTAATGATTGTGTTTTAACCAACATATTACATTGATGATCATTAGCATCTGTTTGGTATAATTGTTTACTCATACGCCTGACTATATGCCTACAACATTTTTCCACACCTTCCGAAGAGTTTTGCACAGTACTGTATATATATATATATATATATATATATATATATATATATATATATGCTATCACTGAGTTTTAATTTAAGGTTCGGATTCCACAAAGAGGCCACCAGTTAGTTGCTTACATTTTCATTAACCACTTTTGGACCAGAGGGTACACCCCTCTGGTCTTCAATGCATTAAAACAAAACAAGACAAATTTACAAATATTTTTCCATCCCAAAAAGGTACAAAGACCAGCTTTTGTGAGCTGATGGCATCATCTGCTTAATGCCTATGTATGAGGCAGTTTGCATGACAAAATAACCTCTTTGTGTCAAGTGCTCTAACAGGGGAATGTATTGGTGTTTTGATGTGTGTCAGTCCTCTGCACAGTTGCACAAACAACTGTGCACAGAAAAATTCTATATAAAATTATTATTTTTACTTATGTCTGCTATATGACTTAATTGCATAGATGGTGTGCACTGGGGGAGGTGTGAGCAAATAAGCATTAAACCTTCAAGTGTAAGTGAGGTGTCCAAAACATTGGTGTCCAAAGCATATGTTGGATATCTAAGCAAAGGTGCAACTGTTTATCAAAAGCATATATAAGTGTAATTCATGAGCTGTGAACTTGTAAATCTGAGCTTTAATAATGTTTGACTGCAGCATCTCAGAGCAATACATTTTGATTGACTATGTCAAGCATTAAATCTAATAGTTTAAATTATACAAATAGCACGGGCACATTTATAATACTGTAATTTGGCTCCCTCATGTGGCAATCTTATGCATTGTAATTGTGTCAGTTCTATGGGAGTAAGTGGATTACTCTAACCTCTCTAATGTCTATGACTCGTCTATCTTTAATACCTTTCAGGTTCATCCCAACATGAAACAATAACAAGTTTAAGTGTTCTGCTGGTATGAAAGCAAGCATGGTGTGCAAAATGATGACTGCTTAGTCTTATCTAAATATCTTCAAATTCCAGATATTCATCAAGTTTATCACTGCACTTCAGTGGCTTGGATTCATTTTCCTGCTGTCGTAAATTAATTACTTCTTAGTTGAAGACCTTCACAAAATAAGTATTTGAAAATCCTATTATTGGATAATATCGTAAGAAAAATACAGTGACGTGTTTTTGAGTGCCCTTTTCCATTGTAGACCATTTTTATTTTTAATTGTTTTGAGTAGCATGGGGTTAAATGTCATTTGGTTAATGGGTTAGAACATTTGAATATCTGTATTATTAGTAGGTTTATGCAATGCACATGCTTGCAAATTGTAATAGTAAAAGGGAAAATGAGAGGTCTTTTTCCACAAGGGATTGTACAGGTCAACACATTAGTGGCTGTCAGTCTCATTTTGGTGACCCTGATACATTACTCCACAAGTGTGTGTGTTTGTGTGTGTGAAGATAGATAAGTAGATATCTATATAATTTTTTGAGTTAAAGAGAAAGATATATTAACGGAGCAGTATACTTTTTTAATGAAAACGTATACGGTATGTCATTGGGGGTGTTTTCACACTGAGTAATACAAGGAACGCCAGCTGCTGCAAGCTGTTTTATTAGCATATTATTATATATTACATTTTGAAAACTGTTATACGCCTGGAAACAGATATCCTGAAAGTTAAGACTGAGTGGAAGAGATAAAGCTGTTACAACAACATTTAAGTGAACTGCTGTCAGTGACTCAAATCTCTCAAGGAATGCAACACAATAAACAGCCACTAGAGGCCACTTGTGGGTACTGTTATTGTAAACAAATAACAGTTTAAACTGTAATAATTCTGAAATGATTCCTCTTCCAGCAATGAGAGTATTCCTGTTTTACACAGCCGGAAAAACATACGATGTATTTTTTTCATTAACATTTTTTTTAAGAAATGGACAAATCTATGTTACACCTGATTTAGCATAAGGCCTGTAATCTTTCATACAGAACCTGTAAGCAAATGATTATTTCAGTATGAAATGATTAGACTATGCAGGAGGAGTGATTGCTTTGTCCAGTAGAAGGTTTTTCACAATTTTTATTTTGTGTCACCTCATCATTAAATATACTTGGAGAGTGCAGCACATGCTATTCAGTATGATATTTCCAAAACAATGAGGATGATGCACTAAAAAGAAATGGAGAAATTCTGGGACAATCCAACTGCACCATAAATGAGAAATTACATTTCCCAGAATTCCCATTAATTTTAATGGGGCTATTTATCCCTGTCTCCAAGGAATTCAAAGGGTAAAAGCCCCATTTAACTAATAGGAATTTTTACGTGTTCCCTGTGGTGCAGTTGGTTTGCCCCAGAATTGATCCAGTTCTTCTTAGTATATCAGTCTCAATGAGATTAGTAGTGTGTGTGTGAGTATAACAATACCTGAAAAAATGAACCCTTTAAGAACCAGAGGGGTGTGCAACATATTGCTTTGTACAGTTCTTTGGTCCTTAACTCATGAAGTACCACAGAGGCATGCAATGCAGTGCCACAGGTATGTGCATCGTGTTGTACATCTCTGGTACTCATAGGGATAAAAAGAAAATAATAATAATTGTGCTATTTATTTTTTTTCCCTGAAGCTTCACAGAAGAGAAGTGTTTTCAGAACAACAACACAATGTATTTCCTACCTGATGTTGTGTCTGGGAATTTGAGACGGTATGTAATGGTCTAATCATGTTCTGCCTGCATATGTATAGTTTGTACTCAAAGTACTAGGTCAGGGAAAAACAGGATTTACAACCGAAAATGTTTATATTGAAAAAAATATATAGTTTTTATCATGTCTACATTTTAACCCCTTGCGTGCCAGAAAGGTTGTTGCCAAGGCATTGTTTTGCAACTCCTTTGAGACCTTTCTGGCCTTTAAGGGGTTAAAGCAGCATCTCCTTATTCTTTTCAGCAGCTAATGGTGAGCCACACTTTTGTCATTCACTAGATCTACTAGAAATACTATATACCACACTATAAGACCCCAGCAACTTAGTGTAGGAAAGCAGTCATATGTGGTATTGTTAATATGTACTCTGCAACTCTACTGATATACACACACACATAAGAAGCCCATTGTCAAGGGATTTGGAGCCTCACAAGTTCTTGGGTTTATAGTGTTTTACAAAGGTAAGGACCCTTTGTCACTGAGTAAGCAAGTATAGTGAGCAAGCTGACCATTGCAAAGCATGTACTGGGAAGTACTTCCATCAAGAGATATATTATAATTATTTTTTTTTTTTTTTGGTGCATTCTAAATTACACTTGTTAGTTTGTTAAAAGAAGATAGCTTCAGAGATAATCTTAATGGGGAGATATGTAGTAACACTGTACCATTATTAAACATAGCGAGACAGACAGTTAAACAATCTAAATAAAAAAGTAAAAATATGGTAATAAAGCCTAATTTAATCAGTGCAGGAAGAACAAGGCAGATAAATGTTAAATTATGAATGTTATAGCCACCACAACTAAGGTGCATACACATATGTTTACATCATATGTATATGCATATAACCACACCATAGATTAGCATAAGATCCACCTGGCAGAATCTGGGTGAAAATAGTGGATAAAATATAATGGACCCATGTTTCCACTTACAAACAACACTACATGCATCTACACTTAAAGTACAAATTGAATCTAATTTATTGTACATGTCTGTTATTTTAACTAGTGATGATCGAGCACCCCAATGCTCGGGTGTTCGGGTGCTCTGACCGAGCGCCCCCGGAGGCTCGAGTGCTCGGCCGAGCACCCGAGCCCCATTGAAGTCAATGGGAGGACTCGAGCATTACACCAGGCACCCCCTGCTCTGATGAGGGGAGGGTGCCTGGTCCATAGGAAAAGGGCAGAAAATGATGGAAACACCACAGAAATGGTTCAGGGACAGCATAGGGAGGATGTCTGGATGCATCTTGGACTCCAACGTCGCTGCTGGGAACGATCTTTCGCCCGTAGTACGCCATTTTTACAGACTGACCGTAAAACACACAAAAAGGCAGATAAAAAAGACTTTAGGCGAAAAATTGTTACCAAACAGTATTTGCTGTATATTTACTTGTATATCATCTGCAAATTCTGCAAAAAAATTTCATCGATTTTTCTGAACTGGGGCCATGATTAAGAGGGAAACGTGCGCAGAGGCAAATTCTCCAAAAAATTTCCTTGATTTTTCTGAACTGAGGCCATGATTAAGAGGGAAACGTGCGCAAAGGCAAATTCTCCCAAAAATTTCCTCGATTTTTCTGAACTGAGGCCATGATTAAGAGGGAAACGTGCGCAAAGGCAAATTCTCCCAAAAATTTCCTCGATTTTTCTGAACTGGGGCCATGATTAAGAGGGAAACGTGCGCTGAGCCGACCATCTAAAACATTATGGGTGTGGGTCTGCTGCGGAGCTGACCATCCTAAACATTATATGCGAAGGCCCGCTAGTGAGCTGACGCTATAAAACATTATATGAGAGGGCCCGCTAGAGAGCTGACCCAATAAAACATTATATGAGAAGGCCCGCTGGTGAGCTGACCTATACAAAAATTGTCAAACAGCGCCCGCTGGTGAGCTGGCCCTATATAAAAATTATATCACAGGGCCCGCTGGTGAGCTGGCCCTATATAAAAATTATATCCCAGGGTATATGGAAGAGAGTAAACCATATACCCGTTTTTTGGGTGGAAGGGGTGAATGGGAATACAAGTATTCCCATCATTGTAAATAACATATATAAAGTGACTTTATATTCGCCCGGGGCTTTCCTCCAGTGGAGTGGAGAAGTCAGGGGAAATCCAGGCCTTGTTCATTTTTATAAGTGTCAACCTATCAGCATTTTCGGTGGAAAGGCGGATACGCTTATCTGTTATGAAGCCACCAGCAGCACTAAATACCCGCTCAGACAGAACGCTGGCGGCAGGGCAGGCCAGCACCTCCAAGGCGTAGAGTGCCAGTTCATACCACGTGTCCAGCTTGGACACCCAGTAGTTGTAAGGCACAGAGGGATCATTGAGGACGCTGACACGGTCTGCTACGTACTCCTTCACCATCTTCCAAAACTTTTCCCTCCTTGTGACACTAGGCTGCGCATCAGGGTGAGGGTGCTGGCGGGGTGTCATGAAGGTGTCCCACGCCTTGGAGAATGTTCCCCTGCCTTTGTCGGAACTGCTGTGTGCTCCCCTTTTCTCCCCTTCTCGGTTGGCCAAGGTAGCACGTACTCTGCCGCCAGCGTTGTCAGATGGAAAATTTTGGAGCAATTTTTCGACAAGAACCTTCTGATATTGCACCATTTTGCTTGTCCTCTCCACCGGAGGAATGAGAGATGAGAAATTCTCTTTGTAGCGGGGGTCCAGAAGGGTGAACACCCAGTAATCCGTGTTGTTTAAAATGCGTATAACGCGTGGGTCACGGGAAAGGCAGCCTAACATAAAGTCAGCCATGTGTGCCAGAGTACCAACAGGCAAGATTTCGCTGTCCTCACCAGGAGGATGACTCTCAATCTCCTCATCCTCTTCCTCCTCTTCTGCCCACCCACGCTGAAGAGATGGAACTAAAGTTCCATGGCTACCCTCTGTAGCGGAGGCAACCGTGTCTTCTTCCTCCTCCTCCTCCTCCTCCGCCTCCTCCAATTGTCGCTGAGAAGACGAAGTGAGGGTGCTCTGGCTATCACCTTGTGTAAGCTCTTCCTCCCGCATTTCCACCTCTTCCACATGCAAAGCGTCGGTTTTAATTGTGAGCAGCGAGCGTTTCAGTAGACACAGAAGTGGGATGGTTACACTGATAATAGCGTTATCGCCGCTCACCATCTGTGTCGATTCCTCAAAATTGCGTAAAACCTCGCAGAGGTCTGACATCCATTCCCACTCCTCACTTCTGATTACAGGAAGTTGAACGGAGAGGCGACGACCGTGTAACAGCTGGTACTCCACTACTGCCCTCTGCTGCTCACAAAGCTGGGCCAACATGTGGAAGGTGGAGTTCCAGCGCGTGCTCACGTCACACTGCAGCCGGTGAGCTGGCAATTGTAAGCGCTGCTGCAGCTTCAACAAGCCGGCTGAAGCTGTAGATGACTTACGGAAATGTGCACACACACGGCGCACCTTGGTCAAGAGATCATGCAAATTGGGGTAGGTTTTTAGAAATCGCTGAACCACTAAATTAAATACATGCGCTAGGCATGGTACGTGTGTGAGCTTGCCGAGCTCCAAAGCCGCCACCAAGTTACGCCCATTATCACACACAACCATGCCTGGTTGCAGGTTGAGTGGCGAGAGCCACTGCTCGGTCTGGTGACTAATCCCCTGCAACAGCTCTGAGGCCGTGTGCTGTTTGTCCCCAAGGCAGATCAGCTTCAGCACGGCCTGTTGACGCTTCCCCACTGCAGTGCTACACTGCTTCCAGCTACCGGCTGATGGGTGAGTGGTGCTGCGCGCAGAGAATTCGGAGGTGGAAACGGAGGAGGAGGCGCCAATAACGTAGGTGCTGGCGGAAACCCTGATGGAGGTAGGGCCCGCAATCCTCGGCGTGGGTAGCACCTGTGCCATCCCAGGGTCCGAGTCGCTCCCAGCCTCCACGACATTCACCCAGTGTGCCGTCAGGGAAATGTAGCGTCCCTGGCCACAAGCACTTGTCCATGTGTCAGTCGTTAAGTGGACCTTCCCAGTAACTGCGTTGGTCAGGGCACGGGTGATGTTATGGGACACATGGTGGTGTAAGGCGGGGACGGCACACCGGGAAAAGTAGTGGCGGCTGGGGACTGCGTACCGAGGGACAGCTGCTGCCATCAGGCTGCGGAAGGACTCAGTGTCCACAAGCCTAAATGGCAGCATTTCGATGGCCAGTAATTTGGAAAGGTGTGAGGTTAGTGCTATGGCCTGTGGGTGGGTGGCTGGGTATTATCGCTTGCGCTCAAATGCCTGGGGTAACGACATTTGGACGCTGTGCTGGGACAGGGAAGTGGATGTGGTCGCTGATGGTGCTTCAGATGGTACAGGTGCAGGGCGGGAGGTATGCGGGCCTGCGCCTTCGACAGGCGATTGGCCGGCACCGAAAACAGGGGAAGAGGAGGCAGTGGTGTGGCCTGCAGACACAGATTGGCGATCCGGGCGTTCCTCCCACTTATTACGGTGCTTGGATGCCATGTGTCGGATCATGCTGGTGGTGGTGAGGTTTCTAGTGTTCATGCCTCGGCTCATTCTGGTGTGGCACAGGTTGCAAACTACAATTCTTTTGTCGTCCGCACTTTCCTTAAAAAAACGCCATACCGCGGAACACCTACCCCTGGGCAAGGGAGATTTACGCAAGGGGGTGCTCCGTGGAACATTTGCGGGCCGGTTTGGTGCGGTCCGCCTTCTTTCTGTAGCCACACCACTGCCTCTTCCAGCCTGTTGCGGTGCTGCAGATGGCTCACCCTCAGGACTGCTGTCATCGCTCGGCTCTACACCTTCCCAGGTGGGGTCAGTCACCTCATCGTCCACCAAGTCCTCCTCCACTTCCTCACTCTGATCATCCTCCTCAAGTCTTGATCCCACCACATACTCAGTCATTGACAACTGTATAACATTCTCCTCAACAAGGTCTTGAGACGGAAATAGTGGTTGATTTAATGGCAACTGTGTCTCATCATCATCATCATCATCCACTACTTCCTTTGACCTTAAATGCCGTTCACATCTGTCATCTTCTTGTGATTGGGTAGCCTCTAGAGGTTGTGAATCAGGGCACAAGATGTCATGTTCCTCTGCAAGCGTGCTTGGAGAGAGGTTCAAATTAAGGATTGGTGATGAGATGAGCTCCTCACTATATCCCAGTGTGGGATCACTTCTTTGACCAGATCCTCTATGGTGGGAGGAAGGATGATCAGGGTGAGGATTATGTTGACCAGACTCTTGGCTACTGAGAGTGGACTTGGTGGAAGACAGAGTGGTGCTTAACCGACTGGAAGCAGTATCAGCTGACATCCAACCGACCACCTGTTCGCAGTGGTCGGACCTCGAGAGTGATGTCCTGCGACGCCCTGTAAACTGAGACATGAAGCTAGGTATGGTGGATGTCTTTCTGTCTTCTGCTCTGGCACCAGGCACAGTTTCTACGCGCCCTGACCCGCGCCCTGAACTATCAGGATCACGTCCACTTCCCCGTCCCTTTTTACCCGCCTTCTTCATATTACACGGAATATGTGCTGCAAATCTGCAACTTTGCACAGTAAACAGAATGTTCTCCTAATATGCAACTTTGCACACTAAACAGAATGTGCTTCTTATCTGCGGCTCGGCACAGTGAATGGAATATGTGACTTTGATATTTTACAGTTTGCACAGTTAACAGAATGTTCTCCTAATATGCAACTTTGCACACTGAACAGAATGTGCTTCTTATCTGCGGCTACGCACAGTGAATGGAATATGTGACTTTGATATTTTACAGTTTGCACAGTTAACAGAATGTTCTCCTAATACGCAACTTTGCACACTAAACAGAATGTGCTTCTTATCTGCGGCTACGCACAGTGAATGGAATATGTGACTTTGATATTTTACAGTTTGCACAGTTAGCAGAATGTTCTCCTAATATGCAACTTTGCACACTAAACAGAATGTGCTTCTTAACTGCGGCTCGGCACAGTGAATGGAATATGTGACTTTGATATTTTACAGTTTGCACAGTTAACAGAATGTTCTCCTAGTATGCAACTTTGCACACTAAACAGAATGTGCTTCTTAACTGCGGCTCGGCACAGTGAATGGAATATGTGACTTTGATATTTTACAGTTTGCACAGTTAACAGAATGTTCTCCTAATATGCAACTTTGCACACTAAACAGAATGTGCTTCTTAACTGCGGCTCGGCACAGTGAATGGAATATGTGACTTTGATATTTTACAGTTTGCACAGTTAACAGAATGTTCTCCTAATATGCAACTTTGCACACTAAACAGAATGTGCTTCTTAACTGCGGCTCGGCACAGTGAATGGAATATGTGACTTTGATATTTTACAGTTTGCACAGTTAACAGAATGTTCTCCTAATATGCAACTTTGCACACTAAACAGAATGTGCTTCTTAACTGCGGCTACGCACAGTGAATGGAATATGTGACTTTGATATTTTACAGTTTGCACAGTTAACAGAATGTTCTCCTAATATGCAACTTTGCACACTAAACAGAATGTGCTTCTTAACTGCGGCTACGCACAGTGAATGGAATATGTGACTTTGATATTTTACAGTTTGCACAGTTAACAGAATGTTCTCCTAATATGCAACTTTGCACACTAAACAGAATGTGCTTCTTATCTGCGGCTACGCACAGTGAATGGAATATGTGACTTTGATATTTTACAGTTTGCACAGTTAACAGAATGTTCTCCTAATATGCAACTTTGCACACTAAACAGAATGTGCTTCTTAACTGCGGCTCGGCACAGTGAATGGAATATGTGACTTTGATATTTTACAGTTTGCACAGTTAACAGAATGTTCTCCTAATATGCAACTTTGCACACTAAACAGAATGTGCTTCTTATCTGCGGCTACGCACAGTGAATGGAATATGTGACTTTGATATTTTACAGTTTGCACAGTTAACAGAATGTTCTCCTAATATGCAACTTTGCACACTAAACAGAATGTGCTTCTTAACTGCGGCTCGGCACAGTGAATGGAATATGTGACTTTGATATTTTACAGTTTGCACAGTTAACAGAATGTTCTCCTAATATGCAACTTTGCACACTAAACAGAATGTGCTTCTTAACTGCGGCTCGGCACAGTGAATGGAATATGTGACTTTGATATTTTACAGTTTGCACAGTTAACAGAATGTTCTCCTAATATGCAACTTTGCACACTAAACAGAATGTGCTTCTTAACTGCGGCTCGGCACAGTGAATGGAATATGTGACTTTGATATTTTACAGTTTGCACAGTTAACAGAATGTTCTCCTAGTATGCAACTTTGCACACTAAACAGAATGTGCTTCTTAACTGCGGCTCGGCACAGTGAATGGAATATGTGACTTTGATATTTTACAGTTTGCACAGTTAACAGAATGTTCTCCTAATATGCAACTTTGCACACTAAACAGAATGTGCTTCTTAACTGCGGCTCGGCACAGTGAATGGAATATGTGACTTTGATATTTTACAGTTTGCACAGTTAACAGAATGTTCTCCTAATATGCAACTTTGCACACTAAACAGAATGTGCTTCTTAACTGCGGCTCGGCACAGTGAATGGAATATGTGACTTTGATATTTTACAGTTTGCACAGTTAACAGAATGTTCTCCTAATATGCAACTTTGCACACTAAACAGAATGTGCTTCTTAACTGCGGCTACGCACAGTGAATGGAATATGTGACTTTGATATTTTACAGTTTGCACAGTTAACAGAATGTTCTCCTAATATGCAACTTTGCACACTAAACAGAATGTGCTTCTTATCTGCGGCTACGCACAGTGAATGGAATATGTGACTTTGATATTTTACACTTGGCACACTAAACAGAATGTGCTGCTAATCTGAAACTTTGCACACTAAAAAGAATGTGCTGCTAATCTGCAACTTTGCACACTGAACAGAATGTGCTCTAATCTGCAACTTTGCACACTAAAAAGAATGTGCTGCTAATCTGCAACTTTGCACACTGAACAGAATGTGCTCTAATCTGCAACTTTGCACACTAAAAAGAATGTGCTGCTAATCTGCAACTTTGCACACTGAACAGAATGTGCTCTAATCTGCAACTTTGCACACTAAACAGAATGTGCTGCTAATCTGCGACTAGGCACAGTGAACAGAATATGTGAAGTTTTTTTTTTTATATCTCTGCCCCCCCAAACAAAATAAACTGCTGCCCCCACACACAGTAGTCCTAAAAAGGACTTTTGGGTCTTTTTTTTTACAAATTCGCTTTTCTTCTCCCTACACTGACTTTCCCTTCCTATCCTCATCTCTCCCTGGCTAAGATTGAGCCGAACTCGCTGGTCAGGTGCTATACAGCACCCGATCACGGGTTCTGGCCAGCCAATCAGTGTAATGCCAGCAGCCAACATGGCTGCTGGCATTACACTGATGTCAGAGCCTCTCTGCACGTTTATTGGCTGCGCAGCAGCCGCGAAACGTGCGGGGAGGAGACCCGAACATGGCGGGCGAGCACATGCGGTACTCGTACGAGTACCGCCATGTGCCGAGCAGAGCGATGCTCGAGCCGAACCGAGCTTCGGCCGAGCATGCTCGCTCATCACTAATTTTAACCAGTTGTGATATTACAATGAATTACAATAAATTATATAACTTTCATTTACTGTTTCTGTATCAAATGAGTGGATTAAACACAAAGGTAAGAATACGTCTATACGAGCTTGTGGACATGAAGCTGAGGGTAAAGGATTTTAATGCCAGAAGAATAGAATATATAATGTGTAACTATGAATATCCCACTCTCTCTTGTTCCCATTCTAATCTTTTCCAGCATTGTGCTGTTCTTGTCTCCAGAATGTATGCCACAAACTGAAGAGGAAGCTAAGGTAGGGTAACCATAGCTCACCTTTAACCGGGGACACGTACTGCAACGCTGTCTAGATTTCTGTTCAGTCCTGAAATATGCCTATTTCCTATGTGTCTTAAGTTAAAGGGAAGGTATGGTCAGCTTAATCTAAGTAAAGCATCCATAGTAAAGTTGCAAAGAATGATCACAAAAATTCAGTTAAAGGTAATATGAGTTTTAGGGTTGTTTGATTCTGGTTTGGTTTACAGTTACTGGGAGAAGCTGCACATTACTTATCGGTCCCTGTAAAGAAAACTCCAGTCCTATCAAGGATGAGAGTTGAGATGCAAGGGCATGCCGAGAGTGTTTGGGAGAGAGACGGGGGAGAGAGGGACAGAGAGAGAGAGAGAGAGAGAGAGAGAGGTGTTTGTGTGCGAGTGTCTATGTGTGTATTAGTTCTAACAATATATAGGAAAAACATCTTCAA
Source organism: Rhinophrynus dorsalis (assembly GCA_037306005.1). NCBI lineage: Eukaryota > Metazoa > Chordata > Amphibia > Anura > Rhinophrynidae > Rhinophrynus > Rhinophrynus dorsalis. The sequence goes on from CM074719.1 coordinate 379,087,528, forward strand.
ATTCCAGATATGCATCAAGTTTATCACTGCACTTCAGTGGCTTGTATTCATTTTCCTGCTGTCTTAAATTAATTACTTCTTAGTTGAAGACTATCACAAAAGAAATATTTGAAAATCCTATTATTGGATAATATAGTAAGAAAGATACAGTGACTTGTGTTTTTGAGTGCCCTTCTCCATTGTAGAGCATTTTTATTTTTAATTGTTTTGAGTAGCATGGGGTTAAATGTCATTTGGTTAATGGGTTAGAGCATTTGAATATCTGTATTATTAGTAGGTTTATGCAATGCACATGCTTGCAAATTGGAATAGTAAAAGGGAAAATGAGAGGTAATTTTCCACAATGGATTGTACAGGTTAACACATTAGTGGCTGTCAGAGTCATTTTGGTGACCCTGATACATTACTTCACAAGTGTGTGTGAAGATAGATATGTAGACATCTATATAATCCTTTGAGATAAAGATACAGATCTATTAAAGGAGCAGTATACTTTTTTAAATGAAAATGTATATGTCATTGGGGTGTTTTCACACTGAGTAATACAAGGGAACTCCAGCTGCTGCCAGCTGTTTTAAAAACACGTTGTTATGTATTAAATCTGCACATTACTTATCTGTCTCTGTAAAGGAAACTCCAGTCCTATCAAGGATGAGTGTTGAGATGAAAGGGCATGCCGAGAGTCTTTGGGAGAGAGAGGGTGAAGAGAGACAGAGAGGGAGAGAGAGAGAGAGAGAGGTGTTGTATGTATGTATGTATGTATATCTTTATTTCTATGACGCCACACAGTGTGCGCAGCGCCTTACAATAGACATATGTTACAATAAATAAGAGGGGATGAAATAAGTGTGACATTCATAGAATAGGAGAGAGGTTCCTGCCCCAAAGGAGTTTAAAGTCTAAATGGGTAAAAGGAGACAGACAATGGAGTAAGAGAGTGTCAACTGCTGAGATTACAAATGCTGAGTTTGGCCATAGGCAGTGCATGGTCCTAGTGCTCCAGAAGGTAAGATTTCAGGGTAGACTCAAAGACAGAGGGGATTTTTCAAGACGTAGGGAGAGGGGTATGGAGTTCCATAGGTATGAAGCAGAAAGTGAGAAAGGTTAGAAACGGGAGAGGGTATGGATGGTGCAACAAGATGTGCGTTGTATGCTGAGCGAAGGAGGTGGCCAGGAACATAAGAGGAGATGAGGGAAGAAATGTGTTGAGGGGTAGCAGTGTGGAGAGCATTAAAGGTAAGAAGAATATCACGGTGCCCGTGATTCGTGCTATCTGGTGTCTATCACTTGCTGGGAACTACTCATTGGCTGCCTGCTATTAGCCCTCCTCTCTTTGCCTTTTTAAACCCTGGTTGGGCACTCCCAGGTTGCCCTTTCGTGATGTTTCTGACCTCACCTGTCCTGACCTGCTGTCAGGCTTTTGGGCCTGCGGTTCCTACATTCCGGTGTTCCAGCGTTCCAGTGATCCTGTGTTCCGGTGTTCCTGTGCACTATTGTTCCAGTGTTCCGGTGTTCCCGTGTTCCAGCACCTCGCGGGTTAATCCTCCTGAGTTCCTGAGTCTCCAGCCTACCGGCTCTCCTGCCGGTTGCTCTCTGTCATCGATTCCTGTGTTCCGGTCTCCTGTCACCGCTTTAGTCTTGCTTCGGTGGTTTCCGCTAGAGTATAGGGCTCTTGCTTAGTCACTCTGGAGACATTGTTACTTTCCGCCTCAGCTGTAGTGGCTGATCCCAGCGTGCAGACGGTGGTTTACTCCATATTACCTGGTTGCGAGAATTACTGTTGGTCCCAGCGTGCGGACGCTGGTTTACTCCATATTACCTGGTTGCGAGAATTCCTGTTGGTCCCAGCGTGCGGACGCTGGTTTACTCCATATCAACCTGGTTGAGAGAATTACTGTTGGTCCCAGCGTGCAGACGCTGGTTTACTCCATATCAACCTGGTTGCGAGAATTACTGTTGGTCCCAGCGTGCGGACGCTGGTTTATTCCATATCAATCTGGTTGCGAGAATTCCTGCTGGTCCCAGCGTGTGGGTGCTGGTTTACTCCATATTAACCTGGTTGCGAGAATTACTGTTGGTACCAGCGTGCGGACGCTGGGTTACTCCATAGTATCTGGTTGCGAGAATTCCTGTTGGTCCCAGCGTGCGGACGCTGGTTTACCCCATTAAGCCTGGTTGAGCTTTTACAGTTGGTCCAACGCAAGGACGTTGGTTTGCTCCTGAACTCTAGTTCTGAGGACAGTTCGCTGTATGCTTCCTATGCAGTTGTCTGATACTTCCTGGCAATAGACTTCTGCTGCGATTAGGCCATTGTATCTTTCCTATCTGCTGTCATAGTTATCTGACAGCTGGCCTACGCTTTGGGCTGCCCTGCCTGGTATTGGTAAGGCCGGTAGAACCTTTGCATGTTACCATCTTGAGGGCTGCCTTACCCGGTATTGGCAGGGTCGGTAGAGCCTATATTCAGCCTCCCTTGGGCTGCCTTGCCCGGTATTGGTAAGGCCGGTAGAACCGGTACATTTCACCTCACGGTTGCCTTACCCGGTATAGGCAAGGCCGGTAGAGCCTATTGTTATTATACTGTCCCTTGGGCTGCCTTGCCCGGTATTGGTAAGGCCGGTAGAACCGGTACATGTCATCTCACGGTTGCCTTACCCGGTATAGGCAAGGCCGGTAGAGCCTATTGTAATTATTACTGTCACTTGGGTTGCCTTGCCCGGTATCATTGGCAAGGCCGGTAGAACCTATTCTACTATTACTGTTGTTGTATTGTTATGTATGATTAACCCTACGGGGATTGCCTTAACTTTTTAATAAAGTTACGTTTTTACCAAAACCTTAAGTCTGAGAGTCTTCAAAACCGTGACAAAGAAGGACTTTGTAATTGATGCGCTGCTGAATAGGGAGCCATGACAGATGTCTGAGAATTATGTGAGCAGGTTCAGTTTTTGGGGAGAGTGTGGTGATTCGTGCAGCTGAGTTTAAAACAGATTGCATAGGTGAAAGATGAGTAGGAGGGAGGCCAGTTAGCAGGATATTGCCACAGTCTAAGTGGGACAGAATGAGGGCATGTATGAGTTTTAGTACTTTGTTGGGAAAGGAACGGGCAGATTTTAGCAATGTTGCGGAGAAAGAAGCAAGATGATCTATCCACAAAGTTAATGTGAGGAGAGAAGGAAAGAGAGGAATCAAATATGGCCCCAAGGCAGCGTGCTGAGCTGACTGGATCAATATCAATTCCATCAACTGTAATGGTGAAGCTTGGTGTTGGGCAAGGTCTTGGTGGGAAAATTAGCAGTTCAGTTTTGGCTATGTTTATCTTCAGCTGACATTGTGCCATCTAAGAAGAAATGGCCAAAAGGCAGTCTGAAATTTGTAGCTGGATTTGAGGTGAAAGATCAGGAGTGGAGATGTAAATTTGGTTATCATCAGCATATAGATGGTATTTGAGGCCAAATGAACTAATAAGTTCACCCAATAAAAGGGTGTACAGTGAGAAAAGCAGCGGACCCAGAACGGAGCCTTGAGGCACCACCACAGACAGAGGGACTGTGGAGGAGGTGTTACTGCAAGAGCACAAAAAAAAAGGAATGTTGTGAGAGATAGGAGGAGAGCCATGAAGCAGCTTGATTTTGGAATCCAAGATTGTGAAGAGTATGAGCAAGAAGAGAATGGTTAACCATGTCAAAGGCAGAGGATAAGTCGAGTAGTATAAGTATAGAAAACTGTCCTTTGGCTTTTGCAGTCTGGAGATCATTAACCACCCTGCAGAGATCTGTCTCAGTAGAGTGACCACAGTGGAAACCTGACTGCAAAGGGTCCAAAAGACAGCTAGATTTGAGGAATTTGGTTATTTGAGAGAAGACAAGGTGTTCTAAGAGTTTTGAGATAAGAGGTAGAAAGGAGACAGGTCGATAGTTAGAGAGACAGGAGGGGTCGAGGTTAGTCTTCTTGAACAGGGGTTTAATTTGTGCCTGTTTGAAGGAAGAAGGGAAGATGCCTGTGGAGAGAGAGGTGTTGAAAATGTGTGTTACTATAGTGGTGCAAAAGGTTTGAGTAAGTGGGAGGGAAAAGGGTCCAAGGAGCAAGTAGTGAGGTGGCTAGATAAGAGAAGCTGAGAAACTTCTTCCTCTGTTATTGGAATAAAACTCTTGAAGTATGATGATGGGGGTTTGGGGAGAGAGAGTTTGGAGGCAGATGGAATAGTAGGAATCTGTTTTGTGAACAGAATCCACTTTGTGCTTGAAGTGTTCTGCAAAAGCTTGAGGTGAATGTATGGGGTGAGAGGAAGCAGTGGCAGGATGGAGCAAGGAGTCAAAGATTGCAAAGAGACAGTGAGGGTTAGATTTGTTGTTGTGGATTAGTATGATGTAGTGTTCCTGTTTAGCTTTTGAAAAAGCAGAATGCAGGCAGGACAGCATACATTTAAAGTGGATGAAATCTGCATGTGAGCGTGATTTCCTCCAAAGGCATTCAGCAGAGTAAGTGCAAGAACGTAGAAAGTGGGTGTGGGAGTTGATCCAGGATCCATTGTAGTTTCAGTGTGGCAAAGGAATCAATAGCAGAGGATAGGTTTGAGTTGTAGGCGTTAACAAGAATCTCTGTGTCAGAGATGGCTAAGATAGAGGAAAGACTGGAGTTAAGTGAGGTGCTCATCCCAGAGAGATCAAGTGAGTGGGTATCCGTTATAAATCTGTTGGGGGGAGGGATGGGGGGAAGGAGCAGAGTGGGAGAGAGAGAAGGATATAAGATGGTGGTCTGATAGAGGGAATGGGGAAACTGTAAAAAAGGAAAGATCCAGGCTCTTAGTAAAGACAAGATCAAGGCAGTGACCAGCTTTGGGAGTGGCACAGTCAGTCCACTTCTGGAGATCAAGGGAAGAGGTTAGGTCTAGAAGACAGGAAGCCCAGGGGACAGAGAGGTCATCAATATGACAGTTAAAATTACCTAGAATAAGGAAAGGATTGTCAGTGGAGAGAAAGAAGGAGAGCCAGGATTCGAAATCTGAGAGAAAGTTTGAAGGAGAAGAGGGGTTAGCAGGTGGCCTGTATATTACAGCCACGCTCATAGACAGAGGGTATTAGAGCTGGATTGCATGTACTTCAAAAGAAAAAAGTGCACAGATGATGGGACTGAGATGGTCTGGAAGTGGCAGCGGGAGGAGTGAAGGAGACCTACCACCCACCCCGACCAGTAGAACGAGGGGTGTGTGTGTGAAGCATAACCCATAAGAGAGTGTAGCCTCCACAGCTGTGTCCTGTGCAGACAACCAAGTTTCTGTGAAAGCAAACAACTTCAGTGATTGCTCACAGAAACAGTTATGAATGGGGGTTGTCTTGTTAACTATGGAGCGGGTGTTCAGCAGAGCACAGGAGAAGGGGAGAAAGGAGGGTAAACAAAGAGGAATGTTTATGAGTTTTGAGGGGTTAGAACCTTCGAAGTTGCGGTGGAAGGAAATGGTAGACCGTGGCTGATAACAGGTGGGAATCTGGTTTGGGCTGGGATTGGGAGCAATATCCCCTGAATCAAGCAGAAGGATGAGACAAAGGGCAGAAATATGGGAGTGGGATTTGTATTGGTGTTTTGGAATAGGGAATGCAGAGGGAGAAGGGGTTAAAATCTGGAGAAGTGTGTAAGAGCAGACAGGTGTGATGGGGAGGAGAGAGGGGGAGATGTGGATGTAGTTTGTAAAGTCAGGGGGAAAGCTGAAGCTGATAAGAATCCTAGGGAGCACTGAACATATAACAAAAAGGTAAATAGCAAATGTAAACATGGCAAGTCCGAATCTGATGCCAGAGAAGAAATGTCTTTGCTGATTATTTTCCTACAGGTGCTCTTTACAGGTAATGAAGGAGTTCTGGTGCCTTGTGTGTTGTCTTGTGTGTTGTCCTCATTGTTGAACTCAGTTGTTAAACTTGTGGAGACACTTCAGAAGAGGGGCATCAATGCTCTACCCCCAGCAGATGCTCTCCCCCACAGTTTATACAGATATATAGGCCCCAAAATAGTGATTAGCAGTCAGACTATCAACATATCAAAGGATTGAGCAAAAGGCTAAGGGGAAATGAAAGGTGTGACAGGGAAATTAACTCTGAAAGGGAATGCAGTCACACAGTCTGTGAGCTAACAGGGTTGATAAATTAGATACACAAGATGTTAATATCTGTTCATACCCATATTAATTGCTCCAGATGCACCAGGCACACAAGGGTTAATTTTAATACAAGGCAGATGATAGAATGTTCATATCCATATTAATTGCACCAGATGCACCAGGCACAAAAGGGTTAATACTATTAATACAAGGCAGATGATAGAATGTTCATACCCAGAATAATTGTTCCAGATGCACCAGGCACAAAAGGGTTAATAATATTAATACAAGGCAGATGATAGAATGTTCATACCCAGACTAATTGCTCCAGGTGCACCAGGCACACAAGGGTTAATATTAATACAAGGCAGGTGTTTGTGCGTGTGTGTGTATATGTGTGTATTAGTTCTAACAATATATAGAAAAACCAGGTCTTCTAGTGTCTTCTACATTCAGTGGGTGGTGGAGAGAAAATATAATATAGGCGAGTACCCTAGCTTAATGACCAGGCAGATGTCCCACAAAGTCTAGGCATTTTAAGTATGTCCAGTCTGAGTTCTTTGAGTTTGAGTGTATAATGCCGCTAATCCCATTTGTCTTAGGACCTCCAAGTTCCAGTAAAAAAAGAAGAAAGGGATAGGGATGGACAGCAAACACATAAAAAGTATGCTCTAAATGTAGTATTTATTAGATAAAATATCAACGTATTAGTCCAAGAAAAGACAATAATATCAAGTTGCATAAAAATTCTTTCCAAATAAACAAACACCTAAATGGTTTTATCTGTGACATATAATCAAAAGTGCCCCATTTCCAAGTGTGATTACAGAAAGATCCAAAAAGTGCTGGGTACAACATGGGAATGGTTGTGCTTCACTCCTAGATATTTTATAGAATTGACCCTGATATAGTATACCTGCGACTGGCACGCAGTGTCTCCAAATCAGGATATTAGATTTTCAGATAAAACAGGGTGGGTAAGGTATATTACATGAACACATCCTATATAATAATTCGGTAAGATGTTTGTCAGAAGCCGCCATGCGCAGTAGATGCTGCACGCATGCGCAGTAGAAACTGCCAGCGCTGCAGTCATGTGCAGTACAGACTGCCTAAAGAGGACTACGGTCAGAATTTGGAGTGCCCCGCTCCATATCAGCCGCAGCGTGTTCGGGCAGTCTGTAATGCACATAACTGCACCACGGACAGTGAGCAGATAAGCTCCGTGTACCTGCCAAGGCTGCTGGGTGGCATTGTGGCACGTGTACATGGGCTTTTAAACTAGTGTACAGTATTAACCCACAGTCACCTTTACAGTGAAAACTTCAAGCATGTAAACCACAAAAAATTAAAAACAGTGATCCATATGTATCACCATACACCAGTATGTAAACATACAGTAAAACAATATTCTGGCAAAAAGCACTGAGGACTCTCAGTGCGGATAGTTGGGGGTAACCCCAATCGTTAGTGCTCTTATTTGATATTAATGGATAGAAGGCATAGAGTATGGTAACACACACACGCGTCTGATCCTCCGGGCAGTGCTATGGATAGCTTCCATCTATAGACAGGATCTCCCCTACCACAGCCTAAATTAGTGCAAATAGAAAACCAGAGTCCATATGCTCCTGTAATTTTTAATTAGAGGCCTTATGGCTGGAAAAAGAGAGTAAACACAGATATATTTATATAAATAAGAGACCCATATATTAGTACAACAAAAACAGCAAAACATGACCCTTAAGAATCCAGTGTAGGCATCAGAAGAACAACAAAGACATAAAGACATATAAAGTGGGTACTTTAGACATTTCTGAAGTGATCTAAAAGGTCAATGATACTCTGGGGGATCCATATTATATATTATGCATTCATAAAAGGAGAAGGCTGGCATTGTGCCAGATTCTCCTTCCCCAGCCACACACTCCCCTGGGTGGACAAACACACACAAGAGCAGCAGTGAGGAGGGGTTATTCATGTCTTCTGCATACTGTCTGTCCAGGACATAAGAGGAAGGGGGTAGTGATTTTCTCTGCAAGATGTTGGCCCTCCATCACTATGTTCTCTTCCAAAAACAAACATGCCCGTTCCACCCCCTGCCACTCCTTATGTCTGCAAGGAATTGCAGGGGCCTTCAATACACACACACACCACGATATATACACACAACACACATGCAATATATAGGCACAATACACACAGAAAACACACACACATGCACCACACACAACACGCATCACACACACATAATACATACAACACAAACAAACACAATACATACTCACACACAAGACAAGCAATACACACAAAATACATATGTACAACACACACACATGCAAAATACACACACGCACAACACATACATGCAATACACATGCATAACACAGACAATACACACAGAGACACACAACACAAGACACACACACAGACAATATACACACACGTACAACACACATGCCTGCAATACACACATGCACACTCAATACATACCGTAAAATCTCAGGTATAATATGCACCTGTGTATAATACGCAGGTGTATATTATACCCAAGATTTTCAGGGAAAACAAGAGTGCCTATGTATAATACGCACCCTTGTTTTCCCATGCCAAACAAAAAAAAATCCGGTTTCCTCCCTCCCGGCTTACCCATCTCTTCTTCCGAAGTTCCTCCGTTTGCCTCAGCCTGACAGGGTGGCAGCGGGCGGCATGCTTGCATCCGCCGCCCGCTTCCAGCGTGGCCCTGCCAGTACCTCTCCTTTACAGCCAATGGGTAATGTTATGCGAGGACTGCAAGGTCCTCGCAGGGGAATACCATAAATTCTAAGCGCATAGTTATGCGCTTAGGATTTATGGTATTCCCCTGCGAGGACCTTGCAGTCCTCGCATAACATTACCCATTGGCTGTAAAGGAGAGGTCCTGGCAGGGCCACGCTGGAAGCGGGCGGCGGATGCAAGCATGCCGCCCGCTGCCACCCTGTCAGGCTGAAGCAAACGGAGGAACTTCGGAAGAAGAGATGGGTAAGCCGGGAGGGAGGGAGGAAACGGGTAGCAATGGATTTTTTTTTTTGGAAAATTAATGTCTTGCGTATAATACGCACCCCCCACTTCACATGAGGTGAAGAGGGGCAAATTTGTGCGTATTATACGCGAGATTTTACGGTATGTATGAAAACCACAAAAACATGCATAACACACTACAAAACACATGCACAATACAAATACAGACAATATTTCACAACACACATGTGCAATACACACAAACATTACACACATGAAATACACATGCACAATATACACTCACGTGCAATGCACACATGCAATACACACATGCAAAACAAACACACAACATACACACAAGCACAATAGACCACAACACACAATACACACTATACACACATGCACCACACACATATAAGAGGGAAAGACCTTAGGAGGCATCTCAGCATCCCCAGCTATCCATAAGGATAAACTACTAGTCTCCATTAGGCTCTCTTGGGGGAAGATTTCCATTATTACAGAGGCACTCCTTGATTCCAGTGAAGTGGACCTCTTTATCAACAGTGCCTTCACCTAGAAGCACTCCATTCCATTGCAGCTTTCTTTATAATGGGCTACATTTCAGAGGTAACATATATTATAAAGCTAGTCGTTACCTGCTTAATTATTGCAGAGCGACTTTATAGTGGGTGAAAGTTTCACTTTAATCCCCACGGGCAATGCTGTGCCCTTTTTGCTAGTATATATATATATATATATATATATATATATATATATATATATATATATATATATATATGATGTGTGGATCATTCCATTTGAGGAGCAGAGCTCCACTTAAGTGTGTAAAGAATCTATAAACCATTTAGTTTAAAATCCAAGTGCAACTGTCATATCAACTTCCTAATACAACTAGTTGGAGAAGTTTGTATGAACAAAGGAGGAGCTCCACCATCAAACATTATGCTGTAGATTTAAAGGTCTGCGTTAAAACAGACGCTAAGTAAAAAAGGCACATCGCCCGAGAATAATATATGATGTACGTCGGATTGGACAGGTAGTCTACAAGAATAGCTAACGAGTGTAGGCACAACAAAAACACGTAACACATAAACCTGTCACACATGTCACACCTTTTTTCTCATCACCGTGCATCCTAATCACCTGATAAAGCACTTCTTAAAGGATAGTAATACTTCGTTTTAACTTTATTTTATTTTGTAGGCATTAAAAAAACATGAAGAATGATATAAGTCTTATCTCTGAAACCTTTATGGTTTAAGAGATATTCACAAACAAAGTATCCCCCTCCCTGTTCAGTCTGATCAGAAGGGAGATGCCCAGGTAGACTGCAGAGAGGGACAATCTTCAATTAAGATAAGGGAAAAAGCTGAAAAACTTGTCAAGGGGGGAAGGGCTTTCATTGTTTTCATACAAAGAAAATTGTCCCCTTCTGTTATCTGTCCTGTCATACAACCAGACTCACATCTGAGAAGAGATGGCTTACACTAGGTAAAAGGGGCGGGGAGGGGAACTTTGCTTGTGAATAGGTCATAAACCATAAAGGTTTGAGAGATAAGACTTATATCATTCTTCATGTTTTTTTAATGCCTACAAAATAATATAAAGTTAAAACGAAGTATTACTATCCCTTTAAGTCAACAGCCGACATTGGTTAGCAACCCTGATTGATGCAACAACAAATTCAAACCCACAGCCAATCCCAAGATCCCAAAGTATCAAAAATATTCAAATACACCTATACATACCCAAAAATAATGGTCCCACCAGTGTTTCGAGTTTTGGAGAGATAGCGCACAGGACCTAGGAGCGGAGGATATCGTTTAGAGTGAGGGAGAGATAGAAGCATACAGAGGAGTAAGGTTGATGGAGTTTGGAGAAGAGAAATTTGCATTTAAATAGACAGATATCACACTTTTCGCACATATTACATACACCCATACAAACACATACACACACATAGTCTTTTTTTTAACAACACATTACACATATTTTAAACTTTATTTTTTTAGTGTGAATCTGTGAGTGACAGAGTGTGACAGAGAGTGAGTGTGTCTGTGAGGGCCTGTGTGAGCGCCTGGGTGTGAGTGAGTGATGGAGAGTGAAAGGATATATCCATTTGTTGGTTCAGGCTGGTAGGCCATGGGTAATGTGTCATGAAGGGGTTAATGTTTTAGCTTGGCTAATAAACTTAAAATACAGAAAAATAACATAAATTCATGATAGAATGATTGCTACATTTGCTATTTCAATATAACCGCCAGTAAATGTTGTTCTAACAGGATGTTACTGTCTCAGACATGGATGTACACATCAGGGACAGTTAGACAGGTGGTTAGACAAAGGTTGGGTTCCTCATTTCTGTGGTAAATTGTTCCTTTTGTGGACCACATGCTTGGGGCAGGTGGCCAAGTAGCTAGAAGGTCAAGGCTTACTGGAAATTGGTCATTTGGACTTGACCCATGCTCCAGTCATAGAGTGCCCCCTAGGGGATTTATGATTCTATTACTAATAATGATATGCATAGGTTGTAACGATATGTAATGATATGCACATGTTGTAATTGCAAGTTGTGACCCATGTCCTGGAGGTGTGATAGTCCGGGAGATGTGACCCACCCATATATCTATCCTAATAAAAGCTTGTGCACGACTGCAATAAAGTTGGAACTGAGATTATAGCACATACATTCTTGGTGTGTCTGTTATTTTAGGTCCCCAGGTGCCTAAGGCCTGGAGATCTGTTGGAACAGTGTACTGTCTAAAGGTGCCCCCGGGGGTTAATAGGTGAAGTACTGTATCGTGACCAGGAGGGGAAGCAAGAAAGGTTGATTTTATTTTCAGAGAGGAAAGGAGGACAGGAGAGAGGGATGGAGAGAGTAGTGGAGGAGGAGGAGGAAGGTCAGGAGGTCATCTATGGTCAGAGTAGGAGTGGGAGATCCATGGGGCAGAGGGGGGCCTGGCCTAGAACAGGCACTCGTAGGGCAGGGACAGATGTATCAGTGGGACGAGGGGTATGTGTTGGGGAGAACCACACACAGGCAGGGGCAGTGCAGGCAGGACATTCCAGCCACAGCCCTGATTCCTTGTAGGCCGGAGCTGAGGAGGAGAGGCTCAGGGATCCTCGCTACATGGATGAGGAAAACAGGGCCCTCCTGGAGGCTATATTGGAGAGGGAGAGTGTCCTCTATCCAAGGGAGAAGGTCCCTGCCCTGGCTGTGAGGAGGAAGGCCGCCTGGAACCAAGTGTGCAGCAGGATGAATGTGGTGGCCACCTGCAGACAGACCTTGGAGTCCATCAAGAAGAGATGGGGCGATTGCAAGAGGGTGGTGAAGAAGAAGATGGGGAAGATTGATCTCTATGCCCGATATACCAGAGCTGTCCTCTTTACCCACATCAGCTGAGAGGAGATGCTGAGACAAAACATGTCGGCCACAGCTGTTGAGAGGGTCCCTGGAGGATTGGACACTGGGGATGAGAGGAGGCTCCACACTATTGGTAAGTGCATCATCACATAACCACACACCACATCAACGGACAAAACATTCACACACAAACACAGTCACGTCTCACACATGCCCATCATTCACACACACAACTGCACCAACACAGCAACCTGCGGGTTAAAAAGCACAACTGCCAGGCCAGTGGTCATACATGGATTGGGTAGTCAGACAGAGCCAAGGATTGAGCATGGATCTAGTAGTTGGACAAGGCCAAGGTTCAGGCACGAATTGGGTAGTCAGACATGCCAGGAGTCATACACAGATTGGAATCAGCAGCCAAGCACGGATCACAACAGAAAGCAGAATACTAAGCAATGCACTGGTACTGTCACGGTTTGCAAAAGACTGGCGAACAAGTACGTAGAGTAAAAATTCACTTTATTGAGAGAGGCAAACAGGCAATGGAATATAAGAAATAAACACAGGATAAGATAAAGAGGATTCCACCACATAGCAAGATGGTCTTATGAGAAGTAGAAGACTGCCACCAGGTATCTCTCACATAGACTAGGAGCCCACGTGAATATGTGAGGAGTCTGCCAGAGCCACAGATGTGCACCAGATAGGGTATCCGACTAAGTAGGGTAACGCGGAGAGAGTAGTCAGACAGAGCCACAGGTCAGCACCAGAATGAGTAGTGAGACAAGCCAAGGTCAAGGCACAGAGCGGGTAGTCAGCCAAAGCCACAAGTCTGCAATCGGATGGATGGATGGATAGCCAAGCCTAGGTCATACACAGAGTGGGTAGTCAGCCAGAGCCACAGGTCTGCACCAGACTGGGTATACACCTATCCCAGAGATGATACAGAGAGGATAGTCAGACAGAGCCACAGGTCAGCACCAGATAGGATGGTCAGACAATGCCAAGGTCCCTTAAGAGGGACAAAGTGAGCCATTTTGGAAAACCTATCAACTATCATCAGAATGGCCGTGTATCCCTTGGAAGCAGGTAGCTCAACCATAAAGTCGATGGACAAGTGTGACCAAGGGAGCTCACCATTAGGAACTGTTTGAAGTAGGCCCACCGGAAGATGTCTAGGGGTTTTAGTATGAGCGCATGTGCTACGAATGCTGAGCAGTCCGCCCTCAGACTAGGCCACCAAAAAGTCAGGAGACAGACCAAATCAACTGGTCACAGCCAATATGTCCAGCGGCCTTAGAGGAGTGATACATCTCCAGTAATTTGGTTTGAAGGGACTCAGGCACAAAACATTTACAGCTATGCTTATCCGCAGGCGTAGAAACTTGAGAGGTCAAAATCTCCTCTCCCAGGGGAGAGGTAATACTAGTTTGTATAGTAGACAAAATAAGATCAGATGGAATGATGGGTACTGGCGTATTCTCCGACTCAGGGTCAGACCCGAACTGCCTGGACAGAGCATCAGCTCTAACATTCTTGGTGCCAGGGAGACATGAAACCACATAAGTGAATCTGGACAGAAACAGTGCCCATCTGGCCTCTTTGCTTCACACAGATATGTCAGAATCTTACGGTCAGTGAGAATCAGAATTGGGGAACTCGTCCCTTCCAATTGGTAACACCATTCTCGGAGAGTGAGTATAATGGCTAGGAGCTCATGATCGCCAATGTCGTACAGACTCTGAGCTTTAGACAATTTTTTGGAAAAAACCTGCATGGAAATAAGGGTTTGCCAGGGCCTGAGCACTGAAACAGGAGAGCGCCTACTCCTGATTCAGACGCATCAACCTCCAGAGTAAAGGGCAGGGCGAGATTGGGATGATACAAGATAGGAGCCTTTGCGAAACCAGACTTCAAATCTTCAAATGTCCGAAGTGGGCTGGGGGACCGGTCAGACAGATTTGTCCCTTGAGTGTCCATGAGTGGTTTAACCACCTTGGAAAAGTTTTCTATAAATTTCTTATAATAGTTGGTGAAACCCAAAAATCTCTGTATTGCTTTTAACCCCACCAAGCGGGGCCATTGCAGAACAGCTGAGAGTTTTTGTGGGTCCATCGCCAGTCCGGATGAGGAAATCACATACCTCAAGAATGTCACCTGGGATTTATGGAATTCATATGTTTCCAAATTTCAGAACAGCTTGTTCTCCCTCAAAAGCCATAAGACGGATGCACCATCTGCCTGATGTGCTGCTAGGTTCGGTGAACTGATAAGGATATCATCCAAATAGACTACTACAAAACTTTGTAGTAAGTCTCTCAGTACGTTGTTAATGAATTCTTGGAAAACAGCCGGAGCATTGCATAAACCAAATGGCATTACCAAATATTCATAGTGTCCGCTGCGAAAATTAAATGCCGATTTACACTCGTCTCCCTCGTTGATTCTTACAAGGTTGTAAGCTGCTCTTAGGTCAAGCTTAGTGAACACCGTGGAACCCTTAATTCGGTCAAACAATTCTGTAATCAAAGGCACTGGATAAGGATTCTTGACCATAAGTTTATTCAGTCCTCTGTACTCAATACAAGGTCTTAGTTCCCCATCCTGTTTCTTTACGAAAAAGAATCCTGCACCAGCACTGAAAGACTGATACTCTGTAGGTAATGAGGAAGAGGTACAAAGGATCTTGGTAGGCTGCTGTAGGCAGGACTCGGCACAATAGGAGGACCAAGACAGAATGTTGCACGTTTGCCAATTTATCCTGGGGTCGTGTGTCTGTAGCCAGGGGAACCCCAGAATGATAGCATAGAGAGGTGACTTTATTATTTGGAATTGTAGGGTCTCCACGTGGAAAGCTTCTACCCTTAGAGACAATGGACATGTCTCATGTGTCACATGTGATGGTTGCAGTGGTCTCCCGTCAATAGCCTCAATGGCCAGTGGAGATGAACGAGGAACCAAAGGAATAGCATGTTCGGCTGCAAACTCTGCATCCAGAAAATACCCTGCGGCTCCGGAGTCTATTAAAGCTGGGGCCGTTACTGAAGATAAGGCCCAAGATATAATCACTTCAAGGATGGATTTCCCTTATAGATGGTCCAGGGACTGCGAAAGCCCACCCAAGGTCTCTCCCGGACATAACCCTAGGTACGAGCGTTTCCAAGCCATACAGGACAAGACCCAACAAGTTACCTGCTTTACCACAGTAAAGGCAAAGGCTCTCTCTCCTACGGAAGACCCTCTCCTCCCCTGAAAGACCCGTGAACCCCAGTTGCATAGGTTCATTCCTGATGGAGTCAGGTGATGAGTTCATCAGCTCACGGGCTGCTATCTCATCTTTAATTGAGTCACTTAGCCCTTGCGAGAAATCGGCTAGTAGGGCCTCGTTGTTCCAGCCCACCTCCGCCGACAGAGTACGAAATTTTATTGCGTACTCGGCTACCGTGCGTCCGCCCTCTCAGATAGTCATGAGATGTTTAGCAGCTGACATTGCCCGGGCTGGAACATCAAAGATCCTACTACATGCGGTCATTCCGTGAAGTTAGAAATTATGGGTTTCTCTGTTTGCCATAAAAGGTTGTCCCAGGCCAATGCTTTACCCGACAGGAGTGAAATCATGAAGCCAACCTTGCTTTGTTCACTCAGAAAAGCACTCGGTACCAATTCCAGAAAAATGCCCAGTTGGTTGATGAACCCACGATAGAGTGTAGGTTCCCCGTCATAGCATTGAGGGAGTGGAGAGGATCCGGACAACCCTCAGAACGTACTAGTCTCAGAATTCGCAAACATCACCGGTGCCAGGTCAGGGGAGGCCACCGGTTGCCAGGCAGCCCTATCTAGGTGCACCGTACGGTTAAAGACGGTTTGCATAGCCAAGGATAGCTGATCAATACGTTGATCTTGTATGTCCATTCTGCCCAGAATGCTAGGAACCAGTGGGTTGCCTGTACCTTCAGTACTCATGGCCCTTTCATACTGTCACGGTAAATCAGACAAATAAAGACCTCGACAGGTACAGTAGGATCAACACCACTTTATTAAAAGATATATACAAATAATCACTTCCCCAACCCTTCCCGGGGTCAGATGTGAGGACAGTACTACAGTCCACTATCCAGGAGTTGACACTGAACCTAGCCTGCACTACTGGAACCAGGAGCAGCAGAAAGGGAGAGAACCAGGCCTATGGTTCTCGCAGCCTACCCGAGATGGAGAGAGGGTGGCTAAGAGGCAGTAGTGCTTACCCTAGAATGCTAGGGTCCACAGCAGGAATGATATCCTAGAACGGTAGGGTCCTAAGCAGCATATACATATATGCCCTAGAATGCTAGGGTCCAAGGCAAGTACCCTCTGTAAGACCAGAGCGCTGGCAAGGTCTAAAGACAGCAGACTAAACTGGGAAACACGGTGATGCAGAGACCAGGCCCAAGTACCTGCACAGAGCGCTTCAGTCAGGCCCATGGTACATACAAAAGCGGAGTCAGACAAGGTCAAGGTCATACACAGATCGGGTAGTCAGACAAGCCACAGTACATTCACGGAGTGGGTAGTAAGCCAGGCCAGTGGTCATACATGGATCGGGTAGTCAGACAGAGCCAAGGATCAAGCTTTGGATCGAGTAGTCAGACAGGGCAAAGATTCGGGCATGAATCGGGTAGTCAAACATGCCAGGAGTCATACACGGATCTGAATCAGCAGCCAAGCAAGGGTCACAACTAGGGATGGGCGAAACATTCCGCCTCAAACTGAAATTGGCAAAAAATAGTTTCGCTTGGTGAAAAATTTCCAGTGAAAAGTGCCGATTTTCCACTTTTTTCCAGTTTTTTTGCACATTGAAATCATTGGGAACATAGAAGATACACACAACACAAATAACATTTTATGTCCCAATGACACAATATAAAAGGGGCATGAGGGGGCCCGTGTTGGTGGGGTGTGGGGAAAGAATCAGTTGAACAGGGGATGAGTTTTTGGGGGTATTTACTGTGATAGGGGGGCACTTATTAAAAAGAAATCCTAAATAAAATAAAAACCATAAGACATGGTATAAAGGGGTCTGAGGAGGGTGCCTGTGTTGATGAATAAATGAATCATTTGAACAGGGAATTTGCTTTTGGGGGGGGGTCTTGACTGCTATTGGGGGGACAGGAAATAAAAAAATAAATCAATAAAATAAGACATTTGTATTTAAAAGTGACAGAGACAGGAACCCCCCTTACATAAGCTGCCACTGGGGTGGACTGATACTTGATAGAGTATTTTGTAGAGGATGATTTGTTTGATCTGTTGTTAGAGGCCTGTGTAGGACTTAGACTTATTAGAGGCCCACCCTGAAGAAACATTGATTTGTAGGACGTAAGCTTGTTTGGCACAAGCCCTAAGGAAATATTGATTTGTAGGGCTTAAATTGTTTATTTTATTGTAGGACTAGTTTTTATTTATTTATTTAGTTTTAAAACACAAGCCCTGAGAAAAAATAAAAGTAACCTACTGGCCTAATGCCAGCAGGTCATTTTGGCCAGTGGCCACTGTCATTTGTCCTCCTGAGTCCTGAGTTGCACCTGCTGTTCGTACTGCTGCTGCTGAGTTGTTTAGGCAGCAGGATGATTAGGCAGCTGAAAGGGAATGGGATCAACAATAGCAGTAATATGGAAGATGGATGATGAAGGCTCCATTTGCCACGAGTGGCTCCAGTGATGCTCCTGAGGCAGTAGCAGCAGAATAAGTAGCCCCCAGTATTTGTGGAGAAAAGAACAAGTTGGCCATTAAATCTTCTCTACCTGCCCCTCCTCCAAAATCAATGGTGTGTTGTTATTAGAATATACATTTTTCCCTTGAAAGCAGGAACTGTGGCTCTCATCAGCAACAGCAATGTGCACAGTGTGTGTGTGGTAAATAACATCTGGGGGCACAACTGTATCCAAACACCATGACACCCGAAACCAAGTACTGCCGCTGTCACTGTACCCCTTGTCCAGACCACGTTAAGGACACATGACATCTTGCTGACAGTTTAATAGTAATGATGAACTCTCCCTGCCTCCATCTTAGCATATTCTGCATAATGGAATCTCCTCAGATACCGCTTGATGGCCTGATATTGATTGTCCTCCACTACAGTGGCATGTGTGGTCAGTGCGCCACACAGTGTGCAATGGGTAGAGACGAACTGCCACATCCTAACATCAACAGAGTGGCTATCATTTGGCGGGGGAGGTAATGAACGAGGAGGATTGGCAGAAGATGTAGTTACTCCAGAAGGTGATGGCAAGCTAGTTGTTTCACTCGTCCTGGAACTTCCAGTCTCTGCCTTGGTTGTTCTATTCCTCCTCCCCTTTGATATCTGCCTCGTCTCTTGTTGCCTTTCTGGTGAGTCAGGGACAGCAAAAGCAGTGCTTGATTTCTGTGGTGAGTGTTTGGCTTTAACATGTTTGGAGTAAATGTCATGGTGTCTGTGTTTCATGTGTGATATGAGGGCGCTTGTGCCAAGGTGTGTTCCCTCCTTTCCTCTTTTCACTGACTTGTCACAAATTGTGCACAGTGCCATTGCTGATGACTGTACTGTGCCTGCCCCAACAGAAAAATTGTCCCACACCCATGATGACATCAGAGGGAAGGGGAAAGGTGGAGAAGAATGGCCTCTTTCTTCTTGTCCTCCACATTCCCCTTCATTGTGTGTGCTAGCGGATAATGTTATTGCTGTTGCTGCTACTGCCTCAGAGTCAGCACTGCAACTAGGATCAGGAGTATTGCTACTGCTGGCAAGTGGAACCTGTCCTAGTACTGCATCGCTTGTTGACCCCATTCCTACTGTGTCCACAGTGGTCTGTGGCACACTAACCTGCTCTTCAGCATCCTGCTGCCCTTGCATCTCAACATCAGAAGGAATTAGAGCAGTTGCAAATTCCTCTAATTCCCAGATGTGGTGGTGGTGATGCCCATCCTCATTCCTGTCTCCCATTCCTTCTCAGTTTCTGCTGAAAAGGCCATCAATGTCTCTTCCACCCCAGCTTCTCCAGCATCATCACCACTACCACCACTAGTCCCTACATGCTGTTGTTGTTGCTGCTGCTCTATTCCAGACATCTCACTGCTGCTTGGAGGAGGTGACGAGCAATGTGACAGAAGGTCCCCTAATGTCACACTTTCCATTCCCTTTTGACCTGAAGAAGAAGGCAGATTAGCGCTAGCAGAAATAGCAGCAGGCACAGGCAGCTGATCTGTGCTCCTGCTGCTGGTGGTGGTATTAATTCTCAGCCTGCTCCCCTCCCCCAAAACCAGTTCTGGCCTCTTCAGGTTCATGTTATACCTGGACACTGTAGTGAAGAGAAGGGGAGGACTCCCAGTCCCAGGGTCAGGAGAATGGTGTGGGCTCTTTTGACCACTAGCCTGGATGCTGTAAAATGTTTCCCCAACCACTCCGGCTGCTTTACCATTACTGCTACTACTAATACCAACCACATCAAGTTCAGTTGCAGAGTCTTCCTCCTCAGTCTCACAGTCACTAGTACTTTCAGGATATTGTTGATTACCCCCTCCTTCATTCCTAAGGCTAACAAGCTTCTGGACCTTAGTAGCAGTAGTACTAGCAGTGGCAGGACTGCTTGGGAATGGCAAGTGTGATTTAGGGTCCCTTACTGTCACACTTGGCATTTTCTTCTTCACCCCCTGAGTACTACAAGAAACACTAGCAGCAGGCAAAGTATTGGTGGCAGCATGTTCAGCACTGGCAGCAGGTTCAGCACTAGCAGCAGGTTCAGCACTGGAAGCAGGTTCAGTACTAGCAGCAGGTTCAGTACTAGCAGCAGGTTTAGCACTGACAGCAGGTTCAGTACTAACAACAGGTACAACACTAGAGACTGCAGAATCAGAAATGGTGGCACTGGCAGCAGGGGCAGCACGTATGGCAACAGGTACAACACTAGTGCCTGCAGGATCAGAAATGGTGGCACTGGCAGTAGGGGCAGCACATCTTGCAGCAGGCACAGGCAGCTGACCTGTCCTGCTCTCACTATCCTTTTCTCCCTTCCTTCCCATTCCTTTTTCTCCCTTCCTTCCCTTTCTGTCCTTCCTTCCTTTTTCTCCCTTCCTTCCCATTCCCTTTTCTCCTTCCCTTCTTATTAAATTCCCCAAGATACCATGGGGTGATTTAGGGGGACTGGACAGCATTGGTTCAGTACTGCTAGTCACTTCCTCCTCCTCCTCAGACTCAGTGGACACATAATAAGGGTCCTTCCAGTTCCTCTTTTTGCTGCTCATAGTGATAGGAGTCACTATGAGCCTCTCATGGCTCAATTTTTGCTAAATATCACAAGAAAACAGCACATCATGTCTGTCTCGCTCTGTAGCTGCTTCTATTATGTCTGCCTTCAGCGAAAACGTCACATTTTTATAGTGGAAGTGCGAAAACAATGTAAATCAATGGGCAAAAACTTTTTAGCCATTGAAAAAAATGGCGAAAGATTTTGGCCAATGGGCAAAAGATGCAAAAATTTTAACTGCTAGTTTTAAAGTGGATTTTCCCGCAAAAAAGCGGATAACAACATGGTTTTCGTGAAATTTCCCCCTGGGAACACAGGGACAACTTTTGCCCACCCCTAGTCACAACAGAAAGCAGAATACTAAGCAATGTACTGGTACACCACGAAAGGCACTGTATCACGGTGCCCGTGATTGGTGCTGTTCAGTGTCAGTCACTTGTTAAGTATCATGATTGGCTGTCTGTGATTAGCCCTCCTCACACAGCCTTTTTAAACCCAGGCTGAGCACTTCCAGGTTGACCTTTCGTGGTGTTTCTGACTCCACTCTGCCTGACCTGCTTGTCAGGCTTCTGGGCCTGTTCCTGCTGTGCTTGCTGATCCTGTGTTCCAGTGTTCCTGTATGCTAGTGTTCCTGTGTTCCAGAGTTTCAGTGTTCCTGTGTTCCAGCACCTCGCGGGTTAATCTTACTGAGTTCCAGTGTTCCTGTGTTCCAGCACCTCGCGGGTTGATCTTGCTGAGTTCCTGGGTCTCCTGCTCCAGCCGTCGCTCTGGCGACATTGTTCTTCCCGCTGCTGATCATACTTTGTTGGTTTACTCCACTAAACCTGGTTGCGATATACATTGTTGGTCCCAGCGTGCAGATGCTGATTTACTCCACTAAACCTGGTTGCGATATACATTGTTGGTCCCAGCGTGCGGACGCTGGTTTACTTCATTAAACCTGGTTGCAAAATACATTGTTGGTCTCAGCGTGCGGACGCTGGTTTACTCCACTAAACCTGGTTGCGATATACATTGTTGGTCCCAGCGTGCGGACGCTGGTTTACTTCACTAAACCTGGTTGCAATATACATTGTTGGTCTCAGCGTGCGGACGCTGGTTTACTCCACTAAACCTGGTTGCAATATACATTGTTGGTCCCAGCGTGCGGACGCTGGTTTACTCCACTAAACCTGGTGGCGATATACATTGTTGGTCCCAGCGTGCGGACGCTGGTTTACTCCACTAAACCTGGTTGCTATATACATTGTTGGTCCCAGCGTGCGGACGCTGGTTTACTCCACTAAACTGGTTGCGAGATACATTATTGGCTCCAGCGTGCGGACGCTGGTTTACTCCACTAAACCTGGTTGCAATATACATTGTTGGTCTCAGCGTGCGGACGCTGGTTTACTCCACTAAACCTGGTGGCGATATACATTGTTGGTCCCAGCGTGCGGACGCTGGTTTACTCCACTAAACCTGGTTGCTAGATACATTGTTGGTCCCAGCGTGCGGACACTGGTTTACTCCACTAAACTGGTTGCGAGATACATTATTGGCTCCAGCGTGCGGACGCTGGTTTGCTCCACTAAACCTGGTTGCGATATACATTGTTGGTTCCAGCGTGCGGTCGCTGGTTTGCTCCATTAAACCTGGTGGCGCTATTACCATTAGTCCCAGCGTGCGGACGCTGGTTTACTCCACTAAACCTGGTTGCTAGATACATTGTTGGTCCCAGCGTGCGGACACTGGTTTACTCCACTAAACTGGTTGCGAGATACATTATTGGCTCCAGCGTGCGGACGCTGGTTTACTCCACTAAACCTGGTTGCGATATACATTGTTGGTCCCAGCGTGCGGACGCTGGTTTACTTCACTAAACCTGGTTGCAATATACATTGTTGGTCTCAGCTTGCGGACGCTGGTTTACTCCACTAAACCTGGTTGCAATATACATTGTTGGTCCCAGCGTGCGGACGCTGGTTTACTCCACTAAACCTGGTTGCAATGTACATTGTTGGTCTCAGCGTGCGGACGCTGGGTTACTCCACTAAACCTGGTGGCGATATACATTGTTGGTCCCAGCGTGCGGACGCTGGTTTACTCCACTAAACCTGGTTGCTATATACATTGTTGGTCCCAGCGTGCGGACGCTGGTTTACTCCACTAAACTGGTTGCGAGATACATTATTGGCTCCAGCGTGCGGACGCTGGTTTACTCCACTAAACCTGGTTGCGATATACATTGTTGGTACCAGCGTGCGGACGCTGGTTTACTTCACTAAACCTGGTTGCAATATACATTGTTGGTCTCAGCGTGCGGACGCTGGTTTACTCCACTAAACCTGGTTGCGATATACATTGTTGGTCTCAGCGTGCGGACGCTGGGTTACTCCACTAAACCTGGTGGCGATATACATTGTTGGTCCCAGCGTGCGGACGCTGGTTTACTCCACTAAACCTGGTTGCTAGATACATTGTTGGTCCCAGCGTGCGGACACTGGTTTACTCCACTAAACTGGTTGCGAGATACATTATTGGCTCCAGCGTGCGGACGCTGGTTTGCTCCACTAAACCTGGTTGCGATATACATTGTTGGTTCCAGCGTGCGGTCGCTGGTTTGCTCCATTAAACCTGGTGGCGCTATTACCATTAGTCCCAACGTGCGGACTTTGGTTTGCTCCTGAACATCCAGTACTGTGGTCAGTCGCTGTCCACTTCCTTGCAGTTGTCTGAGTATCCCTGGCAATAGACTCCTGCTGAGTAAGACCCCTATACTTATGCTCTATGCTGTCTTAGTCACCTGACAGCTGGTCTACTCGCTCAGGCTGCCCTGCCCGGTATTGGTGAGGCCGGTAGAACCTTGACGATACCATCCTGTAGGTTGCCTCACCCGGTATTGGCAGGGCCGGTAGAGCCTACTCCAGTACTCCTTTGGGCTGCCCTGCCCGGTATTGGTAAGGCCGGTAGAACCTTGTAATTCACCATCTTTAAGGTTGCCTTACCCAGTAGTGGCAGGGCCGGTAGAGCCTACATTCAGCATTCCGTGGGGGCTGCCTTGCCCGGTATTGGTAAGGCCGGTAGAACCGGTACATGTCATCTAACGGTTGCCTTACCCGGTATAGGCAAGGCCGGTAGAGCCTGTCATTAAAACTGTCACTTGGGTTGTCTTGCCCGATATTTAGGCAAGGCCGGTAGAACCTATTATATGTTATATTACTGTTGTATTGTTATGTATGTTTACCCTACGGGGACTGCCTTTAACTTTTAATAAAGTTAAGTTATTTTACCAAACCTTAAGTCTGAGAGTTTTCAAATCCATGACAGTACAAGGGCAATGACCTCAGACACTAAGAGTAACGGTAACGCACAGAATATCCATTGGAGGATGGATATGCACGAGCAACGTTTGGATCAGCTAGCGGTTGCTATCCAAAGTATTCTTGAACGCACGGTACTTGCGGATAAGTCCGGTGCTAACCCGGTGGTCCCGCCAATTCTGACACCAGAGAATGAGTCTAAGCCCTCAGGGGCCGCAGTCAAAGGGTTAACGGCTTCTGCACCCTTGCCGCTGAGATATGACGGGGACCCTCAATTATGCAGAGGGTTTATTAATCAACTTGAAATATTTATGGAATTGACGGCACACGCATTTCCTAGTGATCGCAGCAAGGTTGGGTTCATGATATCCCTGCTGACTGGCAGAGCATTGGCCTGGGCCAACCCACTTTGGGAAAACACTAAACCTTGCACAAAGAATTTCTGTGATTTTGTGCAATCCTTTCGGAGAGTATTTGAGCCTCCTGGTAGAACTACCTCTGCTGCTAAACGTCTCATGGAGATACAACAGGGCAGGTGCACGGTTGGCGATTATGCCATTGAATTTCGCACCTTGGCAGCAGAGGTAGGGTGGAATAACGAGGCCCTGTTGGCAGCCTTTGATCAAGGATTGAGTGACCAGATTAAAGATGAGATTGCAGCAAAAGAGTTACCTACTGACCTAGACGATTATATCGAACACGTGATTCTAATTGACTCCAGAATACGTGAAAGATTAACCGCCAGAGAGCGACGAGTAAGGTTAAAGAATAATGGGTCCAGTAGCATATTTTGCCCACCCAACCCTCCCTCTGCATCCAAACCTAGTGAACCTATTTTGGAACCAAGTGAACCTATGCAGGTGGGTTTCACTAGGTTAACTAAGGAGTAGAGTAGGTATCGCAAGACACAAGGATTATGTCTGCACTGCGGTAAAGATGGTCACCTGTTAAGATCTTGTCCGGTACGTCCGGGAAACGAACACACCTAGGGTACCTTGGGGGACAGGCCCTAGGTGGTGTCCAATCGTCCCCATTGTTGGACACACTTAAACCCACCATACAGGTGGTATTGTCATGGGCACAACGCTCGGTTGAGGTTTTGGCCTTGGTTGATTCTGGTGCAGCTGGGTATTTTATGGACAATACCTTTGCTGAATTGCATGGGGTACCATGGATTCAGAGAGAAACCCCTCTGGCTATTGAAGCAATTGATGGCAGACCTTTGGAACCCGCCCAAGTTACTTTTGAAACGATGCCCTTGTCCATGACTATTGGGGCTCTTCACAAGGAAGAGCAGCAGTTCCAATTGATTAATTCTCCTCACCATGCTGTGATTTTGGGCTTTCCTTGGTTACAGTTGCACAACCCACAATTTGATTGGCAGAAATGTGAGATTGCTGCTTGGTCTCAGTTCTGTATGGATAAGTGCGTTACCCATCCTGTTAAGGTCTTGTGCACCTCCCCTTCACTACCTGATGCCTACCAGCAGTTTAGCGACGTTTTCAGTAAGGGAGAGGCTGGCACCCTACCTCAGCACAGACCATACGATTGTCGCATAGAACTGAGTCCTGGAGCAGTACCACCGAGGGGACGCACGTATCCATTGTCTTGTGAGGAGAACCAAGCTATGGAGGAATACATAGCTGATGCCCTCAGTAGAGGGACCATAAGGAAATCTACTTCTCCGGCCGGTGCCGGGTTCTTTTTTGTTAAGAAAAAAGTGGCGAACTACGACCTTGCATAGACTATCGTGGGCTGAATAAGCTGATGCCTACCCAATACCACTCATCACCGAGCTGTTTGATAAACTTAAGGGGTCCTCGATTTTCACCAAATTGGACCTAAGGGCAGCCTACAATTTGATACGTATCAGAGACGGTGATGAGTGGAAAACTGCCTTCAATACGAGATCTGGGCATTATGAATACCTAGTCATGCCATTTGGTCTATGTAATGCTCCTGCAGTATTTCAAGAACTGATCAATGACGTTCTTAGAGATATGTTACAATCTTGTGTTGTAGTCTATCTTGACGACATACTTATCCACTCCAAAGACCTGTCACAACACATCAAGGATGTGTCTGAAGTCTTGCTGCGCTTACGAAAAAATAAATTATTCTGTAAACTGGAGAAATGCAAGTTCTACAAAACCAGTGTACCATTTCTGGGGTTTATAATTGGCAAAGACAGCATTGCCATGGATAAAGAGAAATTGACGGCAGTCTTACAATGGCCTAAACCCAAGAGCCTCAAAGCCATCCAACGATTTCTGGGCTTTGCCAATTATTACAGGAAGTTTATTAAAAACTTCTCCTCTATCGTGAAACCTCTGTCTGACCTCACGCACAAGGGCTCTAACCCATCCTTCTGGCCGGTGGCTGCTGAAGAGGCCTTTGAGAACTTGAAGGTAGCCTTTGCTGAAGCGCCTGTGTTGTCCCACCCTAATCCAATACTCCCCTTTACTTTGGAAGTTGATGCCTCAGATATTGGGGTCGGGGCGGTGCTCTCTCAGCGACAAGTTAAAGGCGGTACACTCAGACCCTGTGGATTCTTCTCAAAAAAACTGACTAGTGCTCAAAGTCATTACGAGATTGGTGATCGAGAATTACTGGCCATTATCCTCGCTCTCAAAAAATGGCGTCATTTACTTGAAGGCACAAAAAACCCTGTTTTGATTCTAACTGATCACAAGAATCTGACGTATCTTTCTGAGGCCAAGAGATTGTCTTCTCGCCAGGCCAGATGGGCACTGTTTCTATCCCGATTCAATTTCGTTGTATCATACCTGCCGGGATCAAAGAATGTTAGGGCTGATGCTCTGTCTAGACAATTTGAAGCAGAAGTTGACAGAGAAGAGGTACCAGCTCCTATCATTCAACCCGATCGAATATTGGCTACCATATGTACTAGTATTACTTCACCACTAGGGGAGGAGATTTTGGCATCCCAAGCCTCTGCTCCTCATGAGACTCCAGTGGGCAAATGTTTTGTCACTGAGCCATTCCGTACTCGATTACTTGAGACCTACCACTCCTCTAAGGCTGCGGGACATATTGGTAGGGATCAATTGTTCTGGTCTCTCTCTCAGCTATTATGATGGCCTTCTATGAGAGCAGATTGTGCCAATTTTACGAATGCCTGTGCCACCTGTGCCCGTGCCAAAACCCCTAGACATCTCCCTGTGGGCTTGCTTCAGCTGGTGCCTAATGGTGAACGCCCTTGGTCTCACGTCTCTATCGACTTTATGGGAGAATTGCCCAGGTCTAGAGGGTACTCCTTCATATTGATGGTGGTAGACAGGTTCTCTAAAATGGCACACTTCATTCCCCTCCGTGGCCTTCCTTCGGCCAAGGAACTGGCAATGGTATTCGCTCAAGAAGTATTTCAGTTGCATGGAGTACCCAGGGTGCTGGTGTCTGACAGGGGGAGACAGTTTGTGTCCAGATTCTGGAGGGCATTTTGCGAACAGATGGGCATACAGCTATCATTTTCCTCGGCATATCATCCCCAGACTAACGGGGCCGCTGAGAGGGCCAATCAAAGATTGGAACAGTTTCTGCGATGTTTTGTGACTGACCATCATGATAATTGGGCCGACTTGTTGCCTTGGACAGAGTTCGCCAGGAACTGCGCAGTTAATTCTTCCTCCGGGAGCTCTCCGTTTTTGATCAATTATGGGTTCCAACCCTGTCTGCTCCCGGATTCCTTTCAATCACAGCAGATTCCAGCTCTGGATGAGCATATAGAGCAACTCCGTTCCACATGGGCACAAGTTAAGAGGGCATTGGGTCAGTCTTTTCAGCGACATCAGCGTCATGCCAATCGCAGAAGGCTTCCAGCGGTTTCCTTCCGAGTCGGGGATAGAGTATGGCTGTCCTCCAAGAATCTAAAGCTCAAGGTCCCATCTAATAAGCTGGCACCTCGGTTCATTGGTCCGTACAAGATCATTCGCAAAATTAACCCTGTTTCCTATGCCTTGGAATTACCTGCTTCTATGCGCATTCGTAATGTATTCCATGTGTCTCTCCTTAAACCTCTGGTTTGTAACCGTTATACTACCACACCTGTGAGGCCAGGTCCTGTTGAAGTCGAGGGGCAGGAGGAGTATGAAGTACAAAACATTATTGATTCCCGCAGAGGTAGAGGAGGGGTACAGTATCTGGTGCATTGGAAAGGTTATGGTCCTGAGGATCATTCCTGGGTAGACAGTAAGGACCTTCATGCACCCAAGTTACTACGAATATTTCATGCCAAATACCCTCAGAAGCCTAGACCCTACTCTGGGAGAGGGGGTCTTTGAAAGGGGGGTACTATCATGCTGCCCGTGATTGGTGCTGTTCAGTGTCAGTCACTTGTTGAGTATCATGATTGGCTGTCTGTGATTAGCCCTCCTCACACAGCCTTTTTAAACCCAGGCTGAGCACTTCCAGGTTGCCCTTTCGTGGTATTTCTGACTCCACTCTGCCTGACCTGCTTGTCAGGCTTCTGGGCCTGTTCTTGCTGTGCTTGCTGATCCTGTGTTCCAGTGTTCCTGTATGCTAGTGTTCCTGTGTTCCAGAGTTCCAGTGTTCCTGTGTTCCAGCACCTCGCGGGTTAATCTTACTGAGTTCCAGCACCTCGCGGGTTGATCTTGCTGAGTTCCTGGGTCTCCTGCTCCAGCCGTCGCTCTGGCGACATTGTTCTTCTCGCTGCTGATCATACTTTGTTGGTTTACTCCACTAAACCTGGTTGCGATATTCATTGTTGGTCCCAGCGTATGGACGCTGGTTTACTCCACTAAACCTGGTTGCGATATACATTGTTGGTCTCAGCGTGCGGACGCTGGTTTACTCCACTAAACCTGGTTGCAATATACATTGTTGGTCTCAGCGTGTGGACGCTGGGTTACTCCACTAAACCTGGTGGCGATATACATTGTTGGTCCCAGCGTGCGGACACTGGTTTACTTCACTAAACCTGGTTGCAATATACATTGTTGGTCTCAGCGTGCGGACGCTGGTTTACTCCACTAAACCTGGTTGCGATATACATTGTTGGTCTCAGCGTGCGGACGCTGGTTTACTCCACTAAACCTGGTTGCAATATACATTGTTGGTCTCAGCGTGTGGACGCTGGGTTACTCCACTAAACCTGGTGGCGATATACATTGTTGGTCCCAACGTGCGGACGCTGGTTTACTCCGCTAAACCTGGTTGCTATATACATTGTTGGTCCCAGCGTGCGGACGCTGGTTTACTCCACTAAACTGGTTGTGAGATACATTATTGGCTCCAGCGTGCAGACGCTGGTTTGCTCCACTAAACCTGGTTGCGATATACGTTGTTGGTCCCAGCGTGCGGACGCTGGTTTACTCTACTAAACCTGGTTGCGATATACATTGTTGGTTCCAGCGTGCGGTCGCTGGTTTGCTCCATTAAACCTGGTGGCGCTATTACCATTAGTCCCAACGTGCGGACGTTGGTTTGCTCCTGAACATCCAGTACTGTGGTCAGTCGCTGTCCACTTCCTTGCAGTTGTCTGAGTATCCCTGGAAATAGACTCCTGCTGATTAAGACCCCTATACTTATGCTCTATGCTGTCTTAGTCACCTGACAGCTGGTCTACTCGCTCAGGCTGCCCTGCCCGGTATTGGTGAGGCCGGTAGAACCTTGACGATACCATCCTGTAGGTTGCCTCACCCGGTATTGGCAGGGCCGGTAGAGCCTACTCCAGTACTCCTTTGGGCTGCCCTGCCCGGTATTGGTAAGGCCGGTAGAACCTTGTAATTCACCATCTTTAAGGTTGCCTTACCCGGTATTGGCAGGGCCGGTAGAGCCTACATTCAGCATTCCGTGGGGGCTGCCTTGCCCGGTATTGGTAAGGCCGGTAGAACCGGTATATGTCATCTCACGGTTGCCTTACCTGGTATAGGCAAGGCCGGTAGAGCCTGTCATTAAAACTGTCACTTGGGTTGCCTTGCCCGGTATTTAGGCAAGGCCGGTAGACCCTATTATATGTTATATTACTGTTGTATTGTTATGTATGTTTACCCTACGGGGACTGCCTTTAACTTTTAATAAAGTTAAGTTATTTTACCAAACCTTTAGTCTGAGAGTCTTCAAATCCGTGACACACTGAAGCTAGGTTTGAAGGCCGCATATAAATCCTACCGGGGAGGTGGGACATCGATCAAAAAAATAGTACAAAAATAGCGCGTCTGCAGACAGAGAGGCCAGCAGACAGGTAGCAACCAGCCATGCTACTGCGAATCCACAAGGGGCTATATGACAGGTAACGCAATGCGAGGCAGATCACGGGCACTGTGACACCAAGTCCCAGTACAACCCTCTTGTTGCTGTGCTGATCACACATAATCCACACAAACCATTCTTCACAAAATGTTGTCTGTTAAAGATCATCACTGTTCCATAACAATGTCACCCATGTACCCACAGGTAAGTCAGCACATAACCCCATGATTGCTAGAGGAATCATCAATGCATCACTCAAAAATGCTTTGGCAACCCCTCCAGTACTCAAAGGGTTAACCAACAACAAACACAAGTCTAGAGGGTTACGATTAAATGCCACACAGGGGACATTCACTAAGCGGTGAAAAAGAGACGAAGGAGTGATATTAACCCTTCCATACTATCACTTCACCAATTCCCATGTTAGTCTATGGAGACTATTCAATAACATGAATCAAGGTTTTGAGGTCTCATTGTATAGACTCATAGAAAAACATTGGAAATGGATAAATGATATCACTGGAGAAGTCATCATCATTTCCACTTCATCTCCACTCCATCAGCTCTTCTTCACTGTTCACTGAATCACAAAAAAGATGGATCAGGTCACACACCACAGTGCCAGTGAGACTAACTGGGTGTCTGTGAAACACACAGGCCTTAAATTAACCAATGCTGTTGAATTAAAGGAGAACCAAGTAGGCCTTTGTGTTCTGTGTATGCAATAATTTGCTCTCACTTGAACTGTCATATCTCATATTTGGTTCTCACATGGATCCTCGGGAGTGGTGATGCCATGGATGGATGTTAGACCATCCACTATTTGCAGAGCACACATGGGAACCAAATATAAACCACTGTAGTTTGCTCCCCAATAGGCCATGAATGATGGATATCTCTAATTAAGCACAGATGGGTCACTTGGAAAGATGGAGCAACTTATCCAAAAAACAGGCCTTAATCAGAGAAATCCTTTACTACTGACCTGATTGGTGGCCTTGAGGACTGAACTTGGACAGACCTCATGTACAGGATCCTGTCAAGTTCATCAATCTATGATTGCCAGGCTGGTATCCCATGCATCTAAACACAATGCATAGAATACCATCATGACACTCAGAGATGCAAATGTCAATTACATCATCTTGCATTCATTCTGTCATTGCTTAATTTACTAATCACACCATGTCTTTTACCCACACAGCATACAAGCCTCCAGCACAGCAGGAGCCCATGGAAGAGGAAGAGGCAGAGTCATCCCCCAGTGATGAGTATCCGGAGGAGGGGACCAGATGGTGGTCACCGTACCCACCATCACCACCTTCTACACCACCTGCTGCACCACCTGCTATACCACCTGCTCCAACCTCCTATAGTGATTGGATGCAACAGGAGGAGAAGTGGATGCATCCGATGGACTTACCCTCCTTGATGGCTCCCTAGCATGCGCCCAGGTACGATCCTAGGTGGGGGCAAAGCAGCTACCATTGACCAAGGTGTGACCCCTGGCCACTGTAATATTAACACCTGGACCTGATTGGGGAGCCCCAGCGCCCTCAACCAAGGGATGACTTCATCCCCCCAACCACCACCAGCACCAGCCTCACCAGCACAAGCAGCAGCCTCACCAGCAGCAGCCACCCCAGCACCAGCAAAAGCCTCTCCAACAGAACAGGAGGATGTCGGTGAGACAGCATCACCAGGCACATCCTCCTCCAGTAGTGCACACAGCAGGGGGGTGGAGGCAGAGTGCCTGGGGAGGCAACTCAGGGAATCCCCGAGGACCAACAGGTACCAAAGGCTCCAAAGGGATTCTCTGAGGAACACAGCCACCCTCCATGCCCTTGAAGTCCAGCACGCAGTCCTGACCAGCGAGCTGTGCCAGTATTGAACCGGAATGATGGACATGATGGGGCAGCTGCTGGATGAAATCAGAGACCACAACCACAGGGAGAACCTGTGTATGGAGAGGGACCAACAGTCAATGAAGGGGTCCACTGCACCCACCTCTCCCTCCAGTCTGACCCCTGCACCAACTTGAAGGGTGACCAGGCAGTCAACCAGGCCATCCACTTCAGCAAACAAGTGCAAACCTCCCCCCTCGAAATAGAATAAAGAGCCCAAATTGTGAATTTTCCCTCAAATAAAAAATATCTGCTTTTCAATCCTGTCTGAGAAGGTTTGTGGTTACTTTTGATAGATTAAGGGGATAGTAATACTTCGTTTTAACTTTATTTTATTTTGTAGGCATTAAAAAAACATGAAGAATGATATAAGTCTTATCTCTGAAACATTTATGGTTTAAGAGATATTCACAAACAAAGTATCCCCCCCCCGTTCAACCAGATCAGAAGGGAGATGCCCAGGTAGACTGCAGAGAGGGACAATCTTCAATTAAGATAAGGGAAAAAGCTGAAAAACTTGTCAAGGGGGGAAGGGCTTTCATTGTTTTCATACAAAAAAAATTGTCCCCTTCTGTTATCTGTCTGGTCATACAACCAGATTCACATCTGAGAAGAGATGGCTTACACTAGGTAAAAGGGGCGGGGAGGGGAACTTTGCTTGTGAATATCTCATAAACCATAAAGGTTTGAGAGATAAGACTTATATCATTCTTCATGTTTTTTTAATGCCTACAAAATAAAATAAAGTTAAAACGAAGTATTACTATCCCTTTAAGTGGAAAGGATGTCTCCAGTGCATTGCAAAGCAATGCACTGAACACAACTTCTGCGTAGGTTAAATGGTGCTACACATTGAAATCTTAGGGTGATCATTGGGTTATCCAGTAAGTTGTGTTAATGTTTAAAGGAGCAGTAAACTTTTTTTTATGAAAACACATATTTTACAGAGCATTTCCTGCTGAATAAAACAAGGTCACTACCATCGCTGTCAGATTTTTTATTAAAAATTTATAGCAGTTTAAATAATCAGGAAGTGAATTTACTGTGTTTACTTCCTGATAGGTCTAACTGACAGGAAGTGACAGGAAGTTTCTATCACATTCTATGGAGAACTGTATGTCTCTGACTTTCCTGACTTTCCTCTCCATTAGAATTTAACAGGAAATCTAATTAGAATTTGACCACTAGAGGGCACTGCTAATGTAAAAAAAACATGGGTTTAAACTGTAATAACTCTGGAAATATAAATCTCTCAGCAGTGGGAGTACCCTTATTTTACTCAATAGGAAAATCCCTACAATATATATTTTTCATAAAAAAAAGTTTACTGTTCCTTTAACTAAGGTTGAAACAGACTTCTCCAGTTATATCACTTCTCCAGTTAGTCAGTTTGCTAATGTAGCCTGCGTACTGAGATATGTCAAACCAGAGCAATCACAGAACATTGTTTACATTGAGCAACATGGGAACTGTGGACATGAGATCACTGTGGAAGTAATGTCCCCTGTATCACCTCCTTATCACTCACAACACACCACAGTGTATCACTGACATCATCTCCTTGCATGAATATATCCCAGCACTCCTGTGATGTTGGTCATGCCTTCCTATGTACTCTAGCCATGATTATGGTTACACATTGAGATATGTCTAATCCAACATTTAATTGAACAAATACATATTGAATAGTGATGGTTTTCCTTTAATGTGTGTCACACTACATTAAAACATACATGTGTTTTTTGTGTATATTGCCTATATGCATTGAACACTAGTATGAGCACCCAAAAGGTACATAAAACTTAAAAAAGGATACTGTAGAACAGTGGTTCTCAACCCATGCCCTCAGTGGCTACTAAAAGGCCAGGATTTGAGAATTTCCTTTTAAGAGCACAGGTGAGTTGATAAATATGACTGAGCTTCTGATCAACACACTTATGTTCTAGCAGGGAAATTCCTAAGTCCTGGCCTGTTAGTGGCCACTGAGGGCATGGGTTGAGAACCTCTGCTGTAGAAAGCCTACTGAACTGCTCATGTGTTGTCCACAAGGTATTGTAACTCTGAAGATGAGCATTTTTATTGTTCAGGTTTGAAACCTGGATGTTAGGAAACACATACATTTGTGTCTTCTGTGGATATGTGAATGTTCCAGTAGAGGTTGATGTGAACATCAGGTTAAACTTTGCATCACCAACACAATCACTTGAAAGCATCAAGGGGTCAGCTTCATGGAGGTGTTTCCAAGACTTCAGTCCAGTCACATGGGAACTACTCTGTTCCAGGATGGATCTTGCTATGGATGCCTGTGGGACAAGACGATAGGATTTGTAACAGCACCCTAGAACTGATTGTCATGCAACAGCTACAACATCATTATCCCATTAATCTTTGCTGTTACAGGGGAGTACACAAACATTGCTTTGCAATGTGTATTCCACTCGTCTGTAACCCATTATGGGGAAAACTAAGGGGACGTCAACCAGCCCTAGAGATATGTGCCCCTGACATAAATCCACACATCAACATAAATGTCCTAATAGCTCCATGAAACAAATATATTTGGTCTGCCAATGTGAGTGCTACACACACACACACACACAGGTCAGCATGGTGTCCCTTGGGATCTGATCCACATTTCATGACCTCTATGCTGTATAACACACTACCACTGTAGATTCATCCTTCTGCTGCTCTTTTCAGTTATACCAAACTACAGGTCCCATGTTCACTCCAATGGCCCTTGAATCTCTGATGTGAAAGAGTGTTGTCCGATGCTTTGCAATGGATAATGCGCTTTCGCTACAGGGGTACCATGGTTGCTATGGCTATGATCAGGACAAATCACTTTAGTTGCTGTCTATCGAGCCCTGGAATACGCTGAACATGGATAATGTGTTGTCCCTTGGTTCACATGGGGGCATGCATGAAATCCTTGAGGTAGCAATGGCAACATGGACGACAGGATGGCAGATGATATAGGAATCTCCAGCCACAATATGACATGTCCATTGAATGGTAGATGTTGGTGGTCTATACTGCAGCCAGTGTCAGTGTTGTTATTGTGTTTGCACCTATTCACAGGACTTATCATTGACATGCATGGACTGTGTGAATGCCTGTGTTATACTCACAGCTGAAGTGTTACCTGATCAGCCTGTTTCTTATCTGCACCCCTCTTAGGGTATCCTCATCATGGCCAATGTCCATGGCACTTCAGGTATGGGTGGGGACTGGATATCGTCCACAAGTCTAGTGTTCACCGCAATGTTGTGTAGTATTGCACATGCCAATATTATATTGCAAGCTTTGCCTGGGGCATACTGTAATGCTCCCCCTGAGTGATCCAGACTTCTGAATCTTTTTAATTTTAGGAGGCCGAAAGTCTGCTCAGTGGCATTCCTCGTCTGGCATGAGCCTTATTGTTTCACTCCTGGGCATCGGTTTGGGAATTTGTGATGGGGGTGAGGAGCCAAGACCTACAGCCATAGCCAGAATCACCTGTGGAGAGTGAGTGACATGGTGAGACACATAGTGAGACAGGGAGCACATGTTGTGTGGATGATGTTGTATGAGGTGGGCGTACTACCTGTGAGCCAAGAGCATGCTGAGCAGTGTTGTGTGTACAGATGTGGATGTGGTGTGATTTAGTTTTGTTAACTCACCCAGAAGCCATCCCCCTGTATACGTTCCATTGTCAAAGTCTCTATATATGGATGAGTTATTCTGGTTGATGATGTAGCCGTTTCTGCTAGTTCAAATGTTTTGCTGCCTTCCTTTTCACTGTACTGCTAATGGCCTTATTCTGCTCATACAAACGCTCTAGCATGTACATGGTGGAATTCCACTTGGTAGGGACCTCCATTTTCAGTTGGTGATGGGGCAGGTTGTTACTCTCTTGTATGGGATATAGAGCGTTGAGTGAACTGTAGGAACGACTAAAATGGGCATAGATTTTGCGGGCAATAGTAAGCATCTCTTTGAGGGTTTCGGATTCTGCCAGGAATCTAGTCACAACTAAATTTAACACATGGGCAAAGCAGGGCACATGCACCATACCACCAATTCTCAAAGCAGCGATTATGTTGGAGCCTTTATCAGCAGACACAAAACCAGCTTTTAAGGAGCTTGTTTCAAGCCATTCCTCTATCACCTGCTCTAGCTTACTCAGAACATCTTCAGCTTTGTGGGATTGTCTTTCAAAACTCTGCATGCACAAGGTGGCGTGATGATGGTATGGGCTATCCTGCTGCTGTTGCTGCCACCTTTTAATCACAGTGCCACAACCAGAAGCACAGTTACTGGCTTTCACCTGATGCTGTAAGCTAGTGTCGTCCACTGTTGGTGCTGGGAGGGAAACCCAGTGAGCAGTCACAGTCATATAGTCTGTGCTCTGCCCACTTGCCCACATATCTGTTGTCAGGTGGATTTTCTTGCCATGTGCACTTTTAAGTCCTTTGCCCACCACACTAACCACCTGCTTGTACAATTCAGGCACAGCTGTCCTGGAAAAATAACTGCAGCTTGAGATATTCCAGCGAGGAGCTACACAGTACATCAGTTCTCTGAAACCTCGGTTTTCTACAAAAGAATACAGCAGCATATCCATTGCCAACATCTTGGCAACCTTGCCATTCCAAAAGCGTACTTTGGGATTGTTTTTGTGATGTTTTTGTCTCCTTCCGAGGAACTCAGTCAGTGTGGGTTGGCAGGATATGGCAGAAGAACCCTAAAACTTTATTGCTTTAACATTACTAGATGAGGTGGTGGTGGCAGTAGATGCAGCATGTGTGGGCAGTCTATGACTCTTGCCATCTCCTACAGCAAAGTCAGAGTCATCATACTCCTCTACAGCAGGAACCATAGGTGTTATTTGGACTGAACTAACTGTTGATCATCATCATCGATTGCACACTCTGCAGAAACCATTGCTGCAGTCAGTTTTTGAACTACTACTTTACTCTCATGTCCCTGCACTGCTCCAACCCTCCACCTTTCCCTTGTGCGTTGGCTGGACATTACGTGTTTTTTACTGTATGGGTACACAACACAACTGATGTATCACGGTGCCCGTGATTGTTGCAATTCCCTGTCAGTCACCATTAGGGGGCTCCTATTGGTTGTCTGCCTTTATCCCTCCTTAAGCTGCCTATTTAAACCTGGTTTGGGCATACTATTGTTGCCCTTTCGTGGTGTCTCAGACCACTTTAGTTTGAACATGTTCCAGTATTCATCAGTACCTGTACCTGTGTTCCTGAGTTCCAGAATGCATCCTGTTCCTGAATCTCCTGCCTGCAGAGTCGCTCCAGTGTGTTCCGGCCTAGTTCTGTGAGATTGATGTTTCCTGCTGATCGCCTTCACGGAGCTTTCCAGTATGCTTGGTTTCCTGCGAGTTCCTGTCGTCGCTTGTCCAGCCAGATGTAGTCCTGATGTCTGATCGCCTTGGCGACATTCTTAACTCCAGTGCGGTAGCTGGGTTGCTCTGAAGCCTTTCGGCTGTACTTGTTACTGTTGGTCCCAGCGTGCGGACGCTGGTTTGCTCCCAAAGCCTTGCGGCTATATATTACTGTTGGTCCCAGCGTGCGGACGCTGGTTTGCTTCCAAAGCCTTGCGGCTACACATTACTGTTGGTCCCAGCGTGCGGACGCTGGTTTGCTCCCAAAGCCTTGCGGCTACACATTACTGTTGGTCCCAGCGTGCGGACACTGGTTTGCTCCCAAAGCCTTGCAGCTATACATTACTGTTGGTCCCAGCGTGCGGACGCTGGCTTGCTCCCAAAGCCTTACGGCTACACATTACTGTTGGTTCCAGCGTGCGGACGCTGGTTTGCTCCAAAGCCTTGCGGCTACACATTACTGTTGGTCCCAGTGTGCGGACGCTGATTTGCTCCAAAGCCTTGCGGCTATACCTTCCTGTTGGTCCCAGCATGCGGATGCTGGTTATCTCTCAAAGCCTTGCGGCTATACGTTACTGTTGGTTCCAGCGTGCGGATGCTGGTTTGCTCCAAAGCCTTTCGGCTACACATTATTGTCGGTCCCAGGGTGCGGACGCTGGTTTGCTCCAAAGCCTTGCGGCTACACATTACTGTTGGTCCCAGCGTGCGGTCACTGGTTTGCTCCAAAGCCTTGTGACTATTTATATTGCTGTTTGTCCCGGCGTGCGGTCACTGGTTTGCTCTATGAGCATTTTGAATGTACTCACTGTTGAACGTCACTGAGTGAGTTCCGTTGGGCTGCCTTGCCCGGTATTGGTAAGGTCGGTAGAACCTGGTATACATTCCATCTGTGGGTTGCCTTACCCGGTATTGGCAAGGCCGGTAGAGCCTTTTGTGAGATTATTTGGGCTGCCTTGCCCGGTATTGGTAAGGCCGGTAGAACCTGGTACTTATTCCATCTGCAGGTTGCCTTACCCGGTATTGGCAAGGCCGGTAGAGCCTACCAGATTGGATCATTGGCTGTCTTGCCCGGTTTATTGGCAAGACCGGTAGAGCCTGTATCTGTATCTCGCTATATTTGT
This sequence comes from Rhinophrynus dorsalis, assembly GCA_037306005.1. Classification (NCBI taxonomy): domain Eukaryota; kingdom Metazoa; phylum Chordata; class Amphibia; order Anura; family Rhinophrynidae; genus Rhinophrynus; species Rhinophrynus dorsalis. The sequence goes on from CM074719.1 coordinate 379,126,218, forward strand.
ATGTTGTATGTCATGTTGGAATCCTAAGGGATCACCTTTTAAATTATTTCAATAAAGTTGTGTTTTTACCTAACTTTGTGTCTGAGAGTCATAATAAACCGTGACAGTATGAAAGGGCCATGACCTCAGACAGTAAGAGTGATGGTAATACACAGAATATCCATTGGAGAATGGATATGCATGAGCAACGTTTGGATCAGTTGGCAATCGCAATTCAAACTATCCTTGAAAGCACTGTACTTGCTGACAAGTCTGGAGCCAGTCCAGTGGTCTCGCCTAGTCAGATATCAGAGAATGAGACCAGACAATTAGGGCTTGCAGTGAAAGGGTTAACGGCTTCTGCACCCTTGCCGCTCAGATATGATGGTGACCCTGGTCTATGCAGAGGGTTCATCAACCAGCTTGAAATATTCATGGAATTGACGGCACATGTGTTTCCCAATGATCGCAGTAAGATTGGGTTTATGATATCCTTATTGACTGGCAGAGCATTGGCGTGGGCCAACCCATTGTGGGAGAATGGAAAACCTTGTACTAAGAGCTTCAGAGAATTTGTGCAATCATTTCGGAGAGTGTTTGAACCTCCTGGTAGAACCTCCTCTGCTGCCAAACGCCTTATGGAAATACAACAGGGCAGGCGTACTGTGGGCGATTATGCCATCGAATTTCGCACATTGGCAGCAAAGGTGGGGTGGAACAACGAAGCATTGTCGGCAGCTTTTGCTCAAGGTCTTAATGACCAGATTAAGGATGAGATTGAAGCTAAAGAATTGCCTACTGATCTTGATGATTATATTGAATATGTTATATTGATTGATGCTAGAATACGGGAAAGAGCTACCGCCAAAGACCGAAGGTTCCGGCCAAAAAATCTTGGGGTTTGTAGTTCATTTTGCCCACCCAACCCTCCCTTGGCATCTAAACCTAGTGAACCTGTACGGGAACCAGGTGAACCTATGCAATTAGGTTTCACTAGGTTAACCAAGGAGGAAAAAAGTTATCGCAGGAAACAAGGCTTGTGTTTGTACTGTGGCAAGAATGGGCATTTGTTAAAATCTTGCCCAGTATGTCCGGGAAACGTACACACCTAGGGTACCTTGGGGGACAGACCCTAGGTGGTGTACAATCATCCCCAGTGTCTGGAACACTGAAACCCACCATACGGGTGGTATTATCCTGGGCACAACGTTCTGTGGAGGTTTTGGCCCTGGTTGACTCTGGTGCAGCAGGGTATTTTATGGATAATACCTTTGCTGAATTGCATGGGGTACCTCGAATCGAAAGGGAGACCCCCTTGGCTATCGAAGCAATTGATGGTAGACCTTTGGAACCTGCTCAACTCACATTTGAAACTATGCCCTTATCTATGACTATTGGGGCTCTCCATAGAGAGGAGCAGCAGTTCCAACTTATTAATTTGCCGCATCATGCAGTAATATTGGGATTTTCTTGGTTACAGTTGCATAATCCACAATTTGATTGGCAAAAGTGTGAAATCTTGGCTTGGTCTCCGTTTTGTATGGATAAGTGCGTCACCCATCCTATTAAGGTTTTGTGCACCTCCTCTGCAATACCAGAAGAATACCAGCAGTTTGGTGATGTTTTTAGCAAAGGAGAGGCTGGCACCTTACCTCAGCACAGACCCTATGATTGTTGTATTGACTTGCCTGTTGGAGTAGTACCTCCAAGGGGACACACATATCCATTATCTTGTTATGAAAATAAGGCTATGGAGGATTATATTTCTGATGCCCTTGCTAGAGGGATAATAAGGAAATCTACCTCTCCAGCAGGGGCTGGATTTTTTTTTGTGAAAAAGAAAAATGGCGAATTAAGACCGTGCATTGACTACTGTGGCTTGAATACATTGATGGCTAAGAACGCTTATCCAATACCACTCATCACCGAGCTCTTTGACAGACTTAAGGGTTCTTCGATCTTTACAAAATTAGATTTACGGGCGGCATAGAATCTGGTTCGGAATTCGAGCCGGTGATGAGTGGAAAACTGCCTTTAACACTAGATCTGGGCACTATGAATACCTAGTCATGCCATTCAGCTTGTGTAACGCACCTGTAGTTTTTCAGGAACTGATAAATGATGTGCTCAGAGATATGTTACAGTCTTGTGTTGTGGTGTATCTTGACGATATATTGATATATTACGTGTTTTTTACTGTATGGGTACACAACACAACTGATGTATCACGGTGCCCGTGATTGTTGCAGTTCCCTGTCAGTCACCATTAGGGGGCTCCTATTGGTTGTCTGCCTTTATCCCTCCTTAAGCTGCCTATTTAAACCTGGTTTGGGCATACTATTGTTGCCCTTTCGTGGTGTCTCAGACCACTTTAGTTTGAACATTTTCCAGTATTCATCAGTACCTGTACCTGTGTTCCTGAGTTCCAGAATGCATCCTGTTCCTGAATCTCCTGTCTGCAGAGTCGCTCCAGTGTGTTCCGGCCTAGTTCTGTGAGATTGATGTTTCCTGCTGATCGCCTTCACGGAGCTTTCCAGTATGCTTGGTTTCCTGCGAGTTCCTGTCGTCGCTTGTCCAGCCAGACGTAGTCCTGACGTCTGATCGCCTTGGCGACATTCTTAACTCCAGTGCGGTAGCTGGGTTGCTCTGAAGCCTTTCGGCTGTACTTGTTACTGTTGGTCCCAGCGTGCGGACGCTGGTTTGCTCCCAAAGCCTTGCGGCTATACATTACTGTTGGTCCCAGCGTGTGGACGCTGGTTTGCTTCCAAAGCCTTGCGGCTACACATTACTGTTGGTCCCAGTGTGCGGATGCTGGTTTGCTCCCAAAGCCTTGCGGCTACACATTACTGTTGGTCCCAACGTGCGGACGCTGGTTTTCTCCCAAAGCCTTGCGGCTACACATTACTGTTGGTCCCAGCGTGTGGACGCTGGTTTGCTCCCAAAGCCTTGCGGCTATACATTACTGTTGGTCCCAGTGTGCGGGCGCTGGTTTGCTCCAAAGCCTTGCGGCTACACATTACTGTTGGTCCCAGCGTGCGGACACTGGTTTGCTCCAAAGCCCTGTGGCTACACATTATTGTCGGTCCAGCGTGCGGACGCTGGTTTGCTCCAAAGCCTTGCGGCTACACATTACTGTTGGTCCCAGCGTGTGGTCGCTGGTTAGCTCTCAAAGCCTTGCGGCTATACGTTACTGTTGGTTCCAGCGTGCAGACGCTGGTTTGCTCCAAAGCCTTTCGGCTACAGATTATTGTTGCTCCCAGCGTGCGGACGCTGGTTTGCTCCAAAGCCCTGTGGCTACACATTATTGTCGGTCCAGCGTGCGGACGCTGGTTTGCTCCAAAGCCTTGCGGCTACACATTACTGTTGGTCCCAGCGTGCGGTCGCTGGTTTGCTCCAAAGCCTTGTGACTATTTATATTGCTGTTTGTCCCAGCGTGCGGTCGCTGGTTTGCTCTATGAGCATTTTGAATGTACTCACTGTTGAACGCCACTGAGTGAGTTCCGTTGGGCTGCCTTGCCCGGTATTGGTAAGGTTGGTAGAACCTGGTATACATTCCATCTGTGGGTTGCCTTACCCGGTATTGGCAAGGCCGGTAGAGCCTTTTGTGAGATTATTTGGGCTGCCTTGCCCGGTATTGGTAAGGCCGGTAGAACCTGGTATATATTCCATGTGCAGGTTGCCTTACCTGGTATTGGCAAGGCCGGTAGAGCCTACAGCATTAGATCAATGGCTGTCTTGCCCGGTATATTGGCAAGACCAGTAGAGCTTTGTTAATTCCTTGGGCTGCCTTGTCCGGTATTGGTAAGGCCGGTAGAACCTGGTACTTATTCCATCTGCAGGTTGCCTTACCCAGTACTGGCAAGGCCGGTAGAGCCTACTGGATTGGATCATTGGCTGTCTTGCCCGGTTTATTGGCAAGACTGGTAGAGCCTGTATCTGTATCTCGCTATATTTGTATGTTGTATGTCATGTTGGAATCCTAAGGGCTCACCTTTTAAATTATTTCAATAAAGTTGTGTTTTTACCTAACTTTGTGTCTGAGAGTCGTAATAAACCGTGACATGATGGAGCTGTATGATGCCTTGCCTAAGCCCAGTCAGTTGTCTGTCACTGTCACCTAATATATTTAGTTCTTTATTCTTTTTTATTTATTTATTTATTTTAAGTTGTCCACCCTGTTGCCTTATCACAGTGTGTCTAAAAAAAATTCTAACTGAAAGACAAACAAAATCAACAAAGTCTTTCCCCAGACTTCCCCACCCAGCACAGAGACAATTACAGCAAGATCAGCAAATAGATCCCTAGCTGCCTGTGTCTTGCCAGTCAGTCACATGGAATTTTGGAGTATTTGGGGTCAACCTCCTTCCTCCCTTCTTCTCTCCAGAGTGCCTCACTGACTCTCCTAATAAACACTTACACAGAACAAATGTCCTACTTAAAGATTCCCTAAACTAAACTTCAATTCCCTCTCAGTCTTGTCTAGTTCAAAAAGATGTTGCTCTCTCCTCTCACAAACACAAAATGACAAACTATGAGAGCCTGACTTCCTTTTATATGGCTGTAGAAAACTTTTCTTCCCATTGATTTCAATGGGAGGAAAAGAAAGGAAAAAGTGGAAAATCTGCACTTTTCGCGGGACATTATTCGCTAATCGGAAAGTGCCATTATTCGCTGATTTCAGTTTGAGGCAAAAATGTTCACCCATCCCTAGTCATGAGGTGATTGATGACCAATGGGGGGTGTTTTTTTGTCTGGGTAAGTGTTTGCCGGCGTGTTTGTGTTTTAAAATCCGCTGTTTTTGATTGGTGTGTAGCTGTCAGTTGTGAGTATGACTTTGTGGGGTGTAGGTTGTGTATCTATTGGCTGTTGATGTTGCACAGGTGAGTTTGTTTTGTATTGACAGGTGTCCGTGTTGTGTGCTAACCCTCATTATTTTGTGCTATGTTGTGATGTGTTGTGTTGGTGTGCTTTTTGAAGGCCTTGTCCCTGTGGTATTGCTAGGTTGTTGTATTGTGTGTGACAGTAATTTGTGGTGCATGGGCATGGTTTGTGTGTTATTTTGGCATTGCATGCTTGTGCTATATGCTGTTTCTCTGTTTTATTTTGTGCAACAGTGGTTTCTTTTTGCCGTTATGTGTGTTACAGCTAACAAAACTGGGTCTTAACTTTTACCCACTAAATGTATCTTTTTTTCTGCCGTTAGCAGTACCACACTCCTTCAAATGGCTTATGAAAGTCTTGTTGCATAGGTCTCAATGCACATAAGATTATCGGCCGTAAGGATTAGAGAACTAACTTTAGCTGTTCATAAGAGGGACCTTTAAAGGGACAGTAATGTTTAATAATAAAAGCAGCTCCAATTAATCTTCATAGTATTTGGGCCAAGGAGAGTGTTATTTCAATATTGTCAGAGTTGTAGTTCAAGAGTAATTGAATGATAAAGTATCCCCCTACTGCCCCTTTTACTGATGTAAAAATGCTCACCTCAGAGCAGCAGGGTGGTGTCCAAGTGGATTGCTGAGAGGGACAATCTTCAATTAAAATAAGGGAAAAACCTGAAAAACCTGTCAATGGGGGCAGGGCTTTTATTGTTCTCACAGTAAAAAGATTGTCCCTTGCTGTGAGCTGTCTGGTCCCAGAACCAGATTCCACATCTGAGGGGAGGTGGCTTACACTGGGTAAAAGGGGCGGGAGGGGGAAACTTTATCATTCAATTACTCTTGAACTACAACTCTGACAGTATTGAAATACCACTCTCCATGGCCCAAATACTAAGATGATTAATTGGAGTTGCTGTTTTTGCGAAACATTACTATCCATTTAAATGGCTTACTGCACGTTAAAACAGCCAGTAGCGGGTTTTTTTACTATCGCCTGCCTTTAAATCTAGCCCTATATATGGTGTGACAAATATGTATACATATAAATATAAACTGAAGAATGAAACTCAAATATTAGCTTTGATATATATAAATATATATGTGCACACGTGCATACACATTTTCTCAAAGAGCAATAAGGAGGGGAAGGATGATACGCAGATGCAGAATGTGGCGGAACCAAGAACAGCAGATATTTTCAAGCAAGATACACCATAAATGTGTATTAGTGCTGTCATGATTTTCACTGATTTGAAATCTGATTGTTATTTTATTCAGCTCAAAATGTTTATCCTGTTTGTAGTCTAAAAACAGTAATCTGGACTCCCATACCTATGAAGTCTTGGATTGATCAACTGTCAATCTAAGGGTATTTTATATTAACCCACCAAATAACTTTATGTATTATAAAATAATACTTTGAAGACCTCCAAAATTAACTGAATAATAAAAGATGCATGTTGCCTCTTTATTTCAGTAAGGAAACATCTGTTACATGTAATAGGAAGTGGTTAAGAATTAGTTCATCATTCTGGTTAAGGGATAGACAAGGGAAGGATTGCAGTATAGATTTTCAGTATGTTACAACAACAACAACTGTAACAACAACATTTTCTAAAACTGATTTTATATATACAGAACAATTCCCATGTGCTCCATTTTAGATAGCCATTATAGTTTGCTCACATATTTCAGGAACTTTGGGACATAATCAATAAGGTAAAAAGGGCCAATTCACAGGAAACCTCTCTAACATTCTTCAGTTTAACAACCCCATTTAAATCAGTGGAAATTATGAGAAAATGTACTTCTTCCCTATGGTGCAGTAGGTGTACACAATAACTGCTCCTCTTTAGCTTCTGGCACATGGCCAGTAAAAAGACTGATATACTAAGCATGAGTGAAATCATTTTGGAACAAACCAACTGCCCCATAGGTGACAAGATCTGTCTGCTCTCAGAGATACAGAGATTGATTTAGAAAGTAGAAAGCACACAAATTGATTTGAATTAAGCTTTAACCCCTTGAGACCTCTAGAGAGGTCACACAGTGTATGTTAAGCAACCCTTCTAGCATACAAGTGGTTAAAAGTCTGATTTGAATCAAATGGAATTTTGGGGTGTTTCTCTTGTCCCCTGTGATGCACTAGAATGCTCCAGAATTTCTCATCTTTTGCTTTCTGTATAAGGTTAAGCTTTTTTTCCTGATAACTGTAGGACACTATTTTTCTATTAGTGTGTACTAAGTTGATGTGCTTAATTAGTATATTGCATGTATTATATACATGCCCTATTGCAAAAGGGAGCAGGGTTTTGTCAGAAGTTGAGTATATGCACATGCTGTACATTAAAGGGATAATGTTTCACAATAAAAGCAGCTCCACTTAAGCCTCATAGTATTTGGGCCATGGGGAGTGTTATCTCAATTCTGTCAAAGGTTTAATTCAATAACAATTGAATGGTAAAGTATCCCCCTCCCTCCCCTTTTACTGATGTAACACTGCTCACCTCAGAGCAGCAAAACTGTCCAGATGGATCGCAGAGATGGACAGTCTTCAGTAAGGATAAGGAAAAACTTGAAACACCTGTCAATGGGGGCAGGGTTTTCTCTATGCTCACAGTAAGAAGATTGTCCCTTGCTGTGAGCTGTCTGGTCTCAAGACCAGATTCCATATCTGATGGGAGGTGACTTCCACTAGGTAAAAGGGGCGGGAGGGGGAAACTTTATCATTCAATTTCAATTCAAAGAGGCGGGAGGGGGATACTTTATCATTCATCTGAGGAGATGCGGCGTACACTAAGTAAAAGGGGTGGGAAGGGGATACGTTATCATTCAATTGCTCTTTAACCACAACTCTGACAGTATTGAAATAACACTCTCTATGGTTCAAATACTATGAAGATTAATTGAAGCTGCTGTTTTAGTGAAACATTACTATCCCTTTAACATGCCCCATGAGATGCATTCACTCACATTTAGCCTTTTGAGTTCCATAGAGGTATCAAATGCATTGCATTGCAATGTGTTGGAATTGGATATCTCTCTGGCACTGAGAGGGTTAAGAACTACTGAGGCTGATGTGCTTAAAAGAATTGTAGCAACTCCAGTTCAAACTAATAGCACCTTAGGGGACAAACATAACATCACTGGAGTTCTTTCCAGCCTTCAAGGGGTTTAAAGGGACAGTAATACTTAAATATTACTAATCCCCATATTATAGGCACGTTAAAAAGAATGTAATTGTCCCATAAAGGTTTGAGAGATAACCGAACACAAAGTTCCTCCCTCCCTCCCCCTTCCCTGAAGTCAGTGTTGTACAATTCAATTCTTTTTAAAATGGCTACAATATGGGGATTAGTAATATTTAAGTATTACTATCTCTTTAAAATCTCCATTTTACATGGTCTTTCCACCCTAAGAAAAGCTTTCTGGCATTAAGGTCTTAATAATGGCAGAGTGTGTCTGCTGGTATTCACTATATCGAGGTTATGCTTTAATGCATATGAAGTACTGCCAAACATTGGTTAGTATAATATTTGGGAAGTTTATAATTCTCATTAGTTTAATGAAATGTGTTTTACTGTGATAGACTTAAATCGAATCAAGGGGGATTTTTTTATCAGTCCCCAATGTTACAGTTGAATGGCCTCAGAATTGCTCAAGTTCTAAGAACATCAGCCACACTATGCCTACTGAAATATCTGTTCACATATATGATGCATTAAAGCAATGTTTCCATTGTAATGAAGATATATGTATGGTCAAAATAAAAATGCTTTTTACTACTGAAACATGCCAGTACTCATATCTAATTTGCTTTGTTTGAAATTGGGATTGCTGAATGTTGATATTCTCATTTGTAACCTGGGCCTGCCTTACAAAACCCAGGACCAAGAAGGTCATCTGTCCCACTAAAAACATGACTTACTCCTTTGAGTGCCAGAAAGGTACCCATTGTATTGCTTTGCAATGTATTGGTTACCTTTATCACACTCAAAGGGTTTACAAATATAACATAAACAACATAAACATAACAAATCTCAAACATGTATAAATATAGATAAGGGGAAGGCACCTCTGGTCTTCAGTGTCTTCTAACAACAATGAAATACAGCAACTCTGTTTGAGTACAGGAGAACCAATCACTGGAGCTGTCATTTTATTTGATTCACCTGTTCACATGCAGTGATACCCTGAAACAATGACCTAGGCTGGATATGAAGACATTCTTGCAGATAGATAGTCACCATCAGAATATGAAACTCTCAGAGAACACAGTACAAGCTATGTACTAACAACATTTGCACTAACCCAGGTGCTGGAACACATTTCCTAGCCCTATATCTGTCTAACATCAATTTAAAAAGCTACTTTTACCTACAATTCTCCCCTTAACTTGAGGGCACTGGGAAACAAGAAATGAAAAATGAAATATCTTTACTGAATTTCGTGCTCATATTATGAGGCTTTCTGGCATTAACCCTTTGAGTGCCAGAGGGGTAAGCAATGCATTGCATACTCCTCTGGCACACAAAGGTCTGGAGTGCTGACACACTATAAAAGATCAAGGGCTGGATTCTCTTAACAACCGTTTTATCAAACATGTTCCTTTTGAAGTCTTTGGGGAAACCTGGAGAAAAAAGCAGTGATAAAATTAGGACTTGCAATAGAATCTAGCCCCAAATGATCTAATGCATATCCTAAGCAGCAGCTGTTGGCACTGGAGGCTTAAGCCAGTGGAGATGTGCTGGAGGATTTGTACTTTTCCCCAGGGTGACTGATGTACTAAGAAAAGTGGTTCAGGTCAGGGGAAAACCATTGGTAATGTAGGAGAAAAATAAAATACCCATGTATTTAAATGGTGTTTTTATTTATATAAAAAAATTATTTATTTATTTATATATGTATTAAGGATATTTCTGACATTCAAGGTGGTAAATAAAGCACCATTTATATTAGTTGTGGTCAACATGAGGCCCTCCAGCTGCTGCCATATTACAATTCCCATCATTCCTCACCACCCAATGGCTGACAGTAAATGATGGGAGTTGTAGTCTGGCAACAGCTGGAGGGCTTCAAATTGCAATACTAGATTTGGGGTATTTTTTTCCATGTATTACATTTGGTTTGTTCCAGAATTGCTCAACTTCTTCATAATAAGTAATTTTAATTGTGGATGTGCGTGCACACACACACATACACACACACACACACACACATACATACACACACACCACCACACATAGCAAATTGAGTGGTAGTGATGATGTGTGATTTGTACATCAATGCAAAACCTCATCCAAGGACTCATTCACATTTTGCTGTAGCGCTCATATGATATTCCATGGCATTTGAAAATGTTGTTGGCTTGTTAAGAAACCAAATATTTACCTCCATTAGGGATGAAATGCACCCTCTAGTATCGAATTAATTAAGCAATTTACCAGCTCAAAAATGACATTCTAACAGTTTATAGTCCAGCTGCCCATCATGAAGATGTCACTAAATAATTCAAAAAGGAACATCTGCTCTCAAACTCAGTTTATGTTTTGTTCCATCATAAAGGAATAATTTTTTCATGCTTCAGAATTTTCAATCAAGATAATTGAAGGGTTAGATTATATATATCTAAAAACCAATAGATTGACAGACAGACAGACAGATAGATAGATAGATAGATAGATAGATAGATAGATAGATAGATAGATCATTTCATAGATTTAGTCATCAAGGTATAAACTCCACAAAGTGTCTATGTATTCCACACGGATTCTCAATTATGCAGACTGTATCATACTATGGACTTGCCTCATTTTAGAGAGTGGTGGATCCCTGAAGTGAACAGCCAGTCCAATTAATTTCACAGCTGCTCATTTGGGTTGAGATTCAGTAACTGTGCAATCCAAAGAAGTAAAGTAAAGTCACCTTCATGCTCCTGGAACCATTTTCCAACAATGTGTGACATGGAACTTTGTCCTATTGGAATTTACCATTATCAAATGGATAAACTTTGAGCATAAAGGGATGCAACTGATCAGCTGCAATGTTCAGATGGGCATTTGCATTCAGATATTGCACTACTAGTATTAGGGGCCCTGAAGTGTGCCATACACCTTCATACCACCAGCAGTCTACAGATTTGACATCTGGCACATGAAATATCACTTTGAAGAGAGAAAGAGAATTCTTCACCAACAAATACCCATACTGTGTGATTGTTAATTTGCTCAGAGATGGTGCGTAAAGGAGGACAGAAAGCTTATATGGAAGTTTAGTGGACTTGAGTCACCAAATTAAAGAAACCTGTTTAAATGGCACCCATCAAGGTATTAAAATATCAATCTTTATCAAGTCCCAATAAAATCAAAAAGCAAAACAAAAGGGGGGAAGAAAATAAAGAAAAAAAACAAATTGCTGCTTCAAGAGTATGTATGTATGTATGTATGTATGTATGTATCTTTATATATATGGCGCCACACAGTGTACGCGGCGCCTTACAATAGACATATGTTACAATAAATAAGAGGGGATGAAATAAGTGCGACATTCATAGAAACAATGGGAGAGAGGTCCCTGCCCCAAGGAGCTTACAGTCTAAATGGATAAAGGGAGACATACAATGGGGTAAGAGGGTGTTAAGTGCTGAGATTACATGTGCTGAGTTTGGCCAAAGGCAGTGCATGGTCCTAGTGCTGTGTATCTAAGGGGATATCAGTGTATCATGATTCATGGTACTAAGAAGCAAATGAATCATGGGTCAATACCCTATAGGTGTAAAAGTATTTCAAATATATACCGTTATGAATGGGTAAATGGGAAGGTCAAGTCACAGAGTCTCAGTGTATATCCTGAAATGGTAGTAGTCAAGTCATCAAGCTCACACATCAGGAGAGGAACACCACAGATTAGTGGGAATTTAAGTGGGTGAGTGTAGGAAAGGGAAGGTTAAAAGTCAAAATAAAGAAGCTGGTGCCTGGGAGTATTCCTATAATGCGTCCATCTTGCTTGGCTCCAAGTAAGATGAGGTCCAAGTAAAGTTATGCATGAGAGGAGTAAAACAATACTTTCCTTTCCTGAAGAATACTGAGATTTACCAGTTGCACTCAATGTCAGTCAGTAACTGTGAAGGCCAGAAATATTTTATCATCTATCAATGAATGCATATACATTTTATTAAGATCTCACTTTAAAAATGGAGTCCCATTTTGGGCATAACTTAAAAAAATAAAAAAAAAATACTATGACAGTAGAAAGAGTGTGGACTAAAAAAGGAATGGAAGATTGCATTTTTAACCCTTTCATTGACAGAGAGGTACTCAACTCACTGTAAAGCAATGCATTGCATACCCCTCTGGCACTGAAAGGGTTAAGAGAAGAGACTAGCTAATTGATGTGTATAGAAAATAAATCATAGATATGTTTGCAAAATATTCAAATCCATTCAGTTCCACAGAAATGTATTTCTAAGAACAGCTTATCCACATGAATAGCATGTTGTCATCCATGAATATTAGAACAAATTAAAGGGATAGTAATGTTTCATAATAAAAGCAACTCCAATTAATCTTCATAGTATTTGGGTCATGGAGAGTGTTATTTCAATACTGTCAGAGTTGTAGTTCAAGAATAACTGAATGATAAAGTATCCCCCCTCCTTCCACTTTTACCCAGTGTAAGCCACCTCCCCTCAGATGTGGAATCTGGTCCTGGTACCAGACAGCTCACAGCAAGGGACAATCTTCTTACTGTGAGAACAATGAAAGCCCTGCCCCCATTGACAGGTTTTTCAGGTTTTTCCCTTATTTTAATTGTCCCTCTCTGCAATCCACTTGGACACCACCCTGCTGCTCTGAGGTGAGCAGTTTTACATCAGTAAAAGGGGCGGGAGGGGGATACTTTATCATTCAATTACTCCTGAACTACAACTCTAAAATTATTGAGATAACACTCTCCATGGCCCAAATACTATGAGGATTAATTGGATCTGCTTTTATTTTGAAACATTACTGGCCCTTTAAGTTTACCCTTCAGTAACAGAATGATTTACAGAACAGGCAGAAAAAAATGTAATGTTTAGGTAATTCAGGTAAACTGTGCTTGCTGAAACTGTTTAAAGGGATAGTAATACTTAAAGGGATAGTAATGTTAGCAATAAAGTAGATCGCAGAGTCTTCTTTATAGTGAATGTAATACATTACACTCTTTTTAGCACATTACTGTTGTGTAGTTCAAAAGATATTAAATGTAGAAAGATCCCACTTCCACCCCTTCTGGCCACCTCCCACTGAATCTGCAATCTGGTCCTGGGACTGGATGAATGCAGCGAGCGACAAACTTTAGTGAGTAAGTATAAGGAAAACCTTGCCCCCCTTGATGAAGAAGGTCAGGATTTTCCTTTGCTTACTGAAGTCCCTGGCTGTATCCATCTGGACCAGACAGAGATGCAGCGTGACATAGCCAGAGGGGGCGGGAGGGGGATCTTTCTACATTTAATATCTTTTGAATTACAGAAAAGTAAGTTGCTAAAAATAACGCAATGTGTTACATTCACTATATAGAAGACTTGTCGATCTACTTTCTTGCTAACATTAATATCCCTTTAATGTAATGTAAAAATATATATTGTAGTGTTTATCCCCCTTTGTAAAACAAGGGCACTCCCACTGCTGAAAAGTGTTTTATTCAAATGTTATTCAAAATGAAAGCTCAACTTTAATTGTTTTTAGATGCAGTATCTCAGTGAAATTATACAGTGGCACTGTTGCTACACTAGTTTATGAAGATTTATGGTCAAGTGAGCAAAGCTGTCCATAGGATGGTGTAGCATTTTAGGAAATAAATATATATGCACATATCAGATGTTACTAATCTCTATTAATAATTTTAACCCCTTAAGGACCGGAGGTTATGGGACATTTCCGTCCCATAACGACCGCATAGGGGCACTTTGACGCGCCGGTACACGTGACTTGTCACGTGTATCGGAGCGTCACTATGGGGCCTGATAGAGATCGCTCCGATCTTGGAGCGGTCTATTTCATGCCCTATTTTTACTTACAGCGCTCCCAGTAGAGCGCTGTAAGTAAAAAGTACGTGACGTACCATGACCGTCATCGGCCCTTGAGTAGTTCAAGGACCGTGATGGTCCTGGTACATCAAGGGTCCCTAAGGGGTTAATAACAATATTTGTTATCTCTTTGAAAAATTGCAAATTGAACCAGTGATAATTGTTTACAACCTTTCATTTGATCAATGCCAGGTGGATGTGGCAAAGGCTACATTTATATAATTGTATGTCTATGTAAGTATATATGGCACTCATATTTTCATAAAGGGCCCACAGATTCCATAGCACGCTACAATATTTCAGACTAGATTTAAAGTAGGAGTGGATTCTTGGTAATTGTGATACATCTGTGTATTTAGAAATAAACATATTTCAGGATTGTTGTTTTTGTGAAATGTTACATGGAAATGATTGAGACACTTTTATAGTTCTTCTTTAATGTTGCTGTAAAGTACATGACCTTTCATTATATCCTTGTATAATACACATATCTCACAGCTTGTTACAGTAATTATCCCTTTGAGTGAGAAAACTTAGAGTTGACAGCTCAGACAGGGAAAAAAAGAGAAAAAAATCTCTAAGTGTAGTATGCAAGAACATCAGCCACAAAAATACGTTGAATACAAATTACGTAGAATATAAATATGGAATAAAATCATACTAGAAATGAATTCCAGGTAGTGGTAAATATAGTAATATATGTCAATGAGTTAAGTACAGATAAATCCAGCTCTATATGTTTTCTTTCATGAAAATTGTTACAGTGCTCTGCAACAATACATGACTGGCTGCACTGGGATTTGAGAGGAATCAAGTGGGGTGCCACTTTAATTTTTCAGTTATTTATATTGGGTGTTACTTAGGAGATCCTTGGTCTATGTTTAGCTCCATCCGGAACTGATTCATTTAGGTTTTTAAGAGCTGGTTTGCTCTGGTGGTTTGCTTGTTACTGTTGATTGCCAAATCTCATTGGCATACATCCATAATCTGGGACAACCTGGAGACTGTGGGCAAATTGCAGTGGCACCCTACACGGTGACATAGTAATTTAGGTTGAAAAAAGACACAAGTCCATCAAGTTCAATCTTTGAGTCATAACCCAGAGACATGAGAATGATATAGCTTTTCTATTGCCAAATAAGTTAGTCAAGCCAGAGGATAGATCCGAAAAAAGAATAGTCAGGGTTGGGCTGAGGTCATGGCAGGTGGAATAGGTGCAAAAATGAAAGTCTAGCCGAGGTAAGGGCAGGCTGAACAGGTGCAACACGAAAACTGGTGGTCAAAACTGAAAAAACACAATAAGAGCAAGAACTGGATACTAATGATAGCCTGACAAGAGAGCGCGGAAACCTGGAAGGCTAGAGAGTATATACGCATCCATGCATCTGTCGTCATGATGCGTGGTGTCAGGCAGACCGGAAAAAGAGAAGAACCAGAACTCTTTTAATTATTTAGATTTGGGGTTATTTAAGAGATCCTTGGTCTACCTTTCACTCCATCCAGTTAGTTTCTGGTCCATTTGGGTTTTCAAGCATGGGAATGCCCTGGTGGCTTGCTGATTAACCCTTTGCATGCCAGAGGGGTGTGCAAAGAATGTGTTTTCATATTAAATTTGTCTCTTTTAAACATTTACCAACATGAAAAAGATAAAATGAATGGATAACTCTACAGCGTTATCAAAACAATTTCCTAAAACCAGATTATATTTTCTAGTTTTTTTCTCAAATATGGAAATATATATTTTTTTAATTTTTATTTTTCTCTTGAATCCCTTTCATTAGATTGATGCTTTCAAATAAATAATTATAAGCACATACTGGTGAGTTACATATCCTATATAATAATTCACTAGGATGTTTGTCACGATGCAGTCATGCACAGTAGAGACTGCGTTTGAGCAGTCTCTACTGTGCATGATTGTATCGCTTGAGTGAGGTGATGCAAGACTACATTGCATGGAGCAGTAAGGTAGCGGCCTCTTAACCCTTTGAGTTCCAGAGGTGTATGCAATGCATTGCAAAGCAATGCATTGCGTACCCCTCTGGCACTCAAAGGATTAACATTACCCAGACCTTGGCCCATGTAGAAGGGCTTTTACACTAGTTTAGACATATAGTCCTAAAAAAGACAGAACTTATAAATGTTACGAAATCTGTGGTTCCAACATATTAGACATTTCGTTAAAAAATAGGGAAGTTTACAGATATTAAGATTATGTAAAATGTCCTCAGTAATTATGGGAAAATGTGACTTGCTAAATGTTCACATCAGTGAGGCTGATGCACTAAGTAAAGTGAAGAAATTCTGGTGCAAATCACTTGCACCATATAGAGCAAATAAAAATGCCCATCAATTTAAATTCTATTTAACCTCTGGAATGCTAGAGAGATCTACAATGCATTGTAAATCAGTGCAATAGAGACAAGGGATGGGTAAAACATTTTGCCCAAAAAGAGAAAAGTGAGAAATACATCTCTTTTTGACTTCTGCAGGGGATTTTTGTGAAGACATTTTTAGAAACATAGAAACATAGAAACATAGAAGATTGACGGCAGAAAAAGACCACCTGGTCCATCTAGTCTGCCCTTTAGTATTCCTTTATTGTTATCTTAGGATAGATACATGTTTATCCCAGGCATGTTTAAACTGTGTTACTGTGGATTTATCAACCACCTCTGCTGGAAGTTTGTTCCAAGTTTCTACTACTCTTTCAGTGAAATAATATTTTCTAATGTTTTTCTTGATTTTTCCTCCAACTAGCCTCAGATTGTGCCCCCTTGTTCTTGTATTCAGATTCTTATTAATCACACTTCCCTCCTGAACCTTGTTCAGTCCTTTAACATACTTAAAGGTTTCAATCATGTCCCCCCTTTCTCTTCTTTCCTCCAGACTATACATATTTAGATCTCTGAGTCGTTCTTGATAAGTTCTATGCTTTAGACCTTCCACCATTTTTGTAGCTCTTCTTTGAACCCGCTCAATTTTAGTTATATCCTTTTGCAGATGAGGCCTCCAGAACTGTACACAGTATTCCAGATGTGGTCTCACTAGAGCTCTATACAGAGGGATCACAATCTCCCTCTTCCTGCTTGTTATACCTCTAGCTATGCAGCCAAGCATACGATTTGCTTTCCCCACCGCCTGGTTGCATTGGTTACTCATCTTGAGGCTGTCAGAGATGACCACCCCCAAATCCTTCTCTTCTGAAGTCTTTGCTACCACAGAACTGCCAATACGATAGTCAGATTGAGGGTTTCTTGTCCCCAAGTGCATTATTTTACATTTGGAAACATTGAACTGAAGTTTCCATTGTTTTGACCACTTATCTAATAGTGCCAAATCATTCTCCATATTACAGACACCTCCTGGAACATCAACCCTATTACACACTTTTGTGTCATCAGCAAACAAGCAAACCTTCCCTGCCAAGCCTTCCCTTATGTCACTTACAAACATGTTGAACAGAACAGGGCCCAGAACAGATCCTTGTGGCACTCCACTTGTATCCAGTCTCTGCTCAGAATACACTCCATTAACAACAACCCTCTGGTTTCTGTCCTTCAGCCAACTGCAGATCCACTGAACTATCCAGGGGTTAAGTCCAATTCTTGATAATTTATCTATCAGCTCTTTATGGGGAACTGTATCGAAAGCTTTACTGAAATCCAGGTAGGCGATATCCACAGCACCACCTTCATCCAGCACTTTAGTTACATAGTCAAAGAAATCAATGAGATTAGTCTGACAGGATCGGCCCTCAGTGAAGCCATGCTGGTTTGGGTCCATCAGGTTGTTTTTTGTTAGATGGTCAATTATCTTCTTCTTTAGAAGAGTCTCCATCATTTTTACCACTACAGATGTCAGGCTGACTGGCCTGTAGTTACTAGCTTCTTCTTTACTACCCTTCTTGTGAATGGGTACAACATTGGCCATTCTCCAATCATCAGGAACTTCTCCCGTAAGAAGGGACTGGTTATACAGATTAGTCAGGGGGCCAACTATGACAGATCGGAGTTCTTTAAGAACTCTAGGGTGGATTCCATCCGGACCCATCGCTTTATTTGACTTTAGCCGGACAAGTTCCTCTAGAACATCGGCCTCTGAAAACACTGGGGCTAAAATTATACAACTAGAGGCAATGCTGTGTTCAGCCATTTTCTGATTATGAGGGCCGCCGTCTGAAAAAACTGAGCAGAAGTAGTTATTCAGATGGTCAGCGACCGCCTTTTCCTCTTCTATATACTGATTTTTTCCGTTGTTAATTTTTGTAATCCCGCAGTTTTTCTTCTTCCTGTCACTGATATATCTGAAGAAGGTTTTATTCCCCTTCTTAACAGATTTGGCCATTTCTTCCTCTTTTGAGGCTTTAGCAGCATTTATCATCTGTTTAGTCTTCTTCTGTATAGTTTTATACCCTTCTCTGTCCGCTTCACTTCCAGTCTCTTTATATCTCTTATAGGCAGACTTTTTATCTTTCACTATAGCTCTTACCTCTCTAGTAAACCATAGTGGATTTCTCTTTCTTTTCCTCTTGCTAATTTGTCTAACATGTAATCTTGTTGCCTTTAAGAGGACTTCTTTGAGTGTCTTCCACTGAGTACTCACTCTCGGTGTTTTATCCCACCCTTTTAATTCTTTCTTTACATATTCTCCCATATCCTCAAACTTCGTCTTCCTAAAGTCCAATACTTTGGTTGCAGAATGGGATTTCTCGTAGTCAGTCTGGATTCCGAACCACAAACATTGGTGGTCACTGGAACCTAGATTTTCTCCCACCTTCACCTCAGATACCAGGTCTCCATTTGTGAATACTAAGTCTAGGATATTGTCCCCTCTAGTTGGCGCCTTCACCAGCTGTTTTAGGGACATCCCCGTCAGGGCTTCTACGATGCTCCTACTTCTACATGTGGACGCACAAGGGATATTCCAATCAACATCAGGCATGTTGAAGTCTCCCATAACTACTATATCTCCCTTTACTGCCATTTGGGTAATCTCGTCCACTAGCATGTTGTCTTGCTCTTCAGATTGCCCCGGAGGCCTGTAGACTGCACCTATTCTTGTAACTGATCCCTTTTTATTCTGCAGACAGATCCAGAGAGTCTCCAACTCTTTACATGAATTCTGGATCGCTGTGGATTTTATGCTATCTTTAACATAAATGGCTACCCCACCCCCTCTTCTCTCAGCCCTATCTTTCCTATACAACGTGTATCCCGGAATGGCTATTTCCCAGTCATTACAGTCCCTGAACCATGTCTCTGTTATTACAATCAAGTCCAAGTCATCTCTACAAACTATTGATATTAGCTCGCTGAGCTTGTTGCCTAAGCTGCGAGCATTAGTACACATTACACGAAGAACATTACATTTATCACCAACAACAACTCTATCTACCGCACCATCATCTACCTCACCAACATCTGTATGTAAAGCACCAGCAACTTCCTGTGCACCAACATCTGTATCTATCACACTAACAAACTCAGAACCCTGGTTCACCAAAACTGTTCGGGGACAGAAATCAATCTTCTCAATGAAATTCCTGCCCCCTCCATCTAGTTTAAATGCCTCTCCAAGAAACACCTGAACTCTTCTCCAAGTACCTCAGTTCCTCTGTGTGACGGGTGCAGACCATCTCTCTTGAACATTTCTTTACAACTCCACCTTCTAACACTGTGACTGACAAATCCAAAACCTTCTTCTTTACACCACTGTCTTAGCCAACCATTGAACTCCAGGATACGAAGTCTCTTACTATTTTCAGAGCGGACTGGCAAAATCTCTGAAAAAGTGATAGAGTCTGTCATTCTGCTCAGCTCCAGGCTGAGACTTTGAAATTCCATTTTCACCTCTTCAACACTTTTCTGGGACAAATCGTTTGTACCGAGATGAATGATCAGATCAACTTCAGTCTCCTTTGTTGCAGCCTTGACAATATTTGAGATGCGTCTTTTATCCCTGCTTGCAGTAGCACCAGGAAGACATCTCACCTCCTTCAGTCCATCCTCATTCTGCCCTAAAGCAACACCTCTAACAATCGAGTCACCAACAAGGAGATGCTTTCTCTTCTTTTTAAGTCCATTTTCTGCTCCTGACTGCTTGTTACAATTCTCTCCTTTGGGACTCACAACATCCCGTACCTGAGTATCTGTGCTTTTATCTTCTGAAATCTCACTTTCCAATTCAGACAGGACACCAAAGGGATTACACACCGAAATACCAACAGTGTTGTGCTTCTGCTCCACAACTCTCAACCTCCCGGAACCAACTGTCTTCCACACAGCCCTTCTCTTCATGGGCCGTTGGGGCTGCGGTGGTGGATTACATGGTTGCTTGACTTCACACTCTAGCTGGGAAAGATTCACTTCTTTTGATTGCAGATAACACACCAAAGACTGCAGCCTGGAAATTTCACCATACAATGTGGACAGATGCAAACATACTGGACAACACCCCAAACTCCAGAGAGTACTGCGGAACACAACAGCCAGACAAGTGTTACACTGCACCAAACCAGACATCTTAGAATTAAAGCAGTTACTCACCAAACTGACAAAACCAATGCCTTCACCAAACTCCTGCCGTTTTCAAACTACTGCAGTTTTTGAAACTACACACTTCTGTCTGTCTGCTGCACTTGTGTCTGGCTGCAAACTACTTACAGAGTAAACTCACAGAGTTGAAACCTCCTATAAATACACCTACTGCAGTTGATACACTAACGAAGCGAGCCAAGCCTTTTCTTATGCTAATCTAATGAAACCAGTTACCAGCTACACCCAAATAGACACCTATGCACACTATGCAGAAACCAAAACAAGCCAAATACAAACTTAAGCACTAATGATCCAAATTAACCAAAGTAAATAAACACACAATTCAAACTAAATACTAAATGCAACACAATTCCAAGTACTACAACATAAGCAGTATTAAAGAATGATAGTAAGATTTTTTATTTTTTTATTTTTTTTTAAGTTTTTTGTCTACAATAGAAAAGAAGAGAGAAGTAAGAGTGAAGTAATAGTAATAGCCTGAGCTTACCTCAAGCTTGACTTAAGTGCTGCAGTTTTTGAAACTACACACTTCTGTCTGTCTGCTGCACTTGTGTCTGGCTGCAAACTACTTACAGAGTAGTTTCTGCTTTTTTCTGCCTTGGCTCTCAGTCTTGACCCACTACTGGTAGCCATAGTATCACACATCCTGACCCACAGTTTTGTACCATGGTAGTCATAGAACACACACTGACACCCCAGTACTGTCTTCCGGTAGCCATAAAACCACACATGCTAACCCCCAGGCTTGACCCACTGTAGCCATAGATCCAAACATACTGACCACCAAGTCTTGTCCCACTGTCTGGAAAAAGGAATGGACAAAGTAAGGGCATACAGTTGCTTCCAAGCTACAATTCCCATCATTCCCCACTAGCCATATCCCATTGGACTGAACCACACATACTGAGTCTAACTCCCTTGCAGGAAATGGGAAATTTGTTGGGGTCAGCAAAAGGTGGAAATTTCTAGGGGCTTCTAGATAGTGGATCTTCTGTGAAAAAAAGCAGAAAATTGTCACAGGAAGAAACATAATTTTGCGTATCCCTATTACAGAGACCTCTCTAGCATTTGGGCGTTTAAAAGTCAATTTTAAATTAATACTCATTTTGGGAATTTTTATTTGTTCAAGTATGAGATGCAACTGCATGCTGAAGGACAATATCCATACACATGGGGCCTCATAAAAATCTAAAAAGGCATTGAATAGATCAAATAATGCTTCCTGTTTTTTTTATCAAGCCCACTATGTATATACTCTCCTATCAATGAATGGTTTCAATGGCTTCAGAAAAGCTTAGCTGACCTGCACCTGTCTTTAATTCACAGAGCTGTGGCTTCCTTATTTTACCACTAATGTCATTCAAATGCTTTTTGCCAAAGGATATTGCTTCACTTTGTTGCTGCTAAAGAAGCACCTATTTGCTTTGCTATCTGTTTAATTTTTATTTGTCACCAGTAGTACAATTGATCTGCTCTAGAGTTGTTTCACTTCTGCTAAGAACATCAGCTTGTCATTTATGTTGTATACCAATCAGTGATTTCTACAGTCTATCAAACTTTTTTATACCTGATTTGGGAACTGGGTAGAATATATGATTCTGCACTAAAATAGGAGTCAGATTTGACTTTTTTGTGCTGCTCCTATGTAACTTTATTGCTTTTTCTTGTAAATACTAGAGTGGTGGCATTTGAGGCTTGCTCTCATTTATGTCTTATTGGAGCAGTATGTGTCATACATACCCCAAAGTGTAGGGCATGATTTGGAGGCTGCATTGGCTGATTCATACACTACCCCCATTAATTAGTAAAAAAACCCTGAGGCTTACTACATAGTCATCATTCATTTAAGTACAGGGAAATAAATACAGGGAGCTTAGAGGCTTCAGTGGTGACTTGGCCCAGGGGGGGCATAGGCTCTATTACCCAGTAGGTTTTAGTAATGCCCCTGGGAGAATATTTTTGTGTTAGGGGAACATAAATTGTTTGCACCATGATACTGATTAAGTTAACAAACCCAGATTAGAAATATTTCCTGCTATAGTCTTTGGAAACCATGCTTGTACTAATGCAATTATACTTGGTTAAAGTGAGTGTAATGTCTCCGTATGAGCAATGCTGCAATCCATCCTTGTACTGCATACCACTGATCAATAACATTAGTAATGCTGAAATATCTCTATATTCTTCGTAATATTGTACATTGTCTCCCTCACTCACCTTACATTTATGTCATCCTTTGAGCCTCGGAGCTGGAAGTGGATCATGACATGGAAAAATCTTCTTTCAGTATACAGAAAAACCTGCCCTCCATTGTCTAGGGAGGCAGGGTTTTCCTTATATTGAATGGAAGCAGATTGTGCCTTGTAGCGATCTGTCCATTCAAGTGAATGGACTTCAGATCTCAGGGCCAGGATGTGGACTGGCATGCTAAAAAGGGGCCTGAGGCAGACAATTTATAATATTATTTAACAGAAAATAGAGCAATTTTAGCATTACTAATGTAACTGATCAGTATTATGCAGTACAAGGATGGACTGCAGCATTGCTCATCCAGAGATATTACTATCACTTTAACCATGTGAGTGTAGCAGGATTGTACCAATCACTGGTATGCATAACCCTCTGACACTCAAAGAATTAATTGCCTTGTAACTTAATCAAGGTTGGATTAGGCAGATTAGACAACCACCTAGAGCTCCTGTTTTATGGGGCCTCATCAGTGCTGATTCTATCCGCGATGTGAGTTGTGGGTGTGGCCAGCACAATACAAATCCCAGTTCAGCAGACACCCATTTCTCTACTAATTTGCTTGTTTATTTACCAGTTTGAATATTTTTACAGGCTATGTTGAACCCATTAGATGTTAGAGATGGAGAACTCTTTAGTAACCAAGGGGTTTAAGTCTGTATTGTATTTTATAGGCTAGGGGTATTTCTGATGACATATGTGGAGGAGGGCAATTGTGTGGCCATGTAGTGAACTGAGGTGTGGTCAAAGGCATGGTTAATTGTATCTAAGGATATCTTGCCTGGGGATGCCTGAGATATAAAAAAGTGGGAATATAAATGTTTCTTACACTGCCTGAGTCTCCAACCTGTGGCTTGTGGACCTCATGGTGCTCACAAAGCCCTTTCTTGTAACTCACTGATTTTGAGGAAATAAGGGAAGATAAAACATTTCTGGAGTACACCAAATGAACAATGGGGACCAATAAAAATCCACTGAATACTCAATTATTTAAATATGTATTTGAACCCCTTGTGCAGTAATATATTATCTGTTTGGTGGCATAAAAAGGTGTTTTACACTGCTTGCCTCATGTAATACCAGATTAAAAAGTTTTCAGGTAAGCATCCTGGCTGGAAATGAACCCTGATCCACTGCCAACTCCAGGGATATTTGTTTCTTTTATTTTGGAAAGAAAGAGCGAAATGATTGAGGGAAGAGAAGGAGATTTCTAGTTCATTAGAAGAGCTATATCAGTGGTCATCAAACTGTAGACCTTCTATAGAAAAGCAAACTGAAGTTATTCTGGGTGAACCATCTGCACCACAGGAAACAAAGGAATATTCCCGTTGATCTGAACAGGGCTTTTAACCTCTTGCATACGGGTAAGATCTCTAATGCATTTCATTTACATCAATGGGGATTTTAGAAATATGTATTTCTCCCCCATTATACAGTTTATTTACCCCAGAATTGCTCCAGTTTTTTTTTTTTAACAGAGGGTCCTACGTTTTGTGGATCAGCAGGGTTCCCCAAAGTAGATGAAAGGTTTCCACAGAAAGGGTTCAGTGGAAAACAAGTCAGTAATGTGGGTGCAGGGGATCAATACAATTACCTGGTAGAACTTTCCTGATACATTTTATCCTAAATTATCTTTGTTACCAGTGCAAACCACCATCCAAACACTACATATCCTAGTTTATCTCCTTGGATGCTAGATAGGTCTCAAATACATTGCAAAGAAATGAGTTGGATATCTCTCTAGCATGCAAGGGGGTTAGAGTGTTTTATTGCTAGAGCATCACATAGATTGCATGAAACTACGTGTTCCATAACAGCTAAGAAGAATCTCAGTCATTCTTGGGCAAACCAACTGAACCACAGGGGAAAATAAAATGACTTGATACAAAATGGTCTTTTAAACCCTTGAGTGCTTGGGAGACCTCTCTAGAATTAAAAGTCCAGGCCTCTTAAATCAATGAGACTTTTGGAATTTCTTTGGTTTGTTCCCTATGAATTCGATTCAAAAGGAACAAATAATTGAGAAACTACTGGTACAGAAATTTTTTTTTATCCAACCTCTTAAGAAATATAGGTGCTGACCATTGTACTACAACCTTTAATATAAAATGTATCCAGTCTGTATGATTTTTATATACTTCATTGGAATATTGGAGTAATTGTTAATGGGAGAGTAACATATAAATTGCTATAAGATAGTAAATAGCAAGTATGTATTAAAGGGATGTAACAAAAATGTATTTCATATTTCAAATAGCAAGTATTAAATTAAAGGGATAGTAACAAGTTGATTTAAGATATTAACTAGTATATAATTAAAATGCAGGAAAGCTTTAATTTAAGTCAATGTTACAGTTCCTCTAGGCAAGTATAGTCAAGTAGATACCTTTATTGGCTAACTAACAAGATTTAGGATGCAGGCTTTCAAGATCTTTTAGGTCTCCTCCTCGTGCATGTTCTATGAAAACCTCACTCATACAAGTATCCAATGCATTGTTTAGAATGGAAAGCAGATAAGATCAGTTCAGTCTAGAAGACTCAGATTC
This sequence comes from Rhinophrynus dorsalis, assembly GCA_037306005.1. Classification (NCBI taxonomy): domain Eukaryota; kingdom Metazoa; phylum Chordata; class Amphibia; order Anura; family Rhinophrynidae; genus Rhinophrynus; species Rhinophrynus dorsalis. The sequence continues at coordinate 379,151,497 of CM074719.1, forward strand.
TTTGATCAGTCAGTGGTAAAGGAATGGGATGTAAATTGCAGTCATCTTCTGAATCTGGACTGAACTGATCTTTTCTACTTTCCATTTTCATTCTAAACAATGCAATGTGTGCTTGTATTTAAGAGAGAGGTTTTCATATTTATCTGTATAACATGGCTGAGGGAGAGACCTAATAGGTCTTGAAAGCGTGCATATTAAATGTGCTTAGTAAGCCAATTAAGGTATCAATCTGGCTGTACTTGCCTCCTCTATTTATATGGCTAGCATGGTTCCAACTCTCACCAAATGTTAAAGTTCACACTCAGAAGAACAAAAGCTTTAAACTTCCCATCTAAATTTCAGTGAATATTAACTCTGTGGCCCCCTATGTTTTGTTGATGACATGATATACATAACATGATAATTAATACAATTAAAGCAAAGGACAAATAACATTAAATGTGAATTTCCATGTTTTTGTTTGCTTGAGTGACTGCTTTTGTTTTTATTGCTGTACAGGCTTGATCAGTCTTCGAAGTTTAAAGCTCCCCAAACTGTTTCTCTTTTCATATTTGATCAACTAATTATCACAATTGACAATGAAATAATCCAAAATATGTTGTCCTTTTCCTCCACAAGTTTGACAAGAATTCTTTTTTAGGATATTTTACATCATCATGCTCATGAAGACATCCAAAGGTATTATGGGAGAGTAATATTGGTTTTTCAGACCATAATACTTATTAATTACCAAACTTATTTGAACTAAACTTGCAGGGTCTGTGGAAGTTGATAGTGACTGCGAGATCTCAAATTTCATACACTTTTTATCAAATCTACATTCAACATGGCTTTCAATTTTAGGTGAGTCATTCACAAAAGCATGAAAAGAGGTGATAAAGTGGAGATGACATCTCCAGTGATATTACTTCTACAGTTCCTATATAATTCTTTGAAGCGTATGCATTAAGATCTCCAAAATGAAAGAAATGTTTCTGAATGGGCGCCATAGAAAAACATAGGAATTGGAGAAGTGATATCTCTGTAGAAGTCATCTCCACTTTATCACCTCTTTATCACATTTTAGTGAATAACCCCCTATATGTCTGTATTACCTGAGACTTGGAAAATTGCATAGTTTTATTCTAATATCCATATATTTTTACCACATCTCATAGGTTATGCTCTGTGCTGAGCATTTTCTGTCTGGGTGTGCATGGGAGTCCTGCTCTTGCCTAGAAATATGGGACAGATATTGTGTTGAGTAATCAGATCTTGATTAACTTTTTGAATTCTAAAGATGTATCCAATGCATTGTCTAGCATGCAAGGGTTTAACTTTTGTGACTTCACATGGCGGTAAAGACTAATTTACTTATCAATAAAGACCTACAGAATTTGAGGTCTATTGCCCCTACTACCTTGTGCTTTGTGTCTAGTGATTTTCAAGATAAGTCATGTCTATTTTGTAGAGGATGCAAACATCTGCAACAGGATTGACATTCCAGGAGGGATAAACTGAAGGTAAATAGATTTAAGAAAACTGGAGGAATGGGAGCTAAAGTATGGGATCTAAAGTATGGGATCTATATAGGTCTATTTTCTATAACATTTAGTGCTACAGCATTTGCCATACCAATCCAGCTCTTTTGAAATCTCATAATGCTGACCCCCACCTACAAACTCTTTTGAGAGGATCCACATGCTCTTCCATGTAATTGTGCCCTTTCCTCACTTTCACACACACCCTCTCTCACAATAAAACCAATAATCATAAAACATATGATTCCATGGCACCTTGAATCTCCCTGTGGGGGAGAAAGAAAGATTACTCCAAGACGGAGAGTGCACTGTTACAATGACATAATTTTCATGTAGTGTTATTGTGGCTCTCTTATTTTTTTTCTTTGAATGTGATTCATAAGGAACAAAGAATTGAGGAACTCTGATATAGAAGTTATAAACGGTTATAAAAAGTTTCTGAAAAGTACAATATTTACATCTTTATATGCCATCGAAATTGCATTAAATTCCATAGTACTTCAATAGTTTTTCTTATCCAACCTCTTAAGAAATTCAGTTGCTGACCACTGACCTACAGTCTTTAATATAAAACTTGTAGATCTAGATGTCCAAGCTGCATCATTTTTTGGATTAATTGTTAAAAGGAGAGTAACGTGTCTAATTTTCTATAACATTTGTTGCCCAAGCCTTTGTCATGCCAATCTATTGAAATCTCTCACAACTGGTGTAACACACCATGTTGGCCCCCTTGGAAGCACAGTTCAGATGGTCCCTATCCTCTTCCCCACTTTAACACCCTTCACAATAAAAACAATAATAAAACATTTTATTCCATAGAACCTCACATCTCCCCGTGGTAAAACAAATTCATGACAAACAACAGCATTCCTTATATGTATAATAAATGTATAATAAAATGGATCCTGCCTCAGCACTAGTGTGAACAAAAAATTTCCTGCATGACTTTTTTTTCGTTTAAGTTTTTTCCTTTTCGCCAATGCAAAATTTTCCTCCTTTTCACCTATTTTACCAAAATTTTTTGCCTATATTTCCTATGGGAATTACATTTCACACTGCAATATTACTTCTTCTGATGGCTGTAGTGGAGAAATAAGTAGCTGAAAGTCAAACCTGTGAGTCTTATATATACCTTGGAAAATGTGTTAGCATACAGACTGTATTTGTCCTTTGCCCACAACACTAACTTCCTGCTTAAGGGACACTGGCACATATTCATGATGGTGTCAAGTAATAAAAAAAGTACAACCTACAATGTGGCACATGTGTATAGTAGTGGTGGTGGGGGACTGGGATGGTGTGATTGATTTGTGTATGTGTGTGTGTGTGTATATATATATATATATATATATATATATATATATATATATATATATATATATATATAAGAGAGAGAGATTCCTAAAGCAGTTTTTACCATTGTCATGTTTGTGCCAAATCGCTATCGTTATGACGCACATTATTTATCGGTCATAGCAGTGGTCCCAAGTGGGGTAGATAGTAGCAACCCTTCTTCACATTCCTCCTCATCTTTGCTGTTGTTAACGTATTTGTCTAGGCTTTCCCTGTCATGTGTGGTTTCTGCTACCTGATACTCAGATGGTATGAGATGTTGGTTCATTTTTAAGAATGTTAGTCTCCCAACATTGCTGCTTGATATCCGCATCCTGCAGTCATTAACAATGTAACCAGCCGCACTGAAAACCAGCTCAAATTCAACGCTTGCCGAAGGACATCTAAGGGTTTCCACTGCAGTATGTGTCAATGCTGGCCACACACACTGCTTTGATTGCCAGTAGTCCATGGGGTCATTGTTTCTGCATAGAATGTAGCTGTTCTGCAAGTATGCAGAAACCTTCTCACATGCAGTGGTATCACTTCTAGGAGCTATACTGTTTTCCTGTGTGTCAACCCATATTCAGGGAGCAAGTCCCAAAGAGATGTGCTGCCACCATCACCACCAATGTTGGGGTTTTTGCCGCCCCTGATGAGACCCGTGAAGTGCCCTGTGTTCAGAATGTGATATTCTGGTTGATGATGTTGCTGTTTTGATCATGACATGTAACAAACTGCTGATGGTTCTTTGTCAGAAATTCAGAAATTTTGTGTTTGAAACGGTGGTCCAGCAAAAGTGGCAAGAATGTATTCCTCATTGCTTTTAATGGACACTATGCAAATATCTTGTTCAAAGCACACTGACATGTCATTTACCAGCCGGTGCATGTCTGTGTTGTTATTATTGTAAGATTCCTCAGCCATGCTTCTCATTTTTTTTTTGCAATAAAAATATCAGTGGTAGAATTTCACCAGCATGGTTGCCTCCTCAAAAAGTTTCAGCAGCTCACATACATCACACATTAGTTGCCATTGGCCAGGTGACAAAGAGGCTCCCTCCAAAGCCTTCCAGTTTTGCATGTTTTGCTAATGTTTTGCTAATGGCCTTATTCTGCTCGTACAAATGATCTAGCGTGTACATTGTGGAATTCCACTTGGTAGGGACCTCCATTTTCAGCTGTTGATGGGGCCATTTGTTACACTCTTGTATGAAATATAGAGTGTTGCATGCAGTGTAGGAGCGACTAAAATGGGCACAGTTTTTGCAGGCAATAGTAAGCATCTCTCTGAGAGTTTCAGATTCTGCAAGGAATCTGGTCACAACTAAATTTAGCACATGGGCGAAGCAGGGCACATTTATTTATTTAGAAAATGTTTTACCAGGAAGAATACATTGAGATTTCTCTCGTTTTCAAGTATGTCCTGGATAGTTTTCAGTAAAAGGTTACATATTTACACTAATTGTGAGACATTATATACAAACATACAGAAATATACATACTTATTAAATAATGGGATTATTTGCAGTTACACACTGTTTGTAGATATAAAGAAACATTTGCTTTTAAGGATTTTAGACTGGGTGCAGATGTGATTTTTTCCGGCAGATTGTTCCAGATTTTTGGAGCTCTGAAGGAGAAGGCAGATCTGGAGCGGAGGTTATAGTTAGTATGGAGAGCTGGGGTGAGCATACTGCTTAGGTATTGTGGTAGTTTTCCAGAGAAGTGATTGTGTACTAAGCAAGAAAGATGAAGGTCACGTCTAGATTTGAGTGTTAGCCAATTTAGTATATAATCTATTCTCAAAGCAGCAATTATTATCAGCAGACACAAAACCAGCTTTTAAGGATCAGGGTACAAGCCATTACTCTATCACTTTCTCTAGCTTACTTAAAACATCTACAGCTTTGTGGGAATGTATCTCAAAACTCTGCATACACAAGGTGGGTGATGATGGTATGGGCTATCCTATTGCTGCTGTTGCCACCTTTTAATCACACTACCAGAACCAGAAGCACAATTACTGGCTGTCACCTGATGCTGTAAGCTAGTGTTGTCCACTGTTGGTGCTGGGAAGGAAAACCAATAAGCACTCACAGTCATATAGTCTGTGATCTGCCCACTTGTCCACATATCTGTTGTCAGGTGGATTTTCTTGCCATACATACTTTTCAGCCCTTTGCCCACCACACTAACCACCTGCTTGTACAATTCAGGCACAGTTGTCCTGTAAAAATAACTGCGGCTTGGTATATGACATCAGTTCTCTGAAACCTCGGTTTTCTACAAATGAATATGTCAGCATATCCATTTCCAACATCTTGGCAACCTTGCCATTCAACAAGCATACTTTGGGATTGTTTTTGTGAAGTTTTTGACTCCTTCCAGAAACTCAGTCAGTGTGGGTTGGTAGGACATGGCAGAAGAACCCTGAAACTTTATTGCGTTAATATCATGACTAGATGAGATGGTGGAGATAGAGGCAGCATGTATGGGCAATCTATGACTCTTGCCATCTCCTACAGCAAAGCCAGAATCATCATACTCATCTGCAGCAGGAGCCATAGGTGTTATTTGGAGTGAACTAACTGTTGGCACTAGTAGTAGCATACTCTCTGACACATAAATAACTTCAATACTTCTTTTTTTCAAACCTTAGAGCCCTGGGAACTTTTTAGAGTGCTTCTGATGCTCCTAGTTGTGGCACCTTTGACCTGCTGATAGTGTGTGTCTCCCAATCAGACCTGTGGTTGTGCTTCAGGTGGGATCTCATAGAGGAGATGCTTAGGTGTGAGCTTGTTTCCCCCTGCTCACGTGCTTTTTACACAGACAACAGATAGCAACATTCTTAGCATTAGTATCTCCATACTGTGGGCTTCATGGACTGAGGGGTTCCTGAGCTGCTTCTACTACTGGGGCTAGATGTTAGTGCAATTCTACTGCTACTACTGCTACTAAGTGTTAATGGTGCAGCACTTCCAGTAGCAGCAGAGGCACTCTTCATATCTAACATTGTGGATGTTAATAACCTGTGTTGCTGTTGTTGTTGCTGCTGGGTACTCAACACAGGTGTGTGGCTGAGTGGGACTTGGACTTTGAAATTATGAGATTTGATACTTTAGTTTCTGAGCAGCCTCTTGTCTGTCCTCCATAACAACATATCCCAAAACCCCACACTAAAATGCCTGTTCATGCAACCTCCCACCAGGCCGGAACATTAATTACAACACCTTTGAATCTTGTGCTATTGCCTGGGCCCTGGGTAGTAATATTCCAAGTGGCCCTCCAGGGCTGCCTCAGAGTCCTTTACAGTTTAGTCCAAAAGGAACAAGAATTATTTTCAAGGCTTGCCTTGCAGTATGTCTCTTCCTGTTAAAAATTGTTTCATGCTTTACCTTTCCATAGGCCTGCTAATAGGGGTAGGCAAAAAGTGAAAAACATTTCCTGCATAATTTTTAGCAAAACTTTCTTCCTTTTTTCCAGTTCCAACAATTTTTTTTGCCTATGTTTTCTATGGTTCAACATTTACCACCACAATATTACTTCTTCATAGGGTTGCAGTAGAGTAAGTAGGTAAAAGTCTAGTTTTGAGCAATATTTGCCTTTAAAAATGTGTTAGCATGCAGAGTGTCTTTGCAGAGAGAGAGAGAGAAAGAGACAGCAGGTTTTGCCATTATCCTTCTTCTCAGATTACTGATGCACAATACTTATTGCTCATAGCAGTGGATCCAAGTGTAGTGGATGCTAGCAACCCATCTTCACATCCTTCTTCCTCCTCCTCCTCACCTTTGCGGTGGAAGTAGAGGCAGCATATGTGGGCAATCTATGACTTGTGCCATTTTCTACAGCAAACCTAGAGTCATCATACTCCTCTTCAGTAGGAGCCATAGGTGTTATCTGGAATTAACTAACTGTTGGCAATGAGACACTCTCTGACACATAAATAACATCACTTTTCCTTATCTGCCTCAGAGCCCTTGGAACTTTTTGGAGTGCTTCTGCTGCTGCTAGTTGGGCTGCCTCTGACCAGCTAATAGTGTCTCCCTGTCAGTCCTATGGTTGTCAAGGTTTAGCTAAGCTGCTTTTTCTCTGCTGCTTGATTCTGATATCTGAGCTAATCTAGTGCTCTGCTATCTATTGCTACTGCCTTCTCTGTTCTGAGTCTGGCTGAATCAGCTGACCTCTCTGTGATTGCTCACCTGACTGCTATCAGCCAACCCTCCCAGGGTATTTAAAGCAGTTTGGCTCACTTCCTGCTGCTCTTGTGTTTGCTTCTGGCTGCAAGAGTGTTCTACTGCATTCCTGATTTCCTGTGCATGACCTGGCATCCTCTGATGTCCCTTCTGGTTCCTGACTCCCTGGCTTGTTCCTGACATCGCTGATCTCCATATTCCTGACCCCGGCTTGGCTGAGTACCTGTCTTGGTTCCTGATCCCGGCTTGTCTTTTGGTTTACAATTCTGGATCAGGATTTTGCTTTGTTTGCTGTTGTTATTTTAATAAAGGTGTTTTGCACTTTACATTTTTGTGTCTGTCTCATTCCCGGTCCCTAACAGTATACAAGGGCCATGAATTCACAAGACGCAGGCAATCCACCAAATGTTTTTTTCAGGCTGGACCAGGAACACCAGTCCATGGACCAGTTTGAGTTAGCCCTCCAGATTTTGTTGCTCCATGCATCTGGCTTCACCACCTCAGTAACCACCGGCGCAGGCTGCCCCTATAGCTGCTGCTGCTCCCGCCCAGACTGTCAATAGGGATTCCAATGTTTCTAGAGGCATGACTGGGTCCGCCCCACTTCCCCAGCGTTATGAGGGCAACCCTAACCAGTGCAGAGGTTTCCTAAACCAGGACAGTATCTATCTGGAGATGGTACCACTTTCTGTCTGATAGGAGTAAGGTGGGCCTTGTGATTTCCTTACCCTCTGACAGGGCCTTGGTATGGGCTAATTCCCTTTGGGAGATGCAAAAAAGCTATAATGTACAATTACCCTGAGTTTGTGGCATCTTTTAAAAGGGTATTTTATGTACAGGGCCGCTCCACCTCGGCTGCCAAGCAACTAATGTCCATCCAGCAGGGTACAAGGACGGTTTCGGATTATGCCTTAGAGTTTCATTCCCTGGCAGCCGAGGTTGGTTGGAATGATGAGGCTCTCATGGCTGCTTTCTCTAATTGGCTTTTGGATACAATTAAAGATGAGATTGCAGCCCGGGACCTCCCCAGAGATTTAGAGGAACTGGTTTCTTATTGCATCTTGATTGACTCCCGTATCCGTGAGAGTCCTTCCTTCATGGAGCGCCTGTGGAGGCATCCCATCTGTTTAACCCCAAGCTTTTCATCCCCACCCGTGCCTCCTTCTCCTCCCGCGCCTCCTAGTCTCGAGACCTCAGATGATGTGGAGCCCATGCAGCTCGGGTTCACTCGCCTTTCTGTTGCTGAAAGGGCCTTTAGGAGAAGGGAGGGTCTGTGCCTTTACTTCAGTAAGGCAGGGCATATGCTGCAAACTTGTCCAGGGAAACACCCATACCTAAGGTCCTATAGGGGACAGACCTTAGGTGGAGTCTCAGTGTCCCCAGCTATCCAGAAGGATAAACCTCTAGTCTCCATTGGGCTGTTTTGGGGAAAGTGTTCCATTATTACAGAGGCACTTATTGACTCAGGTGCAGCAGGCCTCCTTATCGACAATGCCTTCATCCAGAAGCACTCCACTCCACTGCAACTCCATACCACTCCACTTGCCATTGAGGCGATTGATGGCAGACCCCTACAGTGGCCACAGGTTACCCATGAAATCATTCCTTTGTCTATGGCTGTAGGAGCTCTCCATCACAAAACCTTACAATTACAGGTGATCCACTATCCTCACTATCCTGTGGTCCAGGGTTGTTCATGGTTGCGCAAACACAATCCCACGTTCGATTTGGCAAGGGTCGAAGTCATGGCATGGTCAGCCAACTGTTCCAAGACATGCCTAGCAAAACTGGTGAAGGTACTAACCACATCCCCGGTCTCTTCGCTGCCTGAAGAGTACCAAGATAAGGGACTGGCTGGTGATCTCCTGCCTCACTGCCCACACGATTGTACCATTGAATTGCAACTGAGGGCCATACACCCTCAAGGTAGAGTTTACCCTCTTCTGTCACAGAGAATAAGGCCATGGAGGAGTATGTTGCAGATGCGCTGTTCCGGGGGTTCATGCGCAAGTCCTCCTCTCTTGCTGGGGCTGCATATTCTTCTTTGTGAAGAAAAAGAGTGGAGAACTTAGAACCTGTATCGATTACAGGGGGCTCAACCATATCACGGTCAAAAACGCCTACCCAATTCCACTACTACTGAGCTATTTGATCGATTAAAAGGGTCCAAGGTGTTCACCAAGCTCGACATGCGAGGGTCGTATAATTTGGTAAGGATGAAGAAGGGCCACGAATGGAAAACCGTGTTTAACACCAGGAGCGAGCATTGCGAATACCTCATAATGCCATTCAGTCTCTGCAATGCTCCCACGGTTTTCCAGAAATTCTTAAATGACGTCCTCCAGGATGCTCCAATGATGCGTTGTGGCATATTTAGATGACATTCTGATCCATTCCACCTCCATGGAAAGCCACTACGCAGATGTAGCCCGAGTTCTATAAAAATGAAGAGACAATAATCTATTCTGTAAAATAGAAAAGTGTGAGTTCCACCGTAAACAGGTAACCTTCTTGGGGTGCGTAATTTCAGATCGGTTTCACTATGGACCCAGTGAAACTTTCGTCTGTTCTCGTGTGCCCCTACCCGTAGGTCTCCGCTCCTTTCAACATTTCCTTGGGTTCGCCAATTACTACAGGAAATTTATCTGCAACTTTTTCTCGATTGTAAAGCCCCTTACCGACATGACCAAAAAAGACAGTAACTCCACGCACTGGTCTTCGGAAGCCATCAAAGCATTTGAGGCATTAAAAGTTGCCTTTGCCACAGCACCCATTTTGGCACACCGGAAACCCGAGCTTCCATTCATACTTGGGGTTGATGCTTATGAGACAAGAGTAGGCGCCCTCCTGTCTCAACATCCTACTCCTGATAGCCAGTTGCACCCATGTGGGTATTTCTCAAAGAAGCTTAGTCCAGCAGAGTGCAACTATGAAATTGGTGACCGTGAGTTGCTGGCAATAATACTCGCTCTAAAAGAATGGAGGCATTTGCTCGATGGAACTTCAGTGCCATTCATAATCCTCACAGATCATAAAAACCTCACATACCTGTCTGAAGCTAAATGCTTAACTCAATGACAGGCCCGATGGGCCTTATTTTTGTCCCATTTTAATTATGTGGTCTCGTACCTGCCGGCACCAAAAATGTCAGGGTTGATGCCCTATCCAGACAGCTCTTGGGCGCTAAGGAGGAGAGCCCTCCTACTCCTGTTATCCCTCCAGACCGATTACTGGCCACCATACATACTAACTAACATTGAGGTGGGCGAAAGTGTGAAAAAATTCTTGCATGACTTTTTGCGAAAATGTGCCGATTTTTTACTTTTCCCGTGAAAAATTTCACCTTTCCACCTATGCAAAAATGTCCTCCTTTTCACCTATTTTAACAAATTGTCCGCTTTTGTTAACACATTTTTTGCCTATTTTAACACATTTTTGGTCTATATCTCCTATAGGTATCGCATTTTCCATTGTAATATTACTTCTTCTGAGGGCTGAAGTTTAGAAATAAGTGGCAGAAAGTCAAATTTGTGAGTCCTACAGAAAAATATGGCTTGAAAAATGTGTTAGCATGCAAAATGCATTTGTCCTTTGTGACACTGGCACATATTCATGATGATATCAAGTAATTAAAAAAGTATAACCTACAATGTGGCAGATATGTATTGTAGTGGTGGTGGTGGGTGACTGGCATGGTGTGATTTGTGCATGTATTATTCCCATTGTCATACTCTATCCTCCTTCTCAGATTATTGACACACATTACTTATTGGTCATAGCAGTGGTCTCATCTGTACTTCACCTCCTCATCTGTGCTGCTGTTAATATATTTGTCCTGGCTTTGTCTGTCATATGTGGTTTCTGTAACTACTACTGTAGCTAGATGTTGATGTAATTCTACTGCCATTACTACTAGGTATCAAAGGTGCAGCACCTACAGCAGCAGCACCAGAGGCACTCATCATATCTAACACTGTGGATGTTAACCTGTGCTGCTGTTGCTGGGTACTCAAAACAGGTGTGTGTGGCTGAGTGGTACTTTGACTTTGAAGAGGTGATGATGCTGATGATGACTGGTAGGGTGACTGTGCTTTTTGACATCTGTGCTTTTCCAGGGTCAGACTTTCCAATGGCTTTCTCAAACAGTTTATAGACAGGCACAGTGCTCCTTAAAAGTGGTGGAAGATTCAGCTTTTGGCTTTCTGCTAATCTTATAGACCTGTCACCATCTTCACTCTCAACTTCATCTGTAAGAGAAGGATGCTGGAGGGATATATTCTAGATCTGCTTCATCATCATCTGTCATCATTAGATCATCCTCAGCAGCATCACCTGACAATTCCTGCCCACTATCCTTATATTCCTCTAAGCTTTTGGAGGTCTCAAACAATATATTTTTACTTTTACTGTAACAAAGTTCCCTACTACTTTGAGGATGGGTGTCTTGGTGCTTGTGTGTCTCACTATCTGATGCAGCAGGCGTTTCAGCTGCTACCCCTTCCTCTATTATGCTATTGCCAGCATAATCAACACTTGAATGTGACTTGTTGTCATCTTCAGTGTTCTTCTTATATGGTTCTTTATTTCTACTGGCACTTGTGCTGCTGGAACTAGTTTTGCTGGGACAAACTGCATCCTCCCTTGGAGTAGAGGGATCATCATCATTGATTGCACACGCTGCAGTTAGTTTTTGAAATACTACTTTACTCTCACGTCCCTGCACTGCTCCACCCCTCCCCCTTCCCCTTGTGCATTTGCTGGACATTACGCAACTACACTGTGTATTTGTACTGTATGGTACACAACACAACTGATGCAGCTGTATGATGCCTTGCCTAAGCTTAGTCAGCTGTCTGTCACTGTCACAGCTGCCTGTGTCTTGCCAATCAGTCACATGGAAGTTTGGAGTATTTGAGGTTCATCCTCCTTCCTCCCTTCTTATCACCTAGAGTGCCCTCAGACTCCCCTAATACAGAGAACAAATGTCCTACCTAAATGACTCCCTGAACTAAGCTTCAATTCCCCTTTATTTGCCTATCTCCTCTAGCTCAAAAACATGCTGCTCTCTCCTCTTACAAACACAGAATGGCTGCTGTGGGAGCCTGATAGCCTTTTATATGGTTTTAGAAAACTTTTGTGTGGTGGAGAAATATTTTTCTCCCCATTGATTTCAATGGGTGGAAAAGGCGTGAAAAACCAGAAAAACTGCACTTTTTACGTGAAATTAATCGCCAAGTGTAAAGTGCCCTTATTTGCCTATTTCAGTTTGAGGAGAAAATCTTTGCCCATCCCTACCCTCAGGGAGAGAGTACAGGCCGCCCAAGTGCATGCACCTGCTGAGACTCCTTCTGGACACTGTTTTGTACCTATTAACCTCCGTACCAAGGTCCTTTCTACATACCATAATACTAAGTCAGCAGGGCATCCTGGTAAGAACCAGCTTCTCTGGTTGGTTTCCCGTCTTTTCTGGTGGCCAGAACTTAACAAAGATATTGCTGCCTTTGTCTCTGCCTGTGCAGTCTGTGCGCAGACCAAATCACCCCGTCACCTTCCAGTGGGCCTTCTCCAACCCATACCCAGTGGGGAGAAGCCATGTTCACACCTTGCCATGGACTTCATAGTTGACCTCCCTTTTGTCTAACGGTAACACTGCCATCCTTATGGTAACTGACCGATTTTCCAAGATGATTTATACCTGTCATGTCCCTGTCCTCTTCTCAGTCTGTAGCAGTACCTTTCAGTGCCACTGTTTTCCCTTGGTGCTGTTTCAGGCTGCAGCTATCTAATTACAGATTTTCTTCCCAGCTGGCCCCTATCACCTGCAATCACCCCTGCCCTATTTAGTGTAGTCTTTCCCCTTGTCCTGGGCCAGATTATATTTGTCTTCACACTGCCTAGACTTTACCTCCCTCCTGTGTTCCTGAATTTCCTATGGCCCTCCTGTGTTCCTGAATTGCCTATTGCCCCCTGTGCTCCTGAATTGCCTATGGCCCCCCTGTGTTCCTGAATTGCCTATGGCCTCCCTGTTTTCCTGAAATGCCTATGGCCATTCTGCATTTCTGTACTGCCAATAGCCCTCCTGTGTTCCTATATTCACTGTTGCTCTCCTGAGTCAGTGTTCCAGTGCAGGCCATGCACCCCCTTGCACCCTTCGTGTTCCAGTGCAGGCCGTGCACCACCTTGTTCCAGAGCAGCTGTACCCTTGTTCCAGTGCAGGCCGTGCACCACCTTGTTCCAGAGCAGCTGTACCCTTGTTCCAGTGCAGGCCGTGCACCACCTTGTTCCAGAGCAGCTGTACCCCTTGTTCCAGTGCAGGCTGTGCACCACCTTGTTCCAGAGCAGCTGTACCCCTTTTTCCAGTGCAGGCCGTGCACCACCTTGTTCCAGAGCTGCTGTACCCCTTTTTCCAGAGTGGCAGTACCCCTTGTTCCTTGAGCCCGGCTGCACCCCCAGAGTTCCAGAGCTGGCTGCATTCCTTGAGTATCACAGTTGACTTGTTCCTGTTCTCAGTGACCCTTGTGTCACGGTTTGTAATGACTCTCAGACGTGAGGTTAGGTAAAAACACAACTTTATTGAAAGTTAAAGACAATCCCATAGGGTATTTACACATATGCAGACAATATAGAGCATAAGCAAATGTTCATACAAAGAAAAAACAGGTTCTACCGGCCTTGCCAATATACCGGGCAAGGCAAGCTGAAATAAAATCAATAGGTGGCTCTACCGGCCCTGCCGAATACTGGGCAGGGCAGCCTGACAGGAACAGATAGATAGGCTCTACCAGCCTTGCCAATATACCGGGCAAGGCAGCCTGCTAGAACAGTTGTACTTGGCTCTACCGGCCTTGCCAATACCGGGTAAGGCAACCTTGTGATGGAATAATAGGTGGTTCTACCGACCTTACCAATATACCGGGCAAGGCAGCCCAGAAGGAGGGTGACAACAACTATGACCACAGAGACTGTCAGAATGGCAATAGACAGTGGAGACTAATCGATAGGCTACCTGGTCGGTGGTTTCACTGGAATCTGACATACAGTACCTGTGTACAATAGAATGGATGCTGTCTAGGACTGGACAGCGCACTGAGAGGCCTCAAGTGCAAGAACTGGAGACAATGAGTAACTATGAGTGAGACCACAGGTCATGGAGCAAACCAACGCCCACGCGTTGGGAACCAGCATAACTTAGCAGGGTACAGTAATGGAGCGAACCAGCGACCGCACGCTGGAGGGAACAAGCAACAAAGCACGCCCAAGGGTCAAGGAATAACCAGTGTCATATACTGGTGACAACAAGAAAATACATAAGCCGCAAGGCTAATGGAGTGAACCAGCACCCGCGCACTGGGACCAACAATTAAATAATGTAGCCGCAAGGCTTTAGGAGCGAACCAGCGTCCGCACGCTGGGAACAACCAATATTGATCTGGGCCGTGAGGCCAATGGAGCGAACCAGCGTCCACATGCTGGGAACCAACAGTATAGATCTGGGCCGCAAGGCCAATGGAGCGAACCAGCATCCGCATGCTGGGAACCAACAGTATAGATCTGGGCCGCAAGGCCAATGGAGCAAACCAGCGCCCACACGCTGGGAACCTTCAGTATAGTATCAGGCCGCAAGGCCAATGGAGCGAACCAGCGTCCGCATGCTGGGAACCAACAATATGGATCTGGGCCACAAGGCCAAAGGAGCGAACCAGCGTCCGCACGCTGGGAACCTACAGTATAGTATCAGGCCACAAGGCCAATGAAGCAAACCAGCGTCCGCATGCTGGGAACCAACAGTATGGATCTGGGCCGCAAGGCCAAAGGAGCGAACCAGCGTCCGCATGCTGGGAACCAACAGTATGGATTTGGTCCGCAAGGCCAATGGAGCAAACCAGCATCCGCATGCTGGGAACCAACAGTATAGCGAAATGTCGCTAAGGCGACTGATGACAATGTCGCCACAGCTAGCAGGAACACAGGAACCAGCAGGACAGGACAACCGGATCAGGAACGGCAGGTGAAGACTGACGGCAGGAACAGCAACCTCAGCGATGACAACCGGAACCGGACTGGAACGGATACAGCAAGCAGGAACTCAGGAACAGAATGGCTCAGCAACACAGGAACACAGGAACAGGCCCAAACGTAGAAGCAGGTATGAGAAAGAGACTGATGTCAGAGACAACACGAAAGGGCAACCAGAGGGTGCCCAGGCAAGGTTTAAAAAGGCAATGTGATGCGGGCTAAAGGCAAACAGCCAATGGGAGCCCCCTACAGGTAATAGACACATAAATGCAGCAATCACGGGCACCGTGATACCTTGCTCCCCGTTCTCAGTAGCCCCTGTCCCTAGTTTTGCCCATAGGTCCTGTCCCTAGTTTTGCCCATAGGTCCTGTCCATAGTTTTGCTCATAGGTCCTGTCCCTAGTTGTCCTGAGTCACTGCCCCTTTTTAGTTTCTTTGTATGTTTTCTTTTGCAGTGCTCTTTAATTGTCTATGTATGCAAATGTTAAATACATTGGCTTCCCCCTTAATTGTGTGTGTGCTCGTTTCTTTGCTCACTGGGTTCTACCTTATTAATTTACTTTTGTGGCTGTGGTCAGCACCCCTTCCTGACCAGTAGCCTCATGACAATACCTTTCAAAAAACTCCCACCCACTAAAGAGTTGGCTACGGTCTTTGTCAAAGAGGTCTATTGGCTACACGGGGTTCCCAAAGTCATAATTTATGACCGGGGTAGCCAATTTGTCTTGAGATTCTGGAGGTCCTTCTGTGTGCAGCTAGGTATCCAACTCTCCTCCTCCTCGGCCTATCACCCGCAATCAAATGGGGCCACGGAAAGGGCTAATCTGGCCTTGGAGCAATTCCTGCAGTGTTACATCTCAGACCATCAGAATAATTGGACGGACCTGCTACCTTGGGCTGAGTTTCCTCATAACAGTGCTGTCTTGGCTTCTACCCGGCTCTCCCCCTTCATGGTGAATTATGGGTATAAGCCCTCCATGATTCTAGATTTGTTCTCTCCCCAGGGAATTCCAGCACTGGACGATCATCTCCAGCGAATATGTTCCACATTGGTGCAGGTCCAAGAGTCGTTGCGATGCTCACAGCAATCCTAGGAGCTTCAGGCCAATCGTAAAAACCTACCCACGCCCTCCTACCAGGTCAGGGAGAGGGTCTGGTTGTCCTCCTGAAATCTCCACCTCCGAATGCCCTCTCAGAAACTGTCTCCCTGCTTTGTGGGGCCTTTCTATATCCTCCGATGTGTGAACCCTGTGGTCTATGCCCTAGACCTCCCTCCCAATATACGGATACACAATGTGTTCCATGTCTCGCTGCTGAAACCCCTGGTATGCAATTGGTTCACTACAGTCACTCCTCGACCCCATTCAGTGCCCATTGACAGCCATGAGGAGTTTGAGGTCTGCTCCATAGTCCACTCTCGTAGGTTCTGAGGGAGTCTTTAATATTTGGTCCATTGGAAGGGGTACAGTCCAGAAGAGCACTCATGGGTTCCAGCCACAGACGTGCATGCCCCCGCTCTGTGCTTTCCATGCACACTTTCCCCATAAACCTGGTCCTGCCCTGCGGGGGGGGGGGGATGTTGAAGGGGGCTACTGTCAAAGTTTAGCTGAGCTGCTCTTTCTCTGCTGCTTGATTCTGCTGTCTGAGCTAATCTAGTGCTCTGCTGTCTATTGCTACTGCCTTCACTGTTCTGAGTCTGGCTGAATCAGCTGACCTCTATGTGATTGCTCATCTGACTGCTATCAGCCCACCCTCCCAGGGTATTTAAAGCAGCTTGGCTCACTTCCTGATGGCCGTGTGTTTGCTTCTGACTGCAAGAGTGTTCTACTGCGTTCCTGATTTCCTGTGCATGACCTGGCATCTTCTGATATCCCTTCTGGTTCCTGACTCCATGGCGTGTTCCTGACATCGCTGATCTCCGTATTCCTGTCCCCGGCTTGGCTAAGTACCTGTCTTGGTTCCTGACCCCGGCTTGTTTTTTGGTGTACTCTCCTGGATCATGATTTTGCTTTGTTTGCTTTTGTTATTTTAATAAAGGTGTTTTACACTTTATATTTTTTTGTGTCTGTCTCGTTCCTGGTCCCTAACAAGGTGGGATCTCATAGAGGAGGAGCTGCTGCCTAGGTGTGTGTGATGCCTGGACTCCCCTATCCCTCATAAAGGTGTGGATGTATCACGGTGCCCGTGATCCCTTGTTTATATTTTTTATGTCAGTCATCCTTGTTTGGCTCTCATTGGTTGCCCTGTGTTTAGCCCACCCAGTATGGCCTTTATGTACTGGGCTCCTACACCCACACATTGCCCTTTTGTGGTGTTCCTGTGCCAGTGCTACGTTTGCTCAAGAAGTTTCCAGTGTACCGACTTGGCTTGCCTGACTACTCTGCAGTGCATGCGCCTGTGTACCGACCCGGATTGCCTGATTATTCTTCTGTGTCCGCTCCTGTGTATCGACCCGGCCTGGGTGATGTTCCTGCTCCTGTGGACCGACCCAGACTGGCTGACGTTCCTGCTCCTGTGTACTGATCCGGACTGGCTGACGTTCCTGCTCCTGTGTTCTTATCCGGCCTGGCTGACGTTCCTGTTCCTGTGCTCCGACTCGGCTGATCTCCGTTTTGGTCCTTGTCGCCTCGGCGACATTCTGATTTCCGGTGCCTTGACTGTCTGGCACCTCTGCACCCACAGGCTTGCCAAGTGTTGTCCCATTTAGGCTCTAAGGAGCTCCTCTGGCCTAGTCCTCAGTTTCAGTTAACTGGTTGCAAGTGTTGCCTCCGTGATTGCACTGGTACATTGCCATTGGTTACGCTCCATTCAGTCTAACCGGTTGCAAGTGTTGCCTCCGTGATTGCACCGGTACATTGCCTTTGGCTCACGCTCCACTCTGTCAAACCGGTTGTAAGCGTTGCCTCCGTGATTGCACCAGTTGCCATTGGCTACACTCCACGCTGTCAAACCGGTTGCCGTGTTGCCTCCGTGATTGCTCCGGCACATTGCCATTGGCTTACGCTCCATTCTGTATAACCGGCTGCAAGTGTTGCCTCCGTGATTGCTCCAGTACATCGCCTTTGTCTTACGCTCCACTCTGTCAACCTGTTGCAAGTGTTGCCTCCGTGTCTGCACCAGTGCTCTCCCTTTACTTCAGTGTACTGGTAACTCTTAGTAGATGCAGACTTTGGCGTGTTTAAGAATCAGCTCAATACCTTCACATATGGGACTGTGTTCCTGCCTTGATGAACTTTAACTCCTACATTGCTGAAACCTGGAAACCTAATCCTCTGCCTGACCCGTGTCAGCATAAACTGTTTGTCTCCTATATTTGTGCGGGACCTGTGTGGGCCTAAATATTACCTGTCGTGTGTCTGTACTATACGTTGTATATTACAGGACCTGTGAGGGTTCTTATTGTATTATTGTATTCAATAAAACTGTGTTTTTTATCCTAACTCTGTGTCTGTGAGTCAAACAAACCATTACAGGATGTTAATAACCTGTGTTGCAGTTGTTGTTGCTGCTTGTTACTCGATACAAGTGTGTGTGGCTGAGTGGGACTTGCAAGCAGAGATGATGATGATGACGACTAACAGGATGACTGTGTACTTTTTGCCATCTTTCCTGGTCCAGGGTCAGATAAAGGGTTGCTACTATCTGGATAGTATTGAAACTCATAGTCATAATGCTCACCAAGCCCAATGACACTGGTGAATCTGGTGCTACTCCCAACAACCTTGGCTACAGGCAGACACTGGAAGGGAGTGCTCGACAGATCCGCTCAATCTCAGGAAAGCCAGAAAATGTCAAATGTCCAAAACAGAGGGGGGAAGAACTGTACACACCAGGAACACTAATGAACAACATCTGGATCTGCATCCTATCGATGTATATATACTGGTGTGTACCAGTTCTTCCCCCATCTGTTTTGGACATTTAACAGTTTCTTTTCTTTTCTTAGATTAGAGTAATATATGTATCAGAAGTGGTATATTCAGTCATTGTCCATATATTTATACATTTTCTTTTTAGAATTCTATATGATTTTTTTAGCTTTCTGGACACAACGTGTGGTCAACCTCATTTTCTCCTCATTGTGATGACTATTATCATTTTCTGATCATAATAGATTGTATAAATAAAGGATCAGATTAGACATACATAGTTAATGGGTATGGTGGTTAATATTAGAGAGCTTAGTTAGGGGTGTATACCACTTTAAACCTTACCTTTACTTTTAACCCTAATGAGAAAAATAGGATTTCAGCTCTTTTCTTGGTAGTTTGTTGAATGAAGAATGTGTGGTTTGCTTTAACGTTGTAGTTCTATTTCGGAAAACCATCAGCTGTAATGTATGTCTTGATTAAAATGATTGGAATGGACGTGACTATATAACTCTGATGTTCTGATGTTGTAAGATTCCTATGATTAAGTGATCTATGATCATAAAATGTGTAAGGCAGATCGTGTTTTCCTGTGTCCTCCATGCCAAATGGAGTGTTTTATATGTTTCAATAAAGAACGGATTTTATTTCAACTGGCTTGACTGGCTTTCCTGAGATTGGGCAGATCTGTCGAGCACTCCCTTCCAGTGTCTTCTTGTCCAGGGTGAGAGTTTCCAATGGTTTTCTCAAACAGTTTATAGACAAGCACATTGCTCCTTTTCAGTGGCAGAAGATGGAGCCTTTGCCTTTCTGCTTACTTTCTTCCCATTTCATCATCTCTCTCACATTCAACTTTATCTGTATCTGAAGAAGAGGAGGTTGCTGTAGGGATATATTCTAGATCTGCATCATCATCATCAGATATCATCCTCAACATCAGCATCCCTGCCACTTATTGCCCACTATTCTTATATTCTTGTAAGCTTTTAGAGGTACAAAATAATGTATTTTTACTTTCACAAAGTTTGCTACTAATTTGAGGATGTGTTTTGGTGCTTGTTTGTCTCACTGTCAGATGCAGCAACTGGTTCAGCTGTACACCCTCCTCCTCTATGCCATCATGAACTCTAGCATGAAGCTTGTTGTCATCTTCATTGTTTTTCTTATATGTTTTTTATGGGTGGTGGTGGAATGTTTTGTGGGACCTTGACAAACTGCATCCTCCCAATCATCATTTATTGCCCATGCATTCCCCCTCCCCCTGTGAGTTTTCTGGACATTACTCAACTACAATTTGTGTTTTTACTCTACAGTACACAACTGATGGAGTGTGAAGTCTTGCCTTAGCCTGCAATAAAATTCTCAATGTCATCCTGTCTATCAAGTCAGCTCACGTCAGGCTCCTAGTCAGCTGTATGTCACCTAATATATTTTTATTTATTTATTTATTTTTGTAAGTTTTCTACCCTATCTTTTCACAGAAAATTTTTCAGCAAACAGGTTAGAGGTAATAGTTTTCACTAGTGTTGAGCGAGCATGCTCGGCCGATGCTCGGATCGGCTCGAGCATCGCTCTGCTCGGCACATGGCGGTACTCGTACGAGTACCGCATGTGCTCGCCCGCCATGTTCGGGTCTCCTCCCCGCACGTTTTGCGGCTGCTGCGCAGCCAATAAACGTGCAGGGAGGCTCTGACATCAGTGTAATGCCAGCAGCCATGTTGGCTGCTGGCATTACACTGATTGGCTGGCCAGAACCCGTGGTCGGCTCAGTCTTAGCCAGGGAGAGCTGAGGATAGGAAGGGAAAGTCAGTGTAGGGAGAAAAAAAGCAAAATTGTGAAAAAAAAGAACCAAAAGTCCTTTTTAGGACTACTGTGTGTGGGGGCAGCAGGTTATTTTGTGTGGGGGGAAAAAAACAACAAAAAAAAAATTTCATATATTCTGTTTAGTGTGCAAAGTTGCAGATTAGAGCACATTCTGTTTAGTGTGCAAAGTTGCAGATTAGAGCACATTCTGTTTATTGTGCAAAGTTGCAGATTAGAGCACATTCTGTTTAGTGTGCAAAGTTGCAGATTAGAGCACATTCTGTTAAGTCTTCAAACTAAAATATCAAAGTCACATATTCCATTCAGTGTGCGTCGCCGCAGTTTAGCAGCACATTCTGTGTACTGTGCAGAGTTGCAGAATAGGAAGAAATACTGTTAAGTCTTCAAACTAAAATATCAAAGTCACATATTCCATTCAGTGTGCTTCGCCGCAGTTTAGCAGCACATTCTGTGTACTGTGCAGAGTTGCAGAATAGGAAGAAATACTGTTAAGTCTTCAAACTAAAATATCAAAGTCACATATTCCATTCAGTGTGTGTCACCGCCGTTTAGCAGCCTATTCTGTGTACTCTGCACAGATGCAGAATAGGAAGAAATACTGTTAAGTTTTCAAACTCAAATATTAAAGTCACATATTCCATTCAGTGTGTGTCACCGCAGTTTAGCAGCCTATTCTGTGTACTCTGCACAGTTGCAGAATAGGAAGAAATACTGTTAAGTTTTCAAACTCAAATATTAAAGTCACATATTCCATTCAGTGTGTGTCACCGCAGTTTAGCAGCCTATTCTGTGTACTCTGCACAGTTGCAGAATAGGAAGAAATACTGTTAAGTTTTCAAACTCAAATATTAAAGTCACATATTCCATTCAGTGTGTGTCACCGCAGTTTAGCAGCCTATTCTGTGTACTCTGCACAGTTGCAGAATAGGAAGAAATACTGTTAAGTTTTCAAACTCAAATATTAAAGTCACATATTCCATTCAGTGTGTGTCACCGCAGTTTAGCAGCCTATTCTGTGTACTCTGCACAGTTGCAGAATAGGAAGAAATACTGTTAAGTCTTCAAACTAAAATATCAAAGTCACATATTCCATTCAGTGTGCTTCGCCGCAGTTTAGCAGCACATTCTGTGTACTGTGCAGAGTTGCAGAATAGGAAGAAATACTGTTAAGTCTTCAAACTAAAATATCAAAGTCACATATTCCATTCAGTGTGCTTCGCCGCAGTTTAGCAGCACATTCTGTGTACTGTGCAGAGTTGCAGAATAGGAAGAAATACTGTTAAGTTTTCAAACTCAAATATTAAAGTCACATATTCCATTCAGTGTGTGTCACCGCAGTTTAGCAGCCTATTCTGTGTACTCTGCACAGTTGCAGAATAGGAAGAAATACTGTTAAGTTTTCAAACTCAAATATTAAAGTCACATATTCCATTCAGTGTGTGTCACCGCAGTTTAGCAGCCTATTCTGTGTACTCTGCACAGTTGCAGAATAGGAAGAAATACTGTTAAGTTTTCAAACTCAAATATTAAAGTCACATATTCCATTCAGTGTGTGTCACCGCAGTTTAGCAGCCTATTCTGTGTACTCTGCACAGTTGCAGAATAGGAAGAAATACTGTTAAGTTTTCAAACTCAAATATTAAAGTCACATATTCCATTCAGTGTGTGTCACCGCAGTTTAGCAGCCTATTCTGTGTACTCTGCACAGTTGCAGAATAGGAAGAAATACTGTTAAGTTTTCAAACTCAAATATTAAAGTCACATATTCCATTCAGTGTGTGTCACCGCAGTTTAGCAGCCTATTCTGTGTACTCTGCACAGTTGCAGAATAGGAAGAAATACTGTTAAGTTTTCAAACTCAAATATTAAAGTCACATATTCCATTCAGTGTGTGTCACCGCAGTTTAGCAGCCTATTCTGTGTACTCTGCACAGTTGCAGAATAGGAAGAAATACTGTTAAGTTTTCAAACTCAAATATTAAAGTCACATATTCCATTCAGTGTGTGTCACCGCAGTTTAGCAGCCTATTCTGTGTACTCTGCACAGTTGCAGAATAGGAAGAAATACTGTTAAGTTTTCAAACTCAAATATTAAAGTCACATATTCCGTGTAAGATGAAGAAGGCGGGTAAAAAGGGACGGGGAAGTGGACGTGATCCTGATAGTTCAGGGCGCGGGTCAGGACGCGGAGAAACTGTGCCTGGTGCCAGAGCACAAGAAAGAAAGACATCCACCATACCTAGCTTCATGTCTCATTTCACAGGGCGTCGCAGGACATCACTCTCGAGGTCCGACCACTGCGAACAGGTGGTCGGTTGGATGTCAGCTGATACTGCTTCCAGTCGGTTAAGCACCACCCTGTCTTCCACCAAGTCCACTCTCAGTAGCCAAGAGTCTGGTCAACATAATCCTCACTCTGATCATCCTTCCTCCCACCATACACGGTCTGGTCAAAGAAGTGATCCCACACTGGGATATAGTGAGGAGCTCGTCTCATCACCAATCCTTCATTTGACCCTCTCTCCAAGCACGCTTGCAGAGGAACATGACATCTTGTGCCCTGATTCACAACCTCTAGAGGGTACCCAATCACAAGAAGATGACAGATGTGAACGGCATTTAAGGTCAAAGGAAGTAGTGGATGATGATGATGATGATGAGACACAGTTGCCATTAAATCAACCACTATTTCCGTCTCAAGACCTTGTTGAGGAGAATGTTATACAGTTGTCAATGACTGAGTATGTGGTGGGATCAAGACATGAGGAGGATGATCAGAGTGAGGAAGTGGAGGAGGACTTGGTGGACGATGAGGTGACTGACCCCACCTGGGAAGGTGTAGAGCCGAGCGATGACAGCAGTCCTGAGGGTGAGCCATCTGCAGCACCGCAACAGGCTGGAAGAGGCAGTGGTGTGGCTACAGAAAGAAGGCGGACTGCACCAAACCGGCCCGCAAATGTTCCACGGAGCACCCCCTTGCGTAAATCTACCTTGCCAAAGGGTAGGTGTTCCGCGGTATGGCGTTTTTTTAAGGAAAGTGCGGACGACAAAAGAATTGTAGTTTGCAACCTGTGCCACACCAGAATGAGCCGAGGCATGAACACTAGAAACCTCACCACCACCAGCATGATCCGACACATGGCATCCAAGCACCGTAATAAGTGAGAGGAACGCCTGGATCGCCCATCTGTGTCTGCAGGCCACACCACTGCCTCCTCTTCCCCTGTTTTCGGTGCCGGCCAATCGCCTGTCGAAGGCGCAGGCCCGCATACCTCCCGCCCTGCACCTGTACCATCTGAAGCACCATCAGCGACCACATCCACTTCCCTGTCCCAGCACAGCGTCCAAATGTCGTTACCCCAGGCATTTGAGCGCAAGAGAAAGTACCCAGCCACCCACCCACAGGCCATAGCACTAACCTCACACCTTTCCAAATTACTGGCCATCGAAATGCTGCCATTTAGGCTTGTGGACACTGAGTCCTTCCGCAGCCTGATGGCAGCAGCTGTCCCTCGGTACGCGGTCCCCAGCCGCCACTACTTTTCCCGGTGTGCCATCCCCGCATTACACCACCATGTGTCCCGTAACATCACCCGTGCCCTGACCAACGCAGTTACTGGGAAGGTCCACTTAACGACTGACACATGGACAAGTGCTTGTGGCCAGGGACGCTACATTTCCCTGACGGCACACTGGGTGAATGTCGTGGAGGCTGGGAGCGACTCGGACCCTGGGATGGCACGGGTGCTACCCACGCCGAGGATTGCGGGCCCTACCTCCATCAGGGTTTCCGCCAGCACCTACGTTATTGGCTCCTCCTCCTCCGTTTCCACCTCCGAATTCTCTACACGCAGCGCCACTCCCCCATCAGCCGGTAGCTGGAAGCAGTGTAGCACTGCAGTGGGGAAGCGTCAACAGGCCGTGCTGAAGCTGATCTGCCTTGGGGACAAACAGCACACGGCCTCAGAGCTGTTGCAGGGGATTAGTCACCAGACCGAGCAATGGCTCTCGCCACTCAACCTGCAACCAGGCATGGTTGTGTGTGATAATGGGCATAACTTGGTGGCGGCTTTGGAGCTCGGCAAGCTCACACACGTACCATGCCTAGCGCATGTATTTAACCCCTTAATGACAGGGGGTTTATTTTTTCCCATTATAGCGAATGACTTCCTGGACTTACCAGGTAAGTCGTCTGTCACTAAGGGGTTAATTTAGTGGTTCAGCGATTTCTAAAAACCTACCCCAATGTGCATGATCTCTTGACCAAGGTGCGCCGCGTGTGTGCACATTTCCGTAAGTCATCTATAGCTTCAGCCGGCCTGTTGAAGCTGCAGCAGCGCTTACAATTGCCAGCTCACCGGCTGCTGTGTGACGTGAGCACGCGCTGGAACTCCACCTTCCACATGTTGGCCCGGCTTTGTGAGCAGCAGAGGGCAGTAGTGGAGTACCAGCTGTTACACGGTCGTCGCCTCTCCGTTCAACTTCCTGTAATCAGAAGTGAGGAGTGGGAATGGATGTCAGACCTCTGCGAGGTTTTACGCAATTTTTAGGAATCGACACAGATGGTGAGCGGCGATAACGCTATTATCAGTGTAACCATCCCACTTCTGTGTCTACTGAAACGCTCGCTGCTCACAATTAAAACCGACGCTTTGCATGTGGAAGAGGTGGAAATGGGGGAGGAAGAGCTTACACAAGGTGATAGCCAGAGCACCCTCACTTCGTCTTCTCAGCGACAATTGGAGGAGGCGGAGGAGGAGGAGGAGGAGGAGGAAGACACGGTTGCCTCCGCTACAGAGGGTAGCCATGGAACTTTAGTTCCATCTCTTCAGCGTGGGTGGGCAGAAGAGGAGGAAGAGGATGAGGATATTGAGAGTTATCCTCCTGGTGAGGACAGCGAAATCTTGCCTGTTGGTACTCTGGCACACATGGCTGACTTTATGTTAGGCTGCCTTTCCCGTGACCCACGCGTTGTACGCATTTTAGACAACACGGATTACTGGGTGTTCACCCTTCTGGACCCCCGCTACAAAGAGAATTTCTCATCTCTCATTCCTCCGGTGGAGAGGACAAGCAAAATGGTGCAATACCAGAAGGTTCTTGTTGAAAAATTGCTCCAAAATTTTCCATCTGACAACGCTGGCAGCAGAGTACGTGCTACCTTGGCCAACCGAGAAGGGGAGAAAAGGGGAGCACACAGCAGTTCCGACAAAGGCAGGGCAACACTCTCCAAGGCGTGGGACACCTTCATGACACCCCGCCAGCACCCTCACCCTGATGCGCAGCCTAGTGTCACAAGGAGGGAAAAGTTTTGGAAGATGGTGAAGGAGTACGTAGCAGACCGTGTCAGCGTCCTCAATGATCCCTCTGTGCCTTACAACTACTGGGTGTCCAAGCTGGACACGTGGTATGAACTGGCACTCTACGCCTTGGAGGTGCTGGCCTGCCCTGCCGCCAGCGTTCTGTCTGAGCGGGTATTTAGTGCTGCTGGTGGCATCATAACAGATAAGCGTATCCGCCTTTCCACCGACAATGCTGATAGGTTGACACTTATAAAAATGAACAAGGCCTGGATTTCCCCTGACTTCTCCACTCCACTGGAGGAAAGCCCCGGGGGAACATAAACTCACTTTATATATGTTATTTACAATGATGGGAATACTCTGTATTCCCATTCACCCCTTCCACCCAAAAAACGGGTATATGGTTGACTCTTAATCTTCTCATCCTCCTCCTCCTCTTCCATATGCCCTGTGCTATAATTTTTATATAGGGCCAGCTAACCAGCGGGCCCTGTGATATAATTTTTATATAGGGCCAGCTCACCAGCGGGCCCTGTTTGACAATTTTTATATAGGTCAGCTAACCAGCGGGCCCTGTGATATAATTTTTATATAGGGCCAGCTCACCAGCGGGCCCTGTTTGACAATTTTTATATAGGTCAGCTCACCAGCGGGCCTTCTCATATAATGTTTTATTGGGTCAGCTCTCTAACGGGCCCTCTCATATAATGTTTTATAGCGTCAGCTCACTAGCGGGCCTTCGCATATAATGTTTAGGATGGTCAGCTCTGCAGCAGACCCTCACCCATAATGTTTTAGATGGTCAGCTCAGCGCACGTTTCCCTCTTAATCATGGCCTCAGTTCAATAAAATCAAGGAAATTTTTGGGAGAATTTGCCTCTGCGCACGTTTCCCTCTTAATCATGGCCTCACTTCAGAAAATCAAGGAAATTTTTGGGATAATTTGCAGATAATATACAAGTAAATATACAGCAAATATTGTTTGGTAACAATTTTTCGCCTAAAGTCGTTTTTATTTTCCTTTTTGTGTGTTTTATGGTCAGTCTGTAAAAATGGCGTACTACGGGCGAAAGATCGTTCCCAGCAGCAATGTTGGAGTCCAACATGCATCCAGACATCCTCCCTATGCGGTCCCTGAACCATTTCTGTGGTGTTTCCATCATTTTCTTCCCTTTTCCTATGGACCAGGCACCCTCCCCTCATCAGAGCAGGGGGTGCCTGGTGTAATGCTCGAGTCCTCCCATTGACTTCAATGGGGCTCGGGTGCTCGGCCGAGCACTCGAGCCTCCGGGGGTGCTCAGTCAGAGCACCCGAACACCCGAGCATTGGGGTGCTCGCTCATCACTAGTTTTCACCCATCCCTACCTGGCCCATTTTTCCTACTGGAAAAACCTCAAACCTTTTTTGGTATTTTGATCTTTTTTAATGTTCAGGATAGCCTTATGCCAATTCCATGCATGCTTAAATTTCCATTCTCTCCTCCAAAATAAAGATTCCTATATTGTTGAAAATTGTATATGTGTGTATACTGATTGAATTGTACTCTGGCTACTATTTGTGTATTCTGACTCAAAATACACTATTAGCATTATTAATGTATTTTTTAAAATTACATTAGTAAGCAACACACATTGTGATGATGACAATACATTTTAAAATTCATCACTCAACAACATAAATTAATAGATTAATGTTTGACTTTAAAGCTGTGAATGGTCATGAGCATATCATGATGAATAAGAAGAAATGTTAGCGAAATGATATGCAGTATGTGTTATTCCAATATAACATAACATTATTTGTCATTCATTCATCAATGATCATACTGCTGGACCCAGTTGTCATAGATGATGCTTCTCTGTCATGTCTTTTTTTTACACTTCTGCTACACACACTCATATGATTGTAGATGCCGGTTCATTTAAAAAAAAAAAAAAAAAATTAGTCTGAAAATGCTGTTGCAGGATAGAAATGTCCTATGATCATTAAAAATATAACTAAATGCACCAAAAACCTGCTCTTACTGCACTTTTAGTTTTGGGCAGCTAAGGCTTCCACAGAAGAATGCTGGGTCATTATTCCGAGCCTAGAACATAATTATCCTGCAAGTATCCTGTAACCATCAAACATTCACTGGTGTCCACTCCTTAAAGTAAGGTAGTATTCAAGTGTATCCATTCCCAACCAATATTCTGGGAGCACGTCCCATACAGATATGCGAGTGCGACTACCACATCCATCATAATTGTTAGACTTCCAAACCTGATACTCATTAATTGCTTTCTGTGATGATAAGTGTTTCCAAAAAGGGACTTAAAATTTGTCCAAATAGAAACAAGGTCCCCCAGTCAGGCCTTTTAGGTTTGGATATGTTGCTTATCCTTATACAATTTAGGGAAACATAGACATATTTGATGTTCATAAAGGAAACTTCTTCCTTAACAATTGTTTATGCCTTCCATAAAACACCAAAATATGCTCAAATGCCAAACCAAAAACCCCTGCTCAGTGAATGAATTTATGACTCTTGCCACTTCCAGCTAAATCCGAGTTTGTGTTTGTGCAACAGTGGTAGCAAACTTGATTGTAATTGTTCCTAAAGAAAATATTGTTTCACTTTTTGTTATCTGCAAAACTAGTATTATGTGCCCTTCAACTCTGTGTACTTTAAGAGGTTCTGATACCAGTGCTAGTTGTTACATCTCTGATGTGTGACAGATGTGTCTACCAATAAGACTTGAGGTTGTGCTTCAGTTGAGATCTCATTAAAGATGTGCCTAGATATGAAACGTCATTCACGTTCCTCAAATATTTTTTTACAAAGAAATGATATAACAACATGTTTAGCTTTTGGATCATGAATGAAGCATTTCTGTCCTGTAGATGTCATAGATTGAGGGGTTTCTGAGGGATGACTACCACTACTTTTACTATTACTACTACTGCCGCTACAGGGCCTGAATGTTTCAATAGTACTAGTAGTAGGTGCCATTTGTGCTGCACCTGGAACAACAACAGAAGCACTTAAAGATAGGATTGCTGATGTTGACCTCGGTTGTTGCTTAGTGAATAGTAGTGAGTATGACTGATTGATGGCTGATTATGATAATTGTGTACTTTAGATCTGTTTACTTGTTTAGATTTTCAAGTAAATCACTCAGACATGCATATTTCTCATTTTCAGTGTGGAAATTGAGCCTTTTCCTATCAGATACAGCTAATTAGTAGGGATGAGAAAAAACTTTTGCCTCAAATCGAAATTGGAGAAATATGGGCACTTTCCACTTGACAAAAAATTTCCAGCGAAAAGTGCCATTTTCTTGCTTTTTTCGCCTAGTTCCTTGCATTGAAATCAATGGGAAGAAAAAATTTTCTCTACCACTACTTTTCTGCAGCCAAATACAAGGGTATCAGGCTCTCACAGCATGTCACTCTGTGTTTGTGAGAGGAGAAAGCAGCATTAGGCAAATAAAGGGGAAATGAAGCTTAGTTTAGGGAGTCTTTTAGGTAGGACATTTGTCCTCTGTATTAGGGGAGTCTGGAGGCACTCTGGGGGAGAGGAAGGAGGTTGATCCCAAATTCCCCAAAATTTGGTGTGACTGACTGTCAAGACACAGGCAGCTGGGGTCCAAATTGCTTGCTGATTTTGCTTTTATTGTCTCTGTGCTGGTTGTTGATTTTGTGTTTTAGTTAGATATTTTTCTTTTTTTTTTACTAACTCTGATAAGATAGGGTGGGCAACTTAAAAAAATAAAAACAAAATAAAAAAATACATAAATAATTAAACAAATAAATATATTAGCTGACTGGGAACTCTGTGACTGAAGCAGACTTGATGGACAGCAGAGAACATTGAGAATTTTGTTGAGGGCCAAGGCAAGACATCACTCTCCATCAGTTGTGTACTGTAGAGAGTAAAAACACACACACTAGTTGAGTAATGTCTAGCAAATGCTCAAACGGAAGGGGGAAAGGTAGAGCAGTGCAGGGACTTGGGAGTAAAGTAGTAGTTCAAAAACTATCTGCAACAATGGTTGCAGCAGCATGTGCAATAAATGATGATGATCCCTCTCCTCCCGGGGTGGATGCAGTTTGTCAAGGTCCCACCAATCATACCACTCCAGTCCCCCCACCACCACTATCATACACATCTGCCACATTGTAGGATGTATTTTATTTTTTAATCACTTGACATCATAATGAATATGTGCCAGTGTCACTTAAGCAGGAAGTAAGTCTTGTAGGCAAAGAACAAATGCACTCTGCATGCTAACACATTTTCCAGGGTATATGTTGCTGTAGGACTCACAACTTTCACTTCCAGCTACTTATTTCTCCACTACAGCCCTCAGAAGAAGTAATATTGTGCTGGGAAATGTTGGCCCATAGGAAAAATAGGAGAAAAATGTGTTGAATAGGCAACAACTGTGTTAGAATAGGAGAAAAAGTTTTGAAATAGGTAAAAAAAAAATGCTGGAAAATGTGAAAATGAGGAAAAGTTTGCTTTGGAGAAAAGTAGAAAGCTTTAGCAAAAAAATAGAAAAATCGTCAAATTTTCATGAAAAAGTCATGTGGGAAATTTTCACCCACTCCATTGCCCTCAGTCTCTATGTCATCTGTATCAGAAAAAGAAAGGGTCAAGTGTGGGGAACATATTCTAAATAAATATGATCATCATTATTATCATCATCATTAATAATTAGCAGCATGATGCAAATTCTCTTCCTTCCTACTACTTTTTAGATTCTTGTAGGTTTTTTAAAGTCTGAAAAAATTATCTGTACTTTTCACCTTAGGAAGATTTATAGAATATTGACAACTAGTTTGCTGCTGGGTGTCAGAGTCACATGAATTATGTAGCAGTTAGTCTCACTGCTCAATCCTCATCCTTCTCCTCCTCCACAATGATAGTAACACTGGAATATAAATCATCGGTGTCCTTAGTGTTGAAAACATTATTACTACTACTAAAGGTGGAACTTTTTTATCACTTTTATGATCATCCTCCACAAGAGGAAGAGGATGATCATAATAATTTACAGCACAAAATGCAGCAGCCACAGATGCAGTCAGTTTTTGTAGTACAACTTTAATACCACTAACATGTACATGAACTCCTCCTACTCCTTTCTCCTGACCCCTGCCACGTGTGGTGGACATAGTGATTGTAGCATAGTGTTGATTTTTATGGTAAGTGCACAGAGGAGATGTTAGCATTTGAAGTGATGTTTTGTCTTTTGTCTGTCTGAAATTAGAGTATGATGTATGCCTTTAGTGTCAGTCACTGTCACTCTGAGTCTCATCTCAGGTGAAGGTTCCCTATACTGTATGTTTAAATATATTTTGTTTCACTTTATATTATATTTTACACTGTCCCTGTTACTCTGTCATTGTCACTGTCTACAAATCACACATGCACACTCCCTGAAACTGTCCAGACTCCAGAGAAATGGATAGCACCAATACACTTTAAATCAAAAATGCCCAGTTTCCCCTTTCTGCCTGTCTACCTCTACACTAGTAGCTAGTCATAATTTCCACAGCTTTCTCTTTTTCTCCAAAGGACTGACATGTTAATATTTGTAGTAAGGCACAGGACAAACCTGTATCTCCAGTATGTCATGCTATACTTGTTGTCTGTCTGTTCTTGAATGCATCATGCATTATGTCTGTGGTATTTGACTTTCAATCATTCTCAGTCTTAGATGGCTCATCTTCCTGTCTGTGTATGCCACTCTTTAGTCAAAATGTTTTTTTAACTCTCCTTTTACCCTTCACAACCACACTACACTCACCCCATGTATCAAGAGAAATTGTTGTAACATAAAGCAAAACCAGTTCCCTGACTTTGTCTGTCTGCCTCTACACTAGCTAGAAATGTACATCAGCTTTCTCTCCCATGAACAGACTGACAACATGCAGTAAATTGACACCCTCTTTTATACTGGTGAGTTAGAAGAGAAGGAATATATCAGGGAAGCTCTTTATGTGATGTGGAATTACATTTTTATTATTAATTTCATTATAATGAAACATGCAAGAAAAAGAGGGAAAACTGGACATTCACGGGAATTTCTA
The DNA here is from genome assembly GCA_037306005.1 of Rhinophrynus dorsalis. Classification (NCBI taxonomy): domain Eukaryota; kingdom Metazoa; phylum Chordata; class Amphibia; order Anura; family Rhinophrynidae; genus Rhinophrynus; species Rhinophrynus dorsalis. Next base: position 379,183,634 of record CM074719.1, read on the forward strand.
TTTCCTACACATTTTGCTTTGAAGGTGAAAGCTTTCATCCATCTTACAACACCACTCTTAAAGAGCTTACGCTATATTTGAGGAACCATCTTTACCTATGGGTCAAATTTAATAAAATTGTGCATGAAAATGGCAGAGTAAACGTGTATTTTAGCAAACTGCTATAAACTCTTTGCTAAATGAAAAAAGTTTTTGCTTTAAAAAAAAGTCATATTGTATCCAGAATGGTTGCATATAAAAATATTTACAGCTTTAGATGCATTGGTACATTTTATTAACATTCATTTTTTCTAAAAGCAATAAAATGCTTTCTATCAGCAATGAAAAGTTTCAGTAAACAATGTGTATGTTCATGGACACAACATACATTTATCTCATTATTTATGACAAATGCAGTCTTAGCCGCTATTTGTTTTGCTTTTGCTCCTTTTAAAAGTAATTCTACCCCTACATGTATTCCATCAGATTAACTACAGTAGAAGCAAATGATTCCTTCATATATAGCAGATAATAAACAGTACTAATAAATACATTGTCAATGTATGGAACTCATATTTGGCATATATAGTGTTGTTGTTGTGTCATTACCAATTTCCAATCTTCTGCATTTCTGCTGCAATCTTCTTAGATGAAGGGCATAGTGTGGTTCCTATGGGGCCTGGCCCACATCTGTATCAGCCATATATTATTGGTTTTCCCAGTTTTGGGTCAGCTAGGGTTTGAAGATTGTGAAGAAAATCCTAACCTCTAAATTTGCTCATGTAAACAATCTACAGACCAAAGTGCAGCAGTTTGGATGTGTTTGTGGTTAACAAATCATTCTGCATTGGCTTGCAATGTAACACAAACTGTTTTGTTAGTCATCTGTCTGAATAAGCCCATAGACATCAATTTACTACATTCAAATGCAATTAATGCAGTGTTAGAGATTCTACATTTAAGTTAGTCATGTGAGCAGGGCCTTAAAGTCCAGAATCCTGTTGAAAGACAAGAAAATATAATGGTATAATACTCTGCAGACTTCTGTAATGGTAATGATGCATTTTGCTGATTAACATGTCAATACTGAAATAGGTGGTTCCAATCCATAAAGGGCTTCTTCTATGCTGTTAATACCACCCATATACATTCAAAGATTATGACCTGAAAGTAAAATCATACTCTCACTCAATAATTTATTTTACAATTAAAAAATGTAAACCAACAATAATGTACAGATGCAACTAACATTGCTATCATTTTTTTAACAAACTATTTTATTAATAAAACCAAACAGGAGAGCATTACAGGACAGATGTACAGTAATGAAACATGTTTGTCAATTACACAGCTTCAGTAATAACAGGTGGCATAATACTGAATGATATAATCAGCAAGATTGAAGTGCCAGTATATAACATATTGTGTGGATGAGTGTCCCATAGTTATCTTTCAGAGAAAGAGAAAGGGCAGGTAAAGTGGCCAGGGAGGTGCATGTTGAGATAGCCAGAACTCAAGCATGAACCCTGAGTCCGGTGGGGTGAGGGGGCATGGAGAGAGACAGTAAGGGGGGGAAGGGAAATAGGGTAGGGGAGAAGGGGAAAAGAGAAAGAAGGCAGGGGGAGGAAAGCAGGCAGGATCACTATAATCGATTCCCCAGCCACAGAGTGGTTTGAGGTCTAGCCAGTGAGTCCACATGAGGAAGAGTTAGTGGTCAGGTGCCAGGAGGTCCTGTGTAGCTAGGCAGCTAACATAGCGGAAGGCGTGTATGAGAGCCCTTTGTTATGGGAGGGGTAGGGTTAGAAAAATTTCTTCCTATCCAATTCCTTATTCTGAAGCGCCAAATTGTATTGAAGGGTGGCGAAATGGGGGCTCAATCATAAGGATAAGATAACCTTAATCACAGTCATGATGACAATGTCCAGCAATTGGATAATAACTTTAGGTGGGGAGTTCGCAAGGTCATAGATACCAATGAGGAAGAAGGCAGTAGGGGCATGAAGAGGGATGTTTAGTGCGGAGTTGATAAACTGAAGTGTGTTGTGCCAAAAGGTGGAAACGTGTAAAAAAAGAGTAGAGCATATGAAATAGAGAAGCAGTAGTGGATGAGCACTTAGGACAAAGATCAGAGTCCGAGACACTCACAATTGTGGCCAAATAATTGGGGAGTTATGACCTATGTAGAAGGCGATAGGAAATGTCTTGAAAGTAAGAGGCCGGGGAACTAGTCAGGAGTCTTTGAAAACAAGTCAGGACGATGTCAGTCATCGCAGAGGGAATATCTGTGACCCAGTTAATGAGGCCTCGGGTTTGTGTCGAGTAGTCAGTAGGGTTTAGCAAGTAGTTATAGATGGAAGCTGTACCAATCTTAAGTATGTGGTCCCCTCTTAGCAAATTATCAAAGGTATTGTGAGTGAGTTGAGGCTGCGGTGATGGAAGCAAGGATTGGAAATAGTGCTTAGCCTGAATATAGATGAAAAGGTGGTGAGGCAGAAGGTGATATTTAGCCTGAAGTTCTGGAAAGAATAGAGGACAGAGGTTGCAGGGTCCACTAGATTTCCGACATGGGTCAACCCATGAAATGCCCAAAAAGCTAAACCTGCTGTCTGGGTAGCCTAGCCAAAAGGATGGATTATTGAGAAAGGGAAGGAATATAGAAACGTGTTTGGATTGTATAGCCTCTGTCAAATTCTGTCATTTTTTAAAAAATGTTTTTAATGTATATGAGGCTCATATAGAAAATCTCATCAAAGTCATGTTTTACATTGGAACCAGGTGGCATATGCCTGCAACTAAAGTAAATAATGAATTACATAATTCTATAAAATATAAATGACCTAAATGTAATGTGAAATTTCCAGAATCTTAGAATTAACCCATTGGTTTCTGGAGATGTTTCCAATGCATTTTTGGCAAAGTATCAGAAATGTCTCTAGCACCAAATGACTTAAAATATAAAGCAATTGAGGTTACATGTGTACACCATATATACTGAAGCTGATCTATTTAGAAAAACTGTGGAGGATATATTAATTTAGATAGGGGTTTCAGCCAGGTATGTTAGCAAGAATTGCCTGTGTGTGACTTATCAATGGATCAGTTTTTTCCCCTTTCTTCATATCCACCAAACCCACAGAGTAACTGATTACCACCAATATTCCAATCAAGCAACTCCAGGTCATTCTCTTTGTTTGAACTAAAATCATTAAAATAGTAATTAAAACTGGTCAGGGCGTCATGGTGCATCTGTTACTCCAATACAGTCCTGCATGAACATTCCTCCTTAACTGTATTAGTGCTCATCTTTGTTCACCTTAGACGGAACACAGTCAGTCAACCAATAAAGGTCTCATATTCACTTTTCTAGTCTCACAATTAACACAGAATCATCATTTCCAAACCATTAAAATACACAATTATGGAGAACAATGATATAAACTACTACTGAGCAATTTGACAAAGTCTAGTTTTCAGCCTCACTGCAGACTTTTACAATTATGATTACAATTAAAACATGTAGGTAAGATATACAACAACATCATATGCTAATGACCAATGTTTGTACTCCTCCAATGAAAACATAATTTTTATTGCATATGGTAATGTGAGACCTGTAATGTAGTGGTGTATTTATCTCCAAAGTTCACCAGACAGATTTACCTCCATATTGAACCTTATTGCATCACACCCATGGACTAATTCTGGACCAACCCGACTGTATCAGTCTGGAAAAATAACAATTTCCAAAATATCCACTGATTTAACCCTTGATTACAAGAGCAATCTCCAACACATTGCTTTGTAATACATTGTAGACCTGTCTGACATTTATGAGAATAAAAGCCTAAATTAAATTTAAATTTTCCTCTGTGATGAAGTTGATTTGTCCAAGAATTACTCCAGTTCATCTTAGTACATCAGCCTCACTGTAAATAAATGCAAAGCATGTGTTATAATAAAGTGTAAACCATAATGATCTGATGGGATTATGGATAGAAATAGGCAATACACATTTTCATGGTTTTCAGAAACTAGAAGTTTTCTTTGTTGAAGATGAAATGAACTCCTCTTGGATCAACATTGGAGTTTGCAATGCACTGCTTACTGAGTGTCTCGGCAAGGTTCTCTGGTCCACAAAGGAACACACCCACTCTAGAGCTTTATAGAAAAATAATGTGAAAAAAAATCTTATTTGTATTGTATCATATAATTCAATAGAAGCATTTATACTTAGTCATCAACCTCTAGTTACAACTTAACAGCAAAAATCATAGGGCGAGATGTTCACAAAGTGGTGGTAAATGAAATTATCTGTAATCAGAATAAAAAAGTTCTTAGACCGCGAGCCGTCAATTCTCAGACATGTTTCCGTCATTTTTTGCATCCAATTCTGCCATATCCGTCAAAGGGAAAAAGCAGTCTTAAAAGTGGGCGTGGTTTAATATTCTGTCATAATGTAAGGTATTTTCAGAAAAAAATATTTGTTTGAACGTCATTTTTTTGTCTGATTAACATCACTTTTTTCCGACATAATAAAAATGGTCTAAACTTGGAGAAGAAAAATGAAAGTACTGTGAAGCAATTTTTCGCTTCAAAGACAAAAACAGTCTTTGTTTCTTTGAAAAATTTAGTTTCAAAGACAAAAAAAGTCTTTGTTTCTTTGAAAAGTTTTGCTTCAAAGACAAAAGCAAAGACAATTTTTAAGATCAGAATTTTTAACGGCAATGTTCAATGAGATCTTCTTAACTTCATTTTTAATTCTTTAGATGAATTTTCAAACTTGACGGATTTACTTCTGAAAATATGTCCTTCTTTTGCCACCAACTCATGATCTGACAAGTTTTTCATTATGATGACTTTTTGAACATCTCACCCATAATGTATATTTAACATATTGTCATTAAAAATATAAACATTTGTTTTCTTTAATATATAAGGGTACTGAATGAAAAGAGATGGCAAAGGAATAGGTCCACTAAAGTATATTTACTATATAAATATAATCTAAGCCATGGATGGGCACCCTGGGACCCACTAAGTGTTAAAGACTACAATTCCCATCATCTAATCTAAGCATACTATTCCTTTAACCCTTTGAGTTCCAGAGGGGTACACAACACATTGTAAAGCAATGTTTTGTGTACTCCTCTGGCACTCAAAGGTTAACCCTATGAGAACCTGACTGTGCCCAACACATTTCAGTTTCACTGTTTAGACACTTTCATTCAATTAGTTAAAATGCCATTTTCTGTAGCTCAACATGTATAAGTAAAAAAATATCATGAAGCTGATTTCTGTAACTGCCATTTACAGTGCTGGATATCAGTCAGCAACCTCCTAGCTCTCAAATTGTGAGGAGAGCTTCAACTTTGCTGACAACTCCCATATTAGATATACATCCCTGGAGGTTTATACATTAAGGAGAAAAAGGAGAGAGACATCACATGCCAGAGAAAGCTCTCAAAGTCATATAAGAAGCTTCATATAATAACATTGAGTTAGGAGATATTTCTCTCACTAGAATCACATTGTGTACCTTCTCTCATGTTAGTGGGAGATGTATAGAGTACATTTTTTTTATCCTGTGATGTGATATAGTTCACTTGCATCTACATCTCTGACCCCTGCCTGTTTCTCACCATGTTGGACGAGGTGAGCGGATGAGAGTGGAGCATCAGAGATGTAAGTGTATGTGAACTATATCACATTCCCAAGTTATTTAACAGTAAATCTCCACTACACATGTTTGGTTTGACATGCCAATTCTGTTCTGTTCTCCTTGTCACTGAACCCTTATATGGCAGTGGTTCAAGTAAGAGACAGCCCTCCAGCAGAAGAAAGTTTATGCAATTCATGTTACCCCCTTACAGACCAGAGGGTTGTGCAATGTGTTGTACATCTCTCTGGTCCTTAAGGGATTAAGCACAACTCCTTTACTACTACTTGCAGTGCCACAGGGGTATGCAATGCACATCCTTATGGCATAAAAGGGTTTTTGGCATCATCTTCACTCCTCCAGTGGACAAGTGGGGAGCAGATAATGCTCTCAGACTTCAGGGTTGTCTAACTGCTGGCAGTATATAAGGCAGGCATCCCTTCTGCATCACAAGAAGTTACACAACCCTCCATGCAGGAATCCCCTCTACCCTTTGTATACCTAAGGTTTAGTGCATATGGTGATGTGTGTCTACATTACCAAGGTGATGTGCTCACCACACATCACCAGGGCGAAATGCTTGCTGTATGCCCTTGAATCTGTTGCTTAGTGGAGACTGAAATGGAAATTTGACTGTGATCACTTGTCCACATAGTTTGGTGGCAGACACGTTTGGCACTACAGTTGTTAGAGACTAAAACTTCCATCAACATCCAACCAGCCAATAGCTGTTTGGAATGAAGGTAGTTGTAATCTCCAACAGATAGTATGTGGAATGTTGCTGATCCCTGATGTAGTGTATAGGTTTTTTGTTATAGCTCAGTGTTCTGTTTATTGTGCAGTAGAGAATATAGTGTTTCTGATATCTTATTATTTGCCCAGAAGTGCTGCAATCAATGACAAATATTAGTCAAGTATTAACAAACATTAGTATATTTTTGTACACTACTAGGAAGTGAGATACTCTTTGAAAGCAGGGTAATTTCTATGTGGACTGTTCGTTACCTATGCCAACACTGGACGTGTCAGCCTTGCTTATAACCCAGATTATGGGAATAGCCTCTATCTGTGGTGTATCCTTGTACTTGCTAATTGATAAATGAGTGAATGCAATCCTAGAAATAATTTAGCCATTGATACATCAGAAAATGGATAATATATCAGGAAGTAAACTGATTGCACATTTAGCCATGAACTATTAAATAAATACCCTACTTGTCTTACCTGCAAAAGGAATAAATATCTAATGCCTCAAAAACACATACTCTGGGCTGGGAATATCCAGAAATGCCAATGCATCAGGAAGTCATTCCAAAACAGTCAGCACATAGGGTCATTAAACGTTATCTAATTCTATTTTTTTTTTTTTTAATCTCCAATCTATTGATAATATGAAGGTATGTAGGCCTCATTAAGTAATAACATTTAGGCGATCAAGTCTTGTTTTCCTTCTGCACACTCATGCTCTCTTATCAAATATGATGGATTTGGAGGGGTAACCAGAAGCTGGAAGCATGTACAGCACGAAGGGCTTAAAACATTACATGACCAGGTCATCCAGATGCTGAATCATGAGGATGGAGAGAGACCACCATGCTATTTATATGGTACAAAATTTACGTTTTCCGATATGTGTTGTTAAGGTTCCTTTTAAAGTATGTCTTGGAGTGCAAATAGTGTATAATGTTGAATGTAACAGATAAACATAAATGGTATACCTTTGGTGCTTACTGCCAATCGTTTTAAACTCATTTTCCCAGTTTGGTCTACCATACAAGGTCTTCTGCTTCAGGCCTGTAATTACATCTTTCTCTTGGTCATGATGCAATGAAAAAGCAGTGGCCTAAGGGTAAATACATTCCAAAATTAAATAATATCTCCAGCAATTTTGGCTACTATTTTATATCAGTGCTATTGACATCACTTCAATGTGCATTTTATGACAAATATCTAGCACTTGACATTTTAAATACATTATTGACACAATATTGTACTTTAAAGCCTTTTGGAGTTAGAGACTTTGCCAATGCATTTTTAAACAATGTACTTGGGACATTTCTAACATATGGACAGGAAACAAGATAAAATTGTCACAGTGACATCTGTGCGCCTGCGCTGTCAGTCCCTTTCAGAGCCACTTGGCTCCAAAAGGGACTGACAGCTCAGGTGCACGGACAACACTGTGACGAGGTGTCCGTGCTTCCTGCTCCTGTGTGCCTTGGAAAAACGGCAATATCTTTGGAACCAGGTAATATTTCTGGCGACTAGCGCTACTAAGCAGCTAGTCGCCAGATGAAGACTGCATTCATGTAAACTTATTGCGGGGTGGTAGTTCCCCTTTAAGTACAGTGATTAAAATCTTTGCTGTTTTCACCAGCTGGAAAAAATTCTTCACCATTTTTTCAATGGCTAGAAATCTTTTGCCCCTTGATTAACGTGTTTTTCGCCTTTTCACTATAAAAACCTGCCATTTTCCAGGAAGTGAAACACGATAGAGGCAGCTACAGAGTAAGATAGATGTGCTTTGCTATTCTGCTGTGAGTTAGTAGCAAAATTGAGGCAAGAGAGGAGAGGCTCATAGTGACTATCACTATGAGCAAGTTTAAGAATAATAAAAGGAGGAGCTGGAAGGACCCTTATTTGTCCAGTGAGTCTGAGGAGGAGGAAGTGACCACTACAGAATCAATGCTGGCCAGTCCCCCTAAATCACCCATAGGGATCTTAGGGAAATTAATCTCAAAGGAGGAAGAAGAGGGTAGTAGTGAGAGCAGGACAGGTCAGCTGCCTGTGCTTGCTGCCTGATGTGCTGTGCCTGCTGCAAGTGCTGCCCCTGCTGACACCAGTGCTGCTCCTGCTGCCACCACTGCTATACCTGCTGCTAGTGCTGATCCTTCTGCCAGTGTGTCTTGTAATTCTCAGGAGATGGGAAGGAGAAGATGATGCCAAGAGTCACAGAAGGGAACCCTAAGTCACAATTGCCATCTCCAAGCAGTCCCGTCAGTAGTACTACTACTAAGAAGGTCCACTATCATGAATAGAGTGTTAGGAGTGAAGGAGGGGGTGATCATCATATTACTAGTGACTGTGAGAAGGAAGACTCAGGGGCTGAACTTGAAGTGGTTGGTGTTAGTGGTAATAACAGTGATGGTGAAGCAGGTGGTGAGATTAACATTAGGGGAGTGGTAAGGGAAGCAATGCAGAGCATCCAGACTAGTGGTCAAGGGAGCCCACACCATTCCCCTGACTCTGGGGGTCCCCTTCCCCCCATGGCATTGTCCAGGTGGAACATTATCCTGACGAAGGCAGAATTGTTGCCTAGCAGCAATAATACCACCACAACCAAGAGCACAGATCAGCTGCCTGTACCTTTTGTTAGTGCTGCCAGTCTGCCTTCTTCAGGTTACCAAGAAATGGGAAGTGTGACATTAGGGAATCCTCTGTCACATTTCTCATCACCTCCTCCAACCAGTGAGATGCCTGTAATAGAGCAGAAGCAGCATGGAGTGACTGGTGTGGTGGTGATGATGATGGTGGAGAAGCTGGGGTGGAATAGACATTGATGGCCTTTTTAGCCCAAACTGAGAAGGGATGGGACACAGGGATGAAGATGAGCATCACCACCACCACAATCAGCAGTGAGCTTTTGAGATTTGCAGTTTGCAGATTTGCTACTGCTGAGTTGCAAGGGCAGCAGGATGCTGGGGAGCAGGCTAGTGTGCCACAGACCACTGTGGACAGAGTGGGAATGGGTTCAACAAGTGATGCAGGACTATGACAGGTTCCACTTGCCAGCCACAACAATACTTCTGGTCCTACTTGCAGTGTTGATTCTGAGGCAGTAGCAGCAAGAGCAGCAACATCATCCTCTGCCCCATCCAGTGAAGGGGAATGTGGAGGACAAGAAGACAAAGGCCATTCTTCTCCAGCTTTTCCCTCCCCCCCTGAAGTCATGGGTGTGGGACTATTTTTCTCTTGGGGCAGGCACAGTGTAATCATTAATGATGGTACTGTGTACAATTTCTGAGAAGTCAGTGAGAAGGGGAAAGGAGGGAACACACCTTGGCACAACTGCCCTGATAACACACATGAAACACAGACACCATGACATTTATGTGAAACATGTTAAAGCCAAACACCTACCACAGAAATCAAGCACCGCTCTTGCTGTACCCAATGACTCCCCATAAAGGCAACAAGAGGTGAGGCGGAGATCAAAGAGGAGGATGAATAGAGCAAACCAACCATAGGCTGAAAGTTTGGTGATGAGGAATATAACTATCTTGTTATCACCTTCTTGCTCTAGGGTAACTACATCTTCTGCCAATCCACCTTATTCATCTTTACCTCCCACGCCAAGTGATAACCACTCTGTAGATGTTAAGATGTGGCAGTTCGTGTCCACCCATTGCACACTGTGTGGTGCAGGAGAATTGCAAGCAGGGTATCAAGCACAATCTGAGGGGATTCCAACCCTTGGAATATGCTAAGCTGGTTGCATGAAGGGTTCATTATTACTATTATACTTCCCAGTTATTCTCTTATTTATGCTGTGCACATTGCAGTTGCTGATGTGAGAGGCATAGTTCCAGCTCTTAAGAGAAAAATTTATATTTTAAACACTCCTATGATTTTGGAGGAAGGGCAGGTGGAAAAGCATTATTGGCCAATTTCTTCTTTTATCCACATATACCTAAAGTGGTGAGGGTTAGTTATGGTGCTGCTACTGCCACAGGCACACACTGGAGCTAGTCATGACAAGTGGAACCTTCATCACCCATGTTACTGCTGTTGTTGATCCCATTGCAGCAGTCGCAAATTCCGCATTTACATCAGGGCATTTGACAATGGCCAGTGGCCAACATGACATGATCTGCTGGCACTAGGCCAGTAAGGCATTTTTTTTCTCAGTGCTTGTGCTTTAAAACAAACAAACAAGACCTACAAATCAATGTTTCCTTAGGTCTTGTGCCAAACAAGTCTAAGTCCTACAAATTAATGTTTCCTTAGGGCTTGGGCCTCTAACAATAAATTTTACAAATCATTCTCTACAAAATACAGTGGCAGCTTATGTCAGGGGGTTCCTGTTTCTATCACTTTACATACAAATTTCTTATTTTATTTTATTTATGTTTTTTTTTAACTAATCCCTCAATACCAGTCAACAACCCCCCCAAAACAAATTCCCTTTTCAACTGATTCTTTCTCCAATCACCACCCACCAACAAAGGCACACTCCTCAGACCACTTTTATACAATGTCTTTTTGTAGTTTGTGGTTTTTATTGCATTTAGTATTTATTTTTTTATTAACTGCCCCTGTAAACAGCCCCCCTCCCAAAAAAAAAATCCCTGTTCAACTGATTCTTTCTCCACACCCCACCAACACAGGCACCCTCATGCCCCTTTTATACTATACCTTTGAGAAATAAAATAATATTTGCTATGTTGTGGATAAATTCAATGTTCCTGTTTATTTAAATGGAATGATCTAGGCGAAAAAAGTGGAAAGACTGCACTTTTCGTGGGATATATTCACCAAGCTGCAAGTGCCATTATTTGGTTTGAGGCGAAACTTTTCACCCTTCCCTACTATTGGCCTCCTGAATGCCAGAGTGATCTCTAGTTCACTGCTTTGCAATGTGTTGGAGACCTTTGCAGCACTGAAGCAGTTAAAAGCCCCAGTTAACCCCTCAGTGACAGGCCGCGTGCGCATGCGGCCGTCACAATGCCCGGCTAACAATTTTATTTTTTTTTGCCAAATGATTCCGGAGTTCCCGAACGGCGTGCAGATGCACTGGGACCCAGATTTCCGGTTAAGTCCATTGTCGGGAAGGGGTTAAATGATTGTGAATTTTGGGAACCGATAAATGCCTCTTTTGTGCAGTTAGTTTGTTCTAGAACTGCTCCACTTTGCCTATATAAATTTGTTCTTAATCCCATATTTATAAAAGCCAACTGGAGTAAACCAACTGCATCATAGTGGACAAATAAAAATTCCTAAATTCCCATGCACTTTTATAGAGTTTTTTAACCTCTCGACTGCCCGAGAGGTACCTAAGGCATTGCTTCACAATTTATGGAGAACTGTGGTTAAAAGCAGTACGTACAGGTACCATATTCCTCTTACAGGTAGGTAAAGATTCTATGGTACCAAAATGCATACAGAAACAAATATTTATTATATAATTGATATCAAACCCATTAGTCAGTTTCATTGATGCAATAATTATTATAATTTATTTGAAAGCAGGATTAGCTTCTTGTCAAGAGCGGCTGGACACTAACATTTATATCTATGTTTGTTACAATATGCCTTTTCACATGAGAACACATTGCTTTTAAACATTACTATCTCTTTAAAGCTAAAGTAAACATAAGGGATAAATAATTAGCTGCATTATACAGCTAACGGTACGATGCAGCTAATCACTTTCTGTGTGTTTTCTGGCTTTTTCTTTTGTATTTTTGTGCACCAGTTAAATATTACTTGCATCATATTTAACAAAAGCCCTAATTAAACTAGAATTCGGCGAGTCTACATTTTGTTGTAAAGGACACATTTGTACATTTCACCTCTGCAGACTAAATTGTGTAATTTTCTTACAATAATGAATAATCATTCATACTGATGAACAATTTCTCCAGAAACTAACGTCATTCACATAGCTAACAAATATGTTTGCTTTTTGCAGTCTTCACATAGTCCAGGATTAAGATTTTTTTCAGTCATACGTCAGGACTTTCTAAAATGAATACCATCTTAATTTTTGCTGGCATGATATAATTATAATTTGTATTTTGATATCCTGAGCTATCCTTAATTGACTCCTTGCAATCAGATTTCTGATTCTGAATCTGAATAAAAGAAACAACTTCTTATATCCGAATAACAGAAGAAAAATAGTAACTCACAATGCTCCAATGTGAATAAGTTACCCTCTGCATTGCATTGCAAAGGCTTGCATACCCCACTGGCATTCTGGTGCTGTGGTTGCTAACTACACTTCCAATGGCTAGCGTCATTAAGTGATAGCTTATAACAGAATAAAACACAGTGCACTCAAGGATGCTTGATGAGGTGTACTAGTTCCCTCCTTCCATTCATAGGAGCAGATCTCAGAAAACACAGATGTTATGGGGCTTTCTTGAACTTAGTTCCACCAACCATGAATACAGCCCTCTGTTTTAACCCATTTCCATACTGCTCCCTTAAGTAGGAATAGGTGAAAAGCAAAAAGTCCCATTTTGTTCTTGTGGGAATTTCTGTAAAAAAAATTCAGAATATGCCTCTTTTATCTTAGACATTTCTGCCCATAAAGAAACATCTAGAATTTCCACATTTTCGCTTTTGCATGAGAACATTTCCATTTTCCTTTGTTTTCTATGGCTATGAAAATTTCCACCCACATAATATAAAACCTGGAACTTCTTGCCATTCCTTAATTTACAAGAACACCAATGGCTCCTGCTGCTGCTCTGCAAATTAAAAAACAGAGAAGGGTGACTGAGTTTGGAGGAGGTAACAAGAATCATACAGTGCCATGGACAGGGTCTGAAAACTATGTCTGTTTTTCATTTTGTTTGGCCACATCTGATTTTACTACACTGGCTCACTAAATTCCTCTGCTCCTATTCCCTGGTAGATCCCCTGCAATCTGGATTCCGCGATCATCATTCCACTGAGACTACCCTCACTAAAGTGACCAATGACTTGCTGTATACTAAGTCAAAAGGCCATTACTCCCTACTCATTCACCTGGACTGCTCTCCGCTCCCTAGGTCTCTGTGACACCGCTCTCTCTCTTGGTTATCATTCTATCTCTGCAACTGCTCCTTTGGTGTGTCCTACTCTACTTCTTCACCCCACACAAGGTTCAGTCCTTGGCCCCTTGCTCTTTTCAATATACACCTAATTCCTGATTTGGGTTTCACCATTATTCTATGCTGATGACACTCAAATCAATCTTTCCTCTTCAATTCTCTCCCCTTCCTTCCTGCTCCAGGTATCTAATTGTCTGTCTGCTGTGCTGGATGTTCTCCCATCATCTAAAAGGAGCCTTAACAAAACCAAACCTATAATGTACCTCTACATCACGCTGCCTGGGGGTCACCTTTGACTCCTCCCTGACCCTTCATGCCCCACATACAGTCAATTTCCAACTTATGCAGCCTCCACCTCCGTAACATCTCTAGAATTCAACCTTTTCTCACCCAAGATACTACTAAAACTTTAGTCCAAACACTCATCATGTCCCATCTTGACTACTGTCACTCATTTCTAATTGGCCTTCCTCTCACCCAACTGACCACACTGCAGTCCATAATGAACTCTGCTGCCACTCTACCTCACAAATTGCTCCTCTAATACCACTCCTTTTTGTCCATTCCTACACTGACTCCCATTAGCATATAGAATTAAATTCAAAATTCTGGAGCTAACTTACAGAGCCTTTAGTTTCAATAGAATTCAATTTACTTCACTCACTATGTGTTTGACTCTCAATTATTGGTTAAAAGATAATGTTAACTTCTGCTTATGGAGCAGAAGCTGTGCACTGATAGTAAGCTATTACAATATGTAGGTTTGTGACATAAATTTGTCACCAACCTGCTCTGTATATGGAGTGATAAAAGCTGGCTGTTTCAAAAATAATTTTAATAACTTTTTTCTTTTCCTTCCCTTCCAGCTCATGGAAAGCTGCTCCTGCTACTGCAGATGGGTAGCATCATAGCAATCACTACAGAAGAGGTCACTCTTAGGTCAAAAGGAGTCCCTGCCAGGTTTCAGTTCACCTTCGGTTCGTAATGTGGGTCCACCAGGAGACTAAGGTAGTTTAGCTTCTGGAGGTTATGATTTCCAGAAGGACAGGCAGGACATGGCTGCATGGCAGGTCCTGCCTAGTAGAGTGGGCTAATACTGAAGTTAAGGGGAGGGCTTGGGGAGAAGGCAGGGCAGACCATCATTGACTGGCTCTCACTGAGTGAGAAGGAGGGTGCCATTGCGGAGTTTCAGGGTAGGTTTTGAAACCTGAAAATCCTCCACATAATTTAGGTGGCATACAGCTGGGTGCAGGCCCATGCTGCCATGGAAACATAGTCAGGTGTCCATGCACAAGGTTCATGCTGGCTATGGCCCAGGGGTCCTGCATTATAGGGGATGGGGCCTCCAAGGGCAAATAGGTAAAAGCCAATTTTAATAAAGCTGTGACCTCTTTACTTGCCACTGTAACTTGTGTCGGTATCTTCTTTGCATTCTGGTTGCATCATGTTGTTGGTGTTGTTGGGTTTTTAATTATGGAAAAGGTGGGGGTGATGCATTGCGATCTTAAAGGAGGGAGATAGAATAGCTTGATAGGAGTTGTGATGATATAAAGTAGTTTTTGTTGAGTGTGGAGGTGCAAAGAGACAAAGGAGAGGTAAAAAAAAATATATATATTTTTTTGACTGATAAATGACAGTGAAGGTCAAAAAGGCAGTTGATCCAGTTTCTGACCTCGGTCTCGGAGCATTCAGTCTCAGCCTGGAATTAATGATAGCAGCGTGCACAGAGGCACACTGCTATCATTTAAGCCATGACAGTCCAGGACCGTCATGGGTCCTTAAGGGTATAACAACCCATGATGGTCCAGGACCGTCATGGGTCCTTAAGGAGTTAAATAGAAGTTCATATGTAACAATGATGATGTAGGTTTCTGTAAATAATTCTAAAACTAGGTTTTATCTTTTATACACACTGATCATGATGTGTATAACTATTTTTTATGGGTTTCCCTGGTAATAATCCCCAACACTGCATGGAGGAGATGCCAAATGTGGTGTCTTTGTGAGACTGCAGGGTGGAATTCCAAGGGATCAGGTTGGTGATGGGATATAAGGTAGGACGGCACTGTTGTTCAGTGGAGCCACTGTACACATTGAAAAGGGGGCAGGAAAGCACTAAAAATGTGTGTATTCTGAGGTAAGCTCCAATAAATGGAAATGTGCACAAGCAAACTACATCACACATCCTAAATTGCAGCATGTATGTATTCCTGTTTTCCTAGTTACTAAAACTAATTTCTTACTATACAATGGCAGATTCATGAAGGGCCACAGGTTTTATGTGTGCCTCATGATCTTATTGTCTTATATAATTTGTATATACATTTCCATGAATGTTTCATGTTTATGCATTTCCCTATATGCATCAAAATTAAGTGAAGCAACTTGTGGACATAATGGGGACCAAAAGCAAACATTATTAATGTATGCTAATTTTACACGTTTTAGGTAATATATACACAGAAGTTTATACGTGTTGCTGAACATAATAAAACATCCAAATTGTGATTTTTTTAAAATACTTCTTCATTTTGGAATTGCGATTAATTTTCATATACATGATGTAGCTACCCATACTCTTGATATTACTTTAACCCTTTGAGTACAAGAGGTGTACACAACGCATTGCATTGCAATGAGTTGCGTACCCCTCTGGCACTCAAAGGGTTAAGGAGATGGTGACAGAACAATAAGGAGAAGCACTAAGGCATATTTATCAAAGGTGGAACCATTCTGGGGAAGCAAACAGCACCTTATTTAACAAGTGAAGTAATTACATTGCTTTCAATGGGACTTGTTCTTGTGCACCAGAATTGCTTGGTTGTTTGTTTGATAACTATGTCCCCAATTGTGACATAATCCTTAAAGCAGACAGGTATACTAAAGATGTAATAAAACATACATGGACTTGGCACAGAAAAGCAATTTTCATGCACATAGACCTTTGCAGCCATTTCTAAAATGAAAATAGCCACAAATATACACCACTTTCATATATGTAACATAAAATGGATTTTTTTTGCCAGTTTTGAAAGGTGAAGACTTTAGTACAGTGGTGGGCAATGTAGGGCCATCTAACTGCTGCCAAACTACAACTTACATGATCCTCCACCAGCCGGTGGCTGACAGAAGCTGTAGTTTGTGAGCAGCTGGAGGGCCTCACATTGCCAACTGCTGTTTTAGTGCATATCTCTCTTTTTAATATGCAAAAGAATTGTGGAGCAAACAAATAGCACCACTGGAGGACAAATACAAATACTGCACTATTTGAATGGTGCCTTTATGATAGCATCTCCATTACATTTAATTTGTTAAAAGATCCATTTTAATTAATGGAAATGTTGTAAATTTGCATTTTCCACTGTGGTGTATTTTACCCAGAATTGCTCCAATATCTGTGTGTATATGTCCCTGCAAAATGTCCCTGTATATGTCCCTGCAAAATGTAAACTAAAAAAGAAACAATAACACTTTTATAGATACAAATTCAGGAAACAGAGTATTGTGCATTTCTACGTATATATTCAGAAAAATAAAAATAAAAATATACAGATTTTCCTTGCCTGAGATTCATCCCAGCCAGTGAGGTATATGTTGTAGCTAAGGAAATCAGCATTGTCTCGCTCTTGCATTTGAGTTTCTAGAGACTGGAGCAAATCAGCAAACCATTCAAAAGCATGTGTGTCCCTGCACAGCCAATAGAAGTAGATCTGAAACATATGCAGGCAGGCCATTAAAAAGGAAGACAAGTCAGTAAAATGTGCCTATTAAATAAGAGTACAGCTACATCAAAAGAAATATAGTTAAAGAGAATCAACAACAAATGAGTTTGGTTTAATTAAATTTACCTCTTAAATGCTAGAACTGTCTCACAGTATTACATGTCTAGAGGTCAATGGGGTTCAAATAATGTATAAAGATTGTTCTTTTTTTTTAAATTTCACTGCATTGTAATGCTGGAAATTGAACCTTTGAGTGCCAGAGTGGTACTCCGGCACTCAAAGGGTTAAGTTAAATAACTTACTGGAGGTAGTCATTTTCCTTAAATACATCTCTAATGCTCAGGTGAACGAAGGACCCAAAAACTGTACTGCATGTTAAATTAAAAAATCACATGGTCTCTTTTTTGATGCCATTTTTTGTGAATTGTTGGATAAAACGAGGGTAAATTATATACTTTTCTCTTTGAACATGTGTTTGACAAATGATTGCTGTATAACCAAGCAGAATGGAACAGTAAACAAACTTCCCTCTCACAGTTCCCTGTATAAGAAGAGCAGAGGAAAGTTCTGGGGAAAACCATTCACAGTATAGGAGAGAACTAAAGATTCCTAAAATTGCCATTCATTTAAATGGGGAGTTTAACCATTTGAATGCTAGAGCGGTCTCTAATGGATTGCTTTGCAATGCGTTGGAGACCTTTCTAGCATTCAAGGGGTTAAAATCCCATTTAATCAATCAGTGGGGATACTATATATAACCTGGTAGATAATTCAGCAGGAGTGGGTGTCTGGTACAGGGGCTTTGGAAGTGAGTTGGCCACTCCTAACAATCATCACAGCAAGTGCAGCCTGTAAGGTTGTAGTATCACTTACAATCTGGCACCTTAGGTGGTGGCCTACTCTACCTTATGTAAAATTAAGCCCTGATTATACATGTACTGTGAACTGAAGCAATACATTGACATTTTAAAGGTCTATATTAATATAACATCAACTAAGATGTTCCAGCCATAGAAATAGTGTTATTAAAAGTTTATTTTATTTTTATTAGTGGTTAAGAGGCTGCTAATAACAGAACAGTAGAGTTAAAACATGTATGCATGTTTATTAAATGGCAGGTTATATTACCAGAAATAAATCATTTAATAAAGGTAACTATACCTACTTAACCCTTAATTTAACATAAGGATTTCCTTAGATATAGAAGCAGGATAATGTCTGTGCTAGGGGAAACTAATAATATTAATATTTTTATTTAACATGACTTCCTTTAAAATCTGCTTTTGTGAATATTTCTCTTGCAGTGGCTAAACCTCACTTGGCCTTCAATATTCTTCCCCTGTGTCCCTAGGTGGTAGAAGCCCTTCATACACCAATACATTTTTGTATTTGGTCTTTGCTGTGGTTTAATGTAAGTTAGTTTCATTTAAAATCTGATAAAAACAATTGACCTGTTAAGGATTTTAAGCCTATTGTTTATTGTGAGGAGGAGTGAACTAAATGCTGACTTCAGCAGAAATCATTATAGACAGGCAACTCAAAATACCAGACTTCTATATGAAAAACATGTGTGAATGTACAAATTCACCAGTGTAGCCCCACTGGTGTTAGCCTCTAATGCCAGTGATTGCACTCCAAGGCTTTCAGTACTCCTGCTATGATGCATATTAATATTATTCTTTATTTATATAGCCCTAACTTATTCAGCAGTGCTGTACATTAGGGAATAGACATAGAGAGATATTAAATAATACAAATGGAACATGGAAAACAAAAGGATCAGAGGGTCCTAATGGAGGATGATCTCCACTAACATCAAGACTTTAATGCCAGCAATCTAAAATGCCAGCCCCAAAGCATGCATGAGGAAATAGTGCATGCTCAAAACAATGCCTTGTTTTGTACAATGACTTAGACAAGGCGTACAGCAGAGGAACACCATAAAATGTCCACAGACTACCCCATTATCCTGTCCTTGGTGCAAGAGGAGGAATACTGGGGTACTTAGCTTAGTAACTGATGTTTTGTACAATGACTTAGACAAGGCGTACAGCAGAGGAACACCATAAAATGTCCACAGACTACCCCATTATCTTGTCCTTGGTGCAAGAGGAGGAATACTGGGGTACTTAGCTTAGTAACTGATGTTTTGTACAATGACTTAGACAAGGCGTACAGCAGAGGAACACCATAAAATGTCCACAGACTACCCTATTATCCTGTCCTTGGTGCAAGAGGAGGAATACTGGGGTACTTAGCTTAGTAACTGATGTTTACCTGTTCTTGCTCAGAATCTCTATCAACCCACTAACAAGGTAATTCTTCTGATAAATAAATTAAGACTCATTTATTATTCTGGAATAGGAAAATATTAATATTTGAATAATATTTTTCCCAGCTGTTACAAACTTCATCTCTGATTGGATCTTGTAGTTATAGACCTGAGTGTGGTCATGGAATACTGTTCTAAAAAACATGCACTGGATTGACGCACTTGTGTTGGCGAACACTAACTGATGTCTAAACTGACCTAGTCATCAACTAAATTAATATTAGAGGAATTATACAGAATGAAAGTATTACATTAACTTACAATTTAATGCAAAATGAATATGCTATTCTTTATTGTAAAATATCATGTTTACAAAACTAATGTTATAGGGGAAATATGTCCTTGGCTCTTGATGTGTATTTGAAGCACTTGCTTAGTAATTTTTCCTTCATATAACAGTCAGGTGTATCTATCTACTGTTTTATGCATTTGAACACTGTAGCCTGAACAGTTAAATATTAATTCCTTAGGGGGGGGTTTCATGGTCTTTAAGAATCATGAGTGGAGCTTTTTCTCTATGGCTAATCTCATTTGGACTGCTAAGAAATATTGTTTATTGCATGATTGCTGTGAGAAGGACTACTACCTAATAAAATGCTTCTGTTAAACACATTAACACTTTGAGTGCCAGAGGGGTGTAAAATGCATTGCTTTCCCCTATTCCACTCAAAGGGTTAAAAGCTACTTACTTCTAGAGGTAAAGCTCTTGAAACGCAACATATTTTTTCAACTATATCAAAATTCTACAACAGCGCTAATATCGTAGTATCAAAAATAAAATACACCTGATTCCTTATAAAAGTCCATAAAATAGTTCTCCACTTGGTGGTGCTGCCATTGTCCTCACGATCTCCAGTACTCAAGTTCACCAAAATATGCAGAAAAACAGAAAGAAGAGAAAGCGCGCACACGGATCTAAGTGTAAACTGTTGATATGAAGATATGACACCTTCACCACCTTCAAACGTGCATGTCCTCCCTCACAGTGCCAAGTAACACCTTCTTTGTTCTGTGTCAATTGAACTCACCTTCTTGTGAGGCAAAACTGGCCTCACAGTATCAACGCATTCACTGGATAACCCCCAGTGTCTGTTTCTTTTCCACAAGCAGCTCCCCGAGTCTTCAGTTCTTCAAACTTAAATTTGGATTCCTCTCCTCCAAAAACTCAAGCTGTATGTGTATTTAGATGTATAGAGACCTATGATGAAGCAGTGTAAACTGTGAAATGCGTTGGGTGGTTACTAGAGGAATTGTCCCATAATTCTTAACTATTTTAGCAGTATATGTACTTTTAGTACTGGTCATTGTACCTGTGTTGTGTATGATTTATTGCAAATTTTATATATATTTTTCTTTTACTGGATATCCCAGAATAAATATTATTACCAACATTCCAGTGTCATCCACTGTCAGATATATATCCCAATATAGATAGTAGTCTCAGCTGGACCCTAAATAGAGGGTTAAGCTATATCCATTACAAATTGAGTTTTTGGAGGAGAGGAATCCAAATTTAAGTTTGGAGAGCTGAAGACTCGGGGAGCTGCTTGTGGATAAGCAACTGACACTGGGGGTTATCCAGTGAATACGTGGATACTGTGAGGCCAGTTCTGCCTCACAAGAAGGTGAGTGCAACTGACACAGAACAAAGAAGGTGTTACTTGGCACGGTGAGAGAGGACATGCACTTTGAAGGTGGAGAAGGTGTCATATCTTCATATCAACAGTCTAAACTTAGATTTGTGTGCGCCTTTTCTCTTTTTTCTGTTTTTCTGCATATTTTTTCAACTGCTTGGATGTTAGAAAGATTTCCAACACATTGCTAAGCAATACATTGGAAATACTTCTAAAATCCATGGGGATAAAATAAAAGTTGGCAAACACATTCAATAACTTAGAAAGTCTTCCATTATTTGATTGTGTTATTGCAGCAGATTCTCAAGGATTTACTAAAAGAATCATAGACAGAAATGCTTCATCCAATATATTCTGTTGATACTCACTATACTACCAATCATAATACATAGACATATTAAAGGGTATATTGACACAAGTATAATAGGAGATTCAAGGTGAAAGTAACCCTTATAATTATTGCTCTGCTGAAATTTTTTTGTGCTCTGTATGAAATGTATTAACCCTATGAGGGCCAGAGAGGTGTGCAACACCTTCTCATAGGTAACCCTGCTAATATAATGCAGTGGTTCTTAGTTGTTTTTTGCTCACTGCACCCCTAACACATAATCTGGAATGTCCAGGGCACGCCTTAAAAATATTTTATTTTTCATGAGCGTTAATGAAAGTTACAAGTATATAGATATAGTTATTCTAGTCTCTAGCAATCAGAATAATAAAAACAAACATATTATGCATATTAATTTCAATAAATATACATTTTAAAGTCAACATTTTGATTTTTTCCAAAGTTTGTATGGTAAAAAGGGGGCACCATAAATGTATGTTGTAGTTAACCCTTTGAGTGTCAGAGGGGTATGCAAAGCATTGCTATGCAATGCGTTGCGTACCACGGGCACTCAAAGGGTTAAGAATCACTTATCAAATGAATATATTTCATTGCATTTTATCTGCAGTTGTCTATGTTTATTACAGTCCTATCCTTCCTTTAGTTTACACTTTCCCACAAAATGCAATAGGCTCCAACAACGTGGATGTGAATTACTAAACATTTTCAGATGTGAATCCTACTGTTCATATATACAGCAACAGAGATCCAGTCAGAGAAAAAG
This sequence comes from Rhinophrynus dorsalis, assembly GCA_037306005.1. Lineage (NCBI taxonomy): Eukaryota > Metazoa > Chordata > Amphibia > Anura > Rhinophrynidae > Rhinophrynus > Rhinophrynus dorsalis. The sequence goes on from CM074719.1 coordinate 379,205,889, forward strand.
GGGACCAAAAGATACACGAGACTGCTGTATAACAGTAAAATGAAAGAAATACATTTTTATACTTATGTTAAAGGATAAATACACTGTGAATAAGCAATTCATTATTATTGGTGCAAGTCCTCCAAGCAGCAGTTGGTCAAATCTATATGATAATTTTAGCTGGTTTTGTTCTCTCGTGTAGTCTAAGGTAAAGTGTTTGTTTTAAAACTTATAATACATGATGGCCTAGATGCACTAAATGTCGATGTGGTGACGGTATGATATTGTCGATGTGTTTGAATAACTCCGACAATTCGATCTGCACACACACATCAACATATTCACAAAAATTGTCAGATGGAAGGAGAAGGTTGGAGAAGGTCCCTATTAGCATACAGGATTTTCGAAGTGCTGTCAGTGTGGAAGGGATCTCCTCCCCTCACACATCACCAACACTACGGCATTCTGAACAACATTCTCTGTGCTTCCCTACCTAGCCAGTAGGGGAATGCAGAGAAGGCTTTCAGCACCATGGACAGCATTGAATGCCATAGGGATGTGCATTACTCACCCCTGTGGCATTCAAAGGGTTACAATAAACAGAAATTGTACACCAAGAACTACACAATGCCCCCCCCTTCAACACCCCCCCTTTAGTATATCGATATATATTGCATATATTCGACATACTAATTCCATCCTACATTCACCTCAGGGACTGACATGTAGTCGTGGAACCTGTCTTTTATTCAACACTTAACCCTTTGAGTACCAGAGAGGTAGGAAAGCATTGCTTAGCATGTGTTTCCTACTCCTCTGGTAGCCAGAGGGTTAATAGGCAAGGTATGGACTGCATACATTGCCTGTATGTGTGTGTATGTGTGTGTGTGTTAACCATTTATTTCTTATTAAAATGTGCTTATTACAAAATGTGTTTTATTTATATTATATGAATATTAGACCTCAAGGGGGGTATCATGTCCCCTCATGACACCCCCCTAACATGAGGCCGACAATTGCCCGTTAATTACATTAAGCGCATATAAGCTATGTCAAACATAGCTTATATGCACTTTTATGCTGATATTAAAAGATCAGACCTCAAAGGGGGGCACCAGGACCCCTCCTGATAGCCCCCTACCATGTAAAATGAATGAATGAATGAACCCTGTCACCGGGTTCATTGTTAGAAAGCAGCCCTGCGCTCTGATCATTGAATCAGTCACCCAGTTTGACCCCGGTGACTGATTCAATGATGGGAGTGCAGCGCTCCGTTTACCTTGAATGAACCCACTGACTGGGTTAATTCATTCAGCTCTTGATGCTGCAGTCGGCTGTAAAGCCGGCAGCATCAAGAAGGCTGCAAATGCCTTTGGGGTCATCCCATGGATCAGCTATCCTTTTGGATAGCTGATCCATGGTAGGGGGGCTATCAGGAGGGGTCCTGGTGCCCCCCTTTGAGGTCTGATATTTTAATGTCAGCATAAAAGTGCATATAAGCTATGTTTCACAAAGCTTACATGTGCTTAATGTAATTACCGGGCAATTGTCAGGGGTGTGTCATGAGGGGTCATGAAACCCTCATTGAGGTCTAATGTTCATATAATTAAAGTAAAACACATTTTGTAATAAATACGTTTTAATAAAAAATAAATGGTTAACACACACACACACATATACAGGCAAGGTATGCAGTCCATTCCTTCCCTATTAACCCTTTGGGTACCAGAGGGGTAGGAAACATATCCTAAGCAATGCTTTCCCACCTCTCTGGTAGTCAGAGGGTTAAGTGTCGAATAAAAGACAGGTTCGACTACTACATGTCAGTCCCTGAGGTGAATGTCGGATGGAATTAGCATGTCGAATATATGCAATATATGTCGACATACTAAAGGGGTGGGTATGTCGAAACGGGGGACATTGTGTAGTACTTGGTGTACTAGTTCTGTTTATTGTAACCCTTTGAATGCCACAGGGTGAGCAATGCACATCCCTATGGCATTCAATGCTGTCCATGGTGATGAAAGCCTTCTCTGTATTCCCCTACTGGCTAGGTAGGGAAGCACAGAGAATGTTGTTCAGAATGTTGTAGCTCTCCCTGCTGTTACTCCATAGGAGAGTATTGGGGAGATCCCAGCTACAACAACCTGAGTTAGGTGAAGTGGAGACTGTGAACTCCGACAGGAAAGGCTGCTATCGGAGTTTACTGAATGAGTCAAAGTGTCACATTATAATATTAACACACCCCCTTGCATACGAATGTATCTCATTATGCTTAATTTCCATATGGAAATAAGCAATTGTCAATTCGAAGAATACAAATTCGTAGACATGGTGAAGGCATGTTAGATTGATGTTGATGTTTTTGTCGGAGTTCTGGTGAAGTGATGTCGTAAACACTTTGTGAATACTGAGGAAGTGCCTACGACACTGCTCTGACAGAACATCAACATTCGTAGCACTCTTTGACCTTTAGTGCATCTAGGCCGATGTCTTCTAAAACAATTTAAAGGGATAGTAATACTTCGTTTTAACTTATTTTATTTTGTAGGCATTAAAAAAACATGAAGAATGATATAAGTCTTATCTCTCAAACCTTTATGGTTTAAGAGAGATTCACAAGCAAAGTTTCCCCCTCCCGCCCCTTTTTCCTAGTGTAAGCCATCTCATCTCAGATGTGAATCTGGTTGTAAGACCAGACAGATAACAGAAGGGGACAATCTCCTTTGTATGAAAAGAATGAAAGCCCTTCCCCCCTTGACAAGTTTTTCAGCTTTTTCCCTTATCTTAATTGAAGATTGTCCCTCTCTGCAGTCTACCTGGGCACCTCCCTTCTGCTATGGCTGAACGGGGGGGGGGATAGTTTGCTTGTGAATATCTCTTAAACCATAAAGGTTTGAGAGATAAGAATGATATCATTCTTCATGTTTTTTTAATGCCTACAAAATAAAATAAAGATAAAACGAAGTATTACTATCCCTTTAAGGTCTGATTAAGCCTATTGTTTGTAGTGACTTTGAGAATGTGTGACCTAAAGACAGACTTAAACAGAGATCACTAATGCATATATAATGAAAACTGCAGACATAATACAAAATGCATAGTTAGGCATAATTAACTGTTCTATGAAGGACACATACCTAAGTGAATTAGTCTGTTAAACAAATTAAAAGTCACTTATTGCTAGGGCATTATTCCCCTTAAAAATAAGAAACATGTATTTCTATAGTTGTAGTTCACCTTTAACTCCTTTGGGGGATAGAGGGCCTCAAAACATTGCCAGGCAACATGTTGAAGACATTTAGCATTAAATTGATTATCTAGTTATGCTGCAGAAAAGGGTACAGTAATGTCTGCTATATTTATATGTATATGAGACATTTAACCCCTTGGATTAAAGACTTAGTGGAGACCTTGCTATAATCTAGTGGATTAACATAAAGCTAGTGAGCAATGAAATACATTGTTGATTCAGGGTGCTCATGATGAATAATATCCATGCACACAAATGACTAACAATGTTTGAGGGGATATCTGAAGATAAAAGCTTGCTTAGTTATCTTAATTAAAATTATGTAACCAGCATTACTTATACTGCTATACCTTCAAGAAAACATCAGTTTGGCCAGTTTCCATTTACAATACAGGAATAGCATTTGTGGAAACTACACATCATTTCTTTAAAAAAACAGTTTCACTCTGTGAGAAGTTTATCAGGTCACTACTTGCCCAGTTAAAATTCTAATACTATCTAGTTCTTATGAGAATGAGAAAAATAATATTATTTTACTTGGCAGTACTTTTTTGTGCATCAGTTATAACCAGTGACATATGTATTTAACCCTTTGAGTGCTAGAGGGTTATGCAACTCCTTGCTTTGCAATGCGATGCATACCCCTGTGGCCCTCAAAGGGTTAAGAGTCTTGGTTAATCTATGGTCCCAATGTCCAGAAGAAAACTGGAGTGAGATTCACTAATCAGTGATAAAGAGGTGATAAAGTAAAGATGACTTCTCCATTTTATCACTTCTCCAGTTCCTATTATTCTATAGAGCCTATTCACTAAGATCTCCAAAGATGAAGAAATCTTAGTCAATAGGCTCCATAGAATAACATAGGAACTGGAGAAGTGATATCACCGGAGAAGTTATCTCCACCTTATCACCTCTTTATCACCACTTAGTGAACCTGTCTAGCATTCAAAAGGTTAAAATGCTAGTTTACATTAAAGGTATGTTTTATTCCCCTCCTATGGTACAGCTGGTGTATTCTATAAATACTCCAGTTTTCTCTTGAACACAAACAAGTGAGGAGTTGGACTGATTAACCCTTTGAGTGCCAGAGGGGTACACAATGCGCTGCATACCCATCTGGCATACAAAGGGTTAAGTGAGAAAGATTTTGACTATATTCTGGGTCCATCCACCAGTATCCTAAGCCTGTAACTATGCCTGCTACCTTGCCTTGATGTGATGAAGCTAAATGCTCTTTTGCAAGGTAATGCAGTTGGTTGCACTCCCCTCAGATCCTTAACCCTTTGAGTACCAGAGGGGTGTTCAGAGCATTGCTTTGCAATCCATTGCATACCCCTCTGGCCTTCAAAGGGTTAAGGGGCTAAGCAGAGAATCATCTTTGTTAGCAGTGCTGGAGTCTTGGTGGTATAACTGATCATGAGGAGATTTATCAAGCAGTGCAGCAAGCAGCATATAATTCTCAATGTATCAGATATCTCTATATCATCCAAGGAGTTAAGCTTTCTAAACATTTCCTTTTTTCATTTATTATTACTGTTGTTGTTGTGAATGTTTGCTTTCATTTATAATGGCTATGCCTAAAAGGTATTATACTGACCATTCTGCCCATATTTTGGTCTACTGTGAAAGATGAATGTACTTACCTTTTTGAGTCTCAGAGTTGAAGCATCACTGCAGTATCTGTACCAGACTGATTTCAGAACAGAAGCAAAAGGAGTAACGCCAATACCAGCACCCACAAGCATGGCAACCTCATAACTGAAGACATCCTCACTGGCTGTACCAAAGGGACCATCCACAGCTATCCTTAAATCCATATAAACAATTAAACTTGTTTTTGCCACAAGATAATTCAAATGGTAGCATCAAAGTATTGAGGTCTTACAACTGAGAAATGAGACAGGTGCAGTGTTTTTTTTTTTAACTCCAATACAGTCGTCACTAGATTAAGCTTTTAATATGCTGTAAAATCAATTGAAATGCTTATTTAATTACACTACAGGATGTATTCATCAAGATAAAGAAGTGTGATTCTAGAACAACCCAACTGCATGACAGGGAGAAATAAAAAGTCCCATTGTTTTAAACTGGCCTTTTAACCCACATGAATGCTAGAGAAGTTAACAACGCATTGGGAGATGTCCCCAGATTGTTGTGAATACATTTTTAGACCTCTCTAGTATTCACTTGAATAAAAGTCCTATTTAAATCAATAGGATATTTTATATGTCCCTTGGGGCAATTGGTTTGGCGCAGAATTGCTCCAGTTCTTCTTATTTACTAAGATGTGAGTAGGAAATGTTAATCTCATGTTAATACATAGACTATTGATTGGGAAATTTAGCAGAAATTTGTGCAGTAGGTGCAAAAAGTACCAATCAACTTACTTTGGAAGTTTCCATGCCTCCTGAAATTCAGTCTTATCACATCCACAAACATTAAACAAACCCTCTGTCCAGTCTCCAACTATTCTAATGTGAATGCTGAAGAAATCTTCTTCTGGGGCAGAGGTCAAAGTAAAAGGATGCCACTCCAGGTTGGATACAGCTGGACATTGGACAAAGATGTACTGGCCGACTTCCATTTTAAAGCCCTTCTTTTTCATTTGCAGTTCAATGGTTTTGAAAGGATGTGTAACAACCTAGTGATAAAATAATCCACAATTTCACATTTTCTATGAAAGCGTAATCTGGATTGTTACAAATATTATGAACTGTTACACACATCAGTTAGAACTCTTAAATTTAAATGTGGCTTATATAAAGAAACAAAAAAAGCTTATGTTACAACGTGTTATAATACTCAGTGACATGAACAAAATCATGGAATTTTGGATTACATTTTGACCATTAACTTTACTCCCCCCGGGTGCATTGCTGAAGATATCAGTTATAACATGTGAATTAATATTGTTAAAGTAAAGAAACGCGTGGGGGGTACAGAGTTGGTGTTTGATGATTTATAACCCTCAATTTTCATTATTTTTTACATTTGAGTGAGAATTATCACATTTTACCATCAGTTGTTTGCTTTTTACTTTTGTTATTTTTTTATTCCATCCAGCACTTTCCACATCATTTATCATAATTTATGTTTTAATAAGTCACATACTTGATTGATTCAAGTAATACTGTGTGGTTTTCTCAATCCTCCTTTGCAAGCTTGATCATTTTTATTTTTTTTATCAATGTGCTATCAACGTTCATCTTGATCTAATTTTACAATCACATTTTTTATTAAATCAATCAAACCACATATGTATGGCCTTTGTCCTCTGCCTACTTGAGACTTGTTTTATGTATTTATTTAGTGATTGATTTTTGTTTATAAATTTTATTTATTGGGTATTGTGGAATAAGAACAAATGCAGTGTCAAAACTTATACAAATGAAAAAGTACAAAGGATATTAAAGCAAAAACATTAATGGTGGCAAAGATGTACACCACCTATTTGTTAGCTTGATTAAGCAGTCTGTGTGTGCTTATTTTATCTGATATTAATTTAAAAAGGACCTGTACAAGTCGAAGTCTGCACTGTGCATGCACATGCAAAAACGCATCCAGAAAATAAAAGTGGAGCAATTCTGGAATAAATATACTGCACCATAGGGAGAAATAAAACTTCACATTTGTTTAGTGTGGCCTTTGGCCCCTTGAATACAAAAGAGGACCCCAATGCATTGCTTTGAGGTGAGTTGGAGATCTCTCTAGCATTCAAAGTATGAAAGGCTTTATTTAAACACATGGCAAGTTTAGGAATGTTTACTTCATCCCTATGATTCAGCTATTTTGCACCAGTATCATTCGTTTGATTTTTTGTGGATAAGGCCCTAAACATTTTATCCTTTATGCAAAAGCTAACTGTCCATGAGAAAAATAGCACATTTCCAGATTAATATATCAGAAAAAGGAGCATTTCTTTTAAGTGATAAGTGAAAGAGAATAATAATACCCCATAAGGTTGATGATTGAGTAAAATGTGTTCTATATACATTCAGTGAATTTGGCTGTAGCACTTTTTTGAGATTGCATCAAAAGTTATAATCCAAATGTACTATTTTTTTGCTGAGCTTTGTAATTTTTATTGGACTATAGACCAAAACTGCAGTGTTCATGAATAAAGAAAGTTGACATTTAACATATAACTCTCATTCAATCTATAAACAAGACTGCACTGACATAATAAAATTAAGAGGAACGATCTATCTATCTATCTATCTATCTATCTATCTATCTATCTATCTATCTATCTCTCTCTCTAGCTATCTATCTACTAACCAATAATTGCAGTAGCACAGCATTGTCCATGCTGTAACACACACACTCCCTCTCACTCACTCTAAAGTAAATGTATGTGGCTATAAATACATTCAGGTGCATACCCTTAAAGGGATAGTAATGGTTAAAATTAAGTTTATTTAATATTGTAGCCCTTAAGAAAATATTAACGATGATGTAAGTCTTATCTCTCAAACCTTTATGGTTTGAGAGATATACATTGCTGAAGTTACCTCCTGAGACAAGTCAGTGCTCTAGCTGACAGCTGCAGAATCTGGTCACTTGACCAGATGGTGGCTCTTCAGCAGAGATTAAATTGCGCAATCTCAACATTAATGCTACCGTGGAATGGTCTACAAAGTGTTCCTGGTTTGCAAGCACACTTTGTAGACCATTCCAATGAAGTATTACTGTTGAGATCGTGCATTTTCGGCTCTTCCTTTAGCCCTATATTACCTCTCTGTCTCATTGGCACTGAAAGGGATAAGTATCAGTGTGTGCATGTTTCTGTGTGTGTGTGTGTTTAAGGGAAATAAAGGGCTAAGACAGGAAGCGCTTGGGAATCATTCTTTAGTTTCCATAATCTATAAATCGAAATAACTAAAAAAGTAGAAAATATATAATTTAGGTGATTTTCAAAGCTCTTCAAAGTTTCTTTTAACAATAAAGTCTATTTCATTTTAAAGAGAACTTAAAACTGACACTATATTATATTTTTTGTAATAGAAATAATTTTTAAGTAATTAACCTTTATTTCTTGGTAGCTGTGTGGCACTATGTTATTTAGTTTATTGTCGGGTTAAAATTACTGCATATTGTGTCATGAATGAATCTAGGAAGACAGGCAATAAGTAACTAATTAGCATAATGTGTCAAGCTGTGCCAGACTCAGTTTGTCTAAATCTGACAGGTCCACTTTAATGACAATGCTATATATCTCAATCAGACTAATAATAGAAGGGGGAATTAATTTGTCAAATGATATTTGACTTTGCAATTATCATTCCACTTGGAATGTTATTTAGGCCATTAATTTTATTAAAAATATAATATACAGGTTCCTGGGGAGATCAGAGTAACATTTTCAATAGTATTTAAATATATAAATATATATATATATATATATATATATATATATATATATATATATATATATATATATATATATATATATCTAGAGAGAGAGAGAGAGAGAGAGAGAGATGTGTGTTAAGAGAGATGCAAGAACTGTCTTGAAAAAAGTGTTATGGAGGTACTAAATAATATAAATTTATATACTGAGTGGTTTGATATTATTATCAAATAACTAATTAAAAAAAAATAAATTATTAAATGAATGAAAGAATTATGAAGCTGCTGTAAACCTTTATCACAAACTGAGAAATGTGCTATATAAATTTAAAAATGTGAAGTGACACCAATGCACAAGTAAGTAAATTAATCAATAAATAAATCAATAATGTCCTCAACAATAAACATATATATTATAAATATATATAAATAGTGAGTAATGCACAAAAGTTTACTACTGATAATGATACAATCAGCAATGAACAGCAGAAACATAATGCAATCTAAGACAGTGAATAAACTTGTATAGTCACAATTCAAAATGCAAATGAATGAATATCACAACCGATGTAAGGTCCAAAAAGATTAAGGACTCAGAAGACGCATGTGGATAAAAACAGAAGGCACGATCCATTCTATACCACAATGTTACATACAAATAACAAGCAGTCAACTAATTATAATATCTTCAAAATCATACAAGTGTATAATCTTGTATGATATACAATGTAGCAAGTTCAAAGACGTTTGATAGCAGTGTCAATATAAGGCAAGTGTACTTCATTAGATAACAGGCGGGTTAATAAGTGTGTGTCTTTCTATCAAACATCTTTTATCATGCAAGATTATATATTGCATGATTTTTACATGACTATTAGTGTTGAGCGAGCATGCTCGGCCGATGCTCGGATCGGCTCGAGCATCGCTCTGCTCGGCACATGGCGGTACTCGTACGAGTACCGCCATGTGCTCGCCCGGCATGTTCGGGTGGCGGGGATCTGTGCCGAAGGAGGCACAGATCTGAAGACGCTCCGCTGGACCACCAGGGACTGGAGGTAGGGGGCATTGCGGAGATGAAGGGGGCATTGCGGAGATGAAGGGGGCATAGCGGAGATGAAGGGGGACATTGTGGAAGAGGGGCATAGCGGAGATGAAGGGGGACATTGTGGAAGAGGGGCATAGCGGAGATGAAGGGGGACATTGTGGAAGAGGGGCATAGCGGAGATGAAGGGGGACATTGTGGAAGAGGGGCATAGCGGAGATGAAGGGGGACATTGTGGAAGAGGGGCATAGCGGAGATGAAGGGGGACATTGTGGAAGAGGGGCATAGCGGAGATGAAGGGGGACATTGTGGAAGAGGGGCATAGCGGAGATGAAGGGGGACATTGTGGAAGACGGGCATAGCGGAGATGAAGGGGGACATTGTGGAAGAGGGGCATAGCGGAGATGAAGGGGGACATTGTGGAAGACGGGCATAGCGGAGATGAAGGGGGACATTGTGGAAGACGGGCATAGCGGAGATGAAGGGGGACATTGTGGAAGACGGGCATAGCGGAGATGAAGGGGGACATTGCGGAGATGAAGGGGGACATTGCGGAGATGAAGGGGGGCATTGACCAGGCACCCTCCCCTCATCAGAGCAGGGGGTGCCTGGTGTAATGCTCGTGTCGCCCCATTCAATTCAATGGGGCTCGGGTGCTCGGCCGAGCACTCGAGCCTCAGGGGGTGCTCGGTCAGAGCACCCGAGCACCCGAGCATCGGGGTGCTCGCTCAACACTAATGACTATAATTAGCTTCATAATCAGTTGAATACTTGTTATTTGTATGTTACATTGTGGTATAGAAGAGTGGTTCTCAACCTGTGCCCTCAGTGGCTACTAACAGGCCAGGATTTGAGAATTTCCTTTTAAGAGCACAGGTGAGTTAATCAATATGACTGAGCCTCTGATCAACACACTTGTGTTCTAGCAGGGAAATTCCTATGTCCTGGTCTGTTAGTGGCCACTGAAGGCACGGGTTGAGAACCTCTGGTATAGAATGGATCACACTATATGTGCTTTCTGTTTTAATCTACATGTGTTTATTCACTATCTTAGATTGCATTATTCTATGCTGTTCATTGCTGATTATATCATTATCAATAGCGATTGTGCATTACTCACTATTTCTATATATTTATATTGTGCGTTTATTATTGGGGACATTATTTATTTCTTGATTAATTTACTTATTTACTCATTGACATCACTTCACATTTTATATTGAGCACCTACCTATATATTATATATATAAAGAACTATATCTTGGCTAAATATACAAAGCAAACAAGTAAAAGTGTGTGCATGAAATCCTGACCTTTATCAATACATAAATACCAATAAATTACCTAATGTATGCTATCACCTCTCCAGGAACCTGTATATTATATTTTTAGTATGTATTTTGGGAGGTTTGGGCTCCTGTCTATTCAGGTGAGAGCATTAATTAGGGTAGGTATAAATACCTCCTCCCCTCACATGGGTTTTGCTCACAGTAGGGGTAACGTTGGTATGACTGCTTTTTAATTGTTTTAAACTCAATACACGTTCACTTGGATTTGAGACAGATAGGCTTTTGCTTAAATCCATGGTGCCTTGAAGTGGCATGCAAGTTTATTATGTTTGTGGCCGGAGACATGTAACAAAAGCTCCACCATATTGGTAAAGGTCAGGACTTGATCCAAGTACTTTCCTTTTGTTTAGTTCACTAATTATATTGTCATGTCACCATATTTGATTTTATGTACAAAATATGGGGTAAGGGATCTCCCTGCCTTTATTATTTCCAATGACATCTTTAATGTTGGATTAACAAAAGCTTATTTTTTACCATTTAAAAAAGTAGGGGATAAAAATAAAAAGTAAAAAGTAGGGGATAAAAGCTATATGAGTTAAATGACATAAGGAGCAAGAGAAAGATGGAGATATGTTCAGATGATGAAAAAGCAGAGAAGAGGATATAAGGACATGGAGACATGTGGGTATTGGGACAGGGTAGGAGAGGTGGAGATAAAATATTAAATAGAGAAGGACAGGACAGGGTGTATAATGTAATAGAATGGAACATGGAGATTAAATATGACGTAAACAGGTTGAAAGGAATGAGATTGAAAAAGGTATTATGAAAGAGTACAGAAAAGTGGATGGTAAGAGGAAAAATAGGGAGACCAGGTTAGAAAGTACAAATATGGATGTACTTTTTACTTTTTCCCAATATGAACTATATTATTCAAGTTGAGAGTTAGTGGTCAGAGGTTTAATGAAAATTCTGGTTTACATATAATGTCTAGAATCACTGAGGCTGATGTACTAAGTAGAACTAGATCAATGCTGGAACCCAAATGAACCAAAGCAAATGAATGAAAACCTCCTTTGACTTAAACAGTGCCTTTAATCCCTTAATTCTAGAAAGGTTTCCAGTGCATTATGTTATGGTTTATTAGAGACCTATAAAGCATTTAAGGTGCTAAAATCCCAGTTTATCGTTTAATCCCCCTGTAGATATTAGGAACCCAGAGTTGCTTTTAAATATCTGCTTCAGATCACAGCTGGGATCACAGAATAACAGATGTCATGACAAGCTCATGCACACAGCTGCAGATAACCAACTGCCCGTACTACTATCAAACTGCTTCCCATCTCTTTTTGCATGCTGTCGCCCTCCTCATATAACCATCAATAAACTTAGTTTCCAAAAAAGTTCAATTCAAATCAATGGGAATTTTAATTGTCTCCCACAGTGCAGCTGGTTTGCTCCAGAATCCAGAGTCAGTGCATTTGTGCTATGCCTTACTATTACCTATGTACTAAGCTATTGTTACAATTATCCTACTTGGGCCACTTGAATGAAGGGGTGGGCTGTGGGGGATGCATGCTCATTTCTGGGCATTGTGTTCCTCAGCATCATGTTTCTAATTATGTATTAACAAGACACAGTTAAAATTAGTCATTTGTTTTATGCATCCTGTATGGTTTCTTTCATTGGTCGCATGCTGACTGTTAAGTATGGTGGAGTGTCAGTACCAAGTAATTATACACATTTGTGCATACCCTGAAATGTAAGCGCATGATCTTAATGCTAACAGGCAAGTACATATATTGAGCTTCTCTGACAGCATCATACATGTAACAGCATACCTTTGTGATAACAACTTTCTGTTGGGAGCGCCAAAACCGAACCAGTCTTTCAAAGACATACAGGACCATGGGGGCTACTACCCACTTCCAGGTCTATAAGAAAACAACACCATGCTTAATAAATCATATGAACAAAAGGAATCTGAATCAAAATTCAATAGAGAACTTCATTTCTACAACTTTATAACCCTTTGAATGTCATGTATTATTCCAAATGCAGTGGACAACCCTATGATGCTCAAATGGTTAATGCTTTTGATTATGCACTTTAAATCCTTGAATGCTAAGAGAGATTTTAAACCTCTCTGGAATGCCAGGGTTTAATGTGTAACATCCCTGAGTCATGAATAGAGATAAGAGAGATGTCTGATGGATCTGGCAGACCTGGACTAAACACATTCAAAAGACATGGAGTGAAGGAAATGTTTGTGATTGGTGCACATACTTAAGATGTCTACTGGATTTTCTGGCTATTGCAAGGTACTTCTGGGTTATTATTAGGAGATTTTACATCTCATTTAACTGTATTAATGAGAGTCCATAATGTTTGAGTGTTTGTATGTATGTGTGTTTTGTTCATATATGTGTGTGCACTTGTAAATGTGTGTTTATGAACATCTACATCCCTTAATCTGAGATGGAACATGATCAGAGGTGTGTGAGTGCCTTGCCTAGGGACAACTGGCATGTAAGTATTGCCTTGTCCAATACTTCTGTATTTGAAAAAGTACTTCAATGTGTTTTGTTGCCTTTTCTTAACAACACATTACTATTCATTTAACATATATATGGGTATTGAAAGAAGAAGCTCTTACCATTGGGGGGTTCCCTGCAAATTCTGGGGTAGGACAATATGTATTATTGGGACTCCATTCAGTAAAATTGTGTTCACACCTTTCCGGTGGATGATTTTCTAAACTTGTATATGTCTGTCCTCTCACTATACGGCTGAAAATAAAGAATTAGTTAAGTATTACTATTAATCTTTGTGTGTCAGGCAAAGTGAACCAATCCTGGGTTAAACCTTCTGCGCCATAGGGGAGAAATAAACATTCCTATTGATTTAAACAGAGATTTTAACCTTTTAAATGTTAGATGGATTGCAGTGCTTTGTAGACCTTTCTGGCTTTTAGGACCTTTAATGCCGTATTTAAATCCATGGGAATGCTTATGTTTTCCCGATTAAAGGACCTGTAACATCTCTTGATAATAACCCCAGCTTTCCTTAATCTGGGCAGAAAATCCTAATCGCCCCTATGAATCATTTGTGCATGGATTGGTTCTGCAGAATTATTGTTAACTAGTTGAACAGCCCGTTACACGGGCCACAGTGCCTCTGGCAGCTGGTCGCGGGGCAGTCACGCGCAGTAGAGACTGCCCGCGCCACTGCTGAAACAGAGCTGGACGCTTCTTCGGAGCGCCCAGCTCTGTATCAGCCGGGGCGCGGGCAGTCTGTACTGCGTATGACTGCCGCACGCGCAGCAGTGTCTACTGCGCATGTCGGGCGTTACACACAGCTTAGCGAATTATTATATAGGATTAGTAGTGGATATCATGTCAATGGACAAAGTAGATTGCACACAGAAACAAGGCAGCCAAATGCAGAGTAAAATCAGCTCTTTATTACCTTTCAATAGTGCTATCTATAGAACAATGAGAACAGTTAGAGTCTAACCTGTCCCCAGGATTAATAATGAGGGCAGGCATGAGACTTATTTCAGAGGTCCAGGACCCACAATCTTTCATACTAAATGACTTTGTGCTCCTAAATCACGTCTGACTCCATAGTTGTAATATGCAGTACTAATTAAAGATTATTTTTTGAGAACCAGTCCATGACAAAATTGATACATAGTGACCATTACAGGAGGCAAATATAGAATATAGAAAACTGAAACTCAAGGAATACTTCCATGACAAAATGGATACCTCCTGTATTTCTACGGCTAACACGGTACCAACTCTCATCTGTTAGTGACCATTAGGCTTTAGTTTTCCTTTAAGATAATATGATGGAAAGCATGAACTTGAGTTTAAGAGGATCAAGATTTTAAATAATAGTAAACTTTCAGTGCAGCCCCTTAGATTTAAGATCCAAGTATACATTTATTTCCAGGCTGGTTAAAGAATAGATATTTACATGCCAAAATAACACCAATTAATAATCAAAGCTATAAATAGAACTTCGACTTGCCATCAAGCAAGTTTTCCAAGCAAGCCCTGACTTTGCCTTATCCAATCCACTAGGTTGTAAATGTAAGTGTGGATGAGGAGGGGCCCAGGAAACACAACTGACAATTGACAACTACATGGTAGGTAGCAGAGATTTATGAAGTTGGTCCTAGTGGTTCCTCTACTAGTCCCATCACCTGCTAATCTGGTTGCTCCTCCCCTTGTTAGCAATCCTATATAATAATCCGCTAAAACGTGTGTAACGACACAGTCATGTGCAGTAGAGACTGCTGTGCGTGCTGCAGTCATGCTCAGTAGAGACTGCTCGTGCCTTCGGAGTGTCCAGCACTGTATCAGCCACAGCGCGGGCAGTCTCTACTGCGCATGACTGCCCCATGACCGACTGGCAGTGGCACTGTGGCCTGTGTAACAGGCTCTTCAACTAGTTCCTTTATAAAAGACTAGTTGAAGAGCCCATGTACATGGGCCACAGTGCCAGCTGGTCGCGAGGTAGTCATGCACAGTACAGACTGCCCGCACCGCGGTTGCTACTTCGGAGTGCCCCGCTCCGTATCAGCCGCATCACGGGCAGTCTCCACTGCGCATGTCTGCAGCACACGTCGTTACAAACTATTTAACAAATTATTATATAGGATACTTGCTTGTTATTAAAGTTATGAACACAATTTTGTCCTGCAAAAGAACAACATTATCTTTTAGAAAATGCTACAGGTGAATAAAACTTTTTCAAATGAAGATCTATTTTGTCTTAATTGGTGACATAGAGACAAGAAAATAGACCTTCAGAACATGAAATTATTATTTATGTAATAATATTATGTGGCCTTTGGAAACAGGTATTTCTCCAGACACTCCCTCTACTTTATTGTTTGGTAGAATTGTGAAAGCTGAAGTGCTGGGTTCATCCATTTTGTCAACAACTACCTCTAATGAGGCAACGGTGACTATGCCAACTAAGCCAGTTTTCTTAGGAATATCACACAAGTCTAGACAGCAAATAACAATGTACAACTTCATTATTTCAATAAGATTCTATAAGGACAAAATAGGACCTTATGCACAAAATATACGGAAGTAATTCTGGGGCAAAAGAACAGAACCATAGGGTAGAAATTAAACTTCCCAGTCATTTTAATGAAGTTTTTCACACATTGTTTCAAAATGTATTGAAGACCTATCTAGCATACAAGGGGTTAAAAGTAGGGATGTGTGGAATTTTCCGCAGCAGGCAGAAATCAATGGAAAACCTGAACTTTTGCCTTCCACAGGAGTTTCCTTTGGAAAGTCCCATCCACTGACTTATATACTGTGGGCTGTTGTGAATGAGGGTACTAGTCTGTTTGCATGAATTCATACAGGATGACCTGTGTGTTCCTCATGCATGCTTTGTAATATCATAATGAGAATGTTGCAATCGTGCTGTGTGAATGTGATAACATGCATGATAATTTCAGCAATGGAACACAGAAATCTGCGCAAGAAGTCATACTGGATGTAAGTTTCACAGTTATTTTCTTTGAAATAGGAGTTCTTAGAGAAATACGGAATAGAGCTCCGTAACTGTGGAAATTCCCACAAGGACAAAATAAGATGTTCTGCATCTCCCTAGTCAGTAGGAAGGAATGTATACTTCTCCCTATGATGTTTGTTTGTGCCAGAATTTCTCCAGTTTTTGTGCATAAAGCCGCTAGCGTTTTCCAAACTTCACCAAGGAATGACAAGAAAAAAGTCTCTTTCTGGAATAAAAAAAAAAAGTTTACATATCATTGACAGTTCAATATCCTTTCATACTCTCAGGGTATATATTTAAATAATGAGAAAACATAAAGGGGATGTCTCATTTTTAATATTATAGAGGATACAAACCCAGCACCATGGATGACAAGACCAATAAAGAAGACAACAAACAGGTGATGTGTAAACCAGAAGACTTCAAAATATGATCTGCGGATAATCTTGGTGGATGAAGTGATTATAAGGATTAGTGCCAGTGTAATCACCACTCCAGTGAGTCCGGCCAGAAATGTAAAAGCCACGTTAATACCCCCAACTGGGTTCTGTTAAATAAGAACACAGAGGTGTTATATTAAAACAGATTTTTTTTTTTTTTTTAAAGAAAGCTTCTCATCTTCTCACAATTCAGTATTGTTGATGAAACCACTACATCTGATTCAGTACCACACACGGTTCTTGGTTATTCAAAATGCCAAATATCTATATCTATAACCATTTCTTTTTGCTTTGTATAGCAAAACATTTTCAGTCCACAAGGAAGGAAGGGACAGCCTAAATATATATCTATATATCTCTCTCTCTCTCTCTATATATATATATATATATATACTAGTTGAACAGCCCGTTACACGGGCCACAGTGCCACTGCCACCCGGTTGCAGGGCAGTCACACGCAGTGGAGACTGCCTGCGCCGCGGCTGATACAGAGCTGGACGCTCCTTCGGAGCGTCCAGCTCTGTATCAGCCACAGCGCGGGCAGTCTCTACTGCGCATGACTGCAGCGCGCGCAGCAGTGTGTACTGTGCATGTCGGGCGTTACACACGATTTAGCGTATTATTATATAGGATATATATATATATATATATATATATATATATATATATATATACAGTCATGTGGAGATGCACTCACTGTTTAAAGTCCAATAACGCCTGGGTGCTGATCCTGAAGCATAAGGATATTCAAGGAAGAATGAAGACAGCACTCACAGGTAACTTGTAGATGCTTAAATCAGGTGGATTTATTAAAAATCGACTTTTCATCCAACACTGTGGCCTTTCTCATGATAACACCATGACTGTGAAACGATACCTAAATACCCCTACAAACAATCCAATTAAAAATGGAGCCAAAGGCTATTCCTGACGCTCGTTAAAGAAATCAATCAGTGGACAATCCAATTAAAAAATGGCGCCAAAGGCTATTCCTGACGCTCGTTAAAGAAACCAATCCCTTTTGTGTTCATGGCCTGGTGATTACTGAGTCACTGTTGGAACATAAAAGTGGTGTGCATATGATTAACATTCGGGATTCTTCACTTCCACTTGTTAACTACGTATCCATCTTATCTCCCTAATAGTATGAACCTCTGTGACTGAGATCCTACAGAATAATGTACTTTATGAACTCTAACAGAATTCCTGTCATTACGACATAGAGATGTATACATCTATTGTATACCGTATGGCTATATTATGATATGACTCCTTTGTATCTATATGCTTTAGCTTTATGTTTTGATAGCTTTGTGGATACATATTCATGTGTTGAATTTTATATACCTAGGTATATTTTGCTAACCTTCTATTGGCATATTCATCTTGTCGATTCTGCATCTTACATTCACGTATTAGATATATCTATGCATTGTGTTTATTTATGTTGTTATATATAAGCTTTTTACAATTGTATTGATATTCATTCTGTCCACCGATGTGTAAGACAGAGTGAATCACATAGAAGTTGGTGCGCATCATTAAATAGGCTTTGTATATGTGTCTCTTGCATTGTTAATTGAGTGGGATATATCTGACCCCGATGGGCTACTGCACGATGCAATAGAGACTTCTCAGCGTTTGATAATTCAATATTCAGAGCAATTGCAACCACTCAATTTACATTGTAATTCTTTGTATTTATGTTGTATACCCTACTATCCTGATTTGTAGGGTGGTGTTGGATGATTGTGTGTCCCTACTTATGTCACACGTATAAAGTGATCTGTGTGGGACCACACATATCATCTT
Source organism: Rhinophrynus dorsalis (assembly GCA_037306005.1). Classification (NCBI taxonomy): domain Eukaryota; kingdom Metazoa; phylum Chordata; class Amphibia; order Anura; family Rhinophrynidae; genus Rhinophrynus; species Rhinophrynus dorsalis. The sequence continues at coordinate 379,224,600 of CM074719.1, forward strand.
GCAGTATTTAAACTCATTTATACTTTGATGTTGCACTTTATGGTATTGGGGTACTCAATATTTGCATACTCCGGACCTTTATTTCTGGAGGATTGAGATCTATCACAATGTTTTTAATTAGTATTAACACATCTGTGCATGATTGTTAATTTAGGCTTTATACTGGGCACTGATTGGTTTCTTTAATGAGCGTCAGGAATAGCCTTTGGCGCGATTTTTTAATTGGATTGTTTGTAGGGGTATTTTGGTATCGTTTCACAGTCATGGTGTTATCTTGAGAAAGGCCACAGTGTTGGCCGAAACGTCAGTTTTTAATAAATCCACCTGATTTAAGCATCTACAAGTTACCTGTGAGTGCTGTCTTCATTCTTCCTTGAATATCTATATATGTATATCTATATATCTATCTATCTATATATATATATATATATATATATATATATATATATATACATACATACATATATATACATACATACATACATACATACAAATTAATGCGTATTCCAATATGTAATGATAACTTTTCTATTTGGATTAACATTAAATTTTATGAAGACAAGCTTTCAAGAGATATTCTCCTTTTATCAAGTAAAGTATACTTTAGACTTGATAAAGGGAGAATATCTCTCAAAAGCTTGTCTTCCTAAAATGTAATGTTAGTCCAAATAAAAAAGTTTTTATTACATACTGAACTAGCATGGATAACCCAAATTATATATATATATATATATATATATATATATATATATATATATATATATATTCCAGACACTGGTTGAAACTGAATAGTGTCATTTTTTTCAATTTAAAAATCCAGAATGATTTACAGTCAATTACTGTTTCTAATTGCTTAACATTAGACATGGGGGAATCCGTTGTCCTGGAGTTACATAGCCAACAAGAATATTTGTTGTGTACCTCTAATGTGTCTCAACATACTATGCAGAAGGAAGCCGTGTTCAGACTTCCTTTTGTGCTGGCCAAACCTCTTGTATAATGTCTGTGGTGTCCATTCTACATACTGTTGGTTACAACCATATGACAGTAAGTACACATCAAACCTCAAATAACAATTCATAAGGGATCCTATCTAATTTTAAATCCTTCTTCTTATAAGTAATTACAAGTACCCCTGTCCCTGAAAATCACATATTGCACTCTTTTCAGTCACACTTCTGTATCTGCACTTCTGCCTGGGGCCACTCAATTTCTTAAGGTATGAACTCTCCTAGAAATAAATAAATGTGCTTTATTCTGAGTACCTGGTTGTAGGGGATGTTGTCTATTCAGCTGTGATGGTGACAGCAGTCACATTCCATATAACTATCTTTACTTTTTCGAAGTGGATAGATGCAATTATACTATCATCATACCCTGCAACCAGCCTCACATACAAGAAAACCATGTACTGAAGGTCAGTTTTCAAGTGAATCCCCAGTCATTCCCATTCAGCTATCTGGTGAACTCCTAGACCATCTCTTCTCTATAAGATAGTCATTGATGAAAATGTGAGAGCATAATGTTTGATCCAAAGGGGTTACTCTGCCAGATGTCTTCAAAATATCCCATAAAAGCATTTGCATAACTTGGCACAAACATGCTCTTGCTCCACAGACATACATATTGTAATCCAGAATGAACTTTATTCCCCGCCTGTCTCAGAGACATCAGGCTCAATGTGTTTGTTGTTCTTAACTAGAGATGTTGAAAATAAAAATTTCACTTCAGTCTGTTGTTATACTTTTGTTTATACTTCCTGTCCCTCCTCTCACCCTCATTCTGATTCCACTAACCTTTCTATTTCCAATGAACTTTTGGACCCTAACTCACTCAAGATTGGAAAAAAAGAGTGGAATTTAATTTGGGTTGTGCTATTACTACTGCATTAAATGTGTGCAGACACATCTGTATCAAAGGCATGAACAAATGTTTATTTTTATGCTTTTTGGGCATATTTCTGCAAATTACCTAATATCAAGAGTGGCATGGAGGTGACTGTGTGGGCTAAACAGAAAAATAAATACAATAATAAAATACAAACACAAACAGGCACAGTGATGATCTGTTAAGTGATGTTAATTGTTGAAGAACTTCAATCAGCTTCAGGTGGATTTTGATCAGAGCGCTAGCCATACACAACAAGAGAGCCATAGGTTGCTTCTCCCCCAACACACGCACAGTATGACCATTATACTAACCTACCCTCTTGCTCTCTCCATTTAGCCAGACCTTCTTTTACCTCATCCACTGAACTGTTTATAACAGGGTCCTATGGGTAATTACACAAACCGCAGGGTGGCCATCTCACTTGTTCATTTGCCTGGGGGGATGCTGTCTTTCAAGGAACAGCATGAGCAAGGTGAAAAAATAAATGGGCCCTAAAATGCAGAGACATTTGGTAATCAACCCTTTGAGTTTCATGGCTCTTATCAATAACAACAGGAGGAGAGCCATGTGTGTGTGTGTATGTGAATGTGATGCAATCCGGGGCTAGGAAAGGAAGCTCTGTATTGGGTCATGTATGAAAAAGACAATGAGCATGAGAATGTGGTGTGTGTTTCTATGTAGGCACAGGAGACATTGCAAATAATTAGGAAGTGGCTGAGAAGGGGTGAAGCATATACTTGTTTGGAGCTCTCTCTCTGTCTTTCTAACAAGGTATATGGGCAGCTCCCTCCCAAGTGTTTTGGGTCCTTCTCTCCCATGTCCCCTGTTCTGTTCCTCTTGCTTGCCCTATTCCTGCTAAGGCCGGCAGACATGAGGTGTATGTGTATCCTCCTATGTGCAACAGGTTGCACAGACTCCACAGCGAATGTTAAGGTGTGTGTGTGTGTGCTCCTGTTCTGGTCAGCAGAATGTTCTTACTACTCAGATGTAACGTGGAAGTGTAAGGAGGTGAGATGTGTCATTAGCAGTACAGACAACGTTGTACAAGTGGCAAAATGTGAAGGAAATGAAATTCCTTATGGCAACATATGTGAAATAGTGAAAGAAACACAGTGCCACTCAGAGTGGTATTATACCCTAAAAGATATATAGAATGTGTGTTGAGGTATGGGTTTTGTCTATAGTATTTGCTTCAATGATTTTCAAAAGCTGTATATAAACACTTATTTGTCTAACGTGAAATCAAAAAGTTTGCGTCCATAAAAGGTCTTTATACAAAGTCAGCAAAAGGAGAACCAAACTCCTTTAAGGGCAATATTGTTTAGGCATTCCCTACAATATATTCTTTATTGACCTCCAAGACACCTTCTCTGTTGCTGGTCTCAAAAGGTCGGTGCAGTCCACAATCCAGAAAGCAATTCACATGCAAAAAATATAGGGGTAAGGGAGAGACAGAGCAAATATATCTAACTCTAATAGATTAAGTTTTAATATTCACAATGGAAATGACAATAAAAATAAATAAGCACACTTATGTATAAAATCATATAAAATGAAAGCACACAGAATAAATATCAAAAAATAAGCAATCAATATTGAACATATTGACTGATATGAAATACATGTAAAATACTTATAAACATACTGGAATGGATATGGAATTCCTATTAATGGGGAAGAAAAGCCTTTATACCCTTAATAGTAAAGATATATACTGTTGGTGAAGGCTGTATTGGTGGTTAACAATCGGTGAGACCGGGAGAATATGTATAGTCTATATGAGTGGTGATGGCAACGTAGGTCCGTGAGATTAGATAGGTTCAGTGACTCATAAGTTGGTTACTTCAATAGATTGGTCTAATATATAAATAAAAGATGGCCTCTTACTGGAAAATTGACAGAAAAGAGCTTTGCTACATCCGCAGTAGAGCTAAGCTCTAGTGATGAGCGAGCACCCCAATGCTCGGGTGTTCGGGTGCTCTGACCGAGCACCCCCTGAGGCTCGAGTGCTCGGCCGAGCACCCGAGCCCCATTGAAGTCAATGGGAGGACTCGAGCATTACACCAGGCACCCCCTGCTCTGATGAGGGGAGGGTGCCTGGTCCATAGGAAAAGGGAAGAAAATGATGGAAACACCACAGAAATGGTTCAGGGACAGCATAGGGAGGATGTCTGGATGCATGTTGGACTCCAACATTGCTGCTGGGAACGATCTTTCGCCCGTAGTACGCCATTTTTACAGACTGACCGTAAAACACACAAAAAGGAAAATAAAAACGACTTTAGGCGAAAAATTGTTACCAAACAATATTTGCTGTATATTTACTTGTATATCATCTGCAAATTCTCCCAAAAATTTCCTAGATTTTTCTGAACTGAGGCCATGATTAAGAGGGAAACGTGCGCAGAGGCAAATTCTCCCAAAAATTTCCTTGATTTTATTGAACTGAGGCCATGATTAAGAGGGAAACGTGCGCAAAGGCAAATTCTCCCAAAAATTTCCTTGATTTTTCTGAACTGGGGCCATGATTAAGAGGGAAACGTGCGCTGAGCCGACCATCTAAAACATTATGGGTGAGGGTCTGCTGCGGAGCTGACCATCCTAAACATTATATGCGAAGGCCCGCTAATGAGCTGACGCTATAAAACATTATATGAGAGGGCCCGCTAGAGAGCTGACCCAATAAAACATTATATGAGAAGGCCCGCTGGTGAGCTGACCTATATAAAAATTGTCAAACAGGGCCCGCTGGTGAGCTGGCCCTATATAAAAATTATATCACAGGGCCCGCTGGTGAGCGGGCCCTATATAAAAATTATATCCCAGGGCATATGGAAGAGGAGGAGGAGGATGAGAAGATTAAGAGTCAACCATATACCCGTTTTTTGTGTGGAAGGGGTGAATGGGAATACAGAGTATTCCCATCATTGTAAATAACATATATAAAGTGAGTTTATGTTCCCCCAGGGCTTTCCTCCAGTGGAGTGGAGAAGTCAGGGGAAATCCAGGCCTTGTTCATTTTTATAAGTGTCAACCTATCAGCATTGTCGGTGGAAAGGCGGATACGCTTATCTGTTGTGATGCCACCAGCAGCACTAAATACCCGCTCAGACAGAACGCTGGCGGCAGGGCAGGCCAGCACCTCCAAGGCGTAGAGTGCCAGTTCATACCACGTGTCCAGCTTGGACACCCAGTAGTTGTAAGGCACAGAGGGATCATTGAGGACGCTGACACGGTCTGCTATGTACTCCTTCACCATCTTCCAAAACTTTTCCCTCCTTGTGACACTAGGCTGCGCATCAGGGTGAGGGTGCTGGCGGGGTGTCATGAAGGTGTCCCACGCATTGGAGAGTGTTGCCCTGCCTTTGTCGGAACTGCTGTGTGCTCCCCTTTTCTCCCCTTCTCGGTTGGCCAAGGTAGCACGTACTCTGCCGCCAGCGTTGTCAGATGGAAAATTTTGGAGCAATTTTTCGACAAGAACCTTCTGGTATTGCACTATTTTGCTTGTCCTCTCCACCGGAGGAATGAGAGATGAGAAATTCTCTTTGTAGCGGGGGTCCAGAAGGGTGAACACTAGTGATGAGCGAGCACCCCAATGCTCGGATGTTCGGGTGCTCTGACCGAGCACCCCCTGAGGCTCGAGTGCTCGGCCGAGCACCCGAGCCCCATTGAAGTCAATGGGAGGACTCGAGCATTACACCAGGCACCCCCTGCTCTGATGAGGGGAGGGTGCCTGGTCCATAGGAAAAGGGCAGAAAAAGATGGAAACACTACAGAAATGGTTCAGGGACAGCATAGGGAGGATGTCTGGATGCACCTTGGACTCCAACATCGCTGCTGGGAACGATCTTTCGCCCGTAGTACGCCATTTTTACAGACTGACCATAAAACACACAAAAAGGAAAATAAAAACGACTTTAGACGAAAAATTGTTACCAAACAATATTTGCTGTATATTTACTTGTATATCATCTGCAAATTCTCCCAAAAATTTCCTTGATTTTCTGAAGTGAGGCCATGATTAAGAGGGAAACGTGCGCAGAGGCAAATTCTCCCAAAAATTTCCTTGATTTTCAGAACTGAGGCCATGATTAAGAGGGAAACGTGCGCTGAGCTGACCATCTAAAACATTATGGGTGAGGGTCTGCTGCAGAGCTGACCATCCTAAACATTATATGCGAAGGCCCGCTAGTGAGCTGACGCTATAAAACATTATATGAGAGGGCCCGCTAGAGAGCTGACCCAATAAAACATTATATGAGAAGGCCCGCTGGTGAGCTGACCTATACAAAAATTGTCAAACAGGGCCCGCTGGTGAGCTGGCCCTATATAAAAATTATATCACAGGGCCCGCTGGTGAGCTGGCCCTATATAAAAATTATATCCCAGGGCACGCTGGTGAGCTGGCCCTATATAAAAATTATATCCCAGGGCATATGGAAGAGGAGGAGGAGGATGAGAACATTAAGAGTCAACCATATACCCGTTTTTTGGGTGGAAGGGGTGAATGGGAATACAGAGTATTCCCATCATTGTAAATAACATATATAAAGTGAGTTTATGTTCCCCCGGGGCTTTCCTCCAGTGGAGTGGAGAAGTCAGGGGAAATCCAGGCCTTGTTCATTTTTATAAGTGTCAACCTATCAGCATTGTCGGTGGAAAGGCGGATACGCTTATCTGTTATGATGCCACCAGCAGCACTAAATACCCGCTCAGACAGAACGCTGGCGGCAGGGCAGGCCAGCACCTCCAAGGCGTAGAGTGCCAGTTCATACCACGTGTCCAGCTTGGACACCCAGTAGTTGTAAGGCACAGAGGGATCATTGAGGACGCTGACACGGTCTGCTACGTACTCCTTCACCATCTTCCAAAACTTTTCCCTCCTTGTGACACTAGGCTGCGCATCAGGGTGAGGGTGCTGGCGGGGTGTCATGAAGGTGTCCCACGCCTTGGAGAGTGTTGCCCTGCCTTTGTCGGAACTGCTGTGTGCTCCCCTTTTCTCCCCTTCTCGGTTGGCCAAGGTAGCACGTACTCTGCCGCCAGCGTTGTTAGATGGAAAATTTTGGAGCAATTTTTCAACAAGAACCTTCTGGTATTGCACCATTTTGCTTGTCCTCTCCACCGGAGGAATGAGAGATGAGAAATTCTCTTTGTAGCGGGGGTCCAGAAGGGTGAACACCCAGTAATCCGTGTTGTCTAAAATGCGTACAACGCGTGGGTCACGGGAAAGGCAGCCTAACATAAAGTCAGCCATGTGTGCCAGAGTACCAACAGTCAAGATTTCGCTGTCCTCACCAGGAGGCTGACTCTCAATATCCTCATCCTCTTCCTCCTCTTCTGCCCACCCACGCTGAAGAGATGGAACTAAAGTTCCATGGCTACCCTCTGTAGCGGAGGCAACCGTGTCTTCCTCCTCCTCCTCCTCCTCCTCCGCCTCCTCCAATTGTCGCTGAGAAGACGAAGTGAGGGTGCTCTGGCTATCACCTTGTGTAAGCTCTTCCTCCCCCATTTCCACCTCTTCCACATGCAAAGCGTCGGTTTTAATTGTGAGCAGCGAGCGTTTCAGTAGACACAGAAGTGGGATGGTTACACTGATAATAGCGTTATCGCCGCTCACCATCTGTGTCGATTCCTCAAAATTGCGTAAAACCTCGCAGAGGTCTGACATCCATTCCCACTCCTCACTTCTGATTACAGGAAGTTGAACGGAGAGGCGACGACCGTGTAACAGCTGGTACTCCACTACTGCCCTCTGCTGCTCACAAAGCCGGGCCAACATGTGGAAGGTGGAGTTCCAGCGCGTGCTCACGTCACACAGCAGCCGGTGAGCTGGCAATTGTAAGCGCTGCTGCAGCTTCAACAGGCCGGCCGAAGCTGTAGATGACTTACGGAAATGTGCACACACGCGGCGCACCTTGGTCAAGAGATCATGCACATTGGGGTAGGTTTTTAGAAATCGCTGCACCACTAAATTAAATACATGCGCTAGGCATGGTACGTGTGTGAGCTTGCCGAGCTCCAAAGCCGCCACCAAGTTACGCCCATTATCACACACAACCATGCCTGCTTGCAGGTTGAGTGGCGAGAGCCACTGCTCGGTCTGGTGACTAATCCCCTGCAACAGCTCTGAGGCCGTGTGCTGTTTGTCCCCAAGGCAGATCAGCTTCAGCACGGCCTGTTGACGCTTCCCCACTGCAGTGCTACACTGCTTCCAGCTACTGGCTGATGGGGGAGTGGCGGTGTGTGTAGAGAATTCGGAGGTGGAAACGGAGGAGGAGGAGCCAATAACGTAGGTGCTGGTGGAAACCCTGATGGAGGTAGGGCCCGCAATCCTCGGCGTGGGTAGCACCCGTGCCATCCCAGGGTCCGAGTCGCTCCCAGCCTCCACGACATTCACCCAGTGTGCCGTCAGGGAAATGTAGCGTCCCTGGCCACAAGCACTTGTCCATGTGTCAGTCGTTAAGTGGACCTTCCCAGTAACTGCGTTGGTCAGGGCACGGGTGATGTTACGGGACACATGGTGGTGTAATGCGGGGATGGCACACCGGGAAAAGTAGTGGCGGCTGGGGACCGCGTACCGAGGGACAGCTGCTGCCATCAGGCTGCGGAAGGACTCAGTGTCCACAAGCCTAAATGGCAGCATTTCGATGGCCAGTAATTTTGAAAGGTGTGAGGTTAGTGCTATGGCCTGTGGGTGGGTGGCTGGGTATTTTCTCTTGCGCTCAAATGCCTGGGGTAACGACATTTGGACGCTGTGCTGGGACAGGGAAGTGGATGTGGTCGCTGATGGTGCTTCAGATGCTACAGGTGCAGGGCGGGAGGTATGCGGGCCTGCGCCTTCGACAGGCGATTGGCCGGCACCGAAAACAGGGGAAGAGGAGGCAGTGGTGTGGCCTGCAGACACAGATGGGCGATCCAGGCGTTCCTCCCACTTACTACGGTGCTTGGATGCCATGTGTCGGATCATGCTGGTGGTGGTGAGGTTTCTAGTGTTCATGCCTCGGCTCATTCTGGTGTGGCACAGGTTGCAAACTACAAATCTTTTGTCGTCCGCACTTTCCTTAAAAAAACGCCATACCGCGGAACACCTACCCCTTGGCAAGGTAGATTTACGCAAGGGGGTGCTCCGTGGAACATTTGCGGGCCGGTTTGGTGCGGTCCGCCTTCTTTCTGTAGCCACACCACTGCCTCTTCCAGCCTGTTGCGGTGCTGCAGATGGCTCACCCTCAGGACTGCTGTCATCGCTCGGCTCTACACCTTCCCAGGTGGGGTCAGTCACCTCATCGTCCACCAAGTCCTCCTCCACTTCCTCACTCTGATCATCCTCCTCAAGTCTTGATCCCACCACATACTCGGTCATTGACAACTGTATAACATTCTCCTCAACAAGGTCTTGAGAAGGAAATAGTGGTTGATTTAATGGCAACTGTGTCTCATCATCATCATCATCATCCACTACTTCCTTTGACCTTAAATGCCGTTCACATCTGTCATCTTCTTGTGATTGGGTAGCCTCTAGAGGTTGTGAATCAGGGCACAAGATGTCATGTTCCTCTGCAAGCGTGCTTGGAGAGAGGGTCAAATGAAGGATTGGTGATGAGACGAGCTCATCACTATATCCCAGTGTGGGATCACTTCTTTGACCAGACCGTGTATGGTGGGAGGAAGGATGATCAGAGTGAGGATTATGTTGACCAGACTCTTGGCTACTGAGAGTGGACTTGGTGGAAGACAGGGTGGTGCTTAACCGACTGGAAGCAGTATCAGCTGTCATCCAACCGACCACCTGTTCGCACTGGTCGGACCTCGAGAGTGATGTCCTGCGACGCCCTGTGAAATCAGACATGAAGCTAGGTATGGTGGATGTCTTTCTTTCTTGTGCTCTGGCACCAGGCACAGTTTCTCCGCGTCCTGACCCGCGCCCTGAACTTTCAGGATCACGTCCACTTCCCCGTCCCTTTTTACCCGCCTTCTTCATCTTACACGATATATATGACTTTAATATATATGAGTTTGAAAACTTAACAGTATTTCTTACTATTCTGCAACTCTGCAGAGTACACAGAATAGGCTGCTAAACTGCGGTGACACACACTGAATGGAATAAGTGACTTTAACATTTGAGTTTGAAAAATTAACAGTATTTCTTATAATTCTGCAACTCTGCAGAGTACACAGAATAGGCTGTTAAACGGCGTTGAAACACACTGAATGGAATATGTGACTTTAATATTTGAGTTTGAAAACTTAACAGTATTTCTTATAATTCTGCAACTCTGCAGAGTACACAGAATAGGCTGTTAAACGGCGGTGAAAGACACTGAATGGAATATGTGACTTTGATATTTGAGTTTGAAAAATTAACAGTATTTCTTACTATTCTGCAACTCTGCACAGTACACAGAATGTGCTGCTACACTGCGGCGAAGCACACTGAATGGAATATGTGACTTTGATATTTGAGTTTGAAAACTTAACAGTATTTCTTATAATTCTGCAACTCTGCACAGTACACAGAATAGGCTGCTAAACGGCGGTGAAACACACTGAATGGAATATGTGACTTTAATATTTGAGTTTGAAAACTTAACAGTATTTCTTACTATTCTGCAACTCTGCAGAGTACACAGAATAGGCTGTTAAACGGCGTTGAAACACACTGAATGGAATATGTGACTTTAATATTTGAGTTTGAAAACTTAACAGTATTTCTTATAATTCTGGAACTGTACAGAGTACACAGAATAGGCTGTTAAACGGCGGTGAAAGACACTGAATGGAATATGTGACTTTAATATTTGAGTTTGAAAACTTAACAGTATTTCTTATAATTCTGCAACTGTACAGAGTACACAGAATAGGCTGTTAAACGGCGGTGAAAGACACTGAATGGAATATGTGACTTTAATATTTGAGTTTGAAAACTTAACAGTATTTCTTATAATTCTGCAACTCTGCAGAGTACACAAAATAGGCTGTTAAACCGCGGTGAAAGACACTGAATGGAATATGTGACTTTGATATTTTAGTTTGAAGACTTAGCAGTATTTCTTCCTATTCTGCAACTCTGCACAGTACACAGAATGTGCTGCTACACTGCGGCGAAGCACACTGAATGGAATATGTGACTTTGATATTTTAGTTTGAAGACTTAACAGTATTTCTTCCTATTCTGCAACTCTGCACAGTACACAGAATGTGCTGCTAAACTGCGGCGAAGCACACTGAATGGAATATGTGACTTTGATATTTGAGTTTGAAGACTTAACAGTATTTCTTCCTATTCTGCAACTCTGCACAGTACACAGAATGTGCTGCTACACTGCGGCGAAGCACACTGAATGGAATATGTGACTTTGATATTTTAGTTTGAAGACTTAACAGTATTTCTTCCTATTCTGCAACTCTGCACAGTACACAGAATGTGCTGCTAAACTGCGGCGAAGCACACTGAATGGAATATGTGACTTTGATATTTGAGTTTGAAGACTTAACAGTATTTCTTCCTATTCTGCAACTCTGCACAGTACACAGAATGTGCTGCTACACTGCGGCGAAGCACACTGAATGGAATATGTGACTTTGATATTTTAGTTTGAAGACTTAACAGTATTTCTTCCTATTCTGCAACTCTGCACAGTACACAGAATGTGCTGCTAAACTGCGGCGAAGCACACTGAATGGAATATGTGACTTTGATATTTGAGTTTGAAGACTTAACAGTATTTCTTCCTATTCTGCAACTCTGCACAGTACACAGAATGTGCTGCTAAACTGCGGCGAAGCACACTGAATGGAATATGTGACTTTGATATTTTAGTTTGAAGACTTAACAGTATTTCTTCCTATTCTGCAACTCTGCACAGTACTCAGAATGTGCTGCTAAACTGCGGCGACGCACACTGAATGGAATACGTGACTTTGATATTTTAGTTTGAAGACTTAACAGAATGTGCTCTAATCTGCAACTTTGCACACTAAACAGAATGTGCTCTAATCTGCAACTTTGCACACTAAACAGAATGTGCTCTAATCTGCAACTTTGCACACTAAACAGAATGTGCTCTAATCTGCAACTGTGCACACTAAACAGAATGTGCTCTAATCTGCAACTTTGCACACTAAACAGAATATATATATTTTTTTTTTTTTTTTTTTTCTCCCCCCACACCAAATAACCTGCTGCCCCCACACACAGTAGTCCTAAAAAGGACTTTTGGTTCTTTTTTTTTCACAATTTTTGTTTTTTTCCTCCCTACACTGCCTTTCCCTTCCTATCCTCAGCTCTCCCTGGCTCAGACTGAGCCGAACTCGCTGGTCAGGTGCTATACAGCACCTGACCACGGGTTCTGGCCAGCCAATCAGTGTAATGCCAGCAGCCAACATGGCTGCTGGCATTACACCGATGTCAGAGCCTCCCTGCACGTTTATTGGCTGCGCAGCAGCCGCAAAACGTGCGGGGAGGAGACCCGAACATGGCGGGCGAGCACATGCGGTACTCGTACGAGTACCGCCATGTGCCGAGCAGAGCGATGCTCGAGCCGATCCGAGCATCGGCCGAGCATGCTCGCTCAACACTAGTGAACACCCAGTAATCCGTGTTGTCTAAAATGCGTATAACGCGTGGGTCACGGGAAAGGCAGCCTAACATAAAGTCAGCCATGTGTGCCAGAGTACCAACAGGCAAGATTTCGCTGTCCTCACCAGGAGGATGACTCTCAATCTCCTCATCCTCTTCCTCCTCTTCTGCCCACCCACGCTGAAGAGATGGAACTAAAGTTCCATGGCTACCCTCTGTAGCGGAGGCAACCGTGTCTTCCTCCTCCTCCGCCTCCTCCAATTGTCGCTGAGAAGACGAAGTGAGGGTGCTCTGGCTATCACCTTGTGTAAGCTCTTCCTCCCGCATTTCCACCTCTTCCACATGCAAAGCGTCAGTTTTAATTGTGAGCAGCGAGAGTTTCAGTAGACACAGAAGTGGGATGGTTACACTGATAATAGCGTTATCGCCGCTCACCATCTGTGTCGATTCCTCAAAATTGCGTAAAACCTCACAGAGGTCTGACATCCATTCCCACTCCTCACTTCTGATTAGAGGAAGTTGAACGGAGAGGCGACGACCGTGTAACAGCTGGTACTCCACTACTGCCCTCTGCTGCTCACAAAGCCGGGCCAACATGTGGAAGGTGGAGTTCCAGCGCGTGCTCACGTCACACAGCAGCCGGTGAGCTGGCAATTGTAAGCGCTGCTGCAGCTTCAACAGGCCGGCTGAAGCTGTAGATGACTTACGGAAATGTGCACACACGCGGCGCACCTTCGTCAAGAGATCATGCAAATTGGGGTAGGTTTTTAGAAATCGCTGAACCACTAAATTAAATACATGCGCTAGGCATGGTATGTGTGTGAGCTTGCCGAGCTCCAAAGCCGCCACCAAGTTACGCCCATTATCACACACAACCATGCCTGGTTGCAGGTTGAGTGGCGAGAGCCACTGCTCGGTCTGGTGACTAATCCCCTGCAACAGCTCTGAGGCCGTGTGCTGTTTGTCCCCAAGGCAGATCAGCTTCAGCATGGCCTGTTGACGCTTCCCCACTGCAGTGCTACACTGCTTCCAGCTACTGGCTGATGGGGGAGTGGCGCTGCGTGTAGAGAATTCGGAGGTGGAAACGGAGGAGGAGGAGCCAATAACGTAGGTGCTGGCGGAAACCCTGATGGAGGTAGGGCCCGCAATCCTCGGCGTGGGTAGCACCCGTGCCATCCCAGGGTCCGAGTCGCTCCCAGCCTCCACGACATTCACCCAGTGTGCCGTCAGGGAAATGTAGCGTCCCTGGCCACAAGCACTTGTCCATGTGTCAGTCGTTAAGTGGACCTTCCCAGTAACTGCGTTGGTCAGGGCACGGGTGATGTTACGGGACACATGGTGGTGTAATGCGGGGATGGCACACCGGGAAAAGTAGTGGCGGCTGGGGACTGCGTACCGAGGGACAGCTGCTGCCATCAGGCTGCGGAAGGACTCAGTGTCCACAAGCCTAAATGGCAGCATTTCGATGGCCAGTAATTTGGAAAGGTGTGAGGTTAGTGCTATGGCCTGTGGGTGGGTGGCTGGGTATTTTCGCTTGCGCTCAAATGCCTGGGGTAACGACATTTGGACGCTGTGCTGGGACAGGGAAGTGGATGTGGTCGCTGATGGTGCTTCAGATGGTACAGGTGCAGGGCGGGAGGTATGCGGGCCTGCGCCTTCGACAGGCGATTGGCCGGCACCGAAAACAGGGGAAGAGGAGGCAGTGGTGTGGCCTGCAGACACAGATGGGCGATCCAGGCGTTCCTCCCACTTATTACGGTGCTTGGATGCCATGTGTCGGATCATGCTGGTGGTGGTGAGGTTTCTAGTGTTCATGCCTCGGCTCATTCTGGTGTGGCACAGGTTGCAAACTACAATTCTTTTGTCGTCCGCACTTTCCTTAAAAAAACGCCATACCGCGGAACACCTACCCCTTGGCAAGGTAGATTTACGCAAGGGGGTGCTCCGTGGAACATTTGCGGGCCGGTTTGGTGCGGTCCGCCTTCTTTCTGTAGCCACACCACTGCCTCTTCCAGCCTGTTGCGGTGCTGCAGATGGCTCACCCTCAGGACTGCTGTCATCGCTCGGCTCTACACCTTCCCAGGTGGGGTCAGTCACCTCATCGTCCACCAAGTCCTCCTCCACTTCCTCACTCTGATCATCCTCCTCATGTCTTGATCCCACCACATACTCAGTCATTGACAACTGTATAACATCCTCCTCAACAAGGTCTTGAGACAGTAATAGTGGTTGATTTAATGGCAACTGTGTCTCATCATCATCATCATCATCCACTACTTCTTTTGACCTTAAATGCCGTTCACATCTGTCATCTTCTTGTGATTGGGTACCCTCTAGAGGTTGTGAATCAGGGCACAAGATGTCATGTTCCTCTGCAAGCGTGCTTGGAGAGAGGGTCAAATGAAGGATTGGTGATGAGACGAGCTCCTCACTATATCCCAGTGTGGGATCACTTCTTTGACCAGACCGTGTATGGTGGGAGGAAGGATGATCAGAGTGAGGATTATGTTGACCAGACTCTTGGCTACTGAGAGTGGACTTGGTGGAAGACAGGGTGGTGCTTAACCGACTGGAAGCAGTATCAGCTGACATCCAACCGACCACCTGTTCGCAGTGGTCGGACATCGAGAGTGATGTCCTGCGACGCCCTGTAAAATTAGACATGAAGCTAGGTATGGTGGATGTCTTTCTTTCTTGTGCTCTGGCACCAGGCACAGTTTCTCCGCGTCCTGACCCGCGCCCTGAACTATCAGGATCACGTCCACTTCCCCGTCCCTTTTTACCCGCCTTCTTCATCTTACACGGAATATGTGACTTTGATATTTTAGTTTGAAGACTTAACAGTATTTCTTCCTATTCTGCAACTGTGCACAGTACACAGAATAGGCTGCTAAACTGCGGTGACGCACACTGAATGGAATATGTGACTTTGATATTTTACTTTGAAGACTTAACAGTATTTCTTCCTATTCTGCAACTGTGCAGAGTACACAGAATAGGCTGCTAAACTGCGGTGAAGCAAACTGAATGGAATATGTGACTTTGATATTTTACTTTGAAGACTTAACAGTATTTCTTCCTATTCTGCAACTGTGCAGAGTACACAGAATAGGCTGCTAAACTGCGGTGACGCACACTGAATGGAATATGTGACTTTGATATTTTAGTTTGAAGACTTAACAGAATGTGCTCTAATCTGCAACTTTGCACACTAAACAGAATGTGCTCTAATCTGCAACTTTGCACACTAAACAGAATGTGCTCTAATCTGCAACTTTGCACACTAAACAGAATGTGCTCTAATCTGCAACTTTGCACACTAAACAGAATGTGCTCTAATCTGCAACTTTGCACACTAAACAGAATATATGAAATTTTTTTTTTGTTGTTTTTTTCCCCCCACACAAAATAACCTGCTGCCCCCACACACAGTAGTCCTAAAAAGGACTTTTGTTTCTTTTTTTTTCACAATTTTGCTTTTTTTCTCCCTACACTGACTTTCCCTTCCTATCCTCAGCTCTCCCTGGCTAAGACTGAGCCGAACTCGCTGGTCAGGTGCTATACAGCACCCGACCACGGGTTCTGGCCAGCCAATCAGTGTAATGCCAGCAGCCATGTCAGAGCCTCCCTGCACGTTTATTGGCTGCGCAGCAGCCGCAAAACGTGCGGGGAGGAGACCCGAACATGGCGGGCGAGCACATGCGGTACTCGTACGAGTACCGCCATGTGCCGAGCAGAGCGATGCTCGAGCCGATCCGAGCATCGGCCGAGCATGCTCGCTTAACACTACTAAGCTCCTGTCACTCGATCCTGTGTGGTTGGCCCCTTACTTTATCTCTGTGATGAGTATGTACATATCAAAACCAATCCTCACTGAAGCTTGTCTCACTGTCTCCTCACTTCACTATTCTTCCGTGATCTCTGCCGCAGGTACTCGGTCTGGAGTCCCGTCTTTCCACGTGATTGGAGACTGTTATCTACACATTTCAGCACTCTATCTGTACCTTTCTCAAAGACGTGACACGTACTGAAACGATTCAGACAGGAAAAGCCATGGATAGCCCTCTGTTCAGCTGGGTCAGAAAGTACATAACTAGTAAAGAAGCTGTTATATGTGACAGCTTCTTTGCAGGGTCTCCCTTTCTAAATCAATGGTGTCAATGGCTTTTACTGTTTGAATCCACACACACAATCACACCTTAACCTTAGCTGTGCAATCTGTGCAAAGGGTTAAAGGATGGCAGCTGCTGTCTCTGGTTTCTAGTAAAGACAGCAAATGTCCACTGGCTCTATAGAGATTTATCATAAAATCCCAACTCCACCAGCTTCAGATTGGGGAAGTTGGGACTTTGAATTCTGACAGCATAGGCAGCTATCGGTACTTAGTTCATATAGAAAATTAACACATTAATTTATAAGCACAACTAAAGGAATCTGACAATGTCTCATTAAACTTAATTTCAAAATGGAAATGACTCATTGTTGAAGTAGACACTGCAAAGTCATAAACCTTGTGATGGCATGGCAGATTCATAGCAGATTCACAGGGTGCAATAGTAGAGACATCTTACATATTTTGAGAAACAAATACTCGATCTTATCACCAACCTGGCACCTTATCAACCCTTAGTGCAGCTCCTCTTCTCCAGGTGTTCTGAAGGAACTGGGGTATCTTAACAAGGTATCGTTTGTTGATATATTCAGACTTGAGCTAACTGAATACTGTAGGGCAACCAAAAGATTGCAATATCTGGACTGTCAAGGACATATAGTTATGGTAAAGCTAGGTTTGGTACTTGCAATTTTCTTAAAAATAAGCATTTAAATCAAATAGTACAGGTGAGATATTTTCCTTTAAATCCTTTATGAGCTATAATGAAAGCATTGTTGTGTACTTACAGTCATGTGGTTGTAACCAAAAGTATATAGGAAGGATAACACAAATGTTATGCAAGAGGATTGTCCAGCATAGAAGAAGTCTGAACAAAAAAAAAATATATTGGTTTTATATATATATATATATATATATATATATATATATATATATATATATATATATATATATATATATACATTTTAAGGAGCATATACATATATTTATTATATTTGACATTTCAATCAGTTGTGTAATTGACCATGAATGTTTCATGGGATATCATATGGGCTGTAATTCCCTCCTGATTAAATAATTGCCTATTAGCCATGAAAATCTTTGAATTATTTTTGTCAATTTGCTCGTTTTTAAATATATTTTAATAAATAGTGTATCACTAAACTATAACTTAGCCAGTTTCTAACTAAGATGGTCTAGGAGCCCTACATGTGTCTCCAGTTCTAAGAAAGTCAGAATGGGAGCTGGCCTGGAGTACTCTCTCACAAGCTATATACACAGTGTCAGTCCCTTCCAGAGAAAACTGGGACAGGATCAGGTGAATAACTATTGAGGCAATTCTTGACTATGAGGTTTTACTGAGCTCTTTGTTATTTATATGAATTGGAAGTGTGTACCCTGCCCTTTATTTTCTTTCTTTCTGTTTGCAGTACTAGGCATTTGGTTGTCTGATTTTTACAGCATTGTCATCACAAGTCCAGCATTGGCATCATCACAGAGATTCAAGTCCACACAAAAATTAAAAGAGACAGCGTGATGGGCAGAATTGTCTCCCACATGAGCATTTGCCACACAAGTAAAGTTATCATCACCACATGTAAGATGTCAATTGGTTATAACCGACACTACCACAAAAAAAAATAAATTGGGCTGTTTAATTTTAAATATCATCTACTCCCAGCTGACATCTGTAAAATTAGCTAGCTTATATTATATTTGTAAAATGTACTAAATTTTAATGCATGTGTAAACTTGCCTATATAGATACAGTTTGGCTGAGCACAAATATTGCTGTTAATGCACTGAAATTTGCAGCCAATGCTCTTCTAGTCAGAAAGCATGATATCAGCATTATCTCGGTGACATTAACAGACACCTATCAAAATTGTAATAGGATCCTCGGAACCCTGCAATAGACAGGAATTGGAGTCTTCAGTGAACATATGGTAGGCTTGATTTTAGGCCTCATAAAACAAATAGAGGGGTTTTAAAGAGGGCAGCATAGAGTACATATATTAACCCTTTGAGTGGCAGTGGGGTCCCTCTCTGGCACTCAAAGTGTTAAAGTGTGTATAACCTCCAGATTATTTATTTTGTTTGTTAATAATTTTACAAAAGTTAATTAGATTGTAACTCTTTGGTTCAGGATCCCCTTCCCAATGTATGATTCACTTGATTGCACTTATTCCCAGCTAATAATGCAATGATTGCATTATAGTCTGATGCTTTTATACTTGTCCTGTATTTTCTGTTTTGTACTGTACTAGTGTCTGCAAAATGCTATGTACATGTATGGTGCTATATAAAGATGCATGCCCATGTGTGGGGGTGTCTGTGTGTATTTTTTTTTGTATATGTGTGATTTGGATTTTTTTTTTAAATGATTTATAGGTTTTTCCATCATCTCACTTTCTATTGTAATTGTTTATTGCCTAAATTTGGGTAACTTTGACCATCTGAAATGCTTACATCTTCAATGGTCATGAATACCAATCAATGTGTATTTAAAATAAGCATATTAATTATAATAATTCTGTACATCAATCTCAAAGCAGAAGTCTGGGCCAGACTACAAGTGAAATCCCATTGCGAAATGGGAGATTTGTAAGACTGATAAAGGAAACAGACAACTCTTAAAAGGGCAATTACCTCTTAGTCAGTACAAGCCAATGTCTCCAGCAATTCATCACTGAGGCAAACAGAACAACCAGGTAAAGCCATATGGGCTATATTCAGGAAGCTAGAAAGGAACATTCTTGAGGCAAACCAGTGGCAATATAAAGGAAATTAAAATTCCCATTGATTTAACCCTTTGAGGGCACTGTACTGGATAACTCTCTAGTACTCAAAAGGTTAAAAGGAGCTTTTAAACCGGTGGCATGCTAAGAGAGGCCCCAACACCTTGTTTCAAAATTTGTCATAGACCTCTGTAGCCTTCACTGGGTTAATTTAAATAAATGGGGATTGTTGGAATTTTAATCTCTCTCTTATAGTTAGGTAGTTTGCCCCATACTCTCACCTCTTTATACCATGAATACAGCCCTCTGTGCTGCATATTATTGATAGGAAACAATAAATGCTTTACTTACTGGAACTTTAGAGCGGACAAAGTTGAGGTATCTCTCATTATCTCTATCCCCAATAGCAGTGAGAACATCCTGGATTGTTCCATTATATGGTTTTGTACGAGCATCTACCAACCTTTCCACATTAAATAAATGTGCCACAGTGTGGATAGCTAAGAAAATAAAAGTGCATATCATTTAGAACTGTCAGTTTTTTAACCCCTTGGATACTAGAGGGGTTGAACACATCTATACCATCCAAGGAGGTAAATACATATGTAATATAAGCAACTCTGATATTAGGTATGATTTAGAGAAGATAGCTTTGTATTTGTTTTAGGAATTAGCCACAGCATGCTACATCAGCCCTTTCCTTGCCATACATGTTTAACCCTTTGAGTGCCAGAGGGGTACACAACACTTTGCTCTGCAATGTATTGCATAACACTCTGGCACTCAACGGGTTAATGTGAATGCTGGAGTGTCCCCCCAACATATTGATTTGCATTACTTCTGAGCATTAAAGGAGTTAAAGGATCAGTAAAGCTTTATTATGAAAGAACATATCCTGTAGGATTTTACTGTAGTCAGTTGACTACCTCTGACCTATGGTCTGTGGTTAAAGCAAAATGCCACTTTGAATTAGAACATATTCAGACTAACTTAAAGGGATAGTAATGTTTCACAAAAAAAGCAGCTCCAATTACTCTTCATAGTGTTTGGGACATGGAGAGTGTTACTTCAATACTGTTGTAGTTCAAGAGTAATTGAATAATAAAGTATCCCCCTTCTACCCCTTTTGCCTAGCGTAAGCCACCTGCCCTCAGATGTGGAATCTGATCCCTTGACCAGACAGATCTCAGCAAGGGACAATCTTCTTACTGTTATAGCATAAGGAAAACCCAGCCCCCCTTGACAGGTTTTTCATGTTTTTCCTTATGCTCACTGAATATTGTCCCTCTATCGATCCGGACAGTCTTGCTGCTCTGAGGTGAACAGTGTTACATCAGTAAAAGGGGACGGAGGGGAATACTTATCATTCAATTACTCTTGAACTACAACTCGGATAGTATTGAAATAACACTCTCCATAGCCCAAATACTATGAATATTATTTAGAGCTGCTTTTATTGTGAAATATTACTCTCTCTTTAATGTGGTACTGTAATGAAACTCATCAAGCTGTATTACCAAGTATGTACATTTTACGCCAAAATGTAACCCACCTGCTGCTTTATGAAATAGGAAAATTGCATGTCATATTATGTAAACAACAGGGAAGTGCGAAAAAGGACTCTATTACACCATTAAAGCGGAACTTTCACCTAAACACATGTTTGCTTTAATCCACTTACATTGCCGATTCAAGCTGTGCTGGGTTTCGGTTTTTAAAAAAACGCAATAGAAATTAAGTTTGAGGGTTAACTTTATCCCTCTTCTCCTCATTCTGATCAGCACCATCTTGCCGATGAGAATACAGGAGATCCTCCTCCCCACTGGTCTGTCAGTAAGTTGGAGTACTCTCATTGGCTAGATATCGATCTCTACCAATGAGAGTTCTCCAGCTTACTGACAGACCAGCGGGGAGGAGGATCTGTTATGTATTCTCATCGGCACAAATTGTGCCGATTAGAATGAGAATACGTGAAGAGGTAAAAGGTAAACCCTCAAACTTATTTTCTATTGCGTTTTTTTAAAAAACCAAAACACAGCAGAGTTTGAATCGGTAATGTACGTGGATTAAAGCAAACGTGTGTAGGTGAAAGTTCCCCTTTAAGTAGACCTGTCACCTTGATTCAAGTTTGCATATTTGAAATCTTCATTAAAAACTACCTATGTCTTAGGGTCACCAAAAGACCATCAAATATATAGTTAAGGAGATAATCATACGTGGAACCTTATGCTAATGTATGCTAATTGTGGTACCTGTGTATTACCAGTAACATTTCATATGTTAATTAAGCCATTTCAGACACATTTCCTCTGTTAATGAAGATTTGAGTAATGTTTTATCCGCTAATTAAGGTTTTGGTGATGTTTCATATGCTAATTAAGCCTTTTCAGTGGTTTCTTATGTTAATGAAGGTTTCAGTGATGTTTTATATGCTAATGAATAATTTTTAACTTTTGTTTCATATACTAATGACGGTTTCAGTGTTATTTCATAATGAAGCTAATGAAGCTGCACCTGGAGATTTTCACTTTTTCCGAACAATATATTTGGTTAACATGACACATAGGCAGTTTTGAATTAAATCTTGAAATATGTAAAAAAATTCAAGGTGATAGGTCCACTGTAAACAGAAGGTATAATTTAATGTAAAAATGTTTGTTTGTCCTTCTGGTGTACAAAACTCCTGCTGTTGGGATATATCTCATTCAAACTTTATTACAGAGCAAAATTGTATTTTGTTGAGTGCTTTATGTACATGACCTGTCCATTTTATGGTGGTGCTGTTGCTATAGAGTGTAATAGCTAAATCAGAACCATAACATTTAAAAAATCCATAAATATACTACATCCAAAAAATGCAGCTTTGATCTGTAATTTAATAACATTTAAATTATGCATTTCACAGCAATTGGAGGACCCTTGTTTTACACCTCAATCAAAGCCCTACCATATCTATCTATCTATCTATCTATCTATCTATCTATCTATCTATCTATCTATCTATCATCCATTAATGAGTGTGTCTATATATATATATATATATATATATATATTGGTCTTCGGTTAGCACTCAAACCTCCAATGGACAAATGGCCTGGGTGCTCTAGCGTATATAATACAAAATCGTAGGCAGGCTAGCACTCACAGGACTTACACATAAACAAGTTTATTGCATCGACATTTCGGTTCAGTAAGAACCTTTATCAAGGTTCACATATCACAATTTGGGTCCCACCTGCTCTAGAATGGTATACATTGGGGTAGAAAACTCTGGTCCTCAAGAACTTGTAACAATGCATGATTTTAAAATTTCCCTGCTTTAGTACAAGTTAATCAAGCAGTGGTTTAATCTAATTGAGACACCTGTCTTGAAGCAGGGTTAGCCTGAAATCATGTCCTTTTCATAACTCATGAGGACCAGGGTTGACCCCTTAGGCGTGTTTCTCCGGAACTGCTCCACTGATCCAGTTATTCTTAGTACACCCATCTCAGTGTGTGCATAGATGCACCAATAAACATATACAATTTGCTTCATTATATTTACACGTGTTTCTCCTTGCTTCCTACAAAACACTGTAGGCATGTATCCATTTTTTTATCTCAATTGCCAAACTGAGAAGAGAACAGAAAATTCAGGAACAGATACTTCTAAATAATGCAAAAACACTTGTTTAACAAGCTATTTACAACACACACACAAACTGCATACACAGCATTAAAGGTTTCCATGATTGCTAAATATCAATAATACTTATTGTTATGTCTCACATTTAGCCACAGTTAGTTATATAACTGAATTTGATTGGTGGGCTTTATTGACCATATCCAAGGGTCATGACTCACTCAGTCAACTGTTGGACCTCTAGATGCTGAGGACTACAACTTCCATCATCCCCAGCTGTTTGGAGATGATGGAATTTGTAATCGCCAACACTGTATTCTACAAGTTGTCAGCAGTGTGGCTTTTTTGGAATTTCAATAAAAGGTGTGTTCTAGTATAACCATTCCAGATGTTTGGCCACTAACCTGTGTGAAGTGCAATCATCCATGCCACCATCTTGTGAAAAGTAAGGTTTCTATCCAGCTGTCTTCTTAGGCTTCTCCCACAGCACTGCAAACATATACAAAAAGAAAGAAATAAAATATAAAAAAATAAGCTGATATATCCTCTGTATACACTTAAAATGGTTTTGTAAGCACAAGTAAAATAACTTTCTTTTTCTGATTAGGCAACAGAAAGGCCATAAGTGCCATGGTCACGCCAAATTTGGTGTATTTGTTTGTCACTTTGGCACATCTGTCTGTTTGACACCAAAATTAGAACCTTCTGACAAAGTTCCACGTAAGCTGCTAGGGGTTTGTCAATTATACAATTAAACATTAACTTAGTATGTATTATATGAAAGATGTAATTAAGAAACCACAAAATTGCAGTTCTGTAAAATTTTGGAAGGGGGACAAGAATTGTTCGAAAGGCTTGTCCCAACCTACCAAAACAATCTAACTTGGCAGTTGGCCTCTGTCTTAGATGTAGAGGTAAAAACCTTAGCATGGTCCCAAAGAGGATTATGAATGAGTGGTTCTTAATTTGCTTAGCAAAATACTTAACTAGGTAGATGACTTTCATACAACCGTCTGTGATATATATTTACAAAATGAACACAAACATAATAAGGAGTTGCACTAAGACGTCACTCCAGTGAAAGAAACCTCTTGAATCCCTTTGCTATTCAGTGAAACCTATGAACTAAGACAGGGTTTGTTAACTGTCGGCAATAGCTGGTCCTACATCCCAATCAACCATGGATAATGCTTCATTTTATAGATATAGTCAAGTTGATACCTTTCTATTTGAAAGAACTCCGGTGCTTTGTACACAATGTATAGGAATTGGAAAAAAAATATCTAATTAAGCAAATACAATGTATCTATCTATGTCACTCCCAATATTTCAGTAAAATAACTATGTAGCATTCGAGTACTGCCAGGTACAATCCAACTCTAAAAGATTTCAAAATACACAATTTCTAAATCTCAGGCGAATCCGAACTGCTATATAGTAATATGTATTCTAATCCTTACATATATATCAATTCAAGCATGTACATAATGCTCAAAATAATAATTAATAATGTATTTAAACAATAACCTTATCTTCTGAATGAAATAGCAATTCCACCGATTGGTATTGTCTCTCTAATTCCTTTTAAGAGTATTAGTTCTTGTTGAATGTTCTTAACGTTGTAATTTCAATCCAAGGTAGACGTGAAGAACATATTCAAAAGAAACAAAAAATATCCATCAGTTATCTCATCATCTTATAAATGAATGAATTATAATATCCACTCACATTTAGAGCTCAGCTGATCCACTTTGTTTTAAATACTAAGCGGTTCCTTGGCTCTGCCAATTCCCGTTAACTCCTTCCCGTGCTCTTTTCTTCAGACACCAGCTCTTCTTTTTATCCTTTTCCACTTGTGTATTGGGGGTAATCATTAATGTTCCTCGAGTAAAGGGGCATAAATATCAACAATCTTAATGTACAGAGGACCCCTTACCTGCATCCACACTTCCGTTTAAAACTTTAAGCGTCTATCTTCTCCATCAATCCTCCCCTCACGGCGGTATTGTTAGAGTCTCAAATAGGCAATGAAGAGCACGTTAGAAGAAAGCAGAAGATACGCTAGGGGTCGCTTCCGCTCTCAGGCTGAATACTCCATTCGTGTGCATCCTAGAATGGCTATGGTTTCCTCTTTCCTGATGATTTGAAACAAAGTGGATCAGCTGAGCTCTAAATGTGAGTGGATATTATAATTCGTTCATTTATAAGATGAAGAGATAACTGATGGATATTTTTCGTTTCTTTTGAATATGTTCTTCGCGTCTACCTTGGATTGAAATTACAATGTTAAGAACATTCAACAAGAACTAATACTCTTAAAAGGAATTAGAGAGACAATACCAATCGGTGGAATTGCTATTTCATTCAGAAGATAAGGTTATTGTTTAAATACATTATTAATTATTATTTTGAGCATTATGTACATGTTTGAATTGATATATATGTAAGGATTAGAATACATATTACTATATAGCAGTTCAGATTCACCTGAGATTTAGAAATTGTGTAAGTTGATACCTTTATTGGCTAACTAAGCAGATTTAGGATGCAAGCTTTCACGACCTCTCAGATCTTTACCTCAGGCATGTTTTACAGATAAATATGAAAACATCTCTCTTAAATGCAAGTACACATTTTTTTCATATTTATCTGTAAAACATGCCTGAGGAAGAGACCTAAGATGTTGTGAAAGCTTGAATCTTTAATCTGCTTAGTTAGCCAATAAAGGTATCAACTTGACTGTATTTGCCTCCTGTACGTCAAAGGCTAACATGGGATCAACTTTCATCAGTCTATAGATCACAGTGATTTTGCTGCAATGGCAATCAAGTGACTAACCATCAAGTTAAAAAAAAACAAATACACATTAATTGTCTTTCTTTTTTTCTTTTCATTAGGTTTTATTTCTAATGCATTATTATGGGATATATATATATATATCCCTTATTAACGTTTTTCTTTGCATTTTAACTTTAAAATGTAGGGTGAATGTACCCATTGTCTTTTGCTTTATGTGTTGAAGGAGGGAATGAGAATGACCTCTTTTTTAAAAACAAATCTGGGTCCCATATGACCCTTCATTTTTAAACAGTCTTCATCTTGATCTGTTCAGGATGGCAAGATGGGGGAATAATGTTATTCCCCCAAAAATGTATTCATGGCAATTTTGGTTTTGCATTCAGCAAATGACTACTATTTCATAAGGTTAATAGCTCCACTCCTGGACTGTGTGGAACACATTGATTGCAATGCTTTCCCAGCCATTCCAACAATGGACAAGTTAATGGGGTAGTGTATGTTGCTGGGTTGTTCATTTTTGAACTATATGTTGGGTTAATGTATGTTCATTTTTAACACCCCTAGTGCCTGACAGATTACAATGCATTGCACAACAAAGGGGGGCTTGTGTGAATGTGGGGAGGGTAGGATGCATACGGAGACACTGGATGACTGTTTGGGGTCATTTCAAACACATGATGAGATAAACAACATTAGATGAGTCACATGAGAATTTGTACTTGATATCTGTGCTACTCATGTGTGCACAAGATTCACATATCCTTTTAGACAGGGAGAAGTACCATTTTCAGTTGCATTTGTAAATGAGTTCTTCACCACCAATTGCTTCAGGTTGGGGGGCTGTTTATAAGAGAGGAGTGGAGGTCTAGGGAATATTCTTTTCAATCTGTCATCAGTATGTAGTATTGTGTGAAGCTCTTTTGAGATTTTACGCAGTACTTCAAGCTGTGGTTTGTAGGTGACTACTAATGGAATTAGTTATCTGTTATCCTCCTATGGTTATTTGCATTCCAGGAGAGTTCTTTTGGGTACACAGGTGGCTCTCTGAATATGGAGGTCTGTTATCTTGGCATTATATACATGATGTTGATTTCGGTCAGAAGTCTCAGAGCATATGCGGTTACATCTTAGGGCTTGGCTGTAAACAATAGCATTTTTTGTGTGTCTGGGGTAGAAACTGTAATTTCTTAGATAATCATTAGGCCTGTCTGTTGGTTTGCAATACAGAGATGTCCAGATGGAGTTGATACTGATACTTGTAGTATCCAGAAAGTTCATTTGTGTGGGTGAGTGGCTGAGTTTGAGGTTAGGATGGAAGGCATTGTCATTTTTGTGAAATGCCCAAAGTTAATCTTCACTGACATTTCAAATGATTAGGATATAATCTATATAACTGAGGTAGACCAGAGGCTTTATTTGGTAAGTGGACAAAAATTACTCCTCCAATTTTGCCATGAATAGGTTGGCGTATTGAGGTGCCATTCTCATTCCTATGGCAGTTACAGTCTTTGGAATGTATAGTTATCGTCCAAATCTGAAATAATTATAAGTATAAAGTGTATTAGCTGTGTTACATGTTCTGTGGGTAAGCCCTCTATGTCATCATCATGCGGAATCTTAGTATAGTGTGATTCTACATCCATAGTGGCTAGAATGGTTTCCCTAAGGATGGATCCAAAGTCAGACAGTTTGGTTAAGAGATTGGTTGTGTCCTGTATGTAGCTGGGTGTTTTATTGAACAATGGTTTGAGGCTCCACCCAGCCAGAGATATTTTCAGTGAGTTTTAATGGCATGTATTGAACATTCAGTCTTCATTCTTATTATGCCTGAAGAAGAGACCTAGTTTTCTTGAAAGCTTGCATCCAAAGCTACTCAGTTAGCCAATAAAGGTATCAATTTTATTCTATCAGTCTCCTGCATTTTCTGTGGCTAACCCAATAACGAGCTTTACTCACAGATAAAAGGGTATTGTGTCTCCCTGGCATGACTTGGCTGAAAACTTTCTTCCTGATGGGACATTCAACTCTAGAGCAATTATAGAACAACCAAACTGTACTACAGAGGAAAACTGACGTTTCATATTGATTTAAATGGGCCTTTTATCCTAACATTAAAGATGTTGAACCCTTTCAGTGGCAGAAAGGTATCCAACGCATTGCAGTGTGTTAAAAGCCCCCTTTAAAGGGATAGTAATACTTAATAATTACTAATCCCTATATTAAAGTCATATTAAAAAGAAATGTATTGCCCCCAGTGTCATGTCTCAAACCTTTATGGTTTGAGAGATAATCGTTCCTAAAGTTGCCCTCTCCCTCCCCCTTCCCCCAAAGTCAATGTTGTAGCTGACTGAAGGGAAATCCGGTCTTACAATCATCAGGCGGCTCTGCAGCAGAGCCGAAATCACGTTAATAAAAAAAAATCTTTCACTAAAACAGTCTAGTACGTGTGCTTGAAAACCAAGAACACGTAGAAGACCATTTGATTGAAAGATTTCTTTTTTATTAACGCAATCTTGGCTGTGCTGCAGAGCCATCTGACGGTCGTACAACAGGCTTCCCTACAGTCAGCTAGAACGCTGACTTCGGGGCAGAGGGAGGGAGAGGGCAACTTTAGGAGCGATTATCTCTCAAACCTTTATGGTTTGCATACCCCTCTGGCACGCAAAGGGTTAATTCTCCTCATACTGCAGATGGCTGAGTCAGAATTATTCCACTTTTGTTTTAAACACATTGCCCTAAGGATGTGTTTGTTCACAGTAATATCAAATGGGTAATTCTCACGAAAACATTAAAACACCATGGCAGTAATGATTTTTAATGTAAAACTTGTAATTTAGAAACATAGTAAATCATAGTAAAGATAATAGTGTTCTCTTCCTTACACAAATAATATTCTCAACATAAGAATTAATTATTTTTGTTTTTTATTGCATTTAGTGCTGAAATTCTCATTACCGCAATGCGTCCAGATATGTCTGAATGTATATTATGTTGCAATTTAAACAGAGTAAAATTAAAATATTCTGAAAAAAAATATAAGGATAGTCTACTATAAGTTCTCACATAACAGAAAAATGATTAACTGAAAAATCATGTATAATAATAATCAAAATACAATGGAAAAAGTAAATGTCCATGACTGATGTTCTCATCCTCCGCGACATTTTTAAACAACTGTTTACCCGCCCACAGAGAATTTTAAATAAAGTTTGATTTAGAATGAAGCAGAACATCTTCCAGAACTTTCAAGATGGATACGAGGTAAGCAGATCTCTTTATAATTCTCCAGTTAAAAGTTAAACATTCTCTTGTTAGACTGTGTACACGACAGTATTAATTATCATTACCGATACAGTTATTTTTCCACATTTAGAAAAATGTTACAATTAAAATTTTCAATGAAAATATACTTCATTAATGTCTTATTATGTACACTGAGTAAAAATTTTGTTAGCAGAATATATTAAGGTCTCTCACCCTCAGCAACACTATTCTCACTTACTGCTACAATTTAAGGCCAGTTGCGGTAGAGAGAACTTCTGTTTCGGTAATGAGAATTTAATCATACAGATTATTTTTAAATGTATATTATGAAGTATTAAAATATGATTTACTAACTGTTGATATGTTTGCTTTATGTCCTGTTTCATTGCAGACAGTCAGCTAGCGGCAAACAGAAAGCTTTAGTGAAGGCTAGACTGAAAACATTCAGAGAAAAAGTTTATAGCAACCCATAACTGATGGAAGAGTACAGAAGGAGAGAAAGAGAGAGGTTAGAGGTTGTAAAGGTTACAGCAAGTACAATTTACAAGTCTAAAGCATAGTGCTGGGTCAACATTTTTCACAAGGCCTAATCTTTAACTGCTCCTGGATAGTCATAGCTTATTGCTGCTGTATCCCAGATACTTGTTTCACATGCATTGTTGCAATCATTCTTTTCTTTGTAATGATATATTTGCTAATATTGGCAAAACTGATGTATATGATTATTGATTCATGGCACTATCAATTCTAAAAAAAAATGTTTACAATAAATGTAATTATTTCCAAAAAAAAGTAATTAGCAAATATATTGGACTAGATTACATTTGACTGTTTAGCTTTATGCTCTGGTTAAATTTCCAACTTCATAAACTTTAATGGAATTGGAAATTTAAAGGGATAGTAACACTTTCTTATAAAAATCTCTAAAATTGTAGATATTAGTAATAGAATTAGAATAAACGACTTCCCAGGTCTCAAATCTTCATAGTTTTTGTGTTTATAGCATTTAAACTTCCCCCTCCCTCCCCTTATTCATACATCTGTGCTCTAGCTGAAAGATGCAGAATCCTGTCATTTGACCAGACTAAAGCTCTTCAGCAGAGTCGAAAACTCAACGTTTGTGAAGAAATACTTAATAGGAACGGTCTACAAAGTGTGCTTCCAAACCAAGCACACTTTGTAGGCCATTTCAATGAAGTATTTCTTCATAAACATTGCAGTTTCGGCTCTACTGAAGAGCCTCTGTGAGGTCAAATGACAGGATTCTGCATCTGTCAGCTAGAGCACAGACGTATAAAAAAGGGGAGGGAGGGGGGAAGTTTAAATGCTATGAACAGAAAAATATGAAGATTTGACACCTAGGAAGTAGCTTATCCTAATTCTATTATTAATATCTACAATTTTAAAGGTTTTTATAAGACAGTATTACTATCCCTTTAACCAGAGCATTGGTAAAGTTTACCTATGAAATGTAATCTAGCCCATATTCTATAGGAAGCCTAACACCTTACAGTGTTATGTCTACATGAGTGTGCACACATCATCACACACAGTCTCTAAGCCATTCAATCCCTGATAGAGTATGATGTGTCCATAAATGTAACAATTTTCCCATGTTTTGAGACACGCTTATTTCATGGCATGTTTCCTTTCCATTTCCATATATAAAAAATGAAAACTAAATGGTAAAATCACGAAAATGGAAGATCTGATAAAGAAACAACATGAAAAGAAGAATAAACAGTGGTGGGAAAACTCAAGAAGGTATTATAGAAGAAAGAAATGGCTTGCAGCTGTAGTGGACATGACACCATCAAGTAAAGAAGGTACACTTCAACATGGTGAAGAGCAAAATCTACAAGAAGACACAGCCTCCCCAAGAGAACAGCCATTCTCACCTCAGCAGGTAAATGTCCCTTCCATCATATCAACTCCTAAAAGAAGAGAGACTTCCCGGACACCAGGACTAATGATAACATCTACCCCAAAGGTATCACCGAAAAAGAGAAACAGAAGAAATAGAAGACTATTGAAACTGAGGCCAAAGTTGCGCTACTCAGAAAAGAAGCTTCTGGAAAGGACCAAAGAGATTGTCAACCTAAAAAAAAAGATTGAAATGACTTGAGATGATGGCTAAGAGGAGGCAGGTAAGTTTCCACATGGAGGGTAGAGTGGTCCAGAATAAAACGAGAAGGTGAAGCCATCAGAGAAAATTACCTAATAACAGCCAGAGAAAATTAATGTGCACACTTGTTAGCCACTTCCTTAATCAAGATGGTCTCCTTATAATAAATGGGAAATCAGGAGAAATTTGGAAACAGGTGCAGATATTCCGTAAGAGAGCCTTAAAAGACACTATGGCAACTCTTCATAAAATATTTCTATCTGAGAATCCCAGGCACAACCTTTCAATGGCTAAATTCTATAAGCATAAGCCATTTTGGATTGGCCAGCAAAGAGTCACAGACAGAGAAACATATGCTTGCAAAATGCATGAAAACTTTGCCTTGAAGATAAAGAAGCTGCACCAGCTTGAAGTCATAGAAACATCATCTCCAGGGGATGTTGTACAGGCCAGTGTGCGTAGTGACAATGACATGTCCTGCATGTATAGGACATGCAGTAATTGCAAGGAGACATCTTTCACAATACTGGATCCTTCAATGAAAGGAAACATCATCATGTGGGAGGAGTGGGACACTAAATCTGTACCAAAGAAATGTAATGAGACATACCTCCATTGAAAAGCTGGTGGAACTCACACAGGACTACCTCTCACACTTCTCCAGACACATTTATAACATCAAGCATCCATTTGAAAGACTGAGGAGATTGAGAAAGAATCTGACCGTGAATGATGTAGTGGTTCACATAGACTACAGTGAGAACTATGCTTGTATACACCTCAGGGAAACAAAATAAACTCACTTTGGAGGTGGTAACCAGCAGTTAACCCTCCATACTGGAGTTATCTATCTTGGTGGGGGCAGGGTGGAGTCATTTGCATCACTGTCAGCCTACCTTCAGCACAATGCCACAGCCACATGGGCTCACCTTGACCCAGTACTGAGGAGCATACAAGAGGAGCATCCAAATCCCAGGAACATCCACTTCATCTCCTATGGGCCCACATCTCAATATCGGAATAGAAACAACTTTTACCTAGCCTCAACAGTGCCGTTCATGTGAGGATTTAAGTATGTAACATGGAATTTCACAGAGTCAACCCATGGAAAGGGTGTCTCCTGATGGAGTGGGCGGTGCCCTGAAAAACCTGGCTGATAGAATTGTGTCTTATGGTACCAGCATACCAGATGCTGACACTCTCTTTGAACAGCTGAATCTCAAATCACCTGAAAGTCATCAAAACAAGTGGTGAATTAGTACTGCCATACCTGAAGGCAGTACCAGGAATGATAATTCATCAGGTGAGTTAGTTAAAAACAAAATCATATTCAAATGAAATGTCAACTTCTTTCTTGCTTCCTTTTAAGTCTGTAACACCTTTTCTTCTTTCTTTGAACCCCAAATTACAAGCTGATGAATCAGTTTCAAACTTTCAGGCAAGCTTTGTGAACCAAACTTCAAAGGTTACTCTCATACTTTACCTTTTTAGTGGATCCAAGAAGTTTTTTCAGTATGTGACGCAAGTGTAAAGATTAATATATGCAGTTCATAATCTCTGTGACTTTACAGGCATTAGATATTGCACCATATTGAGCTTTGACCATCGTTCTCTACTTGTGACATACAGTGTTTTGATTTTCAGCATGTTATACTAATGTCAAATACTGATGTGAAAATATGTCAGAGTTTAGTGTCAGAGTTGAATTTTACCTAAAATTACTATTCTTTTCTCCTTAAGCTGACATCGACAAATCCAAGCCTTATCCACACCGGGAAGTGTCCTGTTTTGTGATTTTACCTGTGGATGCTTCAATTCAAAAGATTTTGACTTCCAAGACAAAGTGGGGTCAGAAAAGGAGAATGCTGAGGCAGTTTTGGAAGTGGGAAAATGGGTCCTCGTACAATATGATGGAAAACTGTTACTTGGCACCATCACACAGGCATGTAGACATATTTGGTGGTATGGGCATGTCACGTTGTTGATGAAAAATCCTATCTAGTATTTTTTGGTTTTACTTTCCTTTCCAGGTTGGCGATGGAGTTGTGCTGGGCAGAACAGATTTTTCACTCCATCCATCAGATATGAGGGAGAAAAAGTATAGTACTATTTTGATGACATAAAAGCATCATCCCAAATCCACAACCTGTCACATCCTCCGCTCAACACTTGGGTGTGTTGCCTGAGTTCTGGGCAAAGTACACA
The DNA here is from genome assembly GCA_037306005.1 of Rhinophrynus dorsalis. Lineage (NCBI taxonomy): Eukaryota > Metazoa > Chordata > Amphibia > Anura > Rhinophrynidae > Rhinophrynus > Rhinophrynus dorsalis. The sequence continues at coordinate 379,257,933 of CM074719.1, forward strand.
AACAAATATGTGTAAAACACTGGGAATGGAAGGGGAGAGAGAGGGTAGCAGGAGGCATTGGGCTGGTGATTGGACTAGACTTGGATGGTTACTGGCATACAGTGGCCATGTGCACCCTACCTCCAAGTTGATCTCAATACTGTGTGGCAGAGGGCAATTTAACCTCAGTTGGCTGACTGATTTTCTACTACTGCATTAAAACCCTTGGTTTTAGTTAATTTTTCAGTAGTAAAATGTTTCATGTGTATTTAGCATATGTTGTAATGTTGCCCTTTTTAGCCCTGTTCTAATGTTTTTGTTTGTTGTTTTTATGTGTCCTCTGTTTTTAGCCTATATACTGTATTTTATGAAGTTTTGAGCATTGCAAAATGAAATTGGTTGAGAGTGAATTCTATTTTGTTGATTACATTTTATGTATTTGACCATACCTCAGTCTTAGTATACTTATTATCATTACCGAAATCATCAACCTCATTTCTGTAACCTATGTATCAATACCGCAATGGGTGTTCATTTAATGTTAATTTAATGAATGGAAACATAGTAGTTTGCTTTCAAATACATGTGCAGAATCTATATATCATATTTTTTCAGGTTTGCAACATCATTCTGAAAATATGTCAGGTTTAAAGGAAATATCAAAAATATTAGGTTACAGATTGTACAAGATGTTGCGGATATAAATTGTAAGTACGTGTTTTTAAATTAATGTTTGCAAACACTTTAGACCTTGATATTAATGCATAAAAAGGAAATTTGTTTATGGAAGTCTTTTTAAAAATTTCATGTTTGAAATCTTTGAAACCAAGATTTCCTGAGAATCACCCAAATATCTGTGCTTTATTGTTTAAAATAAATCAATGAATTACATGAACTTCATAAATATAACAGATGAGTAAACTGTTAAAAAAAGAGAAGTGATAAGAACAATAATTAGATGGTATTATTAATGATCAAGGAAGTTCAACACAAGGACAAAGCATAGTGGACGATTTCTATAGAATAAAAGGAAGAACACACATCTTTGTGTAAATAGTTTAGCACTTTGTTTTCTGACTTCCCTGAAGTAGCATACTTTTCGTAATTAGTGGATTTTTTGGTATGAGTAGTTCAATTGTGCTCAGGCAAGGACATTCAGAAGATCTACACTGTAGTGTTCTTAAAGACCAGGGCTGAGACACTCTCTCTGAATATATTTGAACTACACAAGTCCAGGATACAAAAATCAGCGGTACTTTCCTGTTATCCGGAACCATTTTCAAAACTAATTCCTGTCATAATCTGTTGTCATTATTTCCTGTCAGAATCTGTTGTTGTTTTTTCCTGTCTGTTGTTTCTCAAAATGTTTGAAAAATATTATAATAAAGATTTTGTTTAAAAATGTTTGAAAAATGTTTTGAAAATGGTTGTTTTGAAAATGGTTCCAGATAACCGGAAAGTACCAAATCAGCTTCTCCACCTATTTTTCCACATAATTAAATTAGTGCATTCCCCATAAAAAGTCACATTGTTTGGAAGAGATTCCCATTGAGGCAGATGTACTAAGGAAGTGGAACAATTTTGAAGCAAGCTGTACCCCAGTAAACAAAAATATAATTCGAAATTGTCATTGCGCTAAGGTCTTTTAAGCCCTTGACTACTAAAGATTCCTTCATTGCAGTCATCTGAATTAAATCATTGGGGACTTTAGTAATTTGTATTTGTCCCTTATGGTGCAGTTGGGTTTATCCCAAATTGCTCTGGTTCTTCTTGTAACACATCCATTAACCCTTTGGTTGTGTACCCCTCTGACACTCAAAGGGTTAATATGAATGCATACTTGTCACTCTGTTGGTTCTTTAAAAAAAACTTATTGTTGCTAGTAAATATTTTACTCTGTTCACAATCAAATTTGCTAATAGAGCATTTTCATTGCACATAAAAAACAAGCTTTGCCAATAGAACATTTGCATTGCTTCCACCAAGAAGCATCTTTTCTATAAACACTTTTAGATAATATGAGGGTGCTATACTAAGTAGAACCTGGAGCAAGCCAGATGCACTATGGGGACTAATGCACATTCTCACTGATTTAAAGTGAATGAACTGTTATTAAGCACATATAAATGTGTAAATTAAATATAGCAGCACAAATAGTATATTTACATGTATGTAAAAAATTGTATTCACCAAAATTAAACAACACTTGTTATGCTATTAGAAATGCTCCCAATGCATGGGCTTTGACAAGATTAATTCATAAGACAATTTTGTCCCAGAACAAGAACAAAAGTGTCACACTGTACCACCAACAAATAAAGGATAACTTCTCCCATACTACCTATATTACAAATAGCTAGCACAATAGTCACATATTTTAATTATCTTTAAAATTAAGTAATTATATAGTGTGACAGTTTCATTATAACCCACTGAGTGCTAGAGGGGTATCCAATGAAATGCTTTACAATGCGCTGGATACCACCTCTGGAACTCAAAGGGTTAAAGGGCAATTGTAACGCAAAGAGAACAGCAGCAGAGGTGAGAAATAAAAAACAAATCTCCATTGTTTTGCAATGCCTGGTGCACACTTCCCAAATGTCTCTGTTTAGGAGAGACAGGCCTCTTTGAGACCCAAATCACTATGTCCCTCGTTACCACCCTGGTGTCCCTCTTTTTAGGAGACCAGACTGTGTGGTGTGTATATAAGTGTATCACATGGCTTCACAGCAATAAAAATCACATTAATGTTTGTTTAAATGTAGTATATGCGTTTATACATTAGTGTGTGTAAATAAAATACTTTGGTCTTGTTCTACATCATTAATTCAGTTACACAAGGATGTGGGACTAGGTCAGGACATAACCTAAAAATTGGTAATTCCCTGGCCATGCACCCAGCAACATCTCTTAAAACAAAAGTGTCCCTCTTTGGCCATTTGAAATGTCGGGCAGTATGCTGGCGTTCCCCTCTGACACTTAAAGGATTAAACTGGACTTTTAACTCCTTGAATCCTACAAAAGTCAACACTTTACATTGATTTGGATACTTATCTAGCATAAGTTATCATACCCTTCCCATATGTTGGCTTTATGTACATTTGATAGGAAATTGCAGGGAAATGTTCTCTGTGCATGATCTCATCATCAGATCTGTATAGTGGCTGTTACCTGCTCCTGTAGTCAAACATTGCATTGTTTCACCCAGGACTGGGTAAAACAATGTAGTGTTTGGCTACTGGTGCAGGAAGCCACTACTGTCAGGTCTGATGGACAACATATATGTGTATCATCAAATCAAATGTATTGAAATCCAGTGTATGGGGGGAGGTTATAAACACTTCCAGTAATGAATTATTAAACAAAGTTCAACAACAGTTTGCACAATGCTATCATATACCCTTAGAGATATATATTTAATGGAAACATTAGAGCATATTCTTGGAGCAAACCATTTGCACCAGATGTGACAACTCATATTTCCCATTTATTTAAAGGGATAGTAATGTTTCAAAATAGAAGCCCTCCAATTAATCTTCATAGTATTTGTGCAGTGCAGAGTGTTATTTCAATACTGTCAGCGTTCTAGTTGAACAGTAATTGAATGATAAAGTATCCCCCTCCCACCCCTTTTACTGATGTAACACTGCTCACCTCAGAACAGAAAGGTGGTGTCTAGATGGCTTGCAGAGAGGCATAATCTTCAATTAACATAAGGGAAAAACCTGAATAACCTGTAAACCTGCAGGGTTTTCATTGTTCTCACAGTAAGAAGACTGTCCCTTTCTGTGTTCTGTATGGTCTTAAGACCAGATTCCACATCTGAGGGAAGGTGCCTTAGACTAGGTAAAAGGGGTGGGAGGGGGAAACTTTATCATTCAAGTACTCTTGAACTACAACTCTGACAGTACTGAAATAACACTTTCCATGGTCCAAATACTATGAAGATTTATTGGAGCTGCTATTATATTGAAACATTACTATTCCTTTAAACTGGACGTTTAACTCCAGATAATGCTATAGAGCTCTCCAATGCATTGCTTCACTATGTGTTGAGGGCATCTCTAGAGTTCCAAGGTTTAAAATTCCCAGTTAAATCAATGGAAATTCAAGAAACTTTTATTTGGCCAAATGGTACAGCTGATTTACTTTTGAATTGCTTCATTTATTAAATCTGAATTCTTAAATGGCTTTATGTTCAAAAGAAAACAGAGAAAGCTAATGACACCATGGGGACAAGTAAAAAAATTCCCAATATTACAGTTCATTTTTTAACCCTCTGAATCCTAGAGAGGTATCCAGCACATTGCTTCAGATTGCATTGGAGAATGAGATGTCTATTGCATTCAAGGGATAAAAAGACCCATTTAAAGTAATGGGGATTCGAATTTCTCTTCTATGATGTAGTTGGTTTGATCCAGAATGACTCCAGGTTTCTATTGAACATAAGGCAATTAGACACCATCAACAGCACCAGAATAAACCAGTATAAGGTGCTCTGGGTGCCCACAGGTGTATAATGGACCAAAAGAAATGAAGACAAGATAACTCTGATGTATTAGCACTCAAGAGAGAAGAATAATACTGAAACATCCAGTTCAGGAATATGGAAAATGAAAAACATATATATCCCTTTGACTGGCAGCAGGGACACTCAAAGGGTTAAAATAAATAAGGTACAGTGAAAAAGAACATGTATAATGAATCCATGGTATGAAGAGAAAATCACAACCCTAAATACATTTGTTCAGTGGTTTATCCAACTAGTACTATATTAGTAATTACTATATATATATATGTATACGTTATGTAATTAAAGTGTGCTGTGCGGTTACTTCCAGTTTTAGGCCTATATTAGTGATGAGCGAGCATGCTCGGCCGAAGCTCGGTTCGGCTCGAGCATTGCTCTGCTCGGCACATGGCGGTACGAGTACGAGTACCGCATGTGCTCGCCCGCCATGTTCGGGTCTCCTCCCCGCACGTTTCGCGGCTGCTGCGCAGCCAATAAACGTGCGGGGAGGCTCTGACATCAGTGTAATGCCAGCAGCCATGTTGGCTGCTGGCATTACACTGATTGGCTGGCCAGAACCCGTGATAGGATGCTGTATAGCACCCGACCAGCGAGTTCGGCTCAGTGTTAGCCAGGGAGAGATGAGGATAGGAAGGGAAAGTCAGTGTAGGCAGAAAAAAAGTGTTGGAACACCATATCAAGACCCAAAAGTCCTTTTTACCCTGTTGTGTGTGGGGGCAGCATTTATATTTTGTTTGGGGGGGGCACAATTTCATATTTTTTTTTGTGGGGGGGGGGATATTTAGGTGACATTGTACTAGGTGCACAGGGACAAATAGTGTACAACGCATCGACAAAAAGGGCCATTTTAATAGTGTGCCTAGCCGCAGATTATTTTCACATTCTGTTTAGTGTGCAAATATTAAAATTAACTTCACATATTCCGTTCACTGTGCCTAGCCGCAGATTAGCGTCACATTCTGTTTAGTGTGCCTAGCCGCAGATTATTTTCACATTCTGTTTAGTGTGCAAATTTTAAAATTAACGTCACATATTCCGTTCACTGTGCCTAGCCGCAGATTTGCGTCACATTCTGTTTAGTGTGCCAAGCCGCAGATTATTTTCACATTCTGTTTAGTGTGCAAATATTAAAATTAACGTCACATATTCCGTTCACTGTGCCTAGCCGCAGATTAGCGTCACATTCTGTTTAGTGTGCCTAGCTGCAGATTATTTTCACATTCTGTTTAGTGTGCAAATATTAAAATTAACGTCACATATTCCGTTCACTGTGCCTAGCCGCAGATTAGCGTCACATTCTGTTTAGTGTGCCTAGCCGCAGATTATTTTCACATTCTGTTTAGTGTGCAAATATTAAAATTAATGTCACATATTCCGTTCACTGTGCCTAGCCGCTGATTAGCGTCACATTCTGTTTAGTGTGCCTAGCCGCAGATTATTTTCACATTCTGTTTAGTGTGCAAATATTAAAATTAACGTCACATATTCTGTTCACTGTGCCTAGCCGCAGATTTGCGTCAAATTCTGTTTAGTGTGCCTAGCCGCAGATTATTTTCACATTCTGTTTAGTGTGCAAATATTAAAATTAACGTCACATATTCCGTTCACTGTGCCTAGCCGCAGATTTGCGTCACATTCTGTTTAGTGTGCCTAGCTGCAGATTATTTTCACATTCTGTTTCGTGTGCCTAGCCGCAGATTAGCGGCATATATTCCGTGTAATATGAAGAAGGCGGGTAAAAAGGGACGGGGAAGTGGACGTGATCCTGATAGTTCAGGGCGCGGGTCAGGACGCGTAGAAACTGTGCCTGGTGCCAGAGCACAAGACAGAAAGACATCCACCATACCTAGCTTCATGTCTCAGTTTACAGGGCGTCGCAGGACATCACTCTTGAGGTCAGACCACTGCGAACAGGTGGTCGGTTGGATTTCAGCTGATACTGCTTCCAGTCGGTTAAGCACCACCCTGTCTTCCACCAAGTCCACTCTCAGTAGCCAAGAGTCTGGTCAACATAATCCTCACCCTGATCATCCTTCCTCCCACCATAGAGGGTCTGGCCAAAGAAGTGATCCCACACTGGGATATAGTCAGGAGCTCGTCTCATCACCAATCCTTCATTTGAACCTCTCTCCAAGCACGCTTGCAGAGGAACATGAGATCTTGTGCCCTGATTCACAACCTCTAGAGGGTACCCAATCACAAGAAGATGACAGAGGGGAACGGCATTTAAGGTCAAAGGAAGTGGATGATGATGATGATGAGACACAGTTGCCATCAAATCAACCACAATTACTGTCTCAAGACCTTGATGAGGAGGATGATACACAGTTGTCAATGACTGAGTATGTGGTGGGATCAAGAAATGAGGAGGATGATCAGAGTGAGGAAGTGGAGGAGGACTTGGTGGACGATGAGGTCACTGACCCCACCTGGGAAGGTGGAGAGCCGAGCGATGACAGCAGTCCTGAGGGTGAGCCATCTGCAGCACCGCAACAGGCTGGAAGAGGCAGTGCTGTGGCTAAAGAAAGAAGGCGGACCGCACCAAACCGGCCCGCAAATGTTCCACGGAGCACCCCCTTGCGTAAATCTCCCTTGCCAAGGGCTAGGTGTTCCGCGGTATGGCGTTTTTTTAAGGAAAGTGCGGACGACAAAAAAATTGTAGTTTGCAACCTGTGCCACACCAGAATGAGCCGAGGCATGAACACTAGAAACCTCACCACCACCAGCATGATCCGACACATGGCATCCAAGCACCGTAATAAGTGGGAGGAACGCCCGGATCGCCAATCTGTGTCTGCAGGCCACACCACTGCCTCCTCTTCCCCTGTTTTCGGTGCCGGCCAATCGCCTGTCGAAGGCGCAGGCCCGCATACCTCCCGCCCTGCACCTGTACCATCTGAAGCACCATCAGCGACCACATCCACTTCCCTGTCCCAGCGCAGCGTCCAAATGTCGTTACCCCAGGCATTTGAGCGCAAGCGAAAATACCCAGCCACCCACCCACAGGCCATAGCACTAACCTCACACCTTTCCAAATTACTGGCCATCGAAATGCTGCCATTTAGGCTTGTGGAGACTGAGTCCTTCCGCAGCCTGATGGCAGCAGCTGTCCCTCGGTACGCAGTCCCCAGCCGCCACTACTTTTCCCGGTGTGCCGTCCCGTAACATCACCCGTGCCCTGACCAACGCAGTTACTGGGAAGGTCCACTTAACGACTGACACATGGACAAGTGCTTGTGGCAAGGGACGCTACATTTCCCTGACGGCACACTGGGTGAATGTCGTGGAGGCTGGGTGCTACCCACGCCGAGGATTGCGGGCCCTACCTCCATCAGGGTTTCCGCCAGCACCTACGTTATTGGCTCCTCCTCCTCCTCCTCCGTTTCCACCTCCGAATTCTCTGCGCGCAGCGCCACTCACCCATCAGCCGGTAGCTGGAAGCAGTGTAGCACTGCAGTGGGGAAGCGTCAACAGGCCGTGCTGAAGCTGATCTGCCTTGGGGACAAACAGCACACGGCCTCAGAGCTGTTGCAGGGGATTAGTCACCAGACCGAGCAGTGGCTCTTGCCACTCAACCTGCAACCAGGCATGGTTGTGTGTGATAATGGGCGTAACTTGGTGGCGGCTTTGGAGCTCGGCAAGCTCAAACACGTACCATGCCTAGCGCATGTATTTAATTTAGTGGTTCAGCGATTTCTAAAAACCTACCCCAATTTGCATGATCTCTTGACGAAGGTGCGCTGCGTGTGTGCACATTTCCGTAAGTCATCTACAGCTTCAGCCGGCCTGTTGAAGCTGCAGCAGCGCTTACAATTGCCAGCTCACCGGCTGCTGTGTGATGTGAGCACGAGCTGGAACTCCACCTTCCACATGTTGGCCCGGCTTTGTGAGCAGCAGAGGGCAGTAGTGGAGTACCAGCTGTTACACGGTCGTCGCCTCTCCGTTCAACTTCCTCTAATCAGAAGTGAAGAGTGGGAATGGATGTCAAACCTCTGTGAGGTTTTACGCAATTTTGAGGAATCGACACAGATGGTGAGCGGCGATAACGCTATTATCAGTGTAACCATCCCACTTCTGTGTCTACTGAAACTCTCGCTGCTCACAATTAAAACCGACGCTTTGCATGTGGAAGAGGTGGAAATGCGGGAGGAAGAGCTTACACAAGGTGATAGCCAGAGCACCCTCACTTCGTCTTCTCAGCGACAATTGGAGGAGGCGGAGGAGGAGGAGGAGGAGGAGGAAGACACGGTTGCCTCCGCTACAGAGGGTAGCCATGGAACTTTAGTTCCATCTCTTCAGCGTGGGTGGGCAGAAGAGGAGGAAGAGGATGAGGAGATTGAGAGTCATCCTCCTGGTGAGGACAGCGAAATCTTGCCTGTTGGTACTCTGGCACACATGGCTGACTTTATGTTAGGCTGCCTTTCCCGTGACCCACGCGTTGTACGCATTTTAGACAACACGGATTACTGGGTGTTCACCCTTCTGGACCCCCGCTACAAAGAGAATTTCTCATCTCTCATTCCTCCGGTGGAGAGGACAAGCAAAATGGTGCAATACCAGAAGGTTCTTGTTGAAAAATTGCTCCAAAATTTTCCATCTGACAACGCTGGCGGCAGAATACGTGCTACCTTGGCCAACCGAGAAGGGGAGAAAAGGGGAGCACACAGCAGTTCCGAGAAAGGCAGGGCAACACTCTCCAAGGCGTGGGACACCTTCATGACACCCCGCCAGCACCCTCACCCTGATGCGCAGCCTAGTGTCACAAGGAGGGAAAAGTTTTGGAAGATGGTGAAGGAGTACGTAGCAGACCGTGTCAGCGTCCTCAATGATCCCTCTGTGCCTTACAACTACTGGGTGTCCAAGCTGGACACGTGGTATGAACTGGCACTCTACGCCTTGGAGGTGCTGGCCTGCTCTGCCGCCAGCGTTCTGTCTGAGCGGGTATTTAGTGCTGCTGGTGGCATCATAACAGATAAGCGTATCCGCCTTTCCACCGAAAATGCTGATAGGTTGACACTTATAAAAATGAACAAGGCCTGGATTTCCCCTGACTTCTCCACTCCACTGGAGGAAAGCCCCGGGTGAACATAAAGTCACTTTAGATATGTTATTTACAATGATGGGAATGCTCTGTATTCCCATTCACCCCTTCCACCCAAAAAACGGGTATATGGTTGACTCTTAATCTTCTCATCCTCCTCCTCCTCTTCCATATACCCGGTGATATAATTTTTATATAGGGCCAGCTCACCAGCGGGCCCTGTGATATAATTTTTATATAGGGCCAGCTCACCAGCGGGCCCTGTTTGACAATTTTTGTATAGGTCAGCTCACCAGCGGGCCTTCTTATATAATGTTTTATTGGGTCAGCTCTCTAGCGGGCCCTCTCATATAATGTTTTATAGCGTCAGCTCACTAGCGGGCCTTCGCATATAATGTTTAGGATGGTCAGCTCCGCAGCAGTGTCACGGTTTATTATGACTCTCAGACACAAGTTTTAGGTAAAAAAAATCAATTTTATTGAAATAATAAATGATAACTTAGGATGGCAATAACATACATATATATATATACAGAATATAGCACAGACAGAAGGCAGACTCTACCGGTCCTGTCAATATACCGGACAGGACAGTCTTTAGGCTCTACCGGCCTTGCCAATACCGGGTAAGGCAACCTGCAGATGGAATAGCATAATGGTTTTACCGGCCTTACCAAATTACCGGGCAAGGCAGCCTCAATAGATACACAATGTAGGCTCTACCGGCCCTGCCAATACCGGGTAAGGCAACCTCAGATGGAATGTGGCAAAAGGTTCTACCGGCCTTACCAATACCGGGCAGGGCAGCCCAGAGATAATAGCAGCAGTCAGATGGAACTGGCAAATTAGCAGAATCGTTAAGCAGCAAGGCTTTGGAGCAAACCAGCGTCCGCACGCTGGAAACAACACTGAATAGTATAGCCGTTAGGCTTAGCGAGCAAACCAGTGACCGCACACTGGAGTAACAAGCGAGTAGTATAGCCGCAAGGCTTAGGAGCAAACCAGCGTCCGCACGCTGGGACCAACACAGATTTGTATAGCTGAAAGGCTTTGGAGCACACCAGTGACCGCACACTGGTGTAACAAGTGAGTTTGTATAGCCGCAAGGCTAGGAGCAAACCAGCGTCCGCACGCTGGGACCAACACAGAATTGTATAGCTGATAGGCTTTGGAGCAAACCAGTGACCGCACACTGGTGTAACAAGCGAGTTTGTATAGCCGCAAGGCTTAGGAGCAAACCAGCGTCCGCACGCTGGGACCAACACAGATTTGTATAGCTTAAAGGCTTTGGAGCAAACCAGTGACCGCACACTGGTGTAACAAGCGAGTTAGTATAGCCGCAAGGCTTAGGAGCAAACCAGCGTCCGCACGCTGGGACCAACACAGATTTGTATAGCTGAAAGGCTTTGGAGCAAACCAGTGACCGCACACTGGTGTAACAAGTGAGTTGTATAGCCGCAAGGCTTAGGAGCAAACCAGCGTCCGCACGCTGGGACCAACACAGAATTGTATAGCTGATAGGCTTTGGAGCAAACCAGTGACCGCACACTGGTGTAACAAGCGAGTTTGTATAGCCGCAAGGCTTGGGAGCAAACCAGCGTCCGCACGCTGGGACCAACACGGAATTGTAGCAATGTCACCAACGCGACCAGGCAGAAGGTCGCCAGGATACTGAAGACAGGTGATGAGATGACAGGAACCAGCAACGATCAGTCAGGTCAGAAAACAGCAGAGAAGTTCAGCAAGAACTGCAACACCAGAGACTAGGCCGGAACCAGGACTGGAAGTACTTCAGTATGCAGGAAACACTGGAACAGTAGAGATCAGGAACTCAGGAACACATGAGATCAGGAACTCAGGAACACTGGAACAGAGGCCCAGCTATCACTAGCATAGTGATAGCAAGAAGGTCAGAAACAACACGAAAGGGCACTCAAAGGGTGCCCAATCCAGGTTTAAATAGTCAATAAGAGGCGGGCTATCTGCAGACAGCCAATAGAAGCCCCCTACTGGTGACAGACAAGTAACTGCAGCAAATCACGGGCACCGTGATAGTACCCCCCTTTCAAAGACCCCCTCTCCTAGAATAGGGTTTAGGTTTCTGCGGGTAATTGGCATGAAAGGCCCTAGTTAACCTAGGTGCATGAAGGTCCGTACTATCCACCCATGATCGATCCTCAGGACCATACCCTTTCCAATGTACCAGGTACTGCACCCTTCCTCTAAGCCTACGGGAATCAATAATGCTCTGAACCTCGTACTCCTCCTGGCCCTCGACCTCAACAGGTCCTGGCACCACAGGTGTGGTAGTATAGCGATTGCAAACCAGAGGCTTAAGAAGGGACACATGGAACACATTATGGATACGCATGGATGCAGGTAGGTCTAGTGCATAGGAGACAGGGTTAATTTTGCGAATAACTCTGTATGGACCAATAAACCGAGGAGCCAACTTATTAGACGGAACCTGCAGCTTGAGATTTCTGGAGGAAAGCCATACTCTATCCCCAACCTGAAAGGAAACCGCTGGAAGCCTTCTGCGATTAGCATGGCGCTGATGACGCTGAAATGACTGACCAAGTGCCCTCTGAACTTGTGCCCATGTGGAACGGAGTTGCTCGATATGCTCATCCAGAGCTGGAATCTGTTGCGTCTGAAATGAGTCTGGAAGCAAACAGGGCTGGAACCCATAATTAATCAGAAACGGAGAGCTCCCAGATGAAGAATTGACCGCACAGTTCCTGGCGAACTCTGCCCAAGGCAACAAGTCGGACCAATTATCATGATGGTCAGTAACGAAACAACGGAGAAATTGTTCCAAGCCCTGATTAGCTCGTTCAGCGGCTCCATTGGTCTGGGGATGGTAGGCAGAGGAGAAGGACAGCTGTATGCCCATCTGTTGGCAAAATGCCCTCCAAAATCTAGACACAAACTGGCTCCCCCTGTCAGACACCAGTACCCTAGGCACTCCATGCAACCGGAATACTTCTCTGGCGAACACCATTGCCAATTCCTTCGCTGAAGGAAGACCACGGAGGGGCACGAATGAGCCATTTTAGAAAACCTGTCCACCACCATGAATATAAAGGAGTACCCCTTCGACATAGGCAACTCTCCCATAAAATCAATGGAAACATGAGACCAGGGGCGTTCGCCATTAGGCACCGGTTGAAGCAAGCCCACAGGGAGATGTCTCGGGGTCTTAGCGCGGGCGCAGGTGGCACAGGCATTCGTAAATTCGGCACAATCGTTTCTCATGGAAGGCCACCAAAATAACTGAGAAAGGGACCATAACAATTGGTCTCTACCAATATGTCCCGCAGCCTTAGAGGAATGGTAGGTTTCGAGCAGCCTAGTACGAAATGATTCAGCGACAAAACATTTGCCCACTGGGGTTTCATGGGGAGCGGACCCCTGAGAGGCCAGGATCTCCTCCCCTAGAGGAGAAGTGATACTCGTGCGTATAGTAGCCAGTATTCTATCAGGTTGGATGATAGGAGCTGGTGCTTCCACTCTGTCACTGTCGGCCTCAAATTGTCTTGACAGTGCATCAGCCCTGATATTTTTTGACCCTGGTAAATATGATACAATGAAATTAAATCGAGACAGGAACAGTGCCCACCTGGCCTGACGAGAGGACAATCTCTTGGCCTCCGAGAGATAGGTCAGATTCTTATGATCTGTTAGGATTAAGACAGGATTCTTAGTACCTTCAAGCAAATGACGCCATTCCTTAAGAGCAAGGATAATGGCCAATAATTCTCTGTCACCTATCTCATAGTGGCTTTGAGTGACAGTCAACTTTTTAGAGAAAAACCCACAAGGTCTGAGAGTTCCACCTTTCTCGTGTCGCTGCGAAAGTACTGCCCCGACCCCAATATCTGAGGCATCAACCTCTAACGTAAATGGAAGTAAAGGATTGGGGTGGGATAACACAGGAGCCGCAGCAAATGCCAGCTTCAAATTCTCAAAGGCTTTCTCAGCAGATACCGGCCAACAAGAAGGATTAGCACCCTTGTGCGTAAGATCGGACAGAGGTTTGACAATGGAAGAAAAGTTCTTAATAAACCTCCTATAATAATTAGCGAAACCCAGGAAACGCTGTATGGCTTTAAGACCCTTGGGTTTTGGCCATTGTAGGACAGCTGACAACTTTTCTTTGTCCATGGCAATGCCATCATTGCCAATTATGAACCCCAAGAATGGCACACTGGTTCTATGAAACTCACATTTTTCCATTTTACAAAATAATTTGTTCTCACGGAGTCGTAGCAATACTGCGGATACATCTTTGATGTGCTGTGCCATGTTTTGGGAGTAAATCAGTATATCGTCGAGGTACACCACAACACATGTCTGTAACATATCTCTCAGAACATCATTTATCAGTTCCTGGAAAACTGCGGGTGCATTACACAGCCCAAAAGGCATTACTAGATACTCGTAGTGCCCAGCTCGAGTATTAAAGGCAGTTTTCCACTCATCACCTGCTCGAATGCGAACCAGATTGTAAGCGGCCCGTAGGTCCAACTTGGTAAATATCGAAGCGCCCTTAAGCCTGTCAAAAAGCTCGGTGATGAGTGGTATTGGGTATGCGTTTTTTGCCATTAGTTTATTCAAGCCCCGGTAGTCAATGCATGGTCTTAATTCGCCATTTTTCTTTTTTACAAAAAAGAACCCAGCCCCAGCTGGAGAGGTAGATTTACGTATGATCCCTCTAGCAAGGGCATCAGAAATGTAATCCTCCATAGCCTTATTTTCATCACAAGATAATGGATAAGTGCGTCCTTTCGGAGGTACTGCACCAGGCTGCAATTCAATGCAACAATCATAAGGTCTATGCTGGGGTAGCATACTAGCCTCTCCTTTGCTAAAAACATCGCCAAACTGTTGGTACACATCCGGCATAGCAGAGGAGGTGCACATGACCTTAATAGGCTGGATGACGCACTTGTCCATACAAAACTGGGACCAAGCAGCAATTTCACACGTTTTCCAATCGAATAGTGGGTTATGTAACTGTAACCACGGAAATCCCAATATCACCGCATGGTGCGGGGAATTAATCAGTTGAAACTGCTGCTCTTCTCTGTGAAGTGCCCCAATAGTCATAGACAATGGCATAGTTTCAAATATAACCTGAGGCGGTTCTAAGGGTCTACCATCAATCGCTTCAATAGTCAAGGGGTTTTCTCTTTCAATGCGTGGAACTCCGTGCAATTCAGCAAAGGTATTATCCATAAAATACCCTGCTGCACCGGAGTCAACCAAGGCCAAAACCTCCACAGAGCGTTGTGCCCAAGACAATACCACCTGTATGGTGGGTTTCATTATGCCCGACACAGGGGACGATTGTACACCACCTAGGGCCTGTCCCCCAAGATACCCTAGGTGTGTGCGTTTCCCGGACAGTAATTTAGCAAGTGCCCTTTTTTACCGCAGTATAAACATAACCCTTGTTTTTTGCGATATAGTCTCTCTGCCTTGGATAGTCTAGTGAAGCCTATTTCCATAGGTTCACTTGTTTCCCGTACTGGTTCACTAGACTTCAATACCAAGGGAGGGATGGGTGGGCAAAACATGCTACTAGGCTCATTATTTTTTGACCGTAACTTACGATCTCTGGCAATTGATCTCTCACGTATTCTGGAGTCAATTATCATAACATACTCAATGTAATCATCTAGATCAATAGGTAGATCTTTAGCAGCGATTTCGTCTTTAATGTGGTCATTCAGGCCTTGAGAGAAGGCTGCCAATAATGCCTCGTTATTCCAACCTACCTCTGCTGCCAATGTGCGGAATTCGATGGCATAGTCGCCCACTGTACGCCTGCCCTGTTGTATCTCCATAAGGCGTTTGGCAGCAGAGGTGGTTCTACCAGGAGGCTCAAACACTCTTCGAAAGGAACGCACAAATTCAATAAAGTTCTTAGTACAAGGTTTAGCATTCTCCCACAAGGGGTTAGCCCAAGCCAATGCTCTGCCAGTGAGCAGTGATATCGTGAACCCCACTTTACTACGATCATTGGGAAATGCGTGTGCCGTCAATTCCATAAAGATTTCGAGTTGATTGATGAACCCTCTGCAGAGACTAGGGTCACCATCATATCTTAGCGGCAAGGGTGCAGAAGCCGTTAACCCTTTAACAGTACCCCCTAGGGGTCTGGTATCACTTTCCGGTGTCTGACTTGGCGAGACCACCGGGCTAGAGCTAGATTGGTCAGCAGGTACCGTGCGTTCAAGGATCGTTTGAATTGCAACTGCCAACTGATCCAAACGTTGCTCGAGCACATCCATCCTCCAATGGATATTCTGTGCGTTACCTTCACCCTTGCTGTCTGAGGTCATGGCCCTTTCGTACTGTCACGGTTTATTATGACTCTCAGACACAAGTTTTAGGTAAAAAAAATCAATTTTATTGAAATAATAAATGATAACTTAGGATGGCAATAACATACATATATATATATACAGAATATAGCACAAACAGAAGGCAGACTCTACCGGTCCTGTCAATATACCGGACAGGACAGTCTTTAGGCTCTACCGGCCTTGCCAATACCGGGTAAGGCAACCTGCAGATGGAATAGCATAATGGTTTTACCGGCCTTACCAAATTACCGGGCAAGGCAGCCTCAATAGATACACAATGTAGGCTCTACCGGCCCTGCCAATACCGGGTAAGGCAACCTCAGATGGAATGTGGCAAAAGGTTCTACCGGCCTTACCAATACCGGGCAGGGCAGCCCAGAGATAATAGCAGCAGTCAGATGGAACTGGCAAATTAGCAGAATCGTTAAGCAGCAAGGCTTTGGAGCAAACCAGCGTCCGCACGCTGGAAACAACACTGAATAGTATAGCCGTTAGGCTTAGCGAGCAAACCAGTGACCGCACACTGGAGTAACAAGCGAGTAGTATAGCCGCAAGGCTTAGGAGCAAACCAGCGTCCGCACGCTGGGACCAACACAGATTTGTATAGCTGAAAGGCTTTGGAGCACACCAGTGACCGCACACTGGTGTAACAAGTGAGTTTGTATAGCCGCAAGGCTAGGAGCAAACCAGCGTCCGCACGCTGGGACCAACACAGAATTGTATAGCTGATAGGCTTTGGAGCAAACCAGTGACCGCACACTGGTGTAACAAGCGAGTTTGTATAGCCGCAAGGCTTAGGAGCAAACCAGCGTCCGCACGCTGGGACCAACACAGATTTGTATAGCTTAAAGGCTTTGGAGCAAACCAGTGACCGCACACTGGTGTAACAAGCGAGTTAGTATAGCCGCAAGGCTTAGGAGCAAACCAGCGTCCGCACGCTGGGACCAACACAGATTTGTATAGCTGAAAGGCTTTGGAGCAAACCAGTGACCGCACACTGGTGTAACAAGTGAGTTGTATAGCCGCAAGGCTTAGGAGCAAACCAGCGTCCGCACGCTGGGACCAACACAGAATTGTATAGCTGATAGGCTTTGGAGCAAACCAGTGACCGCACACTGGTGTAACAAGCGAGTTTGTATAGCCGCAAGGCTTGGGAGCAAACCAGCGTCCGCACGCTGGGACCAACACGGAATTGTAGCAATGTCACCAACGCGACCAGGCAGAAGGTCGCCAGGATACTGAAGACAGGTGATGAGATGACAGGAACCAGCAACGATCAGTCAGGTCAGAAAACAGCAGAGAAGTTCAGCAAGAACTGCAACACCAGAGACTAGGCCGGAACCAGGACTGGAAGTACTTCAGTATGCAGGAAACACTGGAACAGTAGAGATCAGGAACTCAGGAACACATGAGATCAGGAACTCAGGAACACTGGAACAGAGGCCCAGCTATCACTAGCATAGTGATAGCAAGAAGGTCAGAAACAACACGAAAGGGCACTCAAAGGGTGCCCAATCCAGGTTTAAATAGTCAATAAGAGGCGGGCTATCTGCAGACAGCCAATAGAAGCCCCCTACTGGTGACAGACAAGTAACTGCAGCAAATCACGGGCACCGTGATAAGCAGACCCTCACCCATAATGTTTTAGATGGTCGGCTCAGCAGCAGACCCTCATTCCTAATGTTTTAGATGGTCAGCTTAGTGGCATGCCCTCGCCCCTAATGTTTTAGAGGGTCACCAGCAGGCCATTAATCCTAATTTTTCAAGGGTGTGTATGATGCCCTCCTTTATGTGTAATAAAGGGTGTATTGGAGTGACATTTCAGTCTAATTTTTGGCAGCCCTTTCACTTAGTGCATAGGCTTTATGAGTGTTGGACCACTACCTGAACTATTGTACCACAATGTGAATGAGGCCCTCCATTTTGTGATATACAGGTTGTATCGGAGTGCCTCAGGTCCTCCCATTGAATTAAATAGGGCTGGGGTGTTCGACAGAGCAGAAGGTAGTTCTTGTCTTCATCCACTAAGTCACTTCATCACTTTTACTCAATGGATCAGACCCCACTGTTCCGACTATAAATTTTGGACTTAACAAGGGCAAACGGACATGTTGTAAAACCTGTGGTAGCTGCGGCCTCCGTTCCTGAATGCTGTACCTTACCCGGGCCATAACCACGTTGAACACCTGCTTTACGCTGCGCACGTTTCCCTCTTAATCATGGCCCCAGTTCCGAAAAATCGATGACATTTTTTGCAGAATTTGCAGATGATATACAAGTAAATATACAGCAAATACTGTTTGGTAACAATTTTTCGCCTAAAGTCGTTTTTATCTTCCTTTTTGTGTGTTTTACGGTCAGTCTGTAAAAATGGCGTACTACGGGTGAAACATCGTTCCCAGCAGCGACGTTGGAGTCCAAGATGCATCCAGACATCCTCCCTATGCTGTCCCTGAACCATTTCTGTGGTGTTTCCATCATTTTCTGCCCTTTTCCTATGGACCAGGCACCCTCCCCTCATCAGAGCAGGGGGTGCCTGGTGTAATGCTCGAGTCCTCCCATTGACTTCAATGGGGCTCGGGTGCTCGGCCGAGCACTCGAGCCTCCGGGGGTGCTCGGCCAGAGCACCCGAACACCCGAGCATTGGGGTGCTCGATCATCACTAGCCTATATCACTTTAATAAACAAAGACACAAACAGAAAAGGTGTACACGCTCTAAGTGAAGACTGCTTAAGATATGATGACAACCACCTTTGATTATCTCCTTTTTTAGCGCTTGATTATCTTACTCACATGTTCCTGAGGCATAGACCAGCCTCACAGTATAACAGCATTCATTGGATAACCCCAGAGCAGGTATCTGTATCAGTCTCTCCCCATCCTTGTCCTTCTCCCCCCAGAATTAGGCTTCCAGCCCCACACCTTACCCAGATCGGTGAAAAACTCCAACCTTGAATGGGTCTCAGTAACACTCTATCACAGGTAAGTGATCAATGCTGATACCAATATATCTTAGAGGGGACTCTAGAACCCACTGGGGAATAGTTGTAACAGATATTGTAATATCTAAAAAATGCCAATCTCATAAAATGATGAAATATATTTAATACATCACAGATACATCTACAAATATACAACACTGAAAATTAAGTATAAAACCTACTCTCTGCCCTGTGAGTTATGTGGCTAATGCCACTTCCTCAGGGGTTTATACTTCTTATCTTTTGAATAGTGCTGCACGTACAGAGCCAGAATTCCCATTAGGAAGAGCTGACAACTATTTAACACCTTAAGGACCAGCCGCGTGGGTGCACGGCCGGCACTTAAAGATAATGGAGCATTTTTTTTGTCTTACCAGAATCAGAGGTCCCCTAACAGCATGCAGCCATGCGGGGACCCCCGGAATTCCATGACGACATGCATACTTTAGGTCCTTTAGGTCCTCTCCCCATGATGTACATGTACGTCCTTGGTCCTTAAGGGGTTAAGGTTCCTAGCAAAGGAATCAGAGCTGATTACTGAGAGCTCATGTGCATGAGCCGTGCATGTACTAGGCTGGCACTTAAGGACCATGGACGACTTATTTCTTTTCTTGCTATCCAGTTCAGGGCTCCATGAAATCCATGACAGTCCTGGCACGTCATGGGTCCTTATGGCTCGCCAACCCAGGACCGTCATGGGTCCTTAAGGAGTTAAATAGTGACTAGTCTCTAAACAAGGTACAGCTGGAGGCCATTAACAATAGGTACCAGGAAAGCCAGGAAGAGTTAAAGGATAGTACTGCTACAGAATAGCCTGCAGATGAAAGGTCATTTGATGGCATTGATTGGAAGTTGCAGAACAGAGAACACATAAACCAAAGATTGATGGTTCAAGCTCAGGAAGAGGCCAGTCCGAGGACCAACAATTACTTTTTCTTCCCATTCACAGTGTTTTGGTTGTTTGCTTTCTGGTACCAGCCAGTAGCATCATTTGTGAAGAAAATCAGTAATCCAAATGGAATCAGGAAAAAGAAGTTTTACTCTCAGAGATTGCTTTTGCTGGGGATCAATGTGAGCACATTCATTACACATTCTCATCTCTAAAAAAGAGGGATACCAGCTTAGGAAAGAGGGACAGAGGGTTTTGCATCTGAAAGAGGGACACTTAGGAGGTATAATTTTACAATGCACAATGTTTAGAAATAACAATAGATTCTGCAAACTGCTTTTCTGAAATGGGAAAGACAATTCTTGCTACTGACTTACCGCACTGGACCCTCGGAGAAATGAGAGTAGATTTCTACACACAGGCAGAAGGATGAGCAGGCAGTTGAAGTTCAAGCAGGCTGCAGGTGCTCTGGCCCAGGCAAGGGCTGACTGTAAAGGAATATTATCATTATTATTATTATTATTATTATCTTCCAATAAATAATACAAAGTAAAGAGTCATCAGTGCTTTGTGGAACTGGGATTGTGGCCTCCGTTATCTAGTCCAATGTCCAGAATCAGGACCAGAGGGGTACACAACTCATTACAAAGCAATGCTTTGTCCACCTCTCTGGTTTTTCAGGGGTTAATGTTTCCCATCTATATGATTTGTCCCCTTGCCAGATCAGAAAGTTTGTCCTAGAACGGAGATAGATACATAAATTGAAAGTCCTTTGACAGATAAACACTTGTAATAGTATATAGTATTTACTAGAATAATGCACAATAGCTATTTTATTCTTTAGGATCAGCAAAGAAAATTTCCTTACAATTCAATTTTTTCCTATTCTATTACTATAACAACTCCACATTGCTTAGCTGGTTAATTGTCTAGGGCATGGATAAGCAATTACTGGACCTCCAGCCAATAATTGCTTAGGGATGATGGGAGCTGTAGTCCCCAAAAGTTGGAGGTCCAACAAATGACTACCCCCTGGTCTGGAGATCCAATTACATAACCTGGAAATATACTTTTTCTATGCTTTGCTTCTTTAAATATTTAAGGACCAGGGAAATCTAAAGGCTAGGGGATTCCTGTACAAGCTGATGAAACCTGACCTGAACCCATACATTATGTGAAAACTACAGGCAGACATGCTGCTATGTGCTGGCTGAGGGGGCCAGGTAAAGCATCATGTCTCATTATTAAAGCCTTGGTTTCTGTTGATAGCTTTGGGCATATAATAGTGTAATACTCTGCTGATCCCCCTAATAACAATAATGGTACATTTGGATTGCTGAGTACTGTAGTAATTATGTATTTGCTGGATCCATGCCCCAGGTTTTTTGGGAACTGAGCAACTCCCAGGATTATAGTTGTTTGACTATGTTGAGATCTGATTCAAATTAACATGTTAAACATTAAAGTAAAACTAAAAGGAAAATTAAAATGTATAATGAAAAACTGCTTGATTAAGGAAGGGTGGTAGAAAGTTGTTTTTCTGGCCAGGTAGTGTGCGGGTAGTGTGGGTTTGAACTGAGAAAGAGTTAAAAAGAAATAAAATAAACCAAAATGTTTTGACCAGCAGATTACAGTGAAAGTGACAGCCAGACAGACAGGTGACCCTTTATGAGCTGAGATTCATTTGAGACTGAGAGACATTATACAGACAATAGGAGCATCTTGACTTAGTGTGGCACACACAGAGTCACTTACAAGGTCATGGAGGATTATGTGGAGGACGCTGTAGCCAGGGGCATTATCTGGAAGTCTTCCTCCCCTGCGGGCACAGGCTTCTTTATCGTTAAGAAAAAGGATGGGAAGCTTAGACCATGTATTGATTTCAGGGGACTAAATAAGCTGATGGTAAAGAATTCTTATCCAATTCCATTGATAATGGAGCTATTCGATCTATCAAAGGCTCAACTGTTTTCACAAAACTGGACTTGAGGGCCGCATACAATTTGGTGCGAATAAGAGAGGGCGATGAATGGAAGACAGTGTTTAACACCTGGAGCGGGCACTATGAGTATTTGGTAATGCCTTTCGGATTGTGCAATGCCCCTGCTGTCTTCCAGGAGTTCATTAATGACGTTTTAAGAGACCTACTTCAGAGTTGAGCTGTAGTATATTTGGATGATATACTTATCCATTCTCCCACCTTAAAGGCACATAGACCAGATGTAGCACAGGTTCTACAACTGCTAAGAGAGAACAAGTTGTTCTGCAAACTTGAAAAGTGTGAATTCCACAAATCCCAGGTGACCTTCTTGGGATTCATGATTTCATCCACTGGCCTGGCCATGGATCCGTAAAAACTGTCTGCTGTCTTGCAGTGGCCACTTCCCGTGGGGCTATGATCCATACACAGGTTCCTGGGCTTCACTAATTATTATAGGAAGTTCATACGAAACTTTTCCTCAGCAGTGAAACCACTCACAGATATGACTCAGAAGGGTGCGGATCCTTCAGTCTGGGCACCTGATACTATCCCATCCGAATCCCACCATATTGTTTACCCTGGAGGTATGCCACGGAATCTGGTGTAGGCGCTTTGCTGTCCCAGCACGCGGGCCCTGGGAGGCCATTGCTGCCTTGTGTTTTTCTCAAAGAAACTTTCAAAGGCTGAGAGTGTATATGATGTGGGTGATCGTGAATCACTTGATATCATCCTGGCCTTGAAAGAATGATGTTATCTGTTGGCGGGCAGGACTGTTCTGATCCTGATACTGACCGATCACACAAACATCTCATATTTGTCGGAGGCTAAGAGGTTGTCTTCACGTTAGGCCAGATGGGCCTTATTCCTTTCGATGTTTAATTCTGTGGTTTCTTACCTGCCTGGTACCAAAAATATTAGAGCAGATGCTCTCTCTTGACAACTTGGGGCTGAGTTCCAGGAGGAGACTTCTCCCTTGCCTATTATTCCTCCTGACCACATCCTGGTTACGGTACATACCAGTATTACATCTCCGATGGGTGAGGAGATTTTGGATGCTCAAGCTTCCGCCCCGGTGGAGAAGCCTAATGGGAAATGTTTTGTGCCCGAATCCCTCCGTACCAGATTACTAGAGACGTACCATTCCTCTAAGGCTGTAGGACACGTTGGTAGAGACCAGCTTATATGGTCTATGACTAGACTCTTTTGTAGGCCCAGCTTGAAGGCAGATTGTTCCACATTTGTTACCGCATGTTCAACTTGTGCACAGACCAATATTTCTAGACACCTGCCTGTTGGCCTGCTGCAGTCCATCCCTAATGGGGAACGTCCTTGGTCTAACTTGACGATAGACTTTATGGCTTGTCTCGGAGGGTTACACTTTCATCCTGATGATTGTGGACAGATTTTCCAAAATGGCAAACTTTGTGCCACTGAAGGGACTCCCCTCCACCAAAGACTTAGCCAAGATCTTTGCGAAGGAGGTGGTTTGTCTCCATGGTATACCCAAAGTGGTGGTCTCGGATCATGGGAGCCAGTTTATGTCACATTTCTGGAGAGCCTTTTGCGGTCAGAAGGGGATCCAGCTCTCGTTCTCCTCCGTTTATCATCCAAAGTCTAACGGTGCCACAGAGAGGCCTAATCAAGCGCTGGAACAGTTTCTCCATTGTATCATTTCTGACCATCATGACAACTGGGCGAACCTGTTATGGTGGGCAGAGCTGGCCAGAAATAGTGCAGTCAATTCCTCCTCTTGGAACTCACCCTTTCTGATTAACTATGGGTTCCAACATTTGCTGCTGCCAGAGTCCAAGGCTCAGAATATTCCTGCTCTGGAGGAGCACTTAAGGGCACTCCGCTCCACATGGGTACTGGTTCAGAGATCCCTGCAGAGTTCCACGTTGCGCTACAAGAGACAAGCTGACCGTAGACAGCTACCGGCTCCAGTGTTCAAGGTGGGAGAGAGAGTATGGCTGTCCTCATGCAATCTCCATCTCCAGGTGCCTTGTAAAAAGCTGGATCCCTGATTTGTGGGCCCTTTTCGGTTCTCCCCAGGATTAACCCTGTAACCAATGCCCTTGAACTCCCTGCTAAGATGCGCATTTCCAATGCTTTCCATATGTCGATACTGAAACCTTTGGTCTGTAACAGATATACTACTGCTCCTGTTCGTTCCCGACCTGTCCAACTGGGGGACCATGAGGAGTATGAGGTACAAAGTATTTTGCACACTCTCAGGGTCAAAAGCCAGGTACAATATCTGGTGCACCACCCCTTCTCCATGAATTCCACTTCCTCACCGCCTCTAGTTCTGGTCCTCTTCCACAGAGAAGAGGTCATTAAGGGGGGTAGTATCACAGTCTCCCTTAGAGGCTAAGTGTTCCTGTGCTTCCTACCTTTGTATGGCCGCTGGCTGGCATGGCCTCCAGCCACTTCCTCATTATTGACATCAGGTAACAGGCACTATCACGGACACCTGTTTATGGGCCTATTCTGGGTGGCATAATTGGGTCCAGCTTCCTTCTGCTCCTTTATAAACCTCCTTGGGCCTGGGAGTCATTGCCCCTAAGTGGTGTTCCTGTTAGTTACTCTTGTGCTCCATTGTGACCTTTGCCTATCTGAGAATCCGCTCCGTGTATGACCCCGGCTTGTCTGACTACCCACATCGGTTCTGACCTGTGGCTCTGGCTGACAAACTCGCTCCGTGCAGTCCCCGGTTTGTCTGTCCTCCGGCTCCGGCTCCTATCTCGCTCCGTGTATCCCCGGCTTGTCTGACCTGTGGCTCTGGCTGACTACTGTCTCTCCGTATGCTCCTAGCCTGCCTGATCGTTAGCCTCTGTGTCTTTCAGCTCTGGCCGACTCTTGCTCCCTGTTGCCTTTAGTCTTCGGTACCTCGCAGTAGTGCAGTGCATAGCACAGTGTGCAGCTCCAGGTAGGAGCTTGGGTAGGAGCTTGGGCCCTGGTCTGGGGTTGTAAGGGATATTATCATCGCTATATCTCATATATTATTATCACTGTATATTCTAATAAAGGTGGTTATATTTGCCTGAATACCGTGACACAATGTTTCCTTAAGGCTTGTGCCAAACAAGTTTAAATCCTACAAATCAATGATTCTTCAGGGCTTGTGCCTCTAATAATTTTAACTCTTTGAGTGCCAGAGGGGTATGCACCGCTTTGCAAAGCAATGCATTATGTACCCCTCTGGCACTCAAAGGGTTAAGTACTACAAATCAATGTTTCCTCAGGGCTTGGGCCTCTAACAAAAAGTCCTATAAATCATCATCTACAAAATACTCTATCACAGCAAGTGTCAGTCTGCCCCAGTCACAACTTACCCCAGGGGGTCCTTGTCTCTGTCATGTTATATACCGATTTCTTATTTTATTTTTTAATTTTATTTTTATTTTTTTATTAAATGCCCCCCCAATACCAGTTAACAACTCTCACCAAAAAAAAAATCCCTGTTCAACTGATTCTTTCCCCAGGCTCCACCCACCAACACAGGAACTCTCCTCAGACCTCTTAAACCATGTCTTATTTTTTTTTTAATGTTATTTATTTTTTGTGTGTTAACTGTCCCTCCAAACCCAGTCAAGAACCCCCCAAAAATGTTCCCTGTTCAACTGATTGTTTCACACTCCACCAACACAGACATCCTCATACCCGTTTTATACAATGCCTTTGGAAAATAACATTTTGCTCTGTGTTGTGTTCCCATTGATTTCAATGCAATGAAGTAAGTGAAAAGGCAGAAAAGCAAAGTTTTGAACCCCTTGACAACCAGAGGAGTGTTCAGTGCATTGCTTTATAATGTGTTGTACATACCTCTTGTCATCAAGAGGTTATGCACAGCATTTTAAATAATCTTTAAATATTCACAAGTAGCCAGGGTATTTCTACATTCTGTTTATCTCATCTAGAAACATTCTAAACTAAGGGCTGTATGTTCAAAGGGATAACGACAAAAAATTGTCAAATGAAAGACAAAAATAAGTAAATGAATGCATGAACGACATATTTTCTATAGAGTATACAACAAAAAACTAGTAATGTCCGTTGTGTACGACACAACTCCAGAATTGATGGGCAAAGGGGCGGGGTAAGGGCGTGGCTAAACTATTCTCCAGTTTCCTATAGAGTAAAAGAAAATTTGTCAGAACAAAATTTGTATGTTAAGAAAAAAGCAGAGGGAATGTGAAGTTCTGAATCTAAGAATTTTTATCTTTAGTTAAGACACTTTTAAAGACATTTTTGTCATTTTTTAACATTTTTTAAGACATTTTTGTTGTTCATTAAGACATTTTTTTGTCTTTAAATACAACAGTTTCAGTCAGGACAAACAACATGTTACCAATCACAACTGACACTCTCTGAAAATATTAATGATCCCAAAGACACTGTACTTTGAAAAGTTGTTACAAATGACAAAAGCTATTTCGCTACTTCTTTGAACATATGGCCCTATGTGTCTCAGTGTTACAGATAACAGTGAACTAGATTTACTTTTATGTCTAAAATCAAACTGTGTATTTTCTAGAAATATAAAGTTTATTAGCTATTCTAGACTAACGGATAAGGAATGAACTTGATTTATAGACTAGTACTTAAGTAAAAAAAACTTATGGCAATGAAGGATCTTTATCCTGGATGTCCCTCATGTAGTAGTTAGACATGGTAGTTTATACAAATTTGAAAAGGTATAATCACATTACTAACTATGTTTCAAACTGTCACAACAACATAATCATTACTTACAATCATATCATCATAGTTATCAAAGTGTTATATGACATTACCCCTAAAGAGAGCAATACATATATAAACCAGTGGTGTAATTACCCCATAAATCTTTCTGGAATAGATATATCTTCTTCCATCATCATAAACAAGGTAAAAATTCCAAAAAAGATAAGCATTCAGTGCAAGCCAGACGAGCTGAAAGAGATATGATAGCCAATAATTATTCAGAAAGAGGGGAAAACATTCATAATCCTTTAACCCTCTAAGTGCTAGAGGTGAACACAAAGCATTGTGTTCCCCACTGAGACTCAAAGGGTTAATGACCATAGGGGATGAATTTCTCTAAAAAGTTAATGTTGGCTTCAATTTTCAGTGGGACATTACTTGAATTCATTGCATGTAATTTCAATCATTTCAATATTTCACTAAATTCATCTGTAGCATCTAGTAAAGTGTTTAAAATCTACCCAAAGAGGACTCAAAGAATAACGGAGACATTGAAAGAGCTCTCTCACTAACAGATTCCTTTAACCCTTTATTTCCCTGTCTCCTGGAAAATAGATATTACCCTGGTCAAACATGAGTATCTTTAAGGTGAAATGCTCTGTATAAGGTAATAGAAGATGGTCTTCTTCATTTATCGCCACTAAGAACATGGTTCAGGCTATTTACATTTCAATAAACTGCAAGATTTAAATGGATTTAAAAACTTATGAAAAACTAGACTACCCTTTCTTGATTGAGAGGCCACAAAAAGAATCCTGCTTTGTTTGTAATATATTCGGTTCTGTGTAAATGACTATTACTCTATAGTTAATGATCTGAGAAAATCTATACATGACTGTCTCTTAGTGAACATTTTTCCCTAGGAATATGTAGCTTTTAATCTATTGATCAGAGGGCTTTAACTAGCCTTGAGTGGACATTTTTCCCTAGGAATATGTAGCTTTTAATCTATTGATCAGAAGGCTTTAGCTAGGTGAGTGTCAGGTATATATACTTGTTATTTTTTGTAATTTGATCTCTGCTGTCAACTAATTAGTTTCATTTTGCAATCTGATAAAATAATACAACTGTTGGATCCCTTCAGTACAAATGAAACCTATTGTTTGTTGTGAAGTGTGGACTAAAGGCAGGCTTCAACACAGATCATTATACAGACAACAGCAGATTCAGTACAAAACTATCAATATACATGAGTGATGTATGAAGGACATGTACCTAGGTAAGTCTTACAGATACATTATTCCTAGGGAAGAATTCCCCTATAAAATGTACAGAATAAATCGTATATATTTTACCCAGATATGACCGTAATTTATTTTATTAAGGAATACTTTAAACATAGGGATAGCCAACCCTGGTCCTCAAAACCTACCAAAAGTGCATGTTTTAAGTGTACCCCAACTAGACAGAACAATTAAAGTGACTGAGTCACCAATTAGTCCACCTGAGCTCATTCAGAGATATCCTGAAACATGGAGTAGTGATACCTCTTGAGAACCAGGGTTGGCTACCTCTTCTTTAAAGTGTATGATTAGTGTCATGGCCATACACTTAGATTAGACACATTTCTAAACTGAAATTAAGCAAAGGCAAAATACAGGAAGGCAGAGGCTCAATTCTATGCCTGACTACTTATAAAAATATTAATGTTTTATATTCATAATTTTGTTGTGCAGATATAGGATTTTAAGTAGATGTTTATGGATTTAGATTGACCAAAAACAAAGGATCAATATTAAATGGACTACCAGGTGCATAGGTCTACTGGGGGACTGTTTTTTATATCATTTAGACCCCCTGGAAATGAAGGTAATTTTTCTTTTGACATTTAGTACTCAACATTGACTCAAAACACATACACAACTTTTGCACACTATGTAAATGAATCCTTTTTAGAAGTATTTAAAGATGTATGCCACATTTTATCATCATCATTTCTCAAAACTATTTTATTGAAGAACCGTTGCTTGCCAAAACCACAAACTTTTATTAAAATGTTTTAGTGTTATATGTTATTTTTAAAATTGGCTTTTTTATTATGAAACAATATGAAATACTGCTGTGACCAAACACAATATTTGTTATGTTTAATTTAAGGAGTATTAATAAAATGTTAATTTGCATATGACATGTATAAGCACAGGAGATGAATTATGCTGGCGGATTCATACATTCCACCCCACCCCCATTGAAGTTGATGTCCTAAAAGTAATTGGAGCATTTCTAGGGCAAAACAACTGCACCATACAAATTTCCAAAATTTCCAATTGATTTAAACAGGGATTTCAACCCCTTAAATGTTAGAGAAGTCTGCAGAATTCAACTAGTTAAAAGCATATACATTTTTGGGCATTTTGATTTTCCCTTATGGTACAGTTAATTTACCCCACAATTGCTGCTGTTCTGCTTAGTACATCAGCCTCATTATGTATTGTGCCCCAATGAAGGAAAACAATGTGTGCTGACAATAAATAGGCAAAATGTACTACACATTATATAGGACTTTTACAGGTGATTTATAAAGGTGGTTGGGTGTATCAAATCATGCAATGAATTGAAACTTTTATGTAAGTTCATTAAACCCTTTGAATGCCAGAGGGTATGCAACACATTGCAGAGCAATGCGTTGTGTACCCCTCTGGCACTCAAAGCGTTAATAGAATGCCATTACTAATACAAATGCATAACAAGCAAAGAAAACGGTATATTGTACTTACAATAACAACAATGGAAAGTCCTTCATTAACAATCCAGTTACTCATTTTCGTTATCTGTTGAATGTATTATGTCCTGTGCTGTACAGTACTTCTGTTCTGAAGATTTCATACAGCTGCAAGGAAACAGATTTGGGAGGAAGTGAGAAACGGTACCTCATTAAGTAGCATGTTCCCTTTTTTAACACATCCTGTCTCTGTGATTGATTGGCAATCACATGTACTATGTACTGAGAAGTTTATAATTGCATTATGCATATTAGGAATTAAGAGAATGAAAAAATGGGATAATAATCTACACATTTGTATGCTTACCATATCAAACCAGGGAACTTCATTTGAAAATGTCACCTTAAAACAACTCGGGCAAGGTTGTATTTGATGTGTTGCATTTATTATAATTGTTTTCAAGCTATTAGCATTTCTTTGGTGTTATTCAGTTCCCTGTTGGCATACCCAGCACAAGTCACTTCCCCTAGCTCACCTGATTTTCCACACATGGTCACCTCTCTCTTATCTCCAAATCAATTGCAACTTTAACCCTTTGCCTTCAGTGTATGTTTGTAATGCATAACTGTGCATTTCATATCTTTTTGACACTCACAGGGTTAAATGCATTTAGCCATTGATCCGAGGGGAGAAGGTTACCCCAAAGCATCCTCTCCCTATGTCCACATGGAGCTCTGCTCCTGAACTATCATGGGTAAAGTGTGATACCTTGTTAGCCATATAAAAGCAGGAGACTACTAGACTGAAGTGATACGTTTATTGGCTAATAAAGGTATCATTTTCACTCTACTAGTCTCCAGCTGATCTCTCACATGGAAGGGCCTTCCACGTGCATAGCTAGGGAAAGGGCTAAGGGGACTGAATCCCTGAGAGTTTTGGGGGTCAGCCATGAATGTACTGAATCTAGTCTACCACCCCACTCACACAATGTCCGAGAGCCAGCCTCTGACACACAAGACATGACAAACACTCCATTGCCTTCCCAAGAACATGCACCAGTAGCTAATGAGAGAGGAAAGTTTTGTCATGATTCTCCTCTCTAGCTGGCTACATCTGTGACACATGTGAGACTATGTCATCTCTGGGAGCGCTCACAGTGAGTGAGCACACAAACAGGAAGGCCTGGTCCTGTTCTGTGTCCCAACTCCTGACAAAGTGAGTATGAAATTATGATTGATAATGGCTCCCTCTGTCTGAGGTGGCTAAGCATCTGTGTGTATGGCATTGGTTTTATTGGTGCAAACAATTAATTCTGGTTGGTCTTACAAGGTTATCTGTAGCTGATTTATATGTGCATTGAGAGTGCACATATCAATCAGGCATCACCCTGCAGCACTCCCCTGGCACAATAGTAAGGCCGCCGTGCAGGGAAAGGAGAGAAGTGTCAAGTTTTTCCCTGCTGAAATAAATAACTTATCTTACTCATGAAGCTAGGGCTGTTTTTTTCTCATTCACGTGACTTACCTACTCTACCCTACTCTACTCACATATTGCTTCATATGTCATAAGTTTACATGGTAACAACATGCTGCCACAGGACACTGCATGTGATAGAGTAGATTAGAGTTGAGCAGAGCAGATTAGAGAAGCTGTACCTGTCAGAAAAGTCAACAGTAGCTTCAAAAGCATGATAATTAATTTATTTCAACAGGAAGACTTAAAAGTTCCCCCTGCATAATAAACACCATGAGGACACTAAATAATAGTAGTGGTGCAGGGGTGCATTATAAGAGAGATTGCCTCTACAGCTCTGATACAGACTAGCACCTTATAGGGAATTGTAAGCAAAGCAATTATTATATAACCCCTTGACACAGTACTATAATGAATGCTGCTTGTCTGGCTAATAATCACACATTCACACTCTGCCATGTTTACATGTTTCTAATATGATGTAGGACAGTTTAGTGAACAACGAGAGCTCCATCCTTGAGGCTGTCATGTTCTGCCCCTTTTTCTTTGCTTTCTGTTATTCCTTGTCTGAGTTTTCTATTTGTATTCCCTTGTTATCTGATCCTAGTTCCCCACCTTGTCTTGTGGCTGCTCTGAGACTTTATAGAGTCTTTGTGATTTTGGGTGGGGGGCGATCAAAGCATTCCAGGTCATGACCCTGAGTTTCCTGTCTTGTTCCTGAGTGTTATCCTGTGCAAGGTAAATACTCTAGTCTTCGCTCCCAAGCATCTGGCTGACTAGAGCCTGCCTTTCTGTATACCTGTATTGTCTGTTTTTGTGCTTTTATCATATTATTTATATCAAATAGCAGTCTGTCACCTCTTTGTGGGAATCTACTTCACAGAGTCTACCAGGCAGCTCACTTTGGGTGCTTAGTCTATCAGATCATCTCAGAGGCTCTATATAGCCCTCTTAATGGGTTTTTATCTGCCTGCTAATTCCGCCCATTACTTGAGACAGTGCAGTTGTTAGAAGAAACAAAAATGTAGTACATCCTGCTGCCAAGAACTATGGTCTCATACATCCACCAGCCACATACCATACATTATGAACAATATGTTCAAAACAAAAGTTAAGCAATTTTGAGGCAAAGCAATTACAACATATGGGACAAATAACAATTTAACTTGCTTTAAATGGGGGTTCAACCTCTTCATTGCTAAAAGCAATGCAATGGAAAACAAATGGAAAACCCAGACAAGGAATTGGAGAATTTTACATTCTAAGGATTAAAAGTCCCATTTAAACCAATGTACATTTGCATATGTGTGTGAGTTTGTGTATGTGCCCAGGTGAGAGAGAGAGAGAGAGAGAGAGAGAGAGAGAGGGTATGATAACTCAGTCTCTTAAATCTCATTCTATCATTTTCTGCCTATTACCTTTCTTTACCTCAGTTAAAAATATTTATAATGTATGTACACACATATATACTACATATATTTAAGTGTGTATGTGTGCACATGTAGTTATCATCACTTTCGTGGGTGGTGGACTCTCTGTTGAATTTTGCCATGGGCTCTAGCCCCAGATATTTTTTGGAACTTAGCAATGCCCGTTGGTTCCCCAAGCCTCCTGTTTCCAAGGGCTCAAAACACACAGCACAGACGTTGATGGAGTGTGCAACACATTTCACACTCCTCTGTCACTCAAAGGGAGTGTGTGATTACTGTTGTGTGCAACACATTTCACACTCCTCTGGCACTCAAAGGGATTGTGTGATTGCTTTTGTGTGCAACACATTTCACACTCCTCTGGCACTCAAAGGGATTGTGTGATTGCTTTTGTGTGCAACACATTTCTCAACCCACTAGTACTCAAAGGGATTGTGTGATTGCTTTTGTGTGCAACACATTTCTCACCCCACTAGTACTCAGAGGGATTGTGTGATTGCTTTTGTGTGCAACACATTTCTCACCCCACTAGTACTCAAAGGCTTCAAAGGTTTCTTAAGATGGAAAATATTCTTAAGTGCAGCAGTGACTTTCATACTTGCTATATTTTCATTTCCATATTTCATATAGAAATTGCAACACATTTCAAACAAAAGCTTGCAACACAAATTTATACAGTAAAGCTAAAATGCTTGTAAATAGTGCATTATAAACTCCTTCCATGTGACGGTATAATATACAATAAAGTGAACTGCTGCTAAAGCCTAGGAGAGAGGAGTATGGATGGGCAAAAAAGAAAATGGAGTGTAATTTAGTGTAGTATGTTGGATCACCGGGTATAATATGGTAAAGGTGAGAATTATACTCACATATTAAAATGGCTATCAGGATAATTCAGAGTAGCATTGCGAGCAGGTGGAGGATATTGTACTGCCTTCACACAGGTTATACACGTTGCAGCTCTATCCTCAGAATCGAGCTCCTCAAGGCATGGAACAACTTGAACTAAAACAGAAAAACAAACAGGAGGGCGATGATATGTAATGTGGAAAGTATACAAGTCATAGCAATACGGGTTGATAAAGGTATGCACTTACTTCAAAAGGTGAAGACCGGTGATTTCAAAGGATCAACCGGTCTTAATGCTTATCGGGAAAAATTGTGCTAGTCCTCCCCACTTGGACTTAACTGAGAATGGCACAGGCTTGTATATATGAATCCCGTGATACTGGGCAGGCCAACAGATTCAAAGCAATAAAAAAACTATTTATTCAATGAAGATAATAAAATAAAAGATATATAAAATAATGTACATATATGTACCAATATATATTAAAAAATGTATTAATTTTTCTCTTTTGTTCCCAAAAGTTTTCTTCTTTTCTCCAATGCAAAATGTTCCTCCTTTTCTCCTATTCCAGCAAATTTCTTGCCTATTTCAAAAAATGTTTCTCCTATTTCTATGTCCCTGTACCGCTCCACCTTTCCTCCTCCCACTTGTGCATTTGCTAGTCATTACTAAACTACTGTGTGTGTTTGTGGAGTCTGAAGTCTTGCCTTGGCCCTCAACAAAATTCTCATTGTTGTCTGCTGTCTATCAAGTCTACCTCAGTCACAGAGCTCACATCAGGCTCACAATCTGCTGTCTAATATATGTATTTGTTTAATTATTTATGTATTTTTTTTTAAGTTGTCCACCCTATCTTATCATAGTTAGTCCAAAAAATATATATAACTAAAAGCAAAATCAACAGCTTATTTCCCCAGACTTCCCCTGCACAGAGACAATAAAAGCAAAATCACCAAGCAATTTGGAACCCAGCTGCCTGTGTCTTACGAGTCAGTCACACCTAATTTTGGGGTATTTGGGATCAACCTCTTTCCTCCCTTATTCTCCCCCAGAGTGCTCCAAGAGTAAGACTCCCCTAATACAGTAAACAAATGTCCTACCTAAAAGTCTCCCTAAACTAAGCTTCAATTCCCCTTTATTTGCATATATTTCTAGCTCAAAACATGCTGCTTTCTTTTCTCACAAACACAGAATGGCATGCTGTGAGAGACTGATACTCTTGCATATGGCTGTAGAACAGTAGAGAAAACGTTCATGTGGTGAAGAAAAATGTTTCTTCCCATTGATTTCAATGCAGTGAGCTAGGTGAAAAAAGCAGAAAATTGCACTTTTCGCAGGAAATTTTTTGCCAATTTTGGTATGAGGCGAAATGTTCTGCCCATCCCTATTAATCTCTCTTGATTTTCCTTACAGATCAATGAAGAGAAGATGTTAGAAAGAAGATGGACCAAAGGAAGAAAGAAGATGAAGAAGAAGAGAGAGGAGATGTCACGGAACCCAAGGAGGAAACAGGAGACAGTACAGTAATTAGAAACACCACAATAATATAGTATGAAAATCAATATACACTCAGGTAGATATAGAGAGCTAAGCAGGGAGCAATAACTACTACCAGAAATAGTAGACTGCACCTGCAAGTCTAAAGATAGGAGTATGTGCAATAGCACCGATGCTGGGGATAGGACCCATAAATAGATCGTTACAATAGCACCGATACTGGGGTTAGGACCCAGAAATAGATAGTATTGCTGATGTCAGTATCAAGCGATAAAGGCAACCAATGAATAAATGGACTGACTTAGGCCTACAGTCAGTATCAGAAGATATAGGCAACCAAGGTAGAGAACCAAAGGAAGTCAGTGCCAGAGAGGGTAGTCAGCCAGAGCTGATGGCCCAATACCAAGCAGATAGTCAGACAAGCCACAACACTGGACACCGGGAAATCTAGGAAGACAAGCCAAGGATCATACATGGAGCTCAAACAAACTACAGCTGCACTGGAACACCACGAAAGGGCTACTGATGTGGTGACCAGGCAGTTTATATGCAGATTCCCCCACCCTCAGGAGGTGGAGCACTAAATGGGTCTGTCCCTTTAAGACCCAGGATGTGACATCACTGTAGGATTCCCCAGTGACTCATGCCCGACTCTCTGTCTGCAAGGGACTATCATCAGATGTGGCAGGAGCTGCAAGGGGCAGCATCAAGGAGGCCGGTCGCCCAGATGAGCACCAGGGCACACCAGTTCACCTGCGAGACTGAATGCAGCAACCCCAAGAGGCAGCAAGTAGAGGGGACCGGCCTTCCCCTGAGCATCGGAGCGGCCGGTTCCCGCCCAAACAGAAGGTAAGCGTAACGCTTACAGGAGAGAAGATAAGAGAAAAAAGAAGGAATATAGATGAGGAAGGACAGTGGGTGACAGATAAGTGTAATACAGATGGCTAATGATCTGTGCTTGAAAGTATCTCAGGCATTGATCGTTACCTTTTTCCTTTAAACTTACCATTATTCATGCTATTTAGCATGAGTTTTGGGAACTTAACACACAAAATGGATGTTTGGCAAAGAGTCCTTTTCTGTGGCCTAAAGTCTGTTGTGCTTTCAGCTGGTAGGGCAATTGAATAATGACGTAGACTTTTTTTTTCTGGTCGTCCGAAATCCATTTTTACGTTACCAGCTGTTTTAGGTCAGATAATTGAATGAGACCATATATACACCAGGCTGTACTATTTGGTCACTCTATCAGATCAGACAGCTAGCATAGAATGTGGTTTTATACAGCGAGGGATAGCAATAAGCTTGGCATGGAAAAATTCAGCAGGCAGACAGGGACATATTAAGTCTCATATTAAGTCTGTCAGCCTGCTTCCTCCTAAACAACAGGGAACTTGAGAGATAGTTTAGCAAATGGTTGCTCTATGAGGGTAAATGTATACAACTTGTAAGATTAAACTACTGGACAACTACCATGACAACTTCTTTCACTCCAGTAAGATATAATTAATGGTGATACAGACTTCACATTGATTTATTAACTGATACTATGTGTATAGATAACTGAATTGTATTGCTTTACAGCTGCAACTTTTAAATGTAGCAATTATAAGACCATGCTACACTCCAGACTGGTTCCTATAGAGTAATTGAATGGTACAACTCTATCACCTCTTGCACATAGTAGCCACTCTATAAGATTTACTTTGCTGCTATAGTACCTCAACCAGTGGGAAATTAAATACAGTCATTTGCACCATGAAAACTATAGGCTATCATAAATAATAAATGGAGACTAATATTCATTTTTAACATGGGTTTTGATACAATGAACCAATAAAAGTTACATTTGATACGTACCTTTACATGCATATTGCTGAACTGGTCTCTTATACAGGAGGGAAAATAAGGACTCAAGAGATCTGTCTCATGTTTGAGTCCCTGGTTGTCCTCTTAATTTATTTATTTATTTTGAGACCTGCAGCAAATTCCATGATATAATATTATTTACTGTAGGACCAACTATATTGTCTGTCACCTAATATATATATTTTTTAAACTACTGTCCACCGTATCTTCTCACTGTCCAAAAAAAAAGATAACTAAAAAAGAAATCAACAACTTCTTTCCCCAGACTTCTCTAGCACAGAGATAATAACAAGAAAGGAACTTGGACCACAGCTGCCTGTGCCTTTCAAATCAAATAAGTCAGATAGAATGATGGGGTATTTAGTGTCAACCTCCTTTTTTCCCTTCTCTCTCCACCAGACACATCCAACATAGAGATAACAACAGCAAGATCATCAAAGAATTTGGACCTCAGCTGTCTGTGTCTTTCAATTCAAATCAGTCAAGCAGAATGTTGGGATATTTGAGGGTCAACCTCCTTTGCTTCCTTCTCAATAGGGATGGGCTAAAATATTCGCCTCAAACTGAATTCAGCGAATAATAACACTTCCTGCTTTGCAAATAATTTCCCATGAAAAGTGCAGTTTTCCTGCTTTTTTCTCCTAGCTCATTCCACTGAAATCAATGGGAGCATTGCATTTTCACATAGAAAATATTATTTTATTTCCCAAAAGCATAGTGTGTTGTGAAAGAATCAGCTGAACAGGGAGGGAGGTTGTTTACTGGGATTGGGGGCAGTTAACAAAAAACTAAATCCTAAATAAAATTAAAAAACCCCATAAGACATAGTATAAAAGGGGTCTGGGGAGGGTGGCGGTGTTTGTGGGTGGAGTCTAGGGAATGAATCAGTTGAACAGTTAATAAAAAATAAATAAAATAAGAACATTTTATGTAAAGTGATGAAGACAGGAACCCCCTGACATAAGCTGCCACTGGGGTGGACTGATACTTGACGTGATAGAGTATTTTGTAGAGGATGATTTGTTAGATTTATTGTTAGAGACCCAAGCCGTGAGGAAACATTGATTTGTAGGACTTATTAGAGGAACAAACACTGAAGAAGCATGTCCTCTTTCTTCTTATCCTCAACATTCCCCTTCACTGTCTGAGGCAGAGGATGATGTTGCTGCTGTTGCTGCTACTGTCTTAGAACAAACACTGCAGCTAGGACCAGAAGTATTGCTGCTGGCAAGTGGAATCTGTCCTAGTCCCGCATCACTTGTTGACCCCATTCCCACTGTTTCCACGGTGGTCTATGGCACACTAGCTTGCTCCTCAACATCCTGCTGCCCATGCAACTCAGCAGCACTGCTGGTAGTGGTGGTGATGTCCATCCTCATTCCTGTCTCTCATTCCTTCTTGGTTTGGGCTAAAAAGGCCATCAGTGTCGCTTCCACACCAGCTATTCTACCATCATCACCACCACCACTAGTCCGACACGCTACATGGCTGCTCTATTACAGACATCTCACTCCTGGTTAGAGGGAGTGATGAGCAATGTGACAGAAGGTCCCCTAATGTCACACTTGCCATTTCTTGGTGATGTGAAGAAGGTAGAATGGCAGCAGTAGCAGCAGGCACAGGTAGCTGGTCTGTGCTCCTGGTAGTGGTATTATTGCTGCACCTGCTATCCACCACCAGTTCTGACTTCTTCAGGATCATGTTGTACCTGGACACTGTCATGAAGGGAAGGGGATTCCCAGGACCAAAGGAATGGTTTGGGCTCCCTTGATGCTCTCAAATGCTTTCGCTACCATTCCCCTAACACTAATATCACCGGCTGCTTCACCATTACTGTTGCTACTACTAAAACTAACCAAATCAAGTTCAGCCCCAGAGTCTTCCTCCTCACAGACACTAGTAATATTAGCATACTGATTACCCCCTTCTACACTCCTAACACTAACAAGCTGCTGGATTTCTTAGTAGTAATACTAGCACTGGTGGGACTGCTTGGGGATGGAAATTCTGACTTAGTGACCCCTGCTGTCACACTTGGCATTATCTTCTCCTTCACCCCCACCTGATTATTACAAGACACACTAGCAGCAGGTTCAGCACTAGTGGCAGCAGGTTCAGCACTGGCAGCAGACACACCACTGGTGGAAGCAGGGGCAGCACAGCACTGGTGACATCAGGTTCAGCACTGGCAGAAGCAGGAGCAGCATGTGTGACAGCAGGCACAGTACTGGTGAAAGCAGGTTCAGCACTGGCAGCAGGCAGATCACTTGTGGCAGCAAGGGCCGCACTAGCAGCAGGCACAGCACTGGTGGCAGCAGTGGCAGCACTAGTAGCAGCAGGGTCAGCACATCTGGCTGCAGGTACATCAATGATGTTAGCAGAGGCAGCAATTCTGGCAACAGGTACAGCAATGGTGGCAGCAGGGGCAGCACATCTGGCAGCAGGCACAGGCAGCTTACCTGTCCAGCTCTCACTATTACTCTTTTCTTCCGCCCTTGGCATTAATTTCCCCAAGATCCCTAAGGGTGATTTAAGGGGACTGAAAAGCACTGGTTTTGTAGTGTTTACTTCCTCCTCACAGTCAATAGTAATATGAGGATACTGATTACTCCCTCCTTCACTCCTAACACTAACACGCTGCTGGATTTCTTAGTAGTAATATTAGCACTGGCAAAACTGCTTGGGGATGGAAATTGTGACTTAGGGTCCCCTGCTGTCACACTTGGCATTATCTTCTCCTTCATCCCCTCCTGATTATTACAAGACACACTAGCAGCAGGTTCAGCACTAGTGGCAGCAGGTTCAGCATTGGCAGCAGGTACACCATGATGGAAGCAGGGGCTGCACATCTGACAGCAGGTACAGTACTGGTGGCATCAGGTTCAGCACTGGCAGAAGCAGGAGCAGCATGTGTGACAGCAAGCACAGTACTGGTGAAAGCAGGTTCAGCACTGACAGCAGGCAGAGCACTTGTGGCAGCAAGGGCAGCACTGGCAGCAGGCAAAGCACTGATGGCAGCAGGGGCAGCACATCTGACAGCAGGCACAACACTAGTAGCAGCAGGGGCAGCACATCTGGCAGCAGGTACAGCAATGATGGTAGCAGGGGCAGCAAGTCTGGCAGCAGGGGCAGCAAGTCTGGCAGCAGGTACAGCAATGGTCGCTGCAGGGGCAGTACGCCTGGAAGCAGGCACAGGCAACTGACCTGTCCTGCTCTCACTACTACTCTTTTCTTCCTCCCTTGGCATTAATTTCCCCAAGATCCCTAAGGGTGATTTAGGGGGACTGGACAGCATTGGTTTTGTAGTGCATACTTCCTCCTCCTCAGACTCAGTGGACACATAAGGGTCCTTTCCAGTTCCTCCTTTTATTGTTTTTAAAAATGCTCATAGTGATAGCCATCACTATGAGCCTCTTCTGCCTCAATTTTCCAAACAAATCACAGAAGAACAGCACAGCACATCTACCTCGCTCTGTAGCTGCTTCTATTGTATTCCACTTCATGGAATATGTCACATTTTTATAGTGAAAAGGCAAA
The DNA here is from genome assembly GCA_037306005.1 of Rhinophrynus dorsalis. Classification (NCBI taxonomy): domain Eukaryota; kingdom Metazoa; phylum Chordata; class Amphibia; order Anura; family Rhinophrynidae; genus Rhinophrynus; species Rhinophrynus dorsalis. Next base: position 379,297,772 of record CM074719.1, read on the forward strand.
AAAAACAAGTAAATCAATGGGTGTAAACTTTCTAGCCATTGAAAAAATGGCGAAGAAATTTGGCCAATAGGTGAAAAATATGACGATTTTATGGTTTTAAAGCAGATTTTCCCACGAAAATGTGGACAACAATGTGGTTTTCATGGAATTTCTCACAGGAACAGGACGCAAGCTTTCACCCACCCCTATTTCTCACACCTGCAGACTCCTCCAGGACAGATATAACAGCCAGGTCAGGAAGAAACTTGGAACACAGCTTCCCAGTCAGTCACATGGAGTTTGGGGTATTTGGAGTCAAACTCCTTTCTCCCATCCTTCCCTCAGCGTCCCCCAGGCTCCTCTAATACAAATATTGTTTACAAGACTCCCTAAACTAAGATTAAACTCCACTTTAATAGCTTGTCTTCTCTAGCTCGAAAATGTGCTGCTTTCTTCTCTCACAAACACAGAATGGCATGATGTGAGAAAAGAAGAGAAAATTGTCATGTGTTGGGGAGAAATGTTGACATTCTATGGATTTCAATGCAATGAGCTAGGCAAAAAAAGCGGGAAAACTGCACTTTTTGCTGGAAATGTCCTGCTAGGTGGGAAGTGCCATTTTTTGCCTATTTCTGTGTTGAGGCAAGAACTTTCACCCATCCCTAAATCTAGAGTACCCTAATTTATAAGAATAGATACTTCCCTATCAAACAAGGAAATTTATGCCTGTGTCATCTTATAAGAAATTCTGCATAAATCTTTAGTAGTTTTGTGCTCTTGAATCCTGGCACCTTCTGTGGTATGTAAACCTATAGCAATGGAGTTCAGTTTTTCTCAGTAGGTACTGAATAAAGTATGACATTTAATGGTTTTGAAAAATGTTATTTCATCTGAAGTGGGAAAATAATATATATACTTTTTGCCATAGCGCTACTTACTGGACACATTTAAGTACTGTAACATGGGGTTGAAAGATAAATGACACACGTTGATGCATCTGGTTGCCTACTTTCCAAGTAGTATCTTTCATGTATCTTTTCTTTATGTAGTAATCATTCTTACCATTTTAATGTAGGTCATCATCACATTCCATCAAGTTGTTTTGAAATTTGGTGACCTAATGATCTTGTGGCCCAATCAGTAAATCGTGGGACCGTATCACATGCCCAAAATAGCTTGTATTTCAACATGGTAGCTTCCAGACAGCAGGCTGGGTTGATTGATTCAGAATGGCTTTGTCAGTATATTTTGCAGTCCATGCAACTCTCAGTGATCTCCTCCATGTCCAGAGTTAAAAGGCACCAATGTTTGTCATTTTCCTTTTTCTTGTTGTCCAGCTTGATCAGAGCAACTGGAAATATTAATGTCAATACTAATTTGACTTTAATTTCCTGTGAGACATTCCAATCTTTCATGATTTTGGACAATCCAGCTATACTATATCTTCCAAGGGACATTCTTTTTCAGATCTCGTTATCGCTAAGACACTCACTTGTTATGGCGGAACATATATGAACAAATTTGTTTACAACCTCAGCATTGTTACCATCCACAAAAGTCCCTTATCTGTAGAGCTGGCATGACTTTTGTTTACTTGATGTTTAGGGCATGGCTGAATTTTGCACTTCCTTGTTTAACTTTCCTTAGAGTCTTTTCCAGATACTGTTTAGGGGTGAGAGAAAGGAGGTAATGAACCTTGGCACAACCGCCCTCATAACACATGTGAAACACAGACACCATGGCATTTATGTGAAGCATGTTAAAGCCAAACCCCCACCAAATAAATTGGACACCTCTGTTGCTGTACCCTCTGCCTCTCACAAGAGGCAGAAATCAAAGATGAGGAAGAACAGAGAAACCCAGCTAGACCCTGAAATTTAGTTGGTGAGTGAGTCACCTGGCTCACAATCACCTTCTTGCTCTAGGGTCTGGCTTGGGAAGACGTAACTACATCTCCTGGCAATACACTTTGTTTATCGTCCTCCACCACAAGCTGATAGCCTTTTTGTTGATTTCAGCATGTGGCAGTTTGTGTTCACCCATTGAACACTGTGTGTTGTGCTGACTAGACGAGACAATGTGGTGGAGGACAATTGTAACCAGGGTATCAAGTGGCATCTGAAGAGATTCCATCCCACAGAATACACTAAGCTGATAGCAAGGAGGGTTTATTATTATTTTTAAAACTGTAAGTTTTCATGTGTCCTTAGTGGGGAGAGGGCAAGGGGTATAGTGACAGCAGCAATACTTGTTTTCTGGTGGGATGATTTTACATTGGGGACCCTATGCATCATAGTGTTTGGTTAGAGTTGTGCCAGGTGTTTGATATGAGTATAGATGTGCCCATTGTTCCCAGTCATTCCCTTATTTACTATACACACTGTGTACATTTAAGTTGATGAGGGGAGATACAGTTCCTGTTCTCAACAAGGGAAACATTTCTATTCCAGTAAGACACCCATGATTTTGGAGGTGGGGCAGGAGGAGTAACATAAAGCTTCTTTCTTCCATATATACCTGATGTGGTGGGGGTTAGTTGTGGTGCTGCTACTAGTGCATCCCTGAAGCTAGTAGTAGCAAGTCAACCATGATCATCATTAGGGATGGGTGAAAGTTGTCGGAGTGTTCCAGCGAGAAATTTCCCGAAAACCATGTTGTTATCCGCTTTTTCGTGGGAAAATCCACTTTAAAACTAGTGGTTAAAGTTTTCGCATCTTTCGGCCATTGGCCAAAATCTTTCAATGACTATAAAGTTTTCACCCATTGATTTACGTCGTTTTCGCACTTCTGCTAAAAAACGTGATGTTTTCACTGAAGGCAGACACAATAGAAGCAGCTACAGAGCGAGATAGACGTGCTGTGCTATTCTGCTGTGATGTTTTGCAAAAATTAATGCAGGAGAGGCTCATAGTGACTGCTATCACTATGAGCAGGTTTAAAAATCTTAAAATGAGGAACTGGAAGGACCCTTATGTGTCCACTGAGTCTGAGGAGGAGGAGGAGGAGGAGGAGGAAGTGACTAGCAGTATTGAACCAATGCTGTCCAGTCCCCCTAAATTACCCCAAGGGATCTTGGGAAATTTAATGAGAAGGGAGGGAGAAAAATGAATGGGAAGGAAGGGAGAAAAAGGAATGGGAAGGGAGAAAAAGGAATGGGAAGGAAGGGAGAAAAGGGAATGGGAAGGAGAATAGGGTAATACTAGTTAGAGCAGGAGAGGTCAGCTGCCTGTGCCTGCTGCAAGATGTGCTGCCCCTGCTGCCAGTGCCACCATTGCTATACTTGCAGCCACTAGTTTTGTACCTGCTGCCAGAAATGCTGCCCCTGCTGCCATTGCCAGTGCCACCATTGCTGTACCTGCAGCCACTAGTGTTGTACCTGCTGCCAGCCGTGCTGCCCCTGCTGCCACTGCCAGTGCCACCATTGCTGTACCTGCAGCCACTAGTGTTGCATCTGCTGCCAGTACTGAACCTGCTGCTAGTGCTGAACCTGCTGCCACCAATACTTTGCATGCTGATAGTGTTTCTTGTAGTACTCAAGGGGGGAAGGAGAAAATGATGCCAAATCACACTTGCCATTCCCAAGCAGTCCTGCTAGTGCTAGTATTACTGCTACTAAGGTCCAGAAGCTTGTTAGCGTTAGGAGTGAAGGAGGGGTAATCAACAATATCCTGATATTACTAGTGACTGTGAGACTGAGGAGGAAGGCTCTGCGGCTGAACTTGATGTGGTTGGTATTAGTAGTAGCAGTAATGGTGAAGCAGCCGGAGTGGAAGGGGAAACATTTTACAGCATCTAGACTAGCAGTCAAGGGAGCCCACACCATTCTCCTGACCCTGGGACTGGGAGTCCTCCCCTTCTCTTCACTACAGTGTCCAGGTGGAACATGAACCTGAAGAGGCCAGAACTGGTGTTGGGGGAGGAGAGCAGGCTGATAATTAATACCACCTCCACCAGCAGGAGAACAGATCAGCTGCCTGTGCCTGCTGCTATTTATGCTAGTGCTAGTTTGCTTCTTCTTCTCTGTCACATTGCTCATCACCTCCTCCAAGCAGCAGTGAGATGCCTGGAATAGAGCAGCAGCAGCAGCAACAACAGCAGCAGGTAGGGGCTAGTGGTGGTGGTTATGATGCTGGAGAAGCTGAGGTGGAACATTGATGGCCTTTTTAGCATAAACTGAGAAGGAATGGGAGACAGCAATGAGGAAGGGCATCACCACCACCACTAGCAAGGACATCTTGGAATTAGAGGAATTTGCAACTGCTCTATTTCCTTCTGATGTTGAGATACAAGGGCAGCAGGATGCTGAGGAGTAGGTTAGTGTGTCACAGACCACCATGGACACAGTGGGAATGGAGTCAACAAGCGATGCAGTACTAGGACAGGTTTCACTTGCTAGCAGTAGCAATACTCCTGATCCTAGTTGCAGTGCTGACTCTGAGGCAGTAGCAGCAACAGCAGCAATATTATCCACTGCCACAGACAATAAAGCAGAATGTGGAGGACAAAAAGAAAGAGGTAATTCTTCTCCACCTTTCCCCTTCCACCTGAAGTCATTATGGGTGTGGGACTATTTTTCTGTTGGGGCAGGCACAGTACAGTCATCAGCAACGGCACAGTGCACAATTTGTGACAAGTCAGTGAAAAGAGGAAAGGAGGGAACACACCTTGGCACAAGCGCCCTTATATCACACAGGAAACAGAGACACCATGACATTTACTCCAAACATGTTAAAGCCAAACACTCACCACAGAAATCAAGCACTGCTTTTGCTGTCCCTGACTCACCAGAAAGGCAACAAGAGACGAGGTGGAGATCAAAGTGGAGGAGGAATAGAACAACCCAGACAGGATGAGTGAAACAACTAGATTGCCATCACCTTCTAGGGTAACTACATCTTCTGTGTGGTGCACTGACCACATATGCCAGTGTGGTGGAGGAGAATCACAATCAGTCCATCAAGTGGCATCTGAGGAGGTTCCATCCTGCAGTATATGCTATGATGGTGGCAAGGAGGGTTCATCATTACTGTTAAACTGTCAGCAAGTTGTCATGTGTCCTTAGCAGATCTGGAAAAGGGGTACAGTGACAGCGGCAGTACTTGGGTTTGGGTGTCATGGTGTTTGGATACAGTTGTGCCCCCAGATGTTACTTACCACACACACACTGTGCACATTGCAGTTGCTAATGAGACCCGCTGTTCCTGCTCTCAAGGGAAAAAATATATTCTAATAACAACACACCCATGATGATTTTGGAGGAGGTGCAGGTGGCCAACTTGTTCTTTTCTCCACATAAACTGGGGGCTACTTATACTGCACATCACTGGAGCCAGTCGTGGCAAGTGGAACCTTCATCATCCGTCTTCCATGTTACTGCTATTGTTGATCCCATTCCCTTTCAGCTGCCTAATCATCCTGCTGCTTAAACAACTCAGCAGCAGCAGTATGAACAGCAGTTGCAACTCAGGACTCAGAAGGACATTTGACAGTGGCCACTGGCCAATATGACCTGCTGGCATTAGGCCAGTAAGGCATTTTTATTTTTTTTTCTCAGGGCTTGTGTTTTGAAAAAAAAAAAAAAATAGTCCTACAAAAACATAAACAATTTTTTGGGGGTTTGTTTCTAACAAGCCTAAGTCCTACAAATCAGTGTTTCCTTAGGGCTTGTGCCAAACAAACTTAAGTCCTACAAATCAATGATTCTTCAGGGCTTGGGCTTCTAATAAGTCTAAGTCCAAAAAAGGTCTCTAACAACAAATCAAACAAATCATCCTCAACAAAATACTCTATCAAGTCAAGTATCAGTCCACCCCAGTGGCAGCTTATGTCAGGGGGTTCCTGTCTCTAGCACTTTACATACAAATGTCTTATTTAATTGTATTGATTTAATTTTTTATTAACTGCCCCCCAATAGCAGTCAAGAACCCCCCCAAAAACAAATTCCCTGTTCAAATGATTCATTCATTCACCAACACAGGCAACCTCCTAAGACCCCTTTATACCATGTCTAATGGTTTTCATTTTATTTAGGATTTCTTTTTTATTAAGTGCCCCCCAATCCCAGTAGACAACCCCCCCAAAATCATCCCCTGTTCAACCTTTCCCCACACCCCACCAACACAGGCACCCTCATGCCCCTTTTATTCTATGCCTCTGGGAAATAAAATAATGTTTGCTATGTGTTGTGTGTAACTTCTATGTTCCCTTTGATTTCAATGGAATGAGCTAGGCGAAAAAAGTGGAAAAAAACAGAAAATCGGCAGTTTTCTCTGGAATTTTTTTGCCAAGCGGAAAGTGCCAATTTTTGCCGATTTCAGTTTGAGGCGGAAATTTTCACCCATCCCTAATCATCATCACCAATATCACTGCTGTTGTTGATCCTATTCCCTTGGAGCTGCCTAATCATTCTGCAGTTTAAACAACTCAGCAGCAGCAAGAACAGCAGTTGCAACTGCCGCAATGACATTGTGGCATTTGACAATGACCAGTAGCCACTGGCAAAACCAAAATGACTTACGGGCACAAAGCTAGTAGGGTTTATATTTTTTTGCTCAGGGCTTTAAACACAAACCAGAAGCTGAAAAAAGTGGAAAAACTTCACTTTTCAGTGGAAATTATACTCCAATCGGGAAGTGGCATTATTCGCCGATTTTGGTTTGAGGTGAAAATTTTCACTCATCCCTAAACCTGTTGTGCTTTACTAGTAGTATTGTGTGATCTGCATATATGATATTATTGATGTTACATCCTGCAATCTTGACACCCACTGACATCTCATACATATTTATCATGATATATTCAGAGTACATGTTGAAAACATTTGATGAGAGGATACAACCTTGTCACAAAACTTTTTTTGATAATGAATCATTCTGTCTCTCCAAGTTTGATGCTCATTGTTGCCTTCTGATCACCATAGAAGTGCTTGAGCAATATTGTCAAGTGTCCTGGAACGCCCATGTTACTTAACACATTCTACACAGTCAAAAGCCTTACTGTAGTCTGTGAAACATAGCTATACATTCTTATGAAATTATCTTGCTTTTTCCACAATACTTCTTTTTTTACAGATCTGGCCTCTTGTTCCTCTTCTTCTCCTAAACCCATCTTGTTCTTGTGACATTTCTTTCTTTAAGTAACATTTTAGTCTCTTTTGACATATTTACATATTTTCAAAAGGACTTTGCATGCATGTGGTATTAGTGAGATTGCCCTGTGGTTTGCATTCTCATTAAAATACCCCTTCTTTAGTATGGGTATGAGAATTTTTTCATTTCCTCAGGCCATTATAATTTCCTCCAAATCTGCTGGCATATGTGGGTTAGTACTTTGATGTCCTCATCTCCCCCTGATTTGATTAGCTTAATGGGTATGCCATCTGTTCCTGCAGCCTTCCAGTCTGGCATCTGTGCCAGAGCCCAGAGAACTTCAAGCTCTGGATTTTCTGAAACATATCCTGAGTCTTTCCTTTTTTGTTGTGTTTCCATCTTCTCATATTGTTAACTGAGATATGCCATATTATCCTGTCTTCTCTACTGCTGAAACATATGATTCAGCAGTCTTACTTGTTCTAAACAATTTTTACTTTTGATCCCAGTCTTTCAGTAACATTTGTAATGGTCTCACCTGAACGACACCCTGATTTCTACTTCATTGTTTGTTTTTTTTGGTAAGTCGCCCTGTGCCATATTTTTTATAATGTTCTTCATTTCAACCCAAAGCTTGTTGGGTTTTTAGCAACTAAACTTACAGCACTGTAGTGGTTCATCACCTCAACAGTGTATACTCCATTAATATATTTTCTATGTCTAATCTTGTTGGGAGATCATTTAGCACCAAATTTTTAAGCTGGACACCTATTCTTGCCACCAGTAATTCATAATTTGTTACACAATCTGAATCAGGTATTGTTTTTGTTGACTGGACAACACTCAACCTTCTTCTACCAAGGATATAATCTATTTGATTTCTGCACTGACAATTGAATGTCTATGTGTAAAATGTATGTTTGTGACTTTGCAAATTCATTATTTTTAATTTTCTGGTGTCCAGAGAATAATACTTTATCATAGAAATGCCCCATTCACACCCACATCAGTTCTGCATACCAAGGATATTTCTCTGTTTACAATATCCAGTTTTCTGATATAGTGTAGATATGTAACTTCAAAAAATAAACTAATACATGTGGTATCATGTGGTATCATCTTTCTCAATCTGGAACTATGTGCTGGATACATTGTAAATTCCATTTTTAAAAAAAAAATACTTTAGTACTATTAAAGTGGTGGAAGTTTAAAATGATATATATTTTTCTATGGTGCCAGCTTCAGCAAAACAGTTGAACACACTAGCCTAGAAAATCATGCAATAGCTCATTTTATGGAGCCGGTTGTCTAGTTTGTAAAATGGTATTCTTTGTGTATCCTTTCCTCATATTTTCAGCCATTTATTACAAGCAGATCATACTTGAAGAATGTATAAGCAATAGATTTTGGTAAGGGTAGTTTTATGCTTCTGACATGCCCTATGCTGTGTCAGCTCATACCAATGGGATGTAAATTATCTTAGGAGAGCATCTGCTAATTAATACAGTGAGAAATTCCATAGGTTTCAAACATGGAAATATCCATATACACTGGGCTAAGGATGGAAAGGCAAGTGACATCTTATTTGATACAGCTAGAGGTCTCCTTTACAAAATGTCATGCCTTGTCTATCTTATATTTATAGTAGTTTTGTGTTTCTAGCACCACCCAAGGTATGTCAGTTATTTCTAATTTCTCTTGAAAGAGGAGATGCTACAGTATTGAATGGTATTTTTCAAATATTTTCAGTATCTTTGAAGGGATAGAAATGTAAAAAAATGCATTTTGGTTACCAACTGGGAAAGGATAGAAAGGCAAGTGACAAATTATTTGATGCAGTTGTTTTTCTCCTTTAGAGATTGCCTTGTCTACCTACATTCTTGTCTATAGTGGTTGAGTATCATTAAAAAATAAAGTAAGCTGACAGATTGTGCTCCATACAGTTTTATTGTTGGCCCGAGGCATCCCCTGTAGTGCTTTAACACATACCAATTGAGTATCATGTTTCTTATGAAGCCCTTAGCTACTTATCCTAATAAGGAATCCTATGTTTTTCAATGATGTCAGCATATATTGAAGAGTGAAAATATGAAAAAGAAAATACTTTTCTAACTATAGCTCAATCTTCTGGAGATTTCATAGCAAAATGCAAATGACCAGTTTCTGAAATGGGAACTTTGTATTCTGAGAAATACATAAAAGGTAGGGTTACATGGTTTATTTGTATTATTTTGCTTGAAATTTATTCAGAATGCTGCAGTGTGTAAAATGATAAAATGTAACATCTTTATTTTCATTTACTAACGTTTATATTAAGAAATATTAATGGAAACCGCAAATTTTTTTTTTTTTTTTGAAAGGCAAGTTTGTAATAAACTTAGAACTATAAGCATTTGTTAGTGAAAAAGGACAAATACTACCACAACAATTTTGTCATTCACATTACTGGAATTACATTTTTTAACTGCATGCTGGGTAAAATTTATTGGTTATGTTACTGGATAGCAACAAAGGAACTGTGTCTTTTGAAAATGCAGGGTTGATAAAAACAACAACAACATTGTAACATGTAACATTGTCCTTTGACTGAAAACGTTTAAACTTGTAAATTCTTGGCACTGGGAGTTGAAATAACTACCTAATGATAGAGCTAAATCCATTTGGACTGTGCCTCCTGTTTGTGCCATCACTTCCAGCAGTCTTCTGGGAACACAGGGCCCCACCCCATATTCCCTCTAAGATGAACAGGAGTGAATGACTGAGCCTTGAAAGAGTTAAATGAGCAATTATAACTCAACAGGGCCATATAGTGCATCTGTTATTCCAATGCACCTCTGAAAAATGATTTCTTTTTATCTCTTTCAGGACTGGGCTGCTCCCCTGTGTGCACCTTAGAGGAACAACTGGTCCAGCCCACATGGAGTGTACTGCCACATACACTTTAGTGGGTTTCATTAAGGCCCAAATAGATTTGTGTTTATAAGAAAATGAAATGAAATTATGGAGACTTGTAGAAATAGTAACCCTAATTCATAACAATTAGGATATGGGTCTTTTACTGTATCTGTGCTAGAATGATCCTTACAGGAATTAGATGAAATGTTATGCACATTTTTCCCAATTGCCCTGTACATACACTGGATTATCCACAGCATTGGCATTGTTTGGTCCTCCTGTCATCACCAGTTCATGTGATAAATCCTTCCCAGATTTCTGAAGAATGTTCTGATTCCATTTGTTTCCAGACCCAAAATGCTTCTTTGTAGTCTTCTTCAGTTTAGCTCTGAACCTACAAATTTGTTGGTGCTCTTATTTACATCAGTTTCTATGTTTGACTTTGACTGTACTAGGTTTTACTTCCTTCAAATACTCATCCTCAACAGCATTCAGTTTGAATGGCTTACAAGTTCTACTTTTTCTGTAGCAGCTGTTTTACCATGTAATGTAATAGATATAGCTTTACTTTCTTGTCTTTAAACTCATCAGGCATATTTTTCCCCAGGTGGTCTATCAATATCTATAGGGCATTACAAGTTCCCTTGAAGTAAGTCTGCACTCTGCCACGAGCAGGAAATCAGTTGGGTAAGGTACCCCTTTCGTTCTGAAATATTACTAGGTTATCTACACCAGATTTGTTACAAAGATTCTACCTGTCAGTACTCATGGATATGCTCCTCAGGGGCAGGCGTGCTTAAGCATATAAGCTCTCTCATTGTTTCCCTCTGGGATAAATATTTTCCACTGCATCTCAAAATAGTTTAATTTCTCCACTTCCTCAAGCATCTTGGAATCACTTTTAAAGTTGTATCTTGAAAGTGTATCTAAACATACCCTCAATCTGAGTCTTTACAAGCATATTATCAATGCTACCAAATGGCATCCTGGCCTTTTGGGAACAATATTCTCCTCACATTTGTTCAGACTGGCTAATAAGAATATGAATATGAGGGCATAAAGTGATAAAAAAAGAAGAGAGACAGCCCTATATTCAACTAGAATTGGCAGCTTTGGATATCCCTGTGGTCAAGTGGAGACCAATTGCTTAAATCTCCATGCTGCCTCACGTCTTGTGAAAGTTGTCTCTTTCACACAATTAACCTGACTGCCATCCCATTCTATACATAAGATCTGGTCCTTGACTCTTTTTTATTGGGATTTACTAAAGCAACGTCCTTCTTCCTTACATGGTTTTATATTAGAGAATGCAAGCCACCACCTGGAATCCATATTGCCATGCACACATTCCCCCTATGCAATTTGCTCTACACTGGAACATTTTATGTTAATGTTTAAATGCAGACAGCCATGAAAATTGTTTGAAATTCTTCCAGGTGAATCCAGTGCCACACCCTTGCACTGGCTGAAAATCCTTTTCCTTAGATTATCCAGCACTTGCTAAAATATGTCTCTGAATTAATTTGTCATTTGTTAGCTCCAAGAATACTCTCATGCTTGCCTCACTATCAGTTACATCCTGCAGGGTATCATCACCACCACCACCACCATTCTGTCCCTCTTCCTGCTGTACTGGTGGTAATTCCTAAACATCAATGCAGCTGCTTAAGGCTCAAGCAACTGCATTGCAGTGACTCAGGTAACACTTCCTCCCACAATGTAACTGTATCAGGCAAAGTAGGTGCATTGTGCTCATACTGGTGCTGCAGTATATTTGTTTAAATATATCAAACAGGGGGGGACTGTGCTGCAGGCACAACTGCTTCTGGACCTCTGTTACTGCTATCCCTGGCCTGGACCTGCATGTACATTTATGAGTTGCCCTACCAGGGGCTTAAACTGGTGTTACCTGCCGCTTCTACCAGTCTGCCCTTCTCTGTGCTATTGTAAGGAGCCATCCTGTTCACTCCATGGGCCACTTAGAATGAGTTTGGGCCTGTGGCCTGAATGCTGGTCTGCCCCCCCTTACCCATATCCACTAGTGCACCCTCCTGTTTATTTTTTTTATCGCAGTGCCCCCCCCATCCATTAGGCCCCCTGTCTTCTAATCCGGTGGCTCCACAGCGCTGCTTGCTGAAAATGGGCTCTTGGTGGTAATGTCTGCTCCCTATGAGGTGATACTCCACTCTCTTGCCCAGTGGGGGAGGATCCACCTCATTCTGGCGCAGCTCTGTACTCCAGGTGATGTGGTTAACCCTACATCACAGTGTGATGGCTGATTGGCTGCTACTCCTTACCTCCTCGCTTGATTGCATCTCTACACTTGACCTCCTAATGTGCCCTATGTTGTGAATTGTTTTCTGGAGCCAATGACCAGCTGTTATCCTGTTTCTTTGACTTTGTTGCAGTCTACTCTCCATTTTGTTTCTCAGTGATCTTTCTGGAGTGCACCTCTTCCCTGCTATGTGGTGTTTTGGCCATGGTAAGAGGTCATGAGATTACAAGTCAAGGTTGGGAAAGTTTGTCAGACACCAGATGGCTGAGGATGAAGTTGAGGCACTTATGTAGGGCCCCTCTGCTGCAGTATCTCCAGTGCAATCTTCAGGCTCAGATGACTCTGCCCGGTCTCATTTTGCAGAACTTATAGCTTCCATTGCTAACTGTCAGGCAAAGATTGATACAGTCCAGGTTGATTTGAATCTTCTGAGGGCGTATCAGCAGACATTGACAGAAAATGTCTGGGATATGCAGAGGTAGGTCTCTACAGTGGAGGAGGCACTTCCTCCCATCCAGGAGATTGTGCTCAGACTCAGGTGCAAGCCTTCTTTAGTAAGACAGATGACCTGGAAAATAGACTCCTACAATGTAATATATGTATTGTTGGTCTGCAGGAACACTGTGAGGGCAGGTCATCTGGAATGTTTCTTGAAAATTGAATAAAGTCAATGTTAAACTTGGAGGGACTCTCTTCTTGCATTGTTGTTGTTGAAAGGGCTCAGAGGGTACCCTGGGTGGTGCTGCCTCCTGGAGCTCCTCCTAGACCTATGATTGCAAAGCTGCTGAACTTTAAAGACTAGGATGCTAGCCTGTGTCTCTGAAAGGTCCGTTAACCTATGGGAATCATAGAGTCTTGATCTTACTGAATTTCTCTGCGGATGTGAAAAAGCAGAGGAGGAAGTTTCAGGATGTTAAACAATGCTTGAGAGTTAAGAACATCCCTTATGCAAGGTTTTATCTGACCAGGCTCAGGGTAACTCATAGTGACAGTGCTTACTTCATTACCTTGGATGCAGAGAGATGTTAGTGATGTCTATATTCTTAATGTGCCATTGTTATTCTTTTAATTGAGAGTTTTACTTATTGTCTCTTGGTTGTACTCCTACGTTTGACATTATTGGATCTCTGGACATACCACATATATCTGGGGTTCCCATTGTTGAATGCACCCTCCGGTCCAGTTAGGGGTGTCTCTCTCGTTCTATGCATGTACACGGCTCCCTTTCCCTGAATGCACCCTTCAGGTTGTATTGGGCCACTGTTGTTCTTTCACTGGATAAGTGCTGGCTTAATCCATGTACTGGTTTGTATTGTTTTGTTACTTCTGTTCTTGGTTGCATTTGACAGGGCTCTCACCCCTGAGGAAGCAGTAAGGTCTCTATGAAAACATTTTGGGCCAGTCTGTAGTCCTAACAGACAACAGGTCTCTCTCCATGCCCCTCTGTGGGTTTTCTCCACTCTACCCCCCCCCCCAATATCCCACAATTTTGTGGCATTTGAAGGCACTATGGGGAGTCAGTTACGTGACTTTGCATTCCAGATGCCTAAAACTTTTTCCTATCCCTCCATCCATCGGAAGTGATTTCTTTCACATCGGGATGATATGAGGTGATGCACACAGCCTCATCAACACAAGCCCAGGATCAAGCCCTAGGATCAAGGAGGACCAGGAGATATGGATAGGATCCAGGAGAACACAGAATGTTGGCTTGCAGTGGGGGGGGAGACCCTGTGATGTGCATAAAGCCCAAGAAGGGCAAATGTGAGTGCAACACTTTACTTTTTATCTTGTTTGTACAATAAAACAACTACACTTAGATTGGCTTTTCATCTCTTCTTCTGTTTTGCGCTGCAACTGAGTTCCTACAGGTACACGTGAACTCCAATTATGTTCCATACCACTGGTTCCTGAATATTAGGTCTGATAAACCTGCATATACAGATGAGACTTTATTGGGTACTTGCCCTTTAGTATGTTTTGTTTGCAGATTGTTGCTCCCTTGATTGAAGTCACAGTTCTGTGTTGTGTCAGTTCTAAGAACCCTGGTCATGCCACATATGACCAAGGCTTTCACAGTTGGGTGCGTCCTCAGGATTCAGGATACACTCCGGAGCTGCACTTTGTTGTTTTTAATTGTTATCGTTCCTCCTGCACTTGCATGCTCTAGATTTATACTGTCTCTTCTACTATTTGTAAACTGCCCTCTCCGCTGCCCTTGTCCTGTTTGTGGGTGGTCTGCGGTGATGTGCTCTTTTTGGAGCCCTGGGTGCATCCTGCACCCCACGTGCTCCCATCATAGAGGGTTGTCTGGAGATGCAGTGTATTGATGCTATGGTTTTTTTGCTGGTTTACAATGCCTTACACTGTCCTTATTGCTGTTTCTTACCTGATTATGACCATTTTTTTGCTGTTACTTTTTGGGTTTTTGGCGGTTACCTATATTAGGTTTGTTTTGGGATTGTTTTTCTTTCTCTCTTTCCTTTCCGCTCTCTCTCTCCTCAGCCTGTCCAGCCATTAAGTCAGTGCGGATGACAGTAGACGGAACTGCTCAATAACGAGCTCCCACTCCCCCACTGCACTTGAAGAGCGTGCTGAAGATGTTGATACAATAGAGAAAGAGATGGGGGATACCAAACTCCCTGTGCCGCTGCTCAAACTACTTCAAGCAATTACCAACATACATATGTCTTTACTCTTTAATTCCATATCTGTCCCAGATGGCACCAGAATCCAAGAGTTTCAGGGTTACATTAGCCCATAAAGGGGTAGATGGGCTGAACCCTGGAATCCCCCCTCCAAAGGAACCACAAACTTGAAAAATATTTTGGAATTGTGAATGGGCAAATTCTGAAAAACATACAAAACATTTAGGTATAAATAGCATTTTTATAAATTTAGCCTGTCCTATAACATTAAATGGTTAGGCTTGCCACGCATTGATTTTATTCCTATAGTGATCTATTATGTGGACATGGTTATCCCTATTAACACAGCAGGAGAGCCAGAGACCAAAATTCCGAGGTACTTAAAGGCGTCGGAGATCAACATGCTGCTGGCAGACAGGTGGCCATCTTCCGGGATCTGGTCCAGGAGAAACAAGGAGGATTTCAACCAGTTAATTGAAAGCCCAGCCTACAGCCCAAAAGTGTCCGCACAGTTTAACAAGGCCATCAAGGAGGAATGGCATGTTGCCCAAGAAAACCACTTCCCTCAAGAGGATGGAGAATTCCATGAATTGTCTGTTGAATAGCCCATGACCCTTCAGGGGGTGGAAACCAGCCACAGTGGGTAAGGGGCAGAGACAAGAGCTCCCCCCCAGTCCCAATGTGTGGCCAAAGGGATAGGCAGTGGAGCACAGCCCCATCCTAGAGACAATAAACATAATAACAATGACATTATACAGAGGATGCATTATACAAAACAGTCTTGGCATAAACTCAACTTAGTTGAGATATAAAGAGTCATACGAATTGAGAGGAGAAAAAAACCCTACACAAACAGTAATCATAATCTAACAAACATAGAATGATAATCTGAGGATCTGCGGAACCTGAAACC
The DNA here is from genome assembly GCA_037306005.1 of Rhinophrynus dorsalis. Taxonomy (NCBI): domain Eukaryota; kingdom Metazoa; phylum Chordata; class Amphibia; order Anura; family Rhinophrynidae; genus Rhinophrynus; species Rhinophrynus dorsalis. Next base: position 379,313,570 of record CM074719.1, read on the forward strand.
CCTTTTATACTAACCCAGTGGGAAAAGAAGGTAAAGTGTGTGAGTTAATGAATTTGATTGCATACAAATGAAACAAGAAAATTAGTTAAGATTTTTTTGGGGGTTTAAAACTATAATAATTATAAATGTAAAACTTTGGTCTAATAAAATTAAGTGATCAAAACTATATTCAGGGCAGGTTTTAATGCTGTAATTACAAACAATGGGCTGGATGTGCAAAAGTCAAAATGCAGTTAAAGGGTTAAGTACGATTTCAATACATTCATTTAAATGGGTAATTTAACCCTACCGAGTGCCAGAAAAGTCTCTAAAGCATAGCATATAAATAAATATTCCCAAAATATCAACAGAGTGTGCCAATGATTTCCAGCACAGTAACCTGTGCTAATAAACATAAGGCAGGTATAGTAAAGTATAGTAAAGTAATGCTTCTGAGCACATTACCAGCTATGATATTGCACTGAAAACAAAACAATGTTAGCTCTCTCTGTGTACTAGAAGAGTAAAGCATTGTATGAGTGTTTAATGGATCTTTTCATGAACAGCAGTACTGCTGTATGTGTACAGCCAGTCATACAAATCAAACAGGCAGTCCCAACTAGCAGGTAGTACTTTGCCCATCTCTGCCATAACCCTTCATGTGACTGTGCCCATACTTCTCACCAGAATCTTCCCTTGATAAAACCAGTTTTCCTTGGCATGAAAATTAATTTGACCTTTAACAAACCTATTTAAATACTTAGCACACTCATATTTGCAGATTACTTTTCATCTGTCAGCTTTTAATTAAAGGGCAACTGCTATGAAATTAGTGACCTCTCAAGAGGTTTGCTGCTCTAGAACCAGACCTTCTAAGCATACCTGGGAACTCTCAGGGTTTGACCCTGAGAATCAGGGTTTTCACCCAAATCTCAGGGTCTCAGGGTGAAGGGCCAAATTCTCAGGGTGAGAGAGGTCTATGTCACCTACTATATGAATTTCCCCAATTAAATGTTTCCTTAGCCTCTAAACTGGTGCCATTAGTACCAGAAAGACAGTGGGAGATGTCCTGCTTGTCTTGTTTATGTTCAGGCAGTGAGTTATCCAAACTGTAGCATGTTAAAGGTCCCTCGCACACAGACCGGAGCACCTCTGTGTTAGATCAAGCAGGCACATATCGCATAAAATTGACATTATGGGAAGCTTTAAGAGTTAATATTTCAAAGATCTCAGGGTCAGCTCATCTTGAAAGTTCCCAGGTATGCTTCTAAGGAAGCCAGGGGTCCCAATGCCCAGGCCAAACAGTGGAAGAGCATTGCAGAGGTAAAAAAAAATAGTGATCCCCAGCATTACACTGCAATAAACCCCACATTCATGTTTGTTTAACCCCTTAAGTACCATTGACGTGGCAGGACCGTTACGCTGGTCAGCACTTAAGGACCAGTGATGGTCCTGGCACGTCACATACTTTTACTCGCCGCGCTCCTGTAGGAGCACAGTGAGTAATACCTGGGACTGAAGTTGATCATTCCAAGACCAGAGCGATCTCTTTCAGTCCCCCGTTCGGCGTGCCGCCCCACGTGATCAGTCACGTGGGACGTCACATCAAAGTTTCCTATGTGGTCCTTAAAGGACCGCACACCCCGAGACCGCTGGTCCTTAAGAGGTTAAATTTCAGTGTATGTGTTTATAAATCAGTCTGTGCAAATAAAATACTTTGGTCTTGTTCTAAATCATTTATTCAGTTACACAAAAATGTGTCAGTAGGTCATAAAATAACTAAAAAACATTCTTGGTAATGCCCCTCTTACCAGCCATGCCCCCCAGCAACACCACATAAAACACAATTGTCCCTCTTTGGCCATTTGAAATATTGTGAGGTATGCACCATATACACTATGTTAAAAATATAATCTTGATTCAGCTCATGAATTCTTTCTGGCTCACATTCAATTCCCTGAAGTAACCACTAACCACCCATTACCAGGAAAGGTTATGCAAAGGTTAATTGCTCAATTATAAACTGTTGTAAATATTTCAGAAAGCACTCTCTTACAGAATCAACTGCCCCCTGCTAAAACAATAAGAAATACTAAAGAACAGTGATGCAACCATGGAGCATCCATCTGCCCTACTGAGAACAAACAAAAATTTCCATTGATTTAAATGGGGCGTTAAACCCAGTGAATGCTAGAGAGGTTTCAAATACATGGTAAAGCCCTTCCAGCAATTTAAATATGTGTCCCCTATGGTGCAATTTTCATGCACCAGAACTGCACCACTTTTCTTAAGTCCGTGAGTCTCACTGAAGTACATAATGTATGATACGCTGCAGGACATATATGTACTGTATACAGGAGTAGCAAAACAAATACACAGGAGAGGATAGGTACTAAATGGGTTTTGCATTTATACCCCTCTGGGACTCAGATGTTATGAAGACTCATCACATGATTGGTTTCTGGACTATTGACACCTTCTGCAGACATCTATTTTCTAGCTTGGATTTAAGCTACAGCTGGGAAATGAGTTAAAATATGAAACATGCAATGAGACCCATTTCAATTTCAGTCTTTGAGTTTTAAAAAACTAGCTTTACCTGTGTAGAATCATAAACATGGTTAATCTGTATCTCACCACACCAGCTGTTGGTAGAAAACAATTCCCATCATCCTCAGCTGGTCAACAGCAGCAGAGAAGAATATGAAATGTAGTCCAACAACAACAACTGTGGCATACATGTTAACCACCGTTCTGCTTTTGAATCTTTATTCACACACAAATGGGAATGCTGTTAGTTGATCAGTACAGGCAATCAAGCATCCTATATAATAATTTGCTAGGATGTTTGTCACAATGCAGTCATGTGCAGTAGAGACTGCCCATGTTTTACTGTACATGATTGCATCACGTGAGTGAGGTGATGCAAGACTGTATCATGTGGAGCAGTGAGGTAGCAGCCTCTTACCCCTTTGAGTACCAGAGGGGGTACACAACGCATTGCAAAGCAATGTGTTGTGTACCCCCTGAAACTCAAAGGGTTAACATTTCAAAGAATTTGGCCCATGTACATGGGCTTTTACACTAGTTTTAATTATAATTGTACTATTTTCTTTTACTCTTGCTACAGTGAAGGCGAATTTGGTACATTAACTCCTTTAAGGGGAACTTAACCCCAATTAAGAAGTGGCTTCTAATTTGTTTATCATAATTTACCTAGGTATGTCTTTCAAACAACAGCCAGTCAGTTATTTTTACTGTTTTAAATTAATTTGGGGTTTAATTCAATTGCAGGAGATAAAGCTTACCTACTGTTTTTTCAAAAATATTCCTATTGAAGCCTATGTGGAAATCTAGAGATAAAAGCAGAGATAAAATGAGCACCCACATTTGAATCCAGCACTTTCAGTGTGAGTCTGTTTCAAGTACATAACAAGTATGGTCTATTAAAGTATAGTATCCTATATATCCTATATAACAATTTCTCACTGTCTAGTCATTGTTTATTTAAAGTGATAGTAATACTTGAAAACATATACATTTAATTCAATAGATATTTAAAAAATACATTAATTGTGCTTGCAAACCAGGCACACGTTGTAGACCTTTCAAATGAAGTATTTCTTTGTAACTACTGTGATCACAGCTCTGCTGAAGAGCCACAGGACGGTCTATGGACTGAGATCTCCGTCTCTAAGTTTGAAAGCTGACATCAGCACAAGGGGAGGGAAGGGGGAACTTTGCAGACTTATATCTCCCAAACCATAAAGGTTTGGGAGATCGAAAATGGCACAATTAATGTATGTTTTAAATATTTATTGAATTAAATGTGTATGTTTTCAAGTATTACTATCACTTTAAGTGTTACTTCCCTAATCCCCTTATAACTGATGTGTATTCATCATTGATGAGATTAGTTTGGTTCCATGGTTGTATAATCTGCTACCATTATGTTAATGTTAATTGTATTAATCTGTTCCTGTTTTCTACTGCATATCATATCCCCTTCCCCTGGCAATGTGACTTTATAAAGTGTGGCTAGTTCAAATAAAGTTTGGTGTTCTTCTTTTGCATCATGACTCATGTGTCATTTCATGACTGGTGGTATAGTTCTTTGGGAGACTTATTTCCAAGCAGGAGCAATTTTACTGGAGCTGCTCCCAATCTTGTAGCTGACTTTTGCTGCTCGGAAGGTGGCAATGATGGCCAGGGATGGAACAGTCACCCTGGTTCTCATTACAGTACTATATAAACTATGCATCTTAAAAATAACACACTGAAAAGCAGGTACTACAAAAATCATAAGACAATACAGTGGGTAATATGGTTCCCTAGCTAGTGTTGAGTGTAACATCTGCTGGGGATGATGAGAGTTATAGTTTAATAACTGCTAGAAGGCCATGTACTACACACCCCCTAACACTCTTCTGTTTTCTTCCCTTGTGCTCTTGGGATAAAGAGGCTGCACACAAGGAAGATCTGAACTGCTTGGCAGGAGGAGGGGACAGGTTAATAATTATACTGCTGTGAGAAAATGAGAGGTATATTGGCAGTATGTAAGGATCATTTGACCATTGTTGTGCAAGGCTTGCTTCTGCAGAGTGGTATTTAAACTCCTTTTTGACTTTACATATTCTGCAAGTGCATAATATTTAACCCTTTGAGTGCCAGAGGGGGTACGCAATGCATTGCAAAGCAATGTGTGTACTCCTCTGGCACGCCAAGGGTTAAAGTCAGTTTGTCTATAATTATTATTATTGCTTTTTATATTCACCTATTTTTTTTCTTTTACTTTTTTATTTCTCTGACAGTGAGCTCCCTGAATCTCTATTCCTAGAGAGCTCTCTGTCAAGGACTGTGAAAACAGGAATAATACAATTTTACACTATCGCTGCAGCAAAAAGAAAAAAAATTACCCACAGTCTATTAAGTACAGAATGCAGAACACAGATTGCTGCAGGGTTAGTGTTACACTGTAGCAATATCCCTGCTTTCAAAGTCCCTGACAGAAAACTCTCTGGAAACACATATCCAGGGATCTCGATGCCAGGGACATTACAGGGGAAAAATAGGTGACGATGAGAAAAAAAAGCATAAGCGATTTTACTTTATATATAATGTACTTAGAGAATATACAGGGCCGGATTTGTCACTAGGCAGAGAAGGCACTTGCCTAGGGCGCCCGATTTTCAGGGGCGCCTGGCAATGACCTTGTCACGCCCACCATTCCAATTTCCGCCCCAGGATGCATAATAATAATGCTATTGCTGTACCCCACACTGCCACTTAATTTGATGATAATGCGTGCTGTGCGCCTGTGCTCGCTCGCCCTAGAGGGCGCCACGCTTGTACAGTAACAGTAGTGTCACGTGTGTTGTAATGCTCCTTCCCGATCCTTGTATTTTGTGCCTGTGCCGCTGCCCCATGTGACCCACTGCTGCCTCTGTTCTCATTGATCACTTCAGGACCTCATGTGACTTTACAATGCTGCCGATGGTCACACACTGATGTAGTCAGAGGCAGCCGTGCAAGCTACGCTGCAGAATATAAAGGCACAGGAAGTAGCCTAGCCTTAGATTTGGCGGTGGCTGTCAGGTTGAGTGAGTTAGTGAGCGAGCGAGCGAGCGAGTGAGCAAGCAAGCGAGGGAGGGTAGCGCGTTGCCTGGTTGTGGTTCGGCTCAGTCAGTGGAGTTACACAGTTGTTGGTAGACGGGTTGGGTGACAGGAGCAGCATGCAGTAGGCTCAGGGTTGTATGTGTTGCCCATTATTATTTGTAATGTACTGAATGTAGTCAGGACTTATGAACAGAACAATATAATAAAATGCAGTAGCGTCACCAGGAGGGGGCCAGTGCTCCCCCTACAGTCTACTGTGCCCCCCCCCCCAATTTTTTTTCACCTCCCAGTGCTTTTTTTTTTTTTTTTTGCACCTACTCCTGCTCCCTCACGCCTCGCTGTGTTTTTCATTCGGGCTCTTGCCTCTATTCATGCGGGCAGCCCGAATGAACAGAGGCAGATGAGCGCCGAGTTGCTGGAGCACTGTCAGGCCCGGACTGGCCATCGGGCATACCTGGCATTTGCCCGGTGGGCCGGTCCGGTGACCCAGGCTCTGTGGTAGTAATACAGAGCGCTGGGAGATGACATCATCACCCAGCGCTCTGCATTACTGCGAACCACCCGCGGGAGTTTAAGCTCTGTGCCAAAGGAGGCACAGATCACTTCAATGGCCCACCGCATTGTGGGGCATTGTGGAGACTAACGGGCAGTGTGGAGATGAAGGGGCATTGATGAAGGGGCATTGTGGAGATGAAGGGGAGTTGTTGAAGGGGGCGTTGTGGAGATGAAGGGTGCAATGTGGAGAGGAAGGGGGCATTGTGGAGATGAAGGGGGCATTGGGGAGATGAAGGGGACATTGTGGAGTGACAGGGGGCATTGTGGAAGGGGGCATTGGGTAGATGAAGGGGGCATTGTGGAAAGGGGCATTGGGTAGATGAAGGGGGCATTGTGGAAGGGGAAATTGTGGAAGGGGCAATGTGGAGATGAATGGGGCATTGTGAAGGGGGCATTGTGGAGTGGAAGGGGCATTGTGGAGATGAAGGGAGCATTGTGGAAGGGGGCATTGTGGAGATGAAGGGGGCAATATGGAGATGAAGGGGGCAATATGAAGGTGAACAGTGTGGGCAATGTGGAGGTGGGGAGGAGGATGGGGTGGGCAGTGTGGAGGTAGGCAGAGTGTGGAGGTGAATATGTGGGTGGGGGCATCAAAATGTACCCTGTGTATACATAAATCCTTGCAGGGCCGGTCTGGGTGTTTAAAAACAAAAAAATAATGAGCGAACGTTCTGTATAGGACAGTTGAATTGCTCAATTTTTACTTAGTATATCATGCTCTGTGTGTGTGTGCATGTAGGTGTGTGTGTGCATGTAGGTGTGTGTGCGTAGATGGTTGTGTGTGTGTGTGTGTGTTAATGACTATGGGTAATTTCAATGAATTCCCCAAATTCTCTTTTGTTTTTCATAGGGTTATAATCATTTGAATGAATGAATGATGCATTGCAGATCTCTCTTGAATTCAGCAGGTAAAAATAACCAGTTTAACTCAATGTCAGTTTGTCTTTGTCCCCTTTGGTGCAGTAGGTTTCTGCAAGTTACATGGGAATAGGATAATAATGCTGAACAGCAATACACAAATATTAAGCTTGTATATAGCTGTTTAATGACACTAAGGGGACAGTAGTGTGTAGTGTATAATAGTGGGGGAGACATTGAAAAATTCGGGGTCCTTCTAGCTATTCTGGTCCTGGGCCTCACAATTTCTGATGGCATCCCTGCTCTTTCAGCTTTATTCTCCCATTTTATTTTAACTCCATCCACCCGCCCACACTCTCAGCTTCATCTTCTTTCTCAGTGACATTCTCTCAGCTTCATCTTCCAATCCTCTCTCAGCTTTGTCTTCCCATTCTTTCTGAGCTTCATCTTCCAATCCTCTCTCAGCTCTCTCAGTATCTATACATCTGATACTCTCTCAGCTTCATCCTACCATCTTCTCTCTCAGCTAAATACAGCCACCCTCTCTCAGCTTCATTCACCCATCCTCTCATCTTCATCCTCCCCTCTCTCTCAGCTTCATCCTCCATCCACTCTCTCAGCTTCATCCACTCATCCCTTTGCTAAATCCATCCGTCCTCTGTCTCTCTCTGCTTCATTCATTCATCCTCTCAGGTTCGCCCATCTATACTCTGATTCTTCCATCTGTTATCTCTGTTTCCCCCACCCATCCTCTCTAAGCTTCTCCCACCATCCTCTCTCAGCTTCTCCCACTCTCTCTGTTTTTATTTTCTCTGGCCATGCTACATCTCCATGTTTTCCCCAATGTCCTGCATTATTTCCCATTTTCCAATCCATCCTTGCTTTTCACCATACCTCTAACACACAAATACACTTGTACACAAAGAACCTGGATACCTGCCTGCTAAGGTTCTCAAAATTAATGTTGTACATACAAATTGACATATCAGAAGCTGATTAAGACAGGAATACAAATGGACCAGAGATGCATTGTGCTAGAGCTTTAACACTTGCTAGGAAAAGAAATAAGTATTTTACAAGTCTACCAATGTTTTTCATTGATATAATGTGTGTACACAAATACCCATTGTTGTAAATGTAATTATTTTAGGTGTAGGACATTGACCATGCTCAATAAAGGTGCCCCTCCATTTTTTCCTGAGGCCCCGTGTGTGCCCCCCCTAAATATAATTCCTAGAGTCACCACTGATAAAATGTCACCATTCTTCGTGTGATGTAATAAACATATATATTATATATATATATATATATATATATATATATATATATCCATATATATCCATGTGGTGACGTTAATTTTATAATGTCATAATCATTTCAAATAAAGAAGAGATATACCAGAGCTATCTCTAAGACTGTACATACAATCCCAATACACCCACATAAATAGTGTGGTACTAAGCACTCAGGGCCCAAAAGCATAACTAGGTATAAAACATGAAGGAAAGGCTAAAGATAAGCCACTTTTCCACACACTAGGGGGAAGATTTAAAGGCAGCCGTTAACAAAAAAAATCACTAACGGATGCGTTAAGTGACATGTTGCAATTCAAAGATCCGTCTAAAGACCAGCTAACGGCAGTTGTACAATCCTTACGACCGATACACTTACGTGCATTCAGACGCATGGAAAAACATACCCCAGAGCTATTCAAAGGCTTGCGGTACTGATAACGGCTGAAAAAAAGACACACCTAACGGCTAAAAGTTAAGACCCACTTTTTTTAGCCGTTAGACACTTAACGGCCAAAACAAAACACCCGTTACATAGGAAAAGACACAAAAGGCTTACCGCACAACCATGTAAATGGGAAAATTAACCCGTGCAATGCCAAAACAACACAAAAACATGCACACACAACACAACCAACACCACAGGGACAACGACACACTAAAAAACAACAACACAACATGGCACGGAACAATGGGGGTCATCACACAAAGCGGACACCTGCAAATACAAGCTCACCTGGGCAACATCAACACGCCACCTGCACCCCACAACTGCATGTCCGCAAATGGCACACACAGAACAAGCACAACACACCACATCTTATAACACACACACACCTGCAAACACTTACCTGGACAAAAACAACTCACCATTGGTCAGCACTCACCTCATCACCACACCCACACAACGCCCTAGCAAGTACTTAAAGGGACAACTCAACACACTCACTTGTGGCTTGTTTTCCACTCTGGGAGGGAGAGAGAGAGAGAGAGAGAGAGAGAGAGAGAGAGAGACAGAGACAGATAGAGAGAGAGAGACAGATAGATAGAGACAGATAGATAGAGCAAACAGTATGTTGGGTTACATATTGTTGCGAAGACTGAAGAGAAGGCGTGCAAGGGAGAGAGCTAGGGAACATCAGCAACCTCCAAGCATGCCTGATCAACAGCCACCACCTGTTGCAAGTGAGGAGGCTCTGGCTCAGCAGCCACACAGGAGCCTATCCCCACCTGGAGGGCACAGGATGTATAGACGACCACCAAGGCCCAGGGTATACCGCCCAAGGGTCACCCTCTTTGGAATGACCGATGATGAGGTAATTGATCGCTACAGGTTGAGGCCTGACAGCATCATTGCCTTGTATGAGGTCATCAAGGAGCAGGTGGATCCCATCTACATCTACAACCATGCCCTAACTGGCCTGCAGAAACTACTCTGTGCCATGCACTTCATGGCAAGCGGGGCCTTCCAGTCCACAGAGGGTTACGCATCTGGCATGTCACAGGCCACATTCTCCAGGGTGCTGGCCCAGGTCCTGCCAGCCCTCAAAAGCAAGGCCAGTACCTATATACATTTCCCCACCACCGACATGGACTGGATACAAGTCAAGCAGGCCTTTTACGCCAGGGGAGGCATGCCCAGGGTCATGGGTGCTATAGATTGCACCCATGTCCGAATTAAGGCCCCAGCACGTGACGCACAGATATTCATCAACAGGAAGAACTTTCACTCCATCAACGTGCAGATGGTGTTTGACAGCCATATGAGGATAATGAATGTCTGTGCAAAGTATCCTGGCAGCTCACATGATTCATACATTCTCCAAAACTCCTCAGTCCACAGAGATTTCGAGAATGGAACTTTTACAGGGGGATGGCTTTTGGGTGAGTTCACAATACAAAATCACATCACATACACAGGCGTACACACAACGCTGCTTAGCATGCTCCTGACCCACAGCTACTACGTCTACCACACAAAACATCATTCACACAACATGTGCTCCCTGTCTCACCATGTCACTCACATTACACAGGTGATGCTGGCTATGGATGCAAGTCCTGGCTACTGACCCCACTGGCCAATCCTCGAACACATGCCCAGGAAAGCTACAACCAGGCTCATGGCAGAACGAGGAATGCCATTGAGCGGACCTTTGGCCTCCTCAAGTCAAGATTCCGATGTCTGGACCACTCGGGGGGAGCACTGCAGTATGCACCTGGAAAGGTGTGCGACATCATTGTGGCGTGCGCAATACTGCACAACATCGCAGTGGACACCAGGCTGCTGGAGCACATCCAGGCCCCCCCCATACAGGAAGTGCCCATGGACATCGGACACGTTGAGGAGACCCTGAGAGGGACACAGATCAGAGACAGGCTCATCACGGAACACTTTACATGTGAGTATAACACAGGCATGCAAACAATCCATGCAAGTCCCCCATCAGTCCTGTGACACTAACCACACTGCACATTTTGTTCTGTCTCACCCCACAGGAACAGTGACACAGCACTGCACTTGCAGCGGACGTGGCAAATTGTGTGTGTGGACTCAAAAACCATCCTCCATTCCACTCTCCACGTTGACATACAGACCCCAAGGATATCACGCACACCCTCAGGAGAAACAAGGTACAACACATAACCCATGTTCATCGCCTTACAGGGCTTGATTGACAGCAGCTAACTTGATTTGCCATGAGCATAGCCAGAGCAACCATGCTAGCCTTGTAGCGAAAGAGTGTTATCCAATGCTATGCATTGGATAATACTCCGTCACATCAGGGGTTAAAGGGCCATTGGACTCAATATGGAACCTGTACTGTGCTACAGCTGAGAAGAGCAGCACAGGGGTGGATGTACAGTGGTATGGGCACACAATGTAGAGGTCATGAGACGTAGATCAGATTACCAGGGACACCATGCTGACCTGTGAGTGTGCAGACATATGTGCCCCCGACATGAATACACACATCAACAAATGTGTCCTAACAGTTCCATGGAACAAATGACATTGGGCTGCCACTGTCACATTAACAGTGGCAGCCTAAATTCATTACTTCCATGGAGCTCTCAGAACACTTGTTGATGTGTGTATCCATGTCAGGGGCACATATCCATAGGGCTGGGGCACATGTCCTTAGTTCTCCACATAATTGGTTACAGATGAGTACACAACACATTGTCAAGCAATGGTTTGTGTACTCACCTGTAACTGTGAAAATTGAGGGGATCAAAAAGACTAAATTGTTGTTGCTTGATGATCAGTTCAAGTCAACTACTCCAAATCCTGTCCTCTTCTTCCACAGGCATCCGTAACATGATCCATCCTTGAACTGAAGTTCTTCTATGTGACTGGATTGATGTCTTGACATCACCTTCATGGAGATCACCCCTTGCTGTTTATGTTGATGTTGTTGGTGATGCAAAGTTTGACCTGAGGTTCACACAAACCTCTACTGGATCATTTTCATATAGACACAGAAAACACTAATTCCTGAGTTTTATAACCTGTACAGTTAGGATGCTCAGCTACAGAGTTGTCAAACCTTGTGGACAACACATGAGCTGGGCAGCAGTGTTACTAAAGTACTATTTTTTTGTTTCAAAGTACATTTAGTGTTCTCATACAGGTGTTCAATGCATATAGGCAATACACAGAAAACACATGTACATCCTAATGTACTTTGAGACACAATAAAGATGAACCATCACCATTCTATCTGTGTCTGTAGGAGGATATATTTGAGAACACAGTTGTCAATGCGTTACCACACCCAGGGTAGAGTATCCCCATACATGGAAAGGCATCACCCATATCACAGGACTCCACCACTTGTTTGCAAGTGAGTGGACTCAGTGATGTATTCACGCTAACAGATGGTGGCAGTGATACACTAATGTGTTGTGGGAGTGATAAAGAGGTGATAAAGGGGACATACTTCCACAGTGAATTCCTGTCCACAGTTAATGTGTTGCTCAGTATAATCAATGTTCAGTGATATTGCTCCACTGGGACATATCACAGTACATGACCAAGTGGACAAGTGTTTTCACTGGGGAAGTCTGTTACACCCTTAGAAAAAACAACAAGTCAACTTACTGGAGGCCCCAATGCTCACCCCAGGATATCAATGTGTGTGCTACACATTGAAATCCTAGGTTGAAAACATTGGCTTCCCCAGTCAGTCTGTTGCACAATGAGTGTGTGAATCCAAGACAATATGGATACATGTCCCATTTATCTGTCCTGCTTGTTATCTCACCGCTAAGCCGTTTGTTTGGTTATCCCCTTAACCCTCTGAGTGCCAGAGTGGTACCCAACGCATTTCTTTGCAATGCGTTGCCTACCACTCTGGATATCAAAGGGTTAAACACTACATATGATGTAGATGAATGTTCAATGTTGTACCAAATGTTGGGCTAAGGGGAATGTTTTGTTATGCAAAATCAACACACAACATTGCCATATAACACAGTTGTGTAATATGGCAACAGGGATGTTTTTACAGTTGATTTTGTACAACGATGTGTATGTGAACCCATGTTGTAACATCCCACAAACATCTTACCTAGGCAGGAGTTGTATTCACTGAATTGTTTGGCAATGCATTGGAGACAACTCTGCCACCCAAATCTATGACCAAATTCAAAGCAGATCAGACAGGATTCAAAAGCACAATGTTCCTTTATTCAGGGGAAATTTAACATGTTGGGCATTTTATTTTTTTTTCTTGGGGGGGGGGCTTAGACTGTGTGGCAGAAGTGGATAACCTGGATGATCTCCTGGTCACCCTTTGCCCCCTAGGTGTGGCTTCGGGGGTCACATTAGAGGGGGTGGTGGGGGCAGTGGATCCCTCTGTGGAGCGCAGGTTTTCCCTCTCCAAACGTAAGTCCTCCCTGCGGTTCAGCTCTCTCAACTCCACCAGTAGCTGTGCAAGCAGGTCCATCACCCCCGTGTGTAGCTGATGGAGTTGAGTGTTGATCCTCATGACCTCCGACTCCAGGGCATGGATCCTTGCCTCTATCCTGTTAGTGTTTATACGGGATTCCCTACGGCTCCTGGTGATGTTGTCATTGGTGCGGAGGCTTGACCTGAGTAGTCTCCTTTGCAGAGCCATACACTCAGCTTCCATCCCCGTGGGCCGTTCACTGCTGGTGATGCTTGTGCCTGGTGAATCAGCTGCTGCTGTGTCCTCCTCTGCTGGTGCTGTATCCTCCTCTGCTGGTGCTGTATCCTCCTCTGCTGCTGCTGTGTCCTCCTCTGCTGGTGCTGTGTCCTCCTCTGCTGCTGGTGTGTCCTCCTCTGCTGCTGCTGTGTCCTCCTCTGCTGGTGCTGGTTGTGCTGCAGATGGGTATGTGCCCACCACATCAATTGACCCACTGCTGCCCACCGATGTCTGTGCTGGTGGAGGTGGTGGGGTAAACACGTCCCTTCGCATAGGCTGTTGGGGCTCCCCAAGCAGGCCAAGGTGTTGGTAGTCGAGTGGCCAAGGGTCAAACCTTGGCCACTGGTATGTGCTTGGCCCCCACCTAGGATCATACCTGGGGCCATGCTGGGGAGCCATCCAGGAGGGTAGGTCAATCTGTGGGTATGGCCCGTATTGGGTGGTGGCCACATCACCGGGCAGCCATTGCCTCCCTGGTGGTGGTGGTGCTGCTGCTGCTGCTGGGGGATAATAGCTCCTGGAGGTGGTGGGGGGCATCCAGTCACTGTAATAAGTCGGTGCAGGCAGAGTTGGTGCAGGCAGAGTTGATGCAGGCAGAGTTGGTGCAGGCAGAGTTGGTGCAGGCAGGGTTGGTGCATCCAGCTGGCCAAGAGGTGTGGATGTCGTTGGGTACGGTGCCCACTGGCTGGTCCCCTCCTCCAAATACTCCTCACTGGGTGGTGAGGTGGCCTCCTCCATGGGCTCCTGATGTGCTGGAGACACATAACCTGTGTGGAGGATTGAGATTGTGTGATCAGTAAACTTAGCCATGATGGTGTCAAATTGATATTAATACTTGAAATGTGTAAAGGAACATATATGTTGTATGGTGTATCCCCCTGTGTGAAACAACGGTACTCCTACTGGTGATGGGTGTTGTATTCTACATGTATTGCAGCTCAGAGTTGAATTCCTTTGGTGCCACATCCCAGTGGCCTGAAATTGTACATTTGCGCTGTTGCCACATCATCCTTTGTGGATATCTGTTCCCTGGACCAAAGCTAGCCAGAGGATGGTCTGGCAACATTGGCATAGTACATTTTCAGGCCACAGTGATATTGTCCCTGGAATATTCAACTTTGAGCTGTTATACTCTTGTGATCAAACACCTTTCAGTAGTGGGGATACCCTTGCATTACCCGGTGGATCAATCCTATGACATGTATTTTTCCTTTCACATTTTAGGTATTACTATCTCTTTAACGGGATAGCAATGGTTAATTTCACCTTGATGTAACATTGCAGGCATCATAGAGAGATGTTTAGAAAGATGTTGCTGTATGTGACAGCTGGAGATGTCAGTCATTTGACCACACGGAGGCTCTTCAGCAGACTCCACATTGACCCATTTGGAGATAACTACATCTTTGCCATTGTCTACTAAGTGTTCCTGGTTTGTAAGCACGCTCTGTGGACCATGTCAATGATGGATCCATCTCCAATTGTTTCAATTTTGGGTCTCCTGAAGAGCCTCCGTGTGGTCATATGACTGACATCTCCAGCTGTCACATACAGTAACATCTTTCTAAACATCTCTTTATGATGCCTGCAAGGTTACATCAAGTGAAATTAACCATTGCCATGCCAAGGTACACAGTGAGGAATATGGTCTGATATGTGTGTATATGTACCTTTCATACGGGTACAAACATATCCTTGATAGATATGAACCCAGAGATCTGTTCAGAACATGTGATTGTCTAACTGCCTATATATGTACAGCCATCACAAATGAACTTTCATAGATACAAGTGATACCCATCCAAGTAGGTGTAATATACTGGGTATATGTACTGTGATGATGATATCAATATGAGTTATTTTGTTGAGGGTGCACATATATGGGCAGTTGGACAATCACACGTACTGAACCGAACTCTGGGTTTACATCTTGTTGGGACCTATTTGTACCCATTTGAAAGGGACATATCCACATACAAATCTGGTTGTTTTTCTTTCTGTACATATCTTTTTTGAAGAGATCTGCAGTGTGATTCAAGTAGTATTCATCCCTATGTTATCAGTTCATCCCGTACAGTGCTGGATTTTGTCAGATTAGACATGTCCCTCTCTGGTTGTCATGATGGTATCCTATGCATAGCATTGTGATGCATGGGATACCACCGTGGCAATCAGGGATTGATGTACATTACAGGATTCTGTCCATGAGGTCTGTTCAAGTTGAATCCTGAGGGGCAACAATCAAGCCAGTATTGAAGGATATCATTGATTGAGGCCTTTTTTTTCCTGGATCAGCCCATCCATCCTTCTGTGTGAGGCAGCCAGACCCGATCATAGATATCCATAATCCCTGGCGTGTTATTGACCAAACCTCAATGGTTCATATTTGGTTCCCATATTTATCCTGCAAATAGTGTCTGGTGTACCATCCATCCATGGCATCAGCACTCCTGAGGATCTATATGTGAATCAAATGTGAGCTATGTAAATTGAAGTTAGAGTAAATGATTGCATACACAACACCAAGGCCAACTTTTTCACCTTTACTTATGTGTGATTGTTTTTGGCCTGTGTGTTGCACATACAAGCATTTATTCTCAGTGGCACTGTGATTTGTGACCTGATCCATCCTGTTGGTGATTCAGTAAGCGGTTAAGTGGACCTGATGAACTGATTATGATGCTGACTTCTCCGCTGACCTCATTTCACCATCTGCAATGTTTTCTATGGAGTCCACACAATGGGGCCTGTGCAGCTTGAATCCTGTTATTGGATGTTCTCCATAGACTAACATTGTAATTGGTAAAGTGAGGGTATGCAAGTGTCAAATTCACTACATCAGCTCTTTTTCACCGCTTAGTGAATGTCCCCTATGTGTCATGTAATTGTTAACCTATCGACATGTGTTTGTTGTATGGTTAACCCTTTGAGTACCAGAGGGGTTGCCAAAGCATTGTTGATCGATGCATTGATGATCCCTCTGGCACTCATGGGGTTATGTGCTGGATTCCCTGTGTGAACATGGGTAACACTGTGTGACAACAATTGTGATGTTTAACATACAACACTTTACTGAGCATGGTTTGTGTGTATTGTGTGTGATGAGCACAGCAACATGAGGGTTAACCAGGGAGTTGGACAGGTTTTGGCCTTGTTGAACATTGACATTTGTCCTTGTCTTGATCCCTGTTTAAACCCTCAGGGTGCTGTGTTGGTGCAATTGTGTGGTTGAATGAAGAGCAGATGTTGGGATGTGAGTGCTTGTTTGTGATGGGTGTGTGGTTTGGGGTGGTGTGTGGTTTTGGGGTGATGCACTTACCGGTAGTGTGGAGGCTCCTCTCCTCCCCAGTGTCTGATCCTCCAGGGACCCCCTCAATGAGGGTGGACGACAGTGTCTGCCGCAGCCTCTCCTCCCATGCGCTGTAGGTGATGGGGACAGGTGGCCCACCTCCGGTGGCTCTGGCGTGCAGGGCGGCATCCCCCATCTTCCTCTTCACCTGCCTTTTGCAGTCGCCCCATCTCTTCTTGATTGAGTCCACATCCCGTCTGCAGGTGGCCACCGCATTAACTCTGCTGCAGATTTGACTCCAGGCAGCTCTCCTCCTCGCAGACAGGCCAGGGAGTCTGTCCCCCGGGAAGAGGACACTCTCCCTCTCCAGCACAGCCTCCACGAGGGCCGTGTTTTCTTCCTCGGTATATCGGGGATCCCTGAGCCTGTCCCCCTCAGCTCCGGCATGCGAGGAGTCAGACCCGGAGTGTCCTGCCTGCTCTGCCCCTGCCTGTGTGTGGTGGTCCCCAGGCACTACCCCTCGTCCCACTGCAGGATCTGTCCCTCTTCTTCTTTGTGTGCCTGTTCTTGTGGGCCTGGTCCCCCTCCGCCCTGCGTATCTCCCTCTCCCACCCCTGCTCTGCTGAGGGATCCCCTCCTGACCTTCCTCCTCCTCCTCCTCCACTAGTCTCCCCATCCCTCTCTCCTGTCCTCCTCTCCTGGCCATCATTCACCCAGTCACACCCAGGCACTCTCACACGCCCTCACAGACACACTCGATCCCACTCACTCTCTGTCACACACTTTCACTCACGGATTCACACTGTAAAAATAAAGTTTAAAATGTGTAAGGTGTGATGAAAAAAAAAAGACTATGTGTATGTATGTGTATGTGTTTGTATGGATGTATGTGCTATGTGCAAAAGTGTGCTATGTGTCTATTTAAATGTAACTCTCTCCTCTCCAAAATCCTTCTACCTTACTCCTCTGTATGCCTCTCTCTCTCTCTCTCTCTCTCTAAACGCTATCCTCCACTCCTGGGTCCTGTGCTCTAGCTTGCTGAAACTCGAAACACAGACAGGGTGTAACCGTTATTTTGAGGTATATATAGGTGTATTTGAACATTTTTGATACTTTGGGGCCTTGGGATTGGCTGTAGGTTTGAATTTTGTTTGTGCATCTATCAGGGTTGCTAGACAACGGCAGCCGTAATGTAACATTTTGAGTTAAGTTGTGTTTTAACGGGTGTTTGGGATGCACGGTGATGCAAAATCAGGTGCGACGCTGTTTTTTGTTTAACGTGTTTTTGTAGTGCCTACGCCCGATAGCTATTCTTGAACGCTTACCTTTGAATCTGCCGTAAAACATGTGTTCTTTGCGGCCGACGTGCCTTTTTTACTTAGCGGATGGTTTAACGGCTGCCTTTAAATCTAGGCCTAGGTATCTACAAATGAGGCACTGGATTGGGAATAGCATATGGGAATACTAACATACAATTTATGTACATTTATTGTTGGATGAATTACATTTACATGTCATATGGGTTGATATGTCCACAGTATTTCTAGGTTCCTGCAGCATCCCTCTCTGTTACTGTTTTTACATGTGTTCATTTACCCATTTTTGATATTTTGACTACCAATAAAATTATTTTGTAGATTCAATTACTCCTAAGTTTAAGTGCCTCATTTGTGTGGAAGAGTGGCTTCTCTCTAGCCTTTTTCCATGTTTTGGACATAATTATCTCAAATGTGATTTAATTTTAGTGAGAAATATGCTACTTACCTATGTTAAACAACATTGTGGTGTTTTTTTTTATAAACTATAAATCGGTCTACAAAAGGTTTTCGTGCGTGAGTATACCCCAAATAGATCTATGTGACCAAATAATTTACATACATAACTCTACATGGAATAAAACTAAATCTGATATTCATGGGTGATTGGACGTGATTGTACACAGATTGAACATAAGCAATAATGCCAGTAATGCCACATTACAGTGCATTTTGATTGTACAGACAAGACACACCATACACTGCAGGAAGATTGTATAGTGGTCAGTGGACACATACACCACATGAAAAAATACAGGTGAATGGTATCCTCCTTATGGACCATAATGATGATGATACCATTCATATTTAATTCCTCTATAAAATCACCTGTATTGTCATGTGGTATATGTGTCCATTGACCATTATACAATCTTCCTGCAGTGTATGGTATGTTTGTCTGTACAATCAAAATGCACTGTACTGTGACATTACTGGCATATGTTCCCTCTGTACAATCACACTGTAGTGTAATGCAGTATATGTGACCTCTGCTCTGTCCACTCACTGACAATATAAAGAGGTGATGGCAAATATGGCCTGTGTATAATAGCCTGCCCTGCAGTTTAATTTGATGTATGTGTCCACTCGTCTGTACAGTCACTAGCAGTGCAGAATAAAAACAAATCTAAAAATGGGTGTGGCCACAATAGGGCATGGTTAATGGAGGGTGTGGCCAAGTGAGAGGAGTGGTTGGGGTGGGGCAAAGGTGAGGCTAGGGGCGCCGAAGGGTGTTGTGCCTAGGGACGCCTGAGATGTAAATCTGGCCCTGAGAATATATAAGATTAAAAGGGAGGTTTGCTGTCACTTTTACCCCATATATATCTGTTTTATCTATCTACATGTACATGAAGAGGTCAACTTATTCTTATTATTCAGAGTACTACAAAAAGGTAAAGTCACTGATAAAAGGTACCGGGTCACAGACAAAAGGTACTGGGTCATCAAGCAAAAGAAAAGTAGAACAGTTCTTCATCAAACCATTTGCACTATAGGGGATCACTAAAAATTTCTATTGATTTAAATGGGGATTTTAACCCTTTAAACACTAGAGAGGCATCTAACACATTGGGATTTTCAGTTCTCTATCTCTCACAAACACAGAATGGCAAACTGTAGGAACCTGACAACATTTTTATACTATCCCAGAGGGAATACAAGGGAAACTCTCCATGTGGTAGTGAAATTAATTCTTACTATAGATTTCAATGCAATGATCAAGAACGTGGATTCTGTCTGCTACAAGCATCAGATAAATAGGGACCAGCATATTGACTGAGGTATGGTGGTGCTGCAAAATGTAACTCTTATTTATAACTGCTGAATCTGAAATTAACCAGTCTATCGTTATTCTTTACTGTATAAATTAAGACCAGTGACGATGGGAAAGAAAGAGAGCAGCTGATGAAATTTTGACACTAGCTACTGGCAGAAAAGTAGACAAAAAGGGGGAGAAGGAGTCACAGTTG
Source organism: Rhinophrynus dorsalis (assembly GCA_037306005.1). NCBI lineage: Eukaryota > Metazoa > Chordata > Amphibia > Anura > Rhinophrynidae > Rhinophrynus > Rhinophrynus dorsalis. Next base: position 379,333,613 of record CM074719.1, read on the forward strand.
CAGCCTTGCAGGGAGAAGGTGCATTTTTTGTAGGCAGTGACGTACATAAACAGTTTACTTAACAAAGAAAAAAGGCTGATAGGTGAGAAACAGGCAGGGAACTTGACGTGAGTTGTGACTGAGGCTGACAGTGACAGATACTAAAGACAGAAATGTACATGATACAATATTTTGAGAAGAGTAATAAATCACACACACACAGTTCTGTTGTGCACTTTACTGAAAAAATCAATACTACTTTGATTATGTCCAGAAAGCATGGGGTAAGGGGAAATGAGTAGGACCAGTGCAGGGATGTGTTAGTAAAATGGTAGCCCAAAACCTGACTATAGTCTGGTTGCTGCAGAATGTGCAGTAAATGATGATGATGATCCTTATGAGGAAGCTGTGAAACTGAGATGAAAAGTTTCACCACCACCAGTAGTACTAATAAACAATTTAATAACACTGAAGATGATGAGTCACATTCTAGTATTGATGGCATAGCAAATGAGGGTACAACAGTAACAAATCCACAAAGATGAAGCAAATGCTCTAACTTCTCCTAGGGGGAAAAAGTAAAAAAAAATTGTTTGAGATTTGCCTTGAAGCCTTGAAGAATATAAAAGTAGTGGGGAGGAAGAGGTGGGTAATGCGGATTACCTAATTATTGTTGATGGTGATGATGTAAAATATATTAATTTTTTCATATACAGATGAAGTTGAGAATGAGAGTGATGATGAAATGGCCATAAAATTAGCTGAAAGGAATAGGGGTGGGCTAAAAGTGAGAAAACTTTACCTCGTGACTTTTCTCGAAAATCTACTAATTTTTTGCTTTTTTCGTGAAACTTTTCTCTTTTTCGCCAATGCTAAATTTTCCTCCTTTTCATCTATTCCAGCAAATCTTCACCTATTCCAACACATTAAACTCCTATTCTAACACATTTTTTGCATATCCTACAGCAACATATACCTTGAAAAATGTGTTGGCATGAAGAGTGCCTTTGTCCTGTGCCCACAACACTTACTTCCTGTGTGTACTTACTGCATGTACAAGTAGAGAGTCACATCAAATAAAATGTAAATAAATATTTTAATTATTCAAAATCTAATAAACATGTGACTCAACATCCACCCTCATAAGTTGTAAGTCATATATGGTTTTTTTTTATATTTTCAATAAATGTATATTTCATATACAGTATATAGATGATGGATGTGCCATGTCATTGAGCAGATATTTCATTCTGATGATAGCTTATTAAATATATAGGATTGGTGCTGCACAGTCAGTAATTTTTTGATTGTGATGATATTTTGTTATTAGGCAACAATTTTGCCTTCTTCAGGATAATGTTCCACCTGGCCAATGCTGAGAGGAGAAGGGGACTCCCAGGGTCAGGGGAATAGTGTGGGTTTCCTGGACCACGAGCCTGGATGCTCTGCATTGCTCCCCTAGTCCCACCAGCTGCTTCACCATTACTGTTACTACTACTAACACCAACCACATCAGTTTCAGTCCCTGAGACTTCCTCCTCACAGTCACCAATAATTTGATTATCACCCCCTCCTTCACTCCTAACACTAACAAGCTGCTGGGCCCTCTTAGTAGTAATACTAGTGGCAGGACTGCTTGGGGATGGCAAGTGTGACTCCTGCTGTCACACTTGGCATCATCTTCTCCTCCCCCCTCCTGATAATTACAAGATACACTGGCAGCAGGTTCAGCAGCGGCAGCAGGTTCAGCACTGGCAGCAGGCGCAGCAATAGCAGCTGGCACAGGCAGCTGACCTGTCCTGCTCTCACTTTTACCCTCTTCTTCTTCCCGTAAGATTAATTTCCCCAAGATGACTATGGGTGATTTAGGGGAACTGGCCAACATTGGGTCTGTAGTGTTCACTTCCTCCTCCTCCTCAGACTCACAAGACACATAAGGGTTAGCATTATTATTGAGTCTGTATTAGCATGCAGAGTACATCTGTCGTTTGCCCACAACACTAACTTCCTTCTTAAGTGACACTGGCACATATTCATGATGATGTCAAGAGATAAAAAAAACATCCTGAAGTGTGTATTGTAGTGGTGGTGGTGGTGGTGGTGGGGGACTGGCTGGTATGGTATAATTTGTGTATGTATATAGTTTTTAGTATTGTCATGTTTGTGTCAAATGGGTCATGGGTGTTATTTGGACTGAACTAACTGTTGGCACTGGCAGTACCAAACTCTCTGACACATTAACTTCACTACTTCTTTTTTCTGTCCTAGAGCCCTGGGGACTTTTTAAAGTGCTTCTGCTGCTGCTAGTTGTGTCACCTTTGGCCTGCTGATAGAGTGTCTCCCAGACAGACCTGTGGCTGTGCTTGAGGTGGGATCTCATAGAGGAGGTGCCTAGGGATGAGCAAGCTTTCCCCCTGCTCAAGTGCTTTTTGCATAGACAACAGATAGCAACATGCTTAGCTTGAGGATCCTGAGTGAAGTATCTCCATACAGTGGAGTTCATGGACTGAGGGGTTCCTGAGGCACTGCTCCTACTACTACTACTGGGGCTAGATGTTGATGCAATTCTTCTTCCACTACTACTAGGTGTCAAAGGTGCAGCACTTACAGCAGCAGCAGCAGAGGCACTCATCATATCTAACACTTTGAATGTTAATAACCTGTGTTGCTGTTGCTGCTACTGGGTACTCAAAACAGGTGTGTGTGGCTGAGTGGGACTTGGACTTTGAAGTGATGGTGCTGATGATGACTGATAGGGTGACTGTGTGCTTTTTGACTTCTGTGCTTGTCCAGGGTCAGACTTTCCAATGGCTTTCTCAAACAGTTTATAGACAGGTACAGTGCTCCTTTTCAGTGGTGGAAGATTTAGGCTTTGCATTTCTGCCAACTTTATTGCCATGTCATCCTCACTCTCAACTTCATCTGTATCTGAACAAGAGAAGGATGCTGGAGGGATATAGTCTAGATCTTCATCATCATCATCATTAGGACATCCTCAGCAGCATCAACATCACCTGACAGTTCTAGCCCACTACTACCCTTATATTCCTCTAAGCTTTTAGCAGTCTCAAACAATTTATTTTTACTTTTACTGTAACAAAGTTCACTAGTACTTTGAGGAATTATGTTTTTGTGCTTGTTTCTCTTACTATCTGATGCAGCAGGTGGTTCAACTGCTACACCTTCCTCTGTTATGCTATTGCCTGCATTATCAAAACTTGAATGTGATTTGTGTTCTTCAGTGCTTTTCGTATATGATTCTTTATTTCTGTCACTGGTGGTTCTAGAACTAGTTTTGCTGGGACCTTGACAAACTGCATCGTCCCTTGTAGGAGACGGATCATCATCACTGATTGATGCACACTCTGCAGCAAATTATTTGCCTCTAGCATTCCGGGGGTCACCTAATATCTCCACACACATAATGAGTACATAGGATTTGTATATATTAAAATTGTTGTATCATAATTTCAAGTAATAAAGTTCTTTGTCTTTTAGATATAAAATAAAATGCCGGATGCGCGTTTCGTACGTCCGGCTTTGTCAAAGGCCTTTGTGGAGATATTAGGTGACCCCCGGAATGCTAGCGGCAAATGATAGGGAAGAGAGGTAGTTAAATATGGTGTGCTACTTAGAGCACTGGAGAGTAGGAGCTCCCTGCTTGGCATTCTGTGGCACAGGTCCGTCCACACTAAATATTAATGACACAGTTATAGATCACTGAAGATGAATAAGTGATTCTAGTCCACACTGTTATTACTGTAACTCAGCAGCAGAAGAAATTAGAGCAGTTGCAAATTCTGCAAATTCCAAAAGCTCATTGCTAGTGATGGTGGTGATGCCCATCCTCATCCCTGTCTCCCATTCCTTCTCAGTTTCTACTAAAAAGGCCATTGATGTCTCTTCCAACCCAGCTTCTCCACCATCATCATCGCCACCACCACTAGTCCCTACGTGCTTCTGCTGCTCTATTACAAATATCTCACTGCTGCTTGGAGGAGGTGATAATAAGCAATGTGACACAGGGTTCCCTAATGTCACACTTGGCATTTCTTTTTGACCCAAAGAAGGCAGCCTGGCACCAGTAGCAGCAGGCACAGGCAGCTGGTCTGTGCTCCTGCTGGTGGTGGTATTAATTTTGCTCCTGCTCTCCCCAACACCAGTTCTGGCATCTTTAGGATCACTGTAGTGAAGGGAAGGGAAAGAGGTCTCCCAGAGCCAAAGGAATGATGTGGGCTCCCTTGACTCCTAACACTAACAAACTGTTGGATCTTCTTAGTACTAGGACTGACGGGACTGCTTAGGGGTGGCAAGTATGACTTAGGGTCCCCTGATGTCACACTTGGCATCATCTTCTCCTCACCCCCTGAGTATTACAAGAGACACTAGCAGCTTCAGCACTGGTGGCAGCAGACACAGCACTGGCAGCAGACACAGCACTGGTGGCACTGGAAACAGGGGCCGCATGTCTGACAGCAGGCACAGTATTGGTGGCAGCAGGTTCAGCACTGGCAGCAGGCACATCTCTGGTGGAAAGCAGGGGCAGCACTGGCAGCAGGCACAGCACTTGTGGCAGCAGGGGCAGCATATCTGACAGAAGGCACAGCACTGGTGGCAGCAGAGGATGCATGTCTGACAGCAGGTACAGCACTAGTGGCAGAAGGGGCAGCAATGTGGCAGCAGGGGCAGCACATCTAGCAGCAGGCACAGGCAGCTGGCCTGTCCTACTCTCACTAGTACTACCCTTTCCTCCCTCCCTTCCCATTCCTTTTTCTCCTTCCCTTCCCATTACCTTTTCTCCTTCCCTTCCCATTAAATTCCCCAAGATCCCTTGGAGTGATTTAGGGGGACTGGACAGCATTGGTTCAGTAGTGCTTGCTTCCTCCTCCTCCTCCTCAGACTCAGTGGACACATAAGGGTCCTTCCAGTTCCTCCTTTTAATATTTTTAAACCTGCTCATAGTGATAGCAGTCACTGTGAGTCTCTCCTGCCTCAATTTTTCCTCACGTTCACAGCAGAATAGCACAGCACGTCTACCTCACTCTGTAGCTGCTTCTGTTATGTTTGACTTCCACAAATATGTCACGTTTTTATAGCAAAAAGGCGAAAACCACGTAAATCAATAGGCGGAAACAATTTTGGCCAATGGGTGAAACATGCAAAAAAAATTTTGGTAGTTTTAAAGCTGATTTTCCTGCGAAAAAGTGGACAACAACGTGTTTTTTGTGGAATTTCTCACAGGAACATGGAGAGAGATTTTGCCCACCCCAATCATGTCGATCAGCAGCAACTCTCTGAGGAATCGGATTCTGTCAAGAAATATTGATATATGCTTATTGATCAAGTGGAGGGTTGCATTGTGGAGGATGAGAGGTAGAAAGTGAGGGCACAACAAACATCTAGACAGTATATTGAAAAGGAAGGCAGCAAAGCATTTCAACCAGCAGAAACAGATACATCATCAACCAGAATATACCATTCGGAACACAGGGCAATTCATGGGTCTCAGCAGGGGTGGCAAAAACCCAACATTGGTAGTGGTGGTGGTGACAGCACATGTCTTTGGGACTTGCTCCCCGAGTATGGGTTGGTAACTGACAAACAAGAACTCTGTTTAGCTCCTAGAAGTGGTCCCACTGCATGTGAGATGGTTTCTGCATACTTGCAGGATATCTACGTTCTAGGCAGAAAAAATGACCCCATGGACTACTGGCAAACAAAGCAGTCTGTGTGGCCAGCATTGACACTTACTGCAGTTGAAACCCTTAGTTGTCCTCCAGCAAGTGTTGAGTCTGAGAGGGTTTTCAGTGCAGCTGGTTACATTGTCAATGACCGCAGGACACGGCTATCAAGCAGCAATGTTGGGAGACTAACTTTCTTAAAAATGAATGAACATCTCAAACCATCTGAGTATCAGGTAGCAGAAACCACACATTACAGAGAAAGCCAGGAAACATATATTAACAGCAGCACAGATGAGAAGGTGGAGGAGGGATGTGAAGAAGGGTTGCCACTAGTGTTGAGCGAGCATGCTCGGCCGAAGCTCGGTTCGGCTCGAGCATCGCTCTGCTCGGCACATGGCGGTACTCGTACGAGTACCGCATGTGCTCGCCCGCCATGTTCGGGTCTCCTCCCCGCACGTTTCGCTGCTGCTGCGCAGCCAATAAACGTGCAGGGAGGCTCTGACATCAGTGTAATGCCAGCAGCCATGTTGGCTGCTGGCATTACACTGATTGGCAGGCCAGAACCCGTGATCGGGTGCTGTATAGCACCTGACCAGCGAGTTCGGCTCAGTCTTAGCCAGGGAGAGATGAGGATAGGAAGGGAAAGTCAGTGTAGGGAGAAGACAAGCAATTGTGAAAAAAAAAAAAGACCCAAAAGTCCTTTTTAGGACTACTGTGTGTGGGGGCAGCAGTTTATTTTGTGTGGGGGGGAAAAAAAAAAAAAAAAAAAAACTTCATATATTCTGTTTAGTGTGCAAAGTTGCAGATTAGAGCACATTCTGTTCAGTGTGCAAAGTTGCAGATTAGCAGCACATTCTTTTTAGTGTGCAAAGTTGCAGATTAGAGCACATTCTGTTTAGTGTGCAAAGTTGCACATTAGAGCACATTCTGTTCAGTGTGCAAAGTTGCAGATTAGCAGCACATTCTTTTTAGTGTGCAAAGTTGCAGATTAGAGCACATTCTGTTTAGTGTGCAAAGTTGCAGATTAGAGCACATTCTGTTTAGTGTGCAAAGTTGCAGATTAGAGCACATTCTGTTAAGTCTTCAAACTGTAAAATATCAAAGTCACATATTCCATTCACTGTGCGTCGCCGCAGTTAAGAAGCAAATTCTGTTTACTGTGCACAGTTTCAGAATAGGAAAAAATTCTGTTAAGTCTTCAAACTGTAAAATATCAAAGTCACATATTCCATTCACTGTGCGTCGCCGCAGTTAAGAAGCAAATTCTGTGTACTGTGCACAGTTTCAGAATAGGAAAAAATTCTGTTAAGTCTTCAAACTGTAAAATATCAAAGTCACATATTCCATTCACTGTGCGTAGCCGCAGTTAAGAAGCAAATTCTGTGTACTGTGCACAGTTTCAGAATAGGAAAAAATTTGTTAAGTCTTCAAACTGTAAAATATCAAAGTCACATATTCCATTCACTGTGCGTCGCCGCAGTTAAGAAGCAAATTCTGTGTACTGTGCACAGTTTCAGAATAGGAAAAAATTCTGTTAAGTCTTCAAACTGTAAAATATCAAAGTCACATATTCCATTCACTGTGCGTAGCTGCAGTTAAGAAGCAAATTCTGTTTACTGTGCACAGTTTCAGAATAGGAAAAAATTCTGTTAAGTCTTCAAACTGTAAAATATCAAAGTCACATATTCCATTCACTGTGCGTCGCCGCAGTTAAGAAGCAAATTCTGTTTACTGTGCACAGTTTCAGAATAGGAAAAAATTCTGTTAAGTCTTCAAACTGTAAAATATCAAAGTCACATATTCCATTCACTGTGCGTCGCCGCAGTTAAGAAGCAAATTCTGTGTACTGTGCACAGTTTCAGAATAGGAAAAAATTCTGTTAAGTCTTCAAACTGTAAAATATCAAAGTCACATATTCCATTCACTGTGCGTAGCCGCAGTTAAGAAGCAAATTCTGTGTATTGTGCACAGTTTCAGAATAGGAAAAAATTCTGTTAAGTCTTCAAACTGTAAAATATCAAAGTCACATATTCCATTCACTGTGCGTCGCCGCAGTTAAGAAGCAAATTCTGTGTACTGTGCACAGTTTCAGAATAGGAAAAAATTCTGTTAAGTCTTCAAACTGTAAAATATCAAAGTCACATATTCCATTCACTGTGCGTAGCCGCAGTTAAGAAGCAAATTCTGTGTACTGTGCAAAGTTGCAGATTTGCAGCACATATTCCGTGTAATATGAAGAAGGCGGGTAAAAAGGGACGGGGAAGTGGACGTGATCCTGATAGTTCAGGGCGCGGGTCAGGACGCGTAGAAACTGCGCCTGGTGCCAGAGCACAAGACAGAAAGACATCCACCATACCTAGCTTCATGTCTCATTTTACAGGGCGTCGCAGGACATCACTCTCGAGGTCCGACCACTGTGAACAGGTGGTCGGTTGGATGTCAGCTGATACTGCTTCCAGTCGGTTAAGCACCACCCTGTCTTCCACCAAGTCCACTCTCAGTAGCCAAGAGTCTGGTCAACATAATCCTCACCCTGATCATCCTTCCTCCCACCATAGAGGATCTGGTCAAAGAAGTGATCCCACACTGGGATATAGTGAGGAGCTCGTCTCATCACCAATCCTTAATTTGAACCTCTCTCCAAGCACGCTTGCAGAGGAACATGACATCTTGTGCCCTGATTCACAACCTCTAGAGGGTACCCAATCACAAGAAGATGACAGAGGTGAACGGCATTTAAGGTCAAAGGAAGTGGATGATGATGATGATGATGATGAGACACAGTTGCCATTAAATCATCCACTATTACTGTCTCAAGACCTTGATGAGGAGGATGATATACAGTTGTCAATGACTGAGTATGTGGTGGGATCAAGACATGAGGAGGATGATCAGAGTGAGGAAGTGGAGGAGGACTTGGTGGACGATGAGGTGACTGACCCCACCTGGGAAGGTGTAGAGCCGAGCGATGACAGCAGTCCTGAGGGTGAGCCATCTGCAGCACCGCAACAGTCTGGAAGAGGCAGTGGTGTGGCTACAGAAAGAAGGCGGACCGCACCAAACCGGCCCGCAAATGTTCCACGGAGCACCCCCTTGCGTAAATCTCCCTTGCCAAGGGGTAGGTGTTCCGCGGTATGGCGTTTTTTTAAGGAAAGTGCGGACGACAAAAGAATTGTAGTTTGCAACCTGTGCCACACCAGAATGAACCGAGGCATGAACACTAGAAACCTCACCACCACCAGCATGATCCGACACATGGCATCCAAGCACCGTAATAAGTGGGAGGAACGCCTGGATCGCCCATCTGTGTCTGCAGGCCACACCACTGCCTCCTCTTCCCCTGTTTTCGGTGCCGGCCAATCGCCTGTCGAAGGCGCAGGCCCGCATACCTCCCGCCCTGCACCTGTACCATCTGAAGCACCATCAGCGACCACATCCACTTCCCTGTCCCAGCACAGCGTCCAAATGTCGTTACCCCAGGCATTTGAGCGCAAGCGAAAATACCCAGCCACCCACCCACAGGCCATAGCACTAACCTCACACCTTTCCAAATTACTGGCCATCGAAATGCTGCCATTTAGGCTTGTGGAGACTGAGTCCTTCCGCAGCCTGATGGCAGCAGCTGTCCCTCGGTACGCGGTCCCCAGCCGCCACTACTTTTCCCGGTGTGCCATCCCCGCATTACACCACCATGTGTCCCGTAACATCACCCGTGCCCTGACCAACGCAGTTACTGGGAAGGTCCACTTAACGACTGACACATGGACAAGTGCTTGTGGCCAGGGACGCTACATTTCCCTGACGGCACACTGGGTGAATGTCGTGGAGGCTGGGAGCGACTCGGACCCTGGGATGGCACAGGTGCTACCCACGCCGAGGATTGCGGGCCCTACCTCCATCAGGGTTTCCGCCAGCACCTACGTTATTGGCTCCTCCTCCTCCGTTTCCACCTCCGAATTCTCTGCGCGCAGCGCCACTCACCCATCAGCCGGTAGCTGGAAGCAGTGTAGCACTGCAGTGGGGAAGCGTCAACAGGCCGTGCTGAAGCTGATCTGCCTTGGGGACAAACAGCACACGGCCTCAGAGCTGTTGCAGGGGATTAGTCACCAGACCGAGCAGTGGCTCTCGCCACTCAACCTGCAACCAGGCATGGTTATGTGTGATAATGGGCGTAACTTGGTGGCGTCTTTGGAGCTCGGCAAGCTCACACACGTACCATGGCTAGCGCATGTATTTAATTTAGTGGTTCAGCGATTTCTAAAAACCTACCCCAATTTGCATGATCTCTTGACCAAGGTGCGCCGCGTGTGTGCACATTTCCGTAAGTCATCTACAGCTTCAGCCGGCCTGTTGAAGCTGCAGCAGCGCTTACAATTGCCAGCTCACCGGCTGCTGTGTGACGTGAGCACGCGCTGGAACTCCACCTTCCACATGTTGGCCCGGCTTTGTGAGCAGCAGAGGGCAGTAGTGGAGTACCAGCTGTTACACGGTCGTCGCCTCTCCGTTCAACTTCCTGTAATCAGAAGTGAGGAGTGGGAATGGATGTCAGACCTCTGTGAGGTTTTACGCAATTTTGAGGAATCGACACAGATGGTGAGCGGCGATAACGCTATTATCAGTGTAACCATCCCACTTCTGTGTCTACTGAAACGCTCGCTGCTCACAATTAAAACTGACGCTTTGCATGTGGAAGAGGTGGAAATGCGGGAGGAAGAGCTTACACAAGGTGATAGCCAGAGCACCCTCACTTCGTCTTCTCAGCGACAATTGGAGGAGGCGGAGGAGGAGGAGGAGGAGGAGGAGGAAGACACGGTTGCCTCCGCTGCAGAGGGTAGCCATGGAACTTTAGTTCCATCTCTTCAGCGTGGGTGAGCAGAAGAGGAGGAAGAGGATGAGGAGATTGAGAGTCATCCTCCTGGTGAGGACAGCGAAATCTTGCCTGTTGGTACTCTGGCACACATGGCTGACTTTATGTTAGGCTGCCTTTCCCGTGACCCACGCGTTATACGCATTTTAAACAACACGGATTACTGGGTGTTCACCCTTCTGGACCCCCGCTACAAAGAGAATTTCTCATCTCTCATTCCTCCGGTGGAGAGGACAAGCAAAATGGTGCAATACCAGAAGGTTCTTGTTGAAAAATTGCTCCAAAATTTTCCATCTGACAACGCTGGCGGCAGAGTACGTGCTACCTTGGCCAACAGAGAAGGGGAGAAAAGGGGAGCACACAGCAGTTCCGACAAAGGCAGGGCAACACTCTCCAAGGCGTGGGACACCTTCATGACACCCCGCCAGCACCCTCACCCTGATGCGCAGCCTAGTGTCACAAGGAGGGAAAAGTTTTGGAAGATGATGAAGGAGTACGTAGCAGACCGTGTCAGCGTCCTCAATGATCCCTCTGTGCCTTACAACTACTGGGTGTCCAAGCTGGACACGTGGTATGAACTGGCACTCTACGCCTTGGAGGTGCTGGCCTGCCCTGCCGCCAGCGTTCTGTCTGAGCGGGTATTTAGTGCTGCTGGTGGCATCATAACAGATAAGCGTATCGGCCTTTCCACCGACAATGCTGATAGGTTGACACATAAAAATGAACAAGGCCTGGATTTCCCCTGACTTCTCCACTCCACTGGAGGAAAGCCCCTGGGGAACATAAACTCACTTTATATATGTTATTTACAATGATGGGAATACTCTGTATTCCCATTCACCCCTTCCACCCAAAAAATGGGTATATGGTTGACTCTCTTCCATATACCCTGGGATATATTTTTTATATAGGGCCAGCTCACCAGCGGGCCCAGTGATATAATTTTTATATAGGGCCAGCTCACCAGCGGGCCCTGTGATATAATTTTTATCTAGGGCCAGCTCACCAGCGGGCGCAGTTTGACAATTTTTGTATAGATCAGCTCACCAGCGGGCCTTCTCATATAATGTTTTATTGGGTCAGCTCTCTAGCGGGCCCTCTCATATAATGTTTTATAGCATCAGCTCACTAGCGGGCCTTCGCATATAATGTTTAGGATGGTCAGCTCCGCAGCAGACCCTCACCCATAATGTTTTAGATGGTCGGCTCAGCGCACGTTTCCCTCTTAATCATGGCCCCAGTTCAGAAAAATCGAGGATATTTTTGGGAGAATTTGCCTTTGCGCACGTTTCCCTCTTAATCATGGCCTCAGTTCAGAAAAATCGAGGAAATTTTTGGGAGAATTTGCCTTTGCGCACGTTTCCCTCTTAATCATGGCCTCAGTTCAGAAAAATCAAGGAAATTATTTGGAGAATTTGCCTCTGCGCATGTTTCCCTCTTAATCATGGCCTCAGTTCAGAAAAATCGAGGAAATTTTTGGGAGAAATTGCAGATGATATACAAGTAAATATACAGCAAATACTGTTTGGTAAGAATTTTTCGCCTAAAGTTGTTTTTATCTTCCTTTTTGTGTGTTTTACGGTCAGTCTGTAAAAATGGCGTACTACGGGCGAAAGATCGTTCCCAGCAGCGATGTTGGAGTCCAAGATGCATCCAGACATCCTCCCTATGCTGTCCCTGAACCATTTCTGTGGTGTTTCCATAATTTTCTGCCCTTTTCCTATGGACCAGGCACCCTCCCCTCATCAGAGCAGGGGGTGCCTGGTGTAATGCTCGAGTCCTCCCATTGACTTCAATGGGGCTCGGGTGCTCGGCCGAGCACTCGAGCCTCCGGGGGTGCTCGGTCAGAGCACCCGAACACCCGAGCATTGGGGTGCTCGCTCATCACTAGTTGCCACCATCTGCTCCACCTGGGACCACTGCTATGACCAAAAATAATGTGTGCCAGTAATATGAGAAGGAGAATAGAGATTTGACACAAACATGACAATGGGAAAAAATATATACATACACAAATAGCACCATGCTAGCCAGTCCCCACCACCACTACAATACACATCTGCCACACTGTAGGTTGTACTTTATTTTTGTTATTACTTGACATCATCATCATGAATATGTGCCAGTGTCACTTAAGTAGGAAGTTAGTGCTGTGGGCAAAAGACAAATGCACTCTGCATGCTAACACATTTTTCAAGGCATATGGACTCACAACTTTGACTTTCATTTACTTATTTCTCCAATACAGCCCTCGGAAGAAGTAGTAATGTATTGGGGAATGTAGTACCCATAGGAAATCTAGGCAATTATGAAAATAGGCAAAATTTTTCATTGTAAAAAAGGAGAAAACTTTCTAAAAAAAAACGAAAAATCAACAAGTTTTCGCGAAAAGTCATGCAGGAAATTTTTCCCACTTTTCGCCCACCCCTAGTGGTGATGAGAGTGAGGGTGATGGGGGGAACAGCTTTTGTGGAGGATAGTGTGAAAATGTTTTTGGAGGAAAGCAATTATGAATTGGAGAAGGAAGTGCAACCACCAGCAGTTTGTTGCTGCTGTAATTTCTTCTGCTGAGTAGAGTCAGACTTATATTTGTCACAGTAGCAGGATGATGATGAGCAGGCTAGAGTGCCACATAACAATATGGCCATGATGGGGCTGGGTTCTTCAGGTAGTGATACGGGACTAGGACATGCTCCTCTTATTACCACTACTCTTGATCCTAGCGCTAGTGCTGATGCTGAGGCAGCAGCAGCAGCATCACTTGCCCCAGCCAGTGAAGGTGGTCCTCGAGAAGAAGAAGGCCATTATTCTTTACCTCTCCACTGACTGAAATCATGAGTGTGGGAAAAAATCAAGAGCTGCTATCTCTGTGCCCTCTGTCAAAGAGAAAGAGAAGAGAAACCCAGCCTGACATTATCATTATCTTCTTATGCTAGGTTTAGGGTGCAGGAAGATATACCCACTGCCCCCATTCCAGCACCCTCAGCAACCTCTTCCTCCTCTGGCATACCACCTTTGCATCTGTTACCTTCCCCACCGGCTGATATCAAGTTTGTAGGTGTGAGGATCTGGCAATTCATGTCCACCCATTGTATGTTGTGTGATACACTGACCACATGGAAATTTGGTGGAGGGCAGGCAAGTGCAGAGTATCAAGGAGCAATTATAGACATTCCATCCCACTGAATACGCTAAGCTGGGAGGATTCTTTATTTGTATTATATGTTCTATCATAACATCATGTGTCCTTTGTGGAGCGGACAAAGGCCATAGTGACAGCACTACTTGGTTTCTTGAGGTGGCTGGTTTAACATTCCTAGCTTTTGCATCAAGGTGTTTGATTACAGTAGCTTAATATCAGTGCAGATGTGTTAATTAGTGTGATACTTCCCAGTCCTGCCCCATTTCACAATGTTTCCTTGTGCACACTGTGGACATTGCAATTGCTGATGAAGGTATAGTTCCTTTCTGCTCTCAATGGAAAATTAGTATTCCACTACAACCAACATTTTAGAGGTGTGTAGGTGGAGAAGCATGATTGGCCATCTCTAAATGCACCTGAAGTGGTGTGTGGGCTTGTTGTTGTATTGCTGCTACAACTGCAACACTAGGGCTAATGGCAAGTAGAGGTATAATCATACCACTGCCTGTCTTTTATCAATTTTGATGATCCCAGTCCCATGCAGCAGCCTAATACTCCTTCTGCTTAGATGGTTCAGTGACAACAATTATAGCAGTAGCAAATGTCACAAGTAGCATTTGCCACCACCACCATGTAGCACTGATGGCACTAGGCCATTATGGCATATAGTTCTTTTTTCAGGGCTTGTTTTATGTAAGCCTGAGAACTACAAACACATTTTTCCAGGGTTTGTTTTTGGCAAGCCTGAGGCCTACAAACAATATTTTTCATGGCTAGTCTTATTATATGATGGCAATAATTTTTTTAAGCCTAGCTTTAATATTTTGAATGCTTAACTTTCTGTAAGTCTGCAAAACAAATATTTGTCATGTTTTTTATTCTGCAAGTCTGCTTTCTATGCTTGTTAAGTGATAATTAAAAAAACAAACACAAAAATAAGGTTACAACTGAATGTGACAGATGTGCATGATGGTGGTGGACTGGTGTGGTGTGACTGATATGTATTATATATATATATATATATATATATATATATATATATATATATATATATATATAGTGGTAGACACAATGTTAAACACAAATTTGGCACACCAGTCAAGCCATAAGACTTGCTTTTCCCAAAGAAATCTCACATTTGCAGTGATGTTACTACTGCAAGGGATTCTGGGTAGACATATGCAAATAAGTTCAACAAAGAATCACCTTTTTCCACTTTATACATGGATTCCTTAGAGTATGTGTACGCTGAGCAACAGCTTTAAGACACAACTCAGGAAGAGATGCAAAGCCAGAAAAAATAATCTTTATTTTAACATGGAAAATACAACAGTCCTTTATACAGTAATGCTTTTCAATATAGAGTGCATTCATACATTTAATAGAATAACATTCTTAATACCTGCGATGCAGTGCAGTTTGGCAGCACACAGGTACATTTGAACTTTATTGTAACATTACTTTATTGAACTCAGCACTTGTATTTTATTTCACTGTATTAAAGTCTGTGTGGACATTTTTCTTGGATATTGTGTGTGTGTGTGTGTGTGTGTATATGTGTTGGGAGGGATATGGGGTATGGGGCAGGGTGGGGAGGGCGAGGGGAGCTGACAGTGGTATTGGGCCATTGGAGGGGATGCTAGCCCTCTTCCTCTTCAGGGCTGTCCAAGATGGTACAGTCTCTTAGCAGGCTGTGGATCAGTCTGTGACAGTCCTGTGTTGTCACCTGTTCTCTCCTCAGCACCAGATGATTTCTTGCAAAACACAGAATGTCTTTGACAAAGTACATGATGTGCCAGGCTTCCTAGATAGCACCATACGAGTGTGTCCCTGGAAATAGTCCATACAGTACTGAATGGTATGACAAGTGTCTCTTTGCAACAGAGTCTTTGAGTTCATTTTACAGGTCATCCAACAGAGCTTGGGCAAAGGGACACTACCATAAAACATGCAGGGCAGTTTCTTCTGCCACTCATCCTCTAGGGCAGTGTCTATACCTGCATAGGTTCCTTGCATGCATGAATGACCTGAGAGGCAGACCCCCTTGAATGGCCATCCATGCAGTGTCCTTGTGTCTGTTGGCGAGTCTCCCTGATGACATATTCTGCCATACCATCTTGGAAGTGGCAGCTGGGAGTCCTGATATTGTCTCTATAATGTCTTTTGCTCTGATGAGCTTATATATGACCTTTGGAGTCCACATTTCTAGTTTAGTACCCTCCAGTTGGTTCTCCCTCACAAATCTACCAATCCTGGTAGAACCAGGGGGTAGTCCAGTTGTAAGGGATTGTGCTGTCCCACCTGTCCCAACCGAGTCACCTCCAAAGAGGTAGCAGGAAGAAACGGGACATGGCATTACCGGCAGATCCCTAGTCACTCTTTCTTAAAGTCCTCCCCCACACAGTTGCACACAAAGAAGGCCAACAGCATGGTGGGGATGTCTGGCACCCCCTTTCTTCCTTTGTGGGACTCCTTGTACATAACTGTCAGCTTCTCTCTGTCCATTTTGGAGCCTCAGATGAAGTTAAACACTGCCCTTGTAATGGCTCTGCAAATTGTTGCCAAGGATGGCCAAGCTTGGGCCATATACTGCAGAACTGGAAGGATTTTATTCTGCAGCACCAGTATTTTTCCCTCTATGGTGAGGTCCCTGAGACTCCATAGTTCAAATTTCTGTATGACTTTTGCTAGAATTTCATCCCAACAATTCAGGGCCACACCCTTTCCACTGAACCAGACCCCCAGGATTTTGATGAGGCCTGTCCTGATGGGGAAGGGGAAAGGATAAGGAGCCAGGTGCCACTCCCCGAAGAGCATGGTCTCTGACTTCCCACAGTTGAACACTCATGGACAGCTGTTTCGTTGTTAATGCAACTCATCAGCATGAGGTTGATTTAATTGGCTTTCTATTGAGGCTTGGTGTATTTGTGGAGCACAACCTGAAAAGGTTATGGTGGGGAAAAAAGTGAATGAAAAAAATCTGACACACCAGTCAGACCTTAAGACTTGCTTTACTCACAGAAATCTCACATTTGCAGTGGTGTTACTACTGCAATGGATTCTGGGTAGGCATATGCAAATAAGTTTAACAAAGAATCAAATTTTTGTTTAACATTGTATCTACCATCCACCAAATTCAGGTGGAAGGGGTTTTCATTCACTTTTTTGCCTACCATAACCTTGTGCTCCACAAATACACCAAGCCTCAACAGCTAGCCAGTAAAACCAGCCTCATGCTGATGAGTTGAATTAACAATGAAACAGCTGTCCATGAGTGGTTCACTGGCTTTGCATCTCTTCCTGAGTCATGTCTTAAAGCTGTTGCTCAGCATACACATACACATTCACTAAGGAATCCATGTATAAAGTGGAATCTGAGGTAAAAAGTTGATTCTTTGTTGAACTTATTTGCATATGCCTACCCAGAATCCCTTGCAGTAGTAACATCACTGCAAATGTGAGATTTCTGTGGGAAAACCAAGTCTTATGGCTTGACTGGTGTGTCAAATTTTTGTTTTACATTGTATCTACCACCCACCAAATTAAGGTGGAAGGGGTTCTCTCTCTCTCTCTCTTGCTCTCTTCGCTAAGGATGTTTGAGATGGCTGTGTGAAGGTGCGCAGGGAGGACTACAGTCTGAATTCGGAGCGCCCCGCTCCGTATAAGTTGCGGCATGGGCAATCAGTCCTGCACATGACTGCAGCGCTGCCATTGTTGGCCCATGTACACGGACTTTAAAACTAGTATATATATATTTGCATTATCATCTTTGAGTATAATTTAAGCTTGCATTGTTCTCAGTTTTTGTCAAACACTAATCATTGTTCATAGCAGTGTGTTTAATGGAAGCAATCCTTCAAATTCTTCTTCCTCCTCGTCCTCAGTGGTGCAGAGGGGATTCCTTGTCATGTGTGGTTTTGTTCACTTCTGCTACCTAATATTCAGATTATATTATGGCCTCAGAGCCATGCCCTATGGTCATTTATAGTGTTGAGCGAGCGTGCTCGGCCGATGCTCGGATCGGCTCGAGCATCGCTCTGCTCGGCACATGGCGGTACTCGTCGAGTACCGCCATGTGCTCGCCCGCCATGTTCGGGTGGCGGGGATCTGTGCCGGAGGAGGCACAGATCTGAAGACGCTCCGCTGGACCACCAGGGACTGGAGGTACGGGGGCATTGCGGAGATGAAGGGGGACAGTGTGGAGATGAAGGGGGACATTGTGGAAGAGGGGCATAGAGGAGATGAAGGGGGACAGTGTGGAAGAGGGGCATAGCGGAGATGAAGGGGGACATTGTGGAAGAGGGGCATAGACTCTATGCCCCTCTTCCACAATGTCCCCCTTCATCTCCGCTATGCCCCTCTTCCACAATGTCCCCCTTCATCTCCTCTATGCCCCTCTTCCACAATGTCCCCCTTCATCTCCGCTATGCCCCTCTTCCACAATGTCCCCCTTCATCTCCTCTATGCCATAGAGGAGATGAAGGGGGACATTGTGGAAGAGGGGCATAGCGGAGATGAAGGGGGACATTGTGGAAGAGGGGCATAGAGGAGATGAAGGGGGACATTGCGGAGATGAAGGGGGACATTGCGGAGATGAAGGGGGGCATTGACCAGGCACCCTCCCCTCATCAGAGCAGGGGGTGCCTGGTGTAATGCTCGTGTCGCCCCATTCTATTCAATGGGGCTCGGGTGCTCGGCCGAGCACTCGAGCCTCAGGGGGTGCTCGGTCAGAGCACCCGAGCACCCGAGCATCGGGGTGCTCGCTCAACACTAGTCATTTACAATATAACCAACTGCACTGAAAACCTGCTTAGACTGCACACTTGGCATAACTAAGGGTTTCTATGGCAGCACTTGTGAATGCTGGCCACACACACTGTTTTGTTTGCCAGTAGTTAATGGGGACATGGTTTTGGCCTAGAACATCGATTTTCTGCAAGTATGCTGTAACTAGGGGTGGGTGAAACTTTCTGCCTCAAACTGAAATTGGCGAAAAATGGCACTTTTCGCTTGGCAAAAAATTTCACGTGAAAAGTGCTGATTTTCTGCTTTTTTCGCCCATTGAAATCAATGGGAACATAGAAGTTACACACAAAACACATTACAAATAATATGTTATTTCGCAAAGGCATTGTATAAAAGGGGCATGAGGGTGCCTGTGTTGGTGGGGTGTGGGGAAAGAATCAGTTGAACAGGGAATGCTTTGGGGGGTTGTTTACTGGGATTGGGGGGCACTTAATAAAAAAGAAATCCTAAATAAAAGAAAAGAAAAGAAAAAACACAAGACATAGTATAAAGGGGTCTGAGGAGGGTGTCTGTGTTGGTGAATGAATGATTCATTTGGATAGGGAATTTGATTTGGGGGGCTTTCTTGACTGCTATTGGGGGGACAGTTAATAAAAAAATAAATCAATAAAATAAAATAAGACATTTGTATTGAAAGTGACAGAGACAGGGACCCCCTGGCATAAGCTGCCACTGGGGTGGACTGATACTTGACTTGATAGAGTATTTTGTAGAGGATGATATGTTGTTAGAGGCCTTTGTAGGACTTAGACTTATTAGAGGCCCAAGCCCTGAAGAAACATTGATTTGTAGGACTTAAGCTTGTTTGGCACAAGCCCTAAGGAAACATTGATTTGTAGGACTTAAGCCAGTTTGGCACAAGCCCTAAGGAAACATTGATTTGTAGGACTTAAGCCAGTTTGGTACAATCCCTAAGGAAACATTGATTTGTAGGACTTAGGCTTGTCATGTGTTCAGAAATTTGTTGGGAATGGGATGCTGATGTTGTTGCTGCTGCTGGTATAAATGCTTTGCTGACTTCTTTTTCACTATTCTTTTTTGGCTCAAATTTCACACATCCTCCACAAAGCAACTCTTCACTCTTTCTATAAGTGTATATTTATATTCTTTGAAAGAATCTGATTCCTCATAAAGATGCTGCTGATCATCGCTCCTTGTCAAAACTGATCACACTTTGCAGAAATTTAGAACTTTTCTGTTATTCTTCATTGCTTTTAATGGACACTATGCAAGGATCCTGCTCAAAGCATGTTAAAATGTCCTTCACTAGCTGGCACATATCTGTGTTGTCATAACTGTAAGAGTTATCAGTTATCAGCTTCTCAGTTTTTTATGCAGTAAATATAGTGGGGTGGTGTGTCTCCCAATTAGACCTATGGTTGTGCTTTAGTTGGGATAACAATGAGGAGGTGCCAAGGGGTGAGCCTTCTTTTCCCCTTGCTCACATGCTTTTTACATGAACAAAAGATAGCAACATAAGACAAAAGAAAACTCACAGCGCCAACTCACCATAACAAATTCATAAAATAAATAAATTTTAATTTTTAAATGTGAATATAAAGTGTATACATAGATAGCAGCTAAGAATGAGAGGGCTCTCCAGACCCCCTAACTTCAGGCCAAAACCCAAAGTATAAACAAACAGACAACAACAAACCAGCGCTTCTCTATGTATAGAATAAATATGTGCCCTGTGTTTAGCATATATAATAATATTTCTAAATAAATGAAATAAATGAGATATTAGTTTTCACAAATTGGCCTAGTTGCGGGTAAGCTTGCCACCTCGCCAATGTTTCTCACTGTACGGCAAGTCCTACTCTATACATCTGTAATGCCCTATGACCTAAATTTTCCTCCTTTTCGCCTATTCCAACAAATGTTTCTTCTATTTTAACACATTTGTTTCTTATTCTAACACATTTTTTCCTGTTCCAACACATTTTTCTCCTATGTTTAATATGGTGCAACATTCCCCAGCACAGTATTACGTCTTCTGAGGGCTGTAGTGGAGAAATAAAGAGCTGGAAGTCAAAGTTGTGAGTCCTACCGCAACATATACCTCAAAAAATGTGTTAGTATGCAGAGTGCATTTGTCCTTTGCCCACAACACTTACTACCTGCTTAAATGACACTGGCACTTATTCATGATGATGTTACATGATAAAAAAAAAAATAAATAAAAGTACAACCTATAATGTGGCAGATGTGTATGGTAGTCATGGTGGGGGACTGGAGTGGTGTGATTGGTGAGACCTTTACAAACTGCATCCACTCCAGGAGGAGAGGGATCATCATCATTTATTGCACATGCTGCAGTCAGTTTTGTACTCCCACATCCCTGCACTGCTCCACCTTTCCCCCCTCCCGCTTGTGCATTTGATAGACATTAATCAACTACTGTGTGTGTTTTTACACTCTACAGTACACAACTGCACAACTGCATTGGCCCTTAACAAAATTCTCAATGTTGTCTGATGTCTATCTAGTCTACCTTTGTCACAGAGCTCACATCAGACTCCCAGTCAGCTGTCTAATATATTTATTTTTTCAAGTATTTATATATTTGTGCACCCTATCTTATAACAGTTAGTCCAAAAAAAATGTATATAACTAAAAAACAAAATCAGCAACTTCTTTCCCCAGATCTCTCCGGCACAGAAACAATAAAAGCAAAATCAGCAAGCAATTTGGACCCCAGCAGTCTGTGTCTTGCCAGTCAGTCACACCAAATATTGGGGTATTTTGGGTTAACCGCCTTCCTCCCTTCTTATCATGGAAATCAAGGGTTACTCCCCGATATAAGGGGCCATCCTTACCCACATATCATGTAGAGCATGTCTCAACCGCAAGTAGGAAAAAAAATAGTTATTAGAGAGGCCAAATTCTAGGTGTAACTGTTGGAATGATTTTAACATGTTTTTGTGATAAATCTGACCCAAGTGAAAAATACTGTATGCCATCCACAATCCCCAAAATCCAGTGATCAAAGATGTTTAGTCCCCCCCAACCCAAAAGTGGGGTGCGTGTCTTTGGCCTTAAAGCCTGTGTCCCACTCTACAGAGTCCCCAATCCTATACAGTATCTGGTTAACCAAGGAAGGACTCAGGCAGGCCACAGAACCCAGCAGAGTGGCATGAAGGAGTTCATAACCTCAAGCTAAATACAACTGATC
This sequence comes from Rhinophrynus dorsalis, assembly GCA_037306005.1. Taxonomy (NCBI): domain Eukaryota; kingdom Metazoa; phylum Chordata; class Amphibia; order Anura; family Rhinophrynidae; genus Rhinophrynus; species Rhinophrynus dorsalis. Next base: position 379,355,266 of record CM074719.1, read on the forward strand.
TACCTTTTGGCTTGTATTCTGACTATTCATCTGGTTATCCTCTGGTATCTCTGTTTGCTCCTGGTGACCATTTGGCTTTTTCTGACTCCGCTTGTGCCTCTCACTATCCCCTGTTACTGGTCCACCCTTTTTTTTCTCTGCCTCACTCTCCATTCACCAGTGTATCATTGGTTTTCCTTGGCCCTTCCCTGGACTCCCCTCTAGCATGTCCAGGGTTTCTCCTCTGCCTTGATGGCCTAGTTCTTGTCCCATATCAGGGGGAACTATTCCCTGCTGCAGGCCTAGGCCTTCCAGTGATTGTGGCAGGGCTGGGTCTCACAGCTGGGTAGCAGTTTTAGACTTTGGCTGCTTGCCTAGTCTAGCAGAACCTGGTTTCCTTTGCTGAGTTTATTCCTTCTGAGTTCTCTGGTTGGGTTACCTTGTGATCAGCCCTGGTTGGTTGGTGGCCATCAGTTATCTGGGGTGACATTGCTGAATCAACCCTGCTGATTGGGAGTACTGTAGTTGGTAGTGGCATACTTACGCTTATGGCTGGTTGTGATAGTGGGCCAGATAGCCAGGTTTTTTGTAGCCGTCTTAGTCCGCTGGGTGTATAAGCAGTCTCTTCCCGCTAGCCCTTTGAGTAGCAGGGTAATCCTGCTTTGGGTATTGTTTAGCGGTCTCAGTCTGCTTCTTGGCTACTGTTTAAGGAGTTCTTCTCAGCATAGTAGACTATTTTCCTCTGGGCCCTGACTGGCCTTTTTTATGGTTCTGTTGGCACCTTCCAGTTCATCTGGAACTCCCTTCTCCAATACTACTCTGCCTAGAGAGTCAGTTTTGTTTACTAGTCCAGGTTTTTTCATACAGCACCCACTTGGCCAGAGTCCCCATTCAACTGGGATCGTGCATCTGGCTTTGTGGCCAGCACCTTTAACCTGACTTAGGACTCGGCAAGGGGGCAAGTGTAACTGCCACAGTTCATGAGCTCCATGCTCAGGCATCGCTCTCTAGCCTCTAGAACTCACTGTTCACAAGCTTCACACTCAAGCATCACTCTCTAACCCCTAGACCTGAGCTTCTTCTCGTCATTTCCATAACACCTTGAAAGATATACAAAAACTTAGGTAAAAAGGCTACTTTTATTAAGTTGGCCCTACCTACAATGGTAAGCGGAAGTTTAAAGGGATAGTAATACCTAAAATGTAAAAAAAAATATGTTGTAGGGTTTATCCCCCTGAGTAAAACAAGAGTACTCCCACTGCTGAAAGGTGTTTCATTCAAAAGTTATTAATTTTCAAAGTTGAATTTTTTAGGTGCAATATCACAGTGGCCTGAAATTTTACAGTGGCGCTGTTGCTACACCATCCTATGGAGAGTTATGGTCCTGAGACCAGAGCTGTCCATAGGATCGTGTAGCAACAGCGCCACTGTACAATTTCAGGCCACTGTGATATTGCACCTAAAAAATTCAACTTTGAAAATTAATAACTTTTGAATGAAACACCTTTCAGCAGTGGGAGTACTCTTGTTTTACTCAGGGGGATAAACCCTACAACATATTTTTTTTTACATTTTAGGTATTACTATCCCTTTAAGTCAAAATTGAGTTCTGTTTTTGAATTGTGCAAGCAAAGGATCACGATTATCCCAAAGAAACCCAGTGGTAGGATTTGCCACAATCATCCCTTGATACTTAATGAATTTTCACAGATTATGTGTGTGACCGCAAATGTTACATCCTACCCTACTGGATCTATCGGGAGTATTGAGGACTTAGACCAATTTATTTTGTGTCCCAAAAAGGTTCCAAAGGCCTTCACTAGGCACAGGACCTGTTCCAGTGAGCTGACCAAGTCCCCTAAGAACGAAAGGATGTTGTCAACATATAGGGCCTCTCTGGAAGCCATAATGAAACCCTTTATTTCCCCAATCAGTATAAATCCACTCGGCGAATGGTTCAACAGCCAAGGCAAAGAGAGCAGGAGATAATGGGCACCCCTGTCTCATGCCCCTTCCCAGGGGAAAATACAGGGACCTGGCCCCACCTGTCATGATTCTGGCTTGACAAAGTGCTTAGAGTATCTGAACCCATTGAATGAAGATAGGTCCAAAACTAAATTTCCTGAACATGACCCAAAGAAATTTCCACTCCACGGAGTTGAACACTTAAGAAGTGTCAAGTGATGCTATCACTCTATTCCTTGCATTGTTATGTCTAGTTTGCAAATGAAGGAATAAAAGCCATAAATTATGAAAGGTGTACTTACTCAGGATGACACCCACTTGGACAGATGAGAATCCAGGATTTTGGCTAGGATTTTAGCACCCACTGTTAGTAGAGACATAGGGCAATGTGAGTCATATATCTTTGTCTGGCTTTGGGAGAACGATGATAGTGGACTCATTTAGAAAACTGGGCAGAGAAGCAAAGTCAAAATCTTCATAGTACATGTTCAGCAGCTGCAGGGCCAAAATGTCAGATACATTTTTGTAATAGTCTGACAGAAGTCCTTTTTTGTCCTAGTGATTTACCCAATGGTAGATCAGAGATGGCTCCCACAACCTCATGGAGTAGGATTGGGATTCTAGTATATATTTATTGTCTTCTGATTGAAAAGATAGATCAATGCCTTCCAGGTACTCCTCCACCAGGGTCGCTGTCGACGAGGATTGGGAAGTATAAAGACGTTGGTAGTAGTTCCGTATTAATACGTTGGTCATCGAACAACAACCTTGCTTGTCTATTCACTATAGAAGTAATAGTGGACTCCCCCTCACCAGATGGGCTAATAGTTTCCCTGCTCTGTCCCCATGTTCAAAGAGGTTCTGTTTCTTGAAAAGTTTACATTGAGAGTGGACAGCTCAACATTCAGCATTGAGAAGGTGACCGTAAAGGAGTCATAATATGCCAAGTCTGCATTGTCACATTTATTTTCAGCCACTTTGGCCTCAATCTCTAGCCTCCACACCTGTTCCACAAACCGCCATTGATGCGTTGATATGAGCAATATAAATGATCCCCTGGCTATCACCTTCACTACCTCCCAGGCCAATCCCTGTCCTGCAGACCCTGTGTTATCTTGTAAGTATTATATTAGCTCCTCCCAAGACCACCAAGAAACCCCCTAATCTTACATTTTAAAAATATTGACCTTCCTTACCTTCCGTTAGTATCTTGTGATGTCAAGGGGCTCAAATTGTAGAGATTTATATATAAGGGTTGTGACCCCCTTGAATGTATAGAGCATATAGAATGATAGTGATGTTCCACCCATGTTTTCTTGAGTGACATAATTATAACCCCCGACCAGTGTGTCTCTTGTAGCATGACAATATCTGACTGTTTCTTCAGGTGGATCACAGTCAGAAACCTCTTAATTGTATCATTCAACCCCAGACATTCCAGGACAACGGTTTGAGTGGCTTACTAGCCATATCTGAGGAGAAGAAACTCGCCCCAGGATCCGCTTCTGGTAGCATAACACACCTATTAGCAAATATCCATAAGGCAAATAGAGTAAAACAAATCATGATAGGATAATAAAAAAAACTGGCAATAGTCTCAACCCCACGCAATGTGAGAATTGAGTCCTGGAAGACAGCCTGAGAGAATGTCAGCATTTGACATATTACCTTATTCTTTTGTAGAAAACAGGTTTTAAGCAGCTGATGTCCTGTGTGTTGCCCAACTGGCAATGTATCTGCTGATAATGGCTCTAACATAATAGCTTCTGTGAGAACATGTGATTTGGGGCATGTACCCAAATAATCTCTCTCTCTCTCTCTCTCTCTCTCTCTCCATACATATGCATAATTTCTATGCAAATGTTTTGGTTTGTACAAATGTGCAAGAATTAAGCATTATGTTGAAGTGTAATGACATGCTCTAAGGCAAACCTAACTCTTTGAGGGCCATAGGGATGTGTAATGTATTGAAAAGCAATGTGTTGTACAACCCTCTAGTTTTCAACGGGTTACAGTGCTGAATTATAAAACTAATATTAACACCTTAATGACCGGTAATGTGCCAGGACCATCATGCCCATCCAGACGTTCAGGACCAGTGATGGTCCTGGCATGTCTCGGAAGTTTGTGATCGCAGTAGACCTGCATGCCACTCTGTGATCACTGAACATGTTAATGAAAACATAAAGTGTGCCCTGGTCCACCAGAGCACCCCACCCCCTGACTGTGTGGTCCATAAGTAGTTAATAACACTGTTTATATTGCTATACACTGATTAATATCATATTGTTAACCCCACTGACCTCTAGAGACGTTTTCAATGTATTGGAGATGTCTCTAGCATCCCAGTAGTTAAACCAGGTATGGGCAACCTGAGGCCCTCCAAATGCTGCAACTTGTAGTTGTTGTCTGGCAGCAGCTGGAGAACCTCATGTTATTTATCCCTGGGATATAGAATATCCTCTATTATACTGGTGTTCATTAAGAACCTACAAAATATGTCCATTAGTTTTATATCATCATACATTTCATGCAAAAAATCATTTTCACAACATTCCTTCTATAATTGCAAGCTTACAAAACAATCTTATTTCAGTGGGCTTTTTCTAACATGTCATACCATGGATTAACAGAAGAGGGCAGGAGAGTCCTTTAATAATATTTGGAACAACATATATAGTCTTCAGAAATACAATATTTAAAAAAAACAGTACTATACTGCCAGCTCAAATACTCTCTGTCGTTTAGAGACACAAATATCGTAATAGTTAAAAATGTGATTTCATTCTCTAGTTTTACATTCCTCCATTTTAAACCCTTTGGAGGCTTTATTCACAATTCACAACGTTAATGAATTTTGTTTCATTGTGGTGTTAAACCTTTGAGTCCTGCAGAAAGATCCTACTCTTGTTTTGCTATAGACTGGATACCTCTCTGACACTTAAATGGTGAAATGTCATCAATGTGAAAACTGAGCTAACATATTAGGGCATCAGAAAAAGAATGATGTGCAGTTCTTGAACATACCAGCTGTACTATAGAAGGAAATTGGAAACTGCCATAGATTTAACTGGGTTTTTAACTACTGTAATGCTGAGAGATCTTCAACCTATCGTTAAGCAATGCATTGAAAACCTCTCTAGCATTCAAAAGCTTAAAAGCCACATTTTAATCAATTACAATTTTGGCATTTTTTGTTAACCACTGTGGTGCAGTTACTACACTCTAGAACTGCTCATCTTTTGCTTTCTGCATAAGGCCCTTAGGCCTCGAAAGTATTATCAACTCTAAAAACGGCATGTTTTCTTAAGTCAGGTTTTAGTATCCTATTACCTGACTTGTGAAAACAAAATCAGCGGTAATTATACGCACCACCAGTCAAAAAAAGTCCATAGGAAACAACTAAAAACAACTTTGCATATAGCATTCTATTACCTACGTTCAATATTAGCACCTGTTTTTGTTGGTAACTCTGCACCTCAGAGTTGAGGTGTAGAAGCCACAATCATGGTTTCAAAACCATCGTTGTTAGAACAAAAGCAGTGTAGAATACAGTATACATCATAGAAATTCGACAGAGTGCTGCCCTTCGACATATTAACCCCCGCTTTGAAATTCAACTTATAGTGCTCCCATGACTTTCTTTCTCCATTTAAATTCAATATTGTTTCTTCTCCATTTTTTCGACATGCTCTCATTGTGTTTGTATTGCATGATTAACCCTATGAGTACCAGAGAGGTAGCAACGCATTGCAATGTGTTTGCTACCCTTCTGGTACTCAAAAAAGTTAATAGACAAGGTATGTGGCTGCATTCCTCGCCTGTATTTATGTAATAAATGTTATTTTTTATTAAATTTTAATTGTAGGTAAAAAAAAAAGTTCAGACCTCAAGGGGGAGATTAGAACCCCTCCTGATTCCCCCCTAGCATTGATCACCTATCCAGTAGATAGGAGATCAATGCAGGCAACAATTGTCGGCATTTCAATGATACACATATGTTATTTGGGCTTTCTTCTTCTTTTTAGTGTTATATTTAAATATATTGTTCAGACCTCCTGACACCCCCCTAGCATGGGGCGACATATGTGGCTTTTTAATTAAGCGCATATAATGTTTAACATAGGTTATATGCACTATTTTAAACTCTACATTGCTTTCAGACCTCGCTCCTGATATCCCCCCTAGCATGGATCACCTATCCAGAAGCATAGGTGATCCATGGGGCGACAAGGGAGTCTTTTTCTGGCTTCCTTACTAGGAGAGGCTGTATAAGCCAGTTCCAGTACAAGCGCTTTATGTGAACCCTGTCACTGGGTCCATTCATAGAAAGCACAGCTCTGCACTTTCTTCAATGAATCAATCACAGGGTTACCTTCAAGCGCTTGTACTGGAGTTGGCTTATACAGCCGCTCCAGTAGTAAGACAGAAAATGCCTTCATTATCACCCCCTGGATCACCTATCCTTCTGGATAGGTGACCCATGCTAGGGGGGATATCAGAAGGGATTCTGATGCTGTCCTTGAGGTCTGAAAGCAATGTATAGTTTAAAAAAGCGCATATAACCTATGTTAACCATAGGTTATATGCGCTTAATTAAAAAGGTTAAATGCGTCGCCCCATGGACCACCTATCCAGAAGGATAGGTGATCCATGCTAGGGGGATGTCAAGAGGGGTCCTGATGCCCCCCTCGAGGACTGAACAATATATTTAAAATAAATATAACACTAAAAAGAAGAAGAAAGCCCATATAACATATATTACAACTGTTGCCTGGGGGGGTCAATTTTTACATACAATTAAAATTTAATAGAAAATAACATTTATTACATATATACAGGCAAGGTATGCAGCTGCATACCTTAACTATTAACCCTTTGAGTACCAGAGGGATAGCAAACACATTGCAATGTGTTGCTACCTCTTTGGTATTCATAGGGTTAATCATGCAATACAAATACAAGGGCATGTAAAAAAAAATGGAGAAGAAACAATGTCAAATTTAAATGGAGCATGCAAGTCATGGGAGCACTATAAGTCGAATTTCAAAGGGGGCGTTAAAATGTTGAATATGAACAATATTTGTTGAATTAAAATGGTGAAAGAAAGCACTATAGTCGAATTTCAAAGGTTAATATGTGGAAGGGGGACACTCCAAGTCAGGGAACACTTCTAACGCTAAACTTGATCTTTTTGTCATCAAACGTAAGTCTGTTTCCTTGGGCTTTGACATTTTGCGTGTTTTTTTAGGCAGTAGTTGAATAGAAGCAGACTGCGACATTTTTTTTAGTTCGTAGAAATGTGCTGTCTATGCCGGATTTGTTTTACCGTGGTTCTGCAATAGAATATCGGTAAAACACATGTTTGCAAAATACACATTGCTTGTTTTTAATGTAATGCCGGTTTTAGCACGGGTAATAGTGATGGGTGTCATTTTATTTGGAAGCAGATTTAACTGCATAAATACCTGTTCCGATGCTACTGGAAATATGTAATACCTTACAATATCCAGTGGTGGCAGCTAAAGAGCAAGCTGCATTAATGCATAAAACAGCTCTAGCTACTGTACTGCATTTTCTTGTTTACAGTTTCTGTAATACTTGGTATCCGTTGCATCAACTTACTCTCTTACAATAGCTGCCCTCCATCACATCACCCAACCTGCAGTAATTATAGTGGCCTTCCATTATATAGTATTGTCTTGTTATACCAGTTCTCTGTTATATTTATTGCATGTCTTATGATGCCTACCTAGTTGTATTGTATAGCTTTTCAATATTTAGATTAGTTGTAGTTCATTATATCGTCTTTAAACTTTTACAGTGCTATATTTTATTATATAGTCTGGAAATCTTTATAATATCTATTGTCCAGTACTCTTTATATTTTCTTTTTTTCTCATTGTCTTGTATTCTTTATAGCAGGGGTAGGGAATAGGTGAAGAGTCACATTTTGTTCCTGTGGGAATTTCTGCCAAAAATGCACAATTTGTTTTTTTGTGGGAATCCCCGTCCTTTATATTCCACGGGTTGGCTAACACCACAGATATTCCCATAAGAATGGTTCCCTTTTTAAATATAGGTTCTATTTTGAGAAGTTTGCCCCTATTATATAAAATCCCAGAACCTGCAGCTTGTTTTAGAATAGAAGGGAATAAGAGAATCATATAGATAGTGAGAGAGAGAGAAAAAAAAGTTAAATACATAACATTCTGGTGCACTGGCTTACACAATATGTTTAAGAGAAGCTGGAGGGCTGCTGCTGCTGCTGTTGCTCAGAGTTGGTAAAATCCAGCATCAGCAGTAGTAAAAGAGCTCACTTCCACATGTGAGACCCAGGCTTCAACATCTTCCTCAGGGATCTGGGACTGTGTACTGACCACACACTGCAATGTGATAGAGAGTAATCAAATGAAAGGAACCAGTGAGAATCTGCTGCCAGTCCATCCTACCGTATATGCTAAACTGATGACATGGAGGGTTCATTGTTTTTATTAAGTTTTGCCACCCACCACTACCCAGTCACCTGTTTTAACTGGAGCTAACAAAGACCACAGTGGTAGCAAAACCTGTTTTCTTGGTGGATAGTTTAATAAATGTCAAGGTAATGTTTATAGTGGTTCTTATTTCTCAATAGGTGACCAAATGTGCCAAGTTTGATTCTTGCCAGTCATTCCACTCTTTCTCAATGCTTCCACATACTTTGCACATTGCACTGATGAAAACTACAAGGTCCTTCCTACAGGGGGCTGTGAGGGATAAAATACTGGGGAGCAAGGGGGAGGGGGACACTGGAGAGCAGGAGGGAATGGTCTGTGAGAAGAGATAGGGGCTGATGGAGAAAAAATTAGGTACTTGGGGAGACAGGGGATAAAAATGACTAGAGGAGAGGGGACAATGGAGAGTGGGTGGATACTCAGAGAAACTAAGGGGGGCATTGAGGGTTAAAAGACTGGAGAGAAAGAGCGAGTGTGGAATACTGGCAGAAATAGAAGAAGGGGACCAGACGTGGACTAGCCTGGAGGGCAAGTACCCCAGAGCCAGTCTTAAGTTTGGGCTGATTGGCTGATAACTCACTTTATCTCCCTCTTGCTGCTGTATAACAGTGGGAGGTATATGTGCACAGGTTCAGACCACTTATTAATATTATAACATATAGAGAGGAAGAGGAGTGTGGACTGATTTCCAGGAAACAATGAGTATGTGGAGAGTGGCCCACTCAGACTTATGAGGGCACATTGTTATTGCAACTGTTTGCAGGTGATGTGCTCTTTGACTTCCTTGCAGTGAAAGAACATGCACCATCCACCCTGTCCCTTACCAAGTTTAGGTAAGATGAGATAAGGAGTGGGTAGGGTAGAGATAAGGACTGGTAAAACAATTGAGGCTCCTTGTAATTACAGGGTAAGGGACCTCTGCCACAAAAGTAAGCCCACTGGGAGGATACTTGAGGCAGCCACTAGCAATGTTGATTAACCTATTGAGTGCCAGAAGTGTGTACAATGAATTACAAAATAAGGCAATGCATGCTCCTCCAGCAATCAAAGGGTTTAAGTTCCTGCATGGCCTACTGCTATCCGTTCATTTTCTGTATCTTCCACTGAAGAGGTTATGTGTGTGGTTTCCAGCAAAGGAAACCAGAGCGACATGAAGAGGTAGACCATGCAGGGACAGTATTCATTTAAAAACCAGCTGGTGTGCTATGCATTTTTTTTTAAATATGTTACACATCCCTCTGGTTTGTAAAGGGTTAACTAGCATTACCTGTGGCTGCTTTATTGCAATGCTAGTTCACAAATTTGGAAGCGAGAGATACTTTTTAAATGTTGTTCTCACAACAGGAGAAAGACATTCGATGAGAGATTACATTATGATATCAGTTGAGAACATAATGTACCCTTGTGAGTGATTTTAAAAAAGATAGTAATACTGTTTAAAAATGTCTTTGTAGAGATTAACAATAGAAGTAGAATAAACTACCTCCCATCTCTCAAAACTTTATAGTTTTCAAGGTAGTAGCGTTTAAAGGCCCTCATCCTGCTAACAATTTTTTCAAGGCATATGTTGCTGCAGGATTTATAACTTTCAGCTATTTATTTCTCCACTTCAGGCCTCAGAATAAATAATATTGCAGCAGGAAATCTTGCAGTCATAGAAAATATGTCAAAATTCTCACTGGAAATGTATTGGCAGTGACTAAAAGGAGAACATTTTATGTATTTTCCATGGGTAGGAATTTTCACAAAAACAGCAAACTTTGACAATATGGTTGTATTTTTTGGCATCTTTTCTTGACCAAAGTCAGACTTTACAAATGATTTCTCAGTTTAGAAATAGGCATGATGCTCCTTTTTCTGTGATGGAAGATTGAGCTTTTCATTTTCAGATAATTTCCTGACCATGTGGTCATCTCTGTCACACTTGACTCAACTTCACCTGTATCTGAAGAAGAGGAAGATACTGGAGATATATATTCAAGATGAACATCATCATCAGTAATTAGTTCATCCTCTGCATCTTCCCTGCTACATTTATATTCCACTACAGGTGTTGTACTTGTTTGTGTCACTATAAGATTCAGCAGTTGGGTCAACTGCTACACCTTTTTTCATCAAACCATCAACCCTAGAATGTTGCCAATTATCCTCTTCAGTGTTCTTAGATTTTTTTTTAATATTACTGGTTGATAGAATAACTTTTTATGGGATTTTGATAAACTGTCTCAGGCTGTGAAAACACATTATAAATTTATTGCACATGCTGGTAGCAACCATTTCTGCAGTAGGTTTTTGGACAACTGCTTTATTATCATGTCCCTTCATTGCTCCTACACCTTTCCCCCTACCCCTGTCCTAGTAGATTCGATGGACATTATTAAACTAATGTGTGTGCATTTTTACAGTGTATACAAGAGCACTTTGTAACAGTTTGTTCAACACTCAGACACAGTGGTTAGGATAAAACACAGTTTTATTGAAACAAACACAATGATAATTACCCTTAAAGGGATAGTAATGTTTCATAATAAAAGCAGCTCTAATTAATCATCATAGTATTTGGACTTTGGAGAGTGTTATTTCAATTCTGTCAGAGTTGTAGTTCCAGAGTAATTCAATGACAAAGTGTCCCCCTCCCGCCCCTTTTACTGATGTCACACTGTTCAGCCAGAGCAGAAGGGAGGTGCCCAGGTAGACTGCAGAGATGGACAATTTTCAATTAAGATAAGGGAAAAACCTGAAGAGCTTGTCAAGGGGGGCAGGGATTTCATTGTTTTCATAGGAATAAGAGTGTCCCCTTCTGTTATCTGTCTGGTCTATGGACTGCATTCCATATCTGAGAAGAGATTGCTTACACTAGGTAAAAGGTGCGGGAGGGGGAAACTTTGCTTGTGAATATCTCATAAACCATAAAGGTTTGAGAGATAAGACTTATATAATTCTTCATGTTTTTTTAATGCCTTCAAAATAAAATAAAGTTAAAATGAAGTATTACTATCCCTTTAACGGGTTATAGTGTATCTCAGCAGAATTATACAGGTGCAATACAGGACTTAGATACATATGATTACACAGGCCCAGTATAATAGGAAGCGAGAGAGTTCATATACTGTCACAGGTCAGGCATGATAGGGTGAATACCCAGAGCAGCAGCACAGCATGAGTTAAAGTCCCAATAGATATAATCAGTCTCTGTTGTGGTGAGTTCTCAGTAATGCTCAGTATGATGGAATAACAGCGAATAGGAGACTGTAGTGCTAGAATGGAGACAGAGCACTGGTAATCTGCCCGAGCAGAGCTGAGACTTATACCCACTGCTGTAGCAGTAAACGGAGGCAACAATAATACTCTGCAAGAGCTGAACGGAATAGAGCCAATGGCACCCTGCCGGAGAAGTAACGGAGGCAACAGTACTCTGCAAGAGCTGAACGGAACACAGCCAATGGCACACTGCTGTAGCAGTAATGAAGACAACAGGATTCTCTGCAAGAGCTGAACGGAAATGCAGCCAATGGCGCACAGTCGCTGCGGTAACGGAGGCAACAAGGAGTACTGCAAGGGTTAATGGAAGACTCAACCAATGGCACACTGCCGTAGCAGTAACGGAGGCAACAGTGAAGCTCTGCAAGAGTTAACGGGAGGCCCAGCCAATGGCACACTGCAGTAGCAGTAACGGAGGCAACAGTAAGCTCTGCAAGAGTTAACGGAAGGCTCAGCAATAGGTACACTGCCGTAGCAGTAACAGAGGCAACAGTAAGCTCTGCAAGAGTTAATGGGATGCTCAGCAATCGGTACACTGCCGTAACAGTAATGGAGGCAACACAGAACACTCTACCTGGTAGGCCCAGTCCAAGCGGAAGACAGAATGTCGTCCAAGCGACACAACGAAGCAGTAACAGGAGAGCCGGGCCGGATCACGGAGCAGGAATGTCAGACAAGCCAGGTCAGGTCACGGAGCAGGAACGTCAGCCAGGCCGGGTCGAATCACGGAGCAGGAACGTCAGACAAGCCAGGTCAGGTCATGGAGAAGGAATGTCAGCCAGGCTGGAGCAGGAACCAGAAGCAGAGTAGTCTAATGGGCTAAGTCAGTACACAGGAACACAGCAACTCAAGTCAGCACTGGTACAGGAACACCACGAAAGGGCACAAGACAGGTGCCAAAGCCCAGTATAAAAAGGCCATACTGGACGGACCAAACATAGCTCATCCAATAGGAGCGCATCACACAGAGACTGACAGAAAGCATGGGCACCGTGATAAACTTATAGTATTATGACTTGCCCTTTACAAAAAACTCTGTCTCTTCTAGTCTCAGTGTGCATCAGTCACAGCTCATGTCAAGGTCCCTGTCTCTGTCACTCAGTCAAACTATATTAAATGCTGTAAAGTAAGAATGCTTTCAGGAATTCACATTAATAGTTTATATTTATCAATTAACAAAATGCATAGTTAGTAAACAGAAGAGAAATCCAAATTAAATCAATATTTGGTGTGACCACCCTTTGCATTCAAAACAGCATTGATTCTTCTAGGTACACTGGCACAAAGCCTGGGACTTGTAGGCATATAGTCACATATGTGATTAAACAATCATACCAAACAGGTGCTAATGATCATCAATTTAATACTGTAACAGACACTAGAATACTCTGAGTCGGTTCAGTAAGGTGAAGATAGTATATAGAAGATAACAAGTGAAACAAAACAATAACACTCGGCTATAAATATACACAATATGAACAATAGTCTTGATCCGAAGTACTGGTACGGGAAATTCAGGAACTGACAGCCAAAGAACTGCGTCATACATGGAGCACTAGCATAAGTAATAATAGCCAGGTAGCAGGTGTTGAGCGAGCTCAGACTATACCAACGCAAGGGCCACTGGGAAACTAGTGAGCCGGGCTAATGAAGTCTATCCAACCGGAAGCAGCAGTAGGATGCTCACTAGTGCACTCTGAAACTGCTAAATATAGGAATCTCCTGGAAAATAGTGTTTTGTGTTGAATTGAAGTTTTAGGGGGAGAATAAAAATGACAAAAGGTACAACTGATTTCAGTGACATTAAGTATTTTGATGAGTGAGCAATAAGACTTGCTGTGGGTTTATTTGACTTTTTGCCTTTGAATCATATGTTCCAGTGAGGTTTAGGAGGTGTTAAAGTAGGTAAAGAGACAGTTTCTGTATGAATCAATCTAGATGCGTACACTGAGAAACACTGAGGTTTTACATATACCTATAGTACCCACATCAGTTTCAGGAAATTGAGTGGTATAGATGAAAATTAAAATGCATAATTAGAGATATAAATGATTACAGAATATATGATACATGGTTGAATGTTTTGACACAGTATGAAAGGAAAGGAGGTAGAGAAAGTGTGAGTGTGTGCACGTAAAAGAGAATCTTGAGACAAATACTTATCTTGAAGTTAATATATGGTTTTAAGTTTTAGGAAGCATGAACTAATACATTAATACATAGATATTAATTTGTTAACATGTGGCATATGACTGAAATGAGAAAAAGAAATAAATATTAGAGCAGTACTAACAGGGGAATATAGGTTGATGAAGAATTAACCAAAACTTGTACCACTAGCTATTTGAGATTTATATCTAACATTGCATTATACTGCAGAACATTGCATATGGTCAAAATAGGGAGAAGACCTGTCTAGAAATGGTGTTGTGTGAAATAATGTGCAAATTGTTTATTTGTGGGAATAAAACCATTGGTACTGGTCAGTACAAACATCAGAACCATTATAACACCTCTGGCTGTCCATTTTTTTTTGCCTGGGAATAGTGACTTATGTTAACCTATTGTTGTTCAGTAATAATAGACAGAGGATAATTACCCAATTAACAAACTATTGCTGGTCTATAATACTATAAAGTACTATGAAAAGAAGAAATGAAAAAGGTATAGAGCTTATCTCTAAATATCAGTCCTAGCTGCTTTATTAACTCATGTATTTAATTTTTTCAATACTCCTGTTCAGTAAAGTAAATCTATATGCTAAAGAACAGGTTTAAAAATATTCAAATGTAATTAAATATAATCAAATCCATTATCATTCAGTTATATCATAAACTGAGAATGTAAATAAAACAATATTGTGGACTGGATCACTATGTAAAATCAACAGTCAACTAAAAACAAAATGTTGAATTCTATTGTTCAGCCCTGACGAATATGCTGAGTGGAGCACTGACCACACAAGGAAATATGGTGGAATACAACCGAATCCAGGGTATCAAGGATACATCTGTGGACATTCTCTCTTGATGAATATGCTAAGTTGGTGGCAGGAAGGAAACATTATTTTTATAGTCTTTTCGTCACCATGTGTCCTTAATGGAGTGGACAAAGGCCAAAGTGAATAGCACTTGATTTCTTGGAGGATGGTTTTACATTACCATCAAGGTGTTTGGGTGAAGCTTTGCCTCTATTAATATGAAAGTAGATGTGTCATTTGTTGTGATACATCGCAGTTCCTCCCATATTTTACAATGTTTCCTTACACACACTGTGCATATTGCAATTGCTGATGAAAGGCACAGTTCCTTCCTGCTCTCAAGGGAACAAATAGTATTCTACTACACCAATAACTTAGGAGGTGCAGGAGGATAAATATTATTAAAAAATGTCTTATCTCTATATGCACCTGAAGTGGTGTGGGGTCTTGTTGTGGTGTTGCTGCTTCCTCAGCAGCAGTATATTGGTACTTAACTAGTGTTAAATAGTAGCATAATTGTACCTCCACCTGTCTTATTTCAGTGGTGATGATGATCCCAGTCCCAGGCAGCAGCCTAATCCTCCTGCTGCTTTGATGACTCAGCTGCAGCAATTACAGAGGTAACACATGCCAAAATCTCACGTGTCATTTGCCACCACCATCTAGCTCTGCTGGCACTAGACCAGAAAGACATACACATTTTTGTTTTTTGCCAGCCTGAGGACTACAATTTTTTTTCAGGGTTTGCTTTTGCAAGTCTAAGGATTGTAAACAATTTTTTTCATTCGCTTTCCTGTTTTCAGTGGTTTTGTTCAGATCTGCTGCTTGATGGTATTAGATTCTGGAACAGTTTTAGAAATGTAAGTCTCCCAATACTGCTGCTTCGTAGCTGTGTCCTATGGTAATTTACAATATACCCAGTAGGGATGGGTGAACATTTTCTTCTCAAACCAAAATTGGCTTATAATGGCACTTCCCGTTTGGTGAATAATTTCCCTTGAAAAATGCTATTTTTCCACTTTTTTCACTTTGTGCTTTCCATTTAAATCAATGGGAACAGTGAATTTGCACACAGTACATAGCAAAAGTTATTTTATTTCCCAAAGGCATAGTATAAAAGGGGTATGAGGGTGTCTGTGTTGGTGGAGTTGAACAGGGAATTTTTTTTGGGGGGGGGGTATTGTTGACTGGGATTTGGGAGGGGAGTTAATAAAAAAATGACATGGTATAAAAGGGGTCTGAGGAGGGCACTTGTGTTGGTGGGTGAGTATGGGGAAAGGATCAATTGACCAGGGATTTTTTTTTTACTGGTATTGGTGGGACAGTTAATAAAAAAATAAATAAAATAAAATAAGAAATTGGTACGTAACGTGACAGAAACAGGGACCCTCTGATGTAAGATGCAACTGGAGTAGACTGATACTTGACTGGATAAAGTATTTTGTAGAGGATAATTTGTAGGACTTAGACTTCTTGTTAGAGGCACAAGCCCTAAGGACATTGATTTGTAGGCCTCTTTTTTTTTTTTTTTTTTTTTTTTTTTTAAGAACAAGCCCTGAGAAAAAAAATGCCCTACTGGCCTAGTGCTTTCAGTAGCTGACCTGTCCTGCTCACACTGCTACTACTACTACACTCCAAGATCCCTAGGGGTGATGTAAGGGGACTGGCCAGCATTGGGTCTGGGGAACCAGGGCATCCAGACCATTTCATGTTGGTGGTAGTGGTCACTTCCACCTCCTCAGACTCATTGGACACATGTCCTCCTTTTATTGTTTTTAAACTTGCTCATAGTGATAACTGTCACTGTGAGCCTCTCCTGCCTCAGTTTTGCAATTTTGTTTCACTTCATGGAAAATGGCACATTTTATAGAGAAAAAGCAGAAAAACAAGTGATTCACGAGGCAAAAACTTTGTAGCCATTGAAAAAAAATAAAGAGAATTTTTGGCCAATGGGCAAACACGGCGAAGATTTTAATCGCGTTATATAAAATGGATTTATCCACAAAAAAAGATGGAAAGTCATGTGGACTTCTCAAGGGAACACGGTGGGACCTTTCCTCCACCCCTATTCATGAGGGGTTACTCCTACTAGGGCTACATGTTGCTAATTTACTACTAGTAGCTGCGAAATGTACTGCACATTCAAAAAACAGCAGAAGCACTCACCATAGTTTGGGGTGTGGATATAGATGTCCCATGCTGCTGATTATTACTCAACACTAATGTGTATGCTGAGGGGTTTGGATGATGCTGATGACTTGACAGGATGTTTGTGTAGTTTTAGTCATCTTTTCTTGTCAAGTTAGAATTTCCAATTGCTTTCGCAAACAGTTTATAAACACACAATGCTCCTTTTCAGTGGTGGACGATTGAGCCTTTTGCTTTCAGCCAATTTTGGCCATGTCAACATTTCCCTCACTCTCAACATCATCTGCATATGAAGAAGAGGAGGGTGTTGGAGGGAGATATTCAAGATCAACATCATTATCAGTAATTAGGTCATCATCAGCATAGCCCACAGCTTCTTCCCCACTACTTTCATAGACTCAAACAAATTTCTTTTTACTTTTCCACTTAGAGAGATTTTCAGAAGCATTGCTACTACTTTAAGTGTTGTACTTGAGACTCTCACTGTCAGATATAGCAGTTGCTGGAACTGATGCCATCAACACTAGAATGCATATCATTGTCATATTTAGTGTTTTTAAATGGTTTATTAATACTGCTGATACTGGTGAAGCCACTCTTCCTCAGGAGGAGAAGGATCATCATTGATTATTTCAGATCTCAAAGCAACCATGGATTCAGTCATTTCTTGGACTACCACTTTACTAACACATTCCTGCACTGCTCCTACTCCATTCCACCTATCACTGGTTCATTTTCTGGACATTGGCAAAATAGTCTAAACTTTAACATTAAAGTACACATCAAAACTGTTTGAGTGTGGTGTGTTGCCCTTATTTTTTTTTTTATTATTACTGTCCCTATCTCTCATTGTCTACAAAATAAACACTGCAATGGTTTTTGCCATTCTTTGCCTGTAGCTAGTGTCAAGAGGATTTAAACAGTTGCATTCACTCTCTCCCAATGTCACTGATTACAGTACAGGATGAGGATAGACTTAATATAGATAAAGTGATATGCTAGCTTGTCTTCTTATGGCTGTTGAAGGAGTCAGTGTCAGTTGTACTTGTCTGCTTCTTGGGTTTCAGTCTCAGTATATCTGTCAGTAGGAACTCAGGTAAGGAACTCAGATTACTTGCCTGCTCCTTCTTAGTCAAACAAAATGTTGGGGTATTTTTGGTGAATCTTCTTTCTCCCTTCACACTCCCAAATTGCCTGCACAACAGACTCCCTAAACTAATCTCAAATTACAATTTACTTGTGTATCTTCTTTAGCTCCAAAATTATGCTGCTGCTGGACTGACACCCCTTAATACTATACTGGCAGGAAAATAATGGAAACATTCTGTGTGGTAGTTGGGATTCATTCTTACTATTGATTTCAAAACAATGATCAAGACAGAAGAAAAGAGGAAAATCTGCACTGTCTGCAAAAAATGCCTTGTTCGCTTTGTGGTAAAAAAAAATTGCCCATCCCTTCTCTTAATCAGGCCTGTAGATGTACTTCAGCCGGGATCTCAATGAGGATATGCCTAGATGGAATCCTGCACTCCTCATGCTATGTTTTGTAAACAGACCACAGATATAAATATATTGCTCTTGGATGATGAGTGAAGTATATCTATACTGTTGACGTCATAGAATGACGGGACTTTGAGGGACTACTACAGCAGAGGCTAGATGCTGCAAATGTACAACAGTAGGTTTCAATGGTGTTGCACTTCCCACTTAGCTACCATCAATAATCCTATGTAGTATAAGAAGAAGAAGAAAGAAAATCCTGCTGGACTAGCACACAAGCTAAACTAAACTTGCAGAAAGGACACGCTGTCTAACTGAAGGGAAAAATGTGGTAACTCATCCTCTTTGAGTACATAGACTATCACTAAAAAGACTAGTCAGTCAAAAAAATTGAAATATAACCTTTATTTGAATGTTAAAATAGGGACCAAAAACATAGTCAAAAAGCAACAAAAGGAAATAAACCAAAATGTATGGAAGAAAACCTAGGCATATCCAGTTTGCCACATTTACACGTAATATTGTAACAGTATTCAGAGCAATTAACTCAAATGTTAACAGTGTAACAGCATTCAGAGTGATTAGCTCAAAATGTAATTATTATTTAAACAAGAAGAGGAAGAATGAAGATAAGAAGATGAGAAGAAAGAAGAAGGTGGAAGATAGAAGATTACAGAAGAAGAGTTACAGTGGATGACCAGGATGCTGAGGACCCCGCTGGACATGAGAATTACAAGTCAGTGTTTTTACTTTCAGGGGATGCTGTTAAATTTGTGGTAATTAACCCTGTGAGTGCCAGTGGGGAATGCAACTCTCTGAAATGCATTGCATACCTCACTGGCACTCATAGGGTTAATTTTATTTTCACTCATGTTTTTGGATCCTTGGATAGATTTATATGGGGCTTAGGGCCCCATATCAATTAATCCATGGGTCACTAGTGTACGGATCCATAGTTTCTCATGTGTATGTGTGTGTGTGTGTGTTAGTTTGTCACAGCACAGGTAATAGAATACAGTGACTTAAAACTACCGGTGGCACTTTTATATTTTTAATGTTGGTAATAGTATCGAGCCCCTAGAGAGAGTGATTATATAAAGTTGTGTATAATTAAAAAAAATGGAAAAATAAACTAACAATGGGAATGACATAAAATAAATTATTTTAGTGAAGAACTAATAAATATTAATTAGATGTTTCCACACTATTGTTCAATCCTAAAGAGTTTGGAAACTCCTAATTAATGTTTATTACTTGTTCACTTTAATACATATTTTTTAATTTATTTATGGAGTAAATACATTTCACTTATTCTAAGTTCCTAAATGAGTTTGGTATCACTAAATTAGCATTTATTAGTCTCTCTCCTTCATATATATTTTTTAATAGTTTATTTTATTTAATTTCATTCACGTTCTTAGTTTATTTTTCCATATTTATCTTCATTTATATACACTTCATATAATCACTGACAAGATATGTTCACCTTAAAATCACATTTGTATTTCCTTTTTTTTTGTAGTACTTTCATTTCTTTATTTGTCTTTCTTCACATCTTTATCTTTTTTTACTGTTCTCATCATATTTTCATCACACATAATTTCATTCACATTATAGTACATATATCATTCTGAGCACTGTAGCTTCCATTATGTGTTCCATTCTATTCACTTTTTCCTTTATTGTGGGTGTTTCTGATGTCAATAACATTCTGATCATGCACCTTACGTATTATGTGTCTAATGGTAGGCTTTTCATATTTTTTGCTTGTTTTTAATAGATACTTATATTACCACATAGACCTTGTACATGTGTATTGTCAGTTTATTGGATAATTATATAGGTCTTCTATGAGATGTAGATTTTATATATACTGGCATGTGATCAAATGTAACTTTTTTGTTTTCAGTGTTTATTAATTTATTCTTTCTTTTTTATTTTTAGTTATTTTGGGTTTTAGCTGCTACATCCATTGACTTTGTTGTTTATGTCTTTCGATTTAATGTGGAGCATAGACCGTTATGCTTTTTTGACTAGGGATTATTAACCATGTTGCTTACCGTGCAGGAGGTGCTCCATCACAACTTTTCTCTTTTGATATTTTATTTATTGCACTAGAGTTCCTCCTTGTGCTCTTCTTTTTTCTTGTACTTTCTATATTAGAATAACTTTATATGGTCCGCCAATATTCGTTCGAACAGATGTTCTGAATATTGTTAACTTACCATTTCCACATGTGGCAAACCATACATGAACCTGTTAAATGTGTGATAATGAATGTTTGAGCTAATCGCTCTGAATACTGTTACAATATTACTTGTGACATACCGGATATGCCCCAGTGTTGTTCCATACATTTTCGTTTATTTCCTTTTGTTTCTATTTTTAATCAGGTCTTTTATTTTTTTTTTTTTAAATACTGAGGATAAATGGTCAGAATTCAAATTCAGGTTGCACAAATGTACCCAGCAGTATATACCAATGGGGAACAAATGCAAAAGAAGTAAGTCACAGCCAGTGTGGTTAAGTGCACATGCAAAGGAGGAAATGGCAAAGAAACAAAAAACATTCAAAGTATATAAGTCTGCAGGAACTGAACATTCTTTCTTAAAATACAGGGAGTGCAACAAAGATTGCAAAAAGGCAATTAGAGTAGCAAAAATAGAGAATGAAACTCGAATTGCAAAGGAAAGTAAGACTAATCCAAAAAAGTTTTTCAAAAATATAAATAGCAAAAAAATTAAGAGGGAGTGCATTGGACCATTCAAAAATGAGATGGGTGAGTTGATTAGTGAGGATAAGGAAAAGAACAATGTTCTAAACACTTTCTTTGCATCAGTATATACAAGTGAGCAAGGAATGGTAGAAGAGCCTCAACAAGTAACTAATAAAACAATGCAATTATCAGATATTGGGTTAACTCATGAAGATGTCATGGGTAGACTGAACAAAATTAAGACTGACAAAGCACCGGGTCCTGATAGTATACATCCAAGGGTTCTTAAGGAACTCAGTGCAGTGTTGGCAAAACCCCTATATTAACTCTTTAAAGATTCTTTCACCACAGGCTCAGTGCCACAAGATTGGCGAAGAGCCAGTTTAGTGCCTCTATTTTAGAAGGGAACTAAACCAGAACCTGGAAACTATAGACCTGTGAGTTTGACCTCTGTAGTGAGTAAACTGCTAAAAGGGATAATAAAAGACTATATTCAGGATTACAACACAAAAAATAAGATCATTAGCAGGAATCAACATGGTTTTATGAAGAATAGATAATTCCAAACTAACCTTTTCAGCTTCTATGAGGAAGTAAGCAGCAACCTTGATAATGGCAAGGCAGTTGATGTAGTATATCTAGACTTTGCAAAGGCATTTGATACAGTGCCACACAGAAGGCTGGGGAGTAAAATAAGGAAATCAAGGCTAAGAGATGACCTTTGCAATTGGATACAAAACTGGTTGAAGGATAGAGAACAGTGTGTGGTTGTAAATGGACAATTCTCCAGTACAGTTAAAGTGGAGAGTGGAGTACCTCAGGGTTCAGTATTAAGTCCGCTGCTTTTTAACATGTTTATAAATGACCTAGAAATAGATATAGAAAGCAAATTATCAATATTGGCAGATGACACTAAATTATGCAGGGTAATTAATTCAGAACAGGATAATTGCTCTCTACAGAGGGATTTATATAAAATGGCAGATTGGACAAACAAATGTAATATGAAGTTTAATGTGGGGAAGAGGAAATAATCCCAAGCCTACTTATAAAATAAATGGAATCATTTTAGGGGACTAGTTGCTAGAGAAAGACTTTGGTATCCTTGTCAACTACAAACTTGGAAACAGTGACCAGTGTCAAACAGCAGTAGCAAAGGCAAACAAAATCTTGTCTTGCATAAAAAGAGGTATTGAAGCAAGAGTGGATAACATTATTTTGCTATTGTACAAATCATTCGTAAGACCTCACCTTGAGTATGCAGTGCGGTTTTGGGCACCAGTTCTGAAAAAGGATATACTAGAACTAGAGAGGGTACAGCAAAGAACAACAAAATTATTTAAGGGAATGGAGGATTTGACATATGAGGAACGACTAGACAAACTTGGTTTATTTACTCTAGAGAAAAGACAACTAAGAGGAGACCTTATCACATTGTACAAATATATGAGAGGTCAATACAAGGATCTCTGTGGTGAGCTATTTATTCCAAGGCCTGATCAGATGACCAGGGGACACCCCTTGAGATTAGAGGAAAGGAGGTTTAGACTTCAGCAGAGGAAGGGTTTTTTTTACAGTTAGGACTGTTAAATTGTGGAATTTGTTGCCCAGGGAGGTGGTTATGGCAGATACAATGGATACATTCAAGAGAAGATTAGATACATTTCTTTCAAAAGGGAACATATAGAGTTATATTGTTATTAGTAGGCAGATCAGGAAGGTCTGATAAAGACTAACTTATTTGGTAGCAGGAAAGCTATACAATTACTTGAATATGAAGAGAAGGTTGAACTTGATGGACTTGTGTCTTTATTCAACCTAATTTACTATGTTACTCTGTTACTACGTAATACATTTTTATTGAGTTTTCCAAAGCAAAATGAAATAAATTGTCAGAAGGTTAAAACATAATGTGATCAGGATCGAACAATGCATGAGAACCAATACAGTGGCATGATAACAGGTTTTGATGCTTTGTAAGACAGAAAATGTTATTTCGTGTTGTAATATATGTGTACTAGTGTAAAAGCCCGTGTACACAGGCCAAGGTCTGGGTAATGTTAACCCTTTGAGCGCCAGAGAGGTACCCAACGCATTGCTTTGCAAAGTGTTGCATACCCCTCTGGCACTTGAAGGGTTAAGAGGCCGCTACCTCACTGCACCATGTATGCATAGCAGTGACTGGCCGAATGTTAGCATTCTGTACTGCGCACGATTGCATTGTGACAAACATCCTAGCAAATTATTATGTAGGATATCAATCTACATGTAGGAAACAACTAAGGGTGGGCAAAAAGTGGGAAAAATATTTCCTGCATGACTTTTCATGAAAACTTACTGATCTTTTGCTTTTACCGTGAAAGATTTTGCCTTTCCGCCTATGCAAAAATTTCCTCCTTTTTGCGTATTTTAACGTATTTTTTGCCTATTTTAACACAGTTTTTGCCTATATTTCCTATAGGTTCCACATTTGAGGGCTGTAGTTTAAAATAAGTGTCTGAAAGTCAGTTGTGAGTCCTACGGCAACATATGCCTTGAAAAATGTTTTAGCATGCAGAATGCATTTGTCCTTTGCCCACAAAACTTAACGTCATTCTTAAATGACACTGGCACATATTCATGATGATGTCAAGAGATGCATATATGTTTATAGTTTTTACTATTGTTATCCATCTTCTCAGATTATTTATACACATTACTTGTCGTTCATAGCAGTGGTCCCAAATGGGGTAGATGGTGGAAACCCTTTGTCACATCCCTCCTCCACCTCCTCATCTGTGCTGCTGTTAATAAATTTGTCCTGGCTTTGCCTGTCATACTCCTCTGCAACAGGAGCCATAGGTGTTATTTGAACTGAACTAACTGTTGGCACTGGCAGTAGCACACTCTCTGACACTTAACAGTCAGACCTGTGGTTGTGCTTCAGGTGGGATCTCATAGAGGAGGTGCCTGGGTGTGAGTCTGCTTTCCTCCTGCTCACATGCTTTTTGCACAGACAAGAGATAGCAACATGCTTAGCTTGAGGATCCTGAGTGAAGTATCTCCATGCTATGAACTTCATGGAATGAGGGGTTCCTGAGGTGGTGGTGCTACTACTACTACTTCTGGGGCTAGATGTTGATGCAATTCTACTGCTAATACTACCAGGTGTCAAAGGTGCAGCATTTACAGCATCAACAGCAGAGACACTCATCATATCTAACATTGTGGATGTTAATAACCTGTGTTGCTGTTGCTGGGTACTCAAAAGAGGTGTGTATGGCTGAGTGCGACATAGACTTTGACGACGTGATGATGCTGATGATGACTGATAGGGTGTGTGTTTTTTGACATCTGTGCCTGTCCAGGGTCAGACTTTCCAATGGCTTTCTCATAGACAGGCACAGTGCTTCTTAAATGTGGTGGAAGATTCATCCTTTGACTTTCTGCTAACCTTATAGACATGTCATCATCTTCACTCTCAACTTCATCTGTATCTGAACAAGAGAAGGATGCTGGATGGACAAAGTCTAGATCTGCATCATCATCATTCATCATTAGGTCATCCTCAGCAGCAGCAGCAGCAGCATCACCTGACAATTCTTGCCCACTACCCTTATATTCCTCTAAGCTTTTGGAGATCTCAAACAATTTCTTTTTACTGTTACTGTAACAAAGTTCCCTACTACTTTGAGGATGGATGTTTTGGTGCTTGTTTGTCTCACTATCTGGTGCAGCAGGCGGTTCAGCTGCTACACCTTCCTCTATTATGCTATTGCCAGCATAATTAACACTTGAATGTGGCTTCTTGCCGTCTTCAGTGTTCTTCTTATATGGTTCTTTATTTCTACTGACACTGGTGGTGCTGGACCTAGTTTTGCTGGGACATTGACAGACTGCATCCTCCCTTGACATAGAGGGATCATCATCATTGATTGCACATGCTGCAGGAACATTGCTGCAGTCAGTTGTTGAACTACTACTTTGCTCTCATGTCCCTGCACTGCTCCACCTCTCCCCTTCCCCTTGTGCCTTTGCTGGACATTACTTAACTACACTGAGTTTTTTTTTTTACTGTACAACACAACTGTATTTTTATTCTTATTCTTTATTTATATAGCGCCAACTAATTTTGCAGTGCTGTACAATTGGGAATAGACATACAGAGGTATTAAATAGAACAATCAAATGTGGAGAACAGAAGGATCAGAGGGCCCTGCTTGTGAGAGATGCCTTGCCTAAGCTCAGTCAGCTGTCTCTCACTGTCACCTAATGTATTTAGTTATTTATTCTTTTTTATTTTTTTTGTTTCTAATTTTTTTAAGTTGTCCACCCTGTTGTCTTATCACAGATTGTCCAAAAAAGTTATAACTGAAAAACAAAATCAACAACTTCTTACCCCAGACTT
The DNA here is from genome assembly GCA_037306005.1 of Rhinophrynus dorsalis. Classification (NCBI taxonomy): domain Eukaryota; kingdom Metazoa; phylum Chordata; class Amphibia; order Anura; family Rhinophrynidae; genus Rhinophrynus; species Rhinophrynus dorsalis. The sequence goes on from CM074719.1 coordinate 379,380,699, forward strand.
CCCCACTTAGAACAGAGACAATAACAGCAAGATTAGCAAGCAAATTCAGTCAATCTGAATTTTTGGGGTATTATTTGGTGTCCACCTCCTTCCTCCCTTCTCTCTCCAGAGTGTCCCACTGACACTTCTAATACACACTTACACAGAACAAATGTCCTACTAAAAGATTCCCTAAACTAAACCTCAATTCCCCTCTCTGTCTTCTCTAGCTCAAACAAGGTGCTGCTCTCTCCTCTCACAAACACAAAATGGCATAGTGTGATAGCCTAACAGCCTTTTATATGGCTGTAGAAAACTTTCGTGCGGTGGAGAAAAAAATTTCTGCCTGTTGATTTCAATGGGCGAAAAAGGCAGGAAAAAGCAGAAAAAAAAAACGCAATTTTTGCAGGAAATTATTCATCAAGCGGAAAGTGCCATTATTCTCTGATTCCAGTTTGAGGTGAAAATGTTCACCCATCCCTAGAAACAACTAACAAAACTTGGAGAACTATAACAGTAACAGAAAGGGAAGACTTCCTGGGAGGGAGTGGTGAATATCTGCTTCACATAGGATCTAGGACTTCAGTTGTGGGTTGGAAAAAGAGAAGGGAAGGTCAATATTCACAAGAAATGTTATATTTTAATTTTTTTTACTTAGTCTATATACTCAAAGAGGGTGAGTTATCACATTTTTCCCTTCAGTTATACAGCTAATCCTTTCTGCAAGTTTAGTCTAGCTTGGGTCGATCCCTTAGGTGTGCTAGTACAGCAGGGTTTTCTTTCTTCTTCTTATACTACATACGTTTCTTTCCCCTGTAGCACCTTTCAGGATATTCCTTTTTGTATTAGACATTTGCAGTTTAGAGTAGGTGTAGTGTAGATACTATTTTCTTTCTCTACCATCAATAGTCCTAAAAAGCAACTCCAGATGCCTGTCACCAGTATCTTCAAAATTCAGGTGTTTTTTCTCCCTATCACAAGCACAGACCAAAAACATGTAAAAATGACATCACCTTTATACTCTCATGGTGAGAATGCATGGTGAACTCTACATGTGAAGAATATACATTATTATTATTCATTTCTATGCAATGAAAATGAATGCAAAAGCTGGAAAATACAACTTTTCTTGAGTATGTTTCAGCATTCAGAGTTTTACTTTTGACTTTGAGGCAAAATGTTTTCCCCATCCCTACATGTACATAAGGAGAAAACTCTTTGATTTCCTTATTTACCCAAAACCTGTCATTGTTTCTTACTTTTTGTTTACAGAAGGAAGTAATCTGTTTAAAGTATCAGCCACTGCATTATCCTCACTAATGAAGATACCTGTTTCAGTATTAAGGGAGCCAATATCAGCTATAATATTTTTGCTATTTATGTATTTGTAGAAATGTTTAGATTTTTTCTTCTTCTCTCTTTTGCAATACTTTTCTTATTTTCATTTGTAATCTAAATGTTTGTTTGTAGATTTTATTGCTTTTTAAGTGATGTATCTAACTTTTCTGACTAAAATGATCTTATTCCTCATTTCCTTGCAAACCACTTTGTTATGAAGAACACTGTTCTTCTTGTACATACTCCTCAGTAGGGATGGTTTTCTCTCCCAAACCAAAATTTGTGGCACTTCAAGTTTGGTGGAAACTATCCCATGGAAAGTGCAGTTTTTCTGCTTTTTTCACCTAGCTCATTGCATTGAAATCAATAGGAACACTGAATTTACACACAGCAAATTTTATTCTATTTCCCATGGCCATAATTTAAAAGGGGTCTGAGGATGCCTGTGTTGGTGAAGTGGGGATGGGGGTTGTTGACTGGTATTGGGTGGACAGTAAAATAAATAAATCAATAAATAAATAACACATGGTATAAAAGGGGTCTGAGAAGGGTGCCTGTGTTGGTGATGCCTGGGGAATGAATCAGTTGTGGCAGGAATTTTTTTTTAGGGGGTGAGGTTTGTTGACTGGGATTGGGGGGGCAGTTAATAAAAAAAAATAATGAGATGGTATAAAAGGGGTTTGAGGAGGGTGTCTATTTGTATGTAATGTGATAGAGACAGGGACCACCTGACATAAGCTGTGTCTTGGACAGACTGATACGTGACATATTGTTTTTTGTGGAGGATGATTTGTAGGATTTGGACTTGTTATTAGAGGCCCAAGCCCTGAGAAAACATTGATTTGTAGGACTTAGAATTGTTAGACACAAGCTCTGAGGAAACATTGATGTGTAGGGCTTAGACTTGCTAGAGTTCCAAACCCTGAGGAAACATTGATTTGTAGGGCTTAAACTTTTTATGCTCAAGCCGTGAGAAAAAAAATTGATTTGTAGGACTTGTTAGCATCACAAGCCCTGAGGAATCACATCAGAGAAAATTTCTATCAATCAGGCTTGATAGAGTCACAACTCACAAGCCCTGAGGAATCACATCAGAAATAATTTTATCACTCAGACTTGTTAAGAGTCACAAGCCTTAAGGTATTACATCAGAGATCATTTTTATCACACAAGCTTGTTAGCATCACAGGCCCTGAGGAATTAATGATTTGTAGGACTTAGGCTTGTTCCAACCAACCTCCCTCCAATATTTTTGTAGGCCTCTTGTTTGTGCTCAAAGAACAAGCCCTCAGAATAAAAATGCTCTACTAGTCTAGTGCCAACAGGTCATGTTACACTGGCATTTGTGACCGCTGTTTGAGCTGCTGCTGCTGAGTTGTGTAAGCAGCAGCCAGCCCCATGGAATGGAATCAACAACTACAATGATATAGGTGATGATGATCATGCTTTGACTTGCCACTATTTGGTATAGCGATGCACCTGGGGCAGCAGCAGCACCACAACTATTCCCCACTGATTCAGGTTTATGTGAAGAAAAGATGTTGGCCAATAATGCTTCTCCTCCTGCCCCTCGTCCAAAATCATGGGTGTGTTGCTGGAATATAGATTTTTCCCTCGAGAACAGAAACTGTGCCTCTCATCAGCAACTGTAATGTGTAGTAAATAAGGGATTGACTGGGAACAATGGGCACATCTGCTTTCACATCAAACACCTGGAACAACTCTAACCAATCACCATTATGCTTAGGGTCCCCATAGTAAACATGTATTGCTGCTGTCACTATGCCCCTTGTTCAAACTCCACTAAGGACAAGTGACCACTTGCAGTTTTAATAATAATGATAAACCCTCACTTTCACCAGGTTAGCATATTCTGCTGGATGGAATCTCCTCAGATGTGGCCTGATGCCATGATTACTATTATTAGCCACCATAATGCCATGTGTGGCAAGAGCACCACACAGTGTACAATGGGTGGACAAGAACTGCCATATCCAGATATCTACAGAATGGATATCAGCTTGTGGGGGAGTTAACAATGAATGAGGTGGATTGCTAGCTATGTCTTCCCATGGCCATACCATAGAAAAAGAAGGTGATCTCTCACTATCGAACTTTCAGTCTCTGACTAGGTTTCTCTATTATTCTTTCTAATTGATTTATGCCTTGTCTCTTGTTCCCTTTAGGGAGAGTCAGGGTATACAGCAACAATGGTGCCTGGTTTATTTGGTGGGGGTTTGGCTTTAACATGCTTCACATAAATGTCTGTGTTTCATATGTGTTTTGAGGACGTTTGTACCAGGTGCGTTCCTCCTTTCCCCAGAGTTTTCACAAATTTTGTACAGTGCCATTGCTGATGACAGCACTGTGCCTGCCCCAAGAGAAAAATAGTCCCACACCCAGGACCTCAGGGTAGTAGGGGAAAGGTGGAGAAGAATGGCCTTTTTCTTCTTCTTCTCCTAAACATTCCTCTTCACTGACTGGGGCAGAGGATGATGTTGCTGCTGCTTCCTCAGAATCAGCTCTACAACTAGGACCAGGATTATTGCTGCTGGCAAGTGGAACCTGTCCTAGTCCTACATCACTGCTGTTGGACCCCATTACCACTGTGGCTACGGTGGTCTGTGACACACTAGCCTGCTTCTCCTTATCCTGCTGCACTTGCAACTCAGCAGCAGCAGGAATTACAGCGGCAGGAATCTCCGCAAATTCTGCTGGTAGTGTTGGTGATGTCCATCCCCATCTGTATCTTGGTCTCCCAGTCCTTTTCGATTTTGGCTTAAAAGGCCATAAATGTTTCTTCCACTCCAGGCGCTCCACCATCACCATCCTCATCATCACCAGTACCAGTCCCTCCATGTTGCTGCTGCTGCTCTATTAGAGTCTTACCAGTTGGAGGTGATGAAAAATTTAACAAAGGGTCATATACTTTCACACTGGCAATTTCTTGAGGTGAAGAAGGCAGACCGGCAGCATTAGCTGCAGGCACAGGCATCTGATCTGTTCTCATAGTAGTAGTGTGACTTAGGGTCCTCTGCTGTCCCACCTGGCATCATCTCCTCCTCCCCCATTCCTGAGAATCACAAGGCACACTGGCAGCAGTAGTAGCAGGAACAGGTAGCTGACCTGTACTGCTCACACTGCTACCATCTCCTTCCTCTGCCTGTGACACTGTTTTCTCCAAGATCTCTTGGAGTGAGGTAGTGGGACTGGCCATCATTGGGTTTAGGGAATCAGGGCATTCAGATACTTCAATGCTGGTAGTGGTCACTTCCTCCTCAGATTCACTGGACGCATAAAGGTCCTTCCAGCGCCTCCTTTTATTGGTATTCCAGGTGCTCATACTGATAGCAGTCTCTATGAGCCTTTCCTGTCTCAGTTTTGTTAAATAACTCACAACACAACAGCCTACCACCATCTAGCTCTCTCTTTCTAGCTGCTTGTATTATGTTTCATTTCATTGGAGCTAAAATGTGACTTACCTGTAAATAAAGCACATTTTTTTGTTGTGCTGGAAGTCTCATTTCTCCAGTCAGTTTCAAAGTAGTTACATTTCATAAATGAGAATACTTTTCCATTTCCAGTTGCAGTTGGGCAACTGTTTTATAGAAAAATGTCCGCCATCATTGTTTTATTATGTATGCCCCAGTGTCAACATCAACCGACAGGGTCTCTACATTCTCACTGGACTCTTTATGAATATTTTCCCTTATACTAGGTTTTAGGACTTGTTTTATATACAGGCATACATTACACTTCTTTTATTTATCTTATCCCACCTGGAAAATAACTATCCCTCTTGATTGACCACACAATCATTTGTGTTATCCATCCAGGTTACAGTAGTACCTAGAAAATCATACTGCTCAATCACTGCAATCATCCCCATCTTACCAAACAGACTACAAACATTTGAAAGCATACATTTATTATTCTGGCATTCTGAAGATGTGCATTCATTGTATATTATATATTTGATCATTATCATGCTATAACATACGCACCTCCCTGTTATCTGAACTATACCACCCCCTTCCCTGCCCCTTGGCTAATCCCATTTCCTCATCCTCACTGTCTACCCCATTCTGTGTTGTTTCATCTTCTAAACATCTTATCCCCTAGCACAACAGCCACTCTTCTGCTGATGCATTGCTCCTAGAGGAAAAGACCCATGTAAAGCATTAAACTCCTTAATCTCCTATTGATCGGTGTAGTGAGTGACACAGGTATTATTTCATAAAATAGCCCCTTAGAGGTCCTTTGCTTAAACTTGTGAAGTATATCCTGAAATTATGTTTAAGAGACCTCCATTTCTCACCGTCATTGGTATCAATATGTACCAAGAACAATCTCAACCACATTTCATCCTACACCAGCTACCTTCTGCTTAGTGAGCAGCAAACCCTTCTCAAGAATGACTGTCTCCCTTTATGTTTCAACCTGCCTCTCCTGATCTCTAACTTGAGTTTAAAAAGAGGCTGCTTCTTCACTTCTGACAGACTGACACAGAGTTATGAACCCTAGAATTGTTTCTCCAGATGTGCAAACATATGGCATCTTGTGCAGTTAGCTAAACTGAGATTCATAGTAACACTCATTATCTCAGTTACTGCAAGTTAAAAAGGCAAGTAAATGTTTTGTTAATGCAAGAACAGTAAATTAATCAATAAATCTTTCTTGCCTTGTTTAATCTGATGTGTCTTAAATATGTGTTTAAATTCCCATAACTATCCTCACTGCTTCACTTAGATATAATGTTGCAGGATTCAAATGCTCCAAGCATCTATTCTGTTTATATAGCTGAAGACCGCTATCCCAGCAATCAAAAGAAATACATTCACTTTAGATACAGTCTGCACCACCTGAAAAACAGCTTTACCTCAATAATGCAGAATAAAAAAATAGTAATTCTAGTTAATGAACACAGAAATGTCCAACAACTTCTCTTTTTCACAAGGTAGAATCTCACATGATTCACTTCCTGTTTTATATAGCAGTAGGCCACTAATTACAACTCACCATTCAAAAATAACACTCCCCCTACTCCTGTCTCCTGACACACTTGGTGTACAAACATATAGGAATGTTGAGTTTTACTGTATACAACAGCTGTTAGAGTGTTGAATGATGTGGTATCCACCTGAAAATAATGTATTAAGTATATATATATATATATATATCTAGTATCTGTCACTGTCAGTCTCAGATTCAGTCCATGTCAATGATCACTTGCCTGTCCCTGCAAGTGATCATGTCCCTGTCCCTGTCTACAAAGAAATCACACCCACATTCCTTGCAATAGCAAGCCCCTTCTATGCCCGTCAGCTCTGCATATAGTTAATGTATAAATATAAGCAGTAGCTTTCTCTTTCTCTCCAAACTTGACAGTGTTGTTAGACAAAGAATCCTGAAACTGTAGAAGTATACTGCAATATATAAATAGATAAAATTCAATACCTTCTAAAACCCGATATTTTGTAAAGCAATAAACATCATTGAAATACACCCTACATGAGTAATATATGAGCAACAATAAACTTAAAATAAATAAAAAAGTTAATACGCAATACACAAATACTGGTAAACTACTGTCTCAATGAAAATGAGTAACACATAAATGAATAAGCTCTCTCGGTGCCAATTCTTGAATGTATATGAAATGGAATTGCATACAGCTGATGAATAAAACAGTACCTCCAAATTCTTATAATCTAATGATGAAATGATGATAGAAGATGTATAACGATGTCAAGTGGAAGGTAGATGACAATAATTTGTTGTTACTCATACAGGGATGCTTATGGAGTTGCTGTTACTATCCTCCCTGTCCTTGCCAGTAGCTTGACTGGCTTCAGGACAGCTAAGCACATGCACGTGATCTGGTGCATGCGCAATTGGTGGCAGTGACGTTGGTCGTCACACCGTCATCATCAACTGGTCGCCTGGCTTCCACTTAAGCCGGCGGGAACCGGGACTTGGTGCTCAGTTGTAGCTCGAGTCACGAGCGGTTCACTAGCCACATTGTGGTCCTGGCATCAGAACCCTCCAGTCCAGCCTGTAATCCTGCAGTCCAGCCTGTGCCCTCCAGCCCAGCCTGTATCCTCCAGCCCAGTCTGTGCCCTCCAGCCCAGCCTGTATCCTCCAGCCCAGTTTGTGCCCTCCAGCCCAGCCTGTATCCTCCAGCCCAGTCTCTGCTCTCCAGTCCAGCCTGTAATCCTGCAGTCCAGCCTGTGCCCTCCAGCCCAGCCTGTATCCTCCAGCCCAGTCTGTGCCCTCCAGCCCAGTCTGTATCCTCCAGCCCAGTCTGTGCCCTCCAGTCCAGCCTGTATCTTCCAGCCCAGCCTGTGTACTCCAGACCAGCCTGCATCCACCAGTCGCCCTCACTCTTATCTCTTCTCTGGATCTCGGCATACTTATTCCAGGCCCGCTTCTTTAACCTTGGACTAACCTTCAGGTACTGACCTCTGGCTTGTTATACTGGACTTGCACTATCTCAGCCTGCCCTGACCTCTGGCTTGTTATCCTGGACTTGCACTATCTCAGCCTGCCCTGACCTCTGGCTTGTTATCTTGGACTTGCACTATCTCAGCCTGCCCTGACCTCTGGCTTGTTATACTGGACTTGCATTACAGTTATCCTCTGATCTTTGGGCCTACTATTTCTACTTGATAGTTACCCTACATTCTGGGATTCCTACCTGCCTACTTTAGAGCATATAGCTTCCTGCTAACCTCTGTTTGGCTCCTTCCACCCAGAGATAGGCTTCAGCAAGCTAACAATCTCACAGTTGTACACATGAATGCCAGATTCCAATCAGATACACTGTCACTTGAGGTAAACAAAATCTGTATAGAAACAAAAACTCAGGGCACAAAACACTCAAACAGCATTATGTACTGTAAAAACTTAAGACCCAAGAATCTCATTTATAGTATTTGTCCAAATACCAAATCTACCAGACTCCTCCTGGTCCTTTAGTAAAAGTGCTTCCTGTGCTGTCTGATTCATTCTGTGGCATTATTTTCTCTCTTTACCTCTTCTTCTGTATGGTCCTCCTCCTCTAGTACTCTCAATAGTTTTTCTTCCTATGTCTCACAAAAAAGGATCAGTAGAATCCTGCAGTGCCTTTAAATACTGTCTTGTTATTAAAGGACAGTAACCAGCTCCAGGTATTGAGTGCAGCCCAAATAGCAGGATAAATGATAACACACAATAACGTGGATGCTGCGAGTTTGGGTTGAACGTCTGTGGGGTTTGGTTGAACTTCTGTGGGATTGGGTTGAAGCTCTGTTTAAAGAAGCAACATGAGAATCTCTTTCTTATATGAAGAACGGAGATGCTCATGTCACCCTTTTCAACACACTGACCTGCTTAATGCAGCTTCTAGCCTCACCATATTAATAATGCTGTATTTTAAAAGGATACCAACCTCATCAACTTACAGATCCCCTAACACTATCCCTCCAGGTTCCTCCCCATTAGTTTAGCCACACACCAGTCCATAATCAGTTATATATATGTCGAACACCTCCTTACTATTTCCCTAGTTCCTTCTTTAGATGATTGGACAACGTCAAAAAGTTAATTGCATAAAGCTTCAAAGCTCCGATGGAGTCCATGCTATAACCAGATGTCAGTCTAGCCAATTTGATCTTTCTAGAGGGCGAGCCTCCAAGTGACACCAGTAATTGTGAAATAAAGTAGTACTCCTTCCAATCAGACCAACATGACAGATGAGCCTCCAAAAAAAGCACTGGCACTCCAAAGGAGAATATAGCATTATGCATAAGCCCAATGCTCCATATAATGCAAGCTAGTGATAATACATGCAAAATAAAGATATGATAGACACATAGAATACCTTAAGTACAGATATAATACAAAAAATGAGCTGTACTCCCCAGTTCAAAAGCAGGGAAATAAACCCCCAATCAAAAGGATAACGTGGACTGAGTGTTTAACAATGAAATAGGTAAACAGGTAATCATTTCCCCATTAGAGAGAGCAGCAGACCTTCTGGGTTCTTATCGTGACACAGAGAAAAATGTTGAGAATTCAAAACCCTTGAAGATATTTCTCTATCATGGTGCCCATGCTCTGGTCTGTCACTCTCTGTGTGGTGAGCTTTCATTGGCTGAGCTTAGTTTGGCCCGCCCAGTATGGCCTTCTTATACCAGGCCTCTGGCACCTGTCAGGTTCCCTTTCGTGTTGTTCCTGTACCAGTGCTACTGTGTTGCTGTGATCCTACGTTCCTGTGTACCGACTTGGCCCACTTGACTACTCTTGCTGGTTCCTGCTCTGTGATTCGACCCGGCTTGTCTGACGTTCCTGCTCTGTGATTCGACCCGGCCTGGCTGACGTTCCTGCTCCGTGACCTGACCCAGCTTGTCTGACGTTCCTGCGCTGTGATTCGGCCATCGATCCTGATCCTATTCTCCGTGTCGCTTGGGCGACATTCATACTTCCGCAAGTGCTGGTCTAGCAGACTGAGTATTGTGGCCTCCAACCCACTGAGCCTTCCGTTAATTCTTGCAGAGCACTGTTGCCTCCGGTACACTGAGCCTTCTGTTACACTTGCAGAGCACTGTTGCCTCCGTTACACTGAGCCTCCGTTAACACTTGCAGAGCACTGTTGCCTCCGTTTACTCTGAGCCTTCCATTAACACTTGCAGAGCACGGTTGCCTCTGTTAACGCTGAGCCTTCCGTTTACACTTGCAGAGCACTGTTGCCTCTGTTAACACTGAGCCATCCGTTAACCCTTACAGAGCACTGTTGTGTCCGTTACCACACCGGTCGGGTGCTATTGGCTCTAAGTCCATCAGCTCTTGCAGTGTACAGTATTTCCGTTACCGCACCGGTCGGGTGCTATTGGCTCAAAGTCCATCAGCTCTTGCAGTGTACAGTATTTCCGTTACCGCACCGGTCGGGTGCTATTGGCTCTAAGTCCATCAGCTCTTGCAGTGTCAGTATTCCCGTTATTGCACTGGTCGGGTGCTATTGGCTCTAGTCCTTCAGCTCTTGCAATGTACAGTGATTCTGTTGCTGCACCGGTCGGGTGATCGTGCCTCACGGTAGTGCTAGCTCTAGCAGAGTATTGTGGTCTCCGTTTCTGCTCAGCACAGGGTAGAGTCTCAGTCTTGCATTACTAACTAGGTGCTTCCACCTTGCACCACAGTCTCTTGCTACGTTTACCATCATACTGGGCGTTGTCTAACACACCACATCAGAGACTGATTTCTTTCTATGAACTTTAACCCATGTTGTACTGAAATTGCCTGGATATGCCTGTCCTGTGACAGTATTTACTCTCTACCTTTGTATACTGGGCCTGAGAAGACATATGTACATGATTGATATTTTCCTATGATATTCTATAGCCCGTGGTGGGCATTCTAATTGTGTCTTTTTAATAAAACTGTGTTTTATTCTAACCTACTGTGTCTGAGTGTCGTACAAACCGTTACATTCTCTTATGTTGGACAAAGCATGTACATACATTTTGTGTAGTGCTACCCACATATTGTAGGCCGCACTCACACGCCAACAAGTATATCACATAACTAGAGCCACAGTTCATGAATTCTCTAATAGCAAATACTTCTGAAGTTGAAAAGGAGGAAAAAGTGTCTACTTTATGTGAAATAAAAGGACACGTTAGAAATCTTGGCTTCGAGCATTTGTAAGACCCCTTCAAAATATTAACTACTGAAAGTTTTTTACCTATAACTCTGATTTGAAAGTCTCTTTAGAGGCAAAATGGCTTGGGGTCAAAGTATTTTTAAGGGTATGGGCCCTCCTATACATTATCCTTGGGTGATCTAAAATGGATTCCTTGAAAAAGGGCTCACTCCTCAAAATATCCCAATGTTTTGCAAAGATTCGTGAGCTATCCACTGACCTATTATTAAAACATGTGATAAAAAGGTCCCATATCCCCAGATTTATTGTGAGAATATATAGGTTTAACATTTCTATCTTCTTCCACCTTTCTAGCTCTATTATAACAGTCCTTGATCAGACGCCTTGGATAAATTTGTCAACAAATCTTTGTCGTAATATTCTTGCTTGGTCATCATAGTCAAAAACATTCTATTCAACAAAATTGGCTACACGGGATGTTACGCAACCATTTATTGTGGTGGCAGCTTTCAAAATTGACATAGCTGTTCCTATAAACCATATTAAGATATGTCTGTGCAGCAATGTTGTCTGGGGCATCCAATTAATTTTAAGTCCAGAAATTGAATTAACGAAGGATGTGTTGTACTAGTAAATTTCAGGTCCCATGTATTCATATAGATGACTAAGTGGTTTATAGCCGAAGACTCCACTTTCCAAATAATAATCATATTGTCAATGAAATGATGATAGGACCAGGTATGCACCATATTGGTTAGTCCCACAGATGTTTTAGGACTAAAAAAAAAAAAACATAAAAGATTAACATAATTAGAAGCAAACGTGGTTCTCATCACCATTCCATTGACTTGTAAATAAAACTTATCATCAAACTCAAAAAAATTATTGGTCAAAATGAACTCAGTCATCTGAACCAAAAATTCAGTTTGCCAAACTAGCGTCAGATTACCTTGCAACAAAAAATGCTTAACAGTTTATTTCCCTCCCTTATGTGGAATATTAGAATGGCGTGCTGAGACATCTAAAGTCAAGCAGTAAAAATCATTCCTCCACATGAGACTAGATAAAAGAGATAGTAAATGCCACAAATCTTTTAGATAGGCTGGAAGGGCTGCTACATGTTTCTGTAGGTGGTGATCTATATATGATGACAGATTTGATGTTACCAAGTTTATTTCTGAGATAATAGGTCTCCCGGGTAGAGAATTCAGGGATTTGTGCACCTTCAGAAGGTGATGGTGTATAGGAACTCGTGGTTTATGAACATAAATATAATCCCTTTCTGATTTTAAAAGAAGTTAATCCATATAGGCCTGTTCAAATAATAAACTGAAGTGTTAGGTCTCCTTGCAAACCAACATAACATTTTTTACCATTTAGAATTCTATGTGCTTCATTTACATATTCATCCACGTTCTGAATAACAAGGCCTCCACTCTTGACAGCTCTTTGATTATAATTGTAGAATTATTTCTCAAACCCTCTAATGCTTTCGCTTCCTCTTTTGATAAATTACAATAAGACATATTTTTGGGGAGTTTTCTAGGGTCCTCCATCACCAATATTCCAAAAGTTTCTACAAAACTACTCCTGAAAATAGATAGGTTTAAAGCTAGTTTTGGGCTTCAGTCCAGATGAAACACGGCCATTCAGGAGGAATTCCTCATTCAAATGTATATATGGAACCAATTAATTGCCCTTCTCATAGATTATAGATCCATTGGTAACAATATATATTACACCTGGTCTACCTCTCAAAGATTTATTATAAAAGTACCTCTTTAGGCAGACAACAGGCATGTTTAGCTTATTGGTCATGAGTGGAGAATCTCCATGCTGTAGATTTCATAGACTGAGGGGTTCCTGAGCAGCTGCTACTATTACTACTACTACTACTACTACTACTGGAGCTAGATATTGCAAGAGTAGTAGATGTAGGTGTCAGATGTGCTCTACTTAGTATAGTAGTAGAAGCACTCATAGCTACGATTGTGTATACTGTGAACCTGTATTCTGCTTAGTCATCAATAATGTTTGTGTTTAGTGTGGGATTGGACTTAGAAGTGGCAATGCTACTTATGATTGCCAAGATGATGAATGTCTCTTTTTAAGTATGTTTCTCCAGAGACAGATGTTCCAGCTGATTTCTCAAAAACAAGCATATTCTCAGAAACAATCTTTTTTGGCCATATCATCATTGTTATCATTTCATAGAAACACAGAATTTGATGGCAGATAAGAACCATTCGGCAAATCTAGTTTGCCCATTTTTCCCACTGTAAAAATCTCAAACCTTATTTGGTCCTGTTGGAAGTGATATGCTTATATTTAGTGGAAATGTAAGGGTTACCTAGCTGCTGACACGACACACCTTCCAGCTCTGTCTAGGGGTATGCTATATGTAGGATGTAGTCCTTGGATAAAGTCAGGAGAAGTTTCTTCTTTCAATATGGATGCAGGTTTATTGGTACAGATGAAGTACAGAGAACACACTTCAGTACACAGGGTTACATCAGGAAGTCTCAAGGAAATGTAACACTAGATTAGTTAGCTGCTGTCCTTTTTATACTCAGATCTTGGACATCTTCTCTGTATGTCTCCACCCAGGCTGAGGGGCTGTTAGTTTACACACAATCAAAGATGTCTTTGATCTCAGGCCATCATCTAGCAAACTTCCTCAAGGTTCATTTCATGGCATGTAGATACCATCTGTCAAACCAGCCCTTGTTTGGTCAGTTGATGTGGGGATGACCTCCTGCCAAACAATTACCTATTCGGACAGCTGATATAAGCATGAGAAACAAATAGCTTTATGGCATGTAGATACCATCTGCTAAACAAGTCTTTGCTTGGGTTGCTGACAAGGGCGTGGTAAACAAAGAATGAAGGAAAACAATGGCTTGTCCCCCAAAGATCAGCTTAACCTGAAAGAGCCATCCCTATGATTGCAATAATATCAATGATGACCTGTACATTTATCAAATTATTACATAATTATAAAGTCCCATGTCCACAGGTCCTTTGTCATGTCTTATGTTCAGAACAGCTTTATGCCTATCCCATGCATGCTTAAATTCCTTCACTGTATTAACTTCTACTACTTCTGCTGGTAGGCTATCCCACGTATCCACTATAATCTCAGTGAAGTCAAACTTTCTTACATTATACCTAACCCTCTGCCCCTCTAGTTTTAGACTATGTCCTATTGTCCTAATATTTTACTTCTTTGAAATATACTTTGTTGACTCACTTCATGTATTTGAATGTTTCTATCATATACCCTCTCTTCTCTCCTCCAAACTATATATGTTCAGATCCTTTAGCCTATCCTGATATATCTTTTCCTGTAAACCCTTGACTATTTTAGTAGCCCTTCTCTGAATTTTCTCTGTAGTATCTATATCCTTCTGGAGATGAGGTCTCCAGAACTCTACACAATACACTAGGTGAGGGCTAATCAGAGATCTGCAGAGTGGCACGATCATTTCCCTTTTTCTTCAACTAATGCCCCTAGATATACAACACAGCACCCTGCTTGCATTCCCTTTCACTTTGTTAGATCGCCTCCCTACCTTTAAGTCATCAGAAATATTTACTCCCAAATCCCTTTCCTCTGTTTTCTCTGACAACATAGTATTCTTAATATTATATTCTGCCTTTCGATTTTTACATCCCAAGTGCATTCATTTACATTTATCAACATTAAACTGCAGCTGCCACACTCTTGTCCATTCTATCTAAATAATTTGTCATTTGGATTATTACCCCAGAAATGTCTACCCAGATCTTTGTCTCATCTGCAAAAAGGCATACCTTACCCTGAAAACCTTTTACAATATCACTAATAAAAATATTAAAAAGAATGAGCACTAGTACAGATCCCTGAGGTACCCCACTGATGACACAACCTTCATCTGAATATTCTCCATTTACTACAACCCTCTGTCTCCTGTCACTCAACCATTGTCTTATCCATTCAACTATTTTGTTATCCAGACCCAAACTCTTCAATTAATGAATTATCTATGAGGGACAGTGTCAAATGCTTTACTGAAATCTAGATAAGCCATATCTACTGCTCAGTGCAGTCATCAACGACAACACGTGTACAATTTGTGACAAGTCAGTGAAAAGGGGAAAGGAGTGAACGCATTTTGGCACAACTGCCCTCATAACACACATGATACACAGTCACAATGACATTTATGTGAAGAATTTTAAAGCCAAACCCCCACAAGAAACCGGGCACAAACGATACTGTACCCCCTGACTCTCCCAAAGGCCACAAGAGGCATGGTGTAATCCAAAGGTCAACAGACAACACCTGGCTCATAATCATGTTCTGATGCTAGAGTCTGGGCATGGGAAGACATAGCTACATCTTCTGGCAATCCATCTCGGTCATCGTTACCTCCCCTACTAGCCTAATTGTCATAGTGTTTGGTTACAGTTGTGGCAGTTGTTTGATGAGAGTGCAGATGTGCCCATTGTTCCCCTTCCCCTATTTCCTACACACACTGTGCACTTTGAAGTTACTGATGAGAGGCACAGTTCCTTCTGTTCTTAAGGGAAACATTTATTTTCTAGTGACACATCCATTATTTTGGAGGCGGGGCAGAAGGATACACATTTTTGGCTAACTTCTTTTCCCCACTTATACCTGAAGTGGTAGGAGCTGCTACTGCCTCAGGTGTTTCACTGGAGTTAGTAGTGGAAAGTGGAACCATGATCATCAACACCCATATCACTGCACAGCAGCAAGAACAGCAGTTGAAAATGCTGCACTGACACCGTGGCATTTGCCAATGGCCACTGGCCACTAACCAATATAACATGACCTGCTGGCACTAGGCCAGTTAGGTTTTTTATTTTTTCTCAGTGCTTGTGACGCTAACAAGCCCTATTGCCAAAAATGAACACTGATTCCTCAGGGCTTGTGATGTTAGCAAGCCTGAGTGCCAAAAATAATCACTGATTCCTCAGGCTTGTTGTGAATAGGGGTGGGTGAAAAGTGAGAAACATTTTCTGCGTGAATTTTTGTGAAAAACAGACGATTTTTCTCTTTTTTTCGCAAAAGTTTTCTCTTTTTCTCCAATGCAAAATTTTTCTCCTTTTCACCTATTCCAGCAAATTTTTCACCTATTTCAATACATTTTTCTCCTAGTCTAACACATTTTTCTTATATTCAAAACATTTTTCTCCTATTCCAACACATTTTTGGTTTATGTTTCCTATGGTGCAACATTTCCCAGCATAATATTACTTCTTCTGAGGGTTGTAGTGGAGAAATAAGTAGCTGAAATTTAAATTTGTGAGCCCTACAGCAGCACATACCTTGAAAAATGTGTTAGCATGCACAGTGCATTTGTTCTTTGCCCACAACACTAACTTCCTCCTTAAGTGACACTGGCACATATTCATGATGATGTCAAGTGACAGAAAAAATAAAGTATAACATACAATGTGGCAGACATGTATGGTAAGTTTGGTGAGGGACTGGAGTGGTATGAATGGTGGGACCTTGACAAACTGTATCTAACCCTAGAGGAGAGGGATCATCATCATTTATTGCACACCATGCAGCAATCACTTCTGATGTCAGTTTTTGAGCTACCACTTTACTCCCATGTCCCTGTCCTGCTCCACCTTCCTCCCTTGTGCATTTGCTGGACATTACTCAACTACTGTGTGTGTTTTTACTCTCTACATTACACAACTGATGGAGTGTGATGTCTTGCCTTAGCCCTCAACAAAATTCTTAATGTCGTCTGCTGTCTATCAAGTCTGTCTCAGTCACAGAATATTAGTTAGGCAGATGGTACAATTTTAAACCATTAACCCCCTGAGCACCAGTAGGGCACTCAGTGCACCGCAAAGCAACACACTGTGCACCCCCAGCACCCAAAAGGTCACAAAAAGTAAACAGAAAAACTGAACTGTCAATCCCATTCAACAACCCTCCAAAAAAGCAAGAAAGAAGAAACAAAACTCACAGCGCTAATTCACCATTTCCAGATATAAATTGAGAACCCAAGTGAATAAGTATAACTAGCAGAAATGAGGGAGCTCAGAAAGCTCTCTAAAGTTAGGCCAAAGCCTAAACAAAAATCCAAAGCAAACTAAATCTACATACAGATTAACCAAATGTGAACCCTGTGCAATGCATATATTATACCACTTTAATAAGTTTTAGATTTTCATTGCATAGTTTGGCCAAAATAGGTTCAAGCTTGCCCTCCGTGTCAAGGTACCCCAATTCCAGTTGAGTCTTATCTAATACACACAGTCATACCTATCTAAATTAAAAATACCCCTGAGGATTGTTTGTTTGACATATTTAAAAACAGCGATTTCTAATATCTTTATGATAAGATGCACCTTTTTCCAACTATAATGGCTTCCTGAGAGTGAGCATCAGGTCAAGAAGACTGGAGCTCCATCAGTCCCTTTTATAAGACCTATCTACCCACCCCCACAAATCACATGGGGTTTGCACATTGCCTTAATTACAAAAAAAGACAAAGGTCAGGAAAGCCCAAACACCATGCCCTTAAAAACCCCTCTGCAAGTGATAGCATGTGTGCAAATACATCTTAATTGTATAATATTTATAATAATGAAATTAATAAAAATGTTAATGAAAAAGAAGCTTGAATGAGAAGAAGAAAATGTGCAAAAGCAAGAAAGAAGAAAGAAAATATAATTTGCAGATATAAATTGAGAACCCAAGTGAATAAATATAGAGAGCAACAAGAAATGAAAAAAAAAACCCTCTCACAAAACACACTGGCCTGGATTCCATTAAAAGGAATAATGTTATCAATGTTTTATTGAACCATTAATCATTGAACTCTATGGAGTAATGTGTAGTAAAACACTTGAAAAATGTATCATTTGTAATGTAATCCATACCACAGCTTGAGAAATGTGTCAGATCTTACAGAACATTAAAGTCTGCATGGCTCTTGAACTTTACATATGGTAATATAAGGGTAAGTCCTAGATAACACGTGTTTATTTCTATATTTTATATTGTAAACATTGTCCTATATCATGCTGATGTACTCAGTCTTTGGTGACTACCATTGTTTCCACATTTTACAATGATATTTTGAATAACATTTGGTCACTAATTAAGATTTGCATTAAAATATGTTTTCTGGTTATGTTGTGATTTTAGATTTTTATTTAGTACTTGAAATGTATTTAAGAAAAAAATGAACTAACTTTAGTGGGAAATCAAGGAAATATAAACTTCATTTCGTAATGCTGCTTAGCTAGGCTACTTCCTCACAGTCATGTGCAAAAACCAAAAGGTTGGTATATTTAAAGATATCATATCCTTACAGGAAACCTCAGTATAACAATAGAGTCCTGTTGATTTCTACTCTCTCTCTCTTAGTAAAGATAAGTACTACATTTAATGGATATCTAGATCTTCAATGAAAAATAATATTTTTATCAAAATGAAAAAAATATTTCAAGGAATTATTTTTTTCTTCTTTTTTTTGTTTCTTTGGCACCTAAAAGCAGGTGAGTGTCTAATTTATTTTATTTTATATAGCTTAATAACCTATTGTCACCTTTTGTTGTTCTTAAAACTTTATGAAACAAGTTAAATGTTTATTTGTCATGCATATAATAAATAAAGTTGTTTTGTATTTACAACAGTATCAAATTTCCACTGCTTCCACAGGGATTTTAATTCCTAACATTGCATATTGTAGATCCAAGTAATGGTCAAGTCAAGTACTGTTGATGTGCCATGAATCTGAAAGTATTACACGCATCATGATCATGGAATATTGAGGTGAATTTCTGTTTTCATTAACCTCTTAAATTAATTGGGGTGGAGACCTCTGTGGCATCCAAATATGACTTTAATGACATGTTAAGTTTTCAATTTATATTGATTTTACTTCTTAACTGTCAGAGGGGTACTCAGTGATTTCAAATGACAAATCAGGATATATTTCTGTGTTAACCTGGAAATTGTGGTTAATAGATGTGGTTTCTTCTTGAATGTACAGATAAAAATATGTATTTCTCTAAAACTGTAGGTATTGCTTTAAATATCATTGCCATTTTCTTGGTAAATATTGTAAGTCTTTCTGTGTTTTATTGATGTCATATTTGTTGTTGTTGCATATGTTTTTCAAAGTAGTGTTCTGATATAACAGGAGACAATTAGTTTGTTTGATCAGCTAAGACAGTAAGAGTTTTTAGTCTAGACTGCATTTAACCAACTTAATTTAATCAACATAAGCAGATACTTTGGCTCTCGATAGATTGGAACTTGGGCAACTTAGGCTAAACTGCTGCTCTGTCTTCCATATATATATACATTTTTTAATCCTTTTGAAAATGAATCCACTGTTTTTTATGCTATGCAGTAGAGTGTATGACTGCCTTAACCCTTTAAGTGTCAGAGGGCACACTTTGCAGTTGTTGAGACTTTATTGCCAAGAACCCAAACACCTCTCTCTCTCTCTCTCTCTCTGTCTCTCAGATAGATAGATAGATAGATATAGATATAGATATAGATACACCATCATTATGTGGACAGGTAGCACTCTGATCTATACATAGTCATCCAAACAGAGGTTAAATGTCACTCAAAAGTGACAAAAGTTAAAAGAGAAAAATTAGAATCCTGGATGGAGTGTCATTTAACTTCTGTTTGAATCGCTCCATACATTAGATATTCAGGCGCCTAAGAATTTGAAGGGAAATGGCATGCATATTATGGAGGAATATCGATATAGATATAGAAAATCATGAAGATTAATAGGAAGAAATGATAGACAAAATATTTACAATGTCATATTTTTTTCTAATTCAGCTTTGCATCATTATTATTATTATTATTTTTAGTCACCAGTGGTGATAGAAGTGATCATAGCTATGGTAGACACTGGCAACTATTCATATTCCTACTCCTCAGTGCTCAGTATTATTACTATATGTGCCTGAGGCTTCTGTGTCTTGGGCATTCTTTAAAAGCTTGGTTTTCTACAAATAATAAGGCAGCATGCAAACTGACAATATCTTGGCAACTTTGCCATTCCACAGGTGTAGGATTATTTTTGTGAATTTTTTTTAATAAGTGTGGGTTGGCAGTATATAGCAGAAGATCTTGGTAACTTTATTGCTTTTACAACATGACTTGAAGAGGTGGTGAGTGTTTCAACAATGGCATGTGTAGGCACTCTATGACTCTTGTTGACGCCTACAACAAACACAGAGCCTACTATTCTGCAGCAGGTGCCATGGGTGTTATTTCAAATGAACAAAAATGAATCTTAACACTCTCTGACACATCAACATCACTTATATTATGTGCCCCCTGCTACTAATTGTGGTACCGCTGACATGTATTTAGTGTGCCTCCTAATAAGACCTGTTGTTGTGCATCAGGTGGGATCTCAATGAAAAAGTGCCTAGGAGTTTACCTTTTGGATCATGAATTAATTATCTCCATACTGTGGACTTCATAGACTGCTTGGTTACTAAGGGGCTGCTACTACTATTGGTGCATGATGTTGCTGCATTTGTACAAGTAAATATCTATGGTGCTGCACTTCCAACAGCAGGAGAGCCAATCAACTTAGCTAAGGTTGTGGATGTTGATAATCTGTGTTGCTACTGATTACTCAACCCAGAGATATTATCCAGGAGAGTTACTGCTAGAGGAGAGCAATTTCAATATCTCCCAAGCTAATTCTGCTGATCAGCACATATGTGTTGTCTCAACTATACTTGTGAGTAGATGTCTTACGGTGGTGGTGGTGTGGTGATCATTTAATCTGATGTAGTTACACTAGGAGTGGCCCCATTTTTCTTCTTTTGCTACATGATGCTGATAAGGACTGCATTTTTTTTAATCTTGACTTGTTCAGAGTCAGACTTTCTAATTGATTTCTTAAACAGTTTATAAACATGCACAGTGTTCCATTTCAGTGGTAGAAGACTGATCATTTGCCTTTCAGCTAATTTTATGGCCATGTCACCATCTCTCTCTCTCAACTTCATCTATATCTGTAGAAGAGGAGGATGGTGGAGGGATATATTCTGGATCAACATCATCATCAGTAATTTAGTCATACTCAGCATCACCCACCATTTCTCCCCAACTCTAGGTTTCTTGAAGGATCAAACTATTTATTTCTACTTTACCCTCACAGGAATTTGCGCAACATAGGTGTTTTGTCACTGTCAGATGCAGCGGTTTTCTTGAACTGATACACATTCTTCCATTATGCCATCAACCCTAGAATGTGACTCATTTCTGTCTTCAGTGTTCTTATATGGTTTATTAATATTACTAATGGAGGTGGGGGAATTTTGTTAATGGACTTTGACAAATAGCCTCCTCAGGAGGAAACGAATATTCTACATTTACTGCAGATGCTGCAGCAACTGTGGCTGCAATTAGTTTTTGGGCTACCACTTTACTAACATGTCCCTGCACTGATCCTACTCCTTTCACCCTCCCCCTGCTCCAGTACATTTTCTGGACATTATAAAACTCGTGTATACATTTATTGGATTATGCAAATTACAATGAGAATACATCCAATGGGGAAATAATAGATAAGTAAATAAGTAAATACATAAACTACAGTAGATACTAAGAGATATTGAGATGTAGCCTCAATTTGAACAAAGCTAAATCAAAATGGCAGAGGACATACATCAAAACAATGCACAATAGCAAAAGGTATATTCACAGATAAAATCCTAAATACAGCATTGAGTTAACCAAGGGCCCAGGGGAAGCTGAGAGGGGAGAGGAAGAGAAAAAAAAAGGAGGGGGAAGGTTAGGGGCAGATAGAGAAGAAGAAGGTACAAAAGGAAGGAGAAAGTAAGCAAGAACAGGGTAAAGGAGTCGACACCAGAATACCACAGATCCGCACCACAACCAAATTACTAATAAACTATGTAATCTAAGACTTAATTAGAAGTGAATAATAAAAAAAAAAGTTGTACATCCAAGGAAGGGCTCGATCAGGAGAGGAGGGGAGGAGGGCTTAAGAATGTTTCTTTTTATAATCCAGCCATTTAGACCATTTAGAATATAACAGAGGTATGGAATTCATAGAAATAGCATGACACAGTTCCATGTCTATGAAGTTGTCAACTTTCGAAAGCCATATAGAGAGAGGAGGTTGTTCAAAATAAAGGTAACACTGCTTTTGCTGCATTTAAGAGTATAAATATACTCATCCAGCCAGAGAACAAGAAAGAGGGATAGATGTTGTCAATAAAAAAATAAGCAGACTAGTAGATCAGATGGAATTCTGAACCTAAAGCTTTAAGAATATAGTTCAAGATTGAAGACCAACGCAATGAAATTATTGAACAGGACCACCAGATAAGGATCTTAGAACCAGTATGGGTATGGCATCTCCAACATTTAGCCAACACCACTGAATTAAATATATGTATGCACTGAAGAGTAAGATAGCATATAGATATTAATTTATAATTCAATTCCCTATTTTTAATATCTTTAAAAGTTCTAGAGTAGAAATGGAAGATGGAAGTCCATTGATGTAAATCTAGAGAAAAGCCTAATTCACCTTCCCAAAGATACAAACAATGTGGTTTGGAATAAGAATGCGTATTCAGTAATAACAAATGACAAAAAGAAACTGGATGAAAATGTAGAGGAGGGCAAGATAATGTATTTTCAAATAAAGAAAGATTCCTAGCCATCGGTCCTTTTTTCTCTTCTGAGTTCAACCAATATTTGATCTGGAGAAAAGAACACCAAGGAATACGAGTCTCCCCAAATGTATCCTGTAAAACATTGTGTGGTATAAAAGAGTTGTCATATGTTAAGGATTGAAGAGTATCTAGGGATTTCTCTTTCCATGAGGTTCCAGCCAGAAAATCAGGCTTACCAAAAATAGGTTTCAAAGGGGACAGGGAAGAGGCTAACGAGGTGATTCCATTGGCTCAAATCCATGACTGAATAATGTGGCTTAACATCGGGTGAGTCACTTTTAAGGATGACATGGTCGAAGTGCAGTACCAACAGAGCTGGAAGATGTCAACCTCACTTAGTAAATCATGGAGGGTGCCCATCCACCTCTTAGGGAAGGGTTGTGAAAAGTCAAAAAGCTTCGCTATAGACAACACGTTATAATATCTAAGTAGATCTGGAAAGGTAAATCCCTCTCTCTCAGTTGGTAGGGAAAGATTTGATGAACTAAGTCTAGGTTGTTTATGTGACCAGATAAAAGAAATAATGAGAGATTGAAGGAAGTCAATGAAGCGATGGGGGAGATGAATAGGTAATGTGGTAAAAATATAAAGGATATTGGGAAGGATTATCATCTTAACTAAGTTTATCTTACCTGTTTAAGATAAGAACAGAGGATCCCAGTTGTGAAGGTTGATATAGGAGGAGATAAATGAATGTTTGGTAAGGTAGGAAGATCTACAGAGATAGGTATACCAAGATAAGTTATAGAGGAGTCAGCCCATGTGAAGGGAAAGACCTTTTGAAGGGAATTAACAATTTTGTCAATTAGACCCATATCAATATTTTTTTATTTGGCAACTCATTTTTGCATTAGATAAGTAACTATATTTCTCAAGGATATTTATAATAGAGGGAATAGAAGAGCAGGGATTAGAGAGGAAATATAGGACATTGTATGCATAAGCTGCCACTTTCTAACAGTACTGACTGCAAACCCAGCCCCATGCTTGCACTGAAGTGTGGAAAAACAGTGTGAAGGTCTGGGTCATCGTTTGCAGCTTTTGTATCTAAAATAAACTTGTCTCCATTTCATAAAAGCAACACAGGAGATGGGGGTAACATGGCCCATACACTCTCTTCCAATACACTTTGTTTGTCGCACCTGCCTTTATAAGGTGGGCTTATAAACTAGGATGTGTCCACCTTCTTGAAATGCAGTCCCAATCTTTAGAGGTCTACCACATCCACTTCTATTAACTGCTTGGAGCCTGAATAATAACAATTTTCATTTACTTAAGTTATCTCATGGATCCCCACTTTTCAGCAAACACATATGCATTGGAAGTGCATCACCACTGGGTGACAGCTTCCAGAATGAGCACTGTATTCTCTTAGTGATAAGCCAATTTTGTGAGCGAGTCACCTCTCTTAGCATCGAGTGATATTATTCGCTTCAACTGTCGATCCAGCAGGTACAACCATAAATGAGTGATTGCAAAGAAGGGAGAGCAGGATACCTTAACCAGTGGCACACTCCAGTGGGAGGAAGTAATCTCAGTAGTCCAAAGACAGCTCAGCTGAGCACCCCAAAAAATAACAAACTATGAAGGGAATCCTAGCCCCAAGTAACTGTCAAGAGGAACAGAAACACAACTGAGGATGGCTGGATGGGAGGTCTTTTTGAAAATTTAATGTGATCTGCTGGTAGACTGAGATTCTCTCAGATGCATGCTGCTGTGAGACATGAAGAAAATGACTGTTCCCAAAATTTCATATTGATTTCCATTTCACTTTTAACATTTGATGCTTGACAATGCATTGGAAACATTTTCTAGCATTCATGGGGTTAAAATCCACATTTAAGTCTGCACACCATTTTAGTTATCCCCTATGGTGCACTTGGCATCAAGCAGACTTGCTCATCTTTTTCTTTCTGCAAGTCCCATTGGGCCTTATTCAGGAAGCTAAAGATGAGTAATTCTGGAGAAAACGTCTGTACGAAAGAGGAATTAAAATCGTTGTTGATGTAAACGATGCTTTAATTGTAGAGACCCGCTAAACATATTCTGAAGCAAAGCATGTTGGAGACTTCTCTAGCATTCATATGGTTACAAGAAAGTTTTAAATCAATGAAATTTGAGGGTTTTTTAATGTTTTCTGGTGCAGCTGGTTTGCCCCAGAATTGTACTACAAATCTTATACACAATGATAATATAATACACATTTCTGCATATTTTAATGTAAATAATTTTTGTAATATAAGGAACAAGATCAGCATTTTTTGTGTACTTAATAGTCTGACACATTCTTTGTTTTTTTAGCTGAAGAGATTGTAAAGCCATACATAAAAGGTACTGAGAATGATACTGTTGAAACTGAGCTGGGTATGTATCACTTTTTTTAAATTTTTTTTTTATTTTTACTGATAATATATGAAGTTGTACATAATGAAAGCCAGATGTTTTACAGAAAGACATAACATCAAACCCATCTTCACTATAAAGTATGTCTATGATCAAGTAATAATAATTTGCTAGGGCCAACACCAGTTGATAAACAAAGGAAATAATCAAACACTTTCCCTCCAGAATGAACCAGTACAACACTTTTAGAATAGCTTTTAAATAGTCAACGTAAATAGATAGCAATATAGTCAAACCCAGAGGAAAGCCCAAAGCTGCTGCTTCTTCAATGGTATCCTCAGTGGCACCGTCATATTCTAAAGCAGAAAAGGTGAGGGAAACAGAAGAGAGGAATCTGAGAGCAACCTCTGTAATGTAGAGACAGTATTCTATATGAAAATTTACTTACAAGAAATATTCATGAAAGAAGGGCCCAAAAAGACATAGATGCAAGGAAGAAAGAAAAGGCCCCTTCTGAGAGGAAAGCTTGATCTAGACCACTCTGTGTAATGTTCCAGTTGCCTCAACCTGCTTTTTCATTCTTGTTAAAACCCTAAATAAGGAAAGAAAACTAGAAATATTTGGGTCCTCTAAGGGCAATACTGCAATACACTAAGTATTCAAGAGAAACAGGCGTATAATCATAAAAACTTTGAAGATGAGATAAGTTCAAATAAGCATTATTTCCCAATGCGTTTCATGTGCCTTTGCATCACTTTGTCAGGGGATACGATATGGAAAATACACAATGCACAAATATATAGCCTTCACACATACCATTTTTCATTGATCCTCCAGTGTTCATACAGGCTGCGAGCCACAGTAAGGCCAGAAATGGAGAGTACCATGGCTCCCTTCAAGCCTCACTCCAGTTGCTAATGGTAACTTAAGATGCTGGATACTGAAAAACAATGATGGATCACTTACTTAAGACATGATTCTATGACATAGCGGTATTAACAATACTGAGCCTATAGTATTCATAGTATATATGAATGCTAAAATAAATTGCATTAAAGACTAATTTCATAATAGACAATAAACATCAATCCCTATCTGTATATTCTATAAAATAATTCGCTAGGATGTTTGTCACAATGCAGTCATGCACAGCAGAGACTGCACGCAAGACTGCATCATGTGGAGCAATGAGGTAGTGGGCTCTTAGCCCTTTGAGTGTGTTGCATATCCCTCTGATACTCAAAGGGTTAACATTACCCGGACCTTGGCCCGTGTACACAGGCTTTTACAGTAGCAGTGATATATTAAAGGTATTATACCTAATAGATAAAATGTATAATGTATAAAAAATAAACATAAAAAGATATGTTCAATTTATATGTATAAAATATACAACACATTTATGCTAAACATGTGACAAAGAAATAAAAAAGATAAATCTGGGTAATAATACCACCAATAAAATCAATAAGAGATGGCATTGAAAAATGATATGTACTAAGTCATTGTGTATTTCCAAATCTTATCCCCTGACAAAGTGATGCAAAGGAACACAAAATGAATTGGGAAATAAAGCTTATTTGAAGTTATCTCATCTTCAAAGTTTTTATGATTATAAGCCTGTTTCTTTTTTCCATCCGGTGAGTGGGGATTAGTCTGGGCCAATCAAATACTTAGTTATCCCAGTATTACCCTTAGAGGATCCACATGTCTCTGGTTTTCTTTCATTATTTAAGGTTTTAACAAGAAGGAAACAATGGGTGAAGGCAATTGGAACATCACACTGAGTGGTACAGATCAAGCTTTCCTCTCAGAAGGGACCACAGGTTGGCTATCTTCCTTACGTCTATATCTTTTTGGGGCATTTCACATAGCATTACGGAGGTTGCTCTCAGATTTTTGTGCTCTTCTGTTTCTCTCTCCTTTTCTGCACCAGTTAGTTAACAGTCAAGATTTCTAAATAATCTAAAGAGGCCTAAAATGCCACAGAATATAAATCACAAAATATGTGTACAAACAGTGTTGAAAAAGTATGAGAGCAAGGAAGAGAGAGGGCGAAGAGTCCCATGTGAGCAACCATCAAAGCTATCAAGAGAAGTACGAGTACATACACTGGAGGATTCTCAATTTCACATAGATTTAAATGGGGCTTTTAACCAACAAGGTAGTAAAAATTCTCAATAATATGAAAGGGAATTTTTATTGTCCTGTGTAGTGCAGTTCATTGACTTCTGTATTGGTCTCATTTTTTGCCTTCTGCATATGGCCCCATGACTTTTAACATCCAAGAATCATGTTTTTTAGTCACACAGCTCTCAGTGGTAGTCTCATTAGACACACACTGCATAGCTGATGAGGTACCTATTGCTTTCCACTATGCTGTTCTACATGCACCAGATAAAATACTCATACCACAATACGCATACTGAGAGTAGTTCTTCATATTAATGATATTCAGGAGGCCTTTTGGATTTGAAATTGCAGACTCTCTGCAAGTGTCCTGGTATGTGGATATAGTTACCTAGTTGCATGTGAATGTCTAGGTGTAGCTTGGATGTGTACAGTAAATTAGCAACTTATTAGGTATTTGTTTCATATTCTTTGCATGTTATGGATCTATAAAAAGAAGGGCATTGATTTTGTCTAATTTGTAGATGTCTCTTATAGTAAGTGTTTAATAGGTGCAGCTAAGAATTAGTTAAGAGATGATCAAGAATGATCAAGTGTGGAAAATAGATAAGTCTCACTTTTTTGTGATGAAAAAATTAAGTTGCATTCCCTAATTAGAGGTTATCTGTGTCCTTGGGTTCTTCCGATTTACAAATTCATTAGCCTCTTTGCCTTAGAGAGCAAGATTAAGGCAGTCTAGGCTCCAGTGAGCTCTAGTATTGTAAGATTATGGATCAGAAACATATTTTTCAAGCAGTGCCTTTGTACCACTTTTTAATGCACTTGTTGAACAGCATAGTGGTGTTGAAGTATCAGACTAAGAGACAGATTTTAGAAAATATCACCTTTATAAATTATATGCCCACTTTTTCAGGTGAACATTTTAGATGGTTCAGTGGAAGACTTATTGGATATTTAAATTGTAAACCATGACATCTAAGTGTTTAAATAAAGACATTGACTTATGGTGCTTGTAGAGCCTGGACTCCATAGTACCAGTAACTATTAGCCAATCCTAATCTTTGTTCAAGTGTATTATGTATTCTTATTGCTTACTCATTTCTACAACTAACAGATAAGATTCTCCCTGTAGACTAGATGTGCCAACTGGTTCTTAGCTGACATCAAATTCTATGTTTATGTATTCTAAAGGGTTAAAAAAACATTTTAAATAAATGTGGTAATTTGGGCAATTCTTATTTTTCCCCTATGGTGCAGCTAGTTTGTCTCTAAACTATTCCAGTCTTAAAATTATCACTGTAAACTATATCAAACTTTATATCTCCAGCATATAATCATCTATACATCACTTTAGAACAGAGGGGTATTTAATGACCATTGATAAATGTATATTACAAAATGGTGTTGGTGAAGTAGAATGCTCCTGATTACTATTATGACATGTTTCACGTGACGTGAGGTTGCATTTTCGTGTACAAACTTCTTTCAGATAAGGTGGTTTGTTTTATGTACACTTAGAAAATTTAATCATGAGTTTTTTGAAAGAGCACCATTTTAGTAACATTAACACCAGGAGAACCTGAAATTAAATATCTGAGCTTCAGGGCTCGCCTTACTAAGATAAATGTAACAGCATTTAGCCCTGGCATAAAATGGCATCACACTGAGTAGTTTTGCTATTCAAATAGAGGACATACTTTTATTATTAGTTATACATTTATGGGCTAGTGGAACCTCTAACCAATTTTCTGATAAAAAATTGGTAGTTTCACTTTTGACTGTAACAGATTGTTTTACAAGTCGACTAACTTTCCTCAATATTGTTGAGGCAACACGGCATGGACGTGAGTTAGATGTTTTTTCTACATTGGGACAAATGATCTGACTTCATATGATATCAGGACAGAGCAGGAAAAGTTTTGTCAGCTATGGAATGACCAGGATCAGGTGGCTGGAATGTAACAAAAAAGTGATATACATTGAACAGCTTCCCAACAGAAGTTACTCAGGCTAAAACAATAAATTACTTGCTAGTACTACTACTACTACTAAGGTTCTGCAGCTTGTTATCATTAGGAGTGAAGGGCGGGGTAATTAACAATATCCTCATATTACTAGTGACTGTGAGGAGGAAGACTCTAGGGCTGAACTTAATGTGGTTGTTGTTAGCAGTAGTAACAGTAATGGTGAAGAAGCCGGTGGGATCAGTGTTAGAGGAGTGGTAGGGGGTAGGGGAAGAATTTGAGAGCTTCCAGACTAGTGGTCAAGGGAGCCCACACCATTCCTCTGGCACTGGGAATCCCCTTCCCATCATGACAGTGTCCAGGTGGAACATGATCCTGAAGAAGCCATAACTGGTGGTGGATAGCAGGCGCAGCAATTATACTACCACCACCAGGAGCACATATCAGCTTCCTGTGCGTGATGCTAATGCTGCCAGTCTGTCATCTTCATGTCACCAAGAAATGGCAAATGTGACATTAGGGGACCCTCTGTCACATTGCTCGTCACCTCCTCCAACCAGCAGTGAGATGTCTGTAATAGAGCAGCAACAAGAGCACAGAGGGACTAGTGGTGGTGCGGATGATGAGGGTGGAAAAGCTGGCCTTTTTAGCCCAAACAGAGAAGGAATGGGAGACAGGGAAGATGATGGGCATCACCACCACCAACAACAGTGAGCTTTTGGAATTTGCAACTGCTCTAATTCCTGCTGCTGAGTTGCAAGGGCAGCAAGATGCTGAGGAGCTAGCTAGTGTGCCACAGACCACCATGGACACAGTGGGAATGGGGTCAACAAGTGATGCAGGACTAGGACAGCTTCCCCTTGCCAGCAGTGGCAATACTCCTGGTCCTAGTTGCAGTGCTGATTCTGAGGCAGTAGCAGCAATAGCAACAACATTATCCTCTGCCGCAGTCAGTAAAGGGGAATGTGGAGGACAAGAAGAAAAAAGTAATTCTTCTTCACCTGTTGCCTATCCCTTTCCCTATCCCCTGAAGCCATGGGTGTGGGACTAGTTTTCTCTTGGGGCAGGCACAGTACAGTCATCACCAATGGCACTGTGCACAATTTGTGACAGGTCAGTGAGAAGAGGAAAGGAGGGAACACACCATGAAACATAGACACCATAACGTTTATGTCAAACATGTTAAAGCCAAAGACGCACCACAGAAACTGAGCACTGCTGTTGCTGTACCCTCCTGACTCTACAGAAAGGCAATAAGAGGTGAGGCGGGGATCAAAGAGAAGGAGGAATATAGAAACCCAGGCAGAGATGGAAGTTCCATGACGAGCAAAACAATTAGCTCACCATCACTTTCTTCCTCTAGGGTAACTACATATTCTGTCAATCCACCTCATTCATTATTATCTCTCCCTCCAAATCTTAGCCACTCTGTAGACGTTAGGATGTGGCATTTCGTGTCCACCCATTGCACACTGTATTGTGCACTGACCACACATGCCAGTGTGGTGGAGGAGAATCGATACCAGGGCATCAAGCGTCATCTGAGGAAATTCCATCCCGCAGAATATTCTAAGATGGTGTCACAGTTTTTGATGAACACTCAGAACAGTTTGTAAGGTTAAAATAACTTTATTAGAGAAAAGTTCAAAGACATAAATAGGCCTATGGCCCATACAACAGAGTAGATATACAGACAAGTGAATATAACTGTATAGGCCAATATAGGAATTACATGTGATGAAAATGACAATCTCTAAACAGTAGAGGTCCTGGCTTGGATCAGGACAGTTGGTAGGATTGATAGGCAGCGGACTGACCAAAGGACCTAGATCGAGGTGGTCCAGAGGAGGGTGACTGACTCAACCCAGAGGAGTAAGGCGACTATGCTGGCACACCCAGGCGCCTGGGAGGCATGGAACCCAAGTAGTAAGGCAACACTACTGGCACAACCCAGATGCCTGGGCGGTATAGAAGCCAAGGATCAAGGCACCACTGACCCTGGCACCGGATGGTAACAGACCGAGACAACTCTCCCAGAATATCCCTAGAGCGCTAGGGGTGGATCGCAGCACAGCACGTATATTGGTGGAAACAACCAATGTCCCCTCTATGAGGATGGTACAACGTAACGCTGGCTCTTGAGCCGGAGGGCTACTGCAGCTGAGATAGGCAACACTCAACCTGGAACTTCCAGGTACACAAAGGGTCAATTGGGAATGCCCAGAGTACTGCAACTCCCAGAGGGAGTGAGCCCAGCGAGGTATGAGAGGTGGACACAGAGAGATCAGAGTAACACAGTCAGTGATAGAACACTGCACCTGTACTTCGCTTGTACACTCCGCTAAAGCGGTATGGAGAGAGACTAGGCACTAAGCCTAGCTAACGGTCGACAAGATACAGTGCCTCGCGGCGCAACCGAGTAACATACAGCAACCAATGAATGTAACGGAGGCAACAGCGAGGCCACAGTGGTAAGCTGGAGATGCACTGTACTAGACTCAAGGAAGTGCACAGGGCAACTGGTAGCCCAAGGGGTCAGATACAGAATCGGTACACTGACCAGCACCGAGTAACGGAAGCGGTGCAGCCAGATAGACTCGGTAATGGAAGTGGGTTCACAGCTAGGCCAGGTCAGCAATGGAGCGGGTTCTCAGCCAGATACAGTCAGTAACGGAAGCTGGTTCTCAGCCAGGCCAGGTCAGCAACGGAGCAGATTCTCAGCCAGATACAGTCGGTAACGGAAGCGGGTTCTCAGCCAGACCAGGTCAGCAACGGAGCGAGTACTCAGCCGGATACAGTTGGTAATGGGAACGGGTTCTCAGCCAGATGCAGTCAGTAATGGAAGCGGGTTCTCAGCCAGGCCAGTTCAGCAACGGAGCAGGGTCTCAAACGGATACAGTCAGCAACGGAGCAGAATCAGGAACGTCGTCAGGAAGGCCAGGTCATACACAGTAAACAATAACAGAACAGAATGAAGGAACAAATACACCACGAAAGGGCACCATCCTGAGGAAATGTCAGGGTATATAAAGGCCAGCACTGGGTGGTGACAAAAGGTGTTAGCCAATCAATAATCAGCAATGCAAACTAGCAGTCAGAATGTCACCGTCTGCTGCACAAAGCACAGGCACCGTGATAGATGGTGGCAGGGAGGGTTCATCATTACTATTAAACTGTCAGCAAATTGTCCTGTGTCCTTAGCAGGGTGTGGACAAGGGGTATAGTAACAGCAGAAGTATTTGGTTTCTGCTGTCATGGTGTTTGGATACAGTTGTGCCCCCAGGTGTTATTTACCACACACATTGAGCATATTGCAGTTGCTGATGAGAGGCACAGTTTCTGCTCTCAAGGGAAAGCATTTCTATTCTAATAACAACACACCCGTGATTTTGGAGGAGGGGCAGATGGAGAAGAATTATTGACCAACTTCTTCTTTTCTCCACATATACTGTGGGCTACTTATTGTACTGCTACTGTCTCAGGTGCATCACTGGAGCTAGTTGTGGCAAGTGGAACGTTCATCATCCATCACCCATATTACTGCTGTTGTTCATCCCATTCCCTTTCATCTGCCTGATAATCATTCTGCTTAAACAACTTAGCAGCAAGAACAGCAGTCGCAAGTTCAGCATCTACATCAGGGCATTTGACAATAGTCAGTGGCCAGTGAACAACAGGATATGACCTGCTGGCACTAGGCCAGTAGAGCATTTTTTTTTCTCAGGGCTTGTGCGTTAACAAAAAAAAAAAATAAAAATAAAAATATAGTCCTAAAAAAAAAAAAAAAAAAAAAAGCTATTTTTGGGTGTTTGTTTCAAACAAGCTTAAGTCCTACAAATCAATGTTTCCTTAGGGCCTGTGCCAAATAAGCCTACGTCCTACAAATCAATGTTTCCTCAGTGCTTGGGCCTCTAACAGAAAATCTAACAAATCATCCTTTACAAAATAGATCAAGTATCAGTCTACCCCAGTGGCAGCTTATGTCAGAGGGTTCCTGTCTCTATCACTTTACATACAAATTTCTTATTTTATTTTATTTATTTATTATTTTATTAACTGTCCCCCCCAATGCCAGTCAAGAACCCCCCAAAAAACAAATTCCCTGTTCAACTGATTAATTCCCCAGACTCCACCCACCAACACAGGCACCAGCCTCAGACCCCTTTTATACCATGTGTTATGAGGGTTTTTTAATTGTATTTAGGAATTATTTTTTTATTAACTTAACTGACCCCTCCCAATCCCAGTAAACAAACCCCCAAAAAACATTTGCTGTTCAAATTATTCTTTCTCCACACACCATCAACACAGGCACCCTCATGTTCCTTTTATACTATGCCTCTGGGAAATAAAATAATATTTGTTATGTGTTGTGAGTAATTTCAGTGTTCCCATTAATTTCAACGGAATGAGCTAGGCAAAAAAAGTGGAAAACGGCACTTTTCACAGGAAATTATTCAACCAAGTGGAAAATGACATTATTTGCCAATTTCAGTTTGAAGCGAAAATTTTCACCTATCCCTAGTTTTAAAGGGTTAAAACCCCATTTAAATTAAAGTGGGAATTTGGGGAAATCTAATTTCTCCCCTATGGTAAAGTTGGCTTCTCCCAGAACCACTTCAGGGCCTAGATTCCCTAAAGTTCGAAGAGGGCTGGAAATGTTGATGTTCTGTCAGATCAGTGTCAAAGGCAAAGTATTCACAAAAGTGTCTTTGACATCACCATCAGTTCAACAAAAATCTGCCCACATTGACATCCATCCAACAGTTTTATCAATTTTCAATCATCACATCGACAATGGCATATTTTAATATGGAAATTAAGCATAATTACTTATTTCTATATGTAAATTCCGGATAATAAGCCAGTATCATGTGCAAGGGCATGTGTTGATATGCCTATATGGCACTTCAACACATTCACTAAATGTCCTTTCTGAGGCTGATGAAGTTGGGAATTGGAAATATCCCTGTACTTTCCTACGCAGTAAAAGCCCTCAATCACAAGTAGGGAGAGTTGTGAACTGTTGTCAGTGTGGAAGGGATTTCCTCCCTCACACATCATCAATACTATGACAGTCCTGAAGTCTAAGAGCATTCTCTCTGCTGCCCCAGTAGGGGAGTGGAGAGAATGCTTTCTGCACAATGGACAGCATCACTCTCTTATCCATACATATTTCATACATGTTGTACACTCCCAAGCAAACAAGGCTGGGGTCAGGTAGCGTCCATGGAGATTTGTGGCTACCACTTTCCCCCCAGCCTTGTTCCTTTGTCCACTGGTAGCCACAGATTCCTATGTACACTGTCTTACCCTCTCCAGCTATTTCCCCTTGCCTACTGCTAGCCACAAATTCCCATGGGCACTACCTGGGAAGAAGGCTTAGGGTGTCAGTCAGTGTATGTGGGCTAACGCACAACAGTGATGTTCCCCCACAATATGCATATTCAACATTCAGCCCCACAGCACACTGCCTAAACCCCAGCCTTGTTCCCTTGGGAGTATACAATATGTATGAAATAAATATAATACAGAGATTTGGGGATACTTGTGTAGTGCTTGGTGTACTTTTTTAACCTTTTGAGTGCCACAGGAGTGAGCAGTGCACATCTCTATGGCATTAAAGGGATAAGGAATTGTTGCTGTCCATAGTGCTGAAAGCATTCTCTCCACTCCCCTACTGGAGCAGTAGAGACAATGCTCTTAGACTTCAGGATTGTCATAGTGTTGGTGATGTGTGAAGTGAGGCATCCCTTGCACATCATCAGCACTTTTCAAGGGGAAAGTGCCATTATTTGCCGATTTCAGTTTGAAGAGAACATTTTCAACCATCCCTAGCTGCAAGGGCAGCAGGATGCTGAGGAAAAGGCTAGTGTGCCACAGACCACTGTGGAAACAGTGGGAATGGTGTCAACAACTGAGGAGGGACTAGGACAGGTTCCACTTGCCAGCAGAAGCAAAAATACTCCTTGTCATAGTTGCAGTGCTAATTCTGAGGCAGTAGCAGCAACATCAGCAACATCATCCTCTGCCCCAGCCAGTGAAGGGAACGTGGAGGAGAAGAAGAAAGAAGCCATTCTTTTCCACCTTTTCCCTCCCCCTTGAAGTCATGGGCATGGGACTATTTTTCTCTTGGGGCAGGCACAGTGCAGTCATCAACAATAGCACTGTGCACAATTTTTGACAAGTCAGTAAAAAGGTGAAAGGAGGGAATGCACCTTGGCACAACCGCCCCGATAAAACAATGAAACACAGACACCATGACATTTATGTAAAAAATGTTAAAGCCAAATGCCCACCACGGAAATCAAGCACCGCTGTTGCTGTACTCCCTAACTCTCCAGAAAGGCAACAAGAGGCGATATGGAGATCAAAGAGGAGGAAGAATAGAAAAACCCAACCAGAGGCTGGAAGTTCCAAGACAAGCTAAACAACTAGCTTGCCATCACCTTCTTGCTCTAGAGTAACTACATCTTCTGCCAATCTGCCTCATCCATTATTACCTCCCCCGACAAGTGATAGGCACTCTGTAGATGTTAGAATGTGGCAGTTCATGTCCACCCATTGCACACTGTGTGGTGCACTAACCACACATGGCAGTGTGGTGGAGGAGAATCACAAACAGGACATTAACCCCTTAACGACCCTTGACGGTCATAGTACGTCAAGGGTCGATTTGACATAACGACCGATGACGTACTATGACCGTCATCGAGTTCCGGGCTTCCCCCGCGGCTGCACGCCGTTCGGGGAGTCCGGAACCCAACGGAGCAATAAAAAAAAATTGCTCCGTGGTCGTCTAGTGACTTCCGGTTCCGTATTCCCCGGTCGTTAAGGGGTTAAGTGGCATCTGAGGAAATACCATCCCGCAGAATATGCTAAGCTGGTGGTAGAGAGGGTTCATCATTACTATTAAACTGTCAGCAAGTTGTCATGTGCCCTTAGTGGGGTGTGGATAAGGGGCATAATGACTAGGGGTTTGACAAAAGTTTTCACCATGTTCCCTCGAGAAATCCAGTGAAAACCACATAATTGTCTGCTTCTTCTCAGGAAAATCTGCATTTTTGCATTTTTGATCCAATAGCCAAAATTCCCCACCAATTTTCCAGTAGCTAGAAAGTTTCTGCCCATTGATTTAAGTGATTTTCACCTTTCGCTATAAAAACATGACATATTTGCAGAAGTGAAATACAATAGAAACATCTACAGAGCTGGGTAGATGTGCTGTGCTGTTCTGCTATTATTTTGAGGCAAAATTGAGGCAAGAGAGACTCCTGGTGACTGCTATCGCTATAAGCAGGCTTAAAACTAATAGCAAGAGAAACTGGAAAGATCCTTATGTGTCCACTGAGTCTGAGGAGGAGGAAGTGAGCACTACAAAACCAATGCTGTCCAGTCCCTGGGGAATTTAATAGGAAGGGAAGGAGAAAAGGGAATGGGAAGGGAGGGAGAAAAAGGAATGGAGAAAAAGGAATGTGTAGGGAGGGAGAAAAGGGTAGTACTAGTGAGAGTAGGACAGGCCAGCTGATTGTGCCTGCTGCTGGATGTGTTTCCCCTGCTGCCACCACTGCTGTACCTGCTGCGACTAGTGCTGTACCTGTTGACAGACGTGCTGCCTCTGCTGCCACTAATGCTGCACCTGCTGCCACTAGTGCTGTACCTGCTGCCAGACGTGCTGCCCCTGCTGCCACTAGTGCTGTACCTGCTGCCACTAGTGCTGTGCCTGCTGTCAGATGTTCTGCCCATGCTACTGCTACCACCATTGCTGTGCCTGCTGTCAGACATACTGCCCTTGCTGCCACCAGTGCTGTGCCTGCTGCCAGTGCTGAACCTGCTGCCACCAGTACTGTGCCTGTTGTCAGACATGCTGCCGCTGCTGCCACTAGTGCTTTGCCTGCTGTCAGACATGCTGCCCCTTCTGCCGCCAGTCCTGAACCTGCTGCTAGTGTGTCTTGTAATACTCAGGAGTGGGGAAGGGGAAGATGATGCCAAGTGTGACAGCAAGGGGCCTAAGTCACACTTGCCATCCCCAAGCACTCCTGCCAGTGCTAGTACTACTACTAATGTCCTGCAGCTTGTTACCATTAGGAGTGAAGGAGGGGTTAATCAACAATATTCTCATAATACTAGTGACTGTGAGGAGGAAGACTTTGAGACTGTTTGGTGTTAGTATTAGTAGCAGTAATGGTGAAGCAGCCGGAGTGGTAGAGGAACAATTCAGAGTGTCCAAGCAGTCAACGGAGCCCACACCATTCCTCTGACCCTGGGAGTCCTCCCCTTTCCTTCACTAAAGTGTCCAAGTGGAACATGACTCTGATACTCCTGCCTGTGCCTGCCTATACTGCTGCCAGTCTGCCTTCTTCAGGTCAAAAATAAATGTCAAGTGTGACATTAGGGGACTGTCTGTCACATTGCTAGTCATCTCATTCAAGTAGCAGTGAGATGCCTGTAATAGAGCAGCAGCAGCAGCATGTAGGAACTAGTGGTAACCAGGGGAGGGCTGGCCTGGGGGGCACGGGGGCAATTGCCCCCTGGGCCAGTCATATGTCTGGGCTGGTGGGCCACTCCCTCTTTTTTCTGCAAATGTAGCTACAGTAGTGATACCACAGAGCTTACAATTGAAATGGAGCTACAATCTAAGTGGAACTACATTAGTAGCATAACCCATTTCTCTTGTAAGTTATATGGTATCATTAGTGCAGCTTTACTTAAATTGTAGTTGCACCAGTGTCACCCCATTTCAGTTGTAAGCTCTGTGGTATTGCTCGCTTTACTTCACAACACTAACCCTTTGAGTGACAGAGGGGTACTCTGGCACTCAAAGGGTTAATGGCAATTTTAAAATTAACAAAAGAGGGTGGGCTTGGACAGAGGGCTGGAACGATAGTAAAATCGGGCCACTTGATTGTAGCTGCCCTCCAGGCCACAAATTGCCAGCCCTCCCCTGGTGGTAACATACATAGTAACATGGTAAATTACGTTGAATAAAGACACAAGTTCATCAAATTCAACCTTTACCTCATACCCTAGTGAAATGAGAATTGTATAGCTATCCTGCTACTAAATAAGTTAGTCATTTATCAGACCTTCCTGATTTGCTTACTAATATTCAGTATAGCCCTGTGTGTTCTCTTTTGCAAGAATTGTATCTAATCTTCATCTGATGATGATGCTGCAGAAGTTCTG
This sequence comes from Rhinophrynus dorsalis, assembly GCA_037306005.1. NCBI lineage: Eukaryota > Metazoa > Chordata > Amphibia > Anura > Rhinophrynidae > Rhinophrynus > Rhinophrynus dorsalis. The sequence goes on from CM074719.1 coordinate 379,419,009, forward strand.
GTGGAAGAGACATTGATGGCCTTTTTAGTAGAAACCGAGTAGGAATGGGAGACAGGGATGAGGATGGGCATCACCACCATCTTTAGCAGTGAGCTTTTGGAATTTGAGGAATTTGCAACTGCTCTAATTCCTGCTGCTGCTGAGATGCAGGGGTAGCAGGATGCTGAGGAGCAAGCTAGTGTGCCACAGACCACCGTGGACACAGTGGGAATGGGGTCAACAAGTTATTCAGGACTAGTACAGGTTCCACTTGCCAGCGCCAGCAATACTCCTGGTCCTATCTGCAGTGCTGAATCTGAGGTAGTAGCAGCAACAGCAGCAACATTATCCACTGCCACAAACAGTGAAGGGAAATGTGGAGAACAATGTTCCTTCCCCCTGAAGCCATGGGTGTGGGACTATTTTTCTCTTGGGGCATGCATGGTGCAGTCACTGTGCACAATTTGTGACAAGTCAGTGAGAAGAGAAAAGGAGGGAACACACCTTGGCACAAATACCCTGATATAACACATGAAACTCAGACATCATTACATTTATGTCAAACATGTTAAAGCCAAACACCCACCACAGAACTCAAGCACCACTGTTGTTGTTCTTCTCCACCCATTGCACACTGTGAGGAGAATCGATACCAGTCAGGTGTGTGTATTCCCCATTGGCCGCCTGTTTAATGCCCGCCTAGCACTGCCTATTTAAACCAGCCTGAGGCACCCTTTGGTTGCCCTTTCGTGGTGTCTTTGTACCTGCAGTCACCTGTCTGATGTTTCCTTGGGCCTGTGGATCTGCTACCAGTGTCAGCGTTTCTCTACTGTCAGAGCTGCTGCTGCATGGTTCCTGTCCTCGTTCCAGATCTGGTTGTTTATTGTTCCTTATCCTGCTTCTGCTCCGGTCCTGGTGTTGTTCCTGCTTCCATTCCTGACCCGGTTGACCGTCCTGCCGTTCCCGTGGTTGTCCAGGAGGGCAACCTGTTCCTGTGCTGTATCCTGATTCACTCGTCTGGCTGCCTGTCGCCTGGGCGACATTTTCATCTTGTGGTTTACTCCATTACCGGTTGCTGATCCCGTTGCATAGAACTGGTTGGGCGTTCCATTTGCTCCAGTACGCGGTACTGGTTTACTCCATATACCAGTTGCTGATCCCGTTGCACTAGAACCGGTTGGGCGTTCCATTTGCTCCAGTACGCGGTACTGGTTTACTCCATATACCGGTTGCTGATCCGATTGCATAGAACCGGTTGGGCGTTCCATTTGCTCCACTATGCAGTACTGGTTTACTCCTTCTACCGGTTGCTGATCCCATTGCATGGAACCAGTTTGGCATTCCATTTGCTCCAGTACACGGTACTGGTTTACTCCATACACCAGTTGCTGATCCCGTTACATAGAACCGGTTGGGCCTTCCATTTGCTCCAGTACGCGGTACTGGTTTACTCCATATACCGGTTGCTGATCCCATTGCATAGAACCGGTTGGGCGTTCCATTTGCATCAGTACACGGTACTGGTTTACTCCATACACCGGTTGCTGATCCCGTTACATAGAACCAGTTGGGCTTTCCATTTGCTCCAGTACGCGGTACTGGTTTACTCTAATTACCGGTTGCTGATCCCGATGCATGAACCGGTGGGGCGTACCATTTGCTACAGTACTCGGTACTAGTTTACTCCAACTCCCAGTTGTTGAGTCCATTGCACAGAACCGGTTGGGCTTTCCTTTGCTCCAGTACACGGCTCCAGTACACGGCTCCAGCAGCTGATCCGATTGCATAGAACCGGTTGGGCGTTCCATTTGCTCCACTATGCAGTACTGGTTTACTCCTTCTACCGGTTGCTGATCCCATTGCATGGAACCAGTTTGGCATTCCATTTGCTCCAGTACACGGTACTGGTTTACTCCATACACCAGTTGCTGATCCCGTTACATAGAACCGGTTGGGCCTTCCATTTGCTCCAGTACGCGGTACTGGTTTACTCCATATACCGGTTGCTGATCCCATTGCATAGAACCGGTTGGGCGTTCCATTTGCATCAGTACACGGTACTGGTTTACTCCATACACCGGTTGCTGATCCCGTTACATAGAACCAGTTGGGCTTTCCATTTGCTCCAGTACGCGGTACTGGTTTACTCTAATTACCGGTTGCTGATCCCGATGCATGAACCGGTGGGGCGTACCATTTGCTACAGTACTCGGTACTAGTTTACTCCAACTCCCAGTTGTTGAGTCCATTGCACAGAACCGGTTGGGCTTTCCTTTGCTCCAGTACACGGTGCTGGTTTACTCTACTTGCCGGTTGCTGACCCGTTGCTGGTACCGGTTGGGCATTCCATTGCTCCAGTACGTGGTACTGGTTTACTCCACACACCGGTTGTATATTCCGTTGCATAGAACTGGTTGGGTTATTTCACTGTCATTACTTGTGATTGGTTTGCTCCACTCTCCTCTCTGGGCTGTTGCCTTACCATCTCAGCCTTAGTAGAGCTGTCCTCATATTCCTACAGGCTGCCTTGCCCGGTATATTGGCAGGGCCAGTAGAGCCTATTTACATTCTGTTGTACCATCTTACTGGCTGCCTTGCCAGGTATATTGGCAAGGCTGGTAGAGCCTAATTACATTCTGTTGTACCATCTTATTGGCTGCCTTGCCCGGTATATTGGCAAGGCTGGTAGAGCCTATTTACATTCTATTGTACCATCTTACTGGCTGCCTTGCCTGGTATATTGGCAAGGCCGGTAGAGCCTTACTACTGTATCTTGCTACTATTGTTTGCACCCAGATTGTGTATTGGCATATGTGTATGTACTGGACCCGTGGGGGTTCCCATTAAACTTTTCAATAAAGTTTGATTTTTATCTTACTCTGTGTCTGAGAGTCATAACAAACCGGGACAGTATGAAAGGGCCATGACCTCAGACAATAAGAGTGAAGGTAACGCACAGAACATCCATTGGTGGATGGATGTACATGAGCAGCGTTTGAATCAGTTGGCATTGGCCATACAAACTATTCTGGAGCGTACAGTACTTACTGATTAGTCTGTTTCAAGTCTGGTGGTCTCCCCAGTTTCGACACCGGAGAATGATACTATTAACTCTTTGGCTGCAGTTAAAGGGCTATCTGCTTCCGCACCATTGCCACTCAGATATGATGGCGAACCCAGTTAGTGCAGAGGTAGGTTGGAATAATGAGGCGCTGTTGGCTGCCTTTGCTCAAGGCCTGGATGATTATATCAAAGATGAAATTGCAGCCAGGGAGCTACCTAATGATTTGGAAGAATATATTGATTATGTTATCCTAATTGACACTCGGATCCGGGACGGGCTTATGGCTAAAGACCGTAAGGGACGGTCAAAAAGCACTGGTCCTAGCAGTTCATTTTGCCCACCAACCCACCCCTCATTGCCTATACCCAATGACCATGCACGGGAACCTGGTGAATCTATGCAAGTAGGGCTTACCAGGCTAACCAAAGAAGAACGAGCACTTTGCTGGAGGCAGGGGTTATGTTTATACTGTGGCAAATCTGGGCACTTGCTATGTAATTGTCCTATTCGTCTGGGAAACGAACACACCTAGGGTACCTTGGGGGACAGGCCCTAGGTGGTGTTCATCCGTCCCCAGGTTTGAGCATACAAAAACCCACCGTCCAGGTGGTACTTTCATGGGCAGATTGCTCGGTGGAGGTTCTGGCCCTGATTAACTCCGGTGCTGCTGGCTATTTCATGGATAATGCCTTTGCTGATCGGCATAAGATCCCGTTGGTTAAGAGAGAAGCTCCTCTGGCTATCGAGGCTATTGATTTCAGACCACTGCAGCCTGCCCAGGTGACCTTTGAAACAATGTCACTTCCCATGACTATTGGGGCATTACACAAAGAGGAACAACAGTTTCAGATAATCAATTCTCCTCACCATGTGGTTATTTTGGGGTTTCCTTGGTTGCAATTACACAATCCCCAGTTTGATTGGCAAAAGTGTGAGATTTCTGCCTGGTCCCAATATTGTATGGAGCATTGTGTGTCTCTTCCGGTAAAGATCTTGTGTACCTCCTCTTCATTGCCAGATGAGTACCAACAATTCAGTGATATGTTCAGCAAAGGGGAGGCTGGCACCTTGCCTCAGCATAGACTCTATGATTGCGCCATTGAGCTGCCCCAGGGGGTGGTGCTCCCTAGGGGTCGTACTTATCCTTTGTCTTGTGAAGAGAATCAAGCTATGGAAGAATATATTTCAGATGCCCTCAAGAGAGGGATAATCAGGAAATCCACCTCACCAGCAGGGGCTGGGTTCTTTTTTGTGAAAAAGAAAAGTGTCGAATTAAGACCATGCATTGACTACCATGGCCTAAATAAGGTGATGCCTAAGAATGCGTATCCGACACAACTCATCACCGAACTATTTGACAGACTAAAGGGTTCCTCAATTTTCACAAAATTGGATCTACAGGCAGCTTATAACCTGGTTCGATTCAGAGCTGGTGATGAGTGGAAAACGGCTTTTAACATTAGATCCAGACACTATGAATATCTAGTAATGCTGTTTGTCTCTGTGATGCACCTGCAGTGTTCCAAGAACTAATTAATGACATCCTCAGGGATATGTTGCAGTCCTGTGTGGTGGTCTACCTGGACGATATACTTATTCACTCTAATGACTTGTCACAACACATCAGGGATGTGTCAGAAGTATTACTCCGCCTACGTAAGAACAAATTATATTGTAAATTGGAAAAATGCAAGTTTCATAGATCCAGTGTGCCATTTTTGGGGTTTGTGATTGGCAAGGAAGGTATTGCCATGGATCAGAAGAAACTTGCGGCTGTTTTGCAATGGCCACGGCCTAAAGGTTTAAAAGCTATTCAGCGATTTCTGGACTTTGCCAATTATTATAGGAAATTTATCAAGAACTTTTCCTCGATTGTTAAACCATTGTCTGACTTGACTCATAAGGGCGCTAATCCATCCCAATGGTCTGAGGCAGCCTAATCCACTTTTGAGACATTGAAATCCGCTTTTGCAGCTGCTCCAGTATTATCCCACCCCAACCCAGCCCTTCTGTTTACGTTGGAGGTCGATGCCTCAGAAATCGGGGTTGGGGCAGTACTTTCCCAAAGACCAGAAAAGGGCAGTACACTCAGACCTTGTGGATTTTTCTCAAAGAAACTGTCGGTTTCCCAGAGCCATTATGAGATAGGTGAGAATTACTGGCTATCATTCTCGCTCTTAAGGAGTGGCGTCACTTATTGGAAGGTACCAGAAATCCTGTATTAATTCTCACAGACCATAAAAACCTGACTTATCTATCAGAAGCTAAAAGATTGTCTTCTCGTCAGGCCAGATGGGCACTGTTCCTTTCCTGATTTAACTTCATTGTCTCTTACTTGCCGGGCTCCAAGAACGTTAGGGCCGATGCCCTGTCGAGACAATTTGAGCCTGAGGCCAACAGGATCGAGGTCCCAGCACCTATCATACAGCCTGATTGTATATTGGCAACTTTATGCACCAGTATCACTTCGCCACTGGGGGAAGAAATATCGGCCACCCAGGCTACTGCCCCTCCAGACACCCCAGTGGGCAAGTGTTATGTGGACGAGCCATTCCGCACTAGACTACTTGAAACTTACCACTCCTCTAAGGCTGCTGGGCATATTGCTAGGGATCAATTGATATGGTCTCTCTCGCAAGTGTTCTGGTGGCCCTCCTTGAGAGCAGATTGTGCTGCATTTACCCATGCCTGTGCCACCTGTGCCCGTGCCAAGACCCCTAGACACCTCCATGTGGGCCTACTTCAACCAGTGCCCAACGGTGAACGCCCCTGGTCCCACGTTTCTATTGAAAAACAACTTACCATTGGTCAGCACTCACCTCATCACCACACCTACACAACGCCCTATCAAGTACTTAAAGGGACAACTCAACACACTCACTTGTGGCTTGTTTTCCACTCAGGGAGGGAGAGATAGAGAGAGATAGAGAAAGAAAGAGCGCAATCAGTATGTTGGGTGACATATTGTTGTGAAGACTGCGGAAAAGGCATGCAAGAAAGAGAGCTAGGGAACATCAGCAACCCCCAGGCACGCCTGATCAACAGCCTTCACCTGTTGCAAGTGAGGAGGCTCTGGCTCAGCAGCCACACAGGAGTCCATCCCCAACTGGAGGACAGCACCTGCCTGCAGATGCACAGCTGCAGCAACAGGATGCTCCACAGCAACAGGATGCTCCACAGCAGCAGAGGATGTATAGACGACCACCAAGACCCAGAGTATACCACCCAAGGGTCACACTCTTTGGAACGACCGATGATGAGGTCATTGATCGCTACAGGTTGAGGCCTGACAGCATCATTGCCTTGTATGAGGTCATCAAGGATCAGGTGGATCCCATCTATATTCACAACCATGCCTTTTCTGGCCTGCAAATACTACTGTGTGCCATACACTTCATGGCAAGTGGGGCCTTCCAGTCTACTGAGGGTTACACATCTGGCATGTCACAGGCCACATTTTCCAGGGTGCTGGCCCAGCTCTTTCCAGCCCTCAAAAGCAAGGCCAGTACTTATATACATTTCCCCATCACCGACATGGACTGGATACACCTCAAGCAGGCCTTTTACGCAAGGAGAGGCATGCTCAGGGTCATGGGTGCTATAGATTGCACCCATGTCCGTATTAAAGCCCCAGCACGTGACGCAGAGCTATTCATCAACAGGAAGAACTTCCACTCCATCAACGTGCAGATGGTGTGTGACAGCCATATGAGGATTATGAATGTAAGTCAATGTTTCATCAGGGCTTGGGCCTCTAACAACAAATCTTTCAAATCATCCTATACAAAATACTCTGTCATGTCAAGTATCCGTCTACCCCTGTGGCAGCTTACATCAGGGGGTCCCTGTCTCTATCACCTTACATACAAATTTCTTATTTAATTTACTTAATTTATTTTTTATTAACTGTCCACAATCCCCCAGAACAAATTCCCCGTTCAACTGATTCTTTCCCCAGTGTCCACCCACCAACACAGGCACCCTCCTCAGACCCCTTTAATACCATTTCTTATAGAGGTTTTTAATTGAATTTAGTTTTATGAACTGCTCCCCAGTCCCATTTAACAAACTCCCAACAAGAATTCCCTTTTCAACTGATTCTTTCTTCACACTCCACCAACACAGACATCCCTTTTATACTATGCCTTTGGAAATATATAACATTTGCTACGTGTTGTGTGTAAATTCAGTGTTCCCATTGATTTAATTGGAATGAGCGAGAAGTGCCATTATTCGCTGATTTGGTTTGAGCTGAAAATTTTCACCCATCCCTAATATTGAGCAACTACCACCAGAATCCATCATCAAATCTCGTATAATGACATTCATGCCAACCTCTTGTCACTGATTCATTAAATTGACATTCCAACAAAATACTTCAGGTTTTAGCACTTTGGAATAAAAGTCAGTGCAAAACTGGATAATACATGGACTTCTTTGGTGCAGACTATTTCAGATTTTGTTTTGGTAAGCCAGAGAAATGATCCACAAAACAAATCTGATCCATTTCACTTATCTCTCATCCTCTCTGGCTGGCCCTTTTTGAAAGCCATTTTTAGAACATTCATGCCAATCTGTTGTAATACAATATATGTAAAAGGTGGTACTATGTTAACCATTGAAAAAGCAAGAGACTGGTAGAGTAAAAGTGATACATTTATTGGCTAAGTGGATCAAGGATGCAAACCTCCAAAACACTGCAGGTCTCTTCTGAGTCATGACCCTGCAGTGAAAAGAAGCTGCACACAGTACACAACAGGACCACAGGAGCTTTTCTGCAAGAGTGATGCAGAAGCATGAGGTCAATCTAAAAATAGACCATAAGTAGCTGAGGGCTGATCATATAACAGGAAGTAGTCATTGGCCAGGGCCCTTACCAGTTGGCAGGCAGTAGCAGTGGTCATTTATCAACAAGAGAGATGTTTGTAGGTGGCAGACAAGCAGTGCTTTTTTACTTGGTAAGGGTCCTTGACAAACAGCATGCAATAGCAGTGGTCATTTAACAAGGCAAAGGTTCATGGCAGACATCAAAGAATAACAGTAGTTATTTAACACTCCACAATAATCCTGCAGCAATGTTAAACAGGACACAAGGGTTTTATCAAATAAACTCACGGGAGTGCAGGTAAGTTCAGCACAGGGCTGAAGGGACTCTGTTCTCAAAGAAAATTTACTCCACTATTAATTGAAATACAGAGGCTGCAAGCATTATTTAACATTTTCAGTGTTAATATATCAGTGACTAAGCTAGCAAGGAAATACACTAAAGGAACCTAAGGGGCAGGACAAGGAGACCCTACATGTATATAAAAATCTATACAAGAGAGTTGCTTGGAGGTCTGAAGTTCTATCAGGAGCTGGGGAATGTAGTAGGCCCAAGATCCAGAAGCTGGAAGGTGATGGACAAGATGCTGGGTGAAGACACAGGCAAAAGAGGCAGCGAGGTCGGAAGGAAGGCCAATGGTCAGGACAGGCAGAGAAGATACACAGTCCAGAGGGAGCAGAGGTCAGGGCAGACTGAGAGGATGCTTGGTCTAAAGGAAGCCGAGGTCAGGGCAGGCTGAGAGGATGCTTAGTCAGGGGGAAGCCAAAGTCAATACTAGGAGAGCAAAACAAAGTAGGAGGGTAGGTAGGTAACAAGCAAACTGGATACCGGAACTCTGTAATAACTGAGCTCTGAATCCTGGAAGAGCGCTCTTTATATAGCGGTGCTGGCATTGGAAGTGAGGCTCTGATGTCACTATGCACGCTGGGATGCTGGGCGTGCGTCGGGACATCTGCGCCTGCGCAGAAGCACCGAGGAAGCCAGCAAGGGATGTTTTGTCCTCCCCGTCAGCCGACGAGACCCAGTGAGGTACCAACATAATAAAACCAGTTATAATATCACATTACATGAATTTTAATATTTTTTGGCAAGTCAATAACATTTTTTTTAAAAGCAGTGATGTATTGTTTATGTACTACAAATGTTAAGCTCTGTTAAGTATAACATTTATTATATCTTCCGTAGGGTCAGATCTGATTCTTGAATGTGAAGCTTTTATTGGCTACAGCAACAACACTGATTTTTTGTTATACTGGGTACAAAAGAACAATACATTAAATCAGGAAGGGTGTAAAACTGAAACTGCTGATGTGGAAGATTGTACAGATATGACCACAACATGTGCTACATCAGTGATATCAAAGTAAGTATTGGAAATTCACAGTGCACCTATGCTGAAAATTACTTACAACAGTGGTTTGCAATATGAGGCCTTTCTAGTGCTCTTGGAATACAAATTTCATAATTTTGAAGTTGTGGTTCAAAATCAAAAAGAGGGCCTGACACTCTCCCGTTCAACTTACAAAGCAACATTAAATGAAATAAAAATAAAACCACTGCACTCATCCATTGTGAGATCTGATTCTTGTTTCTCTACGCAGTTATAGCCAACCCTATTCCCCAAAAAGCTACCAAGAATGCATGTTTTCAAATAACTCTGCTTGATCACAGCCTGGAGTATAAAGTTGTGGTCTAGACTCTTTAACTGATTTACCTGTGCTAATTGTAGCATTTGAAGATCAAGGCTGGCTGCTTCATCTTTAGTGGAAGGCAAATAAACCTCATATAACATATTTTAGTTTCCCTTCTAAGTAGAAAATATATCATCCCTCAAGCAAAATTGTAATCCAATTCATTGTTATCAAAAGTCAATCTGTTGAAATGTGTTGAATAGCCTTTAATAACTTTTTACTCCATCCTTCTACTCCCTCTTACTTAATGATTCTACTTATTGCATTCTTGATAACCCTAATCTCCGCCCCCTACTGGCCCCATACATAAGGATGGGCGAAACGTTGTCTCAAAATTGAAACATGTGAAAACCTGCAATTCCCCCTGTGCAGAAGAATGCAAGAGAAAAGTGCTGATTTTTCCCACTTTTCTCATCTTTTTCATTGCATGGAAATCAACAATAAGAATTTATTCCCTCTGACATAATACATTTCTTTATGTATTCCCGCAGTGCTAGTAAAACGGGGTGTCAGATTCCTTTATGTTGTCAGTATGAGCTTTGAAAAGGGAAAGAAAGTAGCTGGATTGTGATGTATGAAGTGACATCAAAGAAAGAGGATATGAAGTTGCTTTTTGGTGGTAGCCAGTTTGTGTGTGGGGGTGTGAAGTAAGAAATGAGAGTAAAAAATAAAATTGACTTATAAGTGACAATCTAAAACAGTCATACAGGCATATGATCATAGTTCCTACCTGAGCTAGATGAGCCTCTACTGAGACTGAGTGAGTGACAGACAAAAAAAAAACACCATTCATCCAAGAGACAAACAGACAAGTAAAACTTACTTACATATAATGTGTGTCCTTACAAACAATCATTCCAACAACCACAAAAAAAAGAGGGGCAGTTATTTACTGATGTTTGGTGGCTCTACATTCCGACAGCAGCTGCTTTGAAATGTATTTTATCCTTTATTGTAAGCTGCTAATTCTGAAGCTAACAGTTCTAGACTTATGGAGATGGAGAAGGAGACTAAAATGACATTGGTAGAGAAAGAGAAATCTGTTGCTGAAATCTTGATACTAACTATGTATAGAGGCAAACAGACAAGCAATGTGGGGGAGCTAGAGTTCCTTGAGGGAGGGTTTTGATTTCTTTATAGGCAGAAACAGTGACAGACAGGGACAGTTTATATGAAAAAAACCCTTTGACTGATAGGTGACAGAGACAAGCAGGAAATTGTTTGAAATGAACTGTGACATACTGACAGTCCTATTATATAATTTACAGTAAATAGTAACACTGCTTTTTTAAATAGGGGTGGGTGAAAGGTCTCATTGTGTTCCTGTTAAAAAAATCCAAGAAAACCACACGGGACATGTGACATGATACTGAGGAAGGTAGAACTGGAAGCTAGCAGCACCAATACCATCATAAACAAAGGTCAGCTGCCTTGCCTGCTGCCTGTGCTGCCAGACTGCCTTCTTCAGCTCAAAAGATGACACGTGGGAAAGTAGGGGACCCTCTTTCACATTTGCCATCACCTCCAACCAGTGACACTGTAATAGAGAAGCAGCAGAAGCAACGAGGGACTGGTGGTGTTGATTATGATGAGGGTGATACTGGAGTAGCTGCAGGGGAAGATACATTATTGGCCTTTTTAGCCCAAACCGAGAAGAAATGGGAGACAGATATGAAAATGGGGATGGGCATCACCACCAGCAGTGAGATTTCAGAATGTGTAAAGTTTGCTGCTGCTGTAATTCCTACTGCTGCTGAGTTGCAAGGGCAGTAGGATGATAAAGAGCAGGCTAGTGTGCCACAGTCCATGGTGGACACAGTGGGAATGGGGTCCAGCAGTAGTGATGTGGGACTAGGACAGATTCCACTTGCCAGCATCAATACTCCTGGTCCTAATTGTAGTTCAGCTTCTGAGGCAGCAGCAGCAACCTCATCCTCTGAGCCAGCCAGTGAAGGGGAATGTGGAGGGGGAGAAGAAGGAGGTCATTCTTCTCCACCTTTCTCCTCCCCCTTGGTGTGGGACTATATTTCTCTTGGGGTAAGCATAGTGCAGTCATCAGTTACTGCACAGCTTGTGATGTCTGTGACAAGGGTAAAGGAGGGTAAACATTTTGGCACAACTGCCCTCATCACACATATGAAACACAGAGACAACAACATTTATGTGAAGCATGTTAAAGCCAAACCCCCACCAAAGAAATTGGGCACCACTGTTGCTGTGCTCCCTGACTCTCCCAAAAGACAATAAGAGGTGAGTCATATGAAAGAGGAGGAAGAGTAGAGAAATCCAGCCAGAGTCTGAAAGTTCAATGATGAGCGAAAAAACTATCTCACTGTCACCTTCTTACTCTAGGGTCCGGCCATGTGAAGAAGTAACTACAGCTTCTAATGATACAGCTCAATTATCATTACCCCCCCCCCCCCACATCAGCTGTTAGGCATTCTGTAGATGTCAGGATTTGGCAGCTTGTGCGCTGACCACACATGACAATGTGGTGGAGGATAATCATAACCAGGGCATCAAGAAGCAGCTGAGGAGATTCCACCCTGCAGAATACGCTAAGCTGGTGGCAGGGAGGGTTCATAATTACTATTAAAGCTGAAAGTTGTCACTTGTGGTTATCAGGGAGTTGACAAGGGGCATAGTGACAGCAGCAGTACTTGGGTTCTAGTGGGTTGATTTCAAATTGGGAACCCTAAGCGTCATGGTGTTTGGTTGCAGTCGTTTGATGTGAGTGAAGATGTGCCCATTCTTCCCAGTCCTTCCCTTATTTACTACACACACACTGCACATTACAGTTGCCGATGAGTGGCACCATTCCTGCTCTCAAGGAAAAAATGTATGTTCAAACAAAACAACCATTATTTTGGAGGAGGGGCAGGAGGAGAAGCATTATTGGCAAACCTCTTTTCTCTGGTGGTAGGGGCTAATTGTGGTGCTGCTTCTGCCTCAGGCTCATCACAGGAGCTAGTACTGGCAAATTGAACCATGATCATCATCACCCATATCACTGATGTTGTTGATCCCATTCCCTTGGAGCTGCCTAAGCAGAAACAATTCAGCATCAGAGGCAAGAACAGCAGCCGTAAATGCCACAATGACACTGGGGCAATTGACAATATCCAGTGGGCACTGGCCACCATAACATGACCTGCTGGCACTAGGCCAGTAGGGCGTATTTTTTTGTTTCTCAGGGCTTGTTCTTTGAACACAAACCAGAGGCCTAGAAAAAGAAACAGTTTTAGGTAGCTGCTTTATAACAATCCTAAGTACTACACATTACTGGCTCTTTAGGGCTTGTGATGCTAAGAAGCCTGATTGATAACAAATGATCTCTGATGTGATTCCTTAGGGCTTATGATGCTAACAAGCCAAAGTCCTATAAATCAATGTTTCTTCATGGTTTGGGCCTCTATCAAGAAGTCTAAATCCTACAAATCATCCTCGGTAAAATACTCTATCCCATCAAGTATCAGTCTGTCCCAGTTGCAGTTTATGCCGGGGAGTCCCTGTCTCTGTCATGTTACATACCAATTTCTTATTTTATTTTTAATTTGATTTATTTATTTTTATTATCCCCCCCAATCCCAGTCAACAAATCCCCTCCAAAAGCATTCCCTATTCAACTGATACTTTCCCAACACTCCAATAACACAGGCACCCTCCTCAGACCCCTTTTATACCATGACATTTTTATTTATTTATTTATTTATTTTTACTGTCCCCCAATATCAGTCAACAACCCCCCCAAAAAAGAAATATCTGTTCAACTGATTCTTTCCCGACACTCCACCAACACAGGCACCCTCAGACCCCTTTTACACTATGCATGTGGGAAATGAAATAACATTTTTATGTCTTGTGTGTAAAGTCAATGTCCCCAGTGACTTCAGTTTAATGAGCTAGGTAAAAAAGTGGAAAAATTACACTTTTTGTAAGAAATTATTCATAAAGTGGGAAGTGCCATTATCCAAAGATATTGGTTTGAGGCTAAAATTTTCATCCATCGCTATTTATTACATTTAGCAAACATGGTAGGACAGGGGTAAGAGGAAAAGGAGTAGAAAGAATGCATGGATGTGTTGGTGATAATAAACTCATATTTCAAAATTTGAATATGGCCATGGTTGCTGCAACTTAAGCAATGCATGATGGTGATATTCCACCTCTACCAGCAGTAGTAGTAAACCTTTTAAGAACATTGAATACAACTGGTTACCTTATAGTGTTGTTACCATAGCAGAGGATGGTGTAGCCATTAAACCAACTGCAGTTTCTGACACAGTAATACCAAAGTAGTGTCCAATGTTTTGTAAATTCCACTAAGAGGAAAAGTTAAAATAAAGTTTTTGAAGCTTCAAAAAGCCCTGAAGAATATGAAAGTGGGAAGGAAGTGGACATTACTGCTGATAACCTAATTATTGATGTTTTTGATATATAAAATATCCCAGCACAATCTTCTTCATCTTCTGATACAAATTGGCACATAATGGCATTTCCCACTTGGTAAATAATATCCATCTGAAAGTGCTGTTTTTATGCTTTTTTTGCCTATCTCATTCCACTGAAATCAAAGGGAACATAGAATTTACACAACACATAGCAAATGTTATTTTGTTTCCCAAAGGCATAGTATCAAAGAGGCATGACGGTGCCTGTGTTGGTGGAGTGTGGGGAAACAATAAGTTGAACAGGGAGTGTTTTTTGGGAGGGCTGGTTACTGGGTTTGGTGGGCAGTTAATAAAAAATAAATCCTAAATACAATTAAAAATACCTCATAAGACATTGTATAAAAGGGGTCTGAGGAGGGTCCTGTGTTGGTGGGTGGAGTCTGGGAAAAAATAATTTCTGTGGTGGGTGTTTGGCTCTAACATTTTTGACGTAAATGTGATGGTGTCTGTGTTATCAGAGCAGTTGTGCCAAGGTGTGTTCCCACCTTTCCCCTTCTCAGTAACTTGTCACAAATTGTGCACAGTGCCGTTGGTGATGACTGTATTGTGCCTGCCTCAAGAGAAAAATAGTCCTACACTCGTGACTTCAAGGGGGTAGGGAACAGGTGGAGAAGAATGGCCTATTTCTTCTTCTCCTCCACATTCCCCTTCACTGGCTGGGGCAGCAGATGATGTTGCTGCTGTTGCTGCTACTGCCTCAGAATCAGCACTGCAACTAGGACCAGGAGTATGCTGGCAAGTGGAACCTGTCCTAGTCCCGCATCACTTGTTGACCCCATTCCCACTGTGTCCATGGTGGTCTGTGGCACACTATCCTGCTCCTCAGCATCCTGCTGCTCTTGTAACTCAGCAGCAGCAGCAGCAGCAGGAATTAGAGCAAACTCCGCAAATTCCAAAAGCTCACTGGTGGTGGTGGTGGTGATGCCCATCCTCCTCCCTGTCTCCCATTCCTTCTCAGGAAAGGCCATCAATGTCTCTTCCACCCCAGCTTCTCCACCATCATCACCACCACCACCAGCTGCTGCTCGATTTCAGACATCTCACTGCTGCTTGATGAAGGTGACAAGAAATTTGACAGAGGGTCCCCTAATGTCACACTTGCCATTTCTTAGTGACCTGAAGAAGGCAGACTGGTAGCACTAGAAGCAGGCACAGGCAACTGAACTGTGCTCCTGGTGGTGATATTATTGTTGCGCCTGCTAGCCACCAGTTCTAGCTTCTTCAGGATCATGTTCCACCTGGACAATGCTGTGGGGGGAAGGGCACTCCAAGATCAGGGGAATGGCATGGGCTCCCTTGACTGCTAGTCTTTACACTCTCAATTTCTTCCCCTACCACTCCACAAACACAGCTGGCAATTTAAACATATAAGCAGTTTTAAATTCTCTGTTAAGATGACTGATAGTTACACTTTAAAATAATATCATCTCTGTTTAATGCCCTTTAAATATAATGTGATTTTGTATGCTTCAGTCAAAGCTTGCGTGGAAGGAGGAAGAGGATAAAGACTAGCAGCTTGATGCTATTAACACTGTTAGTTTTCCAAACTAGTGGTGGTGGTATTGACAGCACAGTTTACAATTCTATAAACTGTGCTGTCAACAACCACCGCCACACAAAAATGTCCTACAGTGCAAAATTTGTACCCATTGGACACTACGAAAAAAAAGCAGACTTTGCTATCCTATTTCATGTAGTGGCTTCCCAACCTGTGAAGTACCGCACTTTTCATGGTGAAAATCCCTCGCCACGAAGGCGTAGATTATATATATATATATATAGCATTGCATACCCCACTGGCAATAGCAGGGTTAATCTAGAAACCATTAACACATGTCCAGACAAAAAAACTTATGAGTCCAGCAGGGTTTCTGTCAAATTCTTCTTCATTTCTTTCTTCTTATCGTCAGTCTTTTGTCTATCTTTTTTTTTTTAATCCGTTAGCGCTGTCACTTAAATTAAAAAAAATGAAGTCACCAAAGATGCAACCATTAATCCTTTGAGTGCTGGAGGGGTAGCCCTCCTGCACTCAAATTATTAATATAGGTGGCATCTTCATGTCCGCTTTGAAGAAAAAATTATAATGTTTGATAAATGTTCTCATTAATATTATATGTGGCCAATATCTCACCCACTTTAGTCTCCACTGCTGCTCTCTCCACTGTCAGCAGAAGGCATTTTGACTGGCGCAGACCTCCCATGCTCACCTAGAAGCTAATTGGCTGGGAGGTGCGTACACACTTCCTAGCCAATTGGAGGCTTCCGAATTATTTTGAACTGAGACTGGCATATAAAAGCCATTCTGGATACAAACTCCCAGTAGTATGACTCAGGAAATGATCTGAGAGGTGGTCAGGGGGGGTCTGTGCCAATCAAAAGTCCTTCTGCCACCAGTGGAGACAGCGGCGGCAAATGGCAAAGGAGGGTGAGATATTGGCCACATGTAATATTAGTGAGACAATGTAAAAACATTCAATTTTTTCTTTAAACCGGAGATGAAGATGCCATCTATATTAAGTCTTTGAGTGCCAGAGGGCTACCCCTTCAACACTTAAAGGGTTAATGATCGCATCTTTGGGGGCTTCATTTTTTTAAATTAAGTGACAACACTAATGGATTTTTTTTTTTAACAAGAAAGAAGACTGGAGATAAGAAAGAAGAGGAGATTAAAGAAGAAAATGGACATTGGATGACAGGTAAGTGTTACATTTCTGTCTGTTTTCAGCTCTCTCTTGTTGTTTGACACTGTCAAATGAGAGTTGGCTTTTTTTCCTTTCATTTTCCCACAATTCATGCTATTTAGTGCGAGTTGTGGGAATAAAAAACAATAATGAGCATTTGGTCAAAATTGGAGTTTTGGCCACCAACGCTTATTGTTCCATGTACTTTAGCAGCTATAGAATAGCTGAGGTACATGTGTAGGTTTTTCAGGAAGTATTGTTTTTACTATTACCACCAACAGTATTGAGCCCTAGGAATGCAAATAAACATTTAACTGATAGCAACATCCTAAATTGAATCATGTTTGTGTTACTACCTAAATATGTTTCATTGGATTTATCAGTAACCTGAAAGAAAAGCCCAGGTTGGTTCTTCCAGCTGCCAGAGCTTAATTTTAGTCCCCCTCATGTCCCAACCCCATGCACTTTAAGCACCCTATCACGCAACAGCAGTACAAGCAAGTGGAGTTTAATTACTATATATTTTTAAGCCCTCACCCCACATTGGGACTCCTGAGTATTGAATCCCATTTTTTTTATTAATTTTTATGCATTGAATATTACTTAAACTAAATACAAAAGCAGGGGTTGCTAGATGGTACAGTGACTTGTTATGCAACACATTGAACTCCTACCAGAATCAATAAAGGTTAAATCCTCAAATTGCCTACATGGGTAAAGGGTCATGGGGAAGTTTGGTGTCCACTTGATAAGCAACTTTATCTTTATAACTGAAAGGATTGATATATCTGCTCCCATTCTGAGACAAAGTTGGTAAATGGCTTAATGGAGCAGTGCTGAATGATATTTATAATATAAAGTGATTGTGTCAGGGTCTTTTTTGTGGGGCTATTCATGTACGCGCGATACTGACACTTATTGAAATATTTAAAAAATTACATTATCTTTTATGACATGTCTCCCAAATATTAACCTGGATTCTGGAAAATCAGATTTTTGTTTAATGCCTAGATTATTCAGATTTTAAGGAAGGACTTGTTACTAGCAATGTCTGATGCTACATATTTTCATATTAAAATGTACAGGTATTCAGAAGGTACAAGGACTGCAAGCATTAATTTACATATTATACATGTAAATGAACATGATATTAAAAATCCCTACATATGCAAATTGGATGTTTCTTCAACAAACCAGTGCAAACAGGTTATTCTCAAAATAAAAGGTGGGTTATTACATTGCATTATGTAGTAGGATTTGGAAATCTGTGGTACGTTATGTATGAATTGTTTCGTAATGTATTTCAAGGTACAAGTTTTTCAGAATAGCAGTAGAAAATTCCAAACCTCATAAGAATTATTTATTGCCAGTAAAGAGTTCTGTGTGAATTCCTGAGAACTGACACTTGAAATGTAAAAAGAACAGTATTAAATATATGGCCTAAATTTAGAGTTAGCGACATGAAAATCAGACATACTCAACCAATGTTCTCTACAGTCTTTGGAAGCCCTCTATTCAGTGATTTTCCTACTTAAATTTAAGTGGGAAAGCCAAAATGACTTTGTTATCAAATCACTTACCCATGATAAAATGGGTACCATGAACAGATCCACCAGTACCCAAAAACTGCACCTAACTACAGCCATGTTTTAATGGTCAAAGGGGAAAATAAAAACCGCAAACAAGGATCTAAAAGAAGTGTTTATTATAAAACATTAAATAACACGCAAGACAAACGCACACTTACAAGATGTAAGGTAGTAACAGGCACATTTATACCCAGCCTGTCAACCTTGAAGGAAGGTTAGTCAAGGTTGACAGGCTGGGTATAAATAAGAGGAAACAGTTAGACTCAGTAATACCCTGAGGAAGTGGACAGACAGAGTCCACGATACGAGAAGGGAAAAGAAACTTACACAATGTTACAGGACGATACTGGGCTTTAGGTCCCTCCCAGTTACGCCCCCTTGTGAGAAAAACCAGCATCATCTGAAACAGTGCTTCCCTGGAACAGGAAAAACACCTGCCCTGGTGCATATTGGTATTTGAGGAAGAGCTAAACCTCTGGAAACTGAGGTACAGTGATTTCCACTCTGAACTACTCCTATGTGGGATATACTGTTACGGATGTGATTTGTAGGAGAACTGGCAACAATGGACAGAGATTTACAGCTGTCAGTAGGAGACGCTGGGGCTACACAGTTTCGTGGCTATTCAGACTGGTAGGAAGATTTATAATATACTAAAATATTTCTGCGCCTAACTAATAAACAAATTAAACTATTAAGGACACAGATGAATTAGAGTGAGTCCCAAAAGAAACGGAAAATGCAAATTAAAACACCTGTATCATAAAATCATATACCAGCCTTCAATATTGTGCAACCACAAACCAGTGACCGACAATATCGCACCAAGCAAAGAAAGTGCAAAAATCAAATCCTGACTTTCCTCAATACACATAAATGGTATGCAAATGAATAATATACAACCACCTACTTAATGTTGATGTCTCAATCCACCCTGCACATCCAGAAAATGCTCACTCGTGGACGCTCCAAACGACACCACTCTGCTGTTATTAAAGGGAAAACACCCAAAAGGTGTGTCGCTCGGAACTACCACCTCTGTGAGCATGCGCCGGAAAAAACAGGACGCAGTATATTCATACAATGGAAAATAAAGAACACATATGATTCATCCAATCAAAAATATTGCTCTATCATAAAATATTTATTAAACAAAATATATTGGCCAATATATGACTCATGCACATACAATCCTCAAAGAGTCCACGTTGGTGTACACATACAAAGGAGCTCTTCTATATTTCAGCTGTTAAAAGTTATACATATAATTTTTCTCCTCTATAACAAACAAGCGATTATTCACTCTGTATGATTCAATTCTCGATATCTTCAACAACTCAGGTATTTTCCACCTTCACTTCTTCATTATAGATGACTTATATCCACAACGCTTTGGAAAAAAAATCTCAATACTATGCCAAGACTTACTGGCAGATGGAAACAATATGTGTATCGTTGCAACAATGTTGTTCAACTCAAATTGTATCCACAGCACTATAAAAGTCAGAAATCTCAACACTATGCCAAGACTCACTGGCACGTGGAAACAAATATATATATCGTTGCGTTATGTATTTTAGCAACAATGTTGTTCAGCACAGCGTGAATGCACGATCATATACTTCCAACAGAACAACTCTTACAATTCCTTAAAGGGATGACTTACCATCGCCGTCTTCACTTGGACTTACTAGTAGTGGATAACATACACTTCCAATTATTATGAATATAGATAAAGTTATTCCTGTGTTGTATCTTCCAAGTGTCATTCAGGTGGCAAATCAGCCGCTTCTTAAACTGGAGCAATTCACTGGTTATGATATTAGATGGTAACACCTTTCAATAATATACACGTTATCCAAGATCTTCCTTAATCAGTTTCTAGTTATTTCAAAAAAAGGACTAGGAGAGGACAGTATTCGTATTTCTAATGACCAAATATCACACAAACATATAAAATATAATTATAAAATCAACGCGTTTCAGAAGATCAGCCTTCCTTTCTCAAGAAGCATAACAAAGTACTAAAATCACAGGAAGCCCAGCGTCTTTTATTGTGCATTTCCCACTCTTGAATTAAAGGTATATCGTAACTCCATTTCTATTTAAAGACATATTACCCTTTTCACACAAATATTTCCCAATCATCCAAAAAAAACCCTACCTTTACAAATACTAAATAAAACCAAAAAGTTCCAATTCAGCATTGAGTCCCTTAGGCTGTAATGTATCCATATTAAATATCCATTTAGATTCTATACGGGACATAGCCATTATATGATTACCTCCTCTCCAATTCCTTTGTACCTGTTCTACAGCAAAAAAATTTAAATGTTTAGGATCTGAGTTATGTTTTTCTTTAAAGTGACAAGAAACACTGTGTTTTTCAAAACCTTTTTCAATATTCCTAATATGTTCAGCTATTCTTATACTCAAATTTCTCTTTGTGCGTCCTACATATTGTTTAGAACAACTACATTGTAATACATATATAACATCTTTCGACTTACAGTTTAATACCGATTTAATCCTATATTCCTCTTTTGTACTATAAGATTGGAAACTTGTAACTTTTTTATTATTATTCGTTTTTCTACATCCTATACATACTCCACAACTATAGAATCCAGTGATTCCTATAGATAACCAACTTTTGGAATCTCCATATTTGCTATCTTTTATAGTTGGTGCTAATAAACCTCCCAAATTCTGAGCTCTCTTGTATATTATTCTCGGTTTATTAGGTAATATTGTTTATAACCATTTATCTTCTTTCAAATGATGCCAATGTCGCTGTATAATTTTATGGAAATATTTATGATCTGTATTATATCCAGTTATCAAAGATAACTGATATGCAGTATCAATCTCTTTATTATCCACTTTTTTGGAAACTAGTAATTCCTTCCGATCCACCTGATTTATTTTACATATAGCCTTATTAATATCCTCTTGTTCATAACCCTTCTGTAAAAAACGGTCATTCAACCCAGATAGTTCCTCCTTAAAACCCAGAGGATCAGTGCAATTTCGCTTTAATCGCCTAACTTCTCCATAAGGTACATTCATCAACCATCTATCTAAGTGACAACTACTAGGTAGTATCAAACTATTACCGGTTTACAATAATTCTTTGAGAAGATTTTTCCATCCTGAATATATAGAGTGACATCTAAAAAATTAATAGAAGTGCAACTATATGTCTCAGAAAAGACCAGATTGAATGCATTAGAATTAATATATTGTAAAAATGAAAATAACAAATCAACATCCCCCCTCCAGATAAAAAACACATCATCAATATAACGTGTCCAGAGCACCAGGTTTGCGCCAAAGGGGTTGTTATTCCAAATGAAATGATGTTCCCACAACCCCATAAATAAATTAGCATAACTTGGCGCAAACCTGGTGCCCATCGCACATCCAAGTATCTGGAGGAAGAACATCGAATTGAACCAAAAATAATTATGAGTCAAAATAAATCTAATGCATAAAATGATAAAATCTATCTGGTCTTGACATATATCATCTCTCTTGGATAAATAAAATCGTACCGCTTCACAGCCAACATCATGGTCAATCACTGAATATAAGGATGAAACATCCACCGTTACTAACATGTAATCCAACTTATAGTATCCACAATTTGTAATATCTGGGTAGTATCTTTAATATAAGATCTCAATTGTTTAACCGAATCCTGCAAAAACTTATCCACATATGCAGAAAGATTAGAGCTTATAGAGCCTATCCCAGATACTATTGGTCGACCAGGAGGGTCAACCAAACTTTTATGAATTTTAGGTAAATAATAAAACACTGGTAATCTGGGATCGGCTATACATACATATTTATATTCCTTATCATCAAGAATTCCCATATTTTTTCCTTTCTCTAATAATACCCTTAATTCATGCTGGAATTCAATTGTAGGATCTTTCTCCAACCTCACATAAGTAGAAATATCAAACAAAATACGCTGGGCCTCTCTATTATAATCACATGTATTCAATAAAACCACTCCTCCTCCTTTATCTGCAGGACGTATAATTACTTCCTGATTGTCTCTTAAATCCTTCATAACACTTTTCTCTTGCTTAGTTAGATTATGTTTCTGGTTTCTTTTACGACTATCAAATCTCCTAATGTCTCTTTCAACCAAATTTTGAAAAGTCTCCATTTTACTACTAATTTCCTCCCTTGGAAAAAACTTAGATTTGCTTTTCAAATCCGTATGAACAAATGTATCTTGAATTTGAACATTATGAATTTGATTCCTCATAAAATATTTTTTAAGACACAAATTCCTAATAAATTTCTTTGTACTAATATATGCGTCAAACTTATTAAAAGAGACATTAGGAGCAAATTTAAGACCTTTAGACAATATACTCACTTCAGATGCTTTTAATGTAACCTTTAGACAATATACTCACTTCAGATGCTTTTAATGTATTACCTTTAGACAATATACTCACTTCAGATGCTTTTAATGCATATCAAGGACCTAGAGGGTTTGAGGAGCAGTAGATTTTCACTTCCATCACGCAATCTCATCCTTAGGATTTACCATTTCATTACATTGTCATTTCATGAACCATCTCTATCTCATGAACCATTTCCATCTTCATTTCATCATCATTTTCATTTTGGGGACCTCAGATAAGTAACAGTTTTGGATCCATTATTATACAGCCCCCTTGGCAGTTTATACCCTTTAAGATTGATTTAAGTGTCATTTTTTCAGTGAGCTATATTTATAGTGATTTATTATATTTTCTGTGCGGGTTGTCATATAGAACATTATATATGTTTTGAGTTTGGGATTTTTATGTAATAGAGTTTTATTATTATTATTATTATTATTATTTTAATAATAAAATGTCCAAGCCCCTAACATTGTGCCATGGGATGAGGAGAACTATATTGAAGAAAGAGACTCATACTGGCTTGCAGTATGAGTAGCACATGCCAGCTGCTTGTGCCTGCTGCTACTGATGCCAGTGTGTCTTCCTCCTTCTTCTGAGGAGATGCCAAGTATGATAGCAGGGGACCCTCTGTCACACTTGTCATCCACAACCAGTCCAACAGAGGAACAAGATACTGGTGGTGATTATGATGAGGGTGATGGTGGAAAAGCTGGTGTGAGTGTGTAGGAGAGAGTATGAGAGTGTTATTGGTTTAAGGTGATAGAGAATTGGGGAAAGAGATTCAAATGTGGATGTGCATCACCACCACCACAAGCAGCGACATTCTGTAATTTGCTGCTCCTGTAATTCCTGAGGTTGAGTAGTCAGAGGCATATGTTCATCTATCACAGTAGCATGGTGATAATGAGCAAGCTAGTGTGCCATGAAAAACAGTGGCCACCATGGGGCTGGTTTCAGAAAGCAAAGATATTGGAATAGGACAGGTTCCTCTTGCCACCATCACTACATGTCCTAGCTCTAGTGCAGATGCTAAAGCAGCAGCATCACCTGCTTGTGCTAATGAAGGGGATTCTGGAGAAGAAGAAGAAAATTCATCTTCACCTCTTCCCTCACTGAAATCAGGAGTGTGGGAATATTTCCTCTTGGGACAGACACAGTGTCATCATCGTTGACTGTTCTGTGTAGTTTCTGTGATAAGGTAGTGAAAAGGGGAAAGGAGGGAACACACCTTGGCGCACGTGCCCTCAAAAAGCACATGCAACATGGACACCATGATGTTTATATTAAGCATGTGAAAGTCAAACCCCAAAAAAGAAATTGAGAGCCACTGTTATTGTACCCCTCATCCCTCCCTAAGGGCACAAAGAACAGGGTTGAAAAGACCAGAGGGAAACAAGAGAAAGCCAGTCTGGAAGTTTGATGATGAGTGCAATAGAACCTAGTGGAGGCACATACAAATATAAATAATAGATTATATAAGTGGTTGGTATATAAAAATACTTGTATTTAGATGAAAATTATAAACATAAAAAAGCTCAACGTGTTTCTGAATTGTGCATTCTTTCATCAGGAGCTCATTCAAGCAAACCTTGTACGAGAATTTCCTGAGAGAAGTACAATGGAGCAGGGCAGTTTTCCCTGCATGCAATATCACCGGCTGGGAACATACAGCCGGTGAGGATTAATACGTGAGTTATAACCTTTATTACTAATTTCAATTACATCATTGTGAATAGATTTTTGAAATTTCTTATGCACTCCCACTTGTTTCTGTTTGGTATCCTTTGAGAGATTTAGAAAATAAGTCTCGTATTTTGGGGAGCAGATAAACCAATTAGTAACTGAGTGAAGGCATGTCAGTCTAGCTCTCTGTCTTTCCGTTGTTAGCAAACTTCAATATTGTGAGTACCCTAATGCTATGGTAAAGTCTTTCTATAAGAAGCACACCTTCTACATCATGAGTGCCCTTCTTTGTTTGTGCTTCCTTCTAACATCTGCATCATCATTGTCTTTTTTGCTAGGTGCGGGAAAATATACCCATTGTTCTCTACCCAGCATCCACAGGGTACTCATCCTCCTCCACTAGCATACCACCTTGGCTTCCATTAGCTCTCCCAACCAGCTATTAGTGATTCTGTAGATGTGAGAATATGGCAGTTTGTGTCAACACCCATTGCACACTGAGAGTGTACTGATGACACATGGCAATGTAGTGGAGATCAGTCGAATACAAGGTAGGGAGAATCTGCAGACATTCCATCCCACTGAATATGCTAAGCAGAAGGATTCATTATTTTTATGAAGTCTTCTTGCCAGCAGATGTCCTTAGCAGAATAAACAAATACCATGGGTCCAGCAGTATCTGGTTTCTTGGGGGATGGTTTTACATTGCTGACCAAATCATCAAGTTGTTTGGTTGCAGTTCTGCCCATTTCTTAATATTAGAGCAGATATGCCAATTGCTGTGATACTTCCCAGTCCTTCCCCTATTTTATAATGTATCCTTACACACACACTACACATTCTAGTTGCATGCTAATTGAGTCTGAGCTGTAACTCTTGGGTTTTTTGCAATTCCTCTGAGCATTGCACAGTCTGGTCATGGGGTGAATTTTGGGTTGGAACATCCACTCCTAGGAAGATTGGCAACTGTCTTGAATGTTTTCCACTTTTGAATAATCTTTTTCACTGTAGAAGGATGGACTTTAAATTGTTTGGAAATGGCCTTATAACCCTTTCCAGATTGATGGGCAGCAACAAGTGCTTCTCTAAGATCATTGCTGATGTCTTTCCTCCTTGGCATTGTGATAACACACACCTGAATGTTCCAGACCAGCAAACTGCTAAAACTTCGGCTTTATAAAAGTGGTCACACTTGTTGATGATCAATTAATCAAGGGCATTTGATTAGCAACACGTCTGCTACTAATCATCTTAATTCCTATGGAAGCAGTAAGGGTGTACTTAATTTTTTCACAAATGGCTTCTCCATTTTGGCTTTATTTTTGTTAAATAAATCATAACACGGTGTAATATGTCATGTGTTGTTGTTCATCTGAGGTTGTATTTATCTAATTTTTAGACCTGCTAAGGAACAGAGGAAAAGAGGGTGTACTCCTTGTCACCTCAGTGCTGCTGTTAATAGGACATGTGTTGTATGCTTTCCTGTCTTGTGTGGTTTTGACTACAACTGCTACCTGTTACTTAAATGGTATTAGATGCTGGTTCATTTCTAGAAATGTAAATCTACCAACACTGTGCCCCCACCAAAAAAAAAAAACATTGTAAAGTTCAGCAAATGCTGATTCTGGCACACCTCCTTGAGGGTGTTCTCCTATTCTTTACATTTCATAAGAATATAACCATCAGGTCTGAAAACACATTCAGACTCCACATTTGCTGGTGGAAATCTAAAGGTTTCCACTGCAGTATGCATCAATGCTAGCCACACACACACACACACACACTCACATACAGACACACTCACATACAGACATAGATACACACACACAAACACACAGTTTTGTTTGTCAATGGGGTCATCATTTATGCCTAGAACATTGCTATCCTGCATGTATGCTGTAACTATCTCACATGCAGTGGGACCACTCCTAAGAGCTACATCGTGTTCCTGTGTATCAGTTACTAACTGTACTCTGGGAGCAAGATGAAAAGAGATGTGTGGCAACCACCACCACCACCAATGTTAGCTTGATGCCCCTGAGTTACTTGACTTGCTTTGTGTGATAAGAATGACATGTCCAGAACTATTTTGGGATGTTCTTGTTTTTGCTGCTGAAGCTGCTTCTGGTGAAACCCTTTTGCTGGTATCTTTTTTCACTAAGCTTTCAGCCAGTTTCTTTAGCCCTGCCTTTCACTCTTTCATCCTACACAATGCAACCCTCAATCTATAAGCATATATTTTTATTATTTCACAGAATCCAATTTCTCAGAGAGATGCTGCTGCTTATCATCACACCATGGCATAAATTGATCGAGCTTTGGTACAAATGCTGATTTTTTTAATTTTAAAGAGGGGGTGCAACAAAGTATGAAGAATGTACTTTTTATTTCTTTTAATGGACGATATGTAAGGATCCTGCTCAAACCAGGCTAACATGTCCCTCACTAGCTGGTGCATGACTGTTTTGTCATTATTTTTCTGCAGTAAGTATATCAGTTGGAGGTTGTTTCTAATGCCTGTCCATACACATCAGCAAGGTGGCCTGCACAAAAGTTTTCAGTGGCACACACGTAGGTCACACCTCCAAAGCCTTCCAGTTCTGCATTATATACTTGCTAATGATTTAATTCTGCTCATACAAATGCTCTAGCATTTTCAATGTGGAATTCCACCTGGTAGGGAGTAGGGACCTCCATTTTCAGCTTATTATAGGGCAGGTTGTTTTTCTCTTGTGGGGAATATATGAAATTGGGTTTTTTTTCAACAGGCAGCTTTAAAAAACAAAAAATACTGTCAGCAGTTTTAAACCACAGTCAGGTATGCAATTACCTATACTGTGACAAAATACTGAAAAAAAAACACACTGGACAGTAAATTTGCACCCAATGCAAGCAATTTAAAATATTCTGAATTTGTGATTCAATTGCATATGTTGAGTAGTAACATGTGTTAAGGGATTCAACTTTTTCTACCAAAAATCTGCACCTCAAAAGGTTGATGCTAAGTCCCCTCTGGCACGCAAAGGTTTCTAACAAATGTGTGTGAATGTTAAAAAAGGATTAACACTTTGATTTCCAGTAGGATATGCAATGCATAGCACAGTGTTACATACCACACTGGCACTCAAAGGGTTAATCAGTCACAAATATGACACCAAAAAATAAAATCAACACTTACCATTAATCCTGATGTCCAGTTGGGTCTTCTGCAGCAAAGTCGTCTTCTTCTATTCTTCTTCTGTAAGCTTCTTTCTTCTTCTTCATGTTATTTTCATGTCCTCTCCATCTTCTTTTGTCATCTTCTTTTTCTTCTTTAACCTTAGTATGGTACCTTTAAAACAAAAATATAGTTATTAAAAATAAAGCTAACTTAAAACATATGCTGCCACCCCCTCCAGCAAAAATCCACCCTCCTCATACCTTTTGGGCCACTGCCCTATCCTCAATGAGGAAAATTTGAATAGGGACTGCCTTTGATATGTCTAGTCCCTGTTCAAACTAATTCCCATGCTCCCATTGTCTGGGATGTGGGATTAAGCAGTGCATGGAATGTGCTCTGCAGTAACCCCACCTCCCAGCCAATCAGCTTCTAGTGCATTGAGCCATCCCTCCAGCCAGAAGCTGATTGGCTGGGAGATGTGGTTACTACAAGGCATGTTCTACACACTGCGTAACTCAAAGTTACAGCCAATGGGAGCATAGGGGGCAATCTGAACATGGACTGGACATATAAAAGCCAGTTCCTGTTCAAATTTCCCTCTGTTGGCATTGGGAAATGGCCCAAAAGGTATGAGGAGGGTTTTTTGCCAGTTGTCCCTGCCATTGCCGGTGGCGGCAGTGTACGTTAAATGTTAACTTTATTTTAAATAACTATATTTTTATTTTGCAGGTACCACCCTAAGGTTAAAGATGAAGAAAGAAGAGAAGCACAGATGAAGATGAAAGATGAAGAATAAGAAAGAAGAGGCTGACAGATGAAGAAGAAGAGAGAATTCGAAGAGAGAAGCTTAGAGATGAAGAATTGAAGAACGAGAGCAGGGTGCTGAAGACCCCTTTGAACATCAGGATGACAGATAGGTGTTGTAACACTGGGTGATAGGATAGTGTTAGAGATAGTATGGGACCACTCTATTGTTAGTGTAGGGTGTTTGACACTTTATTAAACATTGAGTGTAAGCTGTTTTCCTTTGCTATTCTAATTTCTCACACTGTTTGCTTTATTTTGGGGAGCAAAAAACACACAACAAAAGCTAGACCATAAGTCTGGTTCTGTGTCCCAATTCTCATTGTGGCACCTGTTGGTAGGGCAATTGGATTTATAGGGTACCATTCGTTATCCATTTTTGCCCTGCATACAGTTTTTCCATGGGCAATTGAATCAAGCCCATTGTGAGCATTGTTGGAGTGGTTTAAATGGGTAGAAGTTTTGAGGTTGATATTCAGCATCTGTCTGAGAGTTTCAGATATGGGTAAAGCAGGATACATGCACCATGTCACCTATACTCAAAACAGCTATCATGTTGAAGCCATAATCAGCAGACACAAAAACAGCTTTCAAGGAGCAGCATGCAAGCAATTTCTCTATCACCTGCTCTAGTTTATTTAACACATCTGTGACTTTGTGGGATTGCCTCTCAAAACTCTGCTTGCACAAAGTGGTGCGCCGATGGTATGGCTACCCTGCTGCTGTTCTTTCATAATACTGCCAGAACCAGAGGGAAGATTACTGAATGTGACCTGATATTATATGTTGTTGCTGGGCACTGGTGGTTGAAAATCCCTGTGAGCAGCAATGGTTATATAGTCTGTGCTCTGTCCTCTTGCCCACATATCTCTTGTTAGGTGAATTTTCTTTCAGTTTGAGATTTTCAGCCCTGTGCACACCAAACTAACCATTTCTTTTTACAATTGTGGCACATCTATCTTTGAAAAATCATGGTGGCTTGGGATATTCCAGCAGGAAAAGATGACAGCAAAAGATTACATCAGTTCTTTAAATCCTTTGTTTTCTACAAAACAATAAGGCAGAATGTCAAATTCCAAAATATTGGCAGCTTTGCCATTCTACAGGAGTACTTTGGATTTTGTTTGTGAAGGTTTTGAATCCTTTCCAAGAACTCAGTAAGTGTGGGCTGGTGGTATATGGCAGAATAACTGTGTAACTGTATTGCTTTAACAACAGGAGTGGTAGAGTTGGTGGGGGTTTTGGCAGTGGCATATGTGGGCATACACTTAGGCAGAGCCAACTCTTAGGGTCCTGATAGGCGGCACTTTGACAAGGCACTCTGTTTCGGCAGTCAGGCACCAGCCGACAGGTCTGTGTCCCACATCCATAGCCTGCGCTACCTCTAAGGGAACTTGGCATCCTCCTAGGGTGCACCGGCCCAGGGGGCACAATGTCCGGGCTCCAGGAAACTGGTAGGAGGGGAGCACACAGCACTCCCCCTCCTGCCAATCACTTCTCCTTGCATGGCCACGCAGACCACGGGTTGAGGATCTTCTGTATCCTCTACCCAGTCTGAAAGGAGGTGCTTACTAGGAGCAATGAACAGCTTCCTGTCAGACCGGGTAGATGATACAGAAGATCCTCTACCGCGGTTCGCTTGGCCACGCTACAAGGAGGGAGGTGAGCAGCAGCGCAAGGGGGAAGAAACACACACAATGGCCTGGGAAAGGGGACAATGGCAATCACAGAGGAGCTGGGGAAGGGGATACAGAGACACTCAGAGGGGCTGGGGAAGGGGACAGTGACACACACAGAGGGGAAGGGGAGAGTGACACATACAGAGGGGAAGGGGACAGAGGCACCCACACACAGAGGGGCTGGGGAAGGGGACAGTGACACACACAGAGGGGAAGGAGACAGAGGCACACACAGAGGGGCTGGGGAAGGGGACAGTGACACACACAGAGGGGCTGGGGAAGGGGACAGTGACACACACAGAGGGGCTAGGGAAGGGGACACAGAGACACTCAGAGGGGCTGGGGAAGGGGACAATGATGCACACAGGGGAAGGGGAGAGTGACACATACTGAGGGGAAGGGGACAGAGGCACCCACACACAGAGGGGCTGGGGAAGGGGACAGTGACACACACAGAGGGTCTGGGGAAGGGGACAGTGACACACACACAGGGGAAGGGGACAGAGGCACACACAGAGGGGCTGGGGAAGGGGACAGTGACACACACAGAGTGGCTAGGGAAGGGGACACAGAGACACTCAGAGGGGCTGGGGAAGGGGACAATGATGCACACAGAAGGGCTGGAGAAAGGGACAATGACAAACACTGAGGGAAAGGGAAAAAAGAGACATGCAAATGGGCTGGGTGGGGAGAGACGCGTAAAGGAGCTGGGGGGAGAGACACACAAAGGGGATGGGGGGGAGACACACAAAGGGTCTGGGGGGGAGACATACACAGAGGGCCTGGGGGTACAAAGAGACCAACAGAGGGGCTGGTGAAGGGAAAATAGATACACAAATGAGCTGGTTGGTATTTTTTGTTTTGGGGGGTACAAGTAGCTGTTCTTGCCCAGGGAGCAAAATAGTCTAGCACTGGCCCTGCCCACATCACCCCCCCGTGGGTTAATAGAGTCCTGACTCCCATCTGCTCCTGCGCTGTGGCTCAGTGCTGTATAAACTGTTAGTTTGGCTCAGCCTTAGGATCACTCAATGGTGCTGGCAGTGTCAGTGTCATTCAGTCCAGATAGTGCCACTGAATCCACTCTGTGCTGCTCGGTAACAGCCTCCTTACTCTCACCACCACCAGCCAATTAAACAGGAGCATATTTGCTTCGTTCGTCCTCATTGGCTGGATGGGGTGCGTGTGGTGTTAGACAACAGGGACATCGGCGCTTCATTGTGCATATGTGACACCTGGGTTCTGAGACTGTGAGTGAGTGAACCCAACCAGGGTAGGACACTCTATGTCTGTGACTATTGATTATTCGTTTTATCCCTCATCTTCCTAATTTCTTCCATCTGAAGTCACCATTGCTGTAAATATGCACTCTGATTTACAATATGTCTGTAGACACCAACCAAGTGTAAGAGCATAACTGATATTTAGTCTAAATATCAGTTATTCTATACTTGGTTGGTGTCTACAGACATATTGTAAATCTGAGTGCATATTTACAGCACTGGTGACTTGAGCTCTGTCTATGGACACAAGACCCCACCTTCATATTTACTGGCTGAAATTATTTCAAGACCCCACCATCATATTTACCGGCTGAAATTATTTGGTGGGGTCTTGTGTCCATAGACAGAGCTCATGTCACCAGGGCTGTAATTATACAATATGCCGGTAGACACCTACCAAGTGTAAGAGCATGCATAGCTGATATTTAGTGTGTGGTGTGTGTGTGTGTGTTGGGGGGGGGGCAGAATTAATCTTTTGAACTCGGCAGCACAATGTCTTGGGCCAGCCCTGCACAGAGGCACTTTGGGACTCGGGGTGCACTGATGTCACAGGGGCTTCCCTGGATTGAGGGCATTGTCCCCGGAACCAATGTGTCCCCGGAATGACATTCAATGGCCACATCATGATGCTCACGTAGTGTTTCCACGTAATCCACCCACGTTGGCAGCAGTAGTGAGTGAGTGAATGAACACGCTGCGGCTGTAGTGTTGGTTTGACAACTGAGTCAGAGCGGGAACCGGAACACCGGCTGTGAGACTGAGAGTATCAGAGTCCTGAGGTACTGAAGCTGCTGCATTTGTTTAATTTATGGATATGTTGATTTAGTGCTCGGCCAGGGCGCTTACCATGGGAATTGCTTGTGTGTTGGACCTACTATTAGCAGACTTAACCCTTCAGTGCCAGAGAGGTACCAAAGCATTGCGTCACA
Source organism: Rhinophrynus dorsalis (assembly GCA_037306005.1). Taxonomy (NCBI): domain Eukaryota; kingdom Metazoa; phylum Chordata; class Amphibia; order Anura; family Rhinophrynidae; genus Rhinophrynus; species Rhinophrynus dorsalis. Next base: position 379,451,254 of record CM074719.1, read on the forward strand.
ATGCATTGTGTGTACCCCTTTATGGCAATCAAAGGGTTAAATTACACCTTCTTAATCTTAACCTTTCCTCCTTACGCACTACACTTGCTCTATATGTTTTTTAGCACATATAAAAAGGTGCAATCTCTAAAGTTTATTTTATTGCTCTACTCATTCTTAACATATTGTGATTAAAAGTGAATCACAATATGTTAAGAATGAGTAGAGCAATAAAATAAACTTTAGAGATTGCACCTTTTTATATGTGCTAAAACATATAGAGCAAGTATAGTGGGCAAGGAGGAAAGGTTAAGGTGTAATTTAACCCTTTGAGTGCCAGAGGGCTTCACTGGGCACCAGCATCCCCTCCCCACCCAAATAAAATGCAATGTCCTTGGTGCCCTGCTGACTATTTCCTTCCTCCTCCCTCCCAAAAAATATTTAGTGGAAGGAACTGCAGCTAGCATCTTTTCCTTCTTTCCCCACTGCACCCTTCTCAAAGTGTGCCAGGGCCAGCATAATGGGCAGGGGATTGTGGCAAGGTTGGAGCGGGGTCGGTGGATTGGCGGGGGAGGGCATCAAAATGCACCTTCGCCTGTGTATACAAAAATCCTTGCACCGGTCCTGTGTTTGATAATTGGATGCAGAGAAAAGCCCAACCAGGGTATATAAAGGATGATGATGCCAATCAGGAACAAACACTGTAGTGTGGGAGAAACAGAAGCAACAGAAAGAAAAGATGACCAGCAGATGGAGGATGAATAGCAGCCACAGTGACACAGAAGCCCTCATCACAGCTAGGGTTATGGATGTTGACCTGTGTTGCTGCTTGACAGTCAATAATTGTGGGTATGACTGGGTGTTCGTTCAACATGGAAACTGTGATACTAATGATGATGACTGAAATGACTGTATATTTTTAGGAATACTTACTAGTTCATACTTTAAAGATGATCTCCCAACAAGTGTATAAAGAGGCATATTTCGCTTTACAGTGGTGAAAGACTGAGCCTTCTCTTTTGAGAATGTTTTGGGCCAGTCCATTATTGCTCTTACTTTCTGCTTTATCTGTATCTGAAGAAGGAGGGGAGGAAAGAGAAGGGACATATGCTAAACATCACAATCATCCTCATCATCATATGTCATCAAACATCATCAGCAGCATCATCTGCTTCCTTCAGATTTCCAATACTTCCAAGTCTGAAACAATGTACTTTCTCTTTTCCCCTTACTGGGATATGTAGAAGATTAACTGCTAGTTTTCAGCAGGCTAGTGCTTGCTCTGTATGACTCTTCCACATCTCTTCAATTAACACAATTATTGGTGGTGGATCATTTCATATCTCCTTTACTAATGGGGGAGGTCTTTTTCATAAAATATTTTTAAAATGTTTTTTAAGCTGGAGAGCCACATTGCAGTTGTAGCTATTACTGAAATAAATTCCTTAAGTACCCTTGTATGTATGCCATCAAGTCCAGGTGCATCTCTGAATGAGATGCAAATCACTATGTACAGTATTGCATCAGGAGATTAATGTGACCAAGTAATCTAGGTAATGTGCAGAGTATTGGAACACCCAGTTGATACAACAATCAGTTGGGATTGGTTTTAATTTTTGTTTGATTTTATATTGATACTACAATTTATGATGGAGATATAATTGCTATTTTTATAATGGCATAATAAAAGTTAAGTTTAGTCTGCTAAATACAGCTAACATTGGCAATACTGAAATGATCTTCTTTTTGGGGGACTCCTAACACATAAAAATACTAATGAGCTACTAGACATCAAATAATTAGAAGTAATTTGGCAGTAACCCTTTGTCTGCTATATACATAGTTTGTATCTATATATTTTTAAGATCAATGGAACAAAAAATATATTTAAAATAATATGTATACATTTATCACATTAGAGAGCATAGGGTTTATGATGTATTTTCTTTTATTTCTTTATTTTTCTTACCACTGAGTGGGCCCATAAGACAACACAACAGTAGTACCATGTTATATTTCATGTTTTTCATTGAATTTTGCAGATACATTTTATTTCGTTTATGTTGCATGGGGACCCACTGCTTAACAGGTGTTTGTTTAACAAACAAATAAATAAATACAATTTTAAGCAAATATCTTGTATATATTTAGGAGCATCCGGAAACAAGCATATATGACGATATTTTGAAGATACAAGTTAAACTCAGTGTAATCTTATTTCCACATTTTTGCATTTCTTCCCCACCACATTAACAAGGTTAGCAGATTTATGCTTCTGAAGTATATAATTTTATGTTTTTGTAGCATGGCAACCTATGGTAAAACTAACCCATTCCATATACATTTACTCTTGTGTAACTGTAATATCTTTTTGTTTTCTGTTTCCTCAACAGGGAAAAGTAAAGATATTTCCAACAGTGCCTTCAAAATGTATATGTTTATATCAATCGCTTGTTTCATGTGCATCATAATCCTTGCTGCTCTGTGCCTCTTATATAGGATAGACATAGTTTTGATGTACCGCAACCTAACAGGAAAGGATGAGACTGTTGGAGGTGAGCAGATCAAATTTAGACTTATATTTTCATAACCTACACCACATCATACTTAAATTGAGTATTTTAAATAATCAAATCCTAAAAATGTGTTTTATTTTTATTTTTGCAGATGAAAAAGAATATGATGCTTATGTATCCTTTTTTAATAATTCAAAGATTGAAGCTGAAGAAGTGAAACAGTTTGCATTAAACACTATTCCAACAGTTTTGGAAAATTATTTTGGTTATAAATTATGTATTTTTGACCGAGACATTATCCCTGGAGGAGGTAAATCAAAAAACAATTGAGGTTACTCATACATAGCAAAAATTCATCCAGGGCCAATTATAAGGACATTTGTGAAGAGGGCGCATGCAAATATTCTAGGTGCCATGTATCAAGGAGTACTTCCCAGGTATAAAAATACTTGATAGGTACAGGAGATTAATATATTTGAATGCGATATATTGGTCCCTGTAAGAATCATCACAGGAATACTATTGTTAGAAAGGCCAGAGTATCCCCTTTTCTTACCAGAAAATCTGCTGTTCAGTGTGGTCTTCAGCACCCTTGTCATCCAGTGTAAGTCTTTTTCTATCTTCCGTCGTCTTCTTTCTTCTCATCTTCAATCTTCATCTTCCTATATTTTTTGTTCTTATCTTTTTATTTCCATTATCTTCTGATATATAATGCTATTAGAAATAAAAAAAAATGTTCAAATAAAATAATGTTCATATTAAAGATGTCCTCAAAGATATTCAGGTCATGTAAGCTAATGCCGAAACCCATCAGAAGCTGTCACTGGGAGGTGAGTAACCTCACATCCATTTTGAACAGAGACTAGTTATATAAAAACAAGCCTCTGTTCAAATTTTCCTCTGTATGTCTCAGGCAATGGCCCAAGAGGTATCTGGGGGGTGATTTTTGCTCTGCTTTACTGCCACCTCCACGAGTGGTGGAACTTACAAGTATGGACTGAATATCTTTGGAGCCGTCTTTAATTTGAACATAATTTAATTTGACTTTTTTTTTAAATTTCTAGTGGCATTATATAATGGAAGAGTATGGAGATAAGAAGAAAGAACATGAGAAGAAGAAGACGGAAGATAGAAGATTACAGATACAGATTTACACTGGATGACAGGTAGGTGTTACAGCTATGGGGTATGGGTGTTATGTTAGGATAGAGTCAGGGCTAGTTTTGTTTAACCCCTTAAGGACCCTTGACGTACCAGGACCGTCAAGGGTAAATGTGCTCCAACGACCCTTGACGGTCCCGGTACGTCAAGGGTTAAACTCTTCCATCGCGGCCGCACGGAGCGATGGAAGAGTTTAAACCGCTTGTTACTAAGCGTCCCGGTATCGGGGCACTTAGTAACAAGCCATTGAAACATTGTTGCAACATGCGATTCGCTTCAAAAGCGAATCACATGTTGCAAAACCTGAATGACAGGGACAGTATTTGTAAATACTGTCCCTGTCATGTCTCTCTGCCTCCCTCCACCTTGCACACTGCTGAGGTGGAGAGAGACAGAGAGACATGGTGTTCCAGCCTTACTCTAAAAAAAAAAGTGAAAAAAAAAGTTTAAATAAAGAAAATTAACCCTTTGATCACTGTTCTGCAGTGATCAATAAGTTCCCTCCATCTGATCACTCTTGGAGTGATCAATTTGCTCCAGATCAGTGTTTTCTGATCTGTAGGGCACCCCCCCATCCCCCTTGAATTTTTTTAGATTTTTAAAAAAAAAAATATATATTTTTTTAAATTTTAAATTTTTTTTTTTTTTTTTAATGAATAGTAAATATAGTTTTAAGTATTTTGGTAGGTAGTTGGGTAGGTTTAGTGTAGACGTGTGTTAGGGAAAGTTTTAGTGATAGATTTAGGTTTAGGGACAAAAAAATATATATATATAATAAGTGCAGTTTAGATAGGTAGTTTACTTGGGTTAGGTAGGTTCAGGATATACGTAGGCTAGGGTACGTTTTAGGGTTAGATTTAGGTTTAGGGATAGCTTAAGAAAAAAAAAAGTTTTTTTAGTGGGCAAAATGCAGCGCAGGTACAGCGTTGAAGAGGCATATGCCTTTTTGGCGTCTGACTCTGAGGCAACAGACACTGCATCAGATTTTGACATAGCGCAGTTTTCAGAAAGTGAGAGCAGCTCTAGTGATGACGCGGGGCCTTCTGTCAAGAAAAGACTCACTGCCCCAAGAGCTGCTCTGGCAACTGCCCCAGCTCCTGCCAAAAGAACTGCCCAAAGACCTACCAAAATACCTGCCAAAAGAAATGCCCCAAGTGCTGCCCCAAGAGCTGCCCTGGCAACTGCCCCTGCACCTGCCAAAAGATCTGCCAAAAGACCTACCAAAGAAATGCCCCAAGTGCTGCCCCAAGAGCTGCCCTGGCAACTGCCCCAGCACCTGCCAAAGGATCTGCCCAAAGACCTGCCGAAAGACCTGCCCAAAGAAATGCCCCAACACCTGCCACTCCGGATCCTAACAAATGGGTATCAATTTATGCCCACAAATCTCAAAATTCACAGGCAACCCAGGGATTCAAATTGATGTGGAAGGATTTACCCATGATCATTTTTTTGATTTGTTTTTGGGGGAAGACATTTTAGGTGAAATTGTGTCCCAAACCAATTTGTATGCAGCCCAGTACACTGCCACCAACCCTAAGTGTGAAAAACGCTGTTTTTTTTTTTTTACTTACGTCATGGTTTACGAGGGATTGGTGGTAAAATGGCTGTGTATAAAATTGGAAAACACACCTAAAACGAGAGCCTGGGGTGTCTACTTTCCAAAAATATACACTTTTGGGGGGAAATCTTAAAAAAGAGCACTGTTACACAGCCCCAAATGAGACATGGCACCAGTAACGCAAGCTGTGAAGATTCAAAGTGTGAACCTGGAAACGCACATGTTCCAATTTGGCCCCCGTAGCTCCCCCAAACCATGAGAAAGCTATGCATATGGGGTATTGCCGTACTCAGAAGAAGGAGCTGAACACTAAACAATGCATTTTTAAAAATCTTCACCTATCCTGTGCTTGAAATTCACATCAACATTGAAGTGCAAGTGTGAAAAACACTGTTTTCTTAACTTACGTCAAGATTTACGAGCGATTGGTGGTAAAATGGCTGCGTAAAAAAATTGAAAACATACATAAAATGAAAGCCTGGGGTGTCTACTTTCCAAAAATATATACTTTAGGGGGGAAATCTTAGAGTGGAGCACTGTTACACAGCCCCAAAAGAGACATGGCACCAGTGATGCAAGCTGTGAAAATTCAAAGTGTGAAACTGGAAACGCGCATGTTCCAATTTGGGCCCCATAGCTCCCGCAAACCTTGAATAACCTATGCATATGGGGTATTGCCGTACTCAGAAGAAGGAGCTGAACACTAAACAATGCATTTTTAAAAATCTTCACCTATCATGTGCTTGAAAATCACATCAATATTGAAGTGAAAGTGTGAAAACGCTGTTTTTTTAACTTACGTCAAGATTTACGAGTGATTGATGGTAAAATGGCTGCGTAAAAAATTTAAAAACATACATAAAATGAAAGCCTGGGGTGTCTACTTTCCAAAAATATATGCTTTTGGAGGGAAATCTTAGAGTGGAGCACTGTTACACAGCCCCAAATGAGACATGGCACCAGTGATGCAAGCTGTGAAAATTCAAAGTGTGAAACTGGAAACACGCATGTTCCAATTTGGGCCCCATAGCTCCCGCAAACCTTGAATAACCTATGCATATGGGGTATTGACGTACTCAGAAGAAGGAGCTGAACACTAAACAATGCATTTTTAAAAATCTTCACCTATCATGTGCTTGAAAATCACATCAATATTGAAGTGAAAGTGTGAAAACGCTGTTTTTTTAACTTACGTCAAGATTTACGAGTGATTGATGGTAAAATGGCTGCGTAAAAAATTTAAAAACATACATAAAATGAAAGCCTGGGGTGTCTACTTTCCAAAAATATATGCTTTTGGAGGGAAATCTTAGAGTGGAGCACTGTTACACAGCCCCAAATGAGACATGGCACCAGTGATGCAAGCTTTGAAAATTCAAAGTGTGAAACTGGAAACACGCATGTTCCAATTTGGGCCCCATAGCTCCCGCAAACCTTGAATAACCTATGCATATGGGGTATTGACGTACTCAGAAGAAGGAGCTGAACACTAAACAATGCATTTTTAAAAATCTTCACCTATCATGTGCTTGATATCAACAGTAGTATTGAAATGTAAGTGTGAAAACTGCAAAAAAACAAAATATTACCACAATTTTGACATTTTTTTCTGGAAAAATATCTTCATGAAAAACTCCAAAATTCTCCTGATTATTTACCTTATGTTGTGTAGTTTTCAGAAACATATACCTTTGTGGAACATTTTTGGTTCTGCCACCGTCAGCTAAGCTATGATGCTCACATGCCAATTGTTGAAAAATCACAAGTTGGAAATAACGGCAGCCATCTTGTAATATTTACCTTGTAAATGTGAGTAAAGGACTAAAATACTAGGCATATGGGGTACTCTTATAGTCAGGAGAAGCAAATGAATATATTTAGGGGTATTTTTTTTTCATTAACTAATAGTATGCAAATCCTGACAGAAAAATGTAAGCAAAATGTTGTTTTTTTTCAATTTTTTTCCTCTTTTTTCTATTTTAATCAAATTAAACAATGAGGTATTCATATAATTGTGGTATCATAAGAAAGCCCTACTTGTGCTTAAAAAAACAGTATATAATTTATGTGGGTGCACAAAAGGAATTAAAGAGAAAATATGGTTGAACAAAGACATAGTCAAAAAAGTCAAAATTGCTCCGGTCCTTAAGTCAAATCTAACTCAGATTTTCCCGGTCCTTAAGGGGTTAAAAAAACTCATAACAAACATTGGTCCAAAAGTTCTGTGTCCCAGCTAGGGGTGGGCAAAAGTTGCTGCCATGTTCCTGCGAGAAATTTTGCGAAAACCACGTTGTTATCCAATTTTTCATGGATAAATCCGCTTTAAAACTAGCGGTTAAAATTTTCGCATTTTTCTCCCATTGGACAACATTTTTCACCATGTTTTCAATGGCTAGAAAGTTTCCGCCCATTGATTTACGTTGTCTTCGCACTATAAAAACGTGACATTTTCGCTGAAGGAAGACACAATGAAGCAGCTACAGAGCAAGATAGACAGGCTGCGAGGCAGGAGAGGCTCATAGTGACTCTTGTCACTATAAGCAGGGTAAAAAATAATCAATGGAGGAGCTTGAAGGACCATTATGTGTCTGAGGAAGGGGCCACCACCGTAACAATGCTGTCCAGTCCCCCTAAATCACCGCAAGGGATCTTGGGGAATTTAATGGGAAGGGAGGGAGAAAAGGGAATGGGAAGGAAGGGTGAAAAGGGAATGGGAAGGGAGGGAGAAAAGGGTAGTACTAGTGAGAGCAGGACAGGTCAGCTGCATGTGCCTGCTGCAATACATGCTGCCCCTGCTGCCATTGCTGTGCCTGCAGCCACTAGTGCTGTACTTGCTGTCAGTCGTGCTGCCACTAGTGTTGAACCTCCTGCCAGTGTGGAACCTTCTTCCAGTGCTGAACCTTCTGCCAGTGCTGAACCTGCTGCCACCAATACTTTGCCTGCTGCTAGTGTTTCTTGTAGTACTCAGGGTAGGAAGGAGAAAATTATGCCATTTGTGACAGCAGGGGACCCTCTGTCACATTGCTTGTCACCTCCTCCAAGCAGCAGTGAGATGTCTGGAATAGAGCAGCAGCACGTAGGGACTAGTGGTGTTGGTGGTGTTGGAGAAGCTGGGGTGGAAGAGACATTGATGGCCTTTTTATCAGAAACTGAGAAGGAATGGGACACAGGGATGAGGATGGGCATCACCACCACCACAAGCATTGAGCTTTTGAAATTAGCGGAAATTGCAACTGCTCTAACTTTTGCTACTGCTGAGATGAAAAGGCAGCAGGGTGCTGAGGAGCAGGCTAGTGTGCCACAGACCACCGTGGACACAGTGGGAATGGGGTCAACAAGTAATGAAGGAATAGGACAGGTTCTACTTGCCAGCAGTAGCAATACTCCTCCTGATCCTAGTTGTAGTGCTAAATCTAAGGCAGTAGCAGCAACAGCAGCAACATTATCCACTGCCACAGAAAATGAAGGGGAATGTGGAGGACAAGAAGAAATAGGCCATTCTTCTCCACCTGTTCACTATCCTTCCCCCAAGAAGTCATGGGTGTTGACTATTATTCTCTTCCGGCAGGCACAGTGCAGTCATCATCAACAATGTTACAGTGCAAAATTTGTGACAAGTTAGTGAGAAGGGGAAAGGAGGGAACACACCTTGGCACAACCTCCCTGATAACACACAAGTAACACACACTCTAAACATGTTAAAGCGAAACTCCCGTTACAGAAATCAAGCACCGCTGTTACTATACCCCCTGACTCGCCAGAAAGGTGGAGATCAAAGAGGAGGAAGAATAAAGAAACCCAGACAGACACTGGAAGTTCCATGAAGAGGGAAACAACTAGCTCGCCATCAACATTACCTTCTTCCTCTAGGGTAACAAGTACATCTCCTGCCAATCCACCTCATTCATAGTTATCTCCCCCGCCAAATGATAGCCACTTTGTTAATGTTAGGATATGGCAGTTCATCTCTACCCATTGCACACTGTGTGGTGCACTGACCACACATGCCAGTATGGTGGAGGAGATTCAATACCAGGTCATCAGGTGGCATCTGAGGAGATTCCATCTCGCAGAATATGCTAGGATTCATCATTACTATTAAATTGTTTACCACACACATACTGTGCACATTGTTGTTGCTGATGGAAGCCACAGTTCCTGTTCTCAAGGAAAAAAATATATATTCTAATAACAACACACCCATGATGATTTTGGAAGAGGGGTAGGTGGAGACGATTTAATGGTCAACGTGTTCTTTTTGCCACATATACTGGGGGCTACTTATTCTTCTGCTACTTACTCAAGCTCATCACTAGAGCCAGTCGTGGCAAGTGGAACCTTCATCAACCATCTTCCATGTTACTGCTATTTTTGATCCAGTTCCCTTTCAGCTGCCTAATCATCCTGCTGCTTAAACAACTCAGCAGAAGCAGTACGAACAGCAGTTGCAGCTCAGGAGGACATTTGACGGTGGCCACTGGCCAAAATGACCTGCTAGCATTAGGCCAGTAGGGCATTTTTATTTTTTTCTCAGGGCTTGTGGTTTGTGGGGTTTGTTTCTAACAAGCCTAAGTCCTACAAATCAATGTTTCCTTAGGGCTAGTGCCAAACTAGCTTAAGTCCTACAAATCAATGTTTCTTCAGGGCTTGGGCCTCTAATAAGTCTAAGTCCTACAAAGGCCTCTAACAACAATTCAAACAAATCATCCTCTACAAAATACTCTATCAAGTCAAGTATCAGTCCACCCCAGTGGCAACTTATGTCAGGGGGTTCCTGTCTCTGTCACTTTAAATACAAATGTCTTATTTTATTTATTTATTTTTATATAAACTGTCCCACCAATAGCAGTCAAGAAAGCCCCCAAAACAAATTCCCTGTTCAAATGATTCATTCACCAACACAGGCACCCTCCTCAGATCCCTTTATACCATGTCTTATGGTTTTTATTTTATTTTATTTTATTTTATTTAGGATTTATTTTTTATTAAGTACCCTCCCAATCCCAGTAAACAACCCCCCAAAAACATTCCCTGTTCAACTTATTATTTCCCCACATCCCACCAACACAGGTACCCTGATACCCCTTTTATACAATGCCTTTGGGAAATCAAATATTATTTGTAATGTGTTGTGTGTAACTTCTATGTTCGCATTGATTTCAATGGGCGAAAAAAGTGGAAAAAAGCACAAAATATGCACTTTTTGCGGAAAATTTTTCGCCAAGCAGAAAGTGCCATTTTTCGCCGATTTCAGTTTGAGGAGGAAAGTTTCGCCCTTCCCTAAATCCCTAGTCCCAACACTACTGACAGTTTTATACATGCTTATTAAATCAAGCCCCTAGGTTTCAAAATGGTTGATGTGTAACACATTCACCAGAACAGATGCCCGTTGGGTAGTGTAAAGGATCCTACTCCATTACTGGAGTCCTTGTCTGGGCATCAGGCTTATCAGCCCATTATACAAGGAACTGTGGTAATTTCTATGCCAAAAAGACTAACAACCATAGCCTGCTGGCTTGCTTTCAAGGGAATGGGCAGTTAGGGGTTAATCATTTGAGTTTGGGCAAGGTTACTTCAAATGTGAAATGCAGTCCCTCAGGCCCTTTTGCTTAATTGTTCAACCCCTGTCCATTGTTCATTGAATGTGTATCACGCCCCTCAGTCCTTGCCTTCTATTGTCTACCCTAGTCAAGCCTTTTGTATAATAATGCAATCACATCTGTCTTATTGTGCTGCCTTAACCATTTGTTGTTGGTTCTTTGTCTGATGTGTTATGATTGTATTATCTCTGAAATGTGCCCATTGTATCATGCACTGTCAATGTGATTGAAGTGTATAAATATGTTGTGAGTTCACATAATAAAGAGTTACTTGTTGCACACACAAGAAGAAGAGTCCTGGTGCCTTTATGCTCTTGTGATTAAAGTATCTCCTTTACCCATCTGAGCCAAGTATCCTGTATCGTCGACTGCCTGCTACCAGCTATCTGCGGATCCGATTCTGAGTCAGGACTTTTGGACTTTGTATGCTGTCAGTCGTAGACGTGGACTCTGTTTGACATCACAGTGGTTCCTGCGACATCCAGGTGTCCTTCGACAGGGAGTAGAAGCCTCACTCTCTATGGCCCGTGGTACCAGTCTGTGACCCAACTCTGGCTTCAAGTCCCTTTGACCGTTTCCTGGTCGTCTACACTACCTCCGACTCTGACACGGAGTCAACGACGCTACCAACTTCATTCAACTTCGATACGGAGTGTACAACATCGCGAATGTTTGATTGAGCCGGTTATTGCTCAACCGGTAGGAACCACACTGTCTAATCCGCCTTCAAGAAGGAGAGACCTGGAACGATGGCTGAGGGCGACACGGTGCCTTCCAGCTTCCATTACACTGGTGGCAAAGGTGAGATTCTCCTTCCCAAACCAAAGTGGTTGTTTCCGGTGAATGACATGGCGGACACATCATAGTACCCTGATGTCTGGAGCCTCTACATCTCAGACCCAGGACTTTATGATTACTTATGGACTTTGTGGGAGCCACTGCTGGGCGAGTGTTCCCTGGAAGAATGGGAGCAGGAGCTGGATACCTGTATCCAAGAGGAGCTGAGAGTACAGGAAGGATACCGGGCGCTGTTCAGAAAAATGGACCAGGTGGATTGCCCTGGGTCCCTCATCTTCATGTGGGACAGAATCCAAGGACTGATATGGACTGCCTATTGCTCAGGTGATAACTTTGGATGGCAGCCCCACAACCGTTATTGGGAGATACGAGCGAACAAACAGGATATGCTGGGAGGGTACGTTCCCATGAGACTACAGGTGAATCAAAGCGACCTAACTGGCTGGGAGTGTGATGTTGAGCAAATGTACACCAGTTTGCTACAAAGGATTCAGGAATACTGAATGGACAAGGGGGGCTGGGTGACCGATTTGTCAGCCCAATTACAGGAAGAGTCCAAGCATGGGTCCCTGTGGCAACTGAATATGGCAGGGGCTGAGTTCAATGCAGATTCTGACCTGGAAGAGGAAGCCCCCCAGGAGGAGTTCAGTGAATCTGATGACCTGGATTATGTTACCCCTGGGCTGAGGAGCGGGAACGCGTTCCTTCTCAGTGCAAAGAATGGCCCTGATGTGTGTGGTGGTCTAGAAAAGGAGGCACCCAACAGGCTGACACAATACAGTACTGCTAACCCTGTTGATCCTGAACTGGTGAGAGAGGATGCATTACTCACCAGCGACCCCTTTGTTTCCCGTCACTATGTTACCCCTGGCTTGAGGAGTGGGAATTCGCTTCTCCTCAGCCCAAAGAGTACCCTTGCATCAGGGAGTGGGACAAACGTTCTCCATGATCGGCATGTTGCACTTTTCCCTGCACTTTTCTTGAGCCCTGTATGGTACAATACGGAGTGTTCATTGCTTGGGATCAAGTTGGCCTCTGCTAGTTTAACCCTCTTAGGAGCGGGATATACTTGTTGTTTGCGTGTACTGCATACTGTTGCCATATTGTCAGACGGCCATACGGAGAGGATAGCTTGTGTTGAGGTATTATTTTTTTTACTTGTTTTTTAGACATTACAGACTCCCTGCCATGATCACAGCATTCTTTGAGAAGTGCTGTGATAATTAACCCTTGGCATGCGAGGACCATCATTTAGCCCTAGAGGACAGTCCTGGCACGTCATTCAGCATTAAGAGGTAAAGTGATGTAATACAGATGAGGAGGAATCAATTTTTAGCAATTAAATGAAATCTAGAACAAGAGGTCATCCCCAAAAATTGGAAGGTGGAAAAATAAAAATAAATATAACTGCTTTACAAAAAGGGCGATAGAAAAATGGAATAGCCTCCCAGCAGAAGTGGTTGGGGCTAAAACAGTAAATAAATGCAAGAAATCTTAGAAAGCTATATGGCTAGTCTAAGAAAAAAGAAGTCTCAACTATGTAGAAAGGGAAATAGGGAGCCTAAATGGGCCAGTTACTTCTTATCTGTTTCTAATGTGCCATAACGAATTGGAGTAATTATGGTGAAAACCAACTGAATCACATGAGATGTATAAAAATTTGCAAAATATTTGAAATGTTGTGACTTTTTAAGCCATCGTTATTGCAAATTACATTGCAAGCTCATTGAGGGGAGAACCCTTTCACAATATGTTTTTAGTCTGATATAACTACAATCTTCACATATTTAATGCCCTGTTTTCTCTATGTATCCATGTAAATGTATAATGTGTCAGTACACTGGAGTACTCCACCTACAGAATGAAACATGATTTTTGTCTACTCCCATTTAATGTTAAAAATTATATGTAAGATGAAGTGCATGGCATGCACAGTAACTGCTTTCAGACATACAGTAGTGGGCCTTACACATCAAGCTAAACAGGTGCAATTCTGGTGTAAACCAACTGTGTCATGGAGGAAATCCACCTCCCCTCAGATGTGGAATCTGGTCTGCAGACAAGACAGGTCACAGCAAGGGACAATCTTCTTACTGAGAGAAAAATGAAAACCCTGCCCCCTTGACAGGCTTTTCAGGTTTTAACTTATGCTAATTGAAGATTGTCCCTCTCTGCAAGCCATCTGGACACCTCCTTTCTGTTCTGAGGTGTGCAGTGTTACATAAGTAAAAGGGACAGGAGGGGGATACTTTATCATTCAATTACTCTTGAACTACAACTCTGACAGTACTGAAATAAAACTCTCCATGGCCCAAATACTATGAAAATTAATTGGAGCTGCTTTTATTTTGAAACATTACTATCCCTTTAAAGTGGTGTCCATACCATTGCTTCACAATGCATTGGAGGCCTCTCTAGCAGTAAAGGAGTTAAACTCAAATTAAATCAATGGGGATTTTTGGAATTTTAAGTTTAACCCTGTGATGCACTTAGTTTGCTCCAGAATTGCACCTCTTTAGCTTGATGAATAAGACCCATATATCTTTTTAGTGAGAATACCTGAAGCTTTATGAAAATTGTTGCATAACACCAGATCTTTTTCCTTCTCTTTACAGCAATGGTTGAAGACATTCACTCATTTCTTGACAAAAGCAGAAGATTGATCATACTTCTGGGCAAGAATTACCTATCTGACAATAAAATGTATGAACTTGAAAGTGGACTACACAAAGCAATGGTAGAAAGAAAAATCAAAGTTATTTTGATTGAATATGCTCCCTTAAATGATTGTAATGTCCTCCCAGAATCTCTGCATCTTCTGAAGAAAAGCAGCAGGGTGAAATGGAAAGGAGATATGTCTGATAGACTGAAGTCTAAATTTTGGAAAAAAATACATTACTTAATGCCAGTCAAGCCAGTCAGACCAAATGCTTCATTTTTGAAGGCTGCTGAGAAGTCTATGCTAAGTTACAGTTTATAAAACAAAATTAAAATAAAATTATGAAGATTAAAAAAACAAGAATAATTCTTTAAATCAAATTCTCGATTTATTATTTTACTTATGAATATAACAAAGGTTGTTCTACTTACAGTTGGGAACATTAAAGGGTCAGTAATGCCCGTATTTAAATCTATTTAATATTGTAGAGGTTACAAAAATAAAGAATTTTGAGAAAGTGCCATCTCTTGAAATGTTTGAACGAAGAACTCAATATATGGTGTTTCTAAATTATAATTCAAGTGATAACACTTATTCACATCATAAGAAAGAAATTATAGGTTGGAATGATTTCTTTATTTCATATATATATATTTGGCATTATCTATCATCATCCTTGCTCACATTGGGATATTGGTATATTAAGAACTTTATTATTGTATAGCTAAACATTTTCATACTGCGTGTATCATCGATAGAGTTACATTTTTTATATCTATTTTTATTAGTCTTTCATCGCTCTTTTATAATTCTTTATCTCATTTTCTACAATCCACATTTTGTTGGATTCCAGTTTGTAATGGACTATACATTCAGGTTGACACTATACTATTTTGGTTCTGTTTGTTTCATTATAAATGGATACTTTGAGTCCCACGGTATTTTACAGACAGATACAATGTAATGAAGACAGGTTTGTTATCATGTGCAACATATAAGCATTGGAAAACTCTTGATCAACTTCAGCTACATTCATTGTATCAAACTCTCAGTCTGTATCGTGGTTTGTTTCAGGTGCCTGATTTGCCCAGCGTCGCGATGCGAAGGAGTCCCGCATCATCGGCAACGAGTTGCAAGCACTTTGAATCAAAGATACAATATAACATATACAAAATGGAGGAAGACGAGCTCTGCTTGTTATTTTCATTCAATTGTAGATATGTTTTACATTAAATATTAGCTGTTGATTTGTGATTGGTTAATACATGTTTAAATACTGATTAGCGCCGGCCCGGCGCCCCACGCTCCAGACGAAGGCGCAGTTTTTTGGCGCCGAAACGCGTTGAGCTTTTCAGTGGACTCTTGGACTGGCATCTGAGTATACAACAGCTTTGGATCCCCTGTTCTTACACATCATCGCTGCACATAGTGTTGGATTACTTCAGAGAACGCAGCGGCTGAGGAGGACTTCTAGCTAGACCCTGCACACGGGTGCCGATCACTTCCGTGGGGACTTTCCCGAGAGATAAGAAGACTTGATGACGGGCGAGACTGCTTATTTCTCCTCTTAAGGCACATTCACTCTGATAACCAAGTAAGGGGCCATCCATTTACTTTGTTGGATTGCATCTGTCCAGACGTCATTATTATTGCACTTGCTATATTTAGAGATTCTATTCTGGTACGCATATATAGGTCTCTATAATTTTATCATTATTTTTTAGGAAGTTTTCACTTCCTTTTTAAATCAGGATTGTATTTCATTTCTTTTTAGATTCATTTTTATTGTATTAAATAATAAAGAATTCATCTTTTATTAGAATTCTCCTATCACATATTTATCATTTATTTTGAGGTATGATATTTTTTATCAAGTACTTGTATTTATGGTTTTACCTCCATATGTCCTTATACTATTAACTCCATTACTACACTTAGATAGTGTCTTTTGCGCTTTTCCTCCCCCCTTTTTCTTGTTAAGGATAATACATATACTGTCACAGGACAGGCACAGAATAGCGACTGGTACTCAATAGTTAAATACAAATGAACAGTCAGTCTCTGTTGTGGTGTTTGGCACGCCCAAGGTGTAAAAGAGGCAGCAATTGGTGTTAGATTATGCAACACCTTAAGTCCATCAGGTGTAGAGAGCTGCTTCAGCAGTACAGGAACCGAGGTAGAACGCTGCAGAGTAGTTTAGCAAATAGCCCCACGGGCATATACCAGAGACAACTTGTACTGCAAGAGCGTGAGCCAATAGCCCCCACGGGTGTAACCACGGAGATGCCTGCACTGCCAGAGCTTGCTGATAGCCCCCACGGGCGTAATAATGGAGACCAACCGTACAGTGATAGCTTGAGCCAATAGCCCCCATGGGCGTATAATGGAGACAACTGCACTGCAAGAGAGTGAGCCAATAGCCCCTACGGGAGTAACAACGGACACTGGGTACAGCAAGAGCTTGAGCAAATAGCCCCCACAGGCGTAGTAACGGAAACCACCTGTGCTGCGAGTGCTTGAGCCAACAGCCCCACCGGGCAGTAACGGAGAGTAACTATCACGGTGCCCATGATTGGTGCTATACACTATCACCTACAGGGGCTTCTATTGGCTGCCTATTGTCTGCCCGCCTCTGACTGCCTATTTATACTCAGCTCAGGCACCCTTTGGTTGCACTTTCGTGGTGTCTCTGACACTACCTGTTTGTTCTTCCTGTCATGCTGTTTGGGCCGGTTCCAGTGTTCCAGAGTCCAGAGCTACAGAGTCCTGTGTTCCAGTCTGTCTCGCTGCTTGAGGCCTGTTCCAGTGTTCCAGAGTCTTCAGCTACTGAGTCTCGAGTTCCAGTGTTCCTGGTTTCATTTGTTCCTGTTCCAGTCTGCGTGCCACTCCGGTTGGACCTCTCCGTGATGACTGATGCTCCGGTTGTTTCGTCTGGCGTGTTCAGGTTGCTGTTTACTCAGCGGTGTTCGCTGTGCTCCACCTTCACTTAGTCTCAGAGTTCCAATCCGGTAGTCGCTTGGCGACATTGCTCACTCTCTCGCCTTGGCGATATTCTTACTGTGTTGGTCCCAGTGTGCGGACGCTGGTTTACTCCGCTGAACCTGGTGGCAGATTATACTGTTGGTCCCAGCGTGCGGACGCTGGTTAACTCCATTAAACCTGGTGGCAGATTATGCTGTTGGCCCCAGCGTGCGGACGCTGGTTAACTCCATTAAACCTGGTGGCATATTATCCTGTTGGTCCCAGCGTGCGGATGCTGGTTAACTCCATTAAACCTGGTGGCATATTATCCTGTTGGTCCCAGCATGCGGACGCTGGTTAACTTCATTAAACCTGGTGACAGATTATACTGTTGGTCCCAGCGTGCGGACGCTGGTTAACTCCATTAAACCTGGTGGCATATTATCCTGTTGGTCCCAGTGTGCGGACGCTGGTTAACGCCCTTAAGCCTGGTGGCAGATATACTGTTGGTCCCAGCGTGCGGACGCTGGTTAACTCCATTTAACCTGGTGGTACATTATCCTGTTGGTCCCAGCGTGCGAACGCTGGTTAACTCCATTAAACCTGGTGGTATATTATCCTGTTGGTTCCAGCGTGAGGATGCTGGTTAACTCCATTAAAGCTAGTGGCAGATTATACTGTTGATCCCAGCGTGCGGATGCTGGTTTACTCCATTTAACCTGGAAACTTATTATACTGTTGGTTCCAGCGTGCGGACGCTGGTTATCTCCGCTTAACCTGGTGATCTCCTCCTTTGAGGCTGTCCTGCCCGGTATTGGTGAGGCCGGTAGAACAGGTACATCCCATCTCACGGTTGCCTTACCCGGTACTGGCAGGACCGGTAGAGCCTCTTCACAGTATTCACTGAGGCTGCCTTGCCCGGTATTGGTAAGGCCGGTAGAACCGGTACATTCCATCTCACGGTTGCCTTACCAGGTATTGGCAAGGCCAGTAGAGCCTGTCCTCAGCATCTCCCAAGGCTGCCTTGTCCGGTATTGGTAAGGCCAGTAGAACCGGTATTTCCATCTCACGGTTGCCTTACCCGGTATTGGCAAGGTCGGTAGAGCCTGCTATTGCTATTCCTTATAGCCGCCTAGGTTGCCTTGCTCGGTATTATAGGCAAGGCCGGTAGAACCTGTTCTATTCTCAGTTGCTATTTATATTGTATGTATATGTATGTGAACCCTATGGGGAGTGCTTTAACTTTTCAATAAAGTTATGCTTTTGCCTAAACCTGTTGTCTGAGTGTCTTAACAAACCGTGACAGTAACACTGATAGAGCTAGAGCCAATAGCGCCTCCCGCGGGCGCGGTAACAGAGACCGACTACTCTGCTTGGTTGACAATATGAGCTGCCGTCTAACCAAGGCACACAACGCGGCCGGCTCAGCAGGAGTAGCGGATAACTGCAACGGCTCTGCAAGTGTTAAGAAGGCTCAGATCAGGGGGACAGTAGCACTGTAAGAGTTAACAACAGCACAAGGGTAGGATATGTAGCTCTGCAAGTACAACCGGAGGCTCGGCGTGTGAAGTTATCTCTCTGCAAGTGCCAAGGAAGACTCAGCTATGGAAGCATAGCTCTGCAAGTGTAAAGGGAGACACGGCTCTGCAGGAGTTAATAGTTGCAGTCTCGATCAGCCCTGCCACTAACACAGCAGGAGTCAGAATGTCGCCAGAGCGACAACAGCTGCAGGAAGCAGGAAGCAGGAACGGTAGCAGAGACTGGAGCAAGCCGGTACAGGTCACTGAGCAGGAAGTCAGCCAGGCCGGATCAGATCAAGGAGGAGATTCTCAGACAAGCCAGATCAGTCACAAGCAGGAACGTCAGCCAGGCCGGGTCAGATCACGGAGGAGATTCTCAGACAAGCCAGATCAGTCACGAGCAGGAACGTCAGCCAGGCTGGGTCAGATCACAGAGCAGGAGCACAGAAGCGTAGTCAAAACAGGCCAAATCGGTACACAGGAAATCAGGAATGCAGGAACACAGCAACAGTAACACTGGCTCTGGAACACCACGAAAGGGCACCTGACAGGTGCCAATGGTCAGGTATAAAAAGGTCACCAGGGGCGGGCCAAACAGGCTCAACCAATAGGGGAGCAGCACAAACGAGAGTGACAGAGAGAGATCACTCTGCTAGAGATTAGGCCTCAGCCACTGGTAGTCTCGATAGGAACCAAGAGCCGGAACAGAAACAGGATCTTGTTCTGACGTCACTGGAGTACTGACTCATGCCTGCATTCAGTATGGAGCAATAACTGATGCACGCCTTCAGTCAGTATTAAAGCTAGTCTACCAGAGCCCCAGGTCTGCACTAATTAGGGTGTCTGCTAGGTACAAGGGACAAACGTAAGAACAGTCAGTCAGAGCCTCAAGTCGGCACCAGGTTGGGTGTCCACTAAAGGGATAATCAAAGAGTAGCCAGACAGAGCCACAGGTCAGCACCAGATTGGATGGAAGACTAACCAGGTCATACACAGAGCCCAAAAATAGAACTGCTAGGAACAACAATGCAAAAGCAACTGAGTGAGACTCATGCTGCCCTTTAAACCCGTCCTCAGGAAGTAGGTAGGAGGAGCAGACTCAGAGGAAGGAAGTAGGTTAGAGGAGACTACAGGAAGCATGGCATAAAACAGAGGCCTGCTTTACTCTAAAGCCTCGTGTCTGCAGATGACGTGTGGAATTATGCCAAGCATAGCTGGAAACAAGGTAAGCTGTGACAGTAACCCCCCTCAAAGGTCCCCCCTCCCCGGAGCCAGCCGGGGTTTGTCAGGAAATCGCGCATGAAATCTGTGCACTAAAACAGGAGCGTGAACATCACCAGCTGGAACCCAGGAGTACTCCTCTGGACCATATCCCTTCCAATGAATAAAGTATTGTAGGTGCCCTCGGACCAAACGGGAGTCGAGAATATTTTGAACTTCATACTCCTCATGATCTGCAACTCTCTCTCGGGAGCAGGACGGAGAGGAGCAGAGGTATACCGGTTGCAGACCAAGGGAATTAGCAATGAGACATGGAAGACATTATGAATACACATATTGACAAGAAGCTCCAAGGCATAGGCCACTGGGTTAATTTTGCACAACACACAGAAAGGACCAATGAATCAAGGGGCCAATTTGTTACAAGGAACCTGGAGGTGCAAGTTATGGGAAGGCAACCGCACTCTGTCTCCTACGAGGAAGGTAGGTGCTGGCAGTCCCCTACAGTCAGCCTGCCTCTTTTGTCGCTGCACTGAATCACGTAGGGTATGCTGTACCCATACCCAAGAGGAACGGAGCGCCCTTAAATGCTCGTCCAGAGCTGGAATTTCTTGTGCTTGGAAGGTCTCGGGAGGAGCCAAAGGTTGGAATCCATAATTAACCAAGAACGGGGAACTCTTTGTGGAAGAGTTAACAGCACTATTCCAGGCACACTCCGCCCACGGTAACAGGGTAGCAGCGGAGAAACTGTTCCAAGTCTTGATTAGACCTTTCTGCTGCACCATTGGACTGTGGATGATACGAGGAGGAGAATTCCAGTTGAATGCCCATCTGACTACAGAAGCACCTCCAGAATCAGGATACAAACTGGCTTCCTCTATCGGACACAATAACTTTAGGAATACCATGGAGGCGAAAGACCTCTCTAGCAAATACCACCACCAATTCCTGAGCGGATGGTAACCATTTCAGTGGCACAAAGTGAGCCATCTTAGAAAACTTGTCTACAATCATAAGAATGACAGTATAACCCATGGCATTTGGAAGATTGACCATAAAGTCAATGGATAGATATGACCAGGGGCGTTACCCTTTGGCCATTGGCTAAAGCAAGCCCACTGGCAGATGTCTGGGGGACTTGGTCTGGGCACAAGTCGTACATGCCGCCATGAAAGCGATACAGTCATCCCAGAACTATGCCACCAAAAAACTCGTGAAACGGACCATATCAGTTGGTCTCGACCAATGTGACCTACCACTTTAGAGGCATGATATGTCTCCAACAGCTTCATGCGCAACTGTGCAGGAACAAAGCAACGACCATCAGGTTTCTCAGGAGGGGTAGAGTCTTGGGCTGCTAGAATCTCCTCTCCTAGAGGATAAGTAATGCAGGTTCAAAACGTAGCTAGGATATGATGAGCTGGATTTATCAGGGAAGGAGGAACCTCTTCTCTGTATGGGCTACAGAACTGGCGGGATAATGCGTCTGCCCTTACATACTTATAGCCAGGAAGATAGGAAACCACAAAATTGAAACGAGACAGAAACAGTGCCCATATGGCCTGCCTGGAAGACAAGCGTTTAGCTTCAGAAAGGTAAATGAGGCTTTGTGGTCAGTTAAAATCAAAACAGGAGCTTTAGTACCTTCAAGCAGATGCCTCCATTCTTTTAAGGCCAGGACAATAGCTAGTAATTCTCTGTCCTCGATCTGGTAAAGCATTTCAGCTTTGGACAGTTTTCTAGAAAAGAACCCACATGGACGTAGGGCCTCCCCAGGAACTGAGCGATGAAACAACATAGCTCTCACTCTGAATTCTGATGCATCCACCTCCAAGGTAAAGGGCAGGGCGGGGTTCGGATGAGCCAATATGGGAGCTGCCGCAAAGGCTGCCTTGAGGCCTTCAAATGCCATAATAGCCGGTTGTGGCCATTTCAAGGTATTTGCCCCCTTGCAAATCAAGTCCGTCAGGGGTTTTACAATGGTAGAGAAATTCTTAATGAATTTTCAGTAGTAATTAGCGAAACCCAGAAACCTTTGGATTGCTTTGAGTCCTGTAGGATGTGGCCAATTCACAACAGCTGACAACTTCTGAGGGACCATGGCGAACCTGGCAGCGGAAATTATATAGCCCAGGAATAACAACGGGTTCATCAGGTTAATCCATGACCTTCGTTTAACTCTCACAATCACTTTACACATTCTTGTACTTGCCCTAATGAAAGTCTTTGGGGGAGATCCCACTAACATGCAGTTTTAGTTGAGTTTAAATTTATTTTTTCTTGTATGAATTCTGCCTTATCAAAGTTCAAAGAGCAATATTACACTAAACTAAATATTACACTAAACAACAAGAAATCTAACTCCTGCTATCTCTTCTCAGTCTTTGACTTTTTGTTCTTTCCCTCTTCTACAGCTTCTTCTCACTTCATATACATTCTCCACAACTTTTGATGAGCACTTCAAAGACAAGGCAGAATATATTCAAAACAATGCTATTTTTCATCAGTCTCAGAACTCTCTCTCCCCAAACCCCTTTATCCTATTTTGAATATTTTACTCCAACGTCAGAGACAGATACTGTTAACCATTCTCTATTCTCCACAATCTTAATTTCTGAAATCTAACTGCTTCATGGCTCTCCTTCTATCGCTCACAATGTTTTTTTTATGTTTCTTTGGACATTAATTTCTCCTCTACAGTGCAGCAGAATACCACTTCCTTGGGGGCAAATAGTAGGCTGTTGTGCTAGAGAGTGGTGCTGGTGTGGTGGCAGACACAGGTTAACTCTTGCTGCAGCTCTGCTCTGACGCTAGAGGTGCTGACCATAAGTTTGGATTGCCTGATCCCAGAGAAGTCAGGATCAGACTAGGATAGACTCACTTGGAACTGACAAAATTCTAAGGAAATGGAAAGTCTTCAAAAGGAGGACCCTGGGTGCAGGCTGTTGGAACTAAGCTATAGTAGAGGAAAATATAGACGCTAATCACTGTGGACGAGGTAACTCTGAGGGACTATCAGTTCTAGGTTCCACAGTACAGGGTCATGATTAGGGATGGGTGAAAATATTCACCTCAAAATTAAATTAGCGAATACTGGCACTTCACCCCTGGCGAATATTTTCCAGCGAAAAGTGCTGTTTTTCCGCTTTTTCACCTACCTCATTGTGCATTGAAATCAGTGTGAAGACAAATTTACTCCACCACACGAAAGTTTTCTACAGCCATATAAAAGGGTGTTAGGCTCTCACAGCATGCCATTCTGTGTTTGTGAGAGGAGAGAGCAGCATGGATTTGAGCTAGAGAAGAAAAGCAAATAAAGGGGAATTGAAGCTTAGTTTAGGGAGTCTTTTAGGTAGGGCATTTGTTCTCTGTAGTAGGGGAGTCTGGGGGAACAATGGGGGAGAAGAAGGGAGGAAGGAGGTTGACCCAAAATACCCAAAAATTTGGTGTGACTGGCAAGACACAGGCAGCTGGGGTCCAAATTGCTTGCTTATTTTACTTTTATTGTCTCTGTGCTGGGGAAGTCTGGGGAAAGAAGTTATTGATTTTGTTTTTTAGTTATATATATATATATTTTTTTTTACTAACTGTGAAAAGATAGCGTGGACAACTTAAAAAATAAATAAATAATTAAACAAATAAATATATTAGACAGCTGACTGGGGGTTCTGTGATGGAGGTAGACTTGATAGACAGCAGAAGACACTGAGAATTTTGTTAAGAAGGAAGTAAGTGTTGTGGTGAAAGGACAAATGCACTCTGCATGCTAACACATTTTTCAATGCAAATGTTGCTGTAGGACTCACAACTTTGACTTCCAGCTACTTATTTTTCCACTACATCCCTCAGAAGAAGTAATATTGTCCTGGGAAATGTTGCACCATATGTGTTGGAAAAGGAAAAAATGTGTTGGATTATGTGAAAAATTTGCTGGGATAGGCAAAAAGGAGGAAAATTTTGCATTGGAGAAAAGGAGAAAACGTTCTTGAAAAAAGAGAAAAACTGTCAGTTTTTCACGAAATGTCATTTTTCGACCACCCCTAGTCATGATAAGATCAGCTGACATGAGTAGACAGCAAGGATAGATGGCACTGTGTTGATAATAGTGGATAAGAGGATTTCCATGAGTAAAATGGAATGATGAACAGTGCTGGGCACTTGCAGAAAGATGAACTGAGGTTCTCTGAAATTCTTATGAATGCACATCTCTGGGTGCTATAGATCAGATAGGCTTGAGACGTGATGCCAATTTTGCTGAGGCAAGCACTGTGTTGGACACTGTAGATCAAATGAGCTAGGAGACACCACAGTTCCTATGATGAATAGTGCTGGGCACTGTAGATCAGATGAGCTTGAGGATATTATCATTTCTAAAATGCATGGTGCTGGATGAGGTTGATCAGATAAACTCAATGATACAATGGTTCCTAACATACACAGTACTGAGTTCTGTCAATCATATGACTTGAGATGCTCCAGTGACTGGTGAACTAACAAGGTGTTGGACACTGTGGATCAGAACTGTAGGATGCAACAGTTCCTGTTATGCACGGTGTTGGATGCTGTTGATCAGGGGAGCTTGAGATACACCTATGACTCTGTGGAACCGAAACAGTGCTAGACACTGTGGATTGAAAGAACTTGAGGAATTAACATTTCCTATTATGCATGGCCTGGGTACCATTGATCAGATTATCTGGAGGTGCTTTGACAAAGGCATGGAGCTGGACACTGTAGATCAGATGAACCCGAGAATGCCACAGTTCCTATCATGCATGGTACTGGGTTCTATTGATCAGATGAGCTTGAGAAGTGCTGGTATCATAGAATCACACAATTGGGGATATCTTGTCTTATCTTTGGTCACCAGAATTGTTATTGGGCTAGATCCAGGGTCTGGGGTATTCCTCTATGCCCTGCTGCCGGAATGTCATGGGAGAGATGATGTACTTCTTGGCAAAAAGGTAACAGAACAAAGATACACGTTCAAATGAATAGGAGACCGTCAATGGCTTGAAGAGCATTCTGTTGGATGAAGGCTTTGTTGGGGACAGGATATAATTTGAACCGATCAAGCAGAGGTTTAGTGGTTGTAAGTAGAAAGTGTTTGGGTTGGAGAATAGTATTGTGTTGAATGATGAGTGACGGTTCCTGAGGAAACACATGGAATAGGGCATCTGCCTTTTGGTTTTTGGATCTGGCTCCGGGTCTGTAAGTATGTACACCCAGAAATGTGAGAAGTATACGGCCCATTGGGCTTGAGGTGAGAACAACCTATGGGTACCCCTGAGGTATTCGAGATTCAGGTGGTCTATAAACACTATGACAGGGTGCTCTGCTCATTCAAGTAAAGGGCACCGTTGCTCTAAGGAATTATTGATAGCTAGGAGTTCTTTGTCTCCTTCAGTATAATTTTGTTACACAGGTTAGAGAAGTAAGCCAATGGATGTAACATCTCTTTCATTCCTGATTGTTGAGAAAGGATAGCCCTTGTGGCAATATCAGAGGCATCCTCTTCTAGGATTAAAGGCTTCAGAATGTCAGGTTGAGAGAGGATGGGTGCATGAGTCTTAAGTTTGTCGAAAACCAGTTGTGTAATCATGGACCAACAGAAGGGGATGGTTTGTTTGGTGAGATTAGTTATGGGTGCAATGACCTTGAAAAAGTTTGTGATGAATCATCTATAAAAATTTGCAAACCCTATGAACCTTTGCACTGCCTTCTTTTTGGTGGGAGTTAGCCAGATTAGGATTGATGTCACTTTAGGAGGA
Organism: Rhinophrynus dorsalis; assembly: GCA_037306005.1. Classification (NCBI taxonomy): domain Eukaryota; kingdom Metazoa; phylum Chordata; class Amphibia; order Anura; family Rhinophrynidae; genus Rhinophrynus; species Rhinophrynus dorsalis. The sequence continues at coordinate 379,476,998 of CM074719.1, forward strand.
TCCATCTTGACACGTCCAGGTGAAATAAGAAACCCTAAGAACTCTAGTTCATTGAACTTGAATTCGCACTTCTCAATCTTGGTATATAGAGAATGGTTTCATTAAGAAAGTGCGGATGTGGTTACGATGTTCTGATAGAGAAGATGAAAATATTAGAATGTCATCCAAATATATGACAACATACTAGTCAAGTAAATCTGAGAAAATGTCATTAAGAAAACACTGAAAACACTGAAATGTAACTGGGGAGTTATGGTCATAGTGCATATGGAAGGTTGTCTTCCACTCATCTCCTTTCTTACAAATCAGATTGCAGGCCCCACGGAGGTCTATTTTGGAGAAGATAGTAGCAGTAGAAATACGTTCTGATGTGAGAAGAAGTGGATAGTGTTTTTTTTACTGTGATGTTATTGAGTTCTCTATAGTCCACACATGATTTGAGACCCCATCTTTTTTTTCCTATGAAGAGTGTGCCTGATCCAGCTAGTGATGTAGAAAGGCAGATGAAACCCTTAAGAAGGTTGTCAGAGAGGTAGGCCTTAAGGTGTTGAAGTTCTGTTCCTTAAAGAGGGAAGATACGTCCATCAGGAATAGATGCTCCCGGAAGTAATTTGATAGGGTAGTCATATTGAAGATGGAGAGAAAGGTGATCCACTCCTATTTGAGTGGAGAATTCATGATAAACAACAGGAAGAGCTCTTGAGGTTGAAAAGTCCCATTTCTTTGTTCCATGGGAAAAATTATAAAGAATACAAAAGTTATTTGGAGTGCTGGCTAAACCCTGAATAAACCCTGATGCTGCTGATACAGAGGTGGAGGAGGAAATCAGCAGTAGTGGTGAAGGGAGCCCACATACCCCAGACCCAGTGAATCCCATTCCCTCGGCACTGTTGCTCTGAGGAAGTATTTTGAAAAAGGTGGACTTTGCTAGCAGCATGAGCAGCAATACATGTCAGCTGCCTGTGACTGCTGCTACTGCTTCCAGTAAGCCTTCTTATGAGGAGATGACAAATTGTGGAGGTGGTGATGAGAGTGAGGGTGATGGTGAAACAGTTGGTGTGGAGTAGAGTATGAGACTGTTTTAGACAGAAATCAATAAGGAATTGAAGAAAGAGATGCAAATGGGGATGTACATAACTGATACCACCACTAGTGATATTGTATAGTTTGCTACTGCTATAATTCCTGCTGCTGAGTTGTCAGAAGCAGAAATTCATCTGTCACAGCAGCAAGATGATGATAATGAACAGACCAGTGTGCCAGATACCACCATTGCCTTCATGGAACTTGTTTCAGAAAGCAATGATATGGAACTAGGACAGGATCCACCACTACCCCAGGACCTAGCTCTAGAGCTGATGCTGATACTGCAGCATCACTTTCCCCAGCCAGTGAAGGTGAGCCTGAAAAAGAAGAAGAAGGCCATTCTTCATCCACCTCTTCCCTCGCTGAAATCAAGGGTGTGGAAATATTTTCCCCCTAGGGCAGGCACAGTGCATCCATCAGTTATGCAGTGTGCATTTTGTGTGATAAGATAGTGGAGAAAAGGGGATAGTAGGGGATACACCTTGGCATATCTTCCTTCATAAAGCACATGCAACATAGATACCACTTTTATGTTAAGCATATGAAGCATTTTTTTTCTTGCAGTAAGTGTATCAGTGGGAGAATCTTGATACTTCTTTCCTTAGACAACTAATGAGCAATGTGGCCTCCTAAAAAGGTATCAGCAGCTCACAAACATCACATTGCCCCTGCCCAGGTGATAAAGATGCTCCCTTCAAAGCATTGCAGTTTTGCATTGTATAGTCACTAATGGACTGATCCTGCTAGTACAAAAGTCTGCTGCAATCTGTTGTTACTCAATGATGGGAGAGAAACCTAGTGAGCAGTGACAGTCATATAGTCTGTCTGCCCACTTGTCCACATATCTGTTTTCAGGTGAATTTTATTTCTGTATGAGGTTTCAAGCCCTTTGCCCACCATACTAACCACTTGCTTGTAAAATTCTTTAAAGCCTCTGTTTTCAACAAAAGAAAAGGACAGCATGTCAACCACCATCATTTTAAAAAGTTTACTGTTCCATAGGTGTACTTTTGCATTACGTTTGTGCAGGTTTTGACTTCTTTTATGAACTTTCTAAGTGTGGGATGGCAGTACATAGCAGAACTGTGAAATTTTATTGCTTTAACTCCATCACTTGTGGTGGTGGTGGTGTAGGGGGGTGGTGGTATGCATAGTCTCTCTATGACTCTTATCATGTCCTACATCAAACCCATCAAACCCATCAAACCCAGAGTCATCAAACTCTTCTGCAGAAGGAGCTATAGGTTGTATTTGGAATTAACTATCTGTTGGCAGCTGCACACTCTATAACACATCAATAACATCACTACTTCCCTTATCTGCCCGAGAGCCCTGGGAACTTTTTGGAGTGATTTTGCTGCTGCTAGTTATGACACCACTGATCTGTTGATAGTGTGTAACCCGATCAGACCTGTGGTTTTTCTTCAGGTAGGATCTCATAGAGGAGGGGCCTAGGTGTGATCTTGCTTTCCCTCTGCTCACATGCTTTCGCCACAGATAATATATATTAACATAATTAGCTTTTGGATCCTGAGTGAAGTATTTCCATACTGTGAACTTCATGTACTGAGGGGTTCTTGAGGGAGTGCTATTACTACTGGGGCTAGATGTTGATATAATTCTACTGCTGCCTACTACTATAACAAGGTTCAGCACTTTCAGCAGCAGCAGAGACACTCATCATAGCTAAGGCTGTGGTTGCTAACAACCTGTGTTGTTACTGCTGGTTACTCAACAAAGTGTGTGGGCTTTGACTTGGAAGCGATGACGATGCTGATGAAGACTAACAAGATGATTGTGCATTTTTAGGCTTTCCTTTCCCAGGGTTAGACCTTCTAATTATTTTCTCAAAGAGTTTATAGACAGGTGCAGTGCTCCTTGTCAGTGGTGGAAGATTAAGCCTTTGCCTTTCAGCTAACTTTCTGGCCATGTCATCATCTCTCTCTCACTCTCAACTTCATCTGTGTCTAAAGAAAAGGAGGAGATCTACATCATCATCGTCAGTCATCATTATGTCATCCTCAGTAGTGATGAGCGAGCACCCCAATGCTCGGGTGTTCGGGTGCTCTGACCGAGCACCCCCTGAGGCTCGAGTGCTCGGCCGAGCACCCGAGCCCCATTGAAGTCAATGGGAGGACTCGAGCATTACACCAGGCACCCCCTGCTCTGATGAGGGGAGGGTGCCTGGTCCATAGGAAAAGGGAAGAAAAGGATGGAAACACCACAGAAATGGTTCAGGGACAGCATAGGGAGGATGTCTGGATGCATCTTGGACTCCAACATCGCTGCTGGGAACGATCTTTCGCCCGTAGTACGCCATTTTTACAGACTGACCATAAAACACACAAAAAGGAAAATAAAAACGACTTTAGGCGAAAAATTGTTACCAAACAATATTTGCTGTATATTTACTTGTATATCATCTGCAAATTATCCCAAAAATTTCCTTGATTTTCGGAAGTGAGGCCATGATTAAGAGGGAAACGTGCGCAGAGGCAAATTCTCCCAAAAATTTCCTTGATTTTCAGAACTGAGGCCATGATTAAGAGGGAAACGTGCGCAGAGGCAAATTCTCCCAAAAATTTCCTTGATTTTCAGAACTGAGGCCATGATTAAGAGGGAAACGTGCGCAGAGGCAAATTCTCCCAAAAATTTCCTTGATTTTCAGAACTGAGGCCATGATTAAGAGGGAAACGTGCGCTGAGCTGACCATCTAAAACATTATGGGTGAGGGTCTGCTGCAGAGCTGACCATCCTAAACATTATATGCGAAGGCCCGCTAGTGAGCTGACGCTATAAAACATTATATGAGAGGGCCCGCTAGAGAGCTGACCCAATAAAACATTATATGAGAAGGCTCGCTGGTGAGCTGACCTATATAAAAATTGTCAAACAGGGCCCGCTGGTGAGCTGGCCCTATATAAAAATTATATCACAGGGCACGCTGGTGAGCTGGCCCTATATAAAAATTATAGCACAGGGCATATGGAAGAGGAGGAGGAGGATGAGAAGATTAAGAGTCAACCATATACCCGTTTTTTGGGTGGAAGGGGTGAATGGGAATACAGAGTATTCACATCATTGTAAATAACATATATAAAGTGAGTTTATGTTCCCCCGCGGCTTTCCTCCAGTGGAGTGGAGAAGTCAGGGGAAATCCAGGCCTTGTTCATTTTTATAAGTGTCAACCTATCAGCATTGTCGGTGGAAAGGCGGATACGCTTATCTGTTATGATGCCACCAGCAGCACTAAATACCCGCTCAGACAGAACGCTGGCGGCAGGGCAGGCCAGCACCTCCAAGGCGTAGAGTGCCAGTTCATACCACGTGTCCAGCTTGGACACCCAGTAGTTGTAAGGCACAGAGGGATCATTGAGGACGCTGACACGGTCTGCTACGTACTCCTTCACCATCTTCCAAAACTTTTCCCTCCTTGTGACACTAGGCTGCGCATCAGGGTGAGGGTGCTGGCGGGGTGTCATGAAGGTGTCCCACGCCTTGGAGAGTGTTGCCCTGCCTTTGTCGGAACTGCTGTGTGCTCCCCTTTTCTCCCCTTCTCGGTTGGCCAAGGTAGCACGTACTCTGCCGCCAGCGTTGTCAGATGGAAAATTTTGGAGCAATTTTTCAACAAGAACCTTCTGGTATTGCACCATTTTGCTTGTCCTCTCCACCGGAGGAATGAGAGATGAGAAATTCTCTTTGTAGCGGTGGTCCAGAAGGGTGAACACCCAGTAATCCGTGTTGTTTAAAATGCGTATAACGCGTGGGTCACGGGAAAGGCAGCCTAACTTAAAGTCAGCCATGTGTGCCAGAGTACCAACAGTCAAGATTTCGCTGTCCTCACCAGGAGGATGACTCTCAATATCCTCATCCTCTTCCTCCTCTTCTGCCCACCCACGCTGAAGAGATGGAACTAAAGTTCCATGGCTACCCTCTGTAGCGGAGGCAACCGTGTCTTCCTCCTCCTCCTCCTCCTCCGCCTCCTCCAATTGTCGCTGAGAAGACGAAGTGAGGGTGCTCTGGCTATCACCTTGTGTAAGCTCTTCCTCCCCCATTTCCACCTCTTCCACATGCAAAGCGTCGGTTTTAATTGTGAGCAGCGAGCGTTTCAGTAGACACAGAAGTGGGATGGTTACACTGATAATAGCGTTATCGCCGCTCACCATCTGTGTCGATTCCTCAAAATTGCGTAAAACCTCGCAGAGGTCTGACATCCATTCCCACTCCTCACTTCTGATTACAGGAAGTTGAACGGAGAGGCGACGACCGTGTAACAGCTGGTACTCCACTACTGCCCTCTGCTGCTCACAAAGCCGGGCCAACATGTGGAAGGTGGAGTTCCAGCGCGTGCTCACGTCACACAGCAGCCGGTGAGCTGGCAATTGTAAGCGCTGCTGCAGCTTCAACAGGCCGGCCGAAGCTGTAGATGACTTACGGAAATGTGCACACACGCGGCGCACCTTGGTCAAGAGATCATGCACATTGGGGTAGGTTTTTAGAAATCGCTGAACCACTAAATTAAATACATGCGCTAGGCATGGTACGTGTGTGAGCTTGCCGAGCTCCAAAGCCGCCACCAAGTTACGCCCATTATCACACACAACCATGCCTGGTTGCAGGTTGAGTGGCGAGAGCCACTGCTCGGTCTGGTGACTAATCCCCTGCAACAGCTCTGAGGCCGTGTGCTGTTTGTCCCCAAGGCAGATCAGCTTCAGCACGGCCTGTTGACGCTTCCCCACTGCAGTGCTACACTGCTTCCAGCTACTGGCTGATGGGGGAGTGGCGCTGCGTGTAGAGAATTCGGAGGTGGAAACGGAGGAGGAGGAACCAATAACGTAGGTGCTGGCGGAAACCCTGATGGAGGTAGGGCCCGCAATCATTGGCGTGGGTAGCACCCGTGCCATCCCAGGGTCCGAGTCGCTCCCAGCCTCCACGACATTCACCCAGTGTGCCGTCAGGGAAATGTAGCGTCCCTGGCCACAAGCACTTGTCCATGTGTCAGTCGTTAAGTGGACCTTCCCAGTAACTGCGTTGGTCAGGGCACGGGTGATGTTACGGGACACATGGTGGTGTAATGCGGGGATGGCACACCGGGAAAAGTAGTGGCGGCTGGGGACCGCGTACCGAGGGACAGCTGCTGCCATCAGGCTGCGGAAGGACTCAGTGTCCACAAGCCTAAATGGCAGCATTTCGATGACCAGTAATTTTGAAAGGTGTGAGGTTAGTGCTATGGCCTGTGGGTGGGTGGCTGGGTACTTTCTCTTGCGCTCAAATGCCTGGGTAACGACATTTGGACGCTGTGCTGGGACAGGGAAGTGGATGTGGTCGCTGATGGTGCTTCAGATGGTACAGGTGCAGGGTGGGAGGTATGCGGGCCTGCGCCTTCGACAGGCGATTGGCCGGCACCGAAAACAGGGGAAGAGGAGGCAGTGGTGTGGCCTGCAGACACAGATGGGCGATCCGGGCGTTCCTCCCACTTACTACGGTGCTTGGATGCCATGTGTCGGATCATGCTGGTGGTGGTGAGGTTTCTAGTGTTCATGCCTCGGCTCATTCTGGTGTGGCACAGGTTGCAAACTACAATTCTTTTGTCGTCCGCACTTTCCTTAAAAAAACGCCATACCGCGGAACACCTACCCTTTGGCAAGGTAGATTTACGCAAGGGGGTGCTCCGTGGAACATTTGCTGGCCGGTTTGGTGCGGTCCGCCTTCTTTCTGTAGCCACACCACTGCCTCTTCCAGCCTGTTGCGGTGCTGCAGATGGCTCACCCTCAGGACTGCTGTCATCGCTCGGCTCTACACCTTCCCAGGTGGGGTCAGTCACCTCATCGTCCACCAAGTCCTCCTCCACTTCCTCACTCTGATCATCCTCCTCAAGTCTTGATCCCACCACATACTCAGTCATTGACAACTGGATAACATTCTCCTCAACAAGGTCTTGAGACGGAAATAGTGGTTGATTTAATGGCAACTGTGTCTCATCATCATCATCATCATCCACTACTTCCTTTGACCTTAAATGCCGTTCACATCTGTCATCTTCTTGTGATTGGGTAGCCTCTAGAGGTTGTGAATCAGGGCACAAGATGTCATGTTCCTCTGCAAGCGTGCTTGGAGAGAGGGTCAAATGAAGGATTGGTGATGAGACGAGCTCCTCACTATATCCCAGTGTGGGATCACTTCTTTGACCAGACCGTGTATGGTGGGAGGAAGGATGATCAGAGTGAGGATTATGTTGACCAGACTCTTGGCTACTGAGAGTGGACTTGGTGGAAGACAGGGTGGTGCTTAACCGACTGGAAGCAGTATCAGCTGTCATCCAACCGACCACCTGTTCGCAGTGGTCGGACCTCGAGAGTGATGTCCTGCGACGCCCTGTAAAATTACACATGAAGCTAGGTATGGTGGATGTCTTTCTTTCTTGTGCTCTGGCACCAGGCACAGTTTCTCCGCGTCCTGACCCGCGCCCTGAACTATCAGGATCACGTCCACTTCCCCGTCCCTTTTTACCCGCCTTCTTCATCTTACACGATATATATGACTTTAATATATTTGAGTTTGAAAACTTAACAGTATTTCTTACTATTCTGCAACTCTGCAGAGTACACAGAATAGGCTGCTAAACTGCGGTGACACACACTGAATGGAATAAGTGACTTTAATATTTGAGTTTGAAAACTTAACAGTATTTCTTACTATTCTGCAACTGTGCAGAGTACACAGAATAGGCTGCTAAACGGCGGTGACACACACTGAATGGAATAAGTGACTTTAATATTTGAGTTTGAAAAATTAACAGTATTTCTTACTATTCTGCAACTGTGCAGAGTACACAGAATAGGCTGCTAAACTGCGGTGACACACACTGAATGGAATATGTGACTTTAATATTTGAGTTTGAAAACTTAACATTCTGCAACTGTGCAGAGTACACAGAATAGGCTGCTAAACGGCGGTGACACACACTGAATGGAATATGTGACTTTAATATTTGAGTTTGAAAACTTAACAGTATTTCTTCCTATTCTGCAACTGTGCAGAGTACACAGAATAGGCTGCTAAACTGCGGTGACACACACTGAATGGAATATGTGACTTTAATATTTGAGTTTGGATACTTAACAGTATTTCTTACTATTCTGCAACTGTGCAGAGTACACAGAATAGGCTGCTAAACGGCGGTGACACACACTGAATGGAATATGTGACTTTAATATTTGAGTTTGAAAACTTAACAGTATTTCTTACTATTCTGCAACTGTGCAGAGTACACAGAATAGGCTGCTAAACGGCGGTGACACACACTGAATGGAATATGTGACTTTAATATTTGAGTTTGAAAACTTAACAGTATTTCTTACTATTCTGCAACTGTGCAGAGTACACAGAATAGGCTGCTAAACGGCGGTGACACACACTGAATGGAATATGTGACTTTAATATTTGAGTTTGAAAACTTAACAGTATTTCTTACTATTCTGCAACTGTGCAGAGTACACAGAATAGGCTGCTAAACGGCGGTGACACACACTGAATGGAATATGTGACTTTAATATTTGAGTTTGAAAACTTAACAGTATTTCTTACTATTCTGCAACTCTGCACACTACACAGAATGTGCTGCTAAACTGCGGCGAAGCACACTGAATGGAATATGTGACTTTGATATTTTAGTTTGAAGACTTAACAGTATTTCTTCCTATTCTGCAACTCTGCACAGTACACAGAATGTGCTGCTAAACTGCGGCGAAGCACACTGAATGGAATATGTGACTTTGATATTTTAGTTTGAAGACTTAACAGTATTTCTTCCTATTCTGCAACTCTGCACAGTACACAGAATGTGCTGCTAAACTGCGGCGAAGCACACTGAATGGAATATGTGACTTTGATATTTTAGTTTGAAGACTTAACAGTATTTCTTCCTATTCTGCAACTCTGCACAGTACACAGAATGTGCTGCTAAACTGCGGCGAAGCACACTGAATGGAATATGTGACTTTGATATTTTAGTTTGAAGACTTAACAGTATTTCTTCCTATTCTGCAACTCTGCACAGTACACAGAATGTGCTGCTAAACTGCGGCGACGCACACTGAATGGAATATGTGACTTTGATATTTTAGTTTGAAGACTTAACAGAATGTGCTCTAATCTGCAACTTTGCACACTAAACAGAATGTGCTCTAATCTGCAACTTTGCACACTAAACAGAATGTGCTCTAATCTGCAACTTTGCACACTAAACAGAATGTGCTCTAATCTGCAACTGTGCACACTAAACAGAATGTGCTCTAATCTGCAACTTTTCACACTAAACAGAATATTTTTTTTTTTTTTTTTTTTTTTTTTTCCCCCCACACAAAATAACCTGCTGCCCCCACACACAGTAGTCCTAAAAAGGACTTTTGGTTCTTTTTTTTCACAATTTTGGTTTTTTTCCTCCCTACACTGCCTTTCCCTTCCTATCCTCAGCTCTCCCTGGCTAAGACTGAGCCGAACTCGATGGTCAGGTGCTATACAGCACCTGACCACGGGTTCTGGCCAGCCAATCAGTGTAATGCCAGCAGCCAACATGGCTGCTGGCATTACACCGATGTCAGAGCCTCCCTGCACGTTTATTGGCTGCGCAGCAGCCGCAAAACGTGCGGGGAGGAGACCCGAACATGGCGGGCGAGCACATGCGGTACTCGTACGAGTACCGCCATGTGCCGAGCAGAGCGATGCTCGAGCCGATCCGAGCATCGGCCGAGCATGCTCGCTCAACACTAATCCTCAGCATTGCCCACCGATTCCTGCCCGCATTGTCAGTCATCATTAGGTCATCCTCAGCATCACCCACCAATTCATCTCCCACCGATTCTTGCCCCCTACCTTTATAGCTTTTAGAGGTGTCAGACAATGTATTTTTACTTTTACTTTCACAAAGGTTGCTATTACTATGAGGAGAGGTGTTTTGGTGCTTGTTTGCCTCACTGTCAGATGCAGAAGTTGGTTGAGCTTCTACACCTTCCTTGATTATGCCATCATCAACACTAGAATGTGACCCTTTGTCATCTTCATTGTCCTAATATTTTTTTTGGTACTGGCACTAGTAGTGGTGGGAACTTTTGGTGGGACCTTGATAAACAGTATGCTCACCGGGAGGTGAGGTATTATAATCATTTACTGTACATGCTGCAGAAACCATCGCTGCAATCAGCTTTGAGCTACCACTTTACTCCCACATCACTGTACTGCTCCTCATTTCCCCCTCCCTCTGCCCCTTATGCGTCTGCTATACATTACTCAACAACTTTGTATGTTTGTACTCTAAACTACACAACACAATTGACAGAGTGTAATATCTTGCCCTGACACTCAACAAAATACTTAGGGCTTAATTTAGTTGAATTTAATTGAAGCAATAAAAAACAGTTTTAATTTCCAATTAAATTCCATGCCTTGGGCAGTAATATGCATTTTATTTTAAAAAATTAGCACCAACTTTTTTTGGCATAGAGTTCGCTAATGCATATTTTAAACTACCAATGCTGGAACTGAAAGGGAAAAATCTGAATACCTTAGTGACCACTGGATATATTGATATGGGGCCCTAAGGCCTAAAAAAGTGTGTATTATGAGAAAAATTAACCTTATGAGTGCCAGTGGGTTATGCAACACATTGCAGAGCATTGCATTCCCCACTGGCACTCACAATAAACACCTACTTGTAAGTAGGGATGGGTGAAAATATTCGCCTCAAACTAAAATTGACGAATAATGGTACTTCCCGCTTGGTGAATTTACTGCAAAAACTTTTTCCACTTATTTCCACTTTTTTCACCTATCTCATTGCATTGAAATTGTCTCTGTGCTGGGGAAGTCTGGGGAAAGAAGTTGTTGATTTTACTTTTCAGTCATAATTTTTTTTATTTTGGACAGACTGTGATAAGACATCACACTCCATCAGCTGTGTTCTGTACTGTAGAGTAAAAACTTGAGACAAGGAACTTACAACTTGAGATTCTTTGAGGATAACCAGACCCGGTCCCCCACGTGGAATACAGGAGCCGGTAGGTGTCTGTTATTGGCATGCCGCTGGGCACGTGCAAAAGACTCACGTAGGGTATTCTGGACCTTTGCCCATGTGTAGCGGAGCTGCCTATTATGCTCATCTAGAGCCGGAATCTGTTGTGCCTGAAAGTTGTCTGGGAGCAAGCAAGGTTGAAACCCGTAATTGATAAGGAAGGGTGAGCTCCCAGACGTGCTGCATACCGCACAGTTCCTGGCAAACTCTGCCCACGGCAACAATCCCAATTGTCGTGATGATTGGAAATAAAACAACGCAGGAACTGTTCCAATCCCTGGTTGGCACGTTCAGCGGCCCCATTAGTCTGAGGTCATGGCCCTTTTGTACTGTCACGGTTTTATTGAACACTCAGACAATTGGGTAGGTTAAAAAGCTTTATTAGATCACAATCTGTGATCACGGTGTCCCGTGTCTACAGTGGTCATTTATTAAATAAATATTTTCAAAGTTCCACTATAGCGCTTCTATCCATAGACCCATCAGTGGACAGAGTCTAACTATTAAATTCCAAATTGTAACCACTCTGAGAGCGCTATCAATGTACTTTATAACATTTATTAATCACAATACAATATTTGTAATATCACAATTAATACCAATGATTCAGTCTTAATAGCGCTATGACATTACAAGCAATGTATTGTTCAAAAATTAGTAATTATAAAAAATATTGTTAAATTAAAGCTCCGAGCTTTAAAAAAACAAGCAAACAAAAAAAAACCATACACTTCAATGCAAAGTCTTGTACAGAGGTTCTTATAACTTTGTGTTGCAGGTATATTTAATTGTAGATGTTATTGATAGTCATACAGTTATGTTTTTTGATCATAAATCATAAATACTTAATATATCAAGGTGGTTCTGACTTTTTTAAGTCTCTTAAAGACAAATATATATTGTGATCTTAACCCTTTCACTTCTTGGGTGTTGATATACCACGGGCAGGTCTGTGTTATTAGTTAGCTTTCATAGTACTAAGCTACTGAACTGGTTCTTATGTTGCCGTGATAGTAAGGGTTACCTCAGTTAGAGTGACCTTAGTGTCGCTCGTCTTGGCTGTATGTAACACCCCAACCTTTACTTTCAGTATCATTGCGGGTCTGTTACATTATGTCTTGTCACTTCTCTGTTGATCTTTCCACTGAGGACCCTCAGACCAAAATCTTCAGTATGCACTGATCCACGCTATATTATCAGACCTCCCACCCTTAGGCAGATCTCCACACTTGCATCTGCATATGTTGTGTCTTTCGTTGTAGCGATATAACGCTTCTTTTGATGCTTTATCTTGAAACTTTTTATTTACTGGCAATCTGGACCCTCTCAAGAATAAATAAAATAGCTTTAATTTAACAATATTTTTTATAATTACTAATTTTTGAGATATGCATTGCTTGTAAGGTCATAGCGCTATTAAGACTGAATCATTGGTATTAATTGTGGTATTACAAATATTGTATTGTGATTAATACATTTTATAAAGTACATTGATAGTACTCTCCATGTGATTACAATTTGGAAATGTATTTATATATATATGTATATATGGAGAGAAATTTATATCACTGCTTTTCTACATTTGATCACGCATTGGCATTACCATTTAACCATGTATTTAGCTGTTCTATCATTTTTTCAGTTATAGAATCTCCATATCTCAGGACAAATATGAGGCTTATGTATTTAAAACATCCAGATGAACATACATAATACATTCATATGAGGCATATATAATAATGAGACATAAATTATGTTCTGTGTCTGAGGTACCATAAATTATGCAATGAGGCTTATTCTTTCATATATATATATATATATATATATATATATATATATATATATATATAAGATGCTGTCCAACATTTTGGTGCTGTTAAAGTTTTACTTTTATCAGTGTTTCTAAAGAGTCAGTGCCCATATAAAAGTGATAGGACAGGATCCGATCTTTCATCTCCATACATACAAGTAAAAGGAGGCCATCTGTGGAGAGAAGTAAAATTAGTTTAAAGTATAAAAGCTATTTTGATGATTTGCTTTCTCTGAAAATTTCTGTTTGGATGTTTATAAGAATTTTATTCAAACCACATGGAAGTAATTTACAAGAATCTGTCAATGCATTTCATAAGTAGGGTGTGTGTGTGGTTTAATATTTCCTTTAAAGTTTCACTCTATGCTATACTTTCTGTCACAGTTATATCACCCAAGTTCTTAGCAAAGAGGGACCTATACAAGTTAATGAAAAAAAGTTGCTTTCAAAAGTTAATAAACTAAAATGTAAATGCTAGGAGGACTATGCAAAATATACACCTCAATTTTATCTAACTAGTTGCAATGAGGTATAAAGTTAATTCAGTAAATAATAAAAGCAATAAAATAATCTCTCCATGCATCACAATATAAAAATTACAGGTATAAATAAAGTTGATAAAAGTAATAAAGGATTTGGGCTAAAAAATGTGTTTATATTAGAATTTGTTTTCATTAGGAAAATAGATGTCTACAATACATGGGCAAATGATTACTTTACACCAGTATGTTAAAGACCAATAAAGTAACACTCTGTGTATTCTTTTTGTGGGTAAAGAAAAAGTGGACATTGATTAAGATAAAAGGAAAGGCGTTTCCGAATACAGCAAATGAAAACATTTTTTTCGACTAGGGTCAGTAAAACTGTGCATTGGAAGATTGTGATGGCAGATACTATAGATATATTCACACATGCTAGATACTTTTTTAGCTAAGAACAATATAGTGAATTAGGACAATTAGTTTTAACATAACTACAATACTGATTCTGTGAGAAATACAATAAACTTAAAAGGGCATTAGAGGAACAGACATAGTTAATGTTTAAATGTTTTTAATTTACTTTATTAAATATTAAAACAAAACAAATAATTATAGAGGGCATATGAAGAAGAATTAAAGAAAGAGTAGAAAGAAGGAATAGGTTTAGAGATGTTTTATGAGTAAGATCACCCATGAAATCAATTAGTTTATAGTATACAAGCTTAGAATGTATAACCCTAGAAGGACATTAGTTATAGGACTATCAATCATGGAAAGCCAAATATAATATTATTTTTCCAGGCAGTTTTGAGTCATATATCAATTTATAGTGTTGCTGAATTCAATGTATGAAAAAAAGCAGTGAGGCCACTAACTGTCAGTGTTTTTCAGGAAAGAGGATGTTAACCAAACTCAAGTCTAATCTCAGAGGACAAAATATCAATCACGGAAAACAGAGATTTTTGCCATATGAAAAAGGGTGCATGTGATTTTATATTTTGGGAAGAGATCAACAGGTGATCTGCCCATGAGATGCAATCTGGAGGGAGCATAATGAATTCTATGCAGTAATCTAAGATTTATATTTCTATCCCTCTCAACAGTACTATTAAAATTATGGACAACATCTTTCTGATATTTAGCTGTAAAGGGTGAATTGCCACATAGCCACCTGTGGTATGAAGCTGATAGAGGAGAAACCAGAGTTTTTTGAATAGTAGAGCGAATTCTAGAGATGAGCTTTGTAATGGTGAGTTTTCTAAGAAGATTCTAGCTACAGGTTAAAGGAATGAAAATTATACTGGGACTGCAAATACCTGAAGCCGTTATTAACTAAATAGACTAAGTGCTTGATATCAGCCAGCACCCACTATTGGAAATCTTGTAGATGGTAAAATTATCTGTGCTTGGTATTATTCCATAGACAGGAACCAAGAAGGGGAAGGTGATCTGATCATATTATTATAATGGCTATGCCAGGCACCAGTCACTGTACTAATGGTAGATGTTATAATTGGAGGGATTATGGGCTCACAGAATACACAATTAGAAAGTGCCTCAAAGGAGCCACTTCCAGAATGACTGCAAGGTTGTAAGGTTTGGATTGGAAGCATCAAAAAAGAAAATGTAACTGGGATAAAGCAATAAAAATATAGATTAGGGTGTGCAAGGCCAGCGTCAGCTGTGGGAGCTTGAAGTGGAGATGTAGTGAGATAATCCATAAGAAGGAACCTATAATACCTATAATTCTATCTAGATTTTTCCAGCCTTTTCCCTCCACACGAATCACCTACATATACAATCCTGTTGTAGCAATTTTAGAAATATAATTGCAGCATTGTACATAACATATGACATCAATTCTTTCAAACCTGCAAAAGAAGTATGTAATATGTCAACTGCCAACATTTTTGCCATTTCACAGGTATACTTTAGGATTATTTTTGTGTATTTTTACTTCTTTATAAAAACCCCAGAAGTGTAGAGAGGCAGCATATAGAATGACTGTATAACGTAATTGCTTTAACAACATAACTATTTGTGGTAGAAGTGGTAGTAGTGGGAGTGGCAGTTGTGGGGATCCTATACCTCTAGTCTTGTCACCTCCAACTAACACAGAGTCATCATCCTCCATGCTTTTCATTTGTACAACAGTAGGAGATATGGGTGTTATTGTTACTGAGGAAAATGTTGCACCACTTCATGAAACATCTAAAACAGTCCTATTATGTCCTCCTGTTTGTGCTAGTATTCCTACTGCTGATAGTAAACATACTTCTACTCAGATGTGACTCCCGATCAGATCCATGGATGTGCTTCAGATGGAATCTTAATGAGGATGTGCATATGTGTTCCTGCTTTCCTCCCCAGGTAGCAACATGTTTAGCTTTTTGGATCATGAGTGAAGTATCTCCATACTGTATATTTCATATACTGAGGAGTTCCTGAGGGACTGCTTATTGTTACACCTGGGCCTAGATGCACTAAATGTCGATGTGGTGTCAGTATGAAATTTTCAATGTGTTTGAATCACTCCAACAATTCGATCTGCACACACATCGACATATTCACAAAAATTGTTGGATGGAAGGGGCAGGTTGGAGGAGGTCCCTATTAGCATACAGGATTTTCGAAGTGTTGTCAGTGTGGAAGGGATCTCCTCCCCTCACACATCACCAACACTACAACAATTCTGAACAGCATTCTCTGTGCTTCCATACCTAGCCAGTAGGGCAATACAGAGAAGGCTTTCAGCACCAGGGTACAGCATTGAATGCCATAGGGATGTGCATTGCTCACCCCTGTGGCATTCAAAGGATTACAATAAACGAAACTAGTACACCAAGCAATACACAATGTCCCCCCTTGCATATATTCAACATACTAATCCCTTCCGACATGCACCGTAGTGACTCACATATAGTAGTCAAACCTTTTACTCGACACTTAACCCTGTGAGTACCAGAGAGGTAGGAAAGCATTGCTTAGCATGTGTTTCCTACCCCTCTGGTACCCAAAGGATTAATAGGCAAGGTATGGACTACATGGCATTCAATGTTGTCCATGGTGCTGAAAGCCTTCTCTGTATTCTCCTACTGGCTGGGTAGGGAAGCACAGAGAATGCTATTCAGACTGTTGTAGCTCTCCCTGCTGTTACTCCATAGGACAGTACAGGGAGTTCCCAGCTACGACAGCTTGAGTTAGGTGAAGTGGAGACTGTGATCTCTGACAGCAGAGGCTGCTATCGAGTTTACTGAATGAGTCGAAGTGTCACATTATAATATCAACACACCCCCTTGCATAAGAATGTATCTGATTATGCTTAATTTCCATATGAAAATTAGCAATTGTCAATTCGAAGAATATGAATTCGTAGACATGGTGAAGGCATGTCAAATTGATATTGATGTGGGTATTTTTTTGTTGGAGTTCTGGTGAAGTAATGTCGTAGACACTTTGTGAATAGCGCAGAGTTACCTACGAAACTGCTCCAAGAACATCAACATTCGTAGCCCTCTTCAACCTTTAGTGCATCTAGGCTCAAGTGTCCTTTTCTGAAAGCAGGAATTTGAATTATTCCTATATTCTGCATGATAGGAAGTTTAAAGAGGAACTTTCAGTTCTTACTAAGTCACCATGCATTCATTAAATGCATGGCGACTAGCTTTGAAATAGATGTCTTACAGTTAAAAAATAGCCCAGTGTAAAGGAATCCTTCCCGTTTGGAGACCGGAACCCAGGCTACAGAGCAGATATCTTGTCTGTGCGCCTGCGCTGTCAGTCCCGGTCTCCATTGAGTAGACTGCAGTGCACCATATGGTTAACGGAAGGGACTGACGGCACAGGTGCACGGACCGCACTAACCTGCCCGTCAGTCCCCAAACGGGAAGGATTTCTTTATACTGGGATATTTTTTAAAGGTAAAACATCTATTTCAAAACTAGTCGCCATGCTTTTAATGAATGAATGGCGACTAAGGACGAACTGAAAGTTCCGCTTTAATATATCTTAATGAAACAGTCAATTTTTTATGATTTAGTGTTGACCCTCCCATTAACCAGTTTAAATCTTGTTGTTTGTTGTGCTGTTTATCTTGGATCTTCTGTATACGTATAGCCATCAAGTTTTGAAGAAGCAGTGTATACTGCAAAACGTTGACATTGTATGGCTTTTTAGCTGGTATTGTTTACCTGTCATTGTCTGAATATTACATTCCATATATTTTAATACGTTAAATATTTTACAAGGAGATTTGAAGCAGCATGGTGTTTTTTTTCAGCATCATTTCCTGGATACCTGAGCATTAACAGGCTTATTTTCTCTGTTGGCTTATTTTGTTGGAAGCAGGTGTATACCTCTGCACAACCAATACAATTGTGAGTACATTTCCACATATTTGTCTGTTCTATTAATTTGGATAACAGACACTATTGGGTGCCCTTTTCTTTCTTGTGTTTCCCAAATATTCTGCTTCCTGATGGTTGGTTAGAGGAGCTGCCTTTCTGAAAGTGTTCCAGTGAATTATCATATATGCAGTTCTGCTGAGAACTCCATTTGTGAGTATATTTCCTATTAGTGAAGGGTACTGGTGGATAGATTTTACTTAACATTATTACATTAGGAGCGCATCCTGTTTTTTTCTGCTTTTCCCAAGGACTAGATGTTGCAATAATACTAGTAGGCTGCTGTGCCACTGTACAGCCGCCTATCACTCATAGCTAGGGCTGTTGCTGTTGACTTGTGTTGCTGCTTAGTCAACAATTGTTAGTGAGACAGGGTGTGAGTTGTGGACTCGGAAGTGGTAATATCAATGATGATGGCTAACATGGTTGTGTTTTTTTTAGGTTTGTTTGCTTGGCCAGACTTTCCATTTAATCTATCAAGATTGTATAATCAGGCATGTTGCTCATTTTCACTGCTGAAAGATTGATCCTTTTCTATTTGGAAACAGCTATTTTTTGTCCTACCATATTTGCTGTCTACTTGATATGTATCAGAAAAAGTGGAAGGAAACAGAAATACATATTCTAATTTAACATCATCAATAATTAGGTCAGCCACATCAGCAGCATAATACAATACTACCAAATTATCATCTTCCTTACTACTTTCATGTTCTTTTAGGTATTTTCAGTCTGAAATAACATTTTTTTCCTCTTCTTCTTGGGAGGCATATACACTAGCCACTAGTTTGTAACAGGGTGCAACTATCACTGTCTGACACAGCAGTTGGTGTCACTACTGTTAAAACCTTCCCCACTATGAAAACAACATTAGAATGTGACTCGTATTCGGCTTTAGTGTTAAAAATCTTAGTACTACTACTGGTGGGAGTTTTCATATCACTTTTACAAATGGCCTTCTCTGGAGAAGGGAGAGCATCAACATTTACTGCCTAATCTGCACCAGCCATGGCCACAATTAGTTTTTTAGTATCACTTTACTACCACCAACATGTCCATGAACTCCTCTTAATCTTTTCCTCTTACTCCTACCACATTTTGTGGATATAATGATAGTACTGTTTATTTTTAATGGTGAGTACACTAGCTGTTATCATTAGTATTATGTATTTAGTTGCACAGTACAACAGTAGCCCCAATATATGCTTGTTTGTGGAGTGATTTGTTTTCTATTGTCGTCTAAAAATAATGCATGAGTTATGTTTCTGTCGTAGTATCTGTCACTGTCACACTCTATCTCAGCCCTCATAGGATTTCCTACTGTCTGTCACCTATCAGTCAAAATAATTGTTTTCTGCCAGTATCACTATCTACAAATCACACCTACGCTCCCTGAGGCCATCAAGAGAACTGGCTAGCGTTAACAATCCTTACATCAAACAACTCCTGCTCAACTATTTGCTTATTTCTACAGCAGCTAATGTTAACATTTCATTAGCTAACTCTTTCTGTTCCAGAAACGTCAGTGTTATTTTTTGCATTAAAGAACTGGATAGACTTGTTAGCTTCAGAATTGGCATCTTGCACTAAAGAATACATTGCAGCAAAGCATCATGTGTAATGTCAGAGTCCAACACACCACCGTAGACGCTTGTCCCTCTTGTTCTTGTCTGTGTGGATGCAGGAGTCAGGGAGTGTGTATAAATTTATCTACCCTTTATCTCTATTCAGCATTATTGTCATGATGTCAATGTAGTCTTTCTAAGTTTAACCATCTTGATCTGATAAGCAACTTCTATTGACTTGTTACTCAACACAGACATTTAAAATGAGAGAAAAATCATGGACATAAGTATGGCTACATTTGTATTCTCCATCACCACACTTTTCCACTATGTTCAAATCAACCTTGTATTTTTTAATTCTCTTTTTCTTTTTTTTGTAATGTTAGCAGGCTTACAGCATGGGAAGCCTTAAAAAAAAACATTGCAGGTCTAAAAGCCTACTGCCAGAAGTGGCAAGTGGTAAGCTACCAACGAAAACACTATATGCCATCAACCCAACAGTGACATTATGGTGTCTGCTGCTTAGTCATTTGAGCATGAATTGTCACGCAATTAAGCTGTTACATTCACCATGCTCATAGGTAGTAGTAATGGTGGTGGGAGTAAAGAACTGTGCATTGTGCTTAATGTGTGAAAAAGTTATGATAGAGGAGGAATGACTGGGATACAACTGGCACTTTGGCTTTCATTAAGCACAACCAACAAAACCAACACCTTAAGGTTTTTGTTGATAATGGTAAACCATATCCCAATATATCAGGGGCTGTCAGTGACTGTGACACGTATCTGCTGAACAAAATTAAAGTCACTGGGAGGTGGCAGCTGGTGGTTGACACTACCCATGGGTCATCATGTGTCTGCTATTGTACGATTATGGGGGATTTGTCATTTAATGTGCAGCATTATTTTTATTATTTAACACACACATATGAGCGGTTTTGTGCATTCATTCATAAACCCCAAATGTGTTCAAGAGAGCGAATAATCAGTTTATTGAATATTGACATTGCTGAGCAGTGTTTTATTATATGCATTTTTGCTCATTTAGATATCAGAGATTTTGCAGTGTGATGCTATACCTGAAATCAGCTACTGAGTATAATTGCATGTCTGATTTGTCATTTTAGTAAATACCTCTCTAAGGGCTCAATCCAATAAAGCAAGGTAAAACAGTCGGTAAGGCAAAAAAGCATTACCAAATGTTAGCCATGGCTGTGTAGCACAGCTATAGAAAGGAAAACAAGTGTAGGCCAAACAAATACATGTAGCTTCATAACATGCATCACACATATATTGACCTCACTGTACATTAATTTCAGTCACTAAACAATGCCAGATACATCAGCTTCAATGGAAACAAGCTAAAGCAGCACTAAACATCAAAACAAGTTCAAAATCACAGCCAATCACAACACACCAATGTAAAAAGTACATTCATATAAACCTATATATACCCCATAATAAATGCCACGCACACTGCCTGTGTTAGGAGGTTCTCAGAGCTACAGAAGAGGACCCCGGAGCAGAGGATAGACTTAGCAAGAGAGAGAAGAGCATACATTGGAGACAGGTAGACTTGGAGTTGAGAGTGGAGAGAATTGCATTAAAATAGATACATAATACACTTTGGCACATATTGCACACATCAAATACTTACAGAACATAAACTCACACATCTTTTGTTTTGAACACAGAACACATGTTTATTTTTATTTCAAACAGTGTTATTTAGTGAATGCAAAGGAGTGTAAGAGACTGATTGTGACCAAGTGCCTCAGTGAGTGCTCATGATAGGTAGAAGACTAGAGGTTGGAGGGATGGGGAGAGGCACAGGAGAGGAAGAAAGACAAAGGGGATCCCAAGATAGGGAAGGAGGGTAGAAAGGGAGACCAGGTGGGTACCCAACAATGGTCAAATACACAGAGGATGGGGACTGATACGCCAGTGGGAACTAGAGGAGATGTGCAACAGTGACATACACATCCAGGAATAGTGCAGGAAGGGTCTAACCACCAAACTGGCTCCTACTGTTCTCATATGTCCAAGACTGATTTGAAGGAGGACAGATTGTGGGACCAGATGTTATCAGGGTGCCCGTGCTTCCTGCTCTGACGGCGACATTGTTATGCTGTACCACACTCTGATTGGCTGGTCATTTTGCTCCACCCTGGGCTTGCCTTTATATACCCTGGTATGTCATTTCTAAGGCACCCTTTCTTGGTGTACGAGTTCCTGACAGTGTATCCATGCTATCGCTTATTCGTGTATGACCTGGCCTGCCTGACTACGTTCCTGAGTTCCTATTTCTGCCGCTCCGTTGCTGACTGTATGTTTCTGAAGAACCCGCTCCGTTGCTGACCGTATCTGGCTGAAGTACACGCTCCGTTGCTGACCGCATTTGGCTGAGAACCGCTCCATTGCTGACTGTATCTGGCTGAAGAACCCTCCCCGTTGCTGACCGCATCTGGCTGTGTACCAGCTCCATTGCTGCCTGTAGCTGTCTGTAGGACCTGCTCCATTGCTGACTGCTGGTGTCGCTGTTCCGCTCCGTTGCTGTCTCCTGTTTACCGGCTCCGGTACCGCCTGTGTCTGGTTGTGCCTTGGGTGACCCCGTGTGGTCATCGTGGTTACTGGGCCTTGTATTCCTTATCGTTGTGCGCCTCGTGGCGCTATTCCTTCTCGACCAAAGGCTAAAGCTTTGGCTTAAGCTGCTCTTATAACTGCTGCTGGCGGTGTGTACATTCGAAGTACCGGTACAAGTGTTCTTACACTGACTGTGTTACTCTGATCTCTCTCTCTGTGGCCTCCCTACCTTTCATGCTGTGCTCACTCCCTCTGGGAGTTTTCAGTAAGTCTCTGGGCGTTGACCATTAACCCTGTGGGTACCTGGATAGTCCAGGTAAGGGTGTATACTGTTCACTGCAGTAACCTCGAGCCAGAGCCAGAGTTGTATGTACCATGCTGTAGGTTGAGTGGTCACTGGTTGTGTTACAGTTTCCCATGGTTGCCTCGATCCACCGCTAGCGTTCTAGGATTTGTCTCTAGCAGCTGCCTTGGTCACCGTTAACCCTTCCTTTGGGTTAGTGTTGCCATTCCACGGTTACCCGATATACTTGGTCTTAGCCTGGGCCAGAGTTTCCTCGTTACCATATCATACAGCCAGTGTTGCCTTACTGTTCCTGGTTCGGTGCCCAGGCGTCTGGGTTGTGCCAGTCCTCCTACACGTGCACCTCCGGTGTATGCTCTCCTGTTGCCAGCTCTCAAATGGGTTACCTCCATCCTCTCTGATTCTGCCAGAATCTGTACTACCAGCTTGTATTCTGTTAATCCAGTCCACCTATTCTGGTCCTGCGGCCGGCATCCTATTGTGTATTGATTTATTGCTGTTTGATCTGCCTTGTAGGCCCCAGGGCCTTATTCCTTGTATGCTCTTGTTCTAATAAAGTCATTTTAACCTTACCCTCCTGTCTGAGTGTTCATCAAAAACCGTGACAGTACGAAAGGGCCAATGACCTCAGACAAGTCCGGTGAAGGTAGTTCGGTTAATATCCATTGGAAAATGGATATGTATGAGCAACGTCTGGATCAACTGTCAGTGGTGGTGCAAACTATGCTGGAGCGAACCGCAAACTTGGACAGACCTGCTCTATCCTCGGTGGCCACCCCAGTCTAGGCACCGACAGTTTATAACTCGAATGTCAGTACGCAGTATAAAGGGCTATCTGCTACGACACCATTACCGTTAAGATATGATGGGGAAACTTCTCTCTGTAGAGGTTTCCTCAACCAGCTGGAAATTTTTCTTGAATTGGCTCCTCAAGCTTTCCCTACAGAGAGGAGCAAGATTGGCTTTATGATATCATTGTTGACTGGCAGGGCTCTAGCCTGGGCGAATCCAATCTGGGAGACGGCTAAGCCCATTATCACCAATTTTGGTGATTTAGTGAGGGCCTTTCGAAGTGTCTTTGAGATCCCTGGGCACAATATCTCGGCTGCCAAGCAAGTCATGAATATCCGACAGGGCAACCGTACAGTTGCAGACTATTCCATTGAATTTCGCACCCTGGCAGCCAAGTTGGGATGGAATGATGAGGAGTTGGTGGCGGCATTTGCTCAAGGTTTAAACAACCATATTAAAGATGAGATTGTGGCCCGGGAAGTACCTGAGTCACTGGACAAGTACATTGAATTTGTTAATCTGATTGATACTCGGATCAGGGAATTAAAACAGAATAGGGACCACAAACCAAGGTCTCCTACAAGGCAGTGGCACAAAAATATTCTCCCACCCGTGCCTCCCTCTCCTCCCATGCCTCCTGGTCATGTTGAAGTTACCGAACCTATGCAAGTAGGCTTTACTAGATTCACAAAGGAGGAACAGTCATTTCGCCGTAAGAATGGCCTGTGCCTTTACTGTGGGAAGGGAGGCCATTTGTTGCGGAATTGTCCAACACGTCCTGGAAACGCACTCACCTAGTTTTCCTTAGGGGACAGGTCCTAGGTGGTATTCAGCAGTCCCTAGAGGTTGTGTCTTCCAAACCGGTGGTTGAGGTGATTATTTTGTCCTCCAACTTATCCATTACAATATCTGCACTCATAGATTCTGGAGCAGCGGGATATTTTATGGACCAGGAGTTTGCTGCGTTACACAACATCCCATTGGTGTTACTAGACAATCTTATGCAAATTGAGGCCATTGATGGGCGACCTTTGGTGCCTCCCCAGGTCACCCATGCGACTTGTCCCCTCTCCATGCAGACGGGGGCATTACATTAAGAAACCCTGTCCTTTCTTCGAATAAACTGGACTAAATCCTTGTTGCTTCAAATTGATACTGACTCGCGGGAGTCTGGTCGGCCTGATATCCCATTGTCACGGGTGGATGTATGCACCTACTTGGGGATTAAGGTGGCTGCAACGATGGACTCCTTTTTGGAGATGAATTTGGTACCTGCTATTCAGTACTTTCAGGACAAAACGACTGCATGGCTCCAGCTACCTTTGAATGTTATTGGTAGATCGAATCTTATTAAAATGGTTTTTTTGCCCAAATTCCTGTATATTTTTCAAAACACGCCGGTCCCTGTACCTAAAAAATATTTTCGACAAATAGACAAAATTATTTTACAATTTTTGTGGCGTGGGGGTCGGGTTAGGATCAAATTGCTTACTCTCATGAGACCCAAACGCGAGGGGGAAATTGCTTTACCTAACTTCTATAGATACTATTTAGCGGCACAGTGCCGCTATGTGTTGGACTTTATTTCTTCCCAGCCTCGTTACCAGTCTACTAAAGTCGATAGATTATTGTTGCGGACTGCCTATACTTTATCTCAATTCTTGCACGGAGGCCCTGCGATCTTTAAAATTCGATCTCAGTTAACGGCGGCTGTATATGAGGCATGGTTGGAGATTAAGAAACTGTTAAGACATGTTGCAATGGATCCTGATACGCCCTTGTGGGGCGTCGCGGGATTGTCTCAATTATCTAATTGCGAGTTTGGCCCCTTGTGGGCTAGACTCGGGATCACTACCCTTGGTCAGTTGTACCAGGATGATCAGCTGAAGTCATTCGCTCAGCTGCATGACGAATACCACTTACCTCATACTCTTTTTTACTCATACCTGTGTGTTAGACATGCTCTTAGTGCTCAATGGGCTGGTCGGATTCCGTTAATCTCCACTTTCCCGCTTCTTGCTAGGCTGCAACTACTGGAGCCGTTGAGACCCCTTTCCTTCATTTATCAATGGGTGGAATCTCATGTGGATTATTCGGAGTTCCCTTCCCGGAATAAATGGGAAATGGATGTGGGTCAGCTAGAGGACTGGGAATGGGATATGGCCAAGGCGGGGCCAGAGCGGGTGGCAACATCGACTAGACATCAGTTGATACAGCTGAATATACTCCATCAAATTTATTACACGCCTGTCAGACTATACAAAATGGGGACTTCTGATACTAATAGCTGTCCTCGGTGTTCTCATGTTTTGGGCACGTACCTTCATATGATTTGGGATTGTCCTGTGGTTAGGAAATTTTGGAAAGACGTCATGCACGTTGTGGTCCAGGTGCTGGGGAGAGGACTCGGAGAAGGGATGGGGGGGCTTATTAGAGGTTCAGTTAGGATAGTTCCTTTAGGGCGATTTGGTTTTACATAATAATAAAACCTCAGGTTAGCTTTGTACGTTCTATCGCCATGTGTATGGTCTTTTCACTCATATATATTGTTATATGTTTTCTGTATATGAGCGATTTTATTTGTATTTTTCTGTATTTTTTGGTTTTGTATGGAGCAATCTGATAATAAAACATATTTCAAAAATAAAAGAAACCCTGTCCTTTCAAATTATCCAGTCACCGCATTATGCGGTCATTCTGGGGTTCCCATGGTTACAGACACATAATCCCAGAATTAATTGGAACTCTTGTGAGATTGTAGCCTGGTCTGAGCGCTGCATGAACCACTGCCTATGCAAACCTAACAGAATTCTGTGTACCTCTCCCTCCCTACCGCCTGAATACCAATCTTTCAGCGATGTGTTCAGGAAGGGAAAGGCTAGCACATTGCCACCGCACAGGGTGTATGACTGTGCCATCAATAGTGCGCCTTGTGCTGTTCCTTCTAGGGGCAGAACATATCCACTGTCTGGTGAAGAGAATCTGGCTATGGAAGAGTATATCTCTGATGCCTTGAAACGAGGCATCATTCGCAGATCATCCTCGCCCGCGGGGGCTGGATTCTTTTTTGTAAAAAAGAAATCGGGTGAACTTAGGCCATGTGTTGATTATAGAGGCCTTAATAAGTTGATGGTCAAAAGTGCCTACCCAATTCCACTCATCACCGAGCTGTTTGACCGTCTTACGGGTGCAACTATCTTGACCAAATTAGATCTGCGAGCCGCTTATAACCTCATTCGCATCAAAGAGGGTGATGAGTGGAAAACCGCTTTCAATACTCGCAATGGGCATTACGAATACATGGTAATGCCATTCGGGCTATGCAATGCTCCAGCAGTATTTCAAGAATTTATTAATGACCTTCTCTCTGTGATTTGTTGCAATCTTGCTTTGTGGTCTATCTAGACAATATTTTAATTTATTCTCCTGATTTAGAATCACTTCGCATTCACATGGTCACAGTACTCCAGAGACTAAGGGAGAATAAATTATTCTGTAAACTCGACAAATGTGAATTTCATAGAACCATGGTACAATTCCTGTGTTATGTCATTTTGAAACAAGGCATTGCTATGGACAAGGAGAAATTGTTGGCTGTGCTTCATTGACCTCATCCTAAGGGTCTTAAAGCCATTCAAAGATTTATTGGCTTTGCCAACTATTATCGTAAATGTATCCGTGATTTTTCCAGAATTGTCAAACCCCTCACAGACCTGACACATAAAGGAGCCAAGGCCTCGGAGTGGTCTAAGGAGGCGGAGGGGTCTTTTGAGGCTCTCAAAGCCTCAGTGCTTTCGCAACCCAAAGCTGCTTTACCGTATATACTAGAGGTGGATGCATCTGATACCAGTGTAGGGGCTGTACTCTCTCAGAGGTCTGGTCCAGGACAGCAACTAAAGCCATGTGGCTTCTTTTCTGAGAAATTAACGAAAGCGCAATCAGTATATGAGATCGGTGACAGTGAATTATTGACAATTATTCTGGCCTTGCGTGAATGGCATCACCTGTTGGAGGGCACTAGGGTACCGTTTCTCATCTTAACCAATCATAAGAATCTTTTGTATCTTTCTAAAGCTAAAAGACTATCTCCAAGGCAAGCCAGATGGGCTCTCTTCCTCTCTCGTTTTAACTTTGTTGTTTCCTACTTGCCCAGTTCTAAAAATGTAAAAGCTGATGCGCCGTCCAGGCAGCACATCTTGAAATCGAGTGTGAGGAACAGCCAGTACCCATCATTCCTCAAGATCGCATCCTGGCTACCCTGAGGACTAGCATCACGTCCCCACTGGGTCAGGAGATCTTGGCAACGCAAGCTGAATCTCCCCTGAAAAACCCATGGGCAAATGTTTTGTAGCTGAACCTTTTTGGGCAAGACTCCTGGAGACATACCACGCTTCACGAGGAGCGGGTCATGTGGGCAGAGATGAATTAATTTGGTCTTTATCTCGTATTTTCTGGTGGCCAACACTAAGGGCAGATTGCACTGACTTTACGGCAGCTTGTGCTGTTTGTGCCCGTTCTAAAACATCCAGGCATCTGCCAGTGGGCCTCCTGAAGCCTGTCCCTAATGGTGATCATCCATGGTCTCATGTGTCTCTTGATTTTCTGGGCGAACTACCCGCCTCAAAGGGTTATACATATATCCTGATGGTCGTGGACAGATTCTCGAAAATGGTCCATTTCGTGCCCTTGCCTGGTCTGTCTTCTGCTAAGGAGTTGGCTATAGTGTTCGCTCGTGATTTATTCAGACTCCACGGAGTACCTCAGGTATTGGTATCTGACTGAGGCAGTCAATTTATTTCCAGATTTTGGAGGGCATTTTGTGGCCAAATGGACATTCATTGTCTTATTCATCTGCTTACCATCCACAGACTAATGGAGCTGCTGAATGCTCTAACCAAGGGCTCGAACAATTTATTCATTGCTTTGTATCCAACCATCATGATAACTGGGCTGAGCTGTTGCCTTGGGCAGAGATTGCGAGAAACTGTGAGATTAATAATTCATCCGGAAGCTCCCCATTTCTTGTCAACTATGGGTACCAACCATTCTTGCTTCCGGATGCTTTTCAGGCGCAACAGATGCCAGCTCTTGATGAACACCTCAGATAGCTCCGTTCTACATGGGCCCAAGTGCAGACTTCAAAACAGGAGTCTTTTCAAATGTACAGACGTCATGCCAACAACAGGAGGCTGCCGGCGTGTGTGACTTTCATCTAGAAATTTGATTTTGCAAACTCCTTGTCACAAATTCGCCCCACAGTTTATTGGTCCTTTCAAAGTCCTCCGGCGGGTCAATCTGGTTTCCTATGCATTGGACCTCACTGCAAATATGCGTATTCACAATGTCTTCCATGTATCCCTACTCAAACCTCTGGTCTGTAACCGCTATACCTCTGCTCCTGTTGTACCGGCACTGGTACGCATCCAAGACCACGATGAATATGAGGTTCAGAGTATCATAGACTCACTCAGGGTGCGTGGGCAACTCCAGTACCTGGTACATTGGAAGGGCTACGGTCCAGTGGAACGTTCTTGGGTCAGGCATGCTGATATTCATGCACCAGTATTGTTGCATCAATTCCATACCAAGTTTCCCTCTAAGCCTGGTCCTCCTCCGCGGGGAGGGGGTCGTTGAGAGGGGGGTACTATCATGGTGCCCGTGCTTCCTGCTCTGACGGCGACATTGGTATGCTGTACCACACTCTGATTGGCTGGTCATTTTGCTCCACCATGGGCTTGCCTTTATATACCCTGGTATGTCATTTCTAAGGTGCCCTTTTGTGGTGTACGAGTTCCTGACAGTGTACCCTTGCTATCGCTTATTCGTGTATGACCTGGCCTGCCTGACTACGTTCCTGAGTTCCTGTTTCTGCCGCTCCATTGCTGACTGTATCTGGCTGAAGAATCTGCTCCGTTGCTGACCGTATCTGGCTGAAGCACCCGCTCAGTTGCTGACCGCATTTGGCAGAGAACCCACTCCGTTGCTGACCGCATCTGGCTGAGAACCGCTCCGTTGCTGCCTGTAGCTGTCTGTAGGACCCGCTCCATTGCTGACCACTGGTGGTGCTGTTCGCTCTGTTGCTGTCTCCTGTTGCCTGTTTACTGGCTCGGGTACCAACTGTGTCTGGTTGTGCCCTGGGCAACCCCGTGTGGTCATCGTGGTTACTGGGCCTTGTATTCCTTGTCGACCAAAGGCTAAAGCTTGGGCTTAAGCTGCTGTTATAACCACTGCTGGCGGTGTGCACATTCAAAGTACTGGTACAAGTGTTCTTACACCGACTGTGTTACTCTGATCTCTCTCTCTCTGTGGCCTCCCTATCTTTCACGCTGTGCTCACTCCCTCTGGGAGTTTTCAGTAAGTCTCTGGGCGTTGACCATTAACCCTGTGGGTACCGGGATAGTCCAGGTAAGGGCGTATGTGTAACGGTTTATTATGACTCTCAGACACAAGTTTTAGGTAAAAATCTATTTTATTGAAATAATAAATTGATAACGTAGGATGGCAAACACATACATGCAGATACATACAGAATATAACAAGACAGAATGCAGACTCTATCGGTCCTGTCAATATACCAGACAGGACAGTCTGAAGAAGCAGAATGTTAGGCTCTACCGGCCTTGCCAATACCGGGTAAGGCAACCTGCAGATGGAATAGCATAACGGTTCTACCGGCCTTACCAAATTACCGGGCAAGGCAGCCTCAAAAGATTCACAATGTAGGCTCTACCGGCCCTGCCAATACCGGGTAAGGCAACCTCAGATGGAATGTGGCAAAAGGTTCTACCGGCCTTACCAATACCGGGCAGGGCAGCCCAGAGATAGTAGCAGCAGTCAGATGGTAATGGCAAATTGACAGGATCGTAAGCAACCCAGTGTACACACACTGAGACCAACAGGGAGTAGTAAAGCCGCAAGACTTTGGAGCCAACCAGCGTCCGCACGCTGGGACCAACACAGGATTGTATAGCCGCTAGGCTTTGGAGCAAACCAGTGACCGCACACTGGTGTAACAAGCGAGTTTGTATAGCCGCAAGGCTTTGGAGCAAACCAGCGTCCGCACGCTGGGACCAACACAGGATTGTATAGCCGCTAGGCTTTGGAGCAAACCAGTGACCGCACACTGGTGTAACAAGCGAGTTTGTATAGCCGCAAGGCTTTGGAGCAAACCAGCGTCCGCACGCTGGGACCAACACAGGATTGTATAGCCGATAGGCTTTGGAGCAAACCAGTGACCGCACACTGGTGTAACAAACGAGTTTGTATAGCCGCAAGGCTTTGGAGCAAACCAGCGTCCGCACGCTGGGACCAACACAGGACTGTATAGCCGATAGGCTTTGGAGCAAACCAGTGACCGCACACTGGTGTAACAAACGAGTTAGTATAGCCGCAAGGCTTAGGAGCAAACCAGCGTCCGCACGCTGTTACCAACTCAAGACTGTATAGCCGATAGGCTTTGGAGCAAACCAGTGACCGCACACTGGTGTAACAAACGAGTTTGTATAGCCGCAAGGCTTTGGAGCAAACCAGTGACCACACACTGGTGTAACAAGCAAGTTAGTATAGCCGCAAGGCTTAGGAGCAAACCAGCGTCCGCACGCTGGGACCAACACAGGATAGTATAGCCGATAGGCCTTGGAGCAAACCAGTGACCGCACACTGGTGTAACAAGCGAGTTTGTATAGCCGCAAGGCTTTGGAGCAAACCAGTGACCGCACACTGGTGTAACAAGCAAGTTAGTATAGCCGCAAGGCTTAGGAGCAAACCAGCGTCTGCACGCTGGGACCAACACAGGATAGTATAGCCAATAGGCCTTGGAGCAAACCAGTGACCGCACACTGGTGTAACAAGCGAGTTTGTATAGCCGCAAGGCTTTGGAGCAAACCAGCGTCCGCATGCTGTTACCAACTCAAGACTGTATAGCCGATAGGCTTTGGAGCAAACCAGTGACCGCACACTGGTGTAACAAGCGAGTTAGTATAGCCGCAAGGCTTTGGAGCAAACCAGCGTCCGCACGCTGGGACCAACACAGGATTGTATAGCCGATAGGCTTTGGAGCAAACCAGTGACCGCACACTGGTGTAACAAACGAGTTTGTATAGCCGCAAGGCTTTGGAGCAAACCAGCGTCCGCACGCTGGGACCAACACAGGACTGTATAGCCGATAGGCTTTGGAGCAAACCAGTGACCGCACACTGGTGTAACAAACGAGTTAGTATAGCCGCAAGGCTTAGGAGCAAACCAGCGTCCGCACGCTGTTACCAACTCAAGACTGTATAGCCGATAGGCTTTGGAGCAAACCAGTGACCGCACACTGGTGTAACAAGCGAGTTTGTATAGCCGCAAGGCTTTGGAGCAAACCAGTGACCACACACTGGTGTAACAAGCAAGTTAGTATAGCCGCAAGGCTTAGGAGCAAACCAGCGTCCGCACGCTGGGACCAACACAGGATAGTATAGCCGATAGGCCTTGGAGCAAACCAGTGACCGCACACTGGTGTAACAAGCGAGTTTGTATAGCCGCAAGGCTTTGGAGCAAACCAGTGACCGCACACTGGTGTAACAAGCAAGTTAGTATAGCCGCAAGGCTTAGGAGCAAACCAGCGTCCGCACGCTGGGACCAACACAGGATAGTATAGCCAATAGGCCTTGGAGCAAACCAGTGACCGCACACTGGTGTAACAAGCGAGTTTGTATAGCCGCAAGGCTTTGGAGCAAACCAGCGTCCGCATGCTGTTACCAACTCAAGACTGTATAGCCGATAGGCTTTGGAGCAAACCAGTGACCTCACACTGGTGTAACAAACAATGTCGCCGACGCGACCGAGCAGGAGGTCGCCAGGATACTGGAGACAGGCGATGAGATGACAGGAACCAGCAACGATCAGTCAGGTCAGGAAACAGCAGAGAAGAAGAACCGCAGGAACTGCAACACCAGAGACTAGGCCGGAACCAGGACTGGAACAACTCAGCAGGCAGGAAACACTGGAACAGTAGAGATCAGGAACTCCGGAACACATGAGATCAGGAACTCAGGAACACTGGAACAGAGGCCCAGCTATCACTAGCATAGTGATAGCAAGAAGGTCAGAAACAACACGAAAGGGCACCCAAAGGGTGCCCAATCCAGGTTTAAATAGGCAATGAGAGGCGGGCTATCTGCAGACAGCCAATAGCAGCCCCCTACTGGTGACAGACAAGGAACTGCAGCAATCACAGGCACCGTGATAGTATGCCAGTCCTCCTACACGTGCACCTCCGGTGTACGCTCTCCTGTTGCCAGCTCTCGAACAGGTTACCTCCAACCTCTCTGATTCTGCCAGAATCTGTACTACCAGCTTGTATTCTGTTAATCCAGTCCACCTATTCTGGTCCTGCAGGGGGCATCCTATTGTGCATTGATCTATTGCTGTTTGATCTGCCTTGTGGGCCCCAGGGCCTTATTCCTTGTACGCTCTTGTTCTAATAAAGTCATTTTAACCTTACCCTCCTGTCTGAGTGTTCATCAAAAACCGTGACAGTTGTACTCCCATGAGGAGAACATGGCCCTGGTGCAGAGCGTCATAGACAGGGAGCACATACTCTTCAACACTGAAAGGGCCAGAGGGATTGGTGTTAGGAAGAAGCTAGTCTGACATCAGGTACTCTATGCAGTCAACGTGGTTTCCAGC
The DNA here is from genome assembly GCA_037306005.1 of Rhinophrynus dorsalis. Classification (NCBI taxonomy): domain Eukaryota; kingdom Metazoa; phylum Chordata; class Amphibia; order Anura; family Rhinophrynidae; genus Rhinophrynus; species Rhinophrynus dorsalis. Next base: position 379,509,761 of record CM074719.1, read on the forward strand.
TGAAGTGTACCACTGACTCCATCAAGAAGCACTGGACAGACTGAGGGCGAGATGTTCAGAAAGTGTTGGTAACTGAAGTTGTCTGTAATCAGAATAAAAAAGTTCTTTCACCATGATCCATCATTTTTTGCATCCAATTCCACCATCTCCGTCAAAGGGAAAAAGCCGTCTTAAAAGTGGTTGTGGTTTAGTCTTCCGTCATAAAGTAAGGTATTTTCAGAAAAAAATATTTGGTTGAACGTCATTTTTTTGTCTGATTAACGTAATTTTTTCCCGACATAATAAAAATGGTCTAAACTTGGAGAAGAAAATTTTGTTTCAAAGACAAAAAAAGTCTTTGTTTCTTTGAAAATGTTCGTTTCAAAGACAAAATGAAAGACAACTTTTAAGATCAGAATTTTTAACGGAAATGTTCAATGAGATCTTCTTACCGTCATTTTTAATTCTTTCGATTAATTTTCAAACGTGACGGATTTACTTCTTAAAATATTGTCCTTCTTTTACCACCAACTAATGATCCGATAAGTTTTTCATTATGAAGACTTTTTGAACATCTCGCCCTGTAAGTGCAAAGTTAAGAATCCAGAGGAGGCAGATGCGGGAGTCCAGAATTTCCACCAGATACTTGAGGAGCTTGCAGACTGAGGTGCAGAGGAACACAGCCACCCTACATGCAATGGAATCCCAGCAAGCCATCCTAACGACTGAAATACATCAATTTAGGACTGGAATGATGGATATACTTGGCCAGATGCTGGTGGAAATAAGGGAATGGAATCATAAGGAGAGCAGATGGAGAGGGGACAACAGTCCATGGAGGGGTGAACTGTAACACCCTCCCTCTCCAGTGTGACCCCACAGCAACCGCAAGAACAACTAGAACACAAGCCCTGAGGAATCAGTGATGATTATTTGCACTCATGCTTGTGAGAGTCACAAGTCCTGAGGAATAAGTGATTTGTAGGCCTTAGGCTTGTTAGAAACAAGCCCCAAAAATTGTTTTTAGGCCTCTGGTTTATATAAAGAACAAACCCTGAGAAAGAAAACATGTCATAATGGCCTAGTAGGCCACTGGCTATTGGCAAATGCCCTGGTGTCATTGTGGCATTTGTGGCTGCTATTCTGCTGCTGCTGAGCTTTTTAAGCAGCAGGATGATTAGACAGTTCAAAGGGAATGGGATCAAAAACAGCAGTGATAAGGGTGATGGTGATCATGGTTCCGCTTGCCACTACTAGATGCACTGATGTGCATGAGGCAGTAGCAGCACCACAGCTAGCCCCCACCACTTCAGGTAAATCTAGAGAAAAGAAGTTGGCCAATAATGCTTCTACTCTGGCCCGTCCTCCAAAATCATGAGTATGTTGTTGTAATATACATTTTTCCCTTGAGAGGAGGAACTGTGCCTTTCATCAGTAACTTCAATGTGCACAGTGTGTGAAGGAAATAGGGAAAGAACTGGGAACAATGGATACATCTGCACTCACATCAAACAACTGGCACAACTGAACGCAAAACACCTTGATGTTTAGGTCAGCAATGTGAAATCAACAATCCCCCCAGAAAACCAAGTACTGCTTCTGTCATCATGCCCCTTGTCTGCTCCCCTCTAGCAACAATAGACAACTTGCAGTCTTAATAATGATGAACCATCCCTACCACCAGCTTAGCCTATTCTGCTGGATAGGATTTCCTCAAATGCTGCTTGATTCCATGCTATTATATTCCACCCCATTGTCATGTCTGGTCAGAGCACCACATAATGTGCAATGGGTGGACAAGAACTGCCACATCCTCTCACCTACAGAATTGCTATCCTCTGGTAGGGGAGGTAATAATGAGAGAGGTGGATTGCCAGAAGATGTTGCTACATCTTTTCATGCCCTAGACCCTAGTGCAAGAAGATGCTGGCGAGCCAGGTGTTTCACTCACCATCAAACTTTCAGGATCTAGCTGGGTTTCTTTATTCTTCCTTGTCTTTGATTTCCACCTCACCTCTTGTTGCCTTTGTTGAGAGTCAGTGGATACAGCAACAGAGGTGCCTGATTTCTTTTATGGTGGTTTAGCTCTAACATGCTTCACATAAATATCATATATCTGTATTTCGTGTGTTATGAGGTCAGTTGTGCCAAGGTGATTTCTCTCCTTTCCCCCTTTCACTGACTTTTCACACATTGTGCAGAGTGCCATCACTGATGATTGCACTGTGCCTGCCCCAAAAGAAAAATAGACACATACAAAGGACCTTGGGGGGGGAGAAGGTGGAAAAGAATGTCCTGTACCTTCTTCTCCATAATCCACTTCACTGGTGGGGCAGAGATTAGAATGATATTGCTTTTGCTGCCTCAGAATCAGCACTACAACTAGGACAAGGAGGAGTATTGTATTGCTTCTGACAAGTGGAACATGTCCTAGTCCTACATCGCTACTGCTGGACCCCATTCCTACAGTGTCCATGGTGGTCTGTACACACCAGGCTGCTCATCAGCATCATCCTCCTGCTGCCCTTTCAACTCAGCTGCAGCAGGAATTAAAGCAGCATCAGCAGCAAACTCTGCAATGTCACTGCTGCTTGTGATGGTGATGCTTCTCCATTTGTATCTAGGTCTCCCATTCCTTTTCACTTTGGGCTAAAAAGGCATTTAATGTCTGTTACGCCTCAGCTGCTCCACCATCACCCTCTTTGCCACTACCACCATTCCCTCCTTGCTATTGCTTCTGCCTTCTTCATCATCATGTTCCAGAGGCACAATGTTGGGGGATGGGGAATAACAGGGTCAGGGAGATGCTGTGGGCTCCCTTCTTCCCTGCTTCCCTGCTCATCTTCACTTCCCCTTCCACCTCAGCAGGAGGATCTACTACGGTCATATTAGTACCACCAGCTGCTTCACTAATAACATTAATTTCACCATCACCACTTCATACACGCTCCCAACACTCTAAGGCCTCAATTTAATTGGTCCAGTCAGCCAAAAAAAAAAACACCCAACAGTATTTTTTCAAGCACGATAAGCCATTCAATTACCTGGATGAAAAAAAGCACGTCGGGTGCTAAAGTTAGCACCCATTGGAACCCATTAAAAGAAGTCTCATATTCCCAGTCAATTCCATACATTAGGCAGAAACATGCATTAAGGGACCCACTTTAACTGCTGGAAATCTGCACCCAGCTTTTTTGGGGCGCAGAATCCCCTAAGGCATGTTTAAACCTGCTGATGCAGGAACTGAAGGGGAAAAAAGGATAAGAAAAACCTAAGTGACCAATGCATGTATTGATGTGGGGCAGAGGCACTAAAAGGTAAATTTTTGCAGCCAGTCCAAAAAAAAATGTTCTAACCCAGTTCACTGATGTATTTTTGTCACTGGCAATGCCCGCAGGAATGCCGGTGAAAATTCCCCCCCCGAGCCTTTCTGTGGGAACATTTTATACTGCAAGTTTCTGTTCAAACTGTTTCCCAGCCTACTATTGGCTTTTGATGTGTCCTTATGTACCTCACAGCCAATTAGCTTTTAGCTGGAGGTTAAGAAACCCGCTAGAAGACAATTGGCTGGGAGGTGGATTTTTCACTTGCATTCTAAAATTTCAGCAGCGGATTTCTTTCTACCAAAATCACTGCAAACTTAATTTTTCAGATATATAGTAATGTGGAAAAGGTTTGTCAAAAATGCTGTAATGTAAGAATGCTTTCAAAAATAGACATGTTCAAATGCATAGGAGTGAACAGAAGAAAAATCTAAACCAAATCAATATTTGGTGTGACCCCCCCCCCTTGCCTTCAAAGCAGCATCAATTCTTCTAGGTACACTTGCACAAAGTCAGAGATACCCATCTTAGTTGCTCTTGCAGTCAGTAAACATTCATGTTTTCTAACAGGAAATGGAGAACATGAGCCAAGGCTGACAATGTCAGTGCTGTGAGAAAGGAAAACAACTAGCAGTTGGTTATCTAGCAATGGGATATAAAGAGTAGATGTATTTGTCTTACAATTTGCATTATTATTGGATGAATGCTTATAGTGGAAATTACAGTCAATTTCCTGCATGGTAACAAGATAGTAACATTCAGCCTTGTCAACATTTTCTGACATTTCAAACTTTCAGATTTGGGTCAAGTGTCTAACTTAAATCATTAAGATTTAATTGAATAACATAGACTGGATATATTATCTGTGATGGCTTTGAATAGCAGAAATCAATTGACATTTTGAGATGAAAACAGAGGTAGGAAATGTTATATTTTATTATATTCTATGTTACATCATAAAACAAATCTTGCAAATTATTATTAAATGTATGTAATATAAATAAATTACTATCAAAAAGATGAGTAGATTAACAGATGGAAGAGAAAGAGAGAGAGAGAGAGAGGAGGAGAGAGAAGGAAAGAGAAGGAGAGAGAGAGGGAGAGAGAAGGGAAGAGATAGAGAAGAGAGAGAAAGTGAGAGAGGAGGGGAGAGATAGAGAAGAGAGAGAGAAGGGGAGAGAAGGAAAGAGAGAGAAGGAAGAAAGAGGAGGGGAGAGAGAGAGAAAAAAGAGAGAAGTAGAGAGAGAGAAGTAGAGAAAGAGGGAGAGAGAGCAGGAGAGAGATAGAGAGTGAAGTAGAAAGTGAGAGGAGAGAGAAAGGGAAGAAGATAGCGAAGACAGAGTGAGAAGTAAAAAGTGAGAGGAGAGAGAGTGATGAGAGAGAGAGAGAAAGAGAGAGAAGGGGAGAGAGAGAAGTAGAGAGACAGAAGGAGAGAAAGGGAGAATGAGAGAGAAAGAGAGAGGGAAGGGGGAGAGAGAAAGAGAAGGAGGAGAGAAGGAGAGAGAGAGATAAGGGGGAGACAACGAGAGAGAGAGAGAAGGGTGAGGGAAGGAGAGAGAGAGTGAGAGAGGGCGAGAGAGAGGGAAGGGGAGAGAAAGAAGGAGAGAGATAGAGAGAGAGAGAGAAGGAGGGAGAGAAGGAGAGAGAGAGATAGAGAGAGAGAGAAGGGATTGAGAGAGCACGAGAGAAGGGGGGAGAGAGAGAGACTTCCACAAGTTGTCATTGATTTAAATGGGGCTTTTAATCCCTTCAATATTAGAGAGTTCTCTAATACATTCATTTAAAAGTCCCTTTTAGGTCAGGTGGATTGTTTTATTGTGTTATTTGTTCCAGAAGATGCATTTCTTTGCCCCAGAATTATGTATGAAAAATAATTTAACCCCTTAAGAACCAGTGGTCTAGGGAAGTTACCTTCCCTTAAGGAACACTTTGATTCTTACCAACACATCATTACACACGACCTGTTACACATTCCAGTGTTCCCTGTTGCGATCTGAGAGAGACCACTCCAGTCCTGGAGCAGTCAGTTTCTGACCCTGTTTTTACTTACAACACTCCTGAAGGAGCACTGTAAGTAAAATGTACGTGACATGCTATGACTGTCACCTGTCCTTAAGGATATATACCGTGTGACAATCATTGCACATCACGTGGTCCTTAAGGGTTTAAAGCAAAATGGATTTTGAAACCTTTTATTTCTATTTGGGGGAATGTTTATTTTTTGTGACTAGGACTAGATGTTTTAATTTTATCCTTTGAGTACCAGAGAGGTAAGCAATACCCCACTGGCACTCATAGGGTTAATTATATTGACATTTGGCACAATTTTTTCATACTTTAGATGTATTGATATAGGGCTTAGAGCCTCATATCAATGCATCCCACTGGTGACTTACTGTTTTCTTTTTTTCTTTTCTTTTTTCCTCTTCAATTCCTACATCGGCAGGATTAAGCCTTTGAGTACCAGAGGGGTTGGCACTCAAAAGGTTAAATATGCGTTGGGAACTCTGTGCCTAGAAAAATTGTGTGCAGATTTTCACCATTTAGAGTGGGTCCCTTAAAGTATATTAATGCCTACTGCATGGAAATGAATTGGAATAGTATACTGGTTTTTGTTGGTGCTAACTTAACTCCCAAAGTGCTTTTTTTTCTGCCAGTATTTCTTCATAGCACAGGAAACTGAATTGCTTACGGTGCTTGAAACAATACCGGGCTAGATTCTATTGCAAGTGAAACATGTTAATACCCGTTTTATCAAACATTTTCCTATTGAAGTCTATGGGGAAACCTGGAGATAAAAGCAGAGATAAAATTAGCACCTGCAATAGAATCTAGCCCAACGGCGGGTGTTTTTTGTTTTTTTGGTGACGGAGGTAATTGAATCAAGGCCAAAGAGTGATAAAGAAAAACAGATTGAAAGGCAGAATCACAGTAAATGGTATTTTTGCTACCCCATATGTGATACTGAAGTCTTCTTGTTAATTCAATAGCTAATATATATTGATCACTTCAGGAATGTCTGATGAGGAAAGATGGAAGCATTGAACAGTACATATTTTACAATATCTAAACTAATAAATATCTAAAAAGCAACAATAACAATACATGTGTCTAGTAAAAGCATGTGAATGACTTACATTTCACTGATACAACATATGGAGATTATATTGGACATAATTAGTGCAATATTATATGAAAAACAGGCACAAACAAAAGACTATCAGGCAATCAAAGTATGAATTGGCCAAAGAAAAAATTTAAAACAGATTCCTCAAACCCTTAAAATGTGGTGATATATACTGAATTATATAGTGCAAGCTATGGGTTATAGGTAGAAAGATATTATTGTATACTCTCATGGTGAACACAACTGATCACAATTCAAAAACAAATTGTTTAAGTATAAACAATATATAGAAACACTCAGGGGAAATGGCCCAATCGATGCACATTGTCATTGTGATGAAATAGAGAGTGAATGGTTGTAAGAGATAGAAAGTAAAAACTAGGTAAGTGCTTTGTTTTTTTTTTTTGTTTTTTTTAATGTAGATCATTTTTGACTTTACATGGTTGTGGTAATATGTACACATATATTAATTCCATTTCTAATATATTTTTAAATCAATTTTAAAAGTAAATTAATATGATATTTTATCCAGTTTAAATGTCCATTTTGTCCTATGAGAATGTGCACAATTGACTTAACCAGAGGGCTAAATTTCCTATTCTGCTTAATAGTGGGAATCTCGGTTTTGCTGGCCATGTCTACCATGACCATGGGGTTAGTGGTAGTAGTAATGGTGGTGGAGGCGGACCCAGTGTGTGGAGGTGCAAATAGCCCTAGCACACAAAGTCTTCCTAGTGCTGAGGCAGCTGCCCAACAATTCTTTTCCTCTTCCACCTATCCTGAAATCATGGGTATGGGAATATCTTTCCTTGGGGGCAGGGAATGAGAAATTACCAACAGTCAGTGTGCACAGTCAGTGAAAAGGTTGTAAAGAGGGGGAAGGAGGAATTACACCTTGGCATATTTGCATGTCCAACCCTGAGGTTCATGTAGACAATGTGAAATCATTGCCAAAGATTAAGGTTCTGTCTCTGTGCCCCTCTGTGTTCATCTTCAAGAGAGCAACAGTTTGATCTCCCTGACCTTTTGTAAAATGTATTATCAGTTTCAGTCACATTATTAATATGCTTTAGCTGTTCTTGTTGCAAATTAAAGTAAACATTTTTAGGTTGTCCTTGGACTTCAGCTCCCATCATCCTCACTCGTTCTTCTGTACAATGTCATGGTATTAAGTGACAAATGTAAGATCCAATCCATGTTGTACTGGTTCCTGCGACATACAAAATTATTTTTCAAATGTTTTGTTGGTTTTAGCACATTCCATGTCCTCTTTAGTTTTGGAAGAGTCTCATAATTAAAAATATACTGGCCTTTATTTATGAAAAGACCAGTTACCTGAGGGATAATTTGGTTTAAATATGTAATTTCTTACTGGGCATTGGAAACATCTGGCTTTTCAGCAGCTGCTGTGAGCCACATGCTCCCACAAAGTTACAAGCTCTCTGAAGTGAGTGGGCAGGCCTGGCTCCACCCCATGTCCTCAGCAACAGCCGGCCCCCAGACCATTTGTGTGAGATGTAGGTTGCTGTCTTACTCAGTAGTGCTGGGAGAGAGGTGCACTGAGCTGCTAGGAGGAAATCCTTGAGCCTCCCATCCACTCTCTATAGGATCTCTACCCCGACTGACAGCTGGCAGAAGCAGCCATGGCAAGCCCCTGTATTGGGGTGAGTGAAGCCAGACCTGTGACTTGTGCAGTCCCTTGGGGTCCACGGAACTCTATGGAGGATGTGGAGATGATTGGTATAGGGGGGACAGGACCTCTTCTCCCTGACTCTGACAGCATGTCTACTCCTTCCACCTCCAGATATAATCTACCTCCACCCCAAATCACCATTCCACACACATCATTTTTTCTACGAGTCATGCACCTTCACTAATGATTAGTGATGAGCGAGCGTGCTCGGCCGATGCTCGGATCGGCTCGAGCATCGCTCTGCTCGGCACATGGCGGTACTCGTCGAGTACCGCCATGTGCTCGCCCGACATGTTCGGGTGGCGGGGATCTGTGCCGGAAGAGGCACAGATCCGAAGAAGCTCCGCTGGACCACCAGGGACTGGAGGTACGGGGGCATTGCGGAGATGAAGGGGGCATTGCGGAGATGAAGGGGGACATTGTGGAAGAGGGGCATAGACTCTATGCCCCTCTTCCACAATGTCCCCCTTCATCTCCGCTATGCCCGTCTTCCACAATGTGCCCCTTCATCTCCGCTATGCCCCTCTTCCACAATGTGCCCCTTCATCTCCGCTATGCCCCTCTTCCACAATGTCCCCCTTCATCTCCTCTATGCCATAGAGGAGATGAAGGGGGACATTGTGGAAGAGGGGCATAGCGGAGATGAAGGGGCACATTGTGGAAGAGGGGCATAGCGGAGATGAAGGGGCACATTGTGGAAGAGGGGCATAGCGGAGCTGAAGGGGGACATTGCGGAGCTGAAGGGGGCATTCTGAGATGAAGGGGGCATAGCGGAGATGAAGGGGGCATTGACCAGGCACCCTCCCCTCATCAGAGCAGGGGGTGCCTGGTGTTGCCCCATTCATTCCAATGGGGCTCGGGTGCTCGGCCGAGCACTCGAGCCTCAGGGGGTGCTCGGTCAGAGCACCCGAGCACCCGAGCATCGTGGTGCTCGCTCAACACTACTAATGATAGTACACTCCAACCTCTCCGCTAAAGTAAAGAACCCCCCACACACACACATACACACACTCTTTCCCTTCTAGGTTCTGAACCATTTTTCTTTTTTGTGAGATGTACCCAATCCCTCCATGCAATATCTTTCTCAAAACCATGCACTCTCACCATCTGACCCAGTCTTCTTGTTCTTTTCAGCCCTTTCTTCCTCCATTGCCCTATGTGTGTCAGTGCCCTGAAGCTGTAGGAACATGTGGTGTGTTTCCAGTTACCATGATGCCCAATCACACCCTAAACAGAGTGTGAGCCTGGCCTTTCCATCTGTGCTCTCCCCTATACCATTATTAACCTGCTAATTTTGAGTCATGTACCCCCACATCCAGAGGGAGTATGGCTCCCTTGTATTTAATTTATTTTTAATTATTGAGGTGTGTCATTGTTATTATGTGGATGTATTAGCACTGCCAGGTACACAGTTAGCTAGATCTTCCCACAGCTGAAGTGGATTAACCCTTTGAGTGCCAGAGGGGTAGGCAATGCATTGCAAAGTAATGCGCTGTGCTCCCCTCTGGTACTCAAAGGGTTAAATAGTGACACAGCCTAAGAGTGCCATATAAGGTACATTATCCCTAAAATGCAAATGTATCATATTATTATTAATCTAGTATGGAGAAATAAAATGAATAATAATAGTGCATTGAATTGCCATTGCTGAGAGACTTTTAATTAAATTTTAATTCAAACATAACTTTTTATGAATTAATAAATATGTTTATTTATATATCACCACAAGTGTAAGCACAATTTGCAATTTAACAGCTTAAGGACTTGTGATGTACCAGGACAGTCATGGGTAAACATGTGTAATGGACCCAAGATGGTCCTGGCACGTCATGGAATTCAGTGGGCCCCACACGGCTGCACACCACTCAGACGCCTGAATCCATTTAGCAAAAAAACAAAAACAAGCTCCATGGTCTTTAACTGCTGGACGTGAGGACAGTCTTTAAGGCTGTAGAAAATACAGGGTTACAAGTAATTTGCCAAATGAAACACTGGAAATGAGGTCCATGGCAAAAAGCTTACAATCTTAAGTGGTAATGGGAGACATACAGAGTACAAGAGGGTCAACTGTGGAATACAGTGCTAGTGTTCTGGGTGGCATAGGGAACACATAAATAACTGCACTTATACATAGACTATCTCCATAGTAAGGGATGGGGACAGCATCACCTAGTGACCATAATAGAAAAATGAATTTAATTTTATATATATATATATATATATATATATATATTTTTTTTTTTTGTGCCTACTGGCCTTTCAAGATGGTAATAATAAAAAAAAAAAAATACTCTCCTATACGTTTCCATTCTTTTGCCTGCCTGTCGGTAGAATGAAAATGTACATGTGGGATTCTTTTTTTTAATTCCTGTTTTGCTAATTATGTGTTTAACTCCTTAATGACACGACGTACATGTACGTCACGGATGTCCCTAAATGACAAAGGATGTACATGTACATCATGGAATTCCGGGTCCCCGCGCGGCTGCACGCCCTTCAGGGAGCCCGGAATCGAATGGCCAAAAAAATATATATATATTCCGTGGGCGTTAAGTGACGGCCGTGTGTGTGTGTGCGGCCGTTGTTAAGGGGTTAAAGGGATAGTAATGTTTCAAAATAAAAGCAGCTCTTGAACTACTGCTCTGACAGTATTGAAATAACACTCTCCATGGCCCAACTACTATGAAGATTAATTGGAGCTGCTTTTATTTTGAAACATTACTATTCCTTTAAGCTTTGCTCACATAAATGAAAAGAATACATCTAAAAAAGGTGTGGCTAAGTGAAGGGTGTGTTTAGGGAGTGAGGTGAAGGTGAGGCAAGTGGCAGCAGAGAGTGTTGTGCCTAGTAGCAGTAGAATGTAAATCCGGCCCTAAATACAGCTATATTCTGACAGCAACCGGTTGGCTTCACATTGCCCATTCATATTGCTACCAATGCAGTGGAAGAAGGTGTAAGGGTCAGAACTGGGTTTTATGGCTAATATGGGATAAGGATAGGGTTAATACTTGTGATTCTCTGGCTATTAGTGTAATGGAAAAAGGATGGGAGTTAGTATGAATGGTTCTATGGTGCTGGTAGGATGTATGAGGGCCTCAGTCTGCTGCCAGACTCCAGTGATAGTCTGGCATCAGCTGAAGGACCTCACATTACCCATCCCTATGACTAACAGTGCAGTGGGACAAGGCCAGAAGGGTTATTATATGTGATTTTATGGATATTGTGGGACAATACTGTTGGGACTAGTATGTGTGGATCTAAGGCTACTAGTGGAGATGGACAAGGGGGGGTCAGTATGTGTGGTTTATGGCTATCGAGGGATAAGGTTGTGGTCTGGATCATTCTAAGGCATTGCAGTAGGACAAGACTAGGGGTCAGTATTTATGCAGCAGGAAAAGAGGAATAATGTAACTTTTCACAGAAATTCCCACAGAAGAAGAAAAATTATTTTTTTTTTCACTTTCCTCTTTTGAGGTGAACGTTTTTGTACATCTCTACTAGTTTTGCCTCAAAATTTCTCTATCTCATCTTCCAGAATCCAATCTTCCATTTCATATATAAAAATTTATTTTGTATGTGTTCACAGACTCCTCTGTAAAATTGTTTTTATATTGAAAAATAAAAAACTAATATAATGATAGAGGCCACCATGGAAATATCCTCAATGCAACAAATAAAAACTCCCAAATTATGTGATCAATATAACTCAAAGTAGATATTCTATGATGCAACATCATTTGGCACATGTTTGTTTCTTGCATTGAGTGTACTTCTGTTATACCCTCTATTGCTATGTTTTTATTTACTTTTCAATATAAATATAATTTTGCAAACTTTGACCTGCATTTTGGTGTGCATTTGTCATGCTATATATATTGTGTATTTCCCGCTAATAGCTCCATTTCATCTTTGCAAAATCAGCCTCATCATCTGTTGTAGGAATGGTGGGAGTGAATAAAGTGTCTGAAGCAAATGCAAAATGTCTCTGCTACTTGTAGATAAACAGGCTGTCCACAGAAACCAATGCATGTAGCTGAAATACGTATATTTTCAAAGTGCTTAAAACCACAGATATATGAGTAACCTATTTTTCTTTGCATTCCACTAATCATTTGCACCTACCAAGTATACTGGAAAATACAAATATTCACAATGCTTTGTAAAAGTTCTCTTTAATATGTTATTTCCATGTATGGAGCCAATTTGCCAATGTGTTAACTGTACCCTTTAAACCGAAGAAGAAAAACCAAAAACACACTTAACACTTAAAAGCATCCCCCCTTTTCTCCCATGGTTGTGTCCTGTCCTCCAGATAATAGGAAGAACTTTAGTCTTTTGGAAAGATTTGGTGCTATTTTTGTTTGCAAAACTTTTTTAGCGTATCTATTCTTTTTGGCATCTCTTTCCAGCACAGGTTCCGTACTCCTCTTTGGTCATTGCTCCCCCCTGAGTATACCATTGTGAGGAGGGTGGGGTATGAGTCCCTTCAGAGATCATGGGTGTGATTTGTATATTGCAGTCTTTTCTATTCGTCTGCATGACTCTTCTAAAAGCAGGAGCAGGATGACAGTAAGGCATTTTCTTACCCTGGGAAACCATGTGATGAATCGAATATTGCTTTGAAATGTGAAGCATTATTTGGATAGGAGGTTATGGGTTGGGATAGGTGAAACTTTTCTCCTCAAAATGAAACATGAGAAAAACAACACTTCCCAACATGCAAGAAAATTCCAATGGAAAAATACCAGTTTCTTTTCATTTTTTTTCCAGCATTTTTCTTTGCATTGAAATCAAAGATAATGAATCTGTCCCACCACCTTGAGAGCTTCTCCAATGTATTCCCAACATACTAGTATAGGTCAGTGTCAATCATGTCAGTCTGTGCTTGGGAGAGAGAGAGAGAGAAAGTGAAACCAGCTGAATTTTGGATGCAAGATTGCATTTGCAGAAAAAGCAAAGAGAGTTAGCTAAAGTTGCTCAGTAAGAGTTTTGGTTGTAGACACTGCCAGCTGTGAAGGGGGAACGGAGATTAAAAAAAAACAACAACAAAAACAACAACATTTCTTACTTATAAATCACAGCCAAGCAGGCGATCCTTCCTGTCTGAGTAGGCAGAGCCAGGAAATAACACAAATGAGACTGAGTGAAAGATGGGTGAAATTTTTCATCTCAGATTGAGACAGGTGGAAAATTAAATTTCCCACCAAGCGGGAGATTTCATCTGAAAGTGCTGGTTATTCAATTTTCTGCACCTTTCTCATTGTATGGAAATCAGTGGAAATAATGAATTTTCCCACACAAGTGAGTGGTAACACAGGCAATAGCAGCAACAGGTGTACTAGTGAAGCTTGTTTACTTTCTTTCTGTCACGCCCTTACCTATAATTGACCAGGCTCCCTTTATCTGGTCTGTGGATACTCCTCTCAGTGCCCAATTATTCTGGCCTGTTCTTGTTGCTGTTATTGTTCCCGTTGATGCCTTCGGTTGGTGGTCCGGCTCCACCATTCCTGTGTCCTTGTTGGCAGTCTCACCCCGCATCCTCAGTCCTGGTGCTGCCTTCAGTTGCTCTTGTGATGCCTTGTTTCAGGAAGTGGCGTTCCGCTTTTCCTGCCGTGGCCTTTCCATCTTGATTGCCATACTGCTTTGCCACTCATTCTACCCGCGGCTCTGCTGCTTTCCACCTTGTGGCCTTGCCGTTTTAGTCCTGCGGCTTCTCAGCTTACTCCATCAGCGGTTCATCGCTTCCTATACCACTGAGACTTAGCCACTATCACAGTGCCTGTGATTCTGAGCGACATTCTTACTTCCGGGTTTACCATGGCTGCTTCTTATTGGCTCTGGGTTTTCAGCCCCTCCCGGGGCTTGCCTTTATATAAGCCCTCCTGTCGCTATACCGGTGCCCTTTTGTGGTGTTCGTGACCAGACGTTTGTTGCTGTGTTCCTGTTCCGTGTATGATCCGGTTTCGTCTGACCTTGCTCCTGTCCTCACTGCCCAATTTGTTTGTGACCCGGCTTGCCTGACTACGATCCCGTGACCGATTCCGTTACTACTGCTCGCTGTGTACTGATCCAGGCTTTGGCTGACTACTGCTCTCTGTGTACCGATCCAGGCTTTGGCTGACTACCTCTCTCTGTGTACAGATCCAGACTTTGGCTGACTACCACGCTTTGTGTACCGATCCAGGCTGTGGCTGACTGTGCTCTTCGTGTACTATCCAGTCCCTGGCTTACCTACGCTCTCTAGGGTACCGTCTCTGCATTGGCTACTCGCCTAGCATTAGCTTCACCGCTAGTGTGTCTGTTGCCTCCGGTCTCGTGTCCTATAGCCATTGCTTTACGGTTGCCGGTTTACTATACAGCCTGTGCCTTAGCGGTCACTTGTGGTTGCACTACCTGTCAGCCTGCACCTATCCGTTGTCTCCGGTTGCACTAATATACAGCCTGTGCCTCACTGTTGCCTCCGGTTGCACTACTATACAGCCTGTGCCTTAGCGGTCACTTGTGGATGCACTACCTGTCAGCCTGCACCTATCCGTTGCCTCTGGTTGCGCTTCTATACTGCCTGTGCCATACAGCTATCTCCGTTTGCGCTATAGCTTCTGGTACCAGTCCGCTGCCTCCAGTTGTGCTGCTGTTCCGCTTGCACTTACTATTGCCTCCAGTTGTGCTATACTCAGTCTGATATTACTATTGCCTCCGGTTGTGCTGTTGATCTGTGCCTCACGGTTACCTCCGGTTACGCTACCTTGCAGACTGTGCCTATTCCGGTTGCCTCCGGGCATAACCTCCAGGTGATGATTTGAGCCGTCACGTGGGCTGCCTTTACCTGGTTTCAGGCAAGGCCGGTAGAGCCTACTCTCTCCCTATTCCATTGGGGATTTCTGCCCTGCAGTACTTACCTCACCTAGGGCTCCTCCTGACCTGTACTGCTGGGGTTTTGTTCCAGTCCTCAGTCTGCATTACTGTATTTTGTACATACCAGTCTCTATTTTACCCTGACCTGTGTCAGATCCAAAAGAGCTTATCCTGTGTTTGGATCTGGACCTGTGAAGGGCATTTCTGTTCATTATTATTTGTTTAATAAAGCTTCATTGTTTTACCTTAACCAAATTGTCTGAGCGTTCATTAAAACCGTGACAGCCGCTTCCTATTTTCTCTGTGGCCTAGCCACTTCTGTCCAGCAGCCTGGCCACTTCCTGACCCTGCAACTTTGCTGCTTATTTCCCTTTGCCGCTAATCTCTCCCACGGCCTTGCTGCTTAATTTCCAGTGGTGCCTAGCTGCCATGCCTACGTGGCATTCCTTTGTCCCTAGGGGTCGTTTACCTCTGGGATTCTCTGTGGCCTCCACTCTGGTTCCTAGTGGCGTACCACTGGCCCTGCTGCCTTGAACCTTCTACTAGTTTTCCCCTTCCTGTGGTATAGCAGCCTTGTTCCGCTTGTTGCTGTCTCCCTGCGGCCTTCCCTTCCTAGGGCCTAGGGAGGTTGTCTGGGGTGTATGTGGTAGCATTCTACTACATTGAGGGCGGTTCCCCCTTCTTCCCTGCCTCTTGGATTGGCTTCCTTTTGGGGGTTCCCCTGTGGATGGGACCTGCAAAAGTCTTGTCTTCAACCCTTTTATCAGGTGGTCACCCTCTAGGATCCTTTCCGGGTAGGTAGAGGGTGGGGGAGGGGTTCCTCCCTCTTGCTTTTCTGTTGTGACCAGTGAGGTCCTCTGGGTTTCATGGTCCCCAGTTCCACAGAGGGATGCTCATTTGGACGCCTTTGTCTGTGGTGTATGGGACGCAGGATCTAACCAGTCCTTCCCTTCCTCTGCAATTCCATTTGGGGGGAATCATTTTCCCTTTCCTTCTGCTGCTATTTCATTTGGGGGGTATCACAGGGCTACCACCTTCCCTCTGGCCGTCCTGTGGCACCCCTATTTCCCACCAAGGTATGCCACTAGAATACTCTGTTACATTACCGCCTTTCCACCTATGGTGTCTGCCTGCCCTTGGCAGTCATCCATTGGGTATTAGGCAAATCCCTTGTTCCTACCATATTTTGGCTTCCTGAGTGTCAGGTCTGCATCCATGGGTCTATTGTCTGGTCCTCCCTCAGTCTGTAGGACTTTCATCCTGGTCAGGGCCCTGGCTCAACTGGGGTCAGGCATCTGGCTTTGCGGCCAGCAACTTTATCTGGCTATGGCTGAAGCAAGAGATTCTGTGGCTGACTTCGGGCCCCAGTCTCAAATTCCAGCATTGTTCTCTAGTGACTGGACCAGACAATACTTCCACGTAGCCACTCTCCATTATTGCTACCTGGAGCGTGACATTCTTTCCCTACACAGCTACTCTACTTCTCTCTCTCTATAGCTTTTAGCATCTACATCTCTCTCTGCCTCAAGTACACCTTGTGGAATGACAGCAAAAGCATTTTTAAAGTAGTGGGACTGGTATTGTCATGGCCAGTCTGGACATAGAAAGCATAGGTATAAAATGGCACAGTTCTTGCAATTTATATTGTTTTGCTTCTAATGGGGTATTGTTCCTTTAATAGTTGCTCAGGTCATTATGGACCCAGACCTTTTAAATATAAAAACCCAGAGCAAATGGTAAATGTGTGTGTAAAGTGATAGCTGAGTCTTGCTTTAAGAAGCCAAGTTATGCTTTGCATGTTATGGCTTTGACCAACATGTGGATGTAAACTTCTTGCTCATCATGTCTGAGATGAGAGGCAATGTATTTTCTTCACTGGTCAATAATTCTTGGGTTATCCAGAATGAAATACTCCAGGGGTTCCAAGATGTAACTCAGTCCAGATTCTTGACTCACCTGGTAGTGGTAGTCTTATACTTGCATAAATGATGGCCTTATGTTTTTTTTTTATTTAAACCTGGTGTAAATCCTGGTCAAGGCAGTGAGACATGCCCTTAATTTACAATATTCATTTTCTGACCATTCCACAGATGAAATATTTCAGGAGTAAAATTGGTCATTTATCTATCCATGTAGATATAAGGAAAGTCAAGACCTCTGAATGGAGGAAGTCTGACAAAAAAGCTATATTCACAGTCCATATAGCTAAGTTTTTCCTTGTTCTGAAAAGGATTCAGAAGTATAGGATTTATTTCCCAGGTTGGAAGTAGCCACTTTGAGACTGGCTGCAAAATCATATACTCACTCTTGATGATGATGCATCTTTTAATGCTTAGAATGCCAGATGAGTATACAACTCACTGCAAAACCATGTGTGTACATTCCACTGGCATTCAAAGGTTTAAAGATGCTAAGAGAATTCCATATTCATGACAAGAGCTCTCTGCCTTAAGTACTGTAACGCAGATGCTCCCTAATCTTCACTAGTAATATTATTTTTGGTGACCATCTTTGCATTATCATTAATAAGACCTCTATATAATAGAGGAGACGAGTCTTCTATGACAAGGTTTCCTATAGACAACACAGGGCCTGCAAACCAGACAGAGCAAACAAAGGCAGGGGAGTCTGCTTTTTTCAAAGTCTAGAGACCTTACATTTATTTTTAAACTTGGAATGATGATTTTCATTCCTATGAGATTTCTTCAGTAGGAGTCAGGCTGAGGTGGTTTGAGGTTGGCTGTGTTGACACATTTATGGATGAATGTTTTCTCTATCCTTTTTGGTCATGCTCCAAAACTACATTATCACAAGAAGGAGATTTTCATAAGAATAATAATCCCTACAATAAAACAAAAGAGTGAAGCTCTCTCCTCATTTGTTTTTGTGTGTGTATGTCTGAGAGCAGAATCAATTCCAAGGAATGACTTACAACCCCTTTTTCATAAAGAAGGCATTAGACTACCTATAGCCAGTGCTAAACCGGAAAGAGTGAGCTCACTTCTAGGGATTTTAAGATTCAAGATGGAGTCTCCAGCTACTCTTATTCTGCTCATTCAAATAAGATATGGGTTGATTTCAGTTGATCTAAAGGTTGTGTATCTTTTTATGCCTGTAAATAATTGCTCTAATTCTTCTTAGCACATCTCCTTCAGTGTATCATGACCAGTGGTGTTTTATATTAAAGAGGAACATGATCTCAGACTTGAAATTGTAATCCAGTTGTTTAGCCCCAGTCCTCAGATATACCAACAGATCAGGATATTAATAATTAAGAGTAGGTAATGCAATCAAAATTACTGAGCTACTGTGAACAAGGAGGAATGTGTTAAAAATGTTACCTGCTTTTGTGTCCCGAGGACTAACAGTGAGAATCTTTGTTCTAAACTTATAAGCTTGATATTTACACTGAGGGAATTACTAGAATTCTTATAATTTTGTTGGAAGTAGAAATGTCTCCAATGCTTTGCAAGGCAATGGGTTGGAGATGTTTCTAACATCCAAGAGGTTAAGGCAGGTGCAGTCAAATCTTGGACCTCCAGCTTTTGCGGATTAAAATTCCACTCCTTAACAATGAGTTATTTCTTTTCTCCAAGAGGTGATTAAGATTAGCTGGATCTGTGGGATCTTTCAAGCTCCTGATATCTCTTTTGCATGTCATGGTACAAGTCAAGATAAAAAGGCAATGAAAGATTTAAAGTGATAGTAATGTTTCATAATAAAAGCAGCTCTAATTAATCTTCATAGTATTTGGGCCATGGAGAGTGTTATTTCAGTTCTGTCAGAGTTGTAGTTTAGTGTCCAGTTGCCTAGTCTCCATTACTGCTATGGCAGTGCTCAAGTGGCTCAGTCTCCGTTACTGCTTCGGCAGTGCCCCTATTGCTCAGTCTCTGTTACTGCCATGGCAGCGCCTCAGTTGCTCAGTCTCCGTTAATGCTACGGCAGTATCCAGTTGCCTAGTCTCCGTTACTGTTACGGCAGCGCTCACGTGGCTCAGTCTCCATTGCTGTTATGGCAGTGCTCAAGTTGACTGCTAAGGCAGTCCACAATTGTCTGGTATCCATATTCTTGGGCGTTACTCGTACTAAAGCTCTCCCCTATGTTTGAACTCCTTAAAAGGCCTTACCACACAAGGGCCTGTCAACATTCTCTGTCTGCTATTAACCCATGCAGTACCGATATACTGGGACTCACACAAGATCTGCCTGACCTGTGTCAGTATATTGTTCTATGGACTCTTTACTTATACTGGACCTGTGTGGGCTTACCTCTGTATAACCTGTCTAGTGGCTGTATTATATTATGTGTATATTACAGGACCTGTGAGGGTTATTGTGATCTTAATTGTTTAATAAAATTGTGTTTTATCCAAACCTACTGTGTCTGTGTGTCGAACAAACCGTTACAATGGCTTATACTAGGTAAAAGGGGTGGGAGGGGGAAACTTTGCTTGTGAATATCTCTTAAACCATAAAGGTTCTCCTTTTTTTTCATGCCTACAAAATTACTATCCCTTTAATGTTCTCATGCAAGTCTTTGCGAGAAAAAAGCATCTTTCTTTTGGTCATTCAGCTCACTCCAGAATACAGCCATGTTCCAGTAAATTTCATAAGATAAAGTTTTTAATTAAATGACTGACTGAATGACTTCATTGGTGTAACACAAGTAGCGCAGCCTCAGAAGACTCTCTACATCCAGCAAACATTTTTCTGAATGCTCTGATAAAAGCATCTGAGTCTTCAAGTGGAGCATTTTCCTCCACCAGTGGAGAATCCACAATAGTTCCTCCCCATTTAACAATGACATAACGAATACCACTCTGGCACAGTGAGGGCTGGATGTCTAAAGTTGATTTACAAAAAGCAGGAACCATTGAGCCCTTGCACTCAGATAGCTTTTCAAAGTAACTTTCCATGAGAGAGATCTTGGGAGGTTTACTGAAGTCCCTATTCAGAACAGGAACGGTAAGATGAACTGTAGTAGTGGATGGCTCAGAATTAGTGGCTATCTGAGAAAATTAGGCAACAGTACTGATTATTGTGTTAGTAAATTGGTGGCTGGAGGGCATTAATCCCAGGAAAAAGCTGTGTTCTGGTCACACAGTGGTTATGCCTCCAGGTATGTTGTTCACCAGTGGCTGATCTGAAAATCCACAAACATATGCAAAAGGGGCTAGAAGAATCAGCCAGATTTTCTCAGGTCTAGGCTGGATGAGTTAACCAGGTGGAGTGTCAGTTGAGTTTGTTCTCAGCAAACAAGGTGGAGGGTCAGCTAATCTTTTTCTAAGTAAACCAGGCGGAGGGTCAGATGAGTTTGTGCTCAGAGAGTAGATTAGGAAGAAGGTGAAGGCAGGAAGAATTCAGGCAAGACTGATGTCCAGGCTTAAAACCAGAAAAATCAAGATCTGTAACATAATCATATAATTTTGCAAAGAACATACAGAATGGTTATATGAATTGGAGCAATCAATTGCCGTTTAGTTGCTCCAAAGTGAAATATTCAAAATAGTATGCTTTGACCACCTTTTCTTCACTTCTGTAGCTGTTAGTGCATGCAAGTCATGTTTGAAAAAGTGTAAGAAAAATCAGATATTGTAGTTAATGTAGTTTTGTGCATCTACCACCCCCTACATTATGTCAACTCATACCAATCAGTGCCATTTTTCTCCTAAGAGCAGTAACTAATGAATACAGTTGGGAATTTCATAGTTTTCACAGATTTCAGGGGTGAAAATGCAAACATTTTCCAATTTGTTCCTTTAGTGCCACCTTCTGGAAATATTTGTGCACACCATGGTAGGGGTAGAAAAGCAAGGAATGTCTCATTTAGTGCAGTGGGATATCTAGTTTCAGGAAATATATAACTTTAAATAGTTATTCATCTTCTTTAGTGTGGTTTTACCTTGTAACCATTGGAATATGCATTTTAGTTCATAAAGTTGAAAATGACATTTTGCTCTCCTATTAATTAGGTGTCTGCACAGGCCATGCATGCAGGTAAAACTATACATATTTGTGATGTTTGTACTTGGGAGATTCAGGACTTTTTCAAATAGAAACTTTCACAAACAACATAAATGTATTTGATATATAGTATGTGATTTTAGCAAAATAAGTATTTTTTTTTACTTTTTTGTAATTATAAAATCATAGCTTGTAGTACATTGCAAAATTTACTTCATGTGAGGCACAATGCAAAAGCTCAGTTCGTTCTTAAAAACAATTATATGGGGTTTTCCATATTTAACTAGAAATTTACCTGTAGGAATTATACCTAAACAAATAGCAAAAATGCTGAAATTATGTCCAGCCTACAGGGTTTATGAAATGGCCAAAGTCCTTAGCACTGAAAGGGTTGAAGGAATATTTGGTAACCCTAAATATTCTGTTTGCACCACTGCCCTTTGTTACTTGAACTGCTCTGGGTATTATTCATAAAACATGATTCTAACTGTTAAACCAAGCTTCCTGTGGAATTATATAACTCTACTAAGAGATTGTAATCTAGGTCACGTCTGTTTTTTGTCAAAAAAGAGAGAAACAAATTATGTGCTTTTTTTTTAAAACTGAGATATTAAGGGTATAAACTAAAAGTGTACACAAGTTCTGCTTAAGAGTTGAGTGTTTTAACAAGAAATACCCTACAAATATTTTTATCTGAGATGCTTGTATGTCTATATATTTTGTATTATTTTTGCTGTACTCTATTATTGAGTGCAATTATGAATTAAAGGACACCTTAAATCACCTTCAAAGCAATTTGCTGATTTTGAAACACATTTCAAAATCACCTATATGTGATATATATATTAGCCATTTTTATGTAGACATCTAGTTTTTTAGCTATTTAGACTTATAGGTAATTCCAATTAAAGTATGATGTGCAGACACGTCCTGTCTTAGCTAAACTTTATCTTCTCCGTTGACTGACGCTGTTCAGCAATGCATTTCCCATCTCTCCTTATAATGAAAGGGTTAAGAATCAGTGAGCGGAGTAGATAATGAAGCACTCATACAGGAAGTGTCTGCATAGCATGCCTTAATTATCACAATTTATAAATCTAATTCGTTTTCTAACTAATAAATAGATAATACTGTATACAAGTGATTTTTAAAACTATTTGAAGGTCACCAAAGTTGGTCAGGTGATAGCATTGTTTTAATAAATAAATGCTCAATTTTGAGGCATTTTTTTAATAAGAAATCAGTTCTGTCAGTGTTCAGAATCAGAACCCTCTCCTGTGTCCTCTTAACCTGTTCACTTACTACAGGGCTGTCCAAATTTACTCCTCAAGGGCCAAGAAAAGGCCAAGATTTCCCTGTTTAAGCACAGTTGAGTCTGTCAAAATGAATGAGCAACTCATTAACTCACCTGTGCTTAATCATGAAAATCCTTACATCCTGGTCTGTTGGTAGCCCTTGAGGACTGAACTGGACAGCCCTGGCTTACTATATCCTCTACCAAGAAAACAATTCCTCAGGTCATAGGCGTCTTTCTGGAAAGTATCCAAAGGTGCACAAAGACAACTAACACATTTTTTTTTTCATTAGATGTAAGAGTGACATACTTGATTGGTCCACATGATATGTTAATATTAGCTTCAGATCATAATTACTTTTATTAATTATCTTCAGGAAATTATACTTAAAAACTGTGGTCAGTCCATAATATAAACATATCATCAATGTATCTCAGCCAAGTTGCCATGTAATGTGTATAAAATTCCAAATCTTCCCAAAATACTTTGCTGTTCTCTCAACAGCCTGGGTATAATTTGGCATAGATGGGAGAACAAACGCTTCATGTTTGTGTTTCACTGATTTGTAGCTAATACTGGTCATAAAATGTGAAGAAATGTCTAGTAATAAAAAACACATCAGGGTTTTATAGAAGTGTTTATAGAAGTAGTAGTGGATTGATCCACCATAATCAAAAAGTACAAAACTACTTTACAGCCATAATCCTGTTCAATACCTGTAGTAGTGACACATCATCACATGACATCATCCATATTGTGTTTGACCATGATCCCCTCTAGTTTGCAGATCATATCTGTACTATCCCTTGCATAAGAGGATGAGCCTGATGTGTACGTTTTTACTAGCTTTTTATGTAAGACATCCCATACCAGAAACAATCTGTCTCTCTGCTTGGTGGCTTTATTATTCTCTTATGGACTTAAGGTAACAAGCATAGTCATTCCTTGTAAAAACTTATATGCTTTATTGTTGATAATATTCTTACTTATTGCATAAGCATCTTATTTTATTCTGAATAACAAAGTCTTCCAAGGGGTTATTCCACAGAAATGTATATAATCTCTCTTAGCTGTAAAAAAGAGCTTCTTCCTTATACATTATGCTGGGCAATAGAACACTGGTAACACTCTTGCCAGAAGGTTTCACTATTATATCACTCTATTCTTTAATTTTGTTAATCCCTTTTTATTATTCTCTGCCCAAACTATCCGCATATACATATTTTCATGAGGGACAAATATTGTGAAACCAAATCACGGGAGATGTGTACATTTGACTTAAACTGTAACGGTGTCCTATAAGCAATGGGAAGTGGATTTTAGGGGAATGTTTTATCTGATTCACCACCACTATCATCTGAATAGGTGGTGGTGTGTCCTTGGAAAACACACTATCTTACATGAGACTGAGTGCACATACTAAGAGGCCAACTCACCATTTTGTACAATTGCTGGGGTGTTTATGGTTACTAAGGATTGCCAAGAATTAAAATTTGTTTCCCATGAAAAATTCCATAGAAAAACTTGCTTTCCTGCAGGAAATTATTCTCAAGAATGATAATTTTTTCCTACTTTTTCTAGCACTCCAAAAGTTTGATTTCTCACTCTATTTTCTCTATGGGACAGGATTTCCTTCCACCATAAAATAAAAAAAAACTGAACTGTTTTGTTGAACACTATTCTGAGTTCCATAGAGCCACGCAGGCAAATTGAAAAAGAGAGAGGGAAAGCTAAGTTATGAGTAGGATTGAGCAAATTATGAGTAGGTAAGCTTAAAAAAATGGTGAAAGCTAGGGCTGTAGTAATCCAGCACCATCAGTGCCAGCCAGGAACATATTCCAAACATCTATGAACATTACTTAGTTTGCTGAAAAATTAGCTCTTGCTGAGTCATATGTCACAGAACCTTCTCGAGCAGCAGAAGCAAAACAAGGCAATTCAAGCACAGTCAACATACTCCTTCTATACTCCCACTCCCCTATAATCACAGGTGTTGGAATATGTTTCCTTGGGGATAGTGAGGGCT
This sequence comes from Rhinophrynus dorsalis, assembly GCA_037306005.1. Classification (NCBI taxonomy): domain Eukaryota; kingdom Metazoa; phylum Chordata; class Amphibia; order Anura; family Rhinophrynidae; genus Rhinophrynus; species Rhinophrynus dorsalis. The sequence goes on from CM074719.1 coordinate 379,534,022, forward strand.
AGATTTAAAGGCAGCCGTTAGCAAAAAAAATCACTAACGGGTGCGTTAAGTGTCATGTTGCAATTCAAAGATCTGTCTAAACAACAGCTAACGGCAGTTGCACAACCCTAACGGCCGATACACTTATGTGCATTCAGACGCATTCAACAACATACCCTAGAGCTATTCAAAGGCTTGCGGTACTGATAACGGCTGAAAAAAAGACTCACCTAACGGCTAAAAGTTAACACCCACTTTTCTTAGCCTTTAGACACTTAACGGCCAAAACAAAACACCCGTTACAGAGGAAAAGACACAAAAGGCTTACCGCACAACCATGTAAATGGGAAAATTAACCCGTGCAATGCCAAAACAACACAAAAACGTACACACAACACAAATCACTACACACACAACAACAACCAACACCACAGGGACAACGACACACAGAAAAACAACAACACAACATGGCACAGAACAATGGGGGTCATCACACAAAGCGGACACCTGCAAATACAAGCTCACCTGGGCAACATCAACACGCGACCTGCACCCCACAACTGCACGTCCGCAAATGGCACACACAGAACAAGCACAACACACCACATCTATTAACACACACACACACCTGCAAACACTTACCTGGACAAAAACAACTCACCATTGGTCAGCACTCACCTCATCCCACACCTACACAACGCCCTAGCAAGTACTTAAAGGGACAACTCAACACACTAACTTGTGGCTTGTTTTTCACTCAGGGAGGGAGAGAGAGAGAGATAGAGAGAGATAGAGAGAGAGAGGTAGAGATAGAGAGAGAGAGGTAGAGAGAGAGAGACAGATAGAGACAGATAGAGAGAGCAAACAGTATGTTGGGTTACATATTGTTGCGAAGACTGAGGAGAAGGAGTGCAAGGGAGAGAGCTAGGGAACATCAGCAACCTCCAAGCACGCCTCATCAACAGCCTTCACCTGTTGCAAGTGAGGAGGCTCTGGCTCAGCAGCCACACAGGAGTCCATCCCCACCTGGAGGGCACAGGATGTATAGATGACCACCAAGGCCCAGGGTATACCGCCCAAGGGTCACCCTCTTTGGAATGACTGATGACGAGGTCATTGATTGCTACAGGTTGAGGCCTGACAGCATCATTGCCTTGTATGAGGTCATCAAGGAGCAGGTGGATCCCATCTACATCCACAACCATGCCCTAACTGGCCTGCAGAAACTACTCTGTGCCATACACTTCATGGCAAGTGGGGCCTTCCAGTCCACTGAGGGTTACGCATCTGGCATGTCACAGGCCACATTCTCCAGAGTGCTGGCCCAGGTCCTGGCAGCCCTCAAAAGCAAGGCCAGTACCTATATACATTTTCCCACCACCGACATGGACTGGATACACGTCAAGCAGGCCTTTTACACAAAGGGAGGCATGCCCAGGGTCATGGGTGCTATAGATTGCACCCATGTCCGGATTAAGGCCCCAGCACGTGACGCACAGATATTCATCAACAGGAAGAACTTCCACTCCATCAACGTGCAGATGGTGTGTGACAGCAACATGAGGATCATGAATGTCTGTGCAAAATATCCTGGCAGCACACATGATGCATACATTCTACAAAACTCCTCAGTCCACAGAGATTTTGAGAATGGAACCTTTACAGGGGGATGGCTAGTGGGTGAGTTCACAAAACAAAATCACACCACATACACAGGCGAACACACCACGCTGCTCAGCATGCACCTGACCCACAGATACTACGTCCACCACACAAAACATCATTCACACAACATGTGCTCCCTGTCTCACCATGTCACTCACATTACACAGGTGATGCTGGCTCTGGATGCAAGTCCTGGCTACTGACCCCTCTGGCCAATCCCCAAACACATGCCCAGGAAAGCTACAACCAGGCTCATGCCAGAACGAGGAATGCTACTGAGTGGACATTTGGGCTTCTCAAGTCAAGATTCCGATGTCTGGACCACTCTGGGGGAGCACTGCAGTATGCACCGGCTAAGGTGTGTGACATCATTGTGGCGTGCGCAATACTGCACAACATCGCAGTGGACACCAGACTGCTGGATCACATCCCGGACCCCCCCATACAGGAAGTGGCCATGGACATCGGCCATGTGGAGGAGACCATGAGAGGGGCACAGATCAGAGACAGGCTCATCACGGAACACTTCACCTGTGAGTATAACACATGCATGCAAACAATCCATGCAAGTCCCCCATCAGTCCTGTGACACTAACCACACTGCACATGTTGTTCTGTCTCACCCCACAGGAACAGTGACACAGCACTGCACTGGCAGTGGACGTGGCAAATTGTGTGTGTGGACTCAACAACCATCCTCCATTCCACTCTCCACGTTGACATACAGACCCCAAGGATATCACGCACACCCCCAGGAGAAACAAGGTACAACATATTACCCATGTTCATCACCTTACACAGCTTGATTGACAGCAACTAACTGGATATGCCATGATTATAGCCTGAACAACCATGCTAGCCCAGTAGCGAAAGAGTATTATCTAATGATATGCATTAGAAGGGACATCAGACTCAATATGGGACCTGTACTGTGCTACAGCTGAGAAGAGCAGCACAGGGGTGGATGTACAGTGGTATGGGCACACAATGTAGAGGTCATGAGACGTAGATCAGATTACCAGGGACTCCATGCTGACCTGTGAGTGTGCAGATATATGTGCCCCCGACATGAATACACACATCAACAAATATGTCCTAACAGTTCCATAGAACAAATGACATTGGGCTAGCACAATGTCATTACCTCCATGGAGCTCTCAGAACACTTGTTAATGTGTGTATACATGTCAGGGGCACAAATCCATAGGGCTGGTGCTCATGTCCTAAGTTCCCCACAGAATTGGTTACAGATGAGTACACAACACATTGTCAAGCAATGGTTTGTGTACACACCTGTAATCAAGAAGATTGAGGGGATTAAAAAGACTAAATTGTTGTTGCTTGATGATCAGTTCAGGTCCACTGCTCCAAATCCTGTCCTCTTGTCCCGCAGGCATCCGTAACATGATCCATCCTTGAACTGAAGATCTTCCATGTGACTGGATTGATGTCTTGACAACACCTTCATGAAGATCACCCCTTGCTGTTTATGGTGATGTTGTTGGTGATGCAAAGTTTGACCTGAGGTTCACACAAACCTCTACTGGAACATTCTCATAGAGACACAGAAAACACCATTTCTTGAGTGTCATTACCTGTACAGTTAGGATGCTCAACTACAGAGTTGTCAAACCTTGTGGACAACACATGATCAGGGCAGCAGTGTTACTGAAGTAGTACGATTTAGTTTCAAAGTACATTTAGTGTTCACATACAGGTGTTAAATGCATATAGGCAATACACACAGAAAACACATGTACATTCTAATGTACTTTGAGACACAATAAAGATGAACCATCCACATTCAATCTGTGTCTGTAGGAGTATATATTTGAGAACACATTTGTCAATGCGTAACCACACCCAGGATAGAGTATCCCCCATACATGGAAAGGCATCACCCACATCACAGGAGTCCACCACTTGTTTGCCAGTGAGTGGACTCTGTGATGTATCCATGCAAACAGATGATGGTGGCAATGATGCACCAATGTGTTGTGGGAGTGATAAAGAGGTGATACAGGGGACATACTTCCACAGTGAATACATGTCCACATATTCTGTATTGCTCAGTATAATCAATGTTCTGAGATTTTGCTCCACTTTGACCTATCTCAGTACATGGGCTATATCAACGAACAGACTAAGTGGACATGTGTTATCACTGGTGAAGTCTGTTGTTACACCCTTAGGGAAACAGCAACTCAACTTACTGGAGACACCAATGCTCACCCCAGGATATCAATGTGTGTGCTACACATTGAAATCCTAGGTTGAAAACATTAGCTTCCCCAGTAAGTCAGTTCCACAATGAGTGTGTGAATCCAAGACAATATGGTGGAGGTGTGAATATGTCCCTGGGTAGGGGGCGCTGGGGCTCACCAATCAGGCCCAGGTGTGGGTAGTCCAGTGGCCAAGGGTCATATGGTGGCCACTGATAGGTGCTGGGACCCCACCTCGGATCATACCTTGGGGCATGCTGTGGAGCCATCCAGGAGGGTGGGTTTATCTGTGAGGCATATGGCCCATATTGGGTGGTGGCCACTGTCCCTGGCAGCCATTGCCTCCCTGGCGGTGGTGGTGGTGCTGAAGGAGGGTATTAGCTGGTGGAGGTGGATGGATATGTCCACCTCTCCTCCTGTCGCATCCATCCACTGTACTGGGGAGGTGCAGCCTGTGGTGGTCCAGCCTGTGGTGGTGCAGCCTGTGGTGGTGCAGCCTGTGGTGGTCCAGCCTGTGGTGGTGCAGCCTGTGGTGGTCCAGCCTGTGGTGGTGCAGCCTGTGGTGGTGCAGCCTGTGGTGGAGGGGATGGTGATGGTGGGTAAGGTGACCACCGGCTGGTCCCCTCCTCTGTGTACTCCTCACTGGGGGGTGACATAGCCTCCTCCACTGTCTCCCGCTGGGCTTGAGGGCCGTAAGCTGTGTGGAGAAATAAGATGTTGTGATTAGTGACCTTAGCCATATGTTTGTGGAGACAGTTATACTTTGATATGTGTTGAAGACAAATATATGTGTTTGGGTTAATCCCCCTGGGTAAACAAGGGTACTCCCACTGCTGAAAGGTGTTGTTTGAGTTATTATGGGTGAAGGTTTAATTTTGAGGTGCAATATCACAGTGGGCCGAAATAGTACAGTGGGGCTATTGCAACACCCTCCCATGTAGATATCTGGTCCCTGTTCCAGAGCTGTCCATATGATTGCGTAGTAACAGCAACACTGTACAATTTCATGCCACTGGGATATTGCCCATGACATATCCACGTCTGAGCTGTGATACCTTTTGTATCAACACACCTTTCAGCAGTAGGAATACCATTGTTGAACTCGGGGGAGGGGGGAAATCCGACAACATATATTTTTCTTCACAACTTGTAGAGATGGCAAAGGTTAAGTCCACCTTGATGTCAGATTGTAGAGATTGTGAAAACAGATGTTGTTCTCTGTTAGTCCTATCCCTCCTACCCTCATGGTTGTTCAGATATTGCTCTATGTGCCAGATGTAGATTTCAGTCATTTGTCCACACGAGGGCTTTTCAGCAGAGCCCAAATCGCCCAATTTGGAGAACAATCATGATGACATTACCCATTGCTATCCCATTACAGTGACACACAAGTAGAAATGGTCATATATGTATGTGGATATGTACCCTTCATATGGATACAGTAATATCCTTCCAAGATGTGAAGCCAGAGAGCAGTTCAGTAGGTGTGATTGTCTTACTGGCTATACATGTGCACCCATCCAACAAGACATTGTATTGATATGATGGATATGAACATACCTCGTATATCCCATCTACATAGAGTGTGATATACTATGTATGTGTATTTGGATGTTTGTAATGTAGGTTGATTTGTGATGGGTGCACATATCTGTCCAGTAAGGCAATCACATCTAGTGAAGTGATCTGTGTTCACATCGTGTTGGAACATATTTAGTAACAAACATTTGAATCCTAAGGGCAACAATCCAGCCAGTAGTGAGGGATATCTTTGATTGAGGCCTGTTTTTTTCTGTGTATGAGCCCATCCATCCTTCTGTGTGAGGCAACCGTACTCAATCCTAGATATCCATCAGTCATGGCCTGTTGGTGACCAAGGTACAATGATGTTTGCTATTTGTTTCCCATGTGTATCCTGCAAAGAGCGGCTGGTGTACCATCCATCCATGGCATCAGCACCCCTGTGGATCCATGTGGGAATCAGATATGGGATATGTAATTTCAAGTCCGAGTAAATGATTGCAGCCACAACACCAATGCCTACATTTTCCAGCTTGAATTCTGTGTAATAGTTTTCGGCCTGTGTGTTGCACCTACAAGCATTTATTCTGTGTGACACTGTGATGTATGACCTGATGCCCCCTTTTTGTGATTCAGTAAGCGGTGATATAGAACTGATGGAGTGAACATGATGGTGACTTCTCCAGTGATCTCCTTTCCCCATTGCCAGTGTTTTCCATGGAGTCTGTACAATGGAACCTTATAAACTTGATTCTTGTTTTTGCATATTCTCCATGGACTAACACTGGTATTGGTGACGTGAGGGTATGTCCACCATCTTTTTGTCACCGCTTAGTGAATGTCCCCTGTGTAGCATGTGATCGTTGTCCTATTGACTTGTTTGTTGTCTGGTTAACCCCTTGAGTACCAGAGGGGTTGCCAATGCATTGTTGATTGATGCATTGATGATCCCTCTAGCACTCAAGGGGTTAGGGTGGGGGTGGAGACATGGGTGACATTTTGTGTGAACAGTGATGATATTTAACAGACGACATTTTGAACATAACGGTTTGTGTATTGTGTGTGATGAGCACAGCGACAGGAGGGTTGAAGTAGGACTTTGACAGGTTTGTCCCAAGTTGGACGTTGTCATTTGTCCAGGTGTTGTGTCCTTTTTTTAACCCTCATGGTGCTGTGTTGGTGCAGTTGTATGGCTGAGTGATGGACATGTGTTGAGGTGTGACTGTGTGTGCAGCTGGTGTTGGTTGCTGTAGTGTGTTGTTCTGTAGTGTTGCACTTACCGGTAGTGTGGAGGCTCCTCTCATCCCCAGTGTCAGTTCCTCCAATGACCCCCTCGATCAGGGTCGGGGATATGGTCTGCCGCACCATCTCCTCCCAGCTGCAGAAGGTGATAGGGACTGCTGGTCCACCTCCAGTGCCTCGGGCGTGCTTGGCGAGCTCTGTCATCTTATTCTTGACGACCCTCCGGCAGTCGCCCCATCTCTTTTTGATGGACTCCACGTCCCGCCTGCATGGAGCCACCGCATTGACCCGGCTGCATATTTGGTTCCAGGCTGCCTTCCTCCTCGCTGACAGGCCAGGGACCTTCGCCGTTGGGTGGAGAACACTCAGCCTCTCCAGGACAGCTTCCACGAGAGCCGTGTTCTCCTCCTCTGTGTATTTGGGGTCCCTGATCCTGCCCTCATCAGCTCCGGCATGGGAGGATTCTGAGCCGGAGTGCCCTGCCTGGTCTGACCCTGACTGTGTGGGGTGCTCCCCAGCAACTACCCCTCGTCCCACTGCAGGTTCTGTCCCTGTCCTGCGTGTGCCTGCTCTTGTGGGCCGGGTCCCCCTCCGCCCTGCAGATCTCCCTCTGCCACCCCTGCTCTGCTGAGGGATCCCCTCCTGAGCTTCCTCCTCCTCCACTACTCTCCCCATCCCTCTCTCCTGTCCTCCTCTCCTGGCCATCACTCACCCAGTCACACCCAGGCACTCCCACAGGCCCTCACAGACACACTCGATCCACTCACTCTCTGTCACACACTTTCACTCCCAGATTCACACTGTCAAAATAAAAAGTAAAATGTGTAAGGTGTTATAAAATAAAAGGACTATGTGTATGTATATGTATGTGTTTGTGTTTGTATGTGTGTATGTAATATGTGCAAAGATGTGCTATGTGTCGTATTCTGTGCAATGCTCTCCTCTCCCCAAACTCAAAAACTCCTCTACCTCCAATGAACGCGCCTCTCTCCCTCTCTCTAATGACTATCCTCCGCTCCTGGGTCCTGATATCTGGCTCTGAAGAACTCGATAACAGACAGTGTGTGACGGTTATTTTTGGGTATATATAGGTGTATTTGAAGTTATTTGATACATTGGGGCTTTGTGATTGGCTGTGTGTTTGAATTTGTTTTGGCATCAATCATGGTTGCTAGACAACGGCAGCCGTTATGTTAGATGTTGTTTTGAGCGCTGTTATCGTGTGATTTGGCCGCCCGTTGTGCATTAACATGAGCGACAACGGCTTTTGTGTTACGTGTTTTTTGTGTGCCTACACTCGATAGCTATTCTCGTAGAGTAGCTATTGAATCTGCCGTAACTCCTGTATTATTTGCGAGCGATGTGCCTTTTTCACTTAGCGGCTGGTTTAACGGTTGCCTTTAAATCTAGCCCAGAGTGACTGTGCAGTTCTTAACAACTTTCATATCCACAATGTGTGAAAATAATCAAGGAGTAGGATAACACTAACATTAACAGTAATGCTAACATTATTGTATTTCCAGTTCAAGGGTGGCCCCAGTATAATCCACCTAATTGATTCCTCATTGTTCTGCAGTCCCCCCTTGCCAGCTGAGTAGAATTACTACAGTTTGAGAATAAATAGCATGTTCTTTGTTAAATTATGAACTTCAAAAATTAAAGCTTTTGAATGGAATGACGTAATTGGATGGCATTTTTAGATTTCAGGTTAAATGTCCAATTAGGCATGAGCAAACTTTCTGAGAATTAGAACAATTCCTATTGATGGTAAAAATTCCCATTTTACCCTTATATTTACTATGATGCCATATATTTTGCTATTTATGTGAGAAATTTTGCCAGTGCTAAGGAGGAAATTGTGCAGAATCCAAGGACATTACAATTAGCAATGTGAATAAAACTTAGGACTAAGTGTTTGGCTGAAACATTTTTACAGTTTCTATTGTTTTGCACAGTAATTACTGAGAAAGACAAAAAGTGCAATTTTCAACCTTTTTGGGTCTGCTGTGCAAATTTTTGCCCATCCCTACAAACCCTGCAAGTCTGAAACAAATCCATTCCATGTTTTTAAAGAACAAAAGCTATTAAAACTATACATTTTGTTATGTTAATTTGTATGCTATAACAGCGCTGCAGCAAAATCTGCTAAACAGAATGACACAAAATTTCATTTAAATATGGATACTTGAACTTTCTAAGTCTGTTGTAATTAAAGGAAATGAACCAATTCTGGGGCAAACCAATTGCACCACAACGGAAAAATAAAAAATACATTGCTTTAAATGGGGATTTTAAGTCCTTGAGTAGTAGAGAAGTTTTTTTTAGAATGATTTGATTATCTTCTTACATTGAAGGAGTTAATATGCCCTTTTAAAGGGAATAGACCAAATACAGAAGGTGATCAAAGTGTTGGTAAGTGCAAAAAAATGATTTTCCAAGAACTCTTGGTAAAGTATTTGTGATATTTCTCACTCAAGCAAAAGCTCCTCTTCTTAAGAAATACTGTTCAGCAATGAGAAGGAAGTTCTGTTTCAAAACGCTTAACAACTGATGTTAGCATTTTTCTCTTACAGCACAATGATTTGTTAACATTTGTGTTTTCTTGCCAGCTGATACAACTTCATTAGAAGAAAGAGAATATGTTTGAGTTTGGATGGACACTTCTTTTCTATATTGCAGAACATATATTAATTATAGAAGCTGGTGAGACTGGTAAGGTGTTTTTTTTCCGTTTCACACAAAAGTTAAACTCAATTGAAAAATATGATAGATATATTTGTATGAGCTTGGGGAGTTTGTATACATCTTTTTTGTCAAGGTGTATACATATTGAAAACAAGACAGAAAACTATGGTTTATATTCCATTGCAGTTGATGTATCATCACTGGTTTATATCACAAATTCCTGTTAAGTCCATGGGGAAATTTACAGACAGAACAAGCAATGAAGTTATCAACTGCAATGGGATCCAGGCCTATGTGAGCATGATGTAATAAGAATAAATGAAGCAAACCAGCTGGGAGGGAGCCAAATAAAAATCCCATTAATTTAAATGGTGTTTTAAAGGAATAGTAATGTTTTACAATAAAAGCTCTGATTAATCTTCATAGTATTTAGGCCATGGAGAGTGCTATTTCAGCACTGTCAGAGTTGTAGATCAATAGTAATTGAATGATGCCTTTTACTGATATAACTCTGCTCACCTCAGAGCAGCAAGACTGTCCAGATGGATCTCAGAGAGCGACAATCTTCAGTCAGCATAAGGGAAAATCTGAAAAACCTGTCACAAAGGGCAGGAATTTCCTTATGCTCACAATAAGAAGATTGTCCCTTGCTGTGAGCTGTCTGGTCCCAGGACCAGATTCCACATCTGAGGGAGGTGGCTTACACTAGGAAAAATGGGCAGAAGGGGGAAACTTTATTATTCAATTACTCTTGAACTACAACTCTCTACACTCTCCATCTTGGTTCTAGAACTGAGAAGATTGGTATGTTTGCTATAAAACAGTTAACATTTCAATTGATACTCTGAGAGACAGTTCAGTGCAGCAGCTATGGGGCGGATAAAAAAGCTCTTATTGGATTTTCTCTCAGTCATTGCTATTATAGTCAGGGTGAGCTGTGGATGATAAGAATTGTAGTTCAAAGACAGAATGAGAGCCTCACATTGCATCCCTCCACACACACGGACTATGGGGACATTGGGACTGAAAACTGGTGATATGCTTTTCAAAGGTAATATACTCTAGCTCTTTATGCATCAGATTATTATGACATTTTCTGTTAAAACTTTTTCTCTGTTGTCCAATACAGGTTACTGGTAACTCTGGGTAGGCGATCCGCCCCTTTAAGTAGGCAGGAACAATTCTAGAATTGATTGCAGGGGGTGGAGCCTACCTTCCCTCCTTGGCTGCAGCTAGCCAACCGGCTCCAGAAAGATTTGTTCCTTGGTGAAGATAACACAGGCAAGAGAACAGTTCTGCTATAGCTTTAGAAGTTTTTTATTTTTCTGTTAGATATGGAATACCACCATTAGGTGGATTACCATAACTGACAAGGCCTTTAGATGTGGCTAGCTCAGTGACCAGGTGCTTTTTGTGGACCTTAAGCCCTGGGGGGAAAATCTTGGTTACAAGTTCTTTCCTCAGGAGTTGCCCACCGAGGCTTCTTCTTAAAACATCTGAACACAGAAGATCTGCAGGAAAGGTGAGCAACCTTTTGAGTCCTGCAGGTCCACTTATCCCACAGTGCCCCTCCGCACAGGGGTGTTTCATTTGGAGTTCCTGTTGCACACTCTGGCACTCATTGGGTCTATCTGTATGTCTGTTGGGTGTTTTGGAGCAGGTTTATGTGGTAACTTAACCCTTTAGCTGCTGGAATGGCATTTTTTTTTTGGGGGGGGGATTTCTAACACTTTTCCTACTGGTTTAGAGTTTTTTGGGTGTCCTAACATGTTCTAGTGATGTTTTAGGTATTTTACACTTTCAATTTTGTAAAATTTGAGTTCCGCACCTTTAAGGCGCGCTTTATTGCATAGACCCATTGCTCCATTCACTTCTATGGGACTGTACTGTTTGGGACATATCTCTGCAACCGTTTAACCTAGAGACTTCAGAGATGGCTCATTTTACTTGTCTGCCCTTGCTCTATCATCTGGTTCATGTTTCTAGTGTGTTGGGGGCTCAGGGGGCTTCGGGCACTGCTTGCGGTACTTTTCTGGGAAAACTACATTTCCCATGAGCACTTGCTTAGTGCGCTCGTTTCTGATTGGCTCCCGCCACGGCAGCCATTTTGTGTTATTTCCAGAACGAGTATCCTACGCAGGGCTTGGACTCTCCATCTCTCCTCTGCTGATTAACCCTTCACCTGCCAGATAAGTTTATTTTAGCGATTTCTGGGGTGAAACTTTAATCCTACACACTGTAATTGGGTGATTTCTTATACAGTAAGGTTATTTGACACTGTGAGAATGTCTATACCGCTGGAGCTTGGGGCCAGACCTAAGACTAAGGAGGCTGGGGTCTCTGTATCCCCCATTGCACATTGGTCTTCCTGGCATTCAGGGTTATCTAGAGAATTCTCAGGTCCTTTATGCCCAGTATGTTCTGATGTCCCTGAGAGTCTCCCAGGGACCTCCAGCCATGCATTAGAGCCAGTTTGGGTGCAAGAGTTCAAAGCTGCTACTAGGGACCTTAGATCTACATTGCAACTCTTTCCATCCCAGTTACAGGGGGTCTTCCATTTTTGGCAGACCCCCTCTTCCGTCAAGTCGTCCCTGCCAAAACCACAGGGAGTACCTGACGCATCAGATTCCTCTGAGGAGGAACTGCTGGTGGATTCAGATGTTGAGGAATGTTCTGCTGTGGGCTCTTCTCAGTTTTTAGGGAGTCCTTTTGAGGCTGATCCTGAGCCTTCCACTGAGGGCCTGATCAGGGCTGTCTTGACTATTCTTAACATTCCCTTAGTTCTGGAGGTTCCTTCTGACCCCTCTGATGTGTTCCAGGAGCCTAAAAGGCCCCTTACTTGCTTTCCATCTAACCCCACTCTTGACCGCCTTGTGTCTGAGGAGTGGAAATCCCCAGACAGGAAACCTTCTGTGTCCAAGAAATTTGCCAAGCTTTATCCCTTTTCTGAGGCCGCGCTTACTCAGTGGGTTCATCCTCCCAATGTGGATGCTCCTATTTCCAGGCTATCTAAGTCTACTGCCTTACCATTGTCTGATGCGTCTGCTCTGAAAGACTGGACTGACAAGAAACATGAGGTCTTTCTCAAGTCCATTTTTGCCACTGCTGGTTCTGCCATGCATCCAGCATTTGCTGCTGCATGGGTGTCACGGTTAGTTAAGACTCTCAGACTTAAGGTTTAGGTAAAAACATAACTTTATTGAAAAGTTAAGGCAATCCCATAGGGCTATCATACACATACAAACAATACAAATAAGCAAATGACCATATGACTAGGTTCTACCGGCCTTGCCAATAATACCGGGCAAGACAACCTAGGCGACTCAGACGAAATAGCAGTAGCAGGCTCTACCGGCTTTGCCAATCCCGGGTAAGGCAACCGTGAGATGGTAACGTACCAGTTCTACCGGCCTTATCAATACCGGGCAGGGCAGCCCAAGAGAGGAGACCTTCCTGGAACCAACTGACTGTCAGGTGACAATGACAGTAGGATGGATGAGGTAGCAACTAGGATAAGCGGTCTCGCTCAAGCAGAAGTCTCATGCCAGAGAACTACAAGACAACTGCATAGGGACTGGATAGCAACTCGGACCTCACAGTACCTGACTACAGTCAGGGAGTAAACCAGCGTCCGCACGCTGGGACCAACTGAGGAATGTGAACCGCAAGGCATACTGGAGTAAACCAACAGTAGTAATGACACAAGGTTTAATGGAGTAAACCAGCATCCACACGCTGGAACCAACAGTAGTATGAGCCACCAGGTTGAATGGAGTAAACCAGCGTCCGCACGCTGGAACCAACAGTAGTATGAGCCACCAGGTTGAATGGAGTAAACCAGCGTCTGCACGCTGGAACCAACAGTAGTATAGGCCCCAAGGTTTGATGGAGTAAACCAGCGTCCACACGCTGGAACCAACAATAGTATAAGCCACCAGGTTTAATGGAGTAAACCAGTGTCCGCACGCTGGAACCAACAGTAGTATAAGCCACCAGGTTTAATGGAGTAAACCAGTGTCCGCACGCTGGAACCAACAAAAGTATAAGCCACCAAGTTGAATGGAGTAAACCTGCGTCCGCACGCTGGAACCAACAATAGTAAAGCCACCAGGTTGAATGGAGTAAACCAGCGTCCGCACGCTGGAACCAACAATAGTATAAGCCACCAGGTTTAATGGAGTAAACCAGCGTCCGCACGCTGGAACCAACAGTAATATAAGCCACCAGGTATAATGGAGTAAACCAGCGTCCGCATGCTAGAACCAACAGTAGGAATATCGCCGGAGCGAAATGAGAGCAATGTCGCCTCAGTGACTGCAGACAGGGAACCACTGAGACCAGGCAGAGGATCAACCGGAACGAGCACCGCTGAACTGACAGGCGACTGGAACATCAGCAACCACGGAGAACAACCGGAACCGACTGGAAAGGCAAGCAGGCAGGTACACAGGAACAGGTAGACTCAGGAACTCTGAAACACTGGAACACTGGAACACTGGAACTCTGGTACTCTGGAACTCAGGAACTCAGGCCCAATCAGCATGGCAGGGAGGACAGAAAAGGTGCTGTCAGAGACACCACGAAAGGGCAACCAAAGGGTGCCTGGACTGAGTTTAAAAAGGCAATGTGAGGCGGGCTGACAGCAGACAGCCAATGAGGAGCCTCCAGCAAGTGATAGACACAGGATAGCACGAATCACGGGCATCGTGATAGTACCCCCCTTTCAAAGACCCCCTCTCCTAGAATAGGGTCTGGGCTTCTGAGGGTATTTGGTATGAAAAATCCGCAGTAACCTGGGTGCATGAAGGTCCTTACTATCCACCCAAGATCGATCCTCAGAACCATAACCTTTCCAATGCACCAAGTACTGTACCCTTCCTCTAAGCCTACGGGAGTCAATGATACTCTGTACCTCGTATTCCTCCTGCCCCTCGACCTCAACTGGCCCTGGCATCACAGGTGTAGTAGTGTAACGGTTACAAACAAGAGGCTTAAGGAGAGACACATGGAATACATTATGAATGCGCATGGATGCAGGTAAATCCAAAGCATAGGAAACAGGATTAATTTTGTGAATAATTCTGTAAGGACCAATAAACCGAGGTGCCAACTTATTAGATGGGACTTGGAGCTTCAGATTCTTAGAAGACAGCCATACTCTATCCCCAACTCTGCCCAAGGCAACAAGTCGGCCCAATTGTCATGATGGTCAGTCACAAAACAGCGTAAAAACTGTTCCAAACCTTGATTGGCACGTTCAGCGGTCCCATTAGTCTGGGGATGATATGCAGAGGAGAAGGATAGCTGTATGCCCATCTGTTCGCAAAATGCCCTCCAGAATCTGGACACAAACTGGCTCCCCCTGTTGGACACCAGTACCCTGGGTACTCCATGCAACCGAAACACCTCTCTAGCAAACACCATTGCCAGTTCTTTAGCCGAAGGAAGGCCACGGAGAGGTACGAAGTGAGCCATTTTAGAAAACCTGTCTACCACCATCAATATGAAGGAATACCCTCTAGACCTGGGCAATTCTCCCATAAAATCAATAGAAACATGAGACCAAGGGCGTTCACCATTAGGTACCGGCTGAAGCAAGCCCACCGGGAGATGTCTAGGGGTTTTAGCACGAGTGCAGGTGGCACAGGCATTAGTAAAATCGGCACAATCTGATCTCATAGAAGGCCACCAGAATAACTGAGAGAGGGACCATAACAATTGGTCTCTACCAATATGTCCCGCAGCCTTAGAGGAATGGTAGGATTCAAGTAATCGAGTACGGAATGGTTCAGTGACAAAACATTTGCCCACTGGAGTTTCCTGGGGAGCGGAGGCCTGGGAAGCCAAGATCTCTTCCCCTAGTGGTGAAGTGATACTAGTACGTATGGTGGCCAATATTTGATCAGGTTGGATGATAGGTGCTGGTGCTTCTTCTCTGTCAACTTCAGCCTCAAATTGTCTTGACAGAGCATCAGCCCTAACATTCTTTGATCCCCGCAAATATGATACAATGAAATTGAATTGAGATAGGAATAATGCCCATCTGGCCTGGCGAGAGGACAATCTCTCGGCCTCAGAGAGATAAGTCAGATTCTTATGATCAGTCAGAATTAAAACGGGATTTTTTGTGCCTTCAAGTAAATGACACCATTCCTTGAGAGTGAGGATAATGGCCAGTAATTTTCTATCACCAATCTCATACTGGCTTTGGGCTCCGGTCAGTTTTTTAGAAAAGAACCCACAGGGTCTGAGTGTTCCACCTTTGACTTGTCGTTGAGAAAGTACTGCCCCAACCCCAATATCTGAGGCATCAACCTCTAAGGTGAATGGGAGTAATGGATTGGGGTAGGATAACACAGGAGCATTAGCAAAGGCTACTTTCAGTTTTTCAAAGGCCTCCTCCGCAACCACTGGCCAAAGAGATGGGTTAGCGCCCTTATGCGTGAGGTCAGACAGGGGTTTAACGATGGAAGAGAAATTCTTAATAAACTTCCTATAATAATTGGCGAAACCCAGAAATCGTTGGATAGCTTTCAGACTCTTAGGTTTAGGCCACTGTAAGACTGCTGTCAATTTTTCCTTGTCCATGGCAATACCGTCCTTGCCAATTATAAACCCCAGAAACAGTACACTGGTTTTGTGGAACTCACATTTCTCCACTTTACAGAATAATAAATTTTTACGTAATCGCCGCAATACTTCAGACACATCCTTAATGTGTTGTGACAAGTCTTTGGAGTGGATTAGTATATCGTCAAGGTAGACTAAGACACATGGCTGTAACATATCTCTAAGAACGTCATTAATCAGTTCTTGAAATACTGCGGGAGCATTACACAGACCAAATGGCATGACTAAATATTCATAATGCCCAGATCTCGTGTTAAAGGCAGTTTTCCACTCATCACCGGCTCTTATACGTATCAAATTGTAAGCCGCCCGTAGGTCCAATTTGGTGAAAATCGAGGAACCCTTAAGTCTATCAAAAAGCTCAGTGATGAGTGGTATCGGGTAAGCATTCTTTGCCATCAGTTTATTTAACCCACGGCAGTCGATGCATGGTCGCAATTCACCATTTTTCTTCTTAACAAAAAAGAACCCGGCCCCAGCCGGAGAGGTAGATTTCCTTATGATCCCTCTATTAAGGGCATCAGAAATGTATTCTTCCATAGCTTGGTTCTCCTCACAAGACAATGGGTATGTGCGTCCCCTAGGTGGCACCGCTCCAGGAATTAATTCGATGCGACAATCATATGGTCTGTGCTGAGGTAAGGCGCCAGCCTCTCCCTTACTGAAAACATCGCTAAACTGCTGGTAAACGTCAGGTAGTGAAGGGGAGGTGCACAAGACCTTAACAGGATGGGTGACGCACTTATCCATACAGAACTGAGACCAAGCAGAGATCTCACATTTTTGCCAATCGAATTGTGGATTATGCAACTATAACCAAGGAAAACCCAATATCACGGCATGGTGAGGAGAGTTAATTAATTGAAACTGCTGCTCTTCCTTGTGGAGAGCCCCAATAGTCATGGACAATGGCATAGTTTCAAAAGTAACCTGAGTGGGTTCCAGGGGTCTTCCATCAATCACTTCAATAGCAAGAGGGGTTTCTCTTTCAATGCGTGGTACCCCATGCAATTCAGCAAAGGTATTATCCATAAAATATCCAGCTGCACCAGAATCAACCAGGGCCAAAACCTCCACTGAGCGTTGTGCCCACGATAATACCACCTGTATGGTGGGTTTAAGTGTGCCAATCACTGGGGACGATTGGACACCACCTAGGGCCTGTCCCCCAAGGTACCCTAGGTGTGTTCGTTTCCCGGACGTACCGGACAAGATCTTAACAGGTGCCCATTTTTACCGCAGTACAAACACAATCCTTGTTTCCTGCAATACATTCTTTCCTCCTTGGTTAGCCTAGTGAAACCCACTTGCATAGGTTCACCTGGTTCCTGTACTGATTCACTAGGTTTAGATGCCAAGGGAGGGGTGGGTGGGCAAAATATGCTACTAGACCCATTATTTTTTTACCGTATTCTACGATCTCTGGCGGTTAATCTCTCACGTATTCTGGAGTCAATTAGAATAACATATTCAATATAATCATCTAGGTTACTAGGCAAATCTTTTGCTGCAATCTCACCTTTAATCTGGTCACTCAAGCCTTGGGCAAATGCTGCCAACAGAGCCTCGTTATTCCATCCTACCTCTGCTGCCAAGGTGCCGAATTCAATGGCATAATCGCCCACCGTGCGCCTGCCCTGTTGTATCTCCATAAGACGTTTAGCAGCAGAGGTGGTTCTACCAGGAGGCTCGAATACTCTCCGAAAGGATTGCACAAATTCACAGAAACTCTTAGTGCAAGGTTTAGCATTTTCCCACAGTGGGTTAGCCCAAGGCAATGCTCTACCAGTCAGCAGGGATATCATGAACCCAACCTTGCTGCGATCATTAGGAAATGCGTGTGCCGTCAATTCCATAAATATTTCAAGCTGATTGATGAACCCTCTGCAAAGCTGAGGGTCACCGTCATACCTTAGTGCCAAGGGTGCAGAAACCGTTAACCCTTTGACTGCGGCTCCTGAGGGCCTAGTATCATTCTCCGGTGTCTGATTTGGCGAGACCACCGGGCTGGAACCGGACTTATCAGCAAGTACCGTGCGTTCAAGAATAGTTTGGATTGCAACTGCCAATTGATCCAAACGTTGCTCATGCATATCCATCCTCCAATGGATATTCTGTGTATTACCGTCACTGTTAGTGTCTGAGGTCATGGCCCTTTCGTACTGTCACGGTTAGTTAAGACTCTCAGACTTAAGGTTTAGGTAAAAACATAACTTTATTGAAAAGTTAAGGCAATCCCATAGGGCTATACAAATAAGCAAATGACCATATGAATAGGTTCTACCGGCCAATAATACCGGGCAAGGCAACCTAGGCGACTCAGACGATATAGCAGTAGCAGGCTCTACCGGCCTTGCCAATACCGGGTAAGGCAACCGTGAGATGGTAACGTACCGGTTCTACCAGCCTTACCAATACTGGGCAGGGCAGCCCAAGAGAGGAGACCTTCCTGGAACCAACTGACTGTCAGGTGACAATGACAGTAGGATGGATGAGGTAGCAACTAGGATAAGCGGTCTCGCTCAAGCAGAAGTCTCATGCCAGAGAACTACAAGGCAACTGCATAGGGACTGGATAGCAACTCGGACCTCACAGTACCTGACTACAGTCAGGGAGTAAACCAGCGTCCGCACGCTGGGACCAACTGAGGAATGTGAACCGCAAGGCATACTGGAGTAAACCAACAGTAGTAATGACACAAGGTTTAATGGAGTAAACCAGCGTTCGCACGCTGGAACCAACAGTAGTATGAGCCACCAGGTTGAATGGAGTAAACCAGCGTCCGCACGCTGGAACCAACAGTAGTATGAGCCACCAGGTTGAATGGAGTAAACTAGCGTCCGCACGCTGGAACCAACAGTAGTATAAGCCCCAAGGTTTAATGGAGTAAACCAGCGTCCGCACGCTGGAACCGACAGTAGTATAAGCCACCAGGTTTAATGGAGTAAACCAGTGTCCACACGCTGGAACCAACAATAGTATAAGCCACCAGGTTGAATGGAGTAAACCAGCGTCCGCACGCTGGAACCAACAATAGTAAAGCCACCAGGTTGAATGGAGTAAACCAGCGTCCGCACGCTGGAACCAACATTAGTATAAGCCACCAGGTTGAATGGAGTAAACCAGCGTCCGCACGCTGGAACCAACAATAGTATAAGCCACCAGGTTTAATGGAGTAAACCAGCGTCCGCACGCTGGAACCAACAGTAATATAAGCCACCAGGTATAATGGAGTAAACCAGCGTCCGCACGCTGGAACCAACAGTAGTATGCGCCACCAGGTTAAATGGAGTAAACCAGCATCTGCACGCTGGAGCCAACAGTAGGAATATCACCGGAGCGAAATGAGAGCAATGTCGCCTCAGCGACTGCAGACAGGGAACCACTGAGACCAGGCAGAGGATCAACCGGAACTAGCACCGCTGAACTGACAGGCGACCGGAACATCAGCAACCACGGAGAACGACTGGAACGGCAAGTAGGCAGGTACACAGGAACAGGTAGACTCAGGAACTCAGGAACTCTGAAACACTGGAACACTGGAACTCTGGAACTCTGGTACTCTGGATCTCAGGAACTCAGGCCCAATCAGCATGGCAGGCAGGACAGAAAAGATGCTGTCAGAGACACCACGAAAGGGCAACCAAAGGGTGCCCGGACTGAGTTTAAAAAGGCAATGTGAGGCGGGCTGACAGCAGACAGCCAATGAGGAGCCTCCAGCAAGTGATAGACACAGGAAAGCACGAGTCACGGGCACCATGATAATGGGTGAACCGGGCCATTGTGGTCTGGACTGAACAGCTCACCCTGGCTGTCCGTCAGGATGTTCCTACTTTGGATAAGTTGCTCCTTCTCGACAACATTTCTGAGGCACAGCACTATGTTTCTGCTGCTTTATTTGATGCCATCCGTTTGGTGGCTAGGGTTTCTACCATGTCTGTGGTGTCCAGACAAGCTCTTTGGCTCAAGATCTGGTCTGCTGACACTGCTTCTAAGAAAGCATTGCTCTCCTTACCCTTTCAGGGTACCTCCTTGTTTGGGCCAGATCTTAAGGATATGATCAGTGAGGCCACAGGGGGTAAGAGTACTCTTCTACCCTTGGTTCCCAGGAAGACGTTGCCACTTAAGCATAATCAGTATTTTGTTCCTTTCAGAATGAAACACATCCGGCGAACCAGACGGTTCCCTCAGCTCCGCATACCTCCTCCAAGTCCAAACAGCAATGGAAGCCCAAGGTCTCCTCCAAGCCCAAGGCTTCCAAGACTTCTTCGGCATTACTCACCGAACCTGGGTCCGCACTCTGCTGTGGGTGGTCATCTGTGACACTATCTCAGCATTTGGGAGGATTCAGTGACAGATCCATGGGTTTTACTGGTGGTGACGGAAGGGTACAGGATCCCTTTCGTCTCGCTTCCTCCCTTTCACTTTCTTCCTTCTCATACACCTCAGGGCGCAGAGAAATGCCGTCTGTTCGACGGTGCTGTTCAGGCTTTTCTGGACAAGGACTTTCTGGAGCCGGTTCCGGTTCAGGACAGAGGTATGGGGTGTTACTTGATCCTCTTTGTTGTCTCGAAGAAGGACGGTGGCTGTCGTCCCATTTTGTATTTAAAGGATCTTAATTCCTTTGTGATCTGGACTCATTATCACCAGGAGTCTCTATGCATGGTGATTGCTGCCATGTCCCCAGGGGAATTCCTTGCATCTCTGGATCTTCAGAACACATACTTACACATTGCCATTCATCCAGAGAGCCGACAATACCTTTGATTTGCCTGGGACAGGGGACATTTTCAGTTTTCACCTCTTCCATTTGGTCTGACGACTGCTCCTCAAGTCTTCAACAATGTCCTGGGAGCTTTAGTGTCCGTCCTCCACCGGAACGGCATCAGAGTTACTCCATACATGGACGACCTGCTTCTGAAAGCCCCTCTGTGGAACTTCTTCATCAGCAGGTTCAGCAATGTATTCATGCTCTCACCCATCACGGGTGGATCATCAACTTGGACAAGTCAGATCTTATCCCATCCCAGCATCTGGTCTTCCTGGGTCTTCCCTTCGACACTCAGAAGAGCATGGTGTTACTCACAGATGAGGTGGCTCACCAGATCACCCACAGGGTTTCTGCGGTTCTGGCTCAAGATCCAGTTCCAGCCAAGAAGGTGCCCTCTCTAGTGGGGAAATTCATCTCCACCAAAAAAGCAGTCCCGTTTGCCATGGCGCACACCAGGGAGCTCCAGAGGTTCGTGATCCAGGTGTGAAAGGGTCAACCGGACCTTCTGAAGATGTCAATGTCTCTTCCTCTTCATGTGGAACTGAGTTTGTCATAGTGGCTCGACCTCTCCAACCTGCTGAAAGGCAAGTCCTTCCTGGTATCCTTCTGGACCACGGTGACGACAGATGCCAGCCTCTCTGGCTGGGGAGCAATCCTGGGTTGCCTGAGCACTCAGGGTCGGTGGTCTCTGGTGGAATCTCTCCTTCCGATCAACATTTTGGTACTTCAGGCGATATTTCATGCCCTTCGACATTGGACATCTCAGTTGGAAGACTGTCCTGTCCGAGTAGAGTCCGACTACGCCATACATCGACCTGATAGCGACAAGACACAACAGGAAGGTACCGAGGTTCTGCTCTTGGTGGAGAGATCCTCTGGCTCTGGCTGTAGATGCGATGTCCATTCCATGGTTATTCCCTCTGGCCTACATCTTTCCTCCCCTCCCAATGTTGCACAGGGTGTTAAGGAAATTACGAATGGAGTGTTGTCTAGTTATTCTGATTGCTCTGTACTGGCCTCGTCAGTCTTGGTTTCCGGAGCTTCTGGATCTGTCTGTGGCGGAGCCATTTCGGCTCCCTTGCCGTCCGGATCTTCTTCTACAGGGCTACCTGTGGAAAGAGGATGTTCATCGGCTAGCTTTGACGGCTTAAAAATTGAATCCTCAATATTGAAGAAGAAAGGGTTTTCTTCTGGTGTGGTGGCTACTATGCTCAGTGCCCGCAAACCTGTTTCTTCCAAGATCTACCATCATGTCTGGTCAACTTTTCTGTCTTGCTGTGCTGACAAGGCCCTGTCTCAGTATTTTGATCTGACTACGGTCCTGGCCTTCTTGCAGAACGGTGTGGATAAGGGCATCAGTTTGAGTTCCCTTAAGGTTCAGACATCTGTGCTTTCTGTTTTCATTCAGAGGGACATTGCCATCCTTCCTGATGTCAAGGTTTTCTTCCAGGGTGTTGCTCATGCTCATCCTGCCTTTAAGATTCCTGCTCCTCAGTGGGATCTTAACTTGGTTTTGGCATTCTTCAACTCACCCCATTTGAGTCTTTGGCTACTATTCCTCTACACCTCTTGACGTGGAAAATGGTCTTTCTCATGGCGATTGTGTCTGTCCGCAGTGTCGCAGAGTTACATGCTCTGTCCTGTAAACCACCATATTTGGTGGTTCACAAAGACAAGGCAGTGCTTCGTACTTCTCAGGAGTTTCTCCCGAAGGTGATCTCTGAGTTCCACATCAATCAGGAAATTGTGGTACCCTCTTTCTGCCCGGACCCCACCTCTGACAAGGAGTGGCATCTCCACTTGTTAGACGTTTTGCGTTGTCTCAAGTTTTATGCACATCGCACTGAGTCTATCAGGCAATCAGACTTTGTGTCATTCCTGAGGGTCCTAGGGCAGGAAGACCTGCATCCAAGGTGACTATTGCTTCTTGGATCAAGTCCACTATTCGTAAGGCTTATGAGCTGAGGAAGAAGCCTGTCCCTTTCAGGGTCACAGCTCATTCTTATCACGGTCCCCATGATCCTGTGTGTCACTCTTTGCTGTGCTGCTCCCTGATTGGCTGAGCTGTGTTGGCCTGCCCCTGGTTATCCTTTTTATACTGGCTGCTGGCACCACTCTGGTGCCCTTTCGTGGTGTTCCTGAGCCTTGCTGCTGTTCTCTGCGTTCCTGATTTCCGTGTACCGACTTGGCCTGCTTGAGACTCTCCTGTGTTCCTGCCCGTTGCTGATCCGGCTTGTCTACGAACCTGCTCTGGTATCCAACCCGGCCCGGCTGACGTTCCTGCTTGTTGCTGATCCGGCTTGTCTACGAACCTGCTCTGGTATCTGACCCGGCCTGGCTGACGTTCCTGCCCATTGCTGATCCGCCGTGTCTACGATTCTCCACAGTTCCCGGTTCCAGTCTATCTACGTTCCTGCTGCTGACTACTGGGCGACATTCTTACTCCTGGAGTCGCGCTCGTGCTCGAGACTGACCTTAACCCTTGAGTCACTGTTCACTGTCAAACGCTACTGAGCTATATTACTGCTGAGTCTCCTTAAGCTTGCAGAGCAATATTATCAGGGCGATTCCGATTGCTGAGCTGATTCCTTGCTGTGCCTCACCTCCTACCAAGTGCTTAGTTAACCCGTTCAGTGCTACGCTACTACTGCTGAGCCGGCCGCTTGGGCCTGAGAGACGGCGGCTCATAGTCCATCTATGCAGGGTAGTTGTTCCGGTACCGTACCGGTGGTCATCTTGCCCACGCACTTGCACTGGTGGAGTCGTTATACGCCCGTGGGGGCTACCTGGCACTGGCTATTGGCTTCCGTTACGCCCGAGGGGGCTTGATCCTTATACTTGCAGCTCGCGGTCTCCATTGTACGCCCGTGGGGGCTAACGTGCCTTGCTCTTGCTGCTTGTAGTCTCTGGTTTACGTCCGTGGGGGCTAACGACTCACAGTTCCCAAATACTGGTGGCACTTGTTATGCCCGTGGGGCTAACCATTATTGCTCTAGCGTTCTGGGTCAGTTCTGCCGTGCAAGTCGAGTGCTCTCCTGCAGACTTGGTATTGACTCCTCATACTTATACAAGCTTCAGCTACACCTTGGGCGTGCCTACACCACAACAAAGACTGATGAGGACTTATGTGCTCCTGTCTGGGTTACCAGTCCTAGTATATATTTCTTGTACATATATTCTACTCTGTCTGTTCTCAGTATACTGGCCTGTAAGGGTCTAGACACTTGTTCTTGTTTACCCTGTGTGCCTGTAGAGGGCGATATTGTTCCTTAATTTGTTTAATAAAACTGCATTTTACCATACCCTCTGTCTGAAGTGTCTGAAAACCGTAACAATTCTACAAGATCTATTGGGGCCTCTTGGGCTTACAAGAATCAGGCCTCCACTGATCAGTTGTGCAATGCGGCCACTTGGTCGTCTGTGCACACATTTTCAAAGCACTAACGTGTTGATGTTCTGGCATCGGCTGACGCCAGCTTTGTGAGGAAAATCCTGGAGGCAGTCTTGCCTATCTAGGATTTCCTTCCATTCTTGGTGCTTCCTTCACTTTTGAGCCCTGCTGGCTCTAGTTCAGTGTGCTGTGTAACAGTTCCTGGGGTGTTGTTACCCCTGTTCAGTGTCCGTTGGCACTTCAGTTGTTTTGTTGGGCTATCTCTGCTCTGATGGTTCATATCTGCACTGGTGACTTTGGGGGCCTTGTGCCTGGTCCTTGCCTTTCTTCCCGCCTCTGGGAAAGTCAGTGGTTGGACATCCCAGAGTTACCAGTAACATGTATTGGACGACAGAGAAAAGAGGATTTTAGTCTTACCTGTTAAATCCTTTTCTCTTAGTCCATACAGGTTACTGGTCTCCCACCCTGTCAAGGGACCATGCTTGGCTCTCCGGTGGCAGACTGTGGGGGTCCTTCGGGGTCATGCTCACAAGATACTTCTTTTCCTTCACTATCTAGTCAATAGTTAGTGTCTCAAATCTTTCTGGAGCTGGTTGGATAGCTGCAGCCAAGGAGGGAAGGTAGGCTCCACCCCCTGCAATCAATTCTAGAATTGTTCCTGCCTACTTAAAGGTGCAGATCGCCTACCCAGAGGTACCAGTAACCTGTATGGATTAAGAGAAAAGGATTTAACAGGTAAAATCTTGTTTTTTTATCAGGGGCTGAAAGTTCTATTACCATAAAAATATTGCTTTTTTATTAAATAAAAACCTGCAGTGTATTTTGATTTCTACCTGTGATATTTTTCATAAATATATTTTACATTAATGCATACATATACATACATATGTACAAATAAAATGTGAATCAATTTGGGAGCAAGCAGTAGTTCCACATTGAAGAAACAGCAACATTAAAAGCAATTGAATTTTTATTTTTACTCTGTGGTGCAGATTTTTGCGTCATAAATGCTCCTCTTCTCTTTACACAGGTGTCACATTATCAGTTTCCTGTATTATTAGAAATTTGAGACTGTCATGAGATAATATCAGAAATGGTTTGGTGAAATGCAGTGGATTATTGGTAGTAGTTTTCCTTGAGACTTTGTTGAAGTGTGGCTTTTTTCCAATATGTACATAATTTTTGTGTAATGAGATGCTAAACCGAAGACTGAGATTGAAGGGTTGTCTATGTCTTTTTTGTCATGCACAGTTACTACTAATTCTAGAACCCCTGCCATACAAACCATCTAGGAGAAAGGAAGACTGGACAGCTGTTCCCTCTGGTAGGGGGAGGGAATGTAGTCATGTCCCAAAACCAGTGTCTCTGTACAATTAGTTTTCTGAACAGATACACTGAGGTAAATCATTCTGTGTCTTCTACAGGTAAGCAAGTTATTGTCCCTGAAGGACAGGGTGAATTCAGAAGAAAGCTTTCCATTGCGGATTCCATTTGTAAGAGGTTTTGAGCTGAGGGATGGTGATGATGGAAATAGTGTGGTTACATTCCTTTCCGGAGCTACATCTTAGAGGGATAAAAGGTGCATTATTAGGAATGTTGAAGTAGTATGGCATTGAAGTGAGATGTATGTTGCTGTCCATCTTGGGACTAATTATTTAGCCAGTAATAGTCAGGGAAGGAAATGATCTTGGCCAGGTGGCATCTACTGCACCCCCGTAAGAGAACATTGATAATGAAGATTGCTTTCCTGATGTAGCTGATGTGAGGAACTAGCTTTAATATTAATAAGAACAATAATTCAAGTATAAGGTGAATGAAACATAGACTGTCAGGGGAAAACAATGGAAATGTTCTCAATGTGATGTCTGCAAATGCTATTAGTTTGGTTAATAAATCCCTAAAAAAATCATTAATTACCAAGGATAATTTGGATTTGATGGCTAGAATGGAGTCTTGAATACATAATGAGGCAGAGTTGCTCTTTATGTGAAGAAGAACATCAAGATTGCATATGCAATAAGAACTGGGGAAAGATAAAAGAGCAGTTGGATTTTTTTTATAGGAGTAATTTACAGACTTCCAGGGCAGGTTGATGAATTGGAACACATACACTGCTAGGGGAAATAATATAAATGTTAATACAGAGTGATGTTATTTAATTACAAGAAATGTCATAGAGTCAGCTGTATCAGTGAGTGAGAACCTAGAGAACAGTGATCACCAGTAGGTGTGATTTAGTATACAGGTAATATCTGTGCATCAACATGTAGATTTTTATCTTATGTGAGAATATGTATGCCATTTCATAGCAGAGTGGAGATTGTTTCATGATGTGCAGGAACATTGAGAACATTTAAAAAGCTAACTTTTACCTACAACAAAAAAATTGTCAGGGTGAGATACAGAAGTTTACAAAGTTAAACAAAGGGAAGTTAAGCACATTATATAATGTGCCAAATCCGAAGCAGAAGAGAAAATAGCAATGTATGTAAAATAAAAAGGGTAACAAATATTTCTTTAAGTATATTAGTGAGTGGAGAAAAGCTAAAGAAGGAATAATATGAAGTCAGAAATGGTAGATATGTGCCATGAGATAATTAAGAAAATAGCTATCACATTTTTCTGCTCAGTATTTTTAATACTCTTGAATGAACCTCATTGATTAGCATTTTTTTCTGAAAAACGGAAACATTACAACAAGAGACCATGACCTAAATTTCAAAGTAGATGATTCAGAAGTAATTTATGTAAGTGCTACTTTACGGGAAGGATGATGGCTTCATGAAACAGCCTCCCAGCAGAAGTGATAGAGGTAATAAAGTAAAGGAATTCAAAAGTGCCTCAAAGTAGACATGTTCATTCCCTTGGTCCCATATACATAGATGTCCAACAAAATACTAATACCAATATATTTACCCAGAAAATATCCTATTATATGTAAAACAATATGGGGGAGATTCACTAAGCGGTGATAAAGAGGTGAGAAAGAGGAGATCACTTCCAGTTCCTATGTTATTCTACGGAGCCTATGCACTAGGATTTCTTCAGCCTTGGATATTTTAGTGTATAGGTTCCATATAATAACATAGGAACTGGAGAATGATAAACTGCAGAAGTCATCTCCACTTAGTGAATCTGCCCCTATGTGTTCTACATGTTTATATTTAGTACCATATTCTGCAGACCATTATAATATGTTAATCTGTCCACATAATGAGGGGATGATGAGAAATTCATTAGATATATCAAAAATAAGAGTTTGTACTGTGTTAGCAGTAGAAATACAGGAGGCAAATATAGTCAAGTTGATAACTTTATTGGCTAACTACACAGATTTAGGATGCAAGCTTTCAAGACCTTTCAGGTCTCTTCTTCAGACACACTATACAGTTAAATAAGATCAGCTCAGTCCAGACCCAGATTCTTTCTTTTACCATTGACTAAATCTGGACTGAGCTGATCTTATCCTCTTTCCATTCTAAACAATGCAATGTGTATTTGTATTTAAGAGAGATGTTTTTATATTTATCTGTATTACTTTCCTGAGGGAGGGACCTGAGAGGTCTTGAAAGCTTGCATCCTAAATCTGCTTAGTTAGCAATAGTATCAACTTGACTATATTTGCCTCCTAGATATATAAAGAGATTGTATTTATTATGGTTAAAGGGGAAGTGTATTCTTAGGTATAAATAACGAACTGATATATGTGTGCTAGATACAAGATTCAGAAATCATCACATGCCCATCCAACATTATATGATTTCCCTTTCATAAGTAAACTGGTTATCCTATCCCACAAATTCTAATCACATCTCTTGTATCTAAATATAAATACTGTACTAAACACAAAAGAGGGGAAGGAAGACACAGAAATATCCATCTCTCATCTGCAAATCAACTCCTAGCAGATCAGAAGAAGCATGTTATATCATATTCTTCATTCAACCCTTTGGAGGTGTGGTTACCTATGTACTGGACGCAAGAGGAGAACTCATGTATGTAGAAAACAATAAAAACATCCCATGTAATAAAGAAATCAATTGCATGGGTATTTCCAGTAACATATCATCCTTTCTTTTGGGACAATATTTACATAAAGGACACTTACCGTATCCATGCCACCCTTTAATAGGGCTTTTATCTAAAAGAGATTCTAAAGCATTACTTTTATGAGATATATTTATTAAAATAAATACCGTTACTTGGTAAGGAAAATGTCCCTTTAACTGTAAATAAACTCCATAGAGAAATGTAGGAACTGAAGAACTTCATATTGCTAAACAGTTTATTTCACCTTTGTGAATATCTAATATATCTTGAGTGAAGGAAAAAAAAACAGAGCAAATAAATTAATAGTATAATATCTATTAACCTCCACTAGAGCACGAATGGGTAGCACTTACTCTGAACCAATGATTACTGAAATTGATTTGTAGAGTTCAAAGATACTTTTTTTATTTTTCCATAGTATAAATGAAAACAACAAGGAGAAGGGATGTCAAACATAAGAAGTATTTACTTATAACAAAAGGAAAATAATGTATTTCCAGTAAAGACAGAAGTATCTTTACAAAGTTATGGACATGATTCTTCTATCCTGTCTCACAAAAACAGTTTCATGCAAACCATAACATCAGATGGCATTATCCAGCATTGGGGCAGTGAAGACCAAGGGAGCTAGTTATGTTCTTCCAGGTTAAATAATGGAAGGAAGCATCAGATCAGAAGCTGGTATATATAGTGGTGTTTCTGGGTATCCAAGCAGTTAAAGAAAATAAAAACATTTCTGAGTATGTTAATATGTTATTAAATGCCTTCTTTTAATCAACATTATTATTATATATTGATCATGTATTTTTAAATATATATACTTACTTTTATATATTTACTTTTTTCTTTCTATGACATTTTTAGGCTTTCTAACATGCATCAACCAAGAACCAAATTATAGGTACCAGGTGTTTGTTCATGAAAAAATGTTCTTCCAGTGTTCTCCACCTAATCACTCAAAATATATTTTTAACCGTTCATCTGTTTATGAAAAACACATTCAATGGTTTTTTCAAATGGCTGATGGGAAGCTAAATGAGACTGAATTCAAAAATGGCATAAACATAAAAAAAGAAGGGAACAGACTTTTATTTTCTTCAGTAGGAATCCAGAACTCTGGCATCTACATATGCAAGTAAGTAGGCACAATTGTTTTGGTATATTGTATAAATCATGATATCTTTTGTATAGAAATCTAAAAAAGGATTTAATTATTTTCTTTTCTCTTGTATAAAATGCAGAATGGAAAATCTCTGTTTAAAAATATTATTAGACGTCAGAACAAAAGAACACTGTTTGGAATACGGGCAGAGTAACCTCTATTTTATAATTCTTGTTAAAAACACTATTTCATGCCCTTCCATAAGTTGTCACCACAAACTGGGCAGATCAAACATCACATGGTATAAGGTGAGCTACACAAACATTGCATATTTTAAAATGTCATGTCCTTGGATGATATAGAGGTTTCCAAGTGAGAACTTTGCAATAAATCTTTCTAGCATTCAAGGGGGTTAATCCTAATAAGAGAAACTTTTCCCCACCAGATTAACTTGACAACAAATAGAGAGAGATTCAATAAGTGGTGATAAAGAGGTGATAACTAGTGATGATCGAGCACCCCAATGCTCGGGTGTTCGGGTGCTCTGGCCGAGCGCCCCCGGAGGCTCGAGTGCTCGGCCGAGCACCCGAGCCCCATTGAAGTCAATAGGAGGACTCGAGCATAGGGATGAGCGAGCACCCCGATGCTCGGGTGCTCGGGTGCTCTGACCGAGCACCCCCTGATGCTCGAGTGCTCGGCCGAGCACCCGAGCCCCATTCAAATGAATGGGAGCACTCGAGCATTAAACCAGGCACCCCCTGCTCTGATGAGCGGAGGGTGCCTGGTCAATGTCCCCCTTCATCTCCGCTATGCCCCTCTTCCACAATGTCCCCCTTCATCTCCTATGCCATAGCGGAGATGAAGGGGGACATTGTGGAAGAGGGGCATAGCGGAGATGAAGGGGGACATTGTGGAAGAGGGGCATAGACTCTATGCCCCTCTTCCACAATGTCCCCCTTCATCTCCGCTATGGCATAGGAGATGAAGGGGGACATTGTGGAAGAGGGGCATAGCGGAGATGAAGGGGGACATTGTGGAAGAGGGGCATAGCGGAGATGAAGGGGGACATTGTGGAAGAGGGGCATAGAGTCTATGCCCCTCTTCCACAATGTCCCCCTTCATCTCCGCAATGCCCCCTTCATCTCCGCAATGCCCCCGTACCTCCATTCCCTGGTGGTCCAGCGGAGCGTCTTCGGATCTGTGCCTCTTCCGGCACAGATCCTCTTCACCCGAACATGTCGGGCGAGCACATGGCGGTACTCGTACGAGTACCGCCATGTGCCGAGCAGAGCGATGCTCGAGCCGATCCGAGCATCGGCCGAGCACGCTCGCTCAACACTACTCGAGCATTACACCAGGCACCCCCTGCTCTGATGAGGGGAGGGTGCCTGGTTCATAGGAAAAGGTCAGAAAATGATGGAAACACCACAGAAATGGTTCAGGGACAGCATAGGGAGGATGTCTGGATGCATCTTGGACTCCAACGTCGCTGCTGGGAACGATGTTTCGCCCGTAGTACGCCATTTTTACAGCCTGACCGTAAAACACACAAAAAGGAAGATAAAAATGACTTTAGGCGAAAAATTGTTACCAAACAGTATTTGCTGTATATTTACTTGTATATCATCTGCAAATTCTGCAAAAAATGTCATCGATTTTTCGGAACTGGGGCCATGATTAAGAGGGAAACGTGCGCAGCGTAAAGCAGGTGTTCAACGTGGTTATGGCCCGGGTAAGGTACAGCATTCAGGAACGGAGGCCGCAGCTACCACAGGTTTTACAACATGTCCGTTTGCCCTTGTTAAGTCCAAAATTTATAGTCGGAACAGTGGGGTCTGATCCATTGAGTAAAAGTGACGAAGTGACTTAGTGGATGAAGCCAAGAACTACCTTCTGCTCTGTCGAACACCCCAGCCCTATTTAATTCAATGGGAGGACCTGAGGCACTCCGATGCAACCTGTATATCACAAAATGGAGGGCCTCATTCACATTGTGGTACAATAGTTCAGGTAGTGGTCCAACACTCATAAAGCCTATGCACTAAGTGAAAGGGCTGCCAAAAATTAGACTGAAATGTCATTCCAATACACCCTTTATTACACATAAAGGAGGGCATCATACACAGCCTTGAAAAATTAGGATTAATGGCCTGCTGGTGACCCTCTAAAACATTAGGGGCGAGGGCATGCCGCTAAGCTGACCATCTAAAACATTAGGAATGAGGGTCTGCTGCTGAGCCGACCATCTAAAACATTATGGGTGAGGGTCTGCTGCGGAGCTGACCATCCTAAACATTATATGCGAAGGCCCGCTAGTGAGCTGACGCTATAAAACATTATATGAGAGGGCCCGCTAGAGAGCTGACCCAATAAAACATTATATGAGAAGGCCCGCTGGTGAGCTGACCTATACAAAAATTGTCAAACAGGGCCTGCTGGTGAGCTGGCCCTATATAAAAATTATATCACAGGGCCCGCTGGTGAGCTGGCCCTATATAAAAATTATATCACTGGGCCCGCTGGTGAGCTGGCCCTATATAAAAATTATATCACTGGGCCCGCTGGTGAGCTGGCCCTATATAAAAATTATATCACAGGGCCCGCTGGTGAGCTGGCCCTATATAAAAATTATATCACTGGGCATATGGAAGAGGAGGAGGAGGATGAGAAGATTAAGAGTCAACCATATACCCGTTTTTTGGGTGGAAGGGGTGAATGGGAATACAGAGTATTCATTGTAAATAACATATCTAAAGTGACTTTATGTTCCCCCTGGGGCTTTCCTCCAGTGGAGTGGAGAAGTCAGGGGAAATCCAGGCCTTGTTCATTTTTATAAGTGTCAACCTATCAGCATTTTCGGTGGAAAGGCGGATACGCTTATCTGTTATGATGCCACCAGCAGCACTAAATACCCGCTCAGACAGAACGCTGGCGGCAGGGCAGGCCAGCACCTCCAAGGCGTAGAGTGCCAGTTCATACCACGTGTCCAGCTTGGACACCCAGTAGTTGTAAGGCACAGAGGGATCATTGAGGACGCTGACACGGTCTGCTACGTACTCCTTCACCATCTTCCAAAACTTTTCCCTCCTTGTGACACTAGGCTGCGCATCAGGGTGAGGGTGCTGGCGGGGTGTCATGAAGGTGTCCCACGCCTTGGAGAGTGTTGCCCTGCCTTTGTCGGAACTGCTGTGTGCTCCCCTTTTCTCCCCTTCTCGGTTGGCCAAGGTAGCACGTACTCTGCCGCCAGCGTTGTCAGATGGAAAATTTTGGAGCAATTTTTCGACAAGAACCTTCTGGTATTGCACCATTTTGCTTGTCCTCTCCACCGGAGGAATGAGAGAATAATGAGAGATGAGAAATTCTCTTTGTAGCGGGGGTTCAGAAGGGTGAACACCCAGTAATCCGTGTTGTCTAAAATGTGTATAACGCGTGGGTCACGGGAAAGGCAGCCTAACATAAAGTCAGCCATGTGTGCCATAGTAATACCAGGCAAGATTTCGCTGTCCTCACCAGGAGGATGACTCTCAATCTCCTCATCCTCTTCCTCCTCTTCTGCCCACCAACACTGAAGAGATGGAAATAAAGTTCCATGGCTACCCTCTGTAGCGGAGGCAACCGTGTCTTCCTCCTCCTCCTCCTCCTCCGCCTCCTCCAATTGTCGCTGAGAAGACGAAGTGAGGGTGCTCTGGCTATCACCTTGTGTAAGCTCTTCCTCCCCCATTTCCACCTCTTCCACATGCAAAGCGTCGGTTTTAATTGTGAGCAGCGAGCGTTTCAGTAGACACAGAAGTGGGATGGTTACACTGATAATAGCGTTATCGCCGCTCACCATCTGTGTCGATTCCTCAAAATTGCGTAAAACCTCACAGAGGTCTGACATCCATTCCCACTCCTCACTTCTGATTAGAGGAAGTTGAACGGAGAGGCGACGACCGTGTAACAGCTGGTACTCCACTACTGCCCTCTGCTGCTCACAAAGCCGGGCCAACATGTGGAAGGTGGAGTTCCAGCGCGTGCTCACGTCACACAGCAGCCGGTGAGCTGGCAATTGTAAGCGCTGCTGCAGCTTCAACAGGCCGGCTGAAGCTGTAGATGACTTACGGAAATGTGCACACACGCGGCGCACCTTGGTCAAGAGATCATGCAAATTGGGGTAGGTTTTTAGAAATTGCTGAACCACTAAATTAAATACATGCGCTAGGCATGGTACGTGTGTGAGCTTGCCGAGCTCCAAAGCCGCCACCAAGTTACGCCCATTATCACACACAACCATGCCTGGTTGCAGGTTGAGTGGCGAGAGCCACTGCTCGGTCTGGTGACTAATCCCCTGCAACAGCTCTGAGGCCGTGTGCTGTTTGTCCCCAAGGCAGATCAGCTTCAGCACGGCCTGTTGACGCTTCCCCACTGCAGTGCTACACTGCTTCCAGCTACCGGCTGATGGGTTAGTGGCGCTGCGCGCATAGAATTCAGAGGTGGAAACGGAGGAGGAGGAGGAGGAGCCAATAACGTAGGTGCTGGCGGAAACCCTGATGGAGGTAGGGCCCGCAATCCTCGGCGTGGGTAGCACCTGTGCCATCCCAGGGTCC
The DNA here is from genome assembly GCA_037306005.1 of Rhinophrynus dorsalis. Lineage (NCBI taxonomy): Eukaryota > Metazoa > Chordata > Amphibia > Anura > Rhinophrynidae > Rhinophrynus > Rhinophrynus dorsalis. The sequence goes on from CM074719.1 coordinate 379,567,866, forward strand.
GAGTCGCTCCCAGCCTCCACGACATTCACCCAGTGTGCCGTCAGGGAAATGTAGCGTCCCTGGCCACAAGCACTTGTCCATGTGTCAGTCGTTAAGTGGACCTTCCCAGTAACTGCGTTGGTCAGGGCACGGGTGATGTTAAGGGACACATGGTGGTGTAAGGCGGGGACGGCACACCGGGAAAAGTAGTGGCGGCTGGGGACTGCGTACCGAGGGACAGCTGCTGCCATCAGGCTGCGGAAGGACTCAGTCTCCACAAGCCTAAATGGCAGCATTTCGATGGCCAGTAATTTGGAAAGGTGTGAGGTTAGTGCTATGGCCTGTGGGTGGGTGGCTGGGTATTTTCGTTTGCGCTCAAATGCCTGGGGTAACGACATTTGGACGCTGCGCTGGGACAGGGAAGTGGATGTGGTCGCTGATGGTGCTTCAGATGGTACAGGTGCAGGGCGGGAGGTATGCGGGCCTGCGCCTTCGACAGGCGATTGGCCGGCACCGAAAACAGGGGAAGAGGAGGCAGTGGTGTGGCCTGCAGACACAGATTGGCGATCCGGGCGTTCCTCCCACTTATTACGGTGCTTGGATGCCATGTGTCGGATCATGCTGGTGGTGGTGAGGTTTCTAGTGTTCATGCCTCGGCTCATTCTGGTGTGGCACAGGTTGCAAACTACAATTTTTTTGTCTTCCGCACTTTCCTTAAAAAAACGCCATACCGCGGAACACCTAGCCCTTGGCAAGGGAGATTTACGCAAGGGGGTGCTCCGTGGAACATTTGCGGGCCGGTTTGGTGCGGTCCGCCTTCTTTCTTTAGCCACACCACTGCCTCTTCCAGCCTGTTGCGGTGCTGCAGATGGCTCACCCTCAGGACTGCTGTCATCGCTCGGCTCTCCACCTTCCCAGGTGGGGTCAGTGACCTCATCGTCCACCAAGTCCTCCTCCACTTCCTCACTCTGATCATCCTCCTCATTTCTTGATCCCACCACATACTCAGTCATTGACAACTGTGTATCATCCTCCTCAACAAGGTCTTGAGACAGTAATTGTGGTTGATTTGATGGCAACTGTGTCTCATCATCATCATCATCCACTTCCTTTGACCTTAAATGCCGTTCCCCTCTGTCATCTTCTTGTGATTGGGTACCCTCTAGAGGTTGTGAATCAGGGCACAAGATCTCATGTTCCTCTGCAAGCGTGCTTGGAGAGAGGTTCAAATGAAGGATTGGTGATGAGACGAGCTCCTCAATATATCCCAGTGTGAGATCACTTCTTTGGCCAGACCCTCTATGGTGGGAGGAAGGATGATCAGGGTGAGGATTATGTTGACCAGACTCTTGGCTACTGAGAGTGGACTTGGTGGAAGACAGGGTGGTGCTTAACCGACTGGAAGCAGTATCAGCTGAAATCCAACCGACCACCTGTTCGCAGTGGTCTGACCTCGAGAGTGATGTCCTGTGACGCCCTGTAAACTAAGACATGAAGCTAGGTATGGTGGATGTCTTTCTTTCTTGTGCTCTGGCACCAGGCACAGTTTCTACGCGTCCTGACCCGCGCCCTGAACTATCAGGATCACGTCCACTTCCCCGTCCCTTTTTACCCGCCTTCTTCATATTACACGGAATATGTGCCGCTAATCTGCGGATAGGCACACTAAACAGAATGTGCCGCTAATCTGTGGCTAGGCACACTAAACAGAATGTGCCGCTAATCTGCGGCTAGGCACAGTGAACGGAATGTGCCGCTAATCTGCGGCTAGGCACAGTGAACGGAATATGTGACGTTAATTTATGATTTTGCACACTAAACGGAATGTGACGCTAATCTGCGGCTAGGCACACTAAACAGAATGTGCCGCTAATCTGCGGCTAGGCACAGTGAACGGAATATGGGACGTTAATTTATGAATTTGCACACTAAACAGAATGTGACGCTAATCTGCGGCTAGGCACACTAAACAGAATGTGACGCTAATCTGCGGCTAGGCACACTATACAGAATGTGACGCTAATCTGCGGCTAGGCACAGTGAACGGAATATGTGACGTTAATTTATGATTTTGCACACTAAACAGAATGTGACGCTAATCTGCGGCTAGGCACACTAAACAGAATGTGCCGCTAATCTGCGGCTAGGCACAGTGAACGGAATATGTGACGTTAATTTATGAATTTGCACACTAAACAGAATGTGCCGCTAATCTGCGGCTAGGCACACTAAACAGAATGTGACGCTAATCTGCGGCTAGGCACACTAAACAGAATGTGACGCTAATCTGCGGCTAGGCACAGTGAACGGAATATGTGACGTTAATTTATGATTTTGCACACTAAACAGAATGTGACGCTAATCTGCGGCTAGGCACACTAAACAGAATGTGCCGCTAATCTGCGGCTAGGCACAGTGAACGGAATATGTGACGTTAATTTATGAATTTGCACACTAAACAGAATGTGACGCTAATCTGCGGCTAGGCACACTAAACAGAATGTGACGCTAATCTGCGGCTAGGCACAGTGAACGGAATATGTGACGTTAATTTATGAATTTGCACACTAAACAGAATGTGACGCTAATCTGCGGCTAGGCACACTAAACAGAATGTGACGCTAATCTGCGGCTAGGCACAGTGAACGGAATATGTGACGTTAATTTATGAATTTGCACACTAAACAGAATGTGCCGCTAATCTGCGGCTAGGCACACTAAACAGAATGTGACGCTAATCTGCGGCTAGGCACACTAAACAGAATATCCCACCTTAAAAAAAAAAAATGAAATTGTGCCCCCCCAAACAAAATATAAATGCTGCCCCCACACACAACAGTCCTAAAAAGGACTTTTGGGTCTTGAACTACTACCAACACTTTTATTCTCCCTACACTGACTTTCCCTGCCTGATCGCATCTCTCCCTGGCTGAGAATGAGCAGAACTCGCGAGTCGGGTGCTATACAGCACCCGATCACGAGTTCTGCCCAGCCAATCAGTGTAATGCCAGCAGCCAACATGGCTGCTGGCATTACACTGATGTCAGATCCTCCCCGTACGTTTATTGGCTGCGCAGCAGCCGCGAAACGTGCGGGGAGGAGACCCGAACATGGCGGGCGAGCACATGCGGTACTCGTACGAGTACCGCCATGTGCCGAGCAGAGCGATGCTCAAGCCGAACCGAGCTTCGGCCGAGCATGCTCGCTCATCACTAGTGATAACGTGTAGATGACTTCTCCAGTTTATCATTCCACTTCCTATGTAATCTATGGAGCTTATGCACTAATATTTATTCAGCTTTGGAGATCTTAGTGCATAGGTTCTATAGAATAACATATGAATAGGAGAAGTTATAAACTGGAGAAGTAAGCTCCACTTTATCACCTCTAGTCAACCACAACATGAAAAACAGTGATACACAATCCTATTATAAGTACTGCAAGGTTGATAGCATTTAATAAAGGTAGACAACAGGAAATCTGCAAATATTTATGAAGTATAAAAAAATAAAACCAAAAATTGGAATTTACATGAACCCCTTTGATGCTAAAGACATGGCGTGTGAAAAAAATTCACATCTGTATTGCAAATTTCCACTTTTCCTGTAGAAAATTCTCTAAAAACATTTGCTAGAGGATTTTAGCCCTATTGTTTGTTGGTGTCAGGAATTTCCTGTAACATAAGACAAGCCTTAATTTCCTGCTGCCCTATACTCTAAAAGCCAAGATTTTCCAGCAGTTCAGCAACAGAGGTATAGAGTAGTGATGAGCGAGCACCCCAATGCTCGGGTGTTCGGGTGCTCTGACCGAGCACCCCCTGAGGCTCGAGTGCTCGGCCGAGAACCCGAGCCCCATTGAAGTCAATGGGAGGACTCGAGCATTACACCAGGCACCCCCTGCTCTGATGAGGGGAGGGTGCCTGGTCCATAGGAAAAGGGAAGAAAATGATGGAAACACCACAGAAATGGTTCAGGGACAGCATAGGGAGGATGTCTGGATGCATCTTGGACTCCAACATCGCTGCTGGGAACGATCTTTCGCCCGTAGTACGCCATTTTTACAGACTGACCATAAAACACACAAAAAGGAAAATAAAAACGACTTTAGGCGAAAAATTGTTACCAAACAATATTTGCTGTATATTTACTTGTATATCATCTGCAAATTCTCCCAAAAATTTCCTTGATTTTCTGAAGTGAGGCCATGATTAAGAGGGAAACGTGCGCAGAGGCAAATTCTCCCAAAAATTTCCTTGATTTTCAGAACTGAGGCCATGATTAAGAGGGAAACGTGCGCAGAGGCAAATTCTCCCAAAAATGTCCTTGATTTTCAGAACTGAGGCCATGATTAAGAGGGAAACGTGCGCAGAGGCAAATTCTCCCCAAAATTTCCTTGATTTTCAGAACTGAGGCCATGATTAAGAGGGAAACGTGCGCAGAGGCAAATTATCCCAAAAATTTCCTTGATTTTCTGAACTGGGGCCATGATTAAGAGGGAAACGTGCGCAGAGGCAAATTATCCCAAAAATTTCCTTGATTTTATTGAACTGAGGCCATGATTAAGAGGGAAACGTGCGCTGAGCTGACCATCTAAAAAATTATAGGTGAGGGTCTGCTGCAGAGCTGACCATCCTAAACATTATATGCGAAGGCCCGCTAGTGAGCTGACGCTATAAAACATTATATGAGAGGGCCCGCTAGAGAGCTGACCCAATAAAACATTATATGAGAAGGCCCGCTGGTGAGCTGACCTATATAAAAATTGTCAAACAGGGCCCGCTGGTGAGCTGGCCCTATATAAAAATTATATCACAGGGCCCGCTGGTGAGCTGGCCCTATATAAAAATTATATCACTGGGCCCGCTGGTGAGCTGGCCCTATATAAAAATTATATCCCAGGGCATATGGAAGAGGAGGAGGAGGATGAGAAGATTCAACCATATACCCGTTTTTTGGGTGGAAGGGGTGAATGGGAATACAGAGTATTCCCATCATTGTAAATAACATATATAAAGTGAGTTTATGTTCCCCCGGGGCTTTCCTCCAGTGGAGTGGAGAAGTCAGGGGAAATCCAGGCCTTGTTCATTTTTATAAGTGTCAACCTATCAGCATTGTCGGTGGAAAGGCGGATACGCTTATCTGTTATGATGCCACCAGCAGCACTAAATACCCGCTCAGACAGAACGCTGGCGGCAGGGCAGGCCAGCACCTCCAAGGCGTAGAGTGCCAGTTCATACCACGTGTCCAGCTTGGACACCCAGTAGTTGTAAGGCACAGAGGGATCATTGAGGACGCTGACACGGTCTGCTACGTACTCCTTCACCATCTTCCAAAACTTTTCCCTCCTTGTGACACTAGGCTGCGCATCAGGGTGAGGGTGCTGGCGGGGTGTCATGAAGGTGTCCCACGCCTTGGAGAGTGTTGCCCTGCCTTTCTCGGAACTGCTGTGTGCTCCCCTTTTCTCCCCTTCTCTGTTGGCCAAGGTAGCACGTACTCTGCCGCCAGCGTTGTCAGATGGAAAATTTTGGAGCAATTTTTCAACAAGAACCTTCTGGTATTGCACCATTTTGCTTGTCCTCTCCACCGGAGGAATGAGAGATGAGAAATTCTCTTTGTAGCGGGGGTCCAGAAGGGTGAACACCCAGTAATCCGTGTTGTTTAAAATGCGTATAACGCGTGGGTCACGGGAAAGGCAGCCTAACATAAAGTCAGCCATGTGTGCCAGAGTTCCAACAGTCAAGATTTCGCTGTCCTCACCAGGAGGATGACTCTCAATATCCTCATCCTCTTCCTCCTCTTCTGTCCACCCACGCTGAAGAGATGGAACTAAAGTTCCATGGCTACCCTCTGTAGCGGAGGCAACCGTGTCTTCCTCCTCCTCCTCCTCCTCCTCCGCCTCCTCCAATTGTCGCTGAGAAGACGAAGTGAGGGTGCTCTGGCTATCACCTTGTGTAAGCTCTTCCTCCCCCATTTCCACCTCTTCCACATGCAAAGCGTCGGTTTTAATTGTGAGCAGCGAGCGTTTCAGTAGACACAGAAGTGGGATGGTTACACTGATAATAGCGTTATCGCCGCTCACCATCTGTGTCGATTCCTCAAAATTGCGTAAAACCTCGCAGAGGTCTGACATCCATTCCCACTCCTCACTTCTGATTACAGGAAGTTGAACGGAGAGGCGACGACCGTGTAACAGCTGGTACTCCACTACTGCCCTCTGCTGCTCACAAAGCCGGGCCAACATGTGGAAGGTGGAGTTCCAGCGCGTGCTCACGTCACACAGCAGCCGGTGAGCTGGCAATTGTAAGCGCTGCTGCAGCTTCAACAGGCCGGCCGAAGCTGTAGATGACTTACGGAAATGTGCACACACGCGGCGCACCTTGGTCAAGAGATCATGCACATTGGGGTAGGTTTTTAGAAATCGCTGCACCACTAAATTAAATACATGCGCTAGGCAAGGTACGTGTGTGAGCTTGCCGAGCTCCAAAGCCGCCATCAAGTTACGCCCATTATCACACACAACCATGCCTGGTTGCAGGTTGAGTGGCGAGAGCCACTGCTCGGTCTGGTGACTAATCCCCTGCAACAGCTCTGAGGCCGTGTGCTGTTTGTCCCCAAGGCAGATCAGCTTCAGCACGGCCTGTTGACGCTTCCCCACTGCAGTGCTACACTGCTTCCAGCTACTGGCTGATGGGGGAGTGGCGCTGCGTGTAGAGAATTCGGAGGTGGAAACGAAGGAGGAGGAGCCAATAACGTAGGTGCTGGCGGAAACCCTGATGGAGGTAGGGCCCGCAATCCTCGGCGTGGGTAGCACCCGTGCCATCCCAGGGTCCGAGTCGCTCCCAGCCTCCACGACATTCACCCAGTGTGCCGTCAGGGAAATGTAGCGTCCCTGGCCACAAGCACTTGTCCATGTGTCAGTCGTTAAGTGGACCTTCCCAGTAACTGCGTTGGTCAGGGCACGGGTGATGTTACGGGACACATGGTGGTGTAATGCGGGGATGGCACACCGGGAAAAGTAGTGGCGGCTGGGGACCGCGTACCGAGGGACAGCTGCTGCCATCAGGCTGCGGAAGGACTCAGTGTCCACAAGCCTAAATGGCAGCATTTCGATGGCCAGTAATTTGGAAAGGTGTGAGGTTAGTGCTATGGCCTGTGGGTGGGTGGCTGGGTACTTTCTCTTGCGCTCAAATGCCTGGGGTAACGACATTTGGACGCTGTGCTGGGACAGGGAAGTGGATGTGGTCGCTGATGGTGCTTCAGATGGTACAGGTGCAGGGCGGGAGGTATGTGGGCCTGCGCCTTCGACAGGCGATTGGCCGGCACCGAAAACAGGGGAAGAGGAGGCAGTGGTGTGGCCTGCAGACACAGATGGGCGATCCAGGCGTTCCTCCCACTTACTACGGTGCTTGGATGCCATGTGTCGGATCATGCTGGTGGTGGTGAGGTTTCTAGTGTTCATGCCTCGGCTCATTCTGGTGTGGCACAGGTTGCAAACTACAATTCTTTTGTCGTCCGCACTTTCCTTAAAAAAACGCCATACCGCGGAACACCTACCCTTTGGCAAGGTAGATTTACGCAAGGGGGTGCTCCGTGGAACATTTGCGGGCCGGTTTGGTGCGGTCCGCCTTCTTTCTGTAGCCACACCACTGCCTCTTCCAGCCTGTTGCGGTGCTGCAGATGGCTCACCCTCAGGACTGCTGTCATCGCTCGGCTCTATACCTTCCCAGGTGGGGTCAGTCACCTCATCGTCCACCAAGTCCTCCTCCACTTCCTCACTCTGATCATCCTCCTCATGTCTTGATCCCACCACATACTCAGTCATTGACAACTGTATAACATTCTCCTCAACAAGGTCTTGAGACGGAAATAGTGGTTGATTTAATGGCAACTGTGTCTCATCATCATCATCATCATCCACTACTTCCTTTGACCTTAAATGCCGTTCACATCTGTCATCTTCTTGTGATTGGGTAGCCTCTAGAGGTTGTGAATCAGGGCACAAGATGTCATGTTCCTCTGCAAGCGTGCTTGGAGAGAGGGTCAAATGAAGGATTGGTGATGAGACGAGCTCCTCACTATATCCCAGTGTGGGATCACTTCTTTGACCAGACCGTGTATGGTGGGAGGAAGGATGATCAGAGTGAGGATTATGTTGACCAGACTCTTGGCTACTGAGAGTGGACTTGGTGGAAGACAGGGTGGTGCTTAACCGACTGGAAGCAGTATCAGCTGTCATCCAACCGACCACCTGTTCGCAGTGGTCGGACCTCGAGAGTGATGTCCTGCGACGCCCTGTAAAATTAGACATGAAGCTAGGTATGGTGGATGTCTTTCTTTCTTGTGCTCTGGCACCAGGCACAGTTTCTACGCGTCCTGACCCGCGCCCTGAACTATCAGGATCACGTCCACTTCCCCGTCCCTTTTTACCCGCCTTCTTCATCTTACACGGAATATGTGACTTTAATATTTGAGTTTGAAAACTTAACAGTATTTCTTACTATTCTGCAACTGTGCAGAGTACACAGAATAGGCTGCTAAACTGCGGTGACACACACTGAATGGAAAATGTGACTTTAATATTTGAGTTTGTAAACTTAACAGTATTTCTTCCTATTCTGCAACTGTGCAGAGTACACAGAATAGGCTGCTAAACAGCGGTGACACACACTGAATGGAATAAGTGACTTTAATGTTTGAGTTTGAAAACTTAACAGTATTTCTTCCTATTCTGCAACTGTGCAGAGTACACAGAATAGGCTGCTAAACTGCGGTGACACACACTGAATGGAATAAGTGACTTTAATATTTGAGTTTGAAAACTTAACAGTATTTCTTCCTATTCTGCAACTGTGCAGAGTACACAGAATAGGCTGCTAAACTGCGGTGACGAACACAGAATGGAATATGTGACTTTAATATTTGAGTTTGAAAACTTAAACAGTATTTCTTCCTATTCTGCAACTGTGCAGAGTACACAGAATAGGCTGCTAAACTGCGGTGACACACACTGAATGGAATAAGTGACTTTAATATTTGAGTTTGAAAACTTAACAGTATTTCTTCCTATTCTGCAACTGTGCAGAGTACACAGAATAGGCTGCTAAACTGCGGTGACACACACTGAATGGAAAATGTGACTTTAATATTTGAGTTTGAAAACTTAACAGTATTTCTTCCTATTCTGCAACTGTGCAGAGTACACAGAATAGGCTGCTAAACTGCGGTGACACACACTGAATGGAAAATGTGACTTTAATATTTGAGTTTGAAAACTTAACAGTATTTCTTCCTATTCTGCAACTGTGCAGAGTACACAGAATAGGCTGCTAAACTGCGGTGACACACACTGAATGGAATAAGTGACTTTAATATTTGAGTTTGAAAACTTAACAGTATTTCTTCCTATTCTGCAACTGTGCAGAGTACACAGAATAGGCTGCTAAACTGCGGTGACACACACTGAATGGAAAATGTGACTTTAATATTTGAGTTTGAAAACTTAACAGTATTTCTTCCTATTCTGCAACTGTGCAGAGTACACAGAATAGGCTGCTAAACTGCGGTGACACACACTGAATGGAATAAGTGACTTTAATATTTGAGTTTGAAAACTTAACAGTATTTCTTCCTATTCTGCAACTGTGCAGAGTACACAGAATAGGCTGCTAAACTGCGGTGACACACACTGAATGGAAAATGTGACTTTAATATTTGAGTTTGAAAACTTAACAGTATTTCTTACTATTCTGCAACTGTGCAGAGTACACAGAATAGGCTGCTAAACTGCGGTGACACACACTGAATGGAAAATGTGACTTTAATATTTGAGTTTGAAAACTTAACAGTATTTCTTCCTATTCTGCAACTGTGCAGAGTACACAGAATAGGCTGCTAAACTGCGGTGACACACACTGAATGGAAAATGTGACTTTAATATTTGAGTTTGAAAACTTAACAGTATTTCTTCCTAATCTGCAACTGTGCAGAGTACACAGAATAGGCTGCTAAACTGCGGTGACACACACTGAATGGAATAAGTGACTTTAATATTTGAGTTTGAAAACTTAACAGTATTTCTTCCTATTCTGCAACTCTGCACAGTACACAGAATGTGCTGCTAAACTGCGGCGAAGCACACTGAATGGAATATGTGACTTTGATATTTTAGTTTGAAGACTTAACAGTATTTCTTCCTATTCTGCAACTCTGCACAGTACACAGAATGTGATGCTACACTGCGGCGAAGCACACTGAATGGAATATGTGACTTTGATATTTTAGTTTGAAGACTTAACAGTATTTCTTTCTATTCTGCAACTCTGCACAGTACACAGAATGTGCTGCTACACTGCGGCGAAGCACACTGAATGGAATATGTGACTTTGATATTTTAGTTTGAAGACTTAACAGTATTTCTTCCTATTCTGCAACTCTGCACAGTACACAGAATGTGCTGCTACACTGCGGCGAAGCACACTGAATGGAATATGTGACTTTGATATTTTAGTTTGAAGACTTAACAGTATTTCTTCCTATTCTGCAATTCTGCACAGTACACAGAATGTGCTGCTAAACTGCGGCGAAGCACACTGAATGGAATATGTGACTTTGATATTTTAGTTTGAAGACTTAACAGTATTTCTTCCTATTCTGCAACTCTGCACAGTACACAGAATGTGCTGCTAAACTGCGGCGAAGCACACTGAATGGAATATGTGACTTTGATATTTTAGTTTGAAGACTTAACAGTATTTCTTCCTATTCTGCAACTCTGCACAGTACACAGAATGTGCTGCTAAACTGCGGCGAAGCACACTGAATGGAATATGTGACTTTGATATTTTAGTTTGAAGACTTAACAGTATTTCTTCCTATTCTGCAACTCTGCACAGTACACAGAATGTGCTGCTAAACTGCGGCGACGCACACTGAATGGAATATGTGACTTTGATATTTTAGTTTGAAGACTTAACAGAATGTGCTCTAATCTGCAACTTTGCACACTAAACAGAATTTGCTCTAATCTGCAACTTTGCACACTAAACAGAATGTGCTCTAATCTGCAACTGTGCACACTACACAGAATGTGCTCTAATCTGCAACTTTGCACACTAAACAGAATATATATATATTTTTTTTTTTTTTTTTTTTCCCCCCACACAAAATAACCTGCTGCCCCCACACACAGTAGTCCTAAAAAGGACTTTTGGTTCTTTTTTTTCACAATTTTGCTTTTTTTCCTCCCTACACTGACTTTCCCTTCCTATCCTCAGCTCTCCCTGGCTAAGACTGAGCCGAACTCGATGGTCAGGTGCTATACAGCACCCGACCACGGGTTCTGGCCAGCCAATCAGTGTAATGCCAGCAGCCAACATGGCTGCTGGCATTACACCGATGTCAGAGCCTCCCTGCACGTTTATTGGCTGCGCAGCAGCCGCAAAACGTGCGGGGAGGAGACCCGAACATGGCGGGCGAGCACATGCGGTACTCGTACGAGTACCGCCATGTGCCGAGCAGAGCGATGCTCGAGCCGATCCGAGCATCGGCCGAGCATGCTCGCTCAACACTAGTATAGAGGTGTTGTATTAGAGAAGAGAGTGGTTACTGTAGTTTGCGAAGTGTGTGTAAGTTAGTGTTAGAGTAGTGAGGGTCAGTCACTTGTGTGTTAGTGTTAGGGCAGTAATGATGGGTTTTCATCACTACTTTTTATATTGCTTTATTTCTCTTTACTAGAATTTTTATAATTTTTTTTGTTATAGTAATTTTTATGCTACTTTTTTATAAGACTTTTCTGGTTATTTTTTTATAAATATTTTTTGTTAGAATTTTTGTATGATACCATTTTGTTCAAGTTTTTGGAGTATTGTGCTCATTTCAATTTCTCGCCATGAGCTAGAAGAGTTGGAAGAGAGAAAGTGCGACAGCAGCAGCTGCACCACCAGGCTGCCTCTAAATTGGGGAGGTCTCTTACATACCAATGTGGAAGGAAAGTAAGACATTTTTAGCAGCATTGTTACTGCTATTGCCACCACCAGCAGCACTCCATTGGAGCCCCAGTTACCTGCACTGACAATGGTGGTAGCTAGTGTTGAGCGAGCATGCTCGGCCGATGCTCGGATCGGCTCGAGCATCGCTCTGCTCGGCACATGGCGGTACTCGTACGAGTACCGCCATGTGCTCGCCCGCCATGTTCGGGTGGCAGGGATCTGTGCCGAAGGAGGCACAGATCTTACAGACGCTCCGCTGGACCACCAGGGACTGGAGGTAGGGGACATGTGGAGATGAAGGGGGACATTGTGGAAGGGGGACATTGTGGAAGAGGGGCATTGTTGAGATGAAGGGGGGCATTGTGGAGATGAAGGGGGACATTGTGGAGATGAAGGGGGACATTGTGGAAGGGGGACATTGTGGAAGGGGGACATTGTGGAAGAGGGGCATTGTTGAGATGAAGGTGGGCATTGTGGAGATGAAGGGGGACATTGTGGAAGGGGGACATTGTGGAAGAGGGGCATTGTTGAGATGAAGGGGGGCATTGTGGAGATGAAGGGGGACATTGTGGAGATGAAGGGGGACATTGTGGAAGGGGGACATTGTGGAAGAGGGGCATTGTGGAGATGAAGGGGGGCATTGACCAGCACCCTCCCCTCATAAGAGCAGGGGGTGCCTGGTGTAATGCTCGAGTCCTCCCATTGAATTCAATGGGGCTCGGGTGCTCGGCCGAGCACTCGAGCCTCCGGGGGTGCTCGGTCAGAGCACCCGAACACCCGAGCATCGGGGTGCTCGCTCAACACTAGTGGTAACACCAGGTGCACTACCCTTGTCACCAAGCCGTTTCGATAGAGGTGATACCTTCAGGTCACTCCAAAGCTTCCTTCACCAGATAAGCATGGATTGGCACAGAGAGGGACTAGAAAAGGGGAGTGATAATGAGTAGGAATGGGAGAAAACTTTTGCCTCAAACCAAAACTGGCAAAAAATTTCACTTTCCGCTTGGTGAAAAATGTACTGCCAACACATGAAAGTTTTCTGTACTTTCTACAGCCATATACAAGGGTGTCAGACTCTCACAGCATGCAATTCTGTGTTTGTAAGAGGAGAAAGCAGCATGTTTTGAGGTAGAGAAGATAGGCAAATAAAGAGGAATTGAAGCATAGTTTAGAGAGTCTTTTAGGTAGGACATTTGTTCTCTGTATTAGGGGAGACTGGGGGCACTCTGGAGGAGAATAAGGGAGGAAGGAGGTTAACCCCAGATACTTCCAACACTTCGTGTGACTGACTAGCAAGACACAGGCAGGTGGGGGCCAAATTACTTGCTGATTTTGCTTTTATTGTCTCTGTGCTAGGGAAGTATTGGGAAATAAGTTGATTTTGTTTTTTAGTTATATATATTTTATTTGGACTGACTGTTATAAGATAGGGTGGAAAACTAAAAATAAATAAATAAAAAATGATTAAACAAATACATATATTAGGTGACTGGGAGCCTGATGTGATCTCTGAGAATGAGGCAGACTTGATAGACAGCAGACAACATTGAGAACTTTGTTGAGCTCCAAGACAAAATATCAATCTCTATCAGTGGTATACTATAGAGAGTAAAAACATGCACAGTAGATGAGTAATAACCAGTAAATGCTCAAGCAGGAGGGGGAAAGGTGGAGCAGTGCAGGGACATGGGAGTAAAGTGGTAGTTCAAAAACTGACTACAGCAATGGTTGCTGCAGCATGTGCATTAAATGATGATAATCACTCTTCTACCGGGGTGGATGCAGTTGGTCAAGGTCCCACCAATCACACCATGCCAGTGCCCCACCACCACTACCCTACACATATGCCACATTGTAGGTTGTACTTTATTTTTTTATCATTTGACATCATCATGAATATGTGCCAGTGTCCCTTAAGCAGGAAGTTACTGTTGTGGGCAACGGATAAATGCACTCTACATGCTAACACATTTTTCATGGTATATGTTGCTGTAGGACTCAAAACTTTGACATCCAGCTACTTATTTCTCCACTAAAGCCCTCAGAAGAAGTAACATTGTGCTGGGAAATGTTGCACAGTAGGAAACATACGCAAAAATGTGTTGAAAAAGGAGAAAAATGTGCTAGAATAGGAGAAAAATGTGCTGGTATAGCCAAAAAGGAGGTAAACTTTGCATAGAAGAAAACTTTCACAAAAAAAGAGAATAATCATCCATTTTATACGAAGTCACATGGGAAATTTTTCTCACATTTTGCCCACAACTAATGATGAGGAAGAAGACATATTACAGTTGGAGGCTGGTATAGTAGAGCAGAAGGCTCCTTTTGTGAGTAGGCATCAGGAAGATATTATGCAGAAAGAGGGGAAGGTTCTGGTTGTAAGTAGACAGGAAGAAGAATAGATTATGGCTGTAAGAGGTAGGGATGGGTGAAAATTTTTGCCTGAAACTGAAATCGGCGAAAAATGGCACTTTCCACTTGGTGAAAACTTTCCTGTGAAAAAGTGCAGTTTTTTTTGCTTTTTTCCACCTTTTCCGCCCATTGAAATCAATGGGAAGAAAAATATTTCTACACCACACAAAAGTTTTCTACAGCCATATAAAAGGCTGTCAGACTCTCACAGCAGCCATTCTGTGTTTGTGAGAGGAGAGAGCAGCATGTTTTTTAGCTAGAGGAGATAGGCAAATAAAGGGGAACTGAAGCTTAGTTTAGGAAGTAATTTAGGTAGGACATTTGTTCTCTGTATTAGGGGAGTCTGAGGGCACTCTAGGGGATAAGAAGGGAGGAAGGAGGTTGTCTCCCAAATACTCCAAAATTCTATGTGACTGACAGGCAAGACACAGGCAACCTATTTGCTTGCTGATCTTGCTGTTATTGTCCCTGTGCTGGGTGGGGAAATCTGGGGAAAGACATTGTTGATTTTCTTTTTCAGTTATAATTTTTTTTGGACAGACTGTGATAAGACAACAGGGTGGACAACTTAAAAAAAAAAAAAATAAATAAAAAAGAATAAAAAAAATAAATATCTTAGGTGACAGTGACAGACAGCTGAATGGGCTTAGGCAAGGCTCCATACAGCTCCATCAGTTGTGCTGTGCACTGTACTGTAAAAAAAAACACAGTGTAGTTGCAGAATGTCCAACAAATGCACAAGGGGAAGGGGGAGGGATGGAGCAGTGTAAGGATGTAAGAGTAAAGTAGTAGTCCAAAAACCTACTGCAGCAATTGTTGTTGCAGCGTGTGCAGTCAATGATGATGATTCCTTTACTGCAAGGTCCCAGCAAAAGTAGGTCCAGCACCACCAGTGCCAGTAGAAATATAGAACCATAAAGGAAGAACACTGAAGAGGACAACAAGTCACATTCAAGTGTTGATGATGCTGGCAACATCATAATAGAGGAAGGTGTATCAGCTGAACCGCCTGCTGCATCAGAAAGTGAGACCCCAAAACACCTGTCCTCAAACTAGTAGCAAAGATGGTTATAGTAAAAGTAAAAAGAAATTGTATGAGACCTCCAAAAGCTTAGAGGAATATAAGCGTAGTAGTGGGCAAGAACTGTCAGGTGATGCTGATGCTGCTGAGGATGACCTAATGATGACTGATGATGATGCAGATCTAGAATATATCCCTCAAGCATCCTTCTCTTGTTCAGATACAGATGAAATTGAGAGTGAGGATGATGACAGGGCTTTAAGGTTAGCAGAAAGTCAAAGGCTGTATCTTCTGCCACTTTTAAGGAGCACTGTGCCTGTCTATAAACTGTTTGAGAAAGCCATTGGAAAGTCTGACCCTGGACAAGTACAGATGTCAAAAAGCACACAGTCACCCTATCAGTCATCCTCAGCATCATTGCCTCTTCAAAGTCCAAGTCTCACTCAGCCACACACACCTGTTTTGAGTACCCAGCAACACAGGTTGTGTTAGATATGACGAGTACCTCTGGTGCTGCTGCTATAAGTGCTGCACCTTTGACACCTAGTAGTAAGGGCAGTAGAGCATCAACATCCAGCTCCAGTAGTTGTACTAGTAGCAGAAACCACACATGACAGACAAAGCCAGGACAAATATATTAACAGCAGCACAGATGAGGAGGTGGAAGACAGATGTGAAGAAGGGCTGCCACCATCTACCCCACTTGGGACCACTGCTATGACCGATAAGTAATATGTGTCAATAATCTGAGATGGAGGATAGAGTATGACAATATTAAAAATATATGCACAAATCACACCATGCCAGTTCCCCACCACCACTACAATACATATCTGCCACATTGTAGGCTGTACTTTATTTTTTTTTATTACTTGATATCATCCTGAATATGTGCAAAGCACAATTATGATAAAGGGTTATTACAGGATTGAAAATTTATATTATCAGTATGGATCAGTGCAGGTTTTTTGCTTTTGTGTTTCTTCTAGGTCTTTCCTAAGTTTGGGGGTTTGGGGACAAGCCCCCTCTTTCCTTGCAGCGTTCCATACCTTAATCACTAGATTAATTCACATCCTTCACAATAAATATATTAATCATGGTGGTTTAGCACTGTGGGTTTTCGATCTTTGTTTACAATACATATCTGCCACATTTTAGGTTGTACTTTATTTTTGTTATTACTTGATATCATCTTGAATATGTGCCAACCTCACTTAGGCAAGAAAGTGTTGTGGGCAAAGGACAAATGCATTCTGCATGCTAACACATTTTTCAAGACATATTTTGCTGTAGGACTCACAACTTTGACTTTCATCCACTTATTTCTAAACTTCAGCCCTCAGAAGAAGTAATATTACAGTGGGAAATGTAGTACCTTTAGGAAATATAGGCAAAAAATGTGTTAACATAGGGAAAAAATTGTTAAAATAGGCAAAAAGGAGGACAGTTTTGTGTAGACGGAAAGGCGTAATTTTTCGGGAGAAAAGCTAAATTAATCACGGGAAATTTTTCACACTTTTTGTCCACACCTAGTTAGAGGCCCAAATCCAGAGGAAACATTGATTTGTAGGACTTAGAGTTGTGTAAGGCCCAAGTGCTGAGGAAACATTGTTTTGTAGAACTTGTTTGGCACAAGCCCTGAGAAAACATTGATTTTTAGACTTTTGGCTTTTTAGTGTCACAAGCCCTGAGGAAACACAGGCAATTTTTAACTATTCAACTTTTTAGCTGCACAAGCCCTGAGGAATCAGTGATTTGTAGGACATACACTTGTTATAAACATGCCCCCACAAATTGTTTTGTTTTTGTAGACCTCTGGTTTTTATTGAAAGAACCAGACCTGAGAAAAAAAATATGCCCTACTGACTTAGTGCCAGCAGGTCATGTTATGGTGGTCAGTGGCAAATGCCCTGGAGTATTTACAGCATTTGCATTTGCTGTTCTTTATGCTGTTACATTGTTTAAGTCGCAGAATGATTAGGCAACTAGAAGTGAATGGTATCAACAACAGAAGTGATATTGGTGATGATGATCATGGTATGACTGCCACTACTTTCTCCAGTGATGTGCCTGAAGGAGTAGCAGCACCATAACTAGCCCCCACCACTTCAGGTATATATTGAGAAAAGAAGAAGTTAGCCAGTAATGCTTCTCCACCTACCCCTCCTCAAAAATCATGGTTGTGTTGTTGAGGGAAGAACTGGAAACAATGGGCACTGCTGCACTCACTTCAAACATCTGGCACAACTGTAACCAAACATCATGACACCTAGTGTAAGGGGTTTCTCCCGCCATCAAACTTCCAGCCTCTGGCTGAGTTTCTCTATTCTTTCTCCACTTCAATGTATGCCTCACCTCTTGTTGCCTTTGGGGAGAGTCAGAGTATACAGCAACAGCCGTGCCCTATTTCTTGGTAGGGATTTGGCTTCAACATGTTTCACATAACTGTCATGGTGTCTATGTTTCACTACTGCTACACCCCATTCCCACTGTGTTCACTGTGGTCTGTCACATTAGCCTGCTCCTCATCATCCTGCTGCCCTTGCAACTCATCATCAACAGGAATTACAGCTGCAGCAAACTCCTCAAATTTGCCAATCTCACTGCTGGTGGAGGTGGTGGAGGCCATCCCCATCCCCATATTTGTTTCCCATTCCTTCTCATTTTTCGGCTAAAAAGGCAATTAATGTCTCTTCAACCCCAGCTTCCCCATCATCATCATAATTTTTTTTGCTGATTATTTTGCAGGAACATTTGTAGACGTGGGAATATTTCCAATTGAGGTCAGAAACAGTTCAGGAAAACACAAATGCCCTATGCACCCTGTATGAATGCACAGTAAAGAGGGTAAAGCAGGGATCCTGCTTTGGCACATCTGTATTACTGATTCATAGGCACACTGACTTGGATATGAAAAAAGTAAATTCTTCCATTCTCCTGCCACTGCTGCTATCCCTGCTAATAACTGTCATCAACAACATTCACACAACAGGGTGTAACACATGACTTCAGTTTCTCTAAAGCCACTGTTTTCAACAAAACAAAAGGACATCATGTCAAAAGCCAACATTTTGACAGTTTACTATTCCGTGGGCATACTTTTGCATTATTTTGTGCAGGTTTCGACTTCTTTCTAAGAACTTAGTTAGTATGGCATGGAAGTACATAGCAGAAGAACTGTGTAACTTTATTGCTTTAATGACATGACTTGGAGATGCTGCGGGTGGCGGTGGTATGTGTAGGTACTCTATGACTCTTTTTATCTCCAAAAACAAACTAAGGGTCATACTCCCCTGCAGCAGGAGAAGAAAATCTTTGCACACTCTCTGACATATCAGCAGCACTTATATTATACCCAAGAGCCCCGGGAACATGAAGGTGTACTTCTGCTAGCTGTGATACCTCTGACCTGTTGATGGTATGTCTTTCACCCTGCTCACTAGGGGTGGGCAAAATCTCTCACCATGTTCCAGAGAGAAGTTCTGCGAAAACTATCTTTAAAACTAGCAATTAAAATTTTTGCATTTTTCACCCATTGCCCAAAATTGTTCGCCATTTTTTCAATAGCTAGAAAGTTTCTGCCCATTGATTTACTTGGTTTTTGTCTTTTCATTATAAAAACATGATGTATTTGCAGAAGTCAAATACAACAGAAGCAGCTACAGAGCGAGGTAGACATGCTGTGATATTCTGCTGTTTATATGAGGAAAAATGGAGGCAGGAGAGACTTACAGTGACTGCTATCACTATGAGCAGGTTTAAAAATATTAAAAGGAGGAAATGGAATGACCCTTATCTGTCCACTGAGTCTGAGGAGGAGGAGGAAGTGAGCACCACTGAACCAATGCTGTCCAAAGAGATGTTGGTGAATTTAATGGGAAGGGAGGGAGAAAAGAGAATGGGAATGGGGGGAGAAAAAAGCTGCCTATGCCTGCTGCCCCTGTTGCCACTAGTGCTCTGCCTGCTGTCGGACGTGCTGTGCCTGCTGCCAGTGCAGAACCTGCTGCCACCAATATTGTGCCTGCTGTCATACATGCTTCCCCTGTTGCCACTGCCATCAGTGCTGTGTCTTCCACCAGTGCTGAAGCTGCTGCCACCAGTGCTGAATCTTCTGCTAGTGTGTCTTGTAATACTCAGGAGGTGGGGAGGAGAAGATGATGTCACGCTTGCCATCCCCAAGCAGTCCCGCCAGTACTGGTACTAAGTTGGTCCAGCAGCTTGTTAGTGTTAGGAGTGAAAGAGGGGGTAATCAATATCCTCATATTACTAGTGACTCTGATGAGGAAGGCTCTGCGGCTGAACTTGATGTGGTCTGTGTTAGTTGTAGTAGCAGTAATGGTGAAGCAGCCGGTGGGACTAGTGTTAGGGGAGTGGTAAGGGAAGCATTTGAGAGCATCCAGACTAGTGGTCAAGGGAGCCCACACCATTCCTCTGGCTCTGGGAGTCCTCCTCCCCTTCCCTTCACTACAGTGTCCAAGTGGAACATGATCCTAAAGAGGCCAGAACTGGTATTGAGGGAGAGCAGGCGCAGAAATAATGACACCACCACCAGCAGGAGCAAAGACCAGCTGCCTGTGCCTGCTGCCCGTCTGCCTTCTTCAAGTCAAAAGGAAATGCTAAGTGTGACATTAAGGGACTCTCTGTTACATTGTTTGTCACCTCCTCCAAGCAGCAGTGAGATGTCTGTAATAGAGCAGCAGCTGCAGCATTTATGGACTAGTGGTGGTGGTTATGATGATGATGGTGGAGAAGCTGGTGTGAAAGAGACATTGATAGCCTTTTTATCAGAAAGTGAGAAGGAATGGGAGACAGGGATGAGGATGGGCATCACCACCACCACTAGCAATGAGCTTTTGGAATTTGAAGAATTTGCAACTGCTCTAATTCCCACTGCTGAGTTGCAACGGCAGCAGGATGCTGAAGAGCAAGCTAGTGTGCCACAGACCACCGTGGACACAGTGGGAATAGGGTCAACACATGATGTGGGACTAGGACAGGTCCCACTTGTCAGCAGTAGCAATACTCCTGGTCCTAGCTGCAGTGCTGAGGCAGTAGCAGCAACAGCAGCAACATCATCCGCTGCCAGCGCAGACAGTGAAGGGGAATGCAGAGGACATGAAGAAAGAGGCCATTCTTCTCCTTCTGTTCTCTATCCCAATCCCCTGAAGTCATGGGTGTGGGACTATTTTTTTCTTGGGGCAGGGACAGTGCAGTCATCACCAATGGCACTGTGCACAATTTGTGACAAGTCAGTGAGAAGGGGAAAGGAGGGAACATGCCTTGGCTCAACCACCTTGATATCACACTTGGAAAACAGACACCATGACATTTATGTCAAACATGTTGAAGACACACACCCACCAAAAAAATCAAGCACCGCTGTTGCTGTACTCCCTGACTTTCCAGAAAGACAGCAAGAGGTGAGAATAGAGAAACCCAGACAGAGACTGGAAGTTCTATGACAAGCGAAACTAGCTCGCCATCACCATCACCTTCTTGCTTTAGGGTAACTACATCTTCAGCCAATCCACCTTGTTCATCATTACCTTCCCCGCCAAAAGATAGCCACTCTGTTGATGTTAGGATGTGGCAGTTCGTCTCCACTCATTGCACACTGTGTGGTGCACTGACCACACATGCCAGTTTGATGGAAGAGAATTGCAAGCAGGGCATCAAGCAGCATCTGAGGAGATTCCATCCCTCAGAATATGCTAAGATTCTGGCAGGGAGGGCTCATCATTACTATTAAATTGTCAACAAGTTGTCATGTGTCCTTAGCGGAGTCTGGACAAGGGGTTTAGTGACAGGGAAAGTATTTGTGTTCAGGTATCATGGTGTTTGGATACAGTTGTGCCCCACATGTTATTTATCAAACAAAGGACAAATTATAAATGCCCCACCAAATAAACGCCACAAAGATATGATGGGCTTATCCTTTTGAGTGCGCACCCACCTGGCATTCCAAGGGTTAATAGTATAATATCAGTTCAAGAAGGTAAAGATGTATAATGCCAGTCCAAGTACTTTGGTGTCATCTTCCCACCATACCAGCCAAATGTAACGTGGATACCATTTTGAACACAGACTGGCCATATAAAAGCCAGTCTGTTCAATTTTTCCACAGAATGGCTTGGATGACAGCCCCTGAAGTAACTTGGGGGGAGGATTTTTCCCTGTTCACTTTTTGTATACTGCTCTTTTGTGACAAAATGTTTCAACTAACCCTAGTTCTTAACAGCTGAGTGGTTAAAATGAGACAAGATAGGACACGGAAATTGAAATATACTCAGCTCCTAGGGTGTTATGCACCTAGGTATGAGAAAGGTGAAACAAACTCTCTAGAGGGAGAAATATGTACATTTCCTGTGTTACTCAATTCTATTTAATTTCATGCCATATAAAAGATTAAAGGAAACTGAACTGTAATGGTCATTAAAGGGTTAAATTATCTTCTTATTTTCAGAATGACAAAGAACTTATAGAGAAACCTGGAACAAGATTTTCTTTGAAAATACAAAATGGAAATGTTAATCTCGAAGATACTTATGTGACAGATTCAGCGACTTATGTATGTGATTATTTTCTTAATATCAATGGAAGCCAGTGGATAGTAAGAGCAATTTCTGATGTTAATGTTGGCAGTAAGTGTGATTATGATTCAATACAGTTTGATATATTTTGCACCCTGCTTTGCTAAGCCATTTCTCATTCCTGAGCTAAGCATGTTTTCACACTGTATTTACTGTTCAAACTCAGTTACATAAACTACTGCTGCAGTCATTTCCTTGTAAATAACCTAATTATATGGTGAATATTTGTATTTATAAGACAGTGACTTTCAAAAGATAGTGTTGATTTTTGGATATCCCAACTGTTAAATTGTAAGAGAATAAATACTTTTAAAATGAAAATCCAATATAGTGAATGACAGTATATTCTACACTGTAATAATTAAAAAATGAAATTTAAGTACAGTATACTTTTTTTGCTATAAGGACTAGCAAGTGAAATTAGATATCGTTTTTGTTTCTTTGCACTATTCTGCATTTAAGGCACAAAATAAGCAGAAATAAAACATGCAACTGAACAATATTATATATTTTTGAAATAATACAATTAATTTCAGAGAGGGTTAAAATGAATTTATACACATACTGTAACTGTATTGCTCTGAAATGTAGGAAACGTAAAGCTATAGTTTTTTTATTATTATTTTCATCATTTAAAAAATAAGTAACTATTTGAAAAATGGAAAATTTCTTTTGAAATTAGCTAGTGGCCTCCATAACAAAGCAATGCCCAATTAGGGCATGTTTTCATACTGAAGGGGATTGCAAGGAGCACAGAACTATACTTACCACAAACTGAATGTAAGCACAGAAGAATGAATATATAAACAGATATCTTTCTTACAATTCACATCACAAATCAATGATTGCATTTAAAGGATTCCAAAGTAACAAAGCCCATCTGACTCCCAGGCTCCAAAAAGTCTCTTGATGTGTGCCCCAAATATCTAATGACAGTCTGTGTGGTCCTCTCTTCTCCTCCACAGAGTCTCTGTACTTCTTCCATCCTCTGAACACTGGAGGATATTGTCCATTTCATATGCCCGTAAGGAATTGAGGGTATAGGGGTCATGTCTACATCCAAGAGTGGGAGCATGTAAGAAACATCACCACCTAGATTACACTTGTACTGGTGAAGTCAACCACACAGGAGTTGTGACCTGGGAGAGAAGCTGTCACTAAGGAACCTGTCTCACCCTACCTGTATCATGGAGCATACTCTATAATACTATCCTACAACCCTTAAATACTTATGTAACCTGTCTATTCCCTAGTCTTACCAATGATTCAAAAAGTACAATATTATAGGATCTCAATAATATTAAAATAGATTGGGGTAGGTAAAACATTTGGCCTCAAAAGTGAAACAGGAGGAAAATGGCACTTCCCATTGCTCTTTCCTGCCTAGCTCATTTCAGTGGTGAGCCTGAATTTCCCCTTCCACTTGGCAAGTTTCCTTTCTTTTCCCACATGCATAGTATAAAAGAGATGTCAGGTTCCCGCAGCATGACATTGTTGTGAGAAAGAGAGAAAGCAGTACAATTTTGCAAATAGTCAGGATAGGCAAATACATTCAAACTGGAGTGTAGTTTAGGAAGTCTTCTAGGCAGGAAATTTGTTCTCTGTGTTCAGGAAGTCTGGGGGCTCTGGGGGAGAGGAAGGGAGAAAGGAGGTTGACCCAAAATACCCCAAAATCTTGGTTGACTGAGACAGGCAGCTGTGATCCAAGTTTCTTCCTGAAGTGACTATTAGCCATGCACTAGGGGAGTCTGGGGGTTTGTGAAGGAAGCAAAGGAGATTTACCCCAAAATTCTGTGTGACTGGGAAGACACAGACAGCTGTGATCCAAGCTTCTTCCTGATCTGTTATCTCTGTGTTAGGGGAGTCTGGGGGTGTGTGTAGAGAGAAAAGAAGATTTACCCCACATACTCAAAATTTTGTGGGAATACATATGCACCCTTGATTCAAGTTAATTCTTGATCTGGCTCTTATTTCTTTGCTAGTGGAGTCTGGGTGTGGAGGGTGCAAAGGAGATTTATCCCAAATACTGCAAAATAAATTTTATCTGACTGGTAATACACAGGCAGTCGTGATTCAAGTTCCTTACTAATCTTGCTATTAATTCTGTACTAAGAATTTCTTGGGAAAAGAAGCAGTTGAACAGGGGGTGTGTGTTTTTGTTTTTTTTTACAGATACAGGGACAGTTAATTAAAAATAAAATAATAAAATTATAATAAAAATTACAGTAGTTGACAGATGGCTGATGAGCTGTCACTGAGGAAGACTAATAGTAGATTAGAAAGAGTATTTTGAAAAAGAGCAAGACACCACATACAATCAGTTCTATTATGAATGTCACTGTACAAATGCACACAGTGGTTGAATAATGCACAAAGGGCTGATTGGGGATAAAAGGAGTAGTAGAGTGGAGAGACAGGTTAGTAAAGTGGTAGTCCAAAAACTGAGTGCAACTGTGGTTGCTGCAGCATGTGCAATAAATGATGGCAATCTCTCTAGTCCTGAGGAGGCAGTTTGTTAAATTCCCACAAAAAGTTCTTCTACCACCAGCACCAGTACTATTAATAAACCATCTAAAAACAGTGAAGATGACAATGAGTCACATGTTAGTGTTGAAGGCATAGTATAAGAAGGTGTAGCAGCTCATCCAACTGCTGCATCTGACAATAAGACAACACCTGTCCTGAAAGTAGTAACAAACTTTGTTAAAGTCCCTCAAAGGGTAAAAGTAAAAAGAAATTGTGTGAGACCTCTAAGAGATGATGAGGATGATGTAGCTCTAGAATATATCCCTCTGATATCATCCTCTTCTTTAGATACAGATGAAGAGTGAGAGAGATGATGACATGGCAAGAGAATTAGCTGAAAGGCAAAAGCTCAATCTTCCACCACTGAAAAGGAGTACTGTGCCTTTCTATAAACATTTTGAGAAAATAATTTGGAATGTGACCCTGGAAAAGCAAACATGCCCCAAAAATACACCATCATCCTGTCAGTCATCATCAGCATCATCACCTCAGTTTATCAACATCCACAACCTTAGCTATGATGAGTGCCTCTGATGCTGTTGAAGGTGCAGCACTTGTGACACATAGTAGTAGTACAATTGCAGCAACATCTAGCCCCAGTAGTTGTAGCAGCCCCTCAGGAACCCCTCAGTCTATGAAGTTCACAGTATGGAGATAAACCAATAAACCAAATACTGCTGTCACTTTGGTTTTTGTCCATTCCGCTAAGATAAAATACTTCCTATTATACACTAAGATACAATACATACTAAAAATAAGGAATTTTCCCTGCCACCAGCTTAGTGTATTCAGTATTATGGAATGTCAGATGCTTTGTGAGACTCTGCATTTAATTGCACTCCCCCATATTGCAATGAGTGCTTGGCATACCACATAATGTGCAATGGATGGAACAAACCGTCCAGATCCTCACATCTACAGACTATCAGCTAGTGGGAAAAATGTGGTACCCCAGAGGAGGGGGTAGAGGATACTGAGAGTGCTGGTGCAGAGATAGTGGGTACAGCTTCCTACACCTAGACACTAGCACAAGAAGACAATAATGGCACAGGTGTTATGCTATTCACTGAACCTTCAGCCTATGTTTCTGTGCCCCTTATCCCTCACTTGGGGAGGGATAAGGGGCACAGGTACAGTAGCTCTTGATTTCTTTTCTGGGGGGTTAGCTTTTGAATGCATAACATAAATCTTGTGGTGACTATGTTGCATGTTCTTTATGAGGTCAGATGTGCAAGGTGTGTCCCCTACTTTCCCCTTTTCCCCTGCTCCAGAGGAAACATATTCCCACACCCCTGATTTCAGTGAGGAGACAAGTGGAGAAGAATGACATTCTTCTTCTTCTCCAGAACCTCCTTCACTTGTTGGGGCAGGTGTTGTTGCTTCAAAATCATCACTGAAACTATGACTAGGAGTATTGATGGCATGTGTAACAGGTCCTGGTCCCATATCCTTGCTTGAAAAAGCCAGTCCCATGATAGGCAGAATGAACATTTGCCTATGACGACTCAGCCTTAGAAATTACAACATCATCAGCAGTCTCCACAATGTCAGTTTTGGTGGTGGCAGTGATGTCAATCCCCATTTGCATCGCTTTCTCCCTTTCATTATTTTTTATTTGCCAAAAACTCTATCGTACTCTCTTCCACACCAGCTGCTCCAGCATCACCCTTTGTATCATTACCACCATCACCACCAGTCTCTTTCTACTCTTCATAATTGGTTGGGTTAGAAAAGTATGAAAGAAGGTCACCCTGCTGCCACACTTGCCATCTCCTCAGAAGAAGATAGCACACTGGCATCAGTAATATCAGGCACAGGCAGCTGATTTGTGTTTCTGCTCATACTGTCAGCCAGTTCTGCCCTCTTTAGTATAGTCCTCCAGAGGGACAATGCCAGAGAGGGCTGGGAATCATTGGATCAGGGGTATGTGGGTTCCCTGACCACTGCTGCTGCTGCTGACTTCCTCCATGGCATCTTTGTCAGCAGCAGCAGGTTCTATTAAGCTTCTCTTGCTGGATATAATGCTAGCCAACACTTATACCAATTTTTTATTTTATTTTATCTTTACTTTTTCCTCTCTCCCATTCTCTACCTGCTTCTATACAATTTGTCTCCTAAACTACATCATGTTGGGTTGTGGGAAATTCTGGGTTTGTATACTAGTGATGAGGCAAGAAGATTCACCGGTATTAGAAAACATAGGTAGAAAATGGAAGCATACTTTCTCTAAATTTTGTAGCAAAATGGCAGTAAATGTATGGGTTTCTCTATTGGTGGGAAATTCCTATGGAAAAAGCAGAAAAAAAACATTGTTGTTCTGAAATTTCCATGGGAACAGACCGGGACTTTTTGCTCAACTGTAATCAGTTGCACTTTATCTACAGATGCTCAATTTAGAGCTGTTTGTTATCTCCAGCCCATTGTTATACTTCACCAGTGTGTCAAACTATGATGAACACCATCACTCCCTTGCTGGATCATTTGGAACCCTTTCCTGCTCAGTTACACTTGTAATGGGTGCACTGTCACACTCAAAACAAAAAAAAGCTGATTTGTACATAAAAATGACTTTACTAGTGCAAAGCACAATGTTACAAATATAAAATATACCAAAACAATAAAACAATGCTTGTATCACCCTAAAGAGCTTCCTGGTAAAAAAAACCCTCTTCCTCAGGAGGACTTTTAAATGTGAGTGAGTAGCCATTTATCTAGTGATTTATTTTAATTTTGCTTTGCTTGAAAGTTTCTACAAAAGAGCCACCTTTTTTTCTTTTTTCTAACTTAGCAGAATATGGAGTGCAGAAGTCAGATGGTAGAGGTTCATGCAGATTGTTAGAGGAGACAACATGTGTAAATTGGTTGTAAACAAGTAACTAAAATAGCTGTCAAATGAAAGGTGGTCATTGAATGTTTTCCTTAGAATGGGTATGGAAAGCAGTAGCATTTGTTTAAAAGAGGATGGGAAAGTTACAAAAGTTAGAGACACATTAAATACATGGTTTAGTTATGGGTTATAATACCAGAGGAAGGATAAGGAAGCTGTGAGTGAATGGGCAACACTGGATGCCATTTACAGTGATAACTTTATTCGCTAACTGAGTAGTTTTAGAGGGCAAATTTACAAGACAACTTAGGTCTCTTTGTCAGGCATGTTTAGAATGAAGGTTGAATACAAAATACATGACATAGGTTGTACATTGATTAAAATTGTTGGTTAATTTGAATTTCACTGGAAGTGAAACTCTTCTCACTAGTATCAGTGTAAATTATTTCTTAGACTCCAGTACAGGTATCTCTTTGTAGCTGGTCAAGAGGTACAAGATTTATTTCCCGTTTGATGTGTGAATAGCTCCTGTAAATTTAGTATGTAGAGAGTTTGTGACTTGCAGCCAAAGTATATGGAATGTATGGATTTACCCTCTGAGTGCCAGAGGGGTACTCAATGCGCTGCTTTGCAATGCATTGTGTACCCCCTCTGCCACTCAAAGGGTCAAAATATGTTTGTGTAGAACAATGTGACATGCATTCCCTGTCACAGTTCAAGCCATATGCCAGAGTGTTAAATTTGATCATCAATTTAAAATGTTTCTATCTATTTGTGTCCGAAAGTTTCCTTCACTACAGTCATCCTGAGATCTTTGATGCTGTGACCAGTTTTGCACTTTTACTTTACCAGACTCCTGCCTTATCTGCTGCTGTTTTTTTATCTGTATTTCTAATTTTGTCTGCTTTGTTAACAAGTCTTGAGAGGTGAAAGCAATACAACAAAGAGTAGGTGACAGTCATAGTATGGAATGTGTTTGAGGATTAGAAGAGAGAGAAAATGAAATAGTAAAGTTGATTAAAGCGGGAAGGAATATCCTATATCAGCACCAAACCTATATCCTAAGGACTAAACGTGTAAATTGCTAAGTAAATAATGTGTTGAAAAACTCTATACAAGAATAAAATCAAGATTAAAAAATATACACCTTTATTGATATGTATTACAACCAGACAAATTAAAAGAAAAAAGCCTCTCTTAACTTCATGTAAAGGTCTGTAAGTCACCCTCTCAGACCTAATTATGTTATAAGTTACCAGATAGAATATTATCCTAAGATCCTGGTCTGTTTCACAGGCAATTCCCTCACTGGTTTTAGTAAGATTTAAATAATCAAACCAGAGGATTATTGCCAGCATCAGGCTGTCTTTGTTGACTGTGTATGATCAATTAGCTTCATTGACTACAAGTCCTTAAATAGTTTATTTAATTGAATTACTCAGTGATCTTAACGCTAGCCCAAATTTAGTGTGATGCTAGTATAACCACAAGACTAATACCAGGCTATGGTTTTTTATCTGACTATGGGAAATCAATTAACTTCATTGACTCCAACTCATAAAGTGATTTATTTAGTTACTTACGATATAATCACCCAGCATTCAAAAACGTAGCGCAGATTTAGTATGTTGCTTCTTGTACTATAAAAAGTATTATTTTCAAGGAGATCTGTATCTGAAGTAATGAACACACTTGACTGATTTAGTAATTCAATGTCAAGTAATAATAATTGGAGCGCCAAGCATAAAACTGTAGAATTCATTTATAATGGGTGAAGTCTGATGCTAATTATGATTGACTGTGATTTTTTCACAAGCACTTTTGAAGATATCTTGTTTTTGTGTTGTATCAAAGTTGGAGTTTAATACTTTGTGTTGGTGTACTGTGGCAGGTGCTTGATCGTGGAGGGAAAGGCAGAGATGGGAGATGGAAAAGTCTGTAGGACGTTAAAAATTGGTACAAATTCTGTTGGCTTCTTCATGTTATTGGATCTTGAAGCTGAGTCTGGTGTAGATGGTGCACTAAGGTTACAAGAATGAGAAAGAGGGAATGCAAAGTCTGAAAAGAGTACCTGTATTAGACCACAAGTTGAAGGGAATAGTTGTCTATGTGCATCAGGGATATGCTACATTTGTGTAAGCCAGAAGAAGGGGGTTAGTAAAAGAAATTTAGATTCTGCAGAGGCACTGCATTTTTCAATAGGACAGCTGAAGTCTCCAAAAAATAAGGGATGTGATACCCAGGGAAAGAAACCAGGAGAGCCAGAAAGTAAAGTTTGCTTGAAACCGTGAGAGTGACCAAGGTAAGGTTAGATGACCCATGGAAAAGTAAGCATACTGAGTGGACCTCAAAGGAAGAAAATGAAAGGGAGCTGATAGGAGGCAAGAGTTGGTAGGAGCAATAAGAAATAAGTACACCTACACAACCTTCTAGTTAATGATAACATACTGCAAGGGAGAGATGGTGTGTGTGCAGTATGGGGAGCACAAAATGGGTATAAGATTATTGGTGTTGCATTTGTTAGCAAGTGTAGCTAAATAGAGTCATGGTAAACAGATTTGTTAAACAATTTACTAATTAAAAGCCACTTATTCCTAGGGTAGATTTCCCCTTTAAAGATGGTTTTTCCTTATTCTCAGCATGTTTGTGCTGTGAGAACTATAAGTAATTCCAAACACAGCATGAAAACTTTATATGGGGAATACATTTTTTTGTTGGGCTCTTTCCAATAGAAAACAAATATTTTACTTAGGTAGGGAAATGTGTTTAGCTCCAAAACAGACTTAAATTACTGTTAATACCATATTTTGCATTCAAATGAGGTTTGCTTAAGCATCACCGCCAATGACAGATGTGATTTGTAGGTAAGTTTCAGTTGGCAAAAAGAAATTGTGGCCTATTTTAAAGAACCAACCCTTTCCCTGGTCACTTCATGGCATCCGTCACCAATGGATTAATTTTTCCTCTGTATCTCATAGACAGGAGACTTTCCAAAGCTCATAAATAGTCTCTTTCCCTCTTCCCTGAGTCCTTTTTTTTGTTTCCTGTCCTGTAGATGGGAGGAGCTTCCCCATGTTAAGTTGGACTGTCTTTTCTTTTAACTTACCACAGGTCTCATTAGATCCATTCATCAGCACCGGGTCTCTCACTCCCTGGTGGCCCGGAGTTTCCAGTGGACCCCTCCCATCAGGGAGTAAAACTTGGAGGCCCCTTTACACAATGTGGGAACTGGATGAGGCTTCTAGCCAGGTGTCCATTTTCCAAGCTGGACAGGAGGCTTCTTCTCGTCACAGTGATGTAATTGCATCACAACCTGCCCCATCTAGGCTTGGCATTTGGCAGATTCAAATCTGGTGTACTTGGGAGGACATCCTTCACTTTCATTGGGTCAGGTACAGCATTCTCATCTATTTTAAGGGGGTATTTTAGAGGGTGGCAATTGTTTCTCTGACTCTGCTATGATATTATTCCTCTGTGTCTCTGCTGGTTAGCTGCCTGATTTTCTGTTCCAGGTAAGAATGGAGTTGGAAAGTTTCTTTACATCTCCTTTATTGGGACTATTAGTTTCTGTTAGTTACTATATTCCTTTTCTGGCAGTATCTATTTAGACTTGTGCCATGGACCCTGACTCGCTCCAAAATACATTGCTTTCTAAGCCTATGGGGGTAATTCCCTTTTCTTATTTTAAAAAATTGTGACAGGAAGCTGATGGGACTACTATTTATATGTCTTTCCAGCTCTACAGATGACCTTGCTGCATGACGGATGGCAGGCTCATCATCTAGACCACATGCATGCCTTACTTTTGACAGGGAATCTATGGAGGGCAAGAAGATATGTAGGAACTGCTGGTTTGACCTGGCCAGTGACCTGGCCACCTTCCACTTCCACTATAAATTGTTGTGGCACAAAATGGGACAAGGTACAAGTCTGGCAAATCTGCTAGCAGCTATAGATATATACCCCCACTGTCTAGGAGCTAAAAAGAAAATATGTACAAATATTTGTTCACTTCACAGATTTGTATAGAATGCAAAAAATGTATCCTTTTTTAGATCAAGATTGTCAATTTTGGGACTTGTCATCTAAGGTAGATGCAGCAGTGGTGCAACTTTCCCGCAAATATACTCTCCCCTTAGACAACATGGCCTCCTTCTGAGACCCTCTGGACAGACACCTAGTTAATGATTTCAAACGGATTTTCAACTCCAATGGCCCTTCATGCAAACCAGGAGTAGCATTAACTTTGTATTCTAGGGCAATGAAGATTGGGCTGGATAATGTTGAACAGTCCATCCTCAAGTTCAGTTCTCAAGGTGGATTTAAATCCTCAGCTAAATTATGATGGTAACCTGGTTCAAACCGGGTGAATGGGTGGACGACTGCAGTTGTTTCTCCTGGTTTGGACCACTCAGTTATCAGACAACTGGGTTCTGTAAACCATCACTTTGGGTGATACTATGGAGTTTCTCTCACTTCCAAAAGGCGATCTTTTCAGAAGCTCAACCTTGCCAAAAGATCAGTTAAAAGTAATCTCCAGATTGCCAAAGACAGAGCAGTTCTGAGGCATATGAAACCTCTGTAACATATTCTGTTGGATCAATGGAACAACGACTTTGATTCACTATACCTGACTATCCTCGTTCCGCAAGCTGTTCTGGAAAGTCTTTCTTTGTGGCAGGATCACCACAATCTCTGCCACGGTCTCCTGCTAGGTGATGTACCATGGATCATCCTAACAATAGATGCCAGTGCAGCTGGATGGGGTGCAACTTGCAGCGATCACTTTGCTCAGGGAACCTGGACTGACAGTTTCAGGGTTCAACCCATCAAACATCTTAAGTTAAGAGCAATTCAAAAAGCTATGCATTTCTCCACTCTCCTAGAAGGCCATCCAGTCCAGATCTGTATGGACAACATCCCAGTAACATCATGTATCAGAAATTAGTGAGGGACAAGAAGCTTCTTTCAAAAGGGGTAGAACCAATTTTACCTTGGGTGACTGCTTTCACATCTCTCTTGACTACAGTGAACATACAGGGCAAAGCCAATATCCATGCAAATTTCTTGAGCCACACTCCCATGGATCCAGGTTCTTGGGCCTTGAATTCTGGAGATCTTTAGAATGATACCCCACAAATGGGGACTCTCAAAGATAGAGCTCATGGCATCTCCCTGTAACGGTACTCAGGGACAAACCACAACCAGGTGTAAGGCAAAAGACAATCTTTATTTAAGAATACAGTAATAAACAATGCAGAGCACAGTAGTGTGAGTACAAAATGCAGACTAAATCAAGAACCAGGAAGCCAAGGAGGAACTAGCCCATACAGGGCTAGAAACAGGAGAGTGGTCCGACTAGCCAAAGGTCAAAAGACAGAGGAGGTAGTAGACTTGAGGCAAGGGTCAAGTGCCAGAGTAGATAGTCAGACTGAGCCAGGGGTCAAATGCCAGAGGAGGTAGTCAGACTTGAGCCAAGGGTCAAGTGCCAGAAAAGGTAGTCAGACTGGGCCAATGGTCAAATGCCACCGCACTAGCACCACGTAAGGGTGACTAGTGACTGAGAAGCTGATACTTATATATCCCAATAGGTAGGTGGAGGAAGTGATGGCTGCGTGGGACTAGAGGGACTAGAAGAGAATGTACGTACGTCACAGCCAGAAAACACGTGCATGTTCTCGCAAGCACAGAACCTGGAAGCCGGCAGGAAGAACAGACAAGGCTGCTACCATCAGCGCAGCCGCATCGGCGGTACTGTGACACCCTTGAACTAGAAAGTCTCCAGGTTCATCAGCAGAGCCTACTGTCCATAGTCCCAAGGGATGTACCCTCTAGCCCACCCCTGGTCCTTAAAGCAGGGATACATATTTCCTCCTATTCCAATGATTCCCAGAATGCTTGAAAAAAATCAGACTGGGCAAAGCTACATTAATAGCAATCATTATGGTTTAGCCAAGACATCCATGGTTTCCAAATTTGAAAATGCTGGCAGTCTAGGACCCTTGGATTATTCCTTGAAGGAAGAATCTCCTGTCACAAAGTCCAATTATTCATACAGGGGTTCACAATCTGCACCTTGTGGCTTGGAGGTTGAATGGCAAGGTTTGGACAGTAAAGGTCTCTCAGAGGCAGCTATCTCTCTTTCCTGTTAAATGCCAGAAAATGGTCAACTTCCAATTCATATAACCGGATTTGGTCGGTCTTCTGTCAATGGTCTTCACTGTACCCTTTCTCTCTCCATGATATATTTTATGGAGGTAAATGTGAAGGAATCACCTGTTATTTATAAAGAGACCCAGACACAGGCAGAAGAAGTTCATCTAACCTAGACTGCTCTTATTCTCAATCCATAAATCAGGAGGTGATGTATCAAGCCCTGACTATGACAATTTGGAGGCAAACCAAAGTGTCAAATAACTACATTAAAGTTCACATTGATGTAAATAAGCACCATTTTAATCAACCATGGTGCATTTGCTTTGCCTCTGAATTGCTCCGGTTGTACTTGATAAACCAGACTGCCTCCTTGTTTCAGCAATTGACTGCAATGCTTATGATCGCACACTGCATGACAGCTAGTTTACAATTTGCTTTTACACATCGAAGGTCAACACTTATGCGTGCGACATCAGAATGTTGCACTTTTGATGCAGGAGACATTCTGATGTCACCCTCTTGATGTAAGTGGTATTATCATCTTGCCATTGCTAAATAGAGGGCGACATTTCAATAGGATACCGACTGCAAGTAAGCTATTTATATCTTGCCACAAGAAACACATTTTGTTTGGCTCAGGTATAAAAAGTATTCTGACTGTGATCTCCCAGTTTCTGAAGTGGTAAACTAGCATGTAACGCCTTCTTACAATAAGGATTCAAACAGATTTGTTTACACCTGGTAGTTTGCGGTCTTATTAAGGAAGCTGTAAAGTGCAATTTTGGAATAAATCAGCTGTATCATAAGTGGGTAATACAAATTCCCTTTGATTTAAAAGGGGCTTTTAACACCTAGAAAAAAAGTCCAATTTAAATCAAACCAATTCTGGAAAATGTTTGTTCTCTATGGTATGGCTGGTTTGCTCCAAAATTGCACATCTTGTAGCAATCAAAGGGTCAGTTTCCTGCATAAGGCCCATATTTATACATGCAAACTGGAGTTATTCAGGAGTAAACCTTCTGCACTAGATACAATAATAATTCCTGTTGAATTAAATTGGGCTTTTAACACCTTTAGTGCTAGAGAGGTCTCTAGTGCATCGCAAAACAATGCATTGGATATCTCTCTAGAATTCAGGAAGTTAAAAAAGCTAGGGTTCAGGTGTACAGGAATTTAGGTATTTTCTGTACAGTTGGTTTATTCCAGAATAACTGCAGTTTGCTTTTTTGAATATGGACCCTTATTCCTTTATCCACGTAAATTGTAAGGTCTCATTATCCCGTCAAAACCATTTGTACTGATTTATACCTTTGTTCTGTTTTTCCTGCACTTATTATAGCACTGTGACTATGTTCTATATTTTTATAATAGAAGAAACAATAGCAGATACTAATAACAATATATAACATTAGAACAGCAATTTAATATCAGTATTATATTTATTTCAGCAAGGGACACAACTAAACCTCCAGAAATTTTGTATCCTGCTAATGGGGAAGATGTTGAAGCAGAGCTTGGTAAGAAAATATAGTTCTGATTTGAATAAAGAACTCTTTATAATAAATAAATAATAATATTTGCAAAATAAAATATGATTTTTTGTTTAACTAAATATATGTATGAACAGATTAATATACAGAATTTCTATTTTTTTCTAATGCAATGTAACAAGTACACTAATAATTTGTTCCTTACTTTTTCATTATTAAATTACTGCATATTGATTAACCTTAGGGATGCTTGCAACACACATCACCATTTCTTTGCAGCTGTCATATTAAAAGCAATTTTATATTCAACTGGCTGCCAAACAAATTATTGGGACATATGTCACTTAGGATGATATATTCTACTCATATAAGTTATATACTTATATAAACACATAATATTCAACATACATTCAATAGATAATAAATATAAGAATGTGGTGGAGATTATGTTTATTCTTCCTAAGTAAAAACTTTAAAGTCCAAAATAAAGTTTTACCCGCCCTACAGCTTTATTAGTCTCATCATGCGCGACCTCACATATGACATGAACAATGACATTAATGCTTTAACAACATTACCAATGAGCTGTTATTTTTAAAGCACAGGGATGTTGAAACCTGAACCCCAGATTTCCCAGCATTCTTTATTTGTTGGCATTACTGACATTTTTTTGCCTTTTAATTCATATAGGATTTTTTTGTACTGTAAACACTTAAGATGTTTGAAAAATCTAACTCCTGCTAGCATTAGAGATTGTTTTTTAAACTACAGTTTTATTATTGGTATATCGGGGCGCAGAAAAAGGAAGAGGAAAGGGGGACGGAGGAGGGGAGATTCATCCTTCAAGTACTGCAACAAGTGAACATCAAATGTTACTCTTGAGCAGATGTTATAATAAATAATTTATCACTATTACTTGTATCCTGAATAATGTGGGTGAAAAGTTCAGTTTGTTAAGAGGAAAATTCTCAATTTGCCACTTTTTTCCTCAGGAACTCCTGAAACCCATAGAATTTACACCTTTTCGCTAATGCAATTTATTTCACCATGGTATAATTACCGATTTCTGCCTATGATTTCTGTTGTGCTGAAATTCCTGCCACCGTAATATAAAAACCCAGAACTTCCTGCCATGCAGTGTGGTATAGATTAGGCAGCAAATGCTTGTGAACCTGGTGCACAACATCCTTCTCCATATCCTTCCACTCTAAATTATGGGTGTGGGATTATTTTTCACTTGGGCAGGTACTGTGCAGTTATTGGCAACTGCACTGAGCATAAAGTACAACAAGGTTGTGAAAGGGGGAGAGTGGTTACACCTTTCCACATCTGACCTAATTTAGTACAAGTACAATGCCACTGTTGTGCATGTTCAACATGCTGAATGAACCATCCTCCAAGGAAAAATCAAGCTCTGCTATCACTGTGCCTGTTGTCTTTCCTTAACGCTGAAAATGTGGGCACAAATCCCATAGAGAAGTGGGGAGGCAAATTAAACTCCCCAACCAGTGAGTAACATTGACAGACTAACATAATTTTGTACAGAATAATATCTCTGTTGCCCCCCTGTTACTCTCGGGGTCCCCCTTCTTGGCGTTGCCACTATTGCTGCCAGTAGCACCTCCAGCCGAAAGTGAGTCTGAGTGTGTGAGAATATATCTTCACACTTTGCACCTTGTATGGTGCACTGACCACATGCAAAGTAATGAAGGGAATAAGGGAGCAACTGCAGATTTTCCATCCTGAAAAATATTTAAGCTCATATCAGGAAAGGTGAATTAGCTTTATTGAGTGTTGTGATTGATGGGAAGCATCAGTCACCCACCACTACCACCCTATGACTTGTGTTCAGTGTATTGAACATTAACCATTAGTTTGAAGTGGGGTGTCACTGTCTGACACAAAAGTTGGTCTCACTGCTGTCAAATCCTCCTCCACAATAGCAACAACACTAGAATATGAATTATTGTTGTCTTTAATGTTAAAAGGATTTGTACTACTACTGGGGGAACTTTTCATATCACATTTACAAACAGCCTCATCAGGAGTAGAAGGATCATCATAATTTACTGCACAAGTTGCAGCAACCATGGCCTCAGTTAGTTTTATAGTATGGCTTTATTACCATCAACAAGTTAATCACTCATCCTAGTCATTTCTTTTTACCCCTACCACATTTAGTGGACATAATGATAGTAGTGTTGATTTTTACTCTAAATTAAACAACAATGTTTTAGCCTCAACAAGTCTTCAACATGTCTGCAGTATTTAATTAGTCTATCTCAATTCAGAATATGTGTGTTCCTCTTCTTGTCTATATAGATGTAGGAGTTGGTTAGTGGGTTTTACCTGGTGTCCATTTATCATGTTGTGAATGTATTATGTATTATATCTGTCTCTGCAGTATGTCACTTTCAGTTAAGGCCCAGGTAGAATCATCTCTCCTTTTTTCCTTCTCACCAACACCACACCTATCCAGAAAACAACTGGCTACCAACAGTACTTCTTAAATCAACCATCTCCAGCTCCTCATCTTTGCCAGTCTGCCTACACTAGTTATTGTAAAAATGTCAGCAGACAACTGACACCCTTTGCTGGATCACAACCTGGAATACTGTGGCTTTCAAGACTGATACAGAGGGTCTATGGGGAACTGCATTAAACAGGACAGGAAACTATTAGTACATATACACCAGCGGGCATTGGGTCTCTCTTTTCACACCCCTTTTTACCAGTTGACACATCAGAGCTCACTGGCAGGTCTGCTCCAAGGCCTTTTGTTATATTACTACAAAATATTGCCATTTAAAGGGATAGTAATACTGTCCTATGGACAGCTCTAGTCCCGGGACCATAAATCTCCATAGGATGGTGTAGCAACAGGGCCACTGTACAATTTCAGGCCACTATGATATTGCACCTAAAAATTCAACTTTAAGCTGTAATAACTTTTGAATAAAATAGCTTTCAGCAGTGAGAGTACCTTGTTTTACTCAGGGAGATAAACCCTACAACATATTTTTTTTTACATTTTAATTATTACTATCCCTTTAAAACAGCCTATTCTTTATGAAGAACTACTTATACAACAGTTCTGCTCACCTCTGTCTCTAGGTACATTTACTAAATGTGTCATGGCTACGATGGTGTTCATAAAAATTGAATGGTGGATATCCTTTTACAGCTCTTTTTATTCTGTTTTATGCAGGAAAACCTTTTGAACTAAATTGTAGAGTTTTATTTGGTTATGAAAGATTTTTTTATCCAGTTATAAAATGGATAAAGCTGAATCCTGATTCCAAAGAAGAACACCTTGAACAAGAAGACATTCAGTAAGAGATGACTCATTAATGGGTGGGATCCTATAAGAAACGTCAAAATAAATCAATCACATATAAATAAAAAATGTCAGTAGGGACACTCCCGTATTATCTTTTACCCAGTAGATATGTATTTTTTATATTACAGCATATTTTATAATTTTCAAATGGTAAAACAGAATCAAATAATGCAACAGAATCAAAAGCAGCACTGCAGCAGAACAAGGTAGTTAGTTGTTAGGATCATCTAACAAGTGATGCATGGCAAATATATTGCAAAATACTTGCAGCTCAGTTGGACCATTAGTAGTAACACTATTACATGTTTCAAAGGGGAAAGAGTACCTGACACTTGATGTATAAGACCTGAGGCTTTAGCTCCTTGGCCAGTAACAAACAATGTCAAATCAAATACAGCACCAGTTTCAATACAAATACATAGGGCTATAGTGGTCATCATGTGTAGTCACAAACAAAGCCTTTTTATCACTGAGCACATATATACAGTGGCAAGAGATTTCAAGCATCTCATTGCTCAGGTGAGCTTTCAAGAGAGAGTACATAATATGTGAACAATATAAGCCTTTTTGGGATGTTCTGAGTGATAAAATAAAATGATCAAAGACCAAATAAATTGCTGTTTTTCACTTAGACAGTCATTACAACTATGCTTTGAACTTCTGCAAGATATCTTAATCTTGTCAGCTCATGTGCAGCAGAGACTGCCCGAACGCATAGAATGCTGGGAGTTCTGTGCTGGGAGCATTCTGTGCTTTCGGGCAGTCTCTAACGTGCATGACTGCGTCGGTGGCAGGATGCAGTGCAGGATCAGCCTCTTAATTAACATCACCCGGACCTTGGCCAGTGTACATGGGCTTTTACACTAGTTATAATATAAAAGAAAGACTAAAGTGAACTGCTGCAGTGTTGACTTCTAGGAGAGAACAGTAATGCAGTGATTTAACCTACCAGCTGTTAAAGGGATCGTAATGTCAGAAAAAAGTATTAGCAATATGGTAGATACAATTAAAACACAGTACTTGCACTTATTCATATCTCTCAAACCATTATGGTTTGAGACATATAGGAAAATAAAGTTATCCACTCCCTCCCCTTTCTGCTTGATGAGCTGTAAAGCTGTCAGAAGCAGATTCTGGTCGTTTGACTAGATGCGGCTCTTCAGCAGTGCCGATATAACGATATCTAAAGATAAATACTTCATCAGAATGATGTACATGATGTGCTTGCAAACCAGGCACATGTTGTAGACCATTCCGATGAAGAATTTATGTTTAGGTATCGCTATGTAGGCACTGCTGAAGAGCCACCATCTGATCCAGGAACCAGAATCTGCTTCTGACAGCTTTACAGCTCGTCAAGCAGAAAGGGGAGGGAGCGGAGAACTTTATTTTCCTATAACTCTCAAACCATAACGGTTTGAGAGATACGAATAAGTGCAAGTACTCTCTTTTAATTGTATCTACCATATAGTTAACATTTTTTTTCTGACATTACTATCCCTTTAAAGAGGCCAAGTATGAGTGTTGGGTTTGTGCAAAAACCCTTTGGCACTTACAGCATTTGAGTCAAATGGTTAAATGCATGTTTTACCCTTTGAGAGTCAGAAAACTGTGCAAAAAAGTTGCATACAATTTATAAGAAGTGGGAATGAGAGAATGTGTTTCGCTAAAGATGGGGACAGGTATCCTTTATGCTAAAAAGACTATGACAGCCAGCTCTCAAATACACTGTTTTATTTTTTTTTTTTACTTTGTATAAAGTTTGAATACTGTATAGGTGGATATGCTGGCTTTTTGCCAACATTTTTTTCTACATTTCCAAAGGGTTTTAAAATGGCCAAAGTTGTTTTAAGGTGACATTTTCACTTTAACATTTAGTCCTCATAAAGTATACATGCACCCCATAATATTTAAAACATAAGCCTTATTAAATGGGAATTATAATTTGATAGTTCCCTTCATCAGGCTAGATTCTATGGTGGCAGATATTCCATTCTTGCTGGGCCTGCATTGCGCTGTATAGAGGATCAGCTAGACACCTGATTCAGGTGCCAAGAAAGAGTAAATACAGATAGATACATCAGACAAAAGTTCAATGATAATCAGAACAAAACCACTTGATCTTGTTACAACTTGCTGATGCTTTCATAGCATATAAAATTGCACATTTATTGGTTATGAGGAAGCCCATCATAGTTGCAATGGTAATTACTGTGCTATGGCACTTTGATGATATGCTAAACATGGCTATGTTTTATTACATACAAATACCAAGACACAAGTATGCAAGCATGTAGTGAAATGTGTATACATATATGACCTGTTTTGAAGGCTCAACAGCACTCTTTAGTAGGACACTCTTGAGGTTAGTCTATTCCAAAGTAATCTCCTTGATTCTTCTGCCCCTGTGTCTGAGGTGATGTTAATTCAAAGAAAATGTCGGGATATTACTGTAGATATTGTCCATCTTTACCTCCAGTAGGTAGTTGGTAGTTATTTATAAACTAGTTGAAGAGCCCGTTACACGGTCCACAGTGCCACTGCCAGCTGGTCGCGGGGCAGTCATGCTCAGTAGAGACTGCCTGCACCGTGGCTGATACAGAGCAGGATGCTCCTTTGGAGCGTCCAGCTCTGTATCAGCCATGGTGTGGGCAGTCTCTACTGAGCATGACTGCCCACGCCACGGCTGATACAGAGCAGGATGCTCCTTTGGAGCGTCCAGCTCTGTATCAGCCATGGTGTGGGCAGTCTCTACTGCGCAGGACTGCAGCACGCACAGTAGTCTCTACTGTGCATGACTGCGTTGTTACACACGTTTTAGCGAATTGTTATATAGGATATATAGGATAAGGTTGTTGCTTCCCCTACTGGGGATATAATGCTAAATAGCTCATGTTCTGTAAAATTGTATTTTACTAAGATAAAAATCAATACTTATGGAGCATACCACCAGCACTACAGGAGACAAATGAAAATTCACAATGCTCTGAATGGGGCTGTTAACCCCTTTAATGTTATAGAGGTTTGCAAAGCATTGGGAAGCAATGAA
Source organism: Rhinophrynus dorsalis (assembly GCA_037306005.1). Taxonomy (NCBI): domain Eukaryota; kingdom Metazoa; phylum Chordata; class Amphibia; order Anura; family Rhinophrynidae; genus Rhinophrynus; species Rhinophrynus dorsalis. The sequence goes on from CM074719.1 coordinate 379,609,242, forward strand.
TTGGGGTTCTCTCCAGCATTCAAACTGTTAAAAGTCACATTTAAGTTAATGGGAGTTTGGGAAATACAATTTTTCCCTGTGGCTTATTGAATGTTACTTCAAGTGCCTAATTAATCCAAACTGCCATTGTTTGACATGTCAGAGCAATGGACTGCTTCTACACCAGCACCTTGTTCAGGCATGTCATATGTAGAGAAGTCTTCATAACATGAATCCCTTGGTTCCACTTTTATGTATCTTTCTAAATCCCAGACTAACAATACCAAAGTTATCACTATCACGTCATACACGGGGACAAGAGACTTGAATAAAGTTGAGAACAGTTTGTATTAAGCCTTTCAGTGTCAGAGGGGTGTGCAAAGCATTGCTGAGCAATGTGTGCATACCCCTCTGGCACTCAAATAGTTAAGATCTGATTTCTGAAAATATCCAACCCTGGGCTAATATAATAAAAATTGTAAAACACTTACATGGTTTAATGCTGTAGGCTTAGTTCATGGGTGTCCACGTTCAGGTCTAAAGGGTCACTAAGAGGCCAGGAGTTAAAGATTTGTCTGATTAAGTACAGGTGATTTAATCAATGGCTCATCCATGTTTATTGGGAAATCCCTAGATTTTGGACTGTTGATAGCCCTTGAGGTAAAAACGTGGACACCCAACCTGATTTTGTTTCTCTGAACGTTACAGCTGAGTATGGAGTGTTTATTATAAATTATATGTTTTAATTTGAAAACATAAAGAAAAATTGAGTGTATATGTAATATGGTTTGCTGGACTAATTCACATCCTGAGTCTAATATACTGGAACTGGAAACATCTGGCAAAACAATTACACCATAGAGAATAAATACAATTAGCAAAATTCCCATTGATTTTAATGGAAATTTTAACACTTGTGCATTAAGGGGTGATGATGTTAAGATGACGTCTCCAGTGATATCACTTCTCTAATTGCTGTGTTATTCTATGGAGCCTGTGCACTAAGAGTTCTCAAGTGGGAGACATCACAATGCATTGGCTCCACTGAATAACATATAAATTGCAAAAGTGGTATCACTGGAGAAGTTATCTCTACTTTATCACCCCATTATGGCTGATGCTGACCAGGTAATATAATTCTGACTGTACTGGAAGGAACTCTGACATTAACACGTTTTAACTGGCCCAATAGAACTGAGCCCAGAGTGCAAATCAACTGCACCATATATGAATTCCCCCAAATTAGCAATGATTTAAATGGGTTTTTGACCAGTTGAATGCTAGAGAGATTTGCAATGCATTAGTTCAGAGACCTCTCTAGCACTCAAGTAGTTAAAAGCCCTTTTTGAGTGCCAGATGATTGTGAAACACATTGTTTTGCACACCCCTCTGGCATTCAAAGGTTTAAATCAATGCAAAGTTTTTATTTATGATGCTGTTGATTCACCAAAGAGCGACTCTAGTTCTTTATAATATACTAGCCTCAGTATCTTCTTCAAGTTTTCAACCTTCTATTGGGATATATAGTTATTTCTTTTCATTTCTATTCTTTTCAAGTGCTCCTGAAAATAGTATCACTGGCAGAGTATATATCCACACAAGCAAACTGAACACAGTGACTTCAGATGATCTAAATGCCAAATTTATATGCCATGCTCAGAATTCAGTGGGAAACTCTACAAGCATGATTAAGCTAGTAAGAAAAAAAACAGGTAATTGAAGATGTGAAACTGTCATGGAAGACAATAGCAATGGCTAGCTCTGTATTACCATTGGCTCATTTAAAGTGTATTCTTAAGATAACTAGTCAATTTGAACAAGAATTCAAAACTGCATATAGGTTGTGCTGGCCATTTACTATAATGTTGTTTTGAGAAATTAACATTTATTTGTTGGTGGTACAGTGTGGCACTTTCTCTAATTAGTTTATGCGCTAGACCAATATTGCAACACATTATGATATAACTGAATCTAGGGGACATTTCTAATGTCACAGAGAGTCATGTTTGCTCTCAAACATAACTAATTAGCATACAAAGAGAGAGAGGTCCATGTTAAGTGTAGATTTGACTTGCAATACATTGGGGGAGATTCACTAAAGGTCAAAGAGGACTCAAAATGACAATATCCTGTTGAAGCAGTGTTGAAGGCACATCAAAAGTATACTCTAAAGTGTCTTCAACATCACATCCCCATCAGCGCGACAAAAATCTGCCCAAATCAACATCCATCCAACATGCCTTCACCAGGTTTACAATTTTCACTCATCAATCAACAATGGCCTATTTACATTTGGAAATGAAGCATAATGACTTATTTCCACATGGAAATGCAGGATAATGATCCATTATTGTATTCTAGGAGGTGTGTTCCTATGTTAATGTGGCACTGTGTTGAAGTTCACAGTCTCAACTTCGCCTACCTGAGAATGGGGAAGTTAGGATCTCCCAGTAGTTTCTTATGCAGTAACAACCCTCAATCAATCAGAAGCCTGGAAGGTTGTAAACCTGCTGTTGACGTGGAAGAGATGCCCTCCCTTCCACTTCAATCACCAGCAGTACAACAACCCTAAGTCAGAGAGCATTATCTCTGCTTCCTCACTTGGCCAGTAGGGGATTGGAGATGATCATTTCAGGACCATGAACAGCATCGCTCCTTAACCCTTTCAGTGCCGTAGAGATGTGCAGTTCATAATACCATGGCACTGAAAAGGTTAAAAGCTGCACTATTAACAACAATGTATTTGTTGTTCATATTACTGTAATTTAAAATGTAACTTAAAAAATAAATCAGTAAAAAAATATATTGTACTAGTTGAAGAGCCCATTACACGGGCCACAGTGCCAGTGGCTGCCGGTCGTGGGGCAGTCATGCACAGTAGAGACTGCCCACACCACAGCTGATACAGTGCCAGCCGGTCACGGTGCAGTCATGCTCAGTAGAGACTGCGCGCGACACAGCTGATACAGAGCAGGACGCTCCTTCTAAGTGCCCCGCTCTGTATCAGCCACATCGCTGGCCGTCTCTGCTGCACATGACTGCAGCACACGCAGCAGTCTCTACTGCACATGACTGCGTCTTTACACACGTTTTAGCAAAGCATTATATAGGAGGATAAGGAAGGCTTGATTCCTGGCCTCATTGTATAGAGAACAAGCAGCTTGCCCACTACACTACAGAATAAGCTTGTAATTAAGTGTTCTAAACAAGCCCCTTTACCTTTTTTCCCCCATGTGCAGTTAAAGCAAAGAATATGAGCTTCTTTTAAGCGTTTAGCCCTTCGAGTGCCCAAACAACCGTATATCTTTTGTACCCTATGTCACATTGGAGTTCTGGAGGAGTATGCAACACATTGCACAGCAATGTGTTGAGTACCCCGCTTGAACGAAAAGGATTAATGGAGGCACTCACACAAAATAACCTAACCCAGTACTACAAGATATCAGACCTCAGTCATGTCCAAATAAGAAAAATACTCACATTGTGCTTTTGCCTGCGTTCTTCAAATCAGGCAGCCCCCCCTTAGCGAATCATCAGATTCCAGAAGAGACCATACTTGACTTAGCAGCAGGTGGTTCGCCTAGTATGATGAACACAAGACATTGTTTACTTCATAGAAAAGATAAGAGGTCTGTTTTGCAATATGTAATTAAACAGGCTTCGGTGGAGTAGTGGTCAATTTCTATGCTCTGAATATTCAGAGAACTAATATACAGCAGATTTATTTTGGACTTCACATCTCTTGGCAAGCCGGATTGTGCCCCGGCAGTACATTACTTTTTCGGTTAATCTAGTACTTAATGGGTTAATATACTAGTGATTTACTTACTTTTACTGAGACTACGGAGAGTACTATTTAAAAGTTAATCTAATGTGTTAAAAAAGATGTGCCTGTCAGGCTTCTACAGATACGTTCATATTTATACCTAAGTGGCAAGCCTGATAATGTCACCGGGTTCATTCTTAGAAAGCACAGTGCTGTGCTTTAATCAGTGAATCAGTCACCTGGGTAAGACCGGGTGACTGATTCATTGATGAAAGTGTAATGCTGCGATTTCTAAGAATGACCCAGTGACAGGGTTCATTCATTCAATTCAAGCGCATGTACTGGAGCTTATACAGCTAGATAGATGATCCATGATAGTTATATTAATTAAATAATATAACAATACACATTATAAGAAAGCTCATAAAACATATGTTACACATATGTTATTGGGGCTTTAGTGAAAATGCTGGCAATTGTCGCCTGCATTGATCATCTATCCTTCTGGATAGGTGATCAGTGCTAGGGTGGTGTCAGGAGGGATCCTGATATCCCCCTTGAGGTCTGAACTATTTATTTTAAATACAATTAAAAATATAATAAAAAACACATTTCATACACATATACAGACAAGGTATGCAGCCGCATACCTTGCCTGTTAACCTTTTGCATTCCAGAGGTGTAGCAAACATATTGCAATGCATTGCTACCTCTCTGGTACTCATAAGGTTAATCATGCCTAAGGAAGAGACTTGAAAGCTTACATTCTAAATTTTCTTAGTTAGCCAATATTTGCTTCTGTTGTTTTACATAAAAGGTTGCAATTAATACTGTAAGCAATAGAGAAAACAATTACGAAAGATATGCAGCATTCAGCTATGCTTTGGCTAATTTCTGACTTATGCTACTCCAGGAAATGTTTTTTTTTTTTTTAATTGGTCATATAGTATTTTCCATATGTGAAGTCCTTCTATGCACCCTGAACAAGAACATACACATCCCAGCTTATACATTAATGTATTTGCTACCACGGACTAACACTGCTAGTAGCTCCTCATTATTACACATAGATAAATGGGTAAGTGCAAGTTTACAATGGCTCATTGAGATATTTGGTTTGCATATTTTTTAAACAACCCCAAGATTACTTTTTTAAATGTATTTTCGTTGTATTACTTTGTTTCAGATATTGTATTCTTGGTGTATATATTATGTGGATCTGTGCTACTGCTACTGATTTTGCTGATAGGAAGTGGCCTGGTATATATACACTGGATTGAAATAGTGCTGCTTTATAGGAATTATCTATCAAAGGATGAAACCGTTGGTGGTAAGTAATATTAACTCACAGAATACCTTTTATACAAATATAATATTCATTATTTAGCTGTATAGTAGTGGCCCTTCAATGTATAATTATGATTTTGTAATGATTATAGCTTTGAATGGTTTGATGAATAAATGTGGACTTTGTAACTTAAAAGATCAGTCCCAGTTACCACAAATCCTGAAGTTTAGTCCACACCATGTACAAGGCATGGAGTATAAAGGAAAAACATACCACATAACTGGATTGAACAGGCCAAGTTTTATTATAAATAAAATATACTCAATTAACAACATGTTTTGTTAACTACAATAACATATACCAAACCCAATACCCCATACATGGCCAAGATTGAACGGGCTCATGCTTAAAGCTTGCCATCAATTACCAACCAAAACTCCCACACAGAGTTAACCAAGTACACCAACTGCATCAGACCAAGCTAGCTCCATTGGGTAATGTAAATCCACCTATGCTCACCTCACGACTACCTCACTTTCCTGTTCCTCCCACCAATCTACCTATTTTCCTACAACCCGTTTTACATGTTCCCCTTCCCCCTTCCCCACTCTCCAGGAGGTACATTAAAGATGCTTTTAAGAAACTCTGTAAAGATCTGCATCAAGTTGCTTCTACTGTATCTGTTTCAGAGGTTTAGCCAGTGAAAATGGGGCAAAGAACATGGATTTGTTTTTTGTTCTCACACACCAGCCCTATTTGGGGTAACCATGAATTGTACAAAATACATGGCTTGCAAGGAAACAAGGTTCTCAGCGAGCGTTTCAGAAATTTTGTTAACAGGTATTTAAACTAGTAGAGGCGAGCAATGTAATGATACAGGATGAAATCACAATCCATTCATATCATTGCACAGGTGAATTTGGACAAGGTATGTCTGTGATACATAGGTCAAAAATCAGTAGACTCAGAGCCATGTGTTTAAATGCCCCCAGTTTAGGGAATAAGATCCCTGGAGTTATTGCAGTAATAACTGTTGAAGATGTGGACTTAGTGGAGATTACTGACACTCAGTACAATATAAGAATGACTGGGATGTAGTAATAACAGGGTATTCTCTATTTAGAAAAGACAGGAAAGGCAGAAAAGGAGGATGTAGGAGAACACAGACACTAGGTAATCTTTTCTAACCCTACTGTTATGTTCATGATACATGGCACTCTCCGGGTTGGGCTATATGCCTCATTCTTTATGACATGGGCAGGGTCAGGGCACACTATAACACAGAGATCACCATATGAGACTCGGTTGGGTGTGGTTGGGGGAACCAGGCTGTAACGACTTAAAATGGAAACACAATTTCTACACACTTTCCACCTACTATGAGATATGCAATGTGATACAAGAACTATAACTTACATGGTTCCAACTTATGTGGACAAACACAGTTGTTGGGTAATGAGGGAGGGGTTTGGAGTAAAGTGCTTATCAGGTTGGGGGGGATGGGGGCAGGGTGGGGGCTTGACTTAATAAAATGTTATTTTTGTTTATGACTATTCGGACGGGTGGGTTCCTTTGGCTGTTTGGGGATTGGACTCCGGTGTATCCTCTATCTTGGCAGTGTAGATGTCTGACTACACCACCAAGTTCCTGTCCTGGAACATGAGGGGTCTCAATGATCCAATTAAAATATCCTTGATTGTGACTTATGTAAAGAAATACCACCCTGATATCCTGTTATTACAAGAAATGCACCTGACTGGAAGTTGAGTCTTAACGCTAAAAAAGCCCTGGGTGGGAAACCATTACCATGCTACCTTCTCCACTCACTCATGTGGGGTCTTTGTCCTGATCAATAAGCAAGTCCCTTTTGAACTAGTCGAGGTAGATTTTTTTTTAGACTGTAGGCTGAGAGGCCTCTCTGTCCTAGTGCAAGATCTTTACTTTCCGCTTCCTTTTGCTCCTGAGATTTTTCAGGAAACACTTGTCTATCTAATCGCTAGACCTGAACATTTAGTATTCTGCATGGGAAACCTGAATATGACTTTACAGCCAGACTTGAACAGAATGGGTGGTGTGGCCTCTGACCCCTAGAACTCTAGAAACAAACTTATGGGGTTTATGGAAGATGTGGGCCTGATAGACATATGGCGTATTATGCACCCAGATGTCAGGGAGTACTCCTGTCATTCGGCCACTCATAAATCTTTATTGCATATAGACCATGCACTTGTTTCAAGGAAGGTGCTTTAAAGGTGCTTATCCTGTACCTACTTACTTAGGGTAGCCATGGATCACTCTCCCCTTCAGTTGACCATACGGATGGGAGAGGAACATTTGAGCAGGAGCTGGAAATTGCAACCATTTTGGCTTTCAATAGACTCTATTGCAGGCGGGCATGCAAGGGACCTGTTATTCTATTTACAAGAAAATATGGGCACCACCATGCAGGGAATATTCTGGGATGCATGTAAGGCTGCAGCTAGGGGATCTCTCATTTATCATATTTCCTCATACAAGAGATGAATGGGGAAGATGATTCAGGGGCTGGAAGTTGCAGGGGGGAGGCTGAGCGAACGTACATTGCACAAGGTACCGTGGAGCACTATGATTGTTTTCAACAGGCTAATACTAGACTGAGCATAGAACTAACTAATTAGAACCTTAAACACATGTTCTATAAGAAACAAAACTATTTAAAAAATGGCAGAGCAGGGAATCTAATGGCTCACTTGGTTAAGACCGGGGGGGGGACATGACATGACTTCCCTTATTTGTACACAACAATCCTTAATTCTAGATGCACGTGTTATTAACAATGAATTTATAAAATTCTATTCACAATCTTACAGCTCGCAATCCAAGGCAACTACCTCACACATAGAGGATTATGTCCCCGATTGTATACTGCCAATGTTGACTCATGAGGATCGCCAAATGTTAGATTCGCCTCTCATGCTTTCTGAAATTGTTGAGGCACTTAATGCACTTCCTCTCGACAAGTCTCAAGAGGGAGATGGTATAGGCAATACTCGGACATTCTGGCCCCACATTTTTTTAACATATTCAAAATAAATAAATTAGTTGAGTAGATAAGGCAATGGCTGAGTGACAGGAGACAGAGTGTTGTAGTCAATGGATACTATTTAGACTGAGCTTGTGTTACTAGTAGGTTACCTCAGGGATCTGTACTGGGGCCCATTCTTTTTAATACTTTTATTAATGATATTACAATAAGGCCTTCAAGACAAGGTATGTCTTTTTGCAGATGATACAAAGATCTGCAACAAAATAGACATTCCAGGGGGAATAAGCCATATGACACATTATTTAGGTTAATTAGAAGAAAGTGGCAACTGCAGTTTAATGTTGATAAATGTAAAATAATGCACTTTGGATGTAAAAATTAAAAGGAAGAATAGCGTATTAAAGGTAATATGCTGTCAGAGAGACAACAGAGGAAAAAAAATTGGGATTACCTATTTCTGATGACTTAAAGGTAGGCAGGCAATGTAACAAAGTGTCGGAGAATGCAAGCAGGGTGCTAGGTTGTATAGCTAGGGGCATTAGGAGCAGAAAAAGAGAAGTGGTCATGCCACTCTACAGATCTTTGGTTAAACCTCACCTAAAGTATTGTGTATAGTACTGGAGACCCCATCTCCAGAAGGATATAGATACTCTAGAGAGAATTCAGAAAAGTACATTTCAAAGGAGTAAAAATGTCAGGACAAGAGGCCATAGTCTAAAATTAGAGGGCTAGAGGTTTAAATGTAATGTAAGAAAGCTTCATTGAGAGGGTAGTAGATAAGTGGAATAACCTACCAGCAGTTAATAAAGTGACAGAATTTAAGCATGCATGGGATAGAAATAAGGCTGTCCTGAACAAAAGAAAAGACCAAGGACCAAATAAGGTTTGAGCTTTTTACAGTAGGAAAATTGGCAGAATGGTTCTTATCTGCAATCAAATTCTATGTTTTTTGTAAAAGACATAAGGTATGAAGGAAAGACTTACCACATAACTGGATAGAACAGGCCAAGCTTTATTATAAATAAAAATAAAATATATTCCATTAACAACATGTTTTGTTAACTACCATAACATGTTCCAACCCCAATACCCCTCACATGTCCAGAATTGAACGGGCCCATGCTTAAAGCTTACCAACAGTTACTAACCAAAGTTCCCACACAGAGTTAACCAATTAACCCAACTGAGCCAGACCGAGCCAGCTCCTTTGGGTAACGTAAACCCATCCTCTACCTTAGTCCGGGGCAAAACTTCCTTAAGGACTAGGGGTGGGTGAAAGGTCCTGTCGTGTTCCGGTGAAAAAAATCTGTGAAAACAAAGTTGTTGTATGCTTTTCATAGGAAAATCCTTTTTTTTTCACTGGCTAGAATTTTTTTGCCCATTGATTAACTTGTTTTTCACCTTTTTGCTATGAAAATTTTCCAGGAAGTGAAACACAATAGAAGCAGCTACAGAGCAAGTTAGATGTGTTGTTCTGCTGTGCGTTAGTAGCAAAATTGAGGCAGGAGAGGCTCATAGTGAATGTTATCACTACAAGCAAGCATAAAAATAATACAGGAGGAGCAGGAAGGACCCTTGTGTGTCCACTGAGTCTGAGGAGAAGGAAGTGATCACTAAAAACCCAATGCTGGCCAGTCCCCCTAAAACAACACTTGGGATCTTGGGGAAACTAATATCAAGGGAGCAACAAAAGGGTAGTAGTGAGAGCAGGACAGGTCAGCTGTCTGTGCCTGCTGCCAGATGTGCTGTGTCTGCTGCCAGATATGCTACCCCTGTTGTCAGATGTGCTGCCCTGCTGCCACCAGTTCTGAGACAGCTGTCAGATGTAGTGCCACTGCTGCCAGCAGTGCTGTGTCTGCTGCCAGTGCTGCCCCTGCTGCCACCTGTGCTTTGCCTGCTGTCAGACATGCTGCCCTGCTGCCTCCAGTGCTGTGTCTGCTGCCCCTGCTGTCACCAGTGCTGTACCTGCTGCCAGTGCTGAACCTGCTGCCCCAAGTGCTTTGCCTGCTGCCAGTGTGTATTGTGATTCTCAGGAGGGGGGAAGGAGAAGATGATGCTTGGTGTGACAGCAGATCTTAAGACACCCTAGCCATCCCCAAGCAGTCCCACCAATGCTAGTACTACTGCTAAGAACTACATTATTATTGACTGTGAGGAGGAAGACTCAGGGGCTGAAATTGATGTGGTTGGTGTTAGTGGTAGTACTAGTAATAGTCATGGTGAAGCAGGTGGTGGAACTAGTGGTAGGGGAAGCAATTGAGAGCATCCAGTCTAGTGGTCAAGGGAGCCCACACCATTCCTCTGACCCAGGGAGTCCCTTTTTCTTCTTGACATTCTCCAGGTGCAACATTATCCTGAAGAAGGAAGAATTGTTACCTAGTAGCAATAATACAACCCCCACCAGGAGCACAGATCAGATAGTGCTGCCAGTCTGCCTTCTTCATGTCACAAAGAAATTGCAAGTGTGACATTAGGGGACCCTCTGAAACATTTCTCGTCACTTTCTCCAACCAGCAGTGAGATTTCTGTAACAGCACCCCAGCAGCACGTAGGGACTGTTGGTGATGATGTATCACGGCGCCCGTGATCTGAGCGACATTCTGTCCATCTCTATTATGCTGCTCTCTGATTGGCTGTGCTGTATTGCTCCTCCTAGTGACAGCCTTTTTTTACCCTGGGCTGTCACTCAGCTAGTGCCCTTTCGTGGTGTACTTGATGCCTAGCGCTAGTTCTGTGATCCTGATACCAGTGTATGACCCCGGACTGCCTGACCACGCCATTAGTCTCTGCTCCTGATTCTGTGTACCGATTCGGATTGGCTGCTTCCTGTTCTGACCCAGTCTTGCTGAAGTTGTGTTTTTACCTAAACCTAACGTGTCTGAGTGTACTGAACCATAACATGATGATAGTAGAAAAGCTGGGGTGGAAGAGACATTTAGAGCCTTTTTAGCCCAAACTGAGAAGGAATGGGGGACAGGGATGGGGATGGGGATGGGCATCACCACCACCCCCAGCAGCGAGCTTTTGGAATTTGCAGAATTTGCAACTGATCTAATTCCTTGTGCTGCTGCTGAGTTTCAAGGGCAACAGGATTCTGAGAAGCAGACTAGTGTACCACAGACCACCATGGACGGAGTGGGAGTGGGAGTCAACAAGTAATACGTGAATAGGTCATGTTCCACTTGCCAGCAGCAGCAATACTCCTGGTCCTAGTTGCAGTGCTGATTATAAGGCAGTTGCAGCAACAGCAGCAACATCATCCTCTGCCACAGCCAGTAAAGGGGAATTTGGAGGACAAGAAGAAGGAGGCAATTCTTCAACACCTTTTCCCTCCCAGCTGAAGTCATGGGTGTGGGACTATTTTTCTCTTGGGGTAGGTACAGTGCAGTCATCAACAATGACACTGTGCACACTTTGTGACAAGTCAGTGAAAAGGGGGAAAGTAGAGAACACACCATGTCAAAACAGTTCTGATAACACACATGAAACATAGACACCATGACATTTATGTGAAACATATTAAAGCCAAACACCCACCACAGAAATTGCTCTCCAGAAAGGCAACAAGAGGTGAGGCGGAGATCAAAGAGGAAGAAGAATAGAGAAAAACAGGCAGAGGCTGGAAGTTTGATGATGAATGAAACAACTAGTTCGCCATTACCTTCTTCCTCTAGGGTAACTACAACTTCTGCCAATCCACCTTGTTAATCATTACCTCCCCTAACAAATGATAGCCACTTTGTAGATGTTAGGATGTGGCACTTCGTGTCCACCCATTGCACACTGTTTGGTGCACTGACCACACATGGCAGTGTGGTGGATGTGAATTGCAAACAGGGCATCAAGCAGCATCTGAGGATATTCCATTCCACAGAATATACTAAGCTGGTGGTAGGGAAGGTTCATCATTACTATTAAACTGTCAGCAAGTTGTCATGTGTCCTTAGTGGGTTGTGAACAAGGGGTATGCTGACAGCAGCAGTACTTGGTATCTGGTGGGGGGGATTTCACATTGGGGACCCTAAGGGCTCGATTTAAAGGCAGCCGTTAGTAAAAAAAATCACTAACGGGTACGTTAAGTGTCATGTAGAAATTCAAAGATCCGTCTAAAGAACAGCTAACGGCAGTTTCACAATCCTTACGGCCGATACACTTACGTGCATTCAGACGCATGGAACAACATACCCCAGAGCTATTCAAAGGCTTGCGGTACTGGTAACGGCTGAAAAAAAGACACACCTAACGGCTAAAAGTTAAGACCCACTTTTAATAGCCGTTAGGCACTTAACGGGCAAAACAAAACACCCGTTACATAGGAAAATACCCAAAATGCTTACCGCACAACCATGTAAATGGAAAAATTAACCCGTGCAATGCTAAAACAACACAAAAACATGGACACACAACACAAATCACTCCACACACAACAAGCAACACCACAGGGACAATGACACACAAAAAAACAACACAACATGGCACGGAACAATGGGGGTTATCACACAAAGCGGACACCTGCAAATATAAGCTCACCTGGGCAACATCAACACGCGACCTGCACCCCACAACTGCACACACATAACGAGCACAACACACCACATCTTATAACACACACACACCTGCAAACACTTACCTGGGCAAAAACAACTCTCCATTGGTCAGCACTCACCTCATCACCACACTTACACAACGCCCTATCAAGTATTTAAAGGGACAACTCAACACACTCACTTGTGGCTTGTTTTCCACTCAGGGAGGGAGAGAGAGAGAGAGATAGAGAGAGAGATAGAGAGAGAGATAGAGAGAGAGAGAGAGACAGATAGAGAGAGCAAACAGTATGTTGGGTTACATATTGTTGCAAAGACTGTGGAGAAGGCGTGCAAGGGAGAGAGCTAGGGAACATCAGCAACCTCCAGGCACACCTGATCAACAGCCTTCACCTGTTGCAAGTGAGGAGGCTCTGGCTCAGCAGCCACACAGGAGTCCATCCCCACCTGGAGGGCAGAGGACGTATAGACGACCACCAAGGCCCAGGTATACCGCCCAAGGGTCACCCTCTTTGGAATGACTGATGATGAGGTCATTGATCGCTACAGGTTGAGGCCTGACAGCATCATTGCCTTGTATGAGGTCATCAAGGAGCAGGTGGATCCCATCTACATCCACAACCATGCCCTAACTGGCCTGCAGAAACTACTGTGTGCCATACACTTCATGGCAAGTGGGGCCTTCCAGTCCACTGAGGGTTATGCATCTGGCACGTCACAGGCCACATTCACCAGGGTGCTGGCACAGGTCCTGCCAGCCCTCAAAGGCAAGGCCAGTACGTATATACATTTTCCCACCACCGACATGGACTGGATACACATCAAGCAGGCCTTTTACACCAGGGGAGGCATGCCCAGGGTCATGGGTGCTATAGATTGCACCCATGTCCGTATTAAGGCCCCAGCACGTGACACACAGCTATTCATCAACAGGAAGAACTTCCACTCCATCAACGTGCAGATGGTGTGTGACAGCAACATGAGGATAATGAATGTCTGTGCAAAATATCCTGGCAGCTCACATGATGCATACATTCTACAAAACTCCTCAGTCCACAGAGATTTTGAGAATGGAACCTTTACAGGGGGATGGCTTGTGGGTGAGTTCACAAAACAAAATCACACCACATACACAGGCGTACACACCACGCTGCTCAGCATGCACCTGACCCACAGCTACTACGTCCACCACACAAAACATCATTCACACAACATGTGCTCCCTGTCTCACCATGTCACTCACACTACACTGGTGATGCTGGCTATGGATGCAAGTCCTGGCTACTGACCCCTCTGGCCAATCCCCAAACACATGCCCAGGAAAGGTACAACCAGGCTCATGCCAGAACGAGGAATGCTATTGAGCGGACATTTGGGCTCCTCAAGTCAAGATTTCGATGTCTGGATCACTCTGGGGGAGCACTGCAGTATGCACCTGCTAAGGTGTGTGACATCATTGTGGCGTGCACAATACTGCACAACATCGCAGTGGACACCAGGCTGCTGGATCACATCCCGGACCCCCCATACATGAAGTGGCCATGGACATCGGACATGTGGAGGAGACCATGAGAGGGGCACAGATCAGAGACAGGCTCATCACGGAACACTTCACCTGTGAGTATAACACATGCATGCAAACAATCCATGCAAGTCCCCCAGCAGTCCTGTGACACTAACCACACTGCACATTTTGTTATGTCTCACCCCACAGGAACAGTGACACAACACTGCACTGGCAGTGGACGTGGCAAATTGTGTATGTGGATTCAAAAACCATCCTCCATTCCACTCTCCACGTTGACATACAGACCCCAAGGATATCACGCACACCCCCAGGAGAAACAAGGTACAACATATAACCCATGTTCATCACCTTACACAGCTTGATTGACAGCAACTAACTGGATATGCCATGATTATAGCCTGAACAACCATGCTAGCCCAGTAGCGAAAGAGTATTATCTAATGCTATGCATTGGATAACACTCAGGCACATCAGGGGTTAAAGGGACATTGGACTCAATATGGGACCTGTACTATGCTAGAGCTGAGAAGAGCAGCAGAGGGGTGAATGTACAGTGGTATTGTCACACAATGTAGAGGTCATGAGACGTAGATCAGATTACCAGGGACTCCATGCTGACCTGTGAGTGTGCAGATATATGTGCCCCCGACATGAATACACACATCAACAAATATGTCCTAACAGTTCCATGGAACAAATGACATTGGGTTGCCACTGTCACTTTCACAGTGGCAGCACAATGTCATTACTTCCATGGAGCTCTCAGAACACTTGTTAATGTGTGTATACATGTCAGGGGCACATATCCATAGGGCTGGTCCACATGTCCTTAGTTCCCCACAGAATTGGTTACAGATGAGTACACAACACATTGTCAAGCAATGGTTTGTGCACTCACCTGTAACTGTGAAAATTGAGGGGATTAAAAATACTAAATTGTTGTTGCTTGATGATCAGTTCAGGTCTACTGCTCCAAATCCTGTCCTCTTGTCCCACAGGCATCCGTAACATGATCCATCCTTGAACTGAAGATCTTCCATGTGACTGGATTGATGTCTTGACAACACCTTCATGAAGATCACCTCTTGCTGTTCATGGTGATGTTGTTGGTGATGCAATGTTTGACCTGAGGTTCACACAAACCTCTACTGGAACATTCTCATACAGACACAGAAAACACTAATTCTTGAGTGTTATAACCTGTACAGTTAGTATGCTCAGCTACAGAGTTGTCAAACCTTCTGGACAACACATGAGCAGGGCAGCAGTGTTACTGAAGTAGTACGATTTAGTTTCAAAGTACATTTAGTGTTCTCATACAGGTGTTAAATGCATATAGACAATACACACAGAAAACACATGTACATTCTAATGTACTTTGAGACACAATACAGATGAACCATCACCATTCTATCTGTGTCTGTAGGAGGATATATTTGAGAAAACATTTGTCAATGCGTAACCACACTCAGGATAGAGTATCCCCCATACATGGAAAGGCATAACCCACATCACAGGAGTCCACCACTTGTTTGCCAGTGAGTGTGATGTATCCATGCAAACAGATGATGGTGGCAGTGATGCACCAATGTGTTGTGGGAGTGATAAAGAGGTGATACAGGGGACATGCTTCCACAGTGAATACCTGTCCACAGTATCTGTATTGCTCAGTATAATCCATGTTCTGAGATTTTGCTCCACTTTGACATATCTCAGTACATGGGCTATATAAACGAACAAACGGACTAAGTGGACATGTGTTATCACTGGTGAAGTCTGTTTCACCCTTAGGGAAACAGCAACTCAACTTACTGGAGACCCCAATGCTCACCCCAGGATATCAATGTGTGTGCTACACATTGAAATCCTAGGTTAAAAACATTGGCTTCCCCAGTAAGTCAGTTGCACAATGAGTGTGTGAATCCAAGACAATATGGATACATGTCCCATTTATCTGTCCTGCTTGTAATGTCCCTGCTAAGTCACAGAGCTGTTTGTCTGGTTATCCCATTAACCCACTGAGTGCAAGAGTGGTCCCCAACGCATTTCTTTGTAATGCGTTTCCTACCACTCTGGCACTCAAAGGGTTAAACACAACATATGATGTAGACGAATGTTCAATGTTGTACCATTTGTTGTGCTAAGGGGTATGTTTTGTTGTTCAAATTCAACAAACAACATCGCCATATAACACAATGGTGTTATAGGGCTCCAGGGATGTATTTCCAGTTGAATTTGTATAACGATGTGTGTGTGTGTGAACCTATGTTGTAGCATCCCACAAACATTTCACCCAGGCAGAGGTTGTGTTCACTGCATTGTATGGCAATGCATTGGAGACAACCCTGCCACCCAATCCATAACTGAAGACACAACAGATCAGACTGGAATACAAAAAAAAATGGTTTCTTTATTGAGGGGAAACTTAACAGGTTGGACCTTTCATTTTTTCCTTTTTGGGTGGGGGGCCTTAGCCTGGGTGCCAGAGGTGGATGCCCTTGTTGATCTCCTGGTAACCCTCTGCCCCCTAGGTGTTGCTTCAGGGGTAACACTGGAGGGGGTGGTGGTTGCAGTAGACCCCTCGGTGGAATGCAAGTTCTCCCTCTCCATCCTCAGGTTCTCTCTGCGGTTGATCTCCCTTAACTCCACAAGTACCTGTGTCAACATGTCCATGAGACCAGTCCTGAGCTGGTGGAGTAGTGTGTTCCCCCTGGCCACCTCCGACTCCAGGGCTTGGATTCTGGTCTCCAATTGGGCAATGTTCCTCCTGGATTGCCTCCTGCTCCTGGTGATGTTGCTGTCTGTACTTCTGCTCGACCGGAGTAGTCTTCTCTGAAGGGCCATACACTCCGCCTCCATCCCTGTGAGGCGTGTGGTGCTGGAGGTGGATGTGCCCGGTGTCCCTGGTGATGCTGTTTCCTCTGCTGCTGAGGGTGCTGTTTCCTCTGCTGATGAGGGTGCTGTTTCCTTTCCTCTGCTGCTGAGGGTGCTGTTTCCTCCTCTGCTGCTGCTGTGGGTGCTGTTTCCTCCTCTGCTGCTGTTGAGGGTGCTCTTTCCTCCTCTGCTGCTGTTGGGGGTGCTGTGGCTGCTGTTAGAGTGGCTGGTGCAGATGATGGGCATATGCCCACCACATCAAGTGATCCTGAGCTGCCCAATGATGTGTGTGCTGGTGGAGGTGTCAAAATGTCCCTGGGTAGGGGGCGCTGGGGCTCACCAATCAGGCCCAGGTGTGGGTAGTCCAGTGGCCAAGGGTCATATGGTGGCCACTGATAGGTGCTGGGACCCCACCTCGGATCATACATTTGGGCATGTTGTGGAGCCATCCAGGAGGGTGGGTTGATCTGTGAAGAATATGGCCCATATTGGGTGGTGGCCACTGTCCTTGGCAGCCATTGCCTCCCTGGCGGTGGTGGTGCTGCTGATGGAGGGTAGGAGCTGGTGGAGGTGGATGGATATGTCCACCTCTCCCCCTGTGGCATCCAGCCACTGTACTGGGGAGGTGCAGCTTGAAAGGGTGGTGCAGCCTGTGGTGGTCCAGCTTGAAGGAGTAGTGCAGCCTGTGGTGGTCCAGCTTGAAGGGGTGGTTCAGCCTTTGGTGGTCCAGCTTGAAGGGGTGGTGCAGCCTGTGGTGGTCCAGCTTGAAGGGGTGCAGTAGGTGGTGGTGGTGCAGCCTGTGTTGGAGAGGATGGTGATGGTGGGTAAGGTGACCACCGGCTGGTCCCCTCCTCTGTGTACTCCTCACTGGGGGGTGACATAGCCTCCTCCACTGTCTCCTGCTGGGCTTGAGAGCCGTAAGCTGTGTGGAGGAAGAAGATGTTGTGATTAGTGACCTTAGCCATATGTTTGTGAAGACTGTTATACTTTGATATGTGTTGAAGAAAAATATATGTGTTTGGGTTAATCCCCCGGGTAAACAAGGGTACTCCCACTGCTGAAAGGTGTTGTTTGAGTTATTACGGGTGAAGGTTTCATTTTGAGGTGCAATATCACAGTGTCCAGAAATAGTACAGTGGGGCTGTTGTAACACCCTCCCATGTAGATATCTGGTCCCTGTACCAGAGCTGTCCATATGATTGTGTAGTAACAGCACCACTGTACAATTTCAGGCCACTGGGATATTGCCCCTGACATATCCATGTCTGAGCTGTGATACCTTTTTAATCAACACACCTTTCAGCAGTAGGAATACCATTGTTTAACTGGGGGGGGGGGGAATCCAGCAACATATATTTGTCTTCACAACTTGTAGAGATGGCTATCCCTCCAGGGGGATGGCAAAGGTTAAGTCCACCTTGATGTCAGATTGTAGACATTGTGAGAACAGATGTTGTTCGCTGTTAGTCGTATCCCTCCTACTCTCATGGTTATTCAGATATTGCTCTATGTGACAAATGGAGATTTCAGGTATTTATCTCGATATGTTGCGACTTTGGCTCTGCTGAAGAACCTCCGTGTGGTCAAATGATGGATATCTCCACCTGTCACATAGAGCAATATCTGTATAACCATGAGTGTTGGAGGGATGGGACTTAGATGGAGACACATCTTTTAACGATGGCAATGATATGACATCATGATGACATTACCCATTGCTATCCCATTACAGTCACACACAAGTAGAAATGGTCATATATGTATGTGGATATGTACCCTTCATATGGATACAGTAATATCCTTCCAAGATGTGATGCCAGAGAGCAGTTCATTAGGTGTGATTGCCTTACTGGCTATATATGTGCACCCATCCAACAAGACATTGTATTGATATGATGGATATGAACATACCTCGTATATCCCATCTACGTAGAGTGTGATATACTATGTATGTGTATTGGGATGGTAGCAATGTAGGTTGATTTGTGATGGGTGAACATATCTCGCCAGTAAGGCAATCACATCTAGTGAACTGATCTCTGTGTTCACATAGTGTTGGAACATATTTAGTAACATTTGTATCCTAAGGGCAACAATCCAGCCAGTAGTGAGGGATATCTTTGATTGAGGCCTGTTTTTTTCTCTGTGTATGAGCCCATCCATCCTCCTGTGTGAGGCAACTGTACTCAATCCTAGATATCCATCAGTCATGGCCTGTTGGTGACCAAGGTACAATGTTTGCTATTTGGCATCAGCACCACTGTGGATCCATGTGGGAATCAGATATGGGATATGTAATTTCAAGTCAGAGTAAATGATTGCAGCCACAACACCAATGCCTACTTTTTCCAGCTTGAATTCTGTGACATAGTTTTCGGCCTGTGTGTTGCACATTCAAGCATTTATTCTGTGGGACACTGTGATGTGTGACCTGATGCCCCCTTTTTGTGATTCAGTAAGCGGTGATGTAGAACTGATGAAGTGAACATGATGGTGACTTCTCCAGTGATC
Organism: Rhinophrynus dorsalis; assembly: GCA_037306005.1. Classification (NCBI taxonomy): domain Eukaryota; kingdom Metazoa; phylum Chordata; class Amphibia; order Anura; family Rhinophrynidae; genus Rhinophrynus; species Rhinophrynus dorsalis. The sequence goes on from CM074719.1 coordinate 379,628,757, forward strand.
TCCTTTCCCCATTTCCAGTGTTTTCCATGGAGTCTGTACAAAGGGACCCTATGAACTTGATTCTTGTTTTGGCATATTCTCCATGGACTACCACTGTTATTAGTGAAGTGAGGGTGTGTGAGGGTTACTTTGTGTCCACCATCTCTTTGTCACCTCTTAGTGAATGTCCCCTGTGTAGCATGTGATCGTTGGCCTATTGACTTGTTTGTTGTCTGGTTAACCCCTTGAGTACCAGAGGGGTTGCCAATGCATTGCTGATTGATGCATTGATAATCCCTCTAGCACTCAAGGGGTTAGGGTGGGGGTGGGGACATGGGTGACATTGTGTGTGAACAGTGATGATCTATGACAGTCGACATTTTGAACATGACGGCTTGTGTATTGTGTGTAATGAGCACAGCAACAGGAGGGTTCAAATAGGACTTTGACAGGTTTGTCCCAAGTTGGACCTTGCCATTTGTCCTGGTGTTGTGTTCTTTTTTTAACCCTCAGGGTGCTGTGTTGGTGCAGTTGTATGGCTGAGTGATGGACATGTGTTGAGGTATGACTGTGTGTGTGCAGCTGGTGTTGGTTGCTGTAGTGTGTTGTTCTGTAGTGTTGCACTTACCGGTAGTGTGGAGGCTCCTCTCATCCCCAGTGTCAGTTCCTCCAACGACCCCCTCGATCATGGTTGGGGACATGTTCTGCCACACCATCTCCTCCCAGCCGCAGAATGTGATGGGCTCAGATGGGCCACCTCCGGTGCCTCAGGCTTGCTTGGCCATGTCAGACATCTTGTTCTTGACCACCCTCCGGCAGTCACCCCATCTCTTCTTCACAGACTCCACATCCCACCTGTATGTAGCCACCACGTTCACCCGGCTGCAGATCTGGTACCAGGCTGCCTTCCTCCTTGCTGACAGACCATGGACCTTTGCCGTAGGGTGGAGAACACTCTGCCTGTCCAGGACAGCTTCCACGAGAGCCGTGTTCTCCTCCTCAGTATATCTCGGATCCCTGATCCTGCCCTCATCAGCTCCGGCATGGGAGGATTCAGAGCCGGAGTGCCCTGCCTGGTCTGACCCTGACTGTGTGGGGTGCTCCCCAGCAACTACCCCTCGTCCCACTGCAGGTTCTGTCCCTGTCCTGCGTGTGCCTGCTCTTGTTGGCCGGGTCCGGCTCTGCCCTGTGGATCTCCCTCTCCCACCACTGCTCTGCTGAGGAATACCCTCCTGACCTTCCTCCTCCTCCACTACTCTCCCCATCCCTCTCTCCTGTCCTCCTCTCCTTGCCATCATTCACCCACTCACACCCAGGCACTCCCACAGGCCCTCACAGACACACTCGATCCACTCACTCTCTGTCACACACTTTCACTCACAGATTCACACTGTCAAAATAAAAAGTAAAATGTGTAAGGTGTTATAAAATAAAAGGACTATGTGTATGTATGTGTATGTGTTTGTGTTTGTATGTGTGTATGTAATATGTGCAAAGGTGTGCTATGTGTCATATTATGTGCAATGCTCTCCTCTCTCCAAACTCCTGTACCTCCAATGTATGCTCCTGTCTCCCTCTCTCTAATCACTATCCTCCGCTCCTGGGTCCTGATATCTGGCTCTGAAGAACTCGATAACAGACAGTGTGTGACGGTTATTTTTGGGTTTATATAGGTGTATTTGAAGTTATTTGATACATTGGGGCTTTGTGATTGGCTGTGTGTTTGAATTTGTTTTTGCATCAATCATGGTTGCTAGACAACAGCAGCCGTTATGTTACATGTTGTTTTGAGCGCTGTTATTGTGTGATTTGGCCGCCCGTTGTGCATTAACATGAGCGACAACGGCTTTTGTGTTACGTGTTTTGTGTGTGCCTACGCTCGATAGCTATTCTCGTAGAGTACCTATTGAATCTGCCGTAACTCCTGTATGCGAGCGATGTGCCTTTTCACTTAGCGGCTGGTTTAACGGGAGCCTTTAAATCTAGCCCTAAGTGTCATGGTGTTTGGAAAGAGATGTGCCTGGTGTTTCATGTGAGTACAGATGTACCCATTGTTCCACTTCCCAGTTCTTCCCTTATTTACACTGTGCACATTGCAGTTGATGATTTTAGAGGCACAGTTTCTGTTCTCAAGGTGTCAGGCCTATGGCCATTTTGAATTATTTTTTCTTTCATGTGTCTATGCTGGTTTTGTTGCTCTTGTCTTGTTTTTCTCCATGTGCACAATATATGACTATTTCCAGCTTCGGCGATGGGATCAGCTTCTGGTTCCTTCGGCACAAAGTAGAACGTATTCTATAAACATTTATTGTATAATATAGAAACTATTATTTTGATGCTGATCTCATTTTAAGACCAGTAAGTACTCTCTTTTTTATTTATAGTCACAAGCATTTCTCTACCACACTTTTTCATACTGTATGACTATGTTAAAGTTGTCACACTGAACTTAGAAGTAAGAATTAATAAATTAAATGCTATTCCAACTTATGCTTTTTGGTAGAGGTATACATTTTGGTGTTAGACATTGCCATTATCCCTTCTCTTTTTTCACTATGCATTCCTCTATTTTATGACATAGTTTGCTATTCTAAAATCTTCCCATTCTGAATATCTGAAGTTTATATGTTATTACATTAATGTATGGACAACCCATTTTATTTTACAGATGGTGGTCAGCTTTGTATTTTGGAACCCAGTGGGTTGATCTCAGAGTTGGCACATGTTGCTCAAAAACGAGATACTCATTTTGACTATATGTATTAAATTCTGTAAATACAGTATGTTTTGTTCATATTTACAATTGCTTGAACAATACATATTTTATCAACATTCATTCATTAAAATACTAAGGTTTTAATTTTCTTTCCTTAGATGACAAGGACTTTGATGCATTCGTTTCATATGCAAAGCAGGACTCCGGATTTGATGAAGAGATTTGTGAACATAGTTTTGATGAAGAGAGATTTGCAACACAATTCCTACCAAGTGTGCTAGAGGATAAATATAATTACAAACTTTGCCTCCTTGACAGGGATATTCTTCCAGGAGGAGGTGAGTCAATCAGCTGTGATCTAATAAAGATAATTAAAACCTGTGTATGGATGCTCATATTAATACAGTAAAATTATAAATTATTTTAATTAAACTTGCTAAACAATACTTCAGAAGTTCACATATGAGCACTTTCAGTTTACTGAAGGCCAAGGATACTGCTAGGTTGCCTAAAGTCCAGGTCAAATCAAAGTATTATTAGTACATTCATCGGCCATATTTCCCATTGCTTTAAGGGAAAATGGAGCACATACCTTAAGCAGAAAACAATGCATAATGTTTTAATCATAAGACCTGGGGCTTTACCTCCCAAAAAGAGTGCCTAGCAATGTCCCTTTTGAAAATAAACATGTTGTTTACATACCAGCAATCATTGTATGATTATTTTTGCTTCAATGGGATATGATTTAGTGAAAACCCACACTATAAACACATGTAATGCAGGACATAGAAACAGCTATTTACCTCAAACATAAACACTTATATATTGCACAGTATATATATATATATATATATACACACATACTACAGTACACACACAGACTCATAAGCAGTATATACTCTGCATCATGGTTGTGCAAACTGTGGTGTGGCCTTGGCCAGAGGGCCCTCAAAGGACATGTACCTCACTTTTTGGGAGTGGGGTACAACCATTCTTCTATGACCTGCTCTAGTTTATTAAAACAAATATGGCTTTGTTGGACTGTCTCTCAATACTCTGCATGCAAGGTGGTGTGCCAATGGTATGGGCTATCCTGCAGCTGCTGCTTCTTATAGATACTGGAGTGAACAGCCAACCTATAGTGATGCAAGATGTCTTATCTTAGAGTATGAAGAGAAACCCAACAAAGCCCATGTGGAATGTTTGGCTAGAATTCCTGAAGTGCTGACTCTCTCAATCAAGGGGATATCTCCAGTTGCAATACCGGGGTCATTTCAATACCACAGGATATGCCATTCCCAGAAGGGACTGACTCTGGACTATCCCCATTCAGGGCCTAGCAGATCGATTTGCAGGGGTGAAGTTTGCAAAAGATTAAGAGGACATGGAGGAGGAAAATCAAGCAGACCCTCACTTAATATCTTGTAGGGCACTGCTCCAGTCTCAAAGGTCTAAATTATCCGCTGACAATGATATAAGCATCATCCATTTCTAATTTTCAATTTTAGCTAGCCTAATTGTTAGCCGATTCTGTTACATTCTTTGTATTTTTTTTAATGTACCCTTTTGATTCAGGCATCATATTTAATGCACCATTTTGATGTTTGCCAACTTGAGGGTGACATTTCAAACCTGGAGGGGCTTTAAGAGTGACTTTGCTATTTTGAGTCAGTGGTGGGAAGTGAGCAAATGCTCTTAAGACTTCTGTGTCAGGAGTATGCTCCGGGCATGAGCAGGCAGCACAGTGCCAAGATTCAGGAACTCTGGGACAACTGATCTCTAGCAAAAACTGGCTGACTTTGGAGACCAAGCTTTGAAGTGCAAATATGTAGAGAAGAACAAGGTTCTTTGGGACCTGGAATGGTTCCAGGTTTAGTGGGGCTTGGTGCAGAGCTATTTAAGGTTCCTTTGGGAGATAACTCATGGTGTATGCCTCTTCTATAGACTGGAGATGAAGGGGGGATACCTTTAGACACATCACATGCTTCCTTGCTGAGGATGGTAACCCTCTTATGGATTTGGAGAACATTTGGAATAGGGCCTGGATCTTGCATTCAAACCTGTAATTTCAGAATCACATAACTCCAGAAATTTGCAAAGAGTTGTGAGATAGGCTTCCAACAGTGAGTGAGGGCAAGATAGAGGTGCTGTTTCAGCTTTTCACAGCTTTTTCAGGCTCTCAGTCTAATGCTTCATGTCAAATGTCCCGGGTTAACAGGTTGATAGCGGAGATCTTCCAGTTCTTCTGTGAGGCTCTGGGACCTGACGTACAACTGGTTCTATTACAATTCTGAAGCATCTTTAATAATATCTCTCTGGTACAGAATTCTGCATTATGCCCTCAGGACTGCCTATCACTCACATTTCTTTTAAAAGATAAGGAGAAGGCTACCTTAAAGGGATAGTAATACTTCGTTTTAACTTTATTCTATTTTGTAGGCATTAAAAAAACATGAATAATGATATGTCTTATCTCTCAAACCTTTATGGTTTAAGAGATATTCACAAACAAAGTACCCCCCCCCCTGTTCAACCAGATCAGAAGGGAGGTGCCCAGGTAGACTGCAGAGAGGGACAATCTTCAATTAAGATAAGGGAAAAAGCTGAAAAACTTGTCAAGGGGGGGAAGGGCTTTCATTGTTTTCATACAAAGAAAATTGTCCCCTTCTGTTATCTGTCTGGTCATACAACCAGATCCACATCTGAGAAGAAATGGCTTACACTGGGAGATGAGAGATGACACTGGGGGCAATATGTTTTTTTTTTACTAGGGCTTTAATATAGGGATTTGTAATCCTGAAGTATTATTATCCCTTTAAAGGGATAGTAATACTTCGTTTTAACTTTATTTTATTTTGTAGGCATTAAAAAAACATGAAGAATGATATAAGTCTTATCTCTCAAACCTTTATGGTTTAAGAGATATTCACAAACAAAGTATCCCCTCCCTGTTCAACCAGATCAGAAGGAAGGTGCCCAGGTAGACTGCAGAGAGGGACAATCTTCAATTAAGATAATGGAAAAAGCTGAAAAACTTGTCAAGGGGGGAAGGGCTTTCATTGTTTTCATACAAAGAAAATTGTCCCCTTCTGTTATCTGTCTTGTCATACAACCTGATCCACATCTGAGAAGAGATGGCTTACACTAGGAAAAAGGGGCGGGGAGGGGAACTTTGCTTGTGAATATCTCCTAAACCATAAAGGATTGAGAGATAAGACTTATATCATTCTTCATGTTTTTTTAATGGCTACAAAATAAAATAAAGTTAAAACGAAGTATTACTATCCCTTTAAGATGTATTCCCCTGCAGTTTGTTTAATTAAGATCAATTAGTCCTTGACTGGACCCCTGCTATTTGGATGAAGAGTACAGCCAGAGTGCCCCTTGTCTGGGCAACTCTATGTACCTGACCACAAGCCTTTCTATTGAGGAAAATGCTAACATGGCTGGCACTGAATAGGGATGGGCAAAAGTTTTTGCCTAAAAAGAGAAACAGGAGAAAAATGGCACTTTTCACTGTGGGAAATATTTTGTGAAAAGTGCATTTTTTTAGCTTTTTTTCACCTAGCTCATTGCATTGAAATCAATGGAAAGAAAGAATTGCTCCCAACCACACAATAAGTTTCCTTTCTTTTCCCGCAGGAATATAAAATGGTGTCAGGTTCTCACAGCATGCCATTCTTTGTTCATGAAAGCAGCAGATGTTTGAGCTAGAGAAGACAAGTGAATAAAGTGTAGCTGAAGCTTAATTTACGGATGAGGAAACCTGTTCTCTGTATTAGGGGAGTCTGGGGGACTCTGGGGGACAGGAAGGATGAAAGGACCAGAAATACCCCAAAATTCAGTGTGACTGACTGGGGAGACACAGGCATCCGTATTCCACTTTTCTTCCTCATCTGGCTGTTATCTGTGTTGTATGGGAATCTGGGGGTGTAAGAAGGCAGGAAAGGAGTTTTACTCCAAAATACTATCGATAAATGGCAGCGGTGTGGCTTGCAACACTGACACCAGTGGTCAGGAATAGAAGGTAACACAGACAACCACATTCATCTTTGTCCCCATGTGATGGAGGACCTGGCATGATATCTCCATTGTGCCTTGTCTTTGAAATGGAACTCAAGCAGCATTCTGGTTACAACTCCAGTATTAGTATTATTTGTACGGGTAAGGCTGGGCAGTGTTTCACCATGTGTTGTGTAGAATGAAGAAATGCAGTGTGGTAAGAGAAGTATTTTGGTGTACTGTCAGTGTTTGAGTTTAGTGCTGCTGGCTCATAATTTGTGTTAGAGGTAAGTTAAAGTTGTGGAAATACAATAGATACAGAACCAGTGTCGTAGTGTAGCGCTGCTACTCCTTGATGCACAGTGTTAGCATCATTATCTGTGATGTCTCCAGTAATGCCATTGATGAGGGGCAAGTCTAAGTAATTGATATTATTTATCAATACATTTTTTATTCAAGGTCAGGGTAATACAATATCATGTCATTGTACAGCAATAGTGATACACCAGACATAACACAAGAAAAGTATACATAACACAAATCATGCAAACATTATAATACGTCGAGATTGAATCCCAATAATATGTAAAGGATCCAGTTTACAAGAAGATCTCTCAATTTGTATCTATAATTTATAGCTATAGTTATGTTTCCAGTCTAGGGTAGGTGCAAGGTGATAATGACGAAGGTCGGGGAATCCCAATGCCCCCAATAACTTATGTCTGGTCAAAGTATAGGTATTAACCCTGGGTTTTTTCCCTCTCCAAATAAAGGAGAGTAGCATTCATGAAGCGTTAACAAAGAAAGCATTAGGAACATGTATAGGAAGAGTTTGGAAAAGATAGAGTAAACGTGGTAGAATGCACACTTTCACTTCGTGAATCCTTCCTATCCATGATATATATATTTAGATCATTCCACTTGTGTCTTCTTGAATCAATCTAAGTAAAGAGGGGAAAAAGACTAAATATATCTTGTGAATGAGCCAGGATCGAGACACCCAAATAGGGAATAGATGATGTGGACCATTTATAGGTGTGAGACATACTTAGGGAGGTTCGAAGGTTATGGTCCAGATTTATCACTAGGGCTTCTGATTTTTGAATATTTACTTTAAAATCAGATATGAATGAGAATTTATTTAATTCCACCATGAAAGCCGGAAGAGCGAGCTTGGGGACAAGTGTGGATACCAAAACATCATCTTCAAAGATGGAGAGTTTACAAGAGGTGCTCTGTATGGGGATCCCAGGTATGGAGGTGTTGGAGCGAATAAGCTGTGCAAAGGCCTCCATTGTAAGAACAAATAGCGGGGATAATGGGCAACCCTTTTGCATGACATTAGTGATCAGGAATGATTCAGACAATTGCCCATTTCTTTTAATCTTGGCATTTGGGTTAGTGTATAGGGATTTGACATAAGAAAGGAAACTAGTCCCATCCTAAATGAGCGATGCACATGCAACATGAAAGACCAATTAACCCTATTGAAAGCATTGATAGTAAGAAAGACTGCTGGTAGCTTGTGGGTTTCTGGATGGTGTATAATGTTCAATAATTTCCTGGTATTATCTTTAGGTTCCCGTTTAGGGTAAATCCAGCCTGGTCTAAATGAGTCAGTCTAGGAAGTACAAGTTTGAGTCTGTTAGCCAGGACCATTGCATATATTTTCACATCAAGGTATAGTAGAGAGATGGGATGGTAACTGAGCAGAGTAAGTGATCCTTACCCGGTTTCAGTAAGACTGTAATATGTGTCTCTGTTACTCTGGGATCAGACGTAATCTCCTCTGTGAAAGGAGCAAAGGATTTAGTAAGCATAGGAATCAGAGTAGAAGAGAATTGCTTATAGTAAGCTTGGGAAAATCCATCAGGCCCTGGACTCTTTCCCGCTGGTAGAGATTGAATAACTGTTAAAATCTTCTTATCTGATATGGGTAGGTCCAAAGAATCCGCAGTAGCCTTGTCCAAGAGTGTGAAATTTGCATCACGTAAGTATATGTTAGTCGCTTGACCCCGAGTAGGGGAAATCTGATCAGTAATCTTAAGATTATATAGAGAAGAGTAATATGTTTTGAAAGTATCCGCAGTTTCTAAAATGGTGCGTAGAATTTTATTAGAAGGAGATTTGATGGAGGACATAAAATGAGATTGGCTTCTCGCCCTTAATTGCCTAGCTATGAGAGAACTGGGTTTATTGCCATCTTCAAAGTGGGATTGTTTCAGATGCAAAAAGGATTTTTCAATTTTCAAGTGAAGAAGAGAAGTAAGGCTCGATCTAAGTGCCACCATTGCTGTTCCTGCAGCCACTAGTGTTGTACCTGCTGCCAGATGTGCTACCACTAGTGTAGTACCTGCAGCCACCAATACTTTGTCTGCTGCTAGTGTTTCTTGTAGTACTCGGGGGGGAGAAAACAATGCCAAGTGTGACAGCAGGGGACCCTCTCTCACATTGCTCGTCACCTCCTCCAAGCAGAAGTGAGATGTATGGAATAGAGCAGCATCATGTAGGGACTAGTGGTGGTGGTGGTGTTGGAGAAGCTGGGGTGGAAGAGACATTGATGGCCTTTTTATCAGAAACTGAAACGGAATGGGAGACAGGGATGAGGATGGGCATCACCACCACCACTAGAAATCAGCTTTTGGAATTTGCGGAAATTGCATCTGTTCTAATTTCTGCTGCTGCTGAGATGAAAGGGCAGCGGGTGCTTAGGAGCAGGCTAGTGTGCCACAGACTGCTGTGGACAGAATGGGACTGTGGTCAACAAGTAATTCGGGACTAGGACAGGTTCAGCTCGCAAGCAGTTGCAATACTCCTGATCCTAGTTGCAGTGATAAATCTGAGGCAGTAGCAGCAACAATGGCAACATTATCCTCTGCCACAGAAAGTGAAGGGGAATGCGGAGGAGAAGAAGAAAGAGGCCATTCTTCTCTATCTGTTCCTTATCTCTATCCCCTGAAGTCATGGGTGTGGGACTATTTTTCTCTTCTGGCAGGCACAGAGCAGTCATCATCAACAATTGTACAGTGCAAAAATTGTGACAAGTTAGTGAGAAGGGGAAAGGAGGGAATGCACCTTGGCACAAGCTCCCTGATAGCACACATGAAACATAGACACCATGACATTTATGTCAAACATGTTAAAGCCAAACACCCATTACAGAAATCTAGCACTGCTGTTACTGTACCCCCTGACTCTCCAGAAAGGTGGACATCAAAGAGAAGGAAGAATAAAGAAACCCAGACAGACACTGGGAGTTCCATGAAGAGCGAAACAACTAGCTTGCTATCAACATCACCTTCTTCCTCTAGGGTAACAAGAATATCTCCTGTCAATCCACCTCGTTCATCGTTACCTCCTCCGCCAAATGATAGCCACTCTGTTAATGTTAGGATATGGCAGTTCATTTCTACCGATTGCACACTGTGTAGTGCACTGACCACACATGCCAGTGGGGTGGAGGAGAATCGATACCAGATCATCAGGTGGCATCTGAGGAGATTCCATCCCGCAGAATATGCTAGGATTCTGGCAGGTAGGGTTCATCATTACTAGTAAACTGTCAGCAAGTTGTCATGTGTCCTTAGCGTGGTCTGGACAAAGGTACAGTGACAGCGGCAGTACTTGGTTTTGGGTGTCATGGTGTTTGGATCCAATTGTTCCCCCAGATGTTATTTACCACACACTGTGCACATTGCAGCTGCTGATGGAAGCCACAGTTCCTGTTCTCGAGGGAAAAATATATATTCTAATTACAACGCACCCATGATTTTGGAGGAGGGGCAGGTGGAGAAGAATTAATGACCAACTTCTTCTTTTCTCCACATAGACTGGGGGCTACTTATTGTGCTGCTAATGCCTCAGGCGCTTTACTGGAGCCAGTCGTGGCAAGTGGAACTTTTATCATCCATCTTCCATGTTACTGCTATTGTTGATCCCATTCCCTTTCTGCTGCCTATCAACCTGCTGCTTAAACAACTCAGCAGAAGCAGTACAAACAGCAGTTGCAACTCAGGAGGACATTTGACAGTGGCCACTGGCCAACATGACCTGCTGGCATTAGACCAGTATGGCATTTTAATTTTTTTCTCAGGGCTTATGTTTTGAAAAAAAAAAAAATAAAAAAAAACTAGTCCTAAAAAAATAAACAATTTTTGGGGGTTTCTTTCTAACAAGTCCTACAAATCAATGTTTCCTTAGGGCTTGCGCCAAACAAGCTTAAGTCCTACAAATCAATGTTTGTTCAGGGTTTGGGCCTCTAATTTAAGTCTAAGTCCTACAAATACAATCAAACAAATCATACTGTACAAAATACTCTATCAAGTCAAGTATCAGTCCACCCCAGTGGCAACTTATGTCAGGGGGTTCCTGTCTCTATCACTTTACATACAAATGTCTTCTTTTATGTTTTTGATTTATTTTTTTATTAACTGTCCCCCGAATAGCAGTCAAGAAACCCCCCCAAAAAAAATTCTCTGTTCAAATGATTCATTCATTCACCAACACAGGCACCCTCCTCAGACCCCTTTTATACCATGTCTTATGGGTTGTTTTTTAATTTTATTTAGGATTTATTTTTTATTAACTGCCCCCCAATCCCAGTAAACAACCCACCAAAAAGCATCCCCTGTTCAACTGATTCTTTCCCCACACCCCACCAACACAGGCACCCTCATGCCCCTTTTATACTATGCCTTTGGGAAATTAAATAATATTTATTTTATGTTGTGTGTAACTTCAATGTTCCTATTGATTTCAATGGAATGAGCTAGGTGAAAAAAGTGAAAAAAAAGTGGAAAATCTGTACTTATCACAGAAAATTATTCTCCAAGCGGAAAGTGCCATTTTTCACCATTTTCAGTTTGAGGAGGAAATTTTCGCCCCTCCCTAGCCATGGCGACTTAAATGCTAGGTAAAGAAAGAGAGGGAAGGCTACTATGGCGTGATGGTATCAGAGGTCAGGAGTCCCCGGTCCAACCAATGTGGGATGGGGGAGTCCAAAACTATCCAAATTCACTCTTGTAACTGCGGGGTATCACTCTGAATAGTACAGAGGAGGGTAGTAAAAAGGCCTGACTGTCGCAGTGTATATGTAAGAATAGGGGAGTGTAATATTGAAGGGGCCAAATGAAGAAGGAGAGGGCCAGGTGGTGATGTAATATAACATGGAAAACCACTGACTGAATAAAGAGTGAATAAGCAAATATAAAATTTGAGTGAAATACAGATGGTCAGAAAACCGCATAAGATAGTAAAGAATCATTACTGTCCCTTAAGACTCTAGAAGTCCATAAAAGCATCAACTATGAAAATGGTGGGTTGATGTTAGGATTTATCAAGGAAAGTGGAATAGCATAAAGCCATTAATACAAGGAGAAAATGTCATAAACAATAAAGACAATACTTATAGTTCAATAACCGTAAAGGTGGCACTGGTCTTTATCGTAGCCTAGACGGGTAGTGTCTTCATATAAAGCAACCTGTTGGACTGGAACAATAGTCCTATAGTGATGAATCAACCTTTGGATTGTCGTGCAACCTTCTGTGCCACCAGAGACGCTGGTGGCAATTTGGGGTTGATGTTGATGTGTCCATGGCATTGGTCCAAGAAATGGAAGGAACAGAGGTGATGAGTAGCGGTGTATCCTCTGGGCTTTAATGCCGAAATGAACAACTTATGGTCGCCATTATATTTCAGAGTATGAGTTACCCCATCCTTGGTGGCTTAAAGTGATAATGGGAATCTGTTGTTGACGGAGAGCTGAAGTTATGGACATAATTCCCGACTCCTTGTCATAGTCAAGGAGGAGAGATCACTATACACTGAGACATTTTGCCTGGCAAAGTGGATTGGTGCCAAATTTCTCATTGCCGCCATCACCATTTCTTTTTTCACAGTGAAATTTCACTATGATATCTCTCGGAGATTCTTGCGGTGCACTTTGTGCTTTAAGTGCTCTGTGAGCTCTGTCCAACAGATTAGTGATGAGCGAGCACCCCAATGCTCGGGTGTTCGGGTGCTCTGACCGAGCACCCCCGGAGGCTCGAGTGCTCGGCCGAGCACCCGAGCCCCATTGAAGTCAATGGGAGGACTCGAGCATTACACCAGGCACCCCCTGCTCTGATGAGGGGAGGGTGCCTGGTCCATAGGAAAAGGGCAGAAAATGATGGAAACACCACAGAAATGGTTCAGGGACAGCATAGGGAGGATGTCTGGATGCATCTTGGACTCCAACATCGCTGCTGGGAATGATCTTTCGCCCGTAGTACGCCATTTTTACAGACTGACCGTAAAACACACAAAAAGGCAGATAAAAACGACTTTAGGCGAAAAATTGTTACCAAACAGTATTTGCTGTATATTTACTTGTATATCATCTGCAAATTCTCCCAAAAATGTCCTCGATTTTTCTGAACTGAGGCCATGATTAAGAGGGAAACGTGCGCAGAGGCAAATTCTCCCAAAAATTTCCTTGATTTTTCTGAACTGAGGCCATGATTAAGAGGGAAACGTGCGCAGAGGCAAATTCTCCCAAAAATTTCCTTGATTTTTCTGAACTGAGGCCATGATTAAGAGGGAAACGTGCGCAGAGGCAAATTCTCCCAAAAATTTCCTTGATTTTTCTGAACTGAGGCCATGATTAAGAGGGAAACGTGCGCAAAGGCAAATTCTCCCAAAAATTTCCTCGATTTTTCTGAACTGAGGCCATGATTAAGAGGGAAACGTGCGCAAAGACAAATTCTCCCAAAAATTTCCTCGATTTTTCTGAACTGGGGCCATGATTAAGAGGGAAACGTGCGCTGAGCCGACCATCCAAAACATTATGGGTGAGGGTCTGCTGCGGAGCTGACCATCCTAAACATTATATGCGAAGGCCCGCTAGTGAGCTGACGCTATAAAACATTATATGAGAGGGCCCGCTAGAGAGCTGACCCAAAAAAACATTATATGAGAAGGCCCGCTGGTGAGCTGACCTATACAAAAATTGTCAAACAGGGCCCGCTGGTGAGCTGGTCCTATATAAAAATTATATCACAGGGCATATGGAAGAGGAGGAGGAGGATGAGAAGATTAAGAGTCAACCATATACCCGTTTTTTGGGTGGAAGGGGTGAATGGGAATACAGAGTATTCCCATCATTGTAAATAACATATATAAAGTCACTTTATGTTCCTCCGGGGCTTTCCTCCAGTGGAGTGGAGAAGTCAGGGGAAATCCAGGCCTTGTTCATTTTTATAAGTGTCAACCTATCAGCATTTTCGGTGGAAAGGCGGATACGCTTATCTGTTATGATGCCACCAGCAGCACTAAATACCCGCTCAGACAGAACGCTGGCGGCAGGGCAGGCCAGCACCTCCAAGGCGTAGAGTGCCAGTTCATACCACGTGTCCAGCTTGGACACCCAGTAGTTGTAAGGCACAGAGGGATCATTGAGGACGCTGACACGGTCTGCTACGTACTCCTTCACCATCTTCCAAAACTTTTCCCTCCTTGTGACACTAGGCTGCGCATCAGGGTGAGGGTGCTGGCGGGGTGTCATGAAGGTGTCCCACGCCTTGGAGAGTGTTGCCCTGCCTTTGTCGGAACTGCTGTGTGCTCCCCTTTTCTCCCCTTCTCTGTTGGCCAAGGTAGCACGTACTCTGCCGCCAGCGTTGTCAGATGGAAAATTTTGGAGCAATTTTTCAACAAGAACCTTCTGGTATTGCACCATTTTGCTTGTCCTCTCCACCGGAGGAATGAGAGATGAGAAATTCTCTTTGTAGCGGGGGTCCAGAAGGGTGAACACCCAGTAATCCGTGTTGTCTAAAATGCGTATAACGCGTGGGTCACGGGAAAGGCAGCCTAACATAAAGTCAGCCATGTGTGCCAGAGTACCAACAGGCAAGATTTCGCTGTCCTCACCAGGAGGATGACTCTCAATCTCCTCATCCTCCTCTTCTGCCCACCCACGCTGAAGAGATGGAACTAAAGTTCCATGGCTACCCTCTGTAGCGGAGGCAACCGTGTCTTCCTCCTCCTCCTCCTCCTCCTCCGCCTCCTCCAATTGTCGCTGAGAAGATGAAGTGAGGGTGCTCTGGCTATCACCTTGTGTAATCTCTTCCTCCCGCATTTCCACCTCTTCCACATGCAAAGCGTCAGTTTTAATTGTGAGCAGCGAGCGTTTCAGTAGACACAGAAGTGGGATGGTTACACTGATAATAGCGTTATCGCCGCTCACCATCTGTGTCGATTCCTCAAAATTGCGTAAAACCTCACAGAGGTCTGACATCCATTCCCACTCCTCACTTCTGATTACAGGAAGTTGAACGGAGAGGCGACGACCGTGTAACAGCTGGTACTCCACTACTGCCCTCTGCTGCTCACAAAGCCGGGACAACATGTGGAAGGTGGAGTTCCAGCGCGTGCTCACGTCACACAGCAGCCGGTGAGCTGGCAATTGTAAGCGCTGCTGCAGCTTCAACAGGCCGGCTGAAGCTGTAGATGACTTACGGAAATGTGCACACACGCGGCGCACCTTGGTCAAGAGATCATGCAAATTGGGGTAGGTTTTTAGAAATCGCTGAACCACTAAATTAAATACATGCGCTAGGCATGGTACGTGTGTGAGTTTGCCGAGCTCCAAAGCCGCCACCAAGTTACGCCCATTATCACACACAACCATGCCTGGTTGCAGGTTGAGTGGCGAGAGCCACTGCTCGGTCTGGTGACTAATCCCCTGCAACAGCTCTGAGGCCGTGTGCTGTTTGTCCCCAAGGCAGATCAGCTTCAGCACGGCCTGTTGACGCTTCCCCACTGCAGTGCTACACTGCTTCCTGCTACCGGCTGATGGGTGAGTGGCGCTGCGCGCAGAGAATTCGGAGGTGGAAACGGAGGAGGAGGAGCCAATAACGTAGGTGCTGGCGGAAACCCTGATGGAGGTAGGGCCCGCAATCCTCGGCGTGGGTAGCACCTGTGCCATCCCAGGGTTCGAGTCGCTCCCAGCCTCCACGACATTCACCCAGTGTGCCGTCAGGGAAATGTGCGTCCCTGGCCACAAGCACTTGTCCATGTGTCAGTCGTTAAGTGGACCTTCCCAGTAACTGCGTTGGTCAGGGCACGGGTGATGTTACGGGACACATGGTGGTGTAATGCGGGGATGGCACACCGGGAAAAGTAGTGGCGGCTGGGGACCGCGTACCGAGGGACAGCTGCTGCCATCAGGCTGCGGAAGGACTCAGTGTCCACAAGCCTAAATGGCAGCATTTCGATGGCCAGTAATTTGGAAAGGTGTGAGGTTAGTGCTATGGCCTGTGGGTGGGTGGCTGGGTATTTTCGCTTGCGCTCAAATGCCTGGGGTAACGACATTTGGACGCTGTGCTGGGACAGGGAAGTGGATGTGGTCGCTGATGGTGCTTCAGATGGTACAGGTGCAGGGCGGGAGGTATGCGGGCCTGCGCCTTCGACAGGCGATTGGCCGGCACCGAAAACAGGGGAAGAGGAGGCAGTGGTGTGGCCTGCAGACACAGATGGGCGATCCAGGCGTTCCTCCCACTTATTACGGTGCTTGGATGCCATGTGTCGGATCATGCTGGTGGTGGTGAGGTTTCTAGTGTTCATGCCTCGGCTCATTCTGGTGTGGCACAGGTTGCAAACTACAATTCTTTTGTCGTCCGCACTTTCCTTAAAAAAACTCCATACCGCGGAACACCTACCCCTTGGCAAGGGAGATTTACGCAAGGGGGTGCTCCGTGGAACATTTGCGGGCCGGTTTGGTGCGGTCCGCCTTCTTTCTGTAGCCACACCACTGCCTCTTCCAGCCTGTTGCGGTGCTGCAGATGGCTCACCCTCAGGACTGCTGTCATCGCTCGGCTCTACACCTTCCCAGGTGGGGTCAGTCACCTCATCGTCCACCAAGTCCTCCTCCACTTCCTCACTCTGATCATCCTCCTCATGTCTTGATCCCACCACATACTCAGTCATTGACAACTGTATATCATCCTCCTCATCAAGGTCTTGAGACAGTAATAGTGGTTGATTTAATGGCAACTGTGTCTCATCATCATCATCATCCACTTCCTTTGACCTTAAATGCCGTTCACCTCTGTCATCTTCTTGTGATTGGGTACCCTCTAGAGGTTGTGAATCAGGGCACAAGATGTCATGTTCCTCTGCAAGCGTGCTTGGAGAGAGGTTCAAATTAAGGATTGGTGATGAGACGAGCTCCTCACTATATCCCAGTGTGGGATCACTTCTTTGACCAGACCGTCTATGGTGGGAGGAAGGATGATCAGAGTGAGGATTATGTTGACCAGACTCTTGGCTACTGAGAGTGGACTTGGTGGAAGACAGGGTGGTGCTTAACCGACTGGAAGCAGTATCAGCTGACATCCAACCGACCACCTGTTCGCAGTGGTCGGACATCGAGAGTGATGTCCTGCGACGCCCTGTAAAATGAGACATGAAGCTAGATATGGTGGATGTCTTTCTGTCTTGTGCTCTGGCACCAGGCGCAGTTTCTACGCGTCCTGACCCGCGCCCTGAACTATCAGGATCACGTCCACTTCCCCGTCCCTTTTTACCCGCCTTCTTCATATTACACGGAATATGTGCTGCAAATCTGCAACTTTGCACAGTACACAGAATTTGCTTCTTAACTGCGGCTACGCACAGTGAATGGAATATGTGACTTTGATATTTTACAGTTTGAAGACTTAACAGAATGTTTTCCTATTCTGAAACTTTGCACAGTAAACAGAATTTGCTTCTTAACTGCGGCGACGCACAGTGAATGGAATATGTGACTTTGATATTTTACAGTTTGAAGACTTAACAGAATGTTTTCCTATTCTGAAACTTTGCACAGTAAACAGAATTTGCTTCTTAACTGCGGCGACGCACAGTGAATGGAATATGTGACTTTGATATTTTACAGTTTGAAGACTTAACAGAATGTTTTCCTATTCTGAAACTTTGCACAGTAAACAGAATTTGCTTCTTAACTGCGGCGACGCACAGTGAATGGAATATGTGACTGATATTTTACAGTTTGAAGACTTAACAGAATGTTTTCCTATTCTGAAACTTTGCACAGTAAACAGAATTTGCTTCTTAACTGCGGCTACGCACAGTGAATGGAATATGTGACTTTGCTATTTTACAGTTTGAAGACTTAACAGAATGTTTTCCTATTCTGAAACTTTGCACAGTAAACAGAATTTGCTTCTTAACTGCGGCGACGCACAGTGAATGGAATATGTGACTTTGATATTTTACAGTTTGAAGACTTAACAGAATGTTTTCCTATTCTGAAACTTTGCACAGTAAACAGAATTTGCTTCTTAACTGCGGCGACGCACAGTGAATGGAATATGTGACTTTGATATTTTACAGTTTGAAGACTTAACAGAATGTTTTCCTATTCTGAAACTTTGCACAGTAAACAGAATTTGCTTCTTAACTGCGGCTACGCACAGTGAATGGAATATGTGACTTTGATATTTTACAGTTTGAAGACTTAACAGAATGTTTTCCTATTCTGAAACTTTGCACAGTAAACAGAATTTGCTTCTTAACTGCGGCGACGCACAGTGAATGGAATATGTGACTTTGATATTTTACAGTTTGAAGACTTAACAGAATGTTTTCCTATTCTGAAACTTTGCACAGTAAACAGAATTTGCTTCTTAACTGCGGCGACGCACAGTGAATGGAATATGTGACTTTGATATTTTACAGTTTGAAGACTTAACAGAATGTTTTCCTATTCTGAAACTTTGTACAGTAAACAGAATTTGCTTCTTAACTGCGGCTACGCACAGTGAATGGAATATGTGACTTTGATATTTTACAGTTTGAAGACTTAACAGAATGTTTTCCTATTCTGAAACTTTGCACAGTAAAC
The DNA here is from genome assembly GCA_037306005.1 of Rhinophrynus dorsalis. Taxonomy (NCBI): domain Eukaryota; kingdom Metazoa; phylum Chordata; class Amphibia; order Anura; family Rhinophrynidae; genus Rhinophrynus; species Rhinophrynus dorsalis. The sequence continues at coordinate 379,647,336 of CM074719.1, forward strand.
AGAATTTGCTTCTTAACTGCGGCGACGCACGGTGAATGGAATATGTGACTTTGATATTTTACAGTTTGAAGACTTAACAGAATGTTTTCCTATTCTGAAACTTTGCACAGTAAACAGAATTTGCTTCTTAACTGCGGCTACGCACAGTGAATGGAATATGTGACTTTGATATTTTACAGTTTGAAGACTTAACAGAATGTTTTCCTATTCTGAAACTTTGCACAGTAAACAGAATTTGCTTCTTAACTGCGGCGACGCACAGTGAATGGAATATGTGACTTTGATATTTTACAGTTTGAAGACTTAACAGAATGTTTTCCTATTCTGAAACTTTGCACAGTAAACAGAATTTGCTTCTTAACTGCGGCGATGCACAGTGAATGGGATATGTGACTTTGATATTTTACAGTTTGAAGACTTAACAGAATGTTTTCCTATTCTGAAACTTTGCACAGTAAACAGAATTTGCTTCTTAACTGCGGCAACGCACAGTGAATGGAATATGTGACTTTGATATTTTACAGTTTGAAGACTTAACAGAATGTTTTCCTATTCTGAAACTTTGCACAGTAAACAGAATTTGCTTCTTAACTGCGGCGACGCACAGTGAATGGAATATGTGACTTTGATATTTTACAGTTTGAAGACTTAACAGAATGTTTTCCTATTCTGAAACTTTGCACAGTAAACAGAATTTGCTTCTTAACTGCGGCGACGCACAGTGAATGGAATATGTGACTTTGATATTTTACAGTTTGAAGACTTAACAGAATGTTTTCCTATTCTGAAACTTTGCACAGTAAACAGAATTTGCTTCTTAACTGCGGCTACGCACAGTGAATGGAATATGTGACTTTGATATTTTACAGTTTGAAGACTTAACAGAATGTTTTCCTATTCTGCAACTTTGCACACTGAACAGAATGTGCTCTAATCTGCAACTTTGCACACTAAACAGAATGTGCTCTAATCTGCAACTTTGCACACTAAACAGAATATATGAAGTTTTTTTTTTTTTCTCTGCCCCCCCACACAAAATAAACTGCTGCCCCCACACACAGTAGTCCTAAAAAGGACTTTTGGGTCTTTTTTTTTTTCACAATTGCTTTTCTTCTCCCTACACTGACTTTCCTTCCTATCCTCATCTCTCCCTGGCTAAGACTGAGCCGAACTCGCTGGTCAGGTGCTATACAGCACCCGATCACGGGTTCTGGCCAGCCAATCAGTGTAATGCCAGCAGCCAACATGGCTGCTGGCATTACACTGATGTCAGAGCCTCCCTGCACGTTTATTGGCTGCGCAGCAGCCGCGAAACGTGCGGGGAGGAGACCCGAACATGGCGGGCGAGCACATGCGGTACTCGTACGAGTACCGCCATGTGCCGAGCAGAGCGATGCTCGAGCCGAACCGAGCTTCGGCTGAGCATGCTCGCTCAACACTACATCAGATAAATCTTCAAATCATGTTCTTTTGTCAGAAAGTGGAAAAGATTCTGTAGGAAAGAGGGTGGTGTGTCTCCATCAATCTCCTCCAAAATCCTCCTTATGCGGAGGTTACACCTCCGATTCCTGTTCTCCAAGTCATCCGGTCTGAGAAGATTATCCATTTGTGTATGTAGGGCAGAAATCTGCATGGTTGCTTCATCTCTGAAGGAAGTCCAGACATCTCGATCCTCCTCAAGTTTCTCCAGTCTGTCGCCCAGATGGGAAATATCTCATTTCAAATCTGTCGGTTCCTCTTTAAGAAAAAGTTTTAAACCCGCTAATAGATGTTGCAGGTCACATTTTGTAGATGGGGTGTCAGGTTTGCCCCAAGAGGTTTCATCGTCCGAGCTGCTACTGACATTCGAGTTGTATCACTCTTCATGTCATGTTGCGTACACCGAGATTGTTTATCCGCCATCTTGGGATCAGGGTTATCCCATTGTGTATCAGCATTTTTCCAAAAAATGATTGAACATTCCATCCTTTTTGGTTTGCTTGTTTCTCAACATATTAGACCAGAGTTGGTATGTGGGCAGCAGTTGTAAAAGGGCTCTCTAATGCCCACTAGTAGCCAAAGTGTCTCCTGAAGTGCTGGAGCTCAGTCATTATGCATCCATTCAGCTAGGCAATTAGACCACGCCCCATAATTGATATTATTTATAAAGTCATATCTGATGTCATCAGCAAAGCACATGGAGGTATGGCATTAGTACTTAGTAATTAACCTGCATGTCCCAACTTTGTGTGTTTGAGTGAGAATTTTATTTAGGATTTAATAAAAAAAAATTGCCATCAACTTAGATTCATATTAATCAAACCAGTGTGCAATATACTGGGGCAAATATAGGAGTACAACAGTGCAGTTCCACTGTTGATATCCACTAACTCTAGTAGGTACACCTCAGGGTAAGAAGTAAAGCGTATGAGCACTGTATAGAATACCACTGTATAGAATACACAATCTCCATCAAGCCCCATCCTCCATCCCCATAACATGAACAGACAAAAGAGGAAAGCTCATGCAATTTCCTCTATGACTTGTTTAGTGCAGAGCCATAAACAAAGTGTATAGCAAAGTAACACAAACTCCCTCAGACAGACCCACTGAGCATAAGATTGACATTGTACATTCATCTGCTTTTTCCTAATAAAATCAAATAAATAAGTATATTGAGGCTGATGTACCAAGAACTAAAGTAATTCTGGGGCAAATGAACTCTACCTTAGGGAACAAACATTTCCCAAACCACAACTGCTTTAAATGGGCATTTGAATGCCTTGAATGCTATTGATATGTCTCCGTCACATTGCTTCACAATGTGTTGGAGTTAGCAACCCCATTTAAATCAATAGGGTCTTTATTTCTCTTCTATGGTGAAGTTGTTTTTGCCCAGAATTATTCTGTACACTAGCCTGCTATTCCTATGATGCATGACATTCACTGAGAGTGATGTACAAAGAAGATTAAAAGTGATTTGGGGTCAAATTATCTGCACCAAAGGGGTAAATTAAAATTCCCATTGATATAAATGCCTTGGAGACCTCTCTAACATTCCATGTGTTATAGGCCTCAGTGAAGTCAATGGAAATTTGGAAATGGTTTATAGTCCTCTATGGTGCCTTTGGCTTGTCCCAGAATGATGCCACTTCTTCTTTGTACATCAGCATGATTGCTTTTTTCAGTTGACTTGAACTTTTTTTTCTTTCCCCCAGCTTATGTTGAAGATATTGTCAACATTATTAAAAGAAGCAGGAGAGCCATTTTTATACTATCTCAGAAATATATCACTGGACCGAGTTTATTTGAATTACAAGCAGCTGTTACCTGCACTTTAGAAGAGGATCCCCTAAAACTGATTCTGATTAAGTTTAAGCCTTTCAAACAGCCAGAGTCCTTGCCTCATATTGTGAAGAAGGCTCTGAATGCACTGCCTATGGTTACATGGAAAGGAAGCTCAGAGACATCTACCTCCTCCCAGGACACCAAGTTTTGGAATAAGGTCCGGTATCACATGCCTGTGAAGAAAAATAAAAGCCATGGTGGATACATTTTTCTTAATAGACTATTAAAAACCAGATATTAATAGGGACCTATCATTATGGTTTTATAATCCTATTTGACATTAAACATGGCCTCAAAGTTTGTCATAAAGGTGCATGTTTATATAAAATACTAAGTTTCAAATATCTACTTTTTTCCTTTGTCCCAACCTGCAAAATACAGACAATAACAAAATGCTTGTGTCTAAGGGACCTTTCACACATGCAATGAAAATGTAGCAGCCCCACCTACCCTTCTGTCTCCTGTGCTTTGTACTCCACTTACTCTTGCTTTCCTCAATAATTTCTATCAAAGAGGAAGTGGTGGCTGGCCAGCCCACTTGATCACCAGCAGAATATTATTGTCTGACACTCTTGTGGATTAGTCATTTAATGAAGGTTGAGATGGGCATCAGCCATGTGAAAGGTCTCCTATGCAGATTATCTTTGCAGCATAAATACATGTAAAGATGAAAAATTTGCTGGATTTTGGTGCATTCATAAGAAGGGATAGTCTCTAGTGACAAAGCATTTTACCTTTCACCATGTGTGGCATAACTGACTCATCAATCACCATCACTTCATTGATGTCACTGATATGAAAGTGGCATACAGCACTGCTGATTAGAAATAACCACAAAGTGTATCTAAGCAGTTTTGTTTTTAAGGAGGAATTATTTCCTGAAAACAGACACCTTTACAATATGTGGCAAGTATGGGAACTAAAAGAACTATGTTTCTATGTATTTATTTTTTTTATATTTTATAAGAGGTGCAGACTGTCATTAGCAGCCTGCCCATGTATCTGGGGCATGTCCCTGTCCCTTTAAATAGTGAATTCAGTGAGAGATTCACTGGGTTTATTAATGTCATGTCCTACTTTTGGGACTCAAGTCCCAGCAGTAAGAAAGAAAGCCATCTATGCATGGGATGAGCACTGGAGCCAAGTGAAAGCTTGCTCACATAAGAGCATGTATGACTGCACAATGTCAATACTGACAGCTCATCCTGTCATATTGACAGGACTCGATTCAGTTCCCCCTGTAGCAAAATAAGAAACCCCGCTGGTATTTTTTCAAGCACGGCAAGGAATTCAATTACCATTGTATTATCAAATGCCGGCTAAATGCCGGCTAAAAAAAAAAGCATTTCTGGCTCTAAAGTTAGCGCTAATTGAAACCCATTAAAACCAGTCATATTTTCCAATTCAATTTGATACGTTAGGCATTAAGATGTGTTAGGGGACCCACTCCCTGAAAATCCAGGTATTTTGGGCCCAGAGTCCCCTAATGCAAATGCAAGAAATTGAAAGGGAAAAAAAAACAAAAAAAAAAAAAACCCATAAGTGACCAGTGGATATATTGATATGGAGCTCTAAGCCCCATAGCAATACATCCAGAGTACTCAAAAAAATTGAGAAATGTTAGTAGAATTAACCCTATGAGTGCCAGTGGGGTATGCATACCCCACTGGTACTCACAGTGTTAATATGACTACGATAGAAACATTCTCTGACAAAAAACACTTAGCAGTAATCCCGATGTTCAGCAGGGTCTTCAGCACCCTGGTCAGCTACTGTCCATCTTCTTCTTCAATATTCTATCTTCTGTCTTCTTTTTCTCCATCTTCTATCTTCTTCTCTTCTGTCTTCTTATTTTCTTCCTTCCTTCCTTATAAATTTATACATGAAAAGAAAATGGTCCACAAACATAACTTGGAAATATATGCAGTGGTTAACCCTTCGACTGCAATGCATTGAGTATCTCTCTGTCAGTCAAAGGGTTAAAGTAATGCATAGGGTCACAGTAGAAATATATCATAATTCCTCCAAATCTAATAAAATGTTTCAAAATCTATTTCGCTTTAAATTAATATTCTTGCAAAAATATATGGTAATGCAAAGTTTATTTCATATATTGCATTTATTGCAATGCAATACATAAATAGTGTGTGGGCTCCTCCACTGTCACTGGCGGTGGTGACAGAAAATCAGGCTGACAACCCCCCCCCGTTACCTTTTGGGCTAACGACCGAGCCAGTGTGTGGGAAATTTGAACAGAGACTGGCTTTTATATGACCAGTCTGTACAAAATGGCTCCCAGACTTCCATTGGCTTAGATGTGTGCTTAAGCATCTCCCAGCCAATCACCTACTAGTGGGATTCATAATTTCCCCAATAGAAATCCAATGTGAAATAATGGCACTGGAAACCAAGTATTCTGCTGTCACTATGCCCGTTGTCCACTCCCCGCTAATGACACGTTGAAGACAGTTTAATAATAATGATGAACCCTCCCAGCCACCAGTTTGCCATATTCTGTGGGATGGAATCTCCTCAGATGGGGCTTGATGCACTCCTTGTCATAATCATCCACTACACTGCCATGTGTGGTCAGCGCACCATACGGTGTGCAATGGGTGAACATCCTGATATCTGCTGAATGGCTATCAGGTGGTGGTTGAGGTAAAGATGAATGATGTGGATCACAGAAGATGTAGTTATAGGATCTTTCCATGCCCAGAACCTAGAGCAAGGAGGTGGTGGAGAGCCAGGTGGTGGCAAGCCTCTTGGCTTTATACCTCACCTTTTGTTGCTTTTGGGGAGAGTCAGGGGGTGCAGCAACCATGGTGCCCAATTTCTTTGGTGGGTGTTTGGCTTTAAAATGTTTCACATAAATGTCATGGTGTTTGTGTTTCATGTGTGTTAGAAGGGTGGATGTGCCAAAGTACATTCCCTCCTTTCCTCTTTTCAATGATTTATCACAAATTGTGCACAGTGTTGTTGCTGATAACTGTACTGTGCTGGCTCCAAGAGAATAATAGTCCAACAGCTAGTACTCTGGGGGGGGTGAAGAATGGCCTCTTTCTTCTTCTCCTCCATATCCCCTTTTACTGGCTGGGGCAGAGGATGATGTTGCTGCTCTTGCTGCTACTGCCTCAGAATCAGCATTGCAACTAGGACCAGGAGTATTGCTGTTTTCAAGTGGAACCTGTCCTAGTATGTGGCATGCTAACCTGCTCCACAACATCCTGCTGCCCTTGCTACTTAGCAGCAGGAATTAGAGCAGTAACAAACTCCGTAAATTCCAAAAGCTCCCAGCTGGTGGTGGTGGTGGTGATGCCCATCCCATCCCTGTCACCCATTCCTTCTCAGTTTGGATAAAAAGACCATTAATGTCTCTTCCACCCCAGATTCTGCACCATCATCATTACAGGACAGTTTTCAATACTTATACTACTCGATTTATCCTCTGCCTTTGACACAGTTAACCATTCTCTGCTTGCTCAAATTCTCCACAGTCTTGGTTTCTGAAATGAAGCTGCTTCATGGCTCTCCTCCTATCTCTCACAACGTTCCTTTTTTGTGTCCTCTAACAATAACACCTCCTCCACGGTCCCTCTGTCTGTGGGGGTGCCTCAAGGCTCCGTTCTGGGTCCTCTGCTTTTCTCACTGTACACCCTTTCATTGGGTGAACTTATTAGTTCATTTGGCTTTAAATACCATCTATATGCTGATGATACCCAAATTTACATCTCCACTCCTGATCTTTCACCCCAAATCCAGCTGCTAATTTCAGACTGCCTCTTGGCCATTTCCTCCTGGATGGCACAATGTCAGCTGAAGATTAACATGGCCAAAACCGAACTGCTAATCTTCCCACCAAGACCTTGCCTAACACCTAGCTTCACCATTACAGTTGATGGAATTGATTACAGTTGATGGAATTGATATTGATACGGTCAGCTCAGCACGCTGCCTTGGGGCCATATTTGATTCCTTTCTTTCCTTTTCCCCTCACATTAACTCTGTGGCTAGATCATCTCGCTTCTTTCTCCGCAACATTGCTAAAATCCGCCCGCTCCTCTCCCAACAAACTACCAAAACTCTTATACGTGCCCTCATTCTGTCCCGCTTAGACTATTGCAATATCCTACTAACTGGCCTCCCTGCTACTCATCTTTCACCTATGCAATCTGTTTTAAACTCAGCTGCACAAATCACCACACTCCCCCCAAAAACTGAACCTGCCCACATAATTCTCAGACATCTGTCATGGCTCCCAATTCAGCAGCGCATCAGTTACAAAGTCCTTCTTCTCACCTTTAACGCTCTCCACACTGCTACCCCTCCTTAAATCTCTTCCCTCATCTCTTATTATGTTCCTGGCCGCTTCCTTCGCTCAGCACACAATGCACTTCTTGTTGCACCATCCACACCCTCTGCCCTCTCCCGTCTCAAACCTTTCTCGCTTTCTACTCCATACCTATGGAACTCCATACACCTCTCCTTACGTCTAGAGAAATCCCCCTCTGTCTTTAAGTCTACCCTGAAGTCTTATCTTCAGGAGCACTAGGACCATGCACTCACTGCCTTTGGCCAAACTCAGAACTTGTAATCTCAGCACTTAACACCTTCTTACCCCATTGTATGTCTCCCTTTACCCATTTAGACTGTAAGCTCCTTGGGGCAGGGACCTCTCTCCCATTGTTTCTATGAATGTCGCACTTATTTCATCCCCTCTTATTTATTGTAACATATGTCTTTTGTAAGGCGCTGCGTACACTGTGTGGCGCCATATAAATAAAGATACATACATACATACATACCACCACCAGTCCCTCCTTGCTGCTTCTGCTGTTCTATTACAGACAACTCACCGGTTGGAGGAGGTGATGAGAAATGTAACATAGAAACCACTTCTGTCAAACTTACCATCTCTTGTTGAGCTGTAGAAGGCAGACTGTCAGCACTAGCAGCAGGCACAGGCAGCTGATCTGTGCTCATGGTGGTAATGGTATTATTGCTGCTAGACAACAATTTTGCCTTCTTCAGTATCATGTTCCATCTGGACAATGCTGTCAGGGTAAGGGGAATCCCAGGGTCGGATCACTTTTAAAAGGTCGCAATTAAAAGGTCACGCAGCTGCATGCCGCATTAAACATGTCGCCTGTATGAAAAAACAAAAAAGTGACCCTGCTCTCTTCCATACCAGAATGTAAATATGTGCCCTACCTAGTGCATATGTAATAACTCGATTGATAAATATGAGGATTTAGTCCATCAAATAGCCAAGAGATGTTAAGCTCTTCGACCTCGCCAAGGTACCTTAAAGGGATAGTAATGTTTCATAATAAAAGCAGCTCTAATTAATCATCATAGTATTTGGACTTTGGAGAGTGTTTATTCAATTCTGTCAGAGTTGTAGTTCAAGAGTAATTCAATGACAAAGTGTCCCCCTCCTGCCCCTTTTACTAATGTAACACTGCTCAGCCAGAGCAGAAGGGAGGTGCCCAGGTAGATTGCAGAGAGGGACAATCTTCAATTAAGATAAGGGAAAAACCTGAAAAGCTTGTCAAGGGGGGCAGGGCTTTCATTGTTCTCGTAGGAAGAAGAATGTCCCCTGCTGTTATCTGTCTAGTCTTACAATCAGATTCCACATCTGAGAAGAGATGGCTTACACTAGGTAAAAGGGGCGGGAGGAGAAACTTTGCTTGTGAATATCTCTTAAACCATAATGGTTTGAGAGATAAGACTTATATCATTCTTCATGTTTTTTTAATGCCTACAAAATAAAATAAAGTTAAAGGGATAGTAATACTTCGTTTTAACTTTATTTTATTTTGTAGGCATTAAAAAAACATGAAGAATGATATAAGTCTTATCTCTCAAACCTTTATGGTTTATGAGATATTCACAAGCAAAGTTCCCCTCCCCGCCCCTTTTACCTAGTGTAAGCCATCTCTTCTCAGATGTGAGTCTGGTTGTATGACAGTACAGATAACAGAAGGGGACAATTTTCTTTGTATGAAAACAATGAAAGCCCTTCCCCCCTTGACAAGTTTTTCAGCTTTTTCCATTATCTTAATTGAAGATTGTCCCTCTCTGCAGTCTACCTGGGCATCTCCCTTCTGATCTGGTTGAACAGGGGGGGATACTTTGTTTGTGAATATCTCTTAAACCATAAAGGTTTCAGAGATAAGACTTATATCATTCTTCATGTTTTTTTAATGCCTACAAAATAAAATAAAGTTAAAATGAAGTATTACTATCCCTTTAAAACGAAGTATTACTATCGCTTTAAATCTGGCAAGTACCTACTCTAATATACCTTTGTACCCTATCTAAATAAAAAAGGAGGACTTTTTTAAAAACATGATAAAGGAGCTAATCAGATGTTATAAGGAAACGCGTCATAAGCAACAAGAACTGCAATTGCAAATTCCACAATTACACTGGGGCATTTCACAATGGCCAGTGGTCACTGGTCCACACAACATGACCTGCTAGCACTAGGCCAGTAGAGCATTTTTTTCTCAGGGCTTGTTCTTTAATAAAAAAAAAAGAGTCCTAAAAAAAAAGCAAACAATTTTTGTGGGCTTGTTTCTAACAAGTCCTACAAATCAATGTTTCTTTAGGGCTTGGGCCTAACACAAGTCTAATTTCCTACACCTAATCAATATTTACTCATGGCTTGTGTCTCAATTAAGTTTAAGTCCTATAAAGCAATGTTTCTTTAGGGCAGTGGTTCTCAACTCCTGTCCTCAGGCCCCACTAACAGGCCAGGACTTAGGGATTTCTCTACTAAAGCAAAGGTGTGGTGATCAGAGGCTCATTCACATTGATTAACTCACCTGTGCTCTGACAAGAAAATCATCAAAGAAAATCATCAAATCCTGGCCTGTTAGTGGGTTCTGAGGACAGGAGTTGAGAACCACTGCCTTAGGGCTTTAGCCTAACACAAGTCTAATTTCCTACAACTAATCAATGTTTCCTCAGGACTTGTGAGACACAGTCTGACAAATCAATGTTTTCTCTGGGCTTGGGCCTCTAACAACAAGTCCTACAAATCATCCTCTACAAAATACTCTATTCAGCAAGTAACAGTCTTCTTCATTTGCAGATTACCTCAGGGGGTCCCTGCCTCTATCAAGTTACATACCAATTTCTTATTTTATTTTTAATTTTATTTACACTTTTTTTTTTTTTATTAAATGTCCCCTAATACCAGTCAACAGCCCCCAAGAAAAACAAATTCCCTGTTCAACTGATTCTTTCCCAACATTCCACTCACCAACACAAGCACCCTCCTCAGACCCCTTTTATATCATGTCTTATTTTTGTTTTTTTAATTGCATTTATTTATTTTTTTTACTTCCTGTCTCCCCAATTCCAGTAAACAACATCCCCCACCATCACCAACACCGTTCAAATGATTTTTTCCCCACACTGCACCAACACAGGCATCCCCCTACCCTTTTCATACTATGCCTTTTGGAAATAAAATAACATTATGCTATGCATTGTGTGTAACTTTAATGTTCCCATTGATTTCAATGGAATGAGCTAGGCAAAAAAAGTGAAAAAACAGCACTTTTCACAGGAAATTATTCGCCAAGCAGAAAGTGCCATTATTCGCTGATTTTAGTCTCTATCAGTCATGCTATCACATGTCAAACTGCTGTTACACAGACTTTCCACAAGATGGCAGCATTGTAACCTGTATTTAACCTATATTTAATGTAAAAAAAAATCTGCCAAAGCCTTTCCTGAATACCACACCTGTGCACCAGTTACTACTATCTCAGTGCCCTAAGTGTATCAGTTTTCAAAAAGGTACAGTAAGCAACAACTGGGCGTACTTTTAACAAGCAAAAATGAAAGGCAGCATGATAATGGATTTTTTTTTCTTTAAGAAATATGACTCATATCTTAAGTAAACACTTTCTGTAACCAAGTCACTCCTTCCACAAAGAAGAATATCTGATTTTCAGTATTAATGCAGATTGCTAGCACTTCAACAACTGAACTGATTTTTTTTTTTTTTTTTACTTTCATATTACCATGTATGGCAAATTCTGTGTGGTGAATAATGATTAGATGGACAGACCTGCAAAAACAAAATCATTTTTAAAGGTCTAGAAGTAGACACTAATTGTCCGAAAAGCTTAGCAAAATTTTGTGAGAATTTAGCACTGGATGAAACATGAGTCTTGGAAATCTTGTAATACTGTTGATGGCAATGGCAAGCAAATGTGAAGGCTCCGAGATGACTACAGAATTCCCAAAAGATACAAATTCAGAAGCAAATGCAAGGATACATGCTTTTACAGTGGATTATGATTTGGTGCAGATTCCTTATGAAATCACACTATGGATAATATTAGCATCATATGCTAAAATTGGTAAGTAATAATCTTTGAAAGCTTAGCTATTGTACGCACATGTGACTACTGGTGTTCTTTTGAGGATGAGACTAATTCATATGTTAAAACCACATTTTCTGTTTGTAAACATAAGTCTGTACTTGTTTAACCTTTTGAAAACTAGAGGTATCCCCAACATTTTTAGAAGAAATGTCTTGGAGGTGAAACTAGTATCCAAGGTTAACCCTTTGCAGTGATAAGCCCTCAATGGCACTTTATGCTAAGCACAGTACTGGATATTTTTTAGGTGTATATCCACCAATTTTATTATTACACATAAATTGCATAATGGCATGATTTATGTATTTTAACCAATCACATTACTTCAGCTTACGCGATGTGTACATGCAATGTTTGGAAAAGGTTGCAGCGTATCAGTTACCTATTGTTGAACTGCATTAACCCTATGAGTGCCAGAGGGGTACAGAACATACTCATCTGGCACCCAAAGGGTTAATGATAAATGCTTAGTGTTAATACAACAGTTAAACAGATGAAGGGGATGTAGAAAATTAGAGTGTTGCTCTATCGACCTAAACAAATGTATTATTTTTCTAAATCTGTGGGTTGTCATTATTTACAGATACCTCAGTACATATTTTGCACACAACTCATCTAGGCTGAGCACAACTACTAAGGGATCAATTATGCACCTGGACATAGAGGAATGGGCAAGCAAAGGAATGCCCAAACACAAACACTGCTCATTCCTTTGTGCGCTTGGCACAAACCAGCCATTTTGTCACACAAAAACTTTGTACATAATTGATAAGCAAGTACAGGACTATTTGGCACTTACAAAAAATGCTGGGACTTATTTTTGTTCAGAAAATGTTACCTACATTGCCATCACTAACTCACACATTTGACAAATCTGTTATAATTAGAGATGAGTAAAATTGCAATTACATTCTTGGATTGATTAAACTGTTATTGAAAAAGGGGATCCAAGTGAATAAATTCTGACAGAACCTATTAATGGGCAGGGGATGAGGGAGTGAGAGAGAATTAGAGGCCCAACAAAACTCCCTTCCAGCAGTCCTTGTTAGATAACAGTAAAAGGTATAGTAAGTAGATGGTAATTTGCTTGTTATCTTGTGTATGCTTCTGTGTATGCAAGGATGAGGGCTAACCATTGAGTGCTCAGGGCCTTTTCCTACAGTCAGCCTCAGAGAGCAACATATTGTCAAAATGGACCTGACGTGGGCTACAACCAAGAGTGTCTAGTTGGGCCTAACCTTAAAAGGGAATCTGTGAATGGGACATAATGTTCGATACTGCTGATTAGTAAATAATTTTCTATGGCAATTTGGACATATAGTAGAAGATTTTATATGCTTGATGTGGGGTATTGATAAGCAAATTAATTTGACTTGAACCATTTAGAAAGGCATCTTTTCTAGTAGAGGTTTGGGGCTCTGCTTTTTCATTTAATGTTCACTTCAAACGTTCCACTTTTGGTCCTTGTACCTTCAACAAAGTGTTTTATTGTTTTCTGACACATGATTTGCAAATAAAAACCTGTTATAAAACCAGGACTAGACACAGGGATGATAAAATAATAAAGTGATGTTTTAATACAATTAGGTTCCAGGATGATCAAATAATATTGAAATAAAACCACTATGTAAGTAACTGGGACTTTGTAAAAAGGGGTAAAAGAAGCAGCAAAATTATGTCAATGGTGTTTTCATGGAGTGTTCCTTTATGTGCATAAAGAACATGTTAAAGAGAGAAGGAAGCAAGAAATGTAGATATTCACATGGTTGACTATTAATGAACAAGTGCAATTTTTAATCACCATCAGTAATTAGGAGATGATTTTATAAAGTATGGTACACACCTAAACTAACACATTGTACCCAATCTACTAATGCAGCTCATCTTCTGTAGTTGAAGTATTGCCACAATGACTGGTACATTTTGTCTTTACTAAATATGAAATCACAGCTACTTTATAGTTAAATTAGGGTCGATACCATACATTTTCATGTCTTTATCCATTGAAAGTCTTATCATGAAAGGAAAATGTAAAAAAATAAATAGTGCCTTGTTTCAAATCTCAAAAAAAAACAATAGAGAAGAAGTGTCCAATAGTGAAGTATGCTTGCACCATATATTTCCACCATCAATTATATATCATTGTACTCACATTTACTCAAGGTCAACAAGGGGGATATTCCGTTGCTGACAAACACGCTTGTGGAGATCACCCACCATCTCCACTCTGTGCCCAGGGTTTGGCTGCTCTAAACACCACTATCCACTCAATCGAATCCGGTTCAATATAAATATTTATTCACTTTAAAAACATTACAGCTACATTCAGCTTAAAAAATGGCAATGTTTCCCAATTATAAACCGCTTTCTCAAGACAAACAAAAAACAAACATCAGTCATCTTGTATTTCAAATATTTAAACATTCCCACCATTAATTTAATTGGGTTAAACTCAATCTCTATTCACTGACCAATGATCATATTACAAGTTTAGGATCATCTATTGGACAATCACTGAACTCGGTGTCTTACCATTACGGATGCGGATGGCTAGCGTATGTGTACCCATAGCAACAGTATTAATCCAGCCTCCAACTGTTGCTATGGGTACGCATACGCTAGCCATCCGTGTCCGTAATGGTAAGACACCGAGTTCAGTGATTGTCCAATAGATGATCCTAAAAGTGTAATATGATCATCGGTCATTAGTGACTAGAGTTTGAGTTTAACCCAACTAAATTAATGACAGGAATGTTTAAATATTTGAAATACAAGAAGATTGTTTGTTTTTTGTTTGGCATGAGAAAGCAGTTTATAATCGTGAAATGTTGCCATTTTTTAAGATGAATGTAGCTGTAATGTTTTTAAACTGAATAAATATTTATATTTGACCGGATTCGATTGAGTGGATAGTGGTGTTTAGAGCAGCCGAACCATGGGCACAGAGTGGAGATGGTGGGTGATCTCCACAAGCGTGTTTCTCAGCAACGGAATATCCCCCTTGTTGACCTTGAGTAAATGTGAGTACAATGATATATAATTGATGGTAGAAATATATGGTACAAGCATACTTCACTATTGGGCGCTTCTTCTCTATTGTCTTGAACCACTGGGAGAGAGCGTGTAAAGAAGGAGCAGCCCAACAATATATTTTAAAGTCCTGAGATGGGTCAGGGAATTAATCCAGCAGGCTTGATCACTGTTTTTCGCATATGTGTTAAACAATCAATAATTTTGTGAGTACCCACGTGTGGGGGGATTTGTTGGAGGAAATCATATTTATAGTTTGAATTGCACCAGGACGCTCCCTATTGCTCTCAATTTTTTATCATTACAGTATTGTTTCATACAAGTTGTGATTTAATACATATGTAGTATTAATTTTTCAACTACCACTTTACCTAACCATATATTAAAGATCAAAACTGCGAAAGTCAAGGGAGAGTGTTACTGGAGGAAAAAGCATTCAACAGCACTCATACAGAGGCTGACATGTGTGGTAATAAAATCAATAAATTTATTGCAACGTTCAGACAGACATATGTACACCGGAATGGCGGATCTAATGCATTTCGCATATCAGGTGCTTCATCATAGATCATCACCACTGATTAAGCACCTAGGGCTAGATTTAAAGGCTCACGTTAAACCAGCCTCTAAGTGAAAAAGGCACATCGCTCACAAATAATACATGAGTTACAGCAGATTCAATAGGTACTCTACAAGAATAGCTATCGAGCGTAGGCACAGCCAAAACACGTAACACAAAACCCATTGTCGCTCATGTTAATGCACAACGTGCGGCCAAATCACCAGATTTCATAGCTCAAACCAACCTTTAACATAACGGCTGCCGTTGGCTAGCAACCCTGATTGATGCAACAACAAATTCAAACACACAGCCAATCCCAAAGCCCCAAAGTATCAGAAAACTTCAAATACACCTGTATATACCCAAAAATAACTGTCACACACTGTCTGTTATCGCGTTCTTGAGAGCTAGATATCAGGACCCAGGAGCGGAGGATAGTGATCAGAGAGAGGGAGACAGGAGCGTACATTGGAGGTAGAGGAGTTTTGGAGTTTGGAGTTTGGAGAGAGGTGCACTAACTATTCACATATTACACATTTGCACATATTTCATACACACATACAAACGCATACACATACATTCACATAGTCCTTTTATTTTATAACACCTTACACATTTTAAATTTTATTTTGACAGTGTGAATCTGTGAGTGAAAGTGTGTGACAGAGAGTGAGTGGATCGAGTGTGTCTGTGAGGGCCTGTGGGAGTGCCTGGGTGTGAGTGGATGAATGATGGCCAGGAGAGGAGGACAGGAGATAGGGATGGGGAGAGTAGTGGAGGAGGAGGAAGGTCAGCAGGGTATCCCTGAGCAGAGCAGGGGTGGGAGAGGGAGATCCACAGGGCGGAGGGGGACCCATCCCACAAGAGCAGGCACATGGACGACAGGGACAGAACCTGCAATGGGACGAGGGGTAGTTGCTGGGGAGCACCCCACACAGTCAGGGTCAGAGCAGGCAGGACACTCCAGCTCAGAATCCTCCCATGCTGGAGCTGACGAGGGCAGGATCAGGGATCCAAAATATACTGAGGAGGAGAACACGACGGCGAAGGTCCCTGGCCTGTCAGAGAGGAGGAAGGCATCCTGGAACCAGATCTGCAGCCGGGTGAACACAGTGGCTCCATGCAGGCGGGACATGGAGTCCATCAAAAAGCGATGGGGCGACTGCCGGAGGGTGGTGAAGAACAAGATGACAGAGCTCGCCAAGCACGCCAGAGGCACTGGAGGTGGCCCACCCATCCCTATCACCTTCTGTGGCTGGGAGTAGATGGTGCGGATGAACATGTCGCCGACACTCATAGAGGGGGTCTCTGGAGGAGCGGACACTGGGGATGAGAGGAGCCTCCACACCACCTGTAAGTACATCACCACATCAACCAACACAAGCTGCAAACACAGTCACACCTCAACATATGCCCATCATTCAACCACACAACTGCACCAACACAGCACCCTGAGGGTTAAAAACAGGACACAATACAAGGACAAATGGCAAGGTTCAACCAGGCCGAAACCTGTCCAAGTCCCAGTTCAACCCTCTTGTTGCTGTGCTCATCACACACACAATCCATACAAACCATGCTTCCTGAAATTGTCATCTGTTATACACCATCACTGTTCCCACACAATGTCACCCATTTACCCACAGGGAAGTCAGCACATAACTCCTTGATTGCTAGAGGATTCATCAATGCATCACTCAACAATGCCTTGGCAATCCCTCTGGTACTCAAAGGGTTAACCAGACAACAAACACGTCAATAGGCCAATGATCACATGCTACACAGGGGACATTCACTAAGCGGTGACAAAGAGATGGTAGAGAGAAATTAACCCTTACACACCTTTAGTACTGTTAACTCACCCAGAAGCCATCCGCCTGTATAGGTCCCATTTTCGAAATCCCTCTGCACAGATGAGTTTCTGAGTATATGTGAATCGCGACAGCTCCCTGGAAATTTCGCACAGACATTCATGATTGCCAGTTTGCTGTCACACACCATCTGCACATTCATGGAGTGGAAGTTTTTGCGGTTCATGAACATATGTCCCTGACATGCTGATGCTTTGATACGGACATGGGTGCAATCTATTGCACCCATGACCCTGGGCATGCCTCCCCTTGCATAGACGCCCTGCTTCAGATGTGTCCACTCCATGTCGGTGATGGGGAAATGTATATAGGTACTGACCTTGCCTTTGAGGGCTGGCAAGACCTGGGCCAGCACCCTGGAGAATGTGGCCTGTGACATGCCAGATGTGTAACCCTCTGTCGACTGGAAGGCTCCACTTGCCATGAAGTGTATGGCACACAGGAGTTTTTGCAGGCCAGTTAGGGTATGGTTGTAGGTGCATATGGGATCCACCTGATCCTTGATGACCTCATACAGGGCAATGATGCTGTGTGGCCTCAACCTGTAGCAATCAATGACCTCATCATCGGTCATTCCAAAGAGAGTGACCTTTGAGCGGTATACCCTGGGCCTTGCTGGTCCTCTATGCACCCTGGGCTGCTGCAGGGGTCCCTGTGGCAGCTGGGGAGCATCCTGTTGATAGTGCATCTGCAGGCAGGTTTACTCCGGGTGGGGATGGGCTCCTGTCTGGCTCATGAGCCAGAGCCTCCTCACTTGCAACAGGTGAGGGCTGTAGATAAGGTGTGCCTGGGGGTTGCTGGTGTTCCCTAGCTCTCTCCCTTGCACGCCTTCTCCTCAGTCTTCTCAACAATATGTAACCCAACATACTGATTGCGCTCTCTCTCTCTCTCTCTCTCTCTCTCTATCTCTCTCTCTCCTGAGTGGAAAACAAGCCACAAGTGGGTGTGGTGTGCTGTCCGTTTAAGTAGGTGGTGGGGCATTTTGTAGGTGTGGTGATGAGGTGAGTGATGACGAATGGGAAGGTGTTTGTTGTCCAGGTAAGTGTTTGCAGGTGTGTCTATGTTTACAAGTGTGCTGTGTTGCTGTGTCCCTGTCAGTTGCGGGTGTGTAGCTGTGGGGTGCAGGTTGTGTCTGAATCGTGTGGTGATGTTGCACAGGTGAGCTTGTTTTGTGTTGGCAGGTGTCCGTGTTGTGTGCTAACCCCCATTGTTCCGTGGCATGTTGTGTTGGTGTTTTTTTGTTGGGCCATGTCCATGTGGTGTTGCTTGGTTGTTGTGTTGTGTGTGTCAGTGATCTGTGGTGTGTGGACATGTTTTTTGTGTTATTTTGTCATTGCATGGGTTCATTTTCCCATTTGTATTCTTGCAGTTAGTGTGTTTTACCATGTAACGGGTTTTTTTTTGTCCGTTAGATGTCTAACGTCTAACAAAACTAGGTCTTAACTCTTGGCCATTAAATGTATCTTCTTCGCTGCCGTTAGCAGTCCCGTACTCCTTTGAATTGCTCTGGGGAATTTTGTTCTACGGGTCCCAATGCATGTAAATGTATCGGCCGTTGTGACTTGTGCTCTGCCGTTAGCTGAACATAAAGCGGACCTTTGAATGGCTTACTGCACCTTAACGCACCCGTTAGTATTTTTTTTGCCTAACGGCTGCCTTTAAATCGAGCCCCTAGTGTGCAAAATGCGTTAGATCTGCCATTCTGGTGTACTCATGTGTGTGTGAACGTTGCAATACATTTATTGATTGTATTACCAAGGATGTCAGCCTCTCTGAGTGTGGTTCGATGCTTTTTGCTTTATTTCTTAGATTGACCGTCCCGTCTCCCTGTACCGGAGGGTTGTTTTAAGGTGGGAGAGTGAATTTGTTTTACTATACTAAATGAGTTACCAGTGCCTCTGGGGTTATCTTTTGTATTTTACTGGTGTTACTGGCCATTCTAGCCAGACAAATTTTTTCTGCTATCTTGCTGGCTTGTACAAAATCTGTGGCCATTGTGAGAATCTGGGACAAGAGCGGCTCTGTACTCAGCAGGTCCTACCTCAATTCACTATTACTGACCATCCAGTGCAACTCTGGATGGAATCAGTCCAGTAGTAGAAGGGCCATTTCAGTGTATCACGTCATAGGCCACAAAGCAGCGGGCTACATTTTTGGCCTAAACTGACAGACAGTGTTGCTTTTATATCTGCTATAGTGACTTGCTCTGCCCCATCTGATGAACTCTACAACACAGTGGCAATGTTACTAGACCCAGAAACATACATGCTGGCCCTAGATGTCACCATAGACTGTGCCATTACAGTCCAGAAACTGTGGGACCTGATCCTTTCAAGGCCATAGGAACAAGTAAGTGCATCAACTGCCATACAGCAACAATAGGTTAACTGCTCTGTCATACTACTAGAGTAAGGCCATGTGAAAATAAAATCATATTTAGCCTGAAGTCCTTTTTTATACAATGTACATTTCCCCTATGTCCTGCAATCTATATTTGATAAATCCAGAATCCAGTCTCTTCTACCATATCATAGCCCTGTCCTGATGGAACAAAGGATGGGTAAGAAATCTGAGGAATATAAAGTCAAACTTAGCAAATATGCAAGGTAGCAGTTAGCAGGAGAAGAAATAGAAGCTCTGCTGGTTGCTCAGTCAGAGCCTGCATCACATACACAGTCCACTGAGTCTGTGGATACCTCTATATCCCACTTCTCAGAACTCATAGTAGCAATTGCCAATTGGTCTTTCTTTAATACACTTTTTATTATGATATATACAAGGCTCCATAATGAATAAAAGATAGCTATGACACAAAAGCAAGGATGGCAGGCCAGCACATGTTGACAATAATGAAACACAGGGGACATAGGCTGGATAGTCGTGCATCAATTCACTAGTATGATTTAGAGAATCTGCTTATTAGGTTGCGTTTGCCTGTCTGAATGTCCCTATCCCCAATAATGGTGGTCACTGCAGTATGGCTATAGAGAGATCTGCTTAAGACATGATGGCCAGACAAATGCAGAAAAAGGAAACTCATAAGTGTGAGATCTAGGGGAAGTCATGAGAGGTAAACGTAAATACATTAGGGAAGTGCATTTGTCTGCAGGGTTAAAATTGGAGTCCTGATTAACTATTAAAAAATGGAAAAAGTAAAAAAAAGATAACAAAAATCAAAACAACCAAGTTATCACAGTCTCCCTTAGAAGCTAAGTTATCCTGTGCTTCCTTCCTCTGTGGTGTGTTAGCCGGCATAGTTGCAGCCACCTACGCATTGCTGACATCATGAAACAGGCACTGTCTAGGACACCTGTTTATGTTCCTATTCAGTGTAGCCTAATTGGGTCCCACCTTCTCCTGCTCCTTTATAAACCTCCCTGGGCCTGGGAGTCATTGTCCTTACGTGATGTTTCTGATATTTTCTCTTGCCCTCCGTTGTGACCCGTGCTCTCCTGAGAATCCGCTCCGTGTATGACCCCGGCTTTTCTGACTACCTACATCGGTTCTGACCTGTGGCTCTGGCTGACTAACTCGCTCCGTGTATGACCCCGGCTTGTCTGACTACCCACATCGGTTCTGACCTGTGGCTCTGGCTGACTTACTCGCTCCATCTAGTCCCCAGTTTGTCTGACCTCTGGCTCTTGCTGCCTGTCTCTCAGTATAGTCCCTGGCTTGTCTGACCTGTGACTCTGGCTGACTACTTGGTCTGTACTATCCATACTTGCCTGACCATCAGTCTCAGTGTTTCATGGTTCAGGCCTGCTCTCATTCCCTGTTGCCTCTGGTGGAGTGACCCAAGGTGGAGACTGCCTCAGTTACCATTCCCTCTGGTGTTCCACCCGCACCTCGGTCCTAGTCTCTGGTATCTTGCAGTAGTGCAATGCGCAGCACAGTGTGCAGCTCCGGGTAGGAGCCTTTGTCCTATTATCCTGTGTTCTGGGGTTGTGTAGACTATACTATTATGACTGTACTTATTAAATAAGGGTGGATTTATATTTTATATTTGTGTCTGTCCTTCTTTGTCTGAAAACCGTGTCACAAGTGCAAGTCACAATGATAACTATGAGATGTACCAGCATATAATGGGTTGGCAGGCCCCAACTGGTAATGGAAAGAGGGCAGGGGGGAGGATAAGGAATTATGATTGTATGCGCCCTAGATCCAAAGAGGAAATGCCCCAACCCCCCTCCCCACTATAAGAGGAGACCGGACAATGGGGAGCTTGTGGGGGAATATCCAGGCACCCCTATTTCTCTCAGATCTGTCCAGCTAGTATATTGGAAACTGAGCAGAAACCCCTCTTTTTGTTTTGTTCAGAATGTAGTAATGAAGGGTTCCCAGATGCAAATAAAACTTGCCCCATTTTTTCTTTATCTTTTAAGGCAAGTATCCAATTGATTCCAAAATATTGAATATTTTTTTTTCCAAAAGTGAGTACTGGTGTGGCATTGCCTGTCCATAAGCCCAGGATGCACTTGAGGGAGATCATTACAGAGAAGTCCAGTATGGAGAAGTCCAGTATGTGCACCTGGGACCCAGAAATGAGACGTGAGTCAAAAATACATAGTATGAAAGGTGGTGATGATATTGTGAGGGGGATATGCATTTTGGTATTATGAAGTGTGTTATGCTGGTCCAAAAGACCTGAATGGTGGGGCAGTCATGTAAGACATGAATTAAAGTGGCAGTAGGAGAGCTGCATTTAATGCAGCAATGGGATTATGCTAATCCCATTGAATGTGCTAGTTTGGGGTGATATAAGTCCTGTGAAAGAGATGGTATGAAAGCTTGTGAAATTAGTATGCTGGGGAGTTCCTGAGTCTCCTCTGGAAGCATCTAAGAATGTCATTCAGAGTAGCTGTAAGCCATCTGTCCAAACCTGCTGGTGGAGACAGATAATCGTTTGGCGTGTGAAGTGCGTTATAGAAATGAGAGAGTCTGCAGTATGGGGGAGGTGATTTATGTATTAAGCTGTCTAAGTTGTGGGAGAAAGATGTGTGTATGTAAGGCCTGGCTTGTAGTGAAAACATGCCCTGGTGGAGATATGGAATGTGTATAAGGAACCAGAAGATAGTTTATCAGCTGGCCTACAGTGGTTATGCCTTTACCTGCCCAGGTAGAAAATCTAGGGTCAGCTGATGCTTGTTGGAAATCAGAGTTCTTTAGAAACAGAAAGAAGGTAGATACATGTTTATTGAGAGAGAGAGATGATGGCAGACATAATGCCAAGCTTTGACAGTATTAAAGATAAGAGGGTTTGTTTGACTGTGTACAAACATATGTTTGCAGTTAGCATGTAAGATGTAGGCTAGGTGTCTGTCCAGGATAAACCTGTGTAGGTGTGATTTATCCAGTTGTTGGTAAATCTGAGAAGGTTGGCAATGTTATAGAGGTGAAGGCTGGGGAAACTGAAGTATCTGTGTGCCTTGGTTTTGTATAATTTTTTGATACTAATCTTGGGGTACTTAACATTCCATATAAAGCCCTGGAATTTGTCTTAGCACCACATCCAGGGGTGGATTGTCCTACCAGAGTATCAGTCATCCCCCAATGGTCACCCAGTCATGGACTGGTGAGGAGATCAGGTGATTTCACCTCTCCAGCCCACAATGCTTTGCATGGGTGGCAGAGCTCACTCACCAGGGCTGGTGCAGCAAGGAAGACAGGATCCTCTCATTAGTATCTGTCCTTCCCCCAAGGCTGAGAGCTGTCTTTGCTCTGCCTGCAGTGTATGTCCTGCTATAGTGCATGACGAGTTTAAATTGGCATTATTTAATTCAGCTTAACTAACTGTACACATTTCTAGAGAGGCATCATTTATCATCTGTTAACCCCTTAACCCACTGTATGCTTAAGATTGTTATAAATTACCAATTATTAACCCTTTGCATGCCAGCAATGATTACAGCTATGTTTGATTCTGTGATTAACCCACTGCATTTCAATGTGTACCTCACTGATTAACCCCTTGCATGCTAGAGGCATAATTCAGTAGTAACTGACCCCTTGTATGTCAGACAGGTATTAATTACCGATTAATTTTGCCTATTTAGCACACAAGGGATTATACATTGAGGTATACATTCCTGTGCAATGTGTTGTGCACCTATGAGACATTCAATGGGCTAATCACAGAACACTTTACTGTGCACCTCTCTGGCCTGCAAGGAGTTAAACACTAATAACGTATGCCTCTATAACATACAGTAGGTTAAGTAGATTAATTCCCACAGATCCAGTGTTAACAACAAAAACACAGAGACAGCAGTGGGAGAACATTTTTGCCAAAATGGGCACAGTGTCAGGGACATTATCATTATCAACTGGAAAAATGAGACCTGTCAGAGTGCTAAAGGTAGCATGTTTTTGAACACACTTCGTGAAAGCTACATGTCACAAATGGTGGAAGCGCCGACAAGAAATAACAAAGTATTGGACCTAGTGATCACTAATAACACAGAAATGGTATCCAATATTAAGGTAAGAGAACATCTGGGAAACAGATATCACAACATGGTTACATTTGAGATCAGTCTGGAAAAGCAAAAATGTATAGGTTCAACCAAAACTCTTATTTTTAAAAAATCTAACTTCAAATTGTTAAGGGCTTCAATGCAACACATAGACTGGGATATTTTATTTAAAAGCAAAAATACTGAGGAAAAATGGTCAGAATTCAAATTTAAGTTGCAGAAATGTGCCCAACAGTATATACCAATGGGGAACAAATGCAAAAGAAGTAAGTCACAGCCAATGTGGTTAACTGCACATGTAAAGAAGGAAATGGCAAGGAAACAAAACGCATTCAAATTATTTAAGTCAGAAGGAACTGAACAATCTTTCTTAAAATACAGGGAGTGCAACAAAGATTGCAAAAAGGCAATTAGAGTAGCAAAAATAGATAATGAAACTCGAATTCCAAGGGAAAGCAAGACTAATCCACAAAAGTTTTTCAAATATATAAATAGCAAAAAACTTAAGAGGGAGTGCATTGGACCATTCAAAAATGAGATGAGTGAGTTGGTTAGTGAGGATAAGGAAAAGGCTGATGTTTTAAACACTTTCTTTGCATCAGTATATACAAGGGAGCAAGGAATGGTAGAAGAGCCTCCTCAAGTAGCAAATAAAACAATACAATTAATAGATATTGGGTTAACTGAAGGAGATGTCATGAAAAGACTGAACAAAATTAAGACCGACAAAGCACCGGGTCCTGATGGTATACATCCAAGGGTTCTTCAGGAACTTAGTGCAGTGTTAGCAAAACCCCTATATTTACTCTTTAAAGATTCTATTACCACAGGCTTAGTGCCACAGGATTGGCGAAGGGCTAACATAGTGCCTCTATTTAAGAAGGGAACTAAAACAGAACCTGGGAATTATAGACCAATGAGTTTGACCTCTGTAGTGGCAAAACTGTTAGAAGGCATAATAAGGGACTATATTCAGGATTACAACACAAAAAATAAATTCATTAGCTTGAATCAATATGGTTTTATGAAGAATAGATCATGCCAAACTAATCTTTTCAGCTTCTATGAGGAGGTAAGCAGCAACCTTGACAATGGCAAGGATGTAGTATATCTAGACTTTGCAAAGGCTGGTGTATAAAATAAGGAAATTGGGGCTAGGAGATAACCTTTGCAATTGGATACAAAATTGGCTTAAGGATAGGGAACAGTGTGTGGTTGTAAATGGAAAATTCTCCAGTACAGTTAAAGTGGAGAGTGGAGTACCTCAGGGTTCCGTATTGGGTCCGCTACTTTTTAACATGTTTATAAATGACCTGGAAATAGATATAGAAAGCAAAATATCAATATTTGCAGATGATACTAAATTATGCAAAGTCATTAATTCAGAACAGGATAATTTGTCTCTACAGAGGGACTTACATACAATGTCAGATTGGGCAAACATGTGGAATATGAAGTTTAATGTGGAGAAGTGTAAAGTCATGCATTTGGGAGGAAACAATCCCAAGGCTACTTATAAACTTAATGGAATAATTTTAGGTGACTCATTGCTAGAAAAAGACCTGGGTATCCTTGTCAACTACAAACTTGGAAACAGTGACCAGTTTCAAACAGCAGTAGCAAAGGCAAACAAAGTCCTGTCTTGCATAAAAAGAGGTATCGAAGCAATAGTGGATAACATTATTTTGCCATTATACAAAGTGCAATTTTGGGCACTGGTTCTGAAAAAGGATATACTAGAACTAGAGAGGGTACAGCGGAGAGCAACAAAATTAATTAAGGGAATGGAGGACTTGACATATGAGGAATGACTAAACAAACTTGGTTTATTTACTCTAGAGAAAAGACGACTAAGAGGAAACCTTATCACATTGTACAAGTATATGAGAGGTCAATACAAGGATCTCTGAGGTCAGCTATTTATTCCAAGGCCTGATCAGGTGACCAGGGGACACCCCTTGAGATTAGATGAAAGGAGGTTTAAACTTCAGCAGAGGAAGGGTTTTTTTATGGTAAGGTCTGTGAAATTGTGGAATTCATTGCCCAGGGAGGCAGTTATGGCAGATACAATGGATACATTTAAGAGAAGATTAGATACATTTCTTTCAAAAGGAAACATACAGAGTTATACTGTTTATCAGTAGGCTGATCAGGAAGGTCTGATAAAGACTAATTTAATTGGTAGCAGGAAAGCTATAAAATTCTCAGTTACTGAGGTATGAGGCGAAGGTTGAACTTGATGGACTTGTGTCTTTTTTCAACCTAATTTATTATGTTACATTAAATTAACTGTACTGATGGGACTGTTCCACACTCAGAGGGAGAGAAAAATATGGGAGGTTATGTTAATATTGAAGTTTAATGCTTTTTCATTATTTGAATAGAGACAGAGAATTTCTGTCACATTATCACATTGTGGATTAACCTTTCCAACAGTCCCACTGGGATCATAAATGCCTCTAACTCCTCAGAGGAAGACTGCAATTTACCATTCACTAATGAAAAAGAATTTGAGTCTGAACTGAGTTTACTTATCTGTTTTACATTCTAAAAAATGCAATGTGTATTTGTATATAAGAGAGATGTTTTCATATTTATCTGTATAACATGCCTGAGGAAGAGACCTAATGTCTTGAAAGCTTGCATCCTAAATCTGCTTAGTTATTTGCCTCACAGATTTTATGGCTCTGACAGAAAGTGAGCGATTACTAGAACGGGAACATGGGCAAAGCATAATATATGCACCATATCTGCCATTCATATGTCCTCCTGGGTCCTGAGTTGCAACTGCTGTTCCTACTGGTGCTGTTGAGTTGTTTAAGCAGTAGGATGATTAGGCAGCTGAAAGGGAATGGGATCAACAATAGCAGTAACATGGAAAATGGATGATGAAGGTTCCACTTGCCACGACTAGCTCCAGTGATGCGCCTGAGGCAGTAGCAGAAGAATAAGTAGCCCCCAGTCTATGTGATGAAAATAAGAAGTTGGCCAATAATTCTTCTTCACCTGCCCCTCTTCAAAAATTATGGGTATGTATCACGGTGCCCGTGATTGCTCTATTTCTATGTCTGTCACCAGTAGGGGGCTCTCGATTGGCTGGCTGTCTCCAGCCCGCCCTGTATTGCCTATTTAAACCTAGCCTGGGCACCCTTTGGTTGCCCTTTCGTGTTGTCTCCTTGCTGCTGTGATTTTCACTGTTCCTGAGTATCCTGGGCCTTTGCTGTGTTTCCTGTGACCAGTGTTAACCCGTTCCAGTGCTTCCAGTTCGAGAGTTCCTGCTGACATTTGATCCGGTTGAACCTCCGCCTTCTGCTGCCAGTCTCCCCAGCGTCCTGATTCCGGTTGACCGTCTGTCTGCGGGTTCCTGCTTCCTTCCGTTGGTCCACTGTCCAGTCCTGTTTGCTTCAAGACGTTCCTGAGTCACCGTGGCGACATTGTTATCTCGCCAGCTAGCTTACTGGAGACAAGCCATCCGGCTGTCTCATGTGTATAGCGTCCCACGTACTGGGTACTGGTTCACTCCGTTAGCCACCCGGCTGTCTCATGTGTATAGCGTTCCACGTACAGGGTACTGGTTCGCTCCCCCAGCCATCCGGCTGTTTCCGTGCTCAGGCCACCCGGCTGTCTCATGTGTATAGCGTTCCACGTACCGGGTACTGGTTCGCTCCTCAAGCCATCTGGCTGTTTGCAATACTTAGCCACCTG
Organism: Rhinophrynus dorsalis; assembly: GCA_037306005.1. Lineage (NCBI taxonomy): Eukaryota > Metazoa > Chordata > Amphibia > Anura > Rhinophrynidae > Rhinophrynus > Rhinophrynus dorsalis. Next base: position 379,674,706 of record CM074719.1, read on the forward strand.
GCTGTCTCATGTGTATAGCGTTCCACGTACAGGGTACTGGTTCGCCTCTCAAGCCACCCGGCTGTCTCATGTGTATAGCATCCCACATACAGGGTACTGGTTCGCTCCTCCAGCCATCTGGCTGTTTCAGTGCACAAGCCACCCGGCTGTCTCATGTGTATAGCGTTCCACGCACAGGGTACTGCTTCGCTACTCAAGCCATCCGGCTGTTTGCAATACTCAAGCCACCCGGCTGTCTCATGTGTATAGCGTACCACGTACAGGGTACTGGTTCGCCCCTCAAGCCATCCGGCTGTGTCTGTGCTTAAGCCACTCGGCTGTTCCATGCGTATAGCGTTCCACGTACAGGGTACTAGTTCGCTCCTTTAGTCTTCCGGCTGTCTCAGTGTATAGCGTTCCACGTACTGGGTACTGGTCCGCCCCAAGCCATCCAGCTGTATCTACATCATTGCATTCCTCATTCAGGGTACTGGTTCGCTCCACCAGCCACCCGGCTGTACCAGTATTATAGCGTTCCACGTACAGGTTACAGTTTCGCTCCATTCAACCCTGACGGGTCTATGTGTTGTGATGTTCCATCTGAGAGAACCTTGCTAGCTCAATACCTCCATCACACCTATTGTTGACAGCTTATGTACTGACCTAGCCTCTTTCGGTCAGAAGTGATTGTTTTTTGCCTACCAGTCACTTTACTATCTGTATGCATTCATCCAGTCATTGGGCTGCCTTGCCCGGTATATGGTAAGGCCGGTAAAACCTGTCCTGTTTCCCTGGGTTGCCTTACCCGGTATTGGCAAGGCCGGTAAAGCCTGCAAATTTCCTGTTTATTGGCTGTCTTGCCCGGTATATGGTAAGGCCGGTAAAACCTGGCCTGTTTCCCTGGATTGCCTTACCCGGTATTGGCAAGGCCAGTAAAGCCTGCGCATTTTCTGTTAATTGGCTGTCTTGCCCGGTATATGGTAAGGCCGGTAGAACCAGTCCTGTTTCCGTGGTTGCCTTACCTGGTATTGGCAAGGCCAGTAAAGCCTCACCTCAAGTTCCTGTTCCCTGGCTGTCCTGCCCGGTATCTTGGCAGGACCGGTAGAGCCAATATTTCTCTATTTTGCATTGTATTCCTAACCAATTAAAGATATATGTGTGTACGTGTATATTTCCCTAAGGGGTTGCATTAACTTTTCAATAAAGTTGATTTTTTATCTAACTCTGTGTCCGAGAGTCTTCATCAGCATCTGTAATGTACACAGTGTATGCTTGGTAAATAACATCTGGGGGCACAACTGTATCCAAACACCATGACACCTGAAACCAAGTACTGCAGCTGTTACTATACCCCTTGTCCAAACCCCACTAAGGACACATGACAACTTGCTGACAGTTTAATAGTGATGATAAACATTCCCTGTCACCATCTTAGCATATTCTGCTGGATGTAATCTCCTCAGATGCCGCTTGATGCCCTGCTATCGATTCTCCTTCACCATACTGGCATGTGTGGTCATTGCACCACACAGTGTGCAATGGGTAGAGACGAACTGCCACATCCTAACATCAACAGAGTGGGTATCATTTGGCGGGGGAGGTAACGATGAACAATGTGGATTAGCAGAAGATGTAGTTGTTACCCTAAAAGGTGATGGTGAGCTAGTTGTTTCACTCATCATGGAACTTCCAGTCTCTGCCTGGGTTGCTCTATTCTTCCTCCACTTTGATCTCTGCCTCTCCACTTGTTGCCTTTCTGGATAGTCAGGGGGTACAGCAACAGCAGTACTTGATTTCTGTGGTGGGTGTTTGTCTTTTACATGTTTGATGTAAATGTCATGTTGTCTATGTTTCATGTGTGATATCAGGGCGCTAGTGTGTAGGTGTGTTCCCTCCTTTCCTCTTCTCACTGACCTGCCATAAATTGTGCACAACCATGATGAATTTAGGGGGAAGGGAACAGATGGAGACAAATGGCCTTTTTCTTCTTATCCTCCACATCCCCCTTTACTGTCTGGGACAAAGGATGATGTTGCTGTTGTTTCTGGTACTGCCTCAGAATCAGCACTGCAACTAGGACTAGGGGTATTGCTGGAGCAAGCAAGTGGAACATGTCCTAGTCCCGCATCATTTGTTGACCCCATTCCCACTGTGTCCATGGTGGTCTGTGGCACACTAGCTTGATCCTCAGCACCCTGCTGCCCTTGCAATTCAGCATCAGAAGGAATTGAGCAGTTTCAAATTCCTCAAATTCTAAAATGTCACTGCTAGTTGTGGTGGCGGTGCCAAGCCTCATCCCTGTCTGCCATTCCTTCTCAGATTCTGTTAAAAAGGCCATCAATGTCTCTTCCACCCTAGCTTCTCCAGCATCATCATCACCACCCCCACTAGTCCCTACATGCTGCTGCTCTATTTCAGGCAACTCACTGCTGCTTGGAGGAGGTGACAAGCAAGGTGACAGAGGGTCCCCTAATGTCACACTTGCTATTTCCTTTTGACCTGAAGAAGAAGGCAGATTAACACTAGCAGCAGTAGCAGCAGGCACAGACAGCTCATCTGTGCTCCTGCTGGTGGTGGTGGTGGTATTAATTCTGAGCCTGCTCTCCCCCCCAACTCCAGTTCTGGTCTCTTCAGGATCATGTTCTGCCTGGACACTGTAGTGAAGGGAAGGGGATGACTCCCAGTCCCAGGGTCAGAGGACAAGGTGTGGGCTCCCTTGACCACTAGTCTGGACACTGTCAAATGTTTTGCATACCACTCCGGCTGCTTCAGCATTACTGCTACTACTACCAGGGCTTAAAATTAGAAGTCCTTTGCTACTAGCCAGACCTGAAAAGTTACTCACCACTGCAAGCCATAGCATACCCACCAGGGCTGAATTTCTACTCGCCAGGGCTAAATTTTCACTCGCCATTGGCGAGTGGAAATTTTGAGCCCTGCTACTACTAACACCAACCACATCAAGTTCAGCCACAGAGTCTTCCTCCTCAGTCTCACAGTCACTAGTAATATGAGGATATTGTTGATTACCCCCTTCTTAACGCCTAACACTACCTGCTGGACCTCAGTAGCAGTAGTACTAGCACTGGCAGGACTGCTTGGGAATGGCAAATGTGTTTTAGGGTCCCTTGCTATCACACTTGGCATCATTTTCTCCCCCCTCCTGAGTACTATAAGACACACTAGCAGCAGGTTCAGCACTGGCAGCAGGTACAGTTCTGGTGGCAGCAGGGACAGCACATCTGGCAGCAGGTACAGCAATGGTGTTTGCAGGTACAGCAATGGTGGTTGCAGGTACAACACTGGTGGCAGCAGAGGCAGCACATCTGGCAGCAGGTACAACACTAGTAGAAGCAGGGGCAGCACATCTGGCAGCAGGTACAACACTAGTGGCTGAAGGTACAGTAATGGTGGCACTGGCAGCAGGGGAAGCATGTCTGGCAGTATGTACAACACTAGTGGCAGCAGGGGCAGCACGTCTGGCAGCAGGTACAACACTAGTGACTGAAGGTACAGCAATGGTGGCACTGGCAGCAGGGGAAGCATGTCTGGCAGCATGTACAACACTAGTGGCAGCAGGAGCAGCACGTATAGCAGCAGGTACAACACTAGTGGCAGCACGTCTTGCAGCAGGTACAACACTAGTGGCTGCAGCTACAGCAATGGTGGCACTGGTAGCAGGGGCAACACGTCTTGCAGCAGGCACAGGCAGCTGACCTGTCCTGCTCTCACTAGTACTACACTTTTCTCCCTCCCTTCCAATTAAATTCCCCAAGATCCCTTGGGGTGATTTAGGGGGACTGGACAGCATTGGTTCAGTACTGCTAGTAACTTCCTCCTCAGACTCAGTGGACACATAATAAGGGTCTTTCCAGTTCCTCCTTTAGCTACTCCTAGTGATAGCAGTCACTATGAGTCTCTCCTGCCTCAATTTTGTGAAAATATCACTGCAGAACAGCACAGCTTGTCTATCTCGCTCTGCAGCTGCTTCTATTGTGTCTGCCTTCTGCAAATACGTCACGTTTTTAAAGTGGAAATGCGAAAACAATCAATGGGCTGAAACTTTATAGACATTGAAAAAATTGTGTAAAATTTTGGCCAATGGGCGAAAAATGAGAACATTTTAATCACTAGTTTTAAAGCGGATTTTCCCGCGAAAAAGCAGAGAACAACGTGGTTTTCTAAAATTTCTTGCAGAAACACGGCGACAACTTTCGCCCATCCCTAGTAACTACATCCTCTGTCAATCCACCTCATTCATCATTATCTCCCCTGCCAAATGATAATCACTCTGTAGATGTTAGAATTAGGGATGGGCGAAAATTTTCACCTCAAACTGAAATCGGCGAATAATGGCACTTTCCACTTGACAAATAATTTCATGCGAAAAGTGCCATTTTCCCACTTTTTGTCTCCTTTTTCGCCTAGCTCATTGTGTATTGAAATCAATGGGAAGAAAATTTTTTCTTCACCAGACGAAAGTTTTCTACAGCCATATAAAAGGGTGTCAGGCTCTCAAAGCATGCCATTCTGTGTTTGTGAGAGGAGAGAGGAGCACCTTGTTTGAGCTAGAGAATATAGGGGAATTGAAGTTTAGTTTAGGGAATCTTTTAGGTAGGACATTTTGTTCTGTGTATTAGGAGAGTCAGTGGGGCACTCTGGGGAAAAGAAGGGAGGAAGGAGGTGGACCCCAAATACTCCAAAATTCCATGTAACTGACTGGAAATACAAAGGCAGCTAGGGATCTTGCTGTTCTTGTCTCTGTGCTGGGTGGGGAAGCCTAGGGAATAACATGGTTGATTTTGTTTTTCAGTTATAATTTTTATGGACAGACTGTGATAAGACAACAGGGTGGACAACTTAAAAAAAAAAAAATGTCATGGTTTGACAGATCTGGTCTAACACTCGGCTGTTGATTATTGCTGTCTTTCCTTCCCTGTGTCAGGCCGAGTCATCTGATGCTTAATGAACTGCCTTGATCTCTCAGTTTCCATGGTTACTTACCTGACTGTTATCAGCCAACCCCTTCCAGGGTATTTAAAGCAGCTAGGCTCACTTACTCCTTACCCTTGTGTCTGCTTCTGGCTCCAAGTGTGTTCTCCTGAATTGCTGTTTTTTGTCCATGCATAACCTGTCTTCCTCTGACATCCCTTCTGGCTCCTGACTCCTGGCCTGTTCCTGACATCGCTGATCTCCGTATTCCTGACTCCGGCTTGTCTGAGTGCTGCCTTCGTTCCTGACCCTGGCTTGTCTTTTGGTTTATGCTCCTGGATCACGATTTTGCTTTGTTTGCTTTCGTTATTTAAATAAGGTGTTTTGCATTTTACATTTTTGTGTCTGTCTGGTTCCTGATCCCTAACAATGAATAAAAAAAAAATTAAAAAATGAATAAAAATAAAAAGCTTATTTTATTTATTTTTTTATTTATTTAGAAAATGTTTTACCTTATACATTGAGATTTCTCTCCTTTTCAAGTATGTCCTGGATAGTTTTCAGTAAAGGGTTGCATATTTACATAAATTGTGAAACATTATATATTACATGTTGTTATTATATATACATACACATATGAATATACATACATATGAAATATTAAAATTAGATACAATTACACTCTGTTTTTAGATATAAATAAGCATTTACTTTTAAGGGTTTTAGACTGGGAGCAGATTTGATTATTTCAGGCAGATTGTTCCAGGCCTTTGGAGCTCTGAAGGAGAAGGCATATCTTTCTGCTTCTTTCTTGTATTGTGGTATATGTAGCGAGTTGTTATCAGTGGAGCAGAGGTTATAGTTAGTATGGAGAGCAGGAGTGAGCATACTGCTCAGGTAGTCTGGTAGTTTTCCAGTGAAGTGCTTGTGTACTAAACAAGAAAGGTGAAGGGTACGTCTAGATTTGAGTGTTAACCAATTTAGTTCTATTAGCATATCACAGTGATGAATAGTGTAATTACATTGGAGGCTAAAGTGGCATATTGAATTATACAGGGTGTCAAGTTTACTAAGATGGATTTCTGGCACTGGAGCATAAACTACATCACCATAGTCTATGACAGGCAGCAACATCTGTTGCACAATATGTTTTCTAACCAGGGGACTTAAACATGATTTGTGTCTAAAAAGAGTACTGATTTTGGGATAAAGTTAGGAGGATAATTTGTCAATATGATGAACAAAAGTGAGGCCATGGGTCAAGCCACATACCAAGATATTTGTAGGAGTCCACTGGGGCCAGTTTATGATTAGACTCCATTACAATGGATAGGTGGGTATTACCGAGATTATGCAATTTGTGCTTTGTGCCAGATATCACTGTAACAGATTTGTCTGTGTTTAAGAACAGTTTGTTCCTTGCTATGCATCTTTCAACCTCGCAGAAATTATGTTGTAATATGGCTTCAAGGTGTGATATGTTTGAGTTTTTAGCATAGAGTATGGTGTCTTCTGGATACATGTGTACTGAAGATGATTTGCAAACCTTTGGCAGATCATTTATAAAAAGATCAAATAGAAGAGGGCCAAGAATGGAGCCTTGAGGAACTCCCCTTGTTACTTTGAGCGAAAGGGAGTCATTGCCAGCAACTGACACATACTGCATTCTGTCTGATAAATAGGATCAGAACCAGTTTAGAGAATTATTATTAGGTGACAGTGACAGACAGCTGACTGGGCTTAGGCAAGGCATCATACAGCTCCATCAGTTGTGTTGTGTACCGTACAGTAAAAGAACACAGTGAAGTTGAATAATGTCCAGCAAACACACAAGGTGAAGGGGGAGGGGTGGAGCAGTGTAGGAACATGAGATTAAAGCAGTAGTTCAAAAACTGACTGCAGCAATGGTTGCTGCAGTGTATGCAATCAATGACAATGATCCCTCTACTCCAAGGGAGGATGCAGTTTGTCAAGGTCCCAGCAAAACTAGTTCCAACACCACCAGTGCCAGTACAAATAAAGAACCATATAAGAAGAACACTGAAGACGACAACAAGTCGCAGTCAAGTGATGATGATGCTGGCAATAGCATAAGAGAGGAAGGTGTAAAAGCTGAACAGCCTGCTGCATCAGATAGTGAGAAAAACAAGCAACGAAACACCTGTCCTCAAAGTAGTAGGAAAATTTGTTACAGTAAAAGTAAAAAGAAATTGTTTGAGACCTCCAAAAGCTTAGAGGAATATAAGGATAGTGGGCAAGAATTGTCAGGGGATGCTGATGATGCTGAGGATGACCTAATGATGATTGATGATGATGCAGATCTAGAATATATCCCTCCAGCATCCTTCTCTTGTTCAGATACAGATGAAGTTAAGAGTGAGGATGATGACATGGCTATAAGGTTAGCAGAAAGTGAAAGGCTGAATCTTCCACCACTTTTAAGGAGCACTGTGCCTGTCTATAAACTGTTTGAGAAAGCCATTGGAAAGTCTGATCCTGGATAAGCACAGATGTCAAAAAGCACACAGTCGCCCTATTAGTCATTATCAGCATCATCTCCTCTTCCAAGTCCAAGTCACACTCAGCCACACACACTGCTGCTGTAAGTGCTGCACCTTTGACACCTAGTAGTAGTGGCAGTAGAATTGCATCAACATCTAGCCCCAGTAGTAGTAGTAGCAGCAGCACCACCTCAGGAACCCCTCATTCCATGAAGTCCACAGTATGGAGATACTTCATTCAGGATCCTCAAGCTAAGCATGTTGCTGCCTGTTGTCTGTGCAAAAAGCACGTGAGCAGGGGGAAAGCAGGCACCTCCTCTATGAGATCCCACCTGAAGTACAACCACTGGTCTGACTGGGAGACACAGGCCAAAAGTGCCACAACAAGCAGCAGCAGAAGCACTTTAAATGTCCCCAGGGCTCTAGGGCAGAAAAAATAAGTAGTGAAGTTATTTATGTGTCAGAGAGTGTGCTACTGCCAGTGCCAACAGTTAGTTCAGTCCAAATAACACCTATGGTTCCTGCTGCAGAGGAGTATGATGACTCTGGCTTTGCTGTAGGAGACGACAAGAGTCATAGACTGCCCGCACATGCTGCCTCTACCGCCACCACCTCCTTTATTCATGTTGTTAAAGCAATACAATTTCAGGCATCTTCTGCCATGTCCTGCCAACCCACACTGACTGAGTTCCTTGGAAGGAGTCAAACATTTCACAAAAACAATCCCAAAGTACACCTGTGGAATGGCACGGTGTAGCTCCACGTTGGAATATCCCAAATCGCAGTTATTTTTTCCCAGATGGCTGTGCCTGAATTGTACAAGCAGGTGGTTAGTGTGGTGGGCAAAGAGCTGAAAAGTACATATGACAAGAAAATCCACCTGCCAACAGATAAGTGCACAAGTGGGCAGAGCACAGACTATATGACTGTGACTGCTTAATGGGTTTCCCTCCCAGCACCAACAGTGGACAACACTAGCTTACAACATCAGGAAAAAGCCAGTAATTGTGCTGGTTGTGACATTGTGATTAAAAGGCGGCAGCAGCAGCAGGATAGCTGATACCATTGTCATGCCACCTTGTGCATGCAGAGTTTTGAGAGACATTCCCACAAAGCTGTAGATGTTCTAAGTAAGCTAAAGCATGCGATAGAGGAATGGCTTGTACCCCTCTCCTTAAAAGCTGGTTTTGTGTCTGTTGATAATGGCTCTAACATAATCACTGCTTTGAGAATAGGTGGTATGGTGCATGTGCCCTGCTTTGCCTATGTGCTAAATTTAGTTGTGACCAGATTCCTGGCAGAATCTGAAACCCTCAAAGAGATGCTTACTATTGCCTGCAAAATCTGTGCCCATTTTATTTGCTCCTACAGTGCTCTATATTCCATACAAGAGCATAACAACCTGCCCCATCACCAGCTGAAAATGGAGGTCCCTACCAGGTGGAATTCCACGATACACATGCTAGAACTTTTGTAGGATCAGAATAAGGTCATTAGCGATTACACCATGCAAAACTGGACGGCTTTGGAAGGAGTCCCTTTGCTACCTGGCAAATGGCAACTAATGTGCAATGTATGTGAGCTGCTGAAACCCTTTGAGGAGGCAAAGGTGAGTCGCATTGGGGATGAATTAGTGAAATTCTACCACTGATATTTTTATTGCAGAAAAAAATGAGGATTCTTACCATGATGACAACACAGACATGCACCAGCTGGTAAGGACATGTTAGCATGCTTTGAAGAAGATCCTCACATATTGTCCATTAAAAGCAATAAGGAAAACATTCTTGCCACTTTCCTGGACCCCCGCTTCAAACACAAAATTTCTGAATTGCTGCCAAGAGCCATCAGCAGTTTGTCACATGATAATCAGCAGCAACTCTCTGAGGAATCGGATTCTGTCAAGGAAAATTGAGACTTTCTTATTGATCGAGTGGAGGGTTGCATTGTGGTGGATGAGAGGGAGAAAGTGAGGGCACAGCAAACATCTAGACAGTATAGTGAAAATGAGGGCAACAAAGCATTTCAAACAGCAGAAGCATCTACATCATCAAACAGAATACCCCATTCGGAACACAGGGAAATTCATGGGTCTCAGCAGGGGTGGCAAAAACCCAACATTGGTGTTGGTAGTGGTGGTGGTGGTGGCAGCACATCTCTTTGGGACTTGCTCCCTGAGTATGGGTTGGTAACTGACACACAGGAACACCATGTAGCTCATAGAAGTGGTCCCATTGTATGTGAAATGGTTTCTGCATACTTGGGGGATAGCTACATTTTAGGCAGAAACAATTACCCCATGTACTACTGGCAAACAAAGCAGTGTGTGTCTAAAATTCACACATACTGCAATGGAAACTCTACGTTGTCCTCCAGCAAGCACGGAGTCTGAGAGGATTTTCAGTGTGGCTGGTTATATTGTCAATGACTGCAGGACACGACTATCATGTAGCAATGTTGGTAGACTAACATTCTGGAAAAATGTACCATTTCTTACCATAAGAGTATCAGGCAGCAGAAATACACATAACAGACAATGCCAGGACAAATATATTAACAGCAGCACATATGAGGAGGTGGAGGAGGGATGTGAAGAAGGGTTTCCCCATCAACCACACTTGGGACCACTGCTATGAGTGACAAGTAATATGTATCAATAATCTGAGAAGGAGGATAGTGATTTGATGCAAACATGACAATGGTAAAAACTATATACATACATAAATCCCACCATATCAGCCAGTCCCCCACAACCACCACTACAATACACATCTGCCATATTGTAGGTTGTACTTTATTTTTTTATTACTTGACATAATCATGATGAATATGTGCCAGTGTCACTTAAGTAGGAAGTTAGTGTTGTGGGCAAAGGACGAATGCGTTCTTCATGCTAACACATTTTTCAAGGCATGTGTTACTGCAGGACATTTTTGCATAGGCGTAAAGGCGAAAAGTTTCGCGGAAAAAGAAAAATCGGCAAGTTTTTGTGAAAAGTCACTCTGGAAGGTTTCACGCTTTTTGCCCACCCCTACTCCCTACATGCTGCTGCTGCTCTATTACAGACATCTCACTGCTGCTTGGAGGAGGTGATGAGCAATGTGACAGAGGATCCCCTAATGTCACACTTGGCATTTCTTTTTGACCTGAAGGCAGACTGGCAGCAGTAGCAGCAGGCACAGGCAGCTGATCTGTGCTCCTGCTGCTGGTGGTGGGGGTATTAATTCCCCAACACCAGTTCTGGTCTCTTTAGGATCATGTTCCACTTGGACACTGTAGTGAAGGGAAGGGGAGGACTCCCAGAGCCAGAGGAATGGTGTGGGCTCTCTTGACCTCTAGTCTGGACTCTCTCAAATGCTTCCCCTACCACTCCCCTAACATTAGTCCCACCAGCTGCATCACCACTACTTTTACTACTATTACTACTACTACTACTATTACTATTACAAACCAAGTTCAGCTGCAAAGTCTTCCTCCTCACAGTCACTAGTAATATGAGAATATTGATTACCCCTTCTTTCACTTCTAACACTAAGAAGCTGCTGGACTTTCTTAGTATTAGCACTGGTGGGACTGCTTGGAGGTGGCAAGTGTGACTTAGGGTCCCCTGATGTCACACTTGGCATCATCTTCTTCTCACTCCCCCTCCTGAGTATTACAAGACACACTACCTGCAGGTTCAACACTGGTAGCAGCAGGTTCAGCACTGGCAGCAGTCACAGCACTGGTTACACCAGAGGCAGCACATCTGAGAGCAGGAACAGTATTGGTGCCAGGAGGTTCAGCACTGGCAGCAGGCACAGAACTGGTTGCAACAGGGACAGCATGTCTGACAGCAGGCATAGCACTAGTGGCAGCAGGTTCAGCACTGGCAGCAGGCACAGCACTGGTTGCAACAGGGGAAGCACGTCTGACAGCAGGCACAGCACTAGAGGCAGCAGGAGCAGCAATGGTGGGAGCAGAGGCAGCACATCTAGCAGCAGGTGCAGGCATCTTACCTGTTCTACTCTCATTAGCACTATCCTTTTCTTCCTCCCTTCCCCTTCCCTTTTCTCTATCCCTCCCCATCAAATTCCTCAAGATCCCTGGGGGTGATTTAGGAGGACTGGACAGCATTGGTTCAGTAGTGCTCACTTCCTCCTCCTCCTAAGACTCAGTGGACACATAAGGGTCCTTCCAGTTCCTCCTTTTAATATTTTTAAACCTGCTCAAAACAAGGTTTAGGACATGTGGTGAGTGAACCACATGTTTTTAGTTTAACAAAAATGGCCTCCTTTTAATTAAAAAAAACATTTTTGAGAAGATCAGGATGGGGGGGTAACATTAGACCTTGTGTTTAATTAATGTTTTTTTTCTTTTTAACAATTGTAACCCTTCCATTGCTGCACCAGTTGAAATGCATTGATCGCAATGTGTTCCAAGCAATCAGGCAATGGAGGGGTTCATGGAGGAGCAGGTTAGGCTACTGTGTATTTTTGGGGCACTTAACTTTTTGAACTGCTTAGCCTTGGAAAGCCTTTCTGGCCACAAAAGGGAGCATTGCAAAGACCCTTTTGCTAGAATGTGTAGAATGTCCATTTGCAGTGCTGTTTTGGGCCATTTGTGAATGTATGCCAAATGATAAAATACATAATACATAGTGGCTGGAACGGAATGAGAAGAGTCAGAGAAAGTCCAACAAGCAGCTTTTTTCCAATTATTTTGCTGGCTGGATATCATTTAAGCTTTAGTGGAATCTCTCTCTAACTTAGCTTTTGATCATGATATGTTGTACTGGAAGGAGGGCATAATTACAGTGAATGCAGAAGGTTCAGAAGGTGCAGCTGTGCTGGAACTCATTATCCAAGAGGGCCCCATCTGCCCTAGAGTCAAATAGGTCCAAGTTATAAAATATTTTTGTGTTATGTGACCCAAAAAATGTTTGCACCATGACTAGTTATGCCCCTTCCAGGAATGTGCCAAAGAGAGACCATTAGGTGCATGGGCCAGCATACAAGAGGAGTGGTCAGGGGGAAAGATACATCTGGATATCATCAGCATAGAGACGAAGATGAAACCCAGGGGTGTTTATACATTTCCCAAGGTAAAGAGTACATTGAAAATAGCAGGGGGTCCAAGACAGTGGTAGGGGCGAATAAGTGGAGTCAGTAAAGGAAGTACTTTAGGAATATTTGGATAAATAGAATAAAACTCGAGAGGGCAAGGGAGTGGAAGACTTGAATGAGTGGGTGATCAGCTGCAGATGAGAGATCTAGGAGAATAAAAGGGAGTAGTGGCCTTTTTGACACATGATATTCACTGCACTATTTACAGCTGAGTTGAACACTTTAAGTGCCAAAGGGAAGATCGACACAAAGCAGAGCAATGGAATGCCCTCCTCTCTAGCACTCAAATGGTTAAAAGTAGATAGAATTGTAATTTTAGAAGCTTTTGATTATTGTTAACTAATGATTATATCTTATAGACAATGTTGATTTCTTAGTTTTCTTGTGTCCTATTTGCTCTTGGATCTTTCTTCCCTTCTTCTCCACTTAATCTTTAACACCTCAGAAGTTTTTAACACAGTTGTATCTTGGTTTTATGGGACTAAGGTTTGGATCATAAGTCATTGGACTGTGCGTGTAAAGTCAAAGTGGAACAATTCTGGGCAAAACCCATTACACTATAGAAGAGATAGGCACATTCAAATTCTCAAATTTCCATTGACTTTAATGGGGCTTCAAATATTGGTTTGCCCAATAATCTTTGCACTTTGCCTTTATACATAAGACAACATGTTAGGTCTCATATGTGATCAGCATCTCACCTTTTATTCACAGGTTTCCATCTGTACCACAAGCTGCCAGCGATAATGCCGGAGAGCTGTATTCTAATTACCATTGGTGTACTGCTTGGAGGAATCATTTTTGGTACAGATCACAAAGCCCCACCTGCCATGAGGACTGATATATACTTCTTGTATCTCCTGCCTCCAATTGTACTTGAAGGCGGCTACTTTTTACCTACCCGTCCTTTTTTTGAAAATATTGGAACCATTATTTCATGGTCAGTAATGGGGACCTTAATTAATGCCTTTGGTATTGGTCTTTCCTTGTATGGAATTTGTCAGATTGAAGCCTTTCATTTAAGTGATGTAGGTCTGCTTCAGAACTTAATGTATGGAAGCCTTATTTCAGCTGTTGATCCTGTAGCTGTACTTGCGGTCTTTGAAGAAATCTCTGTTAATGAACAGTTGTACATGATGATTTTTGGAGAATCTTTGCTAAATGATGGAATAACTGTGGTGAGTATTTGATTACAATTAATTTTAATAAGATCGGGAAAAGACAATATAGAGATTATGAAAAAAACGATGAACTCACTAATGAGTGTAATTTATTTGCATAAGATAAAAAATATGGAGATAGGCTTTTCTCACCTTGGACAAATGTAAAATTTAATTAAATACTATATACAGGTATAAGACACACACATACTCTAAATTGACCAGTCCTATAAGACTCAAAAAACAATAACAATACAATAATCACAAACCTAAAATAGGGCAATTGGTATTAAACAAAAAATACATCTCCTAATATGTCCTAGTATATTCAAAGTCCAGTATCATCCAATAAAAAAAATCCCGTAGTACTAATTCCCCAACAGATATGCAACAGTGAACATTAGTAGATTTTAGGAAGGAAGTATTTTTCAGAAAAAGAGGAATACTAGAAAAAGAGGTAATGATCTATAGTTAGAGAGTGCAAAATTCTGTGGTAATGTACTTAAAGTGATAGTAATACTTCATTATTACTATCCCCCATATTGTAGGTATTTCCAAAATAATTTTTATAGCCCCCAGGTTCACCTCTCAAACCTTTATGGTTTGAAAGACAACCGAAGGCAAAGTTTCCCCCCTCCCTCCCCCTTCCCTGAAGTCAGCATTGTGCTGACTGCAGGGATATCCGGTCTGACATTCATCATGCAGCTCTGCAGCAGAGCCACAATCGCGTTAGTGACAAAGAATTATTTCACTGAAACGGTCTTCTACACATGCTTGCAAACCAAGCACATGTAGAAGACCTTTTCAGTGAAATAATTATTTTTCACTAACGGGATGTCGGCTCAGTTGTAGAGCCGCAAGCCTGTCGTACGACAGACTTCCCCTGCAGTCAGTACAATGCTGACTTCAGGGAAGGGTGAGAGAGGGGGGAACTTTGCCTTCACTTATCTCTCAAACCGTAAAGGTTTGAGAGATGAACCTGGGGGCTATTAAATTATTTTAGAAATACCTACAATATGGGGTATAGTAATAATAAAGTATTACTATACCTTTAAGTACTACTTTACACAAAGGGTGATAAATTCATGAGCCAGTATCACAGCAGAGATGGTAGGGATAAATACTCTTTGGGATTCAAAAATGCCTAGGATAGGCATGTCTGTTTTCAGAAGTATATAACACTGTGTATTTTAAATTAGTTAGGAAAATGGCAGACTAGATAAGTCACTTAATTATTTTCAAACTCTATGTATCTATATTTTATTGTATTTCAAAATGTGATTGATGTAGAAGGAAGAGAGAGTCCAAACAGAGTTGGAGCTGAAAGAAAGAAAGTAGACGTCCATTTTCATTCTGGACAGCAATCAAAGACCAGTTAGTTTTAGTAGCCTAAATGTGTGAGGCATAGGGAGAGATGGGTAATTAGACATTTTTGGTTTTTTTAGTCGGAAATTTCATACACATGATTTGCTGATTTTCACATGAAATTTCCAGAGCAGTGAAAATCCATCAAATGTCCTGATTTTTGCTAACCCCAATAAATTTCCTGCAAGAACTGTGTTATTTTCTAAAACTTTACACCACTACACAGACTCATTGTGTATGTGTGTATGTGTGTGTGTGTGTGTGTGTGTGTGTGTGTGTGTGTGTCTGTGTGTGTGTGTGTGTGTGTGTGATTGTGTGTGCGCACATGATTCTGTGGCTACAAGTGCAGTGGGACAAAGCTGGGACTCCAAAGAGGTCAGTATGTGTGATTCTCTGGTTATCTGTGTAGTGAAACCAAAAAACAAAAGAGATTCTATGGCTTTAGAGAAGATGCTGATCTTACATTCTGCTTACTGTCCTCATGCCTTAAAAAGAACAATTCAGTGTATCCAGTATAATTGGGGCAAAGAGGAACAGCCTTAAATGTAACCTTTACTATTTATTTTACTAAAATACAGTGATAATCCACACCTATAAGGGTAATCTAAAAATAAAATATCACTATGTAAAGAACAGAATCAAATTAAAAACAACCATTTAGCTGTAATCTAACTCATCCAAATACTATGTGGAATACTAAAGACCTGAACCAAATCACAGTATATGATGGTATCATGCTATTCTACTAGCCAAAATTGGAATAGTTTTTATCCATTGATTATTATTATATTCCTTAAGTATGTGTAGCCACTTTATTTAATTTATGTTCAAGTGAAGTTTTTTAAATTGCCTTAAATAACCTTTGTTAAGTGATTAAAGGGATTTAAATCCCTCACTTACAAGCAAAAGCGATATCAAACTTTTATACTAAATGATAACGTCAAATATGTATAATGAAAACTCTCATGAAATAGCATTTCTGTGTTAGTGACACAGTGTAGTCATATTAAATAACGGTGTCCTAATGCCATGCGGACACCGTTATAAAGTAACAAACAAAGCCTTTGTTTGATGTAATCAAAACAGTGTTTCACTGTTTTGATTACATCAAACAAAGGCTTTGTTTGTTATGTGTTTCATATGGCCATGCAGTGACTTTGTTTCTCACTGCATATTACTAATAGCTAATTCACTGTATGTTGGTTTATCCAGTCAGTTCCAAGGCCCATATGTTCAAAGGAAAAGTTAAATCATTCTGGGGAAACCGACTACACCATAGGGGACAAATAAAAATTCTCCAAATCCCCACTGATTTAAGAGTCTTTTAACATCTTCAATGCTAGAAAGGTCTCCAATACATTTTCTCCTATGCTGGAATTTGTTTGCACCAAATAGTTCCACTTTACTTTTGAATGTATTGCACTCGGGGCATTGACTTCAAGGGATAGTAATACTTCATTTTAAGTAGGTTTCATATTATAGGCATAAAAAAACTATAAAAAACGATGTAAGGCTTATCTCTAAAAAAAAATGGTTTCAGAGATATCCTCGCTAAAGTTACCTCTCCTTGTCTGTTTGAACAAAGTAAGCGTTTAGCTGACATCTGCAGAATCCTGTCATTTGACGGGATGGAAGCTCTTCAACAGAGCCAAAAACGCACAATCTGAACATTAATACTACATTGGAACTGTCTACAAACTGTGCCTGGTTTACATAAAGAGATTTTTCATAGTTTTTTTATGCCTATATTATGAAACACACTTAAAATTAAGTATAACTATCCCTTTAAATTTGTACTGTTATGTTTAAAAACATATTGCTCATTATTCAAACTGGGATTGCGCATAACCACCACCAATGGCAGTAACATTGCTGAATTTGCTGCTGCTGTACTTCCTGCGGCTGTGTTGCCAGGGCAAGACATTAATCTGTCTGTTGATGATGATGAGCAGTAGACTTGTGCACAACAAAAGTTTTTGGAAAAATTCAATGTCGGACGATTTTTTTTTTCATTTGTCGACTCCGCAATTCAGATCCTACCTGTTCGACTTGGACGAAAGTTGTCAACAGTCCGAATTATTCGGCGACTTTAAAATACCTTTAAAATTACAATAAAAAATGTAAATTAAATGAATGGAACAATTTCTAGGGTCTAAATGAAGATGGTGTAACAGGGTAAGGTGGGCATTTAGCCTTATGGTACTATGGATGAAGCAGATGAAGTATGGATGTAGCAATAAGGCACCCTGCCTGCCTACACAATACACATACACAACTGTGAGACTGGCTGATGTGTCACTCTAAAAATTATTAAAACAAATCCCTAATATTAATTTTAATATTTAACACAGAAACAAAGGTGACTTTCCCCTGAGGTGGTAACAAGGTACTAGGCTTGCCTACAGAACTGTGAGACTGGCTGAAGTGTCACTCTGAAAATCATTCAAATTCATATTATTATTTTTAATGTGAAACACAGAAACATAGGTGACTTTCCCTTGCAGTGGTAATAAGGTACTATGCCTACCTGCAGAACTGTGAGACTGGCTGATGTGTCACTCTGAAAATTATTCAAAAACAATTCCTAATATTAATGTTACTGTTTTACACAGGAACAAAGGTAACTCTCCTTTGTGGATGCAATAAGTTACTAGGCCTGCCTACAGAACTGTGAGACTGGCTGAAGTGTCACTCTGAAAATTATTCAAACAAATTCCTACTATTATTTTTAATGTTAAACACAGAATCAAAGGTGACTTTCCCTTGCGGTGGTAATAAGATACCAGGCCTGCCTATAGAACTGTGAGACTGGCTGATGTGTCACTCTGAAAATTATTCAAACAAATTCCTAATATTAATTTTAATATTTAACACAGAAACAAAGGTGACTTTCCCTTGCAGTGGTAATAAGGTACTAGGCCTGCCTGCAGAACTGTGAGACTGGCTGAAGTGTCACTCTGAAAATTAATCAACTTCCTACTATTATTTTTAATGTTAAACACAGAATCAAAGGTGACTTTCCCTTGCAGCGGTAATAAGGTACCAGGCCTGCCTATAGAACTGTGAGACTGGCTGATGTGTCACTCTGAAAATTATTCAAATAAATTCCTACTAGTTTAGTATTTTTTTATATTTAACTCAGGAACACAGGTGACTCCTTTGTGGTGGTAATAAGGTATCAGCCCTGCCTATAGAACTGTGAGACTGGCTGATGTGTCACTTTGAAAATTATTCAAATTCCTACTAGTTTAGTATTTTTAATATTTAACACAGGAACACAGGTGACTCCTTTGAGGTGGTAATAAGGTACCAGGCCTGCCTATAGAACTGTGAGACTGGCTGATGTGTCACTCTGAAAATTTTTCAAACAATTTCCTACTAGTTTAGTATTTTTTAATATTTAACACAGGAACACAGGTGACTCCTTTGCACTGGTAATAAGGTACCAGGCCTGCCTACAGAACTGTGAGACTGGCTGATGTGTCACTCTGAAAATTATTCAAACAAATCCCTAATATTTTAAATTTTTTGCACAGGAACAAAGATGACTCTCCCTTGCAGTAGCAATAAGGCACTAATGCTGGCTGCCTTCCTATGCCTAATGCTAACTGCCTGCCTACACAACAAGTGGACACTCTCTGTCTCCTTCTTCTCTCTCTGAGCTCCAACAACACAATCAGGAAATGCATGCTGTCTGCCTGGGTATCTGTGTCATTAGTCCAACTCCCATCATGAAACAAAGAATCCAATTGGAATAGAGAAAAAGCTTGAAAGTAGCGCATGACATGCAGAAGCTAACTGGCCTAGAGACATGGAGGGAAAGTATGGAGGGAAAGTAATCGAGCATGGGGAGTAGTCACCGAATTTCCGAAAGTTTCGACGACATTCGGACGAGGGCTAGTCAGATTCGTATTTTTTTTGGCGAATGACCCTTGCCTTTCGGAAGGTCCAAATGTCACTGAACTACCCCTTTTTTGGTTGAATTCTGAATGTTGCCGAGCCGAATTGCACAAGTCTAATGAGCAGACTAATGTGCCACAGACCACTCTGGCCACAGTGGGATTGGGTTCCATCAGTAGTGATTTGGGATTAGGACAGGTTCCACTTGCCGCCAATCATCCTAGTCCCAGTGTTAGTCCTAATTCTGAGGCATCAGCAGCATCATTCTCTGCCCCAGCAGTCATCAGCAATAGCACTGTGCACTATGTGTGACAATGAGGGACAAAGTGGGACAATGCCGGGAATATGGGAATCACAGAGTCAGGGGGAAGTTGTGAGCTCTCTTGACGTCTTTTATGGCTGCTTACTTCCCTTTACATCTAAGCATTAGTGTCTATACAGCTAGTTCCAGCAGCTGCTCCACCACCTCGATCCTTTCCCCCACCAGCCTCTAGCAACTGTGCGGTAGTGGTACAGTTTGGGGATGACACATTTGACTTAGGATCCCCTGATGTAACACTTGCCATTATCTCCTCTTCCTCCTTAGAATGATAAAGCACA
Source organism: Rhinophrynus dorsalis (assembly GCA_037306005.1). Taxonomy (NCBI): domain Eukaryota; kingdom Metazoa; phylum Chordata; class Amphibia; order Anura; family Rhinophrynidae; genus Rhinophrynus; species Rhinophrynus dorsalis. Next base: position 379,694,248 of record CM074719.1, read on the forward strand.
CTGGCAGCAGTAGCAGCAGGCACAGGCAACTGACCAGCCATGCTTACATTTCTACACAGTTCTTCCTGTGCCTATGCCACTATTTTCCCCCAGATGCCAAGTGAAGATGTTGAGGGTCTAGGCATCATTGAGTCTGGGAAATGTGGGTCCAGGACCCTTCCATGCTGCTGGTGGTGGTTATTTCCTCCTCCTCCTCTGAGTCACTGGCTGCATGACGGTCCTTTCAGCGCCTCCTTTTTTTAATACTTGTGCTCATAGTATTAGCCAGCACTATGAGCCTTATTTCAATAATTAAATTTCCCTCCTTTTCTCACTTCCTGGTAACATCACGTTTTTGGAGAGAAAATGTGAGATATATGTAGCAAATAGGTGGGAAGTTTGTCCAGTTTGAAAGACATAGTCAAAATATTTTTTGTGTAGGCAAAATGTAGAAATATTTGAGGATTTTGCTAACCTTCCCTAGAAGTTAGCATTGTGGGCAAAAGACATTCAGCCTGCTAACAATTTTTTCAAGGCAAATATTGCTGTAGGACTCAGAACTTTTACTTCCAGCTATTTATTTCCCCACTTCAGCCCTCAGATGAAGTAATATTGTGGTAAAAAATGTCAGTCATTGACAACATAGGCAAAAAAATGGCAAAAGGTAAGCTGGCATGGTAGAAGAGTGATGCACCAGTCCACTATGCAGCATTACATACAGAACATGATCTGCATACAAGAAGGAAGCCTTAATTACAGTCTCATAACTAAAGTCAACATCTGAAGTACACGACACAGCATTTAGATAACCATAGGCATTTTGGAACCAAATGCTGTGGACTGATTAAGTTAAAATTGACTCTTTGGCTACAATCATGAAAGGAGAAAAAAAAGAGAAGCATTTGAAAAAAAGAACACCTTTCCAACTGTTAAGCATGGAGGTATTTTTGTATCATTTGTGGTTTTGTGGAAGTCAGCAGAACAAGAAATATTGTGCTTGTAGAGGGAAGAATGGATAATAATTTGTATAAACAAATTCTAGAACCTAATGTCTGAGTGAGGAAATGGAAGCTGAAAAGAGGTTGGATTTTACAACAAGACAATGTTCCAAAACAAAACACAAGATCAACAATGAACTGTTTCGAAAATGAAAGCTTAAAGTTTTAGAATGGCCTTCACAGTACCAAGACATGCATATTATTGAAACTCTTTGGGTACATCTCAAAATATGCAGTGCATGTAAGACAACTTAAGAATATTTTTAAGCATTCTGCAAGGAAAAGTGGGGAAAAAAATCCCAACCCAAAACAGAAACCGTTAGCTGACTACAAGAAACATTTGGAAGCTGTGATTTCTGCCAAAGCAGGTGTTACTAATTTCTGACTGACAGGGTACCCAAACATTTGCACATGCCACATTTTCTGTTTTACTTTATTCTGTCTGTTAAATTCAGCAAACACGTAACAACTGTGCATTAACATTTGCAAGAATATGCCATGTTTAAGTTTGTTCACTACAGAGGTTGTATTAATATCTTTTCACTTAGAAAATCAAAAAACATGTAATTTGGCCAGGGTGCCTACATTTTTGCATGCAAGTGTGAGTCTCCAACTCTTTGGGAATCAATGTGTTGCAGACTTGACTACTAACCATATATTTTATAACTAACTGCCACTTTTCTGCCCTATAACTGCTAATCCTCTTTATACATGTATTATACACCTATATAAAGAGTACTGCAAAGGGCAGAAATAGAAGGCAAAATTTAAAGTAGAACTGCACACTTCTGTCACCATAGAAATTATTTGCTTTTGTATAATGTAAGGTTTCAAAATGACATATGGTTCACATATTGAAAGGAATGTATTTATGTTTTTTTCTCATCAATTATAGATTTCTATGATCATGTAGTCTTTGATATTCTGGAAGCAGAGACAGAAACTAATTTACAGTACAAGCAAACATACTCAGTGTCAACATTGATACTGGCTTAGGAAGTTGCTTAGAAGCAGTGTGAGTGTTTTATGAATTCACCAACATATTAGACATGTCTTCAAGATGTTCTTAATTGTCTTTAAATCCCAGGATTATCATGCAGAGTCGCACACATTCACTCTCATTGTAAGATACGAATCCTTATTCATAGTGCTACAGAGCAAAAACTGCATCATACGGGGCAAATGAAAATCCCCTTTCATTTAAATTAAGATTTAAAACCCCATGAATGTTAGATAGGCAATATGTAGGTGACTGCTCTGGCATTCAGTGGGTTAAAAGCCTCATTTTATGCAATGGAAAAGTTTGGAAATGTTTATATGTCCCCTGTGGTGCAGTTGGTATTCAGAATTGCTCCTCTTTTTCTTTTTTTCCTAAGTCCCTTAGGAGTTGGGTTGTAAATAGGGATGGATAAAAAGTCCTTTTGTGTTCCCTTGGGAAATTTCATGAAAAATACATGTTGCTTCACATTTCTGGTATGGCGTGGCCTGAACTTGTATAGTGGCGCTATGGACAGCTCTGGTCCCGGGACCATAAATCTCCATAGGATGGTGTAGCAACAGCGCCACTGTACAATTTCAGGCCACTTTGATATTGCACCTAAAAAATTCAACTTTGAAAATTAATAACTTTTGAATGAAACACCTTTCAGCAGTGGGAGTACTCTTGTTTTACTCAGGGGGATAAACCCTACAACATATTTTTTTTTACATTTTAAGTATTACTATCCCTTTAAAACCAAAAACTAAAAAAGAGGATATCAGTATCAGTCTTATTACTACAACAATCAATACAAACAGACTGAGATTATTAAAAAAAAAAATCTCCCAGTACTTCAAAAGGATCCCGTGTTGGAGAATGTCCTGGGGAATAACATTTGTGCTACTTACTGGAAAGCTCCTAACTTGAGTAATTATTCAATTTGGAAAAATTTTCAAGTTAAAAATAAAAATGCAGGACCCACAAAAGGATCTCATCCCTGTGGAAGATACAAAACTTTGTCCTTACATATTCAGATACACAGAAGCTCGGGATAGGTTACGACACAAGCATAAGATTTATGACTTCTTGACATGTGGAAAAACAAGGGTCAATTATTGTTTGCAGTGCCATTGCAATCTAAGCTATGTGGGCACAACCATGAGAATGCTTAAACAATGGGCATTGGAACATGTGATGAATATCATTCATTCCCATATCACTTCTTCAGAAGAACAACTTCTTACCAGTGTGGCCAAACATTTTTTTGAAAACCACAATGCCTCTCCAAGGAGTTTACAAGTATGGGACATTCAAAAGGTTAGCATTGACATCAGATGAGGTGATTTGTAGAAGAGACACCTACAAATTGTAAACAAGCATGTCCTACAGAGATGTACCACCACCAGTGCCACCACCACCAGCACAACCAATTCTGGATATTTGCTGCCCTTGCTGAGACCCATGAATTGCCCTGTGTTCAGAACGGGATGTTCTGTTTTATGATGTAGCTGTTCCTGCTGCAGCCGGTCTAAATGCTTTGCAGACTTATTTTTCACTATCAATAAGCATGTCTCTACATTCCTCATGAATTCATGTTGCCACAAACTGATGATGATGCTTTGGCAGATATCCATACATTTTGTGTTTAAAGCAAACAGAAAAATGTATTCCTTATTGATTTTAATGGACACTATTCAAGGATCTTGTACAAAACACAATAAAATCTCATTTAACTTGTATGTGTCTGTGTTGTCATTATGGTAAGTTTCCTCAGTCATGCTCCTTATTTTTCACTTCAATAAATATATCATGTGGTAGAATTTCACTAGTTCCTGCCCCTAACCATCATGTTTGTCTCCTCAAACAGTTCCTGCAGCTCAAATACATCACACATTAGTTGCCATTGCCTAAGTGACAAATAGGCTCCCTCCAAAGCAACCCAGTTTTGAATTCTGTACTCACTAATGGGTAGGGGTGGGCGAAAAGTGAGAACATTTTCCTGCATGACTTTTCTTGAAAAAAGGACATTTTTCTCTTTTTGAGTGAAAGGTTTCTCCTTTTCTCCAATGCAAAATGTTCCTCCTTTTCACTTATTCCAACATATTTTTCTCCTATTCCAACACATTTTGTTATGTTTCCTATGGTGCAACATTTCCCAGCACAATATTACTTCTTCTGAGGGCTGTAGTGGAGAAATAAGTTGGAAGTCAAAGTTGTGAGTCCTACAGCAAAATATACGTACCTTGAAAAATGTGTTAGCACACAGAGTACATTTATCTTTTGTCTACAACACTTACTTCCTGCTTAAGTAACACTGGCACATATTCATGATGATGTCAAGTGATTGAAAAAAAAATAAATTATAACCTACAATGTGACAGAGGTGTATGGTAGTGGTGGTGGTGGTCTGGTGTGTTGTGATTTGCGGGACCTTGACAAACTGCATCCACCCCAGGAGAAGAGAGATAATCATCATTTATTGCACATGCTACAGCAACCATTGCTGCAGTCAGTTTTTGAACTACCACTTAACTCCCATGTCTCCACCTTTCCCCCTCCTCCTTGTGCATTTGCTGGACTTTACTCAACTACTCATGTTATGTTGCAGTTTAACTCATGTTATCCCTAACTCTCTGTTTCGTTTTCCTCTACAGTGGTTTTCTACTCTGAGTTGTGTGCTGTTCGCCTAAAAAAGTATGTGTTAGATTTCTGGAGGAAAATGTTGCAATTTAACTCACGTTATCCCTAACTCCAACATTTGAATGGCTCTGGGCTTAGCGTTTACATTGTCCTTAATGGACGATATTTTGATATTTTGGCGACTGGCGCTGTGTGTTTTAAAACTGCCGTTATTTCTTACTTGTGGGAACATTTGCATCGCATACCTGACTTACAAAACCACCGTTGCCAGTTTTTTCTGCCGACGCCAACATTTGGATCAAGCCCTAATTTCTCACTTCTAGTAAACAACACCTTTATATGAAGCCACATGAAGCTGATGGTCTAGGTCAGGGATCGCCTGGGGGGAGGCTAAGCCAAACCCAGGGACTTTTCTGCTGGGGGGTTAGAAGGGAGGTGCCTCTATGCAGGGGGAGGGCCTGGCTGATGTGCCAGTAACCAGAGACATTGTACTCTTGTACAGAATAAATCAAAGTACATGCCCAAATTATACTGCTACTACCCTTTGTCTGTACAGCTGTTCAACGGAAGGAGAGAGGCTGCTGGGGTTACAAACATAATGTGGAGCACCGCATTGCTCTGACAAAAGGGGAAATGCCACCACCTTCCTGGTGCCTCAGGGGTTCACAATGCATTATTTTACAATGCGTTGCATACCCCCTGGCACTCAAAAGGTTAATCACACCTGTGCCACACCAATACACCACTCTCCTTATGTTGCCTTCTATCTACAGCACCAAATAATCCTTCCAGTCAACATATGAGGTCAACTGCCTCCGTATATTCACTAATGCCACAGAATTCCCTGACCAGCTATCATGAACATAACAAACTCCTACAATATCTTTCTTTAAAACACACACTTTATTTTATTTTATCATGTAGCCTATTATATTTACTGCTCTACATTATTTACCATTACTGACGATCCATATACACAGTAGTCCTCATATGTTCATCCAAAACATGATTTGCTCTTCTACACGGGAGCCAACAACAGAAGAACACGGTCTATTCCTCTACCCGCAGGCTTCATTAACAAACACTTCTAGTCCACCTTATTTGCTTCAAACAAAGGCGCATAATAGCACCAAGCGTTAATGCAATCCTGCAGCCAAACCTTAACTCTTTGACTTCCAGAGGGATACTCTATGCATTGCAATGTGTTTCCTACCTCTCTGGCAATCAAAGTGTTAATACATCCACCCGAGTAAGCCCTCTGGTCCAGCTCCTCTGCTGCAGAATACCAGATCTGGCTGCAAGCTGAGCCCAGCCAACAGGTACAGAGAGCCAGGAAGAGCTGTCACAAGCCACACTCCAAGAGAACATCTCAGCTGATGATGACTTTAGTGAATAAGGATGCTCAGTCACAGCGCTCACACCTAATGGAACTCAGCAAAACTGCAGGCTCACACCTCTCTCCGCTCCCAGTGGAGAATCTGGCTTCACTCAAAACAGAACTTGCATACACCTCTGGCACTCAAAGGGTTAACACCCCATATATGAGACAGTTAATGTTATGACTGCACAAAATTGGCCTGCAAGACACAGCCACATTGCTGCTGCTCTGTTTTGCACCGTTCCATATCTACATTCAACAGTAACAAGGACAATTAACCCTTTGAGTACCACGGACCTATCCAATGTATTGCATTGTATAACATTGCATCTGTCACTCAGAGGGTTAAATGCATCACACCATAAATGTCCCAGAGCAGAAAATGAGCCTCTCCGGTCCCAAATTAGCTCACCATTATCACCATCACCACCGCTTCCCTGTCTCTCATAGTTTTTCCACATCTCTTAAGCCTTGCCCCCATCCGTCATTAAGCCCCACCCCCTTTTGGTCACCAATCACATCATTTTTCTCCCCCAGGGACACCACTGGTAGTCCACAACACACACTTCCCAGGTATGCTCATAAGCCTCTTATGTACCTCCTGTATTGGTCATTTATGCTGTGTTCCCTTACCAGATCATTTATTGTTTTAAACCTCTTTATCCCCCTTCAATCTGTGGTCATATCTCATCACTTGGATTAATCATGCACCTAACTATCTGTTTTCTTTTTAAATCTTATTCTGTTTTGTAATAAAACTTTTATTTCAACATACTTACATGCTTTCTTTGGCCCACACATTTACCATATAGACTTTTTGTAAACAAAAAACTGCCCTTTGTTTTTTATTGTACCACTCTCTTTATGTTTATATCTGTTGTGTGACCCCCATACTAATTATTGCTATACTACACTTACAAGGAATTATTTGCAATGTCCTCCACAATCCCTTCTCTCTCAAGGACACATATGGCATATGTGTGTGTAAATGTGCTATGTATGTCTCTATGTGTGTGTCTCTGTGTGTAATGATTTGTACTTCATATGTTTATGTATGTATGTATCTATGTATGTATGTACACTATCAGTCAAAAGTTTTAGAACACCCCCATTTTTCCAGTTTTTATTGAAATTTACACAATTTAATGTCTCAATATACTCTGAAAATAAAGCATAGAACAAATAACAATTGGACATTAAAAAGAAATCATGGAATTGTAAATCAAATGTTGTTCTGAAAGTTCTTCCCAAAACTGTTGCAGAAGTTCCCACAAATGTGTTGCAGTTGTAGGTTGCTTTGCTTTCACCTTTCTGTCCAGTTCATCCCACACCAGCTCGATGGGGTTTAAGTCTGGAGACTGTGCTGGCCATTCCATGATTTGAAGCCTACAGTCTTGTTCTTTTCTTCTAAGGTAGTTCTGACACAGCCTGGAGGTATGTTTTGAGTCATTATCTTGCTGTAGGATGAACCCCTGACCAACTAGGCATGTACCAGTGGGTTTTGCAAGACACTGCAAAATGCTGTGGTAGGAGTATTGGTTCTGGGTGCCACTCACTCTGTGCAAGTTGCTGACTCTAGATCCAACAAAACAGCCCCAGACCATCATGCTTCCTCCTACATGTTTGACAGTTGGTGTCACATACTGAGGAACCATCCTTTCGCCTACTCAATGGCATACAAAAACCCTGGTGATGAACCGAAGAGCTCAAATTTTGATTAATTGGTCCATAAGACCTTCTTCCAGTCTTCAGTAGTCCACTGGTGGTGCTTCATGGCCCAGGCAAACTTCTTTTTCTTTTTATGCCATCTTATTAATGGCTTTCTTACTGCCAGTCGACCATTCAGACCTGCAGCTCGACGTCTTCACTTCACAGTTGAAACTGACACTTCCTCACTTTGATCGGTATTAAGCTGTGCTTGAAGCTGTTGTGCTTTGAGCTGCCTGTCAAGCAAGCTGTTGACTCTCAGAAACTTGTCATCTGATTCTGTTGTGGCTTTGGGTCTTCCAGACCTCTTCCTGTCAGAGTTTCCTCTAGTTTCCAAGTGCCTTTTGATGGTGTAGGAAACTGTACTCACTGACACCTTGGCTTTCTACACTTTTAAAGGTTATAATGGTCTGTCTGTCTTCCTTTGTTAATTGCCTTTTTTGCCACTACTTCCTGCAGTACAATACTGTCCAAATATTGCTTAAAGGGATAGTAATGTTTCACAAAAACAGCAGCTCCAATTAATCTTCATAGTATTTGAGCCATTGAGAGTGTTACTTCAGTACTGTCAAAGTTGTAGATCAAGAGTAATTGAATGATAAAGTTTGCCCCTCCCACCCCTTTTACCTAGTGTAAGCCATCTCTTCTCAGATGTGGAATCTGGTTGCTAGACCAGACAGATAACAGTAGGGGACAATCTTCTTCCTATGAGAACAATGAAAGCCCTGGCCCCCTTGACAAGTTTTCAGGTTTTTCCCTTATCTTAATTGAAGATTGTCCCTCTCTGCAATTTACCTGGGCACCTCACTTCTGCTGTGGCTGAGCAGTGTGACATCAGTAAAAGGGGTGGGAGGGGGATACTTTATTATTCAATTACTCTTGAACTACAACTCTGACAGAATTGAAATAACACTCTCCAAGGTCCAAAAACTATGATGACTAATTAGAGCTGCTTTTATTATGAAACATTACTATCCCTTTAAGAGGGTGTAGCAACAAGGTCTGTTCCAACACTGCTTTTACAAGGACAGAGGGCTTGTAAGTAATCAACAAAAGTTGGGACACCTGTAGGCATTGTTAGCAGAAACTTTTAAGGATTAATTTACTTACATTGCTGCAGAACATTTGTGAGTTGTTAACCCATTACTTCTTTTCTGAAAAGGCCTTTTTTGTATAACTCTGAAATGTACATTATTTTTCAGTTTTTGTTAATCTAAACTTTTTTTTTCACCTCTGGCAGTTTACTGCTCACCTTTGTACCATTTCAGGTTATTCACTAGACTTGAACTGCATAAATTTCAATTAAAACTGGAAAAATTGTGGTGTTCTAAATTGTTTGACTGGTAGTGTATGTATGCGTGTATCTCTATCTATGCATGTTAATTTGTATGTGTATGTATAATATGTATGTATGTGTCTATATGTGTGCATCACTATATAGATATAGTATAATATGTATATGTGTGTATATGTATAATAATGATGGGAAACGCTGTCCAAAACTGCTACTATATTTATAATTAAAAAACAAAATCAACAACTTCTTTCCCCAGACTTCCCCAGCACGGAGACAATAAAAGCAAAATCAGCACGCAATTTGGACCCCAGCTACTTCTGTCTTGCCAGTCAGTAACACCAAATTTTTTGGGGGGGTCAACCTCCTTCCTCCCCTCATCACCCCCAGAGTGCTCCCAGACTCCCCTAATGCATAGAACAAATGTCCTACCTAAAAGAATCCCTAAACTAAGCTTAAATTTCCCTTTATTTGTCTGTCTTCTCTAGCTCAAAAATATGCTGCTTTCTGCTGGAAATTTCCCATTAGGCTGGAAGTGATATTTTCCTCCTGTTTCACTTTTGAGGTGAAAACTTTTACCCATCTCTACTAGGCACCTCCTCAATGAGATCCCACCTGAAGCACAACCACAGGTCACACTGGGGAACACACTATCAACAGGTCAGAGGTGCCAAAACTAGCAGCAGCAAAAGCACTCCAAAAAGATCTCAGGCCTGTGTGGCAGATGAGAAGTAATGATGTTATTGATGTGTCAGAGAGTGTGCCACTGCCAACAGTTAGTTCATTCAAATAACACTTTTGGCTCCTGCTTCAGAGGAGTATGATGAGTCTGGGTGTGCTGTAGGAGATTGCAAGAGTCATAGACTGCCCATACAAGTTAGCTCCACCTCTACCACCTGCTCTAGTCTTGTTGTTAAAGCAATTAAGTTACAGGGTTCTTTTGCCATGTACTGTCAACCCAACCTACTGAGTTCCTGGGAAGGAGTCAAAAACTTCACAAAAAGAATCCCAAAGTACGACTTTGGAATGTTAAGGTGGATATGCTGTCTTATTCATTTGTAGAAAGCTGATGTTTCAGAGAACTGATGTCATGTGTAGCTAAATGCTGGCATATCTCAAGCTGCAGGTATTTTTCCAGGATGGCTGTGTCAGAATTTTACAAGCAGGTGGTCAGTGTGGTGGTCAAAATTTTCTTGAACACATTAGAGTTTTCTCTACTTTTCTACAGCCATATAAAAGGGTGTCAGACTCTCACAGCATGCTATTCTGTGAGAGGAGAAAGTACAGTTTTCCTGTATTTTTTGCATAGCTCATTGTATTGAAATCAAAGGTAATACTGAATTTCCACCGAGCACATGACAAGTTTCATTTATTTTCCCACAGGCATACTATAAAAGGTGTTGCACATTCCCACTCCCACCCTCTGACTGGCAGTTCATGTGGCAGGAGGTACTTAAACGCAATAGCACTTACTCCCTCTGTGTCATAACTACCTTCCTCTAGACTGTAAGCTCTCACAAGCAGGGCCCTCTGATCCTTCTGTTCTCCACATCTGATTGTACTATTTAATACCTCTGTATGTCTATTCCCTACTGTAAAGCGCTGCGGAATTAGTTGGCGCTATATAAATATAGAATAATAATAATTCCCAAAGCATTCCATTCTGTTTTTGTGAGAGTAACAGAGAACAGCTAATTGCAAAGACAGTGTAATTTAAGCTTAATTTAGGGAGTCTTGTAGGCAAGACATTTCTGAATTAACGGAATCTGGTTGCACTCTGGGGGACAGTAAGGGAGAAAGGAAATTGACCCCAAATACCCCAAAATTCTGTCTGACTGATTTGATTTGAAAGGCACAGGCAGGTCTGGTCCAAGTTCTTTGATGATCTTGCTGTTATTATCTCAGTGTTGGGGGTGTCTGGGGGTGTGAGTGAGAAGGGAGCAAAGGAGGTTGACCCCCAAATACCCCAACATTCTATCTGACCAATTTGATTTGAAAGACATGGGCAGCTGTGGTCCAAATTCCTTGCTGATCTTGCTGATATTTTCTATATTATCTGTATATAGACACTTCAGTCACACCACACTAGTCAGCCATCACTACAATACACATCTGCCACTTTATAGGTTATAGTTTTTTTTATAACTTGAAATGCTGCCCTTTTCCTTTGAAAACAGAGACTTTAAAGAACTGATGTCATGCTTTTGCACTCTGCTGGAATATCCCAAGTGGCAGTTCTTTTTCAAAGGTGGTTGTGCCAATGTCACTTAAGAAGGAATTTAATGTTTTGGGCAAAAGACAAAGGCACTCAACCTGCTAACAATTTTTTTAATGCATATTTTGCTGTAGGACTTGCAACTTTTACTTTCAGCTATTTATTTCTTCACTTCAGCCCTCAGAAGAAGTAATATTGTTGTGGGAAATCTTTCAGTCATATAAAACATAAGCAAATATGGGAAAGTTCTGATGGGAAACTTATTTTCAGTGATGAAAAGGAGAAAATGTTATGTGTTGTCTTTGGGTGAAAATTTTTGTGAAAAAAGTGGGAAATTGTTTTTCTCAAAAAACCATGAGAATTTTCTACAACTATTTTGAATGCAATAAGGTACTCTGGCGATATTTATTTAATTTGGATTTTATGTATAGCTGATCCAGTTTATACTCTAGTCTAGTTAATGTTTATAGCCCACAAATGGGAGGGAAACAAATTCCTTTTGAGGCTTATTATAAAAATGTCAAGCTAAAAGGCAAGAATATCTACTCACTGGGGGAGATTTTACTGTTTACCCCTGTCCTATGGTTTGCTCTACTAGCAGTGCTAAAATATTTATGCATTACTTAGGTTAGGAGTTGTATCACTCCCTCTGCATGATGTTTGGAGGGAGATGCATCTAAAATGAGGGGCTATGCATTTTATTCAGTCACAATTCACATTTGCAAATTGTTTTGCAGATAGTTTGTTATCCAAAGCTTGGGAGCTGTGTCATGTTCAACAACACTGGACAAATAGTAGTGCAGTAGTGATGAATATTGATTACCATTATAAGAAATCCAAACACTTTACCTGGAGATTAAATAATATTTTGCTACATCTGGAAAAAAAAATAGCTTTTTTTTTAATTTAAAATTGATGAATATTTTGATCTCAATGCTCTTGAGGGTTCAGAGTCAATGTGTGGCCTCTAAGCATTTTCAATAGGATAACAGACTATCACAGTGCTCGTGCTATGCTGGATACATTCCGTCAGTTTTGCTTCCTGCTGATGCTTATTGGCTGAAGTGGCTTTGTCCCGCCCAGTATTTGTCCATGGCAATCAATAAGGCACCTGGTTCTAATTGTTTTATAGTTTTATATTAAAAATGTAAAAATATTCTTTACAATCATTTATTTATTATATATAGAGCTTTAGTAGAAGAAAACCAACCTACTCTTGTAGAAATGATACAGTGAAAGTCAGCCCTAAACAAGAAAAATATTTATAGCAATGTGAGAATTATAAGGCTATCGGTTTACAAAATGTACTTGTGAAAATAATCACAAACATGTATGCTATAAGATTGAATTCTATTCTGCCAAACAAGTAGGTTTTGTCTTGAAGAGACAAGGATCCCATAATAATTTTAATTAATAAGTTGTCAAAAAGGAAAAAATAGGGCAATGCTGTTCAGTGTAGAAAAAAAAGGGAAGGAGCTGTTTCATTCCTGGGTACTGGGTCCTTGTTTTAGCTATCTCAGGAGAATTAAAGGCTTTGACCTTGCCAGGATTAGAGCCTGCAACCCTGAGGTTTGAACAGATTCTACTAGGTATCTCACTTCATGCAGAATATATGAAAACGATCTTATGTTATGCATAACAAAACATTTAATTTCATTACCAAATATTTTTAAAGTATTGTCTGAGTTAAAAAGTTTGTTTCTCAAGCTTCACACTCTAGCCACATGTTCAAATGGTAGGGGTTATGCCCTAAGGAGTGATAAAGAGGTGATAAAGTGAAGATGACTTCTCCAGTGATATCACTATTGGAGAAGTGATATGACTGGAGAAGTCATCTCCACTTTTTCACCTTCCTTTCATACCTTATTGCATCTCCCACATTGCCTATAGTTGACTGTTGAGAAGGGGGCTGTACTTTCTGCCTCTTGGGTTAGTCCTGAACACTACTGCATATAAACAGTGTTACATTAATGTAACTTGATAATTTTGATGCCATTGCTTGTCAGTTTCTCTGTGTATGCTATAGGCTGATAGAACATGTCGACATTAAAGTTTATGGCTGGTAGCTATCATATAGCTTACCTTACAGAGTCTAGTGCCATATGGCTACACTGGAGCATTCATATATACACCCACTGTCTGCAAATCACACATCCACAATCCTTGAATTCACTCAAACTAGCTAGCACCAAAATTCCTTAAATCAAGCAACTCCAGCTCCCATACTTTGACTGTCTGGCTCTAGTAGCTAGTATCACAATTTCAGCAGCTTTCTCTTTCTCCCCCTGTGTAGATGCAGACGTGAATGTTATTTCTTATTTTTACCTCTTCTTTCTGCCTTCACATCCACACCCCCAGTACCCACTTGTCTAGAGAACAACTAAATTACGCAATTCTAGCTCCTTTTCATTGCTTGTTTGCCTCTACACTAGATAGCATAACAAATCTGTAGCTTTGTCTCTCTCTCCTAAAAACTGACTGTCAGTATGTGGTAAACTCACATCTTTTATATTGGTGAGTTGGAATAGCAGTATTACAGGTGGAAACTCTTCATGTGAATGGGAGTTACATCATTATCGTTATTATCACTTATCAACTCGATGGAAAAAGTGGAAAAACTATTATCTTCAAGATAATTTCCACTGGATTGCTTGCTTCATTTTTGAGATGCACACTTTCGCCCATCGCTAGGTGACACATACCATTGCACCCCACAGTCATATAATGTTACTTAATACTAGGGTTGGATGAAAATTTTCGACTCAAACTGAAATCAGCAAATAAAGTAACTTCCCACTTGGCAAATAATTCCAACGAAAAGTGCCAAGTTTTAGCTTTTGTTTTCCTAGCTCATTCTATTGAAATCAATGGGAACGTTGAATTTATACACAACACATATCAAATATTTTTTTATTTCCCAAAGGGTGCCTGTGTTGGAGGAATTTGGGGAAAGAACCAGATGAACATGGAATGATTTTTTGGGGGTTGTTTACTGGGATTGGGGGGCAGTTAATACAAAATAAATCCTAAATATAAATAAAACCCCCATAAGATATGATATAAAAAGGGTGTGTGGAGGGTGCCTGTGTTGGTTGTTGGAGTATGGGGAATGAATCAGTTGAACAGGGAATTTGTTTGGGGGGGTTTCTTGACTGGTATTGGGGGGCAGTTAAAAAAAAATCAATAAAATAAGAAATGTGTATGTAAATTGATAGAGAATGGAACCCCCTGACATAAGATGCCACTGGGGTGGACTGATACTTGACTTGATATAGTATTTTGTAGAGAATGATTTGTTAGATTTGTTGTTAGAGGCCCGATCCCTGAGGAAACATTGATTTGTAGGACTTATTAGAGGACAACGCCCTAAGGACACATTCATTTGTAGGACTTAGGCTTGTTAGAAACAAACCCTACAAAATTGTTTATTTTTTAATTGTAGGAATATGATATATATATTTTTTTGTATTTTTTAAAGCACAAACCCTGAGAAAAGAAATCCTACTGGCCTAGTGCCAGCAGATGATGACAATGGCCACTGGCCATTGTCAAATGCCCTGATGTAGATCTGGAATTTGTGATTGCTGTTCTTGCTGCAGCAGGATGATTAGGAAGCTGGAAGGGAATGGGATAAACAACATGGTTGATGGATGATGAAGGCGCCACTTGCCATGACTAGCTCCAGTGATGCGTCTGAGGCAGTAGCAGCACAATAAGTAGCCCCATTTCTATGTGGAGAAAACAAGAAGTTGGTCAGCAATTCGTCTCCACCTGCCCCTCCTCCAAAATCAATTGTGTGTTGTTCTTAGAATAGAAATGTTTCCCTTGACAGCAGGAACTGTGCCTCTCATCAGCAACTGCAATGTGCACCGTGTGTGTGGGGTAAATAACACCTGGGGGCACAACTGTATCCAAACACGTACACCAAAACCCAAATACTGCCTCTGACAATATACCCCTTGTCTAGAAACTGCTAAGTACACATGCTGACAGTTTAATAGTAATAATTTGGAGGGGGAGGTGACTATGAACGAGGTGATTTGGCAGAAGATGTAGCTACCCTAGAGGAATAAGGTGAGGGTGAGCCAGGTGTTTTGCTCACTATGGAACTTTCAGTCTCTGTCTAGGTTTCTCTATTCTTCCTCCTCTTTGATCCCGACCTCGCCTCTTGTTATCTTTCTGGAGAGTCAGGAGGTACAGCAACAGTGGTGCTAGATTTCTGTAGTGGGTGTTTGACTTTAACATGTTTAACATAAATGTCATGGTGTTTTTCATGTGTGATATCAGGACGGTTGTGCGAAGGCGCATTCCCTCCTTTCCCCTTCTCACTGACTTTTCACAAACTGTGCACAGTACCGTTGGTGATAGCTGCACTGTGCCTGCCCCAAGAGAAAAATAGTCCCACACCCATGACTTCAGGGGATAGGGATAGGAAACAGGTGGAGAAGAATGGCTTCTTTCTTCTTGTCCTCCACATTCCCCTTCACTGTCTGTGCTGGCAGCGGATGATGTTGCTGCTGTTGCTGCTACTGCCTCAGAAGCAGCACTGCAGCTAGGACCAGGAGTATTGCTACTGTGGCAAGTAGAACCTGTCCTAGTCCCGCATCACTTGTTGACCCCATTCCCACTGTGTCCACTGTGGTCTTTGCCTAACTAGCTTGCTCCTCAGCATCCTGCTGCCCTTGCTAGTGGTGGTGGTGAATTGATGCCCATCCTCCTCCCTGTCTCCCATTCCTTCTCAGTTTCTGCTAAAAAGGCCATCGATGTCTCTTCCACCCCAGCTTCCACCCCAGCAATGTGACAGAGGGTCCCCTAATATCACACTTGGCATTTATTTTTTGACCCAAAGAAGGCAGACTGGTAGCAATATCAGCAGGCACAGGAAGCTGATCTGTGCTCCTGCTGGTGGTGGTGATGGTGTTATTTCTGTGCTTGCTCTCCCCCAACATCAGTTCTGGCCTCTTCAGGATCATGTTCCAATTGTACACTGTAGTGAAGGGAAGAGGAGGACTCCCAGAGCCAGAGGAATTGTGTGGGATTCCTTGACCGCTAGTCTGGATGCTCTTAAATGCTTCCCCTAGCACTCCCCTAACACAAGTCCCACCGGCTGCTTCACCATTATTGCTACTTCTACTAACTCAAACACATCAAGTTCAGCCGCAGAATCTTCCTCCTCACAGTCACTAGTAATTTGAGGATATTGATTACCCCCTCCTTCTCTCCTAACACTAGCAAGTTGCTGAACCTTCCTAGTACTAGCACTAGCAGGGCTTTCTTGGGATGTCAAGTGTGACTTAGGGTCCCCTGCTGTCAAACTTGCCATAATCTTCTCCTTCCCCCCTCCTAAGTAATACAAGACATACTAGCAGCAGGTACAGCACTGGTAACAGGGGTAGCACATCTGACAGCAGGCACAGTATTGGTGGCAGCAGGTCCAGCACTGGCAGCAGGCACAGCACTGGTTGCAACAGGTACAGCACGTCTGACAGCAGGCACAGCACTAATGGCAGCAGGGGCAACAATGGTGGCAGCAGGGGCAGCACGTCTAGCAGCAGGCACAGGCAGCTGACCTGTCCTCTCACTAGTACTACCCTTTTCTCCCTTCCTTCCCATTACCTTTTCTCCCTCCCCTCCCATTAAATTCCCCAAGATCTAATTTTAATCCAGATTTTCCTGTGAAAAAGTGGACAACAAGGTGGTTTTTGCTGAATTTCTTGTGGGAACACGGCTTAGAGATTTCGTCCAACCACATCAGAGATATTATATTAAATGTAGATGCCCTTTAGAAGTAAAGAGTTCAATAAGAAAAAGTTTCTTAAATAATAAGAAAAAGTTTCTTAAATGTTTTTATGGTGGGGTTTACGTAAGTCTTGGAACTTAACATTCAGCAGTAGTGCATCTGATATTATGTATGTCTGCAATATTGTAACAGGTGGGTATACAATAAGAAAGATGAATTATTGGACTGATATTCCAAGGCAATAGTTCTCAGCCTCAATGTGAAACACCAGGGTTCCCAGGAAATCTATAAGAGGTTCTACAGATGCACATAATGATGGTCAGAGGAACAAGGTTGGGGTGTCAGATAGTGTATGAGGTGCTGTTATTTGTAGTTCAAGAGTAACTGAATGATAAAGTATCACCCTCCTACCCCTTTTACTGATGTAACACTGCTCACCTCAGAACCACAAGACTGTCCTGATGGATCACAGAAAGGAACAATCTTCAGTTAGCATAAGGAAAAAAAAATGAAAAATCTGTCAAGGGGGCATGGCTTTCCTTATGCTCACAGTAAGAAGAGTGTGCCTTGCTGTGAGCTGTCTGGTCCCAGGACCAGATTCCACATCTGAAGGGAGGTGGCTTACACTAGGTAAAAGGGGTGGGAGGGGATACTTTATCATTCAGTTACTCTTGAACTACAGCTCTGGCAGCATTGAAATAACACTTCCCCTGACCAAAATACTATGAAGATTAATTGGAGCTTCTGTTTTTGTGAAACATTATCCCTTAAACTTTTAAGGACCAGAGAGGTGAGCAATGCATTGCTTCACAATGTGGTGTACACCTCTTTCATCTTGAAGGTTTATAAAGCATTATAAGAAAAGAAAATCACATGAAATTAATTACTAATTAATGTAAAACTAATACTCTTGTCAAGAGTAATAGATTTTCTGATACTATAATAGTTTGATATTTACTATATGCACTGCATCTGTGTTTTGTCATATCAAATCCATTTAAAATAATTAATTATAATAGTAACTATATAGACACTAATAGCATAGAATATAATGTACAAGCCATGAAAGATGTGTTTTATCACTTATCTGTTTTCTTTTTTTAATTCTGCACATCCTTCCTGTCCTGATGAAGACTGCACGCAGGAAATTATGCCAGTGCTAATTATCAGAGTCAATATTCTGATAGAGGCATATTTGATTTTCATTATTATTCTGAGTCATATAACACTATGTGGTAAAATTTGGCTGCATCCAGCTTCTAAGTGGTATTTTGTACAAATGCGAAACAATAATGATGATATTTATTTTAAGACTAGATTGACTAATGCATACATAAAGATTGCCTAGGGTATTATTAATGGAGCCCCATAATTTTGACAAACATATGCCATACAAATAATTGCAGTACTGCAGTTGTTTTGTGAAATAGCCTTCACTGCTGGCAGAAAAACCAAACAAAATCAACAACCATACATCCTCTCTCATATGTTGTCCCTAACCCAGACTGCCAGCTAATCTCTGTTCTGTTTTGTTTACCAATGATTTAAATTGTAGCTCTCATCACTGAGGCCTGCTCACAAAACTTCTGCTTCTCTAGGACCTATTGTCATATTACAGTTGCTGTTTCATAACTTAATGGCGAAATCTATTTCACAACATTTCACGGTTAAATGTATATTCCTGTCATAGTTATGATGTTCTTGTTACATGCATGAGAAAATCATTAAATACAAATGCAAATGAAGTTTATGCCACTACAGGGAAATAGCAAAAAAGGTTGCTACACCAAAAATATATTTTTTTTTACAAATATCTGTTCTTAAAAAAAATACATTTTACATTTTGAGCCCCTTATTATTATTTTGTAATACAGTTAGCATTTGTACTTGTTTTTTTATGACATAGTACCTTAAAATGGACCTGATACATATAGCTGATTTCAAAGAGAGTTGTGCTAACCGTTTGTTTATCATATAAATACAACTCCCCCTTAAACTGAGGGCATGTCACACTCTGCTAGACTGGAGGGCCAGGAGTACTGGGAGAGAAGACAGGCTCCTCCAACAAGGGATAGCAGAGCAAGTAGCTAGGGAGCAACTCTGGAGTACGGTGCTTGGGAACGGGGGTTGCCAAGGAAAGGGTTGTGCTGCGGCTTGGCCAGCTAAAGGTGCTAGCCACGAAGCTAGATGTAGTGGCCCCTAATAGAGAAGCTGAAGGGTGACACAGGATAACCCCCGCCAAGACAAGCTATACTAGACTATCCCCAGGGAGAGAAAAACATGCACTCCATCAGGATACAAGTGGTACTCACTGTGGCCAACAGGACAGAGTATCCAGCCAGTGTAGAGCAGCAGAACAGGAGGCCGAGGAGTCACGAACAGCCGGGTCATGCACAGTAAACCAGGAACACTGGAGACAGCAGGCAAGTGGATGGTCAGACAAATCTGGGTCATACACAGGATCAGGAGGAATAGAGGCAGGCTAGAGATGGATCAGACAGTCCAGGTCATGCACAGTAAATCAGGAACACTGGAGACAGCAGGCAACGGGATGGTCAGACAAATCCAGGTCATACACAGATACAAGCAGAATAGAGGCAAGCTTGAGATGGGGCAGACAGTCCTGATCATGCACAGGAAACTCTCAAAAATAGCACTTGGTAAGGCAGCAACATGACTCGAATAAAGATGCTATAATAACGATTCATAGAGAGCCAGGATCAAGGCTTTTAAAGCGCCAACCTGGAAGCGGCGCTAGAAAGAGTTGTGGATGCCAGCAGGAAGAATAAACCAACCATAGAGAGGAATGTTCTGGCAGGAAGTGAAGGCACGAGGGAGCATCAACATCACAGGGCATTTCTAATAGCACAAAAAGGACATTATACTTATTTGTAAATTCCTTTTCCTTCAAGTCTCCGTAGCTAGCACATTAAGAGACAGACCTGCCTCCCTAGTAAAGGGCAGTTAAAAACTAAAAAAGGACTTCCCCAATCAAAATCCCCCCTCTTCTAAATTCATGACTGATAACAGAAGCTTTCTCTGGCATGTATTTCATTTATAGCTGAGATGAGGCCCCCTGACATGACATATTCAGATCGATATATCGTAGTGTATAAAGTGCTCCTGACCTGACGCATGCCCTAAACCTTCCTCCTTCCTCCTCTCTTACCGCCCGTAACTTTTTTTCTCCAAAACAATTAATATGGTGTCACTGTTAGTTCTCACTAAAATATAAAATAAATACATCCACATCCTTTAGCTACACGAACATACTTTAATCTTTCAAGACTGGATGATCTCAGACTATGCCTCGTTATAGTTATATTCCCAGCACTCTCAGTACTCATAGGTGTACACCTGTTTTGTCTCTGACAAACATATCCCTCCACTCATAGCATTAACTTGGATTTTCCCTTCAATTTCTGTATTTTTTCATTATAAGTTGATTGTTAAGTTATTCTGTTCCAACACAGATTTATTATTTACCTTTATACATTTGTATATTTCTCTGTAATGTTATGGATGTAACTTTATATCAATCTCAATGAAGAATATTAAAACTAAAAAAAAAGTAAATAAAAAAGGAGCTCTCTACCCCACCATCCCAAAGATGGCGATAACCAAGAAAGATCATTAAATACATTTTACTGCTTGAAAAACTGAACACTTGATCTGTGTTCTACCTATGGAGCAACAGATGGAATAGTTCTAGACCTCAGGAGAGATGCCAACTACAGGAAACTTCTTACCATGTGATGACTAGCTAAAGGATGCCCTAGAAAACTGCCTAAGGCAGCCAATTGTATTCTGAGAGTACAGGGACTGCGCCCTAGAGAAACTGTCATCAAAGAATTCTAAGAGCAAAGGAATAGAAGGCTTCAGAGGGTCCTTAGCTCAAAAGAAAAATCCTGACCAGTTGCAATTATAAGCTGGCAAAATACTCCCACTTCTAGATTTGAGCAAAACCTCAATCACTCTGTTCAAAAACCCCCGGTTGCTTAAGAGGTGAGCTTCAGGAACTAAGAAGAATTCTTCAGATTGATCATAGGATGTTGAGGGGCTGGTCCCTGGAACAGATCGTCCCTGAGAGGAAACATAATTGACTCTTCCTGAACAATGGTCCATGACCTCCTTGGCATATATGGAGAGAAAAAGATGACCTTGGTGTTCTCTTTATAAGTCTTCTTCATAGCAATTGGGATGATTCAAGGGTGGGAAGCTAGCAGCTCCAGGTGACTGAAATGAATAGTTTTATCAGGAGAGGACCAAAGTACCTGAAAACAGTATTGGTTGAGGACTGCCCCCTGCTCAGACTTGCAGGAAACTGTTGTGATAACAGTCCATTCTTGAATCCTCCTTGGAAGACCCACTGATGCATTCTTCATTGACCAGCAGACAAGGGAACATTTAGCTGTAGGGAAATGTCGTCCTGGTGATGAATGACATCTGATTGGAGGACGTAGTCTAAAATCTTATGTAGCTTGTCTTCTGAAGAAATGTCTAGGAAGAGTCCAGAAAGTGTTTCCTTCTCTTTGGAATGAGGCTTGATTTTGTAATGATACACTGCCAACCCAGAGAAGTGATGAAGAGGAAGCCTTGAACAACCATGGAGCAGATGCATTATGGTATGATAAAGCAGTGGTAACGAGGAGATAACTTCTCCAGTAATATAACGTCTCCAATTCCTGTTATTCAATTGCACCAATGCACTAAGATTCCTCAAGTTGGAGATATCTTAGTTCATAGGTTCCATAGAATAACGTAGGAACTGGAGACGTTATCTCCTTTATATCACACCTTAGTGCATTACCCCCCAGTTGTGCTAGCTGGGAATTACAGCCATGTTCTTTTCCCTTAGAAAGACTGCAAGTACAAACATGATTTTGGTAAACATTGTTGGAACTGGCTAAGGTCAGGCCTAAAAGGAGTGCTGTAAACTGTCATGTTGTGCCCATTTTTCTTTGCTTTTTGTGATTCCTTCTCTGGTTTTCCATTTGTTTTCCTTTGGTATCTGGATTCTGGTCCCCTGCCTTGTCTTTTGTTGCTCTGAACACGTATAGAGTCTCTGTGCTTTTGGGAAAGGCACAATTAAAGCATTCCAGGTCCTGACCCTGTGTTTCTGTCTTGTTCATGAGTGTTATCTTGTCTACTGACCTGGCTCTTCCTTTGACTTTCCTTCTGTTCTGTGATTTGGTACCATGCTCATCTGATATCCTGTTACTGACTTTGGACCCGGTTTTCTACTATTCCTCCCTCTACTGCCTTGTAATTCATTGCCCAGCTGTTCATCCTCTTGCTTGTCTGACTTTCTGTATTTCCTGACCCTGGTGGGCTTCTATCATCTCAACCCCCAGTTAGACTTTAACTATCCTGTGGGTTATTTGTTAAGTATCTTCTTCTACCTCAGTGGATAGCTGCTGTTCTCTGGTTTGTCATCTGTGGTGCGGGCAGGCTCCTCTGGTCAGCATCTCTAACTTGGTCTAGGCCACAGCAAGTCAACACAGAGAACAGCCACCACCAGCAAGCTATCTACTCAAGTCTTCAATCCCAAGCATCTGGCCCACTGGGGCCTGCCTTGCAGTATTCCTGTATTGTCTGTTGTTGTAATCTTATCATAATATTATATTGAATAACAGTCTGTCACCTCATTGTGAGGAATTTACTTCACAGAGTCTAACCAGACAGGGAGCTTAGTCTGTCAGGTCATTACATTTTGATCATGCCATAACAACTGATCCAGAGGAGGTCTCCAGAGTTGTAGTCCAACACGGGGTTAAGCTTGAGCAGCACTCGGCACAGAACAAACAAATGGATTCCAAGCTGGATTCAATTGCTGCCAAGATTCAAGATATGCAACAACATTTTGAGGTATCAGTATTATCTCAGTGTAGCTCTACTGTGCTTCCAGTCACTATGCCTTTTGCCCTATTGGCTAACTATCACAGTGCCTGTGATTCTCTATGCGACATTCCTACTTCCGGGTTTGTTTTGGCTGTCTCTTATTGGTGCTAGCTGGCTAGCCCCTCCCAGGGCTAGCCTTTTTATACGCCCACCTGTCACTAGGCCGGTACCCTTTCGTGCTGTTCCTGACCTTACGTTAGTCTGTGCTCCTGTTCTGTGTTGATCCGGTTTTCGTCTGACTTTGTTCCTGTTCCGCTGTCTGTGTACTGATCCAGGCTTTGGCTGACTACTGCTCTCTGTGTACCGATCCAGGCTTTGGCTGACTGCCGCCCTCTGTGTACCAATCCAGGCTTTGGCTGACTAACGCTATTTGTGCTACCCTCGATATTGTTGTCAGTCCTCTCATTATTGTTGCCTCCGGTTGCGCTACTCTCTGCCTGTGTATCAGTGTGGCCTCTGTTCATGATAACCAGTCTGTGCCCTCTGGTCACTAGCGGTTACCGTTGTCAGTTCATTACACTCCGCCCAGCCTGTGATTCTCTGTGGCCTCCGTTACGTGACACCCAGTCTGTGCTCTCCGGTCACTAGCGGTTACAGTTATCAGCTCATTACACTACACTCAGCCTGTGATTCTGTGTGGCCTCTGTTATGTGTATCACGGTGCCCGTGATTGCTGCATTTTCTTGTCAGTTACCTGTAGGGGGCTCTCCATTGGCTGCCTGCCTTCAGCCCGCCCTGTGTTGCCTATTTAAACTGAGCTTGGGCACCCTTTGGTTGCCCTTTCGCATTGTCTCTATGCTGCTTACACTTGCATTGAGTTCCTGAGTTTCCTGGGCCACTTCTCTGTTCCTGCTCATCTGTGATTGCCAGAGTTCCTGCTTACCAGTTCCCTGGTTCCTGCATCCATTTCTGATCCGGTTGAGGTTGCTGTTCCTGCTTCTGTTTCCTGCCACCATTCCTGATCCGGTTGACTGCCTGTAGACCTGTTTCCTGTCCATCCTCGGCTGGGTTCCTGCTCCTGGATCGTCTGCAGTGTGCTAGTCTCCTTCAGTCGCCCTGGTGACATTTTCATTCACTTGTTCCTCTCTCCAGTACGCGGTTACTGGTTCGCTCCACGTACAACCGGCTGCTGTTGCACCGGTAGAGTTCTGGTTTCTCCAGTACGCAGGTACTGGTTCACTCCATGTATAACCGGCTGCTTACTATCATCTAACAGCACCGGTGGTGTTCTAGGTCACTCCAGTACGGGGGTACTGGTTCGCTCCATGTATAACCGGCTGCTTATTATCATCTGACAGCACCTGTGGTGGTTGGGTACCTCCAGTACGCGGGTACTGTTTTGCTCCATTCAGCCGGCTGCTTGTTGCACCGGTAGAGTTTCCTCCTCCAGTACGTGGGTACTGGTTCACTCCATGCATAGCCGGTTGCTGTTCAGCCCTAGACAGCACCGGTAGACTTGTTGTTCCTCCAGTACGCGGGTACTGGTTCGCTCCACGTATTAACCGGTTGCTTGCTGCGTATTCCTCAGCACTGGTAGAGCTTATGTTCCAGTCCAGGCTGCATTGCCCAGTATTGGTAAGGCCGGTAGAACCTATTCCACATTGTACCAACTTAAGGTTGCCTTACCCGGTAGTGGCATGGCCTGTAGAGCCTATAACTATTCGTTGTACCAGTCTCCAGGCTGCCTTGCCCGGTATATTGGTAAGGCCGGCAGAACCTTTTCCATCTGTGTCATCTAAGGTTGCCTTACCTGGTATTGGCAAGGCTGGTAGAGCCCGTGTTACATTCCACTACTCTTGCTAATATGTATTGACATTAAATGTTATATGTGTATGCTACCCACATGGGTATCCATTAAACTTTTCAATAAAGTTGTGTTCTATCTTAATTCTGTGTCTGAGAGTCATAACAAACCGTGACAACGTGATACCCAGTCTGTGCTCTCCGGTCACTAGCGGTTTCAATTGTCAGCTCATTGCACTACGTTCAGCCTGTGATTTGGTGAGGCCTCCGTCAGTGCTACTTCCTGAGCTCACCGGTCACGACGCTGTTACTACCTGTCAGTACTCTCTCTCTGCTACACCAGATACCAGGCTGCCTTACCCGGTATTCAGTAAGGCCGGTAGAGCCTCCTCTGTCCCTTGTTGCACCAGTCACCAGGCTGCCTTACCAGGTATTCGGTAAGGCCGATAGAGCCTCCTCTGTTCCTTGTTGCACCAGTCACTAGGCTGCCTTACCCGGTATTTGGTAAGGCCGGTAGAGCCTCCTCTATTCATTGTCGCACCAGTTACCAGGCTGCCTTACCCGGTATTCGGTAAGGCTGGTAGAGCCGTACTATGCTGCTTGTAGAGTTTGGACCCGTGTAGGGCCTTGTTGCGCTTTATCTTGCCTAATAAAGATTTTCTATTTTATCCTACCAAATTGCCTGAGTGTTCAATAAAACCGTGGCACTACCTTTGTCTGATCGCTATGCTGGTTCTACCTCTGAAATACGTGGCTTCCTGAACCAATGCTGTTTGAATTTTTGGCATCAACCTGAGGCTTATGCTCCTCACCACCTCGTATTACATTAAATATCTCTTTGTTACTGAGCTCTGTGTTGACCTGCATTTCACAAATTCTGGACCACCAGTCACATAACCTGGCTGATATTGACACTTTTGTCTGATACAGAGTTGGGAAACAATGCCTGGAAAGCAGACTTTAGAAGGTGTCTATCAGAGTGACTTAAGGATGAGTTAACTACTCGACCCATTCCTGACACCCTGGAGAATCTTATCACCTTGTGTGCAACTCTGGAACATCATATCCAACAGCAATGGAATGAACGCAACAGAGATCATAATCATAGGCTGGCAATTAAGCATCCTGTGCATCAAATTTCAGACCCCAGTTTCTACTCATGAGATTGTGGGGAAACCTATGTCAGTTGGAGGGGTTCTCCATTTATGGGAAGAGGAGAAATGCAGAAGACATTCTTTAGGTTTATACCTATATTGTGTCCAAACTGACCACTTTTCCACCTTGTGCCCAAACAAGCGAGGAAACACCCAGACCTAATGAGGGACCCACCCTAAGTCTGTCTTCTTTTCCATAAATGGAGGACAACAAGCTTGTCATTCCACTTCATGGACCTTTCCCCATAAGATCATTTCAGTGTCTGCTTTTGTTGATTCTGGGGTCGCAGGCCTCTATATGGATGCTGTCTTTGCTGCCCAAAATGGAATCCGTTCTATGACGAAAAAGGTTCCTATCCATATTGTTGCCATTGGTGATCCACTGTTAGTGGTCAGTCTCATTTCCTACTCTACTGTTCCCGTTTTTCTGCTTGTAAGTTCTTCTCACGTCCCTGCACTGCTCCACCCCTCCCTGCTTTTTTTTCTCTACAGTACACAACACAACTGATGGAGCTGGATGATGCCTTGCCTGAGCCCAAACAGCTGTCTGTCACTGTCACCAAATACATTTAGTTCTTTATTCTTTTTATTTATTTATTTTTTTTTTATTTGTCCACCCTGTTATCTTATCACAGTCTGTTAAAAAAAAATTATATCTGAAACATAAATTCAACAGCTTTTTCCCCAGACTTCCCCACCCAGCACAGAGACAATAACAGAAAGACCACTAAGCAAATAGGTCCCTAGCTGCCTGTGTCTTGCCAGTAGGTCACATGGAATTTGGGAGTATTTGGGGTTTATCTTCCTCCCTTCTTGTCCCCAGAGGGACAATGCGTTCTGTACCACTCTGGCACTCAAAGGTTTAAAGCCAAACACCCGTTACAGAAATCTAGCACTGCTGTTACTATATCCCCTGACTCTCCAGAAAGATCAAAGAGGAGGAAGAATTAAGAAACCTAGACAGACACTGGAAGTTCCATGATAAGTGAAACAACTAGCTCACTATCAACATCACCTTCTTCCTCTAGGGTATCAAGTACATCTCCTGCCAATCCACCTCATTCATCGTTACCTCCCCCGCCAAATGATAGCCACTCTATTAATGTTAGGATATGGCAGTTCATCTCTACTCATTGCACACTGTGTGGTGCACTGACCACACATGCCAGTATGGTGAAGGAGAATCGATACCAGGTCATCGGGTGGCATCTGAGGAGATTCCATCCTGCAAAATATGCTAGGATTCTGGCAGGGAGGGTTCATCATTACTATTAAACTGTCAACAAGTTGTCATGTGTCCTTAGCGGGGTCTGGACAAGGGGTACAGTGACAGCGGCAGTACTTGGTTTTGGGTGTCATGGTGTTTGGACACAGTTGTGCCCCCATTTGTTATTTGCCACACACACACTGTGTACATTGCAGTTGCTGATGGACGCCACAGTTCCTGTTCTCAAGGGAAACATTTTTATTCTAATAACAACACACCTATGATGATTTTGGAGGAGGGACAGGTGGAGAAGATTTAATGGTCAACTTGTTCTTTTCTCCACATATACTGGGGGCTACTTATTCTTCTGCTACTGCCTCAGGCTCATCACTGGAGCCAGTCGTGTCAAGTGGAACCGTCATTATCCATCTTCCATGTTACTGCTATTGTTGATCCCTTTCCCTTTTAGCTGCCTAATTATCCTGCTTCTTAAACAACTTAGCAGCAGCAGTACGAACAGCAGTTGCAACTCAGGAGGACATTTGACAGTGGCCACTGGCCAACATGACCTGCTGGCATTAGGCTAGTAGGGCATTTTTATTTTTTTCTCAGGGCTTGTGTTTTGAAAAAAAAAAAAAAAACAACTAGTCCTACAATTAACAATTTTTTTGGGGGGGTTGTTTTTATCAAGCCTAAGTCCTACAAATCAATGTTTCCTTAGGTCTTGTGCCAAACTAGCTTAAGTCCAACAAATCAATGTTTCTTCAGGGCTTAGGCATCTAATAAGTCTAAGTCCTACAAAGGCCTCTAACAACAAATCAAACAAATCATCCTCTACAAAATACTCTATCAAAGTCAAGTATCGGTCCACCCCAGTGGCAGCTTATGTCAGGGGGTTTCTGTCTCTGTCACTTTAAATACAAATGTCTTATTTTATTTTATTATTTTTTTATTAACTGTCCCCCCAATAGCAGTCAAGAAAGCCCCCCAAAACAAATCCCCTGTTCAAATGATTCATTCATTCACCAACACAGGCACCCTCCTCGGACCCCTTTATACCATGTCTTATGGTTTTTATTTTATTTTATTTTATTTAGGATTTAGTTTTTAGTAAGTGCCCTCCAATCCCAGTAAACAACCAGTAAAAAGAGCAAAATCAGCACTTTTCGCAGGAAATTTTTCACCAAGCGGCCATTTTTCGACTATTTCAGTTTGAGGCAGAAAGTTTCACCCATCCCTAGCTGTGAGAGCCTGACACCCTTTTTTATGGCTGTAGAAAACTTTCATGTGGTGAAGAAAAATTTTCCTTCCAATTATTTTAATGCACCATGAGTTAGGCAAAAAAGGCGGGAAAAAGTAAAAACACAGCACTTTCCGTGGGAAATCATTCACTAAGTGGAAAGTGCCATTATTCGCCGATTTCAGTTTGAAACAAAAATTTTCACTCATACCTAGCAATGTGATAGCTGAAAAAGTGGAAAATGGCAATTTTCGCTAGACTTTTTCGCTAACCAAATAGTGCCATTTTTCACCAAATTTTGGTTTGAGTTGAAAGTTTTCACCCATCCCTACTCATAATACCTCTAAAACCTCTTTCACACCTGGAATGCCAGAGGGGTATCCAATGCATTGCATGTCATTGTATTAGATAGTCCTCTATCACTCCAAATGTTCTATGGTTGATATGGCTATGTTCAACTCAAAATATGTTTTTTCTTGTTAGTTAAACTCTGGAATGTGATGGACATAGGGAACTGGGTGTACCAGTTGGGGATGGTTGATATCCTGTAAGTAGCAATGTCATCATGGCCCATAAGACACTCCAGATGTCAGCTGAATTCTCAGTCATGATTAAACCCAAACATGGCATGTCAGTTGCATTTGTTAAAAGTGTTTAAATTTGCAGCAGATTATATTTGTATTAGTTTTCCATTTTTCCTGTCAGGTCAATTCAAGGTGAATTTAAACTGCACTACATTCTGTTCTGTTTGTTCTCTTTTCATATATAGTGCAAATGAATATTGATTTCTGTAGCATACATGGTCATTTAGTACAATTCTGACAACAAATTACTTTATAATCACTCACACGAAGATAAAAATATGTTTTGATAACATCAGAGAAACAATGAGGCAGATGTAATAAGAAAAAACTGAATTAATTCTGGGGCAAACTAACTGAAGAATAGAAGACAAAGTCCCAAATACGGGATAGGTGAAAATTTTCGCCTCAAACCAAAATTGGCAAACAAAATGGCACTTCCCGCTTGGCGAATAATTTCCAGCAAAAAATGTGACGTTTTTCAGATTTTTGGATTCGCTCATTCCATTGAAAACAATGAGAACATTGAATTTAATCACAATATATAGTATAAAAGGGGTATGAGGGTGCCAGTGTTTGTGGAGTGTGGGGAAACAATCAGTTGAACAGGCAGTTTTTTTTGGGAGGGGGTTGCTGAATAGGATTGGGGACAGTTAATAAAATAAATAAATAAATACATAAAAAACCCAAAACATAGTATAAAAGGGGTCTGAGGAGAGTGTGTTGTTTTGTGGAGTCTGGAGAAAGAATCTGTTGAACAGGGAATTTTTTGGAGGGGGATGTTGACTGGTATTGGGGGAACAGTTAATAAAAAATTAATAAATAAAATGAAAAATTAAATGAAAAATAAAATAAGAAAGCGGTATGTAATGTGACAGAGACAGGGATCCCCTGATGTAAGCTGTGACTGGGAAGACCGATACTTGACAGAATTAAGTATTTTGTAGAGGATGATTTGTAGGGCTTCCCCTTGTTGTTAGAGGCCCCGAGGAAACATTGTTTGTAGGACTTCATCTTTTTAGAGGCACAATCTCTGAGGCAACATTGAATATTTGTAGGAAATAAGACAGTTAGGCCTCAGCCCTAAGGAAACATTGATTTGTAGGATATGTTCATTAGTGTGCCATCTATGTGGTTGTGTTCTTGAAGCAGGCAATTTCAAGGACGGAGGCTCATGTGCATCTCAGTCATCCTGTGGAGTGAAACATATAATTATGTCTGGTGTTTGTTTGCACACATTCTTCATGCCTAATAATACATCCATTGGGTATGAGTAATGTATTGCACTCACAAAAGTAAAGATGTCTCTGATGAGCCCCCCGCCCCCCGAGTTATCCAGCCAGCAAAATCTTGTTTTGAGGAGGCCAAAGGTGCATTCAGTGGCATTTCTAGTCCTGACATGAGCCTCATTGTAGCGGTGCTGTGCAGGTGTTTGAGGTTTTTGTACAGCTGTGAGGAAGAGCCACAGTTAGCAGCAATGAAAAGAAAGTGACGTTGTGACACATGGCCCACATGGTTATGTGGATGATGTTGTGTAAGGGAAACATACTACTTGTGTGTCATGACCATGCTAAGCTGTGTTTTCAGTAATTGCGTGCCTGCCCCCGTGGATGTGGTATGATGTGTATATTGATCACTCATCAAACAGTCATCCTCCTTTATAGGTCCCATTCTCAAAGTCCCATTAAACAGAGGAGTACCTGAGGATGTAGGAGTCATGACAACTGCCAGAATATGAGGCATATACATGGGTGACCCTTGTGTTGTCATCACACACCATCTGACCGTTGATGAAGTGGAAATACTTGCGATTAATGTAGCGATGTCCCTCATGTTGGGGAGCTCTTATGTGTGTAATCGATGACCCCCATGACTCTGGGTATGCCTCCCCTTGTGTAGAAGTCCTGCTTAACATTTGTCCACTCCATCTGGGTATGAGGGAAGTGGATGTACCTCTTGGTCTTCCTCATTAGGGATGCCAATACCTTGTACAACACCCTGGAACACATGGACTGGGACATCCCACATGCATATCCCTCTGTTGTCATGAAAGTATCCACTTGCCATAAAATGTATGGCACACAGCAGCTTCTGAATTACAGATACTGCATGCTGGTGCTGTATATGGAGTATATGTCATCCTTGATCACCTCATATAGGTGGTTGATGCTGTGTGACGTCACCCTTTAATGGTCTATAACAGCCTCCCTGATTTTGTAGAGCGTGACCCTTGTGTGGTATATCCTGGGTCTTGGTGGTTGTCTGTCCTCCCTGTGCTGCTTCACAGGTCCCTGTGGCAGCTGAGGCAGCTTTGGGAGCTGTAGGACATCCATTTATGGTAGCTGACCTGAGGTGCTGCTGCTGCCTGGTCTGGTCATCCAGGTGGAGATGGGCTTCTGTCTGGCTTTCCAGCCAGAGCATCAGTGGTTGCAACAGGTGAAATATGTGCAGGTGTGCTAGGGGGTTCCTGGTGTTCCCTTGCCCTCGCATGCTCCCTTCTCTGATGTCTTTACAGCTATTGCAGTAGAAACACACTGTTCGTAATCTCTCTCTGAGTGGTCTAACTGTAAATATGCCATGTGTGAGGACAGCGAGATGTCCATTTAAGACAGTGGTGAGGTGTTGCCCAAGCATGGTCATAAGGTAAGGAGGGACCAATGGAAAGGTGTGTGTTGTGCAAGAATGTGTGTGGCGGTGCGGCTGTTGTTGTTTGAATGTTTTTGTTATAATTGCTGTTGACTTGTGCACCTGGGTTTCCATTGCCTATTGATATTGCACAGGTAGGCCTGGGTTGCTTAATGATTGCCAGGTGTGCATATTGTGTTGTGTGGACATGTGTTGGCATTTGTTAACCCCTGTTGTGCTAGGGTATGGTGCCACAGATTGTTTGAGGTTAAATTGTGAAACCCTTGTCTGGGGTTGATGGGTTGATGTTGTTTGTCCAGGACTTATTTGTAGGACATTCACATTTGCAAGGTACCTCCCTGGCAATGCCAGGGTTAATTTTGCCATTGCTTTAATTGTGCTATGTGCTAATTGTGTGAGCTGTTGTTTCCTTGCTTAGATATGTTTGATTGTGTTTTTTTCCTTTTGTTGTGTGCTGTATGCCAAAAAAGTTGGTGCAGAAGTTTCTGCTGGTAATCAGTTTATCATGCATTGGCACTGACCACACAGAAATGAATTTATTGTGGGTAGACCTGTTCCATTGATCTCAATGTTGACAGCTCAGGTTACTAGATGTACTACTGTGCTTGCAAAACAGCCATTGGCTGGAGTTTTTTTACCGGTGGTTATTGAATTCAGCCCTTGGTGTGTTAATTAGCTAATTTGCATAAAGTATTCAGATCTCCCACAAACACTTAAAGAGATATTTTTTCAATGCTTTTTACTTTACAGAAAAAATGGCTAATACAAGATATAGAACATTTTTAAAGCACTGTGAAATGAACAAACAAACACACCTTAACCCTTTGAATGCCAGAGATACCTCTCTTGCTCTCAGAGGGTTAAGGTTACAGATCCCCTTTGGCAGGAAAGTTCTAATAGTAATTTTGGGTGGAATGCAGGAAACATGCACAATCACTATTTACAGTGTGAAAACCACTAGCAAACAGCTGGGCATTTTTTTTGTGGGGGGTGTGGTCAGAAATAACAAACCTGAGTGGAATAGTGGATGTGCCTAATACAGGAAGTATGGAAACCAACTGCAGATGCGGCACTTTTCATCTATATATATATATATATATATATATATATATATATATATATATATATATTGTTTTTTCATTTTTTTTTCAAAGAAATATGTGTAAATTGTTCTCACACTTAGTAATCCACCAGTTATCTATGCAACAACCTAGTTGTAGCAACAGAGGATTTTTACCTGCCATTGCTCAGGTTATCTTGGTCTCCGCTCCAGAGGTTACCGGTAGACGAACATATAGATCCACGGAGCAGGCAGTATAACTAAAATGTAACTAAAAACTGATATTATTTATTTTTGGATTAAAACAAATAAAAACCACCAACTACAAATATTAAAATTGTTACAAGATCTAAAGCCTGCTCTTTGTATAATATACATGTTTAATATACAAAGATCACAGTACTCGCATGTATAATACGATATAATGTTAAGTATATTATACACAGAGTAGGCTTTGGATCTTGTAACAATTTTAATATTTGTAGTATTATGTAATTATACGTAATATCTGGTATAATTTTTTCCTTTATCATGAGGCTCGACATGTAGTGGGACGTACTCCTCATGGGATATTTTCAATTACCAATTAAATCCTTTGGTTGGCAATTGGATGGATCATTATGTTTAAAAATAGATAAGAAGAATCCCATGGGCGGTCAACCCACTATAGAGTCTGACACCCTGAAGAAAGGATCAGGGCATCCAGAAAAGTGTTGGTGGTTTTTATTTGTTTGAATCCAAAAATAAATAATAGCAGTTTTTAGTTAAATTGCCTACTCCGTGGATCTATATGTTCATCTACCGGTAACCTCTGGAGCAGAGACCAAGATAACCTGAGCAGAGTCAGGTAAAAATCCTATGTCTCTACAAACCGGTTGTTGCAAAGATAACTGGCGGATTGCTAAGTGTGAGTACAATTTACCTGTATTTCTTTGAAAAATATCTATAAATATATGAAAAATGCCCCCTTCTGCATTTTGTTTCCATTTTTCCTGTGTTCTGCTTCCTTCTTTTGAAGGTTGATTTCTGGGGAGCAGCTGAAGTGTTAAAGAT
This sequence comes from Rhinophrynus dorsalis, assembly GCA_037306005.1. Classification (NCBI taxonomy): domain Eukaryota; kingdom Metazoa; phylum Chordata; class Amphibia; order Anura; family Rhinophrynidae; genus Rhinophrynus; species Rhinophrynus dorsalis. Next base: position 379,727,763 of record CM074719.1, read on the forward strand.
CTGTGTGGTGGGCAGCTGAATATCCCGCACAAGTCAATCTGCCACAAACAATCTTCCTGTGGCCACACATAAATGTGAGTGCAATATTTTATTATACATAATCGAAGAGTCCAAAGAAGTTTTAACCCTATGAGCACCTCTGTCTTTTCTTCTTCTTTTTAATATAGGATGTGCTTTTGCAAACAATTTTACAAGTCTGTGTAATGTTGTCCTAAAAGCTAATTTTTTATGCACAATTGAAAAAGCGTTCGGGATATGATTTCCTGCATTAGAACATGCACAATATCTATCTGTGCATGAAAAAATGCCTTCAGCTTATGCAATCGTTTCTTGTCTTACTCCTTTATTATAGCAATTTGTGAATGAAAACTGTTGTTTTCTAAATTAATCTCTGCCTTAGAATAAAAGCTGAATTGTTGCATTATCCTATTGTATTTCAACATCTGTTTTTTTATCAAGAAAAATAAATATTGTATACTGAGTACATAAAGTGTTTAAATTTGCAGCAGATTATATTTGTATTAGTTTTCCATCTTTCCTGTCAGGTGAATTCAAGGTGAACTAAAACTTTACTACATTCTGTTCTGTTTGTGCTTTTTTTATATATAGTGCAAATGAATATTGATTTCTGTAGCATACATGACCATTTAGTACAATTCTGGCAACAAATTACTTTAAAATCACTCACAAGAAGATGAAAATATGTTTTGATAACATCAGAGAAACAGTGAGGCAGATGTATTAAGAAACCTGAATTAATTCTGGGGCAAACTAACTGAAGAATAATGGACAAAGTTCCAATTACTGGATGGGTGAAAATGTTCGCCTCAAACCAAAACTGGCGAAAAATGGCCCTTCCCGTTTGGTGAATAATTTCCAGCAAAAAATGTGAGTTTTTTCTGATTTTTTGACTAGCTCTTTCCATTGAAATCAATGGGAACACTGAATTTACACACAATACACAGCAAATGTTATTTTATTTCTCAAAGGAATAGTATAAGGGCTTGATTTAAAGGCAGCCGTTCAGGCAAAAATACACCACTGGGTGTTTTAAAATGCAGTAGGCCATTAAAAGGGCCATGTAATGAACTGCTAACGGCAGTTCTTCCAGTGTGCCGGCCGCTAACTAACGTGTTTTGGCCCACTGAAAAAAAAAAAAACGCTCCATTTTGGCATTCAATAGACTGTGTTAGCTGAAAAATATCCGATGAGGGACTCATCGGATCCTTTGCCAGCTAATGCAGCTGTTAACTGGCCAAAAAAGAAAAAAAACAAAGTCCTCAGTGGATGTATTGATATGGGGCCCCAAGCCCCACATCAATACATCCAAAGTGCCTAAATTGTGTCAAAAGTCAGTAGAATTAACCCTATGAGTGCCAGCGGGGCATAATTTCTCCGCCGGCATTCATAGGGTTAATCTAAGTAAAAAAACAACATCACATTACAAGTTACAATTACCATTAATCCTGATGTCCAGCGGAGTCTATAGCTCCTTGCTCCTCTTCTGTCCTTTCTTCTATCTTCGCTTCTGTCTTCTTTCTTCTCTTCTTTCTTCTCTTCTTCCTTCCTGTAAAAGTAAAGTGTGTATAACTACAACGTAGAATACAAGATTTAGTTTAACCCCTTGAGTGCCAGAGGGGTACACAACGCATTGCAAAGCAATGCGTTGCGGACCTCTCTGCCCTCAACAGGTTAAGTCAGTGCCCAAGAATATACATATAAAGTGCCATAATATATCTCTAAATAAAATATGCCTTCAAAAAACAAGTGCGCAAATATGGCAGATATTCCAGAATAAATAAATGGTGCCTTATCTTAATAATCTGTCTCCGCTGCTATGCGTGGCCACAGAGGCGACAGCAGCTGAGACAGTGCCGTGAGCCACAGGGCCCCCCTCCTTTCGGGCCAATTCCCATTCCGCACTGAGGGAATCAGAGCAGAGACTGCCTTATATATGGGAAGCCTCTGATCCAATTCCCTCACAGCCATTGGCTGAGATGTGCTGACACACACACATCCCAGCCAATCAGATTAGAGTGACTGTGCTTCAAACTGATTGGCTGGGATGTGTGTGTGTCAGCACACCTCAGCCAACTCCTGTGAGGGAATTGGATCAGAGGCTGCCCATATACAAGGCAGTCTCTGCTCTGATTCCCTCAATGCGGAAGGGGCATCGGCCCAAAAGGAGGGGGGACCTGTGGCTCACGGCTCTGTCTCCACTTCCGCCGCCTCTGCGGCCACGCACAGCAGCAGAGACAGATTATTAAGCTAAGGCTCCATTTATTTATTCTGGAATATCTGCCATATTTGCGCACTTGTTTTTTGAAGGCATATTTTATTTAGAGATATATTATGGCACTTTATATGTATATTCTTGGGCACTGACATAACCATTGCAATGCGTTGTGTATCCCTCTGGCACTCAAGGGGTTAAACTAAATCTTGTATTCCACGTTGTAGTTATACGCACTTTTCTTTTACAGGAAGGAAGAAGAGAAGAAAGAAGCGAAGATAGAAGAAAGAAGCAAAGAAAGAAGAAAAAAGCGAAGATAGAGAACCGAAGGAGACAGACAGTGGATGACAGGAAAGTTTAACATGTATTAATTAACAATCGGTGCCTGGCAGTGTGTCAGGCATCGATAGTTAATAGTTTTTTACTGTTAAGTTCCCAATATCGCTGCTCTTAGTGGAGTTTTGGGAACTTAACTCACAAAACGGATGTTTAGCCACATTAGACATTTTATTTTGTCAGACGGTATTCACTTTGGCCCTTCCGGCTATGCTATGCCTGCCTTTAAATCTAGCCCTAAAAGGGGTATGAGGGTGCCAGTGTTGGTGGAGTGTGAGGAAACAATCCGTTGAACAGGCATTTTTGTTTGGGGGGGGTTGCTGAATGGGATTGGGGGACAGTTAATAAAAATAAATAAATACATAAAAAACCCTGTAAGACATAGTATAAAAGGGGTCTGAGGAGGGTGTCTGTGTTGGTGGGTGGAGTCTGGAGAAAGAATCAGTTGAACAGGGAATTTTTTTGGGGGGTTGTTGACTGGTATTGGGGGAAAAATTAATAAAAAAATTAATAAATAAAATGAAAAATAAAATAAGAAAGTAGTATGTAATGTGACAGAGACAGGGACCCCCTGAGGTAAGCTGTAACTGGGCAGACCGATACTTGACAGGATAAAGAATTTTGTAGAGGATGATTTATAGGACTTCCCCTTGTTATTAGAGGACCACGAGCCCAGGGGAAACATTGTTTGTAGGACTTCATCTTTTTAGAGGCACAATCTCTGAGTCAACATTTATTATTTTGTAGGAATTAAGACTGTTAGGCCTCAGCCCTAAGGAAACATTGATTTGTAGGACTTAGGCTTATTAGAAACAAGCCCCACAAAATTGTTTATTTATTTATGTTTTTTTAAGTAGTCCTCTGTTGTTGTTTTTTTTAAAGAACAATCCCTGAGAAAAAAAAATGCCCTACTGGCTTAGTACCGGCAGATTATGTTGTGTTGGCCAGAGGCCATTGGCCATTGTCAAAAGACTGGTGTTGTTGTGGAATTTGCAACTGCTGTTCTTGATGCTGCTGCTGAATTGCTTAAAGAGATAGTAATACTTCGTTTTATCTTTATTTTATTTTGTAGGCATTAAAAAAACATGAAGAAAGATATGTCTTATCTCTCAAACCTTTATGGTTTGAGAGATATTCACAACCAAAGTTTCCCCTTCCGCCCCTTTTACCCAGTGTAAGCCATCTCTTCTCAGATTTGGAATGCAGTCCATAGACCAGGCAGATAACAGCAGGGGACAATCTTCTTCCTATGAGAACAATGAAAGCCCTGCCCCCCTTGACAAGTTTTTCATGTTTTCCCTTATGTTAATTGAAGATTGTCCCTCTCTGCAGTCTACCTGGGCACCTCCCTTCTGCGCTGGCTGAACAGTGTTATATCAGTAAAAGGGGCAGGAGGGGGATACTTTGTCATTGAATTACTCTTGAACTACAACTCTGACAGAATTGAAATAAAACTCTCCAAAGTCCAAATACTATGATGATTAATTAGAGCTGTTTTTATTATGAAACATTACTATCCCTTTAAACAGCAGGATTGTTAGGCAGCTCAATGGGAATGGGATCAACAACAACACTAACATGGGTGATGGATGATCAAGGTTTCACTTGCCCCTACTAGCTCCAGTGATTCACCTGAGGCAGTATCAGCACCATAACTAGCCCCCACCGCTTCAGGTATATGTGGTGAAAAGAACAAGTTGCACCATAATGTTTCTCCAACTTCCCCTCCTCCAAAATCATGGGTGTGTTGTTAGAATAGAAATTAGAGCAGGAATTGTGCCTCTCATCAGCAACTGCAATGTGCACAGTGGGTGTGATAAATAAGAGAAGTACTGGGGACAATGGGCACATCTGGACTCACATCAAACACCTGGCATAACTTTAAACAAACACCATGATGCTTAGGGTTCCCAATGGGAAATCATACCACCAGAAAGCAAGTACTGCTGCTGTCGCTATGTCTCTGGTCCACTCCCCACTAAAGACAAGTGACAGTTTAATAGTAATGATGAACCCTCCCTGCCACCATCTTAGCATATGCTGCAGGATGGAATCTCCTCAGATGCCACTAGATGTCCTGGTTGTGATTACCCTCCACCACACTGCCATGGGTGCTCAGTGCACCACAAGTGTGCAAAAGGGGAAAAACAAACTGACACATCCTGACAACTACTGAATGGCTATCAACAGGTGGGGAAGGTAAAGATGAAAGAGGTGGATTGCCAGGAGATGTACTTACCCTAGTGTCACGGTTTTTGATGAACACTCAGACCAGATTTGTAAGGTAAAAATGACTTTATTAAGATAAAGTACACACAGGTAGTTAAACCCTTAGACCCACACAAACAGAACATAAATATATACAGGTAGATGAAGAAACAGCAAGCCAGTAATAGAAATGCATGATGGAATGAAAACAATCACTGGCAATGGAGGTTCTGGCTTGAACTGGACAGGCAGCAGGCAACGCAGTCCGAGAACTGACCACAGGACCTTGGTGACAGATGGTCCAGGAGGAGATGACTGGCACAACCCAGACGCCTGGGAGACACAGGACCCAGAGAAGTGAGGTAACACGACTGGCACAACCCAGACACCTGGGAGGCGCAGAACCCAGAGGAGTGAGGCAACACTGACCCTGGCACTGGATGCAAATGGACCGAGACAACTCTCACAAGCAACCCTAGAACGCTAGGGGTGGATCGAAATAATTATATATATGAAGGCAACCAGTGTCCCCTCACTCGAAGATGGTAACAATGCAATGCTGGCTCTTGAGCCCAAGGCTACTGCAGAGAGGAATATGCACAACCCTACCTGGAAGATCCAGTCACACAAAGGGTCAACCAGTAACGCCAGTGATATACTGCAAATCCCAAAGGAAGTGAGCCCAGCGCTGCAAAGGAGGTGGACACAGAGAGATCATAGTAACACAGTCATAGTAACATACATAGTAACATAGTAGATGGCTGAAAAAAGACATGCGTCCATCAAGTCCAGCCCATGCCAATAACACCCCTGTTGATCCAGAGGAAGGCAACAAAAAAGCCCTCTGGAGCAATTTCCAATGTAGGTGTGTGTGTGTGTGTGTGTGTGTGTGTGTGTGTGTGTGTGTCAAATAGTTCCCCGGCTCAATATCCTATTTGCTTTGAAGTAATCTGTCATAACTGTCAATATTGTTCTGTGCTAGATAGGCATCCATTGCTTTTTTGAATGCAGTTACATTATCTGCAAGCACAACATCCCGAGGCAAAGAATTCCATAGCCTTACCGCTATGAACACTGTACCGGTACTTCGTGTGTGCACACCGCCTGAGGCGGTTAAGAGAGTAGCTAAAGCATGAATGCTTAGCCAACGGTCGACAGAGTAATAGCGCCACGCGGTGCACACCAACTAGCGTAACAGCAAGTGTAGCTGGACCACATGGAGGCAACCAGGTGTTAAGCTAGGCACGGATGACAACAGAGCGGTAAATATGCTAGACACGGACTGTAATGGAATAGTTACTCAGCCAGGTACTGTCAGCAACAGAGTGGGTTCTCAGCCAGGTATAGTCAGCAACAGAGCGGGTTCTCAGCCAGATACAGTCAGTAATGGAGAGGGTTCTCAGCCAGATACGGTCAGCAACGGAGCGGTTTCTCAGCCAGATACAGTCAGCAACGGATCGGGTTCTCAGCCCGATCGGTCAGCAACGGAGCGGGTTCTCAGCCAGATCAGTCAGTAACGGAGTGGGTCCTCAGCCAGTTCAGCTGGTAACGGAGCGGGTTCTCAGCAAGATCAATCAGCAATGGAACAGCAACACAGGAAGAGCAGGAACGTCATCAGGCAGGCCAGGTCATACACGAAAACAGCAACTTAGTAACCAACATCAGAAACAGATACACCACGAAAGGGCACCTTGGTATAGACATGACAGGGTATATAAAGGCAAGCCCTGGGTGGAGCAAGAATACCAGGCCAATAAGAGGCTGGTATTGAAATAAGACAGAATAATAATGTCGCCATCAGATCAGGAGCACGGGCACCGTGATACCTAGCAAGAAGGTAAGGGCGAGCCAGGGGTTTTGCTCACCATCAAGCTTTCAGAATCTTTCTGGGATTCTCTGTTCTTCCTCCTCTTTCATCTCCACCTCTCCTCTTGGTGCCTTTGGTGAGAGTCAGAGGGCACAGCAACAGCAGTGCCCAATTTCTTTGGTGGGTGTTTGGCTTTAACATAAATATCATGGTGTCTGTGTTTCATATGTGTTGTGCCAAGGTGCATTCCCTCCATTCCCCTTTTCACTTACTTGTCACAAATTGTGCACAGTGACATCGCTAATGACAGCACAGTGCTTGAAAAAGAGAAAAAGAGTCCCACACCCAGAACATCAGGAGGGAGAAGAATGTTGGAGAAGAATGGTCTCTTTCTTCTTCTCCTCCATATTCCCCTTCACTGTCTGGGGCAGAGGATGATGTTGCTGTTGTTGCTGCTACTGCCTCAGAATCAGCACTGCTGCAAGGACCAGGGGTATTGCTGTTGGCAAGTGGAAACTGTCCTAGCCCTGCATCACTAGACCCCATTCCCACTGTGTCCACAGTGGTCTGTGGCACACTTTCCTGCTGCTCAGCATCCTGCTGCCCTTGCAACTCAGCAGCAGAAGGAATTAGAGCAGTTGCAAATTCTGCAAATTCCAAAAGCTCATTGCTAGTGGTGGTGGTGATGCCCATCCTCATCACTGTCTCTCATTCCTTCTCAGTTTCTACTAAAAAGGCCATAAATGTATCTTCCACCCCAGCTTCTACACCACCATCATCACTACCACCATGCTGCTGCTGCTCTATTGCAGACATCTCACTGCTTCTTGGAGGAGGTGATGAGCAATGTGATAGAGGGTCCCCTAATGTCACACTTGGTATTTCTTTTTGACCTGAAAAAGGCAGACTGGAAGCAGTACCAGCAGACACAGGCAGCTGATCTGTGCTTCTGCTGCTGGTGGTGGTATTAATTCTGCACCTGCTCTCCCCTATCACCAGTTCTGGCCTCTTCAGGATCATGTTCCACTGTAGTGAAGGGAAGTGGAGTACTCCCAGAGCTAGAGGAATGGTATGGGCTCCCTTGACCGCTAGGCTGGACTATCTCAAATGCTTTCCCCCACTCCCCTAACACTAGTCCCACCAGCTGATTCACCATCACTGTTACTACTACTATAAACACCATGCACATCAATTTCAGACCCAGAGTCTTCCTCCTCAGAGTCACTAGTAATAAGAGGATTCTGATTCCCTCTTCCTCCTTCACTCCTAACAGTATCAAGCCACTGGACCTTCTTAGTAGCAGTAGTACTAGCACTGATGGTACTGCCTGGGGATGGCAAGTGTGACTTAGGGTCCCCTGCTATCACACTTGGCATCATCTTCTCACCCCCATTCCTGAGTATTACAAGACGTACTAGCAGAAGGTTCAGACTGGTGACAGCAGGTTCAGCACTGGCAGCAGGCACAGCACTGGTGGCAGCAGGGGCAGCACTGGCAGTAGGCACAGCAATGGTGACAGCAGGGGCAGGATGTCTGATAGCAGACACAGTATTGGTGGTAACAGGGGCAGCACATCTGACAACAGGCACAGTATCGGTGGCAGCAGGTTCAGCACTGGCAGCAGGCCAACACTGGTGGCAGCAGGGGCAGCACTGGCAGTAGGCACAACACTGGCGGCAGCAGGGGCAGCATGTCTGACAACATGCAAAGCGCACAGCACTAGTGTCAGCAGGGCAACACATCTGACAGCAGGTACAGCTATAGTGGCAGCACAAGCAGCACATCTGGCAGCAGGCACAGACAGCTGACATGTCCTGCGCTCATAACTACACTTTTCTTCTTCTCTTTCCTAAGATCCCTAGGGGTGATTTAGGGGGATTGGACAGCATTGGTTCTGTAGTGCTCACTTCCTCCTCTTCAGACTCAGACTCAGTGGACACATAAGGGTCCTTCCAATTCCTCCTTTTACTATTTTTAAATGTTCTCATAGTGATCGCTGTCACTATAAAAGTCTTCTGAATAAATTTTTCAAATAGATTACAGCAGAACAGCACAGCATGTTTACCTCACTCTGTAACTGCTTCTATTGTGTTTCACTTCCTGAAATACATCACGTTTTTATAGCAAAAAGGTGAAAAACATGTAAGTCAATGGGTGGAAACTTTCTAGACGTTGAAAAAATTGCAAAAAATTTTGGCCAATGGGTGAAAAATGCAAAGATTTTAATCGCTGGTTTTAAAGCAGATTTTCCCGCGAAAAAGCAAACAACATGGTTTTTGCTGGATTTCTCACAAGAACACAGCAATAGGTTTCACCCACCCCTAGTTAAGATAGAAAGAATGTTGACAATAACATTAGGTTTGACGGGTAAGTTCTCCACACATCAGAAAATTTGTATTCCAGAATTTATTTACCAAGATTTTGGAGGAAGATCCACCATCATCAGGAGAGTATAAAAAAATGAATAGGCAAACTTAATGTGATATTGCAAATTTCTCTTCCCATTGACCCACTGCTCTGCCTACAGACCAACATACCTGAAAAGCAATAGCTTCCATCCAAAACACACAAAGAACTCCATCATATACAGCCAGGCCATCAGATACCACCGCATCTGTTCTGACAGGATGGACCGTGACAAGCACCTCCAGGAACTCAGAGGAGACTTTATAAAACACGGTTACAGCGCAACTATTATTGACAGTCAGATACAGAAGGCTACCCAAATACCAAGAAAAAATCTGTTACACTACAAAGAACAACATAAGGGAAACCGGGTGCCACTGGTGGTCACTTACCACCCCCAGGTTGAAGTGCTACGCAAAATTTCAAGAGAACTTCAAAAGAAATTACATACAGATGAAAGACTCAAGAACATATTCCCACAGCCTCCCTTACTCTCATTCAGACAGCCTCCAAATTTGAAACAACTGATGGTGAGGAGTGCCCTGAGTAAAAATACAAAAAATGGCACATCTCCCTGCCTACAAAAGAGATGTGAAACGTGTGCACACATTTACACCACGGACAACATACCAATTCCAAACACCCAGTTACACCATAAGATCAATGGTACCTTCACCTGTAAATCATCCAATGTAATATACCTTATCATGTGTGCAAAATGCCCAACAGCTCTGTATGTGGGAGAAACTGGACAAGCACTACATAGGAGATTTAATTCCCACAGATCCAGTGTTAATAACAAAAAGACAGAGACACCAGTGGGAGAACATTTTTGCCAAAATGGGCACAGTGTCAAGGATATTAAATTAACTGTATTGATGGGACTGTTTCGCACTCAGAGGGACAGAAAGGTATGGGAGGTAAAATTAATGTTAAAATTTAATGCAATTTGTAGTGGGTTGAACAGGGATAAGGAATTTATGACAAAATATAATTTCTAAGCAAAAGCCTACAGCACCTGGTAGTTGACTGACCTTTCCACAGACCCAAGAGCATCGTAAATACCTCTAAAGCCTCAGAGGAAGAGTGCAATTTACCATTGACTGATCAAAGATATCTGGATCTGGACTGCATTCTGTTATCTGATTTCCATGCTAAACAATGTGATGTGTACTTGTATTTAAGAGAGATGTTTTCATATATATCTGTATAACATGCCTGAGAAAGAGACCTAAGGTCTTGAAAGCTTGCATTTAAATCTGCTTAGTTAGCCAATAAAAGGTATCAAAAACTATATTTGCCTCCTGTATTTATACGGCTAACACGGTACCAACGCTCATCTATTTTCACATAAGGCTCACTTCTCAGTTAAGATCCCCACAAAAAAAATGGGAGGTTGTTTGTTCACTTTTGTCTCTTGCTAAATCATTGATAACATTACACTGGAAAAATAATTCTCCACCTACTGTCTTGCTCTGGTTCTTGAAAATCAGTTTGTTTTAAGATATGGAGAGGCTTCACGCTATCTCCACCAGATCTATTAGTGACTTTGATGCACAGTGGGAATGGTGGACTAATCGCAATAATCACCAAGATCAGCCCTATGCGTTCAAACTACTGTTGTTTTTTGCTATTCGACCATGTGTTGTATACTTGGATAACTATAAGCAGTGGTGCCACTCCAGAAGGGATAACATCTTATTCCCTTCTTTCCCCTTCCATCCTCCATCCTGATCATCTTTTCCTCCTATACTTTTATCTTTTGCCTTTTTCTCTTCCCTTATATATCTTTCCTTTATATCCAAATTATAACACGTCATGCCTTTTTTACCCCAATAAGTGTCATACAGTTAGTTCCAACAGAGGTCAACCTTGTAATGATATTCCTAACATATTAATAAGTTGTATCATTTCACCTTCGTCAATAACAGTGATTAATCTGTAGTGCAACCTTTTTTCTGTTCTGATAGATAATTTGTACAAGCTTTATCTGTATGTCACATGTCACTTGTATGTATTGTGATGGTATGATGTTGTTTGAAATACTAATACAAGCTTTAAATCTTAAAAAAAAAGTATATATATATATATATATATATATATATATATATATATATATATATATACATCACACTCCCATTAAGAAGATAATCCTCGACATAATAAAGTTTGTTGGTTCAGACTGTCTTTTGTAAAATTCAGATGTACAGTATCTAGCTCCTACATAGGAATATCTAATGCTCAGTGCATTTAATCAAATTATAACTTCTGGCTATGCCATATATTGATTGGAACACATATGCATCTCAGATTGTATTCTAAGGGGGTTAAATCATGGTATACTCTGAATTTGGATTCCTCACATATTGCTTTAGCTACTTAGTGATTGGTTATTCACTTATCTTGCACAAGTACATTATGTTGAATATTGAATTCTAGCACTTTAACCTGAGTTTTTCCATTTTTTACTTAATTTCTCCAAATGTACCCTTGTCCTTGTGGACTCCTGATTCTGAATAGGGATAGGGGAAAAGTCCTTTTGTGTTCCCATGAGAAATTTTGTGAAAAAAAGCTTGTTTTTCGCTTTCTGGTGATAAGTGCAGATTTACCACTTTTTCTTCAGGAACACAGAAAAACTCACAAAAATTCTTCCATTCCCCTCTATGTTACTCAATGAGGTGAAACTTCTTGCCCATATACAGAATCTTCTGAACTTTACTGTGGTGTATTTTAGGGAAAAGCAGAGTGGAAGGAGAAAGCATGAGAGAGAGAGAGACTGAGAGAGAGAAAATTAATTGCAATCAAATAGTAACAAGATAAAATGGTTATATAATGGTTCATAGTGCTGGCTGACACTATGACAACCAACACTGTTGTAAAAAAGGAGAAGATGGAGGGACCCTGAGCTTAGTGACTCACTGAGAAGGTCTCTCTCAGTAACACTAGCAGTGGCACAACCAGTGCTAAAGAGATTGGGAGCCTACATTCCCCAGACCACCACTTGTGTTAAAAAAAAAAAATAAAGGAAAGAGAGACGCTGGATGTACCCTCAGGCCAATGACTAACACTAGCAGTGACACCATGGAAAATGGTACTGGGAGCCCACATTCCCTAGACCCACTGAGGCATACTACCCCATCATCACTCCCTTAAGATATAGGGGTGGCAGACTTTTTTCATCTGTAAAAGCAGCAGGATGGTGACGAGGGGTCTAGGGTACCACAGTCTGAGCAGCATGGCCTCCGTGGAACTGGCTTTCCAAGCAGCAATTTGGGACCAGGGCCTGCTCTACTTGACCCAATTATCCTGGTCTTAGCTCCAGTTATGATGTTGGGGCAGCAGCAACACCTACCCCAGTCAGTGAAGGTGATTGCAGAGAAGAAGGAGAAGGCCTTCCTTCTCCACCTCTCCCCACCCTGAAATCATAGGTTTGTAAATATTTTTCCCTTGGGGCAGGCACAGTGCAGTCATCAGTGACTGTACTGTGCATTCTTTGTGATTGTGACTAGGTTGTAAAAAAGGGAAAGGAGGGGACGAACCAAGTTGGCACAACACATGCCCTGATTAAGAAAAAAAATCATCTGGCCTTGTATATGTTGCCAGCATGAGTCCTGCAAAAAATATTTACTCAATGTTTTTGTTTGGCTAACCTGGCTGTTCTTTGTTTATGCCTGCTGCTATGCTGGCTAATCATTATTTAAAAAAAAGATTAAAGAAAGAAAAAAGGTACATCCTACATTGAATGTGGCAGATGTAAATCGTGGCAGCGGACTGGTGTCTGGGGAATTTGTCAAATGTAAGCTACCATTATTCTCAGATTATTGACACATAAAGCAGGGCACATGCACCATATCACCTATTCTCAATTAAGCTATTATGTTGGAGCCAATATCAGCAAACAAAACCAGCTTTTAAGCAATGTGGTACAAGCCATTCCTCTATCGCCTGCACTAGTTTACGTAATACATCTATGGTTTTATGGGGCTGTCTCTCTAAACTCTGCATTTCGCAAGGTGGCATGTTAATGGCATGGGCTATTCTCCTGCTGCTGCCACCTTTTAATCACAGTGCCAGAATCCAAGATTACTGGCTGTCACCTGATGCTGTAAGTTAGTAGTGTTACCCACTGATGGTAGTGGGAGGGAAACCCAGTGAGCAGTTATCATAAAGTCTGTGCTCTGCCCACTTGTCCACGTATCTGTTGTAAGGTGGATTTTCTGGTCAACAAGCTTTCCAGTCATTGTGCCTGCTTGCACAATTCTCACAATGTCTTCCTGGAAAAATAATAGTGGCATGGAATATACCACCAAAGACTTACCAATGTAATCCGTTCTTGAAATACTTGATTTTCAACAAAAGAATACAGCATCATGTTCACTGCCAAAATCTTGCCAACCTTGCCATTCCACAGTTGTATTTTGGGATTGTTTTTGTGAAATTTTTTACTCCTTCTCAAGAACTCAGTAAGTGTAGGTTGTCAGTAGATTGCAAAAGAACACTGTAACTTGATCATTTTAATCCTTTGAGTGCTAGAGAGGCATCCAATGTATTGCAGATTGCCTTTGGATACCTCTCTGGCACTCAATGGGTTAACAACATGACTAGATGATGTGGTAGAGGTGGAGAGAGCTTTTGTAGGCAGTCTATAACTCTTGCCATCCCCTACAGAGAACTCAGAGTCATCATATCCCTTTGCAGCAGGAGCCATAGTTGCTATTTGGAATGGACTAACTCTTGGCACACTCTCTGACACACCAATAAAATTATTATTTCTCTTATGTGCCCCAGGGGCTTTTTGGAGCGCTTCTGCTGCTGCTAGTTGTGGCACCTCTGACATGTTGATACTGTGTCTGCCAGTCAGACCTGTGGTTGTGCTATAGATGGGATCTCATTGAGGAGGTGTCTAGGTGTGAGCATGCTTTCCCTCTGCTAATGTGCTTCCTACACAGAAAAGAGAAAGCAATATGCTTAGCTTTTCTATTGTGAGTGAAGTATCTCCATACAGTGGACTTCATGGACTACGGGGTTACCAAGGGGCTGCTACTACTAGTGGGTCAAGCTGTTGATGAAATTATACTACTGGGTGTCAAATATGCTGTAGTTCCAGCAGTAGTAGAGACACTCATCATAGGTAAAGTTGTGGATGCTAATAATCTGTTGTTGATGCTGGTTACTCACCACTAATGTGTGTGTGTGTGTGTGTGTGTCTGTGTGTCTGTGTGTGTGTAACTTGGAAGTGGTGACGATGCTAATGATGACTGACTGGATGTATTTTTGTGCATCTTTGCTTGTCCAGGGTCAGACTTTCCAGTTATTTTCTCAAACAGTTCAGAAACAGTGCTCCTTTTCAGCATTGGAAGATTGAGCCTTTGCCTGCTAACTTTTTGGCCATGTCATTATCTCTCTCGCTCTCAACTTCATCTATACCTGAAGAAGTGGAGGATGCTGGAGGGATATATTCTAGACCTACATAATCATCCGTCATCAATAAGACATCCTTAGCACAGACCACCAATTCTTGCCCACTACCTTTATATTCCTCTAAGCTTTTAGAGCTCTCAAACAATTTCTTTTTATTTTTACTTTTATAACGTTCACTACTACTTTGAGGACAGGTGTGTTGTTGCTTGTTTGTCAGATGCAGCAGTAGGTTGAGCTACTATACCTTCTTCCATTATATCAACACAAGAATGCTAATCATTGTTATCTTCAGTGTTCTTAAGTGTTTTTCTTAATAGCACTGGCTCTGGTGGTAGTGGAACTTTGGTGGGACTTTGACAAACTACATCTTCCTCAGGAAGAGTGGGATCACCTTCATTTATTGCGCATGCTGTATCAACCATAGATAAAGTCAGTTTTTGGACTTCCACTTTACTCACAAGTCCCTGCATTGCTCTTATGCCTTTCCAAGTCCCTGCTCTGCCCCTTGTGCATCTGCTGGACATTACTCAACTACAGTGTGTGTGTTTTTACTGTAAAGTATACAACTGAACTGATGAAGTATGATGTTTTGCCTTGGCCCTCAATAAAATTCTCTATCCCATCTGGTATCAGTGTGCCTCAGTCACACAGCCCACATCAGTGTCCCTGTCAGCTATCATTTGTATTTGTATATCCCTTATCCCTATCCTGAGCACAGATATAATAGCAGAAAGATCAGGAAGGAACTTGGACGGCAGCTGTCTGTGTCTTTCAAATCAGTCAGACAGAACTTTGGGGTGTTTGGGCCCAACATCCTTTGCTTCCTTCTCACTCACACCCTGAGACATGTCTAATACAGACATAATAATAGCAAGATCAGCAAGGGACTTGGACCACAGCTGTCCGTGTCTTTCAAATTGTTCAGACAGAATGTTGGCGTAAACCTCCTTTGCTACCTTTTATCACCCCCTCAGACATGTCTAACACAGAGATAATAGCAGCAATATCAGCAAGGAACTTTGACCACAGCCCCTATGTCTTTCAAATCAAATCAGTCAGATAGAATGTTGGGGTATTTGGGGTAAACCTCCTTTGTTTCCTTCTCACTCACACTCCCAGACACATCTAACACAGAGATAATAACAACAAGATCAGGAAGGAAATTGGTCCACAGCTGCCTGTGTCTTTCAAATCAGTCAGACAGAATGTTTGAGTATTTTGGGTAAATCTCCTTTTCTCCCTTCTACTCAAACTGCCAGACTCCTCTAACACAGAGATAATAGCCAGATCAGGAAGGAACATGTGTCTTTCCAATAAGTCACACCAAATGTTGGGGTATGTGGGGTTAAAGATCCTTTCCCCCTTCCTGTCCCCAGACTCCCCTCATACAGAGAACAATGTCCTGTCGACAAGACTCCCTAAACTAAGCTTCAACTACACTTTATTAGCCTGTCTTCTCTAGTTGACAAATGTGCTGCTTTCTCTTCCTCTCACAAACACAGAATGGCATATTGTGGGAATGTGACACCCCTTTATACTATGCATGCAGGAAAAGAAGGGAAACTTTCCACTTCATGGAGAAAAATTAGGTCTTCCCATTGGTTTCAATGCAATGAGCTAGGTCTAAAAGTGCCATCTTTCTCCTCTGCTCTTGAGGTGAAAACATTCACCCATCCCTAATGTAATTTTTCTTGCATGACTTAAATGATAGAGTCTGAATCAGACTACATGAATGTCCCGGATAATAAATGAACCAATAAAAATGCTTTTCCTAGAAAAGGACTCTGGGCTGATTGATAAAGACAGATCTTCCAATTAAGCTTTGGTAAATTAATGAATCATTATAAAGATTTGATTTGAGTCATGTGTACAGGACAATTTCCTTACAGGTATCTGATTGACCTGCACCCAGACCTATTTCCTTGTAGAGGAAGCATTTACTTCTTGACGATAAAATAAGAAAGTTAGTTAAGGCAGACTGAAAATGTTAAAATTGTTGTGATTGTACTTGCAGTCATCAATTAGTAATCATTTGAAAACATTCATAAGTTTAAATTTCTCTTTCCCACAGGTGTTGTATAATATTTTCATCAACCTTACACAGATGCACACTTTTGAAACCATTGAACCTGCAGATATTTTTGCTGGAATAGGTCGATTTTTTTTTGTGGGCATTGGTGGAGTATTTTTTGGAATAATATTTGGATTCCTATCAGCATTCATCACTCGATTCACAAAGAATATTTCTTCCATTGAACCCCTTATTGTCTTCATGTTCAGTTACCTGTCTTATCTTTCTGCAGAAGCATTTTATCTTTCTGGCATCTTAGCGTACGTACAGTAAAATTTGCTTATTTTATTTTTTACTTACATTTTTGAAGCTTACCAATCTCCTTGGATGCTAAATATGTTTCCAGTGAAAATAATAACTTCAAACTACATTGAGGTGTATTTTGCATCCAAGAGATTAAAACAGAGCAAACTAATTTACAGCACTAGATAGCCACAAATTGTTGATCTCAAACTCTGTCAATTTTTGAATAAAGGCTTTTTTAAAAGTACTAACAGCAAATATTCTGCAACCTGTATATTTTCATTATAAAGGTTAAATGCCCCTTTACCACTCATCCAAACCTTCTGTTTAAAAATGTGGATTTGATTCACTATATTAGTTCCTATAGCACTGAGGACAATCCCATGTTTAATAAGTATGTTCAGTAAGAACCAAACCAGTATCCTAGGTTGATAGGTTAATGCTTATATTGTTTTATTTTCTTCTCTATAGCAAACTATGCCTTAGGTCAAACTTAAAATTGCCATGTAATTAAAACTATATAAGAATGATGAACATAGCATTAACTTTTTTTTTAAATAACTGAATTAAGGTATTTTCTATTCAACAGCATGACAGCCTGTGCGATGACCATGAAAAAATATGTGGAAGAAAATGTCAGCAAGAATTCAAATACAACTATAAAATACTTTATGAAGATGCTAAGTAGCGTCAGCGAAACCCTGATATTTATCTTCATGGGCGTCAGTACAGTGGGAAAAAACCATGAGTGGAACTGGGCTTATGTTTCCTTCACTTTGCTGTTCTGTCTGATTTGGAGAATACTAAGTAAGATGATTTAAAAAGTGGTGTGCACTATAGTATTCTATAAAAACTAAGAATTTTGATCAGTTTGATATGAGACATTTGTAAAACATTTATAAAAAATAATGAGAATGATATTTTGATAGAATCCCTTTCTAGTAGGTATATAATGCAAACATTGTAGGATGCACAATAACCCCATAGATGCTAGAGAGTTTTCCATTACAATACAGCATAATGTGTTTGCAAACCTCTATAATTCAAGTAATTAAAAGTACAATCTTAATCAATGTGAATTTGTATTTTCTTTAAATTAATGTAGGCTTGAAGGAGCAGTAAACTTTTTTTATGAAAACATATTTTATAGAACTTTTCCTGCTGAATAAACCAAGGTCACTCCCATCTCTGTCAGATGTTTTATTCAAAATTTAAAGCAGTTTAAATAATCGGGAAGTGAATTTACTGTGTTTACTTCCTGATAGTTCTAACTGACAGGAAGTAACAGGCAGTTTCTATCACATTCTATGGAGAACTGTATGTCTCTGACTTTTCTGACTTTCCTCTCCATTAGAAACTAACAGGAAATCTAATTAGAATTTGACCACTAGAGGGCACTGCTAATGTAAAAAACATGGGTTTAAACTGTATTAACTCTGGAAATATAAATTTCTCGGCAGTGGGAGTACCCTTATTTTACCCAATAGGAAAATCCCTACAATATATATTTTTTTCATAAAAAAGTTTACTGCTCCTTTAAAGCTTCCCATCTTAGTACTGAACCGTACTGAAAAAACAGAAAGGAAATAATTTCCATAATTCATTTTCTTGATTTTTTTCATTATTACAGATGAACAACAATGATATATGGTTAACTACATTTTAAATAAGTTAGTGTTAGTCTAACTTTCACATTAAGAGAAGGCAACTAGATTGCCCAAAAACTATTTTCTCAGCTAAAATGTTCCTGAATAACTCAGGAGTAAAAATGAATCCAAAGACACAGTTCAGGCTTTTCATAAGCTTAGTTCACAGTCACAAAATCTACCTGTTTTAAAGGTAATGCATATCTAGTTAATTGTTTCAAGAGAAATTTAAGTTCCTAATTTATTTTCAGATTTTTTTAATCTTTGTTTTTAAACTATATTTGTGTTTGTTCTAAAATAGCTTACATATTCTAATTTATCTGTTCTGGAACCACAGAGATCATTGTTTGATTTCTATTATTTCAGGTGTTTTTATACTTTTTCCAATTATAAATCATTTCCGGACCTTCCGTTTCACTTTCAAAGATCAATTTATTATTGCCTACAGTGGCTTACGAGGTGCCAGCAGCTTCTCGCTTGTATTTTTGCTTCCTATTCTTCTATTTCCAAGAAAGAAAATGTTTATCACTTCTACAATTGTAGTCATATACTTTACAGTGTTTATCAAGGTACATTTCTTTTGTTAATTTCTTGCAATTGGTGTATATTTTTTGCCTGTTTTATTTTTACACATTGTACGCTTAAAACATTTCCAGTCAAAGTAATGAGACTGATATAAAAAGGACTGGGACAATTCTGGGGCAATTGATTGCATTGTAGGACAAGAAGTGTTGCTAGCTTTTTGAAGTCTCAATTTCTTATCACTTTCACTTGTTATTGGTTGAACTGCTGCACCATCCTCTATGCCATCAATATTAGACTTGCTGTAATCTTCAGTGCTCTTAAATTATTTATTAATACTACTCGTGGTAGAGATTTAACTTTATGTCAGTTTCACAAACAACCTTCTTAGGGGCAGAAGGATCACTATCATTCATTGCACTTGCCACAGGAAACATGCAGTCCATATGAAGATTAACTCTGTACTAACACATCCCACTCTGCACTACTATAACTCCTTTCCCCCTACACCTGCCCCATGTAATTTGCTGTACATAATCAGAGTAGTGTGGATTTTCTAGTAAACATTGTGTCATCCATTATTTCCTTTCACAAGATACTGTATCATATACATCATTGCCTCTAGCAGCTATTACTGTTAACCTCAGTCATAGCTCACTTCAGGGCCCCTATCTGACCCTGTCACACTGTCACCTATCAGTTAGAATTTTTTAAAAGTAATCTCATGTAAAAAATTAATCTACACACACTTCCTTCAACTGTGAATCTTTCTCCCGCTCTTCTTTACCTGTCTAGATACCTGAAGCTTATGTCAAAATTCTGCAGCTACTTTCTTTTTCCCATGATTACTGCAGCCTTAATTGTTTAATAAAGGATGAAGATAGAACTGTTAGCTTCAGAATCAATAGCTGGCAATAATGGTTAAATTGTGCAGCAACAATACACCCCCATACATCAGTAAATATGCTGATTCCCCTTCATCTGGTGTTTGTAGGAGTCAGTGTCACTTGTACTTTTCTGTCTAATGGGTGTCATTCTGCAAAGTATATCGGTTAGTCAGTTGCAGAGGCTCAGCCAACTCAAGAAGGAACTCTGATCACATGCCTGTCTCTCATTAGTAAAACAAGATTCTTTTTGGTGAGGTAAATTTCTTTTCTCCCTATACACTCCCCAGAGTCCCCAGACTACCCAAACACAGAGAGCAAATTGCCCGTCCAAAAAACTCTCTAGACTAATCTCCAGCTCCTCTTCTCTAGCTATGATACACAGATACAGTGGTTTGACATGTCTACACCAGTTGCTATATGACATGTTTATCCTTTTTTCTCGTTGCCTGGCTGTGATGACCTTGGACTCTACTTAGAACTGTGATCCACAAGACACTAGGATTTGGTACTATAGTGCAATGCTTGTGAACATTGACAGGCCACTTCTCAGTCTGGCTGTGGCTTAAGCTAGGAAAAATACCAAGCATAAGGCTGGATAGCACAGACCAATTGAGCTTGACTATGCTCTGGATGACTGGGCAGGGTCTGTAGAAATGGACACAAGTGGAGTTCTTGAATCAATTGCCAGGCACTGGCAAACATGACTAGACACTGGAATACTGAAACACTGGTGGTAGTGTACAGAAAACCAGATACCTGAACAGAACTCAGCATAATTATCCCTTAAATTTACAGAAGTCTACAATACCCAAGAGACAACTGTGAAGTTAATAAATATAACTGCAGCACACCAGAGGCAATAACCAGGCTGGAACTAGTAAGGATGCAGAACAAGGAGAATTACTTGGGAAAGACAGGAACAGGTTTGGTTCAGCAGCAGCAGCAGGCAAAATTGCAACAAGCACAATTAGGTAGTGAAGCCTAGAGCAGGTTCAGTTCATTAACGTCAGATCAGTACAGGAACAAGCAGCAAATAATGTTATGGACAGGAACTGAACTGGTTCAACAAGAGCATTTCATTACAGCAACAAGCAACAAACATGTCAGTTCCGCAGGGAGGAAGCCACTCTCCTCCTGTG
Organism: Rhinophrynus dorsalis; assembly: GCA_037306005.1. Lineage (NCBI taxonomy): Eukaryota > Metazoa > Chordata > Amphibia > Anura > Rhinophrynidae > Rhinophrynus > Rhinophrynus dorsalis. Next base: position 379,748,682 of record CM074719.1, read on the forward strand.
TCTTCAGCCGCATCGTGCCATCTTCAGTTCACCAGCTGCCAAGGGTGACGCTGCTGCTTGGCTGAGTGTCCCCTAGCAACGGAGATATGTGCGGCTGCACTGTAGGAAGCTGCTCGTGCACCGTGGGGCCACGTCATCAGCAGCCAACCCAGAACTGAGGGCAGCTGTTCACCGGTGTTCCGGATGGCCACACTTGAAGACAGGTGAGTGTGGGGGTGTTCTTCCGCTGTGCATCACAGGACAGGTCCCTATATAATCCCTGGATGCCCCTAATTCTGTGTTCAGTTATTTTGTTTCCATTTCCTAGTGCAGATGTATTGGTTTTAGCTCCTGTGTCCTGTTCTATTCCTATACTGACCTCTGCTTGGCCACCTGACCACCCTGACCTTTAGCATCCTAGAAACACAGCTAAAGGTGCTTCAAAGATTCTCTGCAGGAAAGGAATTCAAGGCAACGGGCTGTATGCTTCATATATTGATTCATGGAACGTGCTAGTCTATGCGCTCTTCATGCGCCTTCCCAAACGTAGCTTGAACAATAACAGACTGCACAGAATCCACAATAATAATGAAGGCAGGTATAATATAAAACAAATTCGCTTTATTCCAACATATAAAAATCATAAAATGTTTTCTCGGACAAACAAAGATCAAGTCTCATGTCTCATGCAGTGGGAACTTACATAGTCTGTTATTGTTCACTCTAGCATCCTAGACCCCTGCTTGGCTCCATGACCCCTCTGACCTCTGGCATCCTAGACCATTGCTTGGCTACCTAACCCCTCTGACCTCTGGCATCCTAGAACCCTGCTTGGCTACCAGACCACCCTGACCTCTGGCTACCCAGGCCACCAGGACCCTGTTCCAAGTACTCAGTGACTTGCTTCCTATCTATCTTTCTAAGAGCTTCAGTAGCCCCTGTGCTGTGGCCTACTCTCCAGCAGGTCTGTTGCTCCAGTGTCCTGGTTAGTGGCACACTTTCACGTGTGTGCACATCCTGCTCCTAGGCTCCAGTACAACCTCCCTGACAACACAATACAGTGGTCTTGAAAATGACTGATTCAGCAACTGCTTATCAGTGTAGGAATAAGCAACAAGTAATACCATGGTCAGCAACAAGACTGGTTCAGGAAGAGTGCATCAATGCAACAAGCAGCAAAGAAAAGTGTGGTCAGTAACTGGAGAGCAGGAGAAAACAGCAAACAGCATTCACTGGACAAAGCCACACAGGAAGATTTGAGCAAGCACTACTGCATGGAAGAGGTGGCTCTATAAAGGAGACCAGGAGATCAAAAGAGCTGCACTGAACACAGAATCAGGTCACAGATAGGGCAACCAGTAATTTCAGGATTGAGGTACTAATTCTGAAACTAACAGGTACTGTGTTATAAAAATTAACAATGAAGTCAAGTTAGAGGAGAAAGAGAAAGCTGCTGGAATTGAGATGGGTAGACATTCAATGGGGACAGGAGTTGCTTGTGTGTTGCAATGAATGTGGGAGAGAATTTTTTGTAGACAACTATTAACTATTGGAAACGAATAACCATATTATTACCGTGTCTAATGACCAATTACATGTGTTAGTTTAAATCTATAGAATATCAGTATAGAATGTGGGTATAATACCTTTTATATTAAAATGATTTTGTAATACAAGACATTATAATGCTTACAGTATTAAACAAAAAGTAGCATTGTGGATATGTGAAAATGTTGTGAACAATTACAATTGCATCCTAGAATGATTTACATTCCAGACTGTTGTGCATTATGCATACAGGGAATGACCATTGGACCTCTAGTCAGATATCTGGATGTGAAAAGGACAAGTAGAGAACAGTCAGTCAATCAAGAGATTCATACAAGGGTAAGAAAGATAACATTTGTTTTTCCTTTAAAATACTTTTCACTAAGATTGTGCTTCAAAACATTTGACTGTGCATGTGTCAAAATGCATTTAATATATGCATATTGTAAGCTATTGTGCATATTAGTATAGGCTGGTCTGCAACTATTAATAAACAATGATGCAATTTTTTCATAAATATATTTCTGTATGATCTACTACTAGTAGACCTATATATTATTAATAACAATTTCTGCAGTATCATTCTGGCCAATTGCTTTTATAAGTATTTTAGTTTCAGGAGTCACAGGGCCTTACTTTGAAAAGAAAGGGGAGTAATTCTAGGGCAAACCAACTGCATAACAGGATGAAATAAAAAGAAAAATACCATTCATTGTAATGGAACGTTTAACCCTAAGAATGATAGAGAGATCCCTAGTGTATCAATAAGCATCAATTTGGAGACTACTGTAGCATACAGGGGATTAAAATGCCCTTAAATCAAAGGCATTTGGGGGAATTTTTATTTTTGCTTATGGTGCAGTATGTTCACCATAAGGCCCTTACATTCTACAGAAAATTATCACTATAGTAAACATACCTAAATAAATTATCTAAACAAAATTTAAACAGGAAATGCGTATACTGTAATTGCCATACTGCAAAGAACTTTATAGAATGCCCACAATACTCAGTTTCAGAGTTTATTATTTCAGATATTAAATGAACATACATGGTGAACAGAGAGTTAGAGACTGTCCACTGGCTTGCTTTACCCAGAGAATACTCATAATGCTTATTAATGAGTTATTAGTAAGGAGAACACTGGCAGTAGACAGTGTAACCACCATGCTGGGAAATGTACATAATGTTTTCCATTCTACAGCTATCTGGCAAACATTCTAATTTAAACTTTTGCTTAAAGTAACCAATCATAAAGCAAATACGTTTGCAAATGCAGGAAAAATAAAATTGGCAATGGGGAAACCTTTTAAGAATGTTTTGAATGTCATTATGACACCAACTGAAGTTATGAATGATGATAGAAGAAAATGAAAATGGTTATGGTGGGTACGGAGGATGATGTGGTTACTGAGGATATGTTTTCTACATTCATTTTAATAGTTAATGGATCACCTGAAGACTGGAATTGCAGATATATGTGGACATTGGGGACACTATCAAATGAGAGAAAAGTAAGCATCATTATTATTTGTGGGAATGTACTTTATAGACTATGATAAGGATTGCCAGTTCTTATCAGACTTCTTTGTTTCAGATTTAAAAAGATTGATAATAAATTTATAAGGAGGGCTCTAATTCGAGAGAATCAGCCTAAGTCAAGCATTGTTTCCCTTCATAAAAAACTTGAGCTTAAACAAGCCATTGAGATGACAAAAACCGGCATGAGCAGAGATGCATCTTTGACTTCTTTACAGTAAGTGATCTCCTGTTTTAATTTAAGCTGATCCCAGGAGTGATACAATATGCAACATTAAAATGAAAGATGAACAGATCTTCTACAGTTAGTTTTTCAACTGGAGCCTGGATTTCATTGCAAAGACTACAATGGGAATATGTTAGTGAAAATCTCTAATAACTCTTATTTACGTCAATATGATTTAGACCTCAGTTATCTAAGATACGCTGCTGTTCAGGCTTCATTTACCATTTGAGAACAAACAGGAAATGGAATGAGATGAGAGAGATCTAACCTAAGTATGAAAGGCCAACAAAATACCAAGTTAAAAAAATTGGCTGTAAAACAAATGTAGGAAAACAGTTTCCTCAACACTTATTGAAACTAAAATATCATACAGTTTCCATAGAAATGATGATATCCACTGTAAAGGTATGGCAGCATGTGTCAGGAAAAAGTAAACAATTGGCTGTAACATATAAAAAAGCAGGGGGTTATCCAAATTCAACCCATGCAAGCATTTCAGATAAAATAACCAAATATGTTTAATAGTATTATGAAACTATATTCTGCTTTGCCTGTTTATATCATTAGGATTCATACCACTTCAGTTAAATACAACTAAACACCACTTCACATAAATACCAAAATAAGGCAGCGCTAAAATTTAGTGAACAATATTTGATGAATAAAATTATTGTACTTATAAATCAAGCCACTATCAACCCAATCTATATAACAGTACAAAGAAACAAGTCAAGAAAAAACAGTTAGTGCTAGGTTTTATAGCTGTATAGAGTGCTGTATAATATATACCTATATATATATATATATTATATATATATGATCAATATATTAATTAGTTGAAAAATCATGGAAAAAAACAACTACACATTTTAACTAATGTGTATAATTAAAGTAAATATCAAAAAAATACTTATATCAAGCTAAACTTGTAAATACAAATAAACAGAAATACATAGATTGATCTATTATATTAAATTGATCACTGAACTGCCCAGATAGTTAGTATAATATATTTGAATAAGCAGGAAAATATCTACTCATGTATTTAACAACATACATATATTTGAATTAAAAAAATCAACTGTTCTTTTTAAGAAGTCCTTAAACAGAAATTAAGAGCTGGATTCAAATGCAGGAGATAAAGGTTACCTCCCGTTTTGTCAAATATTTTCTTATTGAAGTCTATGGGGAAACCTGGAGATAAAAGCAGAGATACAATTAGCACCTGCATTTGAATCCAGCCCTAAATGTCATTAATTTTTGTGTCTTGTACATCCTACAGTTTGCATAGATATATTTTACAAGTTAGAAGGTGTCACTGATTTTAAACCACCTCCAGCTGATTCATTTGCAGCTATCATGTCAGAATGCTTCCTAAGTCTGCGATCTCCTCCACAAAATGTAACCAAGGAATTTTATTTAAAATATATTGGACTACATGTAGGAGATAATGTCCCAATAAAAGGAACTCTATAATGGTACTAAATAAAAATGATCATATAAATACAAAGTACTTGTATAATAAAAAAACAAGTTAAAAATGCATTTCATAATCATAAACAGTTTATTTCCTCAAGCAAAAATAACAATAAACTTACATATAAACTTACATATAGACAATATAATATGTCGTCAACATATTGAAAGGGGCATACATGACCCAATAGAAAAAAAATATTTCCATCCCTTTTTAAAGTGAAAGTATCCATTGCAAATCAGCCTGAACATACCAAATATAACTCTGGCTTCTCTAGTAACACATCATTTAACTTTCATTCAATAATAACAATTATGTATTTAGCTTTCTTAGAACGTCAAAAATGTAGAAAATAATTACATGGTGCAGCAGTTCAGATTTATGAAACAGCTCATGAATAATCAAGGTAATAGGTCAAATCACACCAGTTAGGAATATAAATACTTAAGGTTTCATATTTTAATGTGAAGATATTATCAGCGTTTACTCATTTTGTCAACAGAAATTGTTTGTGAAACTGAGGCAAAGAAGGATTGAGATTATGCTAGAGGAAGAACAAGATAGAAGAAAAACATATTTGTTTAAAAGAAAAACACTAATCAATGAACAATCCTTACTGCTATCTTGCCTGAGTTTTTTTGATTGCACAAGATTATTTTCAGTTTTATCATTCACAGAACTTATAAAAAAGATAAAATGGCAACCCCCCTTTCCTCAGACGATGTTGTGCAGATGAAGGACCTACTGACAAATAACCTCTATCAAGTGCGCCAGCGGGTAAGAAACAGTGAGGCTGATGCAGTAACAAGAACCATAGCACAGCTAGAGCAAAGTGTTTGGAGACATCTTTATTGTTCAAGGGGTCAAGAGCCCAATTTAAATCAATCACTGTATTTTGTCCCTTTTGGTGCAGTTGCTTTGCTCCAGTATTGCTCCAGTTCTTCATAAGAATTCAGCATCAATGAGTTAAATTGTAATGAAATTGAAGACTTTTGTAACAAAGTTTTTTTCTTATACTACTTTTTTCTTAGGGGATAGGGTGCTGCTACAATGGTTCTGTGCTAAAATAAGCATATTTACTAAGGTATCAAAGACTTATTCCAATTAAGTCTCTTGCATCAAGGAGAATAAGACATTAAGGGAGTGTCTGGGAGTTTCATAGTGTTTGCACAGATAAAGATATGTGGTGGTTTATTAAAATGTGTTATGGTGATTGACTTTAAAAGGTGTTTGGGCAAAAAGTGAGAGTACAATTAAAAAAATATGCAATAAACAGCCATCTTTAATAACATCAATTCAAATATGTTTAAAACTAAGCATGAAATATATATCATATAAAAAAACATGTGCCAGTGTGTACAATATGCAGGACTTACAGTGTACACAACACAAAAAGTGTTGCTCGTTTGAGTCATTAACTACATACAACATGTGCTTACTTTTCAAAACTAGTACTAAATCCTTATAAAATAAGCAAGTTTAAAGTATGGAAATCCTATCCATTATATATATAGTTAAAATTCTAAAGATAAGCTTGCTTGAAGTATTTAGATATAAATATATGTCTCGCTCCTCCATCATACATATATCCATGGCTTAATATAAAAGTAGGAAGGGGGTTTGACAGATGATATAAAACTCTTCATTTGAGCCTCCTTACACTATGCATTTCACCAGGAAAAAAGTCTGCCCAAAGTCCAAATACCATAAAATAGGGAGACATAATATGGGCTCTTACGCTATCAGCTATTTCTTTAATATTGAATCAGACGCATACAAACAGCATAGAGTAATAATATGTTTTGGACAAAATACACTTTTTAAATAAATAACAAAATCCCAAAAAAAGTTGAGGAACGTGCACATTCACTTTACCTATGGTGAAAGGGACATGGTGGCCCCTCCCATTAACCAGGGGAAGAGGATCACCTTCTCCTTTGACATGGCAAAAACCATTGTCCTTCCCCCCTCAACATGTATACACATCAACTTTAACAATGAGGAAGGGGAAGGACCACCCTGTTTACCCTGCCTTCCCTTCACTGTGGCAAAGAGGGATGGTGTAACAGATGTTATCCGTTACTTGGGCCCTTGTCTGGACCGCGAATGGTTTTGTCAAAGACTATGGCCCTGTGGCCTTATTTGAACTTTGATAGGGGTTTTCCACTATCATTATGTTAAAAAATTTATGTTGAATGTCGTACGTTTTATATATTGTCGAATGTCAAATGTCGCATGTTTAATGTATTGTATAGTATAATTTACGAGGGATACATGAACATCGAAGCCGGTGGTTCCCCGATTCCCTTGTTCGAGGCATCAATGCCGCCTCGAACGTGGGAAACCGGAGGCAGTGAGTCGATGCCGGATTGGCCGACGTACGACTCACTGCGCACACTGATTGGCCAGGGTTGAAGCCGCATATTCAAACTAGTGTGTACGTGCTTCAACCCCTGGCCTAGTTCCCAAATGTGTATTCCCTCTAATCAATCCTTTGTCTTTGTCCAGACATTAATCAATCATGTTAACCTTAACCTCGTCAGTATTGTATTTAGTAGCTCATCTGCCATTGGTCCGTTTCCCTTAGCCACTATTGGTCCTTTTGTCACCCTCTGCCATTGGTCCATTGTCCCCCGTCACTATTGGTCTGTTGTGCCCTGTGTCATATGCCCATTGTGTCTGATTGGTTCCTGGGCCAAGCCCGTATTAGAATACCTGGCCCTTCCCATCCCTATTGTGGTATCATGTTGTAACTGTATAAAAGTTGTGAGTTTGGTTCAATAAAGTGTGTTACATTTGGAGTGAACCAGAGTCCTGGAGTCTGTTTGTTCCCATGGTTAAAGTGGCAACTCTGCCGCTCATTCGAACCAGGTTCCTGTACGTTCGTCCGTCTGCTGCCAGGATCCCGCTACCGAACTTCGTATCCTGTCAGACGGCAACGTGGACTCTGCCTTGTGGTTCTCCTGCCTAAAGCTTCAACCTTCGAGTCGAGAACCGGAGTGCTCGAAGGGCTGGGGATATAGCCACTTTGGTTCCTGCTACACTTTTCCTGATCTGGTTCGGTGACTGTTCGACGGTGTTTGAGCGCCGTGACCCCTCCGGTAGCCGCATCCTTCGGAGCAGAATCGGTCTTCCCGAGGTTTGATGCCACTTTGAGTCGACCTCCGTAACGCTGATTTGCTCTACCGGTGCACTCGACGGCGCCAGTCCGGCGTCGAGAAGGAGAGACCCAGGAACTATGACGGAAGGCTGTCCGGTCCCCTCCCCACCTTCCGTTACAGATGGGTGAAAATTTTCAAACCAAAATCAGCAAATAAAGGTACTTCCCGCTTGGAAAAGTGCCGTTTTTTATCCTAGCTCATTCCATTGCAATCAATGGGAACATTGAATGTATACACAATACTAATTAAATGTTATTTTAGTTCCCAAAGGCATAGCATAAAAGGGGTATGAGGGTGCTTGTGTTGGTGGAGTGTGGGGAAACAATCAGTTGAACAGGGAATTTTTTTTGTGGGCGTTGTTTACTGGTACTGGGGGGACAGTTAATAAAAAATAAAATAATTAAATTAAAACCCCTCTCATATCATAAGACATGGTATAAAAAGGGTCTGAGGAGGGTGCCTGTGTTGGTGGGTGGAGTCTGGGGAAAGAATCAGGTGAACAGGGAATTTTTTGGGGGGAGGGTTGTTTACTGGTATTGGGGGGACAGTTAATATAAAATAAATAAATAAAATAAGAAATTGGTATGTAACGTGACAGAGACAAGGACTTCCTGATGTAAATTTCAACTGGGGCAGACTGATAGATGATGGGATAAAGTATTTTGTAAACATTTATTTGTAGGACGTAGACTTAACTGAGGAACAAGCCCTTAGGAAACATTGAATAATTGAAGGAAATTAGACTTGTGTCAGGCCCAAGCCTTGAGGAATCATTGATTTGTAGAACTTAGGCTGGTTAGAAATGAGCCACTCCCACCAAGTCCTGAGGAAAAAACAAATGCCTTATTTGCCTAGTGCCAGCAGGTCATGTTGTGTTTGCTATTGGCCATTGTCCATTGTCAAATGCCCTGCATAATTGTGCCATTTGTGACTGCTGTTCCTGCTGCTGCTGCTGAGTTGTTTAAACAGCAGGATTATTAGGCAGCTCAAAGGTAAAGGGATTAGGGATGGGTGAAAATTTTCTCCTCAGACTAAAATCGTTGAATAATGGCACTTCCTGCTTGTTGAATAATTTCCCATGAAAAGTGCCAATTTTCCACTTTTTTTCACCTAGCTCATTCCATTGAAATCAATGGGAACATTGAATTTATATACAACACATAGCAAATAAAAAGGAGCACGAGGGTGCCTTTGTTGGTGGGATGTGGAATAGGCTGACCAGACCTCACCTTTAACCGGGGACACATAGGAGAAATGCATACTGCTGGACTGTTTTGATTTCAGTGAAGTACTGCATAATGGCTATTTCCTATGTGTCCCCGGTTAAAGGTGAGATCTGGTCAGCCTAGTGTGGGAAAAAAATCACTTGAACAGGGAATGTTTTTCTGGGGGTTTTTACTTTGGATTGGGGGGCAGTTAATAAAGGATAAATCCTAAATGCAAATAAAAAAAAACATAAGACATGGTATAAAGGGGTCTGAGGAGGGTGTCTGTGTTGGTGGGTGGAGTCTGGGGAATGAATAAGTTGAACGGGGAATTTGGTTTGGAGGAATTTGTTTTCAGAGAAAAGTTGGCCAATAATGCTTCTTCACCTGCCCCTCCTCCAAAATCATGGGTGTGTTAGAAAATACATTTTTCTCTTGAGAGCAGAAACTGTGCCTCTCATGAGCAACTGCAATGTGCACCATGGTTGTAATAAATAAAGGTAGGACTGGGAACAATGGGCACAGCTGGACACATATCAAACACCTAGCATAACTAACCAAACACCATGGCACTTAGGGTCCCCAATGTGAAACCCTCCCACCAGAAACCAACTTCTGCTGCTGCCACTTTACCCCTTGTCCACTCCCCAATAAGGTCACATGACAACTTGCAGACAGTTTAATAATAATGATCAACCATCCCTGCCACCAGCTTGGCATGTTGTGTGGAATGGAATCTCCTCAGTTGCAGCTGGATGCCTTGCTTGCGATTATCCTCCACAACACTTCCATGTGTTTTCAGTGCACCACAGAGTGTGCAGTGAGTAGGCATGAACTGCCACATCCCGACATCTACTGAATGGGTATAAACTAGTGGGGGTGGTACACATGAACGAGGTGGATCGCCAGAAGATGTAGTTACCCTAGAGCAACAAGGTGATGGTGAGCCTCTGGCTGGATTTCTGTATTCTTCCTCCCTGTTGATCTTTGCTTTGCCTCTTATTGCCTTTGAGGAGATTCAAGGGGTACAGCAACAGCGGTGCCCGATTTCTTTGGTGGTTGTTTGGCTTTAACGTGTTTCACATAAATGTCATGGTGTCTGTGTTTCATGTGTGTTATCAGGGTGACTGTGCCAAGGTGCATTCCGTCCTTTTCCCTTTTCACTTACGTCACAAATCGCTAATGACTGCACTGTGCCTGCTCCAAGAGAAAAAAAGTCCCACACCCAGTACCTCAGGGAGTGAGGGGAAAGGTGGAGAAGAATGGCTTTTTTTTCTTCTCCTCCACATTCTGCTTCACTGGCTGGGGCAGAGGATGATGTTTCTGTTGTCGCTGCTACTGCCTCAGAAGCAGCATTGCTACTAGGACTAGGAGCATTTCTTCTGGCAAATGGAACTTGCCCAAGTCCCGCATCACTTGACCCCATTGCCACTGTGTCAAAGGTGGTATGTAGCACACTAGTCTTTTCCTCAGCATCCTGCTTCCCTTGCAACTTTCAGAGCAGTAGCAAACTCTGCCAATTCCAAAAGATCACTGGTGGTGGTGGTGGTTATGCCCATCCACATCCCTGTTTTTCATTCTTTCTCAGTTTGGGCTAAAAAGGCAGTTAATGTCTCTTCCACCTTAGCCTCCCCACCATCATCACCACCACCACCAATCCCCCTTGCTGTTTCTGCTCTATTACAGATGTCTCACCGGTTGGAGGAAGTGATGAGAAATGTTAAGGAGGGTCCCATAATGTCACACTTGCCATTTCTTGTTGACCTAAAGAAGGCAGACTGGCAGCACTAGCAGCAGGCACAGGTAGCTGATCTGTGCTCCTGGTGGTGGTGTTATTGCTGCTAGGCAACAATTCTACCTTCTTCAGGAGAATGTTCCCCCTGGACAATGCTGTGAGGAGAAGGGAACTTGCAGGGTCAGGGGAATGTTGTGGGCTCCCTTGACAACTAATCTGGCCACTCTGCATTCTTTCCCCTACTACACTCCTAATGCTAGTCCTACCAGCTGCTTCACCATCACTGTTACTACTACAATACCAACCACAGAAATTTCAGTTCCTGAGTCTTCCTCCTCACTAGCAATATGATCAGCTCCTCTCTAACTCCTAACACTCTGTATAAGCTGCTAGACCTTGTTATTAGTAGTACTAGTGGCGGGACTGTTTGGGGATGGCAAGTGTGACTTAGGGTCCCCTGCTGTCACACTTGCCATAATCTCCTCCTCCCTCCACGCTTCCTGAAAATTATACACCGACAGCAGGTACAGCACTGACAGCAGATGCAGCACTGACATTAGGGGCATCACTAGCAGCAGAGGCAGCATTGGCAGCAGGGGCAGCACTGGAAGCAGGTACAGGTAGCTGACCCATCCTGCTCACATTACTACTACCCTCTTCTTACTCCTGTGAGACAAATTTCCCCAATATCCCTAGGGGTGATGTAGGGGAACTGGCCATCACTGGGTTTGAGGAAACAGAGCATCCAGGCCCTTTCATTTTGGTCATAATGGTCACTTCTTCCTCCTCAGACTCACTGGATGCATAATGGTCCTTCCAGCTCCTATTTTTATTATTAATAAACTTGCTCATAGTTATAACAGTCTCTAAGAGCCTCTCCTGCCAGAATTATGCAAACCAACTCACAGCACAACAGCCTAGCACCTCTCTTTCTCTGTAGTTACAAGTTTTTACAGAGTAAATTTGAAAAACATGATTAAATGGGTGAAAACATTCTAGCCATTGAAAAAATAGCAACAACCTTTGCCAATGGGCGAAAATGGCAAATAATTTAATAACTTTATTTAAAGTGAATTTTCCTATGAAAAAGTGGACAACCACATGATTTTCACAAATGTTTTTGTGGGAACACCACAGGACCTTTCACTCACCCCTAGTGGAGAATGGAATGCAAAAAAATAAAACAGACCTTGATGACCCAACAGGAGGTCTGCACTTAAAATAATTATTTTGCATTAAAAAACGGCTGACTGATTCAATCATGATAGAGCAGCAATGCACTTCTCATGAATGAACCCGGTGACGGGATTCACTACAACCACTTCTACTGAAGCCAGCTTATACAGTGGCTCTAGTAGTAAGAAAGGAAGGCAAAAAATGCCTTCCTTGTTGACCCATGGATCCCCTGTCTTTCTGGATAGGTGATCCATGATAGGAGGGATATCAGGAGGGGTCCTGATGCTCCCCTTGAGGTCTGAAAGCAATGTTTATTAAAAGAAAGAGCATATATACTATGTTAAACATAGGTTATATGTGCTTTTTAAAAAAGCTAGCAATTGTCACCCCATGGATCATCTATCCTTCTGGATAGATGATCTATGCTGGGGGTGGGGGTGTCAGGAGGGGTCCTGATGCCCCCTTTTAGCTCTGAACTTTATATTTCTACAAAATGTAACAATAATTAGCATAAGAAAGCCCATATAACATATGTTACACATATGTTATATGGGATTTATTGAAAATGCCGGCAATTGTCGCCCACATTGATCACCTAATCCTAATGGATTCAGGCTGGGAATCAAACAGTGTATGAGGGGACTTACAGTGCATACTGTAACCACAAATCCCCCATATGCACTTACCTCCCCACCATCACCACCGCCACACTTTCTCACTGCCCACTGGTAGATACACCCACTTACATAGCCTGACCCCTCATCCCTTCCCCAACCTGGTTTCACTGGCAGACAGAAGTCCTCACTTACACTGACTGACCACTGGTAACAATAGAATCACACATACACTGTTTGCTTCTCCATCCTTGTTCCACCGGTAGCCACGCTCCTGGCACCCTATATGGTATGTCAACCCACAGCTGTGGGGTACCATTTTTTGTAGGCTGGCAGGAGGTCCTCCTAGGAAATCCCATGGTGTTGAACCATTTCCGTATCTTTGAAGTGACTGATTTGTAAGAAAAATTGCATTTTTTTACATTTTTGCCCCTTCAAATGTATGGAGCTCTATGAAAACCATGGAATTTTCAACTGCATCCATTAGCTAGTTCTCTTAGGAGTCAAATGACACCCCATTGGTATGAGTTGACTTACCTAGGGGGTGCTAGAAGTGCAAAACGACACACACCACAACCTCTGATTTTTCTAATATTTTCTCTAATATTACTTGCCTGTACAAAAATGGTTATATCAACTACAGAAGTGAAGAAAGGGTACAGAAACCATGCCATTTTGGAAAGAAGATAACCTGCCACATCTAATGAGGCATCACTTGCCACAACTATTTCCAGAATGTGGTGCTACAGAAATTTTTTTTTTTCCTATATCGCATCCTTCTGGAAGAATTTATGCAGACCAGTATGGGGGTAAGAAGGCAAGTGACTCCTCATTAGATGCAGCCAGTTATCTTCTTTCCAAAATGGTATGGTTTATCTACCTTTTCTTCACTTCTGTAGTTGAAATAACCATTTTTGTACAGGCAGGTATTATTTGAGAAAATATTAGAAAAATCAGAGGTTGTGGTGTGTGTCGTTTTGCACTTCTAGCACCCCCTAAAATAGGTCAACTCATACCAGTGGGGTGTCATTTGACTCCTATGAGCACTAGCTAATGAATGCAGTTGAAAATTCCATGGTTTTCACAGAGCTCCATACATTTGAAGTGGCAGAAATGTAAAAAAAATGCTATTTTTTTTTCCTATATCTCCTCCTTCTGGAAACATTTATGCACACCAGTATGGGAGTAAGAAGGCAAGTGACCCCTTATTAGATGCAGCAGGTTATCTTCTTTCCAAAATGGTATGGTTTATCTACCTTTTCTTCACTTTTGAAGGTGTTATAGCCATTTTTGTACAGGCAAGTCAGGTTTGAGAAAATGTTAGAAACATCAGAGGTTGTAGTAGGTGTAGTTTTCTACTTCTAGCACCCCCTAAGGTAGGTCAACTCATACCAATGGGGTTTCATTTGACTCCTAAGAGCACTAGCTAACAAATGCAGTTGAAAGTTCCATGGTTTTCACAGAGCTCCATACATTTGAAGGGCCAGAAATGTAAGAAAATGCCTTTTTTTTCATTAGCACCACCTCCTGGAAGTATGTGTGCACACCAGCCTTTGGATAAGAAGGCAAGTGACCCCTCATTAGATGCGGCAGGTTGTTTTCTTTCCAAAATGTCATTGTTTCTCTACCTTTCCTGCATATCTATTATGGTTACAGCCATTTTAGTGCAAGCAGATAATTTCAAAAACAAAAGTGTCAGGTTTACGTACGTGTTCCTAGCACCCACATATTGTATGTTAACCCACACAAATGGGCTACCATTTTTCTCATGTTGGTAGCAGGTACAGAATACAGAAGGAAATGTTATGGTTTTCAAAGATTTTAGTATCTTTGAAGTGGTGGAAATGTAAAAAAAACATGTATTTATTCCTATAGTGCCACTTTTTGGAAATATTTTGCACTTCAGTCCAGGGATAGAAAGGCAAGTTACCCCTCATTTAATGGGGGAAGGGAATGTCTCCTTTCCAAAATGGTACCTTTTATACCTTTCCTTCATGTCTCTAACAGTTATGAACATTTTAGTACAAGCAGCCATTTTCGAGGAAGCAAACAGGTAGGTGTATTTATGTGCTTCTTGCATCCCTAAGGTAGGTCAACTCATAACAATGCGGTGTCAATTTTCTCCAAAGAGCACTAGCTAATGAATACATTTGGAAATTCCATGGTTTTCACAGATTTTAGTACAGCTGAAGGGGCAGAAATGTAAGAAAATGCCATTTTTTCCTATAGTGCCACCTTCTGGAAGCATTTGGGCACAACAGGCTTGGGGTAAGAAGGCAATTCAGCCCTCGTTAGATGCGGCAGGTTGTCTTCTTTCCAAAATGGTAGGGTTTGTGTAGCCTTTCTTCACTTCTGTAGTTGTTATAACCATTTTTTTATAGACAAGTAATGTTTGAGAAAATGTTAGAAAAATTTGAGGTTGTAGTAGGTGTAGTTTTGCACTTGGAGCACCTCCTAAGGTAGGTGAACTCATACCAATGAGATGTCATTTTTCTCCTAAGAGCACTAGCTAATGAATACAGTTGGAAATTCCATGGTTTTCACAGATTTCAGTACAGTTGAAGGGGCAGAAATGTAAGAAAATGCCATTTTTTTCCTATAGTACCACCTTCTGGAAGCATTTGGGCACAACAGGCTGAGTCAAGAAGGCAGGTTACCCCTCATTAGATGTGACAGGTTGTCTACTTTTCATAAATATGTAGTTTTATATAGTTATTCCAATGTTTTAGGGTAGCTTTACCACAAAAACCCTAGAATGCACATATTTGTTTAAAATGTCATTTTGCGCTGCTGGTGATTAGGGCTCTACACTAGCCATGGACATAGGTAAAACTATATAAATTTGGTATTATTTTACTCGGGGGACTCGGGGCTTTTTCAAATAATTGAAACTTTTTCAATCAAGGTAAATGTTTTTGATACATAGTATGTGATACTTTGTAAATATCTCTTAAACCATAACGGTTTGAGAGATAAGACTTATATCGTTCTTCATGTTTTTTTCATGCCTACAAAATAAAATAAAGATAAAACGAAGTATTACTATCCCTTTAAGGAATGTAGTTCAGTAATAGCAAGACCATTATACTTACTATTTAGTGATTCACTTTAATCAGGCAGTTCCATTGCTCAAAAAGAGGTCAAGATTCAAACCAGGAAATTATAGAACTGTGAGCTTGAATTCCATAGTAGGTAAGATATTAAAATGGTTACTAATTTATAGTATTCAGAATTATGTTAAAACAAACAATATAATTAGGAGTCAACATGGTTTTCTGAAGAATAGATCATGTCAGACTAATTTACTTACTTTTTATTAAAAGGTAAGTAGTAATTTGGACAAGGGAATTGTTGTTGATGTAGTATACTTGGATTTTGCAAAAGCATTTGATACAAGGTTACTGCATAAGTTACAAGGCTTCTGTTTGGAAAGTGATATCTGTGCATGGATTGAGAACTGGTTAAATGATAGATGGCAGAGAGTTGTTGTAAATGGAACCTCTTCAAGTTGGTCTAAAGTTGTAAGTGGGGTGCTACTGGGTTCAGTCCTGGGCCCAATGCTTTTTAATTTGTCTATTGAGTCTAGATGAATTGTGATTTTGACTAAAGCAGGGGCAAGGATTTTTAAAGTAAGGGCAGTAAAGCTTTGGAATTCTTTGCCTCAGGATGTTGTTGCTTTCAGAAAGCAATGGATACCTATCTAGCAGAGAACAATACTGAGAATTATGAAAGATGGCTTCAGTGCAAATAGGTGGTTGATCTAGGCAACTATCTTGCTGCCATTTGAAGTCAGGAAGGATTTTTTTACCCCCTTTGGGCTTAATTTGAAATGGCTTAATTTTTTTTATTGCCTTCCTGTGGATCAGTTAGGGTAATTTGGCATGCGCTAGACTTGATGGATGCATGTCATTTTTTCAGTCTCTTCAACTATGTTACTATGAAAAAGGGAGCTTTACCCTAGGAATAACGGAGTCTTAATGTGTATAATCATTGATTTACATAATTATGTGTCCTTAATACAGAAGATATATATATATATATATATATATATATATATATATATATATATATATATCACCATCATCATCTTAACCTATTGTCGATCCACCACAGGATAAAGGCTTCCTTAGCAAGCCTCCAACAACATTGGTCCCTGTGCTTTTTGTTGCCACGGTGTACTGGCAAATATGGTAATTTAATCTACCCATCTTTGTCATCTTCTTGAGCATTTAGTATCAAGTGGAATCCATTCCAAAAATCATTTGGTCCATCTACCATCATGTTTCTTGCTATATGACCTGCTCATTTTCATTTCAGGCACTTTACTCTTTAAATGACATCATAGCCTTTTGTTTGCTGATGAATCAATGGACAAGTTTTTCTGTCTCTTTTTGTTATGTTTAGAATTTGCTACTTCATACTTCTCTGTGTAACCTTAAGTTTTTATATGGCTTTGGCATTCAATGTCTATGTTTCACAGCCATACATAAAGACTGGATGGACACACTGGTCAGAAAATTTTTGCTTGAGCTAGAGTAGTAAATTTGTCTTAAAGACAGTATTACTAAGTTTTCCAAATGCATGCCATCCCAATTTTTTTTGATGTTCAGTCTCCATCATGCAAAATTTTTTGTAAAGTTGATACCTTTATTGGCTAACTAAACAGATTTAAAATGCAAGCTTTCAAGACTTCTTAGGTCTCTTCTTAGGTCTCTTCTTCAGGCATGTTATACCTGAGGAAGAGACCTAAGAAGTCTTGAAAGCTTGCATTTTAAATCTGTTTAGTTAGCCAATAAAGGTATCAACTTTACAAAAATTTTGCATCCTGTATTTCTACGGCTAACACGGTACCAACTCTCAGTCTCCATCATGGAGTTTCCATCTGTTTCCATTTCCTCTCCAAGGTAAACATACTTCAAGTTCTTGTCCTTCTACTGTGATTATCCTTGGTATGATAAATTTGTTAAACATGATTTGCGTTTTATTGATATTTATCTTCAGGCCAAAATTTTTGCTTTTCTCTTGTAGCTTTTCAATGCATTATTGCAGTCCCTTAGGACTACTGGCAAAGAGTATGATATCATCTGCAAACCGTAAATGACGTTAAGTCCTTTTTTGTACCAATTTAATGTGTGGAAAATTTCTTTTAAACAAGCAGCAAATAGTCTGACCCCTTTTTCTATGATGATTTGGACTTTATCATTGCTGACCTGTATTCATGCAGTTGCATTTTCATATATTGATTGGAAGATATAGATGTATCTATTACTTGCTTGATCAGGGCATTAGTTATTGCTTGATTTTTCACTGAGTCAAATGTCTTTTCATAGTCAATGAAGTCACCTTTTTTGTGCAGTAGATGACTTCTGCATTTTTCCCCATGTTTCAGGCATTTTGCTGAGTAGTAGGCATTTTGTAAATAGTTTAGGTAGGGCTTTGAATAAAGGTTGACCTCCGTCTTTCAACATTTCAGTCATAACTTTGTCAGGTACAGGTGCTTTGCCATTTTTCATTGATTTTATTGCTGTTTCTACTTCTTCTACCAAAACGTCTGGAACATCTTCAGCCTCTGGAATTGCATTCAGCTGTTAATGCAAAAATTTTGGCTCATATCTGTGACCATGTTTTGTTTTGCTTTCTTTAGGCCTTTGTTATCTTCTAGTGAACTTTTGATGAGTTCAACATTAGACTTGTGCACGGAAAAAAAATTGTTAAAATTCGATTTTGGACTAATTTTTTTTTTTTGGTGCTGGCTGATCTGAAATTTGGACCGGACCTGTTCGACTCGGACGAAATTAGGGTACAATCTGAATTATTCGGTCAAATTCACCATGCTTTTAAAATACAATAAAATCAAAATTAGATAAATAAAAATAAGTGGAACCATTTACAGGGTCTAAATGAAGATGGTGGAACAGGGTAAGGTGGAGCTTTAGCCTAATGGTACTGTAAATGAAGCATGGATGTAACTATTTGAAGGAAGAAGGAAGACTGAGGATGACTGGTGCAGGGCAGACTTAGTAGATAGATATACAAGTTTTCTTACAATAGAGTTAGACTACAAAACTGAGTAAGCCTGGAGCAGGCAGGACTCATAGACATATGACTTTTCTTAGAATACAGTTAGACTACAAAACTGATGAAGCCTGGAGCAGGCAGGAGTCATAGACATACAACTTTTCTTAGATTAGTGTTAGACTTCAAAACTGAGGAAACCCGGAGCAGGCAGGACTCATAGACATACGAGTTTTCTTAGATTAGAGTTAGACTACAAAACTGAAGAAGCCTGGAGCAGTATCACGGTGCCTGTGCTTTCCTGTCACTCTCTGTGCTGGAGCTCGTCTATTGGAGGAAGCTGATTGGCCTGCCCAGGTTGTTCCTTTATATTGTGCGTCATGGCACCTGTCAGGTGCCCTTTCGTGGTGTTCCTGTGCCTGCGCTATTTTGCTGTGTTCCTGTATTCCTGTGTACCGTCCCGGCTCATCTGACTGCTCTACGTTCCTGCTCTGTGATTGACCCGGTTCTGGCTGACTTTCCTGCTCCGTGATTGACCCGGTTCTGGCTGACGTTCCTGCTCCGTGATTGACCCTGTTCTGGCTGATGATCCTGCTCCGTGATTGACCCGGTTCTGGCTGACGTTCCTGCTCCGTGATTGCCCTGGTTCCGGCTGACTATCCTGCTCCGTGATCAACAGATACTGGCTGACGTTCCTGCTTCGTGATTCCTCCAGTCTGTGTTCCTCTTCCGCTTGGCGACATTGTGAACCTGCTCACAGCTAGCACCAACTGTTCTCACTTTTGTTCTCTGTGGCCTCCGCTTCTTAGCCTGTTGGTTTCCTCCGTTACTGAGCCGAGAGATTACTGCTGAGCCGTACCTTTGTGTCAGTGCCTGGCTTAACACTGCTGTGCCGGTTGCTTCCGTTATACCGAGCCGTTGCTTTCGCCTGCCAAGCTTGTTGCCTCCTTTACTGAGCCTCTTTTACACTGATTGAGCATTCCCCGGTATACCGAGCCTATCATTACAGAGTCATTATCTGTGTGCTGCCATTATCCATTGCATTGCGCCGCGTGGTGCAAAGGGCATTCCTATACTCTGGCAGTGTAGCTCCGTGTCAGCACCGGAAGGGTGCTTGGCTCCGGTTCTGTTCTCTCACTGTGTATGTGTCGATCCATCCGCACTCATCTCTGCGCGGCTCAATAGTCAGCTTGGGCAGTGCTTCCTCCATTTCAGCACCTAAAGGGTGCAAGGCTCAGGTCCCATTGGCATTCGCAGTGTATACTACTACCGCACCAGGGGTGCTCCCTATTCTGGCTCAGACTCAGGATGACAGCAACACTGGAGATGTAGCCAGAACTGCAGAACACTGGAGCAGGCAGGACTCAGTAGATGGATACAGCAACTGAGGAGGACTGGTGTGAGGCAGACTCAGGATGACAGCAACACAGGAGATGTAGCCAGTAGCAAACCGCAGAACACTGGAGCAGCCAGGACTCAGTAAATAGATACCACAGACCCAGACTGAACAACCTGTATAGTGGGGTAACAATGTAGACTTTAAATTCCCCCCTGAGTTTCCCCAAGTCAGGGGGGTGTCCTCTGCCAAACCAACCACTGTTCTCGAGCTGGGTAAGCTGGAGCACTCAGCGTATTATGGTACTGTGGATGATTCTAGATTAAGACCTATTTGTTTTTCTAATCTGCATCGAACCTGAGAGCAGGGAAACCCAGCTTTGGCAGGTTGACTTTTAAAAAAGTAATTTGCTCCATGAGCTGAGGGGCCAATTGAGAGCACTGGGGGCTAAGTATATTTCCAATTACGGAAAACACCTGTTCACTCTGGACAGTGGTTGAGGGGCAAGAAAGAAACTCCTAGGCAATCAGGGACAAAGTAGGCCACACAGCCCTCTTGTTATCACAGAAAGTCAAGGGATCTGTACTTGGGGGCAAAGAAGATTCCGCAAGTTAAGCCTTAACCTTAAACCCAGCACTTTTTCTATTTATGGGGAGCTATTTGTTTTGTCCAAGGCATAATCTGTCCATTGCCTCAGCATAAAAAGCAGCAGCTGCTCCACTGAAAAAAGATGTCGTGCTACTGGCGCTGCTAATGATAGATCCTGGAAGACCATCACACTCCTCCAGTTCATCTGCAAAATTGTGCAAAACTGTTACTGCATCCTGTTTTTTCTTTACCTCTCAATCACCCCTCGCTATCAATTGTTCCATCCAGGCAGTGAGTGTTTGGAAGTAAGTTCCATCTTATTCAAACAAACTCCTAATTTGAATTTTTATATTTAACACTGGAGAAATTATGTTTCTTCCTTGCGGTGGCAGTAAGGTAGTTGGCCTCCCAGTCCCTACACAACTGTGAGATTCTGTCACTCTACAAATTATTCAAACAAAATCCTAAGTTGAACCTTAATATTTAACACTGGAGCACTGATGATTCTCCCTTGTGGTGGCAGTAAGCTGCTAGGCCTCCTAGTCCCTACACAACTGTGAGATTCTGTCACTCTGCAAATTATTCAAACGAAATCCTAAGTTGAATTTTAAAATGTAACACTGGCGCACTGATGATTCTTACTTGAAGTGGCAGTATGGTAGTTGGCCTCCCAGTCCCTACACAACTGTGAGTTTCTGTCACTCTACAAATTATTTAAACGAAATCCTAAGTTGAATTTTAAAATGTAACACTTGGGCACTAATGATCCTCCCTTGTGGTGGCAGTAAGGTAGTAGGGCTCCCAGTCCCATAACAACTGTGAGATTGTGTCACTCTTCAAATTATTCAAACAAACGCCTAAGTTGAATTTTAAACTTTAACACTGGAGCACTGATGATTCTCCCTTGCGGTGGCAGTAAGGTTGTTGGCCTCCCAGTCCCTGCACAACTCTGAGATTCTGTCACTCTGCAAATTAATCAAATAATATCCTAAGCTGAATTTTTAGATTTAACACTGGAGCACTGTATTTTCTCCCTTGCGGTGTGTAACGGTTTGTTTTGACACTCAGACCAGTAGGTAAAATAAAACAACGTTTATTGAATGAAAATAAGTGCAAATAATCACCCTCTACAGGTGACAGCAGCAATTGCAAGGGAATACACAGTACACAGAGGTTCACTATAATGAATAGAAGGCACACACAAAATGGTACAGATAATAGTGAACTAGTCACTAAATGGTAATTGAGAACAATCAGTCCATCTCAGCTATGGGATTTGGCACACCTGAATGGTGTAGTGATAAACTGAGTATATGTGCACAGCACAGAGTTCATGCAATGGAGGATAGTATGTGTTCAGTGACCAGCATAAGCTTAGCAGAACAGTGACCCAAACATAGCCCCCGCGGGCGTTCCCAAAGAGACCACTGATACTGCAAGTGCAAGAGTATGTAGCCCCCACGGGCGTAATCAGAGAATAGCCTGAGATGCAGAGCTTGCGTTTACCCCCCACGGGCATATAACCGGAGACCAAAGTGAGCACAACACAAGCCAATAGCTCCCACGGGCGTAGACCTTCGGAACCTGCAAGAGCTTGGAGCCTAACCTTGCTACCACTCAGAACCAATAGCCGCAATGTATACCTCCGGTAATCAACGTGATACCGAGAGCCTAAGGCGCCCAACCGGACCGACAGGACTTGACTACTCTGCAGTTGTATATCGGAGTCGCCGTCCATGTTAGCGGCCAACTCCGCAGAAGTAGACCAATAAGGTAAAGGCTCTATGACTGGAATGGAGGTTCGGCAAGAGAGAAGCGGCACTGCAAGGGTTAAAGGGTACGTTTAAATCTCCCAGGCTCGGTATAGTAACTAAGCTCTGCAAGCGTATGGAGGCTCCGTACAAGGAGCACAGCTCTGCAAGTCAGCAAGGAACTCTGCACTGGAGAAGGGTTACACCGGAGTGTAATGGTCACACTGCGTCAGCACTCAGCACAGCAGGAGTCAGAATGTTGCGTCGGCGACAACAGGCAAACACAGGTCGCTGGAACAGGCAGTGGTTGATCACAAAGCAGGAAGTCAGCCAGCCGGGTCGTAGCACGTAGGAGGTTCTCAGACAAGCCGGGTCGTAGCACGTAGGAGATTCTCAGACAAGCCGGGTCGTAGCACGTAGGAGGTTCTCAGACAAGCCGGGTCAAACACGATCAGGAACACTGGAGTGTAGTCAGGACAGGCCAAAGTCGGTACACAGGAATCCGGATACAGGAACACAGCAACAGCAAGACTGGCTCAGAAACACCACGAAAGGGCATCTGACAGATGTAATAGTCAGGTATAAAAAGGTCCCCATGGGACGGGCCAAACCAACTCAGCAAATCAGAGTATGCTACAGATGAGAGTGACAGGAGGATCACAGGCACTGTGATACGGTGGCAGTAAGCTGCTAGGCCTCCCAGTCCCTACACAACTGAGAGATTGTGACTCTGCAAATTATTCAAACAAAATCCTAAATTGAATTTTTATATTTAACACTGGGACACTGATGATTCTCCCTTGCGGTTACAGTAAGATAGTAGACCTCCCAATCCCTACACAAATGTGAGATTCTGCCACTCTGCAAATTATTCAAACAAAATCCTAAATTGAATTTTTATATTTAACACTGGGACACTGATGATTCTCCCTTGCGGTTACAGTAAGATA
The DNA here is from genome assembly GCA_037306005.1 of Rhinophrynus dorsalis. Taxonomy (NCBI): domain Eukaryota; kingdom Metazoa; phylum Chordata; class Amphibia; order Anura; family Rhinophrynidae; genus Rhinophrynus; species Rhinophrynus dorsalis. Next base: position 379,771,982 of record CM074719.1, read on the forward strand.
GTAGACCTCCCAATCCCTACACAAATGTGAGATTCTGCCACTCTGCAAATTATTCAAACAAAATCCTAAATTGAATTTTTATATTTAACACTGGAGCACCAATGATTTTCCCTTGTGGAGGCAGTAAGCTGCTAGGTCTCGTAGTCCCTACACAACTGTGAGATTACGTCACTCTACAAACCAATAGCCCCCACGGGCGTAGACCTTCGGATCCTGCAAGAGCTTGGAGCCTAACCTTGCTACCACTCAGAACCAATAGCTGCAATGTATACCTCCGGTTATCAACGTGATACCGAGAGCCTAAGGCGCCCAACCGGACCGACAGGACTTGACTACTCTGCAGTTGTATATCGGAGTCGCCGTCCATGTTAGCGGCCAACTCCGCAGAAGTAGACCAATAAGGTAAAGGCTCTATGACTGGAATGGAGGTTCGGCAAGAGAGAAGCGGCACTGCAAGGGTTAAAGGGTACGTTTAAATCTCCCAGGCTCGGTATAGAAACTAAGCTCTGCAAGCGTATGGAGGCTCCGTACAAGGAGCACAGCTCTGCAAGTCAGCAAGGAACTCTGCACTGGAGAAGGGTTACACCGGAGTGTAATGGTCACACTGCGTCAGCACTCAGCACAGCAGGAGTCAGAATGTCGCGTCGGCGACAACAGGCAAACACAGGTCGCTGGAACAGGCCGTGGTCGATCACAAAGCAGGAAGTCAGCCAGCCGGGTCGTAGCACGTAGGAGGTTCTCAGAAAAGCCGGGTCAAACACGATCAGGAACACTGGAGTGTAGTCAGGACAGGCCAAAGTCGGTACACAGGAATCCGGATACAGGAACACAGCAACAGTAAGACTGGCTCAGAAACACCACGAAAGGGCATCTGACAGATGTAATAGTCAGGTATAAAAAGGTCACCATGGGACGGGCCAAACCAACTCAGCAAATCAGAGTATGCTACAGATGAGAGTGACAGGAGGATCACAGGCACTGTGATACGGTGGCAGTAAGCTGCTAGGCCTCCCAGTCCCTACACAACTGTGAGATTGTGACTCTGCAAATTATTCAAACAAAATCCTAAATTGAATTTTTATATTTAACACTGGGACACTGATGATTCTCCCTTGCAGTTACAGTAAGATAGTAGACCTCCCAATCCCTACACAAATGTGAGATTCTGCCACTCTGCAAATTATTCAAACAAAATCCTAAATTGAATTTTTATATTTAACACTGGAGCACTGATGATTTTCCCTTGTGGAGGCAGTAAGCTGCTAGGTCTCGTAGTCCCTACACAACTGTGAGATTACGTCACTCTACAAACCAATAGCCCCCACGGGCGTAGACCTTCGGAACCTGCAAGAGCTTGGAGCTTAACCTTGCTACCACTCAGAACCAATAGCCGCAATGTATACCTCCGGTTATCAACGTGATACCGAGAGCCTAAGGCGCCCAACCGGACCGACAGGACTTGACTACTCTGCAGTTGTATATCGGAGTCGCCGTCCATGTTAGCGGCCAACTCCGCAGAAGTAGACCAATAAGGTAAAGGCTCTATGACTGGAATGGAGGTTCGGCAAGAGAAGCGGCACTGCAAGGGTTAAAGGGTACGTTTAAATCTCCCAGGCTCGGTATAGAAACTAAGCTCTGCAAGCGTATGGAGGCTCCGTACAAGGAGCACAGCTCTGCAAGTCAGCAAGGAACTCTGCACTGGAGAAGGGTTACACCGGAGTGTAATGGTCACGCTGCGTCAGCACTCAGCACAGCAGGAGTCAGAATGTTGCGTCGGCGACAACAGGCAAACACAGGTCGCTGGAACAGGCCGTGGTCGATCACAAAGCAGGAAGTCAGCCAGCCGGGTCGTAGCACGTAGGAGGTTCTCAGACAAGCCGGATCGTAGCACTTAGGAGATTCTCAGACAAGCCGGGTCGTAGCACGTAGGAGGTTCTCAGACAAGCCGGGTCAAACACGATCAGGAACACTGGAGTGTAGTCAGGACAGGCCAAAGTCGGTACACAGGAATCCGGATACAGGAACACAGCAACAGTAAGACTGGCTCAGAAACACCACGAAAGGGCATCTGACAGATGTAATAGTCAAGTATAAAAAGGTCACCATTGGACGGGCCAAACCAACTCAGCAAATCAGAGTATGCTACAGATGAGAGTGACAGGAGGATCACAGGCACTGTGATATGGTGGCAGTAAGCTGCTAGGCCTCCCAGTCCCTACACAACTGTGAGATTGTGACTCTGCAAATTATTCAAACAAAATCCTAAATTGAATTTTTATATTTAACAATGGGACACTGATGATTCTCCCTTGCGGTTACAGTAAGATAGTAGACCTCCCAATCCCTACACAAATGTGAGATTCTGCCACTCTGCAAATTATTCAAACAAAATCCTAAATTGAATTTTTATATTTAACACTGGAACACTGATGATTCTCCCTTGTGGAGGCAGTAAGCTGCTAGGTCTCATAGTCCCTAAACAACTGTGAGATTATGTCACTCTACAAATTATTCAAACAAAATCCTCTGTTGAATTTTAAAATTTTACACTGGAGCACTGATGATTCTCACTTGAAGTGGCAGTAAGGTAGTTGGCCTCCCAGTCCCTACACAACTGTGAGTTTCTGTCACTCTGCAAATTATTCAAACATAATCCTAAGTTTAATTTTAAAATGTAACACGAATGATTCTCCCTTGAGGTGGCAGTAAGGTAGTTGGCCTTGCAGCCCCTACACAACTGTGAGATTCTGTCACTCTGCAAATTACTCAAACAAAATCCTAAATTGTATTTTTATATTTAACACTGGAACACTGATGATTCTCCCTTGCAGTTTCAGGAAGGTATTAGGCCTCCCAGTCCCTAAACAAGTGTGAGATTCTGTCACTCTGCAAATTATTCAAACAAAATCCTAAGTTTAATTTTAAAATTTGATACTGGAACACTGATGATTCTCCTTTGCAGATACAGTGAGGTAGTAGTACTCCCAGTCCCTACACAACTGTGAGGTTCTGTCACTCTGCAAATTAATCACATAAAATCCTAAATTGAACTTTTAGATGTAACACTGGAACACTGATGACTCTCCCTTGTGGTGGCAGTAAGCTGCTAGGCCTCCTAGTCTCTAAACAACTGTGAGACTTTGTCACTCTACAAATTATTCAAATGAAATCCTAAGTTGAATTTATAATTTAACACTGGAGCACTGATGATTCTCCCTTGCGGGAGCAGTAAACTGCTAGTCCTCCCAGTCCCTACACAACTGTGAGACTGTCACTGCAAATTATTCAAACAAAATCCTAAGTTGAATTTTAAAATTTAACACTGGAACACTGACGATTCTCTCTTGCGGTGGAAGTGGGGTAGTAAGCCTCCCAGTTCCTAAACAACTGTGAGATTGTGTCAGTCTGGAATTTATTCAAACAAACTCCTAAGTTGAATTTCAAAATTTAACACTGGAACACTAGTGAGTCTCCCTTGCGGTTGCAGTAAGGTTGTAGGCCTCCAAGTCCCTACACAACTGTGAGATTGTCACTCTGCAAATTATTCAAACTCCTAAATTGTATTTTTATATTTAACACTGGAGCACTGATGATTCTCCCTTGTGGTGGCAGTAAGCTGCTAGGCCTCCTAGTCCCTAAACAACTGTGAGATTCTGTCACTCTACAAATTATTCATATGAAATCCTAAGTTGAATTTATAATTTAACACTGGAGCACTGATGATTCTCCCTTGCGGGAGCAGTAAACTGCTAGTCCTCCCAGTAGCTACACAACTGTGAGACTGTCACTGCAAATTATTCAAACAAAATCCTAAGTTGAATTTTAAAATTTAACACTGGAACACTGAAGATTCTCTCTTGCGGTGGAAGTGAGGTAGTAAGCCTCCTAGTTCCTAAACAACTGTGAGATTGTGTTACTCTGGAATTTATTCAAACAAACTCCTAAGTTGAATTTCAAAATTTAACACTGGAACACTAGTGAGTCTCCCTTGCGGTTGCAGTAAGGTTATAGGCCTCCCAGTCCCTACACAACTGTGAGATTGTCACTCTGCAAATTATTCAAACAAAATCCTAAATTGTATTTTTATATTTAACACTGGAACACTGGTGATTCTCCCTTGTGGTTACAGTAAGGCAGTAGGCCTCCCAGTCCCTACACAACTGTGAGATTCTGTCACTCTGCAAATTATTCAAACAAAATCCTAAATTGAATTTTAATATGTAACACTGTAGCACTGATGATTCTCCCTTGCGGTGGCAGTAAGCTGCTAGGCCTCCTAGTCCCTACAGATCTGTGAGATTATGTCACTGTACAAATTCTTCAAACAAAATCCTAAGTTGAATTTTAAAGTTTAACACTGGAGCACTGATGGTTTTCATTTGATGGCAGAAAGGTAGTTGGCCTCCCAGTCCCTACACAACTGTGAGTTTCTTTCACTCTGCAAATTATTCAAACAAAATCTGAAGTAGAATTTTAAAATGTAAAACTGGAGCACTAATGATTCTCCCTTGCGGTGGCAGTAAGGTAGTAGGCCTCCCAGTCCCTACACAACTGTGAGATTGTCACTATGCTAATTAATCAATCAAAATCCTAAGTTGAATTTTTATATTTAACACTGGAACACTGATAATTCTCCCTTTCGGTTACAGTAAGATAGTAGACCTCCCAATCCCTACGCAACTGTGAGATTCTGTCAATCTGTAAATTATTCAAACAAAATCTTAAGTTGAATTTTTAAATTTAACACTGGAGCACAGATGATTCTCCCTTGTGGTGGCAGTAAGCTGCTAGGCCTCCCAGTCCCTAGACAACTGTGAGATTCTGTCACTCTGCAAATTATTCAAATGAAATCCTAAGTTGAATTTTAAAATGTAACACTGGAGCACTTATGATTCTCCCTTGAAGTGGCAGTAAGGTTGTTGGCCTCCCAGTCCCTACACAACTGTGAGTTTCTGTCACTCTGCAAATTATTCAAAAATAATCCTAAGTTTAATTTTAGAATGTAACACTGGAACACTGATGATTCTCCCTTGCGGTTGCAGTATGGTAGTTGGCCTCCCAGTCCCTAGACAACTGTGAGATTGTCACTCTGTAAATTATTCAAACAAAATCCTAAGTTGAACTTTTATATTTAACACTGGAGGACTAATGATTTTCTCTTGCTGTGGCAGTAAGGAAGTTGACCTCCCAGTCCCTAAACAATTGTGAGATTCTGTCACTCTGCAAATTATTCAAACTCAGATTTTACACAGGAACAAAGGTGACTCTCAATTGCAGTGGCAATAAGTCGCACTAATGCTGGCTGCCTGCCTATGCTTATCTGCCTGCCTATACAAAAACTGGACTTTCACTCACTCTATCACTCTATCTGCTTCTTCTCTCTCTGAGCTCCATCAATGCAGTACGCACTAACAGGAAATGCAGGAGCTTTCTGGGTGTCTGTGATGTCATTAGTCCAACCATCATCATGAAACAAAGAAGCTAATTGGACTAGAGAAGGAGGGAAAGTAGCACGCGCACACGGGGAGGATGTTATCCGAAAATCTGAAACTTAACATGAATTACTGTCCAGTGTTGTTCGGATTCGGCTTCTAAAAATGAATGACTCTAGGATTTTCATTATGGCCGAATGGCTCAGAATCACCCTTATTTGTCCGAAATACAAATTCGGACAAACCGATTTACACAAGTGTACTCAACACTGAACTTGTGCATTCTCTAATGTGCTTCCTTATGGTTTTACACATTTCTACATATTCTTCCCTGCATCTGATATTATGGTTTTGCTTCATTTTCAACATTTTACATCATGGCAACTATTTCTTTTGAGATTGGGGTTGTTTTTGTTTGTTTGTTTGTTTGTTTTACAGCAGGTGCAAGGCAAGGGAAGTATCTATGATAGTCGATAACTTTTTCATCGTAAGGTTGAAATGTCTGTGCCTGGAAGGTCTTTCAGCATAGTAAAGCGATTATACAGTGCTATCTCAAAATTCTTCTGAATTTTCAATAGCTGGTAGAGTTGATCTTCATGTTTGTTGACTTGATCATTTTTTTCTTTCTTTCCTGCAGTCAATTTAGACTTTTGCCCTCATTAGATGATGGTCACTTCCAATATTAATATGATTTAGGATTGAGCAGTCAGTGAATATTGTTTTATTACTTGCAAGTATGAAGTCAATTTCACTTGTATTACCATTAGGGCTTTTCCATATCCATTTTCTCTGGGACTTTTTTCTGTAGAATGAATTCATGATGCACAAATTTTGTTCTTCTGCAAATCTGATTAGTTGGTTGCCTCTGTCATCTCTTTTCCAGTTCCATGTGGTCCGATTGATTTTTCACCATTTTTGATCTTACCAATTCTTGTATTGAAATCTCCCATTATAATTTTTAATGGTAATTGTCCTGTTTGTAGAGGTGCAATAAATCAACATAGAATTTTTTAAATTCATCATAGTGACTATTTAGCTTGATACCACAGGAAGCGATTCCTCCAGAAATACTTCCTACTTTTACAATTGAGTCTGCCAGTCTTTTGTTAATCAAGAATCTGATTCTTCAACATTGGTTCCTTTATAGTATAGTCAGTGTCCATCTCCTAATTTTACTAAATCTTCATCATTTTAAGAGTCTCACATAAGCTATTGATGTCCCAATTGATGTTATTTAGTTCTTGTACAACTTCCCCTAAACGTGAAACCATACTCATAGATAGAATGTTAAGCATTCCAATGTCTAAACACCAAAGTCAGCCTGGGAGAACTCGGTATTTCTTAGCATCCTCTGAAATTGAGCTGCTCTTGCTGCTGCCATAGGAAGTAGCTCACAAGACTCCAGGGAATGAGGGCCATTGTTTTGATTTTAAAACAATGCTAAGGGAATAGCCCATAATATGCCACACTGGTCCAGTGCAGGTTAGCAGATTCTGGAGTTGATTTAGTCTGGTGTCTTAGTTTAGATCTGTTTCCCTTGGGTAACCCTGTCTAAGTCCTGATGGCATTGTTCTTGGCTTCATTGACACATGCAAACACTCCCACCATGATAAGACATCCAGCCATAGTTTTCATTATATCTGCAGGCTCCTCTATATAATGATCTCTATTGAAGTTTGTTTCTAGTTAACATCTCCTCACAACATTCAAAAGACTTCAACAGCCCAGAATGACTGAATGACTCATAAGGAACACTAGTCTTCTTCATCAGAATGCAAAATGAAACAGTTATCATTACTCCAAAACAGAAATCAAATGCAAGTAAAAGAGTGTATGACTGCTGTTTGAAGGACACCAGTGCTTCTGATAGACTGCACTGTTGCTACAGCAGTTTAGCTAGGCCTTTTGTCAGTGACAAAAGGTTGTCCAAAGACAGCAATAGTGCCACCATAAAATGGCAGGCAATGGAGGTACTTCACGCCCAAACAATGCAAGTTTGAGCTGTAAAAACAGTTGAATGATGCATCTTCAACTAGTGGGAGTGCCCCTACTCTAATCATCAGGAAAAGTTGAACACATATGCAAATATATCAATATTACACATTATTTTCCTTTTATATTTACTTTATTTAACATCTGTAAATTGTTAATTGATTATATACTGAAATCATATTTAAGATGAAACTTATATACGAATATGTTTCCATACAAAAGTTTGTGCAGGAATGGATTTTTGTATTGTATGCCTTCCTAATGTCTATGTACTAATCATTTTTTTCTTTTAAAATAGTCCTTTTTATGCTGTTTGTTGCCAGGGGAGGGAATTTAGGAGGGAGCAGATCAGGGCATGCCATTCTACTGCACTTTTTTCCAAGCCATGTAGTAACAAGGCACAGTAGAATTCTGTTTATACTGGTTCTAGTTTCCTGTACATGCTGTAGAGTTGCAGTTTATATTTCTGTGCATTAAAGTGTTAATACCAGCAGAAGTGTTTGCACTGATATGCATTAAGGATGCCAGTAGAAGAAATAACACTCACTCTTACTGTGCTCCTTTGTTATCATCCACAGTGTTTCCACATGTGGTACCAAGTTAATTAAACAAAGGCACAAACTGGTATTCAGTGGTGTCACGGCAATCAGATCATTTATTCACAGTGCTTTAAAATATGAAGGTCACCAGTGTAGACATTTTGGAGAACTCCATCCTCTATATCAATGCTCTCCTCACTGTGCAAAGAACAAGTTCCACATTGCACTTTTAAATCAACACCCATCATTCACAGGTGGTCAGGCACCCATATGATCAACCCATGTGATGACATTGTTAGTAAGTCCCATAACCATAAGAGCATATAAACAGTATGATGCAGTCTGCTTCTGAAGTGACATCATCACATAGGCATGACTTGAATGAAGCACATCACACTGGTTAATTACATGAGTGCTCAGACACACATGATTGGTAGTTGTTGGCTTTGTGTGGGTTTGTTCTTTGTACAACAGGGGGAGCATTAACAAACAAGTGTCTGAACTGGTGGCCTTCTGGAATCTAAGCATTGTGAATAAACAATAAGGGCATATATTACACCTATTAATACCACAGCTTGTGCTGTATGTTGTATTTGTTCTGTACACTAAACAAAACATACATAAGCATATGCGCAGGTACATGTTTTTCATTCCCTGTGTCAATTGTTATATGACTAACAAACATTTTAATTCAAACTTTAGACACCATCCTACAGCAAATACAATCTTCCAAAGGAAGATGTTGAAAGGCAAAGCAGAGAAATTTTCATACGCCGCTTTCCAAGCATTAGAAAAGGAAACAGCCTTCCATGGCATACACAGGCATGTATAAAATTATTCTTTAACTATTGTACCTGTACTATAAGAAATACAGTAAAATATGACAATGCTACTTATACAGTTTAACATTTTTATTTGTTTTAAGTCTAAAAATAAACATGTTACTGAATCAAATTTCTAACAAGTTACATCCATAGTAGAACTAAAATACAAATAAAACATAAACTATTACATTTTAAAATGTTCTTATGGCCCATGAGTTATGAGAAAGGATCCTCCATATAATGGTCAACCATTATTCATCTTTGTTCATCTATATTTTGCCATAATTACTTTGCACCAAAATTAGCCATGAGACTAATTTGACAGTGCCATAATTAAAAAAATATATCAATATAGAAATGTATAGTCTAGAAAAATGTCATTATGTCATAAAAGTAATTTTTATGCATAGAAAAATGGGTGGGTCTATCAAGTTCTGTGAGGTGGTATGTTAGGTACTTTCCACATGTATCACCTATAATTAAATAAATATCACCTAAAAATAAAAATGCATGGTTACAGGCTACCCTAAACACACAATGACTAACATGGATTCCATGAGGAGACTGAAACAGAAACATAAATCAGTGAAAGCTTCTCATACCTTCCATGAAATTAAATTAGTAAATAAAGCAAGGCAAAAAACAAGCATAAATTGTCTTCCCTTGATAAAACCTCTCTTCATTAGAATTATGACCACAATGTTCTATGTAACTTCACAAGTTAACAATATATTGTAGATTACTATGTCTGCCATCTCCGGGCTTGACTGTATATTTGTTCCTTTTTTACTGCACAATACCTTAATTTTCTATGTTATAGAGTTTCTTCAAACATTTTGAGATAGTGATATATTACATCTCATATGAATATATATTATATTTTGAAGAACAATGCAATGGTAAATAAACCAGGGGTGGGAAAAATCTTTCTGCCTGAGGGTCACATTTAGACTTAAAATTTGTATGGGAGGCCAGAGCTGTCATCTTGCAATCATATCCATTAAGCTCGAACCTTGACAAGTGGAACCCTTCCCTGCCGCCAACAGTTGTCAGTAGTTGTAGTCCAGCAGCAGCTGAAAAGCCACTTGTTACAAAAAACTTCTGGGGCTTGATTCTATTACCAGCACTAAAAATAAAACAGGCGTTTTTTCTTTTAAGTCAGGTCTTAGTATCCTATTACCCAACTTGTGAAAACAAAATCAGCAGTAATCATACATACTGCCAGTCAAAAATAGGCCATATGAAATAACTAAAAACAATGTACAAGTACTATCCTATTACTCACGCTCAGTATTAGCTCCTGTTTTGTGGTTACATTTAAGTTGGAAATTCTGCGCCTCAGAGGTTGAGGAGTAGAAGCCATAATGACAGTTTCAGGACCATCATTGTTCAAACAGAAGCAGTGCAGAATACAGTATACAGCATAGAAATCCGAAATACAGTGCCCCCCTTCGACAGATTAACCTCCCCTTTTAAAATTTGATTTACAGTGCTTTCTTTCACCACTTTAATTTGACAGATATTGTTTACATTCAACATTTTAACCCCTCCCCCTTTAAAATTCGACTACAGTGCTCCCATGACTTTCTTTCACCATTTACATTCAGATTCTCTCTCTGCAAAGCTGGCAGCTTCCCCTCCCTTTTTTTACTAATTTTTACTAATTTTCTCTGATCAAGATCTGTACAGAAGCCAATGGGAGGCAGCGGGCATTTAAAGCGGGTATTTAAAGCATATATCTCTTCTCAACACTAGCCTAAAGTATAATCCAATTGCTGAAATAAATAGCAATGTACCATACTCTGCTGCAAATGCACAATTTTACCAGTTATATTAATATTTAAGGTTTCCCTGAATCATTTAAGAATTCATAAAATTCAGGATCCACCTAGAAACATTCAGTTAAATAATGAACTGACTCCCAATCCATATAAATCTTCAAATAAAGGGGTGCTGGCAATGTCCAGTGATCAAGGGAAATGTTTAACTGATCTTGACCCCAATCCCTACCCTAGTGAAACTGGCCCCTCATCTTAATAAATAAAAATTTGTGTGACATAATCCCATTTGGTTATTTCCAAATGTCTAAAATAATAAAAAAATATTCTTCCTAAATCCAAAACACAATGAAACTTTCAAAAGGGCAGTATTAATGCACTGGGTACCAGGTGGATGTTTCTTGAATAAATTATGATTTTGTGGATTGTAAGAAGAGTTTATAAATTTTTTGATGCTTAGATATAATGAGTTTGATATACTTAAGAAAAGTGGAAAAATCCGGGAGCACACCAACTGTATCACATGGAACAAATGAAAAATATTAAAAGTTTCCATTGCAATACATGTGATATCTCCCTACCAATCAACGGATTAAACACATCATTTAAATTTCTGGATGATCCATTTGGTGCACTTGGTTTGGGCCTGAAATTTTCGGCATGGCAATATTTCTCCAAAGTTCTCTACAATTTATTTGTTTCTATTTTTGTACAGACTAGTGCCAAAAATGTACGATATTTATCTCTTCAGCAAAAAAGCCATAATGCTTCAGGAGAAGTTAAACAGCAACCATGGTTTCGAGGTAAGGAAATCTTTCTAATTAAACTTATAAGGTAAACTTAAAAAAATGAAACTTAAATGTGGCAATAATTTATTTAGTCTTAAGATTATATGAATAAGCTCCATTAAAGAACACATGATTTTGGAAAGTGGTCTCACCCATGTATAAAACTGAGAACATTGTTTGCCATACAGTTGTTGGGGGAATAAATTAAAACACAATTTATGCAGATCCCATAAAAATACAGTCGGGAATATTCTACGTGATTTGTTGTTGGTGAATTACTAAAATTAACTAGAGTAATTTTGGAGCAATCCAACTGCACCATAGGGAATAAATAAAAATCACATGATTTAAATTAGGCTTATAATTCCTTATATGTTTGATCTCAATAAATATCATTTCAGGTCTTTCATTTGGATATATTGTTACTCTTTATAATTACTTTGCCTGAAGAAAAATCATAAAACACATATTTTAACATTCTAAAATTACACATTTTAGATCAATATATAACTTGTTTGCTTCAACTTTCATCAGTAAAAAACAATGTTTTGCAGAGGAAAAGTTAAGCATAATTAGATTTCATTAATAATAGGTTCTCACTTAAATTTGTAAAACAGATTGTTGAAATTTAATGAATTTTATTAAGAGACCAACTCAAGTTTTTCAGACACTTTGATATGATAGAAATGTGTTTTTGTCACTACAAGGGAGAGAAATTCATTAAACAATAGATAATGCCTGAATGCTATAGAGCAGTGGTTCTCAACTCCTGCCCTCAGGACCCACTAACAGGCCAGGACTTAGGGATTTCTCTGCTAGAGCACAGGTGTGGTGATCAGAGGCTCATTCACACTGATTAACTCACCTGTGCTCTAACAACGAGATCGTCAAATCCTGGCCTGTTAGTGGGTCCTGAGGACAGGAGTTGAGAACCACTGCTATAGAGGACTTGAAGGGAGAATTTTTTCTGTGAAATAGGAGAGATGTGTCTTCTTTCCCGGAAGTTTCCAAAGGAAAGAAAACTCCTAGGAAAAATCAAATTGTGTAAGTGTTGGAAGGTGACACCCATTAATTTAAATGGGCTCCACCTTCTGTCATGTACACAAACTGCCTTCCCAAATTAGACAAAACAAGTTGTTGTTCTCCTATCTCTTCCCATAGCAAAATTTTTCCCTATACATTTTAAGACCTTGTCAGCATTGAGGAATTCATCACCCACCAAAAGTGTTATTGCTCAGGCAATGGCATTCTTTTGCTATTACTGGATAACGACTGTTGCCTTTGACCAAAAAAATATCATCATAGGTTTAGTTACAGACAATGGACATGATATACCTAAGCTGTAAGCTATAGCTATATGAACCAGTTTCTCAAAACTTAAGCTCTAAGGAAACCAGACCAGTGTATACATGCTGCCCTGATGAACTAGTTTGCAAACTCTCTAGTGCACTGGTTCCCAAATAGGGTGTGGTTGCATATTAGTGTTCCATGGGCACCAATATTGATTGAATTTCTATTTATGGACATTATTTTGCTCAGTATGCTCTTTGTTGTTATTCTGTGAGACCTATGAATAACTATACATTAATATATTGTTCCCTTTGTTAAGTCCCTGAAAAATAACCTGCCAAATGTGAGTGGTGCCCTGAAAATTCCAGATTGTATGTTAGGTGTTCCTTGAACGAGAAAAGATTGAGAACCACTGTCCTAGTGGCTGCTTTGCTCATTTTAACTATTAGTTTTGTGATGAAAAATAATTTGTTTTATAGCTTATTAAAATGTTTTCTAAGACTTTAATTGACTTGAATCTGAACCAGCCAGAGGTTTGTAAAGATCACAGTAAACCTTGCAGGTCTTCTTTTCCTTAATCCTTTGGGTACAGAGAGGTGCAATGTGATAAATACCTCTCTAACAATCAAAGGTTTAAGTAAATACACAGTCTACCACCTTTTTGGTTTTCCATACCCTTTACTTTAACAGCCACAATTGATGCACAACAAAATAAAGGAAAACACTGTATGTGTATGTATGTTGGGGGGGGGATAAAAGAATAAGGCAGTGTAGCTCCTACTTATACCCACCATGGGGTATGTACAACAGCATATAAACACTTTATTGCATACTGGCACACTTACTCTGTAAGACTTTAAAGCAGAACTATACCCCAAAATAAAGTCTCCCCCAATAATTATTCATATAGCATAAGCTTAAAAATAGTAATATTACCCAGCATAAATACAGTGTTGTTAAGAAATCTTACTTCCTCTGAGACTGACGGCCAGGCTTCTTGCTTTAGAGGCATCTGCTCTCCTGCACTGTCAGTCCCTTCCTGTTACCTTAAAGTACACTGCAGCGCCTCCTAGAGGAGACTGGGAAGGACAGAGCAGGTGTGCAGATGTCTCTAAGCCAAGGTGTCTGCAATGATGCCTGCCTGTCAGTCTCAAATGGTAGGATTTCTTAATAATGCTGTACTTATGCTGGATAATACAGCTATTTTTATGAATATAACTATATGAATAAATATTGGGTGGGACTTTATTTGGGGTGATTGTTCCACTTTAATACAAGCAATTCTGAACTCCACCCTTATACCATGTGGAGAAAAATGAAGAAAAGTTATGGCACTTCCTCTGTGCCTTGTCAGTTCAGAATGTTATACAAGGCACAGAGGAAATACCCATATGCATTTCCACTGCCCTCTCCTTGGCATAAGCAGCATACAGAGAGCCAGGCTACTGCAGCACTATTTGAAAATGCACAGGTAGGTTCAAGGACGTACACCTGGAATTCCTCCCAGAAATACTAGCACATGAGCTTCACTATAATTCAGAACTATACCTACAGTATAGCAAGGATGAAGTACTAATGAAACTGGAGCAAACCAACTGCATCAATGAGGGCAAATACACATTCCTAAAATGCACTCTGATTTTAAATGGGGCTTTTAACACTTGATTGCTTGAAAGGTCTTATACACATTGCAAACCTCTTTAACATTCAAAGGATAAACACTCCATTTAAATCAATGGGAATTTGTATTTGCCCATAGACCATAGGTGGTTTGCTCCAGCATGATTCCAGGTCTTCATGGCACATCACCCTCAGAGTTTACATAGATAAATAGTCCCCTTAGTGAAATAGAAAAATGGCAAGTAAAAATAAACAACACGTAAAGTTATGATTGGCCTTCTATCATAAATGAATACTGAACATATTTATCTTATCTTTCTATGTGGATTCCTTCAGCTGATGATGGTGATGATTCTGTAATCAATGAAAGATTGGATCTCCTCTCTAAGTCTGGTACTAATGTAACAAATCCTAAGTCAGGGAAGCCTAAACTGGAATGGAGGAGTAAAAACAGGACAGGCACCTGGCATTCTAAGGAAAATATGGCCAAGAAACAGCTAAGCACAAGATCAATATGTCAGTCTGCAAAGGAAAGGCCGTATTTTGATGTTGTAATGGAGGAGACATGCAATTCAAATGAAGATAGTGATAATGAAGAAGAAACTGGGCCTTGTGTAAGATGGACCTCACAAACAAGAAATGGAAATGAGCATTCCAAAGAACATTAACAAATTACTTATGAAAAATAAAAAGCAATCCTCTGCCGCTCCATACAAACTACTCAAATGTGAACACTGTATAACGCTTTTGTTTAAGCCAGTGTGTTAGTTAACTTTCAGAACATGAGGATTTTGTTGCATAATTTGGCCAAAATATGTTTAAGTTCACTTACCTCACCAAAGTACCCCATTTCAATTGAGTTCTATCTAATACATGCTACTATCACTTCTAAATTTAAAATTGTCCCTGAGGAATTCTTGTAAGGAAACACACAAAAAGCGAAAGTGTATCAGCCCCAGAGGGGGTAACGACACAGTCTCTCCAACTGACCATGCCATCGTACAGGGGAATTAACAAAACTCACACCGGGTGTCCCTATATTCAACAATTTGTTATTATTATTATTATTATTACACAAAATTGGTATATCTCCTGTTTACGTAATTATCAATAACAGGCAGTAAACCAATCTACAAGAAAAATATATAAATTAAAAAAATTATATATAAAAACAAATAGAAATAAAAAAATAGATATTTAACTTATTTAAATAGTCGACAGTCCCAAGTCACAGCCCACTGTAAGTCCCAATCGATCATACGATCAATGCTGCACGCTTCCCAATGGGCTGGGTTCCCACGTAGAGATACACTGGGAGAAAAAACACAAAAAGTGGTGCAAAAGCTCTTCTAAGATTAGTAATCCTTTTCTTGAAAGGGAATCCTTCACCAACACCACAGTGGTAAGAATCCTACTTACAATTTCAAGAGGCTGTGACCTGCCTCTCAGTCTAAACACATATACTGGCTCTCACCCCAGTATGGTGTACTTATATCATGGTCCACTGCTCCTCTTTCTTTCACTTTTACACTCCACCAGGGATTCAATACTTGTGGAAACAGCCACTCCAATAGAGGACAAAGTTTATCCAATATCACTTTTGGCTGAACCTATTTAATCTATAGAATACCCTATATCAACCGGAGTAAGAATAAGGCATGGACCAAATCCTTTTTTAAAAAGCAGTATAAATATCTATTTATTAAAACAATAACAAAAAAAATTTCAGTGCAACATGAAATATATATGTAACAAATATTAGCTTGTAAGGAAACACATTGAATTTAAAAATACCTAGTTCAAAATACCTATATACTTACATAAAGAAATAAATTATCTAATAAATTCATGATAAGAAAGACCAGCTTTCAAACAGGAACCACATACATAAAGAAATAAATTATCTAATAAATTCATGATAACAAAGACCGGCTTTCAAACTGGAACCACTAACAGTGAGTGGGTGGAGGAGAGCCAAAATGACTGAAGCACATTCACTAGTCCCCTTTAGTGATGAGCGAGCACCCCAATGCTCGGATGTTCGGGTGCTCTGACCGAGCACCCCCTGAGGCTCGAGTGCTCGGCCGAGCATCCGAGCCCCATTGAAGTCAATGGGAGGACTCGAGCATTACACCAGGCACCCCCTGCTCTGATGAGGGGAGGGTGCCTGGTCCATAGGAAAAGGGCAGAAAAAGATGGAAACACTACAGAAATGGTTCAGGGACAGCATAGGGAGGATGTCTGGATGCACCTTGGACTCCAACATCGCTGCTGGGAACGATCTTTCGCCCGTAGTACGCCATTTTTACAGACTGACCATAAAACACACAAAAAGGAAAATAAAAACGACTTTAGGCGAAAAATTGTTACCAAACAATATTTGCTGTATATTTACTTGTATATCATCTGCAAATTCTCCCAAAAATTTCCTTGATTTTCAGAACTGAGGCCATGATTAAGAGGGAAACGTGCGCAGAGGCAAATTATCCCAAAAATTTCCTTGATTTTCAGAACTGAGGCCATGATTAAGAGGGAAACGTGCGCAGAGGCAAATTCTCCCAAAAATTTCCTTGATTTTCAGAACTGAGGCCATGATTAAGAGGGAAACGTGCGCAGAGGCAAATTCTCCCAAAAATTTCCTTGATTTTCAGAACTGAGGCCATGATTAAGAGGGAAACGTGCGCAGAGGCAAATTCTCCCAAAAATTTCCTTGATTTTCAGAACTGAGGCCATGATTAAGAGGGAAACGTGCGCTGAGCTGACCATCTAAAACATTATGGGTGAGGGTCTGCTGCAGAGCTGACCATCCTAAACATTATATGCGAAGGCCCGCTAGTGAGCTGACGCTATAAAACATTATATGAGAGGGCCCGCTAGAGAGCTGACCCAATAAAACATTATATGAGAAGGCCCGCTGGTGAGCTGACCTATATAAAAATTGGCAAACAGGGCCCGCTGGTGAGCTGGCCCTATATAAAAATTATATCACAGGGCCCGCTGGTGAGCTGGCCCTATATAAAAATTATATCCCAGGGCACGCTGGTGAGCTGGCCCTATATAAAAATTATATCCCAGGGCATATGGAAGAGGAGGAGGAGGATGAGAAGATTAAGAGTCAACCATATACCCGTTTTTTGGGTGGAAGGGGTGAATGGGAATACAGAGTATTCCCATCATTGTAAATAACATATATAAAGTGAGTTTATGTTCCCCCGGGGCTTTCCTCCAGTGGAGTGGAGAAGTCAGGGGAAATCCAGGCCTTGTTCATTTTTATAAGTGTCAACCTATCAGCATTGTCGGTGGAAAGGCGGATACGCTTATCTGTTATGATGCCACCAGCAGCACTAAATACCCGCTCAGACAGAACGCTGGCGGCAGGGCAGGCCAGCACCTCCAAGGCGTAGAGTGCCAGTTCATACCACGTGTCCAGCTTGGACACCCAGTAGTTGTAAGGCACAGAGGGATCATTGAGGACGCTGACACGGTCTGCTACGTACTCCTTCACCATCTTCCAAAACTTTTCCCTCCTTGTGACACTAGGCTGCGCATCAGGGTGAGGGTGCTGCCGGGGTGTCATGAAGGTGTCCCACGCCTTGGAGAGTGTTGCCCTGCCTTTGTCGGAACTGCTGTGTGCTCCCCTTTTCTCCCCTTCTCTGTTGGCCAAGGTAGCACGTACTCTGCCGCCAGCGTTGTCAGATGGAAAATTTTGGAGCAATTTTTCAACAAGAACCTTCTGGTATTGCACCATTTTGCTTGTCCTCTCCACCGGAGGAATGAGAGATGAGAAATTCTCTTTGTAGCGGGGGTCCAGAAGGGTGAACACCCAGTAATCCGTGTTGTCTAAAATGCGTACAACGCGTGGGTCACGGGAAAGGCAGCCTAACATAAAGTCAGCCATGTGTGCCAGAGTACCAACAGTCAAGATTTCGCTGTCCTCACCAGGAGGCTGACTCTCAATATCCTCATCCTCTTCCTCCTCTTCTGCCCACCCACGCTGAAGAGATGGAACTAAAGTTCCATGGCTACCCTCTGTAGCGGAGGCAACCGTGTCTTCCTCCTCCTCCTCCTCCTCCTCCTCCTCCGCCTCCTCCAATTGTCGCTGAGAAGACGAAGTGAGGGTGCTCTGGCTATCACCTTGTGTAAGCTCTTCCTCCCCCATTTCCACCTCTTCCACATGCAAAGCGTCGGTTTTAATTGTGAGCAGCGAGCGTTTCAGTAGACACAGAAGTGGGATGGTTACACTGATAATAGCGTTATCGCCGCTCACCATCTGTGTCGATTCCTCAAAATTGCGTAAAACCTCGCAGAGGTCTGACATCCATTCCCACTCCTCACTTCTGATTACAGGAAGTTGAACGGAGAGGCGACGACCGTGTAACAGCTGGTACTCCACTACTGCCCTCTGCTGCTCACAAAGCCGGGCCAACATGTGGAAGGTGGAGTTCCAGCGCGTGCTCACGTCACACAGCAGCCGGTGAGCTGGCAATTGTAAGCGCTGCTGCAGCTTCAACAGGCCGGCCGAAGCTGTTGATGACTTACGGAAATGTGCACACACGCGGCGCACCTTGGTCAAGAGATCATGCACATTGGGGTAGGTTTTTAGAAATCGCTGCACCACTAAATTAAATACATGCGCTAGGCATGGTACGTGTGTGAGCTTGCCAAGCTCCAAAGCCGCCACCAAGTTACGCCCATTATCACACACAACCATGCCTGCTTGCAGGTTGAGTGGCGAGAGCCACTGCTCGGTCTGGTGACTAATCCCCTGCAACAGCTCTGAGGCCGTGTGCTGTTTGTCCCCAAGGCAGATCAGCTTCAGCACGGCCTGTTGACGCTTCCCCACTGCAGTGCTACACTGCTTCCAGCTACTGGCTGATGGGGGAGTGGCGGTGTGTGTAGAGAATTCGGAGGTGGAAACGGAGGAGGAGGAGCCAATAACGTAGGTGCTGGTGGAAACCCTGATGGAGGTAGGGCCCGCAATCCTCGGCGTGGGTAGCACCCGTGCCATCCCAGGGTCCGAGTCGCTCCCAGCCTCCACGACATTCACCCAGTGTGCCGTAAGGGAAATGTAGCGTCCCTGGCCACAAGCACTTGTCCATGTGTCAGTCGTTAAGTGGACCTTCCCAGTAACTGCGTTGGTCAGGGCACGGGTGATGTTACGGGACACATGGTGGTGTAATGCGGGGATGGCACACCGGGAAAAGTAGTGGCGGCTGGGGACCGCGTACCGAGGGACAGCTGCTGCCATCAGGCTGCGGAAGGACTCAGTGTCCACAAGCCTAAATGGCAGCATTTCGATGGCCAGTAATTTTGAAAGGTGTGAGGTTAGTGCTATGGCCTGTGGGTGGGTGGCTGGGTACTTTCTCTTGCGCTCAAATGCCTGGGGTAACGACATTTGGACGCTGTGCTGGGACAGGGAAGTGGATGTGGTCGCTGATGGTGCTTCAGATGGTACAGGTGCAGGGCGGGAGGTATGCGGGCCTGCGCCTTCGACAGGCGATTGGCCGGCACCGAAAACAGGGGAAGAGGAGGCAGTGGTGTGGCCTGCAGACACAGGTGGGCGATCCAGGCGTTCCTCCCACTTACTACGGTGCTTGGATGCCATGTGTCGGATCATGCTGGTGGTGGTGAGGTTTCTAGTGTTCATGCCTCGGCTCATTCTGGTGTGGCACAGGTTGCAAACTACAATTCTTTTGTCGTCCGCACTTTCCTTAAAAAAACGCCATACCGCGGAACACCTACCCTTTGGCAAGGTAGATTTACGCAAGGGGGTGCTCCGTGGAACATTTGCGGGCCGGTTTGGTGCGGTCCGCCTTCTTTCTGTAGCCACACCACTGCCTCTTCCAGCCTGTTGCGGTGCTGCAGATGGCTCACCCTCAGGACTGCTGTCATCGCTCGGCTCTACACCTTCCCAGGTGGGGTCAGTCACCTCATCGTCCACCAAGTCCTCCTCCACTTCCTCACTCTGATCATCCTCCTCAAGTCTTGATCCCACCACATACTCAGTCATTGACAACTGTATAACATTCTCCTCAACAAGGTCTTGAGACGGAAATAGTGGTTGATTTAATGGCAACTGTGTCTCATCATCATCATCATCATCATCCACTACTTCCTTTGACCTTAAATGCCGTTCACATCTGTCATCTTCTTGTGATTGGGTAGCCTCTAGAGGTTGTGAATCAGGGCACAAGATGTCATGTTCCTCTGCAAGCGTGCTTGGAGAGAGGGTCAAATGAAGGATTGGTGATGAGACGAGCTCATCACTATATCCCAGTGTGGGATCACTTCTTTGACCAGACCGTGTATGGTGGGAGGAAGGATGATCAGAGTGAGGATTATGTTGACCAGACTCTTGGCTACTGAGAGTGGACTTGGTGGAAGACAGGGTGGTGCTTAACCGACTGGAAGCAGTATCAGCTGTCATCCAACCGACCACCTGTTCGCACTGGTCGGACCTCGAGAGTGATGTCCTGCGACGCCCTGTGAAATCAGACATGAAGCTAGGTATGGTGGATGTCTTTCTTTCTTGTGCTCTGGCACCAGGCACAGTTTCTCCGCGTCCTGACCCGCGCCCTGAACTTTCAGGATCACGTCCACTTCCCCGTCCCTTTTTACCCGCCTTCTTCATCTTACACGATATATATGACTTTAATATATATGAGTTTGAAAACTTAACAGTATTTCTTACTATTCTGCAACTCTGCAGAGTACACAGAATAGGCTGCTAAACTGCGGTGACACACACTGAATGGAATAAGTGACTTTAATATTTGAGTTTGAAAAATTAACAGTATTTCTTACTATTCTGCAACTCTGCAGAGTACACAGAATAGGCTGCTAAACTGCGGTGACACACACTGAATGGAATATGTGACTTTAATATTTGAGTTTGAAAACTTAACAGTATTTCTTATAATTCTGGAACTGTACAGAGTACACAGAATAGGCTGTTAAACGGCGGTGAAAGACACTGAATGGAATATGTGACTTTAATATTTGAGTTTGAAAACTTAACAGTATTTCTTATAATTCTGGAACTGTACAGAGTACACAGAATAGGCTGTTAAACGGCGGTGAAAGACACTGAATGGAATATGTGACTTTAATATTTGAGTTTGAAAACTTAACAGTATTTCTTATAATTCTGCAACTCTGCAGAGTACACAGAATAGGCTGTTAAACGGCGGTGAAAGACACTGAATGGAATATGTGACTTTGATATTTTAGTTTGAAGACTTAACAGTATTTCTTCCTATTCTGCAACTCTGCACAGTACACAGAATGTGCTGCTACACTGCGGCGAAGCACACTGAATGGAATATGTGACTTTGATATTTTAGTTTGAAGACTTAACAGTATTTCTTCCTATTCTGCAACTCTGCACAGTACACAGAATGTGCTGCTAAACTGCGGCGAAGCACACTGAATGGAATATGTGACTTTGATATTTTAGTTTGAAGACTTAACAGTATTTCTTCCTATTCTGCAACTCTGCACAGTACACAGAATGTGCTGCTACACTGCGGCGAAGCACACTGAATGGAATATGTGACTTTGATATTTTAGTTTGAAGACTTAACAGTATTTCTTCCTATTCTGCAACTCTGCACAGTACACAGAATGTGCTGCTACACTGCGGCGAAGCACACTGAATGGAATATGTGACTTTGATATTTTAGTTTGAAGACTTAACAGTATTTCTTCCTATTCTGCAACTCTGCACAGTACACAGAATGTGCTGCTAAACTGCGGCGAAGCACACTGAATGGAATATGTGACTTTGATATTTTAGTTTGAAGACTTAACAGTATTTCTTCCTATTCTGCAACTCTGCACAGTACACAGAATGTGCTGCTACACTGCGGCGAAGCACACTGAATGGAATATGTGACTTTGATATTTTAGTTTGAAGACTTAACAGTATTTCTTCCTATTCTGCAACTCTGCACAGTACACAGAATGTGCTGCTACACTGCGGCGAAGCACACTGAATGGAATATGTGACTTTGATATTTTAGTTTGAAGACTTAACAGTATTTCTTCCTATTCTGCAACTCTGCACAGTACACAGAATGTGCTGCTAAACTGCGGCGAAGCACACTGAATGGAATATGTGACTTTGATATTTGAGTTTGAAGACTTAACAGTATTTCTTCCTATTCTGCAACTCTGCACAGTACACAGAATGTGCTGCTAAACTGCGGCGAAGCACACTGAATGGAATATGTGACTTTGATATTTTAGTTTGAAGACTTAACAGTATTTCTTCCTATTCTGCAACTCTGCACAGTACTCAGAATGTGCTGCTAAACTGCGGCGACGCACACTGAATGGAATACGTGACTTTGATATTTTAGTTTGAAGACTTAACAGAATGTGCTCTAATCTGCAACTTTGCACACTAAACAGAATGTGCTCTAATCTGCAACTTTGCACACTAAACAGAATGTGCTCTAATCTGCAACTTTGCACACTAAACAGAATGTGCTCTAATCTGCAACTGTGCACACTAAACAGAATGTGCTCTAATCTGCAACTTTGCACACTAAACAGAATATATATATTTTTTTTTTTTTTTTTTTGTTTTTTTCCCCCCACACCAAATAACCTGCTGCCCCCACACACAGTAGTCCTAAAAAGGACTTTTGGTTCTTTTTTTTTCACAATTTTTGTTTTTTTCCTCCCTACACTGCCTTTCCCTTCCTATCCTCAGCTCTCCCTGGCTCAGACTGAGCCGAACTCGATGGTCAGGTGCTATACAGCACCTGACCACGGGTTCTGGCCAGCCAATCAGTGTAATGCCAGCAGCCAACATGGCTGCTGGCATTACACCGATGTCAGAGCCTCCCTGCACGTTTATTGGCTGCGCAGCAGGCGCAAAACGTGCGGGGAGGAGACCCGAACATGGCGGGCGAGCACATGCGGTACTCGTACGAGTACCGCCATGTGCCGAGCAGAGCGATGCTCGAGCCGATCCGAGCATCGGCCGAGCATGCTCGCTCAACACTAGTCAAGTCCATCTGCCAGCTTCATGCTGGCAGATCCCTTTGAAGTCAGTCGGAGTGCTATATGTATATGAGTTTGTATTGCCAGAATGGCACCATTTACCACTGTAATCATATTTCCCTATTTCACACATATGTTAGTCAGGATAATATGATTGCTCATTGATGAATAGTAAAAGCACCAATTATTGTGGTGAAGAGCAGCAGGTTTGATACAAAGGTTTTTCCACAGCTTGGGGAAATTTGCTCGAAAGGTATATGTGATTCACCAGCACTTTAGGTCACAGTATTTGTATCTGAAAGCTACATTAGCCCTTAAAATAATGTATTGGAAGCAGAAAATGGTCACTACCACAGCAATGGCAAACACAAGCTAGCATGTATGTATACAATTCCTTCATGCCTTTCCACTTGCTCTTGCTGAAATGTAAAAAGAAAATGAAATCCAAATTATATCCAAGCCTATCAGCTCTTTAGGGAGGGATTGTTTTCTTTTGTAACCCAGCTCCCTTGGCTACTGTCACGCTGACTAACAAGACAGGAAGCAGACCCACATAGTAGAGGGAGCTACTAGGCAGGATACACATAGGGACACTAGCCAGGAACTTATATAGAAGTAAATGGAGGACATAACTCAAAACTACTTAATCACTCTATGAGTGGAAGAGGATGCTTGGAGCCATGGTTTGGCAGATAAAAATCTCAGATTGCTGCTGAAGAGCTTCTTGAAAGTGATGTTGGAGTGCAAAGCTAGCGAGCATGTCAGCTACAAGTGTGACCTTGCTGCTACTACAAACTGTGGGGAAATTTGTCAGCAGTAAAATTGAATAGTCAAGACTGTTTGAGCCAGAAATGGAACAGGATGGTCATATTTGCTCTGCAATGAAACGCGGTAGCCGCAAAAGGCTCATTCAGGTGACAAATAATACTAGAGGCAAAAAAACAAACAAACCAAAGTGGAAAGAAAAATCAGATAAGGAATAAGCTAAAAACAGGGCAGGTGGCAAACAAGTGTGGTCATAATTCATAAGCCACGCTCATATGCTGAGTACATGAATCAAAGCACTGTCATAAAGAAACTATACATGAGCAGTGAAGTGCTTGTGTGAGTCTGCTTGATATAGTTATCAGTGGGTATATCCAAGAAAGCAGACAGGATGACAGATAATAGCAGAGCTGGAAAATGTGTCCAGGAAAACAGACAGTGCTGCAAATAATAGCAGAACAGTACTTTCTGAACAGCTATATCTTTAAAAAGGATGATTTAATTATTCTCCTGCAATCCATCAACAGAGAGAAAGGCAATGCTAATATTCTACCCCTTCCTCCAATCCTTTCTCTTCACCTCATTTTCATTATCAAACCCCTTCTCCTCTCCATACATGAACTGCCCTTACCACTATCCTTCTCCTCCTTTCCCCCTCCTTATCCCTTTTTCATTGTCCACAATCTCATTTTCCAACACATCCCTTCTTCCTCCCAGCTTTTGCTTTTTTCCTCCTTTTCATCTATCTTCTTTTCTCCTCATCCAATCTTCCACCTCATCTCCTACCTTCTTACCTTGCTTATCCGTATCTTTCCTTTCTCCACCCTTATTCTCTAGCTCAAAACTTAATAATTTTCCCCTTTCTCTTACCTCTTTCCTCATTCAAAATTTTCCCTCCTCATCCTCCTCCAGGTCTTTTCCCTCTCCAACTCTCCTACACTGATCACCTTCTTTCACATCTTTTCATTCCATTGAGCCCTTTCTTTCTCATCCTCCTCCCCCTAACTCCCCCTAATTTCCTACATATATAGTCAGCTTTCTTTTATCATAACACTTCATTTTAAAGGAAGACCATTAGGACAGAAATAAATAATAATAATTTAATCCATCATATTCCACAGCCTGTACAATAGAATTAGAAGTCATATGAACACTTTACAACTGGTAACAAGTTAATATTTGGGTAGGTAAAATCAAGATTCTAAAACATTGAGACAGAATTGCCCTGCTCACTAGAGCTCACAATATATAGGAAGGAAGGGTTTAATACAAAATAACCAAGCTCTTGGTGATGATGTGTGATCAACCATATAAGCTGACCCAGTAGAGAGAGTAAAGTGACCGTGCTGTTCGACACAGTAAGAGCTATGCTTACAGCTGGTGACATAATGGAGTTTGAATGAGGAATGAGAGTGCAAAAGAGGGAGAGAAAAATAAAAGCACTGGGCTGCAGAAGTAACACATATAAAGCTTATTGAATAGGGGTGGGTGAAAAGTGAGAAAAATTTCCCTCATGACTTTTCACGAAAAACTAACAATTTTTCTCTTTTTTCGCGAAGGTTTTTTTCTTTTCATCAATGCATATTTTTCTCCTATTCCAACACATTTTCACCTACGTTTCCTATGGTGCAACATTTCCCAGCACAATATTACTACTTCAGATGGCTGTAGAGGTAGCTGAAAGTCAAAGCTGTGAGTCCTATAGCAATATATATTGTGTATTTGTCCTTTACCCACAACACTAGCTTCCTGCTTAAGTGACACTGGCACATGTTCATGATGATGTCAAGTAATAAAATAAATTATGTACAACCTACAGCGTGACAGATGTGTATGGTAGTGGTTTGAGGGACTGGTGTGGTGTGATTGGTAGAACCATGACAAACTGCATCCACCCTGGCAGGAGAGGGATCATCATCATTTATTGCACACACTGCAGCAACCTTTGCTGCAGTCCGTTTTTGAACTACCACTCATGTCCCTTATACTCATGTCATCCTTCGATCCCCTGAACTGCAAATGGATGCCAATGTGGGACGATCTTCCTTCACTATACAGAAATCCCTGCCCTCCTTCATCAAGGGGGGGCAGGGTTTTCCGTATACTGAATGGAGGCAGTCTGTGTCTAGTAGCTCTCTATCCAGACTTCAGATTTATGGGGAGGTGGACTGGATTTGTGAACAGGGGAGTAAGGAGGATAATTCATAATATTTCTCAAGATATATGGTGAATGCAGCATTACTAACATAACGGATCAGTTGTATGCAGTATAAGAAAGGATTGCAGAGTTCTTGAAATTTAAACATTACTATCCTTTTAAAGTTCTTGATACGTTAGAGTGCATAAGCTGAACTCCATTGCGGGTGACAATTTATCACCAATCTATCTCTAAATGAGTAGTTCTCAACCTTTTTAATGCTAGGGACTCACTTTCCATCTTCCCAAACTGACAAGGACCACTTAACAATGCCTTGATATTTTTTTATAGGTAATGTTACATTCAACAATGCATAAAATTGCAAAATATTTTAGACCCAAAAAATACATTTAAATTATGAAATTAATATATTATTGGTATATCTGGTATAACAAAATGTGTTTCATTCATATAATTGCATCTGGGCATGAAGACACACACACAAGGAGACACATATCACAGACATATGGGTTATGAAGAGACATACATGTGACAGTTGCCTATAGACACTGAGGAGGCTGCATTGAGTGTGAAGTTATACAGAATACTAGACATGTATATGTTTCAGAATGAAATGAAATTTTAGTGAAAATCATGTTTCATGAGATTCGGATTACTATAACATACTAAGAGGAAGGTTTACAAAGTGTCAGAATAACAAACAACAAATTCAGAGTTTTCAGTGAAATCGACTTGTCCATTCATTCATTCATTCACACCCTTTCTGTGGAGAAAGTGGGAAGGGACTGTGTGAAGGATAGAGAGAGAAGAAGTGATTGATACCCAAAACATCCAATATAATTCTGGCAGGAAGTGCAGAGACAGTCGCCTTGGTTATGGCTTTGATTGTTTGTTGCGACAGTGTAATGATCTGACAGACTAAGCACCCGATGTAAGCTGCCTTGTAGAGTCTTTGAAGTAGATTCCCCATCAACATGTTATTTGGTGTAAATACTATGATAAAACAAACAATACAGGAACACTGCAAGACAGGCCCCAGTGGGTCAGGTGCTAGGTAGTGAAGACTAGAGTATGAAGCTGGCTGGTGGTGTCTACTCTCTGGGTTGCTTTGCTGCAGTCTAGTAGGGGTGGGCAAAAGTTCCCGTTGTGTTCCCGAGAAAAAATCTGAGAAAACCACATTGTTATTCACTTTTTCGTGGGAAAAAACAGAGATTAAAATCATCACATTTTTCACCCACTGGCCAAAATTCTTTGTCATTTTTTCACCATTTTTTCCACCCATTGTTTTATGCGTTTTTTTGCCCATTCACTATAAAAACATGACGTGTTCACAGAAGTGAAACACAATAGAAGCAGATGCAGAGAGAGGTAGATGTGCTGTACTGTTATGCTGTTATCTTTTTGTAAAATTGAGGCAGAAGGGGCTCATAGTGACTGCTATTACTATGAGCAAGATTAAAACAAATAGAAGGAGGAACTGGAAGGACCCTTATGTGTCCACTCAGTCTGAGGAGGAGGAGAAAGTGAGTACTACAGAACCAATGCTGGCCAGTTCCCCTAAATCACCCTTAGGGATCTTGGAGAAATTAAATGTAAAGGGAGGAAGAAAAGGGTAGTAGTGAGAGCAGGACAGGTCAGCTGCCACTAGTGCTGTGCCTGCTGTCAGACGTGCTGTCCCTGCTGCCACCAGTGCTGTGTCTGCTGCAAGTGCTGACCCTGCTGCCACCAGTGCTGTGCCTGCTTCCAGTGCTGAACCTGCTGCCACCAGTACTGTGCCCTCTGCCAGTTCTGAACCTGCTGCCACCAGTTCTGAACCTGCTGCCAGTGTGTCTTGTCCTACTAAGAAGTTCCAGCAGCTTGTTAGTGTTAGGAGCGAAGGCGTGGGGTAACCATCATATTACTAGTGACCGTGAGGAGGAAGACTCAGGGGCTTAAACTGATGTGGTTGGTGTTAGTAGTAGTAACAGTAATGGTAAAGCAGCTGGTGGGAATAGCATTAGGGGAGTGGTAGGGGAAGCAATTGAAAGCATCCAAACCAGCGGTCAAGGGAACCACACCATTCCCCTGACCCTGGGAGCCCCCCCCCACGGCACTATCCAGGTGACTCATGATCCTGAAGAAGCCAGAACTGGTGGATAGCAGGCGCAACAATAATACCACCACCACCAGGAGCACAGATCAGCTCTCTGTACCTGCTGCTAGAGCTGCCAGTCTGTCTTCTTCATATCTTCAAGAAATGTCAAGTGTGACATTAAGGGATCCTCTGTCACATTTCTTGTCACCTCCTCCAACCAGCAGTGAGATATCTGTAATACATCAGCAGCAGCACGAAGGGACTAGTGATGGTGGTGGTGATGATGGTGGAGAAGCTGGGGTGCAAGAGACATTGATGGCCTTTTTAGCCCAAACTGAGAAGGAATGGGAGAGAGGGATGCGGTTGGGCTTCACCACCACCACCAGCAGTGTGCCTCTGGAATTTGCAGCGTTTGTAACTGCTGCTGCTGAGTTGCAAGGGCAGAGGATGCTGAGGAGCAGGCTATTGTGCCACAGACCTCCGTGGACACAGAGTGATGCGGGAATAGGACAAGTTCCTCTTGCCAGCAACAGAAATACTCCTGGTCATAGATGCAGTGCTGATTGTGAGGAAGTTGCAGCAAAAGCAGCAATATCATCCTCTGTCCCAGCCAGTGAAGGGGAATGTGGATGAGAAGAAGAAATAATCCATTCTTTTTCACCTGTTCCCTACCCCCTGAAGTTATGGGTGTGGGACTATTTAACTCATAGGGCAGGCACACTGCAGTCATCACCAAAGGCACTGTGCACAATTTGTGACAAGTCAGTGAGAATATGAAACGAGGGAACACACCTTGGCACAACCATCCTGATAACACATATGAAAAACAGAAACCATGACATTTACATCAAACATGTAAAAGCCAAACACCCACCACAGAAATCGAGCACCGCTGTTGCTGTACCCCCCTGACTCTCCAGAATGGCAACAAGAGACGAGGTGGCTATCAAAGAGAAGGAAGAATAGAAAAACCCAGGCAGAGGCTGGAAGTTCCATGACGAGGGAAACAACTAGCTCACCAACACTTTCTTCCTCTAGGGTAACATCTTCTGCCACCTTGTTCATCATTAACACCCCCGCCAAATGATAGCCTCTTTGTAGATGTTAGGATGTGGCAGTTCCTGACCAACCACTGAACACTGTGTGGTGCACTGACCACACATTGCAGTGTAGTGGAGGAGAATCACAAGCAGGGCATCAAGCAGCATCTGAGAAGATTCCATTCCACAGAACATGCTAAGCTGGTGGCAGGGAGGGTTCATCATTACTAGTAAACTGTCAGCAAGTTGTCATGCGTCCTTAGTGGGGTGTGGACAAGGAGTATAGTTACAGCAGCAATACTTGGTTTCTGGTGTCATGTGTTTGGATACAGTTGTGCTAGGTGTTATTTACCACACGCACTGTGCATGTTGCAGTTACAGATAAGAGGCACAGTTCCTGCTCTGAAAGGAAATAATTTCTATTCTAGTAACAACACACCCATGATTTTGGAGGAGAGGCAGCGGGAGAAGAATTATTGGCCAACATCTTCTCCACAAAAACTGGGGGTTAGTTATGGTGCTGCTACTGCCTCAGGCGCATTACTGAAGCTAGTCTTGGTAAGTGGAACCTTCATCACCCATCACCCATGTTACTGGTGTTGTTGATCCCATTCCCTTTGAGCTGCCTAATCATCCTGCTGTTTAAACAACTCTGTAGCAGCAGCAAGAACAGCAATTGCAAATACCACACCAACTTCAGGACATTTGACAATGGCCAGTAGTCACAGGCCAACATGACATGACCTGCTGGCACTAGGCCAGAAGGACATTTTTACAAATCAATGTTTCCTCAGGGCTTGGGCCTCTAATAGTCTAAGTCCTACACATCAATGTTTCCTCAGGGCTTGGGCCTTTAACAACAAATCTTACAAATCATCTTCTACAAAATACTCTGACATGTCAAGTGTCATGTCTACCCCAGTGGCAGCTTATGTCAGGGGGTCCCTAACTCATAACGTTACATACAAAGTTCTTATTTTATTTTATTTTTTTATTAACTGTCCCCAATACCAGTCAAGAACCCCCCAAACCAAATTCCCTGTTCAACTAATTCTTTCTCCAGAGTCCTCCTACAACACCCTCCTCAGACCCCTTGTATAGCAGGTCTTATGGGGGGCAATTTTATTTAGCATTTTTTTTTATTAACTGTCCCCCAATCCCAGTAAACAAACCCTTCAACTGATTCTTTCTTCACACTTCACCAACACAGGCACCCTTATGCAAATTTTATACTATGCATTTGGGAAATAAAATACTATATGCTATGTGTTGTGTGTAAAGTCAATGTTCCCATTAATTTCAATGGAATGAGCTAAGGAAAAAAAGCAGGCAAACTGCACTTTGTGCAGGAAATTATTCTCCAGGCGGGACGTCTCATCATTCTCCAATTTTAGTTTCAGGTTGGCTGCAAAGCCAGATTAGTGCCAACCAAAGGAGCCAGGCCGCATCCCAGATGACAACCCAGATAACAGCAGCTACCCATTGGGATCTAAGAGGCTACTGAACAAATAACCTAACTGCAGTATAGTTGTAGTTGGTCTGAGAAGACAGAGAATAGGATAGTTGAAGTCTGACAGGGTGGTTGAAGAGGAAGAAGCCCACCAGGGTCAAGGAAAAGGCGAAGTCAGACAAGCCAGATCAGAAATGGGCAGGTAATGCAGTACAAGGCAGCAGATGGAATAATGGTCGAATCAATGGAACCAAGGCCAGTAACAGGATATTAGATATTACAAAATCGTAAAACAGGAGGGAAGTCACAGGAAAAGTCAGATCAATACACAAAATAACATTCAGAAACAGGACAGTAAAGTAAAGGTCATGACCTGGAACATTTCGATCTCACCTCGCCCAAGATCACAAAGGCTCCATAAAGGCTCAGCACGAACCATAAGACAAGGCAGTGTGAACCAGTATTCTGATATCCAGGGAAAACAAACGGAAAACCAGACAAAGAATCACAAAAGACAAAGAAAAAGGGACAGAACATGACAAACAGCCTAGAGCTCTCTGTCTTTCTACTTTATCTGGGCAGTCCTAATTTCCAAGTGGATGACCCCTCAAAAGTATATAATCAGGATGCACCACTCCTTTCTTACTTGTAATAGCAGCCAGAACAGAATCATTGTTGCTTTTGATCAGCATTTAATCTCTACAGTGCAGATTCTTTTAGTACTGAATGTAGTACTAGGATTTGTTAGGATTAATAAGTAGGTAATTAGGTTAGCTAATATATATTGATTAGATAGGTTATTCAGAATATAATTAATAGCTAGGTTAACCAGTAAATAAAATAGATAGGTTAGTGTATATAATTCCAGCTACTACATCTGTTATAGGCAGGCAGTGTGCACAGTACATTGTTCCATCCAGAGTCCACTACTGCAATCAGCCAAAAAGCCTGTTATTCCTTCCAGTGTTAATTTATTTTTAAAAAAGCCCAAAAAAGTGTACAGATGCATTATTCCATCCAGAGTCCACTCCTGTTACTGGACAAAAGGTCTGTTATTCCTGAGTGTATTCATTTAATTTTAAAAAGACTAATGATTTAATTTATTGTTCAAAGTTCAGTGTTACAACTGTGCACACAAATAGACAAGCAGTGTGCAGGTGCATTGTTCCATCCAAAGTCCACTGGTCAGTCTATTCTATTCTGTTATTCCTAACTGTTAGATTAATAAAAATAAAGTCTAATAATGTATTTAATGTTCAAACTTCTGTGTCCAGACTCCACTTCTGCATCCAGCCTAAAAGCTTGTTATTTCTGGCTGTGTTCATTTCATTTTAAAAATATCTTATAATTTATTTACTGTTCAAACTTCAGTGTCTAGACTATGCTGCAGTGTTCAGCCAAAAAGCCTGTTATTCCTGGGTATGTCAATTTAGTAAACAAAAATTCCAATAATTTAATTACTGTTCAAAGTTAAATGTACAACTGTGGATACAAATAGGCAGGTGCACTTTTCCATCCAGAGTCAACTGATGTCTCTAGCCAAAAAGTCTGTTATTAATGGCTGTGATAATTTAGTTAAAAAATAAATAATCTATTAACTGTTCAAACTTCAGTGTCCAGACTCCAGTGCCGTATCCAGTCTTAAAACTTGTTACTTCTGTCTGTGTTCATTTATTTTTAAAAAAGGGCTATTCTCATGGAGGTACAGACGTGAACCCACCAGTCTTACTCTCCAGCCCTTTTAGCCATAAACCACAGAAGTAGTTGTTATACTAGATCACAGAAGCAGCAGCATTTGGGCTGAGGTACTTTATTCTTCTGTGGATACAACCAAAGTTTCCCAAGCCAAGAGTAGCGCCTCTGACATGGTTAAAACCTACCTTGACAAACTTCCACTGCCTTCTACTGCTGACCTCCTAAGCGACTGTGACCAAAAAGCTATTATCTGGCCTGCCCTCCCCTTAGTGGCCCAGGAGATGCTTTCATGCCTACCACCAGCGTCCAAAGTGAGAGGGTTTTCTCAGTGATGGGAAATATCCTCAATACTCCATGCTCACTGCTCTCCTCACACCTGAGGGAGCAGATGGACTTCATATAAGTTGATATGTCCAATATTGGATGTCAGCTCTAAATTTTCAGACTGAAATTATTTTCCCACTCACTGAGTCACCGTTTATCAATACATTAGCGCATCTGACTAGCCCATGCTGATGTTGTATGTGTCTGTCCATATTGGTCCAGTTGCTGCTGGTACTGCAATGCCAACTCTTGCTTCCTTCAACACCTTCTGAAGTGCATTAAGTGTTTTTAACAATCTGCTGCTGCTTATGTCCTAGATCAGCACTTGTTTTTTTTTGTGTGTGTGTTTCTGTTTTGCTTGTTTTTTTGGGAGGAGGCTTTTTGTTGTTAGACAGTCATAACCAGTAGTTTCTCAATAAGAGACTTCTGTAGGCCTTGCTGCTGTATATGTCTATCTGGATTGGTGTAATGCTGTTGTTGTTGTTGGTGGTGTTCCTGCATTGCCAACAATGGGCTCTTCTATCATCTCCTGAAGCCCATGCTGTGCATAAAACCAAGTTAAAGATGCTGTTAATGGTGGTATTTCTATTCTGTGCCTAGGCTTGATTCCATCACCTTCTGAAGCAGAAAATCTGTGAAAAATGAAACTTCCAACTTGATAAAAGATTTCCCATAAAAAGTGTTGTTTTATTCCACCTATCTCATCACATTCAGTTCAGTCGCCAACACATGGCTGTTTTCTCTTTTTTTTTCCTACAGGCATATAAAAGAGTATCAGGCTCTCTCAGCACACCATTCTGTGTTTGTGAGAAGAGAAAGCAGCGTATTTTTAGCTAGCGAACATAGGCAAATAAAGGTGAATTGGAGCTTAGTTTAGGGAGTCTTTTTGGTAGGATATTTGTTCTCTGTATTAGGGAAGTTTGGGACACTCTGGGGGAGAAGAAAGGAGTAAAGAGGTTGACCCCAAAAACACCAAAGTTCGGTGTGACTGACTAGCAAGACACAAACAGCTGGGGTCCAATTTGTTTGCTGATCTCGCTGTTATTATTATATCTGTGTTGGACATGTCTGACGGTGTGAGAAAGGAGAAAAGGAGTTTGTCCACAAACACTCCAACATTCTGCCTGACTAATTTGAAAGACATAGGCATCTGTGGTTCAAGTAATTTCCTTGCTGATCTTGCTGTCATCATTATCTCTGTGTTAGACATGTCTGGGAGTGTGAGAAGGGTGCAAAGGAGGTTGACCCCCAAATACCCCAACATTTTGTCTGCCTGATTTGATTTGAAAGAAACAGGCAGCTGCAGGAATTAGTGAAATTCTAACACTAATATTTTTATTGCAGAAAATATTAGGAGCATGGCTGAGGAATCTTATGATAATGACAATACAGACATGCACCAGCTAGTAAAGGACATGTTAGTGTTTGTGTTAATGAAGAAAACATTCTTGCCACTTTGCTGGTCCCCAGCTTTAAACACAACATTTCAGAATTTCTGCCAAAGGGCCATCAGCAGTTTATCACAACAAGGTATCATGACAATCAGCATTATTTCTCTGAGGAATCAGATTCTATCAAGGAATATAGAGATATGCTTCTTCATTGAGTTGAGGGTTGCATTGTGGAGAATAAGAGGGTATAGATTGGGGCAAAAATGTGTAGACAGCATAGAGAAAAAGAGGGAAGTGAAGCATTTCAACCAGCCACAGCAGGAACACCTACATCATCAACCAGAACATCCCATTCTGAACACAGGGCAATTCATGGTTGTCAGCAGACGCAGCAAAAATCCAACACTGGTGATGGTTGTGGTGGCACTCATGGCTCCCTGAGTATGGGTTGGTAAATGACTAACAGGAATACCATGTAGCTCCTTGTAGTGGTCCCACTGCATGTGAGATGGTTTCTTCATACTTGCAGGATAGCTACATTCTAGGCAGAAACCATGAGCCTGTGGATTACTAGCAAACAAAGCAGTGGTGTGTGGCCAGCATTGTCATGTACTACAGTGGAAACTCTTAGTTGCCCTCCTGCAAGTGTTGAGTCTGAGCAGGTTTTCAATGCATCTGGTTAAAATGTGAATGATCATAGGACTGGGCAAAAGTTGTTGCCATGTTCCCATGAAAAATATGTTATTGTCCTCTTTTCGTGGGAAAATCAACTTTTAAAACAGCAATTAAAATCTTTGTGGTTTTTGCCCTTTGGCCAAAATTGTTTGCCAATTTTCCAGAAAGTTTCCGAACATTGATTTACTTGGTTTTCATCTTTTCAATACAAGCAGCTACAGAGGTAGATGTGCTTTGCTGTTCTGCTGTTATTTGTTTGGAAAATTGAGTCAGGAGGCTCATAGTGACTGCTATCACTATGAGAAAGTTTAAAAATAGTAAAAGGAGGAACTGGAAGGACCCTTATGTCTCCACTGAGTCATAGGAGGAGGAGGAAGTGAACACTACTGAACCAATGCTGTTCAGTCCCCCTAAATCACCCCTAAGTATTTTGGGGAATTTAATGGGAAGAGAGGAAGACTAGGGTAGTACTAGTGAGAACAGGACAGGTCAGCTGCCTGTGCCTGGTGCAAGACGTGCTGCCCCTGCTGCAGCCATTGCTGTACCTGCTGCCACCATTTCTGTTCCTTCTGTCAGATGTGCTGCCCCTGCTGCCGCTAGTGATATGCCTGTTGGCAGACGTGCTGCCCATGCTACTGCTACCACCATTGCTGTGCCTGCTGTCAGAAATGCTGCCCCTGCTGCCCCCAATTCTGTGCCTTCTGCCAGTGCTGCCCCTGCTGCCACCAGTGCTGTGCCTGCAGCCAGTGTTGAACCTTCTGCCACCAGTACTCTGCCTGCTATCAGACGTGCTGGCCTGTTGCCACCAGTGCTGTACCTACTGCCATTACTGAACCTGCTGCCACCAATACTGTGCCTGCTATCAGAAATGCTGCCCCTGTTGCCACCAGTGCTGAACCTGCTACCAGTGCAGAACCTGCTGCCACCAGTGCTGGACCTGCGGCTAGTGTGTCTTGTAATACTCAGAAAGGGGGAAGGAGAAGATGATGCCAAGTTTGACAGCAGGGGATCCAAAGTCACACTTGCCATCCCCAAGCAGTCCTGCCAGTGCTAGTGCTACTACTAAGAAGGTCCAGCAGCTTTTTTAGTGTTTAGGAGTGAAGGAGAGGGTAATCAATATCCTCATATTACAAGTGACTGTGGGGAGGTGTTAGTAGTAGTACCAGTAATGGTGAAGCAGACGTGGGGCAGTGTTAGGGGAGTGGTAGGGGAAGTATTTGAGAGCTTCCAGTGGTCAAGGGAGCCCACACCATTCCTCTGGCTCTGGGAGTCTCCTTCACTTCACTACAGTGTCCAAGTGGAACATTATCTTGAAGAGGCCAGAACTGGTGTTGGGGGAGAGCAGGCACAGAATTAATACCACCACCACCAGCAGGAGCATAGATCAGCTGCCTGTGCCTGCTGCTACTGCTGCCAGTCTGCCTTCTTCAGGTGGAATATAAATGTCAAGTGTGACATTAGGGGACCCTCTGTCACATTGCTTGTCACCTCCACCAAGAAGCAGTGAGATGTCTGTAATAGAAAGAAATGGGAGACCACCACCACCACCACCACTAGCAGTGAGGTTTTGAAATTTGTGGAATTTACAACTGCTCTACTTCCTTCTGCTGCTGATATGCAAGGGCAGCAGGCTGCTGTGGACCAAGCTAGTGTGCCACAGACCACCGTGGACACAGTGGGAATGGGGTCAATATGTGATGCAAGACTAGGACAGGTTCAACTTGCCAGCGGCAGTAATACTCCTGGTCCTAGTTGTAGTGCTGATTCTGAAGCAGTAGCAGCAACAGCAGACATTATCTGCTGCCACAGACAGTGAAGGGGAATGTGGAGGACAAGAAGAAAGAGGCCATTCTTCTCAACCTGTTCCACCTTTTCCCTCCCCCCTGAAGTCATGGGTGTGGGGCTATTTTTCTCTTGGTGCAGGAACAGTGCAGTCATCACCAATGACACTGTGCACAATTTGTAAAAAGTCAGTGAGAAGAGGAAAGGAGGGAACACACACCTTGGAATAAGCACCCTGATATAACATATGAAACACAGACACCATGAAATTTATGTCAAACATGTTAAAGACAAACACCCACCACAGAAATCGAGTACCCCATGACTCTCCAGAAAGGCAACAAGAGGCAAGGCAAAGATCAAAGAGGAGGACGAGTAGAGAAACCAAGGCAGAGACTGGAAGTTCCATGATGAGTGAAACAACTAGCTCACCATCACCTTTTTCCTCTAGGGTAACTACATAGTCTGCCAATCCACCTTGTTCTTCTTTACCTTCCCCTTCAAATGATAGCCACTCTGGTGATGTTAGGATGTGGCAGTTCGTCTCCAACCATTTCACATTGTGTGGTGCACTGACCACACATGGCAGTGTGGTGGAGGAGAATCGCAACCATGGACTCAGGAGGACATTTGACAATGGCCAGTTGCCATTGGCCAACACGACTTGCTGGCACTAGGCCAGTAGGGCATTTGTTTTTTTCCTCAGGGCTTGTGCTTTGAAAAAAAAAATGAAAAAAAAATTGCCCTATAAAAAACTAAACAATTGTTCAGGGTTTGTTTCTAACAAGTCTAAGTCCTACTAATCAATGTTTCCGTAGGTCTTGTGTCAAACAAGCTTAAGTCCTACAAATCAATGTTTCTTCAGGGCTTGTGCCTCTAATAACAAATCATCCTCTAAAAAATACTCTATCAAGTCAAGTATCAGTCCACCCCAGTGGCAGCTTATGTCAGGGGGTGTCTGTCTCTATCACTTTACATATACATTTTTTATTTTATTTTATTGATTTAATTTTTTTAACTGCCCCCCCAATACCAGTCAAGTCCCTGTTCAACTGATTTATTCTCCACAGGCACCCTCCTCAGACCCCTTTTATACTATGTCTTATGGGGGTTTTGAATTGTATTTAGGATTTATTTTTTCTTAACTGCCCCACCCCAATCCCAGTAAACAACCCCCCCAAAAAAAACATTCCCTGTTCAACTGATTCTTTCCCCACACCCCACCATCACAGGCACCCTCATGTCCCTTTTATACTATGCCTTTGTGAAATACAATAATATTTGCTATGTATTGTGTGTAAATTCAGTGTTCCCATTGATTTCAACAGAATGAGCCAGGCGAAAAAAGCAGAAAAACTGCACATTTCATTGGAAATTATTCGCAAAACGGGGGGTGCAATTATTCACTGATTTCAGTTTGAAGCAAAATTTTTCACCCATCCCTACATAGGATGTGGCTATCGAGGAGCAAAGTTGGGAGACAACATTCTTAAAAATTAACCAAAATCTCATTTCAAATAAGTATCAGGTAACAGAAACCACACATGACACAGAAAGCCAGGCCAAATGTATTAACAGTAGCACAGATGAGAAGGAGAAGTGACATGAAGAAGAGTTGCTGGCATCTACCACACATGAAACCATAAGTAAAAGTATATATACACACATGAATCACACTACCATGCCAGTCCCCCACAACCTCTGCCAGTCCCCCACTACATGTTTCTTATTTTTTATCTCTTGACATCATCAGGAGTATGTGCCAGTGTCACTTAACCCCTTAAAGACCGGAAAAATCTGGGGTGGATTGCACTTATGGACCGGAGCAATTATGATCTTTTTGACTATATCTTTGTTCAAAGGTGTTTTCCCTCTAAGGCTTTATTTTAGCCACACAAATGATATACCGTTTTTTCCCACACAATTAGGGCTTTCTTTTGATACCACATTTATATAGCTAACCCACCATTTATTTTATTAAAATTAAATAAAAACGGAAAAAGAGTAAAGCAACACTATTTTTATATTTCCTCTTGTTATCATTTGGGCACAATGGGTTACATTTTTATGGACACTGCATGAAAGGTATGACTGGTCATTCATACCTACAAAATGGTCAGTTTTAAGTGGCATTGTCCTCCCGGGGTGAAAATCCATATGTCCCTCCTTCCCACCCTATTTTTCACATTTTATTTAAGACTTACTGGTGTGTACGTATAAATGTATTGAATTTGTCCACAACAATTAAACTACCATTATTTTTTATTTATACTTTGCAAATTTGATTTATAAATACTATGTTTTAATAAAATATTTGCTGTGTTTGAAATCTATAAAAGAAAAAAAACCACGTTGCTATAAGCAGGTCAGAAATGGGCCTGCATCCAGCCTGCCCCAGCACCAGTACTGAAGGAGTTAATACCTCCAACTACTGTATGATTTTATTTGACTGTGAGTCTGCTCTCTGCTTCTCTCTCCCTTACTTTAATAGTAAGGAAGAGAGAGGCAGAGAGAAGTCACAAAAGGCAATGTGTAAGTAGGGATGGGCGAAAAGTGTGAAAAATTTCCCACATGACTTTTTGCGAAAACTTGTAGATTTTTCGCTTTTTCCACTAAAGATTTTGCCTTTCCGCCTATGCAAAAATGTCCTCCTTTTTGTCTATTTCAACACATTTTTCACCCATATTTCCTATAGGTACTACATTCCCCACTGTAATATTACTTCTTCTGAGGGCTGTTGTTAGAAACAAGTGTCTGAAAGTCAAAGTTGTGAGTCCTACAGCAACATATGCCTTGAAAAATGTGTTAGCATGCAGAATGCATTTGTCCTTTGCCCACAGCACTAACTTCCTTCTTAAATGACACTGGCACATATTCATGATGATGTTAAGAGAGTTAAAAAAATACATATTACAATGTGGTAGATGTATATTGTAGTGGTAGTGCTGGGGGACTGACTGGTATGGTATGATTTGTGTATGTATATAGTTTTTAATATTGTCAAGCTGGTGTCAAATCTCTATCCTCCTTCTCAGATTATTGACACACATTACTTGTTGCTCATAGCAGTGTTCCCAAGTGAGGTAAATGGTGGAAACCCTTCTTTACATCCCTCCTGCATCCCATCTCCATCCTCTTCAATCCATACAGAATGCTGCAGCACAAATTATCCTATTGTCTCCTAGGTTTTTTCCTGCCCCACTCCTCCTCAAATCTCTTGAATGGCTGCCTATAAAACTTCAAATCTCTTACAAAATTCTGCTTCTCTCATTCAAAACTCTTCTCACCTCTACCCCTTCTTACATTTCCACTCTAATCTCCCGCTATACTTACGATCACTTACGATCAGCCAATAACAATCTTCTCTCAGCTCCTTTTGTGTCTACAGCCCTCTCACGTATCAAACGTTTTTCTCTCATTGCTCCTTATCTATGGAATGCTCTACCTCCCACTCTGCGCCACTGCACCTCTCTGATGGTCTTCAAGTCACGCTTGAACTACACTTTCTTAACAAAACTTAAACATGTTACATGGCACTCACTTTGTACATTACTTAATTTATGTCCCCTATCCTAATTGGAACTTTGGCACTGTATACAGCACTTGACCCTCATGTACTCTGTATGTCTCCCATTACCACTTTAGATTGTAAGCTTTTGGGCAGGGACCTCACTTCCAGTGTTTCACTTTGCACAGCACTTATAAGCCTGTATTGTCTAAACCCCTAAATTGTAAAGCGCTGCGTACACTTGTGGCGCTATATAAATAAACATTCATTCATTCATTCATTCAAAAAAACACCTTAAGAATCAATGTTAATCAGTCCACTCTGAACTAATTGCTGTTTGGATTACCAAATATTGTTATAGAACTAATCCTTTAATTTTTTCTTACCACGCAGTGGCGTAACTATAGGGGTGGCAGGGATCACACCTGCGACCGGGCCCATCACTCCAGCCCAGCCACTCCCTGTGACCCCCTCGCCTGATGCCCCCAATTAAGTAATGCAGAGAGCTGGGGCTCTGCATTACAAGAGTGCCAGTCTGCCAGAGAGAGATCAGTATTCCTTCCGGCATATCGGCACTCTCATAATGCAGAGCACTGGGAGATGACATCATCTCCCAGCACTCTGCATTACTGAAGAGGACCTCGCGGGAGAAGAGGTCTGTGCAGAAAGAGGCACAGACCTGTCCACTGGACCACCAGGGAGGTAGGAGATTTATGGGCAATGTGGAAGGGGTATTGTGGAGCTTGAGGGACATTGTGGAAGGGGCAATGTGGAGACTGGGGGCATTGTGGAGATGGGGGTATTGTGGTAGGGGCAATGTGGAGATGGGGGCATTGTGGAAGGGTATCACAGTGCCTGTGATTCCTGTCAGTCTCATCTATGGCAGATACTGATTTGCTGTGTTGGTTTGGCCCACCCCCTGGTGACCTTTTTATACCTGGCTAGCACAGCTGTCAGTCGCCCTTTTGTGGTGTTTCTGTGCCAGTTATACTGTTGCTGTGTTCCTGTGTTCCGGATTCCTGTGTACCGACTCGGCTTGTCTTGACTATTCTCCTGTGTTCCTGCTCGTGTATGACCCGGCCTGTCTGACTACCACCCTTGGATCCTGACCCGGTTTGGCTGACGTTCCTGCTTGTGTACGACCCGGCTTGTATGACTGCCTTCTATGTGCTCCGACCCGGCCTGGCTGACTTCCCGCTCCGAAGACCGACTCCTGCTTTCTACAGTGACCTGTGTTCCAGTTGTCGCCGCCGCGACATTTCTATCTGCTGCTCCAGCTTTTGGTGTGACTGCCTTGCCTGGTGTACTCCGATCTGTGCAGTGTATTTTCCTTTGCAGAGTTGTGCGTATACGCGCCTCCTTCAGACTGCAGAGCCTTGCTATAACGCTGAAAAGCCTCGAGTAAAAGTGCTAATTAACCCTAGCAGTGCCGCCTGGGTTCCACTCTCTCGCTACTCCTGTAAGAGTCTCTTTCTCGGTGATACTACTGCTGAGTTGGCCGCTCTCCGTCGGCAGCTCCACACATCCTTGCAGAGTATTCACATCCGTTTGGCCGGTTGGGCCCCTAAGACTCTCTCTCTCTTGTTCATTGAGCGATTCCGCTTTACCGAGTGGTGGCAGGCACAGGCATCAGCATTCGTATTCCGGTAATTACGCCTGTGGGGGCTGTCGGCTCTGGCGTGGGTTATCCCGTTGTCCAGTTAAGTCTGAGGAGGCTTGGCAGCTCTCGCATTGAAAGCCGGTTCCAATCACGCCCGTGGGGGCCTTTTGCACTTGCACTAGTTGAAGCAGTTCCAGTAGGTACGCCCGAGGGGGCTACGTGGACTCTTGTGCTTCTTCTTACTGAACACCGTGGCGAGGCAGTCCAGTATCCAGCCGGTGATAGTCTTGGTCTCCAGCACAGCCTTATAACAGCCTGGGCGTTCCAAACATCCACATCTGAGACTGACTGTTATCAAGGACTTAACCCCCTGGGGGTATAAGCTATTCTACTGCTGTGTAATTGTACTTATAAGTCATTTGTGCATTTACCATTGTATCTATAATATAATTACCACTGGTGTATATCTACCGCCACTAGAGGGCGTGTTATTGCCTTATTTTATTTTTAATAAAATTGTGTTCTTATTCACACACTGGTCTGAGTGTCTTAAAAAACCGTGACAAAGGGGCAATGTGGAGATTGAGGGGCACTGTGGAAGGGGCGATGTGGAGATTGAGGGGCATTGTGGAAGGGGCAATGTGGAGATTGAGGGGCATTGTGGAAGAGGTAATGTGGAGATGGGGGACAATGTGGAGGTGGCCAATGTGGTCGGGAGGCCCATGGCAATTCTTGTACCAGGGCCCCGTGGCTTCTAGTTATGCCTCTGTTACCACAATATAATTTTTTACTTCCTTTATAGTTATAGACTGTTCAGGTTGTTGAACTCTGTCTTCCTAAATGCCATTATATTTTTATCAATTATTTATTTATTTAGAAAATGTTTTACCAGGAAGAATACATTGAGATTTCTCTCGTTTTCAAGTATGTCCTGGATAGTTTTCAGTAAAAGGTTACATATTTACACTAATTGTGAGACATTATATACAAACATACAGAAATATACATACTTATTAAATAATGGGATTATTTGCAGTTACACACTGTTTGTAGATATAAAGAAACATTTGCTTTTAAGGATTTTAGACTGGGTGCAGATGTGATTTTTTCCGGCAGATTGTTCCAGATTTTTGGAGCTCTGAAGGAGAAGGCAGATCTTCCTGCTTCTTTCTTGTATTGTGGTATACGCAGTGAGTTGTTAGTAGTGGAGCGGAGGTTATAGTTAGTATGGAGAGCTGGGGTGAGCATACTGCTTAGGTATTATATCAATCAACAAATATTATTACAGGCTTTCTGTGAATCTGTGCAACTTACGGAACAGCAAAATATATCTTGAGATGTTCTCTGATTAATTATTAAAAAACTATTTAAAAACAAAAGGGAGAGCCCTACATTTAGTGAACAAGTTGCCAAGATGAGCAAAAGCCAGGTGAATATTCTATCAAAGTGTTAATTTAAAAATGTGAAACCATAACCACTGATTACTTTGCATATCTATGCTCGTGACTATTGCTTATTAACAGAAACTCAAACAGGTTTCTCCAGAAGTGTTGCAACATGAAAAACGGGTTTGACTTAAAAGAGGTGGTGGAAAAGTTTTGGTCTTTTGATTGCATTTATTATAAGTTTATATTATAATATCATAATTGTAAGTTTTACCAATAATGTGTA
This sequence comes from Rhinophrynus dorsalis, assembly GCA_037306005.1. Taxonomy (NCBI): domain Eukaryota; kingdom Metazoa; phylum Chordata; class Amphibia; order Anura; family Rhinophrynidae; genus Rhinophrynus; species Rhinophrynus dorsalis. The sequence goes on from CM074719.1 coordinate 379,815,387, forward strand.
CTGTTAAAAGGAGGCATTCATTTAAAATATTAAAACTCATAAGGAATATTTAACCCCTTCAGTGCCAGAGGCTTAGGCCATTTCCTGTACCCTTTAGGGCAGACACATTTTCAGCATTTTTGCTATCCATCTGTATAGGCTTGATTTCCGAGGGGAAATATCTACTTACATATGGAAAACTTTATATTGTTTTTTTCAGAAGTAATTGAGCTTTTTCATGGTGCCATACATGAAGTGAATTGGGCATTGTGCGAAAAGCTATCATGCCATAATTACAACAAAAAGTGAAAAATTACTTTACCTTGATTGTGAAACTTTCAATTATTTGAAAAATCCCTGGGTCCCCCCGAGTACAAAAATACCAAATTTGTACAGTTTTGCCTACAGCCATGGCTAGCACAGAACCCTAATCACCAGGAGCACAAAATGGCATTTTCAGCTTTATGAACGAATTTGCTCAATCTAGAGTTTTTGTGGAAAAACTACCCTAAAACAGCAGAATAACAATATAAAATATATTTATGGAAAGTAGATGTCCTACCACATCAAATGAGGGGTCACTTGCTGTATTACCACATGTCTGGTGTGCACAAATGTTTACAGAAGGTGGCTATATAGGAAAAAATTGGAAATGTTTTACATTTCCACCCCTTCAAATATACTGAAATCTGTGAAATCTATAGAATTTCCTACTATTTGCATTATCTAGTGCTCTTAGGAGAAAAATAACACCAGATTGGTGTGTGTTTACATACCTCAGGGGGTGCTAAAACTACAAAACTACACCTACTACAACCTATGATTTTTCTAACATTTTCTCATACCTGATTTGCCTGTACGAAAATGGTTATAACTACAGTAGTTAAGAAAAGGTAGTCAAACCATACCATTTTGTATATGTACAAAACTATACCTACTACAACCTCTGATCTTTCTAATATTTTCTCAAACATGACTTGCCATTGCAAAAATAGTTATATCACCTACAGAAGTGAAGAAAGGGTAGACAAACCCTACTATTTTGGATAACCTAGTGCATCAAATGAGGGGTCACATGCCTTCTTACCCCAATCCTGATGTACACAAATGGTTACAGAAAATGGCGCTATAGGAAACAAATAACATTTTTTTTTACATTTCCACCCCTTCACATGTACTGAAATCTGTGAAAACTGTGGAATTTCTATCTCTAATCATTAGCTAGTGCTCTTAGGAGAAAAATTACACCCCATTGGTATGAAGTGAAATACCATAGGAGGCGCTAGAAGGACAAAACTACACCTACTACAACCTCTGATTTTTCTAATATTCTCTCAAACATGACTTGCCTGGGCAAAAAGGGTTATGACACCTACAGAAGTGAAGAAAAGTTAGGCAAACCATATCATTTTGGAAAGAAGATAACCTAGTGCATCAAATGAAGAGTCATTTGCCTTCTTATCCCAATCCTGGTGTGCACAAATGTTTCTAAAGGAAAAAAAATAGCATGTTTTTTACATTTCCACCCCTTCTTAGGAGAAAAATGGCACCCCACTGGTATGAATTGACATACTGTAGGGGTAACATAGTAACATACATAGTAACATAGTAGATAAGGCTGAAAAAAGACATGCGTCCATCAAGTCCAGCCCATGCCAATAACACCCCTGTTGATCCAGAGGAAGGCAACAAAAAAGCCCTCTGGAGCAATTTCCAATGTAGGTGTGTGTGTGAGTGTGTCAAATAGTTCCCCGGCTCAATATCCTATTTGCTTTGAAGCCATCTGTCATAACTGTCAATATTGTTCTGTGCTAGATAGGCATCCATTGCTTTTTTGAATGCAGTTACATTATCTGCAAGCACAGCATCCCGAGGCAAAGAATTCCATAGCCTTACCGCCCTTACTGTAAAGAATCCCTGCCTGTGTTTTAGTCGAAAGCGCCTTTCCTCAAGTCTTAATGGATGACCTCTTGTTCTTAGCTCAGCTCTTTGCATAAATAATTCATTGGATAGTTCTTTGTATTGGCCTTGAATGTATTTGTAAATGGTAATCATATCACCCCTTAGACGTCTCTTTTCTAATGTAAACAAACCCAGTTTGGCTAGTCTCTCTTTGTAACTCAGATCCTCCAATCCCTTTATCAGTTTTGTTGCACGTCTCTGCACCTTTTCCAGTTCAGTAATGTATTTTTTTAGAACAGGCGCCCAAAATTGTACTCCATACAGAAGCACATAATTACACCTACCTGTTTTAGTCTGTGAAAATGGCTGCATGCACTAAAATGTTCATAACTATTAGAGACATGAAGGAAAGATATACAATTTTGGAAAGTAGACATTTCCCCATATCAAATGAGTCACTTGTCTTTCTACCCCTGGGCAGAAGTGCACAAATAATTCCAAAAGGTGGCACTATAGGAATAAATACATGTTGATTTACATTTCCGTCACTTCAAAGATACAAAAATCTTTGAAAACCATAAAATGTCCTACTGTATTCAGTACCTGTGACCATCATGAGGAAAATTGTACTCCATTAGTGTGGGATAACATACAATATGGGGGTACTAGGAACACTTAACTAAACCTGTTTTTGAAATGATCTGCATGCACAAAAATGGTCATAACCATTATAGATATGCAGGAAAGCTAGAGAAACTATACCATTTTGAAAGAAGATCACCTGTCGCATCTAATGAAGGGTGACTTGCCTTCTTAACCCAAGCCTGGTGTGCACAAATGCTTCCACAATGTGGAGCTAAAGGAAAAAAATTGCATTTTATTACATTTCTGACCCTTCAAATTTACTGAAATCTGTGAAAACAATGGAATTCCCAACTGTATTCATTAGCTAGTAGTCTTAGGAGAAAAATGACATCTCATTGATATGAGGTGATAAACCTGAGGGGGTGCTAGAAATACAAAACAACACCTACTACAACCTCTGACTTTTCTAACATTTCCTCAAACATTAGTTGCATGTACAAAAATGTTTATAACAGCTACAGAAGTAAAGAAATATACACAAACCGTAGCATTTTGGAAAAAAGATAACCTGTCACATCAAATGAGGGGTTATTTGCCTTTCTAGCCCTAAGTTAGTTTCCAGAATGTGGTTCTACAGGGAAAAAAATTGTTTTTTTTTTACACATCAGTCACTTCAAAGATACTAACATTTTCAACACCATGGGATTTCCTAGGAGGACCTTCTGCCAGCCTAAGAAAAATGGTACCCCATTGCTGTGGGTTGGCATACCGTATTAGGTGCCAGAAGCATGGTTACCAGTGGAACAAGGATGGTGAAACAAACAGTGTATGTGTGATTTTATAGCTACCAGTTGAAACAAGCTAGGGGTCAGCCAGTGTACATGTAGACCTTTGACTGCCAGTGTAACTAAGTTGGGGGTGAGGGGTTAGGCAGAGTATGTAAGTATGTCTACTAGTGTGCAGGGAATAAGGATAGTGGGGACGGATGGGTCAGATAGTACAAGTGGGGGATCTGTGACTACCAGTGTGCACTGTATGTCCCCCTCATACACAGTTTGATTTCCAGCCTGAAACCAGTGCATACTGGTACTTTGAGTCTACAGGTAGGCAGTGGAAACAGGCTGGGGGGGTCAGTCTGGGGGAATGGGACTGCCATTTGTCTGTGGAACCAGGCAGAGGGTTAGGGTATGGGGGGGTTTGGAGGCATTTTGTGTGCATGCAATAGGGGTGTCCAGTGCAGTGCAAAACAATGCATTAGACCCCTGTTGCACACAAAAAGTTAATATTTTTTTAGTTATTTTTTATCCATACCTCATTGGGTGGGGTGGCAGTATCAGGACCACTCCTCATGACCCCGACAAAGTCTAAATAAAAATAATGGAAAAAATGTGTGCATGTGTAAAAGGAAGTCCAAAGTATTGCACAGCACTGTGTTGCACCCCCCCCCCCCGTGGCACCTGCTGTTTTTTTGTGTTTTAGTCCCAGTTCTTTTGTGTAGACATCATTGGGTGCATCAGAACCCCTACTGATGGCCCACAATGAGGTCTGAATAAAAAATAAAGGGGGGGAAATAATCATTTGTGTGCCACATGGGTGCCCAGTGTGTTGCAAAACAATGCATTGGATCTTACTGGCACACAGAGGGTTAATTTTCTGTTTTATTATTTTTTATTCACACCTTGTTGGGGGGCACTAAGACCACTCCTGATACCCTCCCCCCAGCAAGGGCTGAATAAAAAATAATTGTTTGTGTCATAGGAGGTCCAATGCATTGAAAAGTACTACATTGGACCCCACTGTGGTGCATGCAGGGTTTTTTTTATTATTTAGACCATGTTGTGGGGCATCTGCATCTCTCCTGATGTCACCCCAATGAGTTCTAAGTAAAATAATAATGAAAAAAATAATCCTGTGTCTGCACAGGGGTGCCCAACGCATTGCAAAGCAATACATTGGACTCCCATGTGGCACACAGAGGGTTCAATTTTTTTCTTTTATAATTTTTTTATTCACACTTTGTTGGAAGAGCATCAGGACCTCTCCTTAGGCCCCCCACAAGGGTTGAATAAAAAATAAATAAATGTGTGTGTGCCACAAGGGGGTCCAACGCATTGCAAAGCACTGTGGTGTACGCAGAGTTTCCAAATTTTTTTTTATTTAGACCCAGTTAGGGGGCATCAGGCCCCTCCTGATACCACTCCAATAAGGTGTAAATAAAGTAATAATTGAAAAAAAAAAAAAATTTTGTCTGCTATAGGGGTGTACAATTCATTGCAAAGCAATGCTTTGGACCACTGTGGCATATAGAGGGTTACTTTTTTTCCCATTACTTTGTATTTAGAGCTTGTTGGTGGGGTATTTGGACCACTCCTGATGCCCCCAACAAGCTCTGATTTAATTAAAAAAAAAGTTATGCACCACAGGAGGGGGGGTCTTCACTGGACCGCCCCCCCATGGCACACCCAAGGTTTCTTTTGTATTATTTTTTTTTTTTTTTATTATAGACCCCATTGGGGGGCATCAGGACCCCTCCTGATGCCCACCAATGAGGTCTTAGTAAAATAAAATGTCCCTAAAACAGATGACCCTGTGAGTGCCACAGGGGTCTCCAGAGCATTGCAAAACAATGCGCTGGATGTCCCCGCGGCACTCGTATGGTTAATTTTTTTTTTTTTTTAAAATGCTTTTTACTAGTGTCAGACCTTGTGATGTCCCACTAGTTATTGATATCCCAACGCGATCGCTCTGGGAGATCAATATGGGTAATGTAGGAGAGCAATAAACTCTCCTGCCTTCTCTCTTACCCTGATGTCACCGTTGACGTTAGGAGGCTTCCCCCGATCTCTCCCACTCCTACCCGGAAGCTCAGGTAGGAGAGAGGGGGAAGGAGAAGCTCTGAAGGAGAAGCTCTGCTTCTCCTTTGCACATATTGATCACTCCTGATGCCCCCACAAGACTGCCAGGCACTTTTTATTTATATGCAGCCACTGTATGCCAGTTATACTGGCTTATGCAGTGACAGCATTTAATTTGTATTTTGTACGAGCTTGGCACAGCAGGAACTGCTGGCCAGACTCATACAATGTACCCACCTGGCACTCTAGGAGTTAAAAAAATAAATAAATCTGCAAAATTTGTACCAGTAATAACTAATTTAATAAAACATAATGTATAAATTACATAAATATGTTTTACTTACTGTATTTGTCTTTTTTATTTATTTTTATTATGAATCTCTTCATACTGTCTGGGGGAAAATGCAGTAGCTATCAAAAAGTATAGGAATATGACAGTGTGTAAGCAACAGGTTGCCTCAATACAGGAGTATATATATTTATACAGTAGCTGTTTAATGCCCAGAGAGTCATGCCAGTGTAGAATTAACTATTTTCCAAAGACTCACTCCAAGGGGCTGGGAAGGTCATAGGGAGCAAGTTAGTGAAGTCTAGATCAGGGGTGTCAGAAAACATTCCTCAAGCACTGCAAACAGAGCAGGATTACAGGAAATCCCTGATTAAGCACAGGGAAGTTAATCATTATCTCATTCATTTTAACTAAACCAGCCTTACAAATACAGGGAAATCTTTAATTTGTGGCCTGTTTTGTCTCTTGTGGACTGAACTCCGACATGCCAGTTTTTGACTGATGTTTTTAATATAGCTCAGAAAGACTGGATTTAGAGAAATCAAGAGAACAAGTTCTTGTAATCAGAGCAGTTCAGAGGAAAAAAAGTGTTACTTTTTATACATATATATATATATATAAAGTGTCACTCAGAGGTCTTGGCCGCTGCCCCGGATCTGGGAGCACAGACAGGCAGTGAGCTGTCCGGAGCTACCCACTCCGGATTTGTGCGTTCGGCCAGTCTCTACTGCCCATTACTGCATTGTTCCAGCAGTCTCTACTGTGCATGTGTAGTTACACACACAGGGAGCTTCGCAGGCTAGCACTTTATATATACTTAGCTGAGCTAAAGTAGATGAGACAGCACTCAGGAAAATCTTCAGAAAAAACGTTATAAATTTAATCAAGCATTGCTCCAACCAATGGAGCAATGCTTGATTAAATTTCTAATGGTTTTATTTGAAGATTTCTTGAGTGCTGTCTCATCTACTTTAGCTCAGCTAAGTATACTTGATATATGATAATAAGGGACGTGCACCATATATATTGTTTATTTGATTTATGTGAGTGCCACTGCCAATTCCTGTTGTTTATATATATATATATATATATATATACTAGTTGAAGAGCCCATTACACGGGCCACAGTGCCTCTGGCAGCCAGTCGCGAGCAGTAGAGACTGCACTCGCCACGGCTGATACAGAGCTGGATGCTCCTTCAGAGCGCCCAGCTCTGTATCAGCCGTGGCGCGGGCAGTCTCTACTGCGCATGACTGCCGCAGGCGCCGCAGTGTCTACTGCGCATGTCGGGCGTTACACACAACTTAGCGAATTATTATATAGGATATATAAATACATGAACACATCTGTATATATGCAAATTACACTCCATTTCTGGGGCAGGACCAGTGAAATTTAATAAAATGCTAGTAATTGTTTACTTTTTCTTAATTTCTAATATTTTTAATATATATTAAATATTTAATATTTTTAATATAAATTATTTAATATTATTTTTAATAATTAGACATTTAAATTCCATCTGATATGTTTTGTCTGATTTGCATGTATATCTATATACAAAGTAATATGATGTAATCACTTAGGTTTACTTTCTTAGGCTTGCAAATCCAACGTTCACAAAAAAAAGAGAACAGTGACATCTGCTGAACATTAAAAATATGACATACATTAGTGTAAGTTCTAATGCTATGCAATCTGGCCCTTAAACAATATGTCTTGCAAATATTTATTGTCCCTTTAAGAAAACTGTTCTTAACCGTTTCTTTCAAAAAAAGCATTTTTTAATAGCCCCTCTTTCATAATATTAAATCATACAAGCTTATCTCCTAATTGTCTTTATAAAAAATGCATACATTTAATAAAGTCCAAACTATATTTATTCATTTGTGTAATGCACACACGCACATGTACACACATGCATGCACACACACTAAAAAAAAGTAGCACAATTCTAGAACAAGCCAAAAGCACCAAAGGGAACAAATGAAAACTCCTCAATTTATGATTGATGTAAATGGGGTTTTTAACAGGGGTGTGCAAAAGTTCACATCGTGTTCCAGTGAAAACTACAATGTTGTCCTCTTTTTCATGGGAAAATCAACTTTAAAAACAGCAAATAAAATCTCATATTTCGCCCAATGAAAACAATTATTTTCAATTTTTTAAGGGCTAGAACGTTTCCTCCCATTGTTGAATGTGTTTTTCGCCTTTTTACTATAAAAACGTGACCTTTTCCAAGAAATGAAACACAATAGAAGCAGCTACAGAGCGATATAGATGTGCTGTGCTGTTCTGCTGTGATCTTGAAACAAAATTGAGGCAGGAGAGGCTGATAGTGACTGCTATCATTATGAGTAGGTTTACAAATAATAATAGGAGGAGCCTGAAGGACCCTTATGTGTCCACTGAGTCTGAGGAGGAGGAAGGGACCGCTACAGAACCAATGCTGTCCAGTCCCCTAAATAACCCCTAGGGATCTTGGGAAAAATAAATATCAAGGGAAGAAGAAGAGAGTAGTAGTAGATCAGGACAGGTCAACTGTCTGTGCCTGCTGCCAGACATGCTGCCCCTGCTGCCATCATTGCTGAGCCTGCAGTCAGAGGGGACCCTTTACACCACTCAGGAATGAAGACAACAGGATGCTTCTTAGTTCAAAATAACTAAATCAATTTATTATGAAAACCAGGGACAATATATACAGAAACTGTATGGAGTACAACAATAGCTCACATATAATACACAATAGAAGGGTATACACAATATACAATGGGGCCGGTGGTGGAGGGGCACATGAAACAATGGGCACAATGTTTGGTATAAACAGAAGGGCAAAGGGAACAGTGTACACTTAGGGGACTTAACATAATTCAATTTTGGCGCTCCAATTCCTAGCCAATAGGAATTGGAGCAACAAGAGAAACAACCAATCAGGACCTGGGTCATTGTTAGCCATAGGTGATTTAATTACCTGGGTCTGATGTATAACACAAATATGTCACTCCAGCTCCCCAACCAATGGGAACTGGAGTCATAACTAGATGGAACAGCGGCGACCAATAGGAAGAGGGCCTACCTGCCCAGTAACATAATGCACTGAAACCTTTGACACTATGTTCTGGGCAGGGAGACACCTACTGGTCAAATAAGGTACTGCTCATTGACATTCCCTCAAACCTAATGACACTGGTTTCCCTCAGGGAGGGTAGGTGATCAGGGAAGCTCCTACCTGTCCTATACAATTGTACCTAGTTCAACACACAGATACACTCCCCAAGTAGGGGTGGGAAAAAAGTGTGAAAAATTTCCCAAATGACTTTTTGTGAAAGCTTGCAGATTTTTCTCTTTTTCTGCTAAAGATTTCGCCTTTCCGCCTATGCAAAAATGTCCTCCGTTTCGCCTATTTTAGCACATTTTTCACCTATATTTCCTATAGATACTACATTTTCCACTGTAATATTACTTCTTCTTAGGGCTGTAGTTTAGAAATAAGTGTCTGAAAGTCAAAGTTGTGAGTCTTTCAACAACATACGCCTTGAAAAATGTGTTAGTATGCAGAATGCATGCTTAAGTGACACTGACAAATAATAAAAAAAATAAAGTACAACCTACAATATGGCAGCTGTGTATTGTAGTGGTGGTGGTGGGGGACTTGCTGGTATAGTGTGATTTGTGTATATATATATATATATATAGTTTTTACCAGTGTCATGTTTGTGTCAAATCGCTATCCTCCTTCTTAGGTTATTAACACACATTACTTATCGGTCATTGCAGTGGTCCCAAGTTAGGTAGATGGTGGAAACCCTTCTTCACATCCCTTCTCCACCTCCTCATCTGTGCTGCTGTTAATATATTTGTTTCACAGTACCCATGATTCCTTGCCTGCTCTGCTATCCGGTGGTGGGTTCTGGAAGCATCATCTGGTCTGCCACTATCTGTGGGCGCACACGTCTCTGATGCCGCACTCACTATTTTGTAGTTTCCTGTATGAGCGGCCTAGATTGCTCCACCCCCAGCGGCAGCCTTATAACCTTCCCGCAAACTGGACTTGGTCACCTTTCGTGGTGTTTCTGTGCGCATTCCAGTGTTGCTCATTTTGACCTTTTCTTGGCATTCAGTATCTCCTGGTTCTCGATCCTTGGCTTGTCTGACTCTCTGATCCGGTGTATGACCTTGGCTCCGTCTGACTCTCTGATCCAGTGTATGACCATAGCTCTGTCTGACTAACTGATCCATGCATGAATCTGGCTTGTCCGACTACTGCTCTGTGCTGACCCCGGCTGTGGCTGACTACCCGATCCGGTTCCTGACTGTGGCTTGTCTGACCTACGCTCAGTGCTATTCTCGCTCCTGTCTGATTACCACTGTTCCCAGGTATAGCTGTAGGCACACTTTACCTATTCAGTGCATCTGTTACTTTGCTGGTAGCGTTGTTAGTTGCCTCCACATTGTGTGATCCCTTTGCCTCCGGGCACTACCCAGCTGGTACAACTCTCCTTGCTGGTAGCGTTGTTTCTTGACTCTGCACTGTGTGATCCTATTGTCCCAGGGCTTGCAGTGTTACCGATATCACTATACCAGTAGCCTCCTGGTACACTACCTTTGTGCGCTCCCTGTTGTCTCTGCCTGTCTCTCTCTGGGTTTGCACTGTGCTACTGCAATTATGTATTTGTCAGCCTCCTAGTGCACCTCCAATGTGTGGCCTTCATTTGGTACCTTGCTGTACGTTACTGTGCACTATCCTCGGACATCTCTCTCAGGAGGTTGTCTGGGTACTCTCCATTACTATTCCTGGTGTTCCAAGTGAGAACCAATTCTGGTTCGGTACCCATGTTATCTATTATCCGATTGCAGTTCAGTGTTAACTTGAGTAGTGGACTACACTGTCCTTACACCTGTCTCCCCAAGGGTGAGGAAGTGTACGCTCTTATTATCATTCATATTATTTCTATTGCTACTATTATTTTCTTCACTAAACTGGTTAAACTTACTTCTACTGTGTTGTGTGATTATTTGCCTGAGTTACCGTGACAATTTGTCCTGGCTTTGTCCGTCATACTCTTCTGCAGCAGGAGCCATAGGTGTTATTTGGACTGAACTAACTGTTGGCACTGGCAGTAGCACACTCTCTGAAACGTAAATAACTTCACAGCTTCTTTTTTCTGCCCTAGAGCCCTGGGAATGTTTTAGACTGATTCTGCTGCTGCTAGTTATGGCACTTTTGGCCTGATGATAGTGTGTCTCCCAGTCAGACCTGTAGTTGTGCTTCAGGTGGGATCTCATAGAGGAGGTGCCTAGGTGTGAGCCTGCTTTCCCCCTGCTCACGTGCTTTTTGCACAGACAACAGACAGCAACATGCTTACCTTGAGGATCCTGAGTGAAGTACCTCCATACTGTGGACTTCGTGGAATGAGGGCTTCCTGAGGTGATGCTGCTGCTGCTACTACTGGGTCTAGATGTTGATGCAAATCTACTGCCACTACTACTAGGTGTCAAAGGTGCAGAACATACAGCAGCAGAGACATTTGTCATATCTAACATTGTGGATGTTAATAACCTGTGTTGCTGTTGCTGGGTACTCAAAACAGGTGTGTGTGGCTGAGTGGGACTTGGATTTTGAAGAGGCGATGATGCTGATGATGACTGATAGGGTGACTGTGTGCTTTTTACATCTGTGTTTGTCCAGGGTCAGACATTCCAATGGCTTTCTCAAACAGTTTATAGACAGGCACAGTGCTCCTTAAAAGTGGTGGAAGATTCAGCTTTTCACTTTCTGCTAACCTTATTGCTCTGTCATCATCCTCACTCTCAACTTCATCTGTATCTGAACAAGAGAAGGATGCTGAAGGGATATATTCTAGATCTGCATCATCATCAGTCATCATTAGGTCATCCTCAGCAACATCAGCATCACCTGACAATTCTTGCCCACTACCCTTATATTCCTCTATGCTTTTGGAGGTCTCAAATAATTTATTTTTACTTTTACTGTAACAAAGTTCCCTACTACTTTGAGGATTGGTGTTTTGGTGCTTGTTTTTCTCACTGTCTGATGCAGCAGGCAGTTCAGCTGCTACACCTTCCTCTATTATGCTATTGCCAGCATCATCAACCGTTGAATGTGACTTGTTGTCATCTTCAGTGTTCTTCTTATATGGTTGTTTATTTCTACTGGCACAGGTGGTGCTGGAACTAGTTTTGCTGGGACCTTGACAAATTGCATCCTCCCTTGGAGTAGAGGCATCATCACTAGTGATGAGCGAGCGTGCTCGGCCGATGCTCGGATCGGCTCGAGCATCGCTCTGCTCGGCACATGGCGGTACTCGTCGAGTACCGCCATGTGCTCTCCCGCCATGTTCGGGTGGCGGGGATCTGTGCCGGAAGAGGCACAGATCCAAAGACGCTCCGCTGGACCACCAGGGACTGGAGGTACGGGGGCATTGCGGAGATGAAGGGGGCATTGCGGAGATGAAGGGGGACATTGTGGAAGAGGGGCATAGACTCTATGCCCCTCTTCCACAATGTCCCCCTTCATCTCCGCTATGCCCGTCTTCCACAATGTGCCCCTTCATCTCCGCTATGCCCCTCTTCCACAATGTGCCCCTTCATCTCCGCTATGCCCCTCTTCCACAATGTCCCCCTTCATCTCCTCTATGGCATAGAGGAGATGAAGGGGGACATTGTGGAAGAGGGGCATAGCGGAGATGAAGGGGCACATTGTGGAAGAGGGGCATAGCGGAGATGAAGGGGCACATTGTGGAAGAGGGGCATAGCGGAGCTGAAGGGGGACATTGCGGAGCTGAAGGGGGCATTCGGAGATGAAGGGGGCATAGCGGAGATGAAGGGGGCATTGACCAGGCACCCTCCCCTCATCAGAGCAGGGGGTGCCTGGTGTCGCCCCATTCATTTCAATGGGGCTCGGGTGCTCGGCCGAGCACTCGAGCCTCAGGGGGTGCTCGGTCAGAGCACCCGAGCACCCGAGCATCGGGGTGCTCGCTCAACACTAATCATCACCATTGATTGCACATGCTGCAGCAACCATTGCTGCAGTCAGTTTTTGAACTACTACTTTACTCTCATGTCCCTGTACTGCTCTACCCTTTCCCCTTCCTCTTGTGCTTTTGCTAGACATTACTCAACTACACAATGTTCTTTTACTGTACGGTACACAACACAACTGATGGAGCTGTATGATACCTTGCCTAAGCCCAGTCAGCTGTCTGTCACTGTCACCTAATATATTTAGTTATTTATTGTTTTTTATTTTATTTTATTTTTCAAGTTGTCCATCCTGTTGTCTTATCACAGTCTTTCCAAAAAAATTATAACTGAAAAACAAAATCAAACTTCCCCACCTAGCAGAAAGAAAATAACAGCAAGATCAGCAAACAAATAGGTCCCTAGCTGCCCCTGTCTTGCCAGTCAGTCAAATGGAATTTTGGAGTATTTGGGGGTCAACCTCCCTCCTCCCTTCTTCTCCCCAGAGGGCCCCTCTGACTCTCCTAATACACACTTACACAGAACAAATGTCCTACTAAAAGATTCCCTAAACTAAACTTCAATGCCCCTCTCTGTCTTCTCTAGCTCAAACAAGGTGCTGGTCTCTCCTCTCACAAACACAGAATGGCATTCTATAAGAGCCTGACAGCCTTTTATATGGCTGTAGTAAACTTTCGTGTGGTGGAGAAAACATTTTCTTCCCATTAATTTCAATGGGCGAAAAAGGAGGAAAAAATCTGAAAAACTGCACTATTCGCAGGAAATTATTTGGCAAGCAGAAAGTGTCATTATTCTCCGATTTCAGTTTGAGGTGAAAATTTTCACCCATCCGTTATCATTACTATTAAACTGTCAACAAGTTGTCATGTGTCCTTAGCGGGTGTGGACAGGGGGCATAGTGACAGCAGCAGTACTTGGTTTCTGGTGTCCTGGTGTTTGGCTACAGTTGTACCAGATGTTATTTATCACACACAATGTGCACATTGCAGTTGCTGATGAAGTTCCTGCTCTCAAGGGATCAATTTCAGTGTTAGGAGTGAAGGAGGGGGTAATCAATATACTCATATTACTAGTGACTATGAAGAGGAAGACTCTGTGGCTGAACTTGATATGGTTGGTGTTAGTAGTAGTAATAACAGTAATGGTGAAGTAGCCCGTGGGATTAGTGTTAGAGGAGTGGTAGCGTAAGCATTTGAGAGTGTCCAGTCTAGTGGTAAAGGGAGCCCACACCATTGCTCTGACGCCAATGGCTGTGAGGGAACTGGATCAGAGACTGCCCACATATAAAGGCTGTCTTTGTTCAAATTCCCTTAGTGCGGCATGTGTATTGGCCTGAGAGGAAGAATAGGGGAACCTGTGGCATTGTCTCCTCTGCCGCTGCCTCTGCAATCGCATACTTCAGCGAAGTCCGAAATTATTATATATTTGGACATATTATCCTATATAATAATTCGCTAAGTTGTGTGTAACGCCGGACATGCGCAGAAGACACTGCTGCGCGTGCGGCAGTCATGCACAGTACAGACTGCCCGCGCCGCGGCTGATACAGAGCTGGGCGCTCAGAAGGAGCGTCCAGCTCTGTATCAGCAGTGACGTGGGCAGTCTCTACTGCGCGTGACTGTCCTGCGACCGGCTGCCAGAGGCACTGTGGCCCGTGTAACGGGCTGTTCAACTAGTATATTATATTAAGCTTTAATACTATAATGGCTTATTTCGACTACAAATAATGGCGGCACTGATACAATTTGCAATACATTGCGTACCCCTCTGCCACTCAATGGGTTAAACAATGTAATAGTTTCTGCATTTTATTAATACTTTTCTACTAATTTTTGACACATTTTTTAGTTTGGATGTATTGATATGGGGCTTAGGGTGTCGGCTATTTGAAGATCCGATAAGGGACTCAAGTCACAAAAAACTGGGACTTAACTTTCCTGCGATAACTTGAGTCCCTTATCAGATCTTCATGGCTAACGCAGAAATCTGAATTCCAAATTTCGGTGTTTTCATCATTTGCTATGGGTGAAAACACCTCTTAATTTTATCACACGACGGCTCTTTTTTGTGCCGCTATTTTTTCACAGCACAGGCATTTGAATAACTTACTGTGCTTGAAAAAATGTCGTCAGCAGAAAAAACAGCTGTCGCTGATGCTCTGCTGACTGAGTTACTAAGGCTCAATATGATAAAGATCAAATAACCCATATAAACTATGTTAAAATTATATGACCTTGATAGGAACATAAGTAAAATGTGGTACAAGAGTCACATAATAAAGTAAATAAAATAAATTTGCCCACAATTGCATAACCCACCAGTCAGCCTAAAAAAAATCTCAGTCACAAAAACTCTCAGTATCACATTCACTGTGTAAGATAGTTACCAAGTCACTGAAGAAGACAAATATATATGCTCATCACATTCAACCCTTTACATATCTGAATCCTGTGTATCCTTATTTGCTAAAAGGGAGTAGAAAACTTTTTTGAAAATTTCTATAGAAGACTGACATCACATCTGTCAGTGGTAAATTCCATATTTTTACTGTCCTCACATTAAGAACCCTTCCATTGCAAGGGGTGAAGTTTCCTTCCTCAGCTCTAAATGGATGTCCTCTTGAAATCTATCAAGCCATGCTGATAAAAAAGTCCCCAAAAGAGTTCTTTTTATTTACCCTGCATATATCTGTAAATAATCATATCACCTTGTGGAAAACTCTTTTTCCAGAGTTAACAAACTCACATTATAGTCTTTCCTCATTTTATTGCCTGTAACAAATATATTTTAAGGTCCACATAGGTGGAGAATAATGATCACTTGAGCATTGTGCTCTGTTACCAAACACACTATTTAGTGCCACCAAGGGCAATGGTGCACATACAATTCTGAGGGGTACAACTAACAAACATAAATATTTTATCTCTCTATTTTTCTCTCTCTCTCTTTCTCACGTATATGCACACACTTTCACCTCATTCTGTCTAGTATCCAAGGTGTTAGCATGTAAAAAAAGCTTTATTCAATGAGTGATGAGAAGGAGCATCCTATGACAACAATCACAGGTTCAGAACTTCACAGCTGGGACTGGGCAGGGTTTTGCTTCTCAGAGCTCCAGAGACTGAGAGCTCCACTCATCACCATAGCTGGTGTGATTTATTTCAGGTGGCTCTAGTGAAGTGGAACGCTGCATGTAAATGTTTTTCAAACAGTGAGTCATAAATGAAATGCATTATTATTGAAATGACACCATCTATTGAGAGTTTTTTGATTCAAGCAAATCATGTCAACCTTTGATATAGACAATATTTTAAACTCGCCTTTTTGTATGTCACCCATTAGATGGTGATATTGCAATAGAATATTCACTTTGAGGAACTTCAACATTCTAAATGAGCCATTACAAATGAAAGAGGCCTTTAAACAGGACTTGAGTAGGAGCTGGACGGAAGAGTGGAAGCAATTCTGTAAGGAAGCGCTTAAAATGAAAGACTTCAATGGGAACACTATAATCCTCTTAAAGGGATAGTAATGTCTTAATTATATGAAAAGTAATATTGTAGAGTATAAAATAAGAAGTCCATCTATGCAATTCCTATCTCTCAAACCTTTATGGGAGGAGTTCCTGGTCTGGGGCATAGTTGGATTTCTTATTTTATGGTCTACAATATTACTTTTTATATAATTAAGATGTTACTATTCTTTTAAAGTTCCATCTTCACAATTTAACACCAGATTCTGCAGGGTGAGCAGAACTAGCATGTACTCTGATGACAAAACAAAGATTACCAATATGAAAAGGTGCTCCTGGCCCATTCTGATTTTTGTTTTAACCCCTCATACAACACTAACAATTCTGAAATATGTCCTATTCTTTATTTCTCCTTCACTTCTCTCATCCACACTCAACTGTACACACCAGCCACTCACCTTTTCTCCACTTCTGCACTCCCCTACCCTACACTACTATCTTGTCTCCTGTCGTTCTCTCTTCTTCTGTTACTGTTAGCAAGAGATATCTTTCTAATATCTGCCCACTCTCCTTTCACAAACCCTCTACCTAACGTCTATATAGGAGAAATCAAAACCTGATCACCATTCCCTGTCTTCAGCAACAATGTCTTCCTTTTCCCTGTGCTCTTTGGAATGCTCACTCCCTTGTTAACTAACATAATGCTGTGCATGCTCTCTTTTTCTCCCACTTCCTAAAATTAGGATGTCTCAATCCAGGTTTGCTTTAGAAATAGCAAACTCCTATGGTAGTCTCTCCTTCTCTCATACTCCATGCAAGCCAGTTCATGAAGGAGGTATAGGACCGCTACTCTCTAAACACTGCAGTTACACACCATTTTCTGCCCCCACCTCTCTGCTTCTCTTCTTTCTGAAATGCATGCTGTTTGTATTTTCACTCCTGTCTCTCTACAATTTATGGTTATCTGTTTCTCACCTACCTCCACATGTAAAAATTTTCTTTCTGACTTTAAATCACGGTTCTCCTTTTGCTGTCATCAGACATACCTTCCCTTCTTTTAGGGGACCTGAACAGCAAGGATGATCAATTGGTCTCCTGGGTAGCCTGCTTTCTTTTTCTACCATGTTCTTTTGGACTAGAGCAGTAGACAGCTGCTAGTACTCACAAGGATGGTCACTTCTTAGAACTTAGATGCTCTGCACTTTCTGATTTTAATATTTCCCATTTTCTACTATGAAATCACCATCTTGTAACATTCAGTACTGCAAATACTTCTTCTGCAATCCCCAATTCCTCTCCCCACTTCATATGTAACCTCAAATCACTCAATTTCACTTCTCTCCACTCCTCTTTGGCTACTGGGGTTTCATCCATTCCCACTAATCCTGACACAACAGTCTTGTCAAAACCTACAACTCAGTATTACCTTCCTCTTTGAACTTCTTTGATCATCTCTCTCTATATCTGATGCACATGTAAAGCTAATCCATGGCTGTGGCTTAATAAAAACACCAGCTTCATCTGCTCCTGTACAATTCAGCTGAATGACTCTGGAGAAAGTCGGGCTCTCTGTTAAATTCCCTCCTATTCTCCTTTTTTCCCCTTCTTCCATGGTGGACTCTTTTTAAATAGTCACAGAGGAGGAATTAACCTGCTATCCTCCTCGCCCTCCACTACATGAGCACTTCCCTCTCACATCATCCAGTCTTTCTCTCGTGGTAATCCCTATACTACTGCAGATTTGTAACTCATCCTGCTACTTTTCCTGATGACTGCAAACATGCTATAGTAACACCCATCTTCAAGAACAATTCTACTGACAGCAACTCACCCTTCAGCTGTCAACCACTTTCTCTCCTGACTTTTGCCTCTAAGGTCTTGGAATGCCTAGCCTACTCCTGCCTGAATAACTTTCATAACATGCTCAACCTGGTTGACCCATTACAATATGGCTTTTGCACTGCTCACTCCACAAACACTCTCACAAGAGTCAGTGATCTCCATATTTGTAAATCTCAGATTGCCATATCTCAAGGTTACTATTCAATACTTACCCTGCTTGATCTCTCAGCTGAATTTGACACTGTTGATAATGCTCTCCTCCAAATTCTTCACCCCTTGGGCATCTGCAACTTAGCACTGGATTGGCTGTATTATTATCTAACTCACTGATCCTTCAGTGTTTCGACTGCCACCTCTTTATTCTCCTCCTCCTATCCACCTCTCTGCTGGTGTTACTCAAGTTCTGTTCTAGGACCGCTTCTGTTCTTTCTTTACACAATAATACTTGATGATCTTATTAACTAATTCAAACTCAAATATCACCTCTATGCAAATGACACCCAACTTTATTTACCTGCACATCAACTAACTTCTGATATTCTATCTGATTCCCTCTCTGCTGTCTCAGACTGGATGGCTCATAGGCACCTCAAGCTCAACATGTCTAAAATGGAACAATCCTCATCCCACCTAGGCCTGGCCCAGTAGTACCCTTCCAGGTGACAGAAAAAGATACTACCATGAATGCAGTATCGAAGGTATAGTGCCTAGGAGTAAGAATTAACATTGCTCTCTGTCTCCCCATATTAACTCCATTACTAAATCCTGAGACGTTCTCTAGTTTAACATAGCAAAAATCTATCCCTTTCTCTGTTCCTCCTCAGCTGAAATTCTTACAAAAGCACTCATCCTATCCCACATGGATTACTGTAACCTTCTTCACTCTAGTCTTCCTGCCACCCAGCTTCATATACCTCAATCCATACAGAATGCTGCAGGACGATTTGCACCTAGGTTTCTCTGCCCTACTCCTCCTCCAATCTCTCCAATAGCTGCCTATCAGACTCCAGGGGGGTTATGCACTAAGGTGTAATAAAGAGAGTACTTCTCCAGTGATATATCTTCTCCCATTCCTATGTTAATCTGTAGAGCCTATACACTAAGATCTGTCCCATTTGAAAAATCTTGGGCTACATAGAATAACATAGGAACTGGAGAAGTAATATTTCCAGAGACGTTATCTCTGCTTTATCACCTCTTTATCATCCCCCAGATATTTTACAAATTTTGCTTCTCTTATTCAAGACTCTTCTCTTCTACATGGCTTCCTACATTTGCCCTTCGATCTCCAGCTATATCTTATCCTGCCACCTACAATCAGCCAGTTAAATTCTTTCCTCATCTCTTTTTGTGTCTACATCTCCCTCTCATGTATCAGTCTGTTCCACTGCAAATCTCTCTCGCTGTCTTAAAGTCTCATTTAAAATTACACCTCCTAAAGAAGAATCTTCAGCAAGCTAGAAGGCACTGACTAGAAGGTTCTTAAAATTTACTTACTTTATTTATACGTCACCTATCCTGACCAGAACTCTAGCACTGTTTTCTGCACTTGACCCTTATGTACTCTGTATTTCTCCTTTTACCACTTAGCTTTTGAGCAGGAGCCCCACTTCTAATGCTTTACTTTGCAAAGTACTTTTAACACTGTATTATATAAACCCTTAAATTGTAAAGTTCTATATAAAGAAACATATTCGTACATTTGTATTCCAGCCTCAAATGTATCATATCTGGAGTTTTGAATTCATACTGCAATATATAAAAAGAACCATACAGGTGATAGATGTCTACTGTATGTAATACATGGGTATTGGTTACCTGTGGTATACCTATGTGTCATATCTACTGTAGGCATTATTATTTTTCAGTTGTATGGGTCTGTGGTATCACCATTGTAGCTTCATTTCAATTATAAGCTCCACTGTATCACTAGTGTAGCTCCACTTCAACTGTGAACTCTCTGGTATAACTAGTGTAGCTGCATTTCAATGTTAAGCTCTGAGGTATCTTGAAAACAGGTTGAATATTAAAAACAGTTAATAATCAGATATCCATATTACCACAGTAGGTGATAAGTGATATAATGCCATCTGCAAACTGCACTGCTCAAAATGTACAACTTTAACACAATATGTGAAAGAACAAAACAAAAACAGGGGCACATATGGTGAAGTATTAGTATATATTCAATAAAGAATAAGAATACACTCACATTTGGGTACTGTCAGAGCTCTGGTATCAGGGTCCTCTGACTCATAGGCATACAGAGAAATTGTCCCTTCTCCATTAGGGTTACTCTCTCCTCCCGTTTCTCCGTAAATATTTTTCAGTCTTCCAAATTAGAAACAACGACAAACACCAGGTGGACTCCCGTTTGAAATTTATTTAAAATACTGATAAAATAACTGGCTATAACGCTGATGCATTTCGCGGTTAGATACCGCTTTCTCAAAGCTAAACCAGCCAACACAAACAAAACATGTATTATTATTTGTGTTGGCTGGTTTAGCTTTGAGAAAGCGGTGTCTAACAGCGAAACGCATCAGCGTTATAGCCAGTTATTTTATCAGTATTTTAAATAAATTTCAAACGGGAGTCCACCTGGTGTTTGTCGTTGTTTCCAATTTGGAAGACTGAAAAATATTTACGGAGAAACAGGATGAGAGAGTAACCCTAACTGAGAAGGGACAATTTCTCCGTATGCCTATGAGTCAGAGGACCCTGATACCAGAGCTCTGACAGTACCCAAATGTGAGTGTATTCTTATTTTTATTGAATATATACTAATACTTACTTCACCATATGCGCCCCTGTTTTTGTTTTGTTCTTTCACGTATACTGTGCCGCTGAGGGGGAGCGTCAGGGGAGCTGAGGGGGAGCAGTCAGTGCCGATGTATGTCGTAACTGACACTACATATTTGTGAGTGCGCACATTAAGGGTGCGGTGGTGGTGACTTACCAAGAATCATCTTAGTTTGATACACACAAGGGGCGCCCCTTGTTTTGTTTCTCCCCTTCCTTTTCTCTATTTACAGTACAACTTTAACACAAGTTTCTCTTATGAATTGGTGATATGGCTACAAGGAAGATTCATCATAAACTGAAGTACAGTCAAATGCAATTGAATATAGAGGAATATATATTGCACATAATTTATTTTGGCAGACTTGGCCATATAAGGTCCCCTGCCTACAGTGTGCCTAAAAAATTTTTTTAAAAAGTGAGGCTGGTGTACTAAGAAACATTGTACAATTCTGATGCAAGCCAAATGGAACATGGGGAATAAAGAACCAATTCAAAGTTTCCTATTGATTCAAATGGGTCTTTTAATCCCTCGATTGGGATCAATTGAAATCAATGTGTTGGAGACGTCTCTGGTATTCAAGGGTTAAAACCCTATTTAAATCAATAGGAATGTTAATGTGTTCCCTTTGGTGCAGTTGGTTTGCCTAGAATTGTCCCATGTTTAGTATATGTAGACATTAGAATAAGTTGAGTCATATTCAGGGTGCTAAATAGGTACAATCCTCTGGAAAACTGACTGCACCTTAGGGAACGAATGCAAACTCCCATTGATTTAAATGGTGCATTTAACTCCTTGCATACTAGAAAGGAATCTAAATAATTGTTTTAAGCATCACTCTCAAGCATTCAGGGGGGTACAAACTCATTTAAATCAATATGTATTTGGTTCCTGTGGTGCGGTGTAACGGTTTTCTGACACTCAGACCAGGGTGTAAAGTAAAAACACAGTTTATTGAATTAAAAAGTAATACAATGCCCCTAGGGGCCAGTACAGGAATAGCAGAAATAGCAAACACGAACAGAGTGAATGCAGTACAGCAAATAATACTGGACAATGGATAGATAGTAAATGACCCCAAAGGGTTAACAAGTGCAAGAGGAGAACTCAGTCCTAGTTTGGCCAACGCCCAGGATATATAGCAGTCTTTGGGTAATAGTTCTTGAATCACAAAGCTGGAACTCATTAGCAGTCTCTGGAACACAGTTCTAGAATCACAAAGCTGAAGCAAGGTGTCTGTACTAGATTTACTCTCAAATGGAAACAGAAGGCACAAGTGCCAGAGCTGAGTAAATACCACCACCGTGGGATATGAAGAAGTGCTATTGCCAAACTGTAGTACAAGAACCTGAGCCTCCCTTAACTGAAAATGGAAGTTAACTCTGCATGTACCCAATGGAAAGTGCCCTGACACCTCTTGGATGTCAAATAGTGGTATCGAATGCACAAGCACTGAGAGCCAAGCACTGGATAGTGCAGATGGATAGCCAGGACACCCCTCCGGTGCCGTACGGAACCTTCCCAGCAAGAGGCGAACGGATAGCAATGCCCACAGGCGCGGTCACGGTGCACACCGAACACCGGACCGGCAATGCTCTGCTGAAGGTAATGAGGCATTTCAGAGGTACAGCAGGAGTGGCTCTTAATGATAAGTTTAGGCTTGGCAAGAACTAAGGCACAAGACTGAGACTACGAAGTACTGCAGGAGTTAACTGGTTCTGTACCGGAACACAGCAAAGTACTAAGAATGGCAAAGCAACCTTAATCTCAGCTAGAGTAGTGAGAGTAATAGCGAGACACCAAGTGATCAGAATGTCGCGGACGCGACCGGGCCGTGTAGGTACACCGGAACAGCAGACTGGAACAGGCGATAACCGGAACTGGAGCACAGCAGGAACAGCAGCCGAAGAACAGGATCAATCACGGAGCAAGGTCATCTACCGGAGCCAGGTCGTACACGGAGCAGGATCATCAGCCAGAATCGGATCAATCACGGAGCAGGGTCGTCAGCCAGAGCCGGGTCATACACGGAGCAGGATCATCAGCCAGAACCGGATCAATCACGGAGCAGGGTCATCAGCCAGAACCGGGTCATACACGGAGCAGGATCCTCACCCAGAACCAGATCAATCACGGAGCAGGGTCGTCAGCCAGAGCCGGGTCATACACGGAGCAGGATCAACAGAAGAGTCAGACAAGCCGGGTCGGTACACTGGAGAACTGGAACACAGCAACAAGGCGCAGATACTGGAACACCACGAAAGGGCAAGGCACAAGTGCCCAAGCCCCAGAGTATAAAGGCACATCCTGGGCGGGCCAATCAGCTTCCTCCAATGCACAGATAGCACAACCCTGATTGACAGTGTAGCACGGGAACCGTGATATGCGGTTAGTATGCAGTATGAAATGCCAACATAGAACCTATTGACAGATAACTACTACCAAGTGTGCCAATGGGTAAAACAGTGAGACTGATATACTAAAATGAATTGCAGCAAACTAATTGCACTTTAGGGAACAAACAGCAGTAGCAATAGAAAACAAAATGCTGCATAAAAAGGGTATTTATGCAATAGGGGCAAAGCATTATTTTGTCAATGTAAAATCATTGGTAAAATCTCACCTGCAATATGCAGTGCAGTTTTTGGTACCTGTTTTTAAAAAGGATATTATAGAAATGGAGAGAGTGAAGAGAAGAGCAACTACATGAATTATAGGGCTAGAGGAATTGAAGCATGAGGAACAGCTAACAAAAGTTGGTTACAATGTCATCTTGTTACAATGTACGACTACATACAAGTTCAATATAAGGATCTCTCAAATGAAGGTTCATTGCAAGGTCTGATCAAATAACTAAGGGCCATTGCTTAAGATTAGTGGAAAGGAGATTTCAACTTCCACAGAAAAAGAATTGAGATGGCAATGCATCACTTTCACCTTCCACCACATAGCACATGTATTCACAAAACCAAATTAACTCGGAACCACAGAATAAAAACAGAAGACACAAATTGAGGTGGCAAATAAAGAGATCACAGCTTTATTAATATTGAGTTTGACCTACTTACCCTTGGATGCCCCTCTTGCCTCTAATGCAGGACCCCCAAGCCGCAGCCAGCCTGAACTCTGAGCCAGGGTACCTAGTTATGTCTTCCATGGCAGCATGAACCCGTTCCCAGATGCCTGCCACCCAAGGTATGTAGGTGATTCTCAGGCATCAGAGCCTACCCAGGACCTTTGAAATGGCAACATATCTTCTCTGTCAGTGATGGCCATTGGATGAAGGTCTCCACCGCCATCTCCTCAGGGATTCCCCTTTACCTCAGGGCCCCCACTGGTATTAGCCCACCCTAATAGGCAGGATTCACCATGCAGTCAAGCCCCACCTTGTCCTAAAATCTGTAAACTTTTGATGGTGGGAACTGGCTCCCTGTCAGCTGGGCCCTCCTGGAGACTGTAGCCTTCTGAGGCTAAACCTCACTGAGGCCCCTTGGGGACCCACAATATGGGCATAAGTTGACCTGGAACTGATGGAAAATCTTTTTCACCTAAGGACAACCTCTTCTGTAGCAAATGCTATGCTGCTGTCCTCCTGCGGTAGCAGAGGTAGATCTTTGTGGGGCTAGGAGTGAGGGAAAAAGAAAAAAGGTAATTAAACATTACCACAACCTGCTTATATTAGCAAATTATTCCCCCTTTCCTGCTTCCTACCCTTGGACCACCATCTTTCCCCTAGGTGATTGGTCATCCCCCCCTACAACAGAGGGAGGGAAGGGGAGGGGTGGGGTGGTGTCCCTCCAGCCAGAGGGAAGAAGGAAAGACTGCCTGCCATCTTAATTGTCTTCAGAGGCAAACAACCCCCTCAGCCATTTTTAAGATGGCAATGCATCACTTCCACCCTTTCCCATACCTACAACTACATAACACATGTATACAAAAAACCATATTAACTTGAAACCACAGACTAAAAATACAAGACAAAAATTAAGGTAGCACATCAAGAGGTCACAGTTTTATTAATACTGGATTTGATCTATTTACCCCTGGATGCCCCCCTCTAATGTTGGACTCCCAGGCCCATAGCTAGCCAAAACTTTGTGCCTGGGTACCTGGCTATGTCTTCCATGGCAGCATATGCCCACACTCAGCTGCCTGCCACCCAAGGTATGTAGTTCAGGCATCAGAGCCTAGCCTGGACTTCCATGTTGGCACCATTCTGTCTCCGTCCAGAAGTTTTTTTTTAAAAGAGCAAGACATCACACACAAAAACAGGGGTAGGGTGAAAAAAGTAGTAGAAGTGCATGCACATGTTAGTAAACTGGTAGTCCAAAAACCATAGTTGCTGCAGCATGTACAACAAATGCTGATCCTTCTACTTCTTAGGAGACAGTGTGTGTAAAGTCCAATACAAAATTTCCCAATCACCACGAGATGTATTAAAAAATACTGAAGAACAATGAAGATGACCATGAATAGCTTTCTAGCATTGATGGCATGATGGAGGAAGGTGTAGGAGTTCAACCAACTACTGTGCCTGACAGTGAGAGTAAATTCACTAGTCTGCGAAGTAGCAGCACTGAGGAGGAAGAGGAGTGTTGCTACCATATACCACCATTGGGACCACTGCTAAAACCATTGATTGATGTTTATGAATAATATCGTAATAATGGATATAATAATAGAATGCTGATCCGGTAAAAGATATTCAACTGCCATTTGGAGTCAGGGATGGAAACTTTGGGCCATTTGGAGCTTAATTGGAAATGACTTTAAAGTTTTTTCTTCCTTTCCTCTGTCTCAACAGGGGTGATATGGCATGGGTTGATATTGATGGACGCATGTCCAATTACAGCCTCATCAACTATGTTACTATATA
Organism: Rhinophrynus dorsalis; assembly: GCA_037306005.1. Taxonomy (NCBI): domain Eukaryota; kingdom Metazoa; phylum Chordata; class Amphibia; order Anura; family Rhinophrynidae; genus Rhinophrynus; species Rhinophrynus dorsalis. Next base: position 379,840,992 of record CM074719.1, read on the forward strand.
ATTAAGTGTATTATAATGATCCACTAGTGTTTTATTTTTCTGATTGAAGTTGATATTCACTTATCAATGTAGTCTATATATGCATTCTTTGTGGATTTGGGGAAGGATATATGTGCTTTCTGTAAACAATGTTTTCATTTGTTTCTTCATAATTTTCATAAGGTTTGTCTTTTTTTTAAATTCAGCAAATTCATTGCTTATTTGATGCCATGTCATATATAATAAGAGGGCACTACAATAAGCTGTTGATAGGAGAGCACACAAAAGAGGAGTGTTTTGTTGTTTTCTATATATAATAGCTGATTGTGATTTATACACTTCGTTCACTTGCTTGACGCCCAGTAGCCAAACCAATTGCCCTACTAAAATTTAGGCCAGAAATAAATTTTCTTTATATAGTAGCCTACTCAATGGTAAGCCAAGAAACATTATTTGGAGGTAGGAAACTTAAAGCAAAATATAACTCAGCATCAGCCACATTCACACAAATTATTAATAAATGAATACAAATTTATAGAAATATTTCACCTTCCCTGCTAACAGACAGCCATATTCTACAGGATGCATGGTTCTCAGGTGCTCTATTATGCCCTGCATCCAGTTTTTCTCAACAACATTACCATGTGTAGTCATTGTGCCACATTCATGCCTGCATGGAATTGCTGTCTGGAGGGGGCAATGGCATTTGTGGAGGAATTTATGAATGAGTGGGAACACTTTGGATAGGAGTGGAAGTTAGGAGGGGAGGACCCACTGGAGGTGATAGCTGATAGGGGGTCTTCTTGCAGCCAATTTGGTCTTCATAGTGGAAGTTTTCAAAGAGGAGCAGTAAAAGTACTAGATGGGGGTTGGACTAAGGACACATCAGACACCCAGACAGCCTGCATTTCCTGCTAGTCCATTGTTCGAGCTCAGAGAGAGCAGAAGTAGATAGAGAGTGTCCAGTTGTTGTGTAGGCAGGCAGGTAGCATAGACAGGCAGCCAGTATTAGTACCTTATTGCCACTGCAAGGAGAAGTCATATTTGTTCCTGTGCACAATATAAAAAATATTAGGAATTTGTTTTAATAGTTTTCAGAGTGACACATCCAGTCTCACAGTTGTGTAAGCAGGTAGGTAGGCCTAGTGCCACTGCAAGGGAGAGTAATTTTTTAAGTATGTTAAATTCGCACAAATAATTCGGACTATTGTCGAATTTCGTCCAAGTCGAGCAGGTCTGGTCCGAATTGCGGATTCTCCGAACGATAAAAAAAAAATTTGAAAAAAAATTTTTGCCATGCACAAGTCTAATTCCATGCACTCTTATGCAGGTGGAAAAAACATTGAGGGCATGGCTTTTAAAGCTTCCGTGTGATAGTGAAAGTAGGCTTGCAGGAAATATAGAAAGTTTTATTCTTGTAAACAATTCATTTTTATAATGAAATGTAAAAGATACACTTTATTTTTATGCATTTCTTTTTTTGATCTCTGAGCTGTATCTGTGATCCTATGCAGCACTTTTGCTGTTTGGAAAAGATCCATTAGCTATGTGTTGTTTAGCAGGCACATCTGCCTTCCTTCTGTGCAAATTTAAAATCCACTACTACTCAGTTTACCAATAAAACTTCTCACCTTTACTGTGTTTTTATTTAGTCATTTTATTGATGGCTAAAACAAAGCCACCTTCTACCTATATCTTGTACAACAATTCAGTTCAGAATTAACTCACAAGGTATTGAATAAAAATATGACGTAGTGTGAGGCATTACAGTGTTTGAGAGCAATCAATTAATAAACCTTTCAAAAAATATATTTTTTAAGCATACTACATACACAGATAGACATTTATCTAGTAGAATGTTACTAAAGGACTCTGCTCTGTTGAAAAGGAGTGTTATACTGAGCTCTGCTGAGGAAAAAGAGGCCTTACTACATGTTGCTCAGTTTCCATTTCTGAAATGGATAGTGGGATTTGACAATTTATGTTCATTAGATGGTGTTTTTATTTCTTTTTAGTGTTAATCATGCCAAAACATTTCTGTCCAGGAGCAGGTATCCTTCTAAAGCTCCTATTTGAGTTCCCTCCTGTGCACCCCACTGTATGCAGTACATGCCATGTTATCCTATGAATGGATAGAGAGTTAATTTGTAAAGTTCTACATCCATAAAATCACAACAAATGTAATTGTTTGTCACAGTATAGTGAATCAAAAGAATGTAAGTTACATTTGTGCATGCTGGAAACCTGACATATATGATATAGCTTAACAATCTAGATGCTAGAGACACCTCCAAAGCATTTCATGACTGTGTCTGTGTATTCATAGACGTATCCTGAGTATGTACAACCCCATTTGCCTATCCCATAAAATTTCACTAAGGTATTCTTTGAGTGATGAAGGGGTATCCACCACAATTCATGGAACACTCACCTGGCACTCAAAGGGTTAATAGCTTTAGAGCACACCAAATAACGTTACTTTACATAGCAAACTGCACTGAAAATTATTAAAATATGTAGTGTCTGTACTATTCATTTTGGAAGAATTTAATTTGTGAAAGCGAGGAATTTTAGCATTCCAGTTGTGGTTTGTTTACTATTGCTTGGGGGCCACTGATTTTGGAATGATCAGCACATTGACTTTGCATTGTAATCTACAGTGTTTTCATATGTAAACAAATGCTGAAATAAATATATATATATATATATATATATATACACACACACACACACACACACACACACACACACACACACACACACACACACCATAAATGACATTTAAATTGACATTTAAATTGACAAGACAGTACAATGCAAATTATATTTATTATATAGTTCAAATTTAAGAGAGCACTATTTATTCCCCAGCAATCGTCAATAGTGAAATAAATGAATGAAACCACATAACTGAGACGTGATGATATCTATGCTCTAAATATAATCTAAGATAGCCAAATAGGACATGGCATTAAATAAAATAGGAAGTTGGAACACTGTCCTGTTTGACCCAGTGAATCAGCACTAGGATACTATTATTATCACTTGGTCATCATCCAGATTTATATTGCTCTTGACTCTCAGCTAAATGTCACTGGCTTCATGTGATCCAATTTCATAAGGAGAGAAAGACATTTTTCCATGCTGAATGAGCTTATTTGTGTTTTCTTTTATTTAAATGTAATGACGTTTGATGCACTATGCACCAATAAATTGCCTGCATGTAGTGGGCAATGTTTGTGTGCTGCTAATGGGTCAATGTGTACACTAGATCAGTGGTTCTCAACTCCTGTCCTCAGGACCCACTAACAGGCCAGGATTTGATGATTTCCTTGTTAGAGCACAAGTGAGTTAATCAAAGTGAACGAGCCTCTGATCACCACACCTGTGCTCTAGCAGAGAAATCCCTAAGTCCTGGCCTGTTAGTGGGTCCTGAGGACAGGAGTTGAGAACCACTGCACTAGATACTATTCACTGCAGTTTAGAAAAGTGAGTCTCATGTGATATTACCATAGTTAGTTAGCCATAGTCAGTCAGACTTCCATAGAGCCATGCAAAGGTTCAATAGTATGCAAGCATGGCAGCTACATTGCATGCATAAATAATGAATATGCATGTACACACACATATACATTCATATATACATTTACAGGGGTTGCACAAATGTAATGTAAGCACTAGGGAATTGAATTACAAATATGTTTTTGCTGGCAACACTGAAATAACACTTCTAATAATTATCTTTTCTTTTCTTTTTTAAGTTATGTGGTTTAGAGCTAATTTCAATTAATTATAGCTTGTCTGGAGTATAAAAGCATATTAAACTTTTGTAAAAGGAAAGACTTTTCAGATGGTATATATGTAAAATGATGAGAAAAGCATTATGTGATAAGTTTGTTTTTCTGTGCCACACAACCTAGTGGCAGTTAGAAGTAGTTATGCTTCCATCCTTGATGCTGCCTCTCTGATGGGTGTATAGATGGGGGGGTTATTTTGACAGGAGCAGCAAGGGGAGAAAACCACTCTTGTCAACATCACTGCAGGAGCATATATAGGGCAGTGATTTTGATAGGAGTGGCCAGGGGGGTGAAATCTCCCGACAACTCTTGTCCCAGTCACTGTTGGGACCTCACAGAAACAATCTCATCTTTCAATGGATTTCACCCTCCTTTTTACTACATCTTTCAGCCTTCCCTTACATTTGCCACATCTTTCAACACTCCCCTCTCATATTTGTTGTGTATTTCTATCCTTCGTGCCTACCTCACATTTGCCATCTCTTTCAGCCCACCCATTATATATATATATATATATATATATATATATATATATATATACTGTCCTTGTATTGAAGGGCCATGTACACGGACGAAAGTGCCACCCAGCGGCCCAGGAGCAGGGAGCGGAGACAGGCGGCGGGCCATTTGGAGCGCCCCGCTCCGGATCAGCCGTGCCTTGGACTGGAGGCTGGTGCATTCATCTCCACTGTGCATGACTGCATCGTTCAGGCAGTCTCTAATGTGCATGGAGGTTACGCACACAGGGAGCGATGCATTCTAGGGAATTATATGTATTAAATATATATATATATATATATATATATATATATAAATATATATATATGTATATATATATATATATATATATATATATATATATAGAGAGAGAGAGAGAGAGAAAGAGAGAGAGAGAGAGCTCTATACATTCATATATATGCACCTGGACGTGGACTGGGCTATTATAAAATTTTTAACTAAGGTAATTGCAATTTTGCTAATATTTTTGTTGCATTTTTTGAACCTTTTAATTCATTTTGATGGTTTATTGATAATTATAAATAGAAAACATTTTGAAGGAAGTACATTTTTATTTATTTCTATTCATGTGAAAACTTCATCCCAGCTGGTATACTGTACGAATGATGCCCTTCCCAATAGTGTGTATGTATACATATAATAGTCAATGTTTCCCTAATGTTCCCTTAATTAAAGTGAAACTATATGTATAAGAATAAGGTGCTTTTAATGTGTGTAACAGAAGTACATACCCAGATAGGAGCCTCTCATACAACAGTTAAGTATGAGTATAAAAATATATATATTTTTTTTTTTCATAATATCGGCAGCTGTCTATATTTACTCTACACCATATTAGGTCTGTATTTACTTTTCACTTATCACTATAACCAATAAACTATCAGTCTGAATGTGAAGTTATAGAGAGAGTTCCCCGCCCATAAGTCTAATGGGGGTGGGATCTACTTCAAAATTTAGTAACTTTTCTGTTCAGTTACAGACTATAGCTAAATACTGTACTGTACTGTACTCCTGTTTGAAGATCAAATTAAATATTTAAAGTGGTGTATTTATTATTTAATATAACTAAATTCAACCCAATAGTGTTTCATTTGTAGATTGCTCGTCTATGAATAAAACATGAGGTTTATATTTGTTTTTAGCATGAAATTAAGTAATTTACAATCCTCTACTGAAATCCTAATTTCTCTGTTCAATTTCCTGGACAGGTAAAATCACCAATAATTACAAATTTACCTAACTGAGCAGACTTTCCAGTTTCCTTGTTATTTAGTCATCTCTGTTGTCTTGAATAAAACAGCATACTTCTACTGTAAACCCAACTGGAAGGCTTACTTAATCCATAGACATGTCATATCCAGCTTCATTTATACAAAATTCAGGGATTTTCTCATTGTAACAATTGCTCTTTTTGAATTAAATTATCTCACACCTGCTGTTTTTCAGGGATATTCATCCCTCTTCAGTGTAATTATCTTTAGCGGAATCTTGACCAGTACACATGCTCAAACAATGTCCATTATAAAATCCCACTGAAAATAAGACATATCTTGTAGGTAGCACTAATGCTTTAGGTGACCTTGGTGTGATATAGCTATAAATCTTGTAGCTATAATGATATAAAAAACATGTTGCTGCACTCCACTATGTCACTGGGGTTATGTATCAACGCATATTAAAGAAAAACATTATTTCAACTGGGGCTTTTCATTTGATTTATGAGGCATAATTAGTTTCATCAACATTGAATAATCGTATGCCTTTTATTCTTGATTTATAAGCAACACTGACTCAGTCAAAAGAAAAAAGATGACAGGTGAAATTGTTCCTTCAACTGACTGGAAAATAGTACAGACAATTACATTTGTTAAATTTTGTGATGCTAAGGAACCTTTCTGTGAATATTTAAAACTCCCTTCTACAAAATAACACACTGCCTTTAGTCATTGCTATTTCTTTAAAAAGCATTGCATTTTCCACAGTAGGTGTTAGTAATGTCTAACTTTCACAAACCCTAATATTATAGGTATTCAAAAAATAAACTTACTGGAACAAGTTTGATCTCTCAAACCTTTATGGTTTGAGAGATATAAGCGCTTAAAGTTTCCCCCTTTTGCTGACGAGCTGTAAAGCTGTCAACAGTGGAGTTGAGTCGTGGGACTCAGGCGGACTCAGGCAGCTCTTCAGCAGAGCCAAATGAGCAATATCTAAAAACAGATACTTCACTGGAACGGTCTACAAAAGTTTGAGAGATTGAACTTGTCCCAGTAAGTTTATTTTTTGAATACTTACAATATTAAGGTTTGTTAATGTTAGCCATTACTAACCCTAAAGAAGTTAATTTAATTAATTCATAATATCTGCACAAATTGACAGTGGTACTCACTAAGCCATTATCCAATTCAACATAAATGTCTGCATGTCCCATAGAAAGTAGATAATCTTTAAAGGGATAGTAATACTTCATTTTAACTTTATTTTATTTTGTAGGCATTAAAAAAATATGAAGAATGATATAAGTCTTGTCTCTCAATCCTTTATGGTTTATGAGATATTCACAAGCAAAGTTCCCCTCCCCGCCCCTTTTTCCTAGTGTAAGCCATCTCTTCTCAAATGTGAGTCTGGTTGTATGACAGGACAGATAACAGAAGGGGACAATTTTCTTTGTATGAAAACAATGAAAGCCCTTCCCCCCTTGACAAGTTTTTCAGCTTTTTCCATTATCTTAATTGAAGATTGTCCCTCTCTGCAGTCTACCTGGGCATCTCCCTTCTGATCTGGTTGAACAGGGAAGGGATACTTTGTTTGTGAATATCTCTTAAACCATAAAGGTTTCAGAGATAAGACTTATATCATTCTTCATGTTTTTTTAATGCCTACAAAATAAAATAAAGTTAAAACGAAGTATTACTATCCCTTTAAGTATACTCAGCCTAGGGATGTTCCCAGCATCGTAGGAGACCGTACTCAGTCAGTGATATGTGAGAAATAAGAAGAATTTATTGCATCCACCGAAAGCGTTTGGTTTCTTTTTCACTGACTGAATGCTGTCTCCTACAATGCTTGGAACATCCCTAGGCTGAGTATACTTAAAGATTAATTTATAATAGATAGATCCTACATCACTAAATATTATACTTTGATATGTCTCTCTAGCTGAAGAGGATTGGAAAGGGCTCTGGGTTTTATATTGCTACGTATAATTTGGCTTTTACATTTGTGGTATATTTAGATACCAAAGAAGCTTTCCTTATTTTTATAATTTCTATAATGTGAACCATTTTCAGGTATTGTTCCTCATAGGGCCAGTATCTGGAATTATAATAGTAGTTTTATTAGCAGTCTTAATTTTAAGGAAAACACAGTGTGTGAATGTTCAATGAATACATTCAAAAATAGATGCTGGAATTGGTTTTCTTACCAGTATGCTTTCCTAATACCAATTAAATAAGATACCTACTCCAAAAATGTTTGCCTTAACACTGTTTATGCTAAAAGGAGGGAATATGGCAGTCTAGGTGATTTTGGGTTATTCCCTTTCTCTATGTCTTGTTAAATGTTATTTACTATGCAAAACAGAGGAAGCTGTGTAACTTCATTTTCATGTATATGACGTGGGACAGGTGTAAAGGGCTTTCTGGCATAACCCTTTGAATGCCAGATGGGTAGGCATTGCATTTCAAAGCAATGTTCTGCATACCTCTCTGGCACTCAAATGGTTACTGTTATGCTGATGAGATATCCTCATTCAAAGTTCCCTCTCCTTCTCTCTCCCCTAACGTCAGTGTTATAGCTGACAGCAGGGGAATCTGGTCCCGGGACCGGTGGCGGCTCTGCAGCAGTGCTGAGATTGCATTATAGAAACAGAAATCATTCACTGAAACTGTCTTCTATGTGTGCTTGGGGACTGGATTCTCCTGCTGTCAGCTATAACGCTGATGTCAGGGGAGAGAGAAGGAGAGGGAACTTTGAATGCAGATATTTCTCAAACCATAAAGGTTTGAGAGATGCTGCTGGTCTCATTTAATTCTGATTTTTAAGGGCTCTCTTGAAGTGCAGACACTGGTGGAGACACGCTGGTGTAGTTGTACATTGCCCAAACTTATACACAAACAATAAAACGATGAAGAGGGATTTTTCACAATTTGTTTGTGTATTGATTTAGCAGAACATATTTCAGTGCCAAAATGAATCATACAGGGAAAAGGGACAGAAGGAGAGGGAAAAATAGAGAAAAGCAGAGTGAGAGAGAGTGGGGGGGAAAGGGAGACAGAGTGAAACCTCAAGCAGACATACCATCTAAGCATTAGTAACCAGCTAAAGAAGTACATCTATCCTGTACAAACATGTAGTCACCTGTACAGGAAACTGTTTAGACAGACATTGAGGGTATGCAAGCCTACTTTTTTTACATCATGTGATTGCTTTTGACACCTCTTCTGTGAAAATTTCTTCTCCAAGAAATCCCCTAAAATTTCTGCTTTTTCACTAAACACTATAAATTTGCCACAGGAATTTTGCAGGTTCTTGTGAGGGGGTTTGACTAAGTGTGTGTGTGGTACTGGCTATACCAATGCAGAAGGACAAGGCTGGATGTTAGTATATCTGTCATTGAAGGGAGAAAAAGCTGGGAGGTCAGTATGTGTTATTCTATGGTACCAGTGCAGTGGGAAAAGGATGGTGGTCAATATTTATGATTCTACAGCTACAGTGTGGCAAGGCAAGGTGTCACTATGTGTAGTTTTGTGGCTACCAGTGAAGTGGGGCAAGGCTGGATGTCAGTATGTGTGGTTCTATGGCTACCATGAGAAAAGTATAGAGGTTAGTAAAGAAGTGATGGACAATGTGAGTCTCTCCAGCTACTGCCAGACTACAACTCCTATCATTCCCCACCAGAATGATAGGAGTTATAGCTTGGCAGCAGCTGGAGGGCCACATGTGGCCCAATCCAGCTACCAGACAATGGGACAAGACTTTGGGGGTAGTATATGTGGTTCTATGGATACCAGTGCAGTGAAACAAGGCTGAGGGTCATGGCAGAAAAAGTGGAAAAAATACATTTAGTGGAAATTCAAGCAAAAGGCACAGAGTTCAATTTTTCCACTTTGCTCTTTTTAGGTGAAAGTTTTTGTCAGTTATCTTGCCTTCTTCAGAATATGTTTCAAATAACACATAAGGTTTGCAAAGCTGCAATTTATATCACCTGGTCATTTTTCTTGCAAACTGTTTAAAAGGTAACTGGGGTTATTCACTAAGGGCTGATAAAGAGGTGAAAGTGGAGAAGACTTCTCCGTTTTAGCACTTCTCCAGTTCCTATGTTATTCAATGGAGCCAATTCTCTAACATTTCTTAAGTTTTGGAGCGTTTAGTGCACAGGCTCCTTATAATAATACAGTAACTGGAGAAGTGATATCACTGAAGAAGTCATCTCCACTTTATCACCTCTTTATCACCACTTTATCACGCCTTATTGAATAACCCCCAAAGAAATTTTATATGAAACAGATGATTTCATGAGAATACCAAACATACTAAATATTTTTTATCACCTCTAATTAGAAGTCAAAGGGTTAATTTATGATGATCCTCTTTAAAGAAAAGTGGCTCAATCATTAACAACCTCATTTGAGACTTCAATAGTATTATTGAGGCCACTATATAATTTTATTACTCAGGGATTTTCATTCACAGTATTAACCCACTCATGTGCAGCAAGTGGATTCTTTTACTGCTTTTGTGGCTTTATGAGAATATAGTAATTCAGGCAAATTACACAAAGTGTATCATACTTTGTTGATTTTTATGTCCAGTGTGTGGGTGTGTGTTTAAATCAATACAATGCTATTATAGGATTCATTGTAATAGTAATTATGCAACCATGGTAGCCACCATACCTATGAATTATAGTACACCACACACCAGAGGATAGGGCTGTCTCCAACAAGTGCCCCACCATGTGCACCACCTCTTCCACAGTGGTCTGAGACTGGGTATCAGTTGAGTGAAAGGAAACTCCACAGTATGGATTTTTACACTGGCAACTGTATTGGGAGTGTGGGATTATAGTATACCTACCTGTTTGATCATGTTGCACTATATTGTGGGTACTAGTCCCCTCTACTGTGCGCAGTCAATGTTAGAATCCTTAGAATTAGAATGCTTATTGCTGTCTTTGCAGGATTAATAGCCCCAGTGTCTCTGGACCCACATAGGCTCAATATCATCTTGTTAACACTGGAGCCAGAGGTAATCAGAACTGATCATGTGGTAGTCAACTGTTGAACTTTCAGTTGTTGGCGACTACAGCTCCCACCATCTCCAGCCAGCCAGTATTCTAAAACAGGTGGAAGTCCCTGCAATCATAGTCTATTAAATGCAAAGTTATATATCTTAAGTTCTTAAGTTCTAGCTGGGCCATATGTAAAGAAAAAAAGTGGAGTGATTCTGGAGCAAATCAACAAATAAACAATTAGCAATAGGTTGGACACATCTCTAGCATTTAAGGGTTTAATAGCTACATTTGTGCATATAACTCCCTACATTACACAGGAGGAATTTATCAGTGTGTATTAACCTCTTGAGTGCCAGAAGGGTACGCAACTCATTGAAAAGCAATGCATTGCGTACCCCTCTGGCACACAAAAGGTTAAAGCAGTATATTGAATACACTGAGATTAGCCATGATCAATAATGACATACAAAAGAGAGCACAGGAGGTGCTCATAGGGTTAATATGTAAAGTTGGAATCTTGATAAAATCTGTGAATAACTGGGTACTCACATTAAACAAACTATACCGGCTATAAAGGCAAGTGGGGGATCTTATACTGCCCAGCACGCAGATTCTTCACAGTGGCTCACTGCAAACACACTCCTCAAAAGAAGACAGAGAAAAAGACAGAATCCATAGAAATACAGATATTTCTATGAATTCATGATCATTAATGGATACAATTGTGTATTTATCACTGATCTATTGTATTTCCATCACTTGCATATGCTTGAAGCTGGTGGATGGAATTTTGGTGACCTATAGCTATCACTCTTTGCCTAATACATGATGGCCAGATGCAAACTACAAATGGCTAATGCACAAGGTAATCCTCTAACTGGGAGATTTGTATCTTGATAAATTCCCCCCATAGAGGCTGATAAAATAAGAACTTTTGGGGTAAAACAAATGCAGCATCAAAAAAAAATTCATATTGATTTAAATGGGGTCTTTATTAACCCCCTTGGATGCTGGAGGGGTCCCCAATGTATTGTTTTTCAGTTTATTGGAGATATATCTAGTATACATGAGGTTATAAGCCCCATTTAAACTGCCACCTAATACCAATATATAATATATAATACCAATACCACCTAATATAAAGTCGCCCACTAATTATGCATATGGTGACTAACTTCTTAATAGTTCTATTTTCTGCCACAAATACCAGCATCCAAAGTAATCCTTTTTCTTTTGAGACTAGCAGCCAGGCTTCTTGCTTTAAAGCCATCTTTGTCCCTGTGCCTTCAGTCTCTTCCGGTTCATTTCGGGCTCCATGCAATGCCTCCTAGAGGAGACCAGGACGGACAGGGCAGATACTCAGACATCTCCAAGTCAAGATGTCTATGCACAAGCCTGGCTGCCGGTCTCACAAGAAACAGGATTACTTCATAAGTGGGTACTTGTGGCAGATAATAAAGCTATTAAGAAGCTAGTCGCCATATGCATAATTAGTGGGGGGTGGCTTTATATTAAGTGGTAGTTTCCCTTTAAAAAAAATAGGATTTTGGAGAATTGCATTTGTTCCCTATGTTATTTAATGTGCCCCATAATTACTGCATTTCTTCTTATAAAGAAGTGGGTTCCATTGCAGATAAATATCTTTATCACAGATTATATATAAATCTCTCACAGACTTCAGAAGGAATCTATAAGATAAAAACTGGTGATTACAGCCTCATAGTATTCAAAAGAAACCTTGAATAGGTCAAGTGAATGAAAGGAGGATCCTGTTAGAAGAGGGAGTTGTAGGAGTGGCAAAGAGAGAAAGTTCTGTGACTAAGCAAGCTGCACCTGTTCTAAACTACTAAACACTAGGAGACAAGGCAGGACGTCACTGCAAGGTTTTTGCTCCATGTTATCTACAGTCAGTTGCCTGTAACAGAGACGTAAACTGTATATGGATTGCACACTGTTCTCATAAATCATTTGGATGCAGCAGTGCCTTCCACTGTATCTGGATCAACTTCTGTTCTGATACGCTCTCATGGAACTTCCCTTCTATCTAGATCTGGTATGCCAGTGCATGTAACCTTACAGATACTATTGTTAGCCAGCCTTGGGGGTGTGGTTTGTGCTCTGTTCTGCATGTTGGGTTTGGTTTCTTGCTGTGTACACACAAGAACAGCTACAGGGTCCTAATTCATAGGAGTATTTGACTACTTCAGGTACTGCAGTAAATAGTAAACCACAGATTTTAACCCTAGTACCACCAGTGCACATAAGGAGGATAATGTATTAGAATAACTGAACAAACTTTGTGGCAAACACAGGGTAAAATCCAAATTTCCACTAATTTAAATGGGGCCTTATATCCCTTCAATGCTAGAAAGGTCTCCAAAGCATTAAAATGCTTGAGTATTAACCCCTGGTACCTACTACCTACTACATAATCTGCTCTCATTTTTTAATCCCTAAATTGGTTCCAATTCTACAAGAAAGGCAGGAGGGAGAAGTCCTGATTGTCTTGTTTGTGTTCAAGCAGTTAGGTTTCTAACTGATAGTATGTTCGAAATCTAACCTCTAGGTTACAACAAGCAGAGATCTATTTCCTATAATCTATATTATGGGGAGAGCTATAGGATAATATTTCAAAGATCCAAGGGTCAGTCCCCAGGTATGTACATTTCCCTATATCTGGGGCAATTGAGAGAGATTTACAAACAAAAATATTTTACATATTTTAATTTAACCTCTTGAATGCTAGGGTCATCTCCAACACCTTGTAAAACAATGAAATGAGGATGCTGCTAGCATCCACAGGTTTGCATTTTTACTGACTGTACACAGCATAACTAGCTAATAGCATTGATTAGTGTGTTAAGCAATATCTATTTTTTTTTAATTTGATGAATGCATCTAAAAATTTGCATTGCATCAAAAAAGTTTCATATAGGACCCATGTGGAGTTTTAGAAACAATAACACACATTTATCAATAATATACAAATCATAGATAGAAAGTAATAATATCACTTTGTTTAGAGATGAGAACTCATTGTGCCAATTTATAAAAAAACATTAAAATGTGATTTCTTTCAGTTGATATAACTTGTTTCTTTAATTTTAATGATTTGAGATATTTTATTAAATGTTTAGATCAAAAATAAGTTTTAGCAACAAAAAACAGAATAGGAACACATTTTTGATTGTTAAAAGACGTTAAACATTACATAAAGATTTTTAATTTACCTCTTTATAAATCTTAATAATTAAGTTGCAATAAAATGTCTAATAGTTTTCTTAAGCAATTTTGACAATACTACCAATATTTATCCATTTGCAAAATTTTAAATAAATATTAGGTAATTGTTAATACTTAAATTACTGTTGCAAACTTTGATATATATATATATATATATATATATATATATATATATATATATATACACAATATCAATTAGTATTAGATACAATTTTATTAAATTTTCATTGCAGGTTACTGTCCTCAATCTACAGCACAAAAGGACTTTTTTAACGCTGGATTTAGATATAGATATTTAAGTCATTTTGTCAGTTCACAAAACCCTTCACTGCCTTATATCCACTGGAATCAAAGGCATTTGGAGGTTAGGTTGGTTCAGAATAACTTGGTTTACACTAGTTTCTGCAAAGTGGAATAGAACGTCTCTCATACTTTTATGAATTTGGACCCTGTAGCTTTGTCTGCTCTGCCTCATGAAGGATCCACACCCTGCAGGCAGAGCTGATCATAAAACCACTCCCCCAAGGTGGGCTGGATACAGAATCTGTCAGGTTACAGACTTTCGCACTACATCAAGGATACTTTGACAAGCTGTTGCTCTTTGTAAATAGTATAGTGAGGGCATGGTGTTCCCTGTGGTGTACCACAAGGGGATATACCCCCTGCTCTCCTGCGTTACAACCTTGGTGCTTATCATGCCCCAGGCTCTAGCTAGTTTGTCCTCCAGTAGCACCAGTCCTGACCTATGCACATCTCCCAAGAATGAAGTCACCCCTGCTGAAACAAGACTCTCGGTATTCACTTTGGATTATCCCCATGTACAGATCCCCTTTGAGATTACACTATGGATCCTTTTGGCTTCCCTAGCTAAGATTGGTGAGTGGAACACTTTTTTCTCATTTCCTGAGCCTGTCCCAATTTGCATTAGTGATTTATTGGCTTGGATTCAATTGATACTCTGAAAACTACATGGTAGATTGGCATGAGAGACATCTATGTGCTTGCCTGTGTGTGTGTGGGAAGTCAGGCTGCCAGTGCAGTTTGTTACATTACTATCACTGTATATAAAAAGTAACACAATATCACATAATATGATTGCAATAATAAACTGTCCAGATTGGTTGATTTATATTCTGTATCAATCTTATTGACTTAACCCCTTGGACTCTAGAGATGTCTTCAGTGCTTTGTGAAGCAATATGTTGGAGACATCAGTGATATATTATTATTATTATTATTATTATTATTATTATTATTATTTTTAGTTTTACATACAAGAATATGATTATGATTCAATAAAATAAATAATCAAAACATATATCATTTGTTTTAGTTGTCTCATATTATTACATTCACTATGTTTCTACTTAATCTTTAAGGATTTAGTATCCCCTTGGAATTTAAAGGGTTAAGGAAACAAACAAAAAAATAGGAAACAGCTATGTCAGCTTGTGTTGGCTTAATGACATGGCTTTCAACTAATATGAAATTAAGTGATAGTGTTGTAATTGCACAGCCTAATGTGAGCTGTTAAATGAAATTGTTCATGGAAAAGTACAAAGCAGTAGACCTTTCATAGAGGTGAAACATGCATTCTTATTTTTAACTACAGTTGCTAATGTACACCTATTTATTCACATTGGAAGCTTCAGGTTTAAAGGTGCAGTATGCCCTTAGTATGAAGAAATGTACATTGTACAGCTTTTTTATGTTGACTAAGAGAAGGGTACTTCCACTGCTGGGTGGTCCCTCACTCAAAGGACAAACCCATTGTTTGAGAGTTTTATTTTCTTGGAGCCAGGTGATGATCTTGCTGTTATTATTATGTCTTAGATGGCTGTAGCAACACATCTTTAACACTTGGAGAGCCAGAGGGGTTACACAATGCATTGGCATCCCCCTCAGCCTATCAAAAAATGCAAGCTGACTCTGTAATCATTTTTGAAAGAAGCAAGTCCCTGTATTGGGAGTACACTTGTTTTACTCAAAAGGAAACGGCATGCAAAATAGATATTGTCATATTTGAGGCTTGCCACCCCTTTAAAAGTGAGCAGCTATTTAGTTATCTTAATATTGCTGTTTTACAAATTTGCTTTTTTTTTTTTTTTACTGATTTCTAAATATATCCAAACAAATAATTATATTATATATATTATGCTGGCATAATAACATGTTAGTACTAGCAAAAGATAACACGCGTTATGCAATGATACAACTCCACATTAAAATAGGTGGTGGATCAATTTCTAAATTATAAGTTTGCCTAATGCCAATTTACTAAGCTACTTACTCAGAAAATGGACCTTTGTATGCAGCTTGCTCCAAGGGGAGGGCAGTGGGGAAGTGTATCTGTGTTTCAGGATCAGAGGAAAGTCACGTAACATTACACCATTTAGCTGCACATGCTACAGATGAGTCATTCATGGCTTGCTGGCATTAAAATAGTAATGGTAGTGAACTATATGTGCCAGCATGCACTAAAGAGATCCTAGGATTTACTGCATACTCAGAAAGGCAAGTGCGTACGAAGCCAATGTCCCAGCAGAGAAAATGAGCTGAGCCAGAGATTTGTACATCCCCCCAAGTAAAGCATATGTACTGAGAAGAACTGGAGTGATTCTGAGGAAACTAACTGCACCATAGGGGTTGAATATAATTGTCCATTGTTTTAAATTGTGCTTTTCACCACTTGAAAGCAGAGAAATGTTCAATGCATTGTTTTGTAATGTATTGGAGTACCACTTTATCATTCAAGGGGTAAAAATCCTATTTTATTCACTTGAAATTTTGGAAATGCGTATTTGTTCTCTGTGGTACAGGTATAATAACTAAAAGTTTATTCAAAATGTTAAATCCTTTTTTATTATAAAAATAGCATAAAGAACAAACTTTTAAAAGAGCAATGAAGAATTGCAATATGGTAATCTGCTAGTTCTCTTAATAAATACAGACTGAAGCTATTGCCACTTTTACCTTTCAGAGGCTACAGACTTGAGATGGGTGAAAATTTTCACCTCAAACTGAAATCGGCAAATAATGGCACTTTCCGCTTGGCAAATAATTTCCTGTGAAAAGTGCAGTTTTTCCACTTTTTCACGTCTTTTTCACCCATTGAAATCAATGGACAGAAAAAATGTTTCTCCACCACACGAAAGTTTTCTACAGCCATATAAAACTCACAGCATGCCATTCTGTGTTTGTGAGAGGAGAGAGCAGCACAGAGAGGGGAACTGAAGTTTAGTTTAACCCCTTAAGGACCAGCGGTCCCGGGGCGTGCCGTCCCTTAAGGACCACATAGGAATCTTTGACGTGCCGTCCCACATGACTGATCACGTGGGGCGGCACGTCAAACGGGGCACTGGAAGAGATTGCTCTGGTCTTGGAGCGATCAACCTCAGTGCCCGGTATTACTCACCGCGCTCCTACAGGAGCGCGGTGAGTAAAAGTACGTGACGTGCCAGGACCGTCACTGGTCCTTAAGTGCCGGACCAGCGTGACGGTCCTGCCACGTCAGTGGTCCTTAAGGGGTTAAGGAATCTTTTAGGTAGAACATTTGTTCCCTGTATTAGGAGAGATACTGTGATAAGACAACAGGGTGGACAACTTAAAATAAATAAATTAAAAAAAAAAGAAAAAAAAAAGAACTAAATATATTAGGTGACAGTGACAGACAGATGACTGGGCTTAGGCAACGCATACAGCTCCATCAGTTGTGTTGTGTACCGTAGAGCAAAAAAAACACATTGTAGTTGAGAAATGTTCAGCAAATGCACAAGTGGAAGGGGGATGGGGAGGGGTGGAGCATTTTAGGGAAGTGAGAGTCAAGTAGTAGTTCAAAAACTGAGTGCAGCAATGGTTGCTGCAGTGTGTGCAATCAAGGATGATAGTCCCTCTACGCCAAGGGAGGATGCAGTTTGTCAAGGTCCCAGCAAAACTAGTTCCAGGCAGCTCTCACAGCATGCCATTCTGTGTTTGTGAGAGGAGAGAGCAGCAGGTGTTGAGCTAGAGAAGAGGAAACTAAAGGGGAATTGAAGCTCAGTCTTAGGTAGTCATTTAGGTAGGACATTTGTTTTCTGTAGTAGGGGAGTCTGGGGGCACAATGGGGTGAAGAAGAGAGGTAGGAGGTTGACCCAAAATAACGCAACATTTGGTGTGATTGACTGGCAAGACACAGGCAGCTGGGGTCAAAATTGCTTGCTTATTTTATTTTTATTGTCTCTGTGCTGGGGAAGTCTGGGGAAAGAAGTTGTTTTTAGTTATATACATTTTTTGGGGGGACTATCTGTGATAAGATATGGTGGACAACTTAAAAATAAATAATTAAATAAAAATACATAAAAAACATAAATAATTAAACAAATAAATATATTAGACTGCTGACTGGGAGATCTGTGACTGAGACAGCAGACGACATTGAGAATTTTGTTGAGGACCAAGGCAAGACATCACACTCCATGAGTTGTGTACTGTAGAGAGTAAAAACACACACACAGTAGTTGAGTAATGTCTGTAAAATGCACAAGTGGGAGGGGGAAAGGTGGAGCAGTGCAGAGGAGTGGGAGTAAAGTGTTAGTACAAAAACTGACTGCAGCAATTGTTGCTGCAGCATGTGCAATAAATGACGATGATCCCTCTCCTCCCAGGGTGGATGCAGTTTGTCAAGGTGCCACCAGTAACACTGTATCCTTTTGAAAGGTCACACATGAAAGAGCATGCAACCTTTTAAGTCATTCACCAAGTTGCCATGCTCAAAATGGCGGCATGACAATCTCACACTGCATGAGATTGTCATGTCGCCTACTTAAAGGGATAGTAATACTTCGTTTTATCTTTATTTTATTTTGTAGGCATTAAAAAAACATGAAGAACAATATAAGTCTTATCTCTCAAACCTTTATGGTTTAAGAGATACTCACAAGCAAAGTATCCCCCCCCCCCCCGTTCAGCCACATCAGAAGGGAAGTGCTCAGGTAGACTGCAGAGAGGGACAATCTTCAATTAAGATAAGGGAAAAAGCTGAAAAAAAAGGGGGGAAGGGCTTTCATTCTTTTCATACAAAAGAGATTGTCCCCTGCTGTTATCTGTCTGGTCTTACAACCAGATTCACATCTGAGAAGAGATGGCTTACACTAGGAAAAAGGGGCAGGAGGGGGAAACTTTGCTTGTGAATATCTCTTAAACCATAAAGTTTTGAGAGATAAGACTTATACCATTCTTCATTTTTTTTAATGCCTACAAAATAAAGTAAAGTTAAAATGAAGTATTACTATCCCTTTAATGGTCGTATACATGGCCATGATAACTTGGAAGCGAGTAGGAGGCAATGACAATAATACTTGATTTGGCTGAGTCTAAAAATGCTCTGGGGATGCTGAAGAGAGGCAGCTAGAGTGCCTCCGTGTGCGGCATACAAAAGGAAAAGTATTATGTATGCAGCACACGGAGGCACTCCAGCTGCCTCTTCAGCATCCCCAGAGCATTTTTAGACTTAGCCAACACAAGTATTTTTATCCTCGCCTCCAAGTTATCATGGCCGTGTTTGTGACCATTAAGTAGGTGACATGACAATCTCACGCTGTCATGCAGTGCGAGATTGTCATGTCACCATTTTGAGCATGGCGATGTGGTGAATGACTTAAAAGGTTGCACGCTCTTTCGCATGCAACTTTTCAAAAGTGAACCAATCACACCATGCCAGTCCCCTATCACCACTACCATACACATCTGCCACATTGTAGGTTGTACTTTATTTTTTTTAATCACTTGACATCATCATGAATATGTGCCAGTGTCACTTAAGCAGGAAGTAAGTGTTGTGGGCAAAGGACAAAGGCATTCTACATACTAACACATTTTTCAAGGTATATGTTGCTGTAGGACTCACACCTTTGACTTACAGCTACTTATTTCTCCACTACAGCCCTCAGAAGAAGTAATATTGTGCTGTGAAATGCTGCACCATATTAAACATAGAAAAAAATGTCTTGGAATAGGAAAAAATGGGTTAGAATAGGAGAAAATGTGTTAGAATAGGTGAAAAATGTGTTAGACTATGCAAAAAATGTGTTGGAATAGGAGAATAATTTGTTGGAATAGGCAAAAAAATTGATGGAATAGGCAAAAAGGAACATTTTGCATTGGAGAAAAAGAGAAAATGAAAAAATCTGCCATTTTTCGTGAAAAGTCATGCCGGAACTTTTTCTCATTTTGCGCCCACTCCTACTACAGACTAGTAGAGGTTACAAGTGCAGTAATAGGTTCCAAGTGCGGTGTCATAAAGATTTTGATCCTATGTTTCCCCTTGCTAAAAGAATCAGGCTTTTTAACATCTGGAATGCTAGCGAAATCTCCAGTTCATTGTTTCTATAGCATTTAAGATGTTAAAAGCCTGGTGCTTTTAGCAAGGGGAAATGTAGCAACCGCATTTTTATGATACTGAACTTGTAACCTCTACTAGTCTTTTCTCGCTTTCTGTTAACTAACCTATTTAAAATCATAAGATTAGTATAAATGTGTACATACATATTAAAAGTATAAACGGATGTTTTCATATCAGTTTACCATCAGCAGCCTGCAATAATATTGCTAAATGCTTGGAAATTAATAATTGATATACCATTCATTCTTCACAGAACAAGCAATAGCACAGAAAATGAGAAAACTGGCACTAATTGCCTTAGCTAGGAATTCTTAGCAACTATCAATTAAATCATTACTTCAGTCTTGGTCTCATAGAAAGGCTTTGAAAAGACAGAACGCAATAACAATTTTGGGAAACATTAATTATACATAACAAACACATAGATAGATAGATAGATAGATAGATAGATAGATAGATAGATAGATAGATAGATACCCCTTGGCCTGGGACCTTGGGATCACTTTATTTGGGTATTATATGGATTTTCCAGGGCAGTGTCTCTCACACTGTGTTCAGTGGAATCCATGAAGAAAGACAGGGGGGGTGCACTAAGGTGTGATAAAATGGAGATGATTTCTCCAGTGATATCACTTCTCCAAGTCCTATGTTATTCTATGGAGCCAGTGCACTAAGATTTCTCCAACTTTGGATATATTAGTGCATAGGCTCTATGGAATAACATAGGATCTGGAGAAGTTATCTCTGCTTTATACCCTCTTTATCATGCCTTAGTGCATAACTAAATTAACCCTTTAAAGTTATGGCAGACAAGGAAACGAGCCTGGGGTGAGTTGACTGTGGTTTTGTTACCACCAGGCTGAAACAATTCTCTTGTAGTAAACACAATTTCCTAGCAAACTCAAAGAAACAACATATTATTTTATCTTTATTTTTACTTAGAAAAAGTGTTTCATCAGGAATACAATTATGTGGTAGCTGCTACCTTTTTACAATTTAGTCTTTAGTTATAGATAACAACTAACATAATACATTTGATATTGACATGTTAACTGCTTAGCATCCATATACTTAAACTGATTCATTTTTACATTTTCACTTATTTTGTTTTTAACTAAAGATTTCCATCACAATATATTTGAGAAGCCCTGTTAAAGGACAATTGGACATAGAAATGTAGCATAATGACATACAAGGGGGAAGATTCACTAAGTCAGTGTTTCTCAACTCCTGTCCTCAGGGCCCACTAACAGGCCAGGACTTAGGGATTTCTCTGCTAGAACACAGGTGTGGTGATCAGAGGCTCATTCACATTGATTAACTCACCTGTGCTCTAACAAGGAAATCATCAAATCCTGGCCTGTTAGTGGGTCCTGAAGACAGGAGTTGAGAATCACTGCACTATGGTGTGATAAAAAGGTGATGAAGTGGAGATGACTTCTCCAGTTTTATCAATTCTCCAATTCCTATGTTATTCTATGGAGTCTAAGGACTAAGATTTCTTCAGCTTTGGAGATCTTAGTGAATAGGATCTATAGAATAACACGAGAACAGGAGAAATGATAAACTGGAGAAGTCATCAACTCATTATCAATGATTAGTGAATCTCCCCCTAACAGAAAACAAAACTAAAATCAAATCATAAAATGCTTAGCTCCAATTGAATCCTC
Source organism: Rhinophrynus dorsalis (assembly GCA_037306005.1). Classification (NCBI taxonomy): domain Eukaryota; kingdom Metazoa; phylum Chordata; class Amphibia; order Anura; family Rhinophrynidae; genus Rhinophrynus; species Rhinophrynus dorsalis. The sequence goes on from CM074719.1 coordinate 379,862,811, forward strand.
TCTAGCCTGTAATTGTTCTACTGCTCCTGACTGACCAGCCTATTGCATCATCTACCTTATCCGCTGCACAAGATGCAGGTAGGCCAGGATCTGGAAAATCTCCCTCTGATGGCATTTACATCCAGTCAAGTAATGTCATCCTAGGCACAGGGTCTCTATACAGGTTCTTTGTAAAAGTGCATCTTCTGACCAGTGGCTGGCTACTCTACACCCAGTCTCTTGCATGGATTTGTAGATAGTTTCCCATTTTATAGCTGAATCGAGTATATGCCCACCTTTTAGTCTAAATACTCCCCCACCCCCCATGGACCCTTGAGCACACCCTGTGTATAACATTATGGGGAATGCTGAGACACAATAGCCCTTTCCTTGGGAATTTATTATGCAAACCAAACTGCACAGACACACACACACACCTTTAGGTCTGTGTCTGTTTACATCTTGTTCTTGACCTCCTACCAAATTCACCTTCATATGTTAACCCCTTGCAGACCAGATAGATGTGAAATATACTGCAAAGCAATGCATTTGCTCACTCATGGTCTTCAAATAGTTAAGAGGCAGGCCATTCAAACCCTGCCCATGAGAAATGAACTCTCAAGGATGTTGTACTAGGGTGATTATGGTCCAGACTCACTTTTCACACATCCACAAACAATTGCTGGGTTGTATGCTCTATCTTATGCTGCAGCAGTGGATAGCGTGCTAAATGTTGATTGCACAGGAGTTGTGCAGATATCACCTTAAGAAGAATCTTACTATTCAATGCTGTTGAAATTCAGCTTTTTCGTTTATCTACAGCTAATCGGTGAGCATTTGTAATTAATCAGTAAGCATTTTCGGTTGCCCTCTTTTTTGGTTTCAGATCTGGAATTATATTTAAAATGGGAATGAGAGTTTATTATTTTGGGCAACATATAATTAACATTTATAAGTGTCATCAAATAAAGTAAATTGTCTGCAATATCTAATAATCAGGCAGACTCAAATCATTTGTATCATACACATTAGTAATGAAAAAACTAAAAACAGATTCAGAATGTAAAGCTAATATTAATATACGTTGGAGACCATTTCTTTCCATAGTCTTAATATATCTGGTGTTGACAAACTTCATGGATCCTAATGACATGAACACCACATACATGCTGCAGTCCTACAACCTGTGACACAAGCAGAAAGACATGCCTTGTGCCAGCTTAGAGACACACTTTGGACCAGTTAAGAGAAACTCTGCATACTGGCATTCACGATTATGAAGCGGGCTGTATCCACTCTCTGCATGAGAAGCTCATATTGATCTTTACTCATAACTGGGCTTACACAGTCAACTGATGAAGAGACTACAGATAAGAAGCGGTGTGGCATAACCTAGGTTCATAATAAACTTAGGAGTGATGATGAAATGGCCAGCATGATAAGAAGGTTGGCCTTAAATAGGGGAATAATGGATCAAAAAGTGGTTTAGAAAAGGGGGTGGATTCTTGGAAGGGATTCTGTTTGATGAGCCCCCAGGGGAGGGATTGCCACAAGTATAAATAGCCCTGCAGCTCCTCCCAGAAATACAGGTGGAGCCTTTAACATATTCCATACAAGTACTGCTTCAGTGATATACAGTTGTGAAGCACAAATGGATACAAGACTGGTCCACATACATTTGATGGGAGAGGTACCTTTTTCATCTAATGATGTTATTTGTGGTGAAGAAGTCTGAGCCGATCCGCTCCACTCCCCCGCTGAACAAGTGGGGAAGCAAAGAGGATGTGCTCATACTCCAGGGTTGTTGGACTGCTGGCAATGTGTAAGGGAGGACATCCCTTCCACATCTCCAGCAGTTTGACAACTACACTTGCTTATGGGGATATTCTCCCCCCTCCCCTTACATGCTTAATGCTTAGTGCATATGGCGATGTGTGTCTCCATCACATAGGCAAGCTGCTTGTTAAACATTGCCAGACCCACATTGCCATAGCAACGCCACATAATGCATCTTCCTCCAGGGGGTGAATGAGGTAATGTACATAATTCAGCAAGTAAAAGTGGAGCAAACTGTGGCCAAACCTATTGCATCATAGGGAAGAAATATAAGTTAACCAAATAGGTCCTATTTAAATCAGTGGAAAATTGTTCACTATGATGCAGGTGATTTTCCCTAGAATTCCTTTACTTTCTATGTGCATATGGCCCAATACATGTTAAAGTGGAACTTTCACTTTGCTATAATTAAGCATATGTCGACTAGCTTCATAATACTTCTATTGACTTTTAGAAGTGGCAGATTCTAAAGTAAGCCTTAATCTTCAGAGACTGATGGCCAGGTTAGTGTAGTCCGCATGCCCGCGGCATCAGTCCCTTATGGCACAGCGCAATGTCTCTTAGAGGAGACCGGGACTGACAGTGCAGACACGCAAGCAAGATGTCTGCTCTGATGCCTGGCTTCCGGTCTCCGAAGATTAAGGATAACTTTAGAATCTGCCATTTCTGAGAGGTAATAGAAGTATTATGAAGCTAGTCGCCATATGTTTAATTATTGCAGGTTGACTTTATAAAAAGTGAAAGTTCCGCTTTAAAATGCTACTTTTCAATCCTCTCATTATTTACTGTTCATTGGGATCACACAACTGACAGGGATGCATCTAGCAATACACAAATCTGCCTTTTGTTATGTAAGTTATTTCATGCAAGTCATCCTTAATTTCACATTTTCTTAGGTAAGCCACCTTGACCTGGGAAGTAACTAACACTGACTTGAATGGGGATCATTGTTTACTACCAGCACAGCTTTTAGTTTCACTAAATTCCTATAACTTGTATATTTTGATTTGCAATCAAAATTTAGATTTTTGGTTTAGTAGTTGGAGAATCTACACTCAACATAACTTTATTTTATTGACTTTGTCAGATAAATAATGCATAATTAGGTACTTTCATATCCAAGAAATTAATCTCTCTTTAACCTGTCAGTTTCCATCAGAGGGTTGGAGTATATTGATATGGAGAATTGGAGGAATCATCATACAAATCTTTTGCAACAAAGGGGGTCCCACTGAGGGAGGACATGAAAAGGTGATAGGTCCCCTTTACACCTTGTTAAAAGGTGGGTAATCAGTCATTGTTAATGATCCACCTGTGCTTAATCAAGGATATCCTTAAAACCTTACCTGTTGGTGTGCCCTGAGGACCGTAGCTGAGAATCACTGGAGTAGGGCTGCATCTGTGTTGCCCCACAATAAACTGACATGGTAACTTGATACCAAAGTAAGCTTGAACTGACTCTGAAAGAAAAAGACAAATCAATGCATAAAGGAACTGACATAGAAAACCTATTATGCTCACATACTGCATCCTGCAAATAAGAAGAAGATTGTTCCAGACTCTGAATTGTCTTACTGAGGATACATTACAAACACATGCTGCCATAATAGGCAACAGTGCAGCACTGTAGTGTAAAAAGGCTTATTGGCATTTATTTTCCTTCCAGGACAGCCACTTATGTTGTACATACTGAGTCAGATATACTAAATTACTAGATTACTACATTAGGCCAATGTGTGACAAAATCAGCTTTACCATGTGAAATAATAAACATTCCCATTGATTTAACCCAATGAGTGCCAGATTGGTATCCAACCAATTTATTTAAAACTGGCTATTAAATTATTGGGAATTTGAGGAAATGTTATTTGTTCCCTATGGTGCAGCTGGTGTGCTCTATGGGAGTTATGCACTAAAGAGTGATAAAAAGGTGATAACCCAGGAGATGACTTCTCCAGTGATGTCCACTTCCTATGTTATTCTATGGAGCCTATGTACTAAGATTTCTCCAACTCTGGAGATCTTAGTGCATTGGCTCTATAGAATAACACAGGAACTGGAGAAGTGATATCACTGTAGAAGGGAACAAATAGAATTTCCCAATTCCAATTCCCAATGATTTAATAGCCCATTGTAAAGCAATGGGACTTTTCATTTGTTATCTAAGGTGTAGATGGTTATCACCTCTTTATCACACCTTAGTGCATAACCCCCATAACTGCAATGCTTCTTTTCTTTTTCACCCTCACTGTTTACACTTTTAGATATCAATGGCATATAGATTTTAAACTCCTTGTGATGTCTAAAAGGAACCCAACTAACTGTAAAATGTATTTTTAACTTTGATGCAAGTGTCCCACCTGCCACTCACAGATTTACCCTTTTTATCTGGATACTTGTATCCCCAAAGTGTTCAATAATGTTTTGTCATATGACTTAGCAATAATATTCCCATATTTTTCTTACTCATATGGGGACTTGCCCATCATTTTGGAATTGACTTCCCATTTGGGCAGAATTAGTCTAATATTTACATGGAAATTTTTCCTCTGTAATGGGCTAAAGAGCTAAACATGATGCTTCTGAGCCATAGAACAAGCAGCATGCACTTTTGTTCATTCTCAGTGCTTCTCCCACACTTTGGTATATTGATTGAATTCTCTTAGGAGGTCTCCCTAAGAGTGAAGGGTAATCCATTGCTCTTGGTGATCAGAAAAAACAGCTTCACCTAACTGAAGAGGCCCAACAAGGTCAAAACACACACCATGGATTAACTGATGTTTTCCATGCAGAGCCATCATTTTGGAACTGGAATGCCCTTTTGGGCTGGATTAATCTAATATGTATGTGGACAGTTTTCCTCTGTCATAGCACTAGAGACCTAAAATGTGCTGCTTCTGCGCAGTGACTAGTCATAGAACAAGCAGCATGTGCTTGTGTTCATCCTCAGAGTCTCTCACACATTTCAGTATGCACTTTAAAAAGAACACAACTAAACGGAAAATTGCATTTTCATCTTAATACAACTGTCCCACTTCCCACCCCCAGAATTAAATTTTTTACCCTGATGCTTTAATTATATGACTGATTGACGGATCAATAATATTCACAAATAAAATGTAATGCAAAATAATGTAAGTGACTATGTTGTAGATTATTTTGGCAGTTAGATAATCAACAGTGCTTTATGACTGTGCATATATGAACAATGAAGAATTTTTAGCAGAAGTTGTGTAAAATAGCAGTTATCTACAATGTTTATGGCAAACCCTGTTAATACCAAACCACTGATGAATATGTTTGCATCTCATGCTTTTTGTTCCACTGTCACTAAACCTGTACATTAAAGGGATAGTAATGTCAGAAAAAAAGTATTAGATATATGGTAGATGCAATTAAAAGAGGGTGTTTTCACTTATACATATCTCTCAAACTGTTATGGTTTGAGAGATATTGGAAAATAAAGTTCTCAGCTCCCTCCCCTTTCTGCTTGACGAGCTGTAAAGTTGTCAGAAGCAGATTCTGGTCTCTTGACTAGATGCGGCTCTTCAGCAGCGCTGATAAAACGATATCTAAACATAAATAATTAATCGGAATGGTCTACAACGTGTGCTTGCAAACCAGGCACATGCTGTAGACCGTTCTGATGAAGAATTTATGTTTAGGTATCGCTATGTCAGCGCTGCTGAAGAGTTGCCGTCTTATCCAGGAACCAGAATCTGCTTCTGACAGCTTTATAGCTTGTCAAGCAGAAAGGGGAGGGAGCAGAGAACTTTATTTCCCTATATCTCTTAAACCATAATGGTTTGAGAGATACAAATAAGATATATTGTAGATGCAATTAAAAGAGAGTGTTTGCACTTATTCATATCTCTCAAACTGTTATGGTTTGAGAGATATTGGAAAATAAAGTTCTCAGCTCCCCCTTTCTGCTTGATGAGCTGTAAAGCTGTCAGAAACAGATTCTGGTCTCTTGACCAGATGCGACTCTTCAGCAATGCTGATATAACAATATCTAAACATAAAACCTTCATTGGAATGGTCTACAACATGTGCTTGCAAACCAGGCACATGCTGTAGACCGTTCTGATGAAGAATTTATGTTTAGGTATTGCTATGTCAGCGCTGCTGAAGAGTCGCCGTCTGATCCAGGAACCAGAATCTGCTTCTGACAGCTTTACAGCTCATCAAGCAGAAAGGGGAGGGAGTGGAGAATTTATTTTCCTATATCTCTCAAACCATAACAGTTTGAGAGATACAAATAAGTCCAAGTACTTTCTTTTAATTGCATCTACCATTTAGCTAGTACTTTTTTCAGACATTACTATCCCTTTAACATTTTCCTTTACCTGTTGTTAAAAATCTTTTTAAAAAAACTGATAAAGCCTAATACCTTCCTGCTGATCAGCTTGCACCGGACTCAATGTAGAACCCATCCAGATGCTTTTACAAGAAGTGTCACAACAATACAATCAATGATATAATTAAAATACAGAATGCCTCCAAACCAAATCAAAAGTGACCTGAAGGGTCAAGGGATGGACTTTGTCATATAGAACTAAAAATGGAATACGTAGTCTTAACCACTTGTATACTAAATAAGTCTCCAATGCATTTGTTTGAAATGCTTTGGCATACTGTATATCAAACAAGTGGCAGGCATTCAGAAAACTGAAATTAGGAACTAAAATGGTGTTTTGGTTATTATCAGAAACTTGTGTTTGTCTGTGTGAGTCTGGGAGCTATACTTACATTACTTATTCCTATAACTCTTGATCTATGTAATTGAACATCTCCAAGCTAACTAGTGGATATAATAAACATCACAGAACCTGTCACTAATGCCAAGGCACAATCCAGCTTGCCAAAGGAAAGATATGTGTATCATACACATTGCCTGTGAAGAAGTTATAATGAAACGTGCAACGGAGTTTGTCTTTGTGTCATTAGTATGTTTTAATTATTCCACCGACTACTCTCACTTCTAAAAGAAGCATGATGTAGTCTGTGAGAGGATGTTTTGATCTTTTAATCATTTTATCTTTCCTTTACATCCACTAGTTAGCCTGGAGATGTTCAGTTATATAGATCAGGAGTTATAGGAATGTGTCTCTCTATTCTCTATATTTAGCAATATTTTAGGAGATAAATATCTAGCACACTTTCCGCATGATTGCAGAGAAGAACTATAGTATTTGTTACAAGTTAGATATTCAGCGGCAAGTCGGATATTGCCATGACAATTAGATTAGTTATTGCTCCTTTTCTAGTATATTAGATTTATCATTTATACTTTATTGTATTATAATATCCAGACATTGAAGTTCTATGTAGTGGCAAGTCGGATGTTGCCCCAACAAATAGAACAGCTACTGCCTTTTGTCAATTAAATCAGACTTAGTACTTATACTCCGCAGCATTACAGGATCTAGATGGTGCTGTTATATGTAATGGCAAGTTGGATGATGCCCCGACAGTTAGTTTAAATATTCTATGCTTTCTTTATATATGTGACTAATACTACAAGGACTCAATATTTATGATAAATATGTTTCATTATGTTGCTTTATTGAGTATTGGTACTTGTATTTCAGGTAGTGGCAAGTTGGATGCCCTGACAATTAGATCAGGACAAATATTCACTCTTTTTGAGAAGTCGACAGTATTAGAGGAGAAAGAGGTTTTTCCTCTCCTATATCTGTTTATAAGACTATACCATTTCTATAAGTTTGGCAAATCTTTTTGCCTTTTTTGTGTATAGATGGAAGTTGGGAGATGTGACTATGTCCTAACTCTTTGAGGTGTGATACGACGTGTAGCTGCTATTTCTAACACCCTTTGATATATATATACTAGAGCATTATGTTACTCTACTCTCATTATTTATGAGACTATCCTTTTCATAATGATCTATGTTACAGTATTGGTTGATCGTGAGTATCATTATTGTATCTAAGTCTTATATATATTGACCTCCTCCGTTCTTTAAATACTGGGTAATGATGTTTATATAGACATGTCCCTGAGTCAACTAGACATATTTGTACATTTTTTATTATCAATAAATGCTATATTTTAGGGAATTCATTATTTGATTTAAGGGTCATATGTATATCTGGGATTAGCCTGTATAGTATGCTAGTATTGCAGGGTTGTTCTTTCTTCTTTGGATTTAGGTGTGAATGGAGAAATGAGCTTTAAATAAATAAATGTATACATACATACATACATAAAAGAAAAACTTTTTGACTGATAAGTGACAGAGTCAGACAACAGGTGAAGTGATCCTACATAAGCTTGCTGGCTGAGCCTAAGGCTCCACTAAGCCTGCAGATACTGTACAGACAGAGATAAAAACACCATACATACAAGACAAGTGTACAGGTTCAACATGTCACACACTTCAAACTTACAAACACACACACACACACTCATTCTTACATCCTCAAGAAAAAAAAATACAGTATACTGAGGTGTGCTGGTGCTTCACCAGCTGCTGTGCACTTATATTTTTATTGCAAGCTGACATGTAAAACTGATATTTGACAATCGATAATAGTGTGTAGAGTTAGACAAGTAAAGAGGGGAGCTCGAGTTGCTTGACTGCTGTTGACAGACAGTTATCTGTATGACTGCAGTCATTCGGGGGGGGGGGGTAATTTGTAGTCAGTGACACCGACAGTGACAGGGAGTTAAAACAATGCTTTTGATTGGTAGGTGACAGACAGATGCACAAGGTCCTATTTCTGCACCTGAGTAGTGAGTGATAATTGCAGAAATATACATCTTACATTATTTTCACCCAGACAAAACATTACTCCATATACTAACAGCTCTGTCATGTACTGTACAGTAAAAATCAACACTGCTATCATTATGCCTAACAAATCAACTATATCATCATCATTGTTGCCACCTCCAATGCAACCCGCATCCAGTCACACACACACTAGTTTTGACAAAGCAGCAGTTCAACATTCACAACCCTAGCTATGAGTACTTCTGCTGCTGTTCAAACTGTATTGCCACTGATACCTACTGCTAGTAATATTGCAATATCCATGCCCTATAGTAGTAACAGTGGTAGCAGTCCCTCAGGAACCATTCAGTCTATGAAATCTCCTGTATGGGGATAATTCACTAAAGATCTCCCACACTGATTGGGAGACACACCATCAGCATGTCATATGTCTATTAACTAGCAGTTGTAGAAGCACCTCTAAAAATGTTCAGGTACAAGGGGCACATAACAGTAGTGTTGCAGATGTCTCAGGGAGTGGTACATCTTTCTAGAATTCATGGGGTTAAATATACCATTTAAATAAACGTAAATTATTGGAATTTTTCATTGTTCCCTATGGTACTGTTGTTTTATTGTAGAACTCTAAAAACATTTTATTATATTTCTTATGTTTGTTTTCTTCCAGGCTTTCATCTGTACCACAAACTGCCCACCATTGTGCCTGAAAGCTGCCTCCTCATCCTTGTTGGATTAGTTCTTGGAGGAATTATGTTTGGGGTAAATGAAAAGTCTCCTCCAGCAATGAAGAGTGATGTCTTCTTCTTGTACCTTCTACCTCCAATTGTGTTAGATGCAGGTTACTTTCTGCCTACACGGCCATTCTTTGACAATGTTGGCACAATTTTCTGGTATGCTGTGGTGGGCACGCTCTGGAATGCCATAGGGATTGGTATTTCCCTTTTTGGAATCTGTCAGATTGAAGCCTTTGGTCTCACAAACATTTCATTGCTACAATGCCTGCTTTTTGGCAGTCTGATTTCAGCTGTGGATCCTGTCGCTGTTCTTGCTGTTTTTGAAAATATTCATGTTAATGAACAGCTTTACATTCTAGTATTTGGAGAATCTTTGCTGAATGATGCTGTTACAGTGGTGAGTATAAAAATTCTGTCTGTAAATTGCAAACATTAGAAAGAGCAGATGGCAGGTTCTTCACAACTATTAACTGCTTGGATGCTATTGACATCTCCAATGAATTGCTTCTCAAAGGTGTGGAGATATATTTTACTGTTATTCTGGATTCTAACACTACTATATTGAAACTATGAAAACATTGAGGAGTAGCAAAGGTAAAAAATGAAAACATATTTATTTAATATACATTTAGAGAAAGACTGTGCTGCCTTTTTGCATGGTGTAGCAGTAGACTGCATCACAATAAGTGATGCCATAATTTAGGGCAGCTATGGGCTTTTTTTACATTACATAATGAAGAATTGTTCATTTAGTATGAATATGATTTTTCTTATTTCCTATAGTTAGTCAGTATGTTTCCAGTCCAAACTTGTATTCGTTCTTCTATTTGCATCATGTACAACATAGGTAAAAATCAATCTAGATATTAGATACTGAGAAAAAATTATTGGGAAGTAATAAGTGGGAAAGTGCTCTTTCTTTCAGTTATTTGCTGTGGTTACACTGTCATCAGAGTTTAACTGTTAAACCAATTAGAGAGATGAGATAGTGTATCTGCATCTCTCCCTTTGATGGTGGCCAAAGTTGTATAGTGAGAAATTGAAAGAGATGGTCCTGGGGAATAGATTCCCCAACCCAATGTTAAATAGAGAAAGAGGAACTTCAGACACCTGTCTTATCCTGAGACTCAACTACAACAATTACAGTATGTCAGGTATAGGGATCTCCCTCTGTCTGTGTCAATTGGAAATAATCAAATTAGTAGTTAATGGAGAGAGGCATCCTGTAACTGCCCTTTCGCCAGTGCATTAAAAACAGTGCTAGTTAGAGACTGAATGAGAGGATGGAAGCAGGTGAGAGAGAACCAGATAGGGACTATTTTTTAATTAAACATGGTTAGCACTTCAAATGGGATATTTTGAATGTTTGAATGCTTTTAACTCATTGCATTTTAGAGACATTGGATACATTTGTAGCTTCCAGGGGGTTAGGGATCGCAGCTTAGATCAGGCTTAGATCAGGGCTGTCCAAGTTCAGTCCTCAAGGGCCACCAACAGTGCAGGATTTAAAGGGATAGTAATACCTTAAAAACATGCAGCTCTGATTGATCCTCCGAAAAAGCACGCCATGTAACGCTGTGTTTGAATATTTTCCGTTTAGTTGTTCAACAGTAATTCAGTGCTAAAGGATCCCCCTCTCTCAATCTTCACTGACATCATGCTGACTCTCTCAGCCGGCCAGATGGAGCACAGCAAGGGACAATCTTCACTGAACATAAGGAAAATCCTGCCCTCATTTGTTAAGGGGGCAGAGTTTTCCTTATACTCAATGGATGAAGATTGTCCCTCACTGTACTCTGTTGGTCCCAGGACTAGATTCCACATCTGAAGGGAGGCAGCATACATGAAGTAAAGGGGGTGGGAGGGGGATACTTTAGCATTGAATTACTGTTGAACTGCTAAATGAAAAATATTGAAACAAGGCGTTACATGGCCCGCCTTATAGGAGGATTAACTAGAGCTGCATTTTTTTAAGTATTACTATCCCTTTAAGGATTTGCCTGATTAAGCACAGGTGAGTTAATCAGTGGCTTATTAACCCCTTAAGGACCAGTGTTCCAGGGTGTGTTGTCCTTTAAGGACCACATAGGGAAGTTTGATGGACTGATCATGTGTCACGTGTCACCGGTCTTGGAGAGGTCAGTTTCAGTCCCAACTACTACTCATAGCTCTCCCTCAGGAGTGCTGTGAGTAGAAAATATGCGACGTGTCAGGACCATCACTGGTCCTTTAGGCAAGAACAGCAGTGACGGTTATGACATGACTTAAGGGGTTAATTTTTACTGACTCACCTGTGTTTAATCAGGGAAATCCTTACATCTTGGCCCTTGAGGACTGAATTTGGACAGCCCTGCCTTAGTCCAATGACAAGTTATGGCACTGGCTGTTTTATCTTATGAATGAATCTGTTTGCCTCTGAGTGCCAGAGAGGTATTCAATGCATTGCAATGCACTCAAAGGGTTACATAAAATAAGACTGCTGCCATCTTGGACTGAATCCACAAATGTGAAATTATAAACATGTATTTTATATAAAGAAATAACATTCACTTCCCCATTCATATTTTATATCATAAGGGTCTTATGTTCAAAATATGAGTTAATCTGGGACAAATCAACTGCGCCACTGAGGATAAATAAACATTCCCAAAAATGCCCATTGAATTAAGTGGGTCTATTAACCAGTGGCATAAATAGTAATTGAAGGGCCCTGGTGCAAAAAAGTTTTTGGCCCCCATAAAAAAAATGTTCACAGACACATAACTAGAACTTATGGGAACATGGAACAGATAGGGCCCCCTTGGATACTGTCTCTCAGTATAGCTGCACTCTCCCTGTAGTTACACCCCTGCAATAAACCCCTGGAATGCTAGAGCAGGTTTCCTCAATGTCTATAGATTTAAATGGGCATTTTAGCCCCGTGATGATTCCTATGCACTGTGAAGCAATGTGTTGGAGGCCTCTCTGGGATTCAATAAGTTAAAAGCCCCTTTTAAATTAATGGAATTTTGCCCCCCCATGATGTCATTAGTTTTCCCCACAGTTACTGGACTTTCTTTTGAACTTTTTTTTTAACCCTTTAAGAACCGGGGGGGGGGGGGTGCAACACATTGCTTCCCATGTATTGCACACCCCTCTGGTTCTAAAGTGTTAATTGAAACACTATGTCAGTCACATGAACAATCCTGCCTGCTATCAAACAGTGAAACTTCCGCACTCTGCCCTGAATTCCAGCAGAGTAAGTTTCCTTTGCCTTTTGTGATTGAAGTCTTGTGACAGGCAGTGAAACCTGTAAACAAGAAACAGAAAGAGAAGCATATTCTGGTTTACCCTCGTACCTGTCAGCTAGGGGCTGAGGCTAAATAGTATCCTTTATCTGTTCAGTAGTAATGCATTTTATTAAGTACACCTAGGAAATATGCATTAATCCATGAGAAGACTATCCAACGTATGAATGCTGTGCAATATTTATATTGTTTAATGCTTTTAGTTGGAGAGATTTCAGACAATTTGAGGAACTTCAAAGGCTCTTTCACATGGGTGACAGAAACATAGCAGTTCTCTGCTGCATTTTATTCACCCACAGTTTGTACTAACCTTCTCCTGTATTTTCCTAGTGATCTGTATCAGGGGTGTGTGGCTGATGGATGGCCCCCAAAAGTGTTGGCCAGATATTATTGGCTGATTTTCAAGTTGGAAGGGCATTTATTGGAGGTTGTAAGGAACATTGTAACTTTTAATGTTTCTTGTGTGAAAGATCTGGTGGTAGTCCCATAGGTAATAACCTGCCTTGCTGCATCTTTACTGCTTTCCTGCATGAACCATGTAAAGATGCAACCTGCTGGACTTACATACATGAGAGTCTAAAGTCACCTATGTGAAAGGAACCAGAGGCTTACATTTCAACATGGGCGACATAACCAGTGTACTATCACTGGACTGGTGTCATCCCTGTGAAAGGGGTCTAAAACCTATATATAAAATGGGGTTTTGTGTGTTATGACTAATGTCACAACCTGATTAATGTGCCAGATGTCTGGTTAAAGTAGGAAAAAGCACATTTGCTTAATTTAATAACGTCCCATGTTTTAACCCTAAATATGTACACTCGGTGCTAATCTCCACCATGGGTCTTATGGTGCCAGAGGGTACACAACACACAGCAAGGCAATACAATGTATACTCTTATGGTACTCAAAGAGTTAAATGATCAGTATAGCATCAATATAATACCCCTTTTAATCTCTGCTTTGACCTTTGTAAATGGGCTTCTATGAGGAGGTACAAAGTTTCCATCAACTTAGAGTAAAGAACTGACGTCACCTAGCTGTGCAGATCTCCATGATCTGCATAGCAAACCGGACAAGAATCGGTGAGTTATGAGCTCAGGCAACTCCTTTCCCATAGCTTGTGGGTATAGACAGGTTTAAAAGGGTCTTTTATTGACCCTTTAATACTAACCATTATCCTTAGTGCCTTAAGGACCAGTGTATTTCACACCTAAAAGATCAAATTTCACATTTTCTGAGAGAATTATTGTTTAGTGCTCACTACATATTGTTTTTTATAGGATAGAAAATACATGAAAATATAATATAAACCCATGTTTCTGTAGAGAAACTAGTAGAAATGGTCTAGTGTTGCCTAGGATATGTGTGTGTGTGTGTGTGTGTGAATATATGTTTTTTTGTTTATCTACTGCACTGCTTGCATGATTTTAGATAGATTTGTATATGTATGTCTTTGTATGCCTTTACATATATGTGTATGTCTCCTTCATAGCATGAAATATTAGAGTTGTGCTGTTAAGACAGCATCCTATTAAGGATTATGCTAAACTACCCATAGCAATGCATGCAGACTGCTGTAACTACAATGCCATGGAAATGCTTCACAAAAAAAATGCATGTTTGAGCTGCAATAACTTTTCAATTAAACATCTCTCAGCAGTGGTATTTTCTAAGTTTTAAAGGGATAGTAATGTCAGAAAAAAAGTATTAGCTATATGGTAGATAACATTCAAAGAGAGTACTTGCACTTTTTCGTATCTCTTGGTAACCTGAAAAGCTGTCAGAAGCAGATTCTGGTTCCTGGATCAGACGGCGACTCTTCAGCAGCGTCGACATAGCGATACCTAAAAATAAATACTTAATTGGAACGGTCTACAACATGTGCCTGGTTTGCAAGCACACGTTGTAGACCATTCCGATGAAGTATTTATCTTTAGATATCAATATATCGGCGCTGCTGAAGAGCCGCGTCTGGTCAAGCGACCAGAATCTGCTTCTGACAGCTTTACAGCTTGTCAAGCAGAAAGGGGAGTGAGCGGAGAACTTTATTTTCCTACATCTCTCAAAACATAACAGTTTGAGAGATATGAATAAGTGCAAGTACTCTCTTTTAATGTTATCTACCATATAGTTAATACTTTTTTCTGACATTACTATCCCTTTAATCAGCATGATAAATCCTGCAAGATACATGTTTTCTATATTAAGTGTTAATATCCCTTTAAGCATGTGTGCATGCGTGAGTGTCCGCATGTGTGTGTTTTCAATCCATAGCCCTCTAGCTGCTGTTGGAGTACAACTTACATGACCTTCAGCCAACCAAAATCCAGATGAAGATATTGGTATCCCACCTGATGGGAGGGGCTGTCTGAAAAATAGAAAGAGATAAAGGGTTTAATGAAAACTTAATCTCTTAAGAACCAGTGGGTTGTGTAGAGCATTGCACACACCTCTTATACTTATAGGGTTAAGCAGGTGAAAAAGGAGGACAATTCCTTTCATTCACACTTGTCTGTCCTCTGGCATGGCAAACATGGCACTCCCTCTTTGCTTTGCTCTATGAGTCCTTTTCATAGGAATGGGCAAATCTTTCAGCCTGAGGGGCAACATTTAGAATTAGATTTTGTGTGGGGGTAAAAGCAATCATCTGTGTATGCACTTAAACACACACATATACTACACAGATGTCAATTATACCCAGCATTTTAAGGAAAATGTTAATACATGCACCACCTTTATGTCACCCTCTACCTGCAAAAAAAAAAATAAAACAAATGCTGCCTCCCACTTGATCCCTCTCCCAATACCCTTCCTCTCCCACTTCAATAAGCTGTCTGAAGCAACCCACTCCCCCCCCCATGCACCTCTCTGAAGCCCTTGAGGAGACAGGCAGGGGCTTGGTCCAGCAGGTGGCATGCTTGGCTTTGCTGCCCACTTCCTCCACCCCAGAAAGATTTTCTGCCCATTGGAAAATGCCTGAGTACACTGCCAGGGCACTACCATAGTTTAAATTTGCAAACCCTGCACATATGTTAGTGCCCTTTTAGGCACTGAAGTTCCTGACAAGGCACTCTGGTATTTTCCAATTGGCAGAGGGTTTTGCAGGGGACAGCAGCAGTGGAGGAAGTGGGCATCAAAAGTAAGCATGCTACCCCCTGGACAGAGCACCCTCCTTCATCCTCAGGGGCTCCAGGGCTCATGGGCCTGGAGGTACATAGAGGGGGGAAAGGGGGGGTTCCAGATAACTAATTGAGGTGGGGTAGGAAGGGAATGGTAGAGGGATCGAGGGGAGGCCAGCATTTTGCTTTTTTTTTTTTTTTTTTAATCTTTACTAAAGTACTCTTGCCTCCCATGACATGGCTGATAATCTGCTCCAGTTCAGGGCCAAATAGCTGTTTGCCTCCAAAAATGGAAAGAAACCAGAGACTTCTTGGATGATTGGTCAGCCGAACAGGACTTAAGCCAGGAGTGCAATGAGTGGTGACAGAAAGGGCCAAGACCTTACCAGAAAACCTAGCTTCAAGGAACTTAGAGAGGAACACCACTAGATTATCCTTAAGAGCATCCCATTGGATAGCATCCAAGAGCTGATCACCCCAAATATCTATAGCACTAGTTAACCAGGCAATGGCAAAGCTTTCATAAAGAGTCTAGGCATTTATCCACTAAAATCTTAAGGGCTATAGAGTGCACCAGCAGCAGCTGTGTGGTTTTTGATTAAACGAGAAATCAGAGGATCAAACGCTGGAGGGGTAGCCCACTGCTCTAAGGCCTCAGTCGAAAAGGGATACAGATTAGAAATGCTTTTTTACTAGGGGGGCATCATATCAGAGTTGATAGGTGGAGGGTAGCATGTCAGAGTTTAAATATAATAAATCAGGTAAATATTAGGATGTTTATGTATACATACACATGCACACACAGATACACACACACCAAACAAAAATATGCACTTTGAAATGCACTTCTTTGTTACCAGCAGTTGTCAGAAGTTGCAGAACAGTACCACCTTGGAAGTCACAGTTTTGCCAGTCCCTGATGTACTGTAAGCAGCACTAAGTGCCTTGCCCCACCCCTCTTCTCTTCCCAGAATCTTAATAAAGAGCAAGGGATGGGTGATTGTGTATGTCTGTGTGTGTTTGTTCATTCATATATATTTCTCTGTAGTCCAATGTGGAACAAAGGAACCATGGGATAAACTGTCCTCCAAGAGGGCAGGGCACTTCAAAAAAGGTCTCTGAGGAAGATACTCCCTTTTCCCTTCAACTGTACACCCACCTGCTATGCTCAGTTTTAAATGTGCTTGTGGTCAGGAGGTAACATAGGCACAGCTCTCTTAGTTAACCTTCTTTTTTATTTTTATTTCTTAACATATGGGGCTGTACAATCCCCAGTTAGGCAGGATCCTATTCCTGGTGTTCTCATTAATGGGTTGTACAGTGCACATGTTTATTTTCCAGGACCACAAATCTGTGGAAGTGGACTTGTCTTTCCAGCCTTTGCCTCACTATAGCTTCTCAGATGCTCTTTTTTATTCATTCTAATGGGAACCTGAAGCCTGAAGGTTACATATAAGTTAACCTGTTCAGTACCCCTTTAAGATCTCTTTGAATTCATGCATCTAGGCTGCGGGTGGTTTCATTGTTTTTCTTATGGGGTGCACTATCAAGGAAACCCTTGTGGGACCCCCTCCCTTTAACTGGGGATGATATTTTTAAGTGACTGGAGAGCCATGGTGCAAGTTTAAAGTGAAATGACTACATTTCCCAGAAACCCATTCTTTCCATTTTGTGGCATGGGAAGTGGTGGTCTTGGGATAATCCTCTTCCTTTTTGCATATGTCATACTGCATATAGGCTGGTCTCTCCTTTCTGCTCCCCAGTTTAACCCCTTGTAGTCAGATAAGTACTTCTGCATACTTGTAGGTAACAATCTACTATATTAGACCATCTCTTATACTGTTTTGTGGATTCTGTTCTGACTATAAGGGACACATGGGCAAGTCCAAGGGTAATGATTCTGGGGTCTCCTTAATTCCTTTAACCCATTGTTCCACATCCCAGACTGAGCTTACTAGAAAGTAGGACCCTTTAAACCATTCAGGAATAAAACACAGGACACAGTTATAGTCCAAAATGACTACTAACATTATTGTGGGTCAGGGGACATTTTATACAGAAACTCAGTACCATGAAACAAAGGAAGTGTACACAGACTATACAAAGGGAAAATGGTGAGTTAGCAATATAATACAATGGGCACAACAGGGCATAAACATAAGACAAATGGACTTTACACAGTGAAAGCCTCTTTACATAATTCAGTCTTGCAGCTTCTATTCCTAGCCAATAGGAATTGGAATGACAAGCAACAGCCAACCAGTCAGGGCCTGGACAATTGTTGTCCCTAGGAGATGGAATTACCTGGGTCTGACAAATAACTCAATTAACTCAATTATGTCATTCCTGCTCCTCAACCCATAGGAACCGGAGCTACAGACTAGACGAATAGGTGGTTACCAATCAGAAGGTTGCCTACCTTTCCAATGCATTTCCTATTCAACTTTTTAACATGGTACAGTAGGTGGCCAGTCAGAAGGCTGTCTACTTTTCAAAAGGGAAGACGACACTTCCTTGAGTCCTGCCGCTGGCTTTCCCGATGTGAAATTCAGTCTTTTTGATTACAGTTCTGACTCTTAAAAGAGCCCATAGTAATGGCCCAGAGTCCGTTACAGGGATGGGAGCCACTGGTGCTGCTGAATGGCAGGCCTTTGCAGCCAATTTGTTCTTCTTGCTAGTGAAAGTTTTCATGTGTCTGTGTTTTTGAAGAGGCTTAGTAGAAGTACCAGCAGCAGTGGCATGAACTTTGTATGGCATACACTTCAGCAGACTAATGCAGCATAAGCTTTATTAATGCAGCTGTGTCATGATGGTATCCCTCCTTTCCCCTCTTTATGGTGTGCTCAGACATGGTGCATAAAGCATTTGTATTTTACTGCACTGTTCCAAGCACAAGGGAGAAATATTCCAGCACCCAGGACTTAGGTACAGGAGGAGGAGGATGATATGATGGCCTTGTGTCTGAAACATATGCTGCAGAGCCTGAGACTAAACCTGCACTTAAAGATCTTTGGGATCTGCCTCTCTCATTCGCCTCCTCATCCTTTAAAGTTGCTGTCACCAGTCCCACCACCACATCTTCAGGCCCTGTCAAAGGAACCTACCCCTCTTCCTATCCACTTACAGGATCCTGCCCCTCTTCTTCCCCACTCACAGGAACCTGGCCCTTTTCCTCCTGACCACTCACAGGATCCTGCCCCTCTTCTTGCCCACTCAAAACCAGAATTTGACCACTCACAGGAACATGCACTTCTCCATATTCACTCACAGTATTCTTCACTATATCTGCCTGCTGCACACTCACCAAAGGATCTCTGTCACCTAGTACACCCCTACATTTCCCCAGTGTCTTACAAATTTGAATCCTCACTCCCCCATTCGATTTTCCCTCTGTTCCACTCCATGTTTGTCTGGTGAAGAAAGCTTTGGAGTGCACTAAAAGTCTCAGATGAATCATCACTATCTATCAGGTTGCTCGGGGCTTGGGCCTAACGCAATTCTAATTAACATGTTAACATTGTTGAAGAGTATAAAAAAATACAGATGTCCATTAAGTTCTGCCCATGCCTAAACACCCTTGTTTATCCAGAGGAATGCAAAAAAAAAAGCCCATTGAAGAGATTTCCAATTAAGCCCCAAGTGGGTAAAAAAAGTCCTTCCTGACTTCATATGGTAGTCAGATAGTTTCCTGGATCATCAACCTGCATTGAAGCCATTCATCATAATTATCAATATTGTTCTATGCCAGATAGGTGTCCATTGCTTTTTTGAAATCAGTTATCTGCAAGCACAACATCCTGAGGTGAAAAATTCCATAACTTTACCTCCCTTACTGTAAAAAAATCCCCTGCCTTTGCTTAAGACCAAAGTGCCTTTCCTCTAGACTTAATGGATGACTTCTTGTTCTTAGCTCAGCTCTTTGCGTAAATAATTAAAGGGGATGTTTACCCCCTCCACAACTTTGTCTAAATCATTTCATTACCAATAATAACTAATGGAAATTGTTTTCTTTTTTTAAAAAAAATCTGCCCGTTTGAAGAAATTCTAAGTTTAAATGTACATTTGTTCCTACTTCCAGCAGACAGTGACCAGATCTGTACCATAGTCTCAGCTTCTATCCAGCCTCCTCCTACGACGGAGGCTGTCTGTCTCTAAGCTGGAGCACTTTCATTGGCCAGAAATCGATCTCTACAATTGAAAGTCCTCCAGCTTAGAGACAGACAGCCTCCGTCATCGAAGGAGGCTGGATAGAAGCTGAGACTACGGTACAGTTCTGGTCAGCACTGTCTGCTGGAAGTAGGAACAGAGGTACGTTTAAACTTAGAATTTCTTCAAACGGCAGATTTTTTTAAAAAAAGAACATACTTTCCATTAGTTATTATTGGTACTGAAACGATTTAGCCAAAGCTGTGAAGTTGGCAAACATCCCCTTTAATTGGATAGTTCTTTGTATTGACCTTGAATATATATTTGTAAATGGAAATCATATCACCCCTTAGATGTCTCTTCTCTAATGTAAACAAAACCAGTTTGGCTAGTCTCTCTGTATAACTCACATTCTATAATCCCTTTATCAGTTTTGTTGTACGTGTCTGCACATTTTCCAGTTCTTTAATTTATTTTTTAAGAACTGGTTCCCAAAGCTATACTCATACTCTAGATGAGGCCTAAGTCCTACAAAAATTCAATGTTTTCTTAGGGCTTGTGCCAAACAAGGCTAAACCTTAAATCAAAGTTTCCACTGGGCTTGGGCCTCTAACAAGTCTAAGACCTACAAATCATCCTCTACAAAATACTCTATCCCATCAAGTATCAGTCTGCCCCAGTCACAGCTTACATCAGAGGGTCCCTTCACAGTACGTACCAACTTCTTCCCCAAACTCCACCAACACAGGCAACTATGGGATATAAAATATAATTTGCTTGCCTTGTGTGTAAATTCAATGTTTCCATTGATTTCAATGCAATGAGCTAGGTAAAAAAGCAGAAAAACTGCAATTTCTGAGGGAAGTTATTCGCCAAGCAGGAAGTCCCATTATTCACCTATTTAGTTTGAGGCAAAAATGTTCTCACATCCCTTTTTGGGAAGGGTGTTTGGCTTTAGAGGAAAAGGATTAGAAGGGGATTCTTGGGGAGTAAAGACATGAGGATAGAGTTTACATTCTGTATAATTTGTGTCCAAAAGGCCTCTATCCCTGGACAGGTCTACCAAATGTGTAGCATCATTTTATAATGATTTATTATCTATAAACAGGACACAAGATTACAACTAGAAATTTATATGGGAGATTTCATTGCGAGAATTGGTAAGATCCAAAATGGTGAATTATCGAATGGACCACGTGCAACTGGAAAAAAGATGATAGAGACAACCAACTGAATTTGCAGAAGAACAAAATTTATACATCATGAATGCATTTACAGGAAAAAGGGGAAAAGGCCCAGAGAGAATGGATATGGAAAGGCCCTAACGGTAATACAAGTGAAATTGACTTAATATTTGCAAATAATAAAATTATATTCACTGATTGATCATTTTAATGGTGGAAGTGTCCATTCCCTAGTGAGAGCAAAAATCTAAATTGACTGCAAGAAAGAAAGGAAAATGATCCGGTCAACAATCATGAAGACCAACACTAACCAGCTATTGAAAAAGCATAAGAATTTTAAGTTAGCACTGTTTAATAATTTAATTGTGCTGAAAGACTTTCCAAAAATTTCAACCAACAAAGAAAAAGTTATTGACACTATCGTAGAAATTGCCCATACCCTTGCAACTACTCTGAAACAAGGAAAAACAATCTGAATATCAATAGAAAAACTTGCCATGATGAAGAAGCAAGGAGAAATGAAGCAAAGCGGTAATATTAGAAACAGGGTAGAATATGTAGAAATGTGCAAGACCATAAGAAAGGGCATACAATAAGAAATACACAAGTTCAGTGTTGATCTCATCAAAAGGACACTGGAAGAAATTCATAAGCTAAAGCAAGCAAAACAAAAGACGGCCACACACACAGGAGCCAAATGTTTGCATTAAAGCTTGAATAATGAAAATGGTACAACAGGAAAAACTCAGCTGGAACTGATAAAGTCACTATTAAAAACTTTAAAGCTGGATTCAAGGATTATTAAAAGCCATAGCTAAAATATTTTTAGACTATGGACTACTCGGAAAAGTACCTGAAACACAGAAAAATACAGGAGTCCTTCTACTGCACAAAAAAGGTTATAAGGTGGATCTAAAAAAATACTGACCAATAAGCTTATTGCCAGTCTTCTATAAGGTTTTCACAAAGGTACTATCAAGAAGAATGGACAAGCAGGCTTTACGAGTGGTTTCAGTACAATGACCATATCCAGACAGTCCAACAAGTTATACAGTGGCATAATGAATATGACCTACCATTATGTATAGCCTTCATTGACTATGAAAAGTCCTTTGACTCAGTGAAAAAGCAAGCAATAATCAATGCCCTGATCAATGAAAGAATAGATTAAGCTTGCATCAACATCCTCCAATCCACATATGAAAAAGCAATCGCATCAATACAGGTCGACAATGATAATGTCTAGGTCAATATGAAATAAGAATATGACATAAACACACCCCAAAATTATTTCTGTTTGTATAGAAGAAATTTTCTGCCAACATCAATTACGTTTTGCGGGCGATATCATACTCTTTACCAGCAGTCCTGAAGAAGTGTAAGAATGCATTGAAGAGCTAAAATAGGAAAACAAAAATGTCAACAAAATTAGGTCATGTTTAACAAATATACCATACCAAGGAAAATCGCAGTAGATGGACAAGAACTAGAAAAAGTTGGCAGGTATGTTTACCTTGGACAGGAACTGTGAACAGTTGTAAACAAAAGGATGGACATTGCACACAAAATAAAACAGGGATGGCAAGCATTTGAAAACTTGGTAGTACTGTCTTTAAGACTAATTTAGCACTTTACTTCAAGAGAGGTTTTTGACCAATGTGTCCTCCCAGTTCTACGTATCTCTGTGAAACATGGTCACTGAATGCCATAGCCATACAAAAACTTAAGGTTACACAGAGTAGCATGGAGCGTTGAATTCTGAACATAACAAAAAGAGACCAAAAAATGTGTTCATGGATTCATCAGCAAACAAATGTCTGTGACATCATAGAAAGAGTGCCTAAATGGAAATGGACAGGCCGTATACCAAGAAGACCTGACAGTAGATGAACCAAACAAATTTTGTAATGGATTCCACTCAATACTAAACACCCAAAAATAAGATAAAAGACAAGATGAGTAGATTAAACTACCAATTTTGTTGTACACAGTGGCAGCAAAAAGCAGAAGAACAAAGTTGTTGGAAACTTGCTGAGGAGGCCTTCATTTTGCAGTGAATCGACAACAGTTGAAGATGATCATGAAGTACTCATATCTTTGTATTACTAAAACTGGATTAATATGGGTACTACAAATTTAATTTATTATGAAATATACAAAACACAACAACTACATAGAGTGTTTCAGGCTGTGTGCAAGCTCAATATTATCAACAAAAGAAAAAATGACTTTTTACATATTATAAACTGAGCTTGCAAGTTCAGTACCATGGTCAGGGCCGGATTTCCCGTAAGGCAGAGTAGGCATCTGCCTACAGGCGCACCCTACAGAGGGGCGCCTGCCACTACAATTCTATTTTTTTTTTTTTTTTTTTTTTTACACTTGGCGCGGCTTGCCATGCCGCGCCGAGCCGCCAGCCGCTGCCTTGTAGGCTGTGAGCTCTCCCGGCTCTTTAGCAATGCAGAGCGCTGGGAGATTTTATCTCCCAGCGCTCTGCATTACTAAAGGGAAGGCCGCGTGGGAGCTCCAGCAGCTCCATGTCTGTGCACAAGCACAGATCTCTCCAGCCGCTGGACCACCAGGGAGGTAGGAAACGGATGAATGAGGCTTAACCCTTTGAGTGCCAGAGTGGTACGCAACGCATTGCAAAGCAATGCGTTGCGTACCACTCTGACACTCAAAGGGTTAATCTGGAGATAATGGGAGCAATGTGAGGTCAATATGGGGATGATGGGGGGCAAGCAATGTGGAGCTGATGGGGTCAATGTGGAGCTAATGGTGATGGGGTCAATATGGAGCTGATGGGGGTCAATGTGGACTGATGGTGATGGGGTCAATATGGAGCTGATGGTGATGGGGGTCAATGTGGAGCTGATGGGGTCAATGTGGAGCTAATGGTGATGGGGTCAATATGGAGCTGATGGGGGTCAATGTGGACTGATGGTGATGGGGTCAATATGGAGCTGATGGTGATGGGGGGTCAATGTGGAGCTGATGGGGTCAATGTGGAGCTGACGCTGATGGGGGTCAATGTGGAGCTGATGGTGATGGGGTCAATGTGGAGCTGATGGTGATGGGGGTCAATGTGGAGCTGATGGGGTCAATGTGGAGCTGAAGCTGATGGGGGTCAATGTGGAGCTGATGGTGATAGGGGTCAGTGTGAGGGCAATGTTAAGATGATGGGGGCAATGTGAGTGTGATGGGGAGCAATGTGAGGGCAATATGGAGATTGGAGCATTGTGGAGATGGCGGGGGGGGGGGCGGGGCGCTTCAGGTAGCTGTGCCTACAGGCTCCTGAGATGTAAATCCAGCCCTGACCATGGTAAACGGAGCTTGCTGTAACAATACACCACATAAATATCACTATGAAGGGAAGTGTGAGTGCACTCCCTGAGGCAGCTGGGAGGGAAGTGGGAAGTCCTGTGCTGCTCTGCCTGCCCCACACAGAGTGTGCCACAGAATGTGGAAAGTGACCAATATTAAATCTCTGAATCTGAAGAAGTAGGGAAATAAAATAATAATAAAAAAAACCAATTATAACATAGCTCTTCTAATTTAAGCCCATGGGCAAAAGTTTTTTCATGTGCATGTTCCCCTTTAAACAACTTCCACGTTACATACTGCTGGTTACCATGGATGTAGAAACTCTGTATAGCAACATTCCTCACAAGGATGGTACAGCTGAATGCAAAGAATTCCTGACATCCTCCCCAACCAAAAAATACAGCATTGAAGTTGCGACTTATCTGATTTGGAACTACTTCACCTTCAACAAAGAGACTTATGTTCAACATATGGAACCTGATATAGGAATGAAGATGGTACTCCAATTTGTCAATCTGGTTACTACAAATCTTGAAGAGAGATTTTTAGCCACACCCCAACATTAACCCTATGCATATCTCTCTACATAAATTATATATTCATTATATGCACAGACGGAGAACAGATCCTGAAATAATTTCATTGCTCATTCAATTCAATCCACCTAGCAATCAAACTATAAATAGTTTATTCTATGCTCTATACAGTAATACAGAGTGGAACACATATATGAGAAATTATTTACAATTTAATCCTTTGTTAAGAATCACTTACAGTAAATAAAAAATTACATTTTCAATACATTTTGAGGTTTTCAATTTTCCTTTGTAGAGGATCCAAGCTTATGATCCTAAATTAGATATATCTTTGGAGTGCAAATGTGGTACCTTTTTTGCTCCCTGTCTATGAGGAAAAATATTTCAGCAATGACGTTAAGTGCCCCTGCTATTTGTCGTCACTTCACTTTACTTCAGATCTTGTTCGGAGTCATTAAGACCCTCCTTATGCACCACTGCAATAATGGCTGACTACAACATTGTATAAGAGATTGGTTTTTGCTACCAAAAGGTACTTACTGCCTTTCTTGTCCACTCAAGCAGCATTCCACCTTGTCACTGCTAATGTGTGAGATGACTACAGTGGGCATTCCTGGCCTCCCACACAGCCCTGAAGTTTGGGAAACATCCAGTTGTTTAGAGAGATTATGAAGGATGCAATTACTTTCTGGTCACCAGTATTTATGACCTATCATGATTGGATAGGCAATCCATACCAAAACAAAATCTGATTAAGCTTGGGTTTGGTACTAGAAGGGTTAACTTGGGAGCTTAACCTCTCAAATGCTAGAGAGGTCTTTAGTACATTACAAAACTATTTTTGGAGCCCACTCTAGTGTTCAGGGGGTTAAAACCTTCATTTAAATAAATGGGACTTTTTATTTCTCCCTGAGATACAGTTGGTTTGTTCCAGAGTTGCTAAAAAGCCCTTGATTGTTAAAATGATTATTGGAAGCATACAGCCATTTTGCTGGTAATTAAGCAGATTTGTAGCACACTCAGTTATGCCATTGTTATGAAATTTATCATGGAATATGTACAATAATCTAGACATCATCCTTTGTAAGAACATTCCTCAAAACCGATATGGTATTTACTATGTTGTGAATAACTAGCAGAAGCAGTTCCTTTGTACACACCGATCATTCTTGGTTTCCATAGTGCTAGCTAGGTCAAACTCTCTAAAACCAGTCCCACTACTCCACAGTGAAACTCACATTCTCAGATGGAAGGGATTAGGTTTCAGTTGGTTGTCACATACAGCCTCTGTTTCCTCCAGGAACGTGATTTTATTTTGCAATGCATTTATGAGTCCTTCCTCTCATAAAACAAAGGTATTATATTTAGAAGGAAGTCAGCTAGCTTTTTATAGTATTCATCTTACATTAGAACAAAACCTCTTTCTCCTAGATGCAGATGTAATATAGTATAACTGTATGCCTATGTTTTGTCTGTGTAAATCTCAATTGCACTCTAGGTGCTTCAGGTTAGATTTTTTTTTTTCTATTTGCTATCTAAACACCCTTAAGCACTTGGCACTGCAGCCTAATGACAAAAACATTTCTCAACCAATGTGGACTCTGGTAAATGTTACAATAGCATAATTGTTTCAAACCTTCAAAGCACTGTGTACATACAGAAGTCGTCATGCGCAGTAGAGACAGCTGCGCACACTGCAGTCATGCGCAGTACAGACTTTGCCTGTGCCGCAGCTGATACGGAGCGGGGTGCTCTGAATTCAGACCTGAATCCTCTCTGCACACATTTCTAGGACCGCTTGGTCCCAGGAAGTTGCGCAGAGAGGACTACAGTCTGAATTCGGATCAGCCGTGGTGCAGGAAGTCTGTACTGAACATGACTGCAGCGCCACCACTGTTGGCCTGTGTACATGGGCTTTAAAACTAGTTACAGATATATTGTATCTTTTTTCATTTTTGTATAACAAATTAAAATACTACTGAGGTTGGATTTATATTTAACCCTTTGGGAACTAAAGTTGTGTGCAGTGCATTGTGTTGCCCACCCCACTGGTTTTCAAGGTGATAAATTACTATTTATGTACAAAGTAGATCACTATGCAACTTTGTTAAACAACATCCCTTGAAATAGGATTGGGAACATTTCTTATGAAGGCTGGAAAATATATCCATGAAAATGCATGAAATGAACAAAAGTAGATACATGGTTATTATTGAGTTCAAATGCATTGTATATGTCTGCAGGGATACAAACTGTCCATCTCTGATTTACTGGATGATGGATAATGTTGTTCACTTATTCAATTATATTAAAAATATTCATATTATGAACACCCACACTTGTGAACCAAACTGAAAAGGAAGGAATCATAGTATTTTCAACATAGCACATGAGAAATTAACTGCTGTATGTTTTTTCACAATATTCACCTGCAAGTAACTCTCTTCCTCCTGCACCCACATTAACTGTAACACTATATACACTGAACCTTACTTTGTTTCTCAACACTTCTCCGCTCCCATGAACTATCCTCTATTCCCTATCTCCACCATGTCTTTCCACCCCTGTAGAAATACCCACTGCTTCAAATATCACTGCCACCTACTGCACTTTACCCTTCTCCTCCAGCTTACTGAGGAAGACATCTTGACTTGACCCATTTCTCTACTCTCCTTTGCATCTAAACTTCTGGGTCTTGTTTAAAACCACAGATATCCACCCTCATTACTCCACTAAAATTGCACTCACTAAAGTAACCAATGACTTGTTCTCTGCTAAGTCAAAATGTCACTGCTCCATGCTCATTCCTTGGATTTCTCAGCTTCTTTTGATACAGCTGGTCACCCACTCCTCTTTCAAGACTGTCATTCCCTTGTCCTCTGTAACACACCCCACTCTTGGATCTCATCCTACCTCCTAAACTGATACTTTAATGTTTCCCACTCTGGCTCCACTTCTTCACCTCTACAACTGCCTGTTAAAATTCCACAAGACTCTGTCTGGGGCCAATTGCTCTTTCCATGTCGTCCCATCACAGTATACAAAAAGAGATATTCCCCTTCCAATACAGGACGCACCGCTCAGGAATCTAACTTTTAGACACACCCCTATGAAATAGTTCCCTCCCCACTAACTTACAGTTTTTTTCTCCTGTCCTCCGACAGGTACACAGGATCTTTTTTTTTTTAATTGTAGGGCTCCCCAGGAGGGGAGAATCCTGCCACTATATGCGGCATTTGAGGCACCTTCCCGGGGGAAGGAGGACAGAGGATACTGCAGGTGATACTGAGATGCTTCCTACATGTGCACACGCATGCGCACAATATAGGAAGCGGATCGTCCTTGGAACACAAATTGCATTCCAAACAAACCGGACAGAGTGCACTACAGCGTGGAGTGGCAGAGCACAAGGATTTAAAGTAGGAGGGTGGCGGGCCATCCATTTGCTTGTGTTTTCTTGCTATCTAGATCCAGTCTCCTGGGACCTGGCTGTAGTCCTTCAAGTGTGCTCTGCTGATTTTATTCTGCCTGCCTACTATGTAAGTGGTCATTATCATGGCGTTATTTCTAAGACTAGGTTGGCTTAAAATATACTATTCTGCTTGGTTTTTCTGTGTCTCCTAATGTCTACCTCTGTATTTGTTCTGCTTGTTTTTTAGTATGTCTGAGCCTGAGAATACAGATGAAGTTGCATTATCCAAGAAAGCTTCTGCCAAATCCAAGCAAAGGATGTGCTCATCATGTGAACAGCCTCTGCCTAACACTCAGATCGGTGCTTTCTGTGGACCCTGCAATCAACAGGCTGTCTCCAAAGAAAGCCCTAGCCCCATGCAGGATTTTATGACATGGTTCTGTTCAGAACTACAAAGCACATTTGATCAGATCAAAGGATCCAGGAGGCCTCAAAAAAGATCAGCTCCTCTGCAGGACTATTCTACATCTGACTCAGATAGTGAGAAAAACTTCTGGCAGAAGATTACTCTTCTCAGGAAGAAGATGAACTGGCTGATGATACATACCTGTTCCCTGTAGAGGAAATGGATAGGTTAGTGTCAGCAGTTAGATCCGTCATGGACCTGGATGAAGCTACAGAGATTGCCCCTAAGAAGGATCAGCTTTTTAAAGGCTTCTCCAGACACTCTAAAGCCTTCCCAGTTCTTTGAAGAACAGGAGGCCAAGAAATGGAATATTTCAAAGATTGATGTGGCAGTAGTCAAAGTCATACATCATTCAGCCATTCCCTTAGAAGATGGTTCTAGCTTTGCTGATCCCATGGATAGGAAGGCCAAGGCTGCAATGAAGAAGATATTTGAAGCATCAGCTGCCGGTTTCAAGCCTAGTATTGCTTCAGTATCTGTGGCTTGCTCCATCAGAGTCAACAAATGTATAAAATCACAAAAATTCAGAATGGGATCTCCAAAGTCTACTATAGAAGCCCTCACTCCAGGGGATTTCATGGCCACAATAGACCTGAAGGAGGTCTATTTTCACGTACCAATACATCCAGATCATCAACTATTTCTCAGGGTAACGATACCGATGGAAGGTACAATCAGACACTTACAGTTCAAGGCTCTGCCATTTGGCCTTTCTTCAACCCCAAGAACGTCTACCAAGATCTTACTAGTAGTGGCAGCTCATCTGAGGAGCACTCCATAATTAAAAGTTCACTGTTATTTTATTAAAGATACAAAAAAAAAATATAAAATGAACTGTCGGTTACAGTCCAACGTTTCAGTCCTGTCTGGGACTTTCTTCAGGGACAACTGTACACATACTAAACGCAATCCGAACAGTTTCACCTTATATTGCCTCACCTGATTCACCCCTCCCAGGTCACGCCCGCCAACTCACCTGACGTCAAACCATGGATGGGTGAATCTGTTATAAACATAAAACAATTCAGATGACACTACAGACCTCAAAACATTTATGTATTCAATAGCCCATACTGTTGTATCTCATAATCAATAATCTATATATAATGAACCAGGCTGAATTGCTCATTCATTCCCAACGGTGACAGTGTCTGCAAACGGTAAACCCAATACATTTCTCGTTTAGATAGCCGGGGGGTACAAACAATCGGACATTGAGCAATGCATGCAACAGGTCAGTGGTATGGATAGAAATGTTTTGCTTGAAAGGAGAGTAAAAGATGAATTGACCAATGGAGACCGTATAATTGTGACGGCTACATATTCGGATGTAGCGCATAGATTCAAAGAAACCACTTTGAAACATTGGGAAATACTTCAGAAGGATACTGAGATTGGTCACTTATTCAAACAACCCCCCATGTTTGCGTATAAGAAGGGGAGAAGTATTAGAGATGAATTGGTCAGGTCGGATCCTACTGATAAGTATACACCAATAGAAGGTTCTCAAAAAAAAGGGGTCTTTAAATGTGGAGGCTGTGTCACCTGTTCACATATGATCACGGGCCCTAATTTCTTGGTTCCACAGGTGAACCTTGAAATTAGGGTAAGAGATTTCATTACTTGTACCACTTTGTACGTAATTTATTTGTTGATGTGTTCTTGCCCTAGGGGGGTATGTCGGTAAAACGACACAACCCTTTAGGGAAAGATTGAGGGAGCACAGATCTCTGATTTGGCGAGGATTGAACAACAGTGTAAGTGAGCAGCAATTGAGTAGATCCCCAGTGGCAAGACACTTCATAGAGGCGAAACATTGTATCAGGGATCTGAAATGTTTCCCTTTTGAAGTGGTTAAGCAATCACCACGGGGGGGGGGTGATAGAGAAAGCCTGCTATCTAAACGAGAAATGTATTGGGTTTACCGTTTGCAGACACTGTCACCGTTGGGAATGAATGAGCAATTCAGCCTGGTTCATTATATATAGATTATTGATTATGAGATACAACAGTATGGGCTATTGAATACATACATGTTTTGAGGTCTGTAGTGTCATCTGAATTGTTTTATGTTTATAACAGATTCACCCATCCATGGTTTGACGTCAGGTGAGTTGGCGGGCGTGACCTGGGAGGGGTGAATCAGGTGAGGCAATATAAGGTGAAACTGTTCGGATTGCGTTTAGTATGTGTACAGTTGTCCCTGAAGAAAGTCCCAGACAGGACTGAAACGTTGGACTGTAACCGACAGTTCATTTTATATTTTTTTTTGTATCTTTAATAAAATAACAGTGAACTTTTAATTATGGAGTGCTCGGCTTATGTTTCAATATGCAGTGAATGTGATTTGAAGCCTTGAGCACCCTTTCGATACGTGTGCAGCAGTTACTGATTTGAACAGCTCATCTGAGGAGACAAGGTATCTCAGTGATTCCTTATCTAGACGACTGGCTGGTAAAGGCTCCATCCCATGCCAATCTACAGAACCAGCTGTCTATGGTGATCCACACTTTTCAAGTCCTAGGATGGAGTATCAATTGGGAGAAATCCAGTTCGATCCACTAGCCTTGCGGCTACACTTTATGGCCTGTTGGTTCTAGTGTTGCGACACTGGTTTGCTCCTTGGCCTTACAGCCCGATACGCAGCACTGCTGGCTCCCAGCGTGCGGACGCTGGTTCGCTCCACTAGCCTTGCGGCTACACTTTATGGCCTGTTGGTTCCAGTGTGCGGACACTGGTTTGCTCCTTGGCCTTACGGCCCTATATGCAACACTGTTGGTTCCTAGCGTGCGGACGCTGGTTCACTCCACTAGCCTTGTGGCTACACCTTACAGTCCGTTGGTACCAGCGTGCGGGCGCTGGTTTGCTCCTTGGCCTTGCGGCCTTATACGGTGTACTGTTGGTTCCCAGCGTGCGGACGCTGGTTCGCTCCCCAAGCCTTGTGGCTGGGCTATTACTAGTCTGTTCCTTCCATCGTGTGGTTGCTGGTTTGCTCCACTGCCTTGGAGCAATATTTAGCTGTCTGTTGGTTACCAGTGTGTGGGCGTTGGTTCGCTCCATGACTTGTGGGTTTACTCTATATCCTGCTTGATGTTTCCCAACGTGAGGGCACTGGTTTACTCCTTTGTCTCTTTGCTCATGCACTTGATGGTTTACAGTGCGCTGTCCAGTCCTAGACAGCTACTTATTCTTACAGTACACGGGTACTGAGTTTCAGCCTATTAGTGAAACCACTGACCTGGTAGCCTCTATCTTACATCTATACTGTCATTGACCATCTGACAGTCACCAAGGTCACTGTGGTTGTCACCTTCCCTTGGGCTGCCTTGCCCGGTATATTGGTAAGGCCAGTAGAACCTTTCATTACTCCAACTTGAGGTTGCCCTACCCGGTACTGGCAAGGCCGGTAGAGCCTATTACATTGGTATTCCGTTGGGCTGTCTTGCCCGGTATATTGGCAAGGCCGGTAGAGCCACCTATTATGTTCTTGTCCAGGTTGCCTTGCCCGGTATATTGGTAAGGCCGGTAGAACCTGTATTTCTATTGTCATATATTACCTGCCTGTTCTATGTATTGTTTGTATGTGTATGAAACCCTATGGGATTATCGTAAACTTTTCAATAAAGTTGTGTTTTTACCTAACCTTACATCTTAACAAACCATGACACTACCCCCTCTTTCATTTCTAACACTACCAAGATGCTGGGCCTTCTTAATAGTAGTAGTACTAGCACTGGTGGGACTGCTTGGGGATGGGATGGCAAGGGCGACTTAGGGTCCCCTGCTGTCACACTTGGTACCATCTTCTCCTTCCATCCTCCTGACTATTACAAGACACACTAGTAGCTTCATCACTGGTGGCAGCAGCTTCAGCACTGGCAGCTGGCACAGCACTGGTGGCACTTCTGACAGCAGGCACAGTATTGGTGGCAGCAGGTTCAGCACTGGCAGCAGTCACAGAACTAGTTTCAACAGGGGCAACAATGGGAGCAGCAGAGGCAGCACGTCTAGTAGCAGGCACAGGCAGCTGACCTGTCCGGCTCTCACTCGTACTATCCTTTTCTCCCTACCTTCCCATTCTCTTTTCTCCTTTCCTTCCCTTTTCTCCCTCCCCTCCCATTAAATTCCCCAAGATCCCTTGGGGTGATTTAGGGGGACTGGACAGCATTGGTACAGTAGTGCTCACTTCCTCCTCATCCTCCTCAGACTCATTCCTAAAGGTCCTTCCAGCTCCTCCATTTATTATTTTTAAACCTTCTCATAGTGATAGCAGTGACTATGAGCCTCTTCTACCTCAATTTTGGAAAAAGATCACCCATGTCTACCTTGCTCTGTAGCTGCTTCTATTGTGTTTGAGTTTCACAAATATGTCTCATTTTTATAGCAAAAAAAGAGGTTAAAACCATGTAACTCAATGGACAGAAACTTTATAGCCACTGAAAAAAATGGAGAAAAAGTTTGGCCAATGGGTGAAAAATTCTAAAATTTCATTCGCTAGTTTTAAAGCGGGTTTGCCTGTGAAAAAGTGGACAACAACGAGGTTTTCGCAGAATTTCTCTTGGGAACACGGCGAGAGATTTCGCTTATCCCTAGTAGGGAGCAGCAAGGGAAAAAGCCTTCAGTCATGAAACAACAATACTGGTTAAAGGGACAGAGTCATCCACCATGCATGGTGCCTACTGGACAGGCAGGTGTATGGCGGGATATCAAAGATAAAATATCAGGTGGGGACACATGATGGAGAGACTTGAAGGTAATTAAGAGGATTTTGAATGTAATAGGTTGCTTTATGGGAAGCCATGACAGTGATCTTAAAAGTTATGGGGTGAGTACTGTTGGAAGAATTGACCCTAATTTTTCCCACCATGATAATGCCCCAGTATAAAAGGGGGTGTCAGTTTACCACATATTGTCAGTCTGTGCCTGGGAGAGAAAGAGAGAGAGATAGAGAGGGGGGGGAGAAAATGCTGCTGAAATGTTGTTTCTAGATGATGCAGACAGACAGGCAAAGTGAGGGAGCTGGAGTTGCTTGATTTAAGGAGTATTGGTGATATCCAATTGTTCTCTGGACAAGGGGGGTGCACAGAAGAAGTAGAATTAAAAAAACTTTGCCAGATAGTTGACAGTAACAGTCAGGCATGCAAGGGATATTGCATCAGCTGAGAGTTGAATGCGAGTGATATATATTATATAGACAAACATAATACATTATAAATTTTTTCAAGATGTATTTTTTCATCATAGGCCTCAGATTTGGAAAAAAAATTGTTAGCTGGCTGAGGTTTACAACAAGGTAAGTCTGATCCTGTGACATTTGATGTTCAGATGACTCAGCTGAAACTAATTAACAAACAACATAATGACACTGGTAGTGGTGAAATTCATTTCCATCAGAGGAGTAACAATTCATATTGATTTCAATTGGAATTTTAACCCCTTGAATGCCCATTTTCAATCAGTGGAAATTTTGGAAACGCTAAAACTGGTGGTAGGGCAGAAATTATTACCAAACAGTATACACACAGTGTTACCACTGAAATCCAACAGCCCTACCAACAGAAACCACAAAAAACATTGAAACACAGAACACAAGTTGTAGCCAACGTTTGTCGTGTTTTTTTCAGTCCCATAACTCATGCTAAATTGCGTAATAAATGGGAAGATCAAAGGAAACCAGCTAATGCTCGGTGTTTGACAGAGCTCCAGAACATCCCTGCCAAACACTAACCCTCCCCTTGGCCCTACACTACCCTCTAACAATAACTATACAGTTAACAAATACCAGCCCTAACACTATCCAATCACCTAAACCTCATAGCTGTAGCACTTACCTGGATGTCTGAAGTCCAGCATGGTCTCCAGCAACATGGTCTTCCCCCTTCCTTCTTCATCTGTAAGCTTCTATCTTTCTTCATCTGTCATCTTCTTTCATCTTCAGCTGTCTTCTTCTTCATCAGTGCTCTTCTGTCTTCTTACTTTTGAAACTTATTGCAGCTTTTAAAAAACAAAATAGTCAATAAAATTGTGAAATCCACTGAGGCCACCAGCGGCTGAGGTAGAACAGAAGAAAAAACCCTCCTGATACCTTTCGGGCCATTGTGCGATGCCAACTGAGGAAAATTTGAACACAGACTGACTTTTATATGACCAGTCCCTGTTCAAATTTCTTCTTACTCTCCCATTGGTTGGGATGTGGGCTTACTAAGGGCACAGAATAATCAGCATCTATCTAGTTTCATCATTCATCCAGCTAGAAGCTGATTGGCTGGGAGGTGAGGTTACTGCAGGGCATGTTCTGTGCCCTGCATAAGCTCACATTGCAGCCAATTGGAGCATGGGAAGAAATCTGATCAGGGTCTGGCCATATAAATGGCAGTCCCTGTTCAACAACCCGAAAGGTATCAGGAGGAAGGCTTTTTATTCTGTTCTGCAGACAGAACCTACATGGATTTCAGCATTTTAATGACTGTTTTGGTTTTTTTATAGGCTTCAACAAGTTTTATAATTAAGAAGACAGAAGAGCACAGATGAAAATGAAAGAAGATGGCAGGTGAAGAAAGAAGACAGAAGCTTACAGAAGAAGAAGGAAGGAGGAAAGCCAGGGTGCTTGAGAACAAGCTGGACGTCAGACATCCAGGAAAGTGTGTACTGTACATGGGCTGGTGTGATCTTTAGGGGGTATTAATCCTTTGATTGCCAGTGGGGTATGCAACACTGCACGATGCATTGCATACCCCACTGGAATTCAAATGGTTACATGTTTTTTCTGTTGACACATGTTTTAGGATCATTGTATGTATTGATATGGGGCTTAGGGCCTTAGGTCACTTACCCTTTTTTCATAGTTTTTTTTCACATGTCGGTGGTTAGGCACACACATTAGAGGACTCAAAACCAAATCTTTACAGCTGAGATTTTTGGTGATAACAGTGAGTCCCTTAAAGCATGTTACTAGCCACTGCATGTAATTGCATCACAAATTCAAAAACATTCTCATTGCTTCCAATGGGTGCAAATGTAATGCCTGAAGTGCACTTTTTCTATTCAGTAGCTTGTCACAGCACACTACTGCATACCTGACTGTGACTTAAAACTACAAACTGCACTTTTTTTTACCAGGTGGAATTAGATCGATCCCTTACGGCCTTATTGACAAAAGAAAAGAGGAGCAAACCACTTGCATCATGGAAAGAAATAAAACTTCCCTTTGATTTAAGTGGTGTTTGTACTGCTTGAATCCTTATGAGGTCTCCAAAGCGTTATGAAACAATGCGTTGTAGACCCCTCTAGAATTAAAGGGGTTAAAAGTCCCATTTATAGAAAAGGAAATTTGGGGGAAATATTTCCCCCCTTTGGTGTAGATAATTTGCTCTGTAATTTCTCACTTTTCTTTTGTGAATAAGGCCCAGTGTGTAATAAGCATAATATTAATGACAGCTGTTATATCGTAATTATCCCTGTAACCACTTAGCTAATACCAATCAGTGTTGAGCCTGTGCATCTCCAGAGAAATTGAGGCATAGTGCTTGTCACATTTCACTGTGCATCGGTGGTTTCCATCTCTGGCTCTCTGGAAGAGTACTGGTTCATTGTTGAGGACAAGGTATGCACATAAATATCTTCCATGCCTGGCATGACAAAGATTATCTTGTAAAGACGTGGGGATTATGTTAAACAGTATCCTTTTAAAATGCTGCACACTCTAGTGTAAGCAGGTAAATGGTGCATTAACCATGTCATGGGGATGAAAAGGGTGACATGAGAATCTTACATGCATCAAAAGGGAGAAATTCTCATTTCAGCTCACTCATGACTTAATGCACAACATGACTGAGCTACCGGTTGATCAGCTGGGTTAAAATAACTCTGAAAAGCGAAGCAATGGGTGTGAGACCTCTATAGCATTACAGTGTATGTAGTGACACTCAGAGGGTTAAAGTGTAGATGTTTTGTTTCGGAAATACTTGCATCTGCTCCAATTCTCCGACGGGCTTGCTACTGTTCTAATGTTTAATTGTTGTGTGGACTACATCGCTTGGATATCCTTCGATTGAATTAAATGTTACATTTACATAAAACCTTCTTACAAAAGTCCAAGCCGGACACTGTGGCTGTTACTGTATTTCAGCTGCCATATAATTTTATGGTCACACGCATATTTATGTCTTATGCAGAAAGAAAAGGTACAGCAAACCATAGGGGACAGTAGGAACTCTGTGATATGGTCCAGAATGATCTCCTTCTTCCCAACATTTGTCACATCTTCAGATTCAGGCTTGACAGTTTTTGAAATTGGTACCTTAAAGAGGTGGAGATGGAACCTCGGGTTAGAATCTTTACTGGTTTTCTGGGAATTCAGGATTCTGGGAAATGAAATTATCCTCATTGTGCCATATTTAGCTTCTGTCCATGCTAACCTCTTGAGGATAACAAAAGTGTGCAACTGCAACCTCTCTGGTCATCATGCAATTAATATGGGATTCTTAGAGGTCTGCTGGATTATGGGGCAACCTTAGTAATGAATTGACAACCTCTTAAAACTTGTATAACTTGGAATAAATGCAAGAGTGACCCCATTCACTGAGCTCTGCTAAGTCCTAAAAAAAAAGAAAACAAAAGTGCACATACTATTTTTTTCTTTTATTGAAACACCTGCAAGTGTCCTTGAGCATACTCGACCATGAAATATGTCAATTAAGTTTAATTTATAAAGAAAAAAATGGAAAACAACAATACATCTTAGAAACAAAATAAAATCATAATGCTACATATTTTTTTTAATTTAATATGCAAATGTTTTTAGGAGATATGTCCACATTAACTCTTAAAAAGTTCTATTATCACGTTAGATAAACATATTTTTTTTCTGTTTCTTTAGGCTTTCTCCCTAGGCAGGTCCTGAGGCTGATGTATATAGAATTACTGAGGCAATTCTGGGGAAAACCAACTGCATCACAGGGGACAAATAAAATGACCAACCTTCCTTTGGATGTTAGACAGGTCTCCAATGCATTGTATCACAATGGTTAGGGATATCTCTAGCATTCACATGGTTAAGTGAGCCATTTAAATCAATGGGATTTTTAGCTGATTTCTACTTTTGCAGTTGGTTTATCCCCAATCTGTTGCATTTCTTCTTTGTACATCAGGCTCACTGTTGGCAAGAATTATCATATAGTTTTATGACCTCATGTGAGTCATTTGTTTAGCTTCTCTGATGTGTTCCATTTCACCTAGATAGACTCAAGAAGGTCAGAATAAAAATACCAGTTTATTATTCTCTACTCATTTGTATTGCTAAATGAGATTAACTAACCCTCGGATGCTATAAACATACATAGCATCTAACGGCTTAATAAAACAGTGGTAATGATTTCCAAATAACTGCAAATGTCAATCTCACAAAAGCATATTAAGGGCAAACCCACACAGTAATTGACCAGTAGATATGACATCATAAGTGAAAAGAAAAAAAAAATATTTCAATGTTGAAAATGATTGATTGCATAAAGTCCACTTAAAGATGAGCCGATGTTGTCAAGCACTGTGTTGCACACCCCTCTGGTCCTTAAGAGGTTAATTAATGTATTACAGATAGGGATACCAGAGGTAAAACTGTAACTATAATTTATATTGGTAGCTAGGAGCTAGATTTAAGAGCAGCAGACTAAAAAAAAAACAGGGGCCGGCATTTTTTCAAACACTGTAAGCGATTTAAAGACCTGTG
The DNA here is from genome assembly GCA_037306005.1 of Rhinophrynus dorsalis. Classification (NCBI taxonomy): domain Eukaryota; kingdom Metazoa; phylum Chordata; class Amphibia; order Anura; family Rhinophrynidae; genus Rhinophrynus; species Rhinophrynus dorsalis. Next base: position 379,901,324 of record CM074719.1, read on the forward strand.
CTATGAAAAAATGGTGTCAACCCCCCCCCCAGCCGGCCGTTAAATTTAGATGGGTTTTGGCCCATTGAAAATAAAATAAAACGCTACAAGTCACCATTCAATGGACTGCGTTATCCCTAAAGATCTGATAAGGGACTTTAGTGTGTAAAATTTAAGACGCAGTTTTTTAAAAATGAAAGTCCCTTACTGGACTTTTAGTCAGCCGACGCAGCTATTAAAAGCAAAAAAGACCTAGGTCCCCAGTGGATGTATTGATAGGGGGTCCTAAGCCCCAAATCAATACATTCAAAGTGCCTAAAGAGTGCTCAATGTTAGTAGGATTAACTGTATAAGTGCCAGTAGGGTATAATTATCCTGCCGGCACTCATAGAGTTAACCCATCTAAGTAACAAAGCAACATCCCATTACAAGTAGCACTTACCATTAATCCTGATGTTCAGCGGAGTCCTCATCATGACAGCCATCTTCTGTCCTTCTTTCTTCTCTTTTTTCTTTTATCTTCTCTTCATCCTTCTTTCTTCTAATGTAATGCAGTGCATTGTGGACCTCTCTGGGGCTCAAAGGGTTAAACAATATATTACTGTCCAGTTCCATAGAAATATTCCACCATTATTTTATGTACAAATATGCCATTATAGTAAAGGTTAAGCCATTATAGTAGGTCAAAGTTGCGAATTGTAATATGTCCCTAAATTAAATAATAAAATACTTAGCTATGTGCCACAATCCCCCTGGTCCTGTCCCTCATGGGTCAACGCCTGTTGCACACTGAAGGAATTTGAACAGTGACTGCCTTTATATACGGGTAGTCTCTGTTCAAATTCCCTCGCAGCCACCTACGCACATTCCAGCCAATCAGATTTGAGCACCTGTGCTATAAACTATGGAACATTGGCTATTTTCCTTTGTTGTTTCCACTTCTCTAGCGTGAGTTGTGGGAACAGAAAACTGCAAAGAACATCAGACTGCCACATGAGTCCTTGCAACCAATGCTCTTTGTAGCGGATGCTGGTTGAGGAATATAATGGTACAACAATGTGTTTACAGGCTGGAACACATTTTGGCTGTAAAGCAGGCTTTAACAGGAACAATAAAATCGAGTAGCTGCTGATGAAAATGTTGTATTTAACAAAATATCTTATATTAACTAGGAATTTGCACTTGAATAGGACAGAATAACCCCTTGAAGACCAGACTGGTGTGTAATACATAGCTTCAAAAGAGGTGCAGTTCTGGAGAAGTCAAACTGCACCATAGAAAACAAATAAAAAATCCCCAATTATTTAAATGGGACTCTTATCCCTTTCAGTGCCAGAGAGGTATGCACAGCATTGCTTTACAATGCATTGCATATCCCTTTGTCCCTCAAAGGGTTAACCACTGAAATGGTAGAACAGTAGAACTAAAATTATTGATGTAGTTTTGGCCTGTGATTTTGCTAGCAAATGGACATTTTTTCTTTTTACAAAGTTTCTGCAAAAATTTAATAAAATAGGTGTTCGTCATTTTGCAATATCCTGTAAAATGTGCAAATTATCCTATATAATAATTTGCTAGGATGTTTTTCAGAAGCCGTCATGCGCACTAGAGACTGCCCACATGCACAGAATGCTGGGAGGTGTCTCTACAGTGCATGACTGCTTCAGCAGCAGGACGCAGAGCAGGACCGGCATCTTAACCCTTTGAGTGCCAGAGTGCTTTGCAATGCATTGCGTACCCCTCTGGCACTCAAAGGGTTAACAGCACCCAGACCTTGGCCCGTGTACACGGGCTTTTACACTAGTAACAACAATAAAAGGTTTGTGTGCATTTGAATGAATGCAGGATTTACCATTAGGTATTTGTTTCACAAATCAAACCAAGTTTTGTATTTTGTAGAGCAATGATTGCCAACATGTAGCCTTCCAGATGTTTTTTAACTATAACAGTTAGTAAAGGTGACAGTGTATTCTAATAAATAACAGAACAATCTTGGATCAAGCAGCACTATCTTCTAAAACAGATTCAATTAAGCAACGTCCATATCAACACATGAATTTTTTAGATTCACTTATTTGATGCACAATTTCATTTGACAAAGCACTATAGGACAACTCATACAAATATAAATGTAGAACAAGCCAAAATATTCTCATTTAAAGGAGTAGTAAACTTTTTATTTAATAAGCAAATAAATGGTATAGAGCTTTTCCTGCTCCAAAAATTGTGGGTACTGGCACTGCTGTGAGATTTTTCATACAATAGTTATTATAGCTCACATTAATTTTTCTAGCTTCCAAAAGGCATTTTTTTCTACATCAAGGAGAGCTTGAGTCATTGACTACAATTCTCTCTACTAAGTGATAGGAGCACCACCTTTGAATCACAATAGAGAATTGCTGGTTAGTAAAAAGGCCACATTCATGCAATTGATTTGATCCAGAATTGCCCCTCTTTCCTTTTGTTAAGAGTTCCTTAAAGGGATAGTAATACTTCGTTTTAACTTTATTTTATTTTGTAGGCATTAAAAAAACATGAAGAATGATATAAGTCTTATCTCTCAATCCTTTATGGTTTAGGAGATATTCACAAGCAAAGTTCCCCTCCCCGCCCCTTTTTCCTAGTGTAAGCCATCTCTTCTCAGATGTGGATCAGGTTGTATGACAAGACAGATAACAGAAGGGGACAATTTTCTTTGTATGAAAACAATGAAAGCCCTTCCCCCCTTGACAAGTTTTTCAGCTTTTTCCATTATCTTAATTGAAGATTGTCCCTCTCTGCAGTCTACCTGGGCACCTTCCTTCTGATCTGGTTGAACAGGGAGGGGATACTTTGTTTGTGAATATCTCTTAAACCATAAAGGTTTGAGAGATAAGACTTATATCATTCTTCATGTTTTTTTAATGCCTACAAAATAAAATAAAGTTAAAACGAAGTATTACTATCCCTTTAAAGGGATAATAATACTTCAGGATTACAAATCCCTATATTAAAGCCCTAGTAAAAAAAAAACATATTGCCCCCAGTGTCATCTCTCAAACCTTTAAAGTTGCCCTCTCCCTCCCCCTTCCCCGTAGTCAGCATTTTAGCTGACTGCAGGGAACAGAGTCTTACGACTTTCAGGCAGCTCTCCAGCACAGCCTGATCGCGTTAACTAAAGAAAAACTTTCACTGAAATGGTCTTCTACGTGTGCTTGGCTTGCAGGCACACGTAGAAGACCGTTTTAGTGAAAGTTTTTTTTTTAGTTAACGCGATTGCGGCTCTGCTGCAGAGCCGTCTGATGATCTCTGAGCGGATTTCCCCAAGTCAGCTAAAATGCTGACTACGGGGAAGGGGGAGGGAGAGGGCAACCTTTGAAGCGTTCATTTCTCAAACCATAAAGGTTTGAGAGATGACACTTGGGGCAATATGTTTTTTTTTACTAGGGCTTTAAAATAGGGATTTGTAATACTGAAGTATTACTATCCCTTTAAGATATGTTCAATAAGCTCTAGAGGGGCAATTCTGGAAAAAAACAACTGCACCATAGAAAGCAAACAAAAATCTCCTGTGATTCAAATAGTGCATTGAACCCATTGAGTGCAAGAAATGTCTCCAGTCTTTCTGGGATGGAATTCAAACTCTTGCACTAGAACAGTACAGACCTAGATTGCATTGCAGATGATAAGTGCTGTCAACACTGTGACTAATATTTATCAAATTTAGAAAGATCAGCATATCTGATGCTAGTTTCATGTGATTATTGAAATATATATAATATATATATATGCGTATTTGTCATTGACCAACCATAATTCCCCCTTTTTTCAAGTGAACAACAGGAAAATACATTAAAGGGATAGTAATGTTTCACAATAAATTAATCTTTATAGTATTTGGGCCATAGGGAGTGTTATTTCAGTATGGTCAGTGTTGTAGTTTAAGAGTACTTAAATGATGAAGTTTCCCCCTCCTGCCCCTTTTACCTAGTGTAAGCCACCTCCCCTCAGATGTGGAATACAGTCCTGGGACCAGACAACTTGCAGCAAGGAACAATCTTCTTACTGTGAGCATAAGGAAAACCCTGCCCCCTTGAGAGGTTTTTCAGATTTTTCTCTTATGCTAATTGAAAATTGTCCCTCTCTGCGATCCATCTAGACAGTCTTGCTGCTCTGAGGTGAGCAGTGTTATATCAGTAAAAGGGGCAGGAGGGAGATACTTTATCATTTAATTACCATAAAATCTCAGGTGTAATACGCACAATTTTACCCCTCTTCACCTTATTGAAGTGGGGGGGGTACATATTATACCCGAGAGTGTTTTTTTACAAAAAAGTATATTGCCGGCAAATACCATCCCTCCCCCCAGCACAATCCGCTCTCCAAAAAAGCTTAACTTAATCCCACATAAGTCCCCCATCTTCCCTCCCGCTCCCCAGGTCAATCGATCTGAAAATAAGCCTTACTATTAATCATAGTAATCATAGTAATGCCCTGTGAGGTCGGGCATTACCATTGGCTGAAGGCAGAAGGTCCTGACAGCCCACTGAAGGAAGCGGGCGGCAGATGCAAGCATGCCACCCGCAGAGGTCATGGGGACTTCTGATGAATAATAGTAAGACTTATTTTCAGATCAGTTGAGCTGGGGAGAGGGGAGGGAAGATGGGGGACTTATGTGGGATGAAATTAAGCTTATTTGGAGAGCGGAATGTGCTGGGGGGAGGGAGGGAAGGTATTTGCCGGCATTAAAAAATTTTTTAGTAAGGGGGAAACAAGGGTGCGTATTATACATAGGCGTACCTGAGATTTTACTGTATTCTTGAACTACAACTCTGACAGTATTGAAATAACACTCTCTGTGGCTCAAATACTATGAAGATTAATTGGAGCTCCTTTTATTGTGAAACATTACTGTCCCTTTAAGGGCTCTGTGTTCAAAAGGAAAGTGCAGTCATTATGGGATAAACCAATGGCACAATTCAAATTCTTAAATGTCTCATTGATTTAACCTTTTGCGTGCCAGTGCATTGAGCAACTTATTACGAGGCAATGCATTGCTCATCTTTCTGGTAATCAAAGGGTTAAATTGTTATTCACTATTATTAAAGACCTCTCCAGTATTCAAGAGCTCAAAAGCCCCATTTAAATTAACATGAATTATGTATTTCACATCTATAATACAGTTGGTTTGCGCCAGAATTACTTCACTTTCTTTTGAACATTATAATGTTGACAAAAAAAAGAGACTTTGACAATTAAATGGGACATCTTTTATATATGAAATCTATTAGGATAGACTGAAGGCCAACCATGTGAATAGATTGGAATACAGAAGAGAAAGGTGGGGTATGTAAGACTTTCTGTCTCTTCCCCTCACTTTCACTTAACTGGTGATTTAGAAGAGCTTATAAAATTACCTATGTGTTCTATTAGCCATATTGTATTTGTAAAACTAGTTTTGAACAATTTAGATGTTAATCTAATTGAATGTGGGTACCTATGTATATCCATATATATATTTATTTTATAGACAGAACATACATGGTTAAAATCGTGCCTTGCTCCACAGTTTGGTGCTTGACTTTTAGCTAAAAATGTGGCACAGTACTACATGCTAAAAAAAGGAAATGGGTGGGGTTTTTTAGTATTGTACCACATTAGTGTAAGTTCTCCTGTGGTTTCTAGCAGTATTCATATGGGCAATACATTTTACATTTCTTGATGTTTTTCTGTGAAGTTACACACATACAACAGGGTTTTTTAATCACAATTTTCTTTTTCCCCTAAATGTTCAGATTCTAAAGGATGACTAACACCTTTCAATAATAATCCTCCATTTACCTTACTATGGGGAGAAAAGCCTAATTAACCCCATGAATTACACCACTGTGCTATTGTTCAAGGGATAACATATTCAATCAGTCCAGAATATCATGTCCATAGGGGCAGACATGCCAGTTTGGGGCAGATTTTTCAAACCATAGCATGCAGAATGAATGAGCATACTAAACCAAGGGTGTAACTACACGGGTACAAAGGGTATAGTTGTGATGGGGCCCAGCATCCAAGGAGGCCCATCAGCCCAGGACCTAATACTTTCTAGTTTTGCCCCTGGAACAATTATTTTGTGTTTGAGGGGTCAAAAACATTTTACATTGGGACCCATAATGTAACACCATTGTACTTAACTATTTAAGGAAAAGAGCGTTAAAGGGATCGTAATGTTTCATAATAAAAGCAGCTCTAATTAATCATCTTAGTATTTGGACTTTGGAGAGTGTTATTTCAATTCTATCAGGGTTGTAGTACAAGAGTAATTCAATGACAAAGTATCCCCCTCCCGCCCCTTTTTACTGATGTAACACTGCTCAGCCAGATCAGAAGGGAGGTGCCCAAGTAGATTGCAGAGAGGGGCAATCTTCAATGAAGATAAGGGAAAAACCTGAAAAGCTTGTTAAGGGGGGCAGGGCTTTCATTGTTCTCATAGGAAGAAGATTGTCCCCTGATGTTATCTGTCTGGTCTTACAACCAGATTCCACATCTGAGAAGAGATGGCTTACACTAGGTAAAAGGGGCGGGAGGGGAAACTTTGCTTGTAAATATCTCTTAAACCATAAAGGTTTGAGAGACAAGACTTATATCATTCTTCATGTTTTTTTAGTACCTACAAAATAAAATAAAGTTAAAACAAAGTATTACTATCCCTTTAATTGGGAAGCCCTCTATGGCAATCCTCTCTGGTCCTTAAAGGCTTAAGATTCCCATGCTTAGTGAAAAGAGTTTGAGGCCCCATTGTCCTTCTGTTATGTACACCTCCATGGACATCATATCATGATTGATTTGAAGATGTTATCTCTTGAACAAGGGCAAAATTCATAGAGTTCGTTAGGATTTTCTGATCATAGTTAGGTAAGTGTGGGGGTATTATTAGAAGCTGTTAGTTCTTTTTAAATTATATGCCTACGAGAGAACAGGGGAACTACTCTGAATAACTAAGCCAATGATTAACATTCCTTTTCCTCACAAAGACATCCTTAACATGCACTGGTAGGGGTACTTCAGTGCTGTCAAAGTTAGCAAAGCAATAAAGGTTGAAGATTAACTGGGAATTCGTTTTTATTGAGGCCACCATAATTAGCACAGTGGTAAGTCAGAATTTTGATAAATGATCAACACATTAATTGTTCATGCCTTTGTCTCTTTTACTTATAGGTTCTGTATAATTTATTCAAATCATTCTGTGAAATGAAAACAATCGAAACCAGTGATGTTCTCTCAGGAATCGCTAGTTTCTTTCTAGTGGGAATAGGAGGAGTTTTGATTGGAATCATTTTTGGATTTGTAGCAGCATTCACCACCCGTTTCACTCGCAACATCCGGGTGATTGAGCCGCTCTTTGTCTTTCTGTACAGCTACTTGTCATACTTAACAGCTGAAATGTTCCACCTCTCAGGCATCATGGCGTAAGTAGTTCACTAAGCAAGCAACTGAATATATTAAATGCTGAAATAATTTAATCTGTTTCTAAGAATAAAAATTTTAAAATATGTATAGTTAGGAAATCCAAGGTTTTAGGAAATCCACATCAAAGCTAATTTTGACCACTAATTCTTTTGGTTCTGTTCTAGATAATGTAAATGAAAATATCTTTAAAATCACTAAAATGAAAGGCTATCAATAGTATCAATTGAATTCAATACATACAATGATGAACACACATGATTCAAGTACAATTTTCTAGTTTCTCATGTCAATTGCCCTGTAGTCTGTTAAGTAAAAGCTTTTCTATAGTTAAAGGGAGACATTTGAGCCACTAAGTGTGCTCCATAAGCATTTGCATGGGATCAGCATGTCAGACTGATGCACACAGGAATATCTATAGAATACATATTATCATTTGCTTTTTGCTCACAAATGTCTATGGAAGTCTATGAATAAATGTGCTGATAACTATTGATACTGTTCCAATTTGCAATCTGAAGCAGCTATTAATCTGGAGCTGCATAGCAATCTCTACAATTGCAAAAATGCAGTTTTTTCTTGAATGTAAAACTTTTAGAAAGTTTTATACAATTTAACACAACGTTAAACAAGTGACACACAGTGAATCAATCCATTGATTGTGCAAAAAATAATAATAAACATAATCTACACTTTTGTACAAAGTAACAGAAACAGTGATAAATATATTTGATTAAAGGTACACTGGGATTGATTCCATTCATCAGAATAACCAAATTGTCACAATTTGTGTTTTTAGACTACAAAATTGCCCATATGGGGTCATGTCCTAGATTACATTCCATCTAGCTACCCCAAGTTTTCCACATCCACTAACCTGCAGTTGTGAGAAGTAGGGGCAGACAACCGCTTCCTTTTGCTCACCTCTACTGATTGGCTACTATAGACAGCTAGTCAGTCAATAGCATCAGAAAATATTTGGATCTGTGATGCCCCCAAGTCTGATATATTTAGTGAGCAGTAATCTGGGTCTATGAGACACTGATCATGGCTAGCACCAAATAAATTGCTGTTATCAGCTTTTTCTCTCAGAGAAATGATACCAGTTTTGTCTGTTAGAACCACAAATACAAAGCTGTGATTAGGTGTGGATAGAAAGCAATGATCAGGGTTTTACTAGGCTGTATGAACAAAGACAAATACGTAAACAATCTATGCACATTGTTATAGATTTCACTTTAGGGATAAGCAAAATGATTATGTGAATGTAGCATTCATAAAACAGCTGCTTTACAAGACCTTAACACATTTCATAGAAACATAGAAATATAGAATTTGAAGGCAGATAAGAACCATTCGGCCCATCTAGTCTCCCCATTTTCCTACTGTAAAAAACTTGAACCTATTTTGGTGCTTGGTCTTGTCTTATGTTCAGGACAGCCTTATGCCTATTCCATGCATGCTTAAATTCCATCCCTATATTAACTTCTACCACTTCTGCTGGTAGGCTATTCCACTTATCTACTATCCTCTCAGTAAAGTAACATTTTCTTACATTATATCTTAACACTGTCCCTCTAGTTTTACTCCATTGAAATGTACTTATCTCCTGTACTTTGTCAAACCTCTTCATGTATTTGAATGTTTCTGTCATATCCTCCCTCTCTCTCTCTTCTCTGCTCCAAGCAATGCATGCTGAGATTCTTTATTCTATCCTGATATTTCTTTTTCTATAAACCATTCACCAGTTTAGTAGCCCTTCTTTGAATTCTCTCTAGAGTATCTATATCCTTCTAGAGATGGGGTTTTCAGTAATCTTGGTGAGGCCCAACCAGAGATCTGTAGAGTTGCATGGCCACTTCCCTTTCACCGCTACTAATGCCCCTAGCTATGCAACCCAGCATCCTTGCATTCCCCACTGCTTTGTTATATTGCCTGCCTACCTTTAAGTCATCAGAAATAATTACTCCCAAATCCCTTTCCTCCAATATCTCTGACATCACAGTACCCTTAATCTATATTCTGCCTTTGGATTTTTACTTACCAAGTGCATTATTTTACATTTATCAACATTAAACTGCAGCTGCCACACTATTGTCCATTATTTTACTTTACCTAAATCATTTGTCATTTGGTTTATTCCCCCAGGAATGTCAACCTTGTTGCAGATCATCTGTAAAAAGGTATATCTTACCTTGAAGACCTATTGCAATATCACTAACAAAAATCTTAAAAAGAATGGGCCTAGTATAGATCCCTGAGGTACCCCACTAGTAACACAACCTTTTTCTGAGTAGTGTCAGTTGACTACAACCTTCTGTCTCCTGTTGCTCAACCATTGCCATTTCCATTCAACTATTTTTACATCCAGACCCAAACACTGCAATTTATTAATGAGTGTTCTATGAGGGACAGTGTCAAGTGATTTACTGAAATTTAGATAGGCTAGATAAGCTATATCTACTGGTTCCCCCATGTCTATTATTTTAGTTACCCAGTCAAAGATATCTACAAGGTTAGTTTGACAAGATCTCCCTGATGTAAACCTGTGCTGTTTGGGATCTTGCAAGCCCTCTTAATTAAAATATTTATTAAATTCAATTATTTCCTTTAACATGGTTTCCATTAATTTTCCCACTACTGACGTAAGACTTGCTGGTCTGTAGTTGTCAGACTCTTCTCTGCTACTTTTTTTGTGAAATAGTACTACACCTTCTAATCTTCTGGAACTACTCCTGTCGATAGTGACTGAATAAATAATTATATTAAAGGTTTTGCCAGAACTCTCTTCAGTTATTTTAATAAATTTGGGTATGCCCCATCTAGTCCCATTGATGTATCTGTTTTTACCATAGAGAGTTGAATTTGAACTTATTCCTCTTTAAACATGCACGCTTCCCATGTCTTGTTAATTATTTTTTTCTAATAGAGGTCCCTTCCCTTCACCTTCCTCTGTAAAAACTGAACAGAAACATTCATTGAGACAGTGAACTAGTCCTTTATTCTTGTTGACATAACTTCCATTTTTTGTTTTCAGTCTAATATTCTTTGTTTCATTTTCCTCCTTTCACTTATATATCTAAAAAATGTTTTATCCCCCTTTTTTATTGACTGGGCAATTTTTTCCTCTGTGTGTGCCGTGGCAATCTAATAATGCATTTATTACTGTTTCATTAAATACTTGTTTGTTTCTTTCTTTCTTTGTTTTTTGTTGTTTTAATAAATAACATTACAAGGAAAGCAATCACTTGATATAGCAAAAAAACAAAAGCAAAAAAAAAGAAAACTAAGAGCAGATTCACATACCCTCTGTGTCGTTTCAAGTACATTCCAGTCACTACTCATTTGAACAAGTTTAGTGATGTGCTTGAGTGAGTTACTACTATTTACTTTATGAACAAGGCAAAACTGCTAGAGGTGTTTGTGTGTGTTGAGAGTCAAGTGCAATGTATGGAAAAACATTTGCTGGTCCATGGCCCATGCTATTAGCTTTGTCACCTCTGCAAGAGAAAAAAAAAATCCCTTTTCTGGAATAGAGTCCTATTTTAACTGGCCTGCGTGTACAATACCAACTGGATGCCAACTCTAACTGCTCGGAATATTGAGGAGGCCTAATCAACATGGGACCTTTATTAATATAAAAGTGTAAGTAATGCTGTAGATGTACCTTTGGAGCATATGAATTATGATTTTTGATCTTTGAAGTACTTATGTGTGTCACAATTTTATTGAACACTCAGACAATTTGGTTAAGATAAAACAATGAAGCTTTATTAAACAGCTTAATAAAGAACAGAGATGCCCTTCTTGGGTCCAGACTTCAAACAGAGGATAGCAATATTGAATCTGACACAGGTCAGAGCATAAACAGATAACAAAATATAGAAATGCAAAAATGACTGGAACAGAGACAGGAACAAGACCTCAGCAGTACAGGTCTGGAGAAGCACTAAGATAGACTGATACTGCAGGGCAGGCACCCCAAAGATTGGGGAGAGAGTAGGCTCTACTGACCTTACCTATAACCGGGTAAGGCAGCCCAAGTAACTGTACCAATGAGTATACTGAGGAAGTGCCCGGAGGCAAGCAGAGTAGGCACAGTCTGCACGGAGCGCAAAAGGAGGTGATATTAGGCAGACTGACCTCAGTACCGTAACCAGAGGCAACGGGAAAGAGCAGAATGACAGGAAAGACACCATGAGTGACCGTTAAGGCAAAGGCAGTATAGTAACTATTGGAGGCTACAGTGAGGCACAGGCTGTAAGGTAGCGCAACCGGAGGCAGCGGGTAAGTGCAGACTGACAGGTGGTAGGACCGCTAGTGACAGTAGAGCACAGGCTGTATAGTATGCAAACGGAGGCTGCAAGGAGGGACGGGCTGAAAGGTAGCGCAACCAGACGCAACTGATAAGCACCGACTGGCAAGCAACCGTAAGGCAAAGGCAATGGACACAAGACTGGGACAACAGAAGCACTAGCAACAAGCAGACGCTAGGCGAGTAGCCAAAGCCTGGAACGGTACACAGAGAGCAGAAGTCAGCCCAAGCCAGAATCGGTGTACGGAGAGCGGTAGTCAGCCAAAGCCTGGATCGGTACACAGAGAGCGGTAGTCAGCCAGAGCCTAGATCGGTACACGAAGAGTGGTAGTCAGCCAAAGCCTGGATCAGTACACAGAGAGCGGTAGTCAGCCAAAGCCTGGATCGGTACACAGAGAGCGTTAGTCAGCCAAAGCCTGGATTGGTACACAGAGAGCAGAGTCAGCCAAATCGGTAATGGAATCATAGTCAGGCATGCCGGGTCCAAACAATACGGGCAGCATAGACAGGAGCAAGGTCAGACGAAACCGGATCATACACGGAACAGGAACACAGCAACAAACTTCTGGTCAGGAACACCACGAAAGGGCACTGGCACAGTGACAGAAGGGCGTATATAAAGGCAAGCCCTGGGAGGGGTTAACAACCCAGAACCAATAAGAAGCAGCCAAAGCAAACCCGGAAGTAGGAATGTCGCTCAGGCAGAATCATGGGCACCATGATAATGTGTATCTTTACAAAGAGCTGGAAAAGTAGCATTGATGTTAACTAGTGTGAGAATAAAGTTAATAGCTGGTTGCAAATTGCTAAACAGCTCAATGTTAAACAAAGAGGGCACAATAATGTCATAAGTTATCTGTATTTTTTACAGACTAGTTTGTCTATACATTTTTAGTGTTAATATGCTCAAGTTATATGTAGGATTCATAGATTGCATAGGAATGCATAGGAATATATCCCATAATTTAGGAATTTTATGTATATTTATGAAAAATGTCTGAATAATAGTATTTTCAACAACAATTCTTTGCTTGACAATTTTGGTTAATAAGATATGTGGTCCAGTTTTGAGTAAGAGGACATAAGGTCCATTATTCTTCAGAGTGTCTCCTTCCATGAAACATGTTCTTGATAGTATTTTGCTTTTCCACAGTAGGTAGGCCTTGTGCACAGTTAGCAGTTTTGCTATGTGTAAGAAAGATTTGGCAATCATTCAATGCACAGTTTTGTTCATTACATTAAGCTTGTGAGAAATGTTGTGCTGTAAATTGTGATTTTTGTGTACTTTTCAAAAAAAATCTGAAGATAGGTCTTGCAAAGCATATTTTGTTCAATTCAGTTAGTGCTATCTGCAGTTCACATAAAGGGATAGTAATACTTAAAATGTAAAAAAAATGTTGTAAGGGTATTCCCACAGCTGAAAGCTGATTTATTCAAAAGTTATTACAGCTCAATCTTGAATTTGTAGGTGCAGTATCACAGAGGACTGAAATTGTACAGTGGCGCTGTTGCTACACCATCCTATGGACAACTCTGGTCAGTTGACCGTAAATCTCCATAGGATGAAATGAAATAAAAATATAACAAAACTTATACTCAGTTTGACTGAACAAGCAGAATGTGTTATCTAAAATTAAAGGGCTACTGTTCCTACAAGATATATTGTAACTACTGCAGCATGTGAAATAAAAATGTAGTTATAAAAAAAATAAAAAAACAAATGTATTTGGATACAATTTGACCTAATAACACTTTACATCTGTTTTCAGCATAACAACGTGTGCCATGTCAATGAATAAATATGTAGAAGAGAATGTTTCCCAGAAATCATATACTACAATCAAATATTTTATGAAAATGCTTAGCAGTGTCAGTGAGACCCTGATTTTTATCTTCATGGGTGTTTCCACAGTTGGGAGGAACCATGAATGGAACTGGGCCTTTGTCTGTTTCACACTGCTCTTCTGCTTGCTTTGGCGTGGAATGGGTAAGTTAGACTGAAAAAGTAAAGTTCTTGGATGTTAGGCTTGACTCAACATCAGTATAAGAAACCTGTCTCCTTAAGTTGCACCCTAACTCATCCAAAATGGGCAGACGTTGAAGTAATTGAGTAAAAACACTATAGTATATAGGTAGTATGCTTTTGTCAAATCAATTACCCCCTACCACACACATACCTATGGGTAAAATCTACGAAAGTAAAACAAATCTCTTTTGTTTTACACACAGTAGAGTGGAGAGTGTAGCCGTATTAGTCCAGTGATGCAGATGTAAAATAACAAACAAAATAAGTATCTTGTAATACCTTTTTTATTGGACTAACAGAATTTTGGATTGACAAGCTTTCGAGAGAACCTCCCTAAGTCTAAAGCATTTCTGAGTAAAAGGACACATAGTTCACAGTGATACATACATACAATTCAAAGTTTAGCTGTGTGTCGGGTTAAAAAAACATGACTACAGATAAGACAAGAGAATCAACACTCTTATTGCAGAGGGTCGTAAATACCTTTTGTAAGGATTGTGAGGGGGAGAAAGAGAGAAAAAAATGCAGGAGATGGTAATGGAGTGGAGGGAATTAAAAAAGTTTGTTAAGAATGCAAGAATTCCCATCCAACAATCCAGCATGTGTATGCAGGCCTATATACAACATGTGCCCATATGTGTACATACATACACACACATATACACATATATATATATATATATATATATATATATATATATATATATATATACATATACACACATATACACACACACACACACATACAATGTGTCTATATACACACCCACAAATATATATGCATAAAGTATATATACATTTGTACATATACACATACATATGAGCACACACATTTACACAAATGCATACACCCAAATATGTAGGAATACATACTAAAACATATGTCCAAACACAAGAGCCTATATATATATACTAGTACATATATACATACACAAACACATACATACACGTATAAATACATGTACAAATATGCACATAAGTAAGTGACTGATAAAATTGGATATTTTGGTGTAGTTATATTGCTACAGATATTGGCACGTGATTTTAAACATGTTGATATGTATATGTTATTTTTGGTGATATTTGTATATTGCCTCACATAGTTTTGCACTACCCTCTTGGATACGGAGGGTGTAGGAGCAAGACAGCGATATAGATTTTTACGGGTTATAGATCCAGTATATTGATTGGGACATAGGTGTAATCTTATGCCTGAAGTGTTAGGCAAAGGAACACCAGTACATTAATTCCCATCATTTAGTTTAATAACATAACAATTTGAATAATGTTTTTATAATTCTATGGACACATTGGATGTCCACAGATGTCTATGCAATTATCTGTCTGAAGCACTGATTAATAGGATTGTTTGGTACATAGAAGGAGAGAGTCAAGCACAGCTTCCTAATCTTAGGTGGCTAGATAGTTTTTTTGTCCAGATCTTGCATATTAGCGCAGCTCATGTCTGTATAGCTTTTGTATACTTCTAAAATGTATTAAAATTCTGCTTGTAGAATAGAATATGTTTCTCTTACGTCCAATATGGTACACAGGTACCTTGGAGTTGAGTCCCTCCTCTTGTAGGACAGAGCACATCACAAAAGACATGGTCTTTGGGGTGAAGATTCCCTCCTCTTCCTCCAGCTCAATTCCCCACCTATTTCCCAGAATTCATCTGTCCTGCAAAGTAGTTGGAGGTGCAGTGGCCATTCTGTCAGTTTTTCTAGATTTTTCTTAAGGGGGCTGTATACTCCCCCATTAGGCAGGCTCCCATCACTGGGCTTCCCTGTAGTTGGATGCTTTGTAGACCTTTCCTGCCCTGTGCAGGTTGACTTTATGACAAGTCTGTTTCTCATAGCTGAGTCTCTGCCCTTACCAATACGACGGGAGACTGAAGACAGAAGATCTGCAACTAACACTTTTAGAGCCTTGGTCCAAAGTATGTCCCATTCTGAGAACACTTATACACCGTGTAGATGCACTCACATATGGCTCTATTTCTCTTCATGGTGATCTTGAAGTTCAGATGGCGGCCATCCATTTCTGATAGTTAATCCTTTCGCTGGTTTGGTACTGGCAGTGTACCATGGTGTTGGGTGCTTTGGGGGCTTTCCCCCACTGCTAGGGCACTAGTTTTTTAATTCCTCCAGGTAATCCCTGGGGGTTTGGGGTATTTTCCCTTATTTTTTTCGTAATAAATCGATTTTTAGGTGGTGGCTCCTTTAAGAGTCAAAGAAACACATAGGCCGACTATCCTTGCTATCTTCTCCAGTTTAACCCTTTGCATACCAGATAAGTACATTTTTGGTGTTTCTGAAATCATACTTTAAATGGAGACTTTTAATCTAGTTTCACTAGATATAGACATTCTGGGACATGTCTGACTCTAAGGGGCCTATAGGAATTTCCAAGGCTAAGGATTCAGGGGCTTCCCTTACCCACTGTACTAAATACTGATCCCTATCAAATATATACATATAATCATACATTTCCATAATTATATAATAAATAAGGTCCCAATGAAGTGATAATAAAACAGCAGAGATGAGATGACAAAATGATAAATTGATTTTGATGAATGTTATATTATATTATCCATGATACCAGGTCTCTGCTTAAATCAAATAAATGAAAGTCCATGATCACATTAAGTGTTAATATGAGATATAAATAAGTGACGAAGTGAAGGCTTTTACTTTATTTGTCACCTGTGTATTCTATGGCCATACATTTCCCTTTGTGCTGACCGATGTAATTTAGTAGTGAAGGGATCAGAAAAATGTTACTGAGATAGCTATAATTTAAAAAATATATATATTTGTAAGTGTTTCCACAGTTGTCTGCTGTACTGTGCAGTGTGTATACTGAGACACTCTGTCGAGAAAATTAGCAAGAGGAGTTGTAGCACTGATTTTGCTGATGTAGAGGAGAATTCCTCTAAGTAACGCAAGCATCAGTGAGGGTCAGAGCCAAGCAACACCACCAGCAGATCATGCAGCCATCTCCATCATATCCCCTGGGCCCTGAGGTTTGATTTCTTTTAGGAAGGAGCACTGTGTTTTTCCCCAGGTGAATAGCATCTGTGGCACAACAGAGCTGCAGCTGTCTCAGCTGACCCTGGTCCTGCTGCTGTGAATGTGACACCAGACGGACCACCTACACCTATGTCACCATCTCCATCATCACTAGTGTCACCAATACAATCAAGAAAGGGGGAAGAATCTGGTGGCACTGGTGTTGATAAGGGTGGCACTAGTAATAATGCATGAGAAATCATGATGAGAGCTTTCCTAGCTGAGACCATTTAAGACTGGAAAAGAGAGATAATGGGTCTCACTAGCAGTGGTAGCATTGTGGTGTTTGCTAATGTATTATTAGCTGATGTAGTAGCAAATATCACTGCGTGATCAGGCTAGTGTCTACCATAGAGACTGGTAGTGGTGGTAGTGGGATCTCATCATCTCTGCCATAGACTCTTGTGGTGGAAGTACCACACCCAGCAGTGTGGTACTAAGGAATAGGTGGTGGTAAATCCAAGTACTAATACTGAGGTAGCATCAGCAGCAGTAGCACCAGAAGCTACTTCATTTGAATTTGGGGAGAAGGTGTGTAGACAAGAAGATTGTGCGATACTTTTCCAATGCTGAAATCATGGATGTGGTAATACTTTCTATTGGGTGCAGGGAATGTGCAATTACTCAAAATGCAATGTGTACACTACGTGACAAGGTTTAGAAGAGGGGGGAAGGAGGGGTCTTGTCTTGGAACATCCACCACAATAAAATACATGAAGTATAACAACCTTGAGGCTCATGTGGATCTGTTCCCTAGAAAACATCAAGTGCTACTGTCACTGTGCTTCCTGCCCATCCTCAATGACAAGAAGAACACTGCACAAAATATCCCCAAAAAGGTGAAGCAACAGACTCCCCACAGGAGAAAGTAGATTACATCACCTTTGTCATCATCATCCTTTGTTAGGGTCCAGGGGAGGCTACTTGTAATATATCCAATCTGACTCCAGGGTTACCCTCATCAGCACTGCCACTGAAACATTTTCAACCAGTAGCCAGTGAATCTGTAGACTGAAGGAGCTTCTAATGGATCTCAACATTACATTGCATTTGCAATTACCATTCATATCAATCTGTTAGAGACCAATACTGTGCAAGGGATATGGGAGCACCTGCAGATGGCCCAAAGGTAATACAAGGCCCAAAGGTAGTGTTATTTACCCACAACACCATAATTACCAACCCATGCCGCTTGTTCTTTTTTGTGGGATGGACAAGGCACACAGTGACTGACACCACCTTGGGGTATGGTTAGGGATGGGCAAAAAATTTTGCCGCAAACTGAAATTGTCGAATAATGGCACTTCATGCTTTCGAATAATTTCCAGCAAAAATGCAGGTTTTCCACTTTTTTCACCTAGCTCATCCCATTGAAATCAATGGCAACATTGAATTTACACACAACACATAACAAATATTATTTTATTTCCCAAAGGCATAAAATAAAAGGGGCATGAGGGTGCCTATGTTGGTGGGGTGTCAGAAAAGAATCAGTTGAACAGGGAATTTTTTTAAGGGGTGTTGTTTACTGGGATTGGGGGCAGCTAATAAAAAATAAATCCTAAATACAATTTAAAAAAAATTCCATAAGACATGGTATAAAAGGGGTCAGAAGCGGGTGCCTGTGTTGGTGAGTGGAGTCTGGGGAATGAATCAAGTTGAACAGGGAATTTTATTTGGGGTGGGGGGGGGACAGTTAATAAAAAAATATATCAATAAAATAAAATAAGAAATGTGTATGTAAAGTGAAAGAGACAGGAACCCACTGACATAAGTTGCCACTGGGGTGACTTGATAGAGTATTTTGTAGAGGATGATTTGTTAGATTTGTTGTTAGAGGCCCAAGCCCTGAGCAAACTTTGATTTGTGAGACTTAGACTTATTAGAGGCACAAGCCCTGAAGAAACATTGATTTGTAGGACTTAAGCTTGTTTGGCACAAGCCCTAAGGAAACATTGATTTGTAGGACTTAGATTTGTTTATTTTTTTGTATGACTATGTTTTTATTTATTTATTTTTTTAAAGCACAAGTCCTGAGAAAAAAATGTCATACTGACCTAGTGCCAGCAGGTCATATTGGCCAGTGGCCACTGGCCATTGTCAAATGTCCTGAGTCTGAGTCCATAATTGCGGAATTTACAACTGCTGTTCGTGCTGCTGCTGCTGCTGCTGAGTTGCTTAAGCAAAATGTCTACCTGATACAGAATTACTCTATGCATATAGGCGGCCACTCTACCCACTTTATCAAGGGTTGACATAGGGCCCCCTACTGTGGCATTCTCATATACCTTTTGTTTTTTGAACAACAACCAATGAGAGATAGTACAGTAAAAAATAATGAGAAAACAGTAATGTACCAGTAAAACTTGATAACTAAAAGGGTCTACCTCTCAATATGAAATTACAAATCCTGCTTTTACTATAATGTACCTAAACCGATTTATTTATAAACATATACACACTATAAAAATGAGGCAATATAAGTCTGTAAAATAATTTCAAATCAAATGACTGAGATATAAACCTAATAAAAGACCCTAATAAAAATGTCTGTTTGTCTCAAGAAAAGACAAGTAAGCACCAAAAAAATCTACCTCCACCTCTTGTATCAGTCTTAACCTGATATTAGCACCCTGGCATTCCTCTGTGTTTAGGAGCACAATAACTATCAGTATCATCATCAATATTTATTGAATGCTCTGCAAATGTCATCAGTTTTATCATGGTTCTGCCCACATATTGTATGCCACAACCACATGTGAGGATGTATACTATGAAAGTTGAATTGCAGCTGAGAAAATGTTTGATCTGGTAATGTTTTCCTATGACTCTAGAGAGGAACACAATTTTTCCTGTTATTATCATTCCTGCTCCTTGTTTATTGGTTAAAAGGATAATGAGCACAGGTGGAGCAATCTTTCCTACCACACTTGAACATACCAGTCAGTTTACTCAGAAAGTCCTTGTTACTATTTTTCTCTTTGTTTCTTCCTATGTTCTCAGGACATTTCTCAATACAGTGACTTGATTAACACCCAGCAGGAGGTCTTGAGTCAAATGGCTGGAGTGGCTCCAATACACATCCTAGGGACAAGTACAATTAAACACATACACTATTTGACAATACATAAAACATAAATCTTTTAACATAAAGACAGTAAACCCCCCATCTGAGGTCAAAGGAGGCCAAGGGGCCATAGTCTTTAGGTAAAACGTTCGAGGTCCAGACAAGGGCCCCAAGTAACGGATAAGATCTGTTACACAAGGTAACCCTTTAAGTGCCAAAGAGGTATCCGACGCATTGCTGTGCATCAGGATGTCCTGCATCAGGATATCACATCCTCCCACAAACTCCCTGTTCAAATACACTTGAGGGATGGTGGGCTAGTTGGAGTAATTCTTTATACCCTGCATCATATCCTGGTCCTCCAGCACAATGTAGGCTGCATAGTCTTGCACCCCATGCATGAGGAGGATCTGCACCAGAGCGTTGCTGAAGCCGTACATTGGCTGGGTCGGGGTGCCCTGAATAAACACCACCACCTTGTCCTTCTTCAACAGTCCTTCCAGGTGCTCCTGGGAGGTGCTGTCTGCTCTCAGCCACCACCTGACTAGGAGAGAGGTCCAGGCCTGCAGGCACAAGCTACTCCCTCCTGCTGCCCAGCACAGTCCAGCCACAGATACTCGGCATAGAGACCAACTCATGTCAGGACCTTCACTCTGTGGCCTGACCCTCACTGGATCCCCGAAACTTAATATTTTAACCAGAAGGTGTGCAGGGGGTGCATGTGTGTGAGGGTGCGGCAAATTCACGCCCCTGTAAAAGTGCTACCTGGTTCCAAGGACCCACTGGGACCCATTTAAGGTACTACTGAGACATCTATTGTAAATTAGACTCTAAAACAGGGCTGAGCAATGAGAGGCCCTCTAGCTACTTCCAGAATACAACTCCCCATTATATTCGGAGTTGTAGTCTGACAGGCAACGTGAGGCCTCAGACTGTAGTCTGAGGCCTCACGTTGCCTACCACTGCACAAGAGAAAAGACCTAATTAATGGTACAGGGTTGTGATGTTTTGAAGATCTCAACACTGGCAAAAGTAAGGTAAGGGTTTTGGAGGGATTGCTTATATTACTCTTTGAGGCAGATTAACACCTTGAATGCCAGAGAGGTCTCCAATGCATTGAAAACTCCTAATGACACAAGTTTAATGTTTGCAATTGCCTATCCTAAAAGTTATTTCAGATCTTGTCATGAAGATTTAATTTCTTCTTTTGAAAATTGCCTCAGCTGCTTATAATGTCATATACATTTTAATTGTTCTTTATTGAATTTTCACACATGGTTTGATCATATGAACTAACTTTCAACCTGACATTTCCAAATAGGTTTACCATGCTATATACTTTTTATTGTTTTATTCCTATCATCATAGTTAAGACAGAACTGTTGATGTTCTGTAAAAAAAAAAAAAAAAAAAAAAAAGATTATTATAATCAAACTATCAGCCATTGTATAGATTTTTAGTTATCATTATAGCACTTTGTGCATATATTGATTTTGTAATTACTTTTCTACATGATCACGGAGACAGAGACAAAGATGACTTCAAGGTAAAGGAGCTTTATTTAGTCTAGACAAAGTCCAAAACAAATCACAACAACGTGCAGTGTAACAGCATGACAGAATGTAGCTGATAAAACAATCCAATACCCAGTCAGGGATATTCATTTCCCTGAGTTGGCTTTATACACAAAAGACACGAAGAGCAATTCTGGAACAAGCAGACTACAAATAAACAAAGAAAACTTTCCACTGATATAAATGGGACTTTTAGCCTTCAACTGCAAAACATTCAAGGGGTTTAAATTCCCTTTTCTCCCATAACAGTGCAGTTCTTTTGCACCAAGATTGCTCCTATTTTCATTTTGCATAAGGCTCTAACCCTTTGAGTGCCAGAGGGGTACGCAATGCATTGCTTTGCAAAGCATTGCTTACCCCTCTGGCACTCAAAGGGTTAACCCATTGAGTGCCAATGCAATGTATACCCCTCTGGCACTAAAAGGGTTAAACAAAAACTAGATAAACTACAAATGATATATACAAATATAAATTAGATGCAACGTCTGTGTATTTGGATGAAGTAAGACTATATAAAACTATATTCAAGTAGTCATGGAGTCGTGTGTGGATGTGTTATACTTTGTAATGCATTGTACAATCCACTGACATTAAAGGGTTACTTTTATTTCAGTTTGAGCACAGCTTTTACAATCATTGACTGGGCATAAACCAATGAGTATTAATTACTTATACTGGATTTGTAATGTATTTCCAACAAGCCCGAATAGACAGTAAATGCATACTCTATTCATTTTAAAAGTCACAAAGTATTTTATGAATGGTTCCTGCATTCCACACACATTCAAAGATTTCAGCTTAACCCTTTAAAGATCAATGAGAGTAAACTTATTTTATGAGGAAAAAAACTTATATTGTATTGAGTTCCCCACTGAATGAACACTGGTACCTCTACCTCCAGTGATGGGTAATAATGTCCTTCAAAAGATAGTACTGCCCAAACTTGTGTATTTTTTAACATCTTAGTGATGAGGGCTTTTTTACACCAGAGACAAAAGCAATTTAGGCCTTCCTAGCAAGCCTTTGTTCAGCAATATTTTCCCTCTAGTTCATTTAGTCAACATACACAAATTATAAATCTTTTTTTTAAGCATAAGTAGGGCTTTCTTTTGATATCACATTTATATGTATAGCCCACTATTTAATTTGACAATAAAATAAAACTTGTACAAGTATATGAGAGGTCAATACAAGGATCTCTGTGGTGAGCTATTCATTCCAAGGCCTGATCAGGTGACCAGGGGACACCCCTTGAGATTAGAGGAAAGGAGGTTTAGACTTCAGCAGAGGACAAGGTTTTTTACAGTATGGTTTGGAATTCCTTGCCCAAGGAGGTGATTATGGCAGATACAATGGATACATTTAAGAGAAGATTAGATACAATTCTTTCGAAAGGGAACATCCAGGGTTATACTGTGTATTCATAGGCAAATCAGGAAGGTCTGATAAAGACTAACTTATTTGCTAGCAGGAAAGCTATATAATTCTTATGTCACTGAGCTATGAGGCAAAGGTTGAACTTAATTGATTGTGTCTTTTTTCAGCCTAATTTACTATGTTACTATAAGAAGTAAAAAAATCTTTTATTGGCTCTTCAGTGATGATTTGTGCTTAATTAGTGCATTTTTAACAGAGACTGGATAAAAAGGTGCATTTGTTCAAACCTCGAAGTTTCCAATTTTAGAGGGATACTGTATCTCTGAGATGAAAATCTCTATGTCCCACTTTCCAAATCTGGTGTTCATCTTTTAGGTTATCAGACTGTGTGGTATGTATATGTGTATCACATTGTTTCACAGCAATAAAACATTAATGTTTGTTTAAAGGGATAGTAATACTTAAAATGTAAAAAACAATATGTTGTAGGGTTTATCCCCCTGAGTAAAACAAGGGTACGACCACTGCTGAAAGGTGTTTTATTCAAAAGTTCTAACAGCTCTAAGTTGAATTTTTAGGTGCAATATCACAGTGGCCTGAAATTTCACAGTGGCACTGTTGCTACACCATCCTATGGACAGCTCTAGTCCTGGGACCATAAATCTCCATAGGATGGTGTAGCAACAGCGCCACTGTACAATTTCAGGCCACTGTGATATTGCACCTAAAAAAAATCAACTTTGAGCTGTTAGAACTAACTGCATAAGGAAGTTTTGCTGGGTGAACACATTGTCTGTGCATCCTGATACTTTTAATCTTCAATAAAGCTACATCTTTAAAACAGATTGTCTGGAGTCAACAAGTGCTGAATCTGTGTTTTTGCTGTAAAAATCCTGAAACTGAGCTGTGCAAAAACAGCTCCTGTCAGCCATTGGGGTGGGAGAAGCAGAAAGCAGCCTCCCTTGGATGACAGGGGGCTGGAATATATACCAGAAGTTTGTGGCTCACAAGGTCTATGGGTTTTGCAATCAACCACCATAGTCCCCTAGTGTTGGGGAGTCTGAATGTATAGCCCATAAACACTGAACTATGGTTTATGGCAATGTAGTCTCTCTTGTATAATAAATGAGGGAGCACTGGGGGGCTCCCATTCTGCCAGTGAAGTCTTGGTTCCTTCAGCAATTATGCTTTCAGTGGATCAGACCCGATTATAGTCATTATACTTGGCTAGCTGTTATTTAAGGATAGTAGAATGATTACAAGGGAGTGAAGTTGGGTGGTTCATAGACCTGCACTGAAATATAATATAAAGAATGAAGTAGGGAAAGGATCTAGTCCAGTGGTTCTCAACCCGTGCCCTCAGTGGCTACTAACAGACCAGGATTTGAGAATTTCCTTTTAAGAGCACAAGTGAGTTAATCAATACAACTAAGCCTCTGATTAACACACTTGTGTTCTAGCAGGGAAATTCCTAAGTTCTGGCCTGTTAGTGGCCAATGAGGGCACGGGTTGAGAACCTCTGATTTAGTCTGTTGTAGTTAAAAAAAATATGGGGGGGGGATTCACTGAGGAGTGATAATGAGGTGATTATGTGGAGATGATTTCTCCAGTGATATCACTTCTGCAATGCCTGTGTTATTCTATGGAGCCAACTTTGGAGATCTTAGTGCATAGGCTCTATGTAATAACACAGGAACTGGAGAGGTCATATCAATGGAGAAGTCATCACCTCTTTATCACCTCTTTATCACTCCTTAGTGCATATCCCTCAGGATTTAGATTTGGTCTTGTATGGGCTTTAAAATTGTCTGCCCTGCAAAGCATCATAAAAGTGATATACATAATGCCATCCATCTAAAATGTATAAACAATCAGAAAAATTAGCATTTTCATAGCATGTGCAGATGTCTAATATAAGTTAATATGTTTTTTTTTCAAAGGGAACCTTTATCAAAAGGTATAAGCGATGACATTCCTATGGCAGATAGAAGTCTTTACTTATCTATAGATCTATCTGTTTATCAATTCATCTTTCTATAATATGCTGTTACGCTACCTTTCAAAATACCAAATCATTTTTTATAAATTAAACTGGTTACTGTAGTTGTACATTGATTGCTTTACTGTACTTTTACATTTCATGAAGAATATAACCATATGTTATTTTTGTTTTTAAAATATATGTATTTTCCCTAGGGGTTTTTGTCCTGACGCAGATCATTAATTTTTTTCGTACAATACCTCTGACGGTGAAGGATCAGTTCATCATTGCCTATGGAGGACTTCGTGGAGCAATATGTTTTTCCCTTGTTTTTCTTCTTCCTGACTCTGTATTTCCAAGGAAGAAGCTGTTCATTACTTCAGTTATTGTGGTGATCTTCTTTACAGTTTTTATTCAGGTGAGCATTGAGTCTTTTTCTGTCTCATTGATCAGGAAATGTCACAGGGAAATCTTTATAAAGATAAACACATGTATGGGCAAAAAAAAAAAAAGACTGCTATACAAAGAGAAAATCTTCTATTAAAGGGGAAGTATATTCTAGGAATAAGTGTCACCTTATTTAAAGCGGAACTACCACCCAATATAAAGTCGCACCCCAATAATTAGGCATACGGCGTCTAGCTTCTTAATAGTGTTATTATATGACACAAGTACCACGATATGAAGTAATCCTGTTTCTTCAGAGACTGATGGCCAGGCTTCTTGCTGTAGAGCCGTCTGCGTTCCTGCGTAGTCAGTCCCTTCCGGTGTCTTTTGGCTCCATGCAATGCCTCCTAGAGGAGACCGGGACGGACAGAGCAGGCACAGAGATGTCTCTAAGCTAAGATGCCTGCGTCCAAGCCTGGTCACCTGTCTCTGAAGAAACAGGATTACTTCAGATCGTGGTACTTGTAGCAGATAATAACACTATTAAGAAGCATGTTGCCATATACCTAATTTTTGGGGGGCGACTTTATATTGGGTAGTAGTTCCGCTTTAACAGAATAACTTACATAGGTAGGTGTCCATTGTTCAGTAGTTATGCATGTCTATTTAGTTTTTGCATTATATTTGCAGTTTCCTGTAGGAATCTCTATTGAAACCTGTCTTTAGGTTACACTTCCTTGCAATGGGTCTCAACATACTTGAACAGATATAGTCTATCAGACTTTAAACACCTAGCAGTAGTCTATAACATATACCAAATGCAACTAAATGAACTATCCTATATAAAAATTCACTAAAACGTGTGTAATGCCGCATCATGCGCAGTCAGCACACAGTGCACCAATCAAATTTTCAACTCAAATTTAGCAAAATTAAATATGTATTAATGTGACCTGGGTCAAATTGATACATAGAGCACCTGATATGTTTCATTACCTGTGTTAGTACTATATAGACAATAACCTTTTTTTTCTTTTTAGGGCATTACAATTCGTCCATTGGTGGAGTTTTTGAATGTGAAAAAAGCAAATAAAAAGCAGCAGATTATCAGCGAGGAAATTCATAATAGGGTATTGTAGAAACAAATTATACTAATAACTATATTGGAGTCTGATATTTTGTTTTATTTGAAAAATGAACAAGCTAATTTATAGTATAAACATTTATTTATAACATGAACAAATTGTTTATTAATTTATGGTGTATATGCTAAATGCATGGCATGCGGTGAGGAAACAATATTTCCTAGTAATCTTCCTTAGTCCACTCCCTTCCACATAACACCAACTCCATCCCACAGACTCTAATAATTTATAATGGATTGGGGAGGGGATATACAACACGCCACTTTCTAGTTTCTATTAAAGTATTTATTTATTTACAGTTGCATTACATTGTATTTTCAAGGTCCACCTCATACAATGTATGTGTGTTTGGACACTATTTTAGGCAGAAAGATCATGGATTTGATCTTTTAAATCCGAACAGTTCAAGAAATGGACACATAGAAATGAATGGCAAAGACTGTGGCTTAATCTTCTGTAATATATAGTTTTGTTAAAATGGCACAAAGCACAGTATAAAGGACACAGAGAATATGCTTACAGTTCAAATCATGTGGCCTCAGCCATGTGTTTATATAACACGTCACCAAATTATATTAGTACATACGCCTGACTGAGGACTTTTATGCCAGGACCAAAATAAATAAATAAATAAATTACATATATACATAAATAAAGCAATAAAATACTCCTTCAATTAGGGACAATGTTGATTTTAACAGTTTTACTATAGAAGGTTCAGTGATTATACCAAGTATTAAACATATTTATAACCATCATTATGTTTTTCATGTATTGATTCAGTCTGGATAAAATTTTGTCCATAGTTCTCAATTATTGTATAACCTAAACATCTATTATATTATATATTTGTAGAAAATACCCCAAGAAAATCATGCGTATTGTATTTAGTGCAACTTTTATTAATTGGTCACAATTTCATCTACAGTTCCTGGATCATGTAAAGGCTGGAATTGAAGATATATGTGGACACTGGGGACACAATTATTGCAAGGACAAGTAAGAATGCAACAGAATGAGGGAAATGCACTAAGAGGTGACAAAGAGATGATATAGTGGAGATGATATCACTTTTCCAATTGCTATGTTATTCTATGGAGCCAATTCAGTAGAAGGAGATATCTTAATGCATAGGCTCCATGGAATAACATAGAAATTGGAGAAGTGATATTACTGGAGAAGTCATCTCAATTTTATAACCTCTTGTACCTATTTAGCTTGATGGATAATGGCCTCTATAACAGGGCTGCCCAAGTTCAGTCTTCAAGGGCCACCAGGATTTAAGGATCTCCCTGAATTAGTACAGGTGAGCCAATCAAAATGAATGAGCCACTGATTAACTCACCTGTGCTTAGGCAGGGAAATCCCTAAATCCTGGCCTGTTGATGGCCATTGAGGATTGAACTTGGACAGCCCTACTCTATACAATAAAGAGCTGTGATGGGGAGACATCTGGTATCTGGATGTCTCACCAATCAACAACATTCCTGAGAGGATCTTAAAACCTTAAGCCCTCTAGAGGTAACTTCTAAACTGAGTAAAGGAACAGTTGTATTAAACAAAAGGTGCGGCTATAATTGTGTACACACATTTAATACCCTAATATAAAATATATACATCGGCAAAACCCAAAAGGGGTTCTAAGCTAATGGAAACAAATACAAAAATATACATAGTAATTCATGCAGAACTGATACCCTTAGTTATCAGGCAGATCTGGTCAGTGTATTATTGTGGGAAGGCTCAGCCAGTAGAACCCAGCATTCAGGACTTTATTTTGGCCTTGTCCCTTCCAGCAGGCCCATAAGGCTCTTGCCCCTTGACATTTCCAGAACAAAGAGAATCAAAATTCCCTCCCTTACACTGCTACACAATTCTGCCCTCTACCACCTCCATGAAGCCACACCCGGTATGATATCACTGCTTGAGCTTTGGAATTCCAAGATAGTGATGGGCAAAATGGTAATCAGGTTCAGCCCTTCCTCTGTTTTCTACCTGGTCTGGCACCACAAGAACATTTTATTAGAACATTTAAAATGCTATAAATAGATGTAGCCTAAGTCACTGTAATAACTGGTGCAATGTAATGTTCAGGCAAGATGCCTCCCATTCAAGCCTTTTTATCAATGAGCATTATTTGCAAAAGTATGACATGACATTACCTTTTTTATTGACTCACTCAGTTGACCTATACATTATAAGGCATTTATATAGTTTCCTTCTATGTACTATAAATCTCTTCTATAATTTGTTGTGTGTCTCACTCAGATTTAAAAAATTTGATGAAAAATACTTGCGCAGACTTTTGATTCGGGAGAATGAGCCAACATCAAGCATCGTTTCCCTCTATAAAAAGTTGGAAATAAAGCAAGCTATTGAGATGGCAGAAACAGGATTAAGTAGAGACCCATCTTTGTCTTCACTGGTGTAAGTACAACTGTTCTTGGCTACAAATTGAATTTAATTACTGTCTATGTATATTCCAGTAAAACACAATCCCAAAATACCAAAGAAGGTGCTGATGTTGTATTTCAAAAGTATGAGTTACTGAACAGGAGTATGTCAAGATTTAATTTTTGTGAATCAGTTTTCCCAGTTTATTATACAATGGGCTGTCCAGTCCAATTCCAGATCTTGGAGACAGAGGGACATCCAAAGCATTGCAAAGCAATGTGTTGCACACACCTTTGGTCTTTAACCCCTTTATGACTGCCAGATCCAGCAGAGGTGGGCGTTAAGGACCAAGTAACATTTTTTTTGTATCGCAATGGATTCTGAGTTGACAGAGAGGTGAGAGGCTGCGCTGTAATCCCAGAATTCCATGAAGTGCAAGGACTGTCACCAGTCCCTAATGCAAATCCACCGGTGATGGTTCTGGCACTTCACCGGTCCCTAAGTTAAGGAGTTATGGTAATATCCTCGCCTGAATAGTAGTGAATAAATTATTGGCTCAGTCATTTTGATGAAACTGTTACTCCATTAGGGAGAACATTAAAATCTGACCTGTTTTTAGACATACACAGCACAGCATCACCAAAGCCTATAATCTGCATGTATTGGGCTTATATTAATTTAAGCTAACAAAAATCAACTCTCAAAAAACACTTAAAATCAAAACCATGAGCACGTAGACTCTGGCAAAAAAAAAAAAAAGTGATGCACTATAACTAAACTGGAGTAATTTTGGAGTAAACCATTAATTTAAATGGGGCATTGGAGACCTCTAACATTCAAGGGTTTAAATTAATGGGAATTTTTTAGTAGTACTTTTTCAGGAAATCATCCTAAAAGAGGCAACTTGCTATTTGAAAACAGCAAATAAAATAGTCACATTAACCTCAATTAGGTGGAAATTAGTGGGTAAATGTAACAATATACATAGAAAATGGAGAGGCTTCTGAGGATGAACAAAGAGCACAATGGCATGTTCTAAGGCTAGCCACCGCTCAGAAGCATCATGTTTTAACTCTCTGTTTCCATTACAGAGGAGAAATTTCCACATACATATTAGACTAATCCAGCTCAAAAGGGCAGTCCAGTTCCAAAATGATGGGCAAAGCCCCTCTGCATGGGAACACCAGCTAACCCCAGACATAAGTTTTGGCCTTGTTGGGTCTTGTCAGTGAGGTGCAGCTGGATTCCCTAGGCACTGAGAGCAAGGGGTCCAAGTCTGGATTACCCCTCACTCTTAGGGAGACCCCCTAATAGTTTTCAAACTGGCCAACATGGACAAATGTATGTCTGGGGTTGGCTGGTGTTTCCGTAAAGAGGGGACTTGCCCATCATTTTGGAACTGGACCACCCTTTTGGGCAGGCTTAATCTAATATGTATGTGGAAATTTCTCCTCTGTCATGGCACTAGAGAGCTAAAACTTGATGCTTCTGTGTGGTGACTAGCCATAGAATAGGCTATTGTGCTGTTGTTCGTCCTGAGAAGCCTCTCACATTGTGTATGTATAAATATAACCATTCCATGGTGATCACGGGTACAGTGTGAACCCACTCTATATGACATATTATTAGGAGAGCAACAAGAGACCAATTGCCATGCGAATAGAGAGAAAGATAGTGTACAGCTATACAGAAATGATTAAGGCCTTATTTAAAAGAAATATTGGTTAAAATTGCAAAGACCAAAATATACTTCAGGGCAGCAATAACAACCACCATTGGATGAAACAGCCACAACTGCCTGAAATGAGTTCTATAACTATTTGGCAACTCCTGTTCACTCTCACAACTGCTTAACAGCCATCACTCTGTGAAAGGGTTAAAATGTCCATTTGAAATCTCTGCTAGTGTAATTGCTTTGCAAGGATAAAAACACCCCTTCGCTGTGGGTCCTATAAATGGATCTCTTGATATAAATATTTTCTACTTTATCTTCTCTTTTCCTTGTAAGCAACTGCTCACAGGACTGACAAAATGTTACAAAACATGTGTGAGACTCTTATGCACAAAGAAAGAGCAGCAATTATGAAGAAAACCAACTGCAACATTTGGAGCAATTAAAACATGCTGTTTATTTAAATGGGACTATGAAACTACTGGAATGATAGAGAGATCTCAGTGTAATGCATTAGAGACTTCTCTAAGACTCAAATGGTTCAAACCCCAATTTGAATCCAATGGATTTTGGGGAATTTTATTTCTTCCCTATGACGCAGTTCGTTTGCCCTATAGTTACTTCATATTTTCTTTGTGTATAAGACCCTAAGCCTTAGTACCCACTCCAGGCAGCTATATTAATTGGACTATAAAAGAATGAGATAAAATGAAGGTTATGAACCCCCAGGCTACCTAGATCTCCTGGGGTGGCCTCAAACAGTAATCATAGAGGAATAAATAAAAACATTGGAACTGAACTGTTTCACCACCACAGATAATTCAGCATTTTATTTTTATATTTTCATATGAACAATATGACAGCTGATAGGTTCTCCAGCCACAAACCAGCTTAGTAAATTGGTTCTATCATTTTGGCTTGTTTGGCTACATTTAGTAAAACTGTACCTAAGAACTGCAGTGTCAATGAAATGAAATCAAGAATTAGCATTACTTCTTAAAAAAAAAAACAAAAAAAAAACGTAGAAATTAGATACCTTCGCATTGCTATTTTTTTTTCTAGAAACAATACAAAATTTATATTAGCAGTGTGTTCTATGAGCAATACAAACTTTCTACAAGCAATGCACATTGTAGATGCTAAATTATTATACTTAAATTTATTCTAATTAATTATGGCAGTCATTATACCTCAAAATAATTTTTTTCCATTTGAATATTTAGATTGTACTTTAGTGCTGATATTAACCACTTTGATTTTAGCATGCATTAGGTTATATTTAGTAAAGAAATGCAAATTGAATGCACAACAGTAGTATGTTTTAAATATAGCCATGGCATCCTTCTCCTTTATGCCTAACATTTATCTTTCTTGCATCATTGTAAACCAGAATGCTTGATAACACAAAAGTGAAACCTCTTTCTCCCACTGAGGTGAATGAAATGCGGGATGTATTATCAAAGAACCTATACCAGATACGCCAAAGGGTAAGAATTATTAATTCTTCTACTACATATGATCTATTCATTATCATGTCATATTTTTCTAACTATAGGATTCAACAATGTATAATATCATGTTTAATGGTTACTGAGGAAGGATATAAGAGGCACCTGTGGGTAAGCAAACCTTTAGGTATAGGATAAGCAGTGAGAGAATCAACTGTGTAACTTCTATGTCAAGTATTGTACACTTTTGAACTTAAATAAATAAAAACCTGGCTATCTTTATGTCTTTTTTATAATGTTTTGATGTCAAAATGTTAAAACATACGCCCATTTGTATAAATGCAAAGTGGAGAAATTGTGTGGCGAAGCAACCATATCACAGGGGACAAATAAATATTAATAAACATAGAAAGATAGCCCTGCAGCACTAACTCTTACTAGAAAGTCAAAGTTTATGTTGTCATTGTGACAGAGGGAAAATGTAAGGAACCGAAGGAAAGTAAAATGTAATGTAACAATTATTGGTGCATTAAAAGGAAAAAATTATGAAAAAGATACAAATAGAAAAGTATATACTGCTGAGACAAAATTGTGCCAGCTTGTCAAATATTGACACAAAATTACTGAATGATAATTTTCTTTATCTTCAAAGTGGCAAATCCAACCACTAACTACAAATAATCATGATGCACAAATTTATCTGCCATTTACCCAATACTAGACACCAGTCCTAATAAGGACCTTTGTTGCATGCAATAGGTTTTATCTACAGCAAAAATGATGTCACACAGAATTTTGCAAAGTCAAGAGTAGTAATGATGAATTAATGTAGCTGACTGTTACAGCCAAAATTTACTCAGAATATAAAAAGCCATGAGAAGTAAAATTGCAGGCTATGGTTGATTTTGTTGGTGAAGTAAACACATAAAGAGAAAATAAACATGCTGTCACAGTTCTACTATCTGAAGTGGATGAGATGAGCAAGCATGAAGTTTGTGAGTGAGGAGTAGGGTGTGGAGCTTGGAAGTGGTGGCAGTCACTGGAGGGTTATTGCTGCAGCCAAGGCCATTGTATAGGTGCAGGCCGAAAGGCCAGATGTCAGGATGAACCTGTGCAGAAACCACTTGAGATTGTTTAATCTACTAAGGAGAAAAGGATCCTAGTGTGCTGAAGGTCTAGGGTAGATGGTTCTGAACTGAGGATACAGAATTAGTTCAACAGAGTAAATGTATCAGCTGAGGGAAGAACAGCAAGCAAAGTCAACAAGAGGGATGAAGGAACTGACTTGGCTGCTGGTGAAGGCTTACCAACTGGTGGAAGAGCAGGAGGAAGCCGTGAAGCTGGAAGTGGGACTGTGTCAACTTGGTGAGTCATCAACTGGTTAGGTCCAACCAAGTGGGTAATCTGGTGCGTCTGACACGGGGAGTTGTCCACAAACCAGCTAGTTCCCAGGTAGATTGTAGGATACTACTGACACAAAGGGTTCACAAAAAGCCAGCTAGGTCTCAAGCAGGTAGTTGGATGTTATCGACACAGGGAGTTAACAACAAGCCAGCTAGGTCTTGGGCAGGTAGATAGATGTTATCGGCAGAGTGAGTCAGCAACAAGCAGACTTAGTCACAGGCAGGTAGTTGGATGCAGCCGGTCTGAAGGATTACCAACAAGTCAGCGAGAACCTCAGATTTTGGAAACGAGTCCATCGGATGGTCAAACACAGGCAGGGGTCGGTACCAGATGGGCAGTGGAGAATACAGAGGAGGCAGCAGGTCAAAAGCCAGAGGTCTGAGATGAAGCAAGTCAGCAAGCTGAATCTAGTCAGAGGACAAGCTGAGTTGAAAGCCAGAGTAAGAATTAGATAAAATCAGCAGGCAGAGAACAAGGTCGGGAACATGCCAGATCAGAAGAAGATGTGAAATTAACTACAAAGCAACAAACTAATAAAGTTTTTGTATTTCCTCTGCAGCTCCCTACACTTTCCTTATCATAGCAGAAATATAGTCTTTCACAGTGGAAATATAATCTTTATTCTTCTAGTGAGTGCTAGCTATTCAGGGTTATCTTTCTGCATTTACTTTTATTGCTACATGTCCCCTGTAGCACCTCAGAAGGTTAAGTGAATTGCCAGAGATAGGTGATTTGTGAGTGTATGCCAGGTATTTTCTTCTTTGCACAAATTAAAATTCACATTGCTTTAGTTTGGGTCTTTTAACCTCTTTAACTCTTTGAGTACCAGAGGGGTATGTGTACCCCTCTGGCACTCAAAAGGTTAAATCAAGAGAGATCTCACAACATATTCAGAGACACTAAGGCATTTAGTGAGTTGAAATTCCTCAGTTAATCAATAGAAATGTGTGTGATGTCTGTTCTTTTCCTATGTATGTATGTATGTATATCTTTATTTATTTGGTGCCACACAGTGTACACAGCGGCTTACAACAGAAGTTACATTAAATAAGAGGGGATAAAATAAGTGCCACATTCATAGAAACATTAGGAGAGAGGTCCCTTCCCCAAGGAGCTTACAGTCTAAATGGGTAGTAGGAGACAGACAACAGGGTAAGAGGGTGTCAAGTTCTGAGGTGCATTTGTTTTGCCCCAGATATACATCATTTTTATACATATGGACCATAGTGCAGATTTTAGATAAATGGTAGTGAATTTTCATTGTGTTATCAATATTGTATGTGTACACTGTAAAGTGTAATCCACTACTGTTTGTCTTTATGGTGGGCAGAGCAGAACAATCCAGAAGCAAAACCAACTACTCCGTAGGAGACAGAAATTCCCATAATTCCCAATGATTTAAGTAGGGTTTTTAACCTCTTGTCTGATGCAATGCAATGCAATGAAACCTCTCATAAAGGGGTAAAAATCCTAATTATATCAATGGAAATGTTTATTTTTCCCCTATGATGCATATTGTTTGAAACAGAATGACTTCAGTTTGCCTTTGTAAGTAAGGCCAAGTATGTCTCAGGAACACCATAAGAACAGTTCTGTAAAAAAAGGCACCTTCAAAGCAATGTTAATTTTAGAATTTGATTTCCTTTTCCAGACCCTGTCCTACAACAGACATAACCTTGCAGGAGGAACCAATGAAAAACAAGCCAAAGAAATACTTATTCGGCGGAGGCACAGTATGAGAGATAGTTTAAAGAAAAGCAGCCTTATATCAAAGAACAGAGCGGTATGTTAGCAGATTTAATGTATGTCATTTCCCTAATAGCTAGGTTGCAAATATTAGACTAGCAATGTAAATAATTCCTAAAACTCAACAAAGTATAATGGCAAATAATTCCCACAGAACACACAATTTAAAGGGATTATATAATTTTACATAAATATTAAGTAGTACTTTACTGAGAGTAACTGCAGATGAAAGAGGATATGTAAGTTGTTTCAAGTGATCTAAACAAGCAATGTAGAAAGTGTTTTGTTTTTTTTTCATGTTTTTGGAGAGCTTTCTATTATAGGAAATACTTTCATATTTGTATATCTAGCAAGATCTTAACCCTTTATGGACCCATGACATACCAGGATCGTCATGGGAAAACTTCCGCTAAGGGCCTATGATGGTCCTGGCACTTTATGGAATTCAGGGTCCCAGCACAGCTGCATGCTGTTCAGGGACCCCTGAATCCATTGTGGAAAAATATAATGCCCTGTGGTCCTTAACTGCCAGCCACGCGGCTGGTCCTTAAGGGGTTAAAAAAGCATAAAGTTCAAGTAAGGCTGATAAATAGTTGTTCTCTTTTAAGTAAACATATTTTCAAATCAGGCCCTTTTACAGTTGTCTTGAAAACGTTTGGCTGTAATACACTTTTAACCCTTTGAGTGCCAGAGTGGTATCGAATGTATTGTTTTGCAATGCATTCTGTACCACTCTGGCACTCAGAGGGATAAAAAGCCACTATAGATGAGAAATGTACAACACACCACATTTGTGGTAGCCAAACTTTGGCATTCCTTATTAAAGGAGAATACCTACTAATAATCCACACTTACTTTACAATGGCCAGAAAATCCTGATGACCTCTATGAATTTTTCCCTAGCTCCTTGGTTCAAGGGAGGATCGCTTCATTCAGACCTGAGTGTTATCGCCATGGAGACAGACATAACAGTTGCAAACAGGACCACTGTGCGCTCTTATCAGTTAATTAGGCTGATGCACTCTACCTGCTTCTGTTAAAAAAAAAGCTATCAGCAATTTTAATGTGTGCTTATATAGATATCAAGATAGATTTCAGATATTATCTATTGTACAAAGGGACAAGGACAGAATTCATAGTGGGTTATGCACTAAGGTTTAATAAAGGGAGACAATGGAGGAGATACACAAAGGTGTGATAAAGAAGTGATAAAGTGGAGATAACGTCTCCAGTGAGATTGCTTCTCCAGATACTGGCCGAGATGAGGTTCAAAGAGGGCTCAAGATGTTGATGTCCTGCCAGATCTGTGTCGAAGAAACATCTCTAGTATGCACTAATGTGTCTTCACCATCATATCAAACACCTAGGGTTGCCATACTGCTGGAGATGGGGAATGGATGACCTTCCTTACACATCGCCAGCAGTACGACAACCCTGAAGCCCTAGCATTTTCTCTTTGTCCCCACCCCCAACACACACACGCTTGCCCATGGGGGAGTGGAGAGGATCCTTTTATACTTCAACACCACAAACATCATAACAACAATGAGAGGGAAACCGACAGAGTGGCAAACGGGAGAAGGGGGAACAGAGAGACAAACAGGCAGAAGAGGGACAATGTGGAGAATGGGAAGAGGGAGCCCAGAATTGCAAACAGGTAGGAGAGGACAAAGTAGCGAAAGGGAGCGAGGAAGGCAAGTGGTGAATGGTAGTGAGAGAGGCAATAGGTCAATGGTAGTGAGAGATACAAGAGGTGAATCATAATGACAGCGGCAAGAGGTGAATAGGAGTGAGAGAGACAAGAGGTGAATAGGAATGAGTCAGGCAAGAGGAAAATGTGCAGAATTCATAACTGTACATGATAAGTCTTTGAGTGCCCTTCTGGCACTCAATGAGTTAACCCCACATAAAGAGGTGATTGATAAAGTGGATATGACTTCTTCAGTGTGATAAACTCTCCAGTTCCTATGTTATTCTATGGAGTACATGCACTAAGATCTCTCAAGTTGGAGAAATCAAACGGCTTTGGAGAGTTTATCAAACTGGAAAAGTCATCTCCACCTCATCACCTATTTATCACACATTAGTGCATCTCCCCCTTTTGGTAAATGAAAAATGGACACCAATAACTGTTTTCAAATGTAATTTTTCTTAAAAATAAATAAATAATAATAATAATAACAATAATAAAACAAAAATTTGGGGGGGGGGGCGGGGCAGAAAGGGGTCAGGGGGGTGCCTGAGGCCCCTGTCTGGCTGGGTAGTGCAAACTATCACTTGAAGGAGGCAGGGCCCAGCTCACTCCAGGCTGCTGTCTGATGAGGAGCTGCTGAAGTCAGGGACTGGGATTGAACAGATGCCCTGGGCCATCAGGAGATAAATGATGAGACGGTTCTGCTCCACCAGTTGATTAAGCAGAGGCTTCTGACAGCGCAGGGCATCTCCGTGCTGCCACCTGAAGACCAAAAGGTCAGCACGGATCCCTTCTAGGACGTCCAGAGTCTCTGTGTGCTCCCTGCTGGAAGGGGGTTGCTGCTGATCTTGGTTTTCATCCATTGCAGCTATGGGGAAAGAAGAAATGCAATGCAGTGAACACCTCTCACACAGATGTTTGATGCCTTTAGAGGGGTGATTCTCAGCACTAGTCCTGTGGAGTAAGATGCACAGTCATGTCCTCTAACCACCCCAACATTACATGTTGCAAGGATGTTCTCAGTTGAACAAAAGTGAACGTCATTACTGCTTGTGTTAAAGTGAGAACATCCTGACAACATGCACTGTTGGGTGGTTAGAGGATATGATTGTGAATACTTGCCAACAGGACCATTGCTGAAAATCACCCCACTAATTTAAGGAGAACCTGCAAACATGTGGCATTGCTGTGGCTTGAGAACAGGATTGAACACCCCTGCTATGGACACACGGGTCAGGTTAGGTTTGCTCTTTAGCCCTGATTGGGCACAGGTGGATCATCATTGTCACTGTCATTATGATTGATCCACTCATGCCCAATTATTGCCAGCCTGCAAATGTGAACTGTAGGTGTGTGCTATGGCCTGGAGCTGAGCACAAGGGTGTAACAAGATCATGATGCTGCCACGCATGTATGATGAAAACAGATCACTATAGGAACTTTGGCATGTTTGCAAGGGAAGAGGAAACAGGTGGAACAGACTTGGGGTAGCAGATTTAGGATTTTACTGACCATGCCCTTCCCCTTCCATAGCCTCAGGAGCACAGGTGGATGCTTACAGAGGTGGTTCTTCAGCCTCCTCACCAGACACAGCCTGTGATGACCCTGAGAAGATAAAACATTTTAATTAGGTGAGATAGTTGTAGGGAGCCTTAACCCATTTGAGTGCCAGTGAGGTAGGCAATATATTTCTTGGAAACTGCATTGCATACCAGTCTGACAAATGGTTGCACCAACCACCAACACAAAATGCAGAACCCTCCCCATACACACAAAACACACATCAAAAGTGGGATTAGACATTGAACAGGTGCTCATGTATTGGATGAAGAACATGTTTCAAACAATCCTCACCTGCCCTTTCCACCTGGTGGTCCATAGGTGGACCGACTGGGGCCTACACACCTCCAGTGTCTTCCACACTGCCTTCCTCAGTGGACCTCTCATCTAGACCTATTTGGGATTTGAAAAGAATTACATGTGAGGAGAAACAATGACTTTATGATATGCTTAAGTCAAACTGAACAAGTGTAAACATTCTGGATCACAACAAAGTGGAATAACATAGTTAACCAAAATGTTTCTATTCAGTATTTACTCAACAACAGGGAGGCAAATTTGGCCTCAGAAGCAGCACTGCAATGCATTGCAGGACTTCAACATCACAAGGCATCCATCATGGTGCATTAACTTGTCTCCATCATGCCTACATTGTCATTATGTGCATGACAGGGGTATGAGAAATATATCTAATATATTCTCCATATGCGTTTTAGTGGGATATGTAACCCTTGGACTACCAGAGAGATGAGCAATGCATGGCTTAACAATGCACTACTCACCCCTGTGACAATGAAAGGGTTGTATAAGGATATGGTAAAAGCAAGCATGAGTTGCTAATACACAACGAACAATTAAACAACTACAAACGTGTGTACATGAGGGACATAGGGCAAAAAATTACCAACTTTCATGCTGACATGAGCAATGGCTGTGATGAGAAGTTTGCAATTAAGCAACGCTCCTTTGAAAGGGAGTATGCTGAACAACCACAGATTCAACATTTAGGAGTGGGGGGTCCACTTATTGCTTTGCAATACACTGCACACTCATCTGCTCCATGCAATGCATTGCACTGGGCAGACACGTACACAGCTTGGAAAGCACTACATTACATTAAGTACATACAAGGACATTGTATTGCAAAGCACTATACTGCAGTGAGCACATGCATGGATATAGCATTGTTATGCACTACATTGCAGAGGGAAAATACATGGACATCGCATTACTAAGTACTACATTCCAGTGAGCACATATATACATACATTCACATTGCATTACAAAGCATTGAATTATATGGAGCTGATAAGTATGCTATGCAATTATTTACCATGCATTGCACAACTATCTGCTTAGTGGGAAATGATTACTAGCATTACACTAACTAAAATGTATCATAATTCAGTTACTTACCAGAGAAAGACGCATGTTGGTCTGACTACTCAGTTGAGGGAAGATCTGCCTCTGGAGTACCCAACTTTGAGGTGTGCAGGGAGGGGGTGTCACTGCCACTGTTCCTGGAAGAACAAGTGCATATAACCAAGCAAGACGAAAAGTACTTATTTCCAGCAGAAGGAGAATGGGCCCTGGCATAGGCGCAGGAGAGGGCATCCTGACATCAGGGGAGACAGGTGCTGGAGGGGCAGGGGAAGACGCAGGAGCTTGGTCATCCCCAACATCTGAGGAAGCTACTGGACTAGAAACATCCTCATCACCTCCTGCAGCAGGAGCAGATTCTTCCTCAGTGTCACATTCATTCCTGTATTGATATTTAGAGTTTCCATCTCAGATCCTTTCTACTGGCTGGTTTGTATTTATCTACTTGGCTTTCTTGCATGTAGATATGCATTGTTGGAGCTATTTCCAGATTATCGTTTGTCCAGAAGTTGTTCCAGCATTTTGACCTTGGCCCGTCTTTCTGACCTGATCCCACAATTCCCAGTATTCAACCTTGGCCTGTCTTCAAACTACTCTTATATACTGACTAAGAGGCATTTGACCTCAGTCTGTTCTTCACCATTCCGCAGTTCAATCTCCAGGTATCGTCTCATAGCCTGTTACAGACTTCTTGCTTCCTCGACTTGCAGTCCCTGGCTTACTTTACCTGCAGGGCTTCAGCTGGTTTTCCATCTCTCAGTCATTTGAGTGGTCTGCCTCCAGTGGTGATCGGGTGTGCCCATCCAGCTACCAGGTTTCTCAGCCTGCACCTTTAATCCCAGCTTTGCCACAGCAAGGGTACACTCACTGCCAACCGCCCCCCAAGCCTCAATCCCCAGCCAGCGCTCTCCAGCTGCTAGCAGACCACTCAAGTGATCTCCCCAGAAACTATCCAGCCTGACCCTGCTTCTATGACTGTTATCTGACCTTGGCCTGTCTACAACCAACTCTGCTTCTTTGACTCTCTGGTATCTATCCTCTGCCTTTCTATGACTAAGCTTGCTTCTACAACTCTCTGGTATCTGACCTCTGCCTGTCTACAACCAACCTTGCTTCTACAGCTTTTGGTATTTGACCTCGGCCTGTCCTCAACCTGCTCTTATCTACTGACTACCAGGCATTCAATGTCAAATTGTTCTCCACCATTCCGCAGTTCAATTCCCAGGTATTGGTTCATAGCGTGTTACAGACTTCATGCTTCCTTGTCTCACAGTTCCTGCCTTACTTCACCTGCAGGGCTTCAGCTGGCTTTCCATATCTTGTCATTTGAGTTGTCTGCCTCCAGTGATGATCAGTTTTGCCTATCCAGCTATTAGGCTTTGTGGTCTGCACCTTTAATCCCGGCTTTGCCACAGCAAGGGAACACTGCTCCCATGCCACTCTCCCAAGCCAGCGCTCTCCAGCTGCTAGCAGACCACTCAAGTGATCACCCCAGCAAGTATCTACCCCAGCTTTACATTCAGACGCAAGAAAGATGCCATCCATGACCTGTTGATAGTTGAAATAATGAACAGTTTTCATGGAAGCCTCAGATGATCACCCTTTTCTTCAACATATGCCTCTTGATGCCAGGTATTTGTGTGCTATGCATGGGGTCACTGCTACGTCATTGACAGCTGACACCACAGCAGCCCATTTTTCTTCCTTGTCAACTGCTGCAGTGCCAGCTGCCGATGTGCCAAGGAGCTGGGGATAGCAGCCCTGCAGTGACCCCACTAGACCCTCATTCTCCTCCATGCTGAAGGCTGATTCTCTTCCTCCGGCCATTGCTGCTGTCCTCTGTAGTACAGATGCACTGTGCTTTGCTGGTGTCTCATCTGGAGGCCTGGGCAGTTATGAGTTTACTTTTGAATTCCCCAGCTTTTTCTATAGGTCATAAGATTATCTTTAACTTTCTTTGTATTGTTACTAAGACAACAACACTGTTTTGCCAGTCAGTGATAAATATCACCAGTGATGAGAATCTGAAAACTGGAACGAATTGTGATTGAACGCAAGTAGGGGAATGAGCAAAGCCATTTCAAGATCCAAAACAAGTGGAGGAGGATCTACCTTGACATAGCAACCATGGTTTGACAATGTCTTCCAACCTATGAAGGGGTAGGAGGTGACAGACATGGCTTGGCAATGATCACCAACCTATGCAGAGATAGGCGGTGACAGACAAGTCTGACAGACAGACACCTATGCATATCTCCCATCATCTCAAATGATAAAACGAGGACACTTATTTGAGGAGGTGTTTCAGGTGTTGTGACTGGTGGGTGGGATATTCTGGAAATGTTGTAGTCTCCTAAAGGAGGATACTTGGAAGGTATGTCTATGCTGAGGTAGGATACAGGTAGGGTAAAATCAAACCTTTACTTATATGCTAGCATACAATGTGACAAGCATGGATTGGCAATGTCTGCAACCTATGCTGGAGTAGGAAGTGGCACACGTGGGTTGGAAATGTTCTCAACTTATTCTGAGTAGAATGTGACGGGCATGGGTTGGCGATGATAGCCAACTTATGCTGAGTAGAATGTGACAGGCATAGGTTGGCAATGTCTGCCAACCTATGTTCTAGTTGAATACAACAAGTATAGGTTGACGGAGCCTATCGCTAATCTATTTTGTGGTCGAATACAAGAAGCATAGGTAGGCAATGTCCTCCAACCTCTAATTTTGTGGAATATGGCATGACTCATGTTAATCTGCAAGATCAACAAGGCAATCCGACATGAATTTGCCAAGTGGACCACTCTAGTGTAACCCTAGTACATTGCCAAGTTTATTGTACATGGTGATGTGTTTCTTCATTGGCAAGGCGAAGTGCTTGACATACATCAGTAGAACACATAGCCACAGCATTGACCTTTAGTGCACTGCTTTACTCTTTGGAACATATGCACTAAGATTTCTCAAGTGGGAGAGATTTTAGTGCATAAGCTCCATAGAATAATATAGGAACTAGAGAAATTATATGACCAGATATGTTATCTCCACTTTATTAACCCTTTATCAAAGCTTAGTGCATAACCCCCTAATGTCTTCAGTCATAGCATTTCTCCAGTGAACCTATGCACTAAAATCACTCCAACAGAAGGAATCTTAGTGCATAGCTTACATAGAATAACATAGAAATTGGAGAAGTGATATCATGGAGTAGT
Source organism: Rhinophrynus dorsalis (assembly GCA_037306005.1). NCBI lineage: Eukaryota > Metazoa > Chordata > Amphibia > Anura > Rhinophrynidae > Rhinophrynus > Rhinophrynus dorsalis. The sequence continues at coordinate 379,944,198 of CM074719.1, forward strand.
CATCACAACTTTATCACCTCTTTATCATGCCTTAGTGCATCTTCCTCAGAGTCCAATATGATTTTCTGTCCATAGTAAGGTAAGTGGGGGTTATTATTAGGAGGTGTTAGTCCAACTTTAATTTTTTTAACCTGGATTTGCAACTGCTAGTAGCAATAATGATTTAGTAAGAATATTATGTTTTTATTATCTTTTAAATATAAGGAATGATTCAGTACATAAATTGTTTTCACTCAGGCTTCTGCTCATCAAGCACGATACTTGTCTCTTCCTGGGCACACAAAGCTCTATGAAGGACCAACAATAAAAAAGACAACTTCCTTTACAGGTCAGTCATTTCACTCTATATTGCTCTAAAATAATTAAACTTATTTTGAGTGTTTCCCCCCATGTGTAAAGTATAATAGATAAATAAGAAGTAGGAACACGTGCTTCTGTCAAAATCACAATATGTAACATAATGTTAAAATTAATTTTGCCTAGGTCTGCTGGATTTATAAACACAGACAGACAGATCGATAGATCGTTTGGTGCACAGTTCACTGAGGACTACTGAAAAATCATAAACATTTTCCATTTCAGAATTCAGTAGCCCCCCCAACGTCAATGTTGTCATTATCAACTTTATCAGAACAAAGATATGGGTATTCATTATTAGTAGGAGGCAAGTTAGGAATCAACGATGTGTATAATGGAGACAGGATCAAGTGAGGTTACTGTCAAACAATGATGTAAATGTTGTTAAGGGGAAAATGTAATATACAAAAAACATATTGACATCTAGGTGCTAGATTCTATTGCAGGTGATAAATGTTAGTACTCATTTTATCAAACATTTTTCTATTAAAGTCTATGGGGAAACCTGTAGATAAAAGCAGTGATAAAATTAGCAACTGCAATAGAATCCATCCCTAGATCCACCTAAATATATAGGGTTCGGTTCAATTAACTAGAAGTACCTTAATGATTTAACACTTATAAAAATGTCATTGCAATGCATTTTTAGCATCCAAGGGGTTAATTCTTCAAAGCAATACAGTATAAAAACAACACAGGAATCAAACCAAGAATGTGTAGATAATGTAGGAATCCACCAGAGCAGCTCATTTTCTGCATTCATATGTAAACTTGAAATTCATACAACTGCACTTCTAGGTATGTACAAACATGTATGACTGATCTTATACATACCAATGCACACATTCTGTCATCATTGAGACTTTATTGTGAACAAGCGCCAAAACTATACCATGTGCAAGAAAATTGATTAATTGTACACTATTTTTCTCTGGTCCTTGTTAGTGCACAGCAACAAACAAGGAGAAATGGATTGAAATTCCCAAAATGTCCATACACTTCCCCACAGCCCTCCCCTTGGTGTAAATAGTAGAAAGAGGACAATTTTTGGCTTATGAAGCTGTGAAGATAGGATTTAGGCAGGTGCAGCAAGAAATAAATGGGTTCCATAATATTTTAGAGCAGAATCATATTAGTACATCCCCCTTTTGGTCAGGGTGATATTCTTAACAAAAATCAAATAACTGAAAGTATTAATATTTGTGTCTATCATATACTTGAGGATAGAAAAGCTCATATTTTTGCATTTTTATTTTTTTATATATGCAAAATAGCGAGTGATATAAAAAACCTGTTATCTCTTCCTTATTCAAACAGAGCAAGGGCATAATGAACAGTACAGTACATAAATATACAGTTATTACTAGGTCTTCTAATCATAATAACAAACTAAACATATTATGCATAACAATTTCTATAAATCTTTATTTAAAAGTCCATTTTTGTTAGTCTTTGTCGAAAATACAGGGCACCCTAAGTTGATGTCAGAGACATACCAAAGTGCCACAGCACCCTGGCTGAGAATCACTGTGCTAATGAGTCAAAACAACAAGCAATTCTGGGCAAAGCAATTGCACAGTGAGGGTGCACTTAAAAATTTTCATTGATTTACATGGGGCTTTTAATACACTGAATGTTTACCTAAATTTACAAAATTACATAAAAATATGATATAAGGCATTCTAGAACACCATCTATTTTTTTCAGTATCGTTATATTAATTGTGGTTTTCCATTGTGTTTTACCATTGTATAGTTGGAGACAGTGACTCTGACTCTGGTAATGTCAAGCAACAGTTAAATTTCCAGCCTAGAGCTGGGGATATCCTACGAGAACAAAGACAAAGGAGACAGCCATATATCGGCATTGAATGGAAAAATGAAAGAGACAATCACGGTAATTCCCAGGAATCAAATTCAGCAAGCCAATCACAGAGAGGACCTCGGGAGCCACTGTTACCCAAGACAATGTTTGGAGCTTTTAGGGAAGAAACTTCAAAAGGTGAAGATTTAGCACCAGTACCACCACCTCGAATTAGACGTGCCTCAGAAGCTGAGAATCAGAAAAAGAAATATAGAGAAGATAAGCCTTATCCTAGGGAACCCAGATAACAATCAACATGTTTTGTTTGCAACAAAATGTATTCAAGAATTACTTTATGTCACAAACTTGTTTTTATAATTAATAGACAAAATACATGAATTTGTAAGGCAGAATACTTGCTTTACTATTAGTTTACAGTCTTTGTTTTGTTACATATCAAAGGAATGTTTTGAAAAGTTAAATAAGGGTGCTGGATAAAGCACAATGGACCATATTTATAAAAGAAAAAAGTAGAGCAAGTTGTGGCGAACCAACAGCACCACACAAATAAGCATTCCCGTTGATGTAAAAGAGCAGCAAAGGGTCTTTGTAAATGCCTTTCAAACTATAGGTAGTGTTCTGAAAGCCATAGAAACTAAGTTTCTATAGCTTAAAACTATTCCCTTGCTGATTGCCCTACAGAGCTCTGTTATCTGCAAGGCTATGTGATTTCAGAACTTCGATCCACTTATGGCAGATTTCCGTCCTCTCCATTCAAGCCCATTGATGATGAAATCTCCAACACTGGGCTTCCAGAAGATAGCAATGCAGCTTCCTCTCCTAGAAGTGAAAAACTGATGTCACCGAGCCCTGCAGGTCATGGAAACACACAGGGAGATTGTAGGGGGAATAGGAGAGAAAGCTGTAGGAACTTGGTTTCCATAGCTCTCAGGTAACAACCTATAGCTTGAAAGGCCTTTACAATAAGCTTTTACTGCCTTTAAATGGGGGTTTAAAACTTTGAATGTTAGAGGTCTCAATGTAAGCCCAATTTAAACCACCATTTAATCAATGTGGATTTATATTAGTTGCCACAGAATTGCTCTGCTGTTGGGCAATGGGCCTTATGTATAAAAGTAGAGCTGTGCAATTCTGGGACAAACCAACTTGACCATAGGAGAGAAGTAAAAAGTCCAATAGAATTTTTAAATCTTTGAATGCTAAAGAGGTTGCCAATTCATTGCTTCATGATGCACTGAAGACCTCTCTAGCATGTAAGTGATTAAAGTCCCATTTAAAAAATGGTAATCTGGGAGATTTCTATGTATCCCCTGTGGTGAGTTGGTTTAGACACTTTTATACATAAGGCCCAATAGTCTTATATGCTTATAAATATTATCTGTTTTAAAGATAAACCATCTTATTTTACTAAGGTACATCATTTTAGATTTCTGCTACCTGTTAAGGACATTTTTATGAAATATTTATGAATGGTGCACAACATTGCCCTTTTAATTGCAAGTGCATGTCGGTGATCCATTGGAGTGGTACAGCTGTGAGTCTAGCTGCAGCAATTTTCACAGAAGTGGGCAGGGGGGCTTCATCAACCCCTGCCTACTTCTGTGAAAATCATCACCCCCGATTCACTGCATGTTGCCAACCCCAATATATATATATATATATATATATATATATATATATATATATATCATCATCTTCAGCCATTGTTGATCCAATGCATGTTGAAGGCCTCCTCATTAAGCCTCCAACAACTTTGGTCATGTGCCTTTTGTTGCTGCTGTGTAAAAGCAAATTTGGTAAATTCATCTGCCCATGTTGTCTTTGGTCATCTTCTTTGGCATTTAGTATCAAGTGAAACCCATTCCAAAATTTGTTTGGCCCATCTACCTTCAGGCCTTCTTGCTATGTGGCCTGCCCATTTCCATTTCAGGCGCTCTTTCAATGGTATCATAGACCCTTGTATATTATATATAAAAAATGTGTACGTACTGACCTGTGTTACTGCATTCTAATCATTGATCTAAGAGAGTGTTTTCCAACCTTAGTCCTTAAGGCACACCAAGTTCATGTTTTCCGAATAGCCCTGCTTAATCACAGGTGGGTAATCAGTGGCACAGTTGTAGTGATTTATCGATCTGTGTTTATTTAAGGATAGCCTAATGGTGTACATACTATAAATTTGCATTCACCACAAATTCTCTACCATATTTCCATCCTTGTCCTTATTGCCTTTTAGTGCATCCCCTTATGAATAATATGCATATTTGTTTTTAACCATTGGTGGTATAATGAGTCTACCTGGCGGTTCACACCTTTTATATGTACATCAGTCATCCTACGCTTATAGGACACACTCTTGTTAGACTGCACTGGTGTCCAATTCCAAGACTAGGTACAGTCTAACAAGGACTTATTCTGTAAGAGCATTACCAGGGAGAGAGTACTTTGGGGCTCATATCTTGTGCTCATCATCATTATCATGTCCCTCACTGTGCAGATCTGAGTTTAGCAGATATCTTGGTCCTTATTTAGGTGGTAGCTTACTCTATTCCTATAGTCGCTTACACATAGTAGACCAGTATCATCACCTAACTCTCATCCACTCACATATGTAGTTTGTCCCAGTTGTTTAGCCTCCCACCTTGGAGTGTCCCATTTTGTTTTATTATTTCCCTCATTCCCTATTTGGTTTTGATTATTTGTATCTGTTTTTTTCCAACTCAGTTTCCTTTGCTTGTTTACATTTTAACCATTCCCTACTATATTCAGATTGTCTTTTGTGCTGTATTTTTTCTTTCTTTTTCATTCAACCACCACAGGACTCGGAAGGCACTCTGCAATGGAGTGCCTTGAGAGTCCTGTGTTAATCTCACTCAGCTGATCATCAAATACCCAGCTCAGCTGGCTCGGTCAGTCCAAAATGGCAGAGAAGCTGTGATATATATATATATATATATATATATATATATATATATATATATAGCTGTCACGGTTTTGTAAGAACACTCAGACAGTTAGGTAAGGTTAAGAAAAAGCTTTATTGAAAATAAATGACAAAAGTAATCACCCTACTCAGGACCAGATGGGGTCAGTACCGTGATACTTCCCAAATCTGACGCAGGTCAGGTTGGACAGAAATATCAGTAGGCAATAACAACAGTAGGACTACGCTGGCATGATCCATAGACAGGTCACTGGAATGAGGAGAACCACAACAGCACCACACCGCGGAAAGGCCCTACTATAGAAATGGGTAACTGCAGGGCAACACCATAGAAGGCTAGGGATAGCGGAGGCAACACAGATAGAACACTGGCAAGTAACCAGGTCCTTAAAATGCTAGGGATAGCGGAGGCAGCACTGATAGGACACTGGCAAGTGACCAAGTCCCTAGAACGCTAGGGACAGCAGAGGCAGTACAGATAGGACACTGGCAAGTGACCAAATCCATAGAATGCTAGGGATAGTGGAGGCAGCACAGATAGGACACTGGCAAGTGACCAGTTCCCTAGAACGCTAGGGATAGCGGAGGCAGCACTGATAGGACACTGGCAAGTGACCAAGTCCCTAGAACACTAGGGATAGCGGAGGCAGCACAGATAAGACACTGCCAAGTGACCAAGTCCCTAGAAAGCTAGGGATAGTGGAGACAGCACAGATAGGACACTGGCAAGTGACCAGTTCCCAAGAACGCTAGGGATAGCGGAGGCAGCACTGATAGGACACTGGTAAGTGACCAAGTCCCTAGAACGCTAGGGATAGCGGAGGCAGCACAACGGATACTGGCAAGTGACCAGAGCTACTCGCAACACAGTCTCCCAGATGACTTCGGGAGTGACAGGCCAAGCAGGCGATATAGAGGTATTACTGTAAGCGAGAGTAGGCGGAATGGAACACAGGGTACGCACCTTGATGGGTCTGAAGCCAGAACCTCCAACTCGGTACACACAAAGGTAGTAGCCAGTCCTAGTTGGTAACGGAATCGGATACTCAGCCAAAGCCAAGTCGGTACACACAGAGGTAGTCAGTCAGTCCTAGTCAGCAACGGAATTGGATACTCAGCCAAAACCAGGTCGGTACAGATGGAGGTAGTCCGCCAGTCCTAGTCAGCAACGGAATTGGAACACAGGAGCAACAGGAGTGTAGTCAGGCGAGCAGGGTCATACACGGAACAGGAACAAGCAGCAACTCAAACGCTAGGTACAGGTACACCACGAAAGGGCGCTAAAAATATGACAGGAGAGAGTTTAAAAAGGCTAACCCTGGGAACAGCCAGAGCCCAATAGCCAATAAGAATCGTGCAAGGGAAAACCCAGAAGTAACAATGTCGCCCTGCCACTAGAATCACGGGCACCGTGATAATAGCTTCTCCACCATACGCTCATTTTGGAACTCAGTGCCATGGGAGTGTACAATTCATTATGGTACTGAAAGGGTTAAGGGACTGTTTGTGGTGCTGAAATCTGAGCATATCCTCTCCACTACCCCACTGTAAAAGTGAGGGACAGAGAGAGGATGCTTTTAGACTTATGAGTTATCTAACCGCTGGTGAGGGCATGTCACAACACAACTGGTTCCTCCAGCAGACCGAGTGCTAGGAGGAGGAGAGCAGACTTAGTGAATGGGGGCTACTACTGATCATGCATGCGGATTGTGCATGTAAAGGTACCAGCTGTGAAGCTGGATAACACCCACCAGAGGATTTGGTTAATATTTAGGATGCCCAAAAAGTAGTAGCGTAAGCTTTCCTGTAGAGGAGAGTGGTGGCTAGCGGGGCCACCAATAGGAGATCCATTGTCCAAGGAGTAACTGTACCTCCAGTGCCAGACTGGGATACTAAAGGTCACAAGCACAAGGACAGCAACTGGTACATGCAAGGAAAAAAGCTGAAGAGTCACCTACCAAGATCTTGATGTACAGGCCAGTCAAAAACTGAGAAAGCTGGTAAGTCGTACAAGCTGGGCCAACCACAGAGACAACAGGGTTAGTAGTACATGCTGGGTCGACAATGAAGACAGCAGGGTTAGTCGTAATGGCCGGGTCAAACACAGTGAGACTGCAAAGTAGTTGAATAAGTCTGGTCAATCACAGGAGAAAAATGGGGTAGTCAGACAAGCAGGGTCAAACACAGATAAGCAGAGTAGTTGAGCAAGCCAAGCAAAACACAGATAATCAATCCAGACAGCAAGATAAAGGAATACTGGCAAGAAGCACAAGACTAGGCATGGTAGCATCAGCTAGTGTGCCAACAGGAGTGAAAAAGAGGCTTATTAGCACACAGAGGGATGAGTGAAGAAGTGAGAAAATGAAAACGAGGACACACACAGGTACAGCCCTGAAAGGGCATCTCTCACACATCGTCATGAGTTCAACGTCCTGCATGCTAATTATTAAATTAAACCCCCCTCTCTTTCTCATTAAAGGGATAGTATGTTTCACAAAAACAGCAGCTCCAATTAATCTTCATAGTATCTGAACAACAGAGAGTGTTATTTCAATGCTATCAGAGTTGTAGTTCAAGAGTAACTGAATGATAAAGTTTCCCCCTCCCTCCCCTGTTACCTAGTATAAGCCCCCACTCCTCCGATGTGGAATCTGGTCCATAGAACAGACAGCTCACAGCAAATGACACTCTTCTAACTGTGAGAACAATGAAAACCTAGCCCCCGCTTGACATGTTTTTCAGCTTTTTCCCTTGTCTTAATTGAAGATTGTCCCTCTCTGCAATCTACCTGGATGCTCCCTGCTGCTCTGAGGAGGGGGATACATTATCATTCAATTAATCTTGAACTATAACTCTGACAGTATTGAAATAACACTCTCCAAGGCCCAAATACTATGATGATTAATTAAAGCTTTTATTATGAAACATTGCTGTCCCTTTAAATAATTATTTTTTAGTGCATATGGTGATGTGTGTCTCCATAGCAAAGGTGATGTGTTCACCACACATCGCAAGACACATTTTGCCATAGACTCGCCCCCTCAATGCATCTTGCCCTAGAGTCAAGAGGATCATGAGGTCATATATTTTATACCTACATTATAACTTTGGAAATACTCATTTTTGGTACAAACAAAACTGTAAAAGAGTGATATGGCATGTAAATGTAGGCACACAAAAAGATTTACCAAGAAAGAAAGCAATTTTAGACCTTTTTTTTTTCATAAAATTAGGAATGAAAAGTACCAGTGCATATGCTGTGTGTTCTCGTTAGAGCATATACAAATCTAATTAAACAAAGACACATAACAGCATGGTAAATAACATGAACTTGCCAAACCTGTTTGAAGGTTAGTATCTGCCACTTCACATATGTCAAATTATTTTTTTTTCCATTAGTATGGCAATAAGAGTTTAAGATTACTAATTTAGAACAGTGGACTGCATGCACCGTATTGGGTACTGGTTTGTGAAAAGAAAAAAATATTTTGCAAGCACACCTTTAAGGAATAAGTGATTAATTCTGTTTGTTGTGAGGAGATTTGACTTTGAAGCCAAATTCAACAGAGATAACTACATACACCTACCTGAGGTTGGAGAAGTTGGAATCTCCCTGTGCTTCCCTATTCAGTAACAGCCCTCAATCAGAAGCAGAGAGTGTTGTCAAACTACTGTCCATGTGGAAGGGATAATCTCCCTCACACATCACCATCAGTATGACAGTCCTGAAGTCTGACAGAATTCTCTCTGCTTCCTTGGTCAGTAGGGGAGAATACTTTCAGGACCATGGACAGTATCCATCCCCATCAGCTCAGTCATAAAAGAGGGTCTCTGCACATGAAGCCACAATGTGTTGAAAAAATTCAGATAAATGCTGCAAGAGTCATTTCTAGGGATAGGAGAAAATGTTTGCCTCAAAATGAAATCAGTGAAAAATGGCACTTTCCGCTTGGTGAAAATGTTCCTGCGAAAAGTGCTGTTTCTCCAGCTTTTTTTTGCCTAGTTTATTGCATTGAAATCAATGGGTAGACATTTTTTTCTCCACCACACAAAAGTTTCGTACAGCCACATAAAAGGGTGTCAGGCTCTCACAGCATGCCATTCTGTGTTTGTGAGAGGAGAGAGCAGCATGTTTTTGAGCTAGAGAAGATAGGCAAATAAAGGGGAATTGAAACTTAATGCAGGGAGTCATTTAGGTAGGACATTCGTTCTCTGTAGCACGGGAGTCTGAGGGCACAATGGGGGAGAAGAAGTGAGGAAGGAGGTTGACACAAAATACCCGGCTTGTATGAGAACCTCCTTCGTGTTACGACCCGGCCTGGCTGACTTCCTGCTCCGTGATCGACTACGGCCTGATCCAGCGACCTGCGTGTTCCTGTTGTCGCCACCGCGACATTCTTACTCCGGCTGTGCTGATTGCCAGTCTCAGTGTGACCACTACACTCCAGTGTTGCCTTAGCCCAGTGCAGAGTTCCGTGCTGATCAGGGCGGTTGTGCCAAGGCTTCTTCCCTCTTTTCTCCATTTCACTGACTTGTCACAAATTACGTACAATGCTGTCGCTGATGACTCAGGACATCAGGGGGAGGGGAATGGTGGAGAAAAATTGCCGCTTTCTTCTTGTCCTCCGCATTGGCCTTCACTGGCTTGGGCAGAGGATGATGTTGCTGCAACTGCCTCAGAATCAGCACCGCAACTAAGTGACTATTGCTGCTGGCAAGTGGAACCTGTCCTAGTCCTGCATCACTTGTTGACCCCATTCCCACTGTGTCCATAATAGTCTATGGCACACTAGCCTGCTCCTCAGCGTCCTGCTGCCCTTGCAACTCAGCAACAGCAGGAACTAGAGCAGTAGCAAACTCCACAAATTCCAGAAGCTCACTGCTGTCGTGGTGGTTATGCCCATCCCCATTCCTGTCTCCCATTCCTCCTCAATTTAGGCTAAAAAGGTTATTAATGTCTCTTTCACCCCAGCTTCTCAACATCATCACCACCACTAGTCCCTCCTTGCTGTTTCTGCTCTATTACAGAGACATGTCATTGGTTAGAGGAGGTGATGAGAAATATGACAGAGGGTCCCCAAATGTCACACTTGCAATTTCTTGTTGACCTGAAGAAGGCAAGTCAACATGAGCAGCAGGCACAAGCAGCTGATCTGTGCTCCTTGAGGTGGTGGTGGTATTATTGCTCTTAGGCAACAGTCCTGCCTTCTTCAGGATCATGTTCCACCGGACAATGCCGTGGGGAAATGGGAACTCCCAAGGTCAGTGGAATGTTGTGGGCTCCCTTAACTTCTAGTATGGACACTCTGCATTACTTCCCATACAACTTCCCTAATACTAATCCCACCAGCTGCTCCTCCATCACTGTTACTACTACTAACACCAACCACATTAATTACAGACCCTGAGTCTTCCTTCTCACTAGTAAAATGATCATACTGTCCTTCACTCTTAACACTCTGTAAAAGTTGCTGGACCTTCTTAGTAGTACTAGTGGCGAGACTGCTTGAGGGTGGAAAGTGACTGAATGAATGAATATGTTTATTTATATAGTGCCACAAGTGTATGCAGTGCTTTACAATTTCAGGGTTTAAACAATACAGGGTTACAGGTGCTTTGTAGAGTGAAACATTGGGTGCGAGGTCCCTGCCCGAAAGCTTACAATCTAAAGTGGTAATAGGAGACATACAGAGTACATTAGGGTCAAGTGCTGAATACAGTGCTAGTTCTGATGATAATAGAGAACATTCATTGTACAACATCAGTGCCTTCTAGCATGTTGAGATTTTATCCATGAGGTGCATTTTCAAGTGAGATTTGAAGGTTATCAGAGAGGTACAGTGGCGCAGGTTGGATGGTTGAGCATTCCATAGATACGGAGCAATAAGAGAAAAAGGTTTGATACGTGACAGAGCTGTAGAGACAAAACGAGCTGAGAGAAGACAGTCATTGGCTGAATGTAAGTGGCGGGATGGGGTATAACGGGAAATCAGAGTGGAAATGTAAGAAGTAGTAGAGGAGAGAAGTGTCTTGAAAGAGAGAAGTAATATTTTGTAAGATATCCTGAGTTTGATAGGCAGCCATTGGAGAATTTTGAGGAGGAGTGGGGCAGGGACAAACCTAGGTGACAGAAGAGTAATTCGTGCTGCAGCATTCAGTATAGATTGAAGTGGTTGGAGATGGGAAGCAGGAATGCCAGACAGAAGAATGTTGCAATAGTCCATGCGGGAGAGGATGATTGCGTGTATAAGAATTTTAGCTGTGAAGGAAAAGAGGAAGGGACGGATTTTTGCAATGTTACACAAAAGAAAGCAACAGGAGTTAGTAATGGCATTAATATGAAAGGAAAATGACCCCTAGACACCGCAACTTAAGTGTGACTTAAGGTCTCCTGCTGTCACAGTTGGCATCATCTCCTCCTCCCCCTCCTAAGAATTACAAGGCACACTGGCAGCGGGTTCAGAACTGGTAGCAGGAGCTGCACTGGCAGCAGGCACAGCTGACCTGTCCCACTCACTCTACTACCCTCTTCTTCCTCTGCACCTTGACAAAAATGTCCCCAAAATCCCTGTGGGTGATATAGGGTGACTGGCCAGCATTGGGTCTAATGGACCAGGGCATTCAGACCCTTTCATGTTGGTGGTAGTGGTCACTTCCTCCTCCTCAGACTCAATGGAAACATAACGGTTCTTCCAGGTCCTCCTTTTATTGTTACTGTCACTATCGCTATGAGCTTCTCCTGCCTCAATTTTGCTATTAATTCACAGCACAACAGCTTAGCACCTCTCTCTCGCTTGATTTATGTTTTACTTCCTAGAAAATGGCATGTTTTATAGCAAAAAGGCAAAAAACACGTTAATAAAGGGGCGAAAACTTTCTAGCCATTGAAAAAATAGCAAAGCATTTTTGCCAATGGGTGAAAACGGCGAAGATTTGAATGGCTTTATTTAAAGTGGATTTTCCCGCGAAAAAGTAGACAACCATGTGGTTTTTGCGGGAACACAATGAGACCCTTCTCCCACCCAAAGCTTTGGATACCCCTCTGGCACTCAAAGGGTTAATTATTACTAACAGCCCAAGCAGGATGTATGATTGAATGATCTGGGGCACACTAGTGACAGGTGGGCTCCATTACTGCATTTCCCAAATATTTCCGTGACACTGATATATTTCGAAGCAACAAGAGCAGCAAATTTCTATGAATTGGCCCTCCAAAGATGGGCCCCTTGTTAATGGTAGGCATTGCTTTACAGTGCCCTGCATGTAATCCAACAACAAATGCAGGATGATAGACGCTGGTAATTAAAATTTTAAGGACCAGCATTTGTGTAACGCATTGCAAAGCCGTGGATCACCCAGTTTTGTATCTAGCTTCTGTGCCAGCATGATATAATTATACTCATTTTAATAACTTCTGCTGCCACCGGAGCAAAGTACTGCACTGTCCCCCTCCCCCCTAGTCCTTAAAAGTTAAAAATCAGGACATAGTAAGTGACACAATGACAAATTTATACCCCTGTGATTTTTGTTTATGAAAGCATTTTACCAGGAAGGATACATTGAGATTATTTCTCATTTTCAAGCCCTGGGCAGTGAAAGGCTGAATTGACCTTGTTGGAACTAGAACCTGTGACCAATAATAATAACCTACAGAGCTATATTTATAAAGATATAAATAATTCAAATTCAGAATGCATATATTGGGAAGCTGATTCACTATTAATTGAGCAATTCTGGAGCAAACCAGAAGAACTATAGGGGACAAATAAGAGCTTATTTTGAATTAAATTGGACTTTTTACTATAGATGGACAAAAAGTCAGAGTAATTTCCCATAGGACTTTTCGCAAAACAGTTATGTCACACTTTTTTTAGGCAAAAGTCCCTCCCTGAGGGAATACATAAAATGTTCTCATTTTCGTCACTTCCAATAAATTTCTTTAGAGAACTTTGCCAGATTTTGCCTATGTTTTCTATGACTGCAAGATTTCCCGCCGCTATATTACTTGTTCTGAGGGCTGAAGACTTCATAGACTGTGGGGTTCCTGAGAGGCTGCTACTACTACTGGGGCTAGATGTTACTAAAATGATACTACTACCAGGTGTCACAGGTGCTGCACTTCCAAGAGCAGCTGAGGCACGCAACAAAGCTAGGGCTGTAAATGCTGATAACCTATGTTGTTGCTAGTTTCTCAACACTATTAGTGTATGTGGCTGAGCAGGACTTGGACTTTGAAGCAGTGATGATGTGGATGATGACTGAGAGGCTGACTGTATTTTTTGACATCTTTGATTTACAGGGTCAGACTTTCCAGTTGTTTTCTCAAACAGTGCTCCTTTTCAGTGGTGGAAGATAAACCATTTGCCTTTCAGCTAACTTTATGGCAATGTTATCGTCTCTATCAATCTCAACTTCATCTCTATCTGAAGAAGAGGAAGATGCTGGAGGGATAAATTCAAGATTACATCCTCTTCACCAGTCACTAGGTCATCCTCAGCATTGCCCTCTCCTTCTTCCCCACTATTTCTATTTGCATCTAAGCTTTCAGAGGTCTTAAACAATTTCTTTTTACTTTTCCCATTTGAGAGATTTTCACAACATTTGCTACTATTTTCAGGACAAGTGTTTTTGTGCTAGTTTGTCTCATTGTCAGATGCAGCAGATGGTTGAGCCGCTACACCTTCTTGCACTATGCCATCAATACTGGAATGTAACATGTCGTCTTCATTGCTTTTAGATGGTTTATTAATAGTACTTGTGCTGCTGGAACTTTCGGTGGGACTTTAACATACTACAGCTTCCTGGAGAGGAGAAGGATCACCATTAGTTATTGCACACACTGCAGCAACTGTGGATGCAGTCAGTTTTTGGATTACCACTTTACTCACATATCCCTGCACTGCCCCTAATCCTTTCATCCTCCCCTATACCTATGGTGTGTGCTGGATATTATTCAACTACTGTGTTGTTGTTTTTTTACTGCAAAGTACACAATAGAACTGAATGTATGTCTTGCCTTGAAACTCTACAAAATATTTTGTTCAGTATCAATCTGTCTCAATCACAGTTCACATCAGGGTCCCTGGCTCTGTCACCTATCAATTTTTATTTTTTTATTTTATTTATGTATGTCTTTTAATTAACTGTCCACCTATCCCTATCACTAGCGCAAAGATAATAGCCAAATCAGGAAGAAACTTGGATCACCTCTGCCTGCGTCTTCTCAGTCACACAGAATTTTGGGATATTTGGGGTAATTTTCCTTTGCTCCCTTCTCACACCCCCAGACTCTTCTGGCACAGAGATAACAGCCAGATCATGTATGAATTTGGATCACAGCTACCTGTATCTACTCATAAAATGTGGTGTTACTTGGGGGTAAACTTCCTTTGCTCCCTTCTCAAACCCCCAAACTCGCGTAGGATAGAGATAACAGCCACTTCAGGAAGACACTTGGAACATGGTTGCCTGTGTCTTCCTGTCACTCACACATAATTTGGGGTATTTGAAGACAAACTCCTTTCTCCCTTCCTGTACCCCCAGACTCTCCTAATGCAGAGAACATATTTCCTGCCTAAAAGACTACATAAACTGAGCTTCAGCTTCACTTTATTAGCCTTTCTTCTCTAGCTCCAAAATGTGCTGCTTTCTCTTCCTCTCACAAGCACAGAATGGCATGCTATGAGAACCGCACATCCTTTTATATGGCTGCTGAAAAAGAAGAGAAACTTGCCATATGGTGGGGAGAAATTCTGTCTTTCCATTGATTTAAATGCAAAGAGCAATGTGATATAAAGAAAAAAAAGCAGCTTTTCACAAAAAAATTCCTCTTGGCAAAAAGTGCCATTTTTCTCCTTTTTCTGTTCTCGGGTGAAAACTTACACCCATTCCTACTTTTCACCCCTTAAGTCCTATTAAGGCATGCATTGGAGACCTTTTAAGCATTTAGTGGGTTAAAACCCCATCTAAACCAATTGGAATTTAGGGAATGTTTATTTGTCCCCTATGGTAGAACCTGATTTGCCCCGGAATTATTTCAGCTTTTTTTTACATTACATCAGCTTCTGTATGTTATAAATCAGTGGAACATTTGCAACCTAGCAGAAACACAATCATTACAACATACCAATTAAGACAAACTTGTAAAACCGGTGTGAATCAGGTAAGGTTAATATATGCCTTGTTGTGTATATAGCAGATATAGTAAATGGTGCATTTCAAATCATATAGCATAAAAACTTAAGAATGTGAACTTAATTAGTCAGGACCTGTAAATAGTAAAGAACAATAGAGGACATGTGCTGATGTGGGCACCGTGCAAAAAGACATAAGAACGAGATCAAATGCAATATATTTGTATCATTATGCATATTAAATGGTGAGCCTGCTGTAGAAAATCTTATTTGGCCAAAACAGGAAAATTGTGTTTCTTCTAATTGTAAAGATATACACTAAATTAATAAATGATATAGAAACAGCACTTGAAAGTGAATTGAACGGAATTGCTCGGTTGCATGATAGGACCAATTGTTAAATGATGCAAACACTCAAGCAGAGGGGTTACTGTTAAAATGTAAAAAAGAAAAAAAATGTTGTAATGCCCTGCAAGGAGAAGAGAGATGTGTTTGTGTAATACTCTTCAGGAATCTGTTATAGGGTATGTCGGTGTCATGTTCTGCAGGCAGCTGACAGTAGATGTATTAGTATATTGTACTACAAGTATATGATAGAAGATATAATGCTCTGCAAAGAGCTGGCAGCACATTTCTTGGTGTACTGGTCTACAAGGAGCTGACCAGAGATTTGATGGTGCATTTTGTATAATCAGAGGCGTAACTAGAAGCCTCCGGGCCCTGGTGCAAGAAGTGCCACCACCCCCACATTGGCCAACCTCAACCACACTGACCCCCTCTACAATGCCCCTCAATCTTCACAATGCCCCCCCCCCATCTCCTACCACCCTGGAGCTCCCGTGAGGTCCTCTTAGTAATGCAGAGTGCTGATAGATGATGTCATCTCCCAGAGCTCTGCACTACTAGAGATCCAGTGGGAGAATATGGACGCCAGGCAGAGGGGTCACAGGGGGCGGCCGGGCCCCTGGAGTAACTGGCCCGGTTGCAGTTGCGACCCCTATAGTTACGCAACTGTGTATAGTACTCATGCACTTTTTTTTTTTTCAAGAGGGATTTGTGTGTGTGTGTGGGGGGGCACTAGCATGAGCTTTGCCCAGGGTTTTACAATATCTTAAAGCAGCCCTGCTAAAGGGATTCAACTTCAGAACACAAGCAACATCGCGGGCACACTATGCTTTGCGTATCAATCTGATTATCTGTCTGCAACAAAACAATGCAGGCACATTTTAACTATATTGTTTTGCATGACATAAGCTTTGAGAAAACTAGCACTTGGAATATTTATCTGCTTTGTCATTTACTAAAAAATTTGATCTACCCATGAAATGTAAATCTGCTAATATGTGACTTTTTCTTAACTGTAATGGAAATGTTTGCAAACATTTCTATACATCATAAATTGCCTTGCATATCTGGAAAATCAACTTAGAATTGCTGGCATTGAAGATTGGTTTCACAATTACAAAGAAAGTATAAAAAGGTTTCAGCACCATCTAGTGGCAGTTAAAACCCATTACATAGTTATTTGTCTTTTGAAAGGTTTCTGAGCAATTATATTCAAAAAGTGATCATTAACTCTTTGATTCTATAGTTAGCAGGTGCAAATATGGGGGAATGTGGCTTTATAGTATTTTTTTGGGATAAGGCTGGGGGAATAGTGTGGTGCTGTGGTTCTATGGTTAAGGTGGGACAAGACTGGGAAGTCAATATGTTGTTCTATAGTTACTGTCATACCTGGGAACTTTTTATTGTTGTCTCCCTGGAGGGGAGTCCTCTGCTGCCATGGGTGGTGTGAAGAATGATGCGTATTGCATCAAAAAGGGGCGGGACTTAACGTGAGTGCCAGTTGGAGGGCTTAAAAGAAGGCTGGGGGAAGGAGCAACACGGGAAGAAAGTGGAAGTGGGTAGAGTTTCAATAGAAACTCCCCACATCCGGAGAACTCAGCCTCTGCCCCGGAGACCCGGTAAAGCAGTGTCAAAACCGGAGTTTCCGGGGCAAATCCGGAGAGTTCCCAGATATGGTTACCGTACGTCATGACAGAAAGAAAGGTATAAGAGCACAACTTTTTACTGGCATTCTCACCAAAGGAATGAAGTGACATTTCCCTGTTTTCTCTTTTGGCACAAAACATTTCACCCTCATGACAGCACTTCAGAGAATTGGTGATTACTTATTGGCAACAATTGCAAGCAGAAAGCTGCTATTTGTCGCTTGTAATAAAGCTGTAAGCTAAACGTGCATTCCTGGAGCAAACCAACTTTGTCAAAGGGAACAAATGAAAAATCCCATTGATTTAAAGGGAGAGAAATATTTCCTTTCCCCTCACTTCTGCAGAGGTTTTTTTATACCCCTGAAGAGATGTGCCTGGGATTACAGGAGTAAGCCCTTTCTTGTGATCACCAGCTCATACGTTTTATGAGGGCAAGTTAACCTGCATGTCTGGTGGGTTCCAAAATCCTCATTAATTTAAGTGGGGATTTTAAATACAGAGAAGCAAAATATCCACTGTTTCCTGACACAAAATACCCTTGGCCTATAACAAGTAAGGATGAAAAAAAAAAGCTAAAGAGATCTCCAATGCATTGTGAAAAATAAAGAATAGCTTGTAAAGTAGTATAAAAATGGTTCAAGGACACAAGATTGCTCTGTGACACCCATAATACAGAATGTGGGTGTAGCTTAAACCCCTGAAAATTTGGAGCTCTAGGCAGCTGCCTACTCTGCCCTGCTAGCTACTGTAGGCAGATAAAGCAAAGAAAGAGCTGGAGATGCTTGATAGGGCAATTGCTGGCAGCCACTTGCTATTTCGTTGTGGGTGTAAAGGGAGAAAGGAGTTTAAAAAAAACAAACTTTTTTTTTTAATGTTGAGTGACAGGCAGGTGATCATTTCTACCTGAGTTGTCTGGCTGGAAATGACACTCTATTAAGACAGTACGATAGATAATAAGCAAACAGACACAAAAACATCATACATTCAGAGAAGACAAGCAGACAGGTTCACGTTCAACTCAAAATACTGTTACTTACACACACTCCTGAAAAAATGAGATGAACAAGCATATATAAAGATCTTGTGGCGTGGTAGAGAGATTCTCCCACTGATATATTTACTGCAGAAAAAAACTGAGGTGCATAGCTGATGAATATTACAATAATGACAACACAGACATGCACTAGCTAATGAAGGACATGTTAGAAAGTTTTGAGCAGGATCCTTGCATAGTGCCTGTTAAAAGCAGTGAGGAACACAGTCTTGCTACTTTGTGGACCCTAGATTTAAACAAAATTTCTAAATAGCAGTCAAAACATGATACATTTTTAACAAGTAGTGAAGATCAGCAGCATCTCTGAGGAAACAGATTCTGACAAAGATTATAATGATATGCTTATAGATTGAGTGGAAGGTTGCATTGTGGAGGATGAGAGATAGAAAGTAGCTCCTAGGAGTGGACCTACTGCATGTGAGATGGTTAAGTCATACTTGCAGGTTAGATACATTCTTGCAGAAATGATGACCACATTGACTACTGGCAAGCAAAACAGATTGCATGTGGCCAGCACTGTCAGGTAATGCCAGGAAAGCCCATAGTTAGTTGTCTACCAACAGTTGTGCAGTCTGAGAGGGTTTTCATTGTGGCTGGTTAAATTGTAAGTGACTGTAGGACACAATTATCAAGCAGCAGTGTTGGTAGACTTACATTTCTAAAAGTGAACCAACATCTAATACTATCTGAGTATGTGGCAGCAGAAGAGGACAAAACCACACATGATAGGGAAACCCATGGAACATGTACTATTAACAGCAGAACTCAGGATGAGAAGGGATTTGAAGGGTTCCTACCATCTACCACTGTTGGTACCACTGTAATGAGCACTGATCAGTGTTTGACAATATTCTGAGAATTATGCAAGCAAAAATTAGACTCAAAGATCTTAATGCAAATAATTGGTCTTGCTTTCAGCCCTATGAATCTTGATGAGATGATATGCAGTCGTGTGAAAAAGAAAGTACACACTCTTTGAATTCTATGGTTTTACATATCAGGACATAATAATCCTCTGTTCCTTAGCAGGTGTACAAATTAGGTAAATAGAACCTCAGATGAACAAAACCACATAACATTAAATCGTGTCATGATTTATTTACCAAAAATAAAGCCATGTGTGAAAAACTAAGTACACCTTATGAGTCAATACATTTGTAGAACCACTTTAGCAGCAATAACCTGAAGTAATTGTTTTCTGTATGACTTTATCAGTCTTTCACATCGTTGTGGAGCAATTTTGGCCGACTCTGCTTTACAACGTTGTTTCAGTTCATTGAGGTTTGCAGGCATTTGTTTATACACAGCTCTCTTAAGGTCCCTCCACAGCATTTCAATCAGGTTGAGGTCTGGAATTTGACTGGGCCATTGCAACACCTTGATTCTTTTCTTTTTTAGCCATTCTGTAGATTTGCTGGTGTGCTTGGGGTCATTGTCCTGTTGCATGACCCAATTTCAACAAAGCTTTACCTGTCAGACAGATGGCCTCACATTTGACTCTAGAATACCTTGGTAAACAGAGGAGTTCATGGTCGACTCAATGACTGCAAGGTTCCCACATCCTGTGGCTGAAAACCAAGCCCAAATCACCTCCCTTCCACTACCGTGCTTGACAGTTGGTATGAGGTGTTTGTGCTGATATGTTGTATTTAGTTTTCGCCAAACGTTGCGATGTGCATTATGGCCAAACATCTCCACTTTGGTCTCATCTGTCCAAATGATATTGTTCCATAGGTCTTGTGGTTTGTTTAGATGCAACATTGCAAACCTAAGCCATGTTGCCATGTTCTTTTTAGAGAGAAAAGGCTTCCTCCTGGCAACCCTTTCAAACAAACCATACTTGTTCAGTCTTTTTCGAATTGTACTGTCACAATCTTTAACATTTGTGGTCGAACCCACGCAGTGGGAGAGAGAAAGTCAGAAGCATTGTGCGCTTTCTCACCAACTGAATAGGCCTGAGAGACGGCCTATAATGTTATATGATAAGTATGTGGAATATTTTAAAGAGAGGGTGGGTGAGGCGAGACCACTCTCAGACGCTGCCGTGCTGACCTGCTAGCGGAGGTCAGTATATGTACACTAAGGCCCTCCCACAATTACAGGCTACATCATTAGCCTTTCATTTCTGGTCGAGCCCACGCAGTGGGAGAGAGAAAGTCAGAAGCATTGTGCCCTTTCTGACCGACTGAATAGGCCTGAGAGAGGGCAAAAATTAGAGCGATTAAAGCACAGAATGATCTTTATTATGTAACAGCAAAGTATACAGTTAACCAGACAGTTCTCGGAAAGCCTTACGCATCTCAACTTCTGGGTGTGGAATGTATAGGTTATAGCATGACGACTTCCATCTGCCCATTCTCTTAATGATGTGCACCGGGATCTGATGTTTAGACGCCGCCGTAGCAGCCCCTATACGGAATAAGTGTCCCATGTAACTAGATGGATTAAGACCTAATCTATTGATCATGACTTTAATGTAATACATGAATATGTGTGTGGTTAGTGCCGCCTGTTGGTGCATAAATAACGGCTAGATTTTGGTCTGTCTTTGATCATATCCAGGTATCTGTCCAGAACCTTTACTGGACAGTGGTCTGTAAAAGTCGGGTAAATGTTAATGAATGTCGCCGGGCCCACTTGATTGATTTTGGACCTAATGAATGTAAGAGAATAATGGTCATTGATTTTGTTAAGATCTGAAACCCTTAGACTTCTATCCCCTTGTGAGGTGATAGTAAGCTCTCCTGGCCTGAGAAACCCATAAAAAGCCAAATACATGGCTGCGGTGATAGTATGATTCACCAGGGATTCGAATGGTTCCGTCTCAAGCATATGAGTGATTTTTTTTAAATAACTGATCATCTATGGGGAGTCTCTTTGGAGTTGTAACTGGCGTTGCTTTCTCTATGCCTTTAAGTAGACGTTTAATGGGATGATTAGAAAAAACGGACTGATGTGATGGTTCTATCCTCTGAATCACATGAGAAATGCCTGCCGTATATAATTTAATTGTAGAATAGTCCAGTTTCAGCTATAGGTGACAATGTGTGATAAAAGCTATAATAGTAAGATTGCAAAAGGTTCAGATATCTTGTACGTGTTAATATATCTATCAAATACTTCCCATGCTCTGATGTAGCTTCTCTTCGTATTATCGGATAAAGCATTGTCCATTAAAGTGCTTGCTGCTTGTAAATGAAATCTCACTGCATCATGAAAGTTTCCGTGAGAGGAGCTGGAGTGGGGAGAGGATCTGCGGTAGGCTGTAGACTGAGAAAGACCTGAAATTTAAGTCGGGAAAGTGTGTCAGCTCTAGTGTTGCTCATGCCTGGTATGAATCTACATACGATATAGGAATTGTTCACTAACGTAATCCAGGTCAATTGCCTAACAAAGAGCATAATCGTTTTAGAGGTAGATTTAGCCTTCTGAATTATATGAGCAGTGGCCTGATTGTCCGTGTAAAATGTAACAGTCTGATCCCTCCACAGTTTACCCCATGTGATAGCTGCTGCTTCCATAGGGTATATTACCATCAAGCTTGATGTGGTGAAAAAATCCTCAATGTCCCAGACCTCCGGAGGCCACTCTGCCACCAACCAATGATCTTGGTAGATGGCAGTGAAGCCCCCCGAAGCCACGGCATCCGTGATGACAAATGGAGAGTGTGGGTCAGCCCTTGGCATAAACATAGAACAACCATTCCAGTGTGTCAAGAATTTAGTCCACATGGCCAAATCGGACTGAATGGAATTGTCCAACTGTACCGATCTACCCACTGTGGGACCTTCTACCATCTCTATTAAATGGGATATGAAAGAATGGCCTTGAGGTATAATTTTCATGCGCCAGCATGCCTAGGTGAGATTGTAATTCCACTAGTTCACATTTTTTGATACTTGAAAACCTGTTAATCTCCGTTTGGATACTTTGAGTTTGTCTGGCGGAAGACTAGCTTCCATCGTGATTGTGTCCAACTGTATCCCTAGAAAACATAATTTGTGTACTGGCCCTATAGTTTTGTCATGAGCAATGGGTATGTGCAAGGCTTGGAACAGTGGACTGAATACCTAGGCCCATGGGGTCCCCCATGAGTGACTCAATGGTCAAAAAATCATCTAGGTAATTAATGACCATGGGGGACCTGCATGGGTTCATCAGTATCCAGCACAGAGCTCCTGCAAAAAGGTCAAACAGCCTGGGGCTGCTCTTGGCCCCGAAAGTAAGTCTCGTGGCAAAGTAATGCTTATCTCGCCACTTAATGCCGTGAAGGTGCCATAGAGTGTGATGCAGTGGTAGTAGTTTGAATGCGTCAGAAATATCAGCTTTGGACAGCCAAGTACCCCTTCCTGATTGTACAATCAATTGGATTGTGTTGTCTACCATAACATATGTTATAGTGTATTCTTCAGATGGAACTAATGAGCTTAAGCTAGGTATGTAAGACGAATGCGGGGCTGACAAATTGTAAATCAATCTTTGTTTATAGGAAAATGTTCCTGTAGCCACTCCTATAGGTTTAATCCTCCATGTAGCAAACAGAGGTTGGGTGAAAGGTCCCAAAACAAACCCTTTGTCCACCTCCTTAGCCAATAATGTGTCCACTACCTATCAAAGCTGATTGAAGGTTCTTACACTCTGTGGTGTCTCTGGGTGAAGTAATGATGACACTGTGAAACCCTTCCCTAAAGCCTGTCTCTAAGAAATCTACCAAATCTTTGGATGGGTGATACTGTAGATAACCTAGTAGGGTCTGCACATTGACTATGCCTAGTCATGGTCTCGGGAATAGACGTTTCGGGAATATAGTTTTAGGGTGTGCATCGAAGCAGTTAACATAGATGTGTAGCAGCCAACACCCGTTAAAAGTACATCCCGTATAATTATAGTTATTGCATAATTGCGATTTCCCTAAGTATATTATGGGTCTGCCCAATCTATCCATTTTATTGGGTCTTGTGAGGGTACTGTGATTTTGCCCTGGTGTTTCTGGTGTCTGGGATGTGGAACAAGATGGACTCGCTGCTGAAGGGCAGAGATTTGAATGGTGTTCTGCTGACTGGCATACTGAACATGCCGGTGGTCGTAATCCTGCAAAGTGACGGCAGAACAGTTCTGTGTCTAACTTCCCCCAATCAATAATGTAATTAAGTTGAACTTGGGCTGCGGCTGCTTTAGCTGAAAAGGATCTATGATAGTCATAGAATCCGTATCCTCCATATTTGTGCCTCAGTTCGACTACTCTAAACATTTATAAATATAGTTCTTCTCTTCTATGGGGGTGAACTGCGCATATCACATCTCTGAACAAGCTGAACGCTATCACAAATTCTGCAATGTTTAATTTCCTACCTAGTCTAGTGTCCCTGGATTAAAGGACACCTGATTGCAAGTGAAGGCTCTAGTGTCTAGTCCATCTTGTGATGAAATGAGCAGGGAAACATGATTTACGTCCTTACCTTCCAGTATGTCTTTTTTGATATTTGCAGGTACATAATGAGCTGGCGAAACAATAGGCTGTAGATTCCCTGCAGGTGCTGAACTTGATGTGCTTGCGGTAGGCTCTGAATCTACAACCTGTGGCAATGCTGATCTAGCTGGACGTGCTTCTATCGCATCTAATCTGGAGTGTACTAATGCCAGAGATGAGGCTAGTTCAGTCAATTATGTTTTGATATCTATATCTCCTGAGTGTCTGCTAGATGTGCTAGCACTAATGCTTGCTCTATGGACCTGTGATGAAGAGGTTAATAACTTGAATAACTCTGCTTTCCTAGCTATGGCAGAGAAGGGAATACCCCTTCTATGCAGTTCAGCTGTGATTTTTGCTATAGTGCATGTTTTATAATTAGGGGGACTATATGGCATGGATAAGTTGATAGGTGATACTTGTCTTCTTAGATTGTCATCCTGCTCTGATCTTGTAGACATCCTAGATGGTGTTCCACCTTCATTGTTGTAAAAGAGAGAGAAACTACGTGGTGAATGTCAAATTAATCCGCTACTGCTGCTGGCCCGTAGAACCTCCCTGCTTAATGAAGAGAGCAGAAGGAGTCTATGCTAACTTATGGTGACTGGTGAAGCCCTATCTATTGCCAAGAGGCCGTGCAAGGCTCTAAACTATAGTTTGGATCGTGGGGCGTATGAGCCTGGTTGATTAGGCTGGGGTCGTTGGCCTTGCGGAATGCTGTTACTATGAAGAGGGTACACTACTAATGATTGGTCATGACCATTGATGCCCTCTATGTGATAGACAGATACGGTGAAACAGGAGGCTCTAACTATGATTGGGTTGAGGGGTCCGTGTTTCCTATAAGGGGGTCCTACAACCTCCTTTGCGATATACACTGAAGACGTGGCCAGCAGTCTTGTGCAGATCTAAGTGCTAATCCTACGGGGTCGTGAATGATAACATTTTTTTTTTTTTTTTACCAACCTGTATGTAGACATCTTAGATTTACTTGATGATTTAGAATCCTGCTGAAACAAATGATATATGGTATGGCAAAGATGGTTCTGAAATGTGTGATTACGTGGTCTCTATGTGAGACTGACAGCGTGCTATACTCCTGGTAACCATCTATGGATGTGATGACAAAAAGCGGCTATGCACCGAGACCCCTTACATCTGACACGTGAGAGTTAGTACCTGTGACTGCTGCCATATGTATACTTATGAGACCTGTAGGCTGTCTTGACAACCTGTGTATATGCGAAATTGAATACCACCGGTATGGCGAACTGACAAGAAGGAATGTAACAGATGAACCCTAAGATGCCTCTGGTGAGTACAAAACAGGTGGTGCCTATAGTCTGTTTTTTTTGTTTGTTTTGTTTTTTTGTGCTATGCGCACACAAACGCAGTAAATCTGAAAGTTGGTAGATCCTGTTGATGCCCTGTAGACTGCTGGCAAGACCTGATCATAATGTTACAGGTTGGGACCTCCATGAAGGGCTGAGCCGCATACCATAGCAGTACTGGTGTGGCACCCTCAGGGGTTGGCTTCTTTTATCCTGCAGCAGTGCGTTGATACTTCTCACCAGTGGGAAAAACCTGAGGTAAGTTTCCCCTAGTGGTAAGGAATTCTAAATTCTTTGCATGTTCCAAGGTCTACTAACATTCAAGGCACAGTAATTTATCTACAAGCTAGTGAGTACCCTACCTACATATAATGCAATTAGGGCAATTAAGTAGGAAAAGGTCTATATTCCGCCTCTTCTGTACAACTCATATGATTCATACTGAGTGTGTTAGTCTCCCCCTGTTGACCCTTTAATACTATTATTAAAGCTGTGTGTGCATGCCCATATTACTGCATGACTGGTGCAGTGTGATGATCAACAGAGTGAGCATATTGCTATGGTGTTTAGCATCCTAGCTAATGCAGCACTTTAAATGAATTAGATGCAGATAATTTCCTCCCTAGACCTGTGTAACGGATCCTACCCGTTACTGGGAGCTCTTGTCTGGGCATGGCATTTATTCACCCCTGGGCCCAAGGATTATGGATATTGGACACTCCTTTGTGCCCTGGCATACGATCTCTCAAGCCCTTATCCTGGACTAAGAGACTTTGGCTAGCCTTATGTGGATAGGCAGCTGTACCAGAGGAAAGAACAATTCAAGGCTTGGGTGCTGCAAACTCTTCTGACCTGCAAAGGGTTAATCATTTGAGTTTGAGCATATTTACTTTCAATATGTTTTGTAGTCCCCCAAGCCTTTTGCTTAATTACTCAAGTCATTGTATTGAGCACTGTCTTGTGGCCCCCTGCTGTGTGATTAATCCAATCATGTCTGCCCTATTTATGTTTCCCTGAATCATTTGTTGTTGGTTCTTGGACCCTTTGTGGTGACTGAATTATCCCTGTGACTACTCCATTGTATTCTGCCCTACCATTTGCTGTGTCCTATTGATGAACTGTGATTGAATTAAGTCTCCTGTACTGTGCTCCAAGTTAGTGTGGTTTGAAACTGTATAAATATGTGTGGTTTGGTTCAATAAAGAGAGTTCTGTTTTTGGAGTGAACAAGGAGTCCTGGAGTCTTGTATTGCTTATGGTCTAAAGTATCCACTCTGATACCCATCTGCGCCAAGTATCCTGAATCGCTGACCGCCTGCTGCCAGTTTCCTGCGTCCTAACTTCGTGGACTGTCAGGCGGCGACGTGGACTCTTCCCTGCTTCCCTGCTTCCAGCGATCCTGCGGCTGTTTCCAGTGACTGTTCATACTCCAACCGGTGCACCTGACGGCGCTTATCTGCGCCGAGAAGGAGAGACCCAGGAACGACGGCGGAAGGTGACGCGGTCCCTTCCCAGCTTCCGTTACATTGGTGGCATAGCGGTGGGATTTCTCCTTCTTTTATTGGGTGTACCAGCTAAGAGATGGCGGTGAAAGCGCGGCTACCGGAGGCCATAGGAGTGTATGACATGCGGTACCACTACATCGGATGTCAATGGGAGACCTTCCTAGGTGATTTAGCCGAGGAGTTTTACCAGGAGGTCACCACCTGCATCACAGAGGAGCTCCGAGTCCAGGACGGATACTGGGAAATGATCAAGTGCCTTCACAAGGAGGATACAGGAGTTATGGTCAATTTTTTCCCATTCAACTTGCGCCTGAAACTCCAACAACTGGTATGGATGGCCTTTCAGGAGGATGCTACTTTCGGCCAGAGGAATTACAGCCGCTACTGGGAGATTTGGGAGAAAAGAAAGGCCATGTTTGGAAGTTACTTTCCTCCAGACCTGGAGGGGAACCTAGACCGTTTAGTCGAGCAGGAATGGAACTTGGAGCTAATGTACATGGGCTGGATAGAGGAAGCCCAGGAGATACAAAGAGAGGAAAAAGACTGGGGGGGTTACTCATCTGAGGAGGACTTCAGTGGAGCTGAGGACTTAGATGGAGCTGCCCCTGTTCACTCCACACTGGTGAGTGGGAATTCGTTCCTCACCAGTGCCCCTGTTGTTGCCCCTGCATCAGGAAGTGGGAAAATCGTCCTTCCTGATACCCCTTTGCCCCTGGACTGTGTGTTGCCTGAGCTGAGGAGTGGGAATTCGTTCCTCCTCAGCCAAGAAGATGCCTCTGCATCAGGGGATGGGACAGATGTCTCCCCTGATAGGCATGTTGCCCCTTCCCCTGTCTTTCCAGCTGCGGTGGATGAGATGCAGGTCCCCACCAGCAGCGATTGTATGTCCAAACTGATGGGTAGGATAGAGCCCATCAGTCCCTGTGAACCCCCTGCTGTGGTGAGTGTGGAAGAGCTCACCAGCTGCCCCAAAGTGATGCCCCCTGTTATTGTGGAAAATGCCCTGGAAGCAGAGCAGTATGTGCTCTCCAGGGCCACAGAGGATGCCGCCTTGAGGGATGGGACTGCGGTCTCCCTCAAGGCAGAGAAGAGCCTTGAACGTGACGGCCTACAGGAGGAGGTCCCCAGCGGGCTGGAAGAGAGCAGCGCTGCTGGCCCTCCTGAGGAGATGTTGTGTGAACTGATGGGTGGAGAAGAGTGCCCCATCAGCCCCCCTGTAAACCCTGACCTGGTGAGTGGGAGCGAGCTCACCAGGGTCTGGGAAACCCCTGCTGTGGTGAAGGAGATGCAGGTCCCCACCAACAGCCCCAGTCCGTCCCCTGTTGCTATTGCCCTGGAGAAGGGGAAGAGTGTCTTCTCCAGGTATGTGACTAAGATTGCGAGGAGGATTGAGACTGCCCTCCTCCAGAAGACAAGAGATGGCCCTGATGTGAGGGGCCAAGAAGAAGAGGGGTACAGCAGGCTGCCACTCTGCAGTGCTGCTACTGCCCCTGGAAACCCTGGATGTTGCCCCAAGTTCCTCATGCTGGAGAGTAGGAGCGAGCTCTCCAGTCCCCCTGTAACCCCTGGCTTGGTGCATGGGAGCGAGCGCACCAGGTCATGTGAAACCTTGGCTGGGATTAGTGGATCAACAGTCCTCCTCCCCAGCCCAACGATTGTGTTCCCTTTCCCTGTGACCCCTGGCTTGGTGGATGGGAGCAAATTCACCGGGTCCTGTGAACCCCCTGCTGTGGTGTGTAGGAGTGAGCACACCACCCCTTGTTTTGCCCTGACACTGGTGAGTGGGAGCAAGTTCACCAGAAGCCCCAAGAAGGCGCTCCCCAACAATTCCCCTTTGGGCCCTGATCTGGTGAGTGGGACCACCGTCCTCATCAGGGATGTTGCTGGGGCCCCTGAATTTCCTGAGCTCTGCCTGGGGGGTGGGAATGTGTCCCAGAACGTTGCCCCAGCCCAGGAGAGTGGGACAAACATCCTCTCCTGTTCCTCTGGGGCGGTGGCCCAACTAAAAGGGGGAGATATGCCTCTCTCCCCACACTCTGATGCACAGAAGCCAGAGACACAATTGCCCCAGGAAGATCCCCCTTATAGACTGGCTTTGGACCCTGAGCCACTGGCCCCAGACCCAGAAGGATTTGACTTCAGCACTGCCTGGAGATGGGCCCAGGAGAGGCCACCTGTTTTGATGTTTGTCAGGACAAACAGGCATCAGTTCCCCTGGCCCAGGTTTAAGGACACAGGAACTGGCATTTTCTTCACTGGCCCAGGACAAGGGCCCTGTACACCGCTACCGGGCCCAGACAAAGGTCTCATGTTTTCCCCTGGCCCAGGACAAAAAGACTGCTTCACCCTCTGGCCCAGGATTAAGGAACTTGCAATTGTTTCCCTGGCCCAGGACCAGGGCCTTGTTTCCCCCTACCTGGCCCAGACAAAGGGCTCATGTTTTCCCCTGGCCCAGAACAGAAAGACTACTTTAACCACTGGCACAGGACAAGGGGCCCCTCAGTAGAAACTGGCCTAGGACCAAGGCCTTCGGACTAGTGCACTGTCCAGACAAGTGCCTCACCACCTCCATGCCCTCCTACAGCTCCAAGCCAGCGTTTACTACCGCACCCGCTGGCTTGGAACCAAAAGGGGGAGAAATGTAACGGATCCTACCCGTTACTGGGAGCTCTTGTCTGGGCATGGCATTTATTCACCCCTGGGCCCAAGGATTATGGATATTGGACACTCCTTTGTGCCCTGGCATACGATCTCTCAAGCCCTTATCCTGGACTAAGAGACTTTGGCTAGCCTTATGTGGATAGGCAGCTGTACCAGAGGAAAGAACAATTCAAGGCTTGGGTGCTGCAAACTCTTCTGACCTGCAAAGGGTTAATCATTTGAGTTTGAGCATATTTACTTTCAATATGTTTTGTAGTCCCCCAAGCCTTTTGCTTAATTACTCAAGTCATTGTATTGAGCACTGTCTTGTGGCCCCCTGCTGTGTGATTAATCCAATCATGTCTGCCCTATTTATGTTTCCCTGAATCATTTGTTGTTGGTTCTTGGACCCTTTGTGGTGACTGAATTATCCCTGTGACTACTCCATTGTATTCTGCCCTACCATTTGCTGTGTCCTATTGATGAACTGTGATTGAATTAAGTCTCCTGTACTGTGCTCCAAGTTAGTGTGGTTTGAAACTGTATAAATATGTGTGGTTTGGTTCAATAAAGAGAGTTCTGTTTTTGGAGTGAACAAGGAGTCCTGGAGTCTTGTATTGCTTATGGTCTAAAGTATCCACTCTGATACCCATCTGCGCCAAGTATCCTGAATCGCTGACCGCCTGCTGCCAGTTTCCTGCGTCCTAACTTCGTGGACTGTCAGGCGGCGACGTGGACTCTTCCCTGCTTCCAGCGATCCTGCGGCTGTTTCCAGTGACTGTTCATACTCCAACCGGTGCACCTGACGGCGCTTATCTGCGCCGAGAAGGAGAGACCCAGGAACGACGGCGGAAGGTGACGCGGTCCCTTACCAGCTTCCGTTACAACCTGCATATGCAACTATGGCACAGTGTTAAAACAGTATTCAACATAATTAAACTGTGCCAGTCATAGTAGATTAGGTAAGGAAATTTCAGGAACAACAAATCAATTAATCCTCATTGTCTCTGGCTCTAAAGCAGAATGCACCACAAGGGATAAAATCTTTCTAATCTCCTTTCTCCTGCTGGTTTTATTTGGGGATGTAGATTGCTACTGGTCTTTTATATCACAGTGTGCTGTTGTGGCAGCTGATCTATGATTAAGTACCATTCTTTGGAACAAAATCTGTAAGGCTGATAGCCTTGCCTTACTTTGTTTTAATATGAAGCAAACTTTGTTCCATTTTAAACCTTTGTCAATATGCATTCAATACAGCACTATTTTTTATCGCCCCTTCCTAGACTTCAAGTGTAATACTCTTTATTTTAAATATTTCAGAAATCCTGTATAGTACCAAAACGAGCATGGTAGTTGAAGGGCTGGCGAGTCAAACTCCATAATGCTATCAATACATTCTCATACATCAGCACCTACCCAGATCACCAGTGAGTTCCTGAATGTTTATGCAATATCTAACTTGTATGCGGCTTTAGTGTAGTCGAACCCCTTCCCCTACCTTACTTTGATTCTCCGTTGGTTGCAATGTTGCTGCTGTGAAGCTGCAGTCACGTGGTCGCAGGTTAATGACGTGATCGTGACTTCCTGATTGCCGCGCTACTATGACCCCACTGAGACGCCGCCGTGCTGACCTGCTAGCGGAGGTCAGTATATGTACACTAAGGCCCTCCCACAATTACAGGCTACATCATTAGCCTTGGGGTGAATTTGCTGGGACGTCCACTCCTGGGAAGATTGGCAACGGTCTTGAATATTTTCCACTTTTGAAAAATCTTTCTTATTGTAGAAGATGGGCTTGAAATTGTTTGGAAATTGCCTTATAACCCTTCCCAGATTGATGGGCAGCAACAATTGATTCTCTAAGATCACTGCTGATGTCTTTCCTCATTGGCATTGTGTTAACACACACCTGAATGCTCGACAAGCAATTTCTAAATCTTCACTTTTTATAGAGGTGCTCACACTTGCTTCTGATCAATTAATCAAGGGAATTTGATTAGCAGCACCTGTCTTCTTCTTAGCGTCTTAATTCCTAAGGAAACTGTAAGGGCGTACTTAGTTTTTCACACATGGCGACTATTTTGGCCTTATTTTAGTTAAATAAATCATGACATGTTATAATATGTCATGTATTGTTGTTCATCTGAGGTTGTATTTACCTCATTTTTAGACCTGATAAGGAACAGATGATTGTTATTATGTCCTAATATGTAAAAGCATAGAATTCAAAGAGGGTGTTACTTTCTTTTTCACTCAACTGTATATTGCACACAGATCAATCACAGCTCTAGGGGTGGGTGAAAGGACACGTCATGTTCCTGCGGGGGGGGGGGGGGGGGAACCATGTCTTTGTCCACTTTTTTCATGGGAACATTGGCTTTAAATAACTCAATTAGAAACTTCACCATCTTCACCCACTGCCAAAATAAACCTTTTTAAGTACATGTTTTTTGCCTTTTCTCTATACAAAATTTACATTTTACAGTATGTGAAACACAGCACAAGCTACAGTACAAGCTAGGGAGAGCGAGAAAGACATGCTAGGCTGTTGTGCTGTGGTTTAATAGCAAAATTAAGACAAGAGACATCATAGTGACTGCTATCACAATGAGCAATTTGAATAATAATAATAATAAAAGGAGGAGTTGGAAGGACCGTTCTGTGTCCAGTAGGTCTGAGGAGGTGGAAGTGACCACTAAGAGCATTGAAGGGTCTAGATGCCCCGATTCCCCAGACCCAATGATATCCAGTCCCCCTACATCACCCCTAGGGGGTGATGTGGGGAAATTTGTGTCACAGGAGTAGTAGTAGGTGCAGGACAGGTCAGCTACCTGTTGCCAGTGTGTTTTATGATTCTTGGGGGGGGGGGGTGATAAAGGGAAATGAGGGAACCAACCTTGGCAAAATTGCCCTCCTAACACATATGAAAAACGGGCACCATGACACTTATGTGAAATATGTTCTAGCCAAACACCCACCAAAGAAATTGGACATTGCTGTTCCCCCTGACTCTCCCCAAAGGCATCAAGAGGTGAGGCAGAAATCAAACAGGAGGGAGAATAGAGAAATCCAGCCAGAGACTGAAAGTTTGATGATGAGCAAAACACCTGGCTCGCCAATGCACCCTCACTTTCTTGCTCTAGGGTAACTACATCATCTGGTGATCCACCCCATTAATCTTTTCCTCCCCCACCAGTTGATAGCCATTCGGTAGGTGTCAGGATGTGGCAGTTTGTGTCCATCCATTGCATAATCTGTGGTGCTCTGACCACACACTGAAATGTAGTGGAAGAGAATCGCAAGCAGGGCATCATGCTGCATCTGAGGAGAGACCATCCTCAGAATACGTTAAGCTGGTGGAAGGGAGGGTTCATCATTATTAGTAAACTGTCTGCAAGTTATCACGTATCTTTAGAGGGGAGTAGACAAAGGGCATAGCAAGTGACATAAGCATTACTTGGTTTCTGGTGGGATGTCGTTACATTGGGAAACTTAAGCGTCATGGTATTTGGTTAGTTATGTTAGGAGTTTGATATGAGCCCAGATGCGCCTTTTTTGCCAGTCCTTCCCTTATTTAAACACACTGTCCCCTTTGCAGTTGCTGATGAGAGGCATAGTTCCTGCTCTCAGGGAAAATGTTTATATTCTAACAACACACCCATGATTTTGGAGGAGGGGCAGATGGAGAAGCAAATATGGCGCTGCTACTGCCTGGAGCTAGTTGTTGCAAATGGAACCTTCATCATCCATCACCCATATTAATGCTGTTGGTGACCCTATTCCCTTTGAGCTGCCTAATCATCCTGCTGTTTAAACAGCTCCGCAGCAAGAACAGCAGTCACAAATACTGCAATTACACCAGGGCATTTGACAATGGCCAGTGGCCATCACAAAATGCTGGCAATAGGCTAGTAGTGAATTTTCTCCCTCAGGGCTTTTTATAAAAATAAAATTTTTCAGGGGGGGGGATATTTTTTTTCAAAAAGGGTAAGAGACTTATAAATCACTGATTCCTCAGGGCATGTCAAGCTATCACACCAAAGTCCTACAAAATGTTTCCTTATGGCTTGGGCCTAACACATGTCTAATTTCCTACAACTAATCAATGTTTCCTTCAGGGCTTGTGTCACTAATAAGTCTAAGCTCTACAAATCAACGTTTCCTCGGGGCTTGGGCCTCTAGCATCAAGTCTACAAATCATGCTCTACAAAACACTCTATCATGTCAAA
This sequence comes from Rhinophrynus dorsalis, assembly GCA_037306005.1. Lineage (NCBI taxonomy): Eukaryota > Metazoa > Chordata > Amphibia > Anura > Rhinophrynidae > Rhinophrynus > Rhinophrynus dorsalis. The sequence continues at coordinate 379,977,675 of CM074719.1, forward strand.
TATCAGTCTACCCCAGTGGCAGCTTATGTCAGGGGGTTCCTGTCACTTTACATAATACATAATTCTAACTGTCCACCCCATACCAGTCAAGAACCCCCCCCAAAAAACAAAAAACCTTGTTCAACTGATTCTTTCCCCAGACTCCACCCACCAACACCCTCTCCAGACCCCATTTATACCGTCTTATTTTTTTTTTTAATTGTATTTATTTGTTTTTTTTTAATTAGCCCGCAATCACAGTAAACAACCTACCCACTACAAATTCTCTGTTCAACAGATTCTTTCCCCACACCCCTCCAACACAGGCACCCTCAAAACCCTTTAATACTATGCCTTTAGGAAATAAAATAACATTTGCTATGTATTGTGTGTATATATAATGTTCCCATTGATTTGAATCGAATGAGCTAAGTGAAAAAGAAGTGGAAAAACTCACTTTTCATGAAAAATTATTTGCCAAGCTGGAAGAGCAATTATTCGTCAATTTTGGTTTGAGGTGAAAATTTTTAGCCATCTCTACACGACCCCAGTCTACCACCTCTATATACATCTGCCACATTCAGTGGAAATTGTAACCATATTTTTTGGTATTTTAATTATCGGTTTAAAAACAATGGTTAGTAAGCATAGCAGCAGGCTTGTAGTAAGTAAAATCTGAAAAATATTTATTGTGCAGGATTACATAAGAGGATTTTAGTCTTACCTCTTAAATCTTTTTTCTTAGTGCATACATGTTACTGGTAACTCTGGGTAGGAGATCTGCCCCTTTAATAGGCAGGAACAATTCCAGAAGTGTATGCAGAGGGTGGAGCCTACCTTCCCTCTTTGGCTGCAGATAGCTAACCAGCTCCAGAAAGATTTGAGACACCAACTATGACTAGATAGTAGAAGGGAAAGAAGACTCCTGTGAGCATAAGCCTGAAGGACCCCCACGGTCTGACACAGGAGAGTCAAGCATGGTCCCCTTGACAGGGTGGGAGACCAGTAACCTGTATGGACTAAGAGAAAAGGATTTAACAGGTAAAACTAAAATCCTCTTTTGTCTGTCGTCCAATACATGGTACTGGTAACTCTGGGATGTCCAACCATTAAGTTTCCCTGAGGCGGGAAGAAGGCAAGGACCAGGCGCAAGGTCCCCAAAGTCACCAGTGCAGATATGAACCATCAGTTCAGAGATAGCCCAACAAAACAATGAAGAGTCAACGGACACTAAACAGGGGTAAAAACACCCCACAAACTGTCACACAGAACTAGAGCCAACAGGGCTCAAAAGTGAAGGAAGCATCAAGCACCAAGGGAAATCCTAGACAGGTAATACTGCCTCCAGGATTTTTCTCCCAAAGCTGGCATCAGCAGATGCCAACACATCAACACGGTAGTGCTTCGAAAAGGCGTGCACAGACAACCAAGTGGCCACCTTGCATAACTGCAAGGTCTGATTCTTGTAAGCCCAAGGGGCCCCAATAGATCGAGTAAAATGAGCCGTGACCCTGAAAGCGGCAGGCTTCTTCCTCAGCTCATAAGCCTTAAGAATAGTGGACTTGATCCAAGAAGCTACAGTCACCTTGGATGCAGGTATTCCTGCCCTAGGATCCTCAGGAATGTTGAACGCTGAATCTGATTGCCCGACAGACTCAGTGCAATGTACGTAAAACTTGAGACAACGCACCACGTCTAACAAGTGGATATCCCTCTCCTTGTCAGAGGTGGGATCAGGGCAGAAAGAGGGCACCACAATCTCCTGATTGATGTGAAACTCAGAGACCACCTTCGGCAGAAACTCCTTAGAACTGCGAAGCACCACCTTGTCCTTGTGAAACACCAAATAGGGTGGTTTATAGGACAGAGTATATAACTCTGACACAGCGAACTGACAATAGCCAGGAGAAAGGCCATTTTCCATGTCACCAGGCGTAGAGAAATAGTAGCCAAAGACTCAAAGGGAAGGCGTTGAAGGAAGCTCAAAACCAAGTTAAGATCCCACTGATGAGTGGGAGTCTTGAAAACAGGATGAGTATGAGCAATGCCCTGGAAGAAAATCTTGACATCAGAAAGGATGGCAATGTGCCTCTGAAAGAAAACAGAGAGAGAGCAAAAGTCTGGAACTTAAGGGAACTCAAACTGAGGCCCTTATCCACACCGTCCTGCAAAAAAGCCAGGACCACAGGCAGATCAAATTCCTGAGATCGGTCCCTTTCAGCACACCAAGACAGAAAGGTCGACCAGACAGGAAAGTAGATCTTGGAAGAAACAGGCTTGCAGGAACTGAGCATAGTAGCCACCACATCAGAAGAGAAGCCTTTCTTCTTCAATATTGAGGATTCAATTTCCAAGCCGTCAAAGCTAGCTGATGAACATCCTCCTTCCACATGTAACCCTGTAGAAGAAGATCTGGATGGTAGGGGAGCCGAAAGGGCTCCGCCACTGACAGATCCAAGAGTTCCTGGAACCAACTGATGAGGCCAGTATGGAGCAATCAGGATAACTGGACAACGCTCCAGCCATAATTTCCGTAACACCCTGTGCAACACGAGGAGGGGAGGAAAGCCAGAGGAAATAACCAAGGAATGGACATCTTATCTACTGCTAGAGCCACAGGGTCTCTCCACCGAGAGCAGAACCTCAGTAGCTTCCTGTTGTGTCTTGTCGCCATCAGGTTAATGTAAGGAGGACCCCATCTCTAAACAATGAGGTGGAAAACCTCTGGATACAACTCCCACTCTCCTCTGTCCACTGTGTGTCGACTGAGGAAGTCTGCCATGACGTTGTCTACGCCTGGAATGTGCACTGCGGATATGGCAGGAACGGGTTCTTCTGCCCAGGATAAAATATCATTGTCGAACTCCACTCGGACAGGACAGTCTTCCAACGGTGATGTACAATGTCGAAGGGCATGAAATATTGCCTGAAGCGCCAATATGTTGATCGGAAGGAGGGACTCCTCCAGAGACCACCGGCCCTGAGCGCTCAAGCAACTCACGACCGCTCCCCAGCTGGAAAGGCTGGCATCCGTTGTCACCTTGGTCCAGAAGGGTACCAGGAAGGACTTGCCCTTCAGCAGGTTGGAAAGGTAGAGCCACCATGACAAGCTCAGTTCCACATGAAGAGGAAGAGAAACAGATGTCTTCAGAAGATCCGCTTGACCCCTGCACACCTGGATCAAACCTCTGGAGCTCCCTGGACTGGAAATGGATCCTGAGACAGAATCGCGGAAACCCTGTGGTCGATCTGGTGAGCCACCTTGTCCGTGAGGAACACCATGCTCTTCTAAATGTCGAAGAGAAGGCCCAAGAAGACCAGATGCTGGGATGGGACAAGATCTGACTTGTCCAAGTTGATGAACCACCCATGATGGTTGAGAGCCTGAACGCAGAGCTGAACTTGCTGATGAAGCAGGTCCGCAGAGGGGGCTTTCATAAGCAAGTTGTCCATGTATGGAGTAACTCTGATGCCGTTCTGGTGGAGGACGGATATCAATGCATCACGGACATGGTTGAAGACCTGAGGAGCTGTCGTCAGACCAAATGGAAGGGCTGAGAACTGAAAATGTCCCCAGTCGCAGGCAAACCGGAGGTACTGCCGGCTCTCTGGGTGAATGGCAATGTGTAAGTACGCGTCCTGAAGATCCAGAGAACCAAGGAATTCCCCCGGGGACATGGCAGCAATCACTGTGTGTAGAGACTCCTGGTGATGAGTCCAGGTCACGAAGGAATTGAGATCCTTCAAAGTCCAAAATAGGGCGACAACCACTGTCCTTTTTGGCGACCACAAAGAGGTTGGAGTAGAAACCCAAACCCCTGTCCTGGATAGGCATCAGCTCCATAACATCCTTGTCCAGAAAAGCCTGAACAGCGCTGTTGAACAGACAGTTTCTCTGCACCCTGAGGCGTGTGAGAAAGACGAAAACCAAAGGGAGGAAGAGAAATTAAAGGGATCTTGTACTCTTCCGTCACTACCTGTAAAACCCATGGGTCCGCCACTGAGCCCTCCCACATGCTGTGATAGTGTAGTAGACGAACACTATATACAATTCAAACAGTATATGCCAAATGCTATAAGCGAAATGCAATACACCGCACACAATCTGACAAACGACACACAATTTTCCAAATGCTATACGTAATTGAAATTGTATATGCCAAACGCTATACGACCAACGCAATACCCTACACACAATTTGCTAAATGCTATATGCCAAACAGTATATACATGCAATTTGCCAAACTGTATACTAAAAAAGCTATATGTAATTCACCAAATGCATTACACAGTCTGCAAAATGCTATACGCCAAAAGCATTACACAAGTCACTAAATGTAATGCTCAGTCTGCTAAAGGCTATATGTAAAACGCTATACATAATTCACCAAACGTTATATGCAAAATGCCATACACTGTATGCCAAATGCAATACACCAAACGCTATAAGCAATACGCCAAACACTATAACAAAACAATATACGCAAGACACTGTAGCCAAATGCTATTTAAAATAGGAAAACTGCTATACTCAGTAGGCAAAACGCAATATGCTATATGCAATAGGCAAAATGATATACACAAAAGGCAATATGCACAATGCCATTAGGCAATATGCTTTACGAGATACACATAAAACACACAAGCTCACACTCTCTCTCTCTCACAAGTTCACGAGCTGTCACACACAGCCGCTTGCTCTCACAAGAGCACACAAACACACACCGATGTAGGAGTTGTGTAACCTAGTGCTTTGCAATGCGTTACACACCTTTTTGGAGATGAAAGGGCTATAAATTGAAAAAGCCACTAACTGAGTGCCAGAGAGGATGCACACTGTCAGTCACAGCCATATACAGTGTGTGACACGCATGCATGTGCAGATTCTGTTGAAGCTAGGCATGGGCACAAACAGCAGAAGGAGCGATATACATAGCCACGGTGTTGCTTTGCTGAAAACACTGCACTGGTCTTTTGGTGCGAAGCGCAGCACGTATGTGCATCCTGCCACCATAGACAAAACTTTATGGAGGCAAGACACACATAAGGCACTTGTGACTGGGAGAGCAGTACAATGTTTAAGGTCTCCTTGACAGCGTGGGTATACTTTGTGAAGAGGTGGAGGAGTTGCATGATCTGACTAAACAGGGGACAGATAAGAATATTGTGCAAGAGGATGTAAGGACACTTGGAATAGTGTGCAGTCAGCAGCTGAAGATACTGGAGGAGAAGCCGACAGAGCGGTGACCGTAATGGGGGAAAGCAGACAAAGAGCGAGTAAGCTTACTTGTGGAAAGCAGACAGAGAGGTTTAGCATAGTGCTCAAAAGTGGACAGAGACTGGGTAAGAATACTAGGCTGGTAAAGGTGTCCAATGTCTGTGTAATGTGGCGGTTTGTGCCAACGTGTATTGCAGCCCCTGAAGTCCTGGCAGAGATTTCCAAAGGAGTGATCAGACCACTCCTATGAAAATCACACCCCCATGACTGGGCCTATGGAAGAACAGTATAGAGGAGACCTGAATAACTCTCCTCTACCGATTCCACTGGGAGTGTGTGTACCAGAGCCACAGAAAGTTGTTCACATGACACAGAGTGATTCTGCAGCAAATCAACCGCAACATATGTGAAAAATTCCCAAAATACCCATAGATTTAAACGAGGCTCTTAAAAGAACCATGCATTTAAATGAGGGTTTTAACCCTTGGAATCCTAGCGAGGTCTACAATGCATTGTGAATCAATCAGTTGGAAATCAACATAATTCAAGGGGTTAAAAGGTTTAACCCTTTGAATGCCAGAGGGGTAAACAAAGCAATGCGTTGCGTATCCCTCTGGCACTCAAAATGTTAAATCAATAGGAGTTTTTACCAGTTCCATGTGGTGCAGTTTGTTTGATCTGGAAATGCACCATATATCTTCAGTGTTAAAGACTTTTGGGGCCATACTGAAATTGAGATGAAACCATGTTGGAAGGAGCCACATTTGGCACTATACCAAGTTTCATAAAGTTACAGCACTCACTGCAATTGTTTTAAATAATCCACCAGCTACAAGGAGTGATTTTTTAAAAAATTTATTATAGTACTTGATGTCTACTAGTAGTCTTTTCTAAAAACAAATTAACATTTTAACAGTCAAAAAAAGTTACATTCTTCAGTTAAAATAAAGTATAAAATGTGTACTGTATTGCATTTTCATGGTCCTCTTTCTGTAAACTTCACACGTCAATTGTAAACAATTTTCACAGGATAAAAAAAAAAAAAAGTTCATTGTGCAAATTATGATACCCTTAAAACCAGAGTGAGGATTTCACAGAAACGTAAAAACACATTTAAAGGGGATGTTTACCCCCTTCACTACTTTGCTTAAATCTTTATTTTCCTTAGCAATGATAACTAATGGAAAGTGTATCTTTTTTTTTTTTTTTTTTTTTTTTTTTTTTTTTTTTTTTTTAATAAAATCAGTTTGGAGAAATTCAAAGATTTAATATAGTTCTGTACCTACTTCCGGCAGACAGTGCAGACCGGATCTGTACCGTAGTCTGAGCTTCTATCCAGCCTCCTCCGATGACGGAGGCTGTCTGTCTCTAAACTGCAGCAATCTCATTGGCAGAGATCAGTTTCTGGCCAATGAGAGCGCTCCAGCTTAGAGACAGACAGCCTCCGTCATTACAGGAGGCAGGATAGAAGCTCAGACTACGGTACAGATCCGGCCAGCACTGTCTGCCGGAAGTAGGTACAGAGCTATATTTAATCTTTGGATTTCTCCAAACTGGCTGTATTTTAAAAGGATACACTTTCTATTAGTTATCACGGCTAAGGAAAAGATTTAAGCATCCCCTTTAAGACAGAACCTGTACAAGTAAATTTAACCCTTTTAGGACCAGAGGTTTGCAGACAGTGCGAAACTCTTCTGGTCCTGAAAGAGAAACTGATTTGCAAAGTATTTTGATTTTAGCAAGGATTAAAGGGTTAATTATATTTTATTGCACAAATCGGTTGAATCACATGAAAACAAAATTTACCAACACCAGAAAGGATTCTGAAATCTACACAAAACTGATAAATACTAAGGTTTTACGGTTTGTTGATGGGTTTTACTTTGCCGTATTGCTGCAAGTCATAATTTTCAAATTGTACTTGCTTTGAGAGTTATTTTCAAAGTTTACACATACAGACATTTAAATTACACATGGCTGAATTAAAAAAAAAATCCCATGTAACAGACTGTTCCCCTTTGCATCACCTTTCACAGATTTATCAAGTAATAGAGGGAAAAAAAAAAAAAAACACGTGGATGATCACGATATAACATAGGAAGGGGTGGATAATAATAATAAAAAAAAAAAAAAAAAAAAAGATAGAACAGTTTTGAGCTACACAAAACTCTTTAGGAAGCAGATGGCAGTTTTAGGAACCAAAGGGATGAATTTATATATGTGTGTGTATAAAATGCACTAAATATTTATGAGCTGGTTATTGAAAATGTCCCCCAGAGTGAGTTCTGACTACAGATTATTTCATACAACAGAGGGGCTGATGACTTAAGTAAAAAAAAAAAAAAAAAGTGGTGCAATTCAGAAGTAAACCATCTGTATCACAGGTGATTAATAACTAAACCGCTATTCATTTAAATGTGGCTTCTGAACCATTGTTAGACCTCTAGCCTTTAAATCGCTTAAAGGCCAGTTTAAAAAACATGTCCCTGTTCAGGAGAAGAAGGGCATGGGAGTTACTGTGTTAGGGCTACAGAACAAGACAGTACTGTCCCTAGGAAGAATAGTCTGACAAGAGGACCAAAGGGTTAATGAGGAAACCAATGAGGCCCAGGTGGTATTAGACTAGCCCATGCCTCCCTTGTGATCAGACATAGACAGAGGACCCCACTCCAAACAGGACAGAAATGAAGGAAAGAGTACTTATTGCCTGTTAAAGACAGATAGTCAGGAGGGAGGTTTAAGCCCCCAGTCCCCTAGAAAACTGAAAAATGCAGGTACCTTGTGGGTTTCCTGTTGCAGCAGAAGGTGAAGAGGCATACCCCTCCCATTCCTCTTCCATGAGGGAAGGGATAAAATCATGCATCACAAGAAAATATTTTCACTCCACTAGTCAGGATGGCCCAGCGGCTCTCTAGCTATCTTGGACATTATCCACCCCCAGAATGTATCCCTGTCAAAATGGTCAAAGGACAGGCATATAAGCCCATCTGGTGCAGCAGGAGATGTACTGATGCAGCAGCTGATCCATCCAAAATAGCCACCACAAGATATTTTTTTCCCTTTCTTTTCTTTTACTTGGGGGGGGGGGGGTCAAGCTGAAACAGGGGTATTATCACTGGACCTGCGCTCTCTACTCCAATGACTGGAATCCTTTTCAGTCTCCAGGGCCCTATATGAGAAGACGGAAAAGAGGAAAATGGCTAAGAGTGAAAGCCATTCTCTAGTAGGCTCAGGTCCCTTAAAAGTCCACACCCTGGTACATATCCATTAAGTAGGCACAGGGTCAAAAGCCTCTTCACTGGGCATTGAACAGCCCCATGTTGGTTAAAAAATGGAGCATGTGTGGTGGAGGTAAAGTGAAGTTGGGAGGGAGTCTCTGCCTCCAGAGAGCGTTTTATTTTAATGCCCTGCCCTCCAGTGGGAGTATACAAAGAGATTTACCAGTGTCACACACAACATACATGGTTGAAAATAGGTGCACAGGATCAAGAGTTTGCCCACCATTTGATAAATTTGGAGCTTGGACTCTATTTGATCTTTGATTTTCTCAAATCTGCCTTTAAAATTCCATGTTCGTTCATGTTTTGCAATGCATTTTAAATAAAGACAACGTACTTGGCTGAAAACTGCATTACAAACAAATTGAACACTATGGATTAAATTTTAGATACAAGAATGCATTATTAAACCAAGATGCATTGATGGTGATATAGAAAGATTTACCTGAGCAAACAGCCAGCATTCACAGGGGTACAAATATAAATTCATGAAAGTCTCACAGAGTTAAATTGAACTTTAAACTCACTGAATGCTAGAGAGGACTCTAAAGTATTGCTTCCTAATGCTTTGGAGATCTCTCTAGCAATCAAGGGGTCAAAATCCCAATTTAAATCAATGGGAATTGTATCAGTTCCCTATGGTGCATTTTGACTGCCCTAGAATTGTCTCAGTCCTTCTAAATAAAAAGGAAGTACATCAGCATCATTACACCATTCCAGTTGACTCAGATGCATAGTTCCTCCTGGTGTGAAGAACTGTTGAAACCAATAGAGGTTTCTCAAATGTAGTGTTCAAGTACCCCTAACAGTGTAGGTATTTTGGATTTTCCTGCCTGAGCACAGGTAAAATAATCAAATGAAAGATCTACTAGTTACATGTGTGTGTGTTCAGTTGGAAAAATCAAGGGCCACAGTTGAAAAGCTCTGACCTATATCAACATTTCATTTGGACATGGCTGGCTACATGGGTTGTAGCATTACATCCAATTCCACATTTCTAGCATAACCAAACCAGAGGTTATGAAATGGATATTCCACTTACATAGGACTACTCCATCATAGATTGTAAGGTCTGTAACCAAATGCTGCAGAAAACAAGCTCATTTTGCTGCCCAGAAAACTAAGCAGATATCCCAGAAAACCCCCACCAATTTCTGCAATTCTGCTCCAACACTGTTTAGCTAAATAAGCTCTGTGGAGAGGTTACGCTGGGCAAGAAACAAACAGTGCCTAAAACAATTAGAAATGTAACTACAAAACAAAACAGTTTGAAAAACAAATGGTAAAACACCATTCACAGTACTTAGCCCTGAAGAGGACAAACAGATTGGAGTCACTTCACAAAGCAAAAAACAGAGAGAATAGCTCTAAGGCAGGGTACCCACTTCTGCTATTTCCACCCTCTCACACAAACTGTGCATGTGCAAAACGTAGCAAAAAGCAATATATTATTGAACAACATAAAACAGAATAAAATAAATCACTGCTAATGAGTGGCCAGTCCTGCAAACCTTAATAAAATTTTAAAACTATGTACGATTATATATATATATATATATATATATATATATATTAAAAAAAAAAAAAAAAAAAAAGCCATCCAAAGAGTTCATCAACATGCACACCAGATATCTATACACTTGTAAATAGAACATAATGCTGCTTTAGTCCTCATAAAAATATATATTGTGTCTCCATCATGCGTTTAATATTTGCATTTAAAGCATTAATCAAACCCATGCGTACACACAATGGGGTATACAGCAGCAGAAGCAGCAAGTTTATAAGCAGTAAGTTAAATGAAATTCCTGCATATACCTTATTGTGTGTGAGCCTACATTTGCTTCACTCTTTTAAAAACAAATGTGTACCCTTTATCCCCTTAAGGACCGGCCGCTCACGTACTTTGCGGACCCTTTAGGACCATGGAGCATTTTTTTTTTTTTTGTGCGATTCAATTCCAGACTCCCCGAACGGCGTGCAGCTGCGCAGGGAGCCCGGAACTCCATGACGGTCCAGGACCATCATGGGTCCTTAAGGGGTTAAGGACCAGAGTAATGTGCAATACATTGCAAAGCATACTCCTATGGTCCTTAAGGTGTAAAACACCGTTACCACGAGCTGCTAGTTGTAATATTTAAAAGGATATGAAGGTAATCTCTCCTCTAAATGTTAGAGAAGTCTAAAATACTGTTGTGCAATGGGCTTGAGTTATCTCTAAGATACTAGTGGTAAAATGACTGACAAATGTGACACCACAGAATCGACTTAAGGATTGTGGTTAAAGAAAGAGTGAATTAGATACTCAGGACTGATTTATAAAAATGTGTAAATTACATGTTTGTACTATTCTCCACCACCCCATAGCACAGAACTTTTCTTGTATATTTAAAGAGATAGTAATACTTAAAATGTAAAAAAGGAGAAGATGTTGTAGGGTTTATCCCCCTGAGTAAAACAAGGTACTCCCACTGATGAAATGTGTTTTATTCAAAAGTTATTACTGCTCAAAGTTGAAATTGTACAGGGGCGCTGTTGCTACACCATTCTAAAGAGATTTATGGTCTATGGACCTGATCTGTCCATAGGGTGGTGTAATAGCTCCATTGTACAATTTCAGGCCACTGTGATATTGCACTTAAAAATGCAATTTTGAGAAGTAATAACTTTTGAATAAAACACCTTTCAGCAGCAAGAGTACCTTTTTTTTTTTTTTTTTTTTTTTTTTTTTTAACTACTAATATCCCTTTAAGGTTCCCTGTATATGGCACAAGCATGTTTATAATAATCAATTGTAGATTTCATAATCTACAAATAGAGAATGCCAATACAGTATTCTTCTGGAAAATTAAATCTCTAGCAATAACAAAATAAATTTTCTTAAGATCATTTCTGTAAAAACTAGAATTTCACAAATATACACTTATAAAAAAAACAAAAATGCCAAGTGTTGCCTAACTAGGCTTTATAAATATTGATATAATATATACTTTACACCTACCTCCCCAAGTGGTTTGCAAGAAAACAAATATGAATCCTTAGTAAAAATTTGCTTCAGTGACATTGGTGCAAATTCTAGTTGCAGCTGCTCTATAAACATGATGGGAAATCTGCATGCTGAACATTTTTGTTTTTAATGATGCATAGTTTCGGGTAGAGTGTTAAGCACTATTAAAAAAAACTTGCCTTTCTCTCAGCAATTATACAGAAATATAGGATGAAGTAACTGCTAAACCCTGCTTATATTTCCAGCTACAGTTTTTTTAAGCAGGATCTAACTAGTTGCTGCATTAAAAAAGAAAGTAGTTTGACAATGCTTCTATCTTTTTCATAACTTTGGTAATGTCTTAACATATACACTGACACAAACATAAAATTAAAAAAAAAATATTTTTAACTGGAATGGTAACTTTAAAAGGAGTAGTAAACTTATTATGAAACAATATGCTATAGTTCTCTTCCATCTTGATAAAAGAGGAGTTGGTAGCATGTTAACCAAAGAAATAGAGGTGGCTAGTATAGTCAAGTAGATACCTTTACTGGCTAACAAAACAGCTTTAAAGGGATAGTAATACTTCATTTTAACTTTATTTTATTTTGTAGGCATTAAAAAAACATGAAGAATGATATGTCTTATCTCTGAAACCTTTATGGTTTAAGAGATATTCACAAACAAAGTATCCCCCCCTGTTCAACCAGATCAGAAGGGAGATGCCCAGGTAGACTGCAGAGAGGGACAATCTTCAATTAAGATAATGGAAAAAGCTGAAAAACTTGTCAAGGGGGGAAGGGCTTTCATTGTTTTCATACAAAGAAAATTGTCCCCTTCTGTTATCTGTACTGTCATACAACCAGACTCACATTTGAGAAGAGATTGCTTACACTAGGAAAAAGGGGCGGGGAGGGGAACTTTGCTTGTGAATATCTCATAAACCATAAAGGTTTGAGAGATAAGACTTATATCATTCTTCACGTTTTTTTAATGCCTACAAAATAAAATAAAGTTAAAACGAAGTATTACTATCCCTTTAAGACACAAGTTTCAAGAGTTCTTAGGTCTCCTCCGCAGGCATGTTATACACACAACTATGAAAACCTCTCTCAAATACAAGTACACATTGTAGTTTTAGAATGGAAAGCGGATAAGATCAACTCAGTCCTGACCTAGATTCTTTGATCAGTCAATGGTAAAGGAATGTAAATTTCAGTCTTCATCTGGAGGTGTCAAAGGTATTTACACTTCCAGTAGGACTAAGGCTGTCTGTTATACAGGCTTAATCCTCAATGTGAGAATGTGACAAGAATTCCCTATCCCTGTTCGGGCCATTATTGTAAGTATTAAACTGAAGCATTAATTTAATAGTCCCATTAATGAAGCCAGTTTAATGTCCCTGATGCTGTGCCCATTTTGGCAAAACTGTTCTCCCACTGGTGTCCCCAATCTTTTATTGTTAACACTGGATCTGAGAGAATTCAAGCTTTTATGTAATATGTAATGGTTGGCCTGTTTCACCCACATAGAGATCTATTGGGAACTTTGCACATGTGATAAGGTATATTACACTGAATGATTTGCACCCTTGAATCTTACAGTGTAACTTGGAGTTTGGTATGGTATCTTGTATGTGGTGTAAAAGGTTTGTGCAGGTTTCACACCTCTTTTGTAGAGAGGGAGATGTGCCATTTATTGTATTCTTGTTCATGGCACTCCTTATCATCAGTTTTTTTAAATTTAACATGTGCGTGAAACAGGCCAACCATTACATAAAAGGTTGAATTCCCACAGATCTAATGTTAACAACAAAATTACAGACACAAGTGGAAGAAAATTTTTGCCAAAACGGGCACAGTATCAGGGACATTAAACGGACTGTATTAATGGGACTGTCATGCACTCAGGGAAAGGATAAATATGGGAGGTTAAATGAATGCTCCAGTTTAATACTTTAAGTAATGGCCTGAATGGCCAGAATTTATGTCACATTATAATATTGTGGATTAACCCTGTACAACAGACCGCCTGAGTTCCACTGGAAGTGTAAATTACTTTGATACTTACAAAGGAAGACTGCAATTTACATCCCTTTACTTTATCCTTGACTAATCAAATAATATGGATCTCGACTGAGCTTATCTTATCAGCTTTCCATTCTAAAAATGTATGTGTACTGGTATGTAAGAGTGGTTTTCATATTTATCTGTATAACATGCCTGGGGAAGAGAATTAAGAGCTCTTGAAAGCTTGCAACCTAAATCTGCTTAGTTAGCCAATAAAAAGGTATCAACTTGACAATACTTCCCCCTCCTATAGATCTCTTCCTACACTGTAAAACAAGGGTATTCTACACCGCTGGTAGTTTTCCGATCAGTACTTATTATAGAGCAACCATTAGTGTTTAAAAGGCCATTTTGCTTTATAGTGCACTCTATGGGACAGCCTGAGTCACATGGGGATAGTAAGTGATCTGAACATCATCTGGTGAACACAGTAGAAAATTGCAGTTTAATTTTAAAAGAATCAAATTTGAACTGTCAATTTTATACAAAAAAAAAAAAAAAAAAACGTTTGTAGCAGTGGTATTACCCTTGTTTTACTCAGAGGAAAAAAATGCTTCATTAGAAAGGTTGAATTGTATTAACCTATCATTTTTGTATTAAAAATCACAGTCCCCAACCAGCTGGGTAAAATTATGGTCAATCTTATAAAATACTTGTTTTTTGTATCCAACATTTCTCACTTAATATACATTTTATCTTAAGCAATTCCATTTGAAGGAACGTAGTAAATGTTTTAGGCTTTGTTCACAGTGGCAAAAGGAATGCAGCTGTTAAGCTATGTTCTAATCACTTGTTTTAATAACATTTACTGCCAGCCATTCATGACAGGAAGTTTGCCCATTCATCGGTTATGATAAGCATCAACATCTCCTGTATTGTTGATGTGAATGAACTGCACATCTGCCCATACTGCTGAAATGTTCCTGTGTTGTGCCCTGAAAACAGAGAAGTAGCAACAAGCTGCTTTCGGCTATACTGAAACGGGTATGTATTTCAATGAGGCTGAAATTTGGATCCGTTCAAAAAGCCAGTGTTAATTACCACCACTGCACGCCTCCTGTAATGATTGATGTTTGGTCCATGTCTGCATCCATTGCTTGAGGTCTAAACAGGTTGGCCAGTTATTGGAGGTAGTGATTAGCATCACATTGCCCAGCTAGAATAATCTGCATGGCAGCCTCATAAGCCTTCTGCATTGTGGATGCAGACAACAGGACCCACTGTTCAATTTTAGGACGATTCAGTTGATCCTCAAACAACTTAAAAACACAACAGTTGTGCTACTGGCATTCTAAAAGTACAGTGTAAAGTTAGCAGTGCAAAATTCCTCAATTATATGTGAAATTGCTCAACAAAGTCCCATTAATTTGTTGCAGAACATACTACTTAATTACAGCACTTCTTGGACATAAGCAGCATTGTGTTGCTATGTGACAATTATATGATGGTGTTCTAAAGAAACCGTGCCATTTGTGCAGAACGAACCTTTCCTTGAAGATTTTTTTCAAAATATACATATTAAAAATAAATGTATATAGGCTACAACAACATCTGATAAGGTTTTGCATACAACTTTTTGCTTCCATATTAAAAAAAAAAAAAAAAAAACCCCAAGGAACTAATTCCTAAACATAAAATGGGCTTATATTAAAAGTGTTCATTTTTAGCAACAACAGTAAGGTTGATGTGCTAATAAATGGGAGTAAGTCTGGAGAAAACCAGATACAACAAAAATACAAATTTCACAAATCCCCATTAAGTGGGACTTTTAAACCCTTAAATAGGAATGAGGTCCCCAACACATTACAGAGCAAAGTGTTGCAGGTGTCTCTAGCATTCAAGAAGTTAAATGCACCATTTAAATAACTGAATTCTAATCTGCACCTGAGAACTCATTTGGCTTGCCCCATAATTACTCTTCTTTAGCTTCCTGAATACAGTCCAGCATTGTTGAATAGTCAGTCGAGGAAAGAATGAAGTGAAATTTATGAGTAGAACACTTCATGCTGGGCAACATTTTACAGTCTAGAATGTTTGCCCTACACTTCACGTAATAATGGTTTTTACTGGGATTAATAGCATGTTCACTACATAATTATTAACATTGATGGCATATTATATAGAGAGTTTATACTTTCCTTCATTTAAAATGCATACATCTAAAACATATCCATTGAGAATAGAAAATGAGTAATAGGTGTAGGAATGTTTGATATTGAGATCCCTACATTTCAGTCACTTCTTCTCTATCCTATAGTCATTCGTTCTTCTCTTTGGCTGTAGTCCCAGTATAACGGGATTTCATTTTGTGCATTAGAAAGATGGATGCTAATGCCAGTGCTGCACCAAGCTGAGGTGGTCCACTGGGGCTAAATTCTTGAGCAATTCCTGAGAACAGAGGAGCAAGTATGCGTCCCACTGACGACACAGACTGCCCAATTCCTATGAGTGTACCACTTCCATATTTCTTCCCTATTGTAAGCTCAACATCAACAATACAAGTCCTTGATATATTAGTAGAAAAGGCCAGAAATGTAAAAGCTAAAACAACAAACCAGATACTAGGTGCTATGGAGTACAACAGGAGGCAAGCAAATGTGAGTGTGCTTGAATGCAACACCATTGTATATGAGCTGTGCTTATAGATCCGGGAAAGGGGTCCAATCAAAAAGCCAGCTACAACTCCAAGACTGCTGCTGTAACTTATTAAGTAACCAGTTATCAGAGGGGTCATATGAAATCTTTCCTCCATCGCCAAAGCAAAATTGCTGTAGCACAGCAAAACCGCAATAGCCATTAGCAATCGTACCAAAAATATATCCCACAAACTGGAGAAGGCCACTCCTGTAACTTTCTGTAACACAGAAAGAACTTGATTGCCAAGAGATTGGGTTGGTCGACTCTTCAAGATCCCGTTTTCCTCTTGTGAAATCTCCAATTTGACACCAGATTCTGGTGTGTGGAGATTAATGTTCTTTTTGCTCAATGTACTCTCGTTAGAAACTGGAGCAGAACTTCTCAATTTATCATCCATTTGTGGCATAATCCAAACAAGACCTGTAGGTTTTAAAGAAGAGCAAACAGGTTAATTCAAAATTAGCATCTCTTTTTGTCTATTAAAAATAATAATAATAAAAATAATAATAATATTTTTATATAATTATATATCTTACAACAGTTTAGGTGATTTTGATAGAGTTTTTAAAATCACACACTATAGAGATATTTGTGGAGTTTATGTATGCTGGTTCCTGACTAACTTAATTGTCCTTTTACATATGTATTTTTAAGGCTTAAATTCCTTTAATAAGTGTGCACTTTCACACCCCATATCAACATATTTACACATTTTCTTATAAAACTAAAACACTAAAAAGCAGTTAGTTCATAGTACAATGGAGCAAAATGTGCATTTATTTAAAAAAAAAAAAAAAAAAAAAAAAAGTCACCAGCACATTGCTTCACAATGAGATGGTGAACTCTCTAGCATTCAAGGAATTAACATTACATAGTAATTTGCTACTTACCAGCATTTACAATAAAAATAGCAGAGCAGAGGAAACAATTCAAGTAAAAGCCTCCTCTTTCTGTAAGATAACCTCCAACTATAGGACCCAAGATAAATCCTATGCTAGAAGCTGCATTAAACCTTCCCATTGCAACTGCCCGCTCTTTTTCAGATACCAAGTCAGAGAGTAATGCCTTTGAGATGGAAAGAGAGTGTTTAAACATTCCTGTGAGAGAGGGGAAAAAACAAAAAACAAACAAAAAGCACATTTTTATTTACAGAATACTTTTCATAATTATTGCAAAAAATTAAAGTCTGGCCGGAGGTCTAACATTTTAAACCCTTAACGACATGTGGTGTACTATGACCGTCACTGTCCTTGAAATACTCAAGGACCGATGACGGTCATAGTACGTCGCGTACTTTTTACTTACAGCGCTCTACCGAGAGCGCTGTAAGTAAAAATAGGGCCTGAAATGGACCGCTCAAAAATCGGAGCGATCTCTATCAGGCCCCATAGTGACGCGCCGATACACGCGACAGAGGTCACGTGTACCGGCGCGTCCACGTGGTCCTATGCGGTCCTTATGGGACGGAAACATCCCAGGACCGCCGGTCGTTAAGGGGTTAAGGTAACCGCTTGGATGCTTTAAGGTATAGTAATGTCTTAATTAAATAAAAAGTAATATTGTAGTGCATAAAATAAGAAATCCATTGGTGCTATTCCTATCTCTCAAACCTTTATGGTTTGAGAGATAGAGTGTTCTAAAGTTACTCCCTCCCTCCAGAGACCAACAGGTGGCTCTTCAGCAGAGCCGAAATAGCACAACTTAAAAATAAATACTTCACTGGAACGGTCTAAAAAGTGTGCTTGGTTTGAAAGCACACTTTTTAGACCATTCCAAAGAAGCATTTATTTTTCATTTGCACTATTTCGGCTCTGCTGAAGAGCCTCCTCTTGTCGGCCGACTAGAATCTCCATCTCTCAGCTTTACAGCTGACATCAGGGAGATGGAAAGGTTTGAGAGCTAGGAATGGCACCGATTGATTTCTTATTTTCTGCACTACAATATTACTTTTTATATCATTAAGACATTACTAACCCTTTAAGATTTCTCCATAATATTGCAAAGACCTATAGCATGTAAGGGACTAAATCATCTCATTTATAAAGACTAAGGGCTGTATTCTATCACAGGTGATAAATGTTACCACCAGTTTTATCAAACATTTTCTTACTGAAGTTTTTGGGGAAACCTGGAAACAAAAGCAGTGATAACTTGCAATAGAATCCAGCCCCAAATCTCTGGTTAAAAAAAGAAAGTTGAACTGATAATGACAATCTTTACCTCACTTCTATTAATACTGCAGCAATGATTTCTGGAAGGCATACTTACCCACTGGTATCCTAGAAATGGCACATATGAAAATATTAGACGATGCTCCAAGAAGTGCGTAACCAAAGGAACTGGCAAGAATACAGGTAATTAGTGAAAATCGCCTTCCAACAATATCACTCCAACTTCCCTGCAAAGATAAATAATCATGGGGTTAGATTTCATATATAAAAGTATACAGACTTATTGATACTATAGAGAACACCCACAACATTTTTTTTTACCTAGTTTAAAGTTTTACTGTTCCTTTAATAACTGATAAATCCTAAAATTGTTTTAAGGTAATGCATCCCTTTTTGGTTCAAACTCCTCCCGTGTGTTTACTATAAATTGTATATATATTGCAGTTACCACTTTTTAATCAGGCTGAAATCTCAAACAGGGGTCAAATGAGCATGTATAGTTGCCTACATATCCACAGGAAAGAATGTATCTCAAATAGGCTTAAAGGGATAGTATTGCTTGAAAATAATTTTATTTTATATTGTAGCCCTTAAAAAAACATTAAAAATGATTTAAAGGGATAGTAATACTTAAAATGTAAAAAAAAATGTGTTGTAGGGTTTATCTCCCTGAGTAAAACAAGAGTACTCCCACTGCTGAAAGGTGTTTCATTCAAAAGTTATTAATTTTCAAAGTTGGATTGTTTAGGTGCAATATCACAGTGGCCTGAAATTGTAGAGTGGTGCTGTTGCTACATGATCCTATGGACAGCTCTGGTCCCGGGACCATAAATCTCCATAGGATGGTGTAGCAACAGCACCACTGTACAATTTTAGGCCACTGTGATATTGCACCTAAACAATCCAACTTTGAAAATTAACAACTTTTGAATGAAACACCTTTCAGCAGTGGGAGTACTCTTGTTTTACTCAGGGGGATAAACCCTACAACATTTTTTTTTTTTTTTTTTACATTTTAAGTATTACTATCCCTTTAAGTCTTATCTCCCAAACCTTTATGGTTTGGGAGATATTAGCAAGTAACGTTAATAATAATTAAAAAGTAAAGTTCTCTTTTCCTGGCTGTTTTAGCCAAGTCTGCCATCTAATGGACAGATTTGGAATCCGGTCCACTGATCAGCCGGCAGCTCTTTAGCAGTGCAGACATCACGATCTTTAAAAAGAACTACTTCACTGGAACTGTCTACAAAGTGTGCCTGGCTTGCAAGCACACTTTGTAGACCATTCCATTGAAGAAATTATTTTTAAAGATCATGATCTCGGCACTGCTGAAGAGCTGCGGCCGGTCTACGGACCAGATTACAAATCTGAAGGCTTGAGCAGTGACGTCACTCCAGGGGAAACTTTACTTGCTAATCTCTCCCAAACCATAAAGGTTTGGGAGATCAGACTTATATCGTTCTTAATGTTTTTTTTTTTTTTTTTTTTTTTTTAAGGGCTACAATATAAAAAAAATTATTTTCAAGCAATACTATCCCTTTAAGCATATTTTGCCAAGGAATAAGAGGATTTTAGTCTTACCTATTAAATCCTTTTCTCATAAGTACATATGAAATGCAGGTACCATGGGGAGGAGACTCCCATCCTAAGTAGGCTGGAACATTTCAAAGACAAGGTCTTGGAGATGGAACATTCCCTTCTCCTTATCAGGTTACCCTTAGCCCCACCTTCCAGTGTGACTTGAGACAAGCTCACTAGAAAGGACAGCTAGAGAAGAAAAAGGTAAGATCCTATGAGTAGTAAGACCCAAGGAGGACTCCCACGTCCATCCAAGCGAGAGAGAGCAAGGTCCCTTTCAATGGATGGGAGACCTGCATGTCATACGGACTAAGAAAAGTATTTAACAGGCAATGCTAAAATCCTCTTTTCTCTGTGGTCCAATAGGACATACAGGTACCATGGGGATATACCAACAAGAAGCTCCCAGGGTTGGAAGAAAAATGAAAGGACCAAGCGCCAGTCCCTAGGACTATTCAGAACTAGGAACAGCCCAAACATAACCAAGTGTCAGAGACAGATAACAATAGCACAGCACATAGGAACAAGAGCCAACCGAGCCCCAACAGTTAAAGAACAATGAGGCACAGGAATGACTAGGTCTTTAGACAGGCAGAACTGCCTGCAGGACCTTGCTGCCAAAGCTGGCTTCAGCCAAAACCAGAACTTCATTAAAAAAATTTTTTGGCAAAGGTGTGCACGGAGGACCAAGCAGCAGCATTGCACAGCTGTTCAGAAGAGGCCCGATTCTTGTAGGCCCAGGAGGCCCCAAAAGACCTGGTGGAGTGTGCGGTAACATGGAAGGGAATAGGTTTCGTCCTGAGTTTGTAAGCCTTGCTAATGGTAGACTTAATACAGGATGTAATAGTAACCTTGGACACAGCCATACCTTGCCCTAGGATCCTCAGGGATGACAAACAAAGAATCAGTCTTGCGCAATTTAATACAGTGCACCACATCCAACAATTGGAGATGCCTGTCCTTGTCAGATTTGGGGTCAGAAATAAAACGAAAGCACAACAATCTCCTGATTGATGTGGGACTCAGATCACCTTAGGAAGGAATTCCTGAGAGGTACGAAGAACTGCCAGGAAAGGTGGCTACCAGGACAAAGCCTGCAGTTCAGCAACTCTGCACGCAGAGACAACAGTCAGAAGAAAAACCATCTTTCACATCAAAAGACGCAGAGGAAATGTAGCAAGGGACTCAAAGGGAGGCAGCTGCAAAGAACCCAAAACTAGGTTAAGGTCCCACAGGGATGTGGGAGACTTGTAGGCAGGGAAAGCATGCACAACCCCCAACAACGTGACATCTGGTAAGATGGCATCGTGTATCTGGAAAAAGACAGAGAGAGTAGGAGGCTGGACCTTCAAGTAGCCAAGACTGAGCCCTCTGTTCACATAGTTGTGTAAAAAAGACAGGACCACCTGAAGGTCAAAGTCCTGTGAAGAATGAAAAATGGATCAAACCCCGTGGTAGGCCTTAGAAGAAGCAGGTTTTCTGGCCTGGATAATAGTGAAGATAACCTCAGGGGAGAAGCCCTTTCTCCTCAGTATGAAGGCTTCAGATATGCCGTCAAAGCCAGGCGCTCCACGTTCTCCTTCCAGAGCTACCCCTAAAATAGCCGATCCGGTTTGAGTGACAGTAGAAATGGACCCTGAATGTAGGGGGAAACCAACTCGGGGAACCATGCCCTCCTGGTCCAATAGGGGGGCAATGTAAGAAGATGTAAGCCAGATGAAAGCTCCATGGAATCATTAGTGTCCACAGGGAATGCCAGAGAATCCTCCCCCCTCCCCCAAAGGGAACAAAACATTTGTCATAACAAATATCCATTCCTGAATCACAAACTGTTTCCCTCTCTGCATGTTGGTTCTATCTAACCTCCAGAGCAGATCCTGTCTGACCTCTGGAGGAAGGGAGACCCTGAAATCGAAGAGACCTGGGGTCCCATGCTCTCTGGAGCTCCCTGGTGTGGGCCATGAAGTACGGAACGGCCTCCATGAGGGACACCATGCGACACGCAAGAGTCATGAACTTGCAAACTGGAGCGGAGGGCCATTCCAGAGCTTGGGACACCAGAGGCATGATTTGCTGAAAAAATTTCCCATGATAGGCATCAAAGTCCTGAAAAGGTACCAGAGCAGACTTCTCCACGTTGACAATCCACCCATGGTGTATGAGAATATGAGTACAGTCCTGGACATGATGGCCCAGTATTTTCCTTGAAAGAGCCTTCAGCAGAAGTTTGTCCATATAGGGAGTCACCCGAATCCCCCAGGTGTGAAGGAAGGCAATCAGTGCCCCCAGAACTCTGGCAAACACCTGAGGAGCTGAGGTAAGCCCAAAGGGCAGAGCGGTGAACTGGAAGTGCCCCAAATGGCAAGTGAAACGGAGGTACTTGCGACTGACCGGATGAATCAGGACATGCACATATGCATCCTGCAGGTCTAGAGAAGTGAGGAATTCCCTCGGGCACATAGCTGCGATGACAGAGTGCAAGGACTCAATCCTGAAGCGTGCAGTCTCCACAAAATAACAGATCCTTGAGGTCCAAGATAGGATGGCTGCTGCCATCCCTCTTGGCCACCACAAACAGGTTTGAATAGACATCTGAACCTCTCTCTCTCTCTCTCTTCGGGAGGAAGTGATACAAGAACTCCCTTGTCAAAAGGAGAGCCTAAACCACTTCGTTGAAAAGTCACAACTTTTCCTGGCCCAGGGGAGTCCTGGACAGGAAGTGTGTACAGTTTGACTGCAAAGAGAGCATCAGACATGTTGGCCAAGAATGCTAAAAGATCCTCCTCTCTGACAGCCTAAGTAAGTTGTTCGCCCCAGACAGCAATAGCTCTGGTGAGCCAGGCAGAAGCCAGAATAGGTTAAAAAGCAGTTCCAATGGCAGCAAAGTCAAAGTTAGACTTGAGGACACCCTCACGCTTCCTGTCAGTCGTATCCTTGAGAGCCAAAGCATCTGCACACAGCAGAGCTGTAGATTTAAAATGCCTGAAATAGGGGAATCAACTGTGGGAGGAGAAGCCCACTGTGCAAATGAGGCCTTTGAAAAGGTGTACAGCTTAGAAAATCTCTTAGAAAGAGAAAGCCATTTGTCAGGCGTCTACCACTCATCCAAGATAACTTCGACCAGAGTGGCATTGGGTGGAAACATGGTGGAAGATTTCTTACACCTTTGAAAGATTGGCCCTCTTCAGTGGTAACAGTGACCTGAAGGGTCATTAAAACTGCCTCGATAAGACCCTTTGGATCCGACATACTAAACAGTCTAGAAAGCCCAAATACTGTGTCCCAGAATAAAAGTTCACCTTAGAAAAGCCCAAGAATGTACTTACTTGGCAGGCAAAGGGTTAATCTGAGGAGAGCAAGGAGAATCAGACCTCTGCTTAGGATAAGCAGCCATGAAAAAATGGTGTTTGTAAAAACCATCTTATGGGCATTCTGGGATTTGCAGTCTTTCCCAGATGTATCCTAGCAACATCTAAATTTGCACTCGTGGGGCCCCTAAGACACTGGGGATGTGAATCAGATTGTAGGGCATGAGGAGACAAGAATGAGCCCCCTCTCAACTCTGTATGACAAATAGTTGCAGAGGTATGTCCCAAAGCAGTTTGTCCCATAGAAGTCAATGGAGCAAGTGTGGCCGCGTGGGAAGCGCCTTAAAGGAGAAGTACAATAAAAATGCAAATTTTACAAAAGGGACCAAAATTACCCAAATACTCAAGGGGACAAGTATAGGGAGTAATAAAAATGTATGATTCTGAGGAAAAAGCCCAGAAATAAGCCCCCAAACCCAGTTAAACCAGCAGGCAAGGGATTAACTACAAACAATGCAGCCATCCAAGCACCAAAAACCCAGGAACTAAACTGAATAAAGTACCAAATATGAGTGCAGGAGGTATAGATTCCAAGATGACCCCTGTAAGGAGGTGAGTAAATGGGACAAGTGGACCATAGCACTCAAAGGGTTACTAACCAATCTTCATGTTACCATTGTGAGAAACCAGAGCCTCAGAGAGACAGAGTTAGGAGAGAAAAACTTGGGCTGCAAGATTCTCTCCACAGAGCTGCAACTGTCCACAACAGCTGTATGCTGGACAATCCTCCAGGAGAAGCCATGAATGGCAACCCACCTAATGGGGGAATTGTAACACCCCATATCCTATATAATAATTCGCTAAAACGTAATGACGCAGTCATGCGCAGTAAAGACTGCTGCGCGTGCTGCAGTAGAGACTGCCAGTGATGAGGCGGATGCAGAGTGGGGGGCTCCTAAGGAGCGTCCCGCTCTATATCAGCCCCAGCGCGGGCAGTCTCTACTGAGCATGAATGCCCCGCGACCGGCTGGCAGTGGCACTGTAGCCCATGTAATGGGATCTTCAACTAGTCTAGTATATAAAACAAAAAAGTAATCTAAAAGCGAAGCAGAAAAGATTCCTAGCCTTCAATCTGGTGTGGAACAAGGCAAACTGGAAGGCAGGGCTAAGAGTAGCCTGATAAGGAGAAGGGAAGGCACCACCACAAAGACCTTGTTTTTGAAATGCTCCAGCCTACTTAGGAAAGGAGTTGCCTCCCCATCGTACCTGTATGTCATATTGGACGACAAAGAAATTATATTTAAAAAAGAAAGGGGGGGGGGGAGGGACTAGTAAAGTGTTTCCACACCACAACATATATGATAATCACCCTAGTTAAATATTTAGTTGCTAGTTATACACCTATAGGAATAAGTGGTTCTGCCGTACAATTAGGTGCAGTTGTCTCTTGGCAGAAGTAGACCAAGGGCCCAATGTCTGTGATACCCTTCCCTATACCGAGACAGAATAACACTTAGTAGTTCATTCTTTGGTATAATTTGCCCCACATCTTCTACTTCCTTGAGCCACTACAGTGGAGAAATATTTATAACAGTCTGGTTTCACCCACAGACAGTCCAGCACATCACCCTGCATAAAATAATACTTGGTGAACCATTAGTGGGAGTCAATGAGTTGCAGTTTTCTCTCTAGGTAGAGGATCAACCAGAGGCCCATGCCACTAAAGAAGCGTTTTAACAAGTGCACACAAAGAAGAAAATTACATAGTAGTTATTTCTTTGGGCTGGTGCCACTTATTCACTGCTCAGTCAGTCTCACTGACAGCTTTAACTTGCTATTATGCAGGTTGAAATTATTCGCTCTCTTCTGTCCAAACAGTAACTTTCATTTTTTTTTTTCTACATAATTCCATTTTAACGTGATAGCAATCCTGGAATTTAGAAGTACCTTCAGAATGGCATCAAACTGGTACCAAATAGACTCTGATATGGACACACACCAAAGAACATTAATATAGGTAACTAGCAGGTATGTGGCATGTTTGAAAATCCGTCAGGTTTGAAAATGCATCTAATGAATTAAAAATGACGGTACAAATATCTTGATGAACATTGCATTAAGAATTCTGATGTTAAAAAGGTCTTTGAAATGAAAATTTTCAAAAAAAAAAAAAAAAAAAAAAAAGAAATTTTGTGTCTTTGAAATGACAAATTGCTTCTCACTCCTGCTAACAGTACTTTAATTTGTCTTCTCCAAGTTTAGATCATTCTTATTTTCTCAGAAAAAAAAAAAATGACGTTAATCAGATAAAAGTGACGCTGAAACAAATTTTTCTGAAAATATCTTCTTACAACATGACGTTAGATTAAACCACGCCCACTTTTAAGACTGCTTTTTCCCTTTGACTGAGATGGCGGAATTGGATGCAAAAAATGAAAAACCTGTTTGAGAATTGACGGATCATAGTGTAAGAACTTTTTTATTCTCATTACAGACAATTTCAGTTACCACCACTTTCTGAACATCTCTCCCTTAAAGGGATAGTAATACTTAAAATGTAAAAACAAATATGTTGTAGATTTATCCCCCTGAGTAAAACAAGGGTACTCCCACTGCTGAAAGGTGTTTCATTCAAAAGTTATTAATTTTCAAAGTTGATTTTTTTAGGTGCAATATCACAGTGGCCTGAAATTGTACAGTGGCGCTGTTGCTACACGATCCTATGGACAGCTCTGGTCAGTTGACCATAAATCTCCATAGGATGGTGTAGCAACAGCACCACTGTACAATTTCAGGCCACTGTGATATTGCACCTAAAAAATTCAACTTTGAAAATTAATAACTTTTGAATGAAACACCTTTCAGCAGTGGGAGTACTCTTGTTTTACTCAGGGGGATAAACTCTACAACATATTTGTTTTTACATTTTAAGTATTACTATCCCTTTAAAGTCAATCCAGCTTTACTATGCAGGAGGTTTGTGATCAGTAATAATGTGCCACAATCTGAATCCTTCACTACAAATAGCCTAGGACAGGAAACTATGACTACATCTGATACTTAAAATAAAAAATGTTTTCAGACATAGTATGTGCTAGAAAATTTGGAATATATGCAGGTGATAGTCAACTGCTTCAGTGGGGGAAAAAAAGGAAGACAGGCAATTGTGACAAAGAATCACATTTCAATATACTAAGGGATGCATTTAAATTCAGAAGCAAAAGCATTCACCAGGGATAGAAGAAAGTCAGAACAAAATGGTAGCATGTTAAGCTAGACAGTGGGTTTTAGGCAAAGAGGGAACTATCTGGTGTAGATTGATTAGTCATACAGCTGAGTTAGAAATTACTAATACAGTAAATTACTTTGAGAGACAAAGATATTCAGAAAGGTTTGAGGTTTTCATTAAGCTGCCAAATAAACGGACTAAAAGCACATTTTCTATACCTCTAAAGGGGACTAGAGCAATAAGAATAGATGAAATAAGAATATATACACATATTTTAGCATGCAATTCCTCACAATACAGAATAGTTTGAGACACCAAAAGAGAAAACTCATGGAGCATAGCCCCACACATTTCTGTCAAACTATATGTGATGAGAAGATTGTCAAATGAAGACCAGTAATAGTAGGGCAACAAATACTAAAACTAAACTGCTCTATGAAGGACACTCAAGCATGCATGCACACACTCGAGGCCTTCTATTAAATTAAGAGCCCCTGATTCCTATATGTATACAAGGCTAATGAGAAGAAATAGTTGGTAACCAAGGAAAATTACCAAGTCTACAAATACTTATCTTTCCAGTTCTTGGAGTCTCCAAATGCTTAGCCTAGCACATTATGGTAAGAATGTACAGTGCTGGGCAACTAGGTAAGAAAATATCACATATAAAATGCAGTAAAAAAAAATCCCCAGTGCCTTGCTTGAGTGAGTGCAATTAATATTAACTTATCAATAAAGTACTTACCACTATTGAGCTAGAAAAAAGTTGCAGGATGCCATAGCTGGATCCTAGAAGAGCACACAAAGCACAGATCAGCATTAAATATATACACACACACAAACACACTTTTAATACAACTTCATGCGAAATAGAGGTAATCTCCTCCAATCCTCCCACCTCTCAATGCGATCCACAATAAAAATAATGTAGATATGGCAATCACCCCTCGCTTCAAATACAGAAAGAGAGATCTTCAGATTCCTTCCTCTATGTATTCAATGTTTAACTCTTATACACTAAAGATTATGTACAGGTGGTGCCCTTTATTTTTTACCTGCAGCATTAGCTGCATTATAAAGAGATATGGATCATGGATTCCAATGTCTCTTCTATGTAACTGTATTAGATTTGTGGTCTTGTGCTCATGCAGTGAGCTCTATGGATAATGTTTTCCCCATAGAGATCATTTTTAAATAGTCTAGAGCAGTGGTTCTCAGCCCGTGCCCTCAGTGCCACTAACAGGCCTTGATTTGAGGATTTCTGTTTTAGAGCACAGGTGAGTAAATCAATGTGAATGAGCCTCTGATCACTACACCTGTTCTCTAGCAGGGAAATTCCTAAGTCCTGGCCTGTTAATGGCCACTGAGTGCACGGATTGAGAACCACTGGTCTAGAGAAGAAGTTAGTCTTGGGACTCTTCTGCTCGCCACTTATTTCATAATGAAGTGTGAGAGGATAAGAGGTAGGTGGAAGAGAAACAAGTGAAGAGGATTTGGAATCTGCATGGTATGCCACCCAGTACTGATTAAAAAAAAGTAGAGTAATTGTGGTGCCAAATATCTTAACACATATTAACTGATTAAATGGGGGTTTCAATCATTCTAAACTAGAGAAGTTTATAACGCGTTGTGAAACAATGTATTTTTATCTAGCATCCAATGGGCTCATTTTGTAAATATTATACATTTGGTTTGCCCTATAATGGCTAGACTTTGGCCCTTATACATACGAGTCATTATTTGCTCCCAAAGGTTGCCATTAAAGGTTTAGTAACGTTTCATAAAAACTGAAGCTATGATTGTTCATATCTCTCTAGTTGTGAAGCTATTCAATTATAAAGTTTACCCCTCCCGCCCCTTTTACATAAGTCAGTGTTGTGGAGAATCACAATGAGGGACAATCTTGTATCAGTATATGGAAAAAGTTGTCCTCTTTCGTCAAGGTGGGCAGGGTTTTCCTTATACTGACAGAGGAAAGACTGACCCTTATTGTGATCTGTCCGGTCCGATGACCAGAATTGAGATCTTATGGGAGGTGTCTAATGTTAGGTAGTGTTGAGCGAGCATGCTCGGCCGATGCTCGGATCGGCTCGAGCATCGCTCTGCTCGGCACATGGCGGTACTCGTACGAGTACCGCATGTGCTCGCCCGCCATGTTCGGGTCTCCTCCCAGCACGTTTTGCGGCTGCTGCGCAGCCAATAAACGTGCAGGGAGGCTCTGACATCAGTGTAATGCCAGCAGCCATGTTGGCTGCTGGCATTACACTGATTGGCTGGCCAGAACCCGTGGTCGGGTGCTGTATAGCACCTGACCAGCGAGTTCGGCTCAGTCTTAGCCAGGGAGAGCTGAGGATAGGAAGGGAAAGTCAGTGTAGGGAGGAAAAAAAGCAAAATTGTGAAAAAAAAGAACCAAAAGTCCTTTTTAGGACTACTGTGTGTGGGGGCAGCAGGTTATTTTGTGTGGGGGGGGAAAAAAAAAAAAAAAAAAATATATATATTCTGTTTAGTGTGCAAAGTTGCAGATTAGAGCACATTCTGTTTAGTGTGCACAGTTGCAGATTAGAGCACATTCTGTTTAGTGTGAAAAGTTGCAGATTAGAGCACATTCTGTTTAGTGTGCAAAGTTGCAGATTAGAGCACATTCTGTTTAGTGTGCAAAGTTGCAGATTAGAGCACATTCTGTTAAGTCTTCAAAGTAAAATATCAAAGTCACATATTCCATTCAGTGTGCGTCGCCGCAGTTTAGCAGCACATTCTGTGTACTGTGCAGAGTTGCAGAATAGGAAGAAATACTGTTAAGTCTTCAAACTAAAATATCAAAGTCACATATTCCATTCAGTGTGCTTCGCCGCAGTTTAGCAGCACATTCTGTGGACTGTGCAGAGTTGCAGAATAGGAAGAAATACTGTTAAGTCTTCAAACTGTAAAATATTAAAGTCACATATTCCATTCTGTGTTCGTCACCGCAGTTTAGCAGCCTATTCTGTGTACTCTGCACAGTTGCAGAATAGGAAGAAATACTGTTAAGTTTTCAAACTCAAATATTAAAGTCACATATTCCATTCAGTGTGTGTCACCGCAGTTTAGCAGCCTATTCTGTGTACTCTGCACAGTTGCAGAATAGGAAGAAATACTGTTAAGTTTTCAAACTCAAATATTAAAGTCACATATTCCATTCAGTGTGTGTCACCGCAGTTTAGCAGCCTATTCTGTGTACTCTGCACAGTTGCAGAATAGGAAGAAATACTGTTAAGTTTTCAAACTAAAATATTAAAGTCACATATTCCGTGTAAGATGAAGAAGGCGGGTAAAAAGGGACGGGGAAGTGGACGTGATCCTGATAGTTCAGGGCGCGGGTCAGGACGCGGAGAAACTGTGCCTGGTGCCAGAGCACAAGAAAGAAAGACATCCACCATACCTAGCTTCATGTCTCATTTCACAGGGCGTCGCAGGACATCACTCTCGAGGTCCGACCACTGCGAACAGGTGGTCGGTTGGATGTCAGCTGATACTGCTTCCAGTCGGTTAAGCACCACCCTGTCTTCCACCAAGTCCACTCTCAGTAGCCAAGAGTCTGGTCAACATAATCCTCACTCTGATCATCCTTCCTCCCACCATAGACGGTCTGGTCAAAGAAGTGATCCCACACTGGGATATAGTGAGGAGCTCGTCTCATCACCAATCCTTCATTTGACCCTCTCTCCAAGCACGCTTGCAGAGGAACATGACATCTTGTGCCCTGATTCACAACCTCTAGAGGGTACCCAATCACAAGATGACGACAGATGTGAACGGCATTTAAGGTCAAAGGAAGTAGTGGATGATGATGATGATGATGATGAGACACAGTTGCCATTAAATCAACCACTATTTCCGTCTCAAGACCTTGTTGAGGAGAATGTTATACAGTTGTCAATGAATGAGTATGTGGTGGGATCAAGACATGAGGAGGATGATCAGAGTGAGGAAGTGGAGGAGGACTTGGTGGACGATGAGGTGACTGACCCCACCTGGGAAGGTGTAGAGCCGAGCGATGACAGCAGTCCTGAGGGTGAGCCATCTGCAGCACCGCAACAGGCTGGAAGAGGCAGTGGTGTGGCTACAGAAAGAAGGCGGACCGCACCAAACCGGCCCGCAAATGTTCCACGGAGCACCCCCTTGCGTAAATCTACCTTGCCAAAGGGTAGGTGTTCCGCGGTATGGCGTTTTTTTAAGGAAAGTGCGGACGACAAAAGAATTGTAGTTTGCAACCTGTGCCACACCAGAATGAGCCGAGGCATGAACACTAGAAACCTCACCACCACCAGCATGATCCGACACATGGCATCCAAGAACCGTAATAAGTGGGAGGAACGCCTGGATCGCCCATCTGTGTCTGCAGGCCACACCACTGCCTCCTCTTCCCCTGTTTTCGGTGCCGGCCAATCGCCTGTCGAAGGCGCAGGCCCGCATACCTCCCGCCCTGCACCTGTACCATCTGAAGCACCATCAGCGACCACATCCACTTCCCTGTCCCAGCACAGCGTCCAAATGTCGTTACCCCAGGCATTTGAGCGCAAGAGAAAATACCCAGCCACCCACCCACAGGCCATAGCACTAACCTCACACCTTTCCAAATTACTGGCCATCGAAATGCTGCCATTTAGGGTTGTGGAGACTGAGTCCTTCCGCAGCCTGATGGCAGCAGCTGTCCCTCGGTACGCGGTCCCCAGCCGCCACTACTTTTCCCGGTGTGCCATCCCCGCATTACACCACCATGTGTCCCGTAACATCACCCGTGCCCTGACCAACGCAGTTACTGGGAAGGTCCACTTAACGACTGACACATGGACAAGTGCTTGTGGCCAGGGACGCTACATTTCCCTGACGGCACACTGGGTGAATGTCGTGGAGGCTGGGAGCGACTCGGACCCTGGGATGGCACGGGTGCTACCCACGCCGAGGATTGCGGGCCCTACCTCCATCAGGGTTTCCGCCAGCACCTACGTTATTGGCTCCTCCTCCTCCGTTTCCACCTCCGAATTCTCTACACGCAGCGCCACTCCCCCATCAGCCAGTAGCTGGAAGCAGTGTAGCACTGCAGTGGGGAAGCGTCAACAGGCCGTGCTGAAGCTGATCTGCCTTGGGGACAAACAGCACACGGCCTCAGAGCTGTTGCAGGGGATTAGTCACCAGACCGAGCAGTGGCTCTCGCCACTCAACCTGCAACCAGGCATGGTTGTGTGTGATAATGGGCGTAACTTGGTGGCGGCTTTGGAGCTCGGCAAGCTCACACACGTACCATGCCTAGCGCATGTATTTAATTTAGTGGTTCAGCGATTTCTAAAAACCTACCCCAATGTGCATGATCTCTTGACCAAGGTGCGCCGCGTGTGTGCACATTTCCGTAAGTCATCTACAGCTTCGGCCGGCCTGTTGAAGCTGCAGCAGCGCTTACAATTGCCAGCTCACCGGCTGCTGTGTGACGTGAGCACGCGCTGGAACTCCACCTTCCACATGTTGGCCCGGCTTTGTGAGCAGCAGAGGGCAGTAGTGGAGTACCAGCTGTTACACGGTCGTCGCCTCTCCGTTCAACTTCCTGTAATCAGAAGTGAGGAGTGGGAATGGATGTCAGACCTCTGCGAGGTTTTACGCAATTTTGAGGAATCGACACAGATGGTGAGCGGCGATAACGCTATTATCAGTGTAACCATCCCACTTCTGTGTCTACTGAAACGCTCGCTGCTCACAATTAAAACCGACGCTTTGCATGTGGAAGAGGTGGAAATGGGGGAGGAAGAGCTTACACAAGGTGATAGCCAGAGCACCCTCACTTCGTCTTCTCAGCGACAATTGGAGGAGGCGGAGGAGGAGGAGGAGGAAGACACGGTTGCCTCCGCTACAGAGGGTAGCCATGGAACTTTAGTTGAGGATATTGAGAGTCATCCTCCTGGTGAGGACAGCGAAATCTTGCCTGTTGGTACTCTGGCACACATGGCTGACTTTATGTTAGGCTGCCTTTCCCGTGACCCACGCGTTGTACGCATTTTAGACAACACGGATTACTGGGTGTTCACCCTTCTGGACCCCCGCTACAAAGAGAATTTCTCATCTCTCATTCCTCCGGTGGAGAGGACAAGCAAAATGGTGCAATACCAGAAGGTTCTTGTTGAAAAATTGCTCCAAAATTTTCCATCTGACAACGCTGGCGGCAGAGTACGTGCTACCTTGGCCAACCGAGAAGGGGAGAAAAGGGGAGCACACAGCAGTTCCGACAAAGGCAGGGCAACACTCTCCAAGGCGTGGGACACCTTCATGACACCCCGCCAGCACCCTCACCCTGATGCGCAGCCTAGTGTCACAAGGAGGGAAAAGTTTTGGAAGATGGTGAAGGAGTACGTAGCAGACCGTGTCACCGTCCTCAATGATCCCTCTGTGCCTTACAACTACTGGGTGTCCAAGCTGGACACGTGGTATGAACTGGCACTCTACGCCTTGGAGGTGCTGGCCTGCCCTGCCGCCAGCGTTCTGTCTGAGCGGGTATTTAGTGCTGCTGGTGGCATCATAACAGATAAGCGTATCCGCCTTTCCACCGACAATGCTGATAGGTTGACACTTATAAAAATGAACAAGGCCTGGATTTCCCCTGACTTCTCCACTCCACTGGAGGAAAGCCCCGGGGGAACATAAACTCACTTTATATATGTTATTTACAATGATGGGAATACTCTGTATTCCCATTCACCCCTTCCACCCAAAAAACGGGTATATGGTTGACTCTTAATCTTCTCATCCTCCTCCTCCTCTTCCATATGCCCTGTGCTATAATTTTTATATAGGGCCAGCTAACCAGCGGGCCCTGTGATATAATTTTTATATAGGGCCAGCTCACCAGCGAGCCCTGTTTCACAATTTTTATATAGGTCAGCTCACCAGCGGGCCTTCTCATATAATGTTTTATTGGGTCAGCTCTCTAGCGGGCCCTCTCATATAATGTTTTATAGCGTCAGCTCACTAGCGGGCCTTCGCATATAATGTTTAGGATGGTCAGCTCTGCAGCAGACCCTCACCCATAATGTTTTAGATGGTCAGCTCAGCGCACGTTTCCCTCTTTATCATGGCCTCAGTTCAATAAAATCAAGGAAATTTTTGGGAGAATTTGCCTCTGCGCACGTTTCCCTCTTAATCATGGCCTCACTTCAGAAAATCAAGGAAATTTTTGGGAGAATTTGCCTCTGCGCACGTTTCCCTCTTAATCATGGCCTCACTTCAGAAAATCAAGGAAATTTTTGGGATAATTTGCAGATAATATACAAGTAAATATACAGCAAATATTGTTTGGTAACAATTTTTCGCCTAAAGTCATTTTTATTTTCCTTTTTGTGTGTTTTATGGTCAGTCTGTAAAAATGGCGTACTACGGGCGAAAGATCGTTCCCAGCAGCGATGTTGGAGTCCAAGATGCATCCAGACATCCTCCCTATGCTGTCCCTGAACCATTTCTGTGGTGTTTCCATCCTTTTCTGCCCTTTTCCTATGGACCAGGCACCCTCCCCTCATCAGAGCAGGGGGTGCCTGGTGTAATGCTCGAGTCCTCCCATTGACTTCAATGGGGCTCGGGTGCTCGGTCGAGCACTCGAGCCTCCGGGGGCGCTCGGTCAGAGCACCCGAACACCCGAGCATTGGGGTGCTCGCTCATCACTAATGTTAGGTAAAAGGAGCGGGAGGGGTAAACTTTATAATATAATTGCATTGAACAGCAATAGTATAAAGAATAATGGTAGCTTCAGTTTTTATGAAACATTACTAAAGAGTTAAAGCGGAACTTTCACATAGTAAAAAGTCTCCCTTCAATAATGAAACATATGGCAACTAGCTTCATAATAAATGTATTACCTGTCAGAAGTGCCAGATTCTAAAGAAATCCTTAATAGACCGGAAGCCAGGAATCAGTGCAGACATCTTGTCTGAGCTGTCAGTCCTGGTCTCCTAAGAAACATTGCAGTATGCCACAAGGTAACCAGAAGGTACTGATGGAGTAGGCATGCAGACAGCACTAACCTGGCCGTCAGTCTCAGAAGATTAAAGGGATAGTAATGTTTCATAATAAAAGTAGCTCTAATTAAACATCATTGTATTTGGACTTTGGAGAGTTATTTCAATTCTGTCGGAGTTGTAGTTCAAGAATAATTCAATGACAAAGTCTCCCCCTCCCGCCCATTTTACTGATGTAACACTGTTCATCCAGAGCAGAAGGGAGGTGCCCAGGTAGACTGCAGATAGGGACAATCTTCAATTAAGATAAGGGAAAAACCTGAAAAACTTGTCAAGGGGGCAGGGTTTTCATTCTTTTCATAGAAAGAAGATTGTCCCCTGCTGTTATCTGTCTGGTCTTACAACCAGATTCCACATCTGAGAAGAGATGGCTTACACTA
This sequence comes from Rhinophrynus dorsalis, assembly GCA_037306005.1. Classification (NCBI taxonomy): domain Eukaryota; kingdom Metazoa; phylum Chordata; class Amphibia; order Anura; family Rhinophrynidae; genus Rhinophrynus; species Rhinophrynus dorsalis. The sequence continues at coordinate 380,012,544 of CM074719.1, forward strand.
GGTAAAAGGGGCGGGAGGGGAAACTTTGCTTGTGAATATCTCTCAAACCATAAAGGTTTGAGAAATAAGACTTATATTGTTCATGTTTTTTTTAATGCCTACAAAATGAAATAAAGATAAAACTAAGTATTACTATCCCTTTAAGGATTTCTTTAGAATCTGGTACTCCTGACAGGTAATACACATATTATGAACCTAGTCACCATATGTTTAATTATTGAAGGGCAACTTTATACTATGAGAAAGTTTTTAAGAAAGTTCAGGTTCAGTACCTATTTTGCTCAAAAAAGAATGCTACAATAAGATCAAACTGAAGGGAGGAACAGAAAAAATTTGAAATTTCTACTTTATGGAATGGATGGCAGGAAAATGGAATAGCATCTCCTTGGAGGAGCTAGGGGCTAAAAGACAAAGTCATCTTAAGTCACAGTAATACTATTAGAAACATATATACATTACCTATTATGCCTGCTGTAGTTGTGCTCGCTCCAAGTGATTTGATATGATGATTTAACAATGGCACAATCATACTGACACCAAACAGGTCCTAATATAGAACAAAATAAAAGGTTATAAACCCAAAACATGCATGTGATATTCTTAAAGGTTTCATGCAAAGTTCCAAGCAATTATCTCTTTTTAGAATATAACCAACTGTGTAATTAGGCTTAAAGCAGAACTAACACCGCTAAGAAACTTTGTAATAATTCCCTATGTGGCGACTAGCTGCTTAGTAGCGCTAGTCGCCAGAATTATTACCTCTTTATGGAGAAATATGCAGTCATCCTCAGCTGACAGGCAGGACGGAGCGCGGACATCTTGCCCTAGTAACATCCATGTGCCTGCGCTGCTCTATGCTACACACTAAAATCACCAATACAAAATCTATCTATCTATCTATCTATATATATATATATATATATATATATCTCTATCTATATATATATATATAAAAGAAGACTTCTGTGTGTCTGGCAAACACACCCAGGGGCGGCAATGAGGAGGAGTTACTTCTCCTATTGGGAGATTCACTGGGGGTGTGATTTGGCCTGCCCCCACTAATCCAGCCCACCCACCACTATAAAGTCTGAATAAAAACAAAATGGCTGCCACTCGCTCCTCCTCCTAGCACGCACGCGCGCGCGTGCGTGCGTGATGGTGGGGATTGACATGGAAGCGAGCACAGAAGGAAGCTTTGGCCTTCAGTTACAAGCAGCACCACTGAGGGAAGCGAGGGACCTTCTTACCTGCTCTCCAGGTCTCACACTTCTCACCCTCACTCCTGTATATCTCTGGCCTTATCCGCACCAAGCCCTTGGAGCCTTAATGGAAGCGCCTTTTCAAGATCCTGGAGTGGACTCACTGTTCCGTCGGCCCTCTCTGGATCCGTCGCAGCAGCTGCCGTTGGCTCCTGACTGTGGGCTATTCCAGTGGCTCACATACTCGGCCCATTGCACAGCCCGAGTAATGTTGGGAGTGTAGTCAGGTAAAATTGAATAAATAATCGGATTGTGCCTCCAGAGCATTGCACAGCCCGATGGTGAAGACCTGCAGCTATGAAAAATGTACCTCAATGGGATTGTTTTCTTTTGTAAGTCTTGCTGAGTGCCGCGCTGGCCTCTCTATCCCCTTCTGTGCGTGCTCCGCTCTGGCCTGTCCTTCTGCACAAATAAAAGGGGATACAGAGTCCAGCGCAGCGCTCAGCAAGACTGACAAAACAATTCCATAGAGGTACATTTTTCATTCATAGCTGCACATTTTCACCATCACACTGTGCAATGCGCTGGACGCACAATCCCATTATTTATTCTTTTACCTCACTACAACTCCCATCATCCACAGTAATGGCTCTCTGAAGCACTGTCTTTCCGGTGGCTCAGTGTGTACCCGCTACCCAACCCCCAAACATAGCTGTATCTACAAAGATGTTATCATAATCGAAGGCTAAGCACACCTACCCCTCAACACTATTATGTTTATAAGGAACTACTTGGGTGCATTTAAACCACACTTCTTTAACCCCTTCAGTGCCAGAAGGCTACCTTAATTACAAAATACCATTTCTTAACCCCTTCAGTGACAGAGGGATATCCCATGCATTGCCCAGTAGTGACCTGCTTATCCCTCTGCCACTCAATGGGTTCACGCCTGATGGGTCACTGTCCTCCATTTTGCCCTGCAACTCCCATCATCCTTAATAACACACACTTTACAACACCAGCAACATCATGCCCATTGTACTTAATCACTTCAACATCAATGTCTACATTTCCTTTTGGTGTAGCCTTTCTTCATGCTCACTATATGTGTCTGTTTCTATGCAACTATGTAGGTTGCTGTGTGTGTCCCTCTTCTGCCTGTATAAGTGTGTCTGTGGGTGTGACTCTTGACCCCTCTTCTCATTGCTGTCTCTTTGTTCTTACTGACTGTGTGTGTCTCTTTGTTTATCTCCAACTAGTGTGTGTGTGTGTGTGTGTGTGTATCACTACCCCCTTACCATGCCTCTATATGTGTGTGTCTGTTATGACCCTGTATATGTGTTTATACATTCCCTACATAACCTGACAGGCAACGCCGTCCAACATTGCTAGTATATTATAAATACATTTTAGCTTCCCATTAAGTATAAACTCTAATTTTCCATATTAAGAGCAGAAATCTTTACAGTTATTAGGTGCTCTGTTGGAGTCTTAATTTTAAAATATATCCAAGTACAGGACAGCATATAAATATCACTCTTGACTAGTTAAAATGTAGAGTCAAAAGAGCAAATGTAAAAATATCACTGGATCACACACGCACACATGGTCAAGCATTATTGTGTGAAACCTGACTCAATGTGGAGCACCAAGAACTCTCCTAGGGATTGAGAAAGCAGCTTTGCCATGACTGTCCTGAAGATTTCTAAAAAGGTGAACAGTTCAATATGAATAAATTACAACACACGTTCACATTACCAGAAGAGATCAAGCCGAAGGCTACCCACAGTTCGGTTTCTTAACCATTCTCCAACAACTCACTGGATATATTTCAAAAGATCTTTAACTTTAACACCCCATATATTTTGTTGGTTATTTAATAAGTATTTATACAATCAAATAATGAGGGGGTAGAGGATGGAGTTATAGGGATAGTAAAGGTTAAAATTAAATTTAATATTGTAGCCCTTAAGAAACTATTAACAATGGTACAAGTCTTATCATAAAGGTTTGAGAAATATACATCCTAAAGTGCTTCACACAAACAGCCAACATTTTTATTGAAATTATTTGTGCTCCTGGGTTCCATGGACTGACTAAGAGTGATGAAATCTATAATCTTTGGAGTACCCCCGAGGTGTAACAACACCCCTAGGGCTGAAATGAATGGGATAGCCTGATTAGAGGCCAAAAAGGAGGCAATGTGTGTGTTGCAAATGGTTTATTAAGTAATTTAACGGTATCATTTAGACAAGGTGGTCAGAGCCAGGTTGATTTCATGGACTGGTTCGTACATATATTTAGTGAAGCAGTTGGAACGCCATCTTCCCAACCTCTGAATAATAAGGGCTGGAACCTGTTTTTTTTGAAGCGGACGATGCTGCCCCAGTCCTGAATGGGTGGCCAGAGTAGTGATTCCCTTCTAAACAGACATGTGAGGAGTATACGTAGAAGTGTGGTGAACTCTGCAGATGTAAGAAGTCCTTCTTGCATAGGTAGGAGAGGACTGTTGACTGGTGCGTGCCTGGTGAGATTTGAAAGCTTGAATAGAGTAGTGAAAAGACACAAATTGTTGTGAGTAGGGTAGTATGGAATGGAGGAACCCTTGTGAGCTTGGTCCGTCTTAGAGTGAGTAAGAAAGAGTGAACAGGGTCTGAGTGAAAGGTGAGCTGTGATTTATGGATGAATGGCGATGTGAGTGTGCAGTGAATTCCCCCAACCTTAGGAAGCCAAAAAAAGCCAGACATATGGCTGATTGAATGATTAACGAAATATGGGCTCCGAAAGGTTGTAAATTAAGCAGTTCTTACAATTGTCTAAAATGGAACCCGTGATAGGCAATCTGGGATGTGATTGTGATATTGGAGTTTAAAATAACCCTTTGAGAAACAATTTGATTTGGAAATTGGTAAAGAGACAGGGATGGTGGGGAAAGCGGAATGACGTGTGGTGTTGTATGCCAGCTAAATACAATTTAATGGTGAATGGTGATAATTTGAGTGAAGTGAGGCTGTGAAAGCCAATATAGTAGAAGTTGAAAAAGGGAATGGAGGTTGAGTTAGTGAGATGAATGTCTGAAAAGTCGACCAAGCTTTATTGTAAGCTCTAGTAGAACTAGGAGCTAGTTCTTGCATAACAATAGATTGAGCTATCTCCGTGAAATAATTTAATGTAGAATTAGTTCGTTGTAGGGTGGAGGAGGACATGGATGCTGGTCCGAAGATGGCATGAGTCTGAAGAATGCCTGAAATTTGAAACGAGAACGTGCATCAGCTGCTGAATTAAGGCTGCCTGGAATGAATGAGGAGTAGATGAAAAATTTATAGTACAGTGAAATCCATGTAAATTTCCTCAGGAGCATCATTATCTGAGGGGAAGGAGATGTGCCCTTACTGATTATGGAGGAAGTAGAAGCATTGTCAGTGAATAAAGGTGATTGCTTGTTTAACCGGCTAATAAAACTTATGTTTAACATGTGAGAGAACTCCTAAGGCTAAACCAGAGACTAGATTTGGCCAAACTCTGAATGGTGAACAAAAATTTTGAATCCAACCTTTCGGCCTCTGGAAGAGGTACCTGGCAAGGACAATGGGGCGACTGCTTAAGGCCAACAACGGTGAGGATGGTGGACCTAACAGAAGCCTGCTGTCATGCTGAAGCTCAAGGCATGGGCAACCAACCTTCATCCTCTATAGAAGTAAGGTGACGAGACGAATTACAAAAAACACATGAACGTACATTGTGGGGAGGAGGGTTTTTTTTTTTTTTTTTTTTTTTTTTATTATTTTAAGTGAAAGGTGCCTAATGGGGAAGGTATGTGAGTAATTGCTGGAATGAAGTCTGGCAAAGCAGAATTGTTACCTGGACCAAGGCAGAAAGCCACCTGTAAGTAAAAATACGTAATGTTTCAGGGTTAGATTGGACTAGAAACCAACCTTTGAACAGACTGACAAGGGTGCTTACTTATGATAACGGAAAACTTTGTGTTTGGTATGAACTTTGAGGAGGATGGTTTTGATATTCGTACAATCTCTGGGAAATAATAAGAAGCCAGCATAAACCTGGTTAACTGCAATGTAGCATGACACAATTAGTTAAATAGAATGTATGAAGTAGTGAATTCAGAGCCTAAAACGTATAAAGCAGTCTGACAAATACGGTAGAAATAGAGCTACAAACGAATTAGTGAGGAACAAGGTAATTGCAACCTTGAAGCTGCATGAACTTAGCCAGAATGTATTATAAATGCTGTAATGGAGGGACAACTACTTAAAAGGTGCTATAAGATTTTGTAGCAATGTGAATCAATGCGTAGTGACTGTAATAAGCAAGTACACAGTAGCTCCCTGCTGCATCTTCCATGAATGAGCATAAATTCGTACCTGGTAATGAGAGGGAGGAAGATCGTTGTGTGTGAAATTATGAACCCCAAGTTCACAATGCATCAGCCGTTGCTGCCCTGTTCGATGCAGGAACTGGAAGTTTGAAGTCAAGTCGCGATCTGAAGACGTAGCTAGAGACGCTCACGGACAGTAAGCGCCCAGTGCAAGATGCTGCTGCTGCTTAAGGCATTGCAGCCCCTGCCACAAATCAAGGCAAAGCATTACATCTCTGTGCTATAACCATGGATAGAAGCACAGATCACAAGCTTCTGGGTCTAGTGGTATCTACCTTAGAAAGGACAGAGCACTTACGGCTGTAAAAAGGGTAAAATAAAAAAGTTTAATACTTTCAATGCCATGTGTGTTATGGAACTTTTTTCAGCATGTTGCCATCCACCTATTTAGGTATGATTACTATAGGTAACTTTGTACTTTATGGAATTTATAGAATTTTGTTTTGTTCTAGAACAAAAAAAATACATTTTTTTTCATGGTTCAACATGTGAAGTAAATTTTACACCTCTTGACAAGCTAGATTACAAATAGAAAATAAGCAAAAAAATGTACTAATATATAAAATAAATAAAAACATTTATGTTAGTTCTGAAAGTTTAAGTTAGTTTTAAGAGCCCTGAGTCCCCAGAGTACACCGATAACAAATATGCTTTGTTTTACCTACATACATGGCCTGTGGAGACCCCTAATTAACAGACATGCAAAAGGATATTTTCAACTTTAGGAACTAAAATGTATGATCCATTGCTTACATGATAAAACTACCCTAAAAACAGCTCAACCTATTTTATATACATATAGTAAGGAGGAGTTACTGCTCCCATTGGGTGATTCAATGGGGGTGTGATTTTTACAGACCTTGCAGTGGCCACAGGCCACTGCTAGGCCTCAGAAAATCATGCAGGGAGTTGGCCCGCCTACCACTATCCAGCCCGCCCACCACTGTCCAAGTCTGCAAAAAATAAAAATGGCTGCCACTCTCTGCTACACCACCCTAATATACACATGCCCCACAATACACACACAGCAGGGTTCCCACCCGCCCGGTATTTTACCGCACACGAAACAGCAGGCAGTGGTGTGTCAGTATGGAAGCGTTTTGCCCCCGTGCTCTGTTTCCTGCTACTGCAGGGGTATTTCGCTGCTGCTGTGGAACATGTCAGCTCTTTCAGCCTGGTTCTGGAATGAGCTCTTCTGGCTGCCACACAACGTCACTTGGGTGGACCTGTCAGATACGGAGTCTGGGGAGCAGTACCCACGGCCTGGCCACATCCTCACCGTCTTCCCCATAGCGCTTGGGATCTTCACCGTCAGGCTACTATTCCAAAGGTGCGGAGGTACTTGGGTAGATGGAGATTGCTGGATGCACTGTAGAAGGTAAGTGGACAACCACAGCAGCGAGGGAAGCATCAGAAGTGTGTGAGAGTCATAAAGGAGCGGATGCGGGTCTCCAGCAAATCTCGCAGCATGTTACTCATATTTTTCTGTGTGACACTCATAATGGAGGAGTGTGAGACACAGACAAATATGAGTAACATGCTGCGGGATACGATTCCCCTGAAGCACCTCCATCAGAACACCGTTCTGCAGCTGCTGGGAGGTGAATCATGCTGGAGTCCCTCTGTTCTGGGCTCGCCTTTGTTCAAAGAAGCTGCATACAGGGACCGGAAGTTGGCTCAGTCACTATAGCGCATGCCTGAGGATATGCTTTCCATGTTTGGGACACCGGATCAAGACCATGCTGTACAGACATGTAAGTTAAGTTTTCTTCTCAATCAGTCTTCCTAGATGCATTGGAGGAGTTTGATTAATGGATTTAAAAGGATATTTATTATAGGATAACATTTGACTTGTATCTATCTTTTATAGTTTCTTGAAGTTTTAGCCTTGGGTTATTTACCCTGCTCATATCCCTATAGCAAGATAACCTTTCCAGAGAGGATTTCCTAAATATGTTGGTTCCTTATCTAACAGCCCAAGAACGTCTCAGGAAGGAGGCAGGGCAAGGGGGCTGCCCACACAATCCAGAGATTTGGGCAAGGTTAATATACAGACAGGTTATGTCTTGCCATGCACAGGTCCTAACCCCTGCAATAATGTTCACGTTTGATAGATCCTGTCCTAGTGCCTCAGCCAGGCTAAAGTCATGTAGGATCGGGAGTTTTTTTTCCCTCCCAGATTGAATAGAACCTTTATAATGAGATGGCTCATTTGTTTAATACACCAGTTGTAGAATCTGTTCAGAACACAAGGTCACAGGTTCTAGTATCAGCAAGGTCGATTCAGCCTTATCAGTTTTCCAAAGTAGATAAAATGAGTACCATTACAATTGAGTAATCATAACTATAACCCAATATATATTTGAAATCAGAGACTATCTCAACGTATTCTTCCTCGTAAAATACTTTGATATCATTATTATATGCGAGAGTCCCTAGGCCTATCTCATACTCAATAGAGTTGGCCATTTTACATGGATCTTTAGGGGAAATACAGAGCTTATTCAGTCAGTACTAGTATATCCAGATACTGTCCCTTTCTGTTCCCTTTTTCTAAGAGGATATTATAATATATCATCCAATCATTATCAGGCATTATTCATTTTTCTTTCTAGAAGAACCAGTTTTTTTCCCATGGGAAACTGGAAGCTGTGAACAAGGAAATTAAGTTAGGTATTAGTAGCTTCCACTATCTTTGGCTAATATAAGAAGTTAGCTTTTGCTTTTAGCATGACTTAAGAAAGTCAAAATAAGATTGATTCTTCAGTTTTCTCACTCAATGGGGTTGAAATTATCAACGAAGAGGTTAACTTTTCCTACAATGCCTTGCTTTTATTCAGCATCAGACTTAAGGCTAGGTTCTCAGTCTTTCATCTCAGCCAGGCGAGTGTTGTGGCTGTGATCAGGGGGTGTGAAAACCCCTTTCAGATGAGAACTTGTTACGCCTCCCTTTCAGGAGGAAGATCAAGATGGCTCAGCTGGTTACAGGACCAGCTATACAGTCTGATCAAGCCACAAGATTGCTGGTTCAAGTTCTGGTAGGGCCAGCTCAGCTAATACCCCCCCCCCAAACCTCCTGCGGTACATAGAGTCTAGGACATTCTTGCACAGGAGAGGCTTTCACTATGTATTTTTACTGGAACATTTTTAAAGAGACCAGATCTGGCTGGACAGATCTGTTGGATTCAGACTAGTAACAGTTGTTTTTACATGACTTCATATATTTCAGACAAATAGGCTGACTGCCTATTCTAGTCAAACCTATCAGTTGTCCATTTTGATAACTAATCTAGCGAATAGGTCCATACTCTATCTCTAGTCCCAGTGCTGGTTCAGCAGGCATCTGTTCTTCTCTTTTTTTCAGATACAGTCCAGTACTGAGAAGTTTACCAGATAGGAATCTGGGTAACCACTGTAGTTAATCTACTTATTTCAGTCAGTTTTCCTAGATTACATCACCCTGTCATGGCCTGGGAGCTCCGCATAAGCAGATTTTTGGAAGTTATTCCATATTGCTCTTAGTTTCCAGAGTATTTGGGAGCTCGAAGAAATCTGGTTTTGAAGTTCCTAAATGCCTTCGTCAGACTTCGGTTAAGGGAATCAATAAACATTCCTTTAAACCTATCTGACTAGGTGCATTATATCAGCCATAGGCTTGAAAGATGCATGCATCTTTCCAGTTAGGTATTTGAAATTTATAATGGAAGATTATCACTTCCAGTTTCAGGTTTTACCATTTTTTTCCCTCTCATCAGCACCCAGAGTCTTCGCCTGATGTTGGCTAGTTGCTTCTACAATCCTTAATGCTCAGCCGAATGTCTGCTCCCTATCTGAATAACAAGGGGTCCAAGAAGCAGGCCTGGGGGGGGGGGGGGGATTCCCTCTTGATTCCAAATGGCAATCAGATTTCTCCTTGGATCAACAAGCCCTAAATAAATATTAATCCCAATACTAACGTACATAGCCCTCTATATTATGCTCTTTTAAATAAGTATCCAGGCCCTTTTTAAAGGCGTCTAATGTATTCGATAGCACCACCTCCTCAGGCAGTGAATTCCATACCTTTATTGTCCTTACAGTAAAGAAACCCTTCCGCTGTTGTAGATTAAATCTCCTTTCCTCAAGTCTAAGCAGGTGGTCCCTTGTCCTATGTACTGTTGCGCCTAATTAGAAGGAGGCTGACACAAATGTCAACTGTGTGTGTAAAATAGAGTATCAGGGGCATATATTTCCATATAGTACAAATTAATAATTGTATCCTGAAGAAAAAAAAAAAAAAATAGCACAGTCCTTAAAGTGTTAGTAATGCCCGAAAAAAAGTTTATTCTATAAGGTAGATTTTTACAAAAATAAAGTATTTGGAGAAAGTCCTCTCTCTCAATTCTCCACTAAAGTTTTCCCCCTCCCTCCCCTTCTCCTAACGTCAGCGCTTTGCTGACAGCAGGAGATCCTGATCCAGGGAACAGCCAGCGGCTCTTCAGCAGAGCCGAAATAGCGATACTGCGAAACAATTACTTGATTGGAATAGTCTACAAAGTGCACCTGGTGTGCAAGCACACTTTGTAGACTGTTCAAATGAAGTAATTCATTTACAACTAGTTGAAGAGTCTGTTACATGGGCCACAGTGCCACTGCCAGCCAGTCGCAGGGCAGTCATGCACAACAGAGGCTGCCCACGCCGCAGCTGATACAGTGCCAGCCGGTCGCGGTGCAGTCATGCTCAGAAGAGACTGCACGCGCCGCGGCCGATACAGAGTATCAGCCTTGTCACTGGCAGTCTCTACTGCACATGACTGCAGCACACGCAGCGGTCTCTACTATGCATGACTGTCATTACACACGTTTTACCGAATTATTATATAGGATATCACTACTGTGGCTCTGCTGAAGAGCCTCCTAGTGTCGGCCGACACGGATCTCCTTCTGCCAGCTTTACAGCTGACATCGGAAGAAAGGAACGTTAGCGGCGGATATCTCTAAAACCATAAAGGGGTTTGAGAGATAGGACTGTCTCCAAATACTTTATTTTTGTAAAATCTACCAAATAGAAAACTTTTTTCCGGGCATTACTAACCCTTTAAAAGGATAGTAATACCTGGAAACAAATGCATCTCCCATTGTTCCTCCTATAAAGAAGACCACTTAAAATTATAAGCCCTGCTGAAATAATAGTTAAGTCCTTTGCTACTAGCCAGACCTGAAAAGTTACTCGCCCGTGCAAGCCAAAACATACCCACCAGGGCTGAATTTCTACTCGCCATTCGCTAGTGGAAATTTTGAGCCCTGATTTCAGTATGTTCCATGTTGTAGTTCAAAAGGAAAAGGAAAAGGAAAATCCCCCTCCTGCCTTTTTACATCCTGTTAAGCAGCCTCCCCTTAGATGTGGAATACAGGTGTGTGACTAGACAATATTCATACACAGAGTATAAGGATAACCCTGCCCCCCTTGATGGAGGAGTGCAGGATTTTCCTTATGCTCAGTGAAGACTGTCCCTTGCTGCACCCCATCCGGTCGGCTGAAAGAGGCAGCGTGATGTGTGTAAAAAGAGGAACCCCTTTTGAACTACAACACAAACATCTTATATAATAATTCGCTAAATCGTGTGTAACTCCGCGACATGCGCAGTAGACACTGCTGCACGTGCTGCAGTCATGCACAGTAGAGACTGCCTGCGCCGCGGCTGATACAGAGCTGGGCACTCCGAAGGAGCGTCCAGCTCTGTATCAGCCGTGGCACGTGCAGTCTCTACTACGCGTGACTGCCCCACAACCGGGTGGCAGTGGCACTGTGCCCAGTGTAACGGGCTGTTCAACTAGTATTGAAATAAAGAGTTACTTGATCATCTAGGAGCATCAATCGGAGCTGCATTTGTTTCCAGATATTACTATCCCTTTAAAAAGGTTAATACAGGAGTCGCTGAGTTAGCAATATTCCAAAGTTTACTCTTAACCCTTTGAGTGCCAGAGGGGTACGCAACAGATTGCAACGCAATGCGTTGCATACCCCTCTGGCACTTAAAGGGAAGTTTGCAATTCTCTTAAAATGTGTCCCATTGTCTGCTTCCTGTATACAACGCTAAAGACCCAAGAGTTACTTTTATTTGTTAGAGTAGCTACATCATCTGTATAAAAACAAATATGAAAATGCATGCTGCAGCATTTATTTTCCATATGTGCGCAGTTTGAAAGGAATGGGGTAGCAAACCTACAATGGGCTGTTAAATGGAACTTTCACATCCAATACACTGTCTCATATGATTCATCCAGTAAAATGGTATGTGGATTGGCTTGTTTTTTTTTTTTTTTTTTTTCTACTTACATACCTTAGTAGATATTCGGTCTTATTCTCCTGCCACCTCTCCCAGGGAGCGTGTTCACGCTTCCCTTTATATTAATGTAAATCACGTCTATTGTAACAGCAAGCTCTGTTTGTCATTATACTGAGATTGTTATCCCTGTACCACAGAATGCGGAAGTACCCGTATGAAGGCTGTATTTTAGACCAAATATCTAAAGTTTGTAAATAGACAAAAAAAAAAAAAAAAAAAAAAACACAAGTCAATCCACATACCATTTTACTAGATGAATCATGAGACATAGTTATTAGATTTGAAAGTTCTGCTTCAAGGTAAACAGATCTGTTTTATTAGCCCCTTAAGGACCCTTGCCGGTCCTGGCATGTCATAGCTGGATTTGCGTTAAGGGCCTATGACGTTCCAGGACCATCGTGGAATTCCAGGCTGCACACCGTTCGGGGAGTCCGGAATCTGATTTAAAAAAAAAAAGAAGTTCGGTGGTCCTTAACCCCTTCGTGACACAGGACGTACATGTACGTCCTGTGTGGCTGTCACTTAGTGACAGAGGACGTACATGTACGTCCCGGAAATCCGGCTCCCCGCGTGGCTGCGCGCCGTTCGGGGACTCCGGATTCTTTGTGTAAAAAAAAAAAATGTTAGACGGGCGTTAAGTGACGGCCGCGTCTGCACGCGGCCGTCACTAAGGGGTTAAGTGACAGCCGCGTGAGTGCATGGCCGGTCCTTAAGGGATTAAAGGACTGCTCAGGACTCAAAGCAACAACGCAGTATGTGATTTTCAAAACAATCTGATGACCTCAAGCATAGTACATTCTCCACAAGACAAAGCAAAGAGGTGCTTTTACCAATGACCCACTAATGACAGTTAGATGTATTTGTCAAGTTAGGTTCAAGGGGCTTTTCATACTAACTGAATCACTGTAACCATATCACAAACATGCACTCTTAATAACATGTTGGGGGTTATACATTAAGGTGTGATCAAGAAGTAATAAAGAGGAGATGACTGCCCCAGTGATATAATTTCTCCAATTCCTGTTATTCTATGGAGCCTATGCACTAATAATTTCTCCAATTCATGTTATTCTATGGAGCATATGCACTAAGATTTCTTAAGTGGGACACACCTTAGTGTATGGACTCATAGAAGCTGGAGAAATCATCCCCACTTTATCATCTCATTATCACACTTTAGTGCGTAATCACGGTTTTCTTACTAACAAACACTGTTGAGCCAAACAGATGCACTAAGCCATGCGCTGGCAACACGAGGCCAACCTACTGTCACACTTCCCAAGTGTCCCCCTTTAGAAGGGGCAGCCCCTCTTTCCCACCCGGTTGTCCCTCTTTTTTAGGAGATCAGACAATGTGGTGTGTATATAAGTGTATAACTTTGCGCCACAGAAATAAAAAGCACAATTATGTTTGTGTAAACGTTCCTATGGGTTTATAAATTAATCTGTGTAAATAAAATACATTGGTCTTGTTCTAAATAATTTATACAGTTGCACAAAGCTGTCAACATGCCATCAACTAACCGAAAAATTATTGGCATTGCCCACCAACCAGCCGCACCCCAAGCAGCACTACATGAAACTAAAGTGTCCCTCTCTGGCCATTTGAAATGTTGAGCGTTGGAACTGTTGTTGAACTACAACTAGTATCATTGGTTGGTGAAGTATGATGGGACTTGTGATTTTTTTAGCTGTTGCTGATTACGTTACCCACCGCATCCTAAATCATTTGAATGCCAGATTGCTAAATAATGCATTGCAAAGCAATGCGAAATCCTTTGTCGTGCAAAGGGTTAAATTACAACATATACACACAGAGTCCTAGAACACACCCCCTCTTCCTAATACTCACCAAAAAGCCTACCATTAGCAGGCAGTATTGCAGGTGTCGACCCCTCGAGTTCATTTTCTCATTTTGCATTGTCGTTTGGCTTGATCCCCCCATTCCCAAAACAAAACTTAAACAGCTAACCGGCACCAGCAGTCGAGCAACAAGGAAATCACCACCACGCACGCACACAGATCTGCACACTCAGCAACAGATAATTGGTGGAATCACAGGCTTCTGGGTGGAGTAATGTGAGGTAAATTCTGTTTCCGGAAGGGCGTTTTGGAATTAGATTTTAGTGTAGCTATACATAGGGAATACGAGTGTATTTGGAAATGATGAGTGGCAAATAGCGTGACGCTGTAGTAATTTGTTGGTTAGCCTGTAATCTCTTATAGTTAATAAATGAAAACCTATTTTGTTTAGTAAAGTAGGGTAAATATAGTTTATGAAGCTGTGATATTTTTTCAGTAGAGTTGATACACAATGCTCAACTTATTTAATTATGATTGTAATGTAACGATATCATGGATTGTTTTCCTTGGGTTTTTGTTTGTTGTGCGTTAATGGGAGGAAACCTAAAATCTAAAAATACTAGTATTATCTGATTTGCTTAAATCATCAACTGATTGCAAAGTATAAATGATATGGGTCATTGTTGCAGTTAACCAAACTAGGACTACTCTAGCTGATTACTCATTCCTGTAATACCCTCCAACACTTTACCAAATAAAAATGGAGATATCTTTTCTAGTGATTCACTTCTCCAGTTCTTATGTTATAATGGAACTTATGCACTTGATTTCTCAAGTGGGAGAGATATTATTTAATGGCCTCCATAGAGTAACATACAGTTTGGAGAAGTGATATCACTGGATACGTTGTCTACTTGATCACCTCCTTATCAACCTTTGGTGAATAACCACCGTGTTTTTTTCTTAGTACGGTAGCCTCACAGACTGGGGGTAGCGAAACAGTGAGATGTATGAGGGAGAAGAATGCATAATGATAGAAAGCATCATATAGATAGAAAGGCAGGGGTGGACCCAGGGCCGGATTTACATCTCAGGAGCCTGTAGGCACAGAGATTTGAACCGCCCCTCTGTGGGGTGCGCCTGTAGGTGGGTGCCTACTCTGCCTTATGGCAAATCCAACCCTGGGTGGACCAGGGGATAGGGATATATGGAGTCAAAAAACATGAAGGAGGACAAGATGGACATGAGGGAAGACCAAGAGGAAGGGAACATGGAGGAGGGGTGGGACACACCTACTTGCTCCATACTGCCTCCAGATAATCAGTATCCTCTGACATCCATTCACTTAAGCGCTGAGTGTATTGATAATGCTTCCCCTGTTTATGATAAGTTTACCACAGATTAGTCTTTCACTTCTCCTAGTGCTGACATGCTTTGCACTAGGAGAAGATTCTGTCCCATCACTAAAATCATCTACTTCATGCGGGACGTAGCTGGTTTTAGTGATGGACAGAGTCTCCTCCTGGTGCAATGCATGGCAGCACCGAAAGAATTGTTACAGTACTCAAAGGGAGCAATTCTCAAAGATGCTGTAAGAGTTATTAATCGTTTCAATGCCAGGGGGTGGCCAGCATTTTTGAACAATGCTTTGAACTCCCCCACTGATGGCACTGAAAGGGTTATATTTTATTATTCTTTATTTGACACAGATGGAGGGGAGCTGTGGATGGTGATGGGATCTGGAGAGGGCAGAACCCTGTGCTGTGGGAGTGGGGAGAGCTGAAGACACATGAGTGAGTGCAAGTGGGAGAGCAGCAGGGAGAGCCCTGCACTGCTTGAGCGGGAGAACTGACAACATTGGGACTAGAGTCACTCTTATCTAAATCACCACCACAACATGGGGAGGCAGGGAGACAGAACATAATCCTGTAGTGAGTTGAACAGGAGACTCCAGTCTAAGTCATCACTCATGCTGTGTTTTTATTCAGACATAACTGGGACTGGACAATGGTTCTGCAAACAGCAGTAATAGCATAATAGAATTTGTGAATAATCACACGGTAACAGGAAAATAAACTCAGGCACAGACATATCCTGTAATATTTTATTTACAGGATTGAAAAATTATGTAATTTAAAGAAAATATTGTGTCTTTAAGTACTTCGATGTACCTGTACACTCATCATTACATACGGATGAAAGACTTAAAGGAATAGTAATGTCAGAAAAAAGTAGTAAGTATAAGGTAGATACAATTAAAAGAGAGTACTTGCACTTATTCATATCTATCAAACCATTATGGTTTGAGAGCTGTAGGAAAATAAAGTTCTCCGCTCCATCCCCTTTATGCTTGAGAAGCTGTAAAGCTGTCAGAAGCAGATTCTGGTTCCTGGATCAGACGGCGGCTCTTCAGCAGTGCCTACATAGCGATACCTAAAAATAAATACTTCATTGGAACGGTCTACAACGTGTGCCTGGTTTGCAAGCACAAGTTGTAGACCATTCCGATTAAGTATTTATCTTTAGATATCGTTATATTGACGCTGCTGAAGAGTCGCATCTGGTCAAGCGACCAGAATCTGCTTCTGACAGCTTTACAGCTCGTCAAGCAGAGAGGGGAGGGAGCTGAAAACTTTATTTTCCTATATCTCTCAAACCATAACGGTTTGAGAGATACAAATAAGTGCAAGTACTCTCTTTTAATTGTATCTACCAAATAGTTAATACTTTTTTTCTGACATTACTATCCCTTTAAGAACAAATTCCCACAGCCTCCCTTACCTTCTGACAGCCTCCCAGCTTAAAACAACGGATGGCAAGGAGTGCCCTGAGTAAAAATACAAAAAATGGCACATCTCCCTGCCTACAAAAGAGGTATGAAACTTGAGCATACATTTACACCACAGGCAAGGTACATGTACCAAGTTATACCATAAGATCAATGGTACCTTCACCTGCAAATCATCCAATGTAATATACCTCATCATGTGTGCAAAATGACCAACAGCTCTTTATGTGGGTGAAAATGGACAGCCATTACATAAAAGGTTTAATTCCCACAGATCCAGTGTTAACAAATAAAAGAAAGAGACACCAGTGGGAGAACATTTTTGCCAAAATGGACACAGTTTCAGGGACATTAACCCCTAGAGTGCCAAGTGGGTACAACGTACGAGTTTGGACAGCTGTATCTGTTGTGCCAAGTATGTACGTTGTACAGCTTAAATGCGGTCACTGCATAAGCCGGTATAACTGGCATGCAGTGACCGCATTTAAAAAAAAATAAATTGCCTGACACTCGTGGGGGGGACATGAGGATCACTCCTCATGCCCCCCAGGTATTGATTTCCCAGCCGATCACGCTAGGAGATCAATATTTACAAAGGAGAAGCTGAACTTCTCCTTTCCCCTCTCTCCTACCTGAACTTCCGGGTAGGAGTGGGCGGGACCGGGGGAAGCCTCCTAACGTCATCGGTGACATGTTCACAGATGACGTTAGCAAGCCTGATCGAATTTACTCTTACCGGAGCTAGGAGAGAAGTGAAGGAGAGCTTTTACTCTCCTTCAGTCGCCATATTGCTCTCCCAGCACAATCGGCTGGGAGATCAATATCTGTTAGCACATCAGGAGGGGTCCTGATGTGCCCCAGCGAGGTCTGATGAAAAAAAATAAAACAAATAAAAAATTAACCCTGCAGGGTTCCCCAGCGCATTGCTTTGCACTCACAGGGTCAATTATTGTAGCCCATATTTTTATTACAAAGACCTCATTGGGGGACATCAGGAAGGGTCCTGAAACCCCCAATGAGGTCTATAAAAAAAGGGGGAAAAAAAAATTAACCCTGTGTGTGCCACAGGCGAGGGGGTTCATTGCAGACCCCCCTTCTGTGGCACACATAGGAATATTTTTAGTATTTTATAATCAGAGTTTGTTGGGGGGATGTCAGGAGGGTTCCTGATGTCCCTCCACAAGGTCTGAAAATAATTACAAAAAAAAAATAAAGAAAAAATAAAAACATTAATTCTGCTTTGCAATGTGCTGGAGACCCCTGTGTGTGCCACAGGAGGGGCAGTCTGTAGTAAACCCCCTCCCCAGTGGCACTCAAAGGATCAATTCTTTTGGGACATATGTTTTTTACTAAGACCTCATTGGTGGACATCAGGAAGGGTCCTGAAGCCCCCCAATGAGGTCTATAAAAATAAATGAAAAAAAAAAATTGACCCTGTGTGTGCCACTGGGGAGGGGGTTTACTACAGACCTCCTGTGGCACACACAGGGCTATTTATCACTAACCTGTAATCAGAGTTTGTTGGGGGGACATCAGGAAAGGTCCTGATGTCCCCCCACAATCTCTGATAGTAAAAAGTAAAATATAATAATAAAACAAAAAAATAACTCTGTGAGTGCCGCAGGGGTCCGCAGAACATTGCTTTGCAATGCGCTGGAGACCCCTGTGGCATTCACAGGATCAGTTCTTTTGGGACATATTTTTTTTTACTAAGACCTCATTGGTGGACATCAAGCCCCCCAATGAGGTCTATAAAATAAATGAAAAAAATTTTTAAAAATTAACCCTGTGTGTGCCACAGGGGAGGGGATTTACTGCAGACCGCCCCTCCTGTGGCACACACAGGGCTACTAACCTGTAATCAGAGTTTGTTGGGGAGACATCAGGAAAGGTCCTGATGTCCTCCCACAATCTCTGATAGTAAAAAGTAAAATATAATTTAAAAAAATAACTCTGTGAGTGCCGCAGTGGTCCGCAGAACATTGCTTTGCAATGAGCTGGAGACCCCTGTGACACTCACAGGGTAAATTCTTTTGGGGCATTTTTTTTTTACAAAGACCTCATTGGTGGACATCAGGAAGGGTCCTGAAGCCCCCCAATGAGGTCTATAAAAAAATGAAAAAAAAAAAAAAAAATTAACCCTGTGTGTGCCACAGGAAAGGGGGTTCATTGCTGACCCCCTCCTGTGGTACACACAGGACATTTTTTTTTTACTATTGCCCCCCAACAAGCTATGAATAAAGAATAATAAATATTTTTTAAATGAACCCTCTGTGTGCCAAAGGGGGTCCAATGCATTGCTTTGCAATGCATCGGACACCCCTGTGGCATGCACACAAAATACCTCCAATCCCCCCTCCCATACCCTACCCACCAGCCTAGTTTCACAGCCCAGAGGCAGTCCCATTCCCACAGTTTGACCCCCCCAGCCTAGTTCCACTGCCTACTGGTAGACCCAAGTGCCAGTACGCACTGGATTCAGGCTGGGAATCAAACAGTGTATGTGGGGGACTTACAGTGCACAGTGGTAGTCACAGATCCCCCATATGTACTGTCTTACCTCCCCCACCACCACTGCTATACTTGCTCTCTGCCCACTGGTAGATATACCCACATACACTGTCTGACCCCTCGTCCCTCCCCCAACCTGGTTTCACTGACAGTCCCAGGTCCTCACGTACACTGACTGACCACTGATAGCCATAGAATCATACATACACTGTTTGCTTCCCCATCCTTGTTCCACTGGTAGCCACGCTCCTGGCACACAATATGGTATGTCAACCCACAGCAGTGGGGTACCATTTATCGTAGGCTGGCAGGAGGTCCTCCTAGGAAATCCCATAGTGTTGAACCATTTTTGTATGTTTGAAGTGACTGATTTGTAAAAAAAAAAAGTTTTTTTTTTCTGTAGCACCACATTCTAGAAATAGTTTTGCACACTAATTTAGGGGTAGAAAGGCAAGTGATCCCTCATTTGATGTGGCAGGTTATCTTCTTTCCAAAATGGTATGGTTTCTCTACCTATTTTCTTCACTTCTATTGCTGCTATAACCATTTTCATACACGTAAGAATGTTTGAGAAAATGCTAGAGAAATCAGAGGTTGTAGCAGGAGTAGTTTTGTACTTCTAGCACCCCCTACAGTATGTTAACTCATACCAATGGGGTGCCATTCTTCTCCTAAAAGCACTAGCTAACAAATACAGTTGGAAATCCCATAGTTTTCACAGATTTCCCTACATCTGAAGGGACACAAATGTAAATAAATTCAATTTTTTTCCTATATCGGCTCCTTCTGGAAACATTTATGCACACCAGGATTGGGGTAAGAAGGCAAGTGACCCCTCATTAGATGCGGCAGATTATCTTCATTCCAAAATGGTATGGTTTATCTACCTTTTCTTCACTTCTGAAGGTGTTATAGCCATTTTCATATAGGTAAGTGAGGTTTGAGAAAATGTTAGAAAAATCAGAGGTTGTAGTAGGTGTAGTTTTGTACTTCGAGCACCCCCTAAGGTAGGTCAGTTTATACCAATGGGGTGTCATTTTTCTCCTAAGAGCACTAGCTAATGAATACAGTTGGAAATTCCATGGTTTTCACAGATTTCAATACATGTGAAGGGGCAGAAATGTAAGAAAATGCCTTTTTTTTCATTATCGCCACCTTCTGGAGGTATTTGTGCACACCAGGCTTGGGGTAAGAAGGCATGTCACACCTCATTAGATGCAGCTGGTTGTCTTCTTTCCAGAAATATATAGTTTTATATAGTTATGCCAATGTTTTAGGGTAGATTTACCAGAAAACTCTAGAACGTGCATATTAGCTCATAAAGTTGAAAATGTCATTTTGTGCTGCTGGTGATTAGGGCTGTACACTAGCCATGGATGTAGGTAAAACTATACAGTTTTGGTATTTTTTTACTCAGGGGACTCAGGGCTTTTTCAAATAATTGAAACTTTTTCAATCAAGGTAAATGTTTTTGATACATAGTATGTGATTTTAGCAAAATTAGTAAATTTTTACTTTTTTTTGTGACATCATAGCATTTGCACAATGCAAAATTCTCTTCATGTAAGGTACCATGAGAAAGCTTAATTCGTTCTGAAAAAAACAATATATAGGTTTCCATATGTAACTAGAAATTCCCAGAGTAAATCAAGCCTAAACAGAAGGATAGCAAAAATGCTGAAATGTGTCTGGCCTGCAGAGACAGGAAATGGCCCGAGCCTCCGGCACTGAAAGGGTTAAATTAATGGTACAGATGGGACTGTTCTGCACTCAGAGGGACAGAAAAGTATGGGTGGTTAAGTTAATACTGAAGTTTAATGCTATTCAGAATGGTTTGAATAAAGACAGAGAATTCTTGTCACGTTATCACATTGTGGATTGACCTTTCCAACAGTCCTGCTGGGATTGTAAATACCTGTAAAGCCTCAGAGGAAGACTGCAATTTACCATTGACTGATCAAAGTATCTGGATCTGGACTTGAGTTATCTGATTCCCATTCTAAACAATACAATGTGTACTTGTATATAAGAGATGTTTTCATATTTATCTGTATAACATGCTTGAGGAAGAGACCTAAGATCTTGAAAGCTTGCATTTAAATCTGCTTAGTTAGCCAATAAAGGTATCAACAACTATATTTGCCTCATGTATTTCTACGGCTAACATGGTACCAACTCTCATCTGTCATGTACACTCGTGTTTCTGTATGTCAGTCTTTTGATAGAACTATATACACAGGAAGTGTATGTTTTAGGGCAGCAGCAACTACAAGAGTCCTTTTTTTAATTTATCTTTTTCATTTATCTCCAATATCCTGCCTTCCCCAGCATTCTTTTTGGGGTGTCACATGACCAGCCCACGTGGGAGATATGCCTGTATTACTGACTGACACCTATGTAGATTTGCTGGGTTTTTTTTGGAGATTGCGAAGAGTATTGTAACATTCATTATGACTTATGTGAATGATCTGTGTAATGTTACAGATCAGCTATACTGCATTAGGGCACATCACAACCTATCACGTGAGGCAAATATCACCTGTGTAAACAGCACTATTGGTGCAGTTCTTCACAAGGGAGCATTTAGTGCAGCATTAACACTGTTAGTCACCTGTGTGAACATATGCAAAGAGCTAGTCAGAGACGCTCAACTAGGAACAAGCCTGCCCTCGAATTGATGAGGCTCTATAGGATAAGTATCCTACCCAGGGTGCAATCTCTTTTAGCTCACTAGTGCCTTTCACAGAGGAAATATCCTAAAGCACATCATACTGATCCTACCAAAAGGCAGTCCAGCCACGAAGTGCCAGGCAATTCCTCTATGATTAAGAGAAGCAGCCAACCCCAGACGTACGGACTGCCATTATGGGCGGGATTAGTCTAATGTGTATGTGGAAATTTCTCCTCTGTAATGGCACTAGAGAGCTAAAATGTGCCATTGTGCTTTTGTTTGTGCTCAGAGCCTCTCACATCTTTTGACTTGTACCTGTGTGAACATAGGCATAGGGTACAAATAAAAATGTCTGTTGATTTAAATGAGGCTTTTATCCCCTTGAAAGATAGAGGTCTCTGACGCATTGAAATGCTTTGGAGACCTTTATACATAAGGCCCCGTTCTGGAGTAATTCTGGGATAATTCAAATTAAGCAAATGCCCATTGCTCTAGCAATCAGGTAGTTAAACCAATCAGCGTAGATTGGTTTGTCCCTCATTATACAGTTGGTTTGCCTCAGAATTTCTCAGTTGCTTTTTTTTACCCATTGCCCTTTGTTACCAAAATCATGAGAGTGTGGTAGATAAGTGAAACAGAGTACCAGCAGAAGTGGTAGAGGTAAATACACTGAGGGAATTTAAGCATGCATGACATAGGCATAATACTATCCTGAACATAAGACAAGCCGAAGGACCAAATAAGGTTTAAACGTAGGATAAATTTGTTAGTAGCACTCCAATTGATTTTAAATGAAAAACGTGTGCTAAAAATTGAATATGACACAGAGATTGTAGGGAAACCGTAATATGTATCATAATTATAGATATAAATCAGATAGAATAGCTTTTTCACAATATCATTATGCACAATTATAGACTCAGATATAACAGATCTTTTATTTTCTCTTTTTTTTTATTGAGATAGTGCACATGTACAAAACAAACAGCGACAAACGCAGAAAGATGTAAATAGGAAACAATACACATCAAAATATCATTAATTTAGCAGCCAATAAACATGTTTACATCAGGTTATAAGCCAGACTCCTAAGCTCAGAAACAGCTGACATTTAGAAAATCGAGTCCTAGTATGCTGTGAATTAAGCTAGCATAAAAAACATGTTGAGACTAAATTAAAAGCTAAACTCCTGAGCAGAAAACAGCGAACAGTTATTAATTAAAGTACAATCATGGTCATAGAGTCTCGGAAGAGAAACATAAAGGGATGTCAAGAGGAAAATCGAACCTTCTGCAGGAGGATCTACATTAACAGGAATATTATCAATACACATGCACAAATAATGTATGAAAGCAAATATACTTGACAATGCCTTTTGGCTAATACACGTACATAGGCAGTATCCTATATAGTCTACCGAATATAGCTTAAAACAGCTTTAACATTCCATCATACTCTCTAAGAGTATGCACACAATGACTACATACACAGACCATATAGTTAGCGGCTATTAGTATGTGAAAAAGGTAGAAATATCTGTCCCCAACAAGATAATAGCAGGAAAAGAAAATAGCTTGGTACAAGGCACAGTGAGAGGTATGAAACAGATAAGGAAGCAAGAGAAAAGCAAGAAAAGGACAGCGTTGGAAAACAGAAGGTGGAGAGACTATGCGTGGACAGAGTGGTTGAGTAATATACCCCACACCCTGCCTGAATAGCATGCAGGAACCTCAAAGTGGTCGTGGGGAGAAATAAAGATTCAGAGACACAGATTAGAATAGACAGAGGGCTGTGACAGGGAATAGAAATAAGACCTACACCTAGAATTCCAACCATAACATGACAGTTAATCCGTAGAATAATAACCAATGAGGATAAGTAGCATAACTTTATAAGCATTCCTCCAAACAGGCAGGACATTGAGACAGTATAACTTCCTGACCCATTAAGTAATCATCACAATGCTTCAAAACTTTTCTGTATAAGACAAAGAATTATCAAGCACGGCCAACCCCCCCGGGCCCTAGGGGGACCGCCCAGTCAGTCCTAGGACAGATAGTCTATCATGAAAGGAGCTGAACCACCTCAAGGGAGTAACAAGATCCAGAGTCCTCTATTTAGGCAGACTGTCTGCCACAAGGGGAAAAATTCCATCATCAAAACAAGGTCACTTGTAGCAATATCCACCCCACGGGCCGGAACAAAAATTACAAAGGTATATTCCACTTGGCTTCCCCTCAGGAACAGAATAGGGATTCCAGGGTCCCATGTAGAGGCTGCCCAGCCAGACAGCTCACACTCCCCAATGAAAATTAAAGCCAATATGTTCCCCATTATCACCTCAGAATCGGTGTACATCAGTCCCAGGTCGATCTGAATGAATTGCTCAGTAGTGATGTCACATAGGTCGTAGGCACATAAAACATTGCCAGTACTCATAGTGTTAACCCATTCTGGATCCACAGCAGTAGGGCATTGAACAGCTATCTGTGTATGCAATGGCTTTAGGAAGTCTCCCGGCAGTGCTGGCAAGGTCTTCACCGAACGATCTTCTATCAAAATATTCGATTCCTGAAGCCCAATATTGTTACACAATTGTGAAAATTCCTCTCGGAGAGCAGATAGGACCTCATCCCGAAAAACATGAAGATCCGCCTTGGTCTAAAAAAGCAAGATATTACCCATTGTGAGATCCGAAGAAACAAGAGGAAATTGTGAAGTGCGTTGAGGTAAGCTTGGGGTCACAGTAATGGTACCTGCAGCAGTAGTAATTGAAGGTGCGCAGACAGCTTCCACTGCCTGAGACCCGCCAACATCCGCCATTGTAGTCTGCCCAGGCCACTAGGCCAAGTATCACGGCGGAAAGTAATCCCCTAAGCATGGGAACTGATGATCCAAAGCTACCACAGTTCAGGGGATTCTGCTGAACTTTTGAGGAAAAAACAGTAGAGATCTATATATTAAAAATATAAATATAAGGTCACAGCATCGGAGCTCCACAAAAACGTGTCTGTCTTGCTAGGCAGTTCGCTCTGCCCCCCCCCCCCCCATTACAGATCTTATTATAATAAATTAGTCCCAAGTTTATATGGATATAGGAAATACTATAGATGTTAATGTCAAATGTCACCATATAAGGAGTAATAATAATAATAATAACCCTTTATTTATATAGCGCACACAGATTCCACAGCGCTTTACACTCATATTGGTTCCTGTCCCCATTGGGGCTCACAATCTAAATTCACCTATCAGTATGTTTTTGGAGTGTGGGAGGGAACCGGAGTACCCGGAGGAAACCCACGCAAACACAGTGAGAACATACAAACTCATTGCAGATGTTGTCCTTGATGGTATTTGAACCCAGGACCCCAGCGCTGCAAGGCAACAGTGCTAACCACTGAGCCACTGTGGTTTTTTTAGATTACCCAGATCAACGTGCAAGCTCTCCATCTTGTTTTTTCTGCCTGCTTTAAGGAACTTGCAGTCTGTTTCCCTTACTTTAGTTTCTGTAATTACCTTTGATCAACCAGGGATTTCCTGGAAATCTGATCTGTTGTTGTGCCCTAAGGACTAATATTGAGAATCATTGTGTTGTTGCCTTGTGCTGCAGTTTTTACTCTGTTGTTTCTTTCTACAGTCAAACAGCAATTTTAGTGATTTTATTTTCTGAAATCCACACATATCATATATTTTTCATTGGTTACTAATTCCCCTTGCCATGGAAGAAAAATATATTCTGAATATATAACTTTTTTAATTGAAATTGTGATACATTGAATGATAACTTATTGTGTGGAAGTTTTCCAACTGTACAAATGGATATTCGTTTTGTATAATATGAAGTGAGCCCTTTGGAAGACAGGACCTGGCAGGTCCTGGGAGAAACAAGCAAAGAAGCTGGTGGCAAATTCAAACATACCGCTTCTGAAGTTTGAGAGAGAAGGAAAGAGAGGGAAGGAAGGAGATGAGGTGGATAGTGGTAACCTAGAGTTTACAACTGAAATGGAGCTACACTAGTATTTTAGCTATCACTGTAGATATCACTGGTGTAGCTCAATTTTAATTGCAAGTTCTGTGATATCACTGGTGTAGCTTCATTTCAACTGTACACTCTATGGTTTCATTACTGTATTTCAAATCAAGTTGTAAGATTTGTGGTATCTCTAGTGTACCACCATTACAAGCTTTGTTAGTGCAACTTTAACACTATGTTAGTCGCCTGTGTGGATATAGGTATGGGGAAAATTTAAAAGCTCTGTGGAATCACTTGCCTTATTTCACAAGATTAATTGCAAATAGGCAGTTGTGACGGTGAGCTGGAAGGATAGTAGAAGTGGGTTACTTGATTGTACTTGCCACCCCAGACCAAAAATTGGCAGTCTTCCACTATTCACAGCCCTGTTTTTCACAGCACTGTGGAATATGTTGGCAATCAGTAAAGTATAATAATATGAACTAGTAACTTTTCCCTATGGTGTTGGCGATACACACTTCATAATGTCACTGATTAGAAGTCTTCAAAACTGTTGTCCATCTATTTTTACAACCCAGGCAGGACTGGGGCTTGTCAGTGAAGAGCAAAGATTTCCATGCCTCCCTCTAGTGACTTCTGGCTTTTCACCATTCTCGTTGAGGAGTATTTGATGGAGTTGTCAACCTTGGAGTGTTCATCTTGCCTGCTGAATTACTGAGCTGTAACAGTTGCAATCTGGAATTCTCCTTGAAGTGTGTTAACCGTTGAACAATGTTGTTCTTCAGAGCTGATGATCAGATGCTGTGATCCATTTGAAACTCAACAGTACCACTGTTGCTGCACAGTTGGACATCATGACCAGCAACTGTAGCAATAGCTAACATGGACAATCTGATATTCCACAGTTTGTTGTTCTTGTCCCTCTTCTGATAGTCAGTAGGCATTATTCTTTACGTCATTGTACCCTTGACATGTCATGAATAGTGTTGAGCGAGCATGCTCGGCCGATGCTCGGATCGGCTCGAGCATCGCTCTGCTCGGCACATGGCGGTACTCGTACGAGTACCGCATGTGCTCGCCCGCCATGTTCGGGTCTCCTCCCCGCACGTTTTGCGCCTGCTGCGCAGCCAATAAACGTGCAGGGAGGCTCTGACATCGGTGTAATGCCAGCAGCCATGTTGGCTGCTGGCATTACACTGATTGGCTGGCCAGAACCCGTGGTCAGGTGCTGTATAGCACCTGACCATCGAGTTCGGCTCAGTCTGAGCCAGGGAGAGCTGAGGATAGGAAGGGAAAGGCAGTGTAGGGAGGAAAAAAACAAAAATTGTGAAAAAAAAAGAACCAAAAGTCCTTTTTAGGACTACTGTGTGTGGGGGCAGCAGGTTATTTGGTGTGGGGGGAAAAAAACAAAAAAAAAAAAAAAAAAATATATATATTCTGTTTAGTGTGCAAAGTTGCAGATTAGAGCACATTCTGTTTAGTGTGCACAGTTGCAGATTAGAGCACATTCTGTTTAGTGTGCAAAGTTGCAGATTAGAGCACATTCTGTTTAGTGTGCAAAGTTGCAGATTAGAGCACATTCTGTTTAGTGTGCAAAGTTGCAGATTAGAGCACATTCTGTTAAGTCTTCAAACTAAAATATCAAAGTCACGTATTCCATTCAGTGTGCGTCGCCGCAGTTTAGCAGCACATTCTGAGTACTGTGCAGAGTTGCAGAATAGGAAGAAATACTGTTAAGTCTTCAAACTAAAATATCAAAGTCACATATTCCATTCAGTGTGCTTCGCCGCAGTTTAGCAGCACATTCTGTGTACTGTGCAGAGTTGCAGAATAGGAAGAAATACTGTTAAGTCTTCAAACTCAAATATCAAAGTCACATATTCCATTCAGTGTGCTTCGCCGCAGTTTAGCAGCACATTCTGTGTACTGTGCAGAGTTGCAGAATAGGAAGAAATACTGTTAAGTCTTCAAACTAAAATATCAAAGTCACATATTCCATTCAGTGTGCTTCGCCGCAGTGTAGCAGCACATTCTGTGTACTGTGCAGAGTTGCAGAATAGGAAGAAATACTGTTAAGTCTTCAAACTAAAATATCAAAGTCACATATTCCATTCAGTGTGCTTCGCCGCAGTGTAGCAGCACATTCTGTGTACTGTGCAGAGTTGCAGAATAGGAAGAAATACTGTTAAGTCTTCAAACTAAAATATCAAAGTCACATATTCCATTCAGTGTGCTTCGCCGCAGTTTAGCAGCACATTCTGTGTACTGTGCAGAGTTGCAGAATAGGAAGAAATACTGTTAAGTCTTCAAACTAAAATATCAAAGTCACATATTCCATTCAGTGTGCTTCGCCGCAGTGTAGCAGCACATTCTGTGTACTGTGCAGAGTTGCAGAATAGGAAGAAATACTGTTAAGTCTTCAAACTAAAATATCAAAGTCACATATTCCATTCAGTGTCTTTCACCGCCGTTTAACAGCCTATTCTGTGTACTCTGCAGAGTTGCAGAATTATAAGAAATACTGTTAAGTTTTCAAACTCAAATATTAAAGTCACATATTCCATTCAGTGTCTTTCACCGCCGTTTAACAGCCTATTCTGTGTACTCTGTACAGTTCCAGAATTATAAGAAATACTGTTAAGTTTTCAAACTCAAATATTAAAGTCACATATTCCATTCAGTGTCTTTCACCGCCGTTTAACAGCCTATTCTGTGTACTCTGTACAGTTCCAGAATTATAAGAAATACTGTTAAGTTTTCAAACTCAAATATTAAAGTCACATATTCCATTCAGTGTCTTTCACCGCCGTTTAACAGCCTATTCTGTGTACTCTGTACAGTTCCAGAATTATAAGAAATACTGTTAAGTTTTCAAACTCAAATATTAAAGTCACATATTCCATTCAGTGTCTTTCACCGCCGTTTAACAGCCTATTCTGTGTACTCTGTACAGTTCCAGAATTATAAGAAATACTGTTAAGTTTTCAAACTCAAATATTAAAGTCACATATTCCATTCAGTGTGTTTCAACGCCGTTTAACAGCCTATTCTG
Source organism: Rhinophrynus dorsalis (assembly GCA_037306005.1). Taxonomy (NCBI): domain Eukaryota; kingdom Metazoa; phylum Chordata; class Amphibia; order Anura; family Rhinophrynidae; genus Rhinophrynus; species Rhinophrynus dorsalis. The sequence goes on from CM074719.1 coordinate 380,041,268, forward strand.
TGTACTCTGCAGAGTTGCAGAATAGTAAGAAATACTGTTAATTTTTCAAACTCAAATATTAAAGTCACATATTCCATTCAGTGTCTTTCACCGCCGTTTAACAGCCTATTCTGTGTACTCTGTACAGTTCCAGAATTATAAGAAATACTGTTAAGTTTTCAAACTCAAATATTAAAGTCACATATTCCATTCAGTGTCTTTCACCGCCGTTTAACAGCCTATTCTGTGTACTCTGTACAGTTCCAGAATTATAAGAAATACTGTTAAGTTTTCAAACTCAAATATTAAAGTCACATATTCCATTCAGTGTGTTTCAACGCCGTTTAACAGCCTATTCTGTGTACTCTGTACAGTTCCAGAATTATAAGAAATACTGTTAAGTTTTCAAACTCAAATATTAAAGTCACATATTCCATTCAGTGTCTTTCACCGCCGTTTAACAGCCTATTCTGTGTACTCTGTACAGTTCCAGAATTATAAGAAATACTGTTAAGTTTTCAAACTCAAATATTAAAGTCACATATTCCATTCAGTGTCTTTCACCGCCGTTTAACAGCCTATTCTGTGTACTCTGTACAGTTCCAGAATTATAAGAAATACTGTTAAGTTTTCAAACTCAAATATTAAAGTCACATATTCCATTCAGTGTGTTTCAACGCCGTTTAACAGCCTATTCTGTGTACTCTGCAGAGTTGCAGAATAGTAAGAAATACTGTTAATTTTTCAAACTCAAATATTAAAGTCACATATTCCATTCAGTGTCTTTCACCGCCGTTTAACAGCCTATTCTGTGTACTCTGTACAGTTCCAGAATTATAAGAAATACTGTTAAGTTTTCAAACTCAAATATTAAAGTCACATATTCCATTCAGTGTGTTTCAACGCCGTTTAACAGCCTATTCTGTGTACTCTGTACAGTTCCAGAATTATAAGAAATACTGTTAAGTTTTCAAACTCAAATATTAAAGTCACATATTCCATTCAGTGTGTTTCAACGCCGTTTAACAGCCTATTCTGTGTACTCTGCAGAGTTGCAGAATAGTAAGAAATACTGTTAAGTTTTCAAACTCAAATATTAAAGTCACATATTCCATTCAGTGTGTGTCACCGCAGTTTAGCAGCCTATTCTGTGTACTCTGCAGAGTTGCAGAATAGTAAGAAATACTGTTAATTTTTCAAACTCAAATATTAAAGTCACTTATTCCATTCAGTGTGTGTCACCGCAGTTTAGCAGCCTATTCTGTGTACTCTGCAGAGTTGCAGAATAGTAAGAAATACTGTTAAGTTTTCAAACTCATATATATTAAAGTCATATATATCGTGTAAGATGAAGAAGGCGGGTAAAAAGGGACGGGGAAGTGGACGTGATCCTGAAAGTTCAGGGCGCGGGTCAGGACGCGGAGAAACTGTGCCTGGTGCCAGAGCACAAGAAAGAAAGACATCCACCATACCTAGCTTCATGTCTGATTTCACAGGGCGTCGCAGGACATCACTCTCGAGGTCCGACCAGTGCGAACAGGTGGTCGGTTGGATGACAGCTGATACTGCTTCCAGTCGGTTAAGCACCACCCTGTCTTCCACCAAGTCCACTCTCAGTAGCCAAGAGTCTGGTCAACATAATCCTCACTCTGATCATCCTTCCTCCCACCATACACGGTCTGGTCAAAGAAGTGATCCCACACTGGGATATAGTGATGAGCTCGTCTCATCACCAATCCTTCATTTGACCCTCTCTCCAAGCACGCTTGCAGAGGAACATGACATCTTGTGCCCTGATTCACAACCTCTAGAGGCTACCCAATCACAAGAAGATGACAGATGTGAACGGCATTTAAGGTCAAAGGAAGTAGTGGATGATGATGATGATGATGATGAGACACAGTTGCCATTAAATCAACCACTATTTCCGTCTCAAGACCTTGTTGAGGAGAATGTTATACAGTTGTCAATGACTGAGTATGTGGTGGGATCAAGACTTGAGGAGGATGATCAGAGTGAGGAAGTGGAGGAGGACTTGGTGGACGATGAGGTGACTGACCCCACCTGGGAAGGTGTAGAGCCGAGCGATGACAGCAGTCCTGAGGGTGAGCCATCTGCAGCACCGCAACAGGCTGGAAGAGGCAGTGGTGTGGCTACAGAAAGAAGGCGGACCGCACCAAACCGGCCCGCAAATGTTCCACGGAGCACCCCCTTGCGTAAATCTACCTTGCCAAAGGGTAGGTGTTCCGCGGTATGGCGTTTTTTTAAGGAAAGTGCGGACGACAAAAGAATTGTAGTTTGCAACCTGTGCCACACCAGAATGAGCCGAGGCATGAACACTAGAAACCTCACCACCACCAGCATGATCCGACACATGGCATCCAAGCACCGTAGTAAGTGGGAGGAACGCCTGGATCGCCCACCTGTGTCTGCAGGCCACACCACTGCCTCCTCTTCCCCTGTTTTCGGTGCCGGCCAATCGCCTGTCGAAGGCGCAGGCCCGCATACCTCCCGCCCTGCACCTGTACCATCTGAAGCACCATCAGCGACCACATCCACTTCCCTGTCCCAGCACAGCGTCCAAATGTCGTTACCCCAGGCATTTGAGCGCAAGAGAAAGTACCCAGCCACCCACCCACAGGCCATAGCACTAACCTCACACCTTTCAAAATTACTGGCCATCGAAATGCTGCCATTTAGGCTTGTGGACACTGAGTCCTTCCGCAGCCTGATGGCAGCAGCTGTCCCTCGGTACGCGGTCCCCAGCCGCCACTACTTTTCCCGGTGTGCCATCCCCGCATTACACCACCATGTGTCCCGTAACATCACCCGTGCCCTGACCAACGCAGTTACTGGGAAGGTCCACTTAACGACTGACACATGGACAAGTGCTTGTGGCCAGGGACGCTACATTTCCCTTACGGCACACTGGGTGAATGTCGTGGAGGCTGGGAGCGACTCGGACCCTGGGATGGCACGGGTGCTACCCACGCCGAGGATTGCGGGCCCTACCTCCATCAGGGTTTCCACCAGCACCTACGTTATTGGCTCCTCCTCCTCCGTTTCCACCTCCGAATTCTCTACACACACCGCCACTCCCCCATCAGCCAGTAGCTGGAAGCAGTGTAGCACTGCAGTGGGGAAGCGTCAACAGGCCGTGCTGAAGCTGATCTGCCTTGGGGACAAACAGCACACGGCCTCAGAGCTGTTGCAGGGGATTAGTCACCAGACCGAGCAGTGGCTCTCGCCACTCAACCTGCAAGCAGGCATGGTTGTGTGTGATAATGGGCGTAACTTGGTGGCGGCTTTGGAGCTCGGCAAGCTCACACACGTACCATGCCTAGCGCATGTATTTAATTTAGTGGTGCAGCGATTTCTAAAAACCTACCCCAATGTGCATGATCTCTTGACCAAGGTGCGCCGCGTGTGTGCACATTTCCGTAAGTCATCAACAGCTTCGGCCGGCCTGTTGAAGCTGCAGCAGCGCTTACAATTGCCAGCTCACCGGCTGCTGTGTGACGTGAGCACGCGCTGGAACTCCACCTTCCACATGTTGGCCCGGCTTTGTGAGCAGCAGAGGGCAGTAGTGGAGTACCAGCTGTTACACGGTCGTCGCCTCTCCGTTCAACTTCCTGTAATCAGAAGTGAGGAGTGGGAATGGATGTCAGACCTCTGCGAGGTTTTACGCAATTTTGAGGAATCGACACAGATGGTGAGCGGCGATAACGCTATTATCAGTGTAACCATCCCACTTCTGTGTCTACTGAAACGCTCGCTGCTCACAATTAAAACCGACGCTTTGCATGTGGAAGAGGTGGAAATGGGGGAGGAAGAGCTTACACAAGGTGATAGCCAGAGCACCCTCACTTCGTCTTCTCAGCGACAATTGGAGGAGGCGGAGGAGGAGGAGGAGGAGGAGGAGGAGGAAGACACGGTTGCCTCCGCTACAGAGGGTAGCCATGGAACTTTAGTTCCATCTCTTCAGCGTGGGTGGGCAGAAGAGGAGGAAGAGGATGAGGATATTGAGAGTCAGCCTCCTGGTGAGGACAGCGAAATCTTGACTGTTGGTACTCTGGCACACATGGCTGACTTTATGTTAGGCTGCCTTTCCCGTGACCCACGCGTTGTACGCATTTTAGACAACACGGATTACTGGGTGTTCACCCTTCTGGACCCCCGCTACAAAGAGAATTTCTCATCTCTCATTCCTCCGGTGGAGAGGACAAGCAAAATGGTGCAATACCAGAAGGTTCTTGTTGAAAAATTGCTCCAAAATTTTCCATCTGACAACGCTGGCGGCAGAGTACGTGCTACCTTGGCCAACCGAGAAGGGGAGAAAAGGGGAGCACACAGCAGTTCCGACAAAGGCAGGGCAACACTCTCCAAGGCGTGGGACACCTTCATGACACCCCGGCAGCACCCTCACCCTGATGCGCAGCCTAGTGTCACAAGGAGGGAAAAGTTTTGGAAGATGGTGAAGGAGTACGTAGCAGACCGTGTCAGCGTCCTCAATGATCCCTCTGTGCCTTACAACTACTGGGTGTCCAAGCTGGACACGTGGTATGAACTGGCACTCTACGCCTTGGAGGTGCTGGCCTGCCCTGCCGCCAGCGTTCTGTCTGAGCGGGTATTTAGTGCTGCTGGTGGCATCATAACAGATAAGCGTATCCGCCTTTCCACCGACAATGCTGATAGGTTGACACTTATAAAAATGAACAAGGCCTGGATTTCCCCTGACTTCTCCACTCCACTGGAGGAAAGCCCCGGGGGAACATAAACTCACTTTATATATGTTATTTACAATGATGGGAATACTCTGTATTCCCATTCACCCCTTCCACCCAAAAAACGGGTATATGGTTGACTCTTAATCTTCTCATCCTCCTCCTCCTCTTCCATATGCCCTGGGATATAATTTTTATATAGGGCCAGCTCACCAGCGTGCCCTGGGATATAATTTTTATATAGGGCCAGCTCACCAGCGGGCCCTGTGATATAATTTTTATATAGGGCCAGCTCACCAGCGGGCCCTGTTTGCCAATTTTTATATAGGTCAGCTCACCAGCGGGCCTTCTCATATAATGTTTTATTGGGTCAGCTCTCTAGCGGGCCCTCTCATATAATGTTTTATAGCGTCAGCTCACTAGCGGGCCTTCGCATATAATGTTTAGGATGGTCAGCTCTGCAGCAGACCCTCACCCATAATGTTTTAGATGGTCAGCTCAGCGCACGTTTCCCTCTTAATCATGGCCTCAGTTCTGAAAATCAAGGAAATTTTTGGGAGAATTTGCCTCTGCGCACGTTTCCCTCTTAATCATGGCCTCAGTTCTGAAAATCAAGGAAATTTTTGGGAGAATTTGCCTCTGCGCACGTTTCCCTCTTAATCATGGCCTCAGTTCTGAAAATCAAGGAAATTTTTGGGAGAATTTGCCTCTGCGCACGTTTCCCTCTTAATCATGGCCTCAGTTCTGAAAATCAAGGAAATTTTTGGGATAATTTGCCTCTGCGCACGTTTCCCTCTTAATCATGGCCTCAGTTCTGAAAATCAAGGAAATTTTTGGGAGAATTTGCAGATGATATACAAGTAAATATACAGCAAATATTGTTTGGTAACAATTTTTCGCCTAAAGTCGTTTTTATTTTCCTTTTTGTGTGTTTTATGGTCAGTCTGTAAAAATGGCGTACTACGGGCGAAAGATCGTTCCCAGCAGCGATGTTGGAGTCCAAGGTGCATCCAGACATCCTCCCTATGCTGTCCCTGAACCATTTCTGTAGTGTTTCCATCTTTTTCTGCCCTTTTCCTATGGACCAGGCACCCTCCCCTCATCAGAGCAGGGGGTGCCTGGTGTAATGCTCGAGTCCTCCCATTGACTTCAATGGGGCTCGGATGCTCGGCCGAGCACTCGAGCCTCAGGGGGTGCTCGGTCAGAGCACCCGAACATCCGAGCATTGGGGTGCTCGCTCATCACTAGTCATGAAGCATTCCGCAACTGAAAGTACAGCGAAGAGCCAGTCTGCCTAGTGGATAGCCTTTTTTACTCATCTAACCTTTTATAAGTACTCATTGCCAATGAACTGAAATCATTTACATACTCACGGCCCTGTAACAATTTGTACAGTTTTACATATTTTTCCTGTTGTTGCAATTTCATCTTGAGTAGAAATAGATCATCAAGTTTCACACAATTCTAGGTAGATGTTCTAATACAATTCTGTGCAATAACATGCACTGAAACTGTTTTCCTTGCCCTACACCTATATAGGGGGTGGGCAAAAGGTGCCATAAACAAAGCCCTTAAAATCTTCGCCGTTTTCATCTATTGCCAAAAAAAGTTTTTGCTATTTTTTTTCAATAGCTGCAAACTTTTGGCCCCTTCACTTACATGTACTTTGCTTTTGCACACCAAAAAGTGACGTTTCCAGGAAGTGGGGGAAAATAGTGTCACAGGCACAGGAAGAGGTGGGTAGCAGTGTGTGAAGTACAGGTCAGCTACCTGTTCCTGTTGCTACTGTTGCCAGTGTGCTTTGTTTTGATAGGAGGGGGGGAGATGATGGCAAGTGTGACAGTAGGGGACCCTAAGTCACACTTGCCATCCCCAAGCAGTCCCACTACTACTACTATTAAGCTGCAGAGACTCAGGGTGTTGGGAGTGAGGGGGTGATGATGATGATTTGGAATTTGATGTTACATCATCAGCTGGAGGGCCTAGATTGACTGTTGATGGTCCTCCTACTGAGGTGGAAAAGGAAATGAAGAAGAGCAGCCAGACTAGCAGTAAAGGAAGCCCACAACATCCCCCTGACCCTGTAATTCCCCTTTCACTGGCATTGTGCCACTCTAACTTGATACTAAGGAAGGCAGAACTGGCTAGCAGCAGTAATACCATGAGCACAGATCAGCTGCCAGTGCCTGCTTCTAGTGCCGCAAGTCTGCTTTCTTCACCTCTATGGATGGCAAGTGTGACAGTAGGGAACACTCTGTCACATTTGCCATCATCACCAACCAGTGAGACTGTCATAGAGCAGCTGCAGCAGTCAGGAGGGACTGGTGGTGGTGATGATGAGGGTGACTCTGGAGCAGCTGGGGCGGACGAGACATCAATGGCATTTTTAGCCCAAAGCAAGAAGGAATGGGAGACCTAGATACAAATGGAGATGGGCATCATCACCACTAGCAGCAGTGACATTGCGGAGTTTGCTGCTGCTGTGTCTCATTGACTACCATGATGACTGTAGAGAACCTGCATAAAAGGAAGTGCTAGGGAGCATTTCTTGGTACCGTGCTCAGGAACGTTGGCTGAATACAAACAGACCTTGCTGCGGCTAGGGCCTTGACAAGGTGAAAGCCGCAAGGCTGTATGACAAGCCTCATAGTTGCTGGAAGTGAGCCCAGGATGGACTCTCTACAGACAGCACATACTCTCCTGCAGAGGAGAGTGAAGGCTAGGGTACGAGGAGTGGGGTATGGAGATAGGGTTCGTAGGCTTTTAAACAATAGCTAAAACTCTCTAAGACAGAACAACTTAGAAAACAAGAATACCCATTTCCGAAAGGAAAGGAACTGGCCTGTCTAGGGAACAGGAACACCACTGGAAAGTACTGCAGGCAACAGGGATGGTCAAAATCAGGCAGGAGATAATACACAGGCAGGCTGGAACCAGGATACAAAATCAGCAAGCAAAAGAATGGTCAAGTTCAGGCAAAAGTTCAGACACAGGCTGTCAATAAACAGGATGCAGGATCAACAGGCAAAAGAGTGGTTAAGTTCAGGCAAAAGGTCATACACTGGCTGGCAATGGACAGGATGAAGGATCAGCAGACAAAAGAGCGGTCAGGTTCAGGCAAAAGGTCATACACAAAGTTCCAGGATTAAGCAAAATCGGCAGGCTATAAGAAAGGTCAAAAAATTAGGCAATGGTCAGCAACAAAGCAGAAAAGGAAATCGAAGCACACAACCGCTCTGTGCACATAACACTGTGAAAGTGTGCCAAGAGCTGGAAGGCGCCGCCTAATAAAGAAGACCGGCGGCTGACATCATGATCCCTGTGACGCATAACCATTCAACCTGGAAGCAAGCTGCTCCACATAACAAAGCAGGAAGGAATCGCTCCATGGAGGGAGCGAGGGCTGACATGTTATAATTCCTGCTGCTGCTGAGTTGCAAGAGCAGCAGGATGATGATGAGCAGGCTAATGTGCCACAGACACCGTGGACACAGTGGGAATAGGATCCAGCAGTAGTAATACGGGACTAGGACAGGTTCCACTTTCCAGCATCACTATTTCTCCTGGTATTAGTTATAGTGCTGATTCTGAGGCAGAAGCTGTAGCAGCATCATCCTGTACCCCAGCCAATAAAGGGGATTAGAGTAGAAGAAAGAGGTCATTTTTCTCCACCTTTTCCCTTCCCCCTGAGGTCCAGGGTGTGGGACTATTTTTCTTTTGGGGCACTCACAGTGCTGTCATCAGCGACGGCACTGTGCATGATCTGTGACAGGTCAGTGAAAAGGGGGAAGGAGGGAAGCACCTTGCACAACCACCCTCAAAACACATATGAAACACAGACGCAATGACATATATGTGGAGCATGTTAAAGCCAAACCCACACCAAAGAAACTGGACACTGCTACCAGGCATCAAGAGATTAGGTGTAACTCTAAGAGGAGGAAGAGTAAGGAAACCCGGCTAGAGCCTGAAAGTTTTATGGCAAGATAAACACCTGGCTCACCATCACCTTCTGATGCTAGTGTCCAGGTATGTAAAGACATAGCTACATCTTCTGGCAGTCCACCTTGTTCATTGTTACCTACCCCACCAAATGATAGCCAGTTTGTAGATGTCAGGATGTGTCAACTCTTGTCTACTCATTGCACATTGTGTGGTGCTCTGATGACACATGGCAATGTGGTAGAGGATAATCACAACCAGGGCATCAAACTGCATCTGAGGAGATTCCATCCCACTGAATGTGCTAACCTGGTGGCAGGGAGGGTTCATCATTATTATTAAGACTGCAACTTGTCACGTGTCATTAACGAGGAACGGACAAGGGGCATAATGACAGCAGCGGTACTTGGTTTCTTGGGGGATGATTTCACATTGCGGACCTAAGAATCAAGGCGTTTGCTTTCAGTTGTGCCAGTTGTTCGATGTGAGTGCAGAAATGTCCCTTGTTCCCAGTCCTTCCCCTATTTCCTACACACACCGTGCACATTGAAGTTGCTGATGAGAGGCACAGTTCCTTCCTGTTCTCAGGGAAAAAATGTATATTCCAACAACACACCTGTGATTTTGGAGGAGGGGCAGGAGGAGAAGCATTATTGGCCAACTTATTTTCTCCAGTGGTGGGGGATAGTTGTGGTGCTACTGCTGTCTCAGGTGCATCACTGGAGCTAGTAGTGGTGACTGGCAAGTGGAACCATGATCATCATCCAAATCACTGCTGTTTTTGATCCTGTTCCCTTGGAGCTGCCTAATCATTCTTCTGCTTAAACAACTCAGCAGCAGCACAAATGCTGCAGTGACACCAAGGCATTTTCCAATGGCCACCATAACATGACATGCTGGCACTAGGCCAGTAGGGCATATTTTATTTTTTTTCCTAAGGGCTTGTGACGCTAGCAAGCCTGAGTACCAAAAATGATCAGTGATTCCTCAGGTCTTGTGATGCTAACAAGCCTGAGTGCAAAAAATAATAACTAATTCCTCAGGGCTTGTGACGCTAACAAACCAAAGTCAATCAGTCACTCAGCTGCTGCAAGAGCAAATAGTGTGCTATCCTGCATAACAAGAGGTGTAGATGCACGGGATGCTAATATAATTCTACTTCTACATAAATCTTTAGTTAGGCCTCATCTATAATCTGGAGTACAGTTTTGGGCACCAGTTCTTAAAATATACATTATTGAACTGGAAAAATTGCAAATATGTGCAGCAAAACTGATAAGAGGATTGGAGAATCTGAGTTATAAAGAGAGACTAGCCAAACTGGATTTGTTAATATTAGAGAAGTGACATCTAAGGGGTGATATGATTACCATTTGCAAATATATTCAAGACCAATACAAAGAACTATCCAATTAATTATTTACAAAAGAGCTGAGCTAAGAAAGAGAGGTCATCCATTAAGATTAGAGCAAAGGCGCCTTCGACGTAAACAAAGGCAGGGATTTTTTACAGTAAGGGTGTTAAAGCTATGGAATTATTTGCCTTTGTATATTGTGCTTGCAGATACTGTAACTGCTTTCAAAAAAGCAATGAATATCTATCTAGCATGGAACAATATTGATAATTATGACAAATGGCTTCAATGCAGATAGGTTGTTGATCCAGGGAACTATGATCTTGCAACTTGTTGAAGAATCCAGCACTCCAAGTTGAATTAAAACTCAATTTTATTCTTGATATTAAAACATAAAGTCGGTACTTGCGTCCGACGTTTCAGACCCACCTGGGTCTTTCTTCAAGGACAACTACTTCATGTTTTAATTCAACTTGGAGTGCTGGATTCTTCAACAAGTTGCAAGATCATATACCAAATAATGGTTCTTCAGCACCCTTTAATGAATGTATAGAAGTGTGCGTCGACTAACACAAAGTAGCAGTGATCCAGGGAACTATCCAACTGCCATTTAGAGTCAGGAGTGATTAAGCATGGCTGGACTTGATGGGCGCATGTCTTTTTTCAGCCATATCAACAATGTTACTATGTTACATCAATGTTTCCACAGGGCTTGTGCCTAACAAGTCTAAGTCCTACAAATCAATGTTTCCTCAGGACTTGGGCTTCTAAAAACAAGTCCAAGTCCTACAACAGATCAATGTTTTCTCAGTGCTTGGGCCTAACACAAGACTCAGTCCTACAAATCAATATTTCCTCAGAACTTTTGCCAAAACAAGTGTAAGTCCTACAAATCAATGTTTCCCTAGTGTTTGGGCCTAACACAAGTCTAAGTTGTACAACAGATCAATATTTCCTTAGGGCTTTGGCCTAACAAAAGTCTATGTCCTACAACAAATCAATGTTTCTTAGTGCTTGTTCCTCTAACAACAAGAAATCTAAGTCCTACAAATTGATGTTTTCTCAAGGCTTGTGCCTAACACAAGTATTAGTCCTACTAATCAATATTTCCTCGAGGCTTGGGCCTCTAACAACAAATCATCCTCTACAAAATACTCTATCCCATCAAATATCAGTCTGCCCCAGTCACAGCTTATATCAGGGGGTCCCTGTCTCTGTCACATTATGTACTGTTTTTTTAGTTTATTTATGTATTTCTTTTTTTAACTGTCACGCCAATCCCAGTCAACAACCCCCCCACAAAAACAACTAATTTCCCAGACTCCACCGACACAGGCACCCTACTCAGATGCCATTTATTCCATGTCTTATTTTTATTTTATTTTATTAATTCATTAATTTTTTTATTGTTCTCCCCCAATACCAGTCGACAAACCCCCCCAAAAAATTCCCTGTTCAACAGATTCTTTCCCCACACTCCACCAACACAGGCTGTGGGAAATAAAATAATGTTTGTTATGTGTTGTGTGTAAATTCAGTGTTCCCATTGATTTCAACGCAAAGAGCTAGGTGAAAAAAGCGGAAAAACATCACTTTTCACTGGAAATTTTCCTCCAGGCGGGAAGTGTCATTATTCGCTGATTTCGGCTTGAGGTGAAAATTTTCACCCATCCCTACACCTGTATAACCCTGATTTATTAAGCTATTTATGATTAGTAGTCTCTCTTTAATGCTACTTGCACCAAGGGAGTGTTAATGAGGAAGTGTATGGACATTTTGGGGTATGCCTTTCTTCTTCACCTAGTTGTAACAAGACACATAGGAAATGGGCATAACTTTAATCCATTTCCTTGTGCCTGCTGAAGGGGAGGCATTTGGGGCTTGGTGCCATTAACCCTTTGAGTGCCAGAATGGTACGGAACGCATTGCAAAGCAATGCGATGCGTTCCGTACCACTCTGGCACTCAAAGGCTTAAGGGGGAGTTTATAATCATACACTATAATACATATCTTGAAGTGCAGGTGCAGAGGTTGGAGGTTAACACAGGCTGAGCTGCACTAGTGGATCTGGACATTCCTCCCACTGAGTTTTCATACCTGTCTTCCCAAAATGCTGAGTTTTCACACCTGATTTCACATTGATCAGACTGTTTTGCTTGCCCCTGATCATCAGAATGAGGTAGATCAACAGGAATCCAAACTGTGTTGATCAGGGGGAAGGGGGGGCTCTAGGCACTTCCACCAGTGGGCACTGAGCAACATTGCTTCACATTCAGTGGGTTAGCATGTCAACAGACTATGTCCTAGTTTAGTTTTAAGACATACAGAAATAGTAGTAATGTATATTATTCTTATTAATGATATCCCTATGCAGTGTGCTGATGAATTAATGAAACTGTTGTATGAAGAAAAAGTGGTGCGATTCTAGGAACTGTACCATAGTAAAACAAATAAAGTACCTCAAATTTCTATTAATATAAATGGGACTTTAAACCCTTAAATGATTGGTTTCAAAAACATTGCAAAGAAATATGCTTAAATCTATCCAGTATTCAAGGGGTTAAACGTCTAATTAAAATAACTAGGAACATTTATTTCTCCTACGATGCAATCAAGAGATTAAAAGTCTCATTTTACTCAATGGGAATGTTCCTTTTTCCCCTTGTGGAGCGGTTGATTTGCCCCAGAATTGTCCAAATTTTTTTTAGTACACCAGCCTCATTGAGAACAAGTACTGAAATATGTTGTACATTGATCCTGTCATCTTCAGCCCTACCCATGTTACAAAAGATAAACTGAAACCATCCTAGATGCCATCCCCTGAGTCTTCAGAAAGGTCAGTTATTTTTGACTGGACACACCCAGTCACAGCAACATAGCAATGTTGCTCCATCAAAGTCCTGAAATAGAAGCCCCTTCAGTATGAGTTAGTTTGGAGTTTATACTGTCTACAAGCAACTAGAGAACACGTACTGTGCTTATCAGTCCCAGTGAAGGAACAACCTAAAAAACTGCCGTTACAAAGAAATCTGTACTGATAACATCCTTTGATGATTATTGATTTATTTTACTTGACAAAGAAATGAAGCTAAGTATTGGCATATTCTTTGGTGGCCTTTTTGGTGCATTAGGGATTTTAATCTTTTTGGTGGCATTTGGAACTGACTATTGGCTTCTGGCCATGGAAGTTGAAAAATGCTCAGGAAACCAAAGTGTTGGGGTTAGTATTTATTTTTACTGTCTGATTGTGAGCAATGTAAATGAATTTAACAAAAATGAATCTAGTTATTTAATAATCATTAGTAATGTTATTCTCCAGCATGCAATGAACCTAATAAAGAAATGTATTAATAGTGTATTGGATTAAACAAATTTGTATTGTTTTTAGGATATGGCCACAAAAAGCAGTGGTTTTGACCTGTTTTTATTTTCTGTGTTTTGTACAGCTTAATGAGAGTCATCCTGTCCTCTTGCACCATGAGGGATTTTTCTGGAGGTGCTGGTTTAATGGCCACAGTGGAGAGGATCAGCACAACATGGAAACTTTTTGGTTCAGTAAGATATTCAATATTAATTTATTTTTGCAAACAGAATACATACATATTTTTGGTGTGGAGCACAGTGATATAAATTGTTATTCTGAAAGAAAAAAATGAACAATTTTGGAACAAACCAACTAACTGTATGGGTCATATAACAATTCTACTTGATTTAAAGGTATTTTTATCACTTGCGTGTTAGAGTGGTCTCCAACACATTGTAGTTATTGATTGAAAACAATATTTAAATCAAAATCTAATGGAATTTACTCCTTATGATGCAGTTGTTTGCCCCAGAATTGCCTCCTGAATAAGCCCAAATATTTTCCATTTATTACAGCTGCTGGTGAGGATTAAAATCAGACTTCCATAGCTCATCAAGTCTGTGTGAGGTGCATGCACAGCAAATGTATGTTTCTAGGCACCGAGTAAGTCTAAGCCCTCTGTATTAATGTGCAAAGCAGTTTGTGTGTCTGAATGTTTGCTTTTGCTATTTGCTAATAGGCAATGAAGTATGTTCCCATATGGACGTGTGAGCAATAGGACTAGGCACCAAAAACATAATTTTAATTATTACTGCTCATGCCTTTATATGTGCTAAATTGTGTTCAGTATTCACTGTACCTGCCACTTATTGTATTTCTTCTATTCAATATTTAATCCATTGTGTGCTTCACAATTCTTCTCTAACATCTAAGGAGTTACTACAATGGATTCATTGGTAACATACCTTTGCTAAAGCCTCTTTTCACCCATGTTAATTCTATAAATATATAGTAGCAGTGTTAATGAATTACAAAGTGCTAGTTTTTATTATTAAGGTAATTTAATTAGATGTAATTATGCCATTTAGTATCAATGATACTCTTAGTTGCCTTAATGCTAGTCCAAACAAACATTAGGAAAATTATTTTACTGATAAAACTCCCCACACAGTTACTTATGTCTTCTGTTACTCCTGATGAGATTTGCTTACATTCTAATAAATGTTGCTGACAGTTTTTTCCACTGTAATTTGTTCGCAGCTGTTGTATATGTGGAAACTATATATAGAGTTCTACAGACACTATAAAAAACTGAGCAATTCCGTTTCCTTGCTATAAATGTATGTGCATATCAAGGTGACTCATTTTAGATTATCATTGTAATGTTAGATATGTAATAGCTAAGTGATTAAGAGTCTTGTTCACAAGCATAACATTACTGCTGGGCTTCTTTGAATTGAAATGCAAATGCAAACCCAAATATACTTGTTGGTAGCTTTGCACATTAAATTACACCCTTTTGGTGCATAGGTGCAATTGTTAATGGGTACAGTTGGGATAAAAAAAGATATCTTCTCAGAACCACTTGGAGTATAAATATATATATATATATATATATATATGTACATACAGTTCTGTAATGGTCAGGTAATCAGGTAGCACTCACAGGTTCCTTTGCTGGTGAACAAAACACTTGTGGCCAATATATATATATATATATATATATATATATATATATATATATATATATATATATATATATATAATATATATATATAAAGGAAATGTATTGTCAATACATTTTTGACCATTACTAACAAGGTCTGTGAGTGCTGCTTTGATTTTCCTTTTTATATTATCTGACTACACTGACTGCACCCAGGCCATTGACCCCTTAACTGTGAGTGTTTGTATACCAGTTTTGAGATGATATATATATATATATATATATATATATATATAGTGCTATATGGCTCACTGTTAACCCCACTTACCCATTATTTCCTCTGTTGGAGGTCTATTGCTTTAGAAGCCAACCACAGCAGCCTCCTCCTGCATAAAACATATATTCAAAAGGTGTGACTGTGTGTGTTTGGAGTGGGGGAGGGGGTATATTGTGTACATGGGCACATTACCCATCAACATGTGATGAAAACATGCCTTTCTGGATATCTAACTTTTATATATTTATTATATATTTTTCAGTAGAATTAACAAATACCATGTATATTATTTTTAAAGTACCCTTAAGTACCATTAACCCTTTGAGTGCCAGACAAGCATCTAGTGCATTGTAGCACAATTCATTGGACACTTTTCCAGCACTCAAAGGGTTTTAAAAAAAAGCCATGTATATACTTTTTAAAGTGGAACTATCATGTTTATGTTAGCCATTTTTATTTTAAACAATGGTTTATTAGATTGTTATTTGCTAGTTTATGTTCTTCTTGATAGGAAGTGACAGTTGTTACTATAGAACAGTGTGAAATGGTATTTGTATTAACTGATGAATAAATGAAGCAAAATATATCTTAATCTATAAAATGAATAACAAATATAGTTGCTTCTGAGATTTCTTTAAAAGTTACCTATTTGTTACAAAATGACAGTTCCTCTATAAATTAATTACTGGCACTTATTAGGTCTCTTTTGAAAAAGTAGTGATGTTTATTACATTTGTCATGGTCAATGTTTTCCAGCAAGCCTTTTTTATTTCTGAAGAGGATCACTATAGGGCAGAAATGTTGACGTTGATTGTATTGCTGTAAGTCTCACTCTTTATCAAGCAAGATCTGGGATGTAAATATTTCTGAAGTCTGGGCTTCAAAAAATGTCACTTCTGATTCCTACATTTTGTGGATACATTATATCCATTTATGTACATGAACCTTTTAGGTCACTCCTAAAACTCCTATTTGGCTTGCAGGGCCGGATTTCCCAATAGGCAGACTAGTCACCTGCCTAGAGCTCCAAATTTTGAGGGGCGCCTCAGCTGTGCTGGTCACACCCACATTTTGAATTGTGGGTGGGGCCATAACATTCTCTGTATCCATACAGTAGCTTATACACCCCTTTACAGGCTATTATTTAACCCTTGGATCCTAGTGAGATCTAGTTAACCAAGGGGTTAAAACTTTTATGTCCTTGCTTGTTGTAGGCCAAAGGTACATTTTGGTCCAGGAAACAGTGTGGATGAGACTGGTGGCATGGTCATGTGAGTAGTGGGGTGTGACCATGGGCGGAGCTAAGGGTGCCCAGAGTGCCTTGCCTAGGGGAGCCTGGAATGTATATCCAACCCTGTTGGCTTGTAAACATATGTCTGGTAAACCAAAAGGATATTTACATAAGAATTTATTATATACATTAGATTAGAAGTGCCTGCTAAGGATATTTAAAATGCATTGTTAAAGGGGAATTATTCTCTTGGCTCCTAATCTATTAGCAATGTTTTCAGTTGTTAACACCCAAAACCAACAACTAGAAGTCCCAATGAAAGGCCTTCCTAACCCTTGTAGTGGCAGCAGGCAGAGCACCCCAACCCCACCCTCTCAAAGAAACAAAAAGGATCTGAATCCAGATAAAAATGATCCAAAAATGAATCACAAGTGGACACTCACTACTCAAAGAGTATTGCCACTAAGAGTGAATCACAAGTTTGTAGCTGAGCACTTTGTCAACAGGTGGGATGATGAGGAATATGAAACCCAGGCCTCCCAAATATGATCAAATTTACCTGTGGTGTCTGTATGAAGGTATAACAATTTATAAAAGGGAATATTATGGTTGACTAATTGAGCCAAGTAGTAAGTTGAGTGGGGTTGTCCGCAATCCAAGCATGGCCACCACCTTCCGCACCATCACTAACAGCTCTCTTGGTAGCAGTCAACCAGGCACACTACCAATGCCTCCTGAATTATGGACAGAACACAGACCCTAGGGATTGGGCATTTTAAGGTCATTGTCATCACCACCATCACCTTCAACCAAAAGTCCTGGACTAACGAACAGGACCTTATCAGGTGTATAAATGTACCATCCTCCCCACTGCACCTTTTTCAAACACTGCTGTCAAGTTTCCCCATTTTGTGTAGTCTAACATCATGTAACAGGATCTATGAAGAACTTTTAATTATATCAAATGATGTCTAGTTGCCTCCGACACCAGTCCAGGGTCTTTCCTCACTTCCATCCTTGGTTTCTTTAATTGCCACACAAAAGAATTGAAGAGGGATATTAATTGGTGGATATTTGTAAGAGGGACCGAACAAGGGACAGTGTTGAAAAAATACAGAATCTGTGGCAACTTAATTAAATTAATTCTGCTGAACCAGAATATGAAGACATTGACCATCCTTTTTGCAGTTTGAGATACAACCATGTGAAGCTGACATGGCCCATCTCTTCCACTTTCAGAGTCAACAAGATACAGAGATACTTAACACCATCACATGCTCAACAAAAGGGAAAGTTTGTCGGCAAGTCCAGCAACTGCTGTGACAGGACCAATATATTAAGTATCTCAGATTTGCTATAGCTGATCTTGATGTGATGTGAGATGTGACTACAGTTATCTAGAGTCTCCATCAGGGGAGGAAGGGAGGTGGGCAGATTGGAAAGAAAGAAGAGGACATCATCAGCAAAGCTTGCTATCTTAGGGGTGTCATGGAATACAGGCAGTCCTCAGATGTCCGGGTGAGCTCAGATCTTGGTTAAGAGGGGTTCTAGAGAGAGAATGTAGAGAATAGGTGATAGTGGGCATCCCTGTCAAGTTCCATTAATGATCATGAACGGGCCAGATAAGAAGCCTTTAATTTTTAATCTGGCTGAGGGTTTTGTGTATAGGCTCATGATTCAGGCAAGAGCCCTTGGCCCCAACACCAAAAATGAGAGGAGTTTCTCCAGATATGTCCAGTCAATGCTGTCAAATGCCTTTTTGGCATCAACTGAGATAATGAGTACTGAAATTTGTTGTTGATGGCCGTGTGAATGAGGGGAAACTGCCTTATTGGTATTTTCCCTGGTCTCACATCCAGAGACAAACCCTGACTGATCTGTATGTATATGCTATGTATGTATGCTAGGTGCAAGCCTGGAGGCGATAAGTTTTGCAAGTAGCTTTTGTCTGTATCTAGAATGGAGATTGGGAGATAGTTTGTGTAGTCAAATGGATCTTTGTCCGGTTTGGGGAGTCTCAATATATGGGGTTCTAAGGAGGAGTGGGAGAATGGGATCCCAGAGGTGACCACATTCAAATCATTAAGCAGTTGGGGCAATAAGATATTGGAGAAAGTTTTATAGTAGACAGCTGCGAAGCCATCCAGCCCAGGGCTCTTCCCTGTCAGGGGGTTCACTATGGCCCTGGATAGTTCCTCGGGCATGAAAAGGTCTTCCAAAGCAGAGATAACTGCTTGGGGTAGTTTCCGCAACACTGATGAGTGCAGGAATGTTCAGATATGAGTTTGCAGGGAGCTGGTAGATGTCTGAGGGGTGGGGTCTTTTAGATTGTAAAGTGATCTATAAAATGTTAAGAAGACTCTGGCAATATCAGGGAAGGAACTGCACAGTGAACCTGAGCTGTCACATATACCCATTACGTAGTATGCCTTGCATCTTATTTTGACACTATCTGACAGCTCCCACCTACGCTTGTTCCCCTGCATATAGGTAACTTATTGTAACCAATGGAACATTTAAGCTGTTTTTTCCCTATACATCTCTGCCAGTTCTTTAAATTTCTTCAGGTCGCCGGCATCAGAGGTGGAAAGTGTTTGCTTGTGACGTGCTTCCATAAGCTTAATCATCTGTCAGGACTGCTAATAGTTGCTGCCGCTGTTCGGCCTTGACAATTCTCTTTCCTGATTGAGATGAGAATGAAAACAACAGAGGTTTATATCTATCTGTTCCTTGTGTATCTGCTCACACACTATCAGCTGTTCTGCTGCATAGAGGATATAGCAATTCTGTCTTTAGTAGAATGATACATTGTATCATACTAATGATATGTTATAAAATGTATAATTCCTTCTTTGCAGAAAAAGCCAGAAGTGATATTTTCTTGGTATGTCAACATTGCTGTATATGCACAGTCAATCAGACCCAAGGGACAGAATAAAGTCAGTATTGCAATGTAATTGATTACTTTATCACTGATTTTATTTACAAACTCCCAATATACTTCACTATGAATCTGTGAGATAAAACTACAATGTAATACCAGTATAAATCAGCCTACAAATTGTATTCTGGCATTCACTTCTTTAGAGACTAGATTAAAGGGAAACTATGGATAATTTGCTCTTAATTTGTTATTAGAAGGACTTCAAACGCCATTCAGTTATTTCTACTTACTGATTGTATTTGTGTTTCATCAAAAGTTGTGCTATATCAGTCTTAGGGCTCGATATAAAGGAAGCCGACGCAAAAAACCCCCATCTAACTGCAGTTTTACAAGCACAGTATGCAATTCAAATACCTGTGCTATGAAGAACAGCCAATTCACCCCATAAAACATACTACAAATGGTTCAGTCTGCAAATCAAAAGACTGCGTTAGGTGCTAAGATGCGCTAAGGCACCCAATTTAGCGTGGTAAATTTTCTAGACCCATTTTTTTTTGGTGTAGAATCCCTTAGCACAACTTTTAATCGCAGATGCAGGAACTGCATGTTAAAAATTGAAAAAGTCCTAAGTCTCCGTGAATGCATTGATATTGCATATCAAGTCATCCAAAGTACACCCAAAATGTGTCCAAAGTTAGTAGAATTAACCCTATGAGTGCCAGTGGTGTATAATGACTCACAGGGTTAATCCGACTAAGTAATGAAGCAACAGCCCATAAAAAGTATCACCATTAATCCTGATGCCCAACGGGGCCTTCAGCACCCTGGTCAACAACTGTCTTCTCTCTTCTTTCCTCTCTCTACTTTTTCTTTCTTCTCCATCTTCTTTCTTCCTTTGGTCTGTCTTCTTTCTTCCATCTTCTCTTCCTGTACCTGTAAAAACAAAAAACAGCTATCAATAAATATGTCTTCCGAAGAACCCACACATCTATGTACATTTTAACCCTTTCAGTGCCATAGGAGTATGCAGTGCATTGCAGAGCAATGCAATGTGTACCTCTCTGGGACTCAAAATGTTAAACTATGCATAAATGTGTGAGTCTATAATGTAGAACATGTCCCAAGTCCACAAGAGATGTCTCCATTACACATGTCCCCATCATCCTCAAAAACCTGAAAAAAATGTTCTAAATAAAAATATATGTCATTTTCTCTTTCTCTGGCCGTGGAGGTGGAGAAAGGCAGAAAGTTCACATCCCCCCTAGTACCTTACGTACCAATGCCCATTATATTGTGAGGGAATCTGAACAGAGACTGCCTTTATAAATGAGCAGTTTCTGTTCAAAAGGACTCACAGCCATTGGCTGGGAGGTGCTCCCAGCCAATCCTCTTTGAGTGGGGGATTGGAGGACCTGCTTGAAGCTGATTGGCTGGGAGGTGTGTAAGCACACATCCCAGTCAATGGCTGTGAGTAATTTTGAACAGAGACTGCCCATTTATAAAGGCAGTCTCTGTCCAAATTCCCTCACAATGGAATGGGTATCAGTCCGTAAGGTACAGGGAGGGGGGGGGCTCCATTTTTCACAGGTTTTTGAAGATGATGGTGGCATGTTTAATGGGGACATCTCTTGTGGACTTGAGGCATGTTCTACATTATTGACCCACACATCTATGCATAGCTTAACCCTTTGAGTCCCAGAGAGGTGCGCAACTCATTGCAGAACACTCAAGGGGTTAAACTATGTTTTTGTTTTTAAAGGTATATGAAGAGATGGAAGAAAGAAGACAGACCAGAGGAAGAAAGAATTTAGCCCTACTGGCTGTTTTACTGGACCTCTTTAGTCGAGCCCTTAATCTTATATCAGTCAGGTTCCCTTATGATCACATTCAGGTCTATTGCAGCCTATTGTTTGTTGCAAAAGAGGTGTGAGCAAAAGGCAGGCCTGAACAGAGATCTCTATATACAGGTAACTACAGATACAATGAAAAAAAGAAAATTGATACATATATCTTACTGCTGCATGAAGTACACCTAC
The DNA here is from genome assembly GCA_037306005.1 of Rhinophrynus dorsalis. Taxonomy (NCBI): domain Eukaryota; kingdom Metazoa; phylum Chordata; class Amphibia; order Anura; family Rhinophrynidae; genus Rhinophrynus; species Rhinophrynus dorsalis. The sequence goes on from CM074719.1 coordinate 380,062,665, forward strand.
CTAAGTAAGTTAATGTGTTGAACAAATCAAGAGCTCCTTATTCCTAGTATATATTTCCCCTTTAATCAGAGATTGAATAAAACTCCCTGATATCATCATATGCATCATATGCATAGGAGACAAAAAAAAGAAATTCGATTAACTTAAATTGGGTGTTTAAACCCGTGATTACAAGAAAGATCTCCTATGTAGTGCTTTGCAGTTCTTTTGGAGACCTCTATAGCATTCATGTGGTTAAAAGTCCCATTAAAATCCAGAAAAATTTGGGGAATTTTTTATTTGTCTGCTTTGGTGTGATTGGCTTGCCCTAGAATATCACTACTCTTGCTTTGCAACTAAGGCTTTCAGATGAGAAATGTTTTGCATTTTATAAATCTTTATCTTAATATCTCACAAAAATAACATGGATTTACGTCTGTTTTTATTTTTGAACTTTATTTCTCACATTACATTTATCAATCTCTTTCTTCTTTTAGCCAAGCAAGCACCAACTAAGAACTGCACCCATGCTTACTTGTCTCCATTTCCAATGAATAGGGACAATAGCAACTCCACTTCCTACCATTCTGCGATTGGTATGTATAATATTGAATTTGTAGCCTAAAATATTTACACTAATTTTTATAAAGCATGCCTTTACTAGTCGCACATTACTTTATTAAAGGTATTCCATTTGTTAGCTAGAATGATGTTTTGAAAGAAGCACTAAAAATAACTTAATGTGCAAAAACTTCTCTGCAATTTAAAATATGAACTTGCATTACAAAGTACTTGCATTTATCAGCCACTTGTTTTTTTTTCAGTATGTTGCCACTATTGCTTATTAAATTGTAAGCTGTTTGGGACAAAATATCTTAACAGTAAGAATTTCTTACCAATTAAGCCCAGCAGATGATTTGACACATATCTTATATAATAATTCACTAGGATGTTTATCAGAAGCCGTCATGCTCGGTAGAGACTGCCCGCATTCACGTAGTCTCTACTACGCATGATTGCATTGCGTGAGTGAGGCGACGCAAGACTGCATCACATGGAACAGTGAGGTAGTGGCCACTTAACCCTTTGAGTGCCAGAGGGGAAGCATGCGATGCGTATCCCTCTGCCATTAAAATGGTTAACATTACCCGGACCTTGGCCCATGTACACGGTCTTTTACACTAGTTTATGTATATAAGTTTACCTATATTTATTCTTTGTATTAAAGTCAGACAAAATTATGCATAGAATATTGAATGGAGACTTGTTGTTTTCATGATTAAATTGGCTCATTATGAGCATGAAAGTACTTTTTGCACTCTGCCATTGCCTTTAATTCTTTGTAAGTTAGTAAATACACATACAAAAATACAATAATAGCCAACATAACTCATGAATCCACTGATAATTAGTAAAGTAAATATTAATAAAAATAGTCCTTTTAATTAAAAAACTGTAAAAAAAAAAAAAAAAAAAAAAAAAAAAATATATATATATATATATATATATATATATATATATATATATATAGGGAGTGTATGCAACTGCCAGCACAGCTCATGTTTTCCACTAAGGAGTTAGCAATGAAATTTTGCAGCTGCACTTTGGGGTATATACAAGACAGTATTATCACTTTTGTGCATACAGGAACAGTGACACTCATCCATCCTTGAGACTTTAAAGGAACCATATAAACTAACAACAACTTTAGTGATTCTGAAAGAGCTTTCAAACCACCCTTATGTTGTATTAGCCACCTCATATTTGGAAAACTAGATTTTCAGCTATGAATTTTAGATTATGCTAATTAAGGCATGTTGTATGGTTACTGCCTACATTACCTCCCACACTAACTCACACTAAACCCTATATGTTGACCCATCTTCCCAAGCATTGAAAGGACTAAGAGCTAGATTTAAAAGAACCCATTAGGCAAAAAAAACAACAACCCCGTCTGCAGTTTTTTAAGCACTGTGAGCAATTACCTTTGCTATGAAGAACTGATGGCAGAAAAATAAGTATCTCAGCCGCTAAAGTCAGCAGCCATTTGAGGCCATAGAAACATAGTACAAACAGCTGAATTTTCTATCCAATTGACTGCTTTAGGCAGTAAGATGCACTAAGGGGCCCACTTTATCAAGGAAAAATGTGCACCAATTTTTTTTTTATTTTTTTTTTTTTTTATTTTATTTTTTTTTGGGAGCAGAGTCCCTTAATGCAACTTTTAAATGTTGATGCATCAATTGAATGTGTGTAAGAAGAAAACTAAGTACCCAGTGATTGTATTGCTATGGGGTCCTAAGCCCCATATAAATACATCCAAAGTATGAAAAATGTGTCCAGTTTTAGTAGAATTAACCCAGTGAGTGCCAGAGTTAATCCAACAAAGTTATGAAGCAATAGCCCCTGCAAAGTAACTCTTACCAGTAATCCTGATGTCTAGCAGGGTCTTTAGCACTTTTTCATATACCTGTAAAAGAAAGATATATTTATAAATTTGTCTTAAAAAGAACCGCACATCTGTGCATAGTTTAACCACTTGAGTGCAGAGCAATGCTTTGCATACCTCTCTGGCATTCACAGGGTTGTTAAAAAATACACAGATGTGTAAGTTAAAATTCTCCAAGATACCAGCAGTTTAAAACATATGTCTCCATTGTTCCGCTTCTTTGAATTCCAAACCAAAAGTATTCTGTGGGTGAAAAATGTGTAATTAAACTATGTACCCTTTTTTCTTCTCATATGCTGTTTGTGGTGCCAGCAAGTAACAATGAGCAGAGCCCCTCCCTTAGTACCTGACGGGCTGATGTCTGTCACACTGTGAGGGAATTTTGAACAGAGACTACCTTTATATATTGGGCAGTTTCTGTTCAAATGGACTGACAGCTGTTGGCTGCGATGTGTACTTAGGCACCTCTCAGCCAATCAGCTTTGAGCAGGGGATTGGAGGAACCTGCATTCTTTTGTTTATCAGGTTACAGGTCCACTTTAACCCTTTCAGTGCCAGAGAGGTATCCAATGCATTGCAACACAATTCGTTGGATACCTCTCTGGCACTCAAAGGGTTAAAATGTTTTGAAATAGCTAATTCTCAATCATTACCTGTAGGAGTGTTATTTTTCATATTGTATCTTGTTTCAATAATAAAAACTAGAGAGGTCTCCAGTGCAATGCATAAGCCTCTTTCGCAGTCAAAGGGTTAAAAGCACCATTTGAAACAATTGGGAATGTTCATTTCTTCCCTACAGTGCAGTTGGTTTGTCAAATATTTAGCTTAATGAATATGCCTAAATTATTTCCATTTTCCCATAATATCTTAACCTGAACGTGATTGGACTTGCCTTTCGGTCACCAGCTCTACTTAAATTTGAATTCCTTTTTTTATAATTATTTTATTTCTTTATATTATTCATTAACTTATCAGATACATTTTGAATAGGAGTAGAACAGAAAAACGAAAAGCAGTGGCCAGTAAACAGAAGGTTTTATTTTAGCCTTTTGAGTACTAAAAGGAAGAAATGAGCTGGAGGCATCTCTAGTATCTAAGGGCCGTATGTGAAATAGCTTTTGTCGTCTGTAACGACATTCCAGAGTACTCTATTGTTGGGCTCAGTAATATTTTCGGAGAGTGTTGGTTGTGAGCGGAAATATGTTGTTGAAGTACGATTCCTGACTGAAATTGTATGTAACGCCAAAAATGTGACAGTTCCTCCACTTTTTTTCCTTAACTTACAAATTCTGTCATTTGCACATTTTTTTGTCATTGTATACAACAAATTTTCTTTAGCCCTGTACAATGCTAGCAAATAGTTTAGTCACGCCCTTGCCCTTCCGCTTTGCCATGCAATGCAGGAGTTGTGTCGTACATGATGGACATTACTAGTTTTTTGTCATATACTCTATAGAAAATATGTCACTCATGCATTCAGTTAGTTATCTTTGTTGATCGTACAACATTTTTTGGTCGTTATCCCTTTGAACATATGGCCATAAGAGGTTAAAGCTTGCACCAGATTAAAGATTTGTTATTAAGCTATTTGAAAGACATCCTTAAAGGTATATTAGCCATAAAAACATCTCTCATGGTTGAAAAATCTTACTGTCTCCATTCTAAGTGAATAATAATTTGGAGGACGAAATTGTTATATCCATTATGTATTAAATGCTTACAATATTTTTTTATTCAACCATATACTTATACATAGGCATCATAAATGCAATGTTATCAGATTTTTGTTGCCACTGTTATTAGTGTACAGTACAATAGGGTAGTATTGTAAATAATGTATTTTTATTTATTTATTTATTTATTTTGTGTTTACTTTGGGGGTGATTTTTCTCTTTATTTTTTACTATGCTTTCTTTATCTTCTTTATTTGTTGTCTTAATTTAAGGCAGTAGTGTTATATGTATGGTCATCTCCTTTTCAAATTAATTCATGGTGCTGATAGATCATGCCTGGCATGTTTATACCTCAGAACATTGCTTTATAGTAGGAATACTGAAAATAAATTCCATATATCATGCATTATATTGTGTAATGCAAAAAAGTAAGATAAATCCTTGATTTGCATACTTAAGATTGTGTGAAAGACACGATTTGTGAACATAATCAAGTAAGTAACCTAAGAATCTTAATACAGCAATAAAAAAGAAACACAGGAATTTAATGTAGAAAAATACCTGAAATAAACACTTCAATAAACTCCCCATGGCTGTGTTTTTCTCTTCTTTTTTGTTCAAAACAATAGCAATGGGATTGTAATTATATTACGTCATGGTTTAATAGCCACTTCTTTTTATAAATTATATTTGAAAGCCAAATAAAGAAAGTGAAAGAGAAAGGAACAAGTGACACTTAAATATATGTTGACTTTGTCATGAGCCTGACATCATCTAATTATAGAATGTCGTATGTTTTCCCAACCTTATTAAATATTCTGTACCAGATATAGTTCTTCTTTTTTCCCAAGGTCAGCGTAAAAACTCACAGTTTATAGTATACTGCTTCCCTGTCACACGTGTAGTGAAATTACTAAATAACCATAATATAGACTAATTTTCAAGGTGTTTCATGGAATACTTAAAAATTATTTGCTATTTTCATAAGCATATTGTTATTTAGAAACCTAGAATGTGATGTTAGATAAGAACCAAGTGGCCCAATGTGAGAAATCTGGTAGAGGGGTGTCTCACCAATAAATAACACCTCTTAGAGGCTTCTATAACCCTAAAAGCTCTAGAGTAGGGATGGACAAACATTTTCTCCTCAAACTGAAATCAGCGAAGAATGGCACTTTCCTCTTGGCAAAAAATGTCCTGTGAAAAGTGCCATTTTCCTGCTTTTTTTGCCTAACTCATTGCATTGAATCAATGGGTAGAAACATTTTTATCCACCACAGAAATGTTTTCTACAGCCATATAGAAGGGTGTCATGGTCTCACAGCAGCCATTCTGTGTTTGTAAGAGGAGAGAGCAGCATGTTTTTGAGCTAAAGAAGATAGGCAAATAAAGGGAAATTAAAGCTTAGTTTAGGGAGTCATTTAGGTAGGACATTTGTTCTCTGTAGTAGGGCAGTCTAGGGGCAGAAGGGTGAGAAGAAGGGAGGAAGGAAGTTGACCCAAAATACCCCAAAATTTGGTGTGACTGACCAGCAAGACACAGGCAGCTGGGGTCCAAATCGCTTGCTGATTTTGCTTTTATTGTCTCTGTGCTGGGGAAAGAAGTTGTTGATTTTGTTTTTTATTTATATATTTTTTTGGACTAACTGTGATAAGATAGGGTGCACAGCTTAAAATAAAAATAAAAAAATACATATATATTAGACAGCTGGCTGGGAGCCTGATGTGAGTTCTGTGACTAAGGTAGGCTTGATAGACAACAAACGACATTGAGAATTTTGTTGAGGGCCAAGGCAAGACATCACACTCCATCAGTTGTGTACTGTAGAGAGTAAAAACACACACAGTAGTTGATAATGTCTAGCAAATGCACAAGCGGGAGGGGGAAAGGTGGAGCAGTGCAAGGACGTAGGAGTAAAGTGATAGTACAGAAACTGACTGCAGCAATGGTTGCACCCTCCTGGGGTGGATGAAGTTTGTCAAGGTCCCACCAATCACACCATGCCAGTTCCCAGGCATGTGCACACATAGACACCAAGGGGGGCTTGAGCACTTGCCCTTTTTGTCCAAAGTGCCCTTGTGCCCTTTTTTTAAATATAGATTTTGAATAAATAATTATGAGAAGTGCCCTTTTTTCATTTGAGCCCCTGCCCTCCAAAATGTCTGTGCACATCCCTGCCAGTTCCCCACCACCACTACCATATCGTAGGTTGTGTCACTTAAGCAGGAAGTCAGTGTTGTAGGCAAAGGACAAATGCACTCTGCATGCTCACACAATTTTCAAGGTATATGTTGCTGTAGGACTTACAACTTTGACTTCAAGCTACTTATTTCTCCACTACAGCCCTCAGAAGAAGTAATATTGTGCCGGGAAATGTTGCACAGTATTAAACATAGGAGAAAAATCTGTTGGAACAGGAAAAAATCTGTTGGAATAGAAAAAATGTATTAGATTTGGAGAAAAAAATGTTAGAATAGGAGAAAAATGTTTTGGAATAGGGGAAAAATTGCTAGAATAGTTGAACAGGAGGAACATTTTGCACTGGAGAAAAGCAGAAAACTTTAAAAAAAAATTGAAAAATCTTCTCTTTTTCACGAAAAGTGATGCGGGAAATTTTCTCACTTTTTGCCCACCCCTAATTTAGAAGCACCTTCTAAACTGGGTCAAGGAACATTTAGCAGCTCTACCAAAGCATTAACTCCTTAATGACCCGCCGCGCAGGCATGCGGTGGTCACTAAAGGACCACGGAGTATTTTTTTTTTTTTTATTTGTGTTTCTGGTTCCGGACTCCCCGAACGGCGTGCAGCTGCGGGGGGAGCCTGGAATTCCGTGACGGTCAGAATACGTCATGGGTCATTAACTCGGATCTACCCATGACGTACTATGACCGTCAAGGGTCGTTAAGGGGTTAAACAAAAGGAGCGGCTATAATTTTATGGTCACATTTAATACCTTAATATAAAATATATATACCATGGCCAAACCCAAAAGGGATCTAAATTAAAGGACACACATTAGACTAATAAATAAGAAAATATGCACAGTAATTCAGCCAGATACTAGACCCTTAGGTAGTATGCAGATCTGGCCAGTACCTTATTGTCACAAGACTCAGCCAGCAGTCCAGTATACAGAATTTCAGAATTTCAACTCTTCATGTGAACACTTCTACCCTACAAATTAAAAGCTCAGCCCACCCCTCCATTTTGTACCTGGTCTGTTATCTCCTGCAGATTGAATGGTTGAGGAGAGGCCACTGAGTCCTAATTAACCTCATCAATCAATGTCCTAGACAGACCATTTACACAGTGTTCAACTGAAAATCGGTGCCCTGCAGGGCCAGGGACCAACTCAAAATTTTCCACAGGCATCTCCATGAGTACAGGAAGATCAGGGGATTGTGGCCAGTTTGTATTATTAAGTGGGCCCCAAACAAGTATGGCTGCAACTTCTTCAAAGCCTAGACAACTGCCTAGTGCTCCCTCTCCACCACTGCATAATAGAATCCTGGAATAAACAATTGACCTGTCATGGCCCTGTTCATCCCTTTGGCTCAAGGCTGTTCCAATTCCTGTCTCAGATGTCTCTGTACATAGAAGGGCTTTCCTGGGTCAAAGCGAATAAGCACAGGTTCCTGGCATAGTATCATTGAAAGAGTCCAAATTATCCTGGCAGGCAGGGGTCTACTCTGAGCATTTTCTTTTTAGTAGCTCATTCATAGGAGATAAAGGTGCAATAGTACCAAGTAGTTCTCAGGAAAGCTCTCACTTGTCTCTGAGTCACTGGGGCACAAGCTAAGCCTCAGTGGCCTCCATCTTATCCTTCACTAGCATAAAGTGCCCTTTTCCCATAAGGTGTCTTGGATAGGTTGCCTCCCCTCTAGTGACCTGGCACTTCTGTGCTTTTACTATTAAGTCAGCCTCCTGAATATGAGCCAACATTACCTGTAGTTGACTAATATGACATGAGACTCCCAAACCTGGCTGTATTTGGCAATATCATCTAGATATGCCAGTTAAAAGGACATGTTTCATAAGGTGTTAGAAAATCCCAGTGACATTCCTCATACCACAGAGTCCAAGGGTGAAAGCTGCTCTGACTCTGGCCCTGGCAGTCAGCTGCATTTGCCAGTGCATCTCTGTCAGGCCAATTGTGGTAATAAACTTGGTGCACCTAGATTATCCAGAACTTTATGATATTGACATTGGATAGGCATCACCCGTATTGACTTGGTTTAGCCTCCTTTAGTCAATACAGAGCCTCAAGGAACCATCCAAGGCTTCTTGAGCAGAACAATAGGGCTGACCCAATCACTATTAGATTTAGTGATGATACCCAGCTCCAACATTTCCTGTACTTCTTGCCGTACATCCCTTAGAGCAATGGGGCTAAATCTGTAGGGGTGGGTATATCTTGAGATGTTTCACTATCAAAATGTCACACAAGATTGTGTGAATTAACCATGCTCGCGGGATGAAAAGGGCGACATGAGAATCTCGCCTGCATTAAAAGGACGAGATTCTCATATTGCTGGCCCAGATTACAGAGTCAGTATCCCAGGACAGAGTTGGGTGGGTGAGACAGTAGAAGGTGAGGAATACAGGATGTATTGCTGGGAACTTGCCCCAGTCGTGATCTCCTCCTGCAGGATGCAACTCCCCGGGTACCGGCTGTTGAGCTCCCTTTGTGCTCTTGGCCTGATAGATCTGCTGCCCCTCATGCTCCCTGGAGCACCTGACCTCATGCACTGCCCCTCCTCCCGCCCCCATCATCCACAAATACCACCTTCAGATAGTCTAGGCAAGCATGGAAAAGCTGTTCTTTAATAATCAAATCCCTTATAGTGTCAGCTGAAGAGCTCTCCCCCATTCATCCACAGACTGCTTAATCTACATAGCCGTCTCCACAAGTCCATTTAACTATTGAAACCTGCTCTGGAGGATCTCCTGTACTGACATCTGAAGGTTTTTTGTGTGCAGTCAAAGACTTCAAGTAGTAAGTTCCTCAGAGCGACATAATCAGAGATTACAGCAGGGCCTACCCGTTCAATAACAGTTCTGGCAGACCAAGTTAGGGGGCTAAAATGCCTATGTGCCCTTTTTTTCCATGTACACCTGCTAAGGCACAAACTCCCTCAAACAAGTCAAGGTAGCCCAGCAGGTCATCCTTACCTTCTCCCATGGTTGTTTTAACACATCAGTCTCCAGAGGCTGTACTGCCCACTAACCCCCTTTCCTGCACAATCAGGAGTCTTTTTTCCACCAACCTCATCTTCTTTTGCTTCAGGTTGAGTTTCTCCTGTTACTTCAGCTTTTCTCTCTCCAAGGTTAGCTGTGCCTCCAGGAGGACAGTTGTGGGGGGCATGGTATCCAGGCTCTATCAGCTTGGCATGCTGGGGTCCCCTCTCCATGACCAGTGGACAATTCAGAGGAAGTTAAACTTGTCCTTTGCCATTGGGTGCTTGGCTGTTGGGGTGGTTAGGCACTGATCCCTGTGGGGTGGTAAGGACCCCTTCCTTCTTCCATAGCTCCTCTGCTGCTCTGGGAATGGACAAAAACATCTGGGCATCTCCTGCTTTGTTTCCATCTCTGTTTTCAGTCTGGGCTCCTACTCGGAGACATAGGTGGGTAGCCAAAGTCCAACACCACATAAGCTGCCTGTGGACTTCTGCTGCTTCTTGGATCTGTGTCCCTGGCTTCAGTCATATACTCCTATACTTGTTTATCCAGACAAAGGGATGTAAAGCACCCTGAAACATGTTGATAAGACAATACCAAGCATAGACTTTTAAAGATCAGAAAAATATTTCCTGCACAAATATCTTGACTGGAGAGCACAAATGTTTCTAGAAGGAGGAGCTACAGAAAAACATGTTTTTTTTAAGATTTCCACCACTACAAAGATACTAAAAGTTTTGAGACACATTGAGTTTCCTACTGTAGTCAGTACCTACTTTGAACCCATGAAAAATGGTACATTCTGCATATTTGTAACAGGGACCCTGCGTTCTAGGCTTTTAAATATCATCCCCCACCTCCTCTTATGCGTAAGAAATAAGTCCCTCAAAGTCTAGTGGGTTCTGTTCACATAAATGATGTTTGTGGATGACCCTGTTATTTAGGCAGTATGAGTTAAGCCTCAGTCTCCTGTACTTCAGAGGAAGTGACTGTCCATGTCCTTAGCGGTTTTGGGATATCTTGCTGTGGAGGTGAATCGCAACATAGTGGCAAAGTGGTTAATGGTTTCAATTATATCTATTCTGGGCCACCTTCTCTTCTATTTCAATACCCTTTCTCTGAGGCGACTGATGAAGTCATTCCTTTAACTATCATCTTTATGCAGACAATATACAAATCTATGCTGTGGACAAGACACACTACCTTGGGATAACTTTGGGCTCTTCTCTTTCCTTCACCACCCACATTAATGAAGTAACAAAAAATGTTGTTTTTTTACTTTGAAATAGGGCAAAAATCTGCACATTTCTTTCTTGCTCTACAATAGAAACTCTCTTGTATGCTCTTATCCTTTCCACCTGGACTACTGCAACTCTTTAATTATTGGTCTGTCTGCTAACCACATCTCTCCTCTTCAATCTGTTCTTAACTTAGCCACCACAATATTCTTCCTCTCCTCCAGAACAGTACTTACCCCTACACTACTAAAATCATTGTTGTGGTTTCCCATAGAGCAAAATATTAAATCCTCCTCATTATCTTCAAGGCTGTCTAACACTTCCCATCCTATATTTCATTGCGCCATACACCTTCACTTCCTTTATTCACTACGCATGGTGAACAACTCTCTACTCCTTTAAAGGGATAGTAATACTTCGTTTTATCTTTATTTTATTTTGTAGGCATTAAAAAAACATGAAGAACGATATGTCTTATCTCTCAGACCTTTATGGTTTAAGAGATATTCACAAGCAAAGTATCCCCCCCCCCCCCGTTCAGCCACATCAGAAGGGAGGTGCCCAGGTAGACTGCAGAGATGGACAATCTTCAATTATGATAAGGGAAAAAAGCTGAAAAACTTGTCAAGTGGGAAAGGGCTTTCATTCTTTTCATACAAAGAAGATTGTCCCCTTCTGTTATCTGTCTGGTCTTACAACCAGATTCACATCTGAGAAGAGATGGCTTACACTAGGAAAAAGGGGCGGGAGGGGGAAACTTTGCTTGTGAATATCTCTTAAACCATAAAGGTTTGAGAGATAAGACATATATCATTCTTCATGTTTTTTTAATGCCTACAAAATAAAATAAAGTTAAAACAAAGTATTACTATCCCTTTAATCTCTATTGCTGTATTAAGACAGAAGGCTTTTTCCCTTGTAACTTCCTGCCTCTAGCACTACCTACTCCCCAGCATTTGTCAAGCCTCAACCTTCAATAACTTCTAATCCAAGCTAAAAGAGCACCTTTTAAATATAGCACTACCATAATATATAAACACTATATCATATGCAGAACGGTCATAAACTGTACTTCATCTTCTTCCTGATTGTATCTATATGTCAACCATCCTATAATTAGATTGGACGCTCCATGGGGCAGGGACCTCCTATTCTAACATATTCTCACCTAGTGTCCCCGTTATGATAATTGTCTGTATAATCACTTATCTTCTGCACTTATTGTATCCCTTGTATAATAACTGTAAACTGTAAAGTGCTAAATACACCTGTTGGTGTTACATAAATAAAAATATGCATACATACATACATACATTTCCACACCTGGAAGCTGGAACAGTTATGCTTTTTAATTTAAAATATATGTTCTAGGACTTTTCCTAGAATATGGTCATCATTCAAATGGTAATACAGCTCAAACTAAACCAAAAAATGCATATGCTTTGGTCAAGTGAAGTTCTTCATAGAAAGCAATAGCACAGTTCCACCTAGTGATAAGTTTGAGCTTTAGTCACTTGTCAATTAAACATATTCCAGCAGTGGGAGTGCTAGTGTTTTACTCATCAGACTAAGCACCACAATATACATATAATAAAATGTTGTTTATGATCCTGAATTTTTTTTTTACAATGTGTGCAAATGAAAGTCAGAAAAATGTGTACATTGTATTTTATTGCTTTTTCTTTGTGTTTTTAGTATACCGTGGTTTTTGGACAGTATTTATGCTTCTTGGTGTGGTCACAGTTGTAGCAGGAGGATTTTTCATTATCTGTGCAGCTCCCTTTACAAACTACCGACTTTATAAAGCTGGAGGAGGCCTTTTCATCACCGCTGGTAGGTAAAAGTTTTAATATCAATATAAATCTGATGTATTACCGCCCCTCCACGCCTTTCCTTGACATTGACTGACTGGCGTTGCTTAGTTGTTATGGCAACCTTACTAAGCATTCACTCACATGTGTTTTAATGCATCCCGGGCATTGACTGAAATGCTGACCTCCATGACTGAATTTAATAAACAAAATTCAATTGTTTATATATTTAATTAGTTATAAGCATTTAAAAATTGCATTCAACAGAATTTGTACGTAACTATGGAATCATGACCATGCTACCATAATGATCTTATATTTTATAAGACATACGTGAAGCATTTTGGAGAATAATATTTGGTGGTGAAGTCTTTAAAGCAGAAGATTTTTCTTGCTTTGAGAATTTAGGGCATTGCTGCTTCTGTAAGGTTCTTCATTCAAAAGTTATTACTGCTCAAACTTGCTTTTTGCCTTTTATATAAAACTGCAGTTTTCAATCTTATCACTTTCTTTGGAGAGCCATAAAAATGTTACCTTCCTGAGGGGTTAGTGCTTTTGCTAACAGTTTGATATGTTTGTGCTGTAATAACTTTGGAATGCAAAATCTCTCAACAGTGGTAGTATATTTGTTTTACTCAGTAGGAAAGCCCTGTGACATGCATTTTATTTATATTTTATTAAAAAAAGATTAATGATCCTTTAATTTGGTCTCTACAATATTCATTTCTGAACTGTGCACTATTTTCATGTGCATTATATTTATGTATCCATGGCAATATTGGTCTATTTGTCTACAAGGTGACAAGACTGTGTGTACTGCAGAGATGGCAGGTGGCTTTATGCAACTGTTTCCACTCTGGCAGCTTATGTTCTTTCCAAAAGATGCCAAGCAATTGAAGACTGTAAGCTGCAGATGGTCCAATAGCAGCTGCAGCCTGAGACTGATGAAGCCAGATAAAGAAACCTGAGTTAACAGATTACTTTGAAATAACAGTCTATAACAGTTTCATATTGGTTCCAGTGAAACAGTGATCTGCTACCCCACAAACACTTTTTATCAATATTAATGGCTAAAATAAACGTACAAAGAGAAGGGACATCTAAGGTATCCCTTTATGTAAATAAAGTGTCATCAGACTTACACGTAAACATAAACCTAATTCTATTTAAAGGGATAGTATTACTTCAGAATTACTATCACTAATATTGTAGCCCTTAATAAACTGAGTTAAATGACACCAGCGGAATCTCTCAAACCTTTATAGTTTAAGAGATAGTCGCTTTCAAAGTTTCCTCTCCCCTGTTGTCAGCGTTCTGCTGCCAGCAGGGGAATCTGGTCCCGGGACAGGCGGAGGCTCTTAAACAGAGCCGATATCTCGTTATGGAAGGAAAAATGATTAATTGAAACAGTCTTCTATGTGTGCTTGGTTACCAAGCACACGTAAAAGACTGTTTCAATGAATCATTTTTCCTTCCATAATGAGATATCGGCTCTGCTGAAGAGCCTCCTCTTGATTCAGAGACCGGATTCTCCTGCTGGCAGCAGAACGCTGACAGCTGGGGAGAGGAAACTTTGAAAGCGGCTATCTCTTAAACCATAAAGGTTTGAGAGATTCCGCTGGTGTCATTTAACTCAGTTTATTAAGGGCTACAATATATGTGATAGTAATTTTGAAGTAATACTATCCCTTTAAAACAAAGTGTCTTGTGTTTTACCTCTCTTCAGATGCTTACAAGTGATTAACTTAGGAGGAGTAGTGAGGAAGGTACAAGGGAGAGTGCAATAAATGCCAAAACTGTTTTTCTTTTCTTTTTTCTAAAACTAGCTGATAAAAAAGCTTTATCAAAATCTTCTTTTTTGTCACATAGTGACAGTTTGACTTTAAAGGGCAATTATCTCATATTACTGTCTGTTCGTTTGGGAACAACCTTCATAAAAAGACAGGGCTGCACTGTGCAATCATATAATGGCTCCTCTTGGCCATTCGGGGGGTGGGGTAGGAAAAGTGACCCAAACAGCTTAGCCACAAACTCCTGGTCTGCATGTGCAGGTCTCGATTGTTCCAATGTATTGGGATTTCATGCATGATACAGACAATCTACAGGGAACTACGCTGGACAGTAAATACTTCCATGAGTCACAGTTCAGTCTCGTCAAGTGGCACCAAAGACAGTCTCTTTCAGACCCCAATATGCTTCCTTCGTGGTCCATCAGGGCTTACAATGCAATCCAGGTTTCACCAGCAGGTCTGCTCCAAGGGAAGAAGATCTGCTAATCAGACACTATCAGATTTCCTTGCTGAAGTTGAAGTTACTCAGTTGTTTTCATTGACCTACTTGTGCTTGTAATGGATATTTTGGCCTTGCCTAATAAACTCTTGAATACTGGTATGAATGTGACTGCAATAGGCAATTCTACAATTCTACAATAAGAGAATCAAAACATATAATTAACTCCTCCACTGCTGGTGTGGCTAGAATTATCCCCACTTGGGTCTCCAGATCCCATACTGATTTTATTTATGAATTTATATTAGGTATATGTACTCAATATTAATTTATTTGATTTGTTATTACATTATTTAAAAAATGGGGTGAATGTATCCCCAGTTTATTTTCATTTGTTTCTTTCATTTATTCAAGCTGGAAACAAAAGTGTCCTCCCTTTAAAGAAATAACATAATACAGGTTCTCTGGGCACCATATTATTTTTCTTACCATCCTAATCGGAACAGGATAGAGATATGAAGGATAATGTTAAGGCCCACTATTTATTTAAGGCTAATTTGGCCTTAAATAAAATGAAATAAACATTTTCTTGACATTATTAACCCCATGGTTGCCAGGGCAGCTAGGATATATTGAGTGATTGTTGTGTTCCCAGTCAATACAGCAATGGAAGAGTTAGCAGTGGGTCCGTTCTGTTGGGAGGTTACAAGGTTGTTGTTTTTTTTTTGTTTTTTTTTTTCTTTTTTAAGTTACGCCCTTGTTTCAGTGCAATGTATTAAAAACTGAATAGAGATGGAAGGGTTAATGGGGACTTGGGTAAGCGTAGGGAAGGTGCATAGAGGCACGTAGGGGCACAGGGGTGGAACTTGTTTTTGTCAGATTTAGCATCAGAGTAAGTCTTTTTTCCAGCCTTGGCAGCCCTAAGCAATTGTGGCTGGGAAGGCCTCACTGGCCTCAACAGGAGGACTGACTGCAGCCCTGGCTGTTTTCATTATTTTTCTTAGATTTTTTTCCCAGTTTCCTGTGTATCCCAGAATCCCTAATCAAGTAACAAAAAGGCTTATTGCTTCTCTTTTCACTCCAAATTAACAAAATTTGTAGTTTCATTGTCTGGATTATCTGAAACTAAATGATTTTGACCCAGGCGAAAATGGATGATCAAGTAAAACTCAGTAGAAAAAATGTTTATATAGTCTACTACAACTAGGTCAAATAAAACTGAGTAAATCCAGAGCAGACTTTATTTTTTTATTTTATTGACTTTTATTAAATGCTCAAGCATTTTTGAATTGACTATTTTGGACTGTTAGATCACTAGTATTATATATACATATATATTAGTGGCTCATATACTGTAATTAAAATGTTTCCGTCAAGTAAACAGAACAGAAGGTTGACCTATTAAATTTAAAAATAAAAACTTAAAGTTCACATTCATTACTTTATTAAAGTCTTTAACATTTCATGAAAGAGCATTAATGAATTATCTGTTTACATCTTAGGCCTTTTTTAATGAAATGTCAACATGTTTTTGGGGTCTCAGCTCATTAGACATGTTTCTACTAGAACTTAACAGGAAGACAACCTTTTGCCATTAGTGATGTTTTAAAAGGAAACCCACCAATTTATGTGAAAAGAAGTTAATTTAAAAGCCATTCTAATTAACGATTTCTTGTTATTTTTATATATATATATATATTTCAGACTTCCTCTTTAATGTGCATTCAAAAAGTAAAGTTGATTATGTTCATCTAAATATCAATTTTAATTAGCAGTGATGGTATTAAGGACTTCAAGATTATAGTATCAAAGGCATGTTGATGGATTATTTTCATATTACCTGTAATATGAATGAAAATTGACAAAATATTTTATGCAATACACATTTTGCTAGCTATAAGCTGTTATAAATTCACTTTGCTTTTTGGTACATACCACATTTCAAAGCCAACAATAGTTTTTCCCTGTTTGATAATACTTGGATGGCATTTAATTTGCAGTACCCCCTAATAATTTGTTTACGTGGGCATATCGTCCACGTAAAGAAATTATTAGGGAGTACTGCAAATTCTGATCTAGCATCAGTATTTTATGATTCTATCATTGCAATGTTTAGCTATTATAATGGGATATTTAAGGATCAGGTTTTCATTAAAACATTATTAGAAGCAGTGTCTAGAATGGTCACAGAAACCAATGTTGTAGTTCAGGTGTGGATATCATTTGACTCTCCAACTTGTGTTGTAATAAAACCCCTGTCATTCACATATCCCATAATCTAACTACACATAAAGAGGTAAGAGTTTCCCCTGCTTTGCCTAAAATTAGGGGTTGTTATTCAGTTTTGACTGTTCCTTATTTTTATTTAACACTATCAAATGGAGCATGACATTGCCTGCTTAATGTCAATCACACACACACAGTCAAACTCAAACATCCATACTGTGTTACACACACACATACACACACACACACACACACACACACAAAGAGTCTACTAAGCAGAAAACGTGTGATCAGTGGAAGAATGGGGAGGTGGGCATGATCAAGCATGTGAGCAGCAAAAAGGAGGGTGCGTGGGAGCAAGAATGTGAACAACAATAGAGAGGAAGGGTAGGAGAAAGAATGTGAACAACAAAAGGGAGGGCGACAATATGGAGCTTTGGATTGGGTAGGGAAAATGTTCCAGCAATAATGGTTAACATAGAATTTAGTGACAATATAAATATTAAAGTATACAGTGTTGAAGGAGCAGTAGATTGTAAGGTGCTAAAGTTATGGTGAAAGGGGCAATCAAGTACAGAAGAGCAGTAGTGGCAAAAGGTAGGGAAGGAGAGGAGTCAGGGAACAGTGAAAGGGAGTACGGTAGAAGACAGCAACATGGGTGTAGGGCACAGTGTGAGATGATTGCAGGACCAGCAAAAGTGAGGCTAGTGAGTAGAGAAGAAGGTGGGTAAAGGAAGGAAGGCAGAAGGAATTGGCAAATGTAAGATAGGAAGGGGAGTGAGGTGCTACAGTGGTTTTGACAGGAGTAGAAGGGGGCCTTCATCCCCCTGGCCAGCTCTATCAAAATCAACTCCCCACTGATGTTTGCCCCCTGGCCACTTCTGTCAGAATCAAACCCTAGCCCTACCTACTGTAGAAGCATTATGAAGCAGTTTACCATAACTCTTCCTTACTACAGTCTCAGGGGGTCATTATGAAGGAGCTTACCATATCTCCTTCTTACTGCTGCCCTGAGGTGTGCCTGGCATGTAAGGGGAATTTTAGTCATGTGACACTCTTCTCTTTTAAAGATATAGAGTTATAAGAACCCTAATATCTAAATGGAGTTCTATGCACTTTACTCAAATGCTTCATGCTTTCCTCTGTAAAAATTCCCTAGAGAAGTGCTAGTACTATATTGTCTTCTAAAGATCTAAACTACTCTAGCAACATTAATGTTATATTTTAAGGATCTAACATGATTTTTGTACAGATACTATTTAAAGGCATAGCTTCAAATTTCATTGTTAGGTTGCACTATTCGTTTAAAAGGATGTATCACCTAAAAAAAAATTTGCCCATAGGTTTTGTTAATAAAGTATTAATAGGGAAGCTGTTTTTTTAATATAAATCCTTTTGCAGATGTTTAATCTTTAAATCAGCTAGAACTAAGCCAAAGAATCAGCGTACTTCATTATGCTGACCAGCACAGATCTGACTGCCTATTTCTCCTCCCACTTCCCTCCCATCTGCCCCAAGCAACGCATTCACGCTTCCCTTTGATGTGCTGTTAATGTCTGCTATTGTTATAGCAAGCCCCAGTATGCATTATACTGAGGTTGCAACCTCCGTATAATGCTAACTAGAGTTTGCTGTAACGCTAGAAGTCGTTAACAGCACACTGAAGGGAAGCGTGAACTCTCTAATAATACTTTACTAACAAAACCTATGGGCAATTTTTTATAGGTGATACATCCCCTTTAAGTATAGTTTCTGGTTTTTAAAGTGGCAATAAAGAGTTACAAGAAAAAGAGAATAATATGTCTTGCATAATCCAATATAATGCATTTAGTAGGGTCGGCACAGTTGCTTATTTGGAGATTTACCTTTTGCTATTTGTTAATGCAATTTGTTAATGTTGTTGCTATTAAATAAATGCAGTTGGCTACTTTAGTAATCCTGTTTACAGACATACTAAATACCTTGGATACTAGAGATTTTTGCAATGTTTTACATTGCATTACAGGCATCTCTAGCACTCATGGGAATAAAAAAATACATTTGAAGATGAGTGCAGTGTTATTAAACAACCATCCAGCTAATGATGATGCTAATAATATAAGTGGATTCAAAGAACTGCAACCAGTATTATCTTGCATTTCTAAGACAGGTTTTCCATAATACATTTCTACCTTAGGGTCTTATGCCCAAGAGAAAAGAGGAGCAATGTTGTGGCAAGCCAAGTGCACCTTACAGGTCAAATAAAAATTGCCATTGATTTATATGTGATTTTAATCCCGGGACTGCTGGAACAATCTTAAACAAATTGCTTCTGCGATGCAGTAGGAGGAGTCCTTTTAACATTCAATGAGTTAAAAGCTGTACTTAACCCTTTGAGTCCCAGAGGTGTGACAAAGGCATTGCAATGCATTTGTCACCCCTCTGCCACTCAAAGGATAAAGCAGTGGACATTTTTATTTTTCCCCTATGATTTACTCAGAATTGTTCAACTTAATTTTTGCACATCATTTACTATGTGTTACATTAGTTTGAATTTGTTTATTATGTAAATGAAGGTGAGTTTAAACAAACACTCTCTTTATTTCAGGTATACTTTTCGCATTGGTGGTGGTGATGCATGTCATTTGGGTACAAAGTGTGTCAGATATCAAAAGTTACACGGACATAAGACAACAGGACTGCTCCCAGTTTACAGTATATATTCGCTATGGGTGGTCCTTCATGTTGGCTCCAGTTGGAATGTTCTTCTCTCTGTTTGCAGGAATGCTTTTCCTGCTCGTTGGACATACTATACAAGTACACACAAAATAACAAGAAAACCCTTAGCAATGTTTTAAAGAACTTTTGCATCCCTATAATTTTTTTCTGTTTGTTAATCAATGGGTAATGTGTGTTTTTGTCTAAACTGTACACTTTGTAATGTTCTACTATATCAAGATCAGACCAAATCATAGAAGGGAATTAGAAATGTGTTTACTATGTAGGCAAAAGTATGAACTATTTTTTTTCTATTCTCAAAATTTCATGGGCCAAGGAAGAGAAAGGCTTGGGAGTGTAATTTCATCTGCTCATGAGTTGCTTGCCTGTAAATCTAACAGTTTAGTTCTTGTCATAACATTCTTGTGAATCAGCAGAGTCTAAAATAGATTACAGTTGTTCATTTTGTATCAATGCCAGCAAAGGTGATTCACATGTTTAATGCTTCTGTGGTAAATTGTTCATAGCAAGTTATGTGACAAGTATTATAAGGGTCTGTAATTTTGCATTCTTAATATTGGGTACTGACAACTGATATTAAAAACAACAATATTATTAATCTATAGTATAGTAGAGATGTTGTTGATGCATTGTAAAGCAATGTGTTGGAGACCTTGTTTCCAAATAGTAATATTACTTTGTGTGTGTTGAAAATTTGTTTTAACATTAATGACAACAGGATCTCAGTGACAGTTTTTAGCTGTTTTGTGACCAGTGTTATCTCTCATATATTTAAGTTTTGTGTATAATTTTGTAATTTTTATTTAAATGCAATGAAAAAAAACCATAATAAAAACAGAAAATTAATTTTAGATTCAGTTTGCTCATTTATATAAGTCTATGTATTATACAGTCAAAGAAGATTAAAAAATGTGTGTGTATTTGTGTTTTTGCTTGGCACTTCCCACAGACCTGCTTGGTTGCATTCACCGGATGATAATAAATCTGAAGAAAGTGGATAACTCACAGGACTTCAATAAAGTGCAAAAATTAAATAAAGATAAGAGAACACCATTGGTAATAAATCAAGTTCCGTTAGACCCAGTGTCTGATGGGGCCGATATATGTGGCCCAGGAGCACAGACACATCTCAAGGCCCACTTTTTAAGTGGGGTCTTGGGTTGTTCCTGTGCTGTTGAGGAAATGTGGTTATGTTTCATTTTTACTTTTTGTTATTGTGCAACTGGGTTTGGTTTCCCAAGGGGTGTATTGGATTGTCTGTGGGAGAGGGACTCTTTTGGCACTGTGGCAGGGTGTTGTTGGTGGGGTGTCTCCTCCTCAAGCCAATGGGCTTCTCAATATAGAAAATATTATTGGGATTGTTTATATATGTTGTTTTTGATTATATTAAAACTGAGAGTGGTCTTTTTCCTTCTGTCCTACTGCCTCTTATAGGGAGAGTTCTTAGAAATGACTGTAAGCAACCCCTTGTTCTATTAGCTAAGTACCAAATTGCTTGTCAGTTCTTCTCCCCTGTCATTGGCTAGAGAGCCATATTATTGCCTACCCCTTATATTATTGATGGCTGGAGAGCCACATTATTGACAGAAATAAATATATAGGGACAGTTACATTTGTGGTTAGGGCTTAACTGTGTACTTATTGTTAGTGATGTGGTTAGTTAGGTGTGTTAGTGGGGTCATCCTCATTTGGAGGTTGACTCTTGTGATGTCATACAACTATGTATCCTGTGGCTCTCAGGGAGTGTCGGGCATTCTATTGTTCCTGGATAGGACCTAAGTTTACCAGCAGGAGAACCTCATCTGGGATCTAGGGCCTGCTGGTCCCAATGCCTTAAGTGAGGAATGGGTATTTGTTGTTCCACTTTGTTTAAGTGGCCTTACTAACCAGAGAGAAGATCAAGTCCTATATACCAGTAGCAGATGCTCTTTGGGATTTACCACACTAATGGGAAAGGCCCCATTGGCTCACCAACATCTAGGAGGAAATACAGGGTACCTTGGTTGGGAAAATGTAAAAATAAAACAAAACAGATAATAACTGATAGAAATGGTTACACAAGATCTACAGCAGGGATAGCCAACTATAGGCAGTTACCAGCAGTTCATCTTTATAGGATATCCCAGCTGTAGCTCAGGTGGAGTAATTAGTGGTTTAGTCACTTTAATTAGTTTACCTGAGCTCATATGCATCTCCTGAAAATATTAACTGTTGGTAGCCCTTGATGAAAGGGTTGGCTACCCCTGATCCACAGGAAGTGGGGGACATGTCAGAAGTGACTGGTTTCTACTGCAGATAATACATGTTATCACTGGTTTGTCTTGCCAATTCTTATTAAAGTCTATGGAAATATTTGGAGATAAAAAATAGTAGCTAGCAGTGTAATAATGGGCAAGTATTTTTCTGTCTAGCCATGGATAAATTACCACTCATAATTCTAAATATGGTAAAATGCCCCATTTTAGCAGCAATGAAATGCAAAAGCATAAAATGGATATATCTGACTGCTGTTTGAAGACTTTCTGTTAAAAAATTAAGGCTGCATATTCCAAGGTTTAATTCACCTTTGAGTAAATCACATAATAACTGACCAAATAATATTTTCATGGACATTTTCTGTTGAGTTCAGCTGGCAGCAGGATGTGTACATTTTTCTAAAAGGCAGTGGGTGAGCAATTATAATGTTACTGAACTGAGTTGAGAATCTTCAAAGTAGCAGTCAACTTTTATTTTGAAAAAATATATTGTATTGTTTTTCCTGTGTAAAACAAAATTACTTTACTTGCGGATAGACTTTTCATTAAAATATTATTATAGCTCAAAACTTAAAACTCACAAACAAACAACAGTGCCAACTAGTTTCCAAAAGGGAACGTTTTTCTTTATAATACAATCTATGAAAGAGCTTGATTCACTAAATATGGATTCCCTTTTGTAAGTTATAGGAATAGCACCACTTGGTGACCAGAATATAAAATTGCAGTGTAAAATAATATAAAATAAAGAGCTATCATTTAATTAAAAATCTCACAGCAGTGAGAATACCCACACTTTTCAGCTGGAAAAAATTATATATGTAACATACACTGTATTTTTCATTACAAAAGTATTGCTCCTTTAAGTTGTCACAAATCAGGTAAAATTGCTTCACAATGTGTTGCACTCCCCTCTGGTACTTAAAGGGTTAGGCATACATATAGTAGCTACCATTTCAACTGTTTGTAATTATGTATGTAAAATACTTTTATAAAAATAGTCATACAAATGATAATGAACAATTAGATTCTTTGAAGAAGAATCCTCAACTCCTGCATTCATGTGCTTGATTTGGATAATCATAATCCTTCTTGGATTTTTACAGTCTTTGTAAAGCACTGCATAATATCTTGTTGTTTTATAAATAAATGATCAGAAAACCGTTAGAAATGTCTTCAACTTTCAAAATACTTTTTAAAAAGAAAAGGCAACATACTTACAACACTTACATTTGTTAAGGCAACAATACATGTATTTGTCTTATAAACCCTCTGCTAACTCATGTCTACGATGTCACTTTCCAGCAGTTGAACTGACCACATGTAAATGACATCACTACCGTCTGTGAAAATAGATATCAATAGAGAAAGCAATTAGGATAGAAAAAAGTGATATGACATGTTATACATATCATACAATGATTATACTGCTTAAGAAAAACTGCAGCATGTAACAATAGCATATAGATAATACCAGGTATATGCTTACAAGAGTAGCTGCAACAAGTGAGTACTGGCACAACATAATCAACATAAAAGGCAGTGATCCATAAAGGATATTTGTGAGCTTAAAGGGATAGTAATACTTCATTTTAACTTTATTTTATTTTGTAGGCATTAAAAAAACATGAAGAATGATATAAGTCTTATCTCTGAAACCTTTATGGTTTAAGAGATATTCACAAACAAAGTATCCCCCCCTGTTCAACCAGATCAGAAGGGAGATGCCCAGGTAGACTGCAGAGAGGGACAATCTTCAATTAAGATAATGGAAAAAGCTGAAAAACTTGTCAAGGGGGGAAGGGCTTTCATTGTTTTCATACAAAGAAAATTGTCCCCTTCTGTTATCTGTCTGGTCATACAACTAGATTCACATCTGAGAAGAGATGGCTTACACTAGGAAAAAGGGGCGGGAGGGGAACTTTGCTTGTGAATATCTCATAAACCATAAAGGTTTGAGAGATAAGACTTATATCATTCTTCATGTTTTTTTAATGCCTACAAAATAAAATAAAGTTAAAACGAAGTATTACTATCCCTTTAACACATTGTTTTAATTATTAAGTTCAAGTATTTATATACAAAGCATGTATTTTTGAATTGTTTGGTCCACTGATTTCTCATGTCCACATTGCAAGATATAATGCTATAAACCATAATCCTAACTGAAACTTGAATTATTAGTAATGGAGTGGTGAATCTCCACAGGTTACTTTCTGTCAGAAATGCATGACACCGTTCAATTTTGGAAATGAGGTCATATGGCATCATTGAGTAAGGCATGAATGCATATCTATATGCATTTGTCCAGGAGAGACATAGAATATGCTAATGAATTGTCCTTACAGAGTACTAATATGGAGCTAAATGTTTAAATGGCAGAATTTTTTAATCTATCCATAGAAACATGAGTAGTTAGATTTTTAATTCAAACCCCTGGTTGAAAGTGTACACATCTGGTGAATCTATCTTCCTTCATATAATTTCAGAAGTCCCCTCCTTTAACCCTTTACCCCACCTCCTTTACCCCTTCATCTTATCCTCAGATTGTCTGGAAGAAGGAGGATGTCCTATATACCCCCACCTTCCAGCCAATCACAGCATTGGAAAGTATTTAAGCCAAATCTTTTTTTTTTTTTTCTTTTCATTTTATTTTATTTTGATGTCCTGGGCATCGGCCCAGGAAGGACCAGTAGTATTATTGTTATTATTATTATTTTTTTTTTTTTTTTGCATCATGCATGGTGGTGGGTTTTTTAGGACTTTGTTTTATTTCATTTAGTTTATTCATAGTAAAATTGACAAAAGGTATGCATCCATCAAGTGCAGCTCATGACATATCACACTGTTAATCCAGAGGAAGGAAAAACAAAACCCATTCAAGCCATTTGCAGTTACGTCCCAAGTGGGGAAAAAATCCTTCCTGACTCCAACTGACAATCAGATATTTTCATGGGTCAACATCTTATCTGCTTTGAATCCAACTGTCATAATTCCCAAAAAGCAGAACAGGAGAGCACTCACTGTTATTGACTAAGAAATAAATGAATGAATAAAACAGTAAAGGCAACAGCAATTTAATAATAAATGAAATTGTTATTGTCTTTAATATTTTATTAGTTAGTTTTTTTTCTTATACATATAGAGTGAGTGCTTTCCTATTTTCCTTTTTGTATATTTGTTGTACATAGTCTGGTACACGCTCATAGACTATATCCCACAGAGTGCCAGAGGGGTACGGAACGCATTGCTTTGCAATGCGTTCCGTACCCCTTGGCACTGAAAGGGTTAAATGATAGTAGCTAGCTCTCTGTAAGTGTGCATCTATATTGTGCTATTATTATTGCATATTTAATAACTAGTGTTGATCTTTGTGGGTTACATAGCACCTATTCTCAATAGATCATTTTTCATTGTCATAATTCTCAATATTGTTCGTATCTAGAAAGGTATCCATTGCTTTTGTGGAAGCAGCTACAGTATCTGCAAGTGCAACATCCCGAGGCAAGAATAACTTTACTGTCTTACTGTAAAATATCCCTGTAAGAATTATTTTACAGATCTCCAGCCCTTCAATTTGCTCTGATGGTCTAAGTAAGATGTTCTTTGGCAAACTGAACGGTAAAGGAGAAAGAGCAGGAAACCCTGTCTCATTCCTCTAAACAAAGGAAAAGAACAATTAGGACATTTAAACATTCAGACTACCTGAGCAGTATGATCACTCCAACTCTTCATACTAACCATAACCTCAGCTCCACTACAACTCACTGAGTATACCACATTACAAGAGAGAAGCTGATCGATCTGCCTTTTCTTTCAGAGCTCTGAATAACCTACCTAAAAAAATTAGATCTTCTCCCAGTCTAAACTCCTTAAAAATAACTGTTTCTTTATGTCTAAAAACAATATGCAACTGTATATAACTTTTTAGTGTGTGTGTATATATATATATATATATATATATATATGTATATATATATATATATATATATATATATATATATATATATATATATATTCTTCCTGGTAAAACATTTTCAAAATAAAAATAAAATAAAAAATAATTGGTATCAATCCATGTGCTGGATTAAGCCATATAGCAATATATTGGATCAGTCTGGACTAACAGATCCCTTAGAGTATAACCCCTTAAGGAGTTCATCCTTGATTCCTTTCTAAATATGAAAGTTAAACTTTGGTCAGTTTAAACGTCAGATTTAAAATAACATCTGGGGGCACAACTGTATCCAAACACCATGACACCAGAAAGAACCCAAGTACTGCCACTGTCTTTATACCCCTTGTCCAGACCCCTCTAAGGACATATGACAACTTGCTGACAGTTTAGTAGTAATGATGAACCCTCCCTGCCAGCATCCTAGCATATACTGCAGGATGGAATCTCCTCAGATGCCGCTTGATGACCTGGTATCAATTCTCCTCCACCACACTGGGATGTGTGGTCAGTGCTCCACACAGTGTGCAATGGGTAGAGATGAACTGCCATATCCTAACATCAACAGAGTGGCTATCATTTGGTGGGGGAGGTAACGGACAAGGTGGATTGGCAGAAGATGTAGTTATTACCCTTAAGGAAGAAGGTGATTTTAATGGCGAGCTAGTTATTTCACTTGTCATGGAACTTCCAGTGTCTGTCTGGGTTTCTTTATTCTTCCTCCTCTTTGATCTCCACCTCACCTCTTGTTGCCTTTCTGGAGGGTCAGGGTGTACAGTAACAGCAGTGCTAGATTTCTGTAATGGGTGTTTGGCTTTAACATGTTTGACATAAATGTCATGGTGTCTGTGTTTAATGTGTGATCTCAGGGAGGTTGTGCCAAGGTGTGTTCCCTCCTTTCACCTTCTCACTGACTTGTAACAAATTGTGTACAGTGCCATTGGTGATGACTGCACTGTGCCTGCCACAAGAGAATAATAGTCCCACACCCATGACTTCAGGGGGGAGGGGGAAGGTGGAGAAGAATGGCCTCTTTCTTCTTTTCTCCACATTCCCCTTCACTGGCTGGGACAGAGGATGATGTTATTGCTGTTGCTGCAACTGCCTCAGAATCATCACTGCAACTAGGACCAGGAATTTTGCTGCTGCTGGCAAGTGGAACCTGTCTTAGTCCTGCTTCAATTGTTGGCCCAATGCCCACTGTGTCCACGGTGGTTTGTACCACACTAGCCTGCTCATCAGCATCCTGCTGCCCTTGCAACTCAGCAGCAGCAGCAACGCCACAAATTCCAAAAGCTCACCGCTGGTGGGGGTGATGCCCATTCCCATCCCTGTTTCCCATTCCTTCTCAGTTTGGGCTACAAAGGGCATTCATATCTCTTTCACCCCAGCTTCTCCACCATCATCACCACAACCAGTCCCTTTGTGGTGCTGCTGCTCCATTACAGACATCTCACCGGTTGGAGGAGGTGATGAGAAATGTGACAGAGGGTCCCCTGATGTCACACTTGTCATGTCTTGTTTACCTGAAGAAGGCAGACTGCCAGCACTAGCACGGTGCTCCTAGTGGTGGTGGTATTATTGCTGATAGGCAACAATTCTGCCTCCTTGAGGATCATGTTCCACCTGGACAATGCCGAGAGGGGAAGGGGACTCCCAGGATCAGGGTAATGGTTTGGGCTCCCTTGACCGCTAGTATGGACACTCTGAATTGCTTCCTCTACCAATCACCTAAAGCTAGTACCACCACCTGCTTCACCATCAGTGTTACTACCACCAACCACATCAATTTCAGCCCCTGTCTTCTTCCGCACAGCCACTAGTAATATGATGATCACCCCCTCCTTCACTCCTAATACTAACAAGCTGCTGGACCTTCTTAGTAGTAGTAGCGGCAAGACCACAACATGGTTTTTGGGAATTTATTAATGGGAATACCCAGTGAATAAATTCCCCCTACCTGTGAGAGCCATGGCAGCCTATCTGGACAGGTGTACAAGCATATATAGGGACAAGATCCTAGACAATGTCAGAAATTCCTGAAGCATTTAGCACTATTAAAGGGATAATAATGTTTCAAAATAAAAGCAGCTGAAATTAATCTTCATTGTATTTGGGCAATAGAGAGTGTTATTTCAATACTGTTAGAGTTGTAGTTCAAAAGTAATTGAATGATAAAATATCCCCTCCCACCCCTTTTACTTATGTAACACTGGTCACCCCAGAGCAGCAAGACTGTCCAGATGGCTTATAGAGAGGGACAATCTTTAATTAGCATAAGAGAAAAACCTGAAAAAACTGTCAAAGGGGTCAGCGTTTTCCCTATACTCACAGTAAGAAGATTGTCCCTTGCTGTGAGCTCTCTGGTCTCAAGACCAGATTCCACATTTGAGGGGAGGTGGCTTACACTAGATAAAAGGGGCGGGAGGGGGATACTTTATCATTCAGTTACACATGAACTACAACTCTTACAGTATTGAAATAACACTCTCCGTGGCCCAAATACTATGAAGATTAATTGGAGCTGCTTTTATTGTGAAACATTACTATTCCTTTAATACTGAGTGCAGACTAGTGGTGGATTGACCACCTATACATTAGAAGCCATGCACAATCTTATTAGTAAGACTCTGGGAAGAACCACTGGAACTTGACGAGGAGAGATGTGAGAAGTAGTGATGAAACTTCTGAAGGTAGAACAGCAAGGGCAGATTGCGTTGAAGTGCAAGAAAGAACAAATACAAGGGAAAGGAATGAAAGTGTAAAACAACATTTTGAATCATGGAGACCATTTTCTTCTCTGAAAAGAGAACATGAAAATCAAGTGAGTGATTGGAGTTTGATAAATAAGAAGAACAATTTCCCAAGAGAGAACGTTGCCAGGTCTGAGGCAGTGTTATACCAACAATTCCTCAAAAAATTAAATTATTTTCAACGTACATCCTCTACTAATGCGTTCTTTCATAAGGTCATTGTGAGAGGGAAGGTACAAATAACCTGGGCTGGCAGCAGAACCATTGCAGTAACTTGTTTGTTTTTTTTCTGTGTGTGTGAGAGGGTAAAATAAAATTGGGTTTGGGAATTATGGGTATGTGTGTACAAGTATAATGAACAGTACAAACGGAAAGGAGACACCAATAGTGCCTTATCACACCAGTATAATAAAATCATGAAAACAATCACACTCACACTGTAAAATGGCTGTGTATATACAAATGCACATGCACAGTTGTAAAAGCTTGCAGAAAATTTCCTACCATCTGCTGTGTATCCACGGTAATCTGCTCTTGGGTATCCAAAGAAACAGTAAATAAACCTAGAAACAACTTTTAATAGTCATTCTGTTTCTGATTGGGCAATTTGAATAGATACAAAATAACACGTTGCTCTCCATGCGAGGGCTGATAAGTATCATTCCTAATTAATCCTATGATTCTCCATAGCCCCTTCAGAATCAGCTCGAACAACAAAAGGACAAGCATATATAAGATATGCAAAATATGAGCATATATAAACATAAGTACTGATCAAAATAAGTATGGATAAAAAATATTTAACCCACCTGAGCGTCGAGCTGGAAGGAGTGAACAAACATATAAATTGAATACAGTGGTACATAGATGATATCCTAATTATATGGAAGGGTGACAGGAATCAAATTCAGGAATTTGTGAAGAATCTTGATGCCAACATGTGGGGTATACAATTTACCAGCACTATTAGGGAGTGTAGTATTGAGTTCTTGGAACTAGTTCATTTGGAATACACTGGTCATAGGAGAAAATGAAAACTTTTTTCAAAGAAGTAGATGCTAAATGCATATGAAAAAGTGAGAAATAGTTGCTTCGAGAGGGGACTCCTTGGCAGAGCAGCCACCTCAGAGAGGAGATAAGATAGTTGGTTGTTTGCATATAAGTTTATCTCCAGCCATTCATTTTGTGAGTAGCTCTTCACTGGTGGTGGCGAGGTAATTACACACATCACATTGAAGATATTGCATAAAGAAGTGTCCCTTTTTCTTTTCTTCTTTTTATACATGTGTACAAGTATAGTTGACACTATTTTGGGTGTTGACTCAAGAGTTGAGTCCAGAATAAGCCCACACACCCCAGGAAACAGTTGTTAATGTGTGGGTTGCAGAGGGGGGTTATTAACATTTTATAATTTTATATAACTCCAGGAGAAAAGCAGGAAAATAATATAAATCTGACAGAGACAGGATTTTGATTCAGGGTTTTACTTTTTTCTTTGTTCGATTCTCTCTCTCTCTTTTCTCTCCATAATGAGTTGTGTTTCTTGTTTGTAAAAAAACGTAATGGAGGACAATGGTGGATTGATTATTATGCACTGTATCACAATGGGGAAGGAAAAGGAAGGACTTGTATTAGGCCAGCAAGCAGAATGCAGGAGGAATATAATTTAAGAAGCATAGAGATTTATGTGACCTGTGAAACTGAGAGAGATGAGAGAGAGAATTATGTTCAGAATCAGGATACACTTGGGAATGGCTTAGAAGGTGTAGAACAGTAGGTACAACAAGGAAAATAGTATGTAACAACACTTTAAAGGAAGGTAGTGAATGGGATGCTGCCTGTCAATAAGGCAGAAAATATTATTAGATGAAAGTTCTATGTAATTGTAGTAAAATCATGTTTGAAGGAGTTGGACATGTTACTCAGTATTTCAGCATTGTAGGATTTTAATTTTTGTTCATTTCCTTTGAGATGACCAGAACAAGTCCAAAAACAAGGGGACTGGGAAAACAATGAACCATTTCTTGGAGGAGTAAATCAGGATTGGTGATACGGGATTTGATGCATTTCATGAGCCTCAACTGCAGGGAGACCAGTACAGATTCTCAATTTGCAGGTGTCAGATGATGAACTCACCATCATCCATATAAATATGAACTACTGACCAACGAGCAATGAGTTGTGTTCCCAAATTCTGCTTGTTTAGTATTACATTTAGCAGCTCCCATTACGGGAATACAAATTCAGAAAATACAACATAACTCTCCAGGTGACTGCACTTTTTTCGGCATTAGAAGATCTTGTAAACAGATGTATATTTTCTACATAATTGTGTAATTTGAGATATAAGGCTTGTTTCTGTTTGGGCCAATAATAGAATTATGTTACACTTAATTATTGGCCATCAAACATACCCATTCCCCAGATGTATTCCATGACCTTCCCAGCAGGCTCACTTATGAGCACAGGTCAAACAAATCTGAATGTCAGCTTAAAGGGATAGTAATGTTTCACCAAAACAGCAGCTCCAATTAATCTTCATAGTATTTGGCCATAGAAAGTGTTATTTCAATCCTGTCAGAACTGTAGTTCAAGAGTAATTGAATGATAAAGTATCCCACTCCTGCCCATTTTACAGAGTGTAAGCCACCTCCCCTCAGATGTGGAATCTGGTTCTGGGACCAGACAGGTCAGAGCAAGTGACACTCTTCTTACTGTGAGCATAAGGAAAACCCTGCTTATCTTGGCAGGTTTTTCCCTTATGCTTACTGAAGTTTGTCCCTCTTTGAGATTGATCTGGACAGTCTTGCTGCTCTGAGGTGACCAGTGTTACACTAGTAAAAGGGGCGGGGGGTACTTTATCATTAAATTACTATTGAACTACAACTCTAACAGTACTGAAATAACACTCTCCATGGCCCAAATATTATGAAGATTAATTTCAGCTGCTTTTATTTTGAAACATTACTATCCCTTTAATGCATATTGTTGCTTTTTGTTGTCCTAAACCCACTCAAGATACCAAAAGAAGCAAGAAGGAGAAAATAGCTAATACTCGATGTTTGACAAAGTGCTGGGGTGTTAAATGTCAACTGTGATTTGCTTCCAGTCATAAAATCAGTCACATCCCCTCATGTAAAAGGCACAACATTCAAAGTAACTTAATCCCCAATCCTTCTATCCTTGCAAGAAAAAACTCAACAACATCTGAAGCAATAGAGCCCTCTCCCCCCATAGCCAAAACAAATCCAGCAGTCACCAAAATGGAGACCATTTCTCCTTACCTGAAACAAATTCAACATTGACAATAATGAATGCCCCTTCCTCCTCCCCAAGTGCTTCCCATGTGAAGCACTTACCTTTGTGTCAGAGGTCCAGCGGTATCTAAAACACCCTGGTCTTCCATTGCAATATCCTCCACATTTGTAGTCAAATAAAAAACTTAACAACCAGTAAAAAGCAACCAAACAAAGCAAAAAAACCCTTCTCCCCAGCTGTGATCAGGCTGTTGCCCAAGCCAGCTCCCAAATGGCTGTTGGCGTTATGCCTCGCTATATGTAGGGATGATGTTACACACATGCATGACCCCTTCATCTGAATGGTGAATGCTTGAGAGGTAAAGTTACTCTAGGATTCTGTCCAGTGTAACCTGTCTACCAGACAATGGAAGCATGAGAAAGGATTTGAACAGGGATTGGCCATAAGTAAAAAATGAACAGGGATTGACTTATGTGGGCTCAGGCAATAGCCTGAGTGGAACTGAGGTGGGGGTGTTCAATTCATATAAATTCTGTTGCTGTTTTCCTGAGTTCCATTCTTTCTATCCAGCCTCTATCTCTTCTTTCCCTCCCCCACATTCTTGCTCCCTTGTGACCCTTTGCTGTTCCCCTGGGCTAGATTAGATGGTTAGTTTTCTAGGGGAATTGTTTCCTTGGTATAGTGGGTGGGAAAGAATTGCACACTGGACATGTGCATTGCTATGTAATATATATGCATTAAAGTAAATTGACTTGATTGGTTATTCATAAAAATAACTGATAATAATTAAACATGAGAATATACCACGTCTCCCTATAATTACAGATGCAAGTGGGGTTCAAGTTAGATTTCTTGAGTATGCGTTAAACTTTTGTTTGTATGATGGAAGAAGGAAAAGTGCCCAAGGAAAGGGAAGTGATGAAAAAATGTGTTTGGGTTTCATGATAGAGGAAAGAGTTTTAATAAGTGGGAAGGCATAGTATTCAAGGGGCAGGTGGTGAGCTGGAAGGCTAAAAAAGGCTGAGAAATGTTTGCTTCTATTGCTGGAGTAAATGAGTCAAAACTAGATGAAGAGGGATTGGGGAGAATTCAGAAACTTAAGGAATAATAGTAATCTGTGAAAAGATGCCACCCACCTCTCACTTATTCTTGACAATGTTTTCCTACTCCTCCAGAGAGTAATATGCATTGCATCTTCCTTCTCCTACTGAAGGCTCCAAGCATTGCCATCATTTCACTTTTTGCAGAACTGGCTGTCTTTCTCCTGGAAGAGGTGACAACATTATAATAGTTCTGTTCATGTTTGGAAGACCTGAAGAAAAACTACCAGTTTCTTAAAGTGAACAACAGAAATATTTTGCTTGGGGACCTCAGAGGAGAGAGATTACAAATCTTTAAAAACCATTTGACACTTTATAATGTGCCTGGTAGTAGTTTCTTGTATTTCATAAGTGAAACCCTCCAAGCAAGAAAAAATGTACATTTAAACAAAATGATTATTTGTTTCCAGAATCTATTTGTTTACTAAAACACTGTGCAACTCACATTAGGAAAACACATTTAGAAAATATATATAACTCTCCAAAAGACTAGTTATTTCCCAAAGTATTATTAGAATGCATATGTGAATAGTTTTTATTTATTAAAAATATAAAGCACAACACTGATATTACAGCATCAGAAAGCTAATATAGGATTCCCTTGATATGTTATCAGCCTTTATTATGGTGGCAAAACTATCACCACCTTTAAACAAAGGATTGCTAATCACAGATCCAACATTCAAGAAGCAAAAAGGAAGAAAGAAAGTGATAAACCTTGGAACACCATTTCATCTCAGCTAACCAAACACTTGCTGATCTAAAATACATGATGATAGATCATCAACCCAGATTCTCCAGAGGTGGTGACAGAGGTCACAAATTGATTCAACTAGAGGAACTGTGGATCCATAAGCTTGGTACCTTTCATCCCAAGGGCCTCAATGAAAAAAACAATTACTCTTGCATTTGGTATTATGTCAGTAGTAACATAGTAATTTAGGGTGAAGAAAGACTTGCGTCCATCTAGTTCAACCCTTTTCCTATTCCTGTTTACCATTATTGATCCAAAAGAAGGCAAACCCCCCATCAATACAGCAATTTCAAATTCTCCCTGGAATAGGGGGAAAAAATTCCTTCTTGATTCCAAATGGCAATCAGATTTCTCCTTGGATCAACAAGCACTAACTAAATATTAATCCCAACACTAACATAAATAGCCCTCTATGTTTTGATCTTTTAAAAAAGTATCCAGGCCCTTTTTAAAGTCATCTAATGTATTTGATAGCTCCACCTCCTCACGCAGTGAATTCCATACCTTTATTGTCCTTACCTTAAAGAATCCCTTCCGCTGTTGTAGAAGAAATCTCCTTTCCTCAAGTCTAAGCAAGTGACCCCTCGTCTTTTGTACTGTTCTGTTAATGAACAGGTCTTTGAAGAGCCTTTTGTATGGTCCCTGAACATATTTATATAGTGTCATCACTGTTTCTCTAATGTGTACAAGTTTAACTTTTCTAGCCTTTCTTCATAACTAAAACTTTCCATTCCCCTTACTAGTTTTGTAGCCCTCCTCTGCACTTTCTCTAGTTCCATAATGTCCTTTCTCAGAAGGGGTGCCCAGAATTGAACAGCATATTCTAGGTGGGATCTTACCATGGACCTGCAAAGAGGCATAATAATATTTTCCTCCCTTGAGACATGCCTTATGATAGGGTTGAATCATTTGTCACACTCCACCGTCTTACTAGAGCTTGCAGGGTCCCTCCTAGGTGTAGGTGGGTATAGATCTTACCAAATGACAAGTGTTGCCATTTCAACACCTCACTATGAATATGGACTGGACCACGTAACTCACTAATGGATACAAGGCCTTTTAACTTCGGATTGACCATGGATTGATGAGAGGACTATCATCACTCAGCTGGTCACCACCTCATTAGGACCTATGTATATTGGAAAAACCATGTTTTTACAGGATCCACATCTCTCGGGAAATTCTCTTTATGTAAAAATGGACTCATTGACTTACCGGCAACCACAATCAACTTAATTACTTTCACCAGCATTTCTTTCTATACCTCATGTACTATATACAATACACTCATATACCAATTCCTTTATTTGAATTTCAATAATCATATTTCATGTTTTTTTATCTCCTTTGGACATGGAGTTGACTACAGGCTGTTGTACATCAGTACATCTTGTGACTTGGTTATACGATAGTCTGGGTCTATGCCACCAGTGTTATATACATTCTTTTTCCATTATGTAATTGTTTATTTGTTCCTGCCTATGTGTTTGCTTTCTCTTTTTCCACAGATTTTGAAGTATGTTACAGTCTCATTGACTATCTGCATTTTGTGTAACAGTCCATTTAATTATCACACTGTCACTGTATCGATTGCCTAGACGTTTTTTCATTGTAACATAAGAGGCACTGTATTTATTGTTTCTCTTTGTGCCACACTGTTTCTTCTATTATTATTGCCACATTAGCCCTCTGTGGTATCTTGCCATTATACATAGCAGATATGTGTCCTTACATGACCTGCTATTCTCTCACACTGTGAGGTTCTTCCCAATCACAGTCATTTGGTTTCCTATTTAAGAGCAATAGTAAGGGGGTGCCCTGTCATATATTGCAGTAATTCGGCTTGAGAGTCACACACCGGGATCCCCCGGTCTGTGACCCTGACTGCCATGCATTCTGTGTCAATCCTGGATTGACACATGATACACACCATGGTTTTAAAACATTGTTAGGGACCAGAAACCAGACAGACACAAAAATATTAAGTGCAAAACACCTTTATTAAAATAACAAAAGCAAAAAAAGCAAAATTGTGATCCAGAAGTGTAAATCAAAAGACAAGTCAGGGTCAGGAACCAAGACAGGTACTCAGCCAATCCGTGGTCAGAAATACGGAGATCAGCGATGTCAAGAACAAGCCAGGAGTCAGGAACCAGAAGGGACGTCAGAGGAAGCCAGGTCATGCACAGGAAATCAGGAATGCAGTAAACACTCTTGCAGCCAGAAGCAAACACAAGGGCAATCGGGTAGTGAGCCAAGCTGTTTTAAATACCCTGAGAGGGTTGGCTGATAGCAGTCAGGTGAGCAAACACAGAAAGGTCAGCTGATTCAGCCTGATTCAGCAAAGGGAAGGCAGCAGTAATGGATAGCAGAGCACTGGACAAGCTCAGACAGTAGAATCAAGCAGCAGAGTTAGAACAGCTCAGCCAAACCTTGACAGACATTCACCTTTTAGTTTGAACATATAGCTTCCATTCCCTTTTGATTCCCTACGCGATCTGCATTTTGAACTGCTGTGCAATGTGCAGGAGTCTCACATTACTTTCATCCTCTGTGCTTTGAGCACTCCATTCATAATGTATGTGGCAATTGGGCACAACATTTCTTTATCTATACCACAATGTACAATTCATTCATTATGATTTATATAACACTTTAAAGTGGATGTGTCACCTGAAACTGAGATATGGCACAGGAATCATGATCACCTTGTGGTTCTACCTGAAAAATAATGTTGCTCCCCCAGTAATCAAGCACATTTATAACCAATTACAAATGAAAAAGCAATTTTTTTTAGCTGTAAGATGTGCTGTGCCTGCTGCCAGTGCCACTACCAGTGCTGTTCCTGCTGCCAGTACTGCCATTGTTTCCATCAGTTATGTGCCTGCTGCCAGTACTGCCATTGCTTCCACCAGTACTGTGCCTGCTGACAGTTGTGAACCTGTTGCCACCAGTAGTGAAGCTGCTGCTAGTGTGTGTCTTGTAATATTCAGGTGGGGGGGCCTTAAGTCACACTTGCCATCCCCAAGTGCTAGTACAACTACTAAGGTCCAGCAGCTTGTTAGCATTAGAAATGAAGTAGGGGTAATCAACAATATGCTCATATTAACAGTGACTATGAGAAGGAAGACTCAGGGGCTGGAATTGATGTGGTTGGTGTTAGTGATAGTACTAGTGACAGTTATAGTGAAAAAACAGGTGGGACTAGTGTTAGGAGAGGTAGGGGAAGCAACTGAGAGCGTCCAGACTAGCGGTCAAGGAAGCCTACACCATTCCCCTGACCCTGGGAGTCCCCTTCTCCCCACGGCATTGTCCATGTGGAACATGATCCTGAAGAAGGCAGAATTGTCACCACCGCAATAATACCACCACCACCAGGAGTACAGATCAGCTGTCTGTGCCTGCTGCTACTGCTGCCAGTCTGCCTCCTTCATGTCACCAAGAAGTGGCAAGTGTGATATTAGGGGACCCTCTGTCACATTGCTTGTCACCTCCTCTAACCAGCAGTGAGCTTTTGGAATTTGCAACTGCTCTAATTCCTGCTGCTGCTGAGTTGCAAGGGTAGCAGGATGCTGAGGAGCAGGCTAGTATGCCACAGACCACCGGGATGATGCGGGATTATTAGGACAGGTTCCTTTTGCCAGCAGCAACACATATACCACAAGTGGTGGGGGTTAGTTATGGTGCTGCAACTTCCTCAGGCTTATCACTGGAGCTAATGGTGGGGCAAGTGGAACCTTCATCATCCATCACCCATGTTACTTCTGTTGTTGATCCTATTCCCTTTCAGTTGAATAATTATCCTGCTGCTGAAACAACTCAGCAGCAGAAGCAAGAACAGAAGTCACAAATTCTTCAGCTACATCAGGGCATTTAACAATCACCTGCTGGCACTAGGTCAGTAGGAATTTTTTTTTCTTCTCAGGGGTTATGTAATATAAAAATTAAAAATCAAAGTTCTACACAAAAAAAAAAAAAAAAAAAATTGTGGGGGGTTGTTGCTAACAAGCCTAAGCCCTACAAATCAGTGTTTCCTTAGGGCTTGTGCCAAACAAGCTTAAGTCCTACAAATCAATGTTTATTCTAAGGGCTTGGGCCTCTAACAAGTCTAAGTCCTACATAGGCCTCTAACAACAAATCTAACAAATTACCCTCTACAAAATACTCTATCAAGTCAAGTATCAGTCCACCCCAGTGGCAGCTTATGCCAGGGAGTTCCTGACTCTATCACTTCACATACAAATGTCTTTAATTTTAATTTTTGTTTTAACTGCCCCCCCAGTACCAGTCAAGAAACACCCCCAAAACAAATTCCCTGGTCAACTGATTCATTCTCCAGACTCCACCCAACAACACAGGCACCCTCCTCAGACAACTTTTATACCATGTCTTATGGGTTTTTTGTTTTATTTAGGATTTATTTTTTATTAACTGCCCCCAATCCCAGTAACCCCCCCAAAAAAATCATCCCCTGTTCAACTGATTCTTTCCCCACACCCTACCAACACAGGCACCCTCATGTCCCTTTTATACTATGCTTTTGGGAAATAAAATATTTGTTATGTGTTGTGTGTAATTTAAATATTCCCATTGATTTCAATAGAATCCTTGACAGAATCCAAGAGAGAGTTCCTCGGAGAGTTACTGCTGATCTCCATTACTCTTTGTTGTGACAAACTGCTTATGGCCCTTTGGCAGAAATTCTGAAATTTTGTGTTTGAAGCAGGGGTCCAACAAAGTAGCAAGAATGTATTCCTCATTGATTTTAATGGACATTATGTGAGGATCTTGTCCATAGCACACTAACATGACCTTTACCAGCTAGTGCATATCTGTGTTGTCATTCTGGTAAGAATCCTCAGCCATGCTCCTCATTTTTTTCTGCAATAAAAATATCAGTGGTAGAATTCACTAATTCCTGCCCCAATGCGACTAGTCGGCATGGTTCCCTCTGCAAAGGGTTTAAGCAGCTCATATCCATCGCACATTAGTTGCCATTGGCCAGGTGAGAAAGAGGCTCCCTTCAAAGCCTTCCAGTTTTCCATGGTGCACTCACAAATAGCCTTATTCTTCTGCTTGTACAAATGCCCTAATATGTACATGGTGGAATTACACCTGGTAGGGTGATGGGGCATGTTGTTACGCTCTTGTATAGAATAAAGAGCATTGCGTGCACTGTAGGAGCGACTAAAATGGGCACAGATGTTGCTTGCAATAATAAGCACATGGGCAAAGCAGGGCACATGCGCCATACCACCTATTCTCAAAGCAGCGATTAAGTTGGAGCCATTATCAGCAGACACAAAACCAGCTTTTAAGGAGTGGGGTACAAGCCATTCCTCTATCACCTGCTCTAGCTTACTTAGAAGATCTCCAGCTTTGTGGGACTGTCTCTCAAAACTCTGCATGCACAAGGTGGCGTGATGATGGTATGGGCAATCCTGTTGCGGCTGCCTTTTAATCACACTGCCACAGCCAGAAGCATGATTACTGGTTTTCACCTGGTGCTGTAAGCTAATGTGTTCCCGTGAAAAAATCAACAAAAACCACATGGTTTTCAGCTTTTTCATGGGAAAATCCGCTTTAAATAAAGCAATTAAAATCTTTGCTGTTTTTGCCAATTGGCAAACATTTTTTGCTATATTTTCAATGGCTAGAAAGTTTTCGTCCCTTTAATTATGTGTTTTTTTGCCTCTTCTCTATAAAAACATGCCATATTCCAGGAAGAGAAGCATAATACAAGCAGCTACAGAGTGAGAGAGAGGTGCTAGGCTTTTGTGCTGTGAGTTATCACTATGAGTAAGTTTAATAACACTAAAAAGAGGGTCTGGAAGGACCTTTATGCTTCTAGTGAGTCTGAGGAGGAGGAAGTGACCACTACCACCAACATGAAAGAGTCTAGATGCCCTGGTTCCCCAGACCCAAAAATGTTCATTCCCCCTACATCACCCCTATGTATCTTGGGGACATTTTTGTCAAGTGCAGAGGAAGAAGAGGGTAGTAGATTGAGCAGGACAGGTCAGCTACCTGTGCCTGCTACCAGTGCTGCACCTGCTGCCAGTGCTGAACCTGCTGCCAGTGTGTCTTGTAATTCTCAGGAGAAAAGGGAGGAAGAGATGATGCCAAGTGTGAAAAAAAGGAGACCCTAAGTCATACTTGCCATCCCCAAGCAGTCCCACCACTAGTACTACTACTAAGAAGGTCCAACAGGTTGTACAGAGTGTTAAGAGTGATCATATTACTAAAGAGTAGGAAGTCTCAGGGACTGAAATTGATGTGGCTGGTGTTAGTAGTAGTTACAGTTAGGTTGAAGCAGCTGGTAGGACTAGCATTAGAGGAGTGGCAGGGTAAGTAATGCAGAGCATCCAAACTAGTGGTCAAGGGAGCCCACAACATTCT
Organism: Rhinophrynus dorsalis; assembly: GCA_037306005.1. Lineage (NCBI taxonomy): Eukaryota > Metazoa > Chordata > Amphibia > Anura > Rhinophrynidae > Rhinophrynus > Rhinophrynus dorsalis. Next base: position 380,102,640 of record CM074719.1, read on the forward strand.
CCTGATCCTGGGAGTTCCCTTCCCCCCACAGCATTGTCCAGGTGTAACATGATCCTGAAGAAGGCAGAATTGTTGTCTAGCAGCAATAATACCACCACCACAACCAGGAGCACAGATCAGCTGCCTTTGCTTGCTGCTAGTGCTGGCAGTCTACCTTCTTCAGGCCACCAAGAAATGGTGACATTAGGGGACCCTCTGCCACATTTCTCATCACCTCCTCCAACCGGTGAGATGTATGAAATAGAGCAGCAACAGCAAGGAGGGACTGGTGGTAGTGGCGATGATGATGGTGGAGAACCTGGGTGGAAAAGATATTACTGGCCTTTTTGGCCCAAACTGAGGAGGAATGGGTGACAGGGATGGGGATGGGCATCACCACCAAGGGTGGGTGAAAAGTGTGAAAAATTTCCCACATGACTTTTCGTGAAAACTTGCCGAATTTTTGCTTTTACAGTGAAAAATGTTGCCTTTCCACCTAAGCAAAAATTTCCTCCTTTTTGCCAATTTTAACACATTTTTCACTTATATTTCCTATAGTTACTACATTTCCCACTGTAATATTACTTATTCTGAGGGCTGTAGTTTAGAAGTAAGTGCATAAAAGTCAAAGTTGTGAGTCCTACAGCAACATATGCCTTGAAAAATGTGTTAGCATACAGAATGCATTTGTCCATTGAGCACAAAACTAACTTCCTTCTTAAATGGCACTGGCACATGATGATGTCAAGAGATTTAAAAAAATAAATAAAATACATCTATCACGGTGCCCGTGATTCCTCTGTTTACGACATTGCTACTTCCTGGTCATTTCCTTTCTTTCAAGCATTCTTATTGGTGATCAAAGCTGACTCCTCCTACTGATTACCTTTATATTCGAGCTCTGTCATTATGGCAGCACCCTTTCGTGGTGTTCCAGTACCTAGCATTTGTTCCTGTGGTTCCTGGTATCGTGTATGACCCGGCTTGACTAACTATGTGTCACGGATTTGAAGACTCTCAGAGTTAAGGTTTGGTAAAATAACTTAACTTTATTAAAAGTTAAAGGCAGTCCCCGTAGGGTAAACATACATAACAATATAACAGTAATATAACATATAATAGGTTCTACCGGCCTTGCCTAAATACCGGGCAAGGCAACCCAAGTGACAGTTTTAATGACAGGCTCTACTGGCCTTGCCTATACCGGGTAAGGCAACCCCCATGGAATGCTGAATGTAGGCTCTACCGGCCCTGCCAATACCGGGTAAGGCAACCTTAAAGATGGTGAATTACAAGGTTCTACCGGCCTTACCAATACCGGGCAGGGCAGCCCAAAGGAGACTGGAGTAGGCTCTACCGGCCCTGCCAATACCGGGTGAGGCAACCTACAGGATAGTATCGTCAAGGTTCTACCGGCCTCACCAATACCGGGCAGGGCAGCCTGAGCGAGTAGACCAGCTGTCAGGTGACTAAGACAGCAAAGAGCATAAGTATAGAGGTCTACTCAGCAGGAGTCTATTGCCAGGGATACTCAGACAACTGCAAGGAAGTGGAAAGCGACTGACCACAGTACTGGATGTTCAGGAGCAAACCAACGTCCGCACGTTGGGACAAATGGTAATAGCGCCACCAGGTTTAATGGAGCAAACCAGCGACCGCACGCTGGAACCCACAATGTATATCGCAACCAGGTTTAGTGGAGTAAATCAGCATCCGCACGCTGGGATCGACAACGTATATCACAACCAGGTTTAGTGGAGCAAACCAGCGTCCGCACGCTGGAGCCAATAATGTAACTCGCAACCAGTTTAGTGGAGTAAACCAGCGTCCGCACGCTGGGACCAACAATGTATATCGCAACCAGGCTTAGTGGAGTAAACCAGCGTCCGCACGCTGGGACCAACAATGTATATCGCAACCAGGCTTAGTGGAGTAAACCAGCGTCCGCACGCTGGGACCAACAATGTATACTGCAACCAGGTTTAGTGGAGTAAACCAGCGTCCGCACGCTGAGACCAACAATGTATATGGCAACCAGGTTAGTGGAGTAAACCAGCGTCCGCACGCTGAGACCAACAATGTATATTGCAACCAGGTTTAGTGGAGTAAACCAGCGTCCGCACGCTGGGACCAACAATGGATATCGCAACCAGGTTTAGTGGAGTAAACCAGCGTCCGCACGCTGGGACCAACAAAATATATCGCAACCAGGTTTAGAGGAGTAAACCAACAAAGTATGATCAGCAGCGAGAAGAACAATGTCGCCAGAGCGACGGCTGGAGCAGGAGATTCAGGAACTCAGTAGGATTAACCCGCGAGGTGCTGGAACACAGGAACACTGGAACACAGGAACACTAGCATACAGGAACACTGGAACACTGGAACACAGGATCAGCAAGTACAGCAGGAACAGCAGGAACAGGCCCAGAAGCCTGACAAGCAGGTCAGGCAGAGTGGAGTCAGAAACACCACGAAAGGGCAACCTGGAAGTGCTCAGCCTGGGTTTAAAAAGGCTGTGTGAGGAGGGCTAATCACAGACAGCCAATCACGATACTCAGCAAGTGACTGACACTGGACAGCACCAATCACGGGCACCGTGATAGTACCCCCCTTTCAAAGACCCCCTCTCCCAGAGTAGGGTCTAGGCTTCTGAGGGTATTTGGCATGAAATATTCGTAGTAACTTGGGTGCATGAAGGTTCTTACTGTCTACCCAGGAACGATCCTCAGGACCATAACCTTTCCAATGCACCAGATACTGTACCCCTCCTCTACCTCTGCGGGAATCAATAATGTTTTGTACTTCATACTCCTCCTGCCCCTCGACTTCAACAGGACCTGGCCTCACAGGTGTGGTAGTATAACGGTTACAAACCAGAGGTTTAAGGAGAGACACATGGAATACATTATGAATGCGCATAGAAGCAGGTAATTCCAAGGCATAGGAAACAGGGTTAATTTTGCGAATGATCTTGTACGGACCAATGAACCGAGGTGCCAGCTTATTAGATGGGACCTTGAGCTTTAGATTCTTGGAGGACAGCCATACTCTATCCCCGACTCGGAAGGAACCCGCTGGAAGCCTTCTGCGATTGGCATGACGCTGATGTCGCTGAAAAGACTGGCCCAATGCCCTCTGAACTTGTGCCCATGTGGAACGGAGTTGCTCTATATGCTCATCCAGAGCTGGAATCTGCTGTGATTGAAAGGAATCCGGGAGCAGACAGGGTTGGAACCCATAATTGATCAAAAACGGAGAGCTCCCGGAGGAAGAATTAACTGCGCAGTTCTTGGCGAACTCTGCCCAAGGCAACAAGTCGGCCCAATTATCATGATGGTCGGTCACAAAACATCGCAGAAACTGTTCCAATCCTTGATTGGCCCTCTCAGCGGCCCCGTTAGTCTGGGGATGATATGCAGAGGAAAATGATAGCTGTATGCCCATCTGTTCGCAAAATGCCCTCCAGAATCTGGACACAAACTGGCTCCCCCTGTCAGACACCAGCACCCTGGGTACTCCATGTAACCGAAATACTTCTCGAGCGAATACCATTGCCAGTTCCTTGGCCGAAGGAAGGCCACGGAGGGGTACGAAGTGTGCCATTTTAGAGAACCTGTCTACAACCATCAATATGAAGGAGTACCCTCTAGACCTGGGCAATTCTCCCATAAAGTCGATAGAGACGTGAGACCAAGGGCGTTCACCATTAGGCACAGGCTGAAGCAAGCCCACAGGGAGATGTCTAGGGGTTTTGGCACGGGCACAGGTGGCACAGGCATTTGTAAAATTGGCACAATCTGCTCTCATAGAAGGCCACCAAAATAGCTGAGAGAGAGACCAGAACAGTTGATCCCTACCAATATGTCCCGCAGCCTTAGAGGAGTGGTAGGTCTCAAGTAATCGAGTACGGAATGGCTCAGCGACAAAACATTTGCCCACTGGAGTCTCATGAGGAGCAGAGGCTTGGGATGCCAAAATCTCCTCCCCTAGTGGTGAAGTAATACTAGTACGTATGATAGCCAATATTCGATCGGGTTGAATGATAGGGGCTGGTACCTCTTCTCTGTCAACCTCTGCTTCAAATTGTCTAGACAGAGCATCAGCCCTAACATTCTTTGATCCCGGCAGGTATGATACAACGAAATTGAATCGGGATAGAAACAGTGCCCATCTGGCCTGGCGAGAAGACAATCTCTTGGCCTCAGAAAGATACGTCAGATTCTTGTGATCAGTTAGAATCAAAACGGGGTTTTTTGTGCCTTCAAGTAAATGATGCCATTCTTTGAGAGCGAGGATAATGGCCAGTAATTCTCGATCACCAATCTCGTAATGACTTTGAGCACTAGTCAGTTTTATTGAGAAGAATCCACAGGGTCTGAGTGTACCGCCTTTAACCTGTCGCTGAGAGAGCACCGCCCCAACCCCAATATCTGAGGCATCAACTTCCAAAGTAAAGGGGAGTATTGGATTAGGGTGGGACAACACAGGCGCTTCAGCAAAGGCTACCTTCAACTTCTCAAAGGCCTCTTCAGCAGCCACCGGCCAGAGGGATGGGTTAGCGCCCTTGTGCGTGAGGTCAGACAGAGGTTTCACGATAGAGGAGAAGTTTTTAATAAACTTCCTGTAATAATTGGCGAAGCCCAGAAATCGTTGGATGGCTTTGAGGCTGTTGGGTTTAGGCCATTGTAAGACTGCTGTCAATTTCTCTTTATCCATGGCAATGCTGTCTTTGCCAATTATAAACCCCAGAAACGGTACACTGGTTTTGTGGAACTCGCATATCTCCAGTTTACAGAATAATTTATTTTTTCGTAAGCGCAGCAAGACTTCAGACACATCCTTGATGTGTTGTGACAGGTCTTTGGAGTGGATAAGTATGTCGTCAAGATAAACTACAACACAAAATTGTAACATATCTCTAAGAACGTCATTGATCAGTTCTTGAAATACTGCAGGAGCATTACATAGACCAAATGGCATGACTAGGTATTCATAATGCCCAGATCTCGTATTGAAGGCAGTTTTCCACTCATCACTGGCTCTGATACGTATCAAATTGTAGGCTGCCCTTAGGTCCAATTTGGTGAAAATCGAGGAACCCTGAAGTCTATCAAACAGCTCGGTGATGAGTGGTATTGGGTAGACATTTTTTGCCATCAGCTTATTCAGCCCACGATAGTCTATGCATGGTCGCAGTTCGCCACTTTTTTCTTAACAAAAAAGAACCCAGCACTGGCCGGAGAAGTAGATTTCCTTATGATCCCTCTACTGAGGGCATCTGCTATGTATTCCTCCATAGCTTGGTTCTCCTCACAAGACAATGGATATGTGCGTCCCCTCGGTGGTACTGCTCCAGGACTCAGTTCTATGCGACAATCGTATGGTCTGTGCTGAGGTAGGGTGCCAGCCTCTCCCTTACTGAAAACGTCGCTAAACTGCTGGTAGGCATCAGGTAGTGAAGGGGAGGTGCACAAGACCTTAACAGGATGGGTAACGCACTTATCCATACAGAACTGAGACCAAGCAGCAATCTCACATTTCTGCCAATCAAATTGTGGGTTGTGCAACTGTAACCAAGGAAAGCCCCAAATCACGGCATGGTGAGGAGAATTAATCAATTGGAACTGCTGCTCTTCCTTGTGAAGAGCCCCGATAGTCATGGACAAGGGCATCGTTTCAAAAGTAACTTGGGCGGGTTCCAAAGGTCTGCCATCAATTGCTTCAATAGCAAGAGGGGTTTCTCTCTGAATCCGTGGTACCGCATGCAATTCAGCAAAGGTATTGTCCATAAAATACCCAGCTGCACCAGAATCAACCAAGGCCAAAACCTCAACCGAGCGTTGTGCCCATGACAATACCACCTGTATGATGGGTTTAAGTGTGTCCAACAATGGGGACGATTGGACGCCACCTAGGGCCTGTCCCCCAAGGTACCCTAGGTGTGTTAGTTTCCCGGACATACCGGACAAGATCTTAACAGGTGACCATTTTTACCGCAATACAGACATAATCCTTGTGTCTTGCGATACCTTCTCTGCTCCTTAGTTAACCTAGTGAAACCCACCTGCATAGGTTCACATGGTTCCTGTATGGATTCACTAGGTTTGGATGCAGAGGGAGGGTTGGGTGGGCAAAATATGCTACTGGACCCATTATCTTTTAACTGTACTCGTCGCTCTCTGGCGGTTAATCTTTCACGTATTCTGGAGTCAATTAGAATCACGTATTCAATATAATTATCTAGGTCAGTAGGTAAATCTTTTGCTGCAGTCTCATCTTTAATCTGGTTACTCAATCATTGAGCAAAGGCTGCCAACAGGGCCTCGTTATTCCATCCTACCTCTGCTGCCAAGGTGCGGAATTCAATGGCATAATCGCCAACAGTGCGCCTGCCCTGTTGTATCTCCATGAGACGTGTAGCAGCAGAGGTAGTTCTACCAGGAGGCTCAAATACTCTTCGAAAGGATTGCACAAAATCACAGAAATTCTCTGTGCAGGGTTTAACGTTTTCCCAAAGTGGGTTAGACCACGCCAATGCTCTGCCAGTCAGCAGGGATATCATGAACCCAACTTTGCTGCGATCACTAGGAAATGCGTGTGCTGTCAATTCCATAAATATTTCAAGTTGATTGATAAACCCTCTGCATAGTTGAGGGTCACCGTCATATCTCAGCGGCAAGGGTGCAGAAGCCATTAACCCTTTGACTGCGGTCCCTGGGGACCTAGACTCATTCTCCGGTGTCTGAATTGACAAGACCACCGGGCTAGAACCGGACTTATCAGCAAGTACCAAACTGCGTTCAAGAATAGTTTGGATAGCAACCGCTAGCTGATCCAAACGTTGCTCGAGCGTATCCATCCTCCAATGGATATTCTGTGCGTTACCGTCACTCTTACTGTCTGAGGTCATGGCCCTTTCGTACTGTCACGGATTTGAAGACTCTCAGAGTTAAGGTTTGGTAAAATAACTTATCTCAAGAGATTTAAAAAAATAAATAAAATACATCTATCACGGTGCCCGTGATTCCTCTGTTTACGACATTGCTACTTCCTGGTCATTTCCTTTCTTTCAAGCATTCTTATTGGTGATCAAAGCTGACTCCTCCTACTGATTACCTTTATATTCGAGCTCTGTCATTATGGCAGCACCCTTTCGTGGTGTTCCAGTACCTAGCATTTGTTCCTGTGGTTCCTGGTATCGTGTATGACCCGGCTTGACTAACTATGTGTCACGGATTTGAAGACTCTCAGAGTTAAGGTTTGGTAAAATAACTTAACTTTATTAAAAGTTAAAGGCAGTCCCCGTAGGGTAAACATACATAACAATATAACAGTAATATAACATATAATAGGTTCTACCGGCCTTGCCTAAATACCGGGCAAGGCAACCCAAGTGACAGTTTTAATGACAGGCTCTACCGGCCTTGCCTATACCGGGTAAGGCAACCCCCATGGAATGCTGAATGTAGGCTCTACCGGCCCTGCCAATACCAGGTAAGGCAACCTTAAAGATGGTGAATTACAAGGTTCTACCGGCCTTACCAATACCGGGCAGGGCAGCCCAAAGGAGACTGGAGTAGGCTCTACCGGCCCTGCCAATACCGGGTGAGGCAACCTACAGGATGGTATCGTCAAGGTTCTACCGGCCTCACCAATACCGGGCAGGGCAGCCTGAGCGAGTAGACCAGCTGTCAGGTGACTAAGACAGCAAAGAGCATAAGTATAGAGGTCTACTCAGCAGGAGTCTATTGCCAGGGATACTCAGACAACTGCAAGGAAGTGGAAAGCGACTGACCACAGTACTGGATGTTCAGGAGCAAACCAACGTCCGCACGTTGGGACTAATGGTAATAGCGCCACCAGGTTTAATGGAGCAAACCAGCGACCGCACGCTGGAACCAACAATGTATATCGCAACCAGGTTTAGTGGAGTAAATCAGCATCCGCACGCTGGGACTGACAACGTATATCACAACCAGGTTTAGTGGAGCAAACCAGCGTCCGCACGCTGGAGCCAATAATGTAACTCGCAACCAGTTTAGTGGAGTAAACCAGCGTCCGCACGCTGGGACCAACAATGTATATCGCAACCAGGCTTAGTGGAGTAAACCAGCGTCCGCACGCTGGGACCAACAATGTATATCGCAACCAGGCTTAGTGGAGTAAACCAGCGTCCGCACGCTGCGACCAACAATGTATACTGCAACCAGGTTTAGTGGAGTAAACCAGCATCCGCACGCTGAGACCAACAATGTATATGGCAACCAGGTTAGTGGAGTAAACCAGCGTCCGCACGCTGAGACCAACAATGTATATTGCAACCAGGTTTGGTGGAGTAAACCAGCGTCCGCACGCTGGGACCAACAATGGATATCGCAACCAGGTTTAGTGGAGTAAACCAGCGTCCGCACGCTGGGACCAACAAAATATATCGCAACCAGGTTTAGAGGAGTAAACCAACAAAGTATGATCAGCAGCGAGAAGAACAATGTCGCCAGAGCGACGGCTGGAGCAGGAGATTCAGGAACTCAGTAGGATTAACCCACGAGGTGCTGGAACACAGGAACACTGGAACACAGGAACACTAGCATACAGGAACACTGGAACACTGGAAAACAGGATCAGCAAGTACAGCAGGAACAGCAGGAACAGGCCCAGAAGCCTGACAAGCAGGTCAGGCAGAGTGGAGTCAGAAACACCATGAAAGGGCAACCTGGAAGTGCTCAGCCTGGGTTTAAAAAGACTGTGTGAGGAGGGCTAATCACAGACAGCCAATCACGATACTCAGCAAGTGACTGACACTGGACAGCACCAATCACAGGCACCGTGATACTATGTTCCTGCGAGATCACCTGTTCCTGACTTCCATTGCGACCCGGCCTGGCTGACTCTCCTGCTCTGTGTACCGACCCGGCTTGGCTGACTCTCCTGCTCTGTGTACCGACCCGGCTTGGCTGACTCTCCTGCTCTGTGTACCGAACCGGCTTGGCTGACTCTCCTGCTCTGTGTACCGACTCAGCTTGGCTGACTGTCCTGCTCTGTGTACCGACCCAGCTTGGCTGACTGTCCTGCTCTGTGTACCAACCTGGCTTGGCTGACTCTCCTCTCTGTGTACCTTACCGGCTTTGTTGCCTATCCTGTCCAAGATCCTACTCGGCCATTTGCCTGCTCTGCTCTGACAGTGCCTGTCTGGCACGGTGTGTTCCTCTTCCTGGTATACCCGCACCTGTTACGCTTGACTCAGCACAGCTTGTCGCTCCATCACTACAAGGTTGGCTGTCGCTCCTGGTGCACCTCGGTAGTGTCGGTCTGTGCGGCCTTACGGCCAGTCCGGGTCTGTAGCGTCCACTGCCCGACCGTGGGCTGGGTGCGTGGGTTTAGTGACTCCGGTCACGAGCTTGTGGCCTTTGTTCCTTGGTTGGTTCGGTTGCCTTGCCAAATCGCTGCCAGTATTGCTAAACCTCCTAGCATACCAGGGGTTTGGTTGCCTTGCCAAATTGCTGCCAGTATTGGTAAACCTCCTAGCATACTAGGGGTTCGGTTACCTCGCTATATTGCTGCCGGCATTGCTCTACCACCTAGCGTACTAGCGGTTCGGTTGCCTTGTCTTATTGCTGCCAGCACTGCTATACCTCCTAGCGTACTAGGGGTTCGGTTGCCTTGCCTTATTACTGTCAGTACTGCTATACCACCTAGTGTACTAGGGGTTCGGTTGCCTTACCATAATACTGTCAATATCATTCCACACCTAGATTCCTAGGTTATCTGTTGCCTTAGTTCCAGTCAGTCTTGCTGACCTCCCTAGCGCTCTAGGGATCCTGTTGCCATTCATACTGTGCCTCCTCCTGTCGTTCCTACCACCCAGTGGGACCCTCTGTCTCAGGACCAGATTCTCCCTGCTGCTGCACTTTTCCAGATCCTGGGTCTACAGGAGTACCTTTGCTTCCTACACTTTTGTTCTTGTATCTATGTCCTGTATTGCTATTACATTTACTACAGTTCTGCTTGTAATACAGTACTTATTTCTTGTTTAAAGGGACAGTAATACTTAAAATGTAAAAAAAAATATGTTGTAGGGTTTATCTCCCTGAGTAAAACAAGAGTACTCCCACTGCTGAATGGTGTTTCATTCAAAAGTTATTAATTTTCAAAGTTGAATTGTTTAGGTGCAATATCACAGTGGCCTGAAATGGTACAGTGGCGCTGTTGCTACACCATCCTATGGAGATTTATGGTCCCGGGGCCAGAGCTGTCCATAGGATTATGTAGCAACAGCTCCACTCTACCATTTCAGGCTACTGTGATATTGCACCTAAAAAATTCAACTTTGAAAATTAATAACTTTTGAATGAAACACCTTTCAGCAGTGGGAGTACTCTTGTTTTACTCAGGGGGATAAACCCTACAACATATTTTTTTTACATTTTAAGTATTACCATCCCTTTAATAAAACTGCGTTTTACTAAAACATCCGGGTCTGAGTGTCTGAAAACCGTAACAACATCCTACAATGTGGCAGATGTATATTGTAATGGTGGTGGTGGGGGACTGGCTGGTATGGTGTGACTTGTGTATGTATATAGTTTTTACTATTGTCATGTTTGCATCAAATCTCTATCCTCCTTCTCACAGCAGTGGTCCCAAGTGGGGTATATGCACATCCCTCGTGTACCTCCTTATCTGTGCTGTAGTTAATATATTTGTCCTGGCTTTGTCTGTTATACTCCTCTGCAGCAGGAGCCATAGGTGTTATTTGGACTGAACTAACTGTTGGCACTGGCAGTAGCACACTCTCTGACACATAAATAACTTTACTACTTCTGTTTTCTGCCCTAGAGACCTGGGAAGTTTTTAAAGTGCTTCTGCTGCTGCTAGTCGTGGCACCTTTGGCCTGCTGATAGTGTGTCTCCCAATCAGACCTGTGGTTGTGCTTCAGGTGAGATCTCATAGAGGAGGTGCCTAGGTGTGAGCCTACTTTCCCCCTGCTCACGTGCTTTTTGCACATACAACAAATAGCAACATGCTTAGCTTGAGGACCCTGAGTGAAGTATCTCCATACTGTGGACTTCATGGAATGAGGGGTTCCTGAGGTGGTGCTGCTGCTACTACTACTGGGGCTAGATGTTAATGCAATTCTACTGCCACTACTACTAGGTGTCAAAGGTGCGGCACTTACATCAGCAGCAGCAGCAGAGGCACTCATCATATCTAACATTGTGGATGTTGATATTCTGTGTTGCTGTTGCTGGGTACTCAAGACAGGTGTGTGACTGAGTGGGACTTGGACTTTGAAGAGGCAATGATACTGATGATCACTAATAGGGTGACTGTGTGCTTTTTGACATCTGTGCTTCTCCAGGGTCAGACTTTCCAGTGGCTTTCTCAAACAGTTTATAGACAGGCACAGTGTTCCTTAAAAGTGGTGGAAGATTCAGCCTTTGACTTTCTGCTAACCTTATAGCCCTGTCATCACCCTCACTCTCACCTTGATCTCTTTCTGAGCAAGAGAAGGATGCTGGAGGGATACATTCTAGATCTGCATCATCATCAGTCATCATTAGGTCATCCTCAGCAGAATCAGCATCACCTGACAGTTCTTGCCCAATACTACCCTTATATTCCTCTAAGCTTTTAGAGGTCTCAAAGAATTCATTTTTACTTTTAATGTAACAAAGTTCCCTACTACTTTGAGGATGGATGTTTTGGTGCTTGTTTCTCTCACTATCTGATGCAGCAGGCAGTTCAGCTGTTACTCCTTCCTCTATTATGCTATTGCCAGCATTGCATGTGACTTGTTATCTTCAGTGTTCTTCTTATATGGTTCTTTATTTCTACTGGCACTGGTGGTGCTGGAACTAGTTTTGCTGGGACCTTGACAAACTGCATCCTCCCTTGGAATAGAGGGATCATCATCATTGATTGCACATGCTGCAGCAACCATTGCTGCAGTCAGTTTTTGAACTACTACTTTACTCTCATGTCCCTACACTGCTCCACCTCTCCCCCTTCCTCTTCCTCTTGTGCGTTTGCTGGACATTACGCAAATACACTGTGTTTTTTTATTGTACTTTACACAACACAACTGATGGAGCTGTATGATGCCTTGCCTAAGCCCAGTTAGCTGTCTGTCACTGTCACCTAATATATTTAGTCCTTTATTCTTATTTATTTATTTATTTATTATTTTTTTAAGTTGTCCACCCTGTTGTCTTATCATAGTCTGTCCCAAAAAATTATAACTGAAAACAAAATCAACAACTTCTTCCCCACCCAGCACAGAGACAATAACAGCAAGATCAGCAAGTAAATAGGTCCCCAGCTGCCTGTGTCTTGCCAGTCAGTCATATGGAATTTTGGAGTTTTTGAGGTCAACCTCCTTCCTCCCTTCTTCTCCTCAGAGTGCCCCACAGACTCCTCTAACAGAATAAATGTCCTACCTAAAAGATTCCCTAAACGAAACTTCAATTCCCCTCCTGTCTTCTCTAGCTCAAAAAACGTACTGCTCTCTCCTCTCACAAACACAAACAGCCGTTTATATGGCTGTAGAAAACTTTTATGTGGTGGAGAAATATTTTTCTTCCCACTGATTTCAATGGGAGAAAAAGGCAAGAAAAAGCAGAAAAACTGCACTTTTCGAGGGAAATTATTTGCCAAGCGGAAAGTGCCATTATTTGGCGATTTCAGGCAAAAATGTTTGCTCATCCCTAATCACCACCACCAGCAGCAGTGAAGTTTTGGAATTTGAGAAGTTTGCTATTGCTCTATTTCCTGCTTCTGTTGAGCTGCAAAGACAGCAGGATGCTGAGGAGCAGGCTAATGTGCCACAGACCACTGTGGACACAGTGGGAATCAGGTCCAGTGATGCTTGACTAGGATAGGTTCCACGTGCCAGGAGCAATAATCCTAGTTACAGTGCTGATTCTGAGGCAGTAGCAGCAGTAGCAGAAACATCATCCTCTGCTCCAGCCAGTAAAGGGGAATTTGGAGGAGAAGACGAAAGAGGCCATTCTTCTCCACCTTTCCCCTCCCCTCTGAAGTCCTAGGTGACTATTTTCCTCTTGGAGCAGGCACAGTACCAACTATGTTTCCATAAAGTTTAGCGGATCAAACTTAAGACAAGCCTCCAAAATTTGACCAATCACGCACAACAGTAAGGGACCCCTATGACGTACTCAGGATTGCCCCGTTATACAGGCTTTAAAAATGGTGGAGTGGAAACATTCCGTAAATCAAGCACCTGACAAAGTCACCAATTAGAGTGCCAAAACTCATAGGGTAATTAAGGGTTAATTACTCGTCACTTTATTTAACTGTGAACGCACTATAGAATACTAATAGTGATTAGAAAGTGGATGGAGTGGAAGATTTAATAGAAAGTGCCAGGTTACTTCTATTTCACTACCACTGTGTTGTAACTTAGACAGGGACTGGGAGGTATTTAGTGCACATGTCTCTTATACACAGGCTTCAGACATTTTTTCTGTCTTGCTTCTCCATACTTAGAGATAGGGACTTACGGGTGAGGCTTGAACAGATCCGGGAGGTAATTAGTGTTAGTGTCACTTACTTAAACGCGAGCTTTAGGGTCTCTCTCTACCCTGTCCTTTCTAATTTAGAGCATAAGAGAGTTAGACATTTAAGCTGACTCTGAATTAAAGTGACGATGACCTTTTAAACTATCCTGTGATACAACTGAGGGAGTAGGGCTTACCTCTCAATCAGTTGTGACATCTTTTATATGTGAAATAGCAATTTTTTTCTTATTTTAGCAATATGTAAATAAAGGTAATGTTTTAACCTAGAACTATCATAGAGCTACAATCAACACTGAAGGGGTTAACTTTCTGTACCTCTGGTGGTGGGTGGTAGAAACTTGTTCATCACTACATGGGAATATGGTAATTCTCTCTTTCTAATTATCTAACATGTACCTGCAGTGCTACCAATTTATTTAGTAGGATACCAGTTATTTCTTTGAATCATAGTATGGGTGCCTGTGTTGGTGGAGTGTGGGGAAAGAATCAGTTGAACAGGGGATGTTTTTGGGGGGCTTACTGGGATTGGGGGGCAGTTAATAAAAAATAAATCCTAAATATAAATAAAAAAAATCATAAAACATGGTATAAAAGGGGTCTGAGGAGGGTGCCTGTGTTGTTGAGTGGAGTCTGGGGAATTAATCAGTTGAACAGGGAATTTGTTTGGGGGGGGTTTCTTGACTGGAATTGGGGGGACAGTTAATAAATAAAATAAGAAATTTGTATTTAAAGTGATAGAAACAGGAACCCCCTGACATAAGCTGCCACTGGGGTGGACTGATACTTGAATTGACAGAGTATTTTGTAGAGGATGATTTGTTAGATTTGTTGTTAGAGGTCCAAGACCTGAGGAAACATTGATTTGTAGGACTTAGACTTATTAGAGGCACAAGCCCTGAAGAAATATTGATTTGTAGGACTTAGACCTATTAGTAGGAGTGGGCAAAATCTCTTGCCATGTTTAAAACCTGCTATTCAAATCTTTGCAATTTACTCCCATTGGCCAAAATATTTCACCATTTTTTCGATGGCTAGAAAGTTTCTGCCCATTGATTTACGTGGTTTTTGCCTTTTCACTATAATAACATGATGTATTCCAGGACGTGGAACACAATAGAAGCAGCCACAGAGTGAGGAAGACATGCTGTGCTGTTTTGCTGTGATTTTGAGGCAAAATTTAGGCTGGAGAAGCTCATAGTGACTGATATGACTATGAGCAAGTTTACAAACAATAAAAGGAAGAGCTGGAATTACCCTTTTGTGTGCACTGAGTTTCAGGAGGAGGAGGAAATGACCACTACAGACCCAATGCTAGCCAGTCCCCCTAAATCACCCCTAGGTATCTTGGGGAAATTGCCTGTTCTTGCTGCCAGTCCTGCGCCTGCTGCCAGTGCTGCCCTTGCTGCCAGTGTATCTTGTAATTCTCAGGAGTGTGGGGGGATAAGATGATACCAGTTGTGACAGCAGGGAAACCTATGTCACAATTGCCATCCACAAGCAGTCCTACCACCAGTACTATTGCTAATAAGGTCCAGAAGCTTGTTAGTGATAGGAGTGAAGGAGGGGTAATCATCATATTACTAGTGAGGAAGAAGACTTAGGGGCTGAAATTGATGTGGTTGGTGTTAGTGGTAGTAACAGTGATGGTGAAGCAGCTGGTGGTACAAGCTTTAGGGGAGTGGTAGGGGAAGCAATGCAGAGCATCCAGACTAGAGGTCAAGTGAGCCTACACCATTCCCTGACCCTGGGAGTCCCATTCCCCTCTTGGCATTGTCCAGCTGGAACATGATCCTAAAGAAGGCAGAATTGATGCCTAGCAGAAATAATGCCACCACCAGCAGCACAGATCAGCTGCCTGTGCCTGCTACTAGTGCTAGCAGTCTGCCTTCTTCAGGAATGGCAAGTGTGACATTAGGGAACCCTCTGTCATATTTATCATAACCTCCACCACCCAGTGACATGTCTGTAATAGAGCAGCAGCAGCACAGAGGGACTGGTTGTGGTGGTGATGATGATGCTGGAGAAGGTGGGGTGGAAGTGACATTGATGACCTTTTTAGCCCAAACTGAGATGGAATGGGAGACATGAATGAGCAGCACCATCAGCACCAGCAGTAAGCTTTTGGAACTTGCATACTTTGCAACTGCTCTAATTCCTGCTGCTGCTGAGTTGCTAGGGCAGCAGGATGCTGAGGAGCAGGCTAGTGTGCCACAGACAAAAATGTAGAGACATTTTCACCCATTGAAAAGAAAAGGTACCGCAAGAAGCAATTCAATTGACTGCGTTAGGCCTAAGATCCTTTAAGGGACCAACTATATAGTGGAAAAATCTGCACCCAGTTTTTTTGGACCCCTTTTGAGTCCCTTATCGAATCTCAAAACAGCTGAAGCATCAATTGAAAGTATAAAAAAGTAAAAAAAATGACAGGTGGATTTATTAATATGCAGCCCTAAGCCCCATATGTATACATCCAAAGCACTGAAAAAATGTGTTCATTCTTAGAGAAATTAACCCTATGAGTGTCCAGCTGAATCTTCAGCACCCTGGTCAGCTACTGTCCATCTTCTGTATTCCTTCTTCTTTCTTCTTTCTCTCCATCTTCTTCTCTTCGTTCCATCATTCCTGTGAAATAAAGGAAAAAAAGACATATTAAATATAATATATTTAATATATTTCTGACATATATGCATAGTTTAACCCCTTGAGTACCAGAACAATGCGTTGCGAACCTTTCTGGCACTCAAGGTGTTAAACAATGCACAGATGTCAGAATTAGATATATACAAAATGCCAAAAGAATAAAATAATTGCCCATATAAATCTGCTGAGAAGGAAAATATGTGGTCCCAAAAAAGTGAACTTCAATGGCCAAATACTATGTAAATTAACAAAAAGTGAGCATTGATTTTTTTATATGGGCAGTCTCTGTTCAAAATACTTCACAGCTATTGGCTGGAATGTGTGCTAACGCACCTCCCAGCCAATCAGCTTTGTGCAGGTTCCAAACTGCTCGAAGCTGGTTGGCTGGGATGTGCATAAGTATACATCCCAGCCAAAAGTTGTGAGTCATTTTGAACCCTTCTAGAAGCTAATTGGTTGGGAGGTGCGTATGCACAAAGCCCAACCAATAGCTGTGAGTCATTTTGAACAGAGACTGCCTAGTTAAAAAGGGCTTATATCAATAAATCCACTAAGGACTTTTCACTTTTTTTTCCTTTTAATTCCTGCTTTGGCTGTTTTAAGATACGATAAGGGACTCTAGTCACAAAAAAAACTGGGTCTTAAATTTCCCGTGATAAAGGGAGTCCCTTATCAGATCTTAAGTCCTAACACAGTCAATTGAATTGTACAGTGTTTTCATTATTTGCTACGGACAAAAAACACATATTACTTTATTGCCTGGCAGGGGGGTTTTTTTGCCGGCATTTTTTCACAGCACAGGAGATTGAATAGCTTACCATGGTTGAAAAAAATGCCGTCGGCTGAAAAACAGCCGTTGGATACAATGCAGAATCGCTACATACTACTATTAATCATACGGAAGGTTATCAAGTGATCCACTATGTTTTGGACAACCAATCTGCTAATTCTAAAAACTATTAAAATGTTTTCTCTTTCACAATTACTTCACATTTAATTATAATTTTTCCTCCAGTTGAGAGGAACTACAATGGGAAATTCCTGTTCCCCAACTTATGTGAATCTTTATTTGGGATGGTGGGAACATATGTTTATTTTTTGTGATAATAAAAGCATACATCTGCTACATCGATGATATTTTGATTTTTTGGGAAGGATCAATAACTGTACTGCAGGAATTTATCAATAAGTTGAATACAAATAGTCTGACTTTACATCTAACATATGTAGCCAATGAAAATCAAGTTGACTTTCTTGGTCTGCAGATTATAAGAGGACCAGATAACAGGATAGTAACAAACCTCTTTAGAAGGACAGCATCAACCAATTCTGTTCTTCATTAGAGTGGCTCTCACCCCCCTTTGGTTAAAAATAATATTCCTGTAGGAGAATTCTTAAAGACAAAATTGTTCAACTTTTCATTTGTTCAAATCTAATGCCATGTAATTAAAGGATAATCTTATTAGAATACGGATATAAGAATATGTAAATCAAAAGAACATATCATCATATCATATTTTACTAAATGATCCAAAGCTAAGTGAATTTGTAGGTACCTATATTCCAGTTACTTTTAGAAGATTTCCTAACCTTCATGTCAAATTGGTCAGGAGCCATTATGTTATGCATAAAAAGGTATCCCTATCAGAGGTGCCTTTCCTTATAATACATGTGGCACATGCCAATATATGAGAAGGAAAATGTGTGATTGATAGCTTTGACAAAAAAATATTTAACAGTATAATTTACTGTATAATTAGCATCAAGGCAAACTAAACACTTTTCCATGTTGGGTTACTGAGTAGATCTCCCTAGTCATAATAGGATGAGATCTGGTACAATTGTTACTGCGAAGGAGTGTATGTGAATTTTTAACTTATATATACTCTATCCTAATGGCATCAACTAAACTGTAAATTTTGGAGTTTATATTTCATTTACCCTTTTATGTATATGCTATTTTTACTTGATTGGGTAAATGATAATAATGTCCTTATTAGGGATGGGTGAACATTTTCGCCTCAAACCTAAATAGGTGAAAAATGGCACTTGCCGCCAAGCAGAAAAATTTCCTGTGTTTTTCATCTAGCGCATTGCATTGAAATCAGTGGAAAAATGAATTTACATATAATACATAGCAAATTTACTTTATTTCCCAAAGGCACAGTATAAAAGGTGTCTGAGGGTGTTTGTGTTGGTGGAGTGTCAGGAAAGAATCAGTTGAACAGGTTTTTTTGGGATGGTTTGTTGACTGGAATTGGGGTGACAGTTAAAAAAAAAAAATAAAAAAAAAATTGGTATGTAACATGACAGAGACAGGAACTCCCTTGATGTAAGCTGTGACTGGGGTAGACTGATACTTAACGGGATAGATTTGTAGAACTTAGACTTGTTGTTAGAGGCCCACACTCCGAGGAAACATTGATTTGTAGGACTTACACTTGTTTGGCACAAACCCTGAAGAAACATTGATTTGTAGAACTTAGACTTGTGTTAGGCACAAACCCTGAGGAGACATTGATTTGTAGGACTTACACTTGTTTGACAAAAGCCCTGGGGAAACTATGATTTGTAGGACTTACACATGCTTGGCACAAGCCCTGATGAAACCTTGATTTGTAGGACTTAGACTTTTGTTGGCCCAAGCCTGAGGAAACATTGAATTGTAGGACTTACACTTTTTGACACAAGCCCTGAGGTAACATTGGTTTTTAGGACTTATAAGGAAACATTGACTCACTGAACACATCATGGTCCCTACAGCTTTTCCATTTTTTGTCAGATGGCTGTTCATACTGTTATACAACAGTCTGAGCCTCTGCTTATAGCTTATTTCTGTCACAGTGTCTTACCTCAGCCTGTGCCATTCGGCCAGGAGCAGGGTTCTGGACTGACTCTCCAGTGTCACTAGCTGCGTCCCTCTTGCCTGCAGTCTGGTCGCATATGTTTCTTGTTACTGGCATTGTGAATGAGGCATTTGCCTGGACACTTGCTATAGGCCCATCCTGAGGGACCTGATTGGTCCCGCCTTCTCCTACTCCTTTATAAACCTCTCTGAGTCTGTGTATCAATACCCTTACATTGGTGTTCAGTAAAGTTCTCGTTCCTGTTGCTCCTGTATCCTGTGTATGACCCGACTTGTCTGACTATCCATTCTGGTGCTGACCTGTGGCTGTGTCTGACCATTCTACCTGTGCAATCCTTTGGCTTTAGACATCCAATCTGGTGCAGACCTTTGGCTCTGGCTGCCTACCCGCTCCGTGTATGATCCTGGCTTGTCTGACTATCCAACCTGGTGCTGACCTGGGGCTCTGTCCAACTATCCCCCCAGTGTTGCCTACTACTATTGGACATCCTGTCTGGTGCAGACCTGTGGCTCTGGCTGACTAACCGCTCCGTGTATGAACCTGGCTTGTCTGACTATACTGGCTGGTGCTGACCTGTGGCTCTGTCTGTTCACTCTGCTGTGTGGCTCCGTTCCCCACAAACATCCATCCTGGTGCAGACCTAGGGCTCTGGCTGACTCCGATCTTACTGACTGCAGGTGTGAGTCAGTAGCCTCCATTGTTGCCATCCTTACTGGAGATGAGCTCTTCCTTATTGACTGCAGGCGTGAGTCAGTATTCTCCATTGTCGCCATTCTTGTTGGAGATGAGCTCTTCCTTACTGACTGCAGGCATGAGTCAGTAGTCCCCCTTGTTGTTTTATTCCAGGAGAATGTAGGTTCTGTGTGCGTTCCACCTATTACCCAGAGACTACCAGTTGGCTTTGGCCTAGTCTCCAGCAGACGTGGTTGACCCGTCTGCAGACTCCTTTTTCTGATAGAGTCGCTAGCCTCTCCAGTCACCCTCTGCTTATAGTATATTCATTTATTGCCTATTGTTTATTATACTAAATAAAGGTGATTTTAACTATACCGTCTGACTCCTTGTCTTGCTTGAGAAACAATTTCACTATATAAGTAGCTTAAAAATCGCCTAGCACCTTCTCTATCTCTCTAGCTGCTTATGTTGTGTTTCACTTCCTGGAAACATCACAGTTTTGGTGTGAAACTATGAATTACATGTAAGTAAATGGAAGGAAAATTTTTAGCCATTGAAAAAAACAGCAAAAACATTTTGGAACTAGGCAAAAAGGTGAACATTTTCATGAGTCTGTTTAAGGTGGATTTTCCCGTGGAAAAGAGGACAACCATTTTTTTTTTTGCAGGAACACAATGGGACCTTTCTCCCTCCCCTAGTCATGAGTATAGAATTCACTGCTAGGAGAGATTGTTTATATAAACTAAAATTGTAGCTTTATGCAATAACTTATAGAAGATGGCCCATACTATGTATTCTTGGTTGGGAATCTGTATCATATTGGAGAGTGCTTAATGATTTAGGAGCCTAAGATGTAACAATATGGAAGGGGAGGTGTAATTCCATAGTATAGTAGTGATAGACATGCTCTACACTGGGATCAAGTATCTGCTTCCTGGTGATATAGTTGTATTGACCATTCATCTGCAAGACACCGTCTATGTATCGTATCTTTTGATTGCTGTTCACCTATACTACGGTTTCCACACTTTGACCAAGACACTGATTTAGTGACTGTACATTGATTATTACTTAAGGGTAATTAAGTGCTATATAAGACGTTTTTTTCTTTTTCTTTGTGTTCTTTAATATACACCATGATCACTTTCAGTGATAACCACCTGTTGAAGGCAGGCTAAACACCTTCTGAAACCTTGTAGAGCACTGGCTACCACAGCCTTCTGTGTCAATACCAATGTGTGCAGATGAAAGTGAATGCTGGCTCACCATGCTTCTTAACACATTCTCCAACTCCTGGGTAACAAAGCAAGGAATACACTTCCTCAGACCTCTGCTTATCTTCAGAAATATCAATGCTTTAAAGCGGAACTACCACCGCATACCATGTTTATCTTAAATAACTCCCCATCTGACGACTAGCTGCTTAGCAGTGCTAGTCGCCAGAATTATTGCCTTATTAAGTAGATTTCTCCTTTCTTCCCCGGCTGACAGGCAGGACGGAGCGCGCCTGCTCTATCAGTCCCAGACAGCTCTAGGAGGCATTGCTAGGAGCCGTCCGGCTCAGAAAGGGACTGACAGTGCAGGCACGTGGACGTCACTATGGCAAGATGTCAGCGCTCTGTCCTGCCTGTCAGCTGGGGAAGAAAGGAGAAATCTATTTAATAAGGTAATAATTCTGGCATCTAGCACTACTAAGCAGCTAGTTGCCAGATGAGGAGTTATTTAAGATAAACTTGTTATTTTGTGGTAGTTCCGGTTTAACTTGATTACTAAAAAATAATTTTTTATATATAGTAGGTTGAAAGGTCATTAAGTTGTACATGTAGCCATCTGCTGTAATCCTGGTAGTCCTGTATCACAATAGGCCCTCCTTTATCTGCGGGCATATACAAATGGATTTGTCTCCTTGCAAGCTTCTAATAGCAATTATTTTATCCTTACACAAATTAGGGTGGATAAAAGAATTTGAAGAAGTGATTTCCTTAATATTGGAATCAAGTAATCTGTTGAATGTCAATAACGAGGGATCAGTAATTTAGAAATCTAGTTTACTTTTCAATTTAAAGTGGGAAAAGGTATACTGCATTGCTGGTTTAGTGGATGTTGAAAATACCTCCTAATCTCATCAATCGAAAAGTTTATTATTGATATACAGATAAAGGAGGGGCTATTGTGAAACAGGACTACCTGCATTTGATTCTATGGAAGGGATCTGAAGTGTCACTGATATTGTTTGTTAAGTTGATCAATGGATAGATTGGTAAAATTCACCGTATCATACAATCAGAGAGAAATCACTTTCCTGGATCTAAAAATCTTGAGGAATTGGAATAAACTGAGAGACAGGAGCTAGACTGTAACACTCTATTTTATAACATCAGCTTTCATCCATATGCATTAAAAGCATCTTTACCCAAATCATAATTAGTTTGGGTCATCTGAACTAACTCTAATGACACAATAAGCTATACACAATTGGAGAACATGAAACATATATTTGTCTTGCAAGGTTACCAATGCAAGAAACTGGAAGATTTATGTACTAAATTATTGAAGGAACAATCTTAATTTAAAAAAACAAATGATCTGACAATAGAGAGATTAGTGGTTACAAAAAAATATACTACTATTAATAAAATTTGTAAATCCATAAATGACAACTTGATCATTCTCATGAAAGATAAGCAACGCCCTGCCATATTTAAAAATCTTCCTCTTATGGGATATAAACATGGTCCTACCCTACATTATTTACTTATAAATACAGATCCCATAGAGAGTTACACTAATAAAAAAAAAAATACCGAAGTCGGCAAAGGGTGCACTACATGCAGATCAATGAGAACTGTACGTTATTTCACATACCCACAGACCAATAAAAAAATATAAGATTAAATAACGGTTGTACTACTGACCATGTTGTGCATATGATTACAAGCCTGTGTGGACTAGCCTACGTAGGAAAACTGAATGTACTATGGCTGGACATAGATCGGCAATTAAAGTGGCATTCCGTGACTCACAATCTCATAAACCAGTACCTAAACACTATCTGACAGAAAAACATGCAGCCACAAACTTTAGCTTTATAGGCACTGAGCATATACCAGTACCTAGAAGAGGAGGTGATCATACAAAGAAATTGCTTCAAAGGGAGTGATTTTGGATTAGGGAGCTTAATATACTTAATCCACCAGGTCTAAATGAAGAGAATGTGTACAGTTGCTTTTGTTACCTGATCATTGACATATAATTCAGTTAATTACTTTGTACAACATTGTCTGTTTATTGATCCTTATCCCACTACTTCTTTACACAGAGTGGCACTGTTTGTCATATTCTCCCTTGAGTGTCATGGGATTATGGTGGTGATTTCCCTATTCATTCTTCTCTAACATCTTTTCTCACATCATCAACGTAGGTCATTTGGTTGTTGGTATTATCTTAGCCTTACCAATGTGCATCTGTGTTTCATGTGTTATCATTAGATATCATTAAAATGTGGTTACCATGGAATATTTATCTGAAGGATTAAGACAATTAAAAACAATTAGCCATACTTGGCCAGTTAAAACACAACTTTCCTTCTAAAAGTTTTTAAAGTGCAAGCTCAATCATTTACCTATTATTATCTCTCACATACAAAATAACTACATACAACCAACTATTTGCCTTGTAAGTGTGACACACAAAGGTACTAACACATTTCATGTATGATATTGCATATAACAACATGCAATGAATATTACCACACATAATAAAATGTGGTTGGGACTAGAAACTTAAAAATACTGCTGTGCTCAGTCTGACAGTTATGGGTTTAAAACTGTTAAAGGCATAGTAATACTTAAAATGTAAAAAAAAAATATCTTGTAAGGTTTATCCCCTTGAGTAAAACAAGAGTACTCCCGCTGCTGAAAGGTGTTTCATTCAAAAGTTATTAATTTTCAAAGTTGAATTTTTTAGGTGCAATATCACAGTGGCCTGAAATTGTAGAGTGGCGCTGTTGCTACACCATCCTATGGAGATTTATGGTCCCAGGACCAGAGCTGTCCATAGGATCATGTAGCAACAGCGCCACAGTACAATTTCAGGCCACTGTGATATTGCACCTAAAAATTCAACTTTGAAAATGAATAACTTTTGAATGAAACACCTTTCAGCAGTGGGAGTACTCTTGTTTTACTCAGGGTGATAAACCCTACAACATATATTTTTTTACATTTTAAGTATTACTATCCCTTTAACAAAATTATTCATAATGCTTGAACCTCAATCCAATCTCTATAGTGCATGAGTATTTAACATATTACACTAAGTGTACATTTAGCATGAATAATAAGTAATTTATCCAAGCTTCTGGCACCCAAGGAGTGTACAACGAGCTTTTCAGAAATTCTGGAATTTTTTCCAGATTTTTCAGATTGATCCACAAAAATTACAATTTTGCTAATATCTACTTAAAGTGAGAAAAGAGTGTAATTGTTCTCATTCATAAATGACGTCCATGTGATACTTGTTTCCAGCAGACAGTACAATATTGAAACAAACAGGAGGAGGCTCCTGTGAATGTCCCATACTGAGGGCTTAAGCTGTTGCTGACAGCCTGTACCCTTTAAAATTAAGTGTAAAAATTGTAAAATAAATATGAAAATAAAACTGATAAAAGCAAATTACTGTTGTGTGTATCATGCTTTTTTAACTGCCTTAACTACCAAATATGTAGGAAAGCTACACATACAGGGTATAATCAAGAGGCCTAGCTAGTTTTAGTTAGATATATTTTACAACTAATTTGCTAATTGTGGCATGTTAGCTCAAGTACTATGAACTTTATCTGTCGAAAATCCAGATGCTTGCTGCACATGTTCTTTTTAAATTCCCATTGCAAATAGTTCCCATAGTTTCAATCTGCCTACGATTACCCTCTTCTGGTCATGAAATAAAAAACTGTTTGATTCTCCTTCTTCATTGCTACCTACTACTCAAATAATTTATTGATGTCTATCAAATGCTGAACCATATTCACAGTGTCAGCATCTGTAGGTAGTAAATTGTATCAATACTGTATCAGTATTTTGCTCTTATTGCATTTAGTACTTGTATCATTTTTATATGCATTACTCTAATTTTGTAATTGATTGTGTATTGTAAATAAGTTGCTTATTACCCTAAGCGTATATCTGACTTTTTAAAAATATTTTTATTAAGAAGATCAACCTCAAGATACAACATACAGCAAGACACAGCATGAAATAAGATAATTAAAGCAACACAGTACCATTGTACATGAATGTTAATTGCAGGAACATACAAGCCAAAGAAAATAAAAGCAGATCAAATTGTTTGCAAATATAATATAAACATACCCCAACGCACACCAGAAAAAAAAATGGGGAAAAGGGGTCTCCCTCCCTCCAAGGGGACCGCCGCCCTCCCCTGCACCCTGAATGCACCAACTCCCAGCACCGATGTGATAAAAATAAAAACTTACCAACCCAATCTTTCCCTCTTCTATCTGATTTTTTAATAAAGGACATTAATGAAAAGGCAATGTAAGTACCTGGTAAAATATTGTGTAAACATGAAACATTTTAAACATGATCATTTATTTTTCTTGTAGCAATATCTACTATGGTTTTCTCATGCTTTTGTGTTACCTCTGCTTGGTATTTCACAAAAATAATTTGATTTTAATACAACCACCATTTTAACTGTTAAAGTAGTTTCATGACTACCACACACCAAAAAACAAACAATTTATGATCCCAGAAGCTTAAAAGAAACAGCCTTTGCTAATAATGTAGACATTAAAATGCAGCTGAAATAAAGTCAGAGAGAGCTTAGTAGGGATGGGCAAAAGTTGCCTCAAAAGCAAAACAGGAGAAAAGTTACACTTTTCTTTGAGCTGCAGTTTTCCTGCTTTTTTCACCTAGCTCATTGCTTTGAAAACAATGTAAAAACTGACTTTCTACCCACCACATGGCAAGTTTCCCACAGGGATAGTGTTGTTCCAACAGCATGCCATTCTGTGTTTGTGACAGAAAGAGAGAGCAGCAAATTTTTGAGCTAGAGAACACAGGCTAATGAAAAGTTGAAGATTAGTTTAGAGAATATTGTGGGAAGGACATGTTTTCTTTATTAGGGGAATCTGGAGGCACTCTGGGAAATAGGAAGGGAGAAAGGACGTGGCCTCAAATACCCCAAAATTATTTGTGACTGACTGGGAAAACACAGATGGCTGTTATTGAAGTTCCTTCCTGATCTGGCTTTTATTTTGTCTGTCTTTGGAGAGTCTGAGGGGTGTGAGAAGAGAGCAAAGCACATTTACCCCCAAATGCTCATAAATCTTATACGACTGATTGCAAAGACACAGGCAGCTTGATCCAAGTTCCTTCTTGCTCTGGCTAATTTTATCTCTGGGATAGACATGTATTGGGGTGTGAGAAGGGAGCAAAGGAAGTTGACCCCAAATTTCACAACATTCTGTGTGACTGACTGGAAAGACACAAACAGCTGTGATCCAAATTCCTTCCTGATCTGACTGTTATTATCTCTTTGTTAGATGTGTCTGGGGCTGTGAAGAGCGAGCAAGGTTTACTCCAAATACCCCAAAATCTTGTGTGACTGATTAGAAAGACACAGACAACTGTGATCCAAGTTCCTTCCTGACCTGTTTTTATTATCTCTGTGTTAGACATGCCTAGAGGTGTAAGAATGGAGCAAAGGAGATTTACCCCAAATACCCCAACAGTTTGTGTGACTGATTGGAAAGACAGAGGCAGCTGTGATCCAAATTCCTTCCTGACCCATTTTTTATTACCTCTGTGTTAGACATGTCTAGGGGTGTGAGAATGGAGCAAAGGAGGTTCCCCCAAATACCCCAATATTTTGTGTGACTGGAAAGAGACAGACAGCAGGGTTTTTTAATGTGGTTTATTTCTTGACAGTAATAGGGTTTGGGGGGACAGTTTAAAAAAAATGTGACGTGAGCTGTGTGACTCAGGGCCAAGGCAAGACATCACACACCATCAGTTCTATTGTGTACTTTACAGTAAAAAACACACACACACACTATCACGGTGCCCCGTGATTGCCTGTGGCTGATATTGCCCTGGAGTGACATTGTTTACGTCCTAGCTGTTGCTCTTGCTGAGTCGCTATTCTTATAGGACACCACGCTGATGAGGTTATTGCTCCACCTACCTGTCAGGGTTTTTAAACCTCATCCTGTGTCACTTCCAGTGCCCTTTCATGGTGTACCTGAGCTTATTGATGTGTTGGTGCATTACCATTCCTGTATATTACCTGGCTACATCTGACTACCCGTTCCGATTCTGACTCCTGGCTCGTCTGACTACCCGTTCCGGTTCTGACTCCTGGCTCGTCTGACTACCTGTTCCGGCTCTGACCTCTGGGTTGACTGACTACCCGTTCTGGTTCCGACCATTGGCGACGTCTGACTATCCGATCCGGTTTTGAACTTTGGCTGCCTCCTGGTTTACCCTCTGTGTTGCTCTCCGTGACCATTCCGTTCATGGGTTTGTTTCCCTGCTTCTTGTGTCTTTTGCTTTGCGCTTGCTTCCGTTAAGCGCCGCTTGTTGGTCACTCCATGTGTCTGACCTCCCGTGGCTGTACCGGTCTGTGTTGTCTAGCATATCCTCCATCTAGCTACGGCCTGGTGTATCCACTGTCGGGATACTGGTCTACTCCATATATTTGCCGACTCTGTGTATGGTAGTGCTCTGCACTGCCCTCATACCTACCATGTAGTCCCAGGGCCATTCTGTTTCTGACCACCTGTCCTGTGAACGGTGAGGAAAGTGCCTACACTGTTCCTCTCTGGTCTCGTGAAGGTGTGCCAACCTATCCGGGTACGGGAGTGTTCTGCACTGTTCCCACATCTACCGTGTAGTCCAAGGGCCATTCCGTTTCTGACCACCTGTCCTGTGAAGGGTGAGGAAAGTGCCTGCACTGTTCCTCTCTGGTCTTGTGAAGGTGTGCCAGTCCATTTGTGTATGGGAGTGCTCTGCAATGCCCTCACATCTATTGTGTAGTCCCAGGGCCATTCCATTTCTGACCACCTGACTGGTGAAGGGTAAGGAAAGTGTCTCCACTGTTCTTTCCTGGTGTCATGAAGGTGTGCCACTATCTACTGCCACTTGTGTCATTACCATAACTACTGTGTGTCATTTATTGCCATCTGTCTGTTGCCTTATCTCCTGCCTTTCATTGTATTTAATAAAGTTTTATATTAAGTTAATCTGTACTTCTCTGTGTGTTCAATTCCTAGTCACTCCG
Source organism: Rhinophrynus dorsalis (assembly GCA_037306005.1). Taxonomy (NCBI): domain Eukaryota; kingdom Metazoa; phylum Chordata; class Amphibia; order Anura; family Rhinophrynidae; genus Rhinophrynus; species Rhinophrynus dorsalis. The sequence goes on from CM074719.1 coordinate 380,130,637, forward strand.
TGACACACACTAGTTGAGAAATGTTCAGCAAATGCAGAGGGGGCAGGGGAGGGGGAAAGGAGTAGGAGCAGTGCAGGGGTGTGAGTAAAGTGGTAGTCCAAAAACTGTCTGCAGCCATCGTTGCTGCAGAGTGTGCAATAAATGGTGATGATCCTTCTCCTCCTTAGGAGGCAGTTTGCCAAAGTCACACCAAAACATCACTACTACCACCCCCACCAGTGCCAGTACTGTTAAAAAAACATGTAAGAACACTGAACACTACAATGCTGGGATAATAGAAGAATGTGTAGCAGCTTAAGCAACTGCTGAATCTGACAGTGAGACAAACAAGCACATAAACACCTGCCCTGAAAGTAGAAGCGAGCGTGAGAAAAAAAGTAAAAAGAAATTGTTTGAGACCACTAAAAGCCTATATATATATATAAAAGTAGTGGGCAAGAGGCGCTGCACAATGCTGAGGATGACCTAATGATAACGGATGAAAATCTAAAATGTATCCCCCAGCATCCTCTTCTTCAGATGAATTTGAGAGTGAGAAAGATAGTGGCTTGGCCAGAAAGTTAACTAAATGGCACAGGTTCAATCTACAACCACTGGAAAGGAGCACTGTACCTGTATATAAACTGTATGAGAAAACAACTGGAAAGTCTGACCTTAGACAATCAAAGATGCCCAAAAATACACAGTCACCCTGTCAGTCATCATAAGCATCAACGCCATTTCCAAGTCCAAACCCCACTCAGCTACACACACAAACTAGTGTTGAATAACCAACAGCAACAACAACACAGTTAGCAACCATAGCTATGATGAGTGCCTCTGCTGCTGCTGGAAGTGCCGCACCTTTGACACCAACTGTTAGTACAGGTAGGTCAACATCTAGCCACAGTAGTAGTGGTAGCAGCCCCTCAGGAACCCAACAGTCTACGAAGTCCACAATATAGCGATACTTTACTCATGACCCAATAGCCAAGCATGTTGCTATCTGTTGTCTGTGTAATAAGTAAGTGAGCAGGGGGAAAGCAGGCTCATACCTAGACACCTCCTTATTGAGATCTCTCCCAAAGCACAACAACAGGTCTGACTAGGAGACACACCATCAACAGGTCAGAGGTGCCACAACTAGCAGCAGCAAAAGTACTCCTAAACATCTCCAGGGCTATGGTGTACAAAATATGTTCATTATCTTTAGGACACTATATTATGCCTGTCAGAGAGTAACTCTCCCTCAATGGCAATGATCTAGATCTCAGGATCTGTAAGTAATGACCAAACCTGGAGAGATTCAGCTCATAGGACAAAGCATATTAAGGTTAGGACTTGCCTATAATGGGGTACCTTGGTGTGGTGCAAGCTTAACATACTATGAACATATTATGTGGCTAAAACCTCATCTTTAATATAGTGGTGATATGCAGGCAATATGCTGGTTACAAATGATGAAAGTATGGATGCGCACCAATACTTTGTGTATTTACTTTGGCTATTTTTGGTCAGAATTGGTTGCACTCTGTTTTTTTTCCTTGTGTGTGCTTACCAATATCTGGACTAGAATAATATATACGTATATATATATATATATATATATATATATATATATATATATATTTATTTGCCACTGTGTACCAATCCATCTTTTATTTATTTAGAAAATGGTTTACCAGGAAGAATACATTGAGATCTCTCTAGTTTTCAAGTATGTCCTGGATAGATTCCAGTAAAGGGTTACATATTATAAACAAATAGAGAATCATTATATATACATACACACATAAATATACATACATACATATTAAAAATGATATATAATTACATGCTGTTTTTAGATATAAAGAGGCATTTACTTTTAAGGATTTTAGACTGGAAGAAGATCTGATTATTTCAGGCAGATTATTCCAGGCTTTTGGAGCTCTGAAGGAGAAGGCAGATCATCCAGCTTATTTCCTATGTTGTTATATATACAGTGAGTTGTTAACAGTGGAGTGAAGGTTATAGTCAGTACGGAGAGCTGGCATGAGCATTCTGCTCAGGTAACCCGGTAGTTTTTCAGTGAAGTATTTGTGTACTAAGCAAGAAAGGTGAAGGGTACGTCTATATTTGAGTGTTAACCAATTTAGTTCTTAAGGCATATCACAGTGATGGGTAGTGTAATTACATTGGAGGATAAAGGGGCATAATGAATTATACAGAGTGTCAGGTTTACTAAGATGGATTAGTGGCACTGAAGCATATACTACTTCCCCATAGTCTATGACTGGCAGCAACATCTGTTATACAATATGTTTTCTTACCAGGGAACTTAAACATGATTTGTTTCTAAAGAGAGTTCTTATTTTGGGATAAAGTTTGGATGTTAATTTATCAATATCAAGCCCAAAACTGAGGCTGTTGTCAAGCCACATACTAAGATATTTGTAGGAGTCCACTGGGGCCAAATTATGATTAGACCCTGTTACAATGGATAGGTGGATATTGCTGAGATTACGCAGTTTGTGCTTTGTACCAAATACCTTTTAAGAACAGGTTGTTCTTTGTTATCAATCTTTCAACTTCCGAGAAATCATGTTGTAATATGGCCTCAAGTTTTGATATGTTTGAGTTTTTAGCATAGATTATGGTGTCATCTGTATACATGCATGTACAGAAGATGCTTCGCAAACCATGGGCAGATCTTGTATAAAAAGAGAAAATAGAAGAGGTTGGAGAATGGAGCCTTGGGGAACCCTACTTGTTACTTTGAGTGTAAGGGAGTGTAACGGAAGCTGGGAAGACAGGGACCGCATCGCCTTCCGCCGTCGTTCCTGGGTCTCTCCTTCTCAACGCCAGATAAGCGCTGTCAGGTGCACCGGTTGGAATATGAACAGTCACTGGAAACAGCCACAGGATCGCTGGAAGCAGGGAAGCAGGGAAGAGTCCACGTCGCCGCCTGACAGTCCACAAAGTTAGGTCGCAGGAAACTGGCAGCAGGCGGTCGGCGATTCAGGATACTTGGCGCAGATGGGTATCAGAGTGGATACTTTAGACCATAAGCAATACAAGACTCCAGGACTCCTTGTTCACTCCAAAACAGAACTCACTTTATTGACACAAACTACAGATATTTATATACAGTACAGTGCATTGGATCACATGGGGAAACTGATACAATAGGGAACATGATTAAATCAGACAAAAGCCAGCAACAGCTGGTCTTAACAGATACAATGACTCAGACAGGGTTACATTTCAGATACACAGGGGTTTGATTGAACAAAGACTTGAGGGCGTGAACTAATTACCACATGGCAGGGGGTCAACATAGTGAATGGCTGGAGTTGCTATAATCCACATCTTAGGGACAGTGGCCCAAGGTTGGAGCCTTTGATTGACTATTTTGACTGCCCTGCCCCAACTTTGATCAATCACTGGTCTGCCTACCATTTCCCAGGTTAAGCTAAGGAAGATATTTGCATACCTGGTAGTTGGTGATTGCACAAACCTTCAAATTGGACAAGTACAATTAAACACATACAATATTTGAAAATTCATAAAACCAAACTTAATACACAAACCAATGTTCTTAACTATAAGTCTTTGTTCCTGGCAATAGCTGGCAAGTTCGTATGCCAGAGCCCACAGCTACATTCAAGCAGGGCACCAAGGTCCATAGTTTTTAAGTAAATAGTTTGTGGTCCAGACAAGGGCTCAGTAAAGGGTAGGATCCATTACATTTCTCCCCTTTTTTTGTACCAAGCCAGCGGTTGCGGTAGTAAATGCTGGCTTGGGACTCTAGGAGAGCCTTGCTGCTGTGAGCCGCTTGTCTGGACAGTTCGTTAGTCCAGCGGCCTTGGTCCTAGGCCAGTCGCAAGTGTGGAGCCCCTTGTCCTGGGCCAGGGAAACAACAAGCAAGCCCCTTGTCCTGGGCCAGGTATACAATGTTGGGCCTTAGTTCTGGGCCAAGGAAACTGGTGCCTCCTGATCCTGGCTAGCATCAAGTTGGGAGGCTTCTCCTGGGCCATGCTGCAGGCAGTGCTAGGGTCAGACCCTCCTGGGTCTGAGGCCAGTGGCTCAGGGTCCAGAACCAGTCCATACGGTGGACCCCTTTGTGTCCACAGAGACTCTAGGCTTTCCATAGCCTGGAAATCAAGTAGTGGGGAGAGGGGCACATCTCCCTGTTTTTGTGGGGCCAGTGCCCCAGAGGGATAGGAAAGGATGTCATTCCCACTCTCCTGGGCTGGGGCAACATCCAGAGAGCTGAGAACTTGTTTGGTCAGGGCAAGGGTATCCAAAGGGCCGGTGAGGAGCACACTCTCACTCACCACCCCATGGCAACCAGACTCTGGGCACAGCGCAAAACCAGGGCAAGACCCAACTTCTTTAGGGAGGACAGTGGTCCCACTCCCTTTTGCTGGGTCAACAGTTGGCCTGGTGGGGAACGAATTCCCACCCACCAGGCCGAGGTCACAGAATTCAAGGGGCACAAAAGTTGGGCTGGGGATGAGGCCTGTTGTCCCACTCATCCCAGCCAGAGTTTCACAGGACCTGGTGCGCTCACTCCCATGCACCAAGCCAGGGGTTACAAGGGTGCTGATGGGGAACGCATTCCCACCCATCAGTTCACAGTTCAAATCCACAGGAGGGTCAGCGGCACTGCTCTCTTCTAGTCCGCTGGGTTCCTCCTCCTGTAGGCCATCACACACAAGGCCCTTCTCTGCCTTGAGGGAGACTGCAGTCCCACCCCCCAAGGCGGCATCATCCGTGACCCTGGAGAGCACACACTGCTCTGCTCCCAGGGCATTCTCCAACAAACCAGGGGGCAACATCTTGGGGCTGCTGGTGAGCTCTTCTACACTCACCACAGCAGGAGGTTCACAGGGACTGATGGGCTCTCTCCTACCCATCAGTTGGGGCACAACATTGCTGCTGGTGGGGATCTGCATCTCCTTCACCACAACAGGGGTATCCCAGGCCCTGGTGAGCTCGCTCCTACTCACCAGGCCAGGGGTCGCAGGGGGGCTGGTGGGGCACTCCATTCCACCCACCAGTTCACACAACATATCCTCAGAAGGGCCAGCAGCACTGCTTTCTCCCAGCGCGCTGGGGTCCTCCTCTTGTAGGCCATCACTTTCCAGGGCCTTCTCTGCCTTGAGGGAGACCGCAGTCCCATCCCTCAAGGCGGCATCCTCTGTGGCCCTGGAGAGCACATACTGCTCCACTTCCAGGGCATTTTCCAACCCCATAGGGGGCATGATCTTTGGACTGCTGGTGAGTTCTTCCACACTCACTACAGCAGGGGGGTCATAGGGACTGATGGGCTCTCTCCCACCCATCAGTTGGGACATACAATCGCTGATGGTGGGGACCTGCATCTCATCCACCGCAGCTGGAAAGACAGGGGAAGGGGCAACATGCCTATCAGGGGAAATATCTGTCACATCCCCTGATGCAGAGGCATCTTCTTGGCTGAGGAGGAACGAATTCCCACTCCTCAGCTCAGGTAACACACAGTCCAGGGGCAAAGGGGTATCAGGAAGGATGCTTTTCACACTTCCTGATGCAGGGGCAACAACAGGGGCAATGGTGAGGAACGAATTCCCACTCACCAGTGTGGAGTGAACAGGGGTAACACAATCATGGCCCTCAAAGTCGCTGAAGTCCTCCTCAGATGCGTTACCCCCCCATTCTTCTTCCTGTTTTTGGAATTCCCGGACCTCTCAAATGAACCCAGCATATAGTTGCTCCAGGTCCCATTCACATCCTGCCAGAATATCCACATTTTCCTGGCAGTCCGCAGGAATGTATCCACCAAAATGGTCCTCTTTTTTGTCCCGGATCTCCCAGTATCTGCTGGAGTCAGGGCACCCAAAAGTAGAGTCCATGTGGTAGGCGTTCCATACCAGCCCTTGGATGTCCCATCGCAAGCGGGCTGGCACCAGTCAAAAAGGCCCTCGGATCCATATTCCTGGTCCAGGTATTTAACAAAGTCCCAGTACTCCTCCTGTACTCTGAGCTCCTCTGTAATGCACGCATCCAACTCTGGAACGAAGTCGTAGATAACTTCGCCCAGCCGGGTCCACCACTGTATTCGGATGGCGCTGTAGCGATCCTTGTATGCTCCCAGAGTGTCTGCCAGCACTGCTTCGTCTGCCATGCCTCAACTGCTGCACCTGATATGAAGGAGAAATCCCACCGCTATGCCACCAATGTAACGGAAGCTGGGAAGACAGGGACCGCATCGCCTTCCGCCGTCGTTCCTGGGTCTCTCCTTCTCAACGCCAGATAAGCGCCGTCAGGTGCACCGGTTGGAATATGAACAGTCACTGGAAACAGCCACAGGATCGCTGGAAGCAGGGAAGCAGGGAAGAGTCCACGTCGCCGCCTGACAGTCCACAAAGTTAGGTCGCAGGAAACTGGCAGCAGTCGGTCGGCGATTCAGGATACTTGGCGCAGATGGGTATCAGAGTGGATACTTTAGACCATAAGCAATACAAGACTCCAGGACTCCTGGTTCACTCCAAAACAGAACTCACTTTATTGACACAAACTACAGATATTTATATACAGTACAGTGCATTGGATCACATGGGGAAACTGATACAATAGGGAACATGATTAAATCAGACAAAAGCCAGCAACAGCTGGTCTTAACAGATACAATGACTCAGACAGGGTTACATTTCAGATACACAGGGGTTTGATTGAACAAAGACTTGAGGGCGTGAACTAATTACCACATGGCAGGGGGTCAACATAGTGAATGGCTGGAGTTGCTATAATCCACATCTTAGGGACAGTGGCCCAAGGTTGGAGCCTTTGATTGACTATTTTGACTGCCCTGCCCCAACTTTGATCAATCACTGGTCTGCCTACCATTTCCCAGGTTAAGCTAAGGAAGATATTTGCATACCTGGTAGTTGGTGATTGCACAAACCTTCAAATTGGACAAGTACAATTAAACACATACAATATTTGAAAATACATAAAACCAAACTTAATACACAAACCAATGTTCTTAACTATAAGTCTTTGTTCCTGGCAATAGCTGGCAAGTTCGTATGCCAGAGCCCACAGCTACATTCAAGCAGGGCACCAAGGTCCATAGTTTTTAAGTAAATAGTTTGTGGTCCAGACAAGGGCTCAGTAACGGGTAGGATCCGTTACAGGGAGTTATTGTCAGAAACTGACACATACTGCTTTCTGTCTGATAAATAGGATCGGAACCAGTTTAGAGAATTATTACCCAATCCTGAGCTTTGACGTTTGCTTATAAGAATATTATGATATACTGTGTCAAAGGCCTTTGCAAAATCTAGGAAAATTGCTCCATTGAGTTCACCATGTTCCATGCCAGTCTGGATATCATTGCATACTTGTAGGAGGGCCGTGACTGTTGAGTGATGTGGACAAAAGCCTGGTTGAAGGGGGGTGTGTGTGTGAAAAAAACTGGTCTATCGGTAATACTTATATAGTTGCAGGTGGACACATTTCTCTAGGATTTTAGATAATGTGGGGAGTAGGGATATTGGTCTGTAATTTGATAGTACATTTTTATCCCCACTTTTATGGATATGTACAACTCTAGCCACCTTCTAGGCTCTGGCATATACCCGGATGATGAAGAGGCATTAATTAAAGATGCAATAGGTTGGGTCATGACCATGGCACTGAGCTTTAATAACATTGCTTGTAGTTGGTCAGGGCCAGATTGCAATTTCATTATTGGGATGAGGAGGTGATCATATATTTTGCTTTCATTTACTAGCATGAACTTGAATTCATTAGCATAATTAAACCAGGTAGCAGGTAACAGTGACTGTTCCATCTTGTCTCATCTTGTCTTTGGTCTTCTAAGTGGGAACTTAGTATCCAGTGGAATCTATTTCAAAATGTGTGTGGTCCATCTATCATCAGGTCTCCTTGTTATGTGGCCTGTCCATTCATTTTGGTGCTTTAATATTTCAATGATATTATAGACCTTTGATTGCTTATGAATCGTTGCACGTGTTTTTATGTCTCTTTTTTGTTATTTTTAGAATTCGATGCTCCATACTCCTCTTTGTAACCTTAAGTTTTTGTATAGCTTTGGCATTCAGTGTCCATGTTTAACGGCCATATGTAAGAACTGGGACTGGGTCAAAAACATTTTGCTTGATGCAGATGTTAAATTTGTCTTAAAGACAGTATTACTAAGTTTTCCAAATGCTTGCCATCTCAATTTTATTTGTCACTTGATTCCCATTATGGTGTTTCCATCTGTTGACATTTCATGTTCATACGTGTCCACTTCTTCTTGTTCCTATCCATCTACTGTGAGTTTCCATGGTATGGTAAATTTGTTAAACATAACTTGCATTTGTTGATATTCACCTTCATATGTGGGTAGTCTCCATTTATCTTAAATCTTTTTTTGACCCAAAACAGTTTGCAGAAAATATCTTCTAAATAAGCACAAACTAGTTTTGGGGAAATTGTATCTTCTTGTTGAATTCCTTTTTCTGTTGATCAGTACATAATTGACCTGTATTGATGTGGTTGCATTTTCACATGTTGATTGAAGGGTATGGATGTAAGCTCTAGATATTCCTTGGTTTATCAGAGCATTGATTATTGCTTGCCTTTTCACAGAGTCAAAGGCTTTTTTGTAGTCAATGAAGGCTATGCATAAGGGAAGGTTGTATTCATTATGCTGCTTTACAACTTGTTGCACTGTCTGGATCTGGTCCATTGTGCTGAAACTGCTCCAGAAGCCTGCTTGTTTTTTAGATTGTGCAGCATTAAGTACTGTGTCAAGCTTCTATATAGTAACTTGGGAAAACTTTGCAGGTGACTGACAATAGGTTTATTGGTCGGTGTTTCTTTAGATCTGCACCTTTTTTTGTACAGTAGGATGACTTTTTTCATGTTTCAGAAACTTTTCCAAGGGGTAGGTTTTTGAAACTAGTTTAGCTAGGGGTTTGAATAAGGGTTGACCTCTGGATTTCAACATTTCAATAGTGAATTTATTGGATCAGTTGATTTGACATTTTTCACTTATTTTATTGCAGCTTCTACCAAAATGTCTACCACTGCTTCAGCCTTTGGCACCGCATTCAGCTGTTGTCCTTCATCCTTATAAAGATTAGAATAAAATTCTTCCACTTGTTTTAGTACACGTTGAGTTTTTGCTGCTGTACCATCTTCAAGCTTTAATGCAAACATTTGGCTCCTATATGTAGCCATCTTTCTTTTGGTTTGTTTAGCCCTTCATTTTCTTCCAGTGTCTTTTTTTTGAGCTCAACATTGGACATCCAAATTTTTTTTTATGTGCCTACTTTTGGTCTTGCACATTTCTATAATCTCCCCAAATATTACCATTTTATTTAATTTCTCATTGATTTTCCATCATGGCAACTGTTTCTTTTGATATTTGATTTGTTTTTTCTTGTTTCACAGTAGGTGTAATGGCATGGACAACATCTATGATAGTCTCAATACCTTCTCGTAGTGGGTTGAAATGTCTGTGTCTAGAAGATCTTGCAGCACACTGAAGTGATTAGACAGTGCTAACTCAATAGTCTTATTTTTTCAGTAGCTGGCTAGTGTTGATCTTCAGGTTGGGTGACTTGATCATTTTTTTTTCTTTCTGTCTTACAATCAGTTTTGATTTTTGCTCTCACTAGATGATGGTCTCTTCCAACATTAAAAGATTTCAAACTGAACAGCCAGAGAATATCGTTTTATTATTTACAAGTATGAAGTCGATTTCACTTGTATTACCATTAGGACTTTTATCACCTCTATCACCACTTTTTCCAGTTCCATATTGTCCAATAGATTTTTCACCATTTTGTATAAATTCTCACATTGAAATCTCATTTTAAATTCTTGTGGTAATTGTCCTGTTTGTAGAGACATAACATATGTCTACTTATGTGACTACTTGTAGGGGCACAAAGTTAAATTATTTGAAGAACATATCATCTGTTTAGTTTGATAGCACAGGAAGCGATTCTTTCAGAAATACTTTCTACTTTTACAAGTCTGTCAGTCTTTTGTTAATCAAGAATCCAATTCCTCCACGTTTGCCATCTTTGGTTCCTTTATATTCTGCCAGTGCCCATCTTCTAATTTTACTATATCTTTGTCTTTTTTATGTCTCACATAAGCCAATAATGTCCCAATTTATGTTATTCCTGTGTTAGTTTCTCTAAGCATGAAACCGTACTCATAGATGGAATGCTAAGCATTAGACTTGTGCAAATTCATTCGGAGACATTCGGATTTCGTCGAAAATGGGGTCATTCTGAGACATTCAGCCAATTCGAAAAAATGATCCGACTCCGAACAGCCCAGGGCCGAAATTCGTCAAAACTTTCAGAAGTTTCGGCAATCGACACATTTCCAAAAGTTTTGACTACTTTTGACCAGGACTTTTTTGTACTTCCTGTGCGCGCTCAATTACTTTCCCTCCATAATTTTCCCTCCATGTCTCTAGTCCAATTCCATTCTCCGTTTCATGCACTACTTCCCTCTTTTGTCTGTATTCGAATAGCCTTCTTCGTTTCATGATGGGGGTTGGACTAATGACACAGTCACACAGACAGACAGCCTGCATTTCCTCATTGCGTTGTTGGAGCTCAGAGAGAGAAAAAGAGATTAGAGAGTGTCCAGTTGTTGTGTAGGCAGGCAGGTAGCATTAGGCTAGGCATAGGTAGACAGTCAGCATTAGTTCCAGTTATTGCCACTGCAAGAGCGAGTAATATTTGTTCCTGTGCAAAATATAAAAAAATATTAGGTATTTGTTCGAATACAGGGCCGGCCCTTACATGGGTCCCAGTGGGTCCATGGTCCCAGGCAGCACTTTGACAGGGGCGGCAATTTGCCGTCCCTTAGCATGTTTATTTTGTGCGCTTACGCCAGTTCTGTGTTGCAGGGTGTCCCATCAGTGTGACTGTCAGCAGCCGGGCAGCCCTATGCTCACTCAGTGGCGATGCCTGTTGGCTACCTCAGTGACGTGAATTATGTGATAGTCAAACATTATGCCTATTTTGTATTATCACCCACCTAAAGTCAAGACTTGAGTAAATAGGTCTACCTTCCCAGATTTGCTTGAGAGGTTTTACAAATACAGGAGGGTGCCCCCTGTATGAAATGAGTCTAAACATTTGGGATCCCTAGTATGAGTGCACGACAGTGCATGATGTGTCCTGAACAGGATTGCTGTGAGGTGTCTCCACCCGGAAGGTGCTGGCCGGACTGAGCTTCAACATTGTGACAAGTGGCCAACTAAGAGCACCGTGCCAGACTTAATCTGCAGCCATAACATCACCCCCTCCTACTCTCCGGGTCCCGCTGATTGGCAATAACAGGTGAGTCACTAAGAGATCTGAAGCCTTTCTGGAAGTCCTTTTACTTGGAAAGGGGCTAGGTATTACTTGGGGGAGTTGCCTCGTGTGTAAATAATTTCTAGGTGGGAGATGAATGTGCATCACTTATGTGTTTCCTAACAGTAGTTAGAATACAACTCCCATCATCCCCTGATTATGACGTTGGGAAATGCCCAGCAATTACTGTAGAGCCCTGTAGTGCACACTCACGGAAAACGGTGATATTGCTATACTAAGACAATGCTGTGGACCCCTCTTCAGTATAGATGTCAAGCATTTTTTTTTTTATTTCTCTCCTGTGTTGCAGTTCGTTCACAACAGAATGTCTCAATTTTTCTTTTTAACACATTACATCTACAGTAGTACAGTTGGATATTACCTATACAATAATACTACATGTAATTATTCAATCCTATAATCCTATATAATAATTCGCTAAGTTGTGTGTAACGCCCGACATGCGCAGTAGACACTGTTGTGCGTGCGGCAGTCATGCGCAGTACAGACTGCCCACGCCGCGGCTGATACAGTGGCCCGTGTAACGGGCTGTTCAACTAGTTAAATAATAATAGCAAACACTGGTAAGATTGTAACCTGTTCATCTATGGATGACAAGCACAGAAAATATTGGATTGCATTTCAATGTTAAGGTCCAGAGTGTCAAAACCAGGGAGCTGGCAGGTGTGCATTATGGTAAAGTGACCAGAGTCTTAAAATTAAACCTGTAAACATTTTTTAAACAGTCAAATAGTGAAAACCATTTTATGAACATATGCTTCACAGATTATACATGCATTTTATTTGGAGTGAATGTATCATATATACTATATCCCATTCAAAAAACAGAAAACATTTTATTTTTTGCCAGGATGTCGCTGCAGGTGGAACAAGGCTGGGGAAGCAGACAATGTAATTAAGATCTATGGCTACTAATGGAACAAGGGTGGGGTGTCTGACAGTCTATATGTGGTGCTGTGGCTACCAGTAGAATGCCACTAAGGAAACATTGCATGTAGGTTCTACAGCAGTGTTTCTCAACTCCTGTCCTCAGGACCCACTAACAGGCCAGGACTTAGGGATTTCTCTGCTAGTGTGGTGATCAGAGGCTCATGCACATTGATTAACTCACCTGTGCTCTAACAAAGAAATCATCAAATCCTGGCCTGTTAGTGGGTCCTGAGGACAAGAGTTGAGAATACTGTTCTACAGCAACCACTGGGGCAGTGGAACAAGGCTGTGGCTGTACAGTGTATATGTGGTTCTGTGACTACTAGAGTACAGTGGAACAAGGCTAGGGTGTCAGAAAATGTATGTTTCATTCTTTGCCTACTAGTGGTACCATACTGGGAGCAGACAGTGTAGATGTTGTTCTGTGGCTACTAGTATAGCAAAGCCGCCAGGTCTGTGTTTCAGTATGTCCCATCATTGTCACTCTCAGCAGCTGGGTGGCCCTATGCTCACTCAGTGGCGATGCCCGCTGGCTGCTTCAGTGATGTGAATCATGTGATAGTCAGTGTCAGTCCGCACAGACACACCACAAGGCTCAGTTCCGGAGTATGCTATGCCTCACAGACAACCCATACGCACCATCGCATCACCAGCCTGCCACCAGCCAATTAAAGAGGAGCATATTTGCTCACTCAATATGGTCCATCCACATTGGCTGGTTGGGGTGCGTACCGTGCGTGTGGTGTGAGACTGTGCATGATCTGACTGTTGCTGTGACTCTGTCCTGCTGAATTCTGAGCTGAGACCATGTGTGAGTTCACCCAGGGCCCAGGGGCAGGACGCTATGGATCTGAGATAGATAATGGCTTATTATTTCCCTCATCTTCCTATTTTCTTCCATCCCAAGTCACCAGGGGCTGTAAATGTGCTCTCTGTAATTTACAATATGTCTGTAGACACCAAGTCCAACCAAGTGTAAGGGCATAACTGCTATTTAGTCTAAATATCGGTTATGCTGTTACACTTGATTTGTGTCTACAGGTATATTGTAAATTAGAGAGAGCACATTCACAGCCCCTGGTGACTTAAGCTGTCTATGGACAGAAGACCCCACCATCATATTTACTGGCTGAAATATTGTAAATCAGAGTGCATGTTTACAACCCTGGTGACTTAAGATCTCTCTATGGACAAAAGACCCCATTATAATGGATGTGGGCGTGTTTTTTTTTGAAGGGGCAGCATTTAATCCTTGGACCCAGGCAGCACAATGTATTGGGCCGGCACTGTTCGAATAATTTTCAATGTCACATCAACCAGTCTGACAGTCCTATAGGCAGGCAGGGTGCCTTTTCGCCACCGCAAGGGGGTCATCTGTGTTTCTTAAAAAAAAAATATAAAAAGTACAGTTCATTTGTTTGAATAATCTTCAGCGTCACACTGCCAGTGTCACAGTTGTATAGGCAGTCAGCGTGCCTTTTCGCCACCGCAAGGGAGACCCACATGTGTTGGTTTTATTAAAATTATTCCTAATACAAGTTATTTGTTTGAATAATTTTCAGAGTCATACTGCCAGTGTCACAGTTGTTGTGTGGGCAGGTTTTAAAGTTGTAAAACTATAATCGATCTCTACCCACCTTTCCGTAATGGATTTGAGTCCTAGTGAACAACCTGTTGTTTCTCGTCCTGGTACCAGCTGCCGTGACCCAGCAAGCACCAACACCACCACAGTGCAGTTGCTTTCAAGCAGAGCTAGCAGCAGCAGGTGGAGAAAGAAGAGTACTTTGATTAGTACTAGTCAGACTCCGCAGCAGCAGTCCAAAACAAAAACTAGAAAGAAGAAGGGAACTGCTGGTTGTTCTACCTCTACTAGCAGGGTAGAGAGGTCCAGTTCCTCCTCTAAGACCACGAAGCGGCCGTCACCCGTCTCTCGCCAGCTGTTTCGTGATGATCCCCCCCAGAACCACCTGCACAATGACTATTGCCACTGCCAGTTCCGTCACCACTTCTGCTACAACCAGTTCTATAAACCTGGGGACACCTAGCTTGTTGAACATGAACACTACTGGTTGGAAACTGCGGGCAGTATCAGCGCGGGAGTTTTACAGCAAACGTCCGAGTAAGCAACCCAAACTTGAATTATTAGAGTATTTTGAGAAAATGTCTCCTGCCGCCACTGTCACTGACACTGAGAGCATATCGTCTCCAAAAAAGGTTATTGAGGGAGATAATTTACCATTTCCCGGTAGCCACCAGACAGAAGAGGGAATTCATCAGCTCTCCCCAAAATCTGCTGCTGATGATTTTTCTTCCTGTCCAAACCTACAAGAGGTGGAAGAAGAATATGAGGGACCAAGGCCTGCTAAGCTTGATTTTTCCACTGAGCATGATTTTTCCACTGACCTTGATTATTCTCCTGAGCTCCATTTTTCCACTGCTGCCCATAGTACTCCTCCTGTTTCTCCAGCTACAATTCTGTCTTCTATTGATGAAAACTCACCAACTGACTCTCCAGTTCCAAATGAGTCTCCCAGGCAGGTAGTAGCCGCTAGTGTCTCTGCCACCAGTGTTACTCCACCCTCCTCCAATCCCAGTCCCGACATCCCTGCTGCCATCTTTGGGTCTACTAGTAACCCTGTAAAGGTATGTAGAAAAAAAAAAGCATAGTGAGGTTGCTTCAGCATGTGAAGATGAAGAAAGTGTCACCTCAGTTTCTTCTTCACCACCTTCCAAAGTCATCCGTCGCTCCAAAGCGTGGGACCATTTTGTGACACTTGGCAATGGCCGGCTAGCAAAATGTAAATTGTGTGGCAGGGAAGTCAGCCGTGGGAGGGTGTTGGGTCATCTTTCCACCTCTGGGATGAACCAACACCTGAACCACTACCACAAGTCAGTGTTGATGGATGCAGAACGTGGTGGCACTACTACATTTACCAGTGTAACACTCACCACCAGTAGGCAGGAAAAAAGGCAGAGAGATCATGCCACATCTGGTCCTAGTAAAAGCAGTAGACAGTCACAGCCCATGCCAAAGTCAATACAGGCCACACTGGAAGATTTTGGTGGGTTTCATTCCAAGGGGATGTGCAGACAGCAGTCCAGGAAAATTACATGCCTCATTGCACAGCTCATAGCCGTTGGGGGTGCAACTTTCAATTTGGTGGACGGGGAGCCCTTCCATCAACTTATGGAGGTTGTTGCACCCCGATATAAAATTCCATCCCGCACCACATTTAGTAGAACTATAGTGCCCTCACTGTACCAGTCGTGCGTTGGTCTTTTGAAGGAACTGCTAGGAAAGGCTGGTGGCCAGTCAGTGCACTTTACCACTGACTTATGGAGTGCTCCGAGTGGCCAGCATGGCTTCCTGTCATTGACTGCACATTGGTGGCAGCCCAATGTGTTGCAAGACACACTGATAGCAACAAGTTCATGTCCAGTAGCCAAGCAGGCAGGGCACCGCTCTTTCCTCCTCCATGCTGAGGTAATGGATTAGCAGCACACCTCAGATAACATTCGCAAAGCACTGCAGAACATGGTGGCGCAATGGCTAGGGGAGCAGGCAGGCACACAGGCGCAAATGGGGTTTGTGGTTACTGATGGTGCAGCTAACATGATCAAGGCTCTCCGGGATGGCAGATTTGTGGGTGTGCGCTGCTCAGCGCATGTTCTGCATCTAGTAGTGAAGGCTGCTCTTGAGGATGGCAGTAACACTGGAAGGTTGTCAGCACTTCTGGAGTCGTGCCGACAGATTTCTGGCCACTTCCATCGGAGCGTCAAAGATAGCCAGCTACTCAGGGAGGAACAGAAAAGGCAGAAGTCCCAGAGCAACGCCTAAAACAAGATGTTGGGATCAGATGGAACTCCACCTTAGATATGCTAGAGCATATCCTGGAGCAGAAAAAGGCAATTCATGCAATGTCATGTCACCTTTTCATTGGCAGTAACAGAACACTGGGCAGGGCTGACTGGGCCCTGATGGAACAGGTAGCGACAGTCCTTATGCCTTTCCGTGCTTTGACGGAACTTTTGAGCAAAGAGAACGCTAGTCTGGCAGAAGTCATTCCCCTCTTCATGCACCTCTCCTTAAAATTGGATGATTTTCTTTCCCATAGGGAATGCTTGCCTGGTGCTGAGGGTAATATACTTCCAGATGTTGCTGCCCTTCTAACGAGGTTGATGAAGGAACTTACTTGGCGCATGGAAGAGAGCATGGACAATTGTCCCGAGTTAATTCTTGCCACAATTTGCGATCCTCGAATCAAAGGCAAGTTGGCACTACGTTCCAATTCTGTCAGTCTCTGAGAAGGGTTAACCCTTTGAGTGCCAGAGGGGTACGGAACGCATTGCTTTGCAATGCGTTCCGTAAACCTCTGGCACTCAAAGTGTTAACCCTTTGAGTGTCACAGTTGTACGCACCACTCTGGCACTCAAAGGGTTAAGTGAGGTGATAGTTCGAAACGGGTTAGGATGATCCAGTCCACAGTATTGCAGAGTTCGAGACTAGATCAGAGAGGATTTGGAGTTTCGAGGAGGTTCGAGACTGGATAGGTCGGTGGTCGGACGACAACCCCACTGTTCTGTACTGGAAGGAGATGGAGGGGTATCGAAGGAGTTCGAGGCGGTATAGTATGGTCGTCTGCCTACAAGTCACGGTTCCCCTTAATCGAAGGTTGAGGGGTGTTGAAAAAGTTCGAGACAGGTTCGTGGTCGACGGACTACGAGTCCTCTGTTCTCCGCTGGTTCGAGGTTGAGAAGTATGGAAAGGTTCGAGATAGAACCGAAGGTCGAGAGGCAACAAATCCACTGATCCTTTACTTGGAGATGTAAGTTGAACCAACCAAAGGTCGGGGTTGGACCTGAGGCCTAGTAGGACAGGAAGCAGGTCAGGGGTATTCGAGTTCCTACACCCTCGACTGGCCGGGGCAGTCACCGGAGCAACCGGTGATGGCAACCCAAACCAATCAGAGCCCCAGAGGTGTAGGATCAAGTTGACTGGAACCAAACCTTGAGAGCAGCTGGAGGGACTCTTGTTGCGAGGCAGAAAGTTCCGAAGGAGAAGCGTGGTCCGGGATAGCAAAGGTCAAGCCGGAATCGAATCAAGGAGCCAGAGGGACAGACAGAGACGAGGTCAGGCAAAGCTGGGTCAAGATCCAGGGGCAGAAGACAAGAGACTCGGTCAGTTTACAAGCAGGGTTCGGTACACGGAATCAGCAAACACGGGAACTCGGCGACAAAGGTTTTCTCAGACTATTGGCGCTAAAATCGAGTGAGGCTTGGAGGTTGACCAAGGTACATAAAGCCTGCAGCCACCAATAGAAATGAAAGTAGGAGGAGCGGTCAGGGGCAGCGTGAAAAATTCCCTCACTGCCTGGAGGGAACAATTGATAGCGAGGGTGATCTCTTACAAACATGGACCCAAATAATTACCTATCTGGCGACTCTGCTGGACATCAGGATTAATGGTAAGTGTTACTTGTAATGTGATTTTTTTTTTTTTTTTACTTAGTTGGGTTAACCCTATGAGTGCCGACAGGGTGATTATACCCCACTGGCACTCATGAGGTTAATTCTACTAACATTTGACATTGTTTTGGAGTGCTTTGATGTATTGATGTGGGGCTTAGGGCCCCATATGAATACACCCACTCTATTTTCCTTTCTGTTTCGTCAGCTGTTTGAAGATGCGATAAGGAACTAAAGTCAGAAAAAAAGTAGGTCTTAACTTTCCTGCAATAACTTGAGTCACTTATCGGATCTTCATAGCCAACGCAGACAATTGAATTGCAATTTATGGTGTTTTCATTAGTTCCTATGGATGAAAATACCTTTTAACTTTAACACCCCAAAAATGCGTCGGCAGAGAAAACAGCCGTCTCCATCATTTGAATTGAGCCCTGTCAGTCTACACATCTCTCTTTGACTCCTTTACATTCATTCCCTCTGTCCATCAGCCTCCTTCCCTCTCTGTCCATCAGCCTCCTTCCTTCTCTGTCCCTCTGCCACCCTCCTCCTCTGTCAGCTTCCCTTCATATGTTCCCTTCATATGTTCGAGCATATGCTAAATTGAATGACAGGCATGGGTTCTCGATGTTCGACGTTTGCATTGTGACTGGCATCCCATGCTGGAGTAGAGGTGACATGCACATACTGGCAATGTACGACAATGTCCGTTTTTGGGATGGATCTTTTTCTAAATGCACACCCTGTCTGCAAAGAATGATAGCATAGTGCACGGAGGCGCACTGCTATAATTTAACCCATGTTAAATTCGGCCGAATAATTCGGAATGGATCAGAATTTCGTTCGAATCGAATAAGCCCGGTCCGAAATTAGGATCATCCAAATTAGAAAAAAAAATTTGTCCGAATTCGAATTTTACCGAAAATTTTGCCCGTGCACAAGTCTACTAAGCATTCCAATACATAAAAAGACCAAAGGCAGTCTGATTGAGCCCAGTAATCCTTAGCACAGTCTGTTATTGAGCTGGTCTTCCTGCTGATATAGGTATTAGCTTGCAAGCATCTGAGAAATGAGAGCCATTTGTGAATCCATGCTGACGGAATGTACCATAATCTGCCATGCTGGTCCAGTGTGGGTTGGTAGATTTCGGATTGATTTACTCAGGTGTTTTAGCTTTAATCTGTCCACCTTGGGTGACCCTGCCAGGAGTATATGCTACCGATGGCATAGTTCTTAGCTTCATTGACACAAAAAAATACTCCTGCCACAAGACATAGACCCATCAACCAAAACTGGCAAAAAAGGCACTTTCTGCTTTGTGCAGAATTTCCTGCGAACAGTGCCAATTTCCCACTTTTTTCACCTAGATCATTGCATTGAAATAAATGGTAAGAAACATTTTTACCCACCACATGAAAGTTTTCTCTACTTTTCTATAGGCATATAAAAGGGTGCCAGGCTATCACAGCATGCCATTTTGTGTATTAGGGGAGTCTGGGGGTACTCTAGGGGAGAAGAAGGTAGGAAGGGGGTTAACCCCAAATACCCCCAAATTTTGTGTGACCGACTGGCAAGACACAGGAAGCTGGGGTCCATATTACTGTGCACATTGGAGGTGAGATTCCTTATATACCATTTGAGATCCTGGTTTGCTGATTAGGGATTCTGCTCATTAGGTGATTATTTAGTGTATACCTTTCTAATTGTATTGTACATTTTTATTATATTTTGTTATAAGGAATATCTTATGTCTTTGTATTTGTATTCATATTTATATGTGAATGATGCATTTACTTATTCATGGTGTAACTTTAAGAAAGATTTTATTTATTGTTTATGATTGAGAAACACTGTAAATATGCTAGAATAGGGCTGTCCACCATCTCTTGAGAAAGTGGGTATAGCCCGCGAAATGTACGTAGAGAAGGTGGAACCAGAGGTCCAAAGGATAATGTGGGAAAACTTTGTTCGAGCACTTATTTAAAGGGATAGTAATACTTCGTTTTAACTTTATTTTATTTTGTAGGCATTAAAAAAACATGAAGAATGATATAAGTCTTATCTCTCAAACCTTTATGGTTTATGAGATATTCACAAGCAAAGTTCCCCTCCCCGCCCCTTTTTCCTAGTGTAAGCCATCTCTTCTCAGATGTGAGTCTGGTTGTATGACAGGACAGACAATTTTCTTTGTATGAAAACAATGAAAGCCCTTCCCCCCTTGACAAGTTTTTCAGCTTTTTCCCTTATCTTAATTGAAGATTGTCCCTCTCTGCAGTCTACCTGGGCATCTCCCTTCTGATCTGGTTGAACAGGGGGGGATACTTTGTGAATATCTCTTAAACCATAAAGGTTTCAGAGATAAGACTTATATCATTCTTCATGTTTTTTTAATGCCTACAAAGTAAAATAAAGTTAAAATGAAGTATTACTATCCCTTTAAGGCTTTGATCTCAACATAATAGTCCCGGTGGAGTGACGTCACTAAGGGGAGACAGATTGTGTGAAAGTGGAGAGAATGCCCAAGGAGTGCTGTCATCTGGGAACCTGTGACTGCGGACCTACTGCATTTGATGTGTTAGATTACAAGAAGTGGTCTTGTGAGTAGACACCCTGAATGGGTGTTTGTATTTTAATGTTTTACTGAATTAAAGAATTGAACGCTACACTCAGATCCCGTTTTTGCTCTTTCATCTTTTCTTTTTTATCTAAAGGTTTTTTCAAGCCTTCACAAGTGGACACAGCTTGGTTTGTTGGATTGAGCATTGGGATTCTTTTGAGGATTAATCTATGGACTATTAGTGATTTTGCACTATATTGTGTAACGATTTTGTCAAGGATTTGAGCACTACATAGAATATTTGTATTTTTTATAGAATAATATAGGAATTGGAGTAGTGATATCACTGGAGAAGTCACCTTTGCTTTATCAGCTCTTTATCATGCCTTAGTGCATTTCCACCATTATTTTATAGTTTGGAATATTTCAATACAGTTTTCCCTGGTCTATATGTTTTGTCTAGAGAAGATACGATTTTAGCTGGGGCCTTATGCAGAAAGCTGTAAAGGATCAATTCAGGGGCAGACAACAGCACCAGAGAGTGAAAAACAATTACTGTTGTTTTAAATGGGGCTTTAAACCCCTTGAATGAGTAATCTCCAGTGCATTGCTTCACAATTCTTTGGAGACTTCTTAAACATTTTACATATTATTATTATCATTGACCTACATCTAAGGCAGAATTTTCACATTTTCCAGTAGGTGTCACTCTTGCATGACAAAATACATCAGTATGCTTAGAGTATTGAAGCACAATTGATTTTTAAGTAATGGGTCTTGAACCATAAACTATGGCTATTCTTTTTCAGAATACACATCAGAAGAGTCATAAAAATAACATGGCTTTAACATTTCAGAACTTTTACCATTACTAATTTTGATGCATATGTAATTTTACTTCCCATTTGCACATAAAGCAAGAAGGTTCGTTGAACAGAGCTCTTTAAAGTGCTTCAAATGAATGAAGAGAACTAGATTGAGTGCTGTAGATTCCATGTACAAGATCATCCATCTTAAAAAATCCAATTTCCAAGTTGTTAACTCATATAAAAGCTAGATTTGTTATTATCACACCATTCTTTTTAAAGGTATAGTGAACTCATTTGTGTATGTACAATGGAAACATTTTGTACTTAACATATTATATTTAATATAATAAGATCTTTTTTTCTTTTTTTGGAGGAAATAAAGAATGTGATAACACTTTGAAAGTAATTTTAATGTTATCTGGAGAAGTGAATTGGTTGCAATGCACTGTGGACCTCTCAAATGAGGTAGAAACTAGCTTTTTTCCCAAATATTGTACTCTCCTCCCCCCACAGCTCAGATTCTTTGAGTGCCAGAGAGGTATGCAATCCAATTGTGTTGCACTGATTGGCTACTTCTCTGGCACTCAAAGGGTTAATATTACATTGGTTGTCCTTGTAACAAAACCTGCAGTGGTACAATTCTAAGGGAACAAACATAACCTCCCATAACCCCCCCCCCCCAAAAAAAAAAAAACAAACAAGAAAAAACATAGCGGTATATTGAAACTTCAGAATCATCCATTTATAGACTTGAACTCAGTACACCCTGAGGACGATGTACTAAGATAACTGGAGTAATTCTGGGTAAGATCTCATTGATTTAAATGGGGCTTTTTTAACCCCTTGAATGCTGCAGAGGTTTCAATTGAAATGGAGAGCATGCAAGAGGTTTGAAGCCCCATTTAAATCAATGTGCATTTTTGTAATTTTTATTTGTCCCCCTATAATGCAGCTGGATCGCTCCAGAATTACTTAATTTCTTCTTAGTACATCAGACTCATTGATATACAAACAGCAAGGCTGATGTTCTAAGAACTGGAGCAATTTTGGAGAAAACCAGCAGCACCATAGGAGACAAATAAAATTAAAAGGGGATCTATCACCACATACAAGTTTGTCTTAATATTTATGTTATATAGTGAAAATGTTGAATACTGTATTCATTTCTTTTTTTACATTGCTATTTTGCCAAAATTCAAGGAATAAATATATTGCTCTGCACCCTACTTCCGGACAGACTGCCGTTACCAGCTCAATACCACAGTCTGTCACTCTGCCTCTGCTCCCCTCCCTCTATCCAGCCTCCTCTGATGACGGAGGCTCTCTACATGTAAGCTGGAGTGATCTCTGGCCAATGGGAGCGCTCCAGTTTACAGGCAGAAATCCTTCATCATTGGAGGAGGCTGGATAGAGGGAGGGGAGCAGAGGAAGAGTGACAGACTGAGGTACAGAGCTGGTAACCGCAGTCTGTCCGGAAGTAGGGTGCAGAGAAGTATTTATTACTTCAATTTCACCAAAATAGCGATTTTAAAAAATAAATGAATACAGTATTACATATTTGGTAGTTAACATAACTATTAAGACAAACTTGTGCAGGGGTGATAGATCCCCTTTAACCCTTTGAGTGTCAGAGAGGTACGCAATGCATTGCAAATGTGTTTCATTGTCTATTATAGTTGTGGAATGAGAATTGTCAGGAGGTTGTAGATTTTTTTAATAACCTTCCAGAAGTTGTCAAGATTTGATATTGTCTATAAGGCATTTCTAGAAATAAGTAACTCAAATAAGTCAGATCAAACCAGGATATATGTATTCCCTTTACCCTGATCTTCCTTAGTGGGGAATGGGTGTTAAAGAACTCACAAGAATTCTGAATAATATTAGACAATTGCAGCTAGACCAGATATCACATACAATTGTTTAGGTCATTTAGGAAATATTGAAGATTCAATTCCTTAAAATAGTTAGTAACTATAACTTTGGGGCATTATTTCATCTGCTTTATATTCTGAACACAGTGTATAAAGGAGTGATCACTAAATATGTTTGTTAGTGTGTTCAGATCCAGGATTCTACTTGGGCAAGATAAATGATCCAGTCCAGCTGGTATGGATGAAAGTGTTTTGATTTATGAGTATTGTGGAGGAGGATGTCCCATTAGTGATGAGGAAGTATAGGGAGAGTATACCATTGCCTTTTCCTTAGCTATTGGAGCAGTATATAGCTCTGTTATTCTTTGGATGAGTCTTGGGCCCATTCCCACTCTCTCAAACATGACGTCCCGCCTAACACATTTGAAGAGTATCACTGGTGTCTCAGATGTGGATACCTTCCAGACCAGGAAAATCACCTTCACCATGTTGTCTTTAGCCTCTCTACCCTTTGCAAAATTATTTGACCATCAGGGATTACCTTAGGGAGTAGTAGACTAGTTGCAATAAGTTTAGCAAAAATCTTTTTTAAAATAGAAAATATCTGTAGTTAGAGCAAGAGTCAAACAACTATTGTAATGTCTAATCAGGTAGCCATCATGGCCTGGGCTCTTCTACTTAGGCAATGATTTGACCACTACTTTCACTTCATGTTCTGTAAAAATCAATCTATAGATCACCAACCTCTGAGCTGACAAGCATTTAGTTACATATTTGCTCAAGAAAGACACTAGTTTCTATATGAATATTAGAGGTCATTTACACATAGGCTCAAGATTGTAGAGGAAGGTATAGGTAGAGGAAGGTATAGAAATATCTAAATGTTACCGCTATTTAGTCATATTTTTGCCTAAGGACTAGGGGTGGGCAAAAAGGTCTTGCCATGTTCCTGCAAGAAATTCTGCGAAAACCACATGGTTGTCCGCTTTTTTCGCTGGAAAATCCGCTTTAAAACCAGCAATTAAAATCTTCACATTTTTAGCATATTGGTCAAAAATCCTCACCATTTTTTCAATGGTTAGAAAGTTTTCGCCCATTGAGTTACATGTTTTTTGTCTTTTGGCTATAAACACATGACATATTCCATGATGTGGATCACAATAGAAGCAGCTATAGAACGAGGTAGACGTGCTGTGCTGCTGTTATTAGTTTGGAAAATTGAGGCAGGAGAGGCTCATAGTGACTGCTATCATAATAGGAAAGTTTAAAAACTAATAAAAGGAGGAACTAGAAGGACCCTTATGTGTCCACTGAGTCTGAGTCTGAGGAGGAGGTGAGCACTACAGAATCAATGCTGGGTAGTCCCCCTAAATAACCCCTAGGGATCTTGGAAAATGAAGAAAAGGGTTGTGGTGTGTGCAGGACAGGTCAGCTGCTTGTGCTTGCTGCTTCTGCTGCCACCATCGCAGTACCTGCTGCTAGACATGCTGCCATTAGTGCTGTGCCTGCTGTCAGACGTACTGCCCCTGTTGCAACCAGTGCTGTGACTGCTGCCAGTGCTAAACTTGCTGCCACCAATACTGTGCCTGCTGTCAGACGTACTTCCTCTGTTGCCAGTGCCACCAGTGCTGTGCCTGTTGCCAGAGCTGAACCTGCTGCCACTAGTACTGCTCCTGCTGCCAGTGCTGAGCCTGCTGCCACCAGTACTGTGGCTGCTGTAAGATATGCTGGCCCTGCTGCCACCAGTGCTGTGCCTGCTGCCAGTGCTGAACCTACTGCCTCCAGTGCTGAACCTGCTGCTAGTGTGTCCTGTAATACTCGGGGGGGGGGGGGGTGAGATGATGTCAAGTGTGACAGAAGTATACCCTAAGTCAAACTTGCCATCCCCAAGCAGTCCCGCCAGTGCTAGTACTACTTGTCACGCTTCCGATTGGCCGGCGTTTCTTTTTGTAGTGTGGCCAGCCTTCCGTGCATTGCCCGATTATTCAGGTCTAGCTTACCTGCGGGCTGTTGTTCCGGTCTACAGCGGGCTGTCCCTGTGTTCCTTCTTCCGGTCCTGCTTCTTCCGCTGGTTTCTGGCAGTCCTCCTTCCGCTGGCGTCTGACTGTGTTTCAGCCTCCGGTTTTCCTCCTGCTGTTCTTCTCAAGCGCTGTCTGCTTCTGAGTCCGGCTGCTCCAGTCCTCCTGTTGAGTCCTGCCCGCAGTATTTCGCTACCTTTAGCGGAGTTCCGTGAGAGCTCCGTTTGGTTCCAGTGCTTCTTTCCAGGGTTAGTAGTCCCCCAGCCACCTTCCCTTTTTGGGCCTGGGAGGTAGTGCTGGGTAGTTTGTGGCAGCGTTCTGCCTCCAGGGGAGTGGGTACTCCTTTCCCTTTCGCTGGTGGGGGTTTCAGGGGGGATCCTTAGTAGGTGGGTCAGCTCATCAATCCAGGCTCCCTGCTGCTGGTGGACCCTCTCCTGGATCCTATTCTGGTAAGTGGGGTTGGGGGTGCTCCTCTCTCCTGCTCTCTGGTGCCCTTGGGGGTGCAGTGGTTCACAGGCTCCCTGCTCTGATTTTGGGGTTTCCCCCTTCTTTGGAATTGGGACTCCCTGGGGTCACTGTTCCCTCTTTCTTATCTTTCCCTTGCTAGGGGTTTCCTGGGGTTGTCACTTCTCTGTGACTATCTCTAGGTACCTCTATCTCCATCAAGGTGTGCCGTTGGGCTATCCCACGACATTCCACCTTCCCATCTACGGAACCAGCCTGTCAGTGGTTGGAGTCCGTTGGGTATAGGCACATCTTTTTCCCTATCCTGTCCCTGCAGTTTCTGTGTTCAGTCCTGCATCTAGGGGTCCGTTGTCTGGTTCTCCCTCAGTTTGCCAGTCTCTCATCCTGGTCTGGGCCCTGGCTCAACTGGGGTCGGACATCTGGCTTCGCGGCCAGCAACTTTACCCGGCTACGGCCGCAGCAAGAGAGACTGGCAGCTGACTACGCACACCAGCATCGCACTCTAGCGACGCTCCCTAGCTACCGGACCAGACAATCCCACGGCAGCTTCGTACTCTAGCAACGATCCCTAGCTTCGAACTCTAGCTTCCGTACCGTGTTCTCTTCATAGGGATCTGAGGCCGTGACAGAATAATCGGGCCAAAGATGGACCCCGCAGAACTGGCACAGAGGTTAGTAGATCAAGAACGCGTTCTGGCATCCCATGAATCCCATCTCCAAGGTCTAGACCGTAAATTGGACGCGATCCTGGAAATGTTAAGAACTTCCATGATATCCACCCACCCCGCTGCACCTACTGCTCAGGCGGCATCATTGCCTTCCCATCAGCCAGTTGCCGATGTGACCCTTTTAAAGTCTGCCTCGCCAAAAATGCCAATGCCAGAAAAGTTTGCTGGAAATCCGTCCGAATGTAGGGGTTTCTTGAATCTATGCTCCTTGCATTTTAGAACTGCCCCTCAGTGTTTTGGGACACATGCTTCTAGAGTGGCCTTCATCATTTCTCTTTTAAAGGATGAGGCTTTGGCCTGGGCATCACCCTTGGTGGAACAAAATTCTCCGCTATTGGAAGATTCTGATGCCTTTATTAAGAACTTTCGCCTGGTTTTTGATGTGCCGGGCCGGAAAGCCTCAGCGGAAGCAGCCCTTTTGGAGATTAAACAAGGTCAGCGCTCTTTGGGGCAATATGCAGTGGAGTTTAGGACATTGGCCTACGAAACTAACTGGAACCCAGGAGCCTTGATTGCGGCCTTCAGGAGAGGATTGAATGAAGACCTTAAGGATGCCCTCACATGCAGAAAGATTCCAGAAGAATTTGAGGAATTTATTTCCTTATGTCTAGAGCTGGATACACGGATTCAGGAAAGACAACTGGAAAGAGATAGGAGTCGCCACACAAGGAAGGTTTTTCATCCCACCCTCCCTCCCCTACCTTCGCCTGGCCAGGACGAGCCGATGGAAGTTAGTACCATACAGAAATTATCTGATGTGGAGAGGCGACGCAGACGGTCTCAAGGCTTGTGCCTCTATTGTGGGGCTAAGGGGCACTTTCTTCGTCAATGTCCAGTGAGGCCGGGAAACTCCAAAGCTTAGAGGTTAAGGTAGGAGAACCTCTAAACAAGGTCGCTCACCAATCTCCTACTCCATCCCGAGTTTTGATTTTTGTGTCCCTCGTGTGGTCTTCTTTGGAGACTTCCACCCATGCCTTCATTGACTCTGGAGCGGCAGGCCTGTTCATTGATCTTAATTGGGCCCTGGAGGTGGGCATTCCGTTGGTACGCAAGAAGGCCCCTTTGTTGGTTTCTGCGGTGGATGGGAAGCCCTTAGGGAACGGGTTGGTTCTCTTTGAAACTGTGCCTCTGCTAATGAGGTCCGACCACGGGCATACTGAAACGATTGTGTTTGATGCTATCCCTTCCCCCAAGGTTTCGATTATTCTTGGATTACCGTGGCTCCGTACTCATAATCCTGTGATAGATTGGTCGACTGGCCAACTGTCGTCTTGGAGTGAGGGATGTCAATTTACCTGCCTCAACATGGAGTTCCCCTTGGTCTCTGTTCTTCAGTCTTCTACTGTGTCCGTTCCTGAAGCTTTCCAAGACTTTCATGATGTATTTTCTAAGAAGTTGGCAGACACACTCCCACCTCATCGCTCTTGTGACTGCCCTATAGACTTAACGCCTGGTTCCTTTCCACCTAAGGGCAAGACGTATCTGCTATCGGGTCCCGAAACTAAGGCCCTGGCTGCATACATCCAAGAAAATTTGGCCAAAGGCTTTATACGTCCCTCTTCCTCGCCTGCTGGGGCAGGGTTTTTCTTTGTTGCTAAGAAAGATGGTTCTCTTCGACCCTGTGTTGATTACAGGGGTCTTAATCAGGTTACCATCAAGAATCATTATCCCCTTCCTCTCATCCCTGAGCTTCTGGAGCAGCTTAAGGAAGCAGTGATTTTCACTAAATTGGATCTGCGTGGAGCGTATAATTTGATCCGAATTCGCCCTGGAGATGAATGGAAAACGGCATTTAACACTCGCTATGGGCATTACGAGTATTTAGTTATGCCGTTTGGATTGTGTAATGCCCCTGCCGTTTTTCAGAGTTTTATCAATGACATCTTCAGGGACATGCTATTATCCCACGTATTGATTTATCTGGACGATATTCTCATCTATTCGTCCAGTCTTCAGTTACACAGGCATCATGTCCGAGCTGTGCTTCAGCGGTTGCGGGATAATTCCCTCTTCGTGAAACTGGAGAAGTGCCTGTTTGAACAAACGTCGGTTTCCTTCTTTGGCTACATCATTTCCTCTTCTGGCATTGTTATGGATCCTGCCAAAGTTTCAGCTGTTACGGACTGGAAAGTGCCTAGGGATATCAAAGGCATACAGCGCTTTGTGGGCTTTGCAAATTATTATAGACGTTTCATCCGGAATTTTTCATCCATCATAGCTCCTATTACTGCATTGACCCATAAGGGCGCTGATCCTCGGATTTGGCCTCCTTTGGCATTGGCTGCCTTTGACAAACTCAAGACGTCATTTACCACCGCCCCCATTCTTTGTTTTCCTGACTCCTCGAGGCAGTTTATCCTGGAAGTTGATGCTTCGGAACAGGGTGCAGGAGCTATACTCTCTCAGCAGGATCCCTTGTCCAATAGAGTGCATCCTTGCTCCTTTTTCTCGAGGAAATTTAATCCTGCTCAGCGTAACTATGATGTGGGCAATAGAGAGTTGTTGGCTATTGTCCTTGCCTTACAGGATTGGCGCCACCTCTTGGAAGGCTCATCTCATCCTATCTTAATTCTTACCGACCATAAGAATCTTCAATATTTGGAGAAAGCTCGCAGGCTTAATCCTCGGCAAGCCCGCTGGGCCTTGTTTTTCACTAGATTTAATTATATCATCTCTTACCGTCCTGGATCAAAGAACTCTAAGGCTGATGCTCTTTCTCGTCAGTTCGAACCTAGTGCACAAGTTTCCCTTGAGCCTATTATCCCTGCCGAACGCATTGTGGCTCCTCTGTCTTCTGCCACCTTAACTAAGATTCAGCAAGCCCAATCCGTCCTTGCTGAGGGTCAACCTCCTCAGACGTGGTTTGTTCCTCCTCGATTTCGCTATGAGATTCTTCATTGGGTTCACTCCTCTCCAGTGTCTTGTCATCCTGGTATTCAGAAAACCATTGAGCTGGTCCTACGGCAGTTTTGGTGGCCCTCCATTAAGGAGGATGTCCGCGACTTTGTACGTTCCTGTGCTTCGTGTGCCCGTCACAAGCCTTCTTTGCACCCTCCAGCTGGTCTGCTGTGTCCTTTGCCTGTTCCTTCGACTCCATGGACTCATCTTTCTATGGACTTTGTGGTTGATTTGCCCGTCTCGAAAGGTTGTGATACTGTCTTTGTGGTAGTGGACCGGTTTTCTAAGCAGGCCCATTTTATTCCCCTTTCGGGTCTCCCTTCTGCTCCTGTCCTGGCGGATATTTTTTTTTCTCATGTTTTTCGGCTTCATGGCTGTCCTGAACATATTGTGTCTGATAGGGGTTCCCAGTTTGTGGCTAAATTTTGGAGGGCATTTTGTGCTCGTCTTCAGATTACTCTACACTGGTCATCTG
This sequence comes from Rhinophrynus dorsalis, assembly GCA_037306005.1. NCBI lineage: Eukaryota > Metazoa > Chordata > Amphibia > Anura > Rhinophrynidae > Rhinophrynus > Rhinophrynus dorsalis. The sequence continues at coordinate 380,160,214 of CM074719.1, forward strand.
CCTACCATCCGCAGTCCAACGGGCAGACGGAACGTACTAATCAGTCGTTGGAATTATTTCTACGTCACTTTATGGAAGTTGATCAACATTCCTGGATGGAGGTTCTTCCGTTTGCCGAGTTTGCCTTTAATAATAGGTACCATGACTCTTTGCGGTGCTCTCCTTTTTTTGCCGCTTTGGGATATAATCCTAGGTTCCTTCCTTGTTCTTCTCCTTCGCAAGTTCCCGCTGCTGATAAAGCCATTGACGATTTGGTCCACCTATGGTCCATTATTCAATCCCGTTTACAGCACGCTGTGGCCACTCAGAAATCTGCAGCTGATAAACGACGTTCTTCTGGACCGACCTACCATGTGGGGGATGAAGTTTGGTTGTCTACTAAAAATTTGCACCTTCAGGTTCCTTCTGCTAAGTTTGGTCCTCGTTACGTCGGTCCGTATAGGATTACTCGTCAGCTGTCTCCCGTTACTTTCTCTTTGGCCCTTCCTCCTTCTTTTCGCATCCATAATGCGTTCCACATGTCTCTGCTCAAGCCAGTCTGTCGCAACCGGTTCTCACGTAAGCAACCACCTCCTCCACCCATTGAAGTGGATGGTGAACCTGAGTATGAGATTCAGCGGATTTTGGATTCTCGTATGGTCCGGAGACAGCTTCAGTACCTCGTGGACTGGAAAGGGTATGGTCCTGAGGACCGTTCCTGGGTTCCTGTTGCTGATATGCATGCCCCTGATCTTATTCGGCAGTTTCATGATGCCCACCCTGCTAAACCCGGTCGCCCGGAGGTCTCCCCTTGATGGGGGGGCTGTGTCACGCTTCCGATTGGCCGGCGTTTCTTTTTGTAGTGTGGCCAGCCTTCCGTGCATTGCCCGATTATTCAGGTCTAGCTTACCTGCGGGCTGTTGTTCCGGTCTACAGCGGGCTGTCCCTGTGTTCCTTCTTCCGGTCCTGCTTCTTCCGCTGGTTTCTGGCAGTCCTCCTTCCGCTGGCGTCTGACTGTGTTTCAGCCTCCGGTTTTCCTCCTGCTGTTCTTCTCAAGCGCTGTCTGCTTCTGAGTCCGGCTGCTCCAGTCCTCCTGTTGAGTCCTGCCCGCAGTATTTCGCTACCTTTAGCGGAGTTCCGTGAGAGCTCCGTTTGGTTCCAGTGCTTCTTTCCAGGGTTAGTAGTCCCCCAGCCACCTTCCCTTTTTGGGCCTGGGAGGTAGTGCTGGGTAGTTTGTGGCAGCGTTCTGCCTCCAGGGGAGTGGGTACTCCTTTCCCTTTCGCTGGTGGGGGTTTCAGGGGGGATCCTTAGTAGGTGGGTCAGCTCATCAATCCAGGCTCCCTGCTGCTGGTGGACCCTCTCCTGGATCCTATTCTGGTAAGTGGGGTTGGGGGTGCTCCTCTCTCCTGCTCTCTGGTGCCCTTGGGGGTGCAGTGGTTCACAGGCTCCCTGCTCTGATTTTGGGGTTTCCCCCTTCTTTGGAATTGGGACTCCCTGGGGTCACTGTTCCCTCTTTCTTATCTTTCCCTTGCTAGGGGTTTCCTGGGGTTGTCACTTCTCTGTGACTATCTCTAGGTACCTCTATCTCCATCAAGGTGTGCCGTTGGGCTATCCCACGACATTCCACCTTCCCATCTACGGAACCAGCCTGTCAGTGGTTGGAGTCCGTTGGGTATAGGCACATCTTTTTCCCTATCCTGTCCCTGCAGTTTCTGTGTTCAGTCCTGCATCTAGGGGTCCGTTGTCTGGTTCTCCCTCAGTTTGCCAGTCTCTCATCCTGGTCTGGGCCCTGGCTCAACTGGGGTCGGACATCTGGCTTCGCGGCCAGCAACTTTACCCGGCTACGGCCGCAGCAAGAGAGACTGGCAGCTGACTACGCACACCAGCATCGCACTCTAGCGACGCTCCCTAGCTACCGGACCAGACAATCCCACGGCAGCTTCGTACTCTAGCAACGATCCCTAGCTTCGAACTCTAGCTTCCGTACCGTGTTCTCTTCATAGGGATCTGAGGCCGTGACACTACTACTTAGAACGTCCAGCAGCTTGTTAGTATTAGGAGTGAAGGAGGGTGTAATCAATATCCTCATATTACTAGTGACTGTGAGAAGGAAGACTCGGGGGCTGACCTTGATGTGGTTGGTGTTAGTAGTAATAACAGTAATGGTGAAGCAGCCGGTGAGACTAGTGTTAGGGGAGTGGTAGGGGAAGCATTTGAGAGCATCCAGACTAGCGGTCAAGGGAGCCCACACCATTCTTCTGGCCCTGGGAGTCCCCTTCCCTTCATGACAGTGTTCAGGAGAAGCCAGGACTGGTGGTGGATAGCAGGCACAGCAATAATACCACCACAACCAGGAGCACAGATCAGCTGCCTGTGACTGCTGCTACTGCTGCCAGTATGCCTTCTTCACATCACCAAGAAATGGCAACTGTGACATTAGGGGACCCTCTGTCACATTGCTTGTCACCTCCTTATCACGGTGCCAGTGATTCCTTGTTTTTTCTGTCAGTTATCCTGTATCAGGTTCTCATTGGTTGCCTTGTGTTTAGCCCGCCCAGTATTGCCTTTATATAATGGGCTCCTGCACCTTATCACTGCCCTTTCGTGGTGTTCCTGTGCCAGTCCTACGTTTGTATTAAGGTTTCTAGTGTACCGATTTGGCTTGCCTGACCACTCTCTTGTTCCTGCGCCTGTGTACCGACCCGGACTGCCTAACTACTCTCCAGTGATTGTTCCTGTGTACTGGCCTGGCTGACGTTCCTGCTCCTGTGTACCGACCCGTATCGTCTGACGTTCCTGCTCCTGTGTCCTGACCCGGCCTGGCTGACGTTCCTGCTCCCGGATCCCGACTTGGCAGTTCCCCATTGTGACACTAGTCGTCTCGGCGACATTCTGACTTCCGGTGCCTTCCTGTTGGCACCTCCGCTTGCAGGCTTGCCTGGTTCCCATTTGCTCAGAGCGCCTCTGGCCTAGTCCTCCGTTCTATACCGGTTGCCAGTGTTGCCTCCATGAGTGCACCAGTACTCTGCCTTTGGCTGCTCCTCTCTGTTTAAACCGGTTGCTGTGTCGCCTCCGTTATCGCACCGGTACAGTACCATTGATTTGCTCCACTCTGTCAAAACCGGTTGCTGTGTTGCCTCTGTTATCACACCGGTTCATTACCATTGGTTTGCTCCACTCTGTCAAAACCGGTTGCTGTGTTGCCTCCGTTATCGCACCAGTACATTACCAATGGTTTGCTCCACTCTGCCAAAACCGCTTGCTGTGTTGCCTCCATTATCGCACTGGTACATTGGTTTGCTCCATGCTGCCAAAACCGGTTGCTGTGTTGCCTCTGTTATCACACCGGTTCATTACCATTGGTTTGCTCCACTCTGTCAAAACCGGTTGCTGTGTTGCCTCCGTTATCGCACCGGTACATTACCATTGGTTTGCTCCACTCTGTTAAACCAGTTGCTTGTTGCCTCCGTTATAGCACCGGTACTCTACCACTGGTTGCGCTCCACTTTATAATAACCGGTTGCAAGTGTTGCCTCCGAGACTGCATCGGTATATTGCACTGGTTCGCTCCACTCTGTTTGATCAGTTGCAAGTGCTGCCTCCATGTTACCATTGGTTTGCTCCACTCTGTCCATACCGGTTGCAAGCGTTGCCTCCATTATAGCACCGGTAACTCTATTGATTTCCTCAGTTGCCTAGTATACTGTGGACTCCTCTGTGGCGTCTTCTGATGCAGTTGATTGCCAGAACATATGGGACTGTTCCTCTTTCTTCTGAACATTAACTCCTGCATTGCTGGAACCTGGAAACCTTATCAGTCGCCTGACCCGTGTCAGCATAAACTGTTTGTCTCCTATATATATGCTGGACCTGTGTGGGCATAATTAACCTGTCGTGTGTCTGTACTATATGTGTTATATTACAGGACCTGTGAGGGTTCTTTATGTACTATTGAATTTAATAAAGCTGTGTTTTTATCTTAACTCTGTGTCTGTGAGTCAAACAAACCGTTACACTCCTCCAAACAGCAGTGAGATGTCTGTAATTGTGCAGCAGCACCTAGGGGCTAGTGGTGGTGGTGGTGGCGATGATGATGGTGGAGAAGCTGAGGTAGAAGAGACATAGATGGCCTTTTTAGCCCAAACTGAGAAGGAATTGGAGACAGGAATGAGCATGGGTATCACCACCACCACCAGCAGTGAGCTTTTGGAATCTGCAACTGCTCTAATTCCTGCTGCTGAGTTACAAGGGCAGCAGGATGCTAATGAGCAGGCTAGAGTGCCACAGACCACGGCAAACACAATGGGAATGGGGTCAACAAGTGATGCAAAACTAGGACAGGTTCCACTTGCCAGCAGCAGCAATACTCCTGGTCCTAGTTGTAGTCATGATTCTGAAGCAGTAGCAGCAACAGCAGCAACATCATACTCTTCCCCAGCCAGCGAAGGGGAATGTGGTGCGAATATTTTTCTCTTTGGGCAGGCACAGTGCAGTCATCACCAACTGCACTGTGCACAATTTGTGACAAGTCGGTGAGAAGGGGAAAAGAGGAACACACTTTGGCACAAACTCCTGGATAACACACATGAACACAGACACCATGACAAAGGAGGAAAAAGAGGAGGAAAAATAGAGAAACCTAGGCAGAAACTGGAAGTTCCATGAAAAGCAAAACAACTAGTTCACCATCACCTTCTTCCTCTACGGTAACTACATCTTCTGCCAATCCACCTCATTCATCATTACCTCCCCCACCAAGTGATAATGTCACGGTTTGTTAAGACTCTCAGACGTAAGGTTAGGTAAAAACACAACTTTATTGAAAAGTTTAAAATAATCCCATAGGGTTTTATACACATACAAACAATACATAGAATAGGCAGACGATAATGACAATAGCAATACAGGTTCTACTGGCTTTGCCAATATACCGGCCAAGGCAACCTGGGCAAGTCTAGAACAGGTGGCTCTACCGGCTCTGCCAATATACCGGGCAGGGCAGCCTAACGGAATACCAGAGTAGTATGCTCTACCGGCCTTGCCAATACCGGGTAAGGCAACCTTAAGATGGAATAGTAAGCGGTTCTACCGGCCTTACCAATATACCGGGCAAGGCAGCCTGATGGAATACCAATGTAGTAGGCTCTACTGGCCCTGCCAATACCAGGAAAGGCACCCTTAAGATGGAATAGTGATCGGTTCTACTGGCCTTACCAATATACCGGGCAAGGCAGCCCAAAAGGAAGGTGACCACCACAATGACCTTAGAGACTGTCAGATGGTAATGACAGTATAGGGGAAACGACAGCGGCTACCAGGTCAAGTGGTTACACTGTAGTCTGAAACTCTAGTACCCGTGTACTGTAGGAATCATAGCTGTCTAGGACTGGACAGCGCACTCTGGACCATCAGGTACATGAGTGTAGAGACCTGGAGTAAACCAGCACCCTTAAGTTGGGAAACATCAAGCAAGATCTTGAGTAAACCCACAGGTCATGGAGCGAACCAACGCCCGCGCGTTGGTAACCAATAAACAGAGAAATGTCACCACAAGGCAGTGGAGCAAACCAGCGTCCGCACGCTGGGGCCAACAGACTAGTAAAGTACAGCTACTAGGCTAAAGGAGCTAACCAGCGTCCGCACACTGGGACCAAGAGTACTGTAAGACCAAGGAGTAAACCAGCGCCTGCGCGCTGGAACCAACAGGCTGTGAAATGTAGCAGCAAGGCTTAGTGGAGCTAACCAGCGTCCGCACGCTGGGAACAATAGTACGATGTATAGACCTTCAGGCCAAGGAGTAAACCAGCGCCCACACGCTGGAACCAACAGGCAGTGAAGTGAGCCACAAGGCTTAGTGGAGCAAACCAGCATCCGCACGCTGGAACCAACAGGCAGCAAGGAGTAGCCGCAAGGCCAGTGGAGCGAACCAGCGTCCGCACGCTGGGAACCAGCAATGTAGTATATACGGTTGTAAGGCCAAGGAGCAAACCAGCGCCCGCACGCTGGGACCAACAGGCGTAAGAGTAGCCGCAAGGCATAATGGAGCAAACCAGCGTCCGCACGCTGGGACCAACAGGTGTGAGAGTAGCCGCAAGGCTTAATGGAGCAAACCAGCGTCCGCACACTGGGACCAACAGGTGTTAAGTGTAGCTGCAAGGCCAGTGGAGCAAACCAGCGTCCGCACGCTGGAACCAACAGGTGTTAAATGGAACCGCAAGGCTAGTGGAGCGAACCAGCGTCCGCACGCTGGGAACCAACAGGAGGAATGTCGCCGAAGCGAGCGAGGAACAATGTCGCCACAGATGCAGGAACTGGAAGCAGGTAACAACTGGAACCAGCGTGATAGATAGCCACGCTGTAGATGTTAGGATGTGGTAGTTTGTGTCCACCCATTGCACACTGCATGGTGCACTGACCACGCATGGCAGTGTGGTGGAGGAGAATCAATACCAGGTCATCAAGCAGCATCTGAGGAGATTCTATCCCACAGAATATGCTAAGATGGTGGCAGGGAGGATTTACTATTAAACTGTCAGCAAGTAGTCATGTGTCCTCAGAGGGGTGTGGACAAGGGGTATAGTGACAGTGGCAGTACTTGGTTTCTGGTGTCATGGTGTTTGGATACAGTTATGATCACAGGTGTTATTTACCATACACACTGTGCACATTGCAGTTGCTGATGAGTGGCATAGTTCCTGCTCTCGAGGGAAAATTTTCTATTCTAGTAACAACACACCCATGATTTTGGAGGAGGGGCAGGTGGAGAAGAATTACTGGCCAACTTCTTCTTTTCTCCACATAGACTGGGGGCTACTTATTGTGCTGTGACTGCCTCAGATGCATCACTGGAGCTAGACATAGCAAGTGGAACCTTCAACATCCATCAACCATGTTACTGCTGTTGTTGATCACATTCCCTTAGAGCTGCTTAATCTTCCTGCTGCTTAAACTACTTAGCAGCAACAGCAACAACTGCAACAGCAAATTCCCCATCTACATCAGGGCATTTGACAATGGCCAAAGACAATTGGCCAACAGGACACGACCTGCTGGCATTAGGGCATTTTTTTCTCAATGCTTGTGCTTTAAAAAAAAAAACCTCTCCATACAGATTGCACTTGATGACCACGGGGCTTTTTTCTTTAACTTCCAGTTCAGGGCTCCCGGAGCGGCGTGCAGCCACACCGGGAGCCCTGAACTCAGTGACATTCCAGGAATGTCACTGGTCCTTAACGGGATAGTAATGTTTCACAAAAACAGCAGCTCCAATTAATCTTCATAGTATTTGAGCCATAGAGTGTGTTATTTCAATACTGTCAGAGGTGTAGTTCAAGAGAAATTGAATGAAAAAGTCTCCCCCTGCTGCCCCTTTTACCTAGTGTAAGACCCCACTCCTCAGATGTGGAATCCAGTCCTTAGACCAGACAGCTCACATCAAGGGTCAATATTCTTACTGTGAGAACAATGAAAACCCTGCCCCCCTTGACAGGTTTTTCAGCTTTTTCCCTTATCTTAATTGAAGCTTGTCCTTCTCTGCAATCTACCTGGGCACCTCCCTGCTGCCCTAGCTGAGCAGTGTTACATCAGTAAAAGGGGCGGGAGGGGGATATTTATCATTCAAATACTCTTGAACTACAACTCTGACAGTATTGAAATAACACTCTCCCATGGCCCAAATACTATGAAGATGAATTAGAGCTGCTTTTATTATGAAACATTACTATCCCTTTAAGTGCTGGACCACTGTGATGGTCATGGCACGTCAGTGGTCGCGAAGGGGTTAAGCTTGCTTACCATGCCAAGGTAACTCAGTTTCATGTCAGTCCTATCAATTACAAAATTTATAAAAAAAAAAACATAAAAATACAAAATTGAAATTAAAGAATCCTGAAAGTGCTATTTTAGCAGGCAAGCTAATAAGCACATAGCACATACAATGCTTTAAAAACAGCCCTGTAAAAAAAGTGTGCATATTTGAAATTTTTAGTGGATTTACAATATTTATCTATGAATTACAATGAAATAAGGTGAGTTTTTTTTTTTGGGGGGGGGGTTTTGCACACAAATTCTCTTTTTACTCATTCTGGCTGCTTTTTTCACCATATCCAACTTAACTTCACCTTATTTCACTGCAATAAATAGATATATAATTTAAATGCATTTAAAGTTCAAAAGTTTCACTTTCTTAAAGAGGTGTTTTTTTAAAGCATATTATGTGGCCATATGCTTATTAGTAGGTGTGGGCAAAAGTTGTCAAACCACGTTATTGTCTGCTTTTTTGTAAGAAAATCCGCTTTTAAAACCGCTATTAAAATCTTAGCGGTTTTCGCCAAAATTCTAAGCCAATTTTTCAATGGCTAGAATGTTTCCAATCATTGATTTACGTGGTTTTCGCATTTTCACTATAAAAATGTGAAGTATTTGTGGAAGTGAAACACATTAGAAGCAGCCGCAGAGTAAAGTGGACGTGCTGTGCTATTCTGCTGTTATTTGTTTTGAAAATTGAGGAAGGAGAGGCTCATAGTGACTGCTATCACTATGACTAGGTTTAAAAATAGTAAATGGAGGAACTGGAAGGACCCTTATGTGTCCACTGAGTCTGAGGAGGAGTGAGCACTATGAACCAGTGATGTCCAGTCCCCCTAAATCACCCCTAGGGATCTTGGGGAATTTAATGGGAAGGGAGGAAGAGAAGGGTAGTACTAGTGAGAGCAGGACAGGTCAGCTGCCTGTGCCTGCTGCAATATGTGCTGCCCCTGCTGCTATCATTTCTGTACCTGCTGCCACCATTGCTGTACCTGCTGCCAGACATGCTGCCTTTACCACCACTAGTGCTGTGCCTGCTGTAAGGGGTGCTGCCATGCTACTGCTACCACCATTGCTGTGCCTGCTGTCAGACATGCTGCCTCTGCTGTCTCCAGTGAAGAGGCCTTCTGACAGTGCTACTCCTCCAGTCACCAGTACTGTGCCTGCTGTCAGACGTGCTGCCTTTGTTGCCACCAGTGCTGTGCCTGCTGCCAGTGCTGAACCTGCTGCCACTAGTACTGTGCCTGCTGTCAGACATGCTGCCCCTGCTACCAGTAGTGTTGTACCTGTTGTCAGATGTGCTGCCCCTGCTGCCACCATTGCTGAACCTGCTGCCAGTGCAGCCCCCTGCTGTCACCAGTGCTGTGCCTGTTGCCAGTGCTGAACCTACTGCCACCAGTGGGACACAGTGGGAATGGTGTCAACAAATGATGAAGGTCTAGGACATGTTCCACTTGCCAGCAGTAGCAATACTCCTTGTCCTAGTTGCAGTGCTGAATCTGAGGCAGTAGCAGCAACAACAGTAACATTATCTGCTGCCACAGACAGTGAAGGAGAAATGTGAAGGACAAGAAGAAAGAGGCCATTCTTCCACCTTTCTCTCCCCCCTGAAGTCATGGGTATGGGACAATTTTTTTATTGAGGCAGGCACAGTGCAGTCATCACCAACGGCATTGTGCACAATTTATGACAAGTCAGTGAGAAGAGGAAAGGAGGGAACACACTTTGGCATTAGCAGCCTGATATCACACATGAAACAAAGACACCACAACATTTATGTTGAAAATGTTAAAGCCAAACACCCACCACAGAAATTAAGTACCATTGTGCTGTACCCCCTGACTCTCCTGAAAGGCAACAAGAGGTGAGGTAAAGATCAAAGAGGAGGAAGAGTAGAGAAACCCAGGCAGAGACTGGAAGTTCCATGAGGAGTGAAACAACTAGCTCACCATCAAAATCACCTTCTTCCTCTAGGGTAACTATGTCTTCTTCCAGTCCACCTCATTCATCGTTACCCCCCCCCCCAGATGATAGCCACTCTGTTGATGTTAGGATGTGGCAGTTCATCTCCATCATTTTCACACTGTGTGGTGCACTGACCACACATGCCAGTGTGGTGGAGGAGAATTGCAACCAGGGTATCAAGCAGCAACTGAGGAGATTCCATCCTGCAGAATATGCTAAGATGGTGGCAGGGAGGATTCATCATTACTATTAAACTGTCACCAAGTTGCCATGTGTCCTTAGCAGGTTCTGAACAAGGGGTATAGTGACAGCAGCAATACTTGGTTTCTGGTGTCATGGTGTTTGGATAAAGTTGTGCCTCCAGATGTTATCTACCACACACACACTGGACTTTACAGTTGCTGATGAGAGGCACAGTTCCTGCTCTCAAGAGAAAAATGTCTATTCTAGTAACAACATGTGTTGGGGCAGGTAGAGAAGACTTACTGGCCAACTTCTTCTTTTCTCCACATAGACTGGGAGCTACTTATTGTGCTGCTACTGCGTCGGGCACATCACTGGAGCTAGTCGTGGTAAGAGGAACCTTCATGATCCATCACCCATGTTACTGCTATTGTTGATCCCATTCCCTTTCAGCTGCCTAACCATCCTGCTGCTTAAACAACTCAGCAGCAGCAGCAGCAAGAACAGCAGTTGCAAATTCCACAATTATGGACTCAGGAGGACATTTGACAATGACCATTGGCCAGTGGCCAACATGACCTGCTGGCACTAGGCCAGTAGGGCATTTTTTTCCCTCAGGGCTTGTGCTTTGGAAAAAAAAAAAAAACACAACAAAAAAAAAACATAGTCCTACAAAAAAAAAAAAAATATGGGGTGTCTGTTTTTAACAAGCTTATGTCTTACAAATCAATGTTTACACCGGACTTGGGCCTCTAACAACAAATCTAACAAATCATCCTCTACAAAATACTCTATCAAGTCAAGTATCAGTCCACCTCAGTGGCAGCTTATGCCAGGCGGTTCCTGTCTCTATCACATAACATACACATTTCTTATTTTATTGTATTGATTTATTTTTTTTTATTAACTGTCCCCTCCAATACCTGTCAAGACCCCACCCAAAACAAATTCCTTGTTCAACTGATTAATTCCCCAGACTCCACCCACCAAGGCTACCTCCTCAGAACCCTTTTATACCATGTCTTATGGGGTTTTTTAATTGTATTTAGGATTTATTTTTTTATTAACTGCTCCCCAATCCCAGTAAACGACCCCCAAAAATAATTCCCTGTTCAACTGATTCTTTCTCCACACCCCACCAACACATGCACCCTCATGCCCCTTTTTTACTATTCCTTTGGGAAATAAAATAATATTTGTCATGTGCTGTGGGGAAATTCAATGTTCCCATAGATTTCACTGGAATGAGCTAGACAAAAAAAGCAGAAAATCAGCACTTTTTGTGGGAAATTATTCGCAAAGAGGGAAGTGTCATTATTTGTCGATTTTAGTTTGAGGCAAAATTTTTCGCCCATCCCTTCTTATTAGTCTGCCTGTTTTGGTATCCCTTTAATAATGTATACAGGTATCGTGGTTTGTACTGGTGAGTTGAGTTGGTTCACTTTTGAAATGTTGCAATTGAAATATCGTGCGGCTACATGCCGCATTAAGCATGCAACTGTGATTAAAAAGGCAAAATGAGAATCTCTCCCTGCATATAAGTGCAAGATTCTCATGTCGCCATATGAAAGGTCTCTGCATGGCATGGTTTGATAGCACTACAACTCCTATAATCCTTACCCATCTTCACTGACCACAATCAAAAAGATACCCACAGATAAAACATGTTACATATCTTACACATTACACATTGTGTACTTGTATATCCTGGCTAAGTCTGTCACTGTTTGTCAACCGGGGAGAGTTAGACAAACAGTCCATTCATTGCAATGCACTGGCGACCTGGGATACTCATCTCTCTCAAATCCGTCTCTGTAGGAATTGACTGTTTTCATCTCCCCAGACATCTTTAGCATCTCTCTTTGAATCATGATCCTCAATGATAGTGGTAGTCTGGGGAGATGAAAATAGTCACTTCTTACAGAGACTGATTTGAGCGAGACGAGTCTCCCGGATCACCAGCGCATTGCAATGCATGGCACTCTTGCCAGAATAGTGACAGACTTCCACAATATGTATTGTGTAACATGTTTTATTTGTGAGTATATTTTTGATCATGAGCAGTGAAGATTGGTAAGGATTATGAGAGTTGTAGTGCTAGCAACCCATGCCATGCAGCGACCTTTCATAATGCGACTTGAGAATCTCATGCTTATATGCAGGGTGAGATTTTCATGTCACCCTTTTAATCACAGAGACTTGCTTAAAGCGGCATGTAGCGGCACAATATTTCGATTGCAAAGTTTTAAAAGGATACCAGTGGACTTGACCTATATAGAGAGGCTGGTGTAAAGTTTAGCCCTTTTCTGTCTCCGTCCACTTACTGCAAATCTTTCCTATTTGAAAGCAAGCCAGTTTAATCAAAAGAATTTTAGATATTTTTCTCAGTGGTGGGTTGTGTTATCAATATCAGGGGTTAACATAATATGCATCACACAATACAGCAAGGGAAGAGTTAACAAGGGCACCTGCAGATGATGCAGAAACTCAAGGCCCTTATCTATCTCTGAACATTGCTATCTGTATATTTTTGTGTTTTCCAACAGAAACCTATAAGTCACTCTTTCTTCCCCCTCCCATCTTCCTGCACACATATTGATAAGTAGAGAAACTAACAGCTCACTCTTTACCCCCTTCACATAAATTGATAAGACACTTTTACTAGCTAAGTTAATCATAGAATAACTAGGTGGGAAATGTTTAGCTGCTATTGGCTGAATACTTATGATTATGTTATAGTATGTGCTGAGTTTTGCTATTGGATTACCAAATATGCAATGCTTGTAGTTACTAAATATGCAATATTTTTAGTTCTAATAGGGGGTGGAGGAGTAATAGTAATACTTTACTATTGGACTACCAAATATGCAATGTTTGTAGTTTACTGAAAATGTCATTTTTGCAATTCTTGTTTTGTGTTAAAACAATCATTTTTTTACTCCAGGGTGTGGTGACCTGACCATACTTGGGAGTGGGGAAGGAATGATGGCAGGTATTCAGCCAATAGCAGCTACACATTTCCCACCTAGTTATTCTATGATTAACCTAGCTAGCAAAAATGTCTTATCAATGTATGTGAAGGGAGGGGGAAAAGAGTGAGCTGTGAGTTTCTCTACTTATCAATATGTGTTCAGGAAGATGGAAAGGGGGGAGAAAGAGTGACTTATAGGTTTCTGATGGATACCACAAAAACATACAGATAGAAATGTTCAGAGATAGAGAAGGGTCTTGACTTTCTGCTTCATCTGCAGGTGCCCAGATTGGTGACATGGGGGCTTTTGATTATATCTCAACAGATGTTTTTGACGTCTTCAACATCACATCCCTTTGAATCCACTATAAGTATGCCATAATTGCAAGTTTACAATTTTTGCAGTGTACATGTTAATGTGACACTTCACCATATGTTGACAGTCCCAACTTCTCCAGTGTGATGCTGTTTACTTGAATCAGCCTATCGATGTATAGCCCACTGAACATCTGTTTCAGTAGGTACAGAACTCAAAAGGCATTCTGTTGTGGAGTGCCTTGTGGATCCTTTTTTACCTGAATCAGCTGATCGGCCGCTAGCCCACTGAACAACTGATTCAGCAATTACAGAAGAAACAAGAAGCAGTTATATATTACAGCTTCTCTGCTAGTTTTCTCACTGAAGAAATCCATGATGGCAATGGCTTTTAATATCGAAACCCCCTTTCATTACCACAGGCTTGTACAATGCACATCACTGTGGCATTGAAATGGTTAGGGTACCATGCTGGGATTTGTGGTGCTGAAGTCTTAGCACATCCTCTCTGATGAATGGTGCTGAAGTTTGAGCGCATCCTCTCTATTCCCCCACTTGCTGTCCCAAAACATACAGTGGAGAAGTGTGTCATATTCTTCATGGCAAAGTGATTGCCAGACGTCACAAGACAAACTTTGCCATGCATTGCACCTTACTGCATCCCACCCCTGGAGCAGGAGCAAACCTACTGCACCACGGGAGATACATACAAATTCCCAATAATTTACATGAGTTTTTTTTTAACTCCATGAATGATAGAGAGGTCTTAGGCTGAATATGCCATGCATTTCCAATCAATTCTTTTGGGCAATAAGCCATCAATGCAGCAAACATAAGGTAAGGATCCTTATTTATTTTAGTTTGGAATTAAAAACAGTTTCACTGTGCGCTCTCATTTGCATATTTCTGCAAGAAATTCTGGGAATTGCTGGAAACTATGGATTGCTTGCAGGAGCTTATTTCAATCTGTTTAACACATGTAAATGTACTCTTAAGAGTATTATATAGCAAGAGACTGGTTATGGCTAACACAGTTCCACAGTTTACATGTATTATAAAGGAACTGTACTCTGTATTGTGCAGTATTTTTTTTCAATATTTGCTCTCCTCAATCTTGTTGGAAGGGAGGTCTTGCCAACATCTCTGATAATAAAGGGGCTTAAACCCCCCATTTAAATCAGTGGACATTTGTGATGTGTTTTCTGTCCTCTATGGTGTAGTTATTTTTTGTTCCACTTCTTCTTAGTCCATTTACCTCTTTATGCTTCTCAGTGGTACGCCGTTTTGTCCAGTTGTCTTTTTTAATGATTAAAGTTGATCTGTACCGATAAGATAATGTTAGCTACTGTCACAGAGAAATAAAAACTGATTATATGTTGTTCTGACCGTTTATTTGTAATATATATATATAGTTTTAAGCAATCAACTTATTATTTTTGGTGGCACAGTGTGACGGTGTATATTAATTTAGACTCTGTGTTGGGCCAATATTACCACACTGGCCATATGGAACACTGGGATGTTGAGATACACTTTGCACAGTAAAATGTGTAAATACATAAAATAGTAATTTGGAAAATATTTTAGTAACATTCAATAGCAAAATGAATTACAATTAAAAGATGCTACACAATAAAATGTTTAGCAATTTTTTGAGCAGCTAACAAACTGCATTATAAATTAGAGAATAACATTTACAGCTGGAAGCAAAAATGATTAGCAGTAGCTCAAGTAACAAAATAATGATCCATGTAATAAGGGTGTCTTACAACATGAGATTGTTTGGTACTTTACTATGACATTCATGGATACTGC
Organism: Rhinophrynus dorsalis; assembly: GCA_037306005.1. Lineage (NCBI taxonomy): Eukaryota > Metazoa > Chordata > Amphibia > Anura > Rhinophrynidae > Rhinophrynus > Rhinophrynus dorsalis. The sequence goes on from CM074719.1 coordinate 380,175,248, forward strand.
AAATTTTGCTAACGATAATACGTAAATATGGCTGGAAATCAATTTAAATTTGCATGGAATATCATTTTCATTCTTGATTGTTAAGCTTTAGAGACATATTTTTCTGATATATTGAACATTCAAGTAATCTAATTAGATTACATATACATGCAATCAGTATCACCCTGGATATTTACCATCTCTGGGGAATATTTGCAGCAAATATTAATAGCATTAAATATTTCAAATGTATCATAGTCCTTTAAAGGGATAGTAATACTTCGTTTTAACTTTATTTTATTTTGTAGGCATTAAAAAAACATGAAGAATGATATAAGTCTTATCTCTCAAACCTTTATGGTTTATGAGATATTCACAAGCAAAGTTCCCCTCTCCGCCCCTTTTTCCTAGTGTAAGCCATCTCTTCTCAGATGTGGATCAGGTTGTATGACAGGACAGATAACAGAAGGGGACAATTTTCTTTGTATGAAAACAATGAAAGCCCTGCCCCCCTTGACAAGTTTTTCAGCTTTTTCCATTATCTTAATTGAAGATTGTCCCTCTCTGCAGTCTACCTGGGCATCTCCCTTCTGATTTGGTTGAACGGGGGGGGATACTTTGTTTGTGAATATCTCTTAAACCATAAAGGTTTCAGAGATAAGACTTATATCATTCTTCATGTTTTTTTAATGCATACAAAATAAAATAAAGTTAAAATGAAGTATTACTATCCCTTTAAATATATTGAGACTAGTTGAACAGCCCGTTAAACGGGCCACAGTGCCTCTGGCAGCCGGTCGCGGGGCAGTCACGCGCAGTAGAGACTGCCCGCGCCACTGCTGATACAGAGCTGGACGCTCCTTCTGAGCGCACAGCTCTGTATCAGCCGCGGCGAGGGCAGTCTGTACTGCGCATGACTGCCGCACGCGCAGCAGTGTCTACTGCGCATGTCGGGCGTTACACACAACTTAGCAAATTATTATATAGGATAATCACTTTAATGCTTTAAACATGTAGCTGTACTTTATACTGTAAGTATACATATTACAGCAAAAACATTGCACTTTGTACATATATAATCATTCTATTGTGAGATGGGCTAATTTTCTTGAAAAACAGATGCTGGCAATATTTAAATTTTTCATAGAAAAGTGCCATATAGAATATTGTGTTTTTTAGCTTTGGAAAAAAGTGCTGGTACTTAGTAGGAGATGGGCAAAACATTCTGCCTTTGTCTTTGTGAATGTGTAGCATACACATGCAATGCTGAGATTATGTTTTCATGAACGTGCAAGGTGATGATTTGTGTGTTGATGCATGTGCATGTGTGCATGCTGCACTGTTGCAAGTTAAAGACCATTGACTCAATGGGTGCCTACTTCCTGCATAGGAATTTGCCTGCATTTTGCACATGGTGGAAACTTCCAGGGAAAAGATAAATAGATAGCCTATTCTGTAGATGTTCCAAAGGGAGGTTTTACTTTTTGATTACTATTGACTACCCCTACAAAAAAAACAAAAAACAGAATTTGAATATAATAAAATATAATATATATAATATAAATGGTTTGTTAAAATTACCCTGAATTTTGTGAATATCTTGATTTTATTTTATGCAAATGCACACAATTTCCTATCACTTTAATTTGATAACAGCTATGTATCTGCAAAGAGGCATTGGGGAAGGTGCCTGCAGCCTCTGCAAAGAGGAATTAGAGAGGGTGTCTGTGGCCTCTGCAAAGAGGCATTAGAGAGGGTGTCTGCGGCCTCTGAGAAGAGGCATTGAGGAAGGGTGCCTGCGGCCTCTTCAAAGAGGCATGAAGCAAAATAATTTGGCATTCTGTTAATAAAAAATAATTGATTATACTTTTTTTTTGAGGTTCAAAAGAGGAATCTAGACTGTAGGTGAGGATGGGAAGAAAGGACTGTCAAAGGAATCTCTTTTGTATGAATTGGAATTTGAATGGCAGGTGGATGAACTATTAACTGAAAGAGACTCTTTGACAGTCAAGGCTATATCAAAGCTTTGGATGTGTTTGTCTGTAGTTAAGAAAAATGTAGCAAAACACACTGATGAGCCTTAGGAAGCTATGGACAGCAGTTGATGCCTCTGGAACACTTAAGACAGGCATGTGCTGGACCATAGTGGGGGAAGTGCTAAAATGAGAGAGAGAGAGCGAGGATGAATAACAACAATACCTGTTATGCCGCTGGAGACAGTGAGGCTGAAAGAAATATGATGAGGTTGAAAATTATAGTGGGACATATATATATGACATAAATATACTGACCCTTCTATACCCAGTATGCTTGCATGAAAAGAAAAGGTGGGGTAAAATAAGAAGGCTATCTGGGAGACAAACCTTGCAAGTAATTGCTGCAGAAGGTTGATGGATAAGAGTCTGATAATGCCTAACATAAGAAATATAGTTATAAGAATTTCCAGATGATTGAATTGAAAGGATAAAATATAATTACGCTAATGTGATATAGGACTGTAATTATACTGACTAGGTGGGTTACTGTTGGTCCTGTCTGGGAAATGAATGCGTGCTAAGTACTTGCTAAGAAAGTAAATTATATAAACATGAAATTTAAGAGTGATAAGATAGCAGAAACACTTTATTGCTGAATTAGTATGATGTCATATTACTGTCTGGTGCAAGCAGGCATAACCAATAGCAGTCAACGATTGAGGTTTAAAAATGAATCAATGTAAGACATAAGTAAAGATATTGATACTAAGTAATGTATGGAATTCAAAAATAATCTGTGTTGAAAGGAAATGTACTTCAGATAAGGATAATGTAACTGATATCATGTGAATGACACAGACATAACAGTATGATTCTGCATTTAATCTACAATGTATGGAAGATGCATAGGACCAAATACTATTTGTACAGACAAAATTGAGATAATCACGATGATTCACGAATGCAATACAGTAAGAAATTAGTGAAAACTGATGTTGATTTAAAACCAGCGATAAAATACATTGAGGAGTCAATGAACTTACTTTCTATTAGTAGTAGCTTGTGAGCACTGAATGCTGTGCTGTGGCTAATACAGGAAGTCGCTGTGGATGACGTGTGACATTGCGATCATGCTGCTGGAAGTTGAAGCTGTGACGGGCACCTAGCTCAACTTGGAAGGGACGTAACTGGATGCTTTCCACAAAGATGTGCACCCAGTAGAGGAGGCTTAGACTTGTTGTTAGAGGCCCAAACACCAGGAAACATTGATTTGTAGGACTTAGACTTGTTTGGTACAAGACCTAAGGAAACATTGATTTGTTATATGACCTAGATTTGTTTTAGGCCCAAGCCCTGAGGAAACACTTATTTGCAAGAATTTGGCTCGTTAGCATCACAAGCGCTGAGAAATCACATCAGAGATAATTTTTTTCACTCAGGCTTGTTAGCAACACAAGACCTGAGGAATCAGTGATTTGTAGGACTTAGGCTTCTTAGAAACAAGCCCTTCCCCCATTTTCTGTAGGCCTCTGGTTTGTGTTCAAAGAAGAAGCCCCAAGAAAAAAAAAATGCCCTTCTGACGTAGTGCCAGCTTGTCATGTTAGGGTGGCAAATGCTCCAGTATCATTGTGCCATTTGTGACTACTGCTCTTGCTACTGCTGCTGAGTTGTTTAAGCAGCAGTATGATTTGTCAGCTCCAATGGAATGGGATGAACAACAGCAGTGATATGGGTAATGATTAGGGGTTGGAGAAAGGTGAGAAACATTTCCTCCATGATTTTGAGCAAAAAATGGAAGCTTTTTCTCTTTTTTCTCTAAAGTTTTCTCCTTTTCATCTGTTCCAACAATTTTTTATGCCTATTCCAACACATTTTTCTCCTATTCTAACATGTTTTTTCACATATTCAACACATTTTTCTCCTATTCAACACATTTTTCTCCATTTCCAACACATTTTTCTAATATTCCAACACATTTTTTCCTATTCCAACACATTTTTTCCTATGTTTAATGCACATTTGCAGGGTAGTTCCTTGGCATTACAGGGGTTAATTTTGTCATTGCTGTCATTGTGCTGTGTGCTAGGTGTTGTGTGGGCTGTTGGTTCCCTTCTTGGGTTTGTTTGATGATGGTTTTTCAACTTCATTGTGTGCTGTACTGCAAGAAAAAAACAGGAGCAGAATTTCTGACAGTAAATGTCTCAGTTTATTGTGGGTTGGCACTGACCCCAGAGAACTGAGTCACTCATGGGTAGAGCTGTTCCATTGATCTCAATGGGTGAAATATTAGTGACTGTTATCTTTTTTTATCTGTGCTTGCAAAACTACCATCGGCTGCTTTTTTTTTTTTATTTTAATGGTGGGAATTGAATCGAGCCCTAAGAGAGCCAGAATTATACTCCTATACTTATTCTGCACCTCTATACCCATTTTATACATAATGGTCTCTTGTTGGTTTTTCTTACAGCTGACTACCACTTCAGAATATTGTGTAGTCAGTTGCTTACAACAAAGCTAAATTCTTCTCTGTCAAGTAGTCTCCAAATAGTGTCCCATTTATTGTACACATAGCATCATTGTTTCTGCAATTCTAATGCCTAAGCTTACATTTATCCATGTTAAAAAAAAAAAAATACTGGTTATCTGCCTATTTATCCAAAATGCATATAAAAACATCTGCCCACTTCTTAATTACCTTACCTAGATTTATGCCATCAGCAAATATTCCAATACTTCCAATATTCACTTCTGTTCCCTTGTCAAGTTAGTACTTATTCTTAAGTGCTAGTAGATTTGTTTGACAAGATATATCCTTTATAAAATCTTGCTGACTCTTACTAATAATTTTAGCAACCATTCTAGAGACCATTGATCCATTGTTTAAATGGATATTGCAAATAAATAGAACTGTTGTTGGCAGAGTAATGCATTGGAGGCATCTCACAGATCCAAGTGGTTTAAGTATTCTTTCTTAAGAAAATCAAAATAATAATCTTTCCTTCTCTAGTTTAATAATTTATGTCATTTTCCCTTCTGCCACCCATTCACTCATTAATTGTAAGACAAAATGGATATTTTAGATTAACTGTTAATACATTAGGTGACTTCCCCAATCACAGATGCTACAAAAACATTTTGACAGTTTTATTAGAATACAGAACCCAAGCCTGATAGAATGTCTTCTCTTGTGATACGACTAGTGGTACATTTCCTTTAGTTGTCTGATATTTTAAATTATTTTCACTTTTTAGAAATAAGCTTTCAATTACAATTACTATATTGTCACTTAAAGTTTAGCAAACCATACTTCTTTGTTTTTTTGTGTTTAAATTATTAACTGTCATCATTGTTAAATGTAGATTCATTTGCTTGAAAGTAAAATATATTTTCCATATTGTCAGATAAAATAAACAGGATCAGATGGACTAAAGGAGTAGATGCTGCTTCAGCAATAGGTAAGTGATTTGACATTGGACATGTTAGCTCAGAGATAGGCAACCTTTCTCCCTAGCTATTGTATACAAGAGAAAACCGCTCAGGATAAGCATATATGAGGCATCTGGATTTCTAGCAGCTTCACTTAGCCAACACCTATCCATGGATAACAGGTGCTTCACTCACCGAAGCTGGCACAAAAGCGCTAGATTCACCTGAAATCTCTGTTATGTAACAGCTTTTGCATGTAGCCGGGGAGTCCACCCCTTGTAGTCAGTGAAATCTAAACAGAGAAAAAAAACTCACAACTCAGCAGACAACTCTTCAAAGATGGGACAACATCTTGAAGTTTTATTGACACATAGTATAAAACCTTATACTCAGGAGCACATGCATCATGATAAACCCATATGGTAAACACCTGATCCGTTTAGTGCCGAAAGGTCCTTAGTCATAGGTAAGGTAACAGGTGTATGATGGAGTCTATATATACACAAACACAAGACTCCTCCCACCACACATCCAGTACCACATTATATGCCACAGAGGTGTCCAGCAAATGAAACAATGTGGGTCCAGTTGGGTTTGAGAGAACCAAAGCATTTCCCAGCCAGAGAAAGGTTCACAATGCATGACTACGGCTCTTGAGGATCATTTACACCAGACACTGGCCTAGTGTGACCCATTCACCAAAGAAAGCATGCTTCAAAGAGCCACTGGTACAGCTTTTTATTTAAATTCTTGTGTGGCTGTGAACAAAGTTCTTTCCTCGTTTGGCTGTTATTATGTGTGCTGGGGGAGTCTTGGTTGTGAGAAGGGAGCAAAGGAGGCTTACCCCAAATACCCTAAAACTCTGTGTGACTCACTGAGAAGACACTGGCTGCTGTGATAAATGTTCCTTTCTGATTTGTGCCAAGGGAGTCTCGGGAAAAACAAAGGTTGAACAGGGAGTGTTTTTTTTTTGTTGACAATGACAGGGAGTGGGGGGACAGATAATTAAAAAAAAAAATGAAGAAAATAAAAAAAATTGATAGTAGACTAGTATTTTGTAGAGGGCCAAGACATCAAACAAAATCAGTTATATTGTGTACTTTATATTAAAAACACACATAGTAGCTGAGTAATATCCAGCAAACACAGGAAGGTTAAAGAGGAGGGTGATAGTATTAGGAGCAGGCAGGGACATGTGAGTAAAGTGGTAGTCCAAAAATTGAATGTAGCCATGGTTGCTGCAGAATTTGCAATGAATAATGGCGATCCATTTCCTGCCAAAGAGGATGCAGTTTGTCCCTCCAAAAGTACCACCACCACCGCTAGCACCAGTACTATTAATAAGCCATCTAAAATGCTGAAGATTACAATGAGTCACATTCGTGAGTGTATGGCATAGTGAAAAAATATGTAGCAGCTCAACCAACTGTTTCTTCTGGCAGTGAGACAAACACAAAAACACCTGTCATGAAAGTAGCAGTGAATTTTGTGAAAAGGAAAAATAAATAAAAACTATCTGAGACCTCTAAAAGCCTAGAGGAATATAAAAGTAGTGGGGAAGAAGTGGTGGGCAATGCTGAGGATGACCTAATTACTGATGATAATGATGTACTGTAGATCTAGAATATATCCCTCCAACATCCTCTTCTTTTTAAGATACAGATGAAGTTGAGGGTGAGAAAGATGATGACATGGCCAGAAAGTTAGCTGATAGGAAAAGGCTCAATCTTCCACCACTGAAAAAGAGCACTATGTCTGTGGAAGGATGACAAAAAATGCACAGTCATCATGTCAGTCATCATCATCAGCATCCTCACCGGTGCTTCCATGTCCAAGTTCCACTCAGCCACACACACACTACTACTGTTGAGTAACCAGTAACACAGGTTATCAACCTCCACAAGCTCAACTATGATGAGTGCCTCTACTGCTGTTTGGAATTCAGCACCTGTGAAACTTAGTAGTAGTACAATTGCATCAACATCTATCATCAGTAGTAGTAGCATCCCCTAAGGAACCCCACAGTCTATGAAGTCCACAGTATGCCTGATTCAAAAACTAAGCATGTTGCTCTGATGTCTGTATAAAAATAAAGTGAGCAGGGGGAAAAGCAGGCTCATTCCTAGGTACCTCCTCAATGAGATTCTACTTGAAGCACAACCACAGGTTTTAACGAGAGACACAACATCAACATGTCACAGGTGGCACAACTAGCAGTAGCACAAGCACTACTAAAAGTTCCCAGGGCTCTGAGACAGATAATTGAAGGAGTAATGTTGATGTGTCAGAAAGTGTGCCAAAAGTTTGTTAATTCAAAATACCACCTATGGCTCCTGCTACAGAGGATTATGACTCTGGAGGATTATAACTCTAAGTTAGTTGTAGGAGATGACCCTACATAGATGTCATGTGTAGCTCCATGCTGGCATATCCTGCCCTGTAAAACAACCAATAGGACCAAACTGACTACAGACCGACAGAATAAAATTTCTAAGTCGGCATTCAATGGCCCTACCAGATGAAAGCACAACAGATGTTAGGCCACAGAAAAGGTCTTGTGGCCAGAGGTCTATTTTGTGATGTTCCCAAAATACAGCTTAATAGCGGCAATAATGGGAACTTCAAAAGAAAAAGGTAACGATTGGTGCCTAAGATACTTTCAAGCACCGATTGTTAGCTTATCTGTGTTACTCTTACCTGTCATCCACTGTCCTTCTATCTTCCTTCTTGTTTCTCTTTTCTTTCTTCTTCTTTTTCTTTCCTCTCTCTTATTCCTCTTTCTTCTGTCTTCTTTTCATTAAACCTGTAAAATCAAAAAGAGAGCCATAAACAAATATTCCTTAAAAAGAACCCACACATCTATTCATAGTTTAACCCCTTGAATGCCAGAGAGGAATGCAACGCATTGCAGAGCAATGTGTTGCGTACCTCTCTGGGGCTCATAGGGTTAAGAAATGCAACAATGTGCTGGTCAATAATGTAAGGCATAGCCAAAATTCACAAGAGGAGTCCACATAAAATATATGTTCATCATTTTCACATTTTCAAATGAAAATTAATGTTATTTTTCTCCAATCCCCCACTCAAAGCTGATTGGTTGAGAAGTGCGTAAGCACACATCCCAACCAATGGCTGTGAGGGAATTTGAACGGAGACTGCCAATGTATAAAGGCAGTCTCTGTTCAAATTCCCTCACAATGGAACGGGCATCGGTCATTAAGGTACTGGGGGGTGCTTCTTCTGCATTTCTCCAGCGTGGAAAAGGGAAAATTATATGTATTTTTATTTGGCCAATATTTAACAGGTATGCAAACATAATGGACATATATTTAATGGGTACTGCTTTTGGGAACTTTGGTCATGTCTTACAATATTGACCCACACATCTCTGCATATCTTAACACTGCAATGTGTTGCGTACCCCTTTGGCACTCAAGGGGTTAAACTATACATAAATGTGGGAGTTCTTTTTAAGGCATTAGAGCAGTTGCAAACTCAGCAAATTCCAAAAGCACACTGCTGGTGGTGATGCCCACCCTCATCCCTGTCTCCCAATCCTTCTCAGTTTGGTTTAAAAAGACGATTAATGTCTCTTCCACACCAACTTCTCCACCATCACCACCACCACTAGTACCTCCATGTTGCTGCTGCTGCTGCTCTGTTACAGACAACTCACAGGTTGGAGGAGGTGATGAGAAATGTGACAGATGGTCCTCTAGGACCTGAAGAAGGCAGACTGTCAGCATTAGCAGCAGGCACAGGCAACTGATCTGTGCTCCTGGTGGTGGTGGTATTATTGCTGCTAGGCAACAGTTCAGCCTTCTTCAGGATCATGTTCCACCTGGGCAATGCTGAGAGGGGAAGGGGACTCCCAGGGTCAGGGCTTAGGGGAATGGCTTGGGCTCCATTGACTGCTAGTATGGACGATCTGCATTACTTCCCTTACCACTCCACTAACACTAGTCCCACCAGCTGCTTCACCATCACTGTTACTACTATTAATACCAACCACATCAAATTCAGTCCTTGAGTATTCCTCCTCAATGGTAATATGATGGTCAACCCCTCCTTCACTTCTAACACTCTGTTCAAGCTGCTTCACCTTATTAGTAGTAGTAGTACTAGTGGCGGGACTGCTTGGGGATGCACGTGTGATTTAGGGTTCCCCTCCTAAGAATTACAAGACACACTGGAAGCAGGTTCAGCACTGGCAGCAGATGCAGTTCCAGGTTCAGCACTGGCAGAAGTTGAGTGGTAGGGTAAGTGGTAGGGGAAGTAATGCAGAGCGTACAGACTAGCAGTCAAGGAAACTCACACCATTCCCCTGACCCTGGGAGTCCCCTTCCCCCCCACTGCATTGTCCAGGTGGAACATGATCCTTAACCCTTTGAGTGCTAGAGGGGTACGGAACGCATTGCTTTATTTAGCAGCAATAATACCACCACCACCAGGAGCACAGATCAGCTGCCTTCATCAGGTCACCAACAAATAGCAAGTGTGACATAAAAGTCATATAGTCTGTGCTCTGCCCACTCTTCTGCATATCTGTCATCAGGTTGATTTTCCTATCATATGAGGTTTAAAGCCCTTTGCCTACCACAGTAACCACCTGCTTTTATAATTCTGGCACAGCCATCCTGGAAAAATTATCTGTGGCGTGTGATTTGCGGACGAGGAGCTACACATGACATCAGTTCTCTAAATCTTAGTTTTCAATGAAAGAATACAGGGTGGGTGAAAGTTCCCATTGTATTCCTGCTAAAAAATCCACAAAAAACATGTGGTTGTCCGCTTTTTCACAGTCAAATCCTCTTTCAATACAACAATTAAATTCTTTGACTTTTTGCCCTTTGGAAAGATTATGTGCCAATTTTTTGCATGTTTTTGCCTTTTCCAGGAAGAGAAACACAATACAAGTAGCTACAGAGCGAGAGAGAGGTGCTGTGCTTTTGTGCTGTAATATTTAAAGCAAAATTGAGACAGGAGAGGCTAATGGTGGCTGCTATCACTATGAGCAGGTTTACAAACAATAAAAGCAGTCCAGTGAGTCTGAGGAGGAGGATGAAGGGACCACTACAGACCCAGTGCTGGTCAGTCCCCCTAAATCACCCCTAGGGATCTTGGGGAAATTAATCTGATGAGAGGAAGAAGAGGAGGATAGGTCAGCTGCCTGTGCCTTCTGCCAGTGCTGCACCTGCTGCCAGTGCTGCCTCTGCATCCACCAGTACTGAACCTGCTGCTAGTGTGTCTTGTAATTCTCAGGAGGGGGGGAAGGAGAAGATAATGCCAAGTGTGACAGCAGGGGACCCTAAGTCACACTTGCCATCCCAAGCAGTTCACCACAACTATTATTAAGAAGGTCCAGCAGCTTGTTGGTGTTAGGAGTGGGGTCATATTGCTAGTGACTGTAAGGAGGAAGACTCAGGGACTGGAATTGATGTGGTTGGTGTTAGTTGTAGTAACAGTGATGGTGAAGCAGCTGGTGGGACTAGCGCTAGGGGAGTGGTAAGGGAAGTAATGTAGAACATCCAGACTAGCAGTTAAGGGAGCCCGAACCATTCCCCTGAGCCCTGACCCTGGGAGTCCTCTTCCCCCACTGCATTTTCCAGGTTGAACATGATCCTTAAGAAGGCAGAATTGTTACCTAGCAGCAATAATACCACCACCACCCCCAGGAACACAGATAAGCTTCCTGTGCCTTCTGCTAGTGTTTCCAGTTTGTCTTCCTCAGGTCACCAACAAATGGCAAGGGTGACTTTAGGGGATACTCTGTCATATTTCTTATCCCCTCCTCCAGCCAACGAGATGTCTGTAATAGAGCAACAGCAGCAAGGAAGGACTGTTGGTGATGATGATGGAGAAGCTGGGGTGGACAAGACATTAAAGGCCTTTTTAGCAGAGAAGGAATGGGAGACAGGGATGGGAATGAGCATCACCACCATCACTAGCAGTGAGCTTTTAAAATGTGTGGCGTTTCCAACTGCTCTAATTGCTGCTGCTACTGAGTTCCAAGGGCAGCAGGATGCTGAGGAAAAGGCTAGTGTGCTACAGACTGCCATGGAATGGACTCAACAAGTGATACAGGACTAGGACAGGTTCCACTTGCAAGCAGCAGTACTCCATGTCCTAGTTGCAGTGCTGATTCTGAGGCAGTAGCAGTAACAGCAGCATCATCATCCTCTGCCCCAGTATCACAGTCTCCCTTTGAGGCCTAAGCGATCCTGTGCTCTTACCTCTGTATGGCCACTGGCCACTTCCTCATTGCTATAGTCAAGTTCTAGGCACTGGCACGGACGCCTGTTTATGGGCCTATTCTGTTGGGCCTCATTGGGTCCTGCCTCCTTCTGCTGCTTTATAAACCTTATTGAGGCTAGGACTTGTTGCCGTTTCATGGTGTTCCTGTGCGCATCTAGTTTTTTCCTCTGAAACTTGCTTGGCTTACGTTGTCTTCTGGTTGTCTCCCCTTGTATGACTCTGGTTTGTCTGACTACCAGCTCCGTGCTGATCTTTGCTGTGGCTGACTACCTGATCCGGTTCCTGACCGTGGCTTGTCTGACTGACACTCCGTTTGTGCCTCGCTCCTGTCTGACTACCACTAGGCCAATTCAGGGCGCGCTCCTTTACCTCGTAGATCAGCCATCAGCTGGTCTCTTGCAGGTTGCCTCCACTTGGTGCCTTCTGTTTGCCTCCTGGCAGCTAGTGCAACTTAGTCTCACTGCTGGGCAGTCGCCTTTTACACTTACCTGTTGCCTGGCTTAGCACTTGTGGTGCTACCTATGCCCTGTGCCTCCTAGTTGTCTTCGGTAAGATAGAGTGCAGATTGTCTTGCTCCTTGCCTCAGTAGCGGTCTCCTATCTGGCTGCATCTATCTAAGCACCTACTCTGCTGCCTTGAGGGGTGCTATCAGTTACGCTATTGGTATCGGTGGTCTAGTCATGCTCTGTGCCTCTGCTGGGTATACTCCTGTAGTAGTCTTATCATTCCTTCATTTTGTGGTAGGCAAGTCTTGTTCTAAGACTCATTATCATAGACCTACGGTGGTTCAGTGTCAGCTCCTGGGTAGTGGACTAGACACTGTCCTCATATCTATCTCCCCTTTGACTGAGTAAGCGTTCATTATTACTACTAGTATTCTTATTATCTATTGCTCAATAAACTGGTTTAAATTCACTTGTACTGTTTTGTGTGTTTCTTTACTGAGAGTCCATGATACCCAGCCATTGAAGGGGAATTTGAAGGAGAAGAAAAAATAGGCCATTTTCTCCACCTTCCTGCCATCCCACCCCCCCATGTCATAGGTGTGAGAGTATTTTTCTCTTGGAGTAGTCACAGTGCAGTCATCAGCAACAGCACTGTACACAATTTGTGACAAGTCAGTGAAAAAGGGAAAGAAAGGAACCTTGGTACAACCTCCCTGATAACACACATGAAACACAGACACCATGACATTTATGTAAAATATGTTAAAGCCAAACACCCACCAAATAAATCGGGCCCCACTGTTGCTGTACCCCCTCACTCTCCCCAAAGGCAACAAGAGATGAGGCAGAAATCAAAGAGGAGGAAGAATAGAGAAACCCATCCAGAGGCTGAAAGTTCAATAATGAGCAAAACACTGGGTTTGCCATCACCTTCTAACACTAGGGTAACTGCATCTTCTGGCAATCCACCTCATTCATCTTTACCTTCCCACCTGTTAATAGCCATTAAGTAGATGTCAGGATGTGACAGTTAGTGTCCACGCATTGCACAATCTGTGGTGCACTGATCACACATGGCAGTGGAGTGGAGGATAATCACAACCAGGACATAAAGCAGCATCTGAGGAGATTCCATCCTGAAAAATATGCTAAGCTAGTGGCAGGGAGGGTTGACCATTACTATTAAACTGCCTGAAAGTTGTCATGTGTCCTTAGTGGGTAGTGGACAAAGGGACATAGTGACAACAGCAGTACTTGGTTTCTTGTGGGGGGATTTCATATTGAGGATCCTAAGTGTCAGGGTGTTTGGATAGAGTTGTACCAGGTGTTTGATGTGAGTGCAGATGTACCCATTGTTCCCAGTCTTTAACTTATTTACCACACACACACACACAGTGTACATTGCAGTTGCCGATGAGTGGCACAGTTTCGGCTCTCAAGGGAAACATTTCTATTCTAGTAACAACACACCCATTATTTTGCAGGTGGGCCAGACGGAGAAGAATTATTGTTAAATGTCTTCTTTTCTCCACATAGACCTGAAGTGGTTGGGGCTAGTTGTGGTGCTGCTACAGTTTCCAGCACAGCACTGGGCCTTGTAGTGGCAAGTAGAACCATTATCATCACCCATATCACTGCTGTTGTTGATCCCATTCTCTTTGAGCTGCCTAATCATCCTACTGTTTAAACAACTCAGCAGCAGCAGGAAGAACAGTAGTTGTAAATTCAGCAATTACACCAGGGCATTTGACAATGGCCTGTGGCCACTGGCCATCTCAACATGACCTGCTGCCATTATTCCAGTAGGACAATTTTTTATCTCAGAGTTTGTTCTTTAAAAAAAAAAAAAAAAAAAAAAAAAACACAACAAAAAACAGAGACCTAGAAAAAAGGAAACAATTTTTGAAGGGCTTGTTGTTATTAAAAAGGCCTAAGTCCTACAAATCAATGTTTCCTTAGGGATTGTGCCAAACAAGCCTAAGTGCTACAAATCCATTTTTCCTTAGGGCTTGTGCCAAAAAAGTCTAAGTCCTACAAATCAATGTTTCCTTAAGGCTTGTGCCAAACAAGCCTAAGTGCTACAAATCCATTTTTTCTTAGGGCTTGTGCCAAACAGGCCTAAGTCCTACAAATCAATGTTTCCTCAGGACTTGGACCTAACACAAGTCTAAGTCTTATAAATCTTCCTCTACAAAATATTCTACCCCATCAAGTATCAGTCTACCCTAGTTGCAGCTTACGTCAGGGGGTCCCTGTCTCTGTCACGTTATGTACTAATTTCTTATTTTATTTTTAATTTTATTTATTTTTTTATTAACTGGCCCCCCAATACCAGTCAACAATCCATCACCACAAAAACAATTTCTCTGATTCTTCCCCAGACCAACACAGACACCTTCTTCAGATCACTTTAATTGTAATTAGTTTTTATGTTTTCATTAACTGTCCCCAATTCCAGTATCAACCCCCCAAAAACATTCTCTGTTCAACATATTCTTTTCCCACACTCCACCAATACAGTCACACTCATACCCATTTTATTCTATGCCTTTGGGAAATAAAATAACATTTGCTATGAGTTGTGTGTAAATTCAATGGTCTCATTTATTTTAATAGAATGAGCTAGACCAAAAAAGCGGAAACACCTCACATTTTGAGGGAAATTATTTGCCAAGTGGAAAGTGCCATTATTTGTTGATTTGGTTTGAGGAGAAAATTTTCACCCATCCCTAGTCCCTACCTGGTGGAATTCCACTTTTACATGCTAGACCATTTTTATGAGCAGAATAAGACCATTGGTGAGTAGACAATGCAAAACTGGAAGGTCTTAGAGGGAGGCTTTTTGTTACCTGGGTAATGGTTACTAATGTGCAATATTTGTGAGTTACTGAAACCATTTGAGGAAGCAAACATGCTGGTTAGTCTCATAGTGGTAGAAATTTAATGACAACACAGACATGCACCATCTGGTCAAGTACATTTTAGCATGCTTGAGCATGATCCTCACATGGTGCCCATTAAAAGTAATGAGGAGTACTCTCTTTCCATTTTGCTTTGCAATTTTGAATTAAATGCAAAATATCATAATTTCTGCAAAAGCCTGATCATTTTGTCACAAGAAGTAATGATGATCAGCAGCATCTCTCTGAGAAATCATAGCCTTTCACAAAATATAAAGATATGCTAATAGATCGAGTGGAGGGTTGTAGGGTGGAGAATGAGAGGTGGGAAGTTAGGGTTAAAAAAATCTGCTAGAAAGCATAGTGAAAAGGAAGACAGCAAAGGGTTTTCAGCAGCAACATCAACCAGAACATCCCATTTTCAACGTCTTTGAACACAGCGCACTTCATGGGTCTCAGGGTACCAATCAAACATTTGTGCAGTGGCGATGGAACTGGTGGTGGCACATATCTATGGGACTTGCTTCTAGAGTATTGTTTGTTAACTATACACAGGAACTCTGTTTAGCTCCTATGGGTGGTCCTGCTGCATGTTTGATGGTGTCAGCATACTTGTGGGATAGCTACATTCTTGGCAGAGATGACCCCATGGACTATGAAACAATGTGTGTGGCCAGTGCTGACATATCCCACAGTGGAAACCCTTAGCTGGCCACAAGAAAGCTTTGAATCTGAGAATGTTTTCATTGCTGTGTGTTATATTTTAAATGTCCGCAGGACATGGCTATGTCACAGTTTTTGATGAACACTCAGAACAGTTTGGTAAGATTAAAATAACTGTATTAGAGAAAAGTTCAAAGACATAGATTGGCCTATGGCCCATACAACGGAGTAGATCTATAGGCACGTGAATATAACAGTATATGCCAATACTGGAATTACATGTAATGAAAATAACAATCGCTAGACAGTAGAGAACCTGGCAAGGATCAGGACAGCTGGCAGAATCGGTAGGCAGCGGGCTGACCACAGGACCTAGATCGAGGTGGTCCAGATGAGGGTGACTGGCTCGACCCTGAGGAGCAGGCAACTGTGCTGGCACACCCAGACGCCTGGGAGGCACAGAACCCAAGGAGTAAGGCAACACTACTGGCACAACCCAGACGCCTGGGTGGTATAGAACCCAAGGATCAAGGCACCACTGACCCTGGCACCGGATGGCAACAGACCGAGATAACTCTCCCAGAATATCCCTAGAGCGCTAGGGGTGGATCGCAGCACGTATAGTGGTGGAAACAACCAATGTCCCCTCTATGAGGATGGTGCAACGTAACGCTGTGTCACGGTTTGTTTTGACTCTCAGACACAGAGTTAAGATAAAAACACAACTTTATTGAAAGTTTAAACACGTGATTTGTACAATGCAATGGTGAACAATGGTACGGTGAATAATAGAGAGGCTCTACCGGCCTTGCCAATACCGGGTAAGGCAGCCTTAGGACTGGCACAATATGGAAATAGGCTCTACCGGCCTTACCAATATACTGGGCAAGGCAGCCTTGAGACTGGCACAAAGAGAGAGGAGGCTCTAATGGCCCTGCCAATATACCGGGAAAGGCAGCCTTGAGACTGGCACAACGAGAGAGGAGGCTTTACCGACCCTGCCAATATACTGGGCAAGGCAGCCTGGAGACTGGTACAACGAGAGAGGAGGCTCTACTGACCCTGCCAATATACCGGGCAAGGCAGCCTTGAGACTGGCACAATGAGAGAGGAGGCTGTACTGGCCCTGCCAATGTACCGGGCAAGGCAGCCTTGAGACTGGCACAACGAGAGAAGAGGCTCTACTGGCCCTGCCAATATACCGGGAAAGGCAGCCTTGAGACTGGCACAACGAGAGAGGAGGCTCTACCGGCCCTGCC
Organism: Rhinophrynus dorsalis; assembly: GCA_037306005.1. NCBI lineage: Eukaryota > Metazoa > Chordata > Amphibia > Anura > Rhinophrynidae > Rhinophrynus > Rhinophrynus dorsalis. The sequence continues at coordinate 380,192,152 of CM074719.1, forward strand.
AAGGCAGCCTCGCACCCAGAGGTGGCAAGTACTGGTGCAGTAGCGTAGGTGGCCTCAGCAACCGGGATAGTGGTGGAGCAAACCAGTCGCACGTTCTGGACTACACAGAGGCCTTACCGGTGCTGTATAGGTGTCAGCGAGCAGCCGGTGAATATAGGAGCAAACCAGTATCCGCGTACTGGACCACACAGAGGCCTTACCGGTGTTGTATAGGTGTCAGTGAGCAGCCGGTGAATATAGGAGCAAACCAGTACCAGCGTACTGGACTACACATAGACAATACAGGTGCTGAATAGTAGGCAGTAATGAGCCGGACAATATTGGAGCTCACCAGTACCAGTGTACTGGAATACACACAGCCAATACCGGTGCTCTATAGGAGTCAGTAAGCAACCGGTTAATATTGGAGCAAACCAGTACCCGCGTACTGGACTACACATAGACACTACCGGTGCTGTATGGGAGGCAGCAAGCAACTGGTTAATATTGGAGTGAACCAGTACCCGCGTACTGGACCACGCATAGACACTACCGGTGCTGTATAGGCGGCAGCAAGCAACCGGTCATTATTGGAGCGAACCAGTACCCGCGTACTGGACTACACATTGACACTACCGGTGCTGTATGGGAGGCAGCAAGCAACCGGTGATATATGGAGCGAACCAGTACCCGTGTACTGGACTACACAAATGAGCAACAGTGCGAAACAAGAGGCAGCAAGCAACCGGTGTGCCGTATGAGGAAACCAGTACCCGTGTACTGGATGCACGGAGGCCTTACCAGTGCTACATATGAGGCAGCAGGCATCCGGTGTGTATAGAGCAAACCAGTACCCGCGTACTGGACCAACAGATAACACCCAGGGATGAGAATGTCGCCCAGTTGACATGAAGGCGGAGAAACTCTGAACACGATCCAGAGGCAGGAACAACAACCAGACCGGGACAGGAAGCTGGAACAGTAACGGCAGACAAGCGGATCAGGAACGGAAGCAGGAACGACAGCCCAAACTGGATCAGGAACGGAGGCAGGAACCACTTCAGTAGAGGAGGCTGTCAGGCAGGTAAGTAGGCGGACTCTGGAGAGTAGAGTATGCAGCCAAGGCCCAGGGAACTCAGAAATACAATGCAGGTGGCTATAAACATAGCAACACCATGAAAGGGTGCCAGAACCCAGTCTATATAGGCAATACTGGGGGGACTAAAGATAGGCAGCCAATGGGGAGCCTTCACAGATAACTGACAGAAAAAGGCAGCAATCACGGGCACTGTGATATGCTGGCTCTAGAGCCTGTGGCTCCTGCAGTTGAGAATAGCAAACTCTACCTGGAAAGTCCAGGTACACCAAGGGTCAAATGGTAACGCCCAGAATACTGCAACTCCCAGAGGGAGTGAGCCCAGTGAGGTATGAGAGGTGGACACAGAGAGATCAGAGTAACACAGTCAGTGATAGAACACTGCACCAGTACTTCGCTTGTACACTCTGCTAAAATGGTATGGAGAGAGACTAGGCACTAAGCCTAGCTAACGGTCGACAAGATACAGCGCCTCACGGTGCGAACCGAGTAACATACAGCAACCACTGAACGTAACGGAGGCAACAGCGAGGCCACAGTGGTAAGCTGTAAAAGCATGATACCAGACACAAGGAAGTGCACAGGGCAACTGGCAGCCCAAAGGGTCAGATCAGGACAGGTGCACTGACCAGCACCGGGAAACGGAAGCGGTGCAGCCAGATGCACTCGGTAATGGAAGTGGGTTCACAGCCAGGCCAGGCCAGCAACGAAAGCGGGTTCTCAGCCAGATACAGTCGGTAACAGAAGCGGGTTCTCAGCCAGACCAGGTCAGCAGCGGAGCGAGTACTGAGCCGGATACAGTTGGTAACGGGAATGGGTCCTCAGCCAGATGCAGTCGGTAACGGAAGCAGGTTCTCAGCCAGGCCAGGTCAGCAATGGAGCAGGTTCTCAACCGGATACAGTCAGCAAGTGGAGCAGAATCAGAAACATCGTCAGGCAAGACAGGTCATACACAGACAATAATAACGGATCAGAATGCAGGAACAAATACACCACGAAAGGGCATCATCCTGAGGAAATGACAGGGTATATAAAGGCCATCACTGGGCAGCAACAAAAGGTGTTAGCAAATCAATAACCAGCAATGCAAACTAGCAGTCAGAATGTCGCCGCCTGCTGCAAAACACACGGGCACCGTGAAAGTACCCCCCTCTCAACGACTCCCTCCCCACGGATGGGGACCAGGCTTAGATGTGAATTTAGCATGGAATCTAAGCAGCAATATGGGTGCATGGATATCAGAATGTGACACCCAAGAGCGTTCTTCCAGCCCGTAGCCCTTCCAATGCACCAGGTACTGCAGTTGACCCCGCACTCTGCGTGAATCCAAGATGCCCTGAACCTCATACTCATAGTGGTTGACAATACAGACTGGAGCAGGGACCACCGGAGCCATGGTATAGCGATTGCAAATCAGAGGTTTGAGTAGAGATACATGAATTACATTATGAATCCGCATGTTTGCGGGTAGTTCCAAGGCATACGAGACAGGATTGACTCTTCGAAGGACTTTAAATGGCCCAATAAAATGTGGAGCAAACTTGTGACAATGAGTCTGCAAGTTCAGGTTTCTGGCTGACAGCCACACACGATCCCCAACCTGGAAAACAGGAGCCAGCAACCTCCTGTTATTGGCATGTCGTTGATACCATTGGAAGGACTCACGCAGGGAATTTTGCACTTGTACCCAAGTGGAATGGAGTTGTCTCAGATGTACGTCCAGGGCTGGCATCTGCTGTGCTTGGAATGCACCCGGAAGCAAGGATGGCTGAAACCCATAATTGATAAGAAAAGGTGAGCTTCCGGATGATGTATTTATAGCACATTTTCTAGCGAACTCCAACCAGGGTAGCAACTCAACCCAGTTGTCATGGTGGATTTGGATACAATCAGCGAATGAACTGTTCAAGCCCCTGGTTAGCTCGCTCTGCTGCACCATTTGTTTGTGGATGGTATGCAGAAGAATATGACAATTGAATGCCCATCTGGCTACAGAACGCCTTCCAAAACCTAGAAATGAATTGACTACCACGGTCCGAAATGAGCACCTTAGGGACACCATGGAGTCTAAATAGCTCTTTGGCGAAGACCATCACCAACTCCTTCACAGATGGCAGACCTGGAAGAGGCACAAAATGTGCCATTTTAGAAAATCTGTCCACCACCATTAAAATATACATATAGCCATTAGAAACCGGTAGTTCTCCCATAAAATCAATGGACACATATGACCAGGGTCGGTCACCATTGGGTACAGGTTGTAGCAAGCCCACAGGCAGGTGTCTAGGAGATGTAGCACTGGTGCACACCGTATAGGCGGCAATAAATTTAGAGCAGTCCTTCCTTATGGTGGGCCACCAGAATATGCACGACAAGGACCAGAATAATTGATTTCTACCCACATGCCCTGCAGCTCTAGACGCATGGTAGGTCTCCAATAATCTAGTCCGAAAAGGTTCAGCCACAAAACATTTGTCCATGGGTTTTTCAGGCGGAGATTGGTTCTGGGTAGCCATAATCTCCTGGCCCAAGGGAGAAGTGATGCTAGTGTGCAAATTGGCCAAAATCCGATCAGGAGGTATAATAGGTACTGGCAGAGGCTCAGACTCTTCTTCAGGCCCATGTTGCCTGGACAAGACATCCGCCCGTACATTCTTGGACCCAGGCAAATAGTAGGCTGACCATACCTCACCTTTAAAAAGGGACACATGAAAAATGCATACTACAGGGTTGCTATGATTTTGGTGTGCTCCTGAAATATGCTTATTTCCTATGTGTCCATTTTTAAAGGTGAGGTATGGTCAGCCTAGCAAATAGGATACCACAAAGTTGAACCGGGAAAGGAAAAGTGCCCATCTTGCTTGTCTAGGTGACAATCTCTTAGCTTCTGATAAATATAGCAAATTTTTGTGGTCCGTCAGAATCAAAGCCGGGGCCCTGGTGCCCTCCAACAAGTGATGCCACTCCCGTAATGCCAGAATGATCGCCAATAGTTCATGATCACCAATCTCGTATACTGATTGTGCCTTACTTTTTCGAAAAGAATCCACAAGGCCTGGGTACCTGACCGGGCTCAGATTTCTGGGATAATACAGCTCCCACGCCAGTGTCAGAAGCATCTACCTCCAGAATATATGGTAGGTCGGCCTTAGGATGGACTAAAACTGGTGCTGAGGCAAATGCTGCTTTCAATGCCTTAAAGGCCTCATCAGCCTCCTTAGACCACTCCGACGCCTTGGCCCCCTAGTGCGTCAAGTCCGTAAGGGGTTTGACAATGATGGAAAAGTCACGCATAAATTTACGATAATAATTGGCAAAGCCAAGAAACCTTTGAATGGCCTTGAGGCCCTTGGGATGTGGCAATTTAGCACTGCAGGTAGCTTTTCTTTGTCCATGGAAATGCCCTCTTTAGAGGTAACGTAACCCAGGAAGGGTACCATGGGTTTATGGAATTCGCATTTGTCAATCTTACAAAATAATTTTTTCTCCCTGAGTTTCTGAAGTACAGTGGCCACATGAATACGATGAGTCTCCAAATCAGAGGAATAAATTAAAATGTCGTCTAGATAGACAACTACAAAAGACATAAACAGACCTCGGAGAACATCATTAATAAAGTCCTGGAACACGGCTGGAGCATTGCACAACCCAAATGGCATTACTAGGTATTCATAATGCCCATTGCGCGTGTTAAATGCAGTTTTCCACTCATCACCTTCTTTAATCCGAACGAGATTATAGGTAGCCCGTAGGTCCAGTTTCGTAAAAATGGTAGCACCCTTCAGTCGGTCAAATAGCTCGGTGATGAGTGTAATCGGATAAGCACTTTTGATCATCAATTTATTGAGTCCTCTATAATCGATACAAGGCCTTAGTTCACCTGACTTCTTCTTAACAAAAAAGAATCCAGCCCCCGCAGGCAAGGATAATTTGTGAATAATGCTCCGATTCAGGGTGTCAAAATGTATTCTTCCATGGCCTTGTTTTCCTCACAGGACAGAGGATACGTTCTACCCCTGGGGGGCATTGCACCAGGCACAATATCAATAGCACAGTCATATGCCCGGTGCGGAGGCAAGGTGCTAGCCTCTCCCTTGCTAAACACATCACTGAAGGATTGGTATTCATGCGGTAGGGAGGGAGAGGTACACATAATCCTGGTAGGTCGTTGTAAACAGTGGCTTATACAATAGTCAGACCAAGTTGTAATCTCACAAGTGTCCCAATTAATTCTCGGGTTATGGGTTCGTAACCATGGGAACCCTAAGATAACCGCATAGTGAGGTGATTGAATAATTTGAAATGACAGCAATGTAATGCCCCCGTAAGCACAGAGAGCAGACAAGTCTCGTGGGTGACCTGGGGAGGCACCAAAGGTTGCCCATCAATAGCTCCGATCAGCATAGGATTGACCAACTCGACTAAAGGAATATTATGAGCTGCAGCAAATTCCTTCTACATAAAATATCCAGCTGCTCCAGAATCAATCAAAGCAGATGCAGTGAAGGAGAAGCCGGCACCGGAAATTACCACCTGAACGACCGGTTTAGAAGGCACTTCCTCTGGGGACTGCTGAATGCCACCTAGGACCTGTTCCCTTAGGAAACCTAGGTGCGTGCGTTTTCCGGCCGTGTGGGACAATTACGCAGCCCATTTTTGCCACAATATAGGCACAACCCATTCTTACGGCGGAAGGACCGTTCCTCTCTGGTTAGTGGCATAAACCCAACCTGCATAGGTTCCGACAGTTCATTTTGCCCAGGAGTAAAGGGAGGCAAGGGTGGGAATTCATTCCTGTGCCATTGCCCTGCAGGCGACTTAAGTTTGCGTTCCGTGTTTTGCATCCATTCCCTGATTCGCGTATCAATCAGGTTTACAAATTCTATGAATTTGTCCAGCGTGTCAGGCAACTCTCGAGCTACTATCTCATCCTTGATGTACTCATGAAGACCGTGTATAAAAGCCGCTACCAAGGCCTCATCGTTCCATGCCAGCTCAGCCGCCAGGGTGCGGAATTCTATGGAGTAATCGGCCACAGAACGATTGCCCTGTTTAATGCACATAATTTGTTTAGCAGCCGAGATGTTGCGCCCAGGAACCTCAAACACGCTACGGAAGGCCCTCACAAATTCACTGAAGTTTGTCATAATAGGCTTTGCCATCTCACAAATAGCGTTTGCCCAGGCTAAGGTTCTACCTGTTAAAAGCGATATCATGAACCCAACTTTACTTCTTTCAGTAGGGAAAGCTTGCGGAGTCAGTTCCAAAAAAATTCCAGCTGATTGAGAAACTCCCTACATAGGGTAGGTTCTCCATCGTATCTTAATGGTAGGGGTGCTGTCGCAGATAGCCCTTTAATTTGCTGGTTAGCATTCAAGATTTGAACCGTTGGTGCCTGAACCTGGGTGGCCACCGAGGCTGGTACTGGTTTGTCCAAGTGTGCAGTCTGCTCTAGTATGGTTTGCACCACCACTGACAATTGATCAAGACGTTGTTCGTACATATTCATTCTCCAATGGATATTTACTGAGCTTCCTTCACCAGAACCATCTGAGGTCACTGGTAGTGTTGAGCGAGCGTGCTCGGCCGATGCTCGGATCGGCTCGAGCATCGCTCTGCTCGGCACATGGCGGTACTCGTACGAGTACCGCCATGTGCTCGCCCGACATGTTCGGGTGAAGAGGATCTGTGCCGGAAGAGGCACAGATCCGAAGACGCTCCGCTGGACCACCAGGGAATGGAGGTACGGGGGCATTGCGGAGATGAAGGGGGCATTGCGGAGATGAAGGGGGACATTGTGGAAGAGGGGCATAGACTCTATGCCCCTCTTCCACAATGTCTCCCTTCATCTCCGCTATGCCCGTCTTCCACAATGTGCCCCTTCATCTCCGCTATGCCCCTCTTCCACAATGTCCCCCTTCATCTCCTATGCCATAGAGGAGATGAAGGGGGACATTGTGGAAGAGGGGCATAGCGGAGATGAAGGGGGACATTGACCAGGCACCCTCCGCTCATCAGAGCAGGGGGTGCCTGGTTTAATGCTCGAGTGCTCCCATTCATTTGAATGGGGCTCGGGTGCTCGGCCGAGCCCTCGAGCATCAGGGGGTGCTCGGTCAGAGCACCCGAGCACCCGAGCATCGGGGTGCTCGCTCATCCCTAGTCACTGGCCCTATCGTACTGTCACTGTTTTTGATGAACACTCAGAACAGTTTGGTAAGGTTAAAATAACTTTATTAGAGAAAAGTTCAAAGACATAGATTGGCCTATGGCCCGTACAACGGAGTAGATATACAGGCACGTGAATATAACAGTATATGCCAATACCGGAATTACATGTAATGAAAATAACAATCAATAGACAGTAGAGAACCTGGCAAGGCCTCCCAGGCATCTGGGTGTGCCAGCACAGTTGCCTGCTCCTCAGAGTCGAGCCAGTCACCCTTATCTGGACCACCTCGATCTAGGTCCTGTGGTCAGCCCGCTGCCTACCGATTCTGTGATTCTGCCAGCTGTCCTGATCCTATATATATATATATATATATATATATATAGTGTGACGAACAAGACTGCCACACATCACACGCCGCAAGAGGCGGAGCCTCTCCTCCCCCTGGCTGGGATCATGTGGACACTAATACTGAATGGTATACAGAGAATACCTTCCCCCACTCAGAGGCTCAGAGCTGCAGATTACAGCCTGCTTGAGTATTTTATGGTTCTGGAAGTGGGCTGCTTGGCTGAAATTGTCCACTTCCCCTCCCCCTTTATCTGAGATTCCTACAGGAGGTTTTATGGTTACAGCTATGCACTGGGAATGTATACAGGGTGGCTGCCAAGCTGAAAGTGTCCACTTCCCATCCCCCTTTTGTAACCTGTGTTTAATGTCAATATGGAGACCACCCTTTTTTCTCTGAACTGTAGAAAAATGTTGTGTTGTTTGAAAATAAAGGCAGTTCATGATTTAACAAGAAGGAGCTTGCTTATTCATAGAGAAGTGCCAGGGGACTAGATAGATAGAATATCCTATAAGAACCGGATCTATCAGTGCAGTATATCCTGCATTGTAGGTGGATACACGACTCCAAGTACCGGGTCTTAGTGCTTAGTATAGCGGTTAGCTGTGCAGGTTAGCGTGCCTGAACTGCTATACCTTCTGTGGCAGAGACGCCAGGGCCATATCGTCACATATATTCAAATCTCCTTTATACTGCCTATCCTATTGGTCCAACCATGGGGGGCATGATTTTGCTGCAAAGAGATGCAGGGGCTACAATGAACACATACATACTACACACACACACAATATATATACAGACACATACACAATACACACGCAATTCTATATGCACAATGCAATCTGCACAATCCTATACACACACCACTATACTATACACCAAACTCTATACGTACAACGCACAACTATATATGCAATACCCCAAATGCCATATGCAATACACAAAGCACCATATACAAGAAACGTCAAACACAAAATGCAATACACCAAATTCTATTCAATTTGCCAATAGCTATACGCAATATGCTTTGTGCAATATGCCAAACGCTATATGCAATTTGGTAAATGCTATATTCAGTCTCTTAAATGCTATAGGCAATTCATCAAACGGTATATGCCAAACATTATACACAATTTATCAAATGGTATATGCAAACGCTATAAGCCAAATGCTATACGTGATACGTCAAATGCTATACCCAAATGCTATTCGCAGTCTGCCAAATGCTATATGCCAAATACTATATGCAATTCACCAAATGCTATAAGCTGTACTTCAAACACAATACACTTTACGCCAAACGCTATAACATAATGCTATATGCCAAATGCTATACTCAAGACAATGTAGATATGCTTACACTTATGCACACATACACACACACACACAGTCACACACAATCACAAGCACACACAAGTTCATTGATGGAGAGTTGTGTAATGCAGTGCATTACACACCTTTTTATTTGAACAACGTTGCACACGGTTTTTATTAACCGCATAGGCAATGCCGTGCTAATATTGCTAGTATATATATGTACATATCATACCACAAGAGTCCACTACCACCACCATATATATATGCCAGATTCATTTTAGGTTGTAATCTTTTTTTATTATTATTGTTTTTATCTCTTTACAAATAACGACTAGCCATCATAGCAGCAGACTTACAGATAGAAAATCCTGAAAAAAAGAAGCCTGAAAAATATTTGTGTGTGCAAGACTCAGGCTAGCCAAATACAAGCCCTGATACAAATTATTTTGCAGGACTTATTCTTATTCACAATCCCTGAGAACAATTGTTTTGTGCGACTTATGCTTGTCAATCACAAGCCCTGAGAAAAAATGTTTTACATGACTTAGGCTTGTCAAACAGAAGCACTCAAGAAAAATGTCTTTGCCTGACTTAGACTTGTCATTGCCAACCAAACATGGTTTGTATATCTTGAGATTACCAAAAACATGCCCTGAGACAAAAAAGTATGCCCTACTGGCCTAGTGCCAGCAGTCCATGATGGTATGTTGGGAATTGGAACATGCCACTGTTGACATGCTGGCATTTGCTACTGCTGTAAATTCTTTTACTGAGTTGCCTAAGCAGCAGGGGGATTAGACTGCTTCAAGTACTGGCATAATCAGCAGTGAGACAGGCAATGGTACTTTGATGGTTCAACTTGCCATTAGCTCCAGTGCTAGTGGCAGTTGTATGCAGAGAAAATGTTTGTCAATAATTCTTCTCCCCCTGCACCTCCTCCAACATCATGGGAGTGTTGGAATGTAAATTTTTCTCTTGAGAGCAGGAAGGAGCTGTACCTATCATCAGCAACTGCAATGTGCACAGATGTGTTTGTGTAAGGAAACACTGTGAAATAGTGGAAAGACTGGGAACAACTGACAAATATGCTGTCATAGGAGACAACTGGAACAACTGCAACCAAACACCTTAAATCTTAGGCTGACAATGTAAAACCATCCCCCAAGAAATCAAATACTACAGTCACTTTGGCCTTAGTAAAGATAATGAATACTCCCTGCCACCAACTTAGAGTATTCTGTGAGGTGGAATGTCCACAGATGCTCTGTGTTCCCCTGCATCCAATTACTCTGTACCACATTGCCATGTGTGGTCAGTGCACCACACAATGTGCAATGGATGGACATGAACTGACACATCCTTTCATCTACTTAATCACTATCAGTTGGTCAGGAAGGTAACATTTACAAAGGTGGGTTGCCAGAGGAAGAGGTAGAAAACCCTGAGGGTTTTAGGGCAGGTACAGTTGGTACGTCTTCCCATGCAAAAACCCTAGCACAAGAAGCTTATGATGACACAGATGTTATGCTTACAATCAAACTTCCAGACTCAGACTGTTTTTTCTACTCTTCCACTTGGATTTCACTGATGATGTTCCTTGTACCTTTGAAGAGGGACAGGGGGCACAGTGACAGTGGCTTACTATTTTTATTTTTTGGAGGTTTGACTTCCACATGCTCAATATATATGTTATGGTGTCTGTGTTGCTTCTGCTTTATGAGGGTGGTTGTTTCCCCTTTTCACTACCTTGTCACACATAGTGCACACTGCAGTCTCTGACAAATGCACTGTGCTTGATCAAAGAGATTATTTTAATGAGGGGGAGAAGAATGGCCTACTTCTCCCATTCCCATTTTCATCTCTGTCTTCCATTCCCTATTGCTTTCAGCTAAAAAGGTCCTCATTCTCTCCTCCACAACAGCTGCTCTACCACCACCCTCACTCTCTTCAAAACCACCACCAGTCTCTTGCAGCAGTATGGGAGTGGGACTGGTTAATGATGGCTAATGTGAAAGGGGTCCTCTACTGTCACCCTTGCCATACCTTCAGATGAAGAAGGCACGCTGGCAGCAGAAGCAGCAGGTACAGGCAGGTGACATGTGCTGCTGCTCATCACTGCTAACAATTTCTGCTGTCATAATTGACATAATTCCCCAGAGGGACAATGCTGGATGAATGGGAATCACAGGATCAGGTGTAGGTGGACACTCCTAATGGCTACTCTGACTATTGATCTCCCCTTCCACCTCAGTAGCATAAGAGTCAATCCAGCTAGTCACAGCAGCTGCTCCGCCACCATCATCACTCCAACAGGCTCTAGCTGCTGTGTGATATTGGGACTGTTTGGGGATGACAGGTGTACTTTAAATTCTCCTGCTGTAACACTTGTAATCTTCTAGCCCTTAGAAGAAGGCACACTGAAAGCAGTAGCAGCAAGCATAGGAGGCTCACCTGTGCTGCTCAAACAGCTGCCTAGTTCTGCCTTCAAAATGTTTTGCCCAGATCCCAAGTGACAATGCTATGGGACTTGGCATCATTGGGTCTGGTGAATGTGAGCTCCCAGTCACTTTAGCACTGGTGGTGATGTCTACCTCTATGTCACAGGGTACATCAGGTTCTGTTTTTTTATTACTGCTGCTTATAGTGTCAGCTGGCACTATGAACCTGTAATAACCTTATTTCACTTTCTAATTTGCTTTTAATTCATTTTTTGTCCTCACTTTCACTCTATCTCCTGCTACTCTGTTTACTTCATATTTATAGCATGCGTTTTGGCATGAAAGTGTGAGGTTTTTATAATATGTGGACGGAAAAGTTTGCCCCATTGAAAAGCATAGGTGAAAAATTGAACCATTTTCGTGAAAAGTAAAATCTAATGATCTCACCATGAGCAAAATTTCTCATGAAAAAGCGGAAAGTTACATGGTGTTCACAAATTATCTCACAAATCTTCACAAATGGGGACTTTTCACCCATCCCTAAATCCCTGACAGAAGCATAATGCTAGTCCACATTTTGGACATTTTCACACTCTGCTAGCATGTAGACCTGATTATACAACCCATCATCGGATGGTTTCTCCAGAATTTTCCTGGAACTCTTTTGAAGCAGTCCACACACTCCATACATAACACATGTTAGCATGGACAACCTTCCTGGCTTGGACACACTGCCATGGTCCTACACATTCATAAACACAATGTGACATATGCATGAAGATAAAAGTGGAGCAATTACTAACTGCTTCATAACCACTTATGTAACTGGGGCTTTCAACCCCAGTTCAACCCCTTTCAACAAAGGTCTCTAAAGCATTACAAAGCAAAGTGATTCTGCCTCAGAATGGAATTCACCTTATCCTAGATTTGTACAAACATAGCCCAATCTTTTGTATTTTATATACAAAGCTATTGGAGGTTTTGCTTTAATATTGTGTTACACAGGCTCTGTGGCATAATTATATTAATTATTCACATTATGTGCAAGCAACAGTTGTATGGTTGTCAACTGGAAACTTTGAGAGACCAAATTTCACTTCCTTCTTAGCTCATCCAACATTACACCAAGCTGCAAAATCTTACAAAAATGTACATCTCTACATTTCTGTGTTTTTATGCTTTGCTTATTACTATTCATGTTTCACTCCATGTTACCTCATTAACACAATATAAATGCCAATATTTGCTAACACACGGGGGCCAATTAATCTGTGCTAAAATAGATTCGAGGGACCTGCTTTGATCTCTGTGCCTTCCTAATGCTTATTATTATACAGTTAAATCCAACAAAATGGCTAGGTTCTGCCTCTTACACCAAGGGGTGGACAATGTAAAGATGCCTGAGCATCCCATTCTTCTGTTTTATGCCATTAACTAACTAATATGCTTCCATTTTCCTGTGTGTGCTATAAGGGTGATGATGGGGGCTTGTTCACTTCAGGAGCTTGTACTAGAGAACCTGTGCTTTAAGACTTTGTATATAACAACAGGCAAAAGCACAGGATTTTCAAGTTTAAGAATAGGCACATTTAAGGCTATTGTATTAAGAATGTGGTGCATTTCTAGAGCAAACTAACTATACCATAGGGAATAAAGAAAAATTCTGTAAATTATAATTGATTTAATAAGATAGTAATGTAAAAAAAAACTCTATAGGATTGTTTGTTTTAATATTTTATAATGCATAGCATATTTTTAAATCTCGTTACCTTCACATTCTTCTTCAGATTTAATAAGGAATCCCCCTACTTCTCCTTTCCATTATATCAGGCAGTGATCCCTCAGATCCGAAAGCCGGTCACTTGACTGGACAGATCTCAACAAGGGACCATATTTTGTCTGTCAGTCTAAGGAAAAACCTTGTCCCCCTTCCCTGACACAATATTGTCCCTCCTTGTGATCCGTCCGACTTTTGGATCTGTAATGGAAAGGGGCTGGAGGGGGAATCTTTTAAATTAAATTTGAAGAAGAATATGAAGGTAATGAGATGTATCCCCTTTTGAGCTCCAGAGAGGTATCCATCTCATTGTGATACAAGTTGGATACCTCCTTGCACTCAAAGGGTTAAAACATGCTAGCTAATAAATTAAATTAAAATGAAAAATCTTATACAGAGTTTTTTTTTTTTATACTATTTTGTCTTCTTGAGTACTAGAGTGGTTTGTTGCTTTGGAGACCTCTCTAGCATTCAAGGGGTTAAAAGCTCCATTTAAATCAGTTGGACTTTTTTGTTCCCTACTGTGCATTTGGTTTGCTTCATAATTACATAACTTTTATGAGTAAATCAGTCTCACTAGCCACTAATTAGAGACTATCACTGCTTTAGAACATGCCCTCATAGTTCAACAAAGTGTGAACCTTTTTGCTGCAGACATCTTGGCCCCTATAATTAAGAGACTACTTTCTAATGTTAAGGAATGTTTTTTTCCTTACTTGTTAAGTACAGTTAGGCTGGATATGAAAGGATATGAAGAGAACTAACAGAAAGGTTGAAATGTGCAGTTGCGGCTTTATATATTACTACTGTACTGGTCATCTGCTAGAGTGAGCATGGTTAGTTGTATCTTATCAGTGACAATTATAAATCAGCAGGATTGATACATAGTATAAATAAACAGAGTTGATTTAACATTAGGACAAAAGTCAGAGTTGACTTTGGCAGAGAATTGATAATAAGTTTGGCATGGAAAAAATAAGTATTGGTTTCCTGTCAATAAAATGTGTTTACATATTTGTTCTCAATGGTTTTCTACACTGTTCCTTTACCTTGCAAAATCAAATATTGTTAAGGGCAATATGTTGATCATTTTCTATCTATGGAGGGCTGCAAGTTATATTTATTTTTTATATTGTTACCTACAAAATGCTGATAACTTGCAAATAATGAAAATACTTTATTTAATTACCTGAAATATATTTAAATGTTATAAACTATATTGATTCATCCAAAGATTGCACCTTGGCATGCCCACCTATTAGTCTGAGTAATACCCCATACCCAGGTACACTATTTTTCATGCATATTAGTAAAAACTAGACTCAAGTATGCAGGTTCACTGTGCACACAAGCAAAATTAGATCCTGCTACATATCACCGAAGCAATGGTGTATCTTCCTGCTATTGCCTTACCCGAGAGATCCATCTTTAGTGTTCATTGATACCTCCAATTCCCAAATATGCTCTTCCAGCTTGCTAAGCTGATAGGAAAGCACCCTCAATAAAGGAAAATAATTTCCCTACTGTGAGCAAAGCATAGGCATGAGAGTAAACACATCATGTTCATGTGTAGCAATACCTCTGTAACTACTGTCCTTGAGCATCATAAAAGCTATTGCACAACATTCCTTCTATGGAGAGCAACTCAGCACTCGAAGATTTAATGCATGGCTGCATTGGAATAACAGATGCAACATGCAATCCTGCCCAGTTTTATATACTCTTTTCTCTCTTCCAGTCTAGGATGATTTACTTTGCACACCTTAGAGGTAACACTTTTCTATCTTTCCTTTGCAGCAGAGAGTCACATCAAGGTTAAATCCCACTTCAGTTTTATCCAGTACCCTGGTAGACCAGGTACTAGGTTGAATTACATTCAAAAGAGGAAAAACTGTTGGGGCCACAGAATATCAGGGAAGATTGCTCAGGCACCCCACAGGCCATATATTTGCATGATTTCTGAAGTCCTTTCTAAAAGTAATGAATTCACAATATAATTTTTAAATGTGAAGTGAAACACCATTTCATATTGACCTTGTTATTTACAGTTACATTGTAGATGTACAGTATATATACTACATTATATTGTACTAGTTTTAAATCCTGTGTACACAGGCCAAGACTGGCGGCGCTGCAGTCATGCACAGTACTGACTGCCCGTGCCATGGCTGATACGGAAGGGGCACTCTGAATTCAGACCGTAGTCTTCTCTGTGCACCGGAAACTCCGGACTGAAATCTGAGCACCCGCTCGCTATCAGCCACAGTGCAGACAGTCTGTACTGTGTATGACTGCAGTGCGCACAACCATCTCTACTGCATATGTAGGCTTCTGACAAACATCCTCAGCGAATTATAATATAGGATGTTTATGTCTATAAAATGCTTATATATTTTATGAGTAAACTATATATTGTTATTATTTGTCTTGTGAATCATTGTCTCCAAGAATTTTAGAGTATTCATTGCCTTTAAGAAGTTTATGGTAGCTTTTTCCATACTTACCTTTAGTCTAATGTACTGCTCTCCTCATAGTCTATTCTTTACAATTGTTCACCTTCAGATAATTGCACATCTTGTCATGGAGGATTGTAGTGGCCTTTATTCAGGCATAGTGAGTGCTGGTTTATGATTTTATTATTTTATTTTTAGGAGGCAGAGCAACATTTTCCCCATCATATACAGTTTAGCGAAACACCAATGTGTTCATGTAAGAAATTATTAAATTAAGCCTGAAACAATGAAATTTAAAATGAGTATAACAAAATCATTAACAAAAGCATCACTGTAACAGTCAACATATAAATGCCTCTCCTTAAAGATCACATGCAAATGTTTGTGTAGAATGGGGCTACATTTGATTCCATTATAATGTAATGTATTTGTTTGTAGTATTGATCCTGAATGAGATATGTAACTCCAGAAAGTATAGAATCACATGTAAGAGCTTAAAAAATAGTAGTCTATGTATATGAAAATAATAATTAAAAAAAATACTTTTGTTAAAGTCAATGTTTACATTCTCATTCAAATGTTAAAATATGTGAAATTTAAGCTTTTGAAACAAAACATTGAGAAATTCAGAGCTAACATTTTGAGAACTTTAACTCCATGTCACCTCCTGTACTCTGTTAATGACTATGTAGTGTGTCATCACAAGTGACATAATTAATTACATGAATAACCTTACAAATGAAATATTTTTCGCAAAGATGAAAAGGGTTACAGAGCTGGTGTCCACAAAGCAGGAGACTATTAGAGTAAAATTCATATTTTTATTGACTAACCGAGTAGCTCTAGGATGCAAGCTTTCAAGACAACTTAGATCACTTCTTCAAGCATATTTAGAATGAAGGCTGAATACAAAATATGTGGCAGGTTATACACTCATGCATATTGTTTTTGATTTTAAATTTCACTGGAAATTAATTTATTATTTTTATTATTTTCTAGCTGGCTAAGGGGAACAATATTTATTTTCCTTTTGCTGTTCCAGTAAATTTAGTGTGTAGGGAGTTTGTAATTGGAGCCAAAGATGGCTAATTCTATTAATTGGATGGGTTAACCTTCCAAATGGCAGAGGGGTGCACAACTCATTGTTTGCAATGTGCTGTGCATCTTTCTGGCACCCAAAAGATCCAAATATGTTTATTGAGTGGGATAATGTGAGATACATTCCTTGTCACAGTTCAGGCTATAGTTCAGAGTGTTCAAATGTATCATCAATTTATGATCCCAGATATTTCTGTCTCTCTGTTTCTTAAAATTCCCCATCAGTACAGACACCCTGAGGCAAAAATGTTGACCCTCTGGGTGGTCTTTTGTTGTTCACACTGGACCTATGAGAATTTATCTTTTTTCTTAGACTTTGTCCACCCACACTTACGTAAAATACTGTATTGGGACATTTCACACATAAAGAGGTAGGCAACATTAAATGATTTGTAGAAGAATTTGACCTTGCTGTCGTGGATTTGGTAGGAATGTGTCATGGGCACCTTATCTGTGGCACATATGTGTGCACTGGTTCCACATGTCTTTTTTATAGAGGTAGAAGTACCATTTTCTGTTGCATTCTTAAAGGAGCTATTTACCACCAGTTGTTTCAGGTTAGGAGGCTATTTATAGGAGAGGATTCTAACACAGTAGCACCTTTTAACTAATATTCACAAAACCATAGCCATAAATTTGCTATATTTTGTTAATTTGAATTAAATTTTAATCTTCAATTATCTAGCTTTAATTAATAAAATCTTTAATGTTGGCTTTTTATCTTGTATTATGTATTAAGTGAAAGAGTTACAAAAACACACATCCATGGGAATGCAAGTCTGCATTATTAGAATATGATTCTGAAGTTATTCTAAAGACATACCATATTATATATGGTTTGAAATTATTCTTGAAACTTATACAAGGTAATAGTTCAATTTGCCTAGACACCCCAAGACTTTTCTTAGAAAGGTTCTGTCCATCACAGGAGTATAGAGTAATTAGTTTGTGTAACTGTTCATTAATTGATACTGATCTCATCCAAATCTAATTTAAAATTAGGTCAGGGTAATAAGCTGGGAGGGGTTAGGAAGGAAGTTGAAAGGATTTTAACGTATGAAGAGAAACCAAGGTAAATCTCTGGGAGTCAGTAATCAGCTCCAGGACTGGAAAAAAGATAAATTTGAGAGTTTCTCTCTGCGAACGAGAGATATTTTTGAGAGTCGGTTCCAAGTCTCAACAAAATTAAGCCTTTGTTTCTCAGATTTGTTCCATTTTAATGTAATTGATTTACATGCTTCTAATATAATAAATTTCACTAGTATCTGGAGAGTACGCAATGATTTAGAATCATCAAAGCAATATAATCTGCTATCTCCTAGTAGTTCAATTTAGGGCAGCGAGGGGTGGGAACCCCATTGATAGTCCTAGAATATCTTAACTTCACCCCAGAAAGATTTTATTTCAAACAAAAAAGAGTGTTAGATATCTGCTCTGGTCCTGTGGCATTTGGGACCCTTCTTATTGTGTGCCAATATTGTTACTGTGTCACATTACTGTGTCGCCATAATGTTACTAACACTTTTTTTTTTACTCTAGCAATACCTCTTGTGATAATGACATATGGAATGCAGATCTGCAACATTTTCGACCATTTATCTGCTAAATCTGTTAGTCCTTATTTATTGTCTCATGGCATTGTAAATAATTACATAGTTTAGAGATATCAGTTCTATTACTAATAAAGTCATCTAAATAACTGTAAATTGAAGAGGGTGGAGTAAGAATGTTTTCTTGACAAAGCTGACAGATTGTAGGTAATAAAGTCATTCATTGAAGGAATACTGAATTGCTTTTTGATTGCTTAAAAGCTTTTTAAGTGTAAATTTGTTTGCAGCAGAGGTTGTATTGTGTTAACATTTTTTCACTTAGAAAATTAACAAAACATGTAAAATGGGAAGGGGTACCTAAACTTTTGCATAAAACTGTACCTTCATGTAAAAAGGTCCAGTGGTGTTTTTTGCACATTGGTCCTTTTGCATCGTTTCACAAAAAATAAACATTAAAACCACATTAAAAAACTTCACTGCGGGTGTGGCCTGACCTTGCATGGAGCCAGACGTGTGACCGTCGAGCTCCCGGCGTTATGGGACAGAACTAAGCTTTTATTTCAGCTATCTGGAATCTGTTGACCTCTTACAGACTCTCATGTGAACCGTTATCAAACCACGGATGACAGGCAAGCAACGCAAACAAGGACGGGGAACCGTTTCGGTCAAGACTTACTTCACCTCCAAGCCTAAGGCCCGTTTGAGTGAAGGCACCCTGCAAGAGCCTGCTCCGCCTACACACTCGCGGCGGGAAAGCACCGTAGGGGTAACGCCTCCTTCACCTCTCCTTACTACATTACAGGACCCTCCGGTTTGTATTGGACACATGACGCAGAACACTTCTTCACCTCCGGTGGACATTGCAGCGATGCTAGCTGACTTACCCACTAAGACAGATCTGCATCTCCTCCTCAAAGATGTGACTGACACTATACAGGCAGATATTGCAAGACTGTCGGCTGATTTTACTCAACTCAATAGTCGCGTCCAACTTCTGGAACAAGATAGAGTTACCGCAGGCGACAGATTGGACTCTCTTACGCAGATGGTCGAGGAACAGAAAGACGCTATACAACATCTCACTCTTAAGCTGGACGATTTGGACAATAGGGGAAGAAGGAACAACATAAGGATCAAGAACCTACCAGAAACGATCACTTCCACAGATCTTCGCCCTACGATTCAGCAACTCTTCCAGCAGATGTTGGGTGATAATAATACTGATCCTGTACTGATTGAAATAATCCATCGTTCCCTTAAAGCTAAAGATCCTGACTTTCCGAGAGATGTGATTCTTTGTCTACAAAGATATGAACTCAAAGAGCAAATAATGAGGAAAAGTAGAGAATGTTCCTCCCTAACATGTGCAGGGGCGTCTATCCAACTATACAATGATGTTTCTCCCTACACACTCCAGCTGAGGAGATCTGTTAAGAATCTTACCGACCATCTTCGGAATAACCAAGTGAAATACCGATGGGGTTTCCCATTCTCTCTTTCAGCTACGCTGAATGGAAGAACAGCGACTTTGCGCTTACCGGACGAAATTCCGGCTTTCTGCTCATCATTGGGGCTATCGATCCCCCCAACTCAAGCTCCGCCAACCACTCCATTGCAACATAAGACGCCAAAGCGGCTGGACTGGTCGCCGTGCTCACCAGCTCAAAAGAAGAAGCAGAGGTGCCTGATTTTATCTGATCCTGAAGGTCCTGCGGCTGAAGCTACCTGAACAGGAGTGTGCCACTTGTACCATATCAAGACCCACTGTCTGACTTATCTAGACCTGAACTTACCGAGATTCCCTCTGAGACCTCAACACCTAAGGACGGTAATATTTTCTGATGCCCCTGAGCATCGTCGCATCACAACATTCTGTTATTGTATTACGCTTTCTAAAAAATTTTTTCTTTTTTTTTTTTTCCTTTCTTTTTTCTTTTTTATCTCGTGTTATGCAAATACTCTTTGTTATATATTGTTCAATTGTTCACTTGCAAGATTGATAATGCTAATAAGATTGAGCACTTACTAGTTATTTCTGATCATAGGACCTAAGGTCCATTAGGGTAACCTTTGCCCAATATTTACCGATTCACTATACTCCAGTAGTGAACACAGTATTTTGTTTAATTCTCACTGACTCAGACCTGCCACATTCATTTACCACCTTTCTTTTTGCCCCTAGATTCACTCACCAATGTGGCAGGCCTGACTCAGTGGAATGAATATGCTGTTTGCACTTTTTGTTATGTACTTTAATACTGTCCTTGACTCTCACTCTCTTCTTATCCATGTCTTTTATGCCTCACTCATGAAGTACACTCCTTCATTTCTAATAGGCTCTATGCCACATGACTCTGTCTGAGGATTTTCACTATCTTATTCTCCCTCTCTGCTTTTATACTTATCTGCACTTCAACTATGATTGCAAGTTAAACTCTGTCCCTAGGCCTTGCACCCTTTTAGTCACCTATTGAATGCCAGGCCCATCCTCAGGGCTGTTAGTCACACTTGCTTCACATTATGTTTCTACCCACTTACCTCTGATTATGAAGCATTCACAATCACCTACCCTTCCCCGTTCCTTTACTTTTCTCTTTTGCATTCCTTCCCTTTCCTTTTCGCTTCCCCCTCTGAGATACGGTATGGTACTCCTAGACTGGGATTTGATATGACACAGGCAATTAAGATTGTCTCGCTGAACACCAGGGGTTTAAACTCTCCAGAGAAAAGGTCAATGGCCCTTAGGGACTTTGCACGACTACGTGCAGATATAGTTTTAGTACAGGAGACACATTTTGATGCTAGAGCCACACCTAAGTTCTGTAACCATATATTCCCACATGCTTACTTCTCTTCTGCTAATGCGAAGCGTAAGGGGGTAGCAGTCTTGATCAGGTCTACAGTTCCCTGGACCCTCCAGGAAATTCAAACTGACAGTGATGGGATATTTATTATATTGAAAGGCCTCCTCTGTAACGTCCCATATATCATTATGAATATTTATGGCCCTAATACTGCTCAATGCTCATTCCTGAGGGATACACTACCGACTCTGGAGTCGGTCTTTGGGGGACGTATAATATTAGGAGGAGATTTTAATTTGGCTATTGATCCCTCTCTAGATAGCTCCTCTGGGAAATCTCCCTATAGATTATCTCATCTCCGCAATCTCAGATCGCGTTTCAGAGAGCTTCATTTGGTAGACGCTTGGAGATCCCTGCACCCTAGGGATAAGGACTACACTCATTTCTCTTCGCCCCACTCTATGTACAGCCGCATTGACTATATTTTTATATCACAATCCATCCTCCATCTCCTCATATCCGCAACTATAGATTCCGTTTCATGGACGGATCACTCCCCTATTTCCATCTCGTTGAACTTGCCAAGCTGTGGCATGCGGGTGAGCTCGTGGAGATTGAATGAATCTCTTCTTCATTCGCCTGAGACTTGCAAGGAAGTAAGTAAACACTTGGAGGAATATTTTATGCTTAATACAACGGGTGACTGCCGAGACACTATAGTCTGGGAGGCTCACAAAACAGTTCTTAGAGGGTATTTTATTAAGCTTGGTTCATTTTTACAGAAAAAACGCAGGGCTAAGATGGCTTCCCTTTTGGAAGCCATCTCAGTTTTAGAGAAGAAACATAAACACTCTTTAGCACCTGCAGATCTTGAATCTCTTAATTCCTTACGAGGAGAACTAACCACCTTGCTCTTGGCGAATGTTCATAAATCTTATATGTGGAAAAAATACCAACACTACTTAGAAGGAAATAAGTGTGGGAAGACTCTGGCGAGGCTTGTAGCGACTAAGAGACGGAAGGCAGCAGTGTCTAGAGTTCAGTTAGATGCTACAGAGATGGCTTCCACGTACCCCAAAATTGCGGCCGCCTTTCGCTCGTTCTACGAGAAGCTGTATAACATATCTGATACCACAACACTTTCTCACTCTGACCACCTTGATAAAATCAGGTTGTTCCTAGATCAAGCTAATCTTCACAAACTTAAGGATGATGATGTTGCAGGTTTAGAATCCCCTATTTCCGCTGCAGAATTGGACAGAGTACTCAGCTCCATGGCTTCGGGAAAATGCCCTGGTGCAGATGGATTCCCCCTTGGATATTATAAAAAATTCAAATATATTTTGCTTCCGCACCTCTGTAACTCCTTCAACTCGATTTTAGAAGGGGATTCCTTTCCAGCTCAGGCTCTTATGGCCCATATTTCTGTCCTACCCAAACCAAATAAAGACCCCACGCTTTGCAGTAATTATCGCCCGATTTCCCTTCTTAATGTTGATGTTAAAATCTTCGCAAAAATCCTGGCACTTAGACTGCAGCATCTCCTCCCAGACATCATACACCCTGATCAGGGTGGTTTTGTACGGGGTAGGGAGGCTAGACATAATTCAGCCCTGGCAACGTCTTTAGTACATCTCTCTGCTCGCCTCCATATTCCTACTTTATTGCTCTCAACAGACGCTGAGAAGGCCTTCGACAGGGTCAATTGGACTTACCTTTTTGAAACCCTGTCTCACTTGGGAATGGGTCCAACCTTTCTCCATGGTATTAAGAGCCTGTACACTAACTCGTCGGCAAAAATAGTGGTCAATGGTACCCTGTCGGAGGCCTTCCAGATACACAATGGAACTTGACAGGGATGTCCCCTTTCACCCATTCTTTTTATTCTAGCTTTGGAACCATTTTTGAACACGGTCCGTAAAGACCCTCTTATAACAGGTCTAGAAGTCAAAGGCCGTTCCTTTAAACTCTCTGCATATGCAGATGACATACTCTTTTTCCTCACCAATCCATCCACCTCTGTCAACAGATTCCTAATGCGTCTGTCAGAATATGAGGAGATCTCCCAATCCAAAATGAACCTCTCCAAATCGGAAGTCTTGGGCCTTAATATGGATGACTCGCAGGTAACCCTCCTTCGATCCGCCTCACCTTTCAAATGGGCGACTCATTCCATCAAGTATTTGGGAATATTCTTATCTTCAGACATACACGTCATGCCTGAATTAAATTTCAAACCACTCCTCGAGTCGATCCAATTGGATCTTAATAATTGGAATCATCTATACCTTTCATGGTGGGGGAAGATGAATCTGATAAAGATGATGATCCTGCCCAAAATTTTATTTACCCTCACCTCTCTCATCATGCCAGTCCCGAGGAAATTTTTAGATGAAGCCTCTAAGATTGTATCTTCCTTCATCTGGTCGAACTCAACTCCCAGATTGCATAGAGAAATACTCACCAGATCGACAGAGTACTTTGGGGTTGGCCTTCCAGACTTCCACAATTATTATAAAGCTTCTGTTTTGTCGAGACTCTGTGACTTTATTCCTATTAGGAAAAAGTACTGGACCTACTCTTTAGCCGATATCATTGAACCTTTCTCCCTTATACAGTTACTTCTGATACCTATTAGTGATGAGCGAGCACCCCAATGCTCGGGTGTTCGGGTGCTCTGACCGAGCACCCCCGGAGGCTCGAGTGCTCGGCCGAGCACCCGAGCCCCATTGAAGTCAATGGGAGGACTCGAGCATTACACCAGGCACCCCCTGCTCTGATGAGGGGAGGGTGCCTGGTCCATAGGAAAAGGGCAGAAAATGATGGAAACACCACAGAAATGGTTCAGGGACAGCATAGGGAGGATGTCTGGATGCATCTTGGACTCCAACATCGCTGCTGGGAACGATCTTTCGCCCGTAGTACGCCATTTTTACAGACTGACCGTAAAACACACAAAAAGGAAGATAAAAACGACTTTAGGCGAAAAATTGTTACCAAACAGTATTTGCTGTATATTTACTTGTATATCATCTGCAAATTCTGCAAAAAATTTCCTTGATTTTTCTGAACTGAGGCCATGATTAAGAGGGAAACGTGCGCAGAGGCAAATTCTCCCAAAAATTTCCTTGATTTTTCTGAACTGAGGCCATGATTAAGAGGGAAACGTGCGCAGAGGCAAATTCTCCCAAAAATTTCCTTGATTTTTCTGAACTGAGGCCATGATTAAGAGGGAAACGTGCGCAAAGGCAAATTCTCCCAAAAATTTCCTTGATTTTTCTGAACTGAGGCCATGATTAAGAGGGAAACGTGCGCAAAGGCAAATTCTCCCAAAAATTTCCTCGATTTTTCTGAACTGGGGCCATGATTAAGAGGGAAACGTGCGCAGAGGCAAATTCTCCCAAAAATTTCCTTGATTTTTCTGAACTGAGGCCATGATTAAGAGGGAAACGTGCGCAGAGGCAAATTCTCCCAAAAATTTCCTTGATTTTTCTGAACTGAGGCCATGATTAAGAGGGAAACGTGCGCAAAGCCAAATTCTCCCAAAAATTTCCTCGATTTTTCTGAACTGGGGCCATGATTAAGAGGGAAACGTGCGCTGAGCCGACCATCTAAAACATTATGGGTGAGGGTCTGCTGCGGAGCTGACCATCCTAAACATTATATGCGAAGGCCCGCTAGTGAGCTGACGCTATAAAACATTATATGAGAGGGCCCGCTAGAGAGCTGACCCAATAAAACATTATATGAGAAGGCCCGCTGGTGAGCTGACCTATACAAAAATTGTCAAACTGCGCCCGCTGGTGAGCTGGCCCTATATAAAAATTATATCACAGGGCCCGCTGGTGAGCTGGCCCTATATAAAAATTATATCCCAGGGTATATGGAAGAGAGTCAACCATATACCCGTTTTTTGGGTGGAAGGGGTGAATGGGAATACAGAGTATTCCCATCATTGTAAATAACATATATAAAGTGACTTTATGTTCCCCCGGGGCTTTCCTCCAGTGGAGTGGAGAAGTCAGGGGAAATCCAGGCCTTGTTCATTTTTATAAGTGTCAACCTATCAGCATTTTCGGTGGAAAGGCGGATACGCTTATCTGTTATGATGCCACCAGCAGCACTAAATACCCGCTCAGACAGAACGCTGGCGGCAGGGCAGGCCAGCACCTCCAAGGCGTAGAGTGCCAGTTCATACCACGTGTCCAGCTTGGACACCCAGTAGTTGTAAGGCACAGAGGGATCATTGAGGACGCTGACACGGTCTGCTACGTACTCCTTCACCATCTTCCAAAACTTTTCCCTCCTTGTGACACTAGGCTGCGCATCAGGGTGAGGGTGCTGGCGGGGTGTCATGAAGGTGTCCCACGCCTTGGAGAGTGTTGCCCTGCCTTTGTCGGAACTGCTGTGTGCTCCCCTTTTCTCCCCTTCTCGGTTGGCCAAGGTAGCACGTACTCTGCCGCCAGCGTTGTCAGATGGAAAATTTTGGAGCAATTTTTCGACAAGAACCTTCTGGTATTGCACCATTTTGCTTGTCCTCTCCACCGGAGGAATGAGAGATGAAAAATTCTCTTTGTAGCGGGGGTCCAGAAGGGTGAACACCCAGTAATCCATGTTGTCTAAAATGCGTATAACGCGTGGGTCACGGGAAAGGCAGCCTAACATAAAGTCAGCCATGTGTGCCAGAGTACAAACAGGCAAGATTTCGCTGTCCTCACCAGGAGGATGACTCTCAAACTCCTCATCCTCTTCCTCCTCTTCTGCCCACCCACGCTGAAGAGATGGAACTAAAGTTCCATGGCTACCCTCTGTAGCGGAGGCAACCGTGTCTTCCTCCTCCTCCTCCTCCTCCTCCGCCTCCTCCAATTGTCGCTGAGAAGACGAAGTGAGGGTGCTCTGGCTATCACCTTGTGTAAGCTCTTCCTCCCGCATTTCCACCTCTTCCACATGCAAAGCGTCAGTTTTAATTGTGAGCAGCGAGCGTTTTAGTAGACACAGAAGTGGGATGGTTACACTGATAATAGCGTTATCGCCGCTCACCATCTGTGTCGATTCCTCAAAATTGCGTAAAACCTCACAGAGGTCTGACATCCATTCCCACTCCTCACTTCTGATTAGAGGAAGTTGAACGGAGAGGCGAAGACCGTGTAACAGCTGGTACTCCACTACTGCCCTCTGCTGCTCACAAAGCCGGGCCAACATGTGGAAGGTGGAGTTCCAGCGCGTGCTCACGTCACACAGCAGCCGGTGAGCTGGCAATTGTAAGCGCTGCTGCAGCTTCAACAGGCCGGCTGAAGCTGTAGATGACTTACGGAAATGTGCACACACGCGGCGCACCTTTGTCAAGAGATCATGCAAATTGGGGTAGGTTTTTAGAAATCACTGAACCACTAAATTAAATACATGCGCTAGGCATGGTACGTGTGTGAGCTTGCCGAGCTCCAAAGCCGCCACCAAGTTACGCCCATTATCACACACAACCATGTCTGGTTGCAGGTTGAGTGGCGAGAGCCATTGCTCAGTCTGGTGACTAATCCCCTGCAACAGCTCTGAGGCCGTGTGCTGTTTGTCCCCAAGGCAGATCAGCTTCAGCACGGCCTGTTGACGCTTCCCCACTGCAGTGCTACACTGCTTCCAGCTACCGGCTGATGGGTGAGTGGCGCTGCGCGCAGAGAATTCGGAGGTGGAAACGGAGGAGGAGGAGCCAATAACGTAGGTGCTGGCGGAAACCCTGATGGAGGTAGGGCCCGCAATCCTCGGCGTGGGTAGCACCTGTGCCATCCCAGGGTCCGAGTCGCTCCCAGCCTCCACGACATTCACCCAGTGTGCCGTCAGGGAAATGTAGCATCCCTGGCCACAAGCACTTGTCCATGTGTCAGTCGTTAAGTGGACCTTCCCAGTAACTGCGTTGGTCAGGGCACGGGTGATGTTACGGGACACATGGTGGTGTAAGGCGGGGACGGCACACCGGGAAAAGTAGTGGCGGCTGGGGACTGCGTACCGAGGGACAGCTGCTGCCATCAGGCTGCGGAAGGACTCAGTCTCCACAAGCCTAAATGGCAGCATTTCGATGGCCAGTAATTTGGAAAGGTGTGAGGTTAGTGCTATGGCCTGTGGGTGGGTGGCTGGGTATTTTCGCTTGCGCTCAAATGCCTGGGGTAACGACATTTGGACGCTGTGCTGGGACAGGGAAGTGGATGTGGTCGCTGATGGTGCTTCAGATGGTACAGGTGCAGGGCGGGAGGTATGCGGGCCTGCGCCTTCGACAGGCGATTGGCCGGCACCGAAAACAGGGGAAGAGGAGGCAGTGGTGTGGCCTGCAGACACAGATTGGCGATCCGGGCGTTCCTCCCACTTATTACGGTGCTTGGATGCCATGTGTCGGATCATGCTGGTGGTGGTGAGGTTTCTAGTGTTCATGCCTCGGCTCATTCTGGTGTTGCACAGGTTGCAAACTACAATTCTTTTGTCGTCCGCACTTTCCTTAAAAAAACGCCATACCGCGGAACACCTACCCCTTGGCAAGGGAGATTTACGCAAGGGGGTGCTCCGTGGAACATTTGCGGGCCGGTTTGGTGCGGTCCGCCTTCTTTCTGTAGCCACACCACTGCCTCTTCCAGCCTGTTGCGGTGCTGCAGATGGCTCACCCTCAGGACTGCTGTCATCGCTCGGCTCTACACCTTCCCAGGAGGGGTCAGTCACCTCATCGTCCACCAAGTCCTCCTCCACTTCCTCACTCTGATCATCCTCCTCATGTCTTGATCCCACCACATACTCAGTCATTGACAACTGTATATCATCCTCCTCATCAAGGTCTTGAGACAGTAATAGTGGTTGATTTAATGGCAACTGTGTCTCATCATCATCATCATCCACTTCCTTTGACCTTAAATGCCGTTCACCTCTGTCATCTTCTTGTGATTGGGTACCCTCTAGAGGTTGTGAATCAGGGCACAAGATGTCATGTTCCTCTGCAAGCGTGCTTGGAGAGAGGTTCAAATTAAGGATTGGTGATGAGACAAGCTCCTCACTATATCCCAGTGTGGGATCACTTCTTTGACCAGATCCTCTATGGTGGGAGGAAGGATGATCAGGGTGAGGATTATGTTGACCAGACTCTTGGCTACTGAGAGTGGACTTGGTGGAAGACAGGGTGGTGCTTAACCGACTGGAAGCAGTATCAGCTGACATCCAACCGACCACCTGTTCACAGTGGTCGGACCTCGAGAGTGATGTCCTGCGACGCCCTGTAAACTGAGACATGAAGCTAGGTATGGTGGATGTCTTTCTGTCTTGTGCTCTGGCACCAGGCACAGTTTCTACGCGTCCTGACCCGCGCCCTGAACTATCAGGATCACGTCCACTTCTCCGTCCCTTTTTACCCGCCTTCTTCATATTACACGGAATATGTGCTGCAAATCTGCAACTTTACACAGTAAACAGAATGTTCTTCTTAACTGCGGCTCGGCACAGTGAATGGAATATGTGACTTTGATATTTTACAGTTTGAACACTTAACAGAATGTTCTCCTAATATGCAACTTTGCACAGTAAACAGAATGTTCTTCTTAACTGCGGCTACGCACAGTGAATGGAATATGTGACTTTGATATTTTACAGTTTGAACACTTAACAGAATGTTCTCCTAATATGCAACTTTGCACAGTAAACAGAATGTGCTTCTTAACTGCGGCTCGGCACAGTGAATGGAATATGTGACTTTGATATTTTACAGTTTGAACACTTAACAGAATGTTCTCCTAATATGCAACTTTGCACAGTAAACAGAATGTTCTTCTTAACTGCGGCTACGCACAGTGAATGGAATATGTGACTTTGATATTTTACAGTTTGCACAGTTAACAGAATGTTCTCCTAATATGCAACTTTGCACAGTAAACAGAATGTTCTTCTTAACTGCGGCTACGCACAGTGAATGGAATATGTGACTTTGATATTTTACAGTTTGAACACTTAACAGAATGTTCTCCTAATATGCAACTTTGCACAGTAAACAGAATGTTCTTCTTAACTGCGGCTACGCACAGTGAATGGAATATGTGACTTTGATATTTTACAGTTTGAACACTTAACAGAGTGTTCTCCTAATATGCAACTTTGCAAAGTAAACAGAATGTGCTTCTTAACTGCGGCTACGCACAGTGAATGGAATATGTGACTTTGATATTTTACAGTTTGAACACTTAACAGAATGTTCTCCTAATATGCAACTTTGCACAGTAAACAGAATGTTCTTCTTAACTGCGGCTACGCACAGTGAATGGAATATGTGACTTTGATATTTTACAGTTTGAACACTTAACAGAGTGTTCTCCTAATATGCAACTTTGCAAAGTAAACAGAATGTGCTTCTTAACTGCGGCTACGCACAGTGAATGGAATATGTGACTTTGATATTTTACAGTTTGAACACTTAACAGAATGTTCTCCTAATATGCAACTTTGCACAGTAAACAGAATGTTCTTCTTAACTGCGGCTACGCACAGTGAATGGAATATGTGACTTTGATATTTTACAGTTTGAACACTTAACAGAATGTTCTCCTAATCTGAAACTTTGCACACTAAAAAGAATGTGCTGCTAATCTGCAACTTTGCACACTGAACAGAATGTGCTCTAATCTGCAACTTTGCACACTAAAAAGAATGTGCTGCTAATCTGCAACTTTACACACTGAACAGAATGTGCTCTAATCTGCAACTTTGCACACTAAACAGAATGTGCTGCTAATCTGCGGCTAGGCACAGTGAACAGAATATGTGAATTTTTTTTTATATCTCTGCCCCCCCAAACAAAATAAACTGCTGCCCCCACACACAGTAGTCCTAAAAAGGACTTTTGGGTCTTTTTTTTTTTTTAAATCGCTTTTCTTCTCCCTACACTGACTTTCCCTTCCTATCCTCATCTCTCCCTGGCTAAGACTGAGCCGAATTCGCTGGTCAGGTGCTATACAGCACCCGATCACGGGTTCTGGCCAGCCAATCAGTGTAATGCCAGCAGCCAACATGGCTGCTGGCATTACACTGATGTCAGAGCCTTCCTGCACGTTTATTGGCTGCGCAGTACGAGTACGAGTACCGCCATGTGCCGAGCAGAGCGATTCTCGAGCCGAACCGAGCTTCGGCCGAGCATGCTCGCTCATCACTAATACCTATGAATCATACACCCCACCACTGTCGGTCTCATCCCTTTCTCATCCCCTTTCTCGCATTACAGCCCCTGATTGCCTCTAGATCTGATCTAGCGCCATTCCCCTCTCCGATTCTTTCGGTTCTAGAGAACCCTGACTTTCCTGTGGGTCTTAACAATGCTAAATTAGCCAGATTGAAGGACTCAGGTGGGGATTTATTATTCAACTTTGTTAGAGGATCTATACCTCCATCTCTAGACGAAGTTCAGCGGATACTCCATCCCGCTGAACCAGCTTGGTGGTTGACTTTACAAATTAATCACTGGATATCTCAACAAATTAAGAATGGTTATTCTCATAGGGAGTTGTCCGCCTTTGAATCGCAACTTCTTTCCCCCTCCCCAACTCTACGGCCACTCTCTTTTTGCTTACTCCGTCGTCCCACTTCAGAGTCGAAACCTTATTTCTTAAGGGACTGGGAAGGAGATCTTTTGTTCTCACTACCTTTATCTACCTGGCAGCAAATTTTTCGAAATAACGGCAAACTCTCTAGGAACATGCAAGCCAGGGAACTGAATTATAAAATTTGGACCGGTTGGTATAGAACCCCTCTTAAGTTATCTAGGTTCTCACTTGACTGCTCCCCCTTATGCTGGAGATGCCTCTCACATATTGGCTCCACAGCTCATATTTGGTGGTCCTGCCCTAAAATATCACACTACTGGAAACTTATCCTATATGAAGTCAATCTCATTTTGGGCATGAACTTACCGTGTGATTTCAAGTTATGTATCCTCTTTCTACTTCCTCATGTGGTACCACTCATCTCTGGGTCTGATAAAGTACTTTTATGCCATCTACTGGACGGTGCTAAGGCACTGATTCCAACTTTTTGGAAAACACAACAGACACCTTCCCTGGACTTATGGCGCTCCAAGATTGTACAACTCATGAATATGGAAAGGTGTCATGCTATAACTTCTAATTCTTTGCCGCACTTCGAAGAGGTCTGGTCTAAATGGGTCTCCTATCATACATCCTTCAGCTCCAGCCCTACCTCTAATCCCACACCCTCAGGATGAGTGCTATCACGTTTGGACATCAGCTCTCAAGTTCTACTAACTGGTTCAGCGACTCCCAATAATATCTTACCTTTCTAAATTCTGTGTAACCAAGTGAGATTGCCATACCGTCTCTCGCCCTTCTCCCTTACCCCCTTCTATATTTCTTTTCCCTTCCCCACTCTTCTGTGACTCCCCCTCTTCATTGTTCTAATGTTTCCTTGCTCTCTTTCCCTACTTCCTTCTTCCTCCCATCACCCCCCCATATCTAATAATACTTGAATAAATAGGGAGTCATCAACACATTTTCTCACTTATATCTCTTTTAAGTTATAACTGGTCAATCATCCTATGTTGTCCTCTATCATTGCCCATTTTTGCTTTCAGTAATTTTAATCTCTATATATACTCACGTGATAGAGTGCACTTTAATAGCTATATGTAATACCTTTTCTATTGTCAATGCATTTTTATGTATTATTTCTCTAAATTGTATATGCTTTGCCTTTTGGCTTTGTACTCCCTATGTACACATTTCTACTTTTTTTTCAATAAAGTTTTTGAAATAAAAAAAAAAAAAAAAAAAAAAAAAAAAAAACTTCACTGCCACAGTCACCACGAGTAATATCAAATGTCCAGCTATTCAATGATTGACTAGCTGGAGGGGTGTTGTTATGCTCATCTGTGGCCTCTCCAGCTAGATACTGATTGGCTTGTAGGTGAGGTCACTGTAGGACATAGTATGCTCCCTGCATAACCCCACATCCCTGCCATTGGGAGAGTGAAAACTTATTTGGACACAGACTTGCCTTATAAAATCCACCCCCCTGAGCGGTGTAAATTTTTTTTGTAGAGGTGGTGACTATGACAATGACACCGACAGTGGAAATTAGGGTTTATTTAATGTTTGTTTTATTTTGCGAGAAGATGCAGGGATACCAGGGAGTAGAGAACAATGCTGAGCCTCTGACATCAAAATAAGTGTGACACTTATTGAAGTGTGGGGAAGAAACAATGGGCATAAGTAGTGTTAGGATTGGAGGCACTGCACTGGTAGTGTTAGGTATATTAGGGGGTGGGGGGATGATTTAAGTTGTCATGTTTGGAAGTGTGGGAATAAGGTGATTACAGCATTGGCTCATATTCAACATTTGACACTATGTCAAACATTGAACATTCACTAGTTTCCATTCTACTGAGCGTGAGTTGTGGGAACATGACCACAATGTAAGTTCATGCAAACAACGCTTATTGCTGAGGATGCTGGCTGGGTTATATAATTTCAAAAGTACAATGATGTGTATACTGGATGAAACTCTTTTGGGCACTAATGCATGCTTTACTGGTCCCAATAGAATTGACCCCTGAATTTCTAAATACCTAGAGTCCGATACTATTACCACCACAAAAAAATAATAACACCATTGGTAGTTTTACGTTACAGGGCCTGATACTATTAATGGTGTTAAAGGCATCATTAGGAGCCAAAGGAATTCTGGGTGGTATACACAAAGTTGTACCATCAGAATCCTATTGCTTGGTCAGCATCTACTGCAACAAGTGTTGGTCACCAAAAACCAAGTTGCAGTCAAATACTCATTGCAGCTTTTTGTTCCCACAATGTATGCTAAATAGTGTAAATTGTAGGAACATCAAGGGAAACTAGCTAACTCTCGATGTTTGACACAGTGTCAAACACTATCCCTACATTACCCCTAACAATATCAATAAAGTGAAACAATACTAGACCTAACACTATCCTATCACCCATGTCCCATAGCTGTAACACTTACCTGTCATCCACTTTAAGTCTTCTATAATCTTCTTTTTTCTCATCTTCTTACCTTCATTGTTTAACTTCTTCTGAAAAATGTCCCTTTAAAGAATAAGGCCTCAATCCAGATGTTTGCGATAATAAGCCGGTAGGGCAAAATGAATACCGACCCACAAAAAGAAAATATCTTGGTCAGTATTCAAATGTCCTACCGGCTAAAAGCACAACTGACATTAGGCCAAAAAAATGGTCTTGTGGCCAAACGTCCTTTTTGTGCGTTAAGTTCCCAACATGCCGCTAAATAATGGCAGTATTGGGAACTTAACAGTAAAAAAGCTAACGATCAGTGCCTGACATACTGCCAAGCCCCGATCGTTAACTTATATGTCTTACACTTGCCTGCCATCCACTGTCCTTCTCCTTCAGTGTTCTCTCTTCCTACTTTTTTCTGGCTGTAAAATAAAACAAAAGTATGAATACAAAGCATTAACTATGACATTGTTTAACCCTTTGAGTGGCACAGGGGTATGCAACGCATTGCAAAGCAAACACTGATGAGCCGCATGGGTGCTCTTCCTGATGCCGGTAGCACACTGAGGGATTCAGAAGTGAACGTGCCTTTATATATAGTCAGTATCAAATCCAATTCCCTCACAGCCATTGGCTGGGATGTTCTTACGCACATCCCAGCCAATCAGTTTAAAGAACAGCTGTTCGTATGTATAAAGGCAGGCTCACTTCCAATTCCCTCAGTGTGCTACGGGTTTCAGCCCCGTGCAGGACAGAAACGCTCCCGTGTGGCTCATCAGTGTCTCTGCCGCTGCCGCCTCCGCAGCTGCACACAGTGGTAGAGACATGAGCAAAAAATCTAAGTATATATAGATGCCATTTATTTATGACATTTCTTCATGGCTTATATTTATCACATTTATACATGGCATTTTTACTTACTTGGGCATTAAATGGAGGCATTTACTTAGTGGAATATTCACAGCACAATAATGTTTTAACCCTTTGAGTGCCAGTGAGGTACTCTGCCCCTCTGCCACTCAAAGGGTTAAATAATATCATAGTTAATGCTTTGTATTCTTATTTTACAGTCAGACGAAAGCAGAAGACAGAAGGAAGAGAAGGCAGAAGATAGAAGACTGAAGAGAAGGACAGAAGAGGACCAGGAAGCTGAGAACTCAGGACATCAGAATTAATGGTGTTACTTTTAATGGGATGTTGTTTTTTAACTTAGTCGGGTTAACCCTATGAATGCCGGCAGGGTAATTATACCTCACTGGCACTCATAGGGTAAATCCTACTAACCTTTGACATGTGTCATACTTTGGATGTATTGATATGGGGCTTAGGGCTCCATATCAATACATCCACTGATGACTTAAGTTTGTTTTTTTTAAACATTTTTTGCAGTCAGGTTTCTGTGTCGGCTGTTTGAAGACCCAAAAATGGACTTAACTTTTCTGTGATAACTTGAGTCCCTTATTGGGTTTTCATGGCTAACAAAGACATTTGAATTGATATTTACAGTGTTTTTCATAATTTTCAATGGGTGAAAACACCTCTTAACTTTATCACATGACAGCTCTTTTATTTTTTGCCGGTATTTTTTCACAGCACAGACATTTGACTAGCTTACTGTGCTTGAAAAAATTCCATCGGCAGCAAAAAACAGCTGTTTCCAACATTTGGATCAAGCCCTAAATGACATGCTCAAATTATTAATTCCCCCAAAGATGTGTTGGCCCTTAAAGAAATGCTGCTGCCAGCCAATCAACATAGCAAGGTGGATGATGAAACTGCTAGAGGCTGATTGGCTGGGAGGTGTGTAACCCCACATTCCAGCCAGTGGAAGACTGTGAACCATTTTGAGCAGGGACTGGCCATATAAAAGCCTGTCTCTGTTCACATTTTTCTCAATATGGCTCAGGCAATGGAATAAGAGGTGTCTGAGGGGGGATTTTTGCTCTGTTTTCCTGCCAACAATAGCATTTTCTTAAAGGCCATCACATCTTTGGGGCATTAATAATTTGAGCATGTACTTTTTTCTTTATAGTGACATTATTTTTCAGAAGAAGATGAAGAATGAAGATAAGACGAGAAGAAAGAAGAAGACACAAGATAGACTTGTTGCAGTGGATGCTGATCAAGCAATAGGACAACTGTGCATGTATCGCTCTGAACTCCTCTGGCCCCAACAATGATTTTAGTGCCATTAATAGTATACAGTCCTTATATGAAAGCTGGAGGTCGTTATTTCTAAAAGGAGACTTCTTCATAGGAGAATGGTTTTATCTGTACATAAGAATGAGCCAGCTTTCCCCCTGTTCACATGCTTTTTTTTTACAAAGGCAACATGTTTAGCTTTTGAATCGTGAGTGAAGTATCTCCATACTGTGGACTTTATATACTATGGGGCTACTACTACTTTTACTAAATGTTACTGTAATTGTACTACTAGGTGTCATAGGTGCTGAACTTCCAACAGCAGCAGAGGCACTCATCAGTCATAGCTAGGGGTGTAGATATTTATAACCTGTGTTGTTGCTCATTGCTCAACACTAATGTGTGTGGCTGAGTGGGGCTTAGACTTGGAAGTGGTAACATTGCTGATGATGTCTGACAGTATGTTTTACTGTTTTTGTGGCATCTTTACATCTACAAAATCAGACTTACTAGTGATTTCTAAAACAGTTTATAAACAGGCACAGTGCTCCTTTTCAGTGGTAGAAAATTGAGGATTTGCCTTTTAGCTAATTTTCTGGCCATGCCATCATCTCTCTCTCACTCTCAACTTCATCTATATCTTAAATTATTTATTTTTACTTTTTCTATATATGGATTTTAACAATGTTCACTACTAATTTCAGGATGGGTGTTATGCTTATTGTTTTATTGTCAGATGCAGCAGTTGGTTGAACTGTTACCACTTCTTCCACTATGCCATCAGCACTAGATTGTGAATCATTGTTGTCTTCAGTGTTTTTAGATATTTTATTCATATCACTGGTGCTTGTGGTAGAACTCTATATGGGACTTTGACAAACTGCCTCTTCAGGAGGTGATGAATCACCATAATTTATTGCACATGCTGCAGCAATCAGGACTGCAGTCAGATTTTGGACTGCCAGTTTACTCAAATGTCCGAGCAGCTCTCCTACTCATTTCACCTTCCCTCTACCCCCTAGTGCCTTTCCTGGACATTATTCAACCTTTGTGTCTATTTGAACAGTGACATTCACAATAGAACTAGTTGTGTGTGATGTATTTCCCTTTACAAAATACGCTCTCTCTTCTAGTATGAGTTTTAATTAATTATCCATATCCCTGTCAACAAAAACAAAATAAAAACACACTCCCCATTCAACTGCTTCTTTCTTACACAGAGATCTGTCACACAAGATTTTGGGTTAATTGGGGTAAATTTCCTTTGCTCCCTTCTCACACCACCAGTCACTCCTATCACAGAAATAACAGCCAGATCAGGAAGAAACTTGGTTCATGGCTGCCTGTGTCTTTCCAATCAATCACACAACATTTTGGGGTATATGTTAAGCAGTACATTATTTCTGTAGTTTTTATTTTTATGCTGTAGTGATTCTTATGTGTGTTCTTCTTATTAAATTGTCGGTTGTTTTTAGGTCTGGGGTACTGTACTATTTTCCATTATCTATAACATTTCTGTTCTAGACAGAATGTTCTATGGCTACCAGTGCAGTTGAACAAGGCTTGGATTTCTTGCAGGTCAGTATTTGTGGTTCTCTGGCTACCAGTGATGAGGAAAAGGCTAGGGGGGCAGTATGCACAGTTCTATGGCTACCACAGGGGAAGGCTAGGGTGTCAGCATGTGTGATTCTAACGCTACCACTGCAACAGGACAAGGCTGGGAGGTTGATATGTGTGGTTCTATTGCTACTGTAGGATAAGGATGGGCTGGTGGGCAATGGAAGACCCTCCATTTGTTTCCAGACTACAACTCACATCATTCCCTCCAGATATGGGGGGAGTCAGTAAATATTTATATGGCTACAGTGGAGTGAGATAAAGCTGAGGTTAATGTGTGGTTATATGGCTACCAGTTCAGTGGAACAAAGTTGGGAGATCAGTATTTGCTGTTCTATAGCTACAGTGGGACAAAGCAGGGGGTCAGTATGTGAGATTCTATGGCTACTAGTACAGTGGGTGATCAAGCAGAAAAAAAGCAAAGAAACTGCACATTTTGTGGGAATTTCAGGCTTTTCTCTTTTGGGTGAAACAGTTCACCTACCTCTAGACAAGAGGTAGACACAGCACACAACTAAGTCGGAGCTCTTATTTTAGCAAAGAATTATAATCTGAACATATCAGGCTCACAACTATCATGCTTTGGAGCATTACTGAAACGGCATTAGACTGTATAATATGCATTTATGATAAATTCTTACAAGTGTTTTGTATCATTTTAGCCTTCAAAATATCAACATATAGAAACAAATTTGATTAGGAATGTGTGAAAAAGTGTTTCAATTAAGATTATTTCTGTGTTACAATCAGATGATGTAGCATTTGGATTAATGGCTCATTTTGCTGCAAAGCATGTACTCAACTTGTAAGAAAAAAACACACACAGATGTACATGGCTATGCCTCTTAGCCTGTCTACAGAAAAAAACAACAAAGGAGCCACTGCTTCCAGAGTTTTTCTTTAGTAGTGAAAATTACAAAATAGTCTTGCTTTCTAAGGATAAAAATGGTAATTTATTCATGTTTTTAAAGTCCCTTCTTATAACACTATGCCAGCTGTCATTTGCACTGGATCATTATCGCAATCAAGGTCAAAGGTGGTATAAAAAGCATAACTCTGGCTGATTACTAATTAATCTGATGCTAAATGTAAGTAAATAAAATATCACAGTGAGATATTGCTTATTTAAAATCAAGTTTTCTACAAAAAATAGATATTAGACTATGCAAATTTTTTTAAGTGAAACTATTCTCTTCTACAGTAAATTAAGTACACTGCCTAAGGGAGGTTACATTTATCATGGAAGGTTATGGACAGGAATAAGTTAAGACAACATTTCAGTTGGGTTTAACACTTTCACAGCATCTCTTATGTTACAGACATGGCATTGTTAACATTACACATGAGATCAGCAGTATTTACAGAATTAATGGAAAGACAAAACAGATTTTTCTCTCTTATTTGGAATTTTCTGTAAACAGAGATCACCATGCAATTCAATAAAATTGCTTATCAGATCAAGATGGCTTAACTCTGGAAGATGACAGTCAAATATAGTTTACCCAATATATTATTAAAAGGGGAAGCTACATAAGTGATTGTGTGATTGACATGCGTGTCCCCTGGACTTGAAACATCTTTGTTTAAGGAGGTGTCTAAGGTATTGAGAGTTAGGCTGACCTGGTCAATGGCAGAATCTCCAAAGTATGTTCCTTTCTTTATATATCCATTCTCAAACACGGATCACTGAGCTCCCTGAGAGATTACATCCCATCTAACATCTTACATGGGACAAGTAAATGCTAGGTCTCTGTTTATCTGCATGCTGTGCTATATTGTCTGCATATCATTACAGGGGATAATTTTCCATGTGCACATCAGTTTAACTATACCCAAAAGGGCAGTCCAGCTCTAAAATGGCAGATAAGTCTCCTTTATATGAGAATATGGACTAACCCCAGATGTAAGTTTTTCCTGACATGGATCTCTTGCTTTGAGTATCTAGAAAAACAAGGTGCAATTCACTTATGAGACCCAAGAAGGCCAAAATGTATGTCTGGGATGAGGTGATAGCCTCCAGCAGAGAAGACTTGCCTGGGATTTTGCAGCTGGACTGCACTTTGAGGGGGTGTTAGTCTGATATGCACGTAGAAAAGTCATCTCTGGAATGGCACTAGAGAGGTAAAACATGTCACAAATCCAATTTTAACGGAATTTCTGGCTGAAAATAATGAATGGGGTAGATATGGAAATGAGTAGTGAAAAGAAAAACAGAAAACTAATAGAATTCTTAAACTAGAAGAAAACTATATTAATTTGCTGCATTAACTTATAAGGACCGATCTAATATTATTAGTGTATAGTATCACCTGATTACTCCTTAGAATGGAGAAGCTTACCATATTATGAAAATACCTAAAATTTTCCTCATGCAAGGCTTTTCTTCTCCATGCTTTCCTACTGCACTAACTTACGAGCATAAAAAGGGGGTGGCAATTTAATACTTGTTTAATACATGTTGTCAGTCTGTGCTTGTTACAGAGAGAAAGCTCCTGAAATGCTGTAGGCAGGTATTGTAGATGTATACAGGAAAATAGCAGATGCTGGAGTTGCTTGATTTCAAGGAATATTTGTGGTAACCAGTTGTTTTCTGGACAGATGGGTTACATGGAGTATAGATGCGATTTGTAGACAATGGCAGGGACAGTTTTAAAAAAATGTACCTTATAGGTGACAAACATACAGGTGAGAGACTGTGTAACAGTGAGAGATACTGGAGACAGAAACATAAATCATACATTCTTTTCAGCAACAGAGCAGACATCACTAGACACTGAGACAAAAAAGGCAAGCATATATATTGGTGCTGTTGCTGTGCTGTGTTATCATGTGTAACTAATTGCATGTTGCAGACATGTTGATGTTAACAGCTCTATCATGTACTTTACAGTAATCAACACTACTATCATTAAGCGGGGCAAAGTACTAGGGCTAGGAAGAGTGAATGGACATGTTGGTGGTCGTAATTAAAATCATACTAATAAAAACTGACTGTGACCATAGCTGCTGCAGCTTGTGCAGTAAATGTCCCTCCTACTACTGATGTAGCTGTTTCGCAAATGATACTAAAAGTTCCACTAGTAGTACTGAGCCTTTTAAAACTAAAGATGACAACAAGTCAAATTCTAGTATTGTTGCCATAGTGGAGGAGGACTTGACAGTATTGAGATGAACTGCTGTGTCAGACAATCACAGAAACACTCAACTGTAAACTAGTGATAAATGTCAATGTTATATAATTTTTGAGAGAATGGGATACTATCAGAAGCTGCTGATTGTACTAAAATTGTTTATTGATGATGATATGTCCCTCCAGGCTCCTCCCTTTCCTATGATTCATATCTGCTAAAGAGCAATGTTGAGACAGCAAAAAAAAAAAAAAAAAAAAATAGCTGTATATGAAAGGAAAAGTTTCAGTCTTCCATGACTGCGAAGAATCAATATGTGTATATATATTCTCTTTGAGAGAGATGACTTGAAAGTCTGGACAAGAACATGTCTAAAATACGCCATCATCATCACTAAGATCACTAGGCCATTTACTTGATAAAGCAGAGTGGATCGCTGCAAAACACATAATAATGGTAATGTTTTTCATTTTTATTCAATAAAGTAAATATTAATATGGAGGAACAACATGCTTACTACTTGTGGAGTTGGTAGCTATTCATTGCTGTTGTATTTGTTGAACAATATGAGAGCAGATGTAACAATTGTTATAATACTTCCCAGTTCTTCCCCTGTTTCCTGGGATGAGTACATTTGCTAGACATTACTCAACTACTGTGTGTGTTTTTACTCTCTGTAGTACACAACTGATGAGTGTGATGCCTTGCCTTGGCCCTTAAAAAAATTCTCAA
This sequence comes from Rhinophrynus dorsalis, assembly GCA_037306005.1. NCBI lineage: Eukaryota > Metazoa > Chordata > Amphibia > Anura > Rhinophrynidae > Rhinophrynus > Rhinophrynus dorsalis. The sequence continues at coordinate 380,232,815 of CM074719.1, forward strand.
TCTCGTCTGCTGTCTATCAAGACTGCCTCAATCACAGAGCCATCAGTCAGCTGTCTAATATATTTATTTGTTTAATTATTTATGTTTTTTGTATTTTTTTTATTATTTGAAGTTGTCGACCACATCTTAGTCCCAAAAAAGATGTATATGACTAAAAAACAAAATCAACAACTTCTTCACCCAGACTTCCCCAGCACAGAGACAATAAAAGTGAAATCAGAAAGCAATTTGGACCCCAGTTGCCTGTGCCTTGCCAGTCAGTCGCACCAAATTTAGGGGTATTTTGGTCTCCTTCTTCTCCACATTGTGCCCTCAGACTTCCCTACTACAGAGAACAAATGTCCTACCTAAATGACTCCCTATCTTCTCTAGCTCAAAAACATGCTGCTCTCTCCTCTCACAAACACAAAATGGCTGCTGTGAGAGCCTGACAGCCTTTATATGGCTGTAGAAAACTTTTGAGAGGTGGAGAAAAATGTTTCTACCTATTGATTTCAATGCAATGAGCTAGGTGAAAAAAGCGGAAAAAACGTCACTTTTGCTGGAAATTTTTCGCCAAGCGGAAAATGCCATTTTTAGTTGATTTCAGTTTAAGTTTCAGTTTTTCTCAGGGCTAAACTTATTTGATTCCTACAAGCATTTTTTAAAGCCTAACCTTGCTGTAATATTTTGAATATTTAACTGTAAGAATAGTTGTCATGTTTTTCAGATGCTGTGCTTGCTAATTATTATTTTTAAAGAGGTAATTAAAAAACAAAAATTAAGGTTACAGCTTCCACTAAATGTGACAGATGTGTATGGTGATGATAGACTGGTGTGGGTGTGGTGTGACTGATATATATATATCATCATGATTCATAGAACTGAAAGCTAGACCAATTCTTTTCATTTGCAAAATGTTCAGCTTATTGCCAAGTGTTAATTAGTGGACAAAGCAGTGATCCCAAAACTGGTAGATGGAGGCAACCTTTCAAGTCTCTCCTCCACATCCTCAGTACTGCTGTTAATGATGCATGTGCAGTGGATTTCCCTGTCATTTGATGTTTTGTCCACTCTGCTACCTGATATTCAGATTGTATTAGATTTTGGGTCATTTTTAAAAATGTAAATCTACCAATGAATTGTTTTCTGTGATTATGATGAAGATGACGTGTTCAAAAATATGCCTGGATGTTCTTGTTGATGTCCTAACTTTCTCTCTCTAACCCTCTACTGTGCAACTCTCCACTTGATCTATAAGCATATATTTATATTGTTTGAGTACAGAAGATTCCTTAGAGATGCTGCTCATCATCACTCTTTGCTACAAATGTATCACACTTTGGTAGAAATTTAGAAATGTTATGTTTAAAGTGGTGGTCCAGCAAAGAAATAAGTATGTATTCGTCATTGCTTTTAATTAACACTATTCAAGGATCCTGCTCAAAACATGCTAACATGTCCGTCACTATGCCAATGCATGTTTGTGTTGTCACTATGGTAAGATTTGTCAGCTTTTTTGTCAGTGTTTTCTACAGTTAATATATCACTTTGGTAATCTCTTTAATTCCTCCCCTAACATGACTAACCAGCAAGGTGGCCTTTTCAAAAGGTTTCATCATCTCACATAGGTGACACATTAAATGTCATTGCCCAGGTGACAAATAGGCACCCTCCAAAGCCTTCCAGTTTTGCATACTCGCTAATGGCTTTATTCTGCTCATACAAACACTGTAGCATGTATAATGTAAAATTCCCCCTGGATGGGACCTCATTTTCACTCTCTTGTATTGAATATAATGTACTATGCACTATTGTAGTGGCTAAAATGGGCAAAGATTTTGCAGACAATATTCAGCATCTTTCTGGGGGTTTCAACTTCTGCAAGGAATCTAGTTACAGCTAAATGTAGGGCATGGGCAAAGCAGGGTATATGCACCATATCATCAATTCTCAAGGCAGATATTATGTGAGAGGCATTATCTGCAGCACAAAACTAGCTTTCAAGGAGTGGGGTGGGAGAAAAGTAAGAGAAATTTCCTGCAGGAATTTTCACGAAAAAAACTATTTCCTGCTTTTTTTCACAAAAAATTTCCACCGATAGAATATACATAAAATTGTTGACACTGCAATAAATTTCCCTTGAGAATTTTCCAAATGCAATATTAATCCTTTTGAGGGCTGAAGTGGAGAAATAAATAGCTGAAAGTAAAAGTCGTGAGTCCTACAGAAACATTTGCCTTAGAAAAATTGTTAACAGGCTGAGTGCCTTTGTCCTTTGCCCATAACACCAATTTCCTCCTGAAGTAACATTGAAACCACAATCCTTGAAAATTAACTGTGGATTGGCATATTCCATTGGGGTGCAACACATGACATCAGTTCTTTAAAGCCTCTGTTTTCAACAAAAGAAAAAGCATGTCAACCGCAAACATTTTGGCATATTTACTATTCCACGGGTGTACTTTTGTGCAGATTTTGATTCTTTCTAAGGACTTAGTAAGTGTGGGATGGCACTACTTAGGGGACGGCCTGTGTAACTCTATTGCTTTTATTACATGACTGGTGGAGGTAGTTGTGGAATATGTGGGTACTCTATGACTCTCCCAAAACAAATTCAGTCATATCCCTCCGCAGCAGGAGAAGAAAATATTGGCACACTCTGACACACCAACAGCATATCTAGTGTGTAACCTAGAGGCCTGGGAACTTTCAGGAGTACTTCTGCTGTTGTGGATGCTGATAACATGTGTTTTTGCTGTTTACTCAACACTAATAGTGTGTATGGCTGAGTGCGACTTGGACTTGGAAGTGATGATGTTGTTGAATGACAGGATGACTGTATATTGTTTGGCATATTTGCTTGTCCAGGGTCAGACTTTCCAATTGTTTTCTCTAGTAGTTTATAAATAGTCACAGTACTCCTTTTCAGTGGTGGAATATTGAGCCTTTGACGTTCAGCTAACTTTCTGGCAATGGTATCATCTTTCTCACTCAATTTCATCTGTATCTGAAGAAGAGGAGGATGCTGGAGGATATATTCTGTATCTACATCATCTTCATCAACATCAGTAATTAGGTCATCATCTTTGCCCATCACTTCTTGCCCATTACGTTTATATTCCTGTAGGCTTTTAGAAGTCTCTCAGACAATTACATTTTACTTTTCTCTTTAGAGGGATATTCACAACATGCACTACTTCTTTCAGGACAGTTGTTTTTGTGCTTGTTTGTCTCACTGTCAGATGCAGCAGTTGGTTGTGCTGCTACACCTTCTTGCACTGTGACATCAACACTGGGATTTGACTTGTCATCTTGAATGTTTTTAGATGGTTTATTAAATACTTAAGGACCGATGACGGTCATAGTACATCAAGTACTTTTTACTTACAGCGCTCCACCGGGAGCGCTGTAAGTAAAAGTGGGGCCTAAAATCTCTTTCAGACCCCAAAGCGGCGTGCCAATACACTCAACAGGTCACATGTACCGGCACGTCAGCAAAGATCAAAGAGGTCCTTATGGTCCTTAAGGGGTTAATAGTACTGGTGCTGGTAGAACTTTTGGAGCTACTTTGACAAACTGCAGCTTCCTCGAGAGGAGAGGGATCACCATCATTTATTGCACGAGCTGCAGCAACTATGGATGCAGTCAGTTTTGGACTACCGCTTCACTCACACATCCCTACACCACTCCTACTCCTTTCCCCCTCCTCTTGTGTGTTTCAAGGACATTACTCAACTACTGTGCGTGTTTATACTGTAAAGTACACAATATAACTGATTGTGAGGGATGTCTTGCTCTGGATCTCTACAAAATACCCTATCTCATATAGTCTGTCTCAATCACAGCTTTTGCCAAGGTCCCTGTCTCTGTAATCTATAGGTTTTGTTTTTATTTAATTCATTTATTTATTTTACTTAACTGTCCCCCTATGCCTGTCACTGCAAACAAAAAACAAAACACACTCTCTCTCTCTGTTCATCTGCTTCTTTGCCCTGACTCCCCTAGAACAGAGGTAACAGCCAAATCAGGAAGAAACTTGGATCACAGTGTGTCTTCACAGTCAGTCACACAGAATGTTGGGGTAATTGGGTATACTTTTCCTTTTCACACCCCCAGACTCCACTGACACAGACATAACAGCTAGATCAGGAAGGAACTTGAAACATCTGTCTGGTCACATAAAAGTTTTGGGCATTTGAGGTAACAGTATTGTGCTCCCGTCTCATACCCCAGACTCTCGTAGGACAGACAAAATATTCCAATCAGGAAGAAACTTGGATCAAGGCTACCTGTGTCTTCCTAGAGTCATACAGAATTTTGAGGTATTTGGGGTAAACCTCCTTTCCTGTCTCCTACAGGTAAGTGGGCAAAAAGTAATTTCCTGCATGACTTGTCGCAAAAAAGGACGTCTTCTCTTTTTTTTGTGAAAATGTTCTTCTTTTCTCCAATGCAAAACTTGTTCTCATATTCCAACACATTTTTCTCCTATTCTAACACATTTTGTCTTCTATGTTTCCTATGGTGCAACATTCCCCAGCAGAATATTACTTCTTCTGAGGACTGTAGTGGAGAAATAAGCAGCTGAAAGTCAAAGTTGTGAGTCCTACAGCAACATATACCTTGAAAAATGTGTTAGCATGCAGAGTGTATTTGTCCTTTGCCCAAACACTAACTTCCTGCTTAAGTGACACTGGCACGTATTCATGGTGATGTCAAGTGATACAAAATAATAAAGTACAACTTACAATGAGGCATAGGTGTATGGTAGTAGTGGTGGGGGACTGGCAGGGTGTGATTGGTGGGACTTTGACAAACTGAATCCACCCTTGGAGGAGAGGGATCATGTTCATTTATTGCACATTGCTGAAGTCAGTTTTTGAACTACCACTTTATTCCCATGTCCCTGCACTGCTCCACCTTTCCTGTATCTTACAGACAGTCACATCGAAATTTAGGGTATTCCCTCCCTTCTTCTTCCCCAGCATGCCCCCAGACTTCCATAATACAGAGAACAAATGTCCTACCTAAAATACTCCCTGCAAAAGCATCAACTCTCCTTTATTTACTTATCTCTTTAGCTCAAAAACATGCTGCTTTCTCCTCTCACAAACACAGAATGGCATGCTTTGGGAGCATGGCACCCTCTTATATGGTTGTCGAAAAATAGAGAAAACTGTCATGTGGTGGGGAAAATGTTTTCTTCCCATTGATTTCAATGCAATGAGCTAGGTGAAAAAAGCAGAAAAACTGCACTTTTCTTGGGAAATTATTCACCAAGCGGTAAGTGCCATTTTTCGCCAATTTTGTTTTGAGGCGAAAGTTTTCACCTGTCTCTACTCCTACAGTGCTCCAGAGAACAGATTTCCTGCCTACAAGACTTCCTAAACTAAGCTTCAAACCACTTTATTAACCTGTCTTCTCTAGCTCAAAAATATGCTGCTTTCTCCTCTCGCAAACACAGAATGGCATGGTGCCAGTCAGAACTTGACACTCCTTTCATAGGATGCTTGTGGGAAAAGAAGATAAACCTGCCATCTGTTGGGGAGAAATTCAGTTTTCCCATTTATTTCAATTGAATGAGCTAGGTGAAAAAAGCAAAAACAAAACTGCACTTTTAGTTAAACATTTCCCACTATGAAAAAAAGTGCCAGTTTTCTCATGTTACACTTTTGAGGTGAAACATTTCACCCATCCCTATTCTCTGTGCCACTCCGTGCTCCTCTGGTGAAGAAAACTTTGGAATGCAGGTGGCACTGGCTGGGCCTCCACTGCAGTGCTGCTGCTGGTGGTGGCAGTAGCAATGACACTGCTTCTAACAACTGGTGCCTTTCCTTCTATATTGGCAAAAGAGACAGCACCGTGATTTAGGTGTGGAATATGTTCCCTTGTGAGGATGATTCTCCGGTTCCACCCCATCCCCACCATACCTTGAGCACATCTCTTATTATAAACAAAAATATATATATTATAAAGCAAAGCAAGTATTACAAAATTATTATTTTAAAAAATTAAAGATGAAAAGAGTATTTAGAAAATTATGAAAAAAAACACATCACTTCTACTACACACTTCTCTAACCCTTACTGCCCTAATGCTAACTCAAAACAATGTAATGACCCTCAATACTCTAACACTAACACAATTTGAATGACCCACCCTCACTGCCCTAACACTAACACTATTTGAATGTCTCTCAGTGCCATAAAACTAATTCTAACTTGACTGACCCACTCTACCCTAACCCTAAGTTACACATACATTTCATATACTTCAGAAATCACAAATCTTCTTTTTATCAGTTCTCTCCTCTCCTCCATCACCTCTACTACCCTCACTACTTAAAAAACCCACACTGAAGTGCAGGAAATCCTTGACTTTTATAGTAGAAGCCAGCAGAAAATTAAGGGCTATTTTTCTGAGGCTAAAAATTCCAGCCTCAAAAAATCAATACAGGCCGGGTGAAAATCCTAAGTAGGGGTGGGCGAAAATTTCCACTTCAAACTGAAATTGGCAAAAAATGCCACTTTCTGCTTGGCAAAAAATTTCCTGTGAAAAGTGCTGGTTTTCCGCTTTTTTCCACTTTTTTCGCCTAGCTCATTCCATTGAAATCAATGGGAACATTGAAGCTACACACAACATAAAATAAATATTATTTAATTTCATGAAGCCAAAGTATAAAAGGGGCATCAGGGTGCCTTTGTTGGTGGGGTGTGGGGAAAGAATCAGTTGAACAGGGGATGATTTTTGGGGGGGTTGTTTACTGAGATTGGGGGGCACTTAATGAAAAAGAATTCCTAAATAAAATAAAAACCATAAGACATGGTATAAATGGGGTCTGAGGAGGGTGCCTGTGTTGGTGAATGAATGAATCATTTGAATAGGGAATTTGTTTTGGGGGGGTTTCTTGACTGCTATTCGGGGGACAGTTAATACAAAAAATAAGAAATTTGTATGTAAAGTGATAGAGACAGGAACCCCTGACATAAGCTGCCACTGGGGTGGAGTGATACTTGACCTGATAGAGTATTTTGTACAGGATGATTTGTTTGACTTGTTATTAGAGGCCTTTGTAGGACTTAGACTTATTAGAGGCCCAAACCCTGAAGAAACATTGATTTGTAGGGCTTAGGCTTGTTAGAAACAAACCCACTAAAAATAGTTTATTTTTTTGTAGGACTATGTTTTGTTTTTTTAAAGCACAAGCCCTGAGAAAAAAATAAAAATGCCCTACTAGCCTAATGCCAGCAGGTCATGTTGGCCAGTGGCCACTGTCAGATGTTCTCCTGAGTTGCAAGTGCTGTTCGTACTGCTGCTGCCGAGTAGTGTTGAGCGAGCGTGCTCGGCCGATGCTCGGATCGGCTCGAGCATCGCTCTGCTCGGCACATGGCGGTACTCGTACGAGTACCGCCATGTGCTCGCCCGACATGTTCGGGTGAAGAGGATCTGTGCCAGAAGAGGCACAGATCCGAAGACGCTCCGCTGGACCACCAGGGAATGGAGGTACGGGGGCATTGCGGAGATGAAGGGGGCATTGCGGAGATGAAGGGGGACATTGTGGAAGAGGGGCATAGACTCTATGCCCCTCTTCCACAATGTCCCCCTTCATCTCCGCTATGCCCGTCTTCCACAATGTGCCCCTTCATCTCCGCTATGCCCCTCTTCCACAATGTCCCCCTTCATCTCCTATGCCATAGAGGAGATGAAGGGGGACATTGTGGAAGAGGGGCATAGCGGAGATGAAGGGGGACATTGTGGAAGAGGGGCATAGACTCTATGCCCCTCTTCCACAATGTCCCCCTTCATCTCCGCTATGCCCCTCTTCCACAATGTCCCCCTTCATCTCCGCTATGGCATAGGAGATGAAGGGGGACATTGTGGAAGAGGGGCATAGCGGAGATGAAGGGGGACATTGACCAGGCACCCTCCGCTCATCAGAGCAGGGGGTGCCTGGTTTAATGCTCGAGTGCTCCCATTCATTTGAATGGGGCTCGGGTGCTCGGCCGAGCACTCGAGCATCAGGGGGTGCTCGGTCAGAGCACCCGAGCACCCGAGCATCGGGGTGCTCGCTCATCCCTACTGCCGAGTTGTTTAAGCAGCAGGATGATTAGGCAGCTGAAAGGGAATGGGATCAACAATAGCAGTAACATGGAAGATGGATGATGAAGGTTCCACTTGCCTCGACTGCCTCCAGTGATGTGCCTGAGGCAGTAGCAGCAGAATAAGTAGCCCCCAGTATATGTGGAGAAAAGAAGAAGTTGGCCATTAAATCTTCTCCACCTGCCTCCCCTCCAAAATCATCATGGGTGTGTTGTTATTAGAATATATTTTTTCCCTTGAGAGCAGTAACTGTGGCTCTCATCAGCAACTGCAATGTGCACAGTGTGTGTGTGGTAAATAACATCTGGGGCACAACTGTATCCAAACTCCATGACACCCGAAACCAAGTACTGCCACTGTACCCCTTTTCCAGACCCTCTAAGGACACCTAACAACTTGCTGGCAGTTTAATAGTAATGATGAACCCTCCCAGCCACCATCTTAGCATATTCTGCAGGGTGGAATCTCCTCAGATGCTGCTTGATGCACTGATTGCAATTCTCCTCCACCACACTGGCATGTGTGTTCAGTGCACCACACAGGGTGCAATGGGTAGAGACGAACTGCCACATCCTAACATCAACAGAGTGGCTATCATTTGGTGAGGAGGTAATGAATGAGGTGGATTGGCAGAAGATATAGTTACCCTAGAAGGTGATGGCAAGCTAGTTTTTTCACTCGTCATGGAACTTCCATTCTTTGCCTGGGTTGTTATATTCCTCCTCCTCTTTGATCTTAGCCTCGCCTCTTGTTGCCTTTCTGGAGAGTCAGGAACAGCAAAAGTAACAATGGGGTTTTTGTGAAATTTCCCACAGAACACAGTGACAATTTTCACCCATCCCTAATCCTAAATTGCTGTAAATTTTTGCTGGAAACAACCGATAGGGCAAAAATTAGCTGGCAAATGTTCCATATGAATTTTCTTTTGGAAAAGCAGAAAATTGTGTATTTTTAGGAGTAATCATCATGGTTCTCAAGAACTACTAATAGTGGATGTTTTTAGGGGTTTTCCCACACAGATTAAAGGCACTCTGCAGCACACACATGAAAGACTGAAAGGGCGCATCCCGGTCTTGCTGGATGGTTCTGTCTGTCATTGGTTCACCAGAAAGACCGGGATGCGCCCTTTCAGCCTTTCATGTGTGTGCTGCAGAGTACCTTTAATCTGTGTGGGAAAAAAGCAGAGACAGGGAGATAGAGCCGGGGCAGCGCACTGCCTCCAGGAACACAGGTGTTTTTTTTTTGTTTGCCTTTTTTTTAATAACTACAACAGGGTAGATAGCACCAGCCAGCAAGACCGGGATGCGCCCTTTTCAAGAGGTGACCTGAGAATCTCGAGCAAGATTCTCATGTCACCATTTTAATCCTGGCGACATAGTTAAGGTTTTATGTAGCTGCACACTCTTTCGCATGCAACCTTTTAAAAGGATACCTTTTCAGGATATCCCAGATGGAGCACAAGCAGACTAATTAGTTACTCAGTACTTTAACTGGTCCACCTGTGCTCATTCAGGGATATCCATGCACTGTTTGTAGCTCTTCAAGACCAGAGACAGTTACCCCTGATTTAGTTTTCAATCTATAATATTAACTCATTACAACTTCTCACCAGTATTATGAAACACATCAGAGATTTCTTAGACTTCAGATAAGTTTACATGGTTGCTATGGCAGCATTGACAGTGAGCAGGCCCCTCAATTCTTTCCACTAGAGGTCACTAATAATGACAATATCTTCTTTAATGTTTTATATATTTTCCGGTTTGTTAGGAGCATGCTTCACATTTTGATGTGCTTACTAAATAGTACGAAAAGCTAATTATTTTATGTATTTGCAGTCATGCTTAAGGTCATAACCCGTACTAATGTGTAAAATACACAAGTTCCTTTTTTCCCTTTACACACTATTATCTTCCACCTAACCCTAGTTTATGTTTTATCAAGGGCATTAGGACCCTGCCTAACACGTATCCAATTCATCTGAGTCCGTCTCATTAACATATTGAAGGCTTGCTTTCGATACTTTTACTTTGTTTCTCTGTATGCTACTTTGCAAGAAAATGCAGATTTGGAAGCTCAACAAGCAGTTGTTAAACATGTCATTAGCACTGCTTCAGCTCCAAATGGAACTCAGCTACTGGGATTATACCGAGTGCTCTATTTTTGTGATGAGCTTTGTCAATCACAGTTGACCCGCTGTGTGCAGAATGAAACTCAGATTATCTTCTTCTCTCTCAGCCTCTTGTCATTTTTCCTCAAAGAATTGCTGTTCTACTCCCAGAAAGATTGATTGCTTGCACAAATAAGAGAATCTAAGACATTAATATAAAATTCACAGGTTATTTTTTGTCTCATACCTGCAACCTCCTCTACATTTCCTTCTGGTAATTATGTTAGAATGTTGTACTTTAGTTATTGCCATCTGATTATTAGGTAACCAGCTTTGTTATGACAAAATGAGTTTGATTTTTTTTTTTTTTAAGGAAATGATCATTACAGTGCAATGGATGCAAGGAAGGGAGATTAAATCCAACATGCTTTCATCCATGAATGCTTTCATCTCTTTTTCAAACATAGGAAATGATTACCACTGCTATAAGCTGCAGTTCTTAAGAGTGACAAAGGCACAAGAAAATATTAAAAAGTCACTAAGCTGTACAAGGGTGTAATATAAATCCCTGGTACGCACTGTGTAACAAATACCTTTACCTTTTTCAATGTTATGAGTATGTTGATCCTGTTGTGTAAAAAAATTCCAAGATATTATATATCACATACAATTATTATTTAATTGATATATTATTGTATTTACATATTTTGCACATATGCATGAATACGTTGTTAATTCTTTGCTGACTAGATAAAATAAATATTTAAACTACATAGAAAGTGAATACAACTTAATTATGGAATAGATGAATTACTGAGAATGAATCATGTCTTTGAACATGTATTCCTCCCATTGTGCATCATGAATTATCTGAAGAAGTTAGGATTTTTAGTATTTGATTAATCAATGAAAACATTTTTTAACTGGAAAGCAAGCATGATTTGATTCTAAAATGCAATTAATTACCAAAGATTAATGTAAAAATAAGAGCATATGTGAATGATTTTTGTACAACAGTTTCACAGCTATGGTCTTCAACCACATCTAACAGTGCAGGCTTTAAAGGGATAGTAATACTTCGTTTTATATTTATTTTATTTTGTAGGCATTAAAAAAACATAAAGAATGATATAAGACTTATCTCTCAAACTTTTATGGTTTAAGAGATATACACAAGCAAAGTTTCCCCCTCCCGCCCCTTTTACCTACTGTAAGTCATCTCTTCTCAGATGTGGAATTCAGTCCATAGACCAGACAGATAACAGAAGGGGACACTCTTCTTCCTATTAGTACAATGAAAGCCCTGCCCCCCTTGAGAAGTTTTTCAGGTTTTTCTCTTATCTTAATTGAAGATTGTCCCTCTCTGCAGTCTCTCTGGGCACCTCCCTTCTGCTCTGGCTGAGCAGTGTTACATTAGTAAAAGGGATGTGAGGGGGATACTTTATCATTGAATTACTCCTAAACTACAACTCTGAAATAACACTCTCCAAGGCCCAAATACTATGAAGATTAATTAGAGCTGCTTTTATTATGAAGCATTACTATCACTTTAAAGGGATAGTAATACTTAAGTATTACTAATCCCTTTATTAAAGTCCTATTAAAAATAAATGTGTTGACCCCAGTGTCATCTCTCAAACCTTTATGGTTTGAGAGATGATCTCTCCTAAAGTTGCCCACTCCCTCCCCCTACCCTGAATCAGCGTTATAGCTGACTCTGCAGCAGAGCCGTGATCGCGTTAATAAAAAAAATATTTCACTAAAACGGTCTTCTACGTGTGCTTGCAAATCAAGCACACGTAGAAGACCATTTCAGTGAAAGTTTTCTTTTTTATTAATGCGATCGCAGCTGTGCTGCAGAGCTGCCTGAAAGTTGTATGACTGGATTCCCTGCTGTCAGCTAGAACTCTGACTATGGGGAAGGGGGAGGGAGAGGGCAACTTTAGGAGCGATCATCTCTCAAACCATAAAGGTTTGAGAGATGACACATTTATTTTCAATAGGACTTTAATAAAGGGATTAGTAATACTTAAGTATTTCTATCCCTTTAAGGATTTTCCTGCCTGAGGACAGGTGTATTATTAGTGGATCATTCACTCAGATTAGATAATCTGTTCAAAGGTAGGGGAATCTCACCCCAAAAAAAGTGCATTTTTAGTGATACTTTAGGGTCCTGTTAAGGATCTTTGCCCTAAAATTTTATAGCTTATTCAAGTGTTTTCATTACTTTAGTAGTATAGGTAAATGCATTTTACCAGATTTTTTTGAAGAACAGTTATCGTATTTCACCCAGACCACAGTGAAGGAGGACAGACTGCATGACCCCCTGTACTCCTATGAGGAGAACATGGCCCTGGTGTTTAGCATCCTGAACAGGTAGCACATACTATTCTCCACAGCAAAGAGCAGGGGGATTTGTGCATGTTGCAAGAACAACTCAGACTCCATTAAGAAGCGCTGGGCAGGCTGCAAGAAGACGATAGGAGAACTGTCCCTGCATGCAAGAGACACTGGAAGTGGTCCACCAGCGAATATTACCTTCAATGCCTGGGAGGTGATGCTTAGCCAAAACCTGTCCACAACACCAGTGGAGGGGAATCCAAGCCACTGTGATGCAGGTGGAGACAGCACCCTCCTTTCTTCTGGTAAGTAACATGATATATAACTGTCCACCATGCAAACCCTATTAGCTAGTACTGCACAGCACAGTATCAGCTGTACACATGGCCATTATGTGTTGAGAAGTTGAGAAATCCAATGCTGATAGGGTTAAAACAATGAGTGAATTGTGTATAGTGAAAGAAGAAAACAAAGGGTCTAGATTGCACTATCTGATGAGGAAAGGGAATAAAGCCTCAATTAGTTATCTGGTGAGGGGCTGCATGGGTAACTGATATAGTATTCAAGAAAAGAGAAAGCAATCCCCAAAGAAGGGAAAGGAGATAATTACCCTTCAATTGCACTCCTATTAGATGAAAGAAAACAAAAAATATTTATTGATTATCAGTTAAAAAAATTGAAAAAAAGGAAATTCCCAACAAAAATGTGTGGGGATGGGTACTATGAGATGAAAAAAGGCCACAGATAAAGGTGTAGCAGATTATACATGTTTGAGTGCACAACATGTATAATATATGGTACATAGGTTAGGGGATAATTGTGTAGTGAATGCTGTACTATGTTTTTTTTTATTTTAACCCTTTGATTGCCACAGGGGTGAGCAATACACATCCCTATGACACTCAAAGCTGTCCATGGTGCTGAAAGCCTTCTCTTTATTCCCCTACTGGCCAAGTAAGGAAGCAGAGAGAATGCTGTTCAACTTCAGAATTGTCGTAGTGTTGGTGATGTGTGAAGGGAGGAAATCCCTTCTACATCAACACTAGGTCATAGCCCTCCCTGCTGCTACTGCTGAGATCCCAAATGAGCCAACCTAAGGTAGGCGAAGTTGAGACTGTGAACTCCAACAGCAGAGGCAGTTTAGTGAATGTGTCGAAGTGTCTCATTAACATATCAACACACCCCCTTGCATACTAAAGTGTCTCACTATGCCTCATTTCCATATGGAAATAGGCCATTGTCTACGTGATGAATGAAAATTTGTAAACCTGTCGGATCGGTGTTGATGTGGGCATCTTTTTGTCGGAGTGCTGGTGATGTAATGTTGTAGACACTGTAGTGAATACTGTTGATGTGCCTAAGACACTGCTCTGACAGGACCTCAACATTTTTAGCCCTCTTCAAATTTTAGTGCATCTAGGCCCTTGTGTCTTTACAACACGTTGTTCAATTCCCTGAATAAAAGCTAAATTTACTAAAACAAAACTAGGGTTAGCCAAACTGGATATTGTGAAGCTGTTGAATCTATGAATGCCAGAGAGGTATCCAATGCATTACAACACAATGCATTGGATGCCTTTCTTGCACTCAGGGGGTTAGATGAGAATGTTACCACCTTGCATCCCTGTTGTCATTGCCCATGCTCCTAATTCCACAATATAATTCTTCCCAGACAGCATCCATGCCTGGAGCAGAGCAGGAGAAAAGTGAAAAGAAGCACATGGAGACTCCCATTGCCACAGCCCCTCATGATCCAGCAGGGGGCACCAGCTGGATTCTGCCAAAACCACCACCACAGTCATAGCATGGGCTGCAACCCACAGCAGCACATCAGTGGAGAGCCAGCAGTGAATTCCACAACAACAATGGATGGCACCAACATATGGCCAGTACTTGATGCCACCACCACCAATGGCATGCAACTAAATGCCCACCACACAGCAATATGGGTCATTGGGCCCTACACCACCACCACAGGCACACAGCTGGATACTAACACAACAGTACAGCAGCCATGCCCACAACCCATGTGGGAAGGGAAACCATCACAGTGGCCACAGAATGACCCATGGCCACTGGATTACCATAATCCCAGCCTCATAAGTGAGCCACAGAGACTACACATAGACACAGTACACATCACCAACACAACCAGAACCAGATGAACAGGATGCTGCTGTTCAGGAGAAGAGCATAGATGTGGTAGGGCAGATTGCTCGCCCTCAACTGCATCACACACTGGCCTTGTCTCACCTGTGGATACCACATTTGCCTCTCTGGCACACCGGGGCACTAGCACTCCGACACCCAGGTTCACCTTCTTAACATGGTAATATGTCAGACATGTGGCACAGAGGTCACACTATTACGATTCACATGTGGTGCACAATACAATTAGACAGTGTCTAAGACACAGACATATCCCTTGCAGCCTCTAAGTTCTGTGTTCATTAGGGGGTGTGCTTGTGGGTTTTGGAGAAGTCTTAGTGGACTCTTGGGATTGTCAGAGGGGTACACAATGCATCACACAGAAATGCATTGTGCACCCCCTGGCAATCCAAACTACTGGCTGGTTTAACATATGAAAGATCTGCATGTCATGATGGAAGAACCAGTCAAACTTCACTGTTGTTCTATCTTTTCCAAATTACACTGAGATCAGGAGGTGCATATCATGATTGTCCAATATTCCTACCAAGGGACAGTTGAGGATTTCAGATGATGTCACTTGAGCTTTGCAACATATTGATGTTGTGGGTAGGGGTGGCGAAAGGTCCCGTTGTGTTCCCATGAAAATATCAGTGAAAACTACGCTACTATCCTCTTTTTCGCAGGATAATCTGATTTAAAAACAGCGATTAAAATCTTTGCATTTTTTGCCCATTGGCAAAAATTATTAGCCCATTGATTTATATGTTTTTCAACATTTCAATATAAAAACGTAATGTATTCTAGGAAGTAAAACACAGTAGAAGCAGCTACAGAGCAAGGTAGGTGTCCTGTGCTGTTTTGCTGTGATCTTGAGGCAAAATTGAGGCAGGAGAGGCTCATAGTGACTGCTATCACTATGAGAAAGTTTAAAACTAATAAAAGGAGGAAATGGAAGGACCCTTATGTGTCCACTGAGTCTGAGGAGGAAGTGAGCACTACAGAACCAATGCTGGCCAGTCCCCCTAAATCACCCCTAGGGATCTTGGGGAACTTAATGTCAAAGGAGGAAGAAGATGGTAGTAGTGAGAGAGGGACAGGTATGCTGCCTGTGCCTGCTGTCAGATGTGCTACCCCTGCTCCCACCATTACTGTGCCTGATGTCAGATATGATGTGCCTGCTATCAGACAGGCTGCCGCTGCTGCCATCAGTGCTGTGCCTGCTGTTAGACGTGCTGTCCCTGCTGCCAGTGCTGAACCTGCTGCCACCAGTGCTGAAGCTGCTAGGAGGGGGGGTGGAGGAGAAGATGATGCCAAGTGCAACATCAGGAGACCCTAATTTACACTTGCTATCCCCAAGCAGCCCCGCCAGGGCTAGTACTACAACTAAGAAGGTCAAGCAGCTTGTTATTGTTAAGATTGAAGGAGGGCATAATCATCATATTACTAGTGACTGTGAGGAGGAAAACTCAGGGGCTGAAATTGATGTGGTTGGTGTTATTGATAGTACTAGTAACAGTGATAGTGAAGCAGCTGGTGGGACTAGTAGTAGGGGAAGCAATTGAGAGTGCCCAACTAGCAGTAAAGGGAGCCCACACCATTCCTCTGACCCTGGGAGTCCTGTTCCTCCAATGGCATTGTCCATGTGGAACATAATCCTGAAGAAGGCAGAATTGTTACCTGGCAAAAATAATACCACCACCAGGAGCACAGATCAGCCTGCTGTTCCTGCTCCTAGTGCTGCTGGTCTACTTTCTTCAGGTCACCAAGAAATGGCAAATGTGAAGTTAGGAGACCCTCTGTCACATTTCTCATCACCTCCTCCAACCAGCAGTAAGATGTCTGTAATAGAGCAGCAGCAGCATGGAGGGACTAGAGGTGGAGCTAGCGATGATAGTGATGGAGAAGCTGCTCAGTTTTTAGTCCAAACTGAGAAGAAATGGGAGACAGGGATGGGGATGGGAATGGGCATCACCACCACCACCAGCAGCAGGGAGCTTTTGGAAGTTTTGGAATTTACAACTGTTCTAATTCCTGCTGCTGCTGCAGAGTTGCAAGGGCAACAGAATGCTGACTAGCAGGCTAGTGTGCCACAGACCACCTTGGATATAGCGGGAATGGGGTCAACAGGTGATGCGGGACTAGGACAGGTTCCAATTGACAGCAGCAGCAACACTCCTAGTTGCAGTGCTGATTCTGAGGCAGTAGAAGCAACAGCAGCAACATCATCCTCTGGCCCAGACAAAGAAGGGGAATGTGGAGGAGAAATTAGGCCATTCTTCTCCACCTTTTCCCTCCATCCTGAAGTCATGGGGGTGGGACTATTTTTCTCTTGTGGCAGGCACAGTGCAGTCATCAACTACACAACTGTGCACAATTTGTGAGAAGTTAGTGAGAAGGGAAAAGAGGGAACATGCCTTAAGTGCCCTGATACCACACATGAAACACAGACACCATGAATGGCATTTATGTCAAACATGTTAAAGCCAAACAACCACCACAGAAATCAAGCACTGCTGTTTCTGTACCCCCTGACTCTCCAGAAAGGCAACAAGAGGCAAGGTGGAGATCGAAGAGTAGGAAGAATAGAGAAACCCAGGCAGAGACTGGAAGTTTGATAATGAGCTAAATAACTAGCTCGCCATCACCTTCTTGCTCTAGGGTAACTACATCTTCTGCCAATCCACCCCTTTCATCATTACCACCCCTGTTAAATGATAGCCACTCTGTAGATGTTAGGATGTAACAGTTTGTATCCACCCATTGCACATTCTGTGGTGCACTGACCTCACATGGCAGTGTGGTGGAGGAGAATGCAAGCATGTGAAGGGATATCACAGCAGGAGCACAGTTCAAATGTGAATACAGAGAACTCAGGGGAGTAAGCTGGATTAGAAGATAGTCGAACAGAATCAAACAAAACTGGGACAGGGAAGGAACCATCAACACCCTAGCATCAGCTCCAGAAAGATCTGTAGCGGGAAGTTTAGGAAGAATCTGAGGAGCCAAAGAAAGGAGAACATTTAATAGAGGAGTGAAACTGGTTGATGAAGGCGAACTTAACCAGAGGAAGTAATGTTGCCCAGTTATCGTGATGGGCGTTGACATAATGGCAAGAAAGACTTCCAGGGATTGATTGGTTCTTTCAGTCTGGCCATTGGATTGAGGATGGTATGAGGAAGAGAAGTTCAACTGGATCCCTAGGCAAGAACAGAAGGCCTTCCAAAACCCCTGGAACTTGAACAGGAACTCCATGAAGGAGGAAGGTTTCTTTGAGGAAGATGTCTGCCAGAGTTTGCAAATTTGGTAACCCCCGAAGAGGAATGAAATGTGCTTGCTTGGAAAATGATCAACCACTACCAAGATCACAGTGCATCGGTCTGAAGGTGGCAAATTGGTAATGAAGTCCATAGTCATGTGAGTCCATGGAGTATTGGGCAATGGGAGTTGTTGAAGAAGTCCTGCAGGTCTCTGATTAGACGGCTTATTCTGGGTGCTTAGGGTGCAGACTTTGACATACCCTGTTTTAAGGAAGGCCACCAACACCGACGAAGGAGGAGATCAACATTCTTGATGATACCTGGGTGACCCGACATAGCTGAGCGATGTGACCAGCTCAGGAGAGAGGAACAATAGCACATAGGAACATAAAGAAGATGGCAGAATTTCCCTTTCACCCGACCACTGTAATGATGTTGAAGGGACTTAATCTGCTGTTATGTGGACAGTGACAGACTGGCCAAAAAGTGTTTGGCAGGAATTATGGGTTCTGGAGGTGGTTCTGGATCAGATGTGAAGAGTTGGGATAAAGTATCTGCTTCCAGAATTTTGGTCCCAGGAATATAAGTTATTATAAAATTAAAGCTGATGATGAAGAGGTACAAAAAGAAATGTGTAAATAAATAAATATATATATATATATATATATATATATATATATATATATGCAATCCTACCACAGTCCACTTTAAAAAGTTCTAGTCCGTTGCTTAAAGGGATAGTAATACTTAAAATCTAAAAAAAAATATGTTGTAGAGTTTATCCCCCTGAGTAAAACGAGAGTACTCCCACTGCTGAAAGGTGTTTCATTAAAAAGTTATTAATTTTCATAGTTGAATTTTTTAGGTGCAATATCACAGTGGCCTGAAATTGTACAGTGGCGCTGTTACTACACCATCCTATGGAGAGTTATGGTCCCGGTACCAGAGCTGTCCATAGGATGGTGTAGCAACAGCGCCACTGTACAATTTCAGGCCACTGTGATATTGCACCTAAAAAATTCAACTTTGAAAATTAATAACTTTTGAATGAAACACCTTTCAGCAGTGGAAGTACTCTTGTTTTACTCAGGGGGATAAACCGTACAACATATTTTTTTTACATTTTAAGTATCACTATCCCTTTAATTGGTGCTCCTAGGGTGCTGTTGTTAGCCGTGGTGTCTTCAGTCTCACATTGCAGTCAATAGACAATAGGTAACAGAAAAAAGACAAAAAGCGGAACCTCTAAGTGTACACCTGTACACCTGATGAAGAGAGAAATACTCTCGCAAAACTCAATGGAAACCATGTTTATTAACCCTATGAGTGCCTGAGGGTTACAGAATGCATTGCTTTGCAATGCATTCCGTACCCCTCTGGCACTCAAAGGGTTAATAAATTTCCACTCTTTTTCACATTGTGCTATTTAATATATAGTTGTGTTCAAAGGTTTGCATATCCTGGCAGAAATTGTGAAATTTTGGCATTGATTTAGAAAATATGACTGATCATGCAAAAAAACTGTCTTTTATTTAACCCTTTGAGTGCCAGAGTGGTACACAATGAATTGCTTTGCAATGAGTTGTGTACCAGTCTGGCACTCAAAGGGTTAAGGATAGTGATCATATGAGTCTCTTGTTACTTAGAGGGTTCATGTACGTTGTCCAGGACTTGTGGGAACAGAATGCATATTTCAGGGTTGCTTCTTTGGAATTTTAGAGCTTATTTTTGCAATTATTCTCATTCTGATATGTCATAATTCATGTGTGAGATGTTTCTGCTCCCTTCTCTCTGGTGTTCAATGTCGGTTTTTAACATGTGTTATGTGTTCTATGCCTGGGATCTGTAGGTGCAGTATTGCCAGCAGAAAATGTATCCATTTAATGTACGTTACCACTCACCACACACAGTGGAATAGCAAATGGATTGATCCGTTCCATGGATCTACATGAACAAAATCTTACCGGCCGTTTTCATTTTTCACTACATGTTAGCTGTTCACAACACAGCTAATAGAATACCAAACATTGTTTGCAAAACTACCATCACCTGCTTTTTATTTATTTTTATTATTTTATGGAGGCAATTGAAAGGACCCTCAGGTTGGAAAAAAGGATCTTGAAGTTGGTATTGAGAGTAGTGTCTCAATCTTTGATGATGACACTAAATTGCGTAAAGAAATACATATAGATCAGGATGTTTTATGTGTGGAAAAGTTTCAGAGGCCCCCCATGCCACCCCTCGGGCAGTTGCCTGAGTCAGACTGCTGGGATTTTGAACTGAGACTTGCTTTTATATGCTAGTCTCGGTTAAAAAAAAATTGGCAGTCTCCAATTGGCTGGGAACTGCTTAAGCACCTCCCACCCAATCAGCTTCTAGCAAGGGGAAGATGCATTGCTACCTCTCTAGTACTTAAAGGGTTAAGTATGCAATACATATATAAGAAGGGCAGTGTATGTTGAATAAAGTTGAAGAAAGAAGAATTTCAGACGGGTGCAATATATGTTGAAATACAGAGGGGGAAGTTAATATGTTGAAGGGGGCACTCTATGTCAGATTTCTAACATGTTGTGCAGCATGGGGAACAACACCATTGTGTGTTAGCCCCATATACACTGCCTGACACCCCCATATACACTGCCTTACACCCCCAGCCTTTTTCCCTTGCCCAGGCAATGTCTATGGGGATTTTTGGCTAGCAGTAGGCAATGGGAAAAGACTGGAGAGAGTCAGACAGTGTACATGGTGACCTGTGGTTATCAGTGGAGAAGAAACAAGTGTGGGGGCCAAACAGTGTATATGGGGCTCTATGGGCAGGGAACAAAACTGGGGGGGGGGCAAGTGATAGCCACAAATACCCATAGATGCTTCATGAACCCCAGTCTTGTTCTCCTGTGAGTGTACAACATGTATAATATATGATACATAGGTAAGGGTATAACTGTGTAGTGCTTGGTGTACTGTTTTTTATGGTAACCCTTTGAGTGCCACAGGGGTGAGCAATGCACATCCCTATGGCACTCAATGCTGTCCATGGTGCTGAAACTGTTCTCTCTACTCCTCTAATGGCCAAGTAGGGAAGCAGAGAGAGAATGCTGTTCAACTTCAGAAATGTCTAGTGTTGGTCATATGTGAAGGGAGGACATCTCTTCCACATCAACAGCACTTTGACAATCTTGTATGCTAATAGGGACCTTCTCCAACCCTCCCCTAGCATCCAACAATTTTAGTGAATAGATTGAAATGTTGAAGTGTTTCAAACACATCGACAAGATCATATTGACACAGCGTCAACCTTTAGTGAATCTAGGCCTTTGTCTCACTTGAGGGATGAAAAGTTTGCACATTAAAATCAGTAAATTCATATTTGATAGTGGTTTTTATAGAGTCTATTTTATAGTTCATAATGGAAAGATTCTAAAAATTACATTTTATAATTTCCTATGGGTTCTATGTTAATCCTCGGCTCTATAACCTGACCAAACATGGACATTCAAAGCTCGTGACAGAAACTAAAATGTATGTTTGCATCAGAACTTTTGCTCCATGCTGTTGTTCTGATTTCAGTCACTTCATGTCTCAACTATTCACTCTGATAAGTACAACTATACCATAGGTATTCAACTCTTTTTCAGTATCTTCATCTCGCTCTATCTCTCTATCTTGCTCTCTCTCTCTCTCGCTCTCTCTCTCTCTGTATATACTGTGTACAGTAGGATCCCACAAGCAGAAGTGCAAATAATTTAGCTACCACAGCTATTTGATCAGCAGTGTTTGTTGTTTTGAACAGAACTCTATGCTGTGAAATGAAAAAAGAAAAACAAATTTTCTTGAGCAATCTTGCTGTTCCTGCTTCAGGTGTTAGCCCATTTCACTAAAGCAGCTCAGATGAGAATGTCATTAGTCCTTAAACCCCAGGTGAATTTGCCACTGTTCCACATGATTAAGCCAGATAATTGTGTGTTGATAGCGAATGTGGATGGTGAAATACAATCTCTAGGACTTTCCTAAACAAACATGATGAAGAAGTGTGTTAAAGTACTTTCATTTCAATTTATTTGTCACACTCGCACTTGCAGATATCCCTGTTGAGGGATATTGAATAATATAATGACATATTGATACTTTCAAAAGTGACCTACTTTAGAAGAAAGTTGTTGATCCTTCACACTGTTTCTCAACTATACAATATGCTATAGGCCACTATCACTGAAGCTAAATAAAAGCAACCAGATAACTTGATTAATTTAACTTTATTTGTCTTGTAGCTTGACAAAATGTAGATTTTAAAACCAAAGTAACACCGATATAAACTCCATTGGTTTATTAGTCAGAAAATGTTAATTAAGATAGAATAAATTTAATCTGGTATCCATATCTTGCAAACCTGGCTGCTAAAACAATTGTTTTTTGAGGAATCAGACAAATTTCTTATTGTGGAAAGATCTCACAGGTCAGGTCTGGCACAAAAAGGGACAAAGTCAAAATCACATCCTATAGTTTTTAGGTTTTTCAATTACATGGATAAAGTTGAGGTCTTGGAGCATACAGAAAGGTTAAAATCTTGGCTTTCGAATGACACTCACTATGCTATTTCAAAACTAATCAGCATCAGCACTCCATTCTACTTAAACAAAAAGATTTGTCCCATAGTAGGAAAAAACACTTTTCAACAGCATCACATTTTCTCTTTTGTATCCTGCTAAATTGAAAAATTTCCAGGAAGGTTTTCCAGTACACTTTATGGCCTCAATTAAATAGAGTCCAATGTGAAAATAAAACACCTGCTGACATTTTTTTCAAGCACAGTAATTAATTCAATAATCTGAACTATGAAAAAATACTGGTTAAAAAATGTCAGGAGCTAAAGTTAGCTCCCATTGAAACCTATTAATATGTGTTAAGAGACCCATTCTCATGGATGGAAATGTGCACACAGTTTTTTTGGGTGCAGGGTCCCCTAACGCATGTTTAATCCTGCTGACTCAGGAACTGAAGAGAAAAAAAAACCTAAGTGAGCAGTGAATGTATTGATATGGGGCCCTAAGCCCCATATCAATACATCCAAAGTATGATAAAAATGTATCAAATGTTAGTAGAATTAAGTCTACAAGTTCCAGCGGGATATCAAACGCATTACACAGTGTTGAATACCCCCACTGGCACTCAAAGGATTAATCTAAGTTAACAACATCAGATGAAAATAAACACTTTCCTGTAATCCTTATGTCCACCTGGGTCTTCAGCACCCTGGTCAGCTACTGTATGTCTTCTTCTGTCATTTCTCTCTTCCATCTTCATCTTGCTCTTCATCTTCTCTCTTCTTATTTTCTGTCTTCTCTTCTTATTTTCTTCTTTATTGTCTCAATGATGTACCTGAAAAGAAGAATAACAGTCTTCATTAAATATTCTTTTTAAAAAATGATGTGTCCAAGATATGTATTCTTTAAATCTGTGCCAGCATTCCAAGATGAAAAATAATTTCTGCACCAGTGCGAAAAAAATGTGTGCAAGTCAACATAAAATATCTGATATATTCTGTCCCCAAAACATAATATGCTGAGACATTCCATGGGTTAAATAATGCTGCTGCCTCTATAGCTGTAACCGATGATGACAGCAGGAATACAGGCCAAAAATCCCCCCTACTTCATACCTCTCATGCCCTTGCCCCAGGTTCTCTGTGAAACATTTTAAAAGAGACTGGCTCTTATTTGGCCAGTCTCTGTTCAAAAAGGTTTCCATCCTTCCATTGGCTGGGATGTGTGCTTATGCACCTCCCAGCTAATCAGTTTCTACCTGGTTTTGTCTTCCCCCCACTAAAAGCTGATTGGCTGGGAGGTGCATAAGCATACATCCTAGCCAATGGAAGGTTGGAAAGCATTTTGAACAGAGGCTGGCCTTATAAAAGCCAATCTCTGTTCAGTTTTTTTCATAGAGATGCTTGGGCAATGGCACAAGAGCTAAAAATAAGGGGGAGTTTTAGCTGCATTCCTGCTGTCACCATTGGTGACAGCAGCAAGACAGCAGCATTATTTAACCCATTCAATGCATATTATGTTTTTGGAAAAGAATACAGTAGATCTTTTATGTGTATTGAATCAAAAGGATTCAAAAATATTTCTTTTGCATTGGGGCTGAAATCATTTTTCATCTTGGAATACTGGCACAGATTTAACCCTTTGAGTGCCAGAGAGCTAAACAACACATTGCTCTTTGATGTTCTCATTAGTCATACTATTTAGCATGTGTTTTGAGAACTTAAAACACATGACGGATGTTTGGCTACAAGTCAGCTTCTGTGGCCCAGTGTTCATTGTGGTATCAGTTGGTAGGGCAACTGAACACCAACAGTAACCCAGTTTGTGAACGGGTCAGTTGCCAGTTTTGCCCTACCGGGTGTAAATTGAATGGAGGCCTGTATTGTGTATTCATACTATGGCTATATACTTTATGGTTGATATGCTAGGATTATATGTCAGTTCCTTCTTTAAGGCATTGTACTCTACCCTTTATGTATATGTGCGTGTCTCTGCATTACATACTGTTTTAAAAGATGATTCACATTGTTATCTACCGTGTACGGTAAATACTACTTGCCAGATATATAGATATATAGATATTTCTTCTTATAATCAATATTGCCACTCTGACTTCACAATTATCCAATTTCCACTATCTGATCATAATCTTATCTCCTTCACACTATCTCACACACCTTCCCCTGCCCTCCCTAAATCACCCTTCCTAACCAGGAACCTACACTCAGTCAAACTACCAGACCTGGCATTGACTGTGCAGACTTCCCTCTATTCTCTCTACCCTACTGCTACTACCACTAACATAGACACTCTGGTCCACGAATATAACACCTCATTAATGTCCTCCTTGGACCTGCATTCTCCCCTCCAAAGCCAACACTCCCGCCCCAGGAATCCCAGACCTTGGCTAAATTTAAGAACCCACACCCTATGCACCTGTTGTCGAGCTGCAGAATGTCTCTGGTGAAAGTCTCATTCTGTTGTCAACTTCCACCATTATAAATTCATGCTATCCTGTTTTAACACAGCTCTCACCCAGACTAAATATAAATACTTCTCTAACATCATCACTACCCACAAATCTAACCCCTGTGACCTCTTTAAAATCTTTGATTTTCTTCTCAAACCCACAACCTTGAACTGCTCCTCCTTCTCCAACACTCCACAGGACTTTGCTGACTTTTTCAAAAATATGGTACAGTCCATCCAACAAACGATACCCTCTACATTCACTCCTCCTATGCCTTGGATTCCTAGTCCACCCCAAGCAACCCTCAGCTCATTCTCCTGTACAACAGAGGAGGAATTATCTCTTTTACTATCATCCTCTCCACCCACTACCTGCCCCTCGGATACCATGCCCTCTCACTTTGTTAAGCCTTTTGCAACTACTCTTGCTCCCAGCCTTACTAATATCTTAAACTCCTCTCTCTCTACTGGAACTTTTCCATCCTCATTCAAACATGCAATAGTCAGACCTATACTCAAAAACCCCTCACTCGACCCCACCTGCCTTTCAAATGACCGTCCGGTTTCACTCTTCCCCTTTGCATCTAAGATCTTGGAATGCCTTGTATTCTCCCACTTAATCTCTTTTCTCAATACAGACTCTCTTCTTGATCCTTTACAGTCAGGTTTCCATTCCAACTATTCCACTGAGACAGCCCTAACAAAAATTACCTATACACAGCAAGGGACAAAGGACACATTAGTATACTAATCCTACTAGGTGTATCTGCTGCTTTTGACTGCTCTGACCTCTCAGTAGGTGTACGTCAGGGATCAGTTCTGGGACCACTTCTTTTTTCACTCTATACCCTCTCACTTGGTGACTTCATCTCATCTCTTGGATTTAATTACCATCTGTATGCAGATGACACACTAAGCTATCCCTCTGTCCCTGACCTCACTCCAGCTGTGCAGTCTCAATGTCTCTCAGCCATTTCATCATGAATGGCCCACCGCCACCTTAATATGGCTAATATAGAGCTGGTGGTGTTCCACCAACCTCCCTTCTCCATCACAATAAAAAACTCTTCCATACACTAAGAATCCAAAGCATGCTTCTTTTGGTCATACCTGATTCTAAATTAACCTTCTCCCCCCCATATCCAAGCTGTCACTAGGACATGTCGCTTCTTCCTAAAAAATATTGCAAAAATACATCCATTCCTCTGCATATCAACGGCTAAAACACCATCTCAGGCACTAGTTCTCTCTAGACTTTTTACTAGCCTGTCTTCCTGCTTCTCATCTCTCTCCACTTCAATCTGTTATCAATTCAGCAGCAAGAATCACCACATTTACTCCCAGATACCTTCCATTTCATGTCCTCCTGAAATCCCTCAATTGGCTACCTATAAAGTATTGTATTTCTTACTAGATTCTCCTCCTCTCCTGTAAGTCTCTCTGCTCCTCGGCACCCTTTTACATTTCTGCTCTTATCTCCCGCTACACCCCTTCCCATCCCTTACAGTCTTCTCAAGGGTTATTCCTGTCCTCTCCCTACACAACTTGAGCCATCTCTTGACTAAAAGCTTTCTCACTGGCTGCTTGTTACGGTTCAGTACACTCAGACACGGTAGATGTTGGTAAAAAACACAATTTTATTTAAAGCATACAATGAATAACATAACCCTCACAGGTCCAGAATATAGAACATAGATAACTGACACAGGACAGGTTATATTAGCAAGTTTAACCCACACGGGTCCAGTATGTACAGAAGAATACAATACTGACACAGGTCAGGTAAATTGTGATTGATACAGTGTAAGAGAGTCCAAAGATACCAGTGGAGCCACTGACTAAGTCTGCCCAGATAAGAGGAGGCCCAATGTCGCCTACAGGCAGTGATAGCAACAGTGACAAGATGTCAGCGGAGAGCAGGCAAGACCACCTGAGTGGAAGGTTGCAATGGTGGACACCCACCGGAGACTACAACAGCGTGAGTCAGTGCTCGTGCCACAGAACGTATGCCCAATGGAGACTATCCACCACCGTGTGACCGGAGCCACCCCCGGAGGGGTTAATGAATGCTATGGTCTAACTGTGGAAGGCAATCAGATGCGCCCAACTGAACCCAAGAGCGGAAGACCAAGCGATCGAGTATAACGATATGGAGGATGACAGTGGTGGAACAAGTAGTGGCACAAGACCACCACCCCAGGAGGGGTTAATGAATGCTATGGTCTGAATGCAGAAGGCAACCGGATGCGCCCAACTGAACCTAAGAGCGGAAGACCAAGCGATCGAGTATAACGGTATGGAGGATAACTGGCACAATGAGACTCGAATCACGGACTGGACTACAAGGCGGTAACGGAGTACCGTAGCTCTGTGGTGCACAGTAGCGTGAGTGACAGTGTGCAGAGCGAGGACAGCAACCTGAGAAGAGGGACCTGGCTTAAGGGGATACTTGGCATGGAAGCTGCACTGTAATCTGGGAGCATGAAGGTCCTTAGAATCAACCGATGAACGCTTCTCCGGACCGTAACCTTTCCAGTGGACCAAATATTGTAATTTCCCTTTGAATTTACGTGAGTCAATAATATTTTGTACCTCATACTCCTCTTGACCTTGTATTCGAATGGGGCCAGGAGCCACAGGAGTAGTAGTGTACTGATTACAAATCAGAGGTTTTAACAATGATACGTGGAACACATTATGGATATGCATGGATGCAGGAAGGTCCAGAGCATATGACACAGGGTTAATTTTATGGATAACTTTGAATGGACCAATGAACCGGGGAGCCAACTTATTGCAAGAGGTTTGTAGATTCAGGTTCTTGGATGACAGCCATACCCTGTCCCCAACCAGAAATGAGACTGCCGACAGCCGTCTACGATTAGCTTGACACTGATAATGCTGGAACGAAGCACTGAGGGTCCTCTGCACCTGTGCCTAAGTGGAACAGAGTTGCTCCATATGCTCATCCAGAGCTGGAATTTGCTGCATCTGAAATGAGTCCAGGAGCAGACATGGTTGGAACCTGTAATTGATGACAAACAGGGAACTCCCGGATGATGAATTAACCTCACAATTCCTGGCAAACTCCGCCCAAGGCAACAGCTCAGCCCAATTATCATGATGGTCAGACACAAAATAGTGTAGAAATTGTTCCAAGCCCTGACTGGCATGCTCGGCGGCTCCGTTGGTCTGGGGATGATATGCAGAGGAAAACGATAATTGTATGCCCATCTGCGCACAGAATGCCCTCCAGAATCTAGACACGAATTGGCTCCCACGGTCGGACACCAACACTCTGGGTACGCCATGCAACCGGAAAACTTCCCTGGCAAATACCCTTGCCAACTCCTGGGCAGAGGGAAGGCCAGTCAGAGGCACGAAGTGTGCCATTTTGGAAAATCTATCGACTATCATCAGAATAAAAGAATATCCCCTAGACACCTGTAATGGAGACATGAGACCAAGGACGTTCTCCATTAGGTACAGACTGTAGCATGCCCACCGGAAGGTGTCTAGGGGATTTTGCATGGGCACAAGTAGAACAAGCTGCTGTAAATGCTGTGCAGTCGGCACGCAAGGAAGGCCACCAGAACAACTGCGAGAGTGACCAAATTAATTGATTCTGTCCAATGTGCCCAGCAGCCTTAGAAGCGTGATAAGTCTCGAGAAGACGGGTACGGAAAGGCTCGGCTACAAAACATTTGCCCACTGGGGTCTCAGGTGGAGCATTAGCCTGATTAGTGAGAATCTCCTCCCCCAGGGGTGAAGTAATGCTGGTTCGCAATGTAGCTAAAATGCGATCAGGCTGGATGATAGGTACCGGAGTCTCCTCCTTCTCTGTGTCTGAGTTAAATTGCCTGGACAAGGCATCTGCCCTGATATTCTTGGACACAGGCAGATAGGATACAATATAGTTAAAGAGCGACAGAAATAAGACCCATCTAGCCTGACGAGAGGACAGTCTCTTAGCTTCAGATAGGTACGTTAAATTTTTGGGATCAGTCAAGATCAATACTGGAGTTCGGGTGCCCTCAAGCAGGTGCCGCCATTCCTTGAGGGCCAGAATAATTGCCAACAGCTCCCTGTCCCCAATCTCATAGTGACTTTGTGCGATAGATAATTTTTTAGAAAAGAATCCACAGAGCCTTAGCATACTCCCAGGGTCCAGGAGCTGTGACAATACGGCCCCTACCCCGGATTCTGAGGCATCGAACTCCAAGGTAAATGGCAGGGAGGGATTGGGGTGGGACAGCACAGGGGCAGAGGCAAATGCAGACTTTAGTGTCAAGAAAGCCTGTTCAGCTTCCTGAGACTATTGGGAGGGATCCGCACCCTTGTAAGTTAAGTCAGACAGAGGTTTCACAATTGTGGAAAAGTTTCTGATGAATTTCCTATAATAATTAGCAAAACCGAGAAAGCGTTGGATAGCCTTGAGCCCCTTAGGACGTGGCCACTGCAGGACTGCTGCAAACTTATCCTTGTCCATTGTGATGCCATCCTTAGAGATAATGAAGCCCAGGAATGGTACCATGGGCTTGTGGAATTCGCATTTCTCGATTTTGCAGAAGAGTTTATTCTCACAAAGTTTAAGCAACACGGCAGTCACATCCTTGATGTGTTGCGACAAACTTGACGAATGTATGAGAATATCATCAAGATACACAACTACGCAAGATTGTAGCATGTCACATAACATATCATTAATAAACTCTTGAAACACTGCTGGTGCGTTACATAGCCCGGACGGCATTACCAGATATTCATAATGACCTGATCTGGTATTGAATGCCATTTTCCACTCATCACAGGCCCTTATCCTTATCAAATTATAGGCGGCCCGCAAATCAAGTTTGGTAAAGATAGAGGAACCCTTCAATCGGTCAAAGAGCTCAGTAATGAGTGGTATAGGATAAGCATTCTTAGGCATCAGTTTATTTAATCCACGGGTCGGTACATGGAGCAGGGTCGGCAGTCTCGCCGGGTCGATACATGGAGCAGGAACGTCAGCCAGGCCAGGTCAGAACAGGAAGCAGGAACACCAGCCAATCCGAATCAGTACACAGAAGCAGGAACAGTAACGAATAACATAGTCAGGCAGTCCGGGTCATACACTGGTATCAATATAACGGAACAAGCACTAGGCATCAGGTACACCACGAAAGGGCAACCCATAAGTGACAGCCCAGAGTATATAAAGGCTGTCAATGGGAGGAGCTGTACAGCGCAGCTAATGAAAAGGCACTAGGAAATAAGCCTGTCAAAATGTCGCTGGAATCACTGGCGCCGTGATACTGCTCCTCGACTCTGGAATGTCCTCCCCATCACCATTCACCAATCATCCACACTCATCACTTTCTAGTATCTCCTCAAAACCCACCTGCTCAGTGAGGCATCTCAATAGCAATGCCCTCCTCTTGCACACTGACAGTCACAGCAGAATCCTTCTGCACTTCTTTCACCACACCGTGTACCTGCACTTATAATCCTCCTCCCACTGTCTGTTTGTCATTATGAATTCAGCTTAGATTGTAAGCTCCTTGGGGCAGGGTCCCTTTCCCAGTCTAGGATTCCCTTGCTGAACTTTCCCCCACGAATAATGTAATGATTGCACTCATGCTTAATGCTCTTAACCCTGTTCTGTATTTTTGTATTGTATTACTTCAACTTTTGTTAAGCGCTGTGTACATGTATGGCGCTATATAAATATAGATACATACATACATACAAACCAGGGTCCTAGTGGCTTATATGCCATCAATAATATACTTACATTCAATTCCTCTGTTTATTTTATATAGTTTACATTTTGTTCCCACATCTGATTCCAGACCCCATCCATCTGAATCCAGACCCCATATCAGATAAAATTATCAATATTTTTCATACTTTTCAATACCACTGCTTAGTCAGAGAGTCAACTCTGGGATATAGCTCACTCCATCATTGGGACTTGGGAGGAGCAGGTTGTTGTATGGCATCTATATCACCTAGTATTCTTTACTTGAAATGAATCTGCAGCATGGTACTTCAAACCTCTTCTCTTGGAACATAGTTTATATTAACAATCCCATCAAAAGCTGCATTACCAGATAGCATTGTTATAAAAGATCAACTTAGCAGACAGAAAACTATTGCAGCATTATTTTAAAAAAGGCAGAGGTGGCCATTCTTTTCTACAGACACTTAAAATATGAAATTATATCTACACATATATATATAAATTGGGAAAGCAGATGTATAATAGTGGAATGCCAGATAGACAGGAAACACTACACTATATGGACCAAACTAGCATATCTTTCTTTCCTGGCATATAGAGGACCATAGCTCTTCAGAATGACTCACAGCTAATTTTGAGAGGATATTTTGATACTGTTGCAGAACCACTGCTGGATCACAGTAAGGGAAATTATAAACATTTCCCATGTACATCAAACCCTATTCTATAAATGTATAAACATCTTCATCTAACAGATCCCTGGTGGATTATTCAACCCATAGATAAACATTATAGCTTCTTTTCCAACCACAAGAATTCTTTCAAAAAATAGACTATTTCCTGTTCTCTGAAACACATATCACAATTAGTTAGCTCCACAATACACAATATATTGATTTTGGACCACGCACTTATAAAACTATTATCAAATATACCCCTTCAACGTCATTATTCATCCATCTGGAAAATGACCAATTCGTTCACAAACTCCAATAACAATGAATACAAAACTAACACAGTTTAGTTCTGAGAAACCACTAAAGCAGTAATACAGGGAAAGATTGATTGTTACATAGCAGGTTAAAAAATAGAAAGCTACCAGAAAACTTAGAGCTCAAAAACCACTTTACAACACCCACAAAATACTGATCATATTTTAATAAACACACATTTAAGAATTAAAAGAAACTTCACTATTAATTTTTTCATGAACAAGCAGAATTTTCAATAAATTTGACAAAAGCAGGTACAAATCATACTGACTTCTGGCTTCTTCAATTAAAGCAAACTGAGGCAAAACCAACATAACACTGATTAAACTAAACACCCAACATATCTCTTCTCTACTACACAAAGTGACATTGCAGGCAAATTCCTCCACTAATATAAATCACTATAAACAGTACATCTTTATCAGATAAACTTCACATAGCCTACTCATTTATCCACTTGCCTGAATACTGCTTTATTCAGGGATGAGAGAATAGTCCTGATTTTTTGTGCAAAAAAGCACAATATGCCACTTCTTCAGCACAAAACTCTGCACAAAGAAAATACATAAATTTTATACCTTTTAGCCAAAACCACTTAACTTCCCACAAGGGATTTGTAGTTTTTTGCTTAGGATTTCTATGGCTGCAGGAGTTTCTTCTGCAATATTGCTGCTGCTGAATGCTGAAGTGGGGAATCATCTCTTCAAAGTAACATAATCCTTGAAAAAAGTGTTAGCAGGCTGAGTCCTGTTGCCTTTTTGCCCATAACAATAACCACCTGCTAATACAAATCTGGCATAGCCATCATTGAAAAATAACTGCACAACAGGCCACAAAGAGAGAACACCACACCAACTGGATATCATCCTGTTTTACAAATTACATAAACACATAAAAAGGTTCCTTTCAATAATATGCAAAGCAAATATACTAGTAAATATATAAAAATATAACCTTGAATCTAATTTTATATATACACTTTCAAAGTTATGAAGGATGATTCTGTTGTATTATGAAATTAGATTAATAATGCTTTTTCAATATGTTTATTAATGAAATAGAAGTGGGAATTGAAAGTATGGCTCAGTCTTTGCTGATGTCACTAAGCTGTGTAAGTAAATATATAGAGAGCTGGATGTTTTTCTCTGCATAATAATTTAGATAAACTGAGTGAATGGACAGAAAAGTTGCATAATGTAGATAAATGGAAAGAGTGCAGAGATGTGCAACAAAACTGAGGGATTGGACAATCTGAGTTATAAAGAGAGAATAGCTAAACTGGGTTGGTTTACATTAGAGAAGAGATAGCTAAAGTGTGATACGATTACCATTTACAAATATATTCAAGGTCAAAACAAAAACTCTGCAGTGATTTATTTACTCAAAGAGTTGAGCTAAGAATGAGAGGTCATCCATTAAGACTAGAGGAAAGGTGCTTTCGGCTTAAACAAAGGTAGGGATTTTTTTACAGTAAGGGAGGTAAAGCTATGACACGCTTTGCTTCAGGATGCTGTGCTTATAGATACTGTAACTGCTATCAGCAAAGTAATGAATACCTATCTAGCACAGAGCAATTTTGAGAATTATGACAGTTGGCTTCAAAGCAGATAGGTTGTTGATTCAGGGAATCATCTGGCTGTCATTTAGATTCAGGAAGGATTTTTTTACCCACTTAATTGGAAATGGTTTCAATGTTTTTTTTACCTTCCTCTGGATCAACAGGGGTGATTTGACATGGGCTGGATTTGATGGATGCATGTCTTTTTTCAGCCATATCAATTATGTTACTATGTTACACTCTTTTACACCACCATCTCTACACTACTACCAATCTATTGTTGCTGTCTACTATCCAGTAGCCCATTTTATAATGTTTCTCCACATCCCTGGTAGGTATATTGCTCTTCGGGGGCTTGCATCTGCAAGAGGAAGTGGCCTTCCTCCTTCGGCACTGTCACTGCTGCTGGATATCTGCAACTCAAATTCAGCAGCATCAGCCCTCCACTTCTCCTGCTCATATTTCTTTAAGCACAAAAAAACAGAAGTATGTTATTTTTTCTATCACTGCTTCCTCTCTCATTCCTGTCTGGAGTTTTTATATTATGGGGCAGGAATTCTTACCGCCATAGAAAACATAATCATTCTAGCAAGAAAATCTGTGGTGTTAGCAAAAAGACAGAAAATCTATGGGTTCCATAATGTGCAGTAATTTAAACCTAATTCTTGAAAAAAGTGTGATTTTTTTTGCCCATCCCTACCCAGTATGTTTCCACTATTTGATTGCTTTGAATGAACAGTCTTGTAAAGCAATTAGTTCAACCTTTCAAGAATATGCACGGTTTAAGAAGTATTTTGTGTTTTTTTGTTATTGATTAAATATATTTTATGGCCTGGCAATAGAATATGTGGTCAAGAATGGACTCATTTGAGAAGCAGAGGTGTGCTCATGTCCATAGCTAGGGGCACTATATGCACCTTACCTAGTGGTGCCCAAGATGTAAATATGTTGCTGTCCTTAACTCTTTGAAAAATGTATACAGCTGGTCCAACCTTCCACATTTTTCCAAACTGATTTCTGACTGTCCCACACATTCCCAATATCAATAGTTATATTTTACTTCTGCCACTACTTCCTCTGGAACTGTGTTAGGCATTGTTCAGCCCTCCAGATACTATTGGAGTACAACTCTCATTATTCTACACCAGCAGCTGGAGGGCCATCCATTGCCTACCATTGATCTATATTGTAAGGGTCTTCACCGGGTCTGTATCTTTATGATATTTGCTTTATAACTATCATACCTCAGTTTTGCTGGAAATATCAATAAAATAGAGTATTTTATATATGATATCCAATGATTATCTTTAAGAACTTATTTTTACATCTATATTTAGGCTTGTCAGTGAAGGTGAAAGTAGTCAGAGTGTGAAAAATGGCATTAGTAATGGCTACCCTTAAATGGGGCTGTAAAGTTCTTTCCAATGGAAAGATATATTGTTGAAGTAATGGCATTATTCCGCTCCATCACTTTTAAACGTTATTCCCATTATGTGCAAGTTAAATATAACCCTATGTAAAAACAGGAAGGACACCACTAAGTTGTCCGGTTTAACAGCATACACTTAAGATATAATAAAGCACTTGTTACTGTATTTTATGAAACGGAAATTCCAAGTGTAAAGATATATTAAGGAAATATCTCAGAGTTATTACAGAAGGGTATTTACATTTACAGATTGCTTTATATTAAGCTTT
This sequence comes from Rhinophrynus dorsalis, assembly GCA_037306005.1. NCBI lineage: Eukaryota > Metazoa > Chordata > Amphibia > Anura > Rhinophrynidae > Rhinophrynus > Rhinophrynus dorsalis. The sequence goes on from CM074719.1 coordinate 380,267,732, forward strand.
TTATGAACATCTCAAAAATGAAATAGCCCTCACCTGCTAAGAGAAAAGATGGAGATAATTTTGCTTAATACGGGTGATAAAATTAATCTGATTGAAATCGCCTGTGATTATTCTTTACAATACTGAGTGCCAGTACAATCACTTACACCCATTTTTATATTTTTAGTCAAGCCTTGTGCAGATGAAAGCTAATTACAAAGTAGTGATGTGAGACGTTAAGGAAATAGTTTGTGTGGCATAGAGCATGCACAGCTAATTGGGATTTGTGATTACACAGATTGTTGTTAAGGAGAATTAACTATCAGCAACCCCTCCTGCAAAGCCCCTTCATCAAGGGAAAGCAAAAATAGACACTGGGTCTGTGTTTTATCTAATTATGCTGTGAACATTTTTTCTGCAAGTTACACTTTATCAGAGCTCATATATGTTTGTAATAATAATACGTTCAGTTTCTTTTCTGTCTTAAAATATTCATATTCTTTGATGACTCGCTTGTTGCAAGTCATGTAATAATCAGGAAGAGGGCAAATATAGAAACAGAGGCTGCATATCAAGAAAAGAAAGCAAGTGACCATCATACAAAATGATTAAAAAATCTGCATTGGGCTCATAGAAGGAGAGTAATCAAGGCCAAAGGAGACTTAGCCACCCCATAACACAACCATAGCAATAGAGCATAATGATAGCAGTCACCCAAAATAGAAATTATTATTATCCTAGCAAAGCCAAAGTCACGTCACTCCTAAAACAAAGGGGATTACTAATATGATTACATGCTAAACTAGCTGCTTGCCTGGAAGCCTTTTTAATGTACTGCTCCTTCTTGTCACTTATGTACTAATCAATCTATGCTGAAAGTTCTGGGTTTGCTTGTATTAGAGTCTTGATGATGACAGAGTGTGTGCACCAGTATGCAGTTGCTTGATTACTAGGCCAGTCTGAGCACAGAAAATAAGCTGTACTGACAGATTTATGCATTCACTCTAACACCTTGTATAGGTAATTCTTTGTGATGATGTGTGTGCAGATACTTCTGCATTTAAGGACAAATTGAGAGGGAGTTTCCAGTTGCCCCCAAAAAATCTATTTTTCCCCATCAATGTAGGGAGAGAGTACACAAAGGTTATTTACCCAAAAAGTGAGAAATGTTTGCTACTATTGTGCATATGGGCATAGTGCACCCCTCTTGCATCTGTTTTTGAACTAACACTCCCATCATACTCAGTGAAAGTGTGTTTTGATCGCACTTATAGATAAGTAAAAAGTAAATTTTCTTTTCTTTGGGGATTTTATTGGAAACCAGAAATCTGCCACTTTTCCACAAAAAGAAACACCATACAATTTCTACTTTGCTGCTAATTCTATACAAAATTGCTGTATTCAGTGCGGGTCTGTTGCTACCAGGGTGTGGGGAAAAGGCTGATGATTCAGTGTTGTTCTATGGCTCCCATGGGACAAATGCTGAGGATCAGTATGTGTAATTGTATGTGTTGGGTGGTTGGGTGGTTATTATGTGTGGTTCTATGGTGCAGTATTGGGCAATGAAAGGTCTTTGAGCTGCTACCAGCTATCCCTTTCCTTGAACCAAACCTTATGCTTTGCTTCTTTAATTAATAATATTTTATACCCTGTTCCTAAAAAATCTTTTTTCGAAATATTTTGTTTAAAGCTTATATTCTTTAATTTATGAATACTTTTTATTTATTCCTATAAATACTTCCAGTGTTATATTATCTCTCTAATTTTTCTATCTGCAATAAAATCAACATATATTCCTTTAATATCTGTAATACAGGTGTAAAGTAACAAATGCGGTGCACCATACATATATATCTAATCTTTTGATTCTCATACAGTGGTTGTACTCCGGGCATGATGGGAATTGTAGCCCTAACACTTTGGAATCTGAGTATGGCGCTTGTGAACTCTCAATAGCCCTGTATTCCTGGCATTTCAGCTACCACTTCGTGGCTTTTGATTTCCAGTGCAATCTTGTCTTGAATTCGGCTCCTGCGTGATCGCTAATCACTAATCTAGGGATAAGCTTTCTTCCTGGTCAGTCTCTGTATTGTAACAATACAGTGAATACAGTGCCACCTGCTGACAGATGTGTGAGGGCTTTTACCTTCATACAAACCACTGATGGCTGAGGCTTATCTCATCAAGCATGCAGAGTGTTGGTGTCGAAGGCATTTCTCAATGTGCTGCAGGTGTCCTGGACCGAAGAGTCAAGGAGAGGGTTGCCTTCCTGTAGGAAAACTGCATAAGGTTGTTCATTGGCATTATGATCCTTCATACTTACAGGGTAAGAATTCCCTAATGACTCTGTCCCATGTCTCAGCACCTCCACGGGTCTGCTTATACAGTGGCTGTGGCACAGGTTGTAGATCAATGTCCTGTAATAAATATTTATCCACAGTAATATTGTCTAAAATAGCACTTGACAGGAAAATGCTACACACTTAAGGGGATTATACTATAGGGATCCTCTAGTAACATCTAGACACCTAAATCTGGTTTTGAGAAGGCCAAATTTGTTTTCAGTCACACTTCTTGTCCTTATGTGAGCCTTGCTGTAGCTATGTTGGCAGGTGTACGTGGGTTGGACACAGATGTGACGAGCCACTGTTTGCAGCCATATCCAGCATCCCCTGTGATGTGTGGAAGAGTGTGGAACAGTGTCACATGTAACTCCAAATGTGATGATGTAGATCACAGCTGATGTACTAGGGAAGATGGGATCATGGTAGCTAATGGCAATGTGTGTTTGTCAAATTAACATTGATTACCAAACCAGTAATCATCCACTGGAAAATGGATGATTGTGATAGGGTGTAGGGTCATGGCAGTTCCTGGGAAAGCATGCACACACGGGAGATTCTGAGGTTGTTGTTGCAGTTCATATGTACTTTGATGGAATTCAAGTTCATTGTGTTGATGTACAGATGGTTCTCATGTGTTTGAGCTCTTATGTGTAGCTATGCATCACTCTTGGCATGCTTCCTAGTTCTGTAAGATCCATGTTTGTCCCTTTCCCATATAATGTCAACGGAGGGGCAGTGAATGTACCTCCTGTCCTTCCTCTTCAGAGCCGTCAGCACCTGAGCAAATGCACTGGAGCATGCAGGCAGATACATTCCAGATATGTATCACTCAATGGATTGGAAGGATCCATATGCCATGAGATGAATGGCAAGCGGGAGCTTTTCCATGTCAGTGTGTACATGGTTGTTGGAGACTATGGGCTTGATGTAATCTTTCCACCATGATGAAGAGCATGATCCTTGTGCATTGGATCCTGGGTCTCTATTGACATATTCTACTCCTGTGCTGAGCATCTGTCTCTCTGTTTGAACAGTTGTCAGCGGGATCTTTGCAGGTCTGAGCAGATCAAGCAAAGCAGGTGCATGTTCACCTGTAGCTGTTTGTGGAGATAGGCTTATGCGCATTGGTGGAAATGCACCTGCAGGCAGGTGCACACCTGACTTGGCATGATCCTGGAGCTCCATGGTTCCCATCTGATGTTCCTGTTAATACCTTCACATGAAACAAAGAAGAAAATGAAGCTGATAGGAACCCCTGTGTTTGTTGGCTGATTTTACACTGGGTGTGTCTGGTATCCTGATTTCTGGGAGAGAGCAGTGGTCAAACATATACAAGGTTGCAGCAGGCAGAATACATTTGCAAAGGTGTAGCAAGAGCAAGCTGGGTCAAAACAACAAAGCAACAGCTATCAGGAAAACAAAATATCACTGGGAGTGCAGGGCATGAAACAGGTGAGTCAGTTTGTGTTTGATGCAGTAGGCACCCTTTGGGTTGTGTGTGGGTTGGGAGGATTCATGTTAGATGTGCTTGTGCCATGAGAATCTTGGTTCACCTTTGATCGGTGGTTCAGGGCATTTGTGTGTGATTTTTGAATTGGTCCTCAGGAAATACCTGTTTTGTGTATCCTTGTGGTGTGAAACAATGTTTTTTAGGATGTGTTCAGCAGTGTAGATGTGTTTTTTGTTGGTGCAGAATTACCATCTGAAAATGTATCCCCTTAACATGCGATAGCTGTGACTGCATATAGTAGATTCGTGAATGGTTGATGCTGTCCATTGAATTAAATGGGAAGAAATTTAGCAGCTGTCATGATAAATTACCTGGCATTCATTGCTTCTAGCAAGGGTGATAGAATACTAAACCCTGACTAAAAAATTGTAGTTGCTACTTTGAATTTTTAAAGCATCTAATAGAATAAAGCCAGAGGTCAGTTACCACTCAGGGAAACCAAATTAATGACCTGTGAAGGATATCCTGCCTTCACATAGATATGATTGACTCTTCTAAGTGATTTACCTTGTTCACCTTTCTTCTGGACCTCTTATCCTGATCTTCTTGAACCTTTTGGTAAAGGAAATATGAGCCCTTGTATGGAAAATAAACAGACAGAACATCTGTGATACACTGTTGTAAACTATCTCCTGATGAAATGGCTGAACCTGAGTGAGCACCACTGTGAAGTGAGGTTGAGGAAATCTCAGGTTCCTCCCCAGATGACTCACTCCCTGGAGATGTCACACTCCCTGACTGGATGGGTGACATTGGTGGTTGGGGTGGCATTGGTGGTGGGGGCGGTGTTGGTGGGGTGAACACTTCCCGGGCCTGGGGGCACTGTGGCTGGCCAATGAGCCCCACAATACAATGGCCAGAATGATGGCCCTTGGCTTGATTCCTGCCACATGTGTGGCTGTGGTCTTGGCCACACAGTCTTTCACTGTGTCCGGCATCCAATGGCTGGTGGTGGTGGGGCCTGGAGGCCAGTGAAGTGTTGCTGCTGCGGTGGTGGTGGGGTAGCCTGGGGGCCATGGTATGGCTGCGGCAGCCGCTGTGGTGTTAGGGACTGGAGGCTTGTGAAGTGTTGCTGCTGTGGTGGTGGAGCCTGGAGGCCATTAAAGTGCTGCTGCTGCTGCTGTGGTGGTTGGACTTGGAGGCCATGGTCAGCCCTGCACAGTGGTGGTGGCATCACAGAGATGGAGGCATGAGGGTATCCAGCCTCCTCAGATGTGTCTCCAAAAGTGAGGTACTCCTCACCCTCATCCTGCTCTTCTGTAATTAGTGATGTCGGTTATTACAGGAGTGCTGCAAGATTATGACAATTTACATGTGAACTGTTGAGTGACAGAATGGTATCCATTGCATTGCTTTGCATTGCATTGGTTTCCATCCTGACATACACTGACTGCTAAACTTGACATGATCTAATACATTAATTCAAATAACTTACAGTGGTGTAGCTTTAGTCATCATGTGTATCCTGAGGTGTGAGGATGGCAAGGTATCCCCATACATCTGGGTACATGTGGTGAACAAAACTGGACCATCACACCTTGAGTGATACAAACCCATTGCATGTACAACACCTAGGCCTCGACAGCAAACACACTAGGGCCTCTGAACACATCAATAAACCAGTGATGACCAATGATTACGGAGTACAAATAATGATGTCAGCAACACTATCAGACACAGCAAGCACACTAACGAAAATGAACTGTGGAACCCAGCAACCCAATCAGCTGGAGGACACATCGGGCACACCCCATGACAACTAAAAGCCAAACACACAGCAAACATATGGGGTGTTATTCTGTAGTACTGGAGCTTACTTATCCTATTTCCTATGTTATGCTATGGAGCCTAGGCACTGATATGTCCTAAGCTGTTTAAATCTCAGTGCTTTGGCTCCACAGACTAACACAGGGATTGCAGAAGTGATAACACTGCAGTTGTCATGTACACATTGTCACCTCTTTCTTAACCATTCATGAATATCCCCCCTGGCATGGTTGAGTCTTGTGAATCACATATGTCCCGGAGTGTGGTAATGGCGGTGAAAGCCCCTGCCCAACCACACTCTTCAGGCTACATGTGATACAGAAATCTGAACCTTGACAATTCCACGTGGACAAACTACATAGGTCTGATATGAAGTAATACTCCAAGAAACACACCAATTCCACTGCTATCCTCTGTAACCCTTTGAGTGCCAGGGGACTATGCTTTGATCATCCCCTGGCGCTCAAAGGGTCAGGTGCTGACCTCTGTTGCTCCAACATGATGGTGTACATTGATTTAGTACTGTGAGTGTGGTTGATGTAGATAGCGTCAAGGGGGTTAAACAGGGACTTGACCATTCCCATTTGTGCTGGGTTTGTCATATATTCTGTCCTTGTTTGAACCCCTTCCAAGCTGTGCTGCTGAATTTGTGGTGTGGAAGGCTGGCCATGTGTTCAGGTGTCACTATGTTGTGCCATGATAGGTGTCCAGATTTGTGTGTTGTGTATGTAAGCCTTGATACAATTACCAGTGGCCTGGAGGCTGCTTTCCTCTCCACTGTCACTGTATCCCAGAATCCCGTGCATAGCTGTCACTGACATGGTCCTGTGCAGCACCTCCTCCCAGTCTTCATAGTGCATGTGCAGGGGTGGGCCTCTTCTAGTTTCTCTAGCATGCAGCACCTCCAGACCCAATTTCTTTTTTACAACTCTTTTGCAGTCCGTCCATCTTTTCATGATGGAGTCCAGAGGTTGGCTGCAGCTGGACACAGAGTTAACAGTGGCCACCACTTCCCTCCACTTCTTTGCCCCCATGCTGGTGACCCTCTGCCTGGGGAACAGGATCCTCTTAAGTGCTATGATGGCCTCCACCAGCACCCTATTCTCCTTGGTGGAATACTTGGGGTTTTGCATCCTCTCCTCCTCAGCACCACCAAGAGATGTTTGAGAGTCTTGGTTCTGGCTCTCAGGCTCTGCCTGCGATGGCCCTGGCTGTGCATGGTGCTCCTCATGTCCTACCCCTGCATGACTTTTCGTGAAAACTGTCTGACTTTTCTCTTTCTTCGCAAAAGCTTTCTCCTTTTCGTCAATGCTAAATTTTCCACCTTTTCACCTATTTTACCAAATTTGTTCCCTATATTTCCTATGAGTACTACATTTACAACTGCAATATTACTTCTTCTGAGGGCTGTAGTTTAGAAATAAGTGGCTGAAAGTCAAAGTTTTGAGGCAATATATGCCTTAAAAAAATGTGTTAGCATGCAGAATGCATTTGTCCTTTGCCCACAACACTAATTTCATGCTTAAGTGACACTGACACATATTCATGATGATGTTAAGAGATAACAAAAAAAAAATTACATCCTACAATGAGGCAGATGTGTATTGCAGTGGTGGTGGTGGGGGACTGGCTGGTATGGTGTGATTTGTGTATGTATATAGTTTTTACCATTGTCATGTTTGTGACAAATCGCTAACCTCCTGCTTAAAGGGATAGTAATACTTCGTTTTATCTTTATTTTATTTTGTAGGCATTAAAAAAGCATGAAGAATGATATGTCTTGTCTCTCAAACCTTTATGGTTTAAGAGATATTCACAAGCAAAGTTTCCCCCTCCCGTCCCTTTTACCTAGTGTAAGCCATCTCTTCTCAGATGTGGAATGCAGTCCATAGACCAGACAGATAACAGCAGGGGACAAGCTTCTTTCTATTAGAACAATGAAAGCCCTGCCCACCTTGACAAGTTTTTCAGGCTTTTCCCTTATCTTAATTTAAGATTGTCCCTCTCTGCAGTCTACCTGGGCACCTCCCTTCTTATCTGGCTGAGCAGTGTTACATCAGTAAAAGGGGCGGGAAGGGGATATTTTATCACTGAATTACTCCTAAACTACAACTCTGACAGAATTGAAATAACACTCTCCTTGGCCCAAATATTATGAAGATTAGTTAGAGCTGCTTTTATTATGAAACATTACTATCACTTTAAGTGGCACTGGTACATATTCAAGATGATATAAAGAGATATATAAAAAAGTACAACCTACAATATGGCAAATATATATTGAAGTGGGGGTCCAGCAAAGTGGCAAGAATGTATTCCTCATTGCTTTTAATAAACACTATGTAAGGATCTTGTTCAAAGCACACTAACATGTCATTTACCAGCTGGTGCATGTCTGTGTGGCTATTATGGTAAGAATCCTCAGCGATGCTCCTCATTTTTTACTACAATAAAAATATCAGTGGTAGAATTTCACTAATTCCTGCCCCAATGCGACTCACCAGCATGATTGCCTCCTCAAGGAGTTTCTGCTGCTCACATCCATCACACATAAGTTGCCACTGGCCAGATGACAAAGAGGCTCCTTCCAAAGCCTTGCAGTTTTGCATGGTGCACTCACTAATGGTCTTATTCTGCTCTTACTAAAGCTCTAGCATGTACATCATAGAATTCCCCCAGGTAGGGACCTCTATTTTCAGCTGGTGATGGGGCAGGTTGTCAGACACAATTCCTGCTCTCCAGAGAAAATTTTCTATTTAAATAACAACACACCCATGAATTTAGAGGAGGGGCAGCTGGAGAAGACTTATTGGCCAATAAAAACATAGAGCTTGGGCTTCTAACAACAAATCTAACAAATCGTCATCTACAAAATATGCTATCAAGTCAAGCATAAATCCACCCCAGTGGCAGCTTATGTCAGGGGGTTCCTGTCTCTATTACAGTACATGCAAATTTCTTTTTTTTATTAACTGTCCCCCCAATACCAGTCAAGAAACCCCCCAAAACAAATTCCTTGTTCAACTGATTCATTCCCCAAACTCCATCCACCAACACAGGCACCTTCCTCAGACCCTTTTTATACCATGTCTTATGGGGTATTTTATTTGTATTTAGGATTTATTTTTTATTAACAACACCCCCCAAAACATTACCTGTTCAACTGATTCTTTCACCACACCCCACCAACACATGCACCATCATGCCCTTTATATACTATGCCTTTAGGAAATAAAATAATGTTTGTTTTGTTTTGTGTGTAAATTCTATGTTCCCATTGATTTCAATTAAATGAGCTAAGCAAAATAAAATGGAAAATTGTTCACTAAGTGGGAAATGCCATTATTTGCCGATATCAGTTTGAGGCGAGATTTTTCACCTATCCCTAATTATTAGGTCATCCTCAGTAGCATCAACATCACCTGACAATTCTTGCCTACTACCCTTATATTCTTCCTAGCTTTTAGAGGTCTCAAACAATTTCTTTTTACTTTTACTGTAACAAAGTTCGTTACTACTTGAAGGACAGGTGTTTTGGTGCTTGTTTGTCTCACTATCTGATGCAGCAGGAGGTTCAGCTGCTACACCTTCCTCTATTATGCTATTATCATCATCAACACTTGAATGCAACTTGTTTTCATCTTCAGTGTTCTTCTTTTATGGTTCTTTATTTGTACTGGCACTGGTGGTGCTGGAGGTTTTACTGGGACCTTGACAAACTGCATCCTCCCTAGCAGGAGGGGCATCATCATTATCATTTATTTCACACGCTGCAGCAACCATTGCTGCAGTTAGTTTATGAACTCTTACTTTAATCTTACGCCCCTGCAATGCTCCACCCTTCCCCCTCCCCCTGCCCCTTGTGAGTTTGCTGGACATTACTGAACTACTATGTGTGTTTATACAGTACCCAAAACAACTGATGGATTATGATGTCTTGCCTTAGCCCAGTCAGCTGTCTGTCACCAAATATATTTAGTTCTTTATTTCTTTATACTTTTTTATTTATGTATTTTTTTTATTTTTTTTTTATTGACTTTGTCCACCCTGTCTTATCACAGTCTGTCCAAAAAAAAAAATATATATATAACTGAAAAACAAAATCAACAACTTTTTCCCCAGCCGATGAGCTAGGTGAAAAAAGCTTAAAAACAGCACTTTTTGCAGGAAATTATTTGCGAGATGGAAAGTGCCATTATTCACCGATTTCAGTTTGAGCCAAATATTTTCGCCCATCTCTACTTCCTACCAAACTTTACAACTATTATCTAGCAGCACAAGAACAGTACATCCTGGCATACATAGACCGACAGACTACTCACCAATATTGATGAGGCTTTGCTACATTCAGGTTATGACCTGTGCATTTACAAAAGGGACCATCGGTCAGCAAGCTGGAGATGCTTTGAAGTTTGGTATGCCATGCAAGCTGGGTATGGACCACAAAATGCCGCTGTGGGGAGCAATGAGATTAAAATGACTACTTGACATGGACTTTGGTCATGCATAGACCCAATATGGTATATGTAGAATAGGTCAACTCTACCAAGATAATATTCATAGGTCTTTTTAACAGTCAGACTTAGAATATCCCATTCCAAATCTGATGTTCTACTCATATCTCCACCTCAGACATGGTATTTGGGTGCAGTGAGGGGGACGGGACCATGACATATCTTCTTTTTCTCTATTCTCCAAAATGTTTCTCAATAAACCAAAGAAACCAATCACATTTATATCTAATGGGCTGGAAACATAGATGGAGGGGTAGACAACTCTATGTGGCACAAATGGGAGAGAGATGTTGGCCCTATGGAGGATTGGGAGTGGGGCATGGCTAGGGTAGGTCCAGCGCAAGCTATGACCAGGCATCAGCTGATACAACTAAAAATTCTGCATAGATCCTATATTATATAACTGTAAAATGGGAAGTACACAGGGAAGTGCCTGTCTGATATGTGAGGGAACCAGGGGTACATTCTTCCATATGATCAGAGAATGTCTGTGCCTTCAGGGATTCTGGGAGGTAATGGAGACTAAATCCTCAGTGCTGGGGGGCCCTCTATACCTGACGCTCAAATTCTGTATACTGTCAGTTATACCTGATGGGATAGACAGACAGAAGATAAAGCTTTAACCAGAGAACTGCTTGTTATGGCAAAAAAGGTGGTGGCTATGAACTGGATAATGGATAGGGCTCCATTACATAAAGCTTAGGTAGTCTATATCCACAGGGGTTCCCCACAAAAGTTTAATGGAATCTAGGAGAAGTGGCAGACTTGGTGGTCTGGTGGTGGTCTTTGGTGCCTGGGAATGAAGGCCTTTCTGGTGTCTGATACCTGCTTGAGTGGTGTTGGGTCTTTTCTCTGCTCTGGTTCTGATACACTGACTGCAGTGATTCCATACAGTGGTCCCCTGGTGAGGGGTGGGGGAGATTGGTGCTCTGCATGTGGGAGAGAGGAGGGATAGCTCTGGTTTGTTAAATAGTTATAGGAGGTACCAGGTTTGAGTTTGCTATAAAACAAACAAACAAACAAAAAAAGGTTGGTCTAGCAGTGGGTATGCATGTTTTTCAAACTATGTGGTTGTTTACAGTATTGAATAATTCTATGTGACTTGATTGGTTTTGTACTTGTCCTGGATGTATGTAACAATGCTGAACCGATGAGCAAAATATTTCTTTTCAAAAGAGAAATAGGAGAAAAATGGCACTTCTCGCCAAGTGGGAAATTTCCAGCGAAAAGAGTGCAGTTTTTCTGCTTTTTTTGCCTAGCTCATTGTATTGAAATCAACGGCAAGACTGAATTTACACCCACTACATAGCAAATTTGCTTCATTTTCCACAGACATATTATAAAAGGGGTCTCTGGTTTCCACAGCATGCCCTTCTGTGTTTTGAGAGAGGAAGAAATAGCAGCACATTTGTCAGCTAGTGAAGACAGGCTAATAAAAAGGAGCTGAAGCTTAAATTAGGTGTCTTGTAGGCAGGACATCTGTTCTCTGCATTAGGGGAGTCTGGAATCATTCTGTGGGAAAGGAAGGGAGAAAGGAGTTTGATACCAAATATAGCAACATCTTGTTTGACTGATTGGGAAGGCACAAGCAGCCCTGATCCAAATTCCAGCCAGATCTGACTGTTATCTTTTTATGCTAGTGGAGACTGGAGAGTGTGAGAAGGGGGCAAAGGAGAATTAGCCTAAATACCCCAACATTTTCTGTGACTGACTGGGAAGACACAGGCAGCTGTGATCCTAGTTTCTGGAACCAACGCTGGAACCAACAATAATGTGTATAGCCACAAGGCTTTGGAGCAAACCAGCGGCCGCATGCTGGAACCAACAGTAATGTGTATAGCAGCAAGGCTTTAGAGCAAACCAGCGTCCGCACGCTGGAACCAACAGAAATGGCTATAGCCGCAAGGCTTTTGGAGCAAACCAGCATCCGCACGCTGGAACCAACAGTAATGTGTACAGCCGCAAGGCTTTAGAGGAAACCAGCGTCCGTACACTGGAACCAACGGTAATGTATATAGCCACAAGGCTTTGGAGCAAACCAGCGTCCGCACGCTGGAACCAACTGTAATGTGTATAGCCGGAAGGCTTTGGGAGTAACCAGCATCTGCACGCTGGAACCACATTAATGTGTACGGCCACAAGGCTTTGGAGCAAACCAGCGTCCGCACGCTGGAACCAACTGTAATGTGTATAGCCGGAAGGCTTTGGGAGTAACCAGCATCCGCACACTGGAACCACATTAATGTGTACAGCCACAAGGCTTTGGAGCAAACCAGCGTCCGCACGCTGGAACCAACTGTAATGTGTATAGCCGGAAGGCTTTGGGAGTAACCAGCATCCGCACGCTGGAACCACATTAATGTGTACGGCCACAAGGCTTTGGAGCAAACCAGCGTCCGCACGCTGGAACCAACTGTAATGTGTATAGCCGGAAGGCTTTGGGAGTAACCAGCATCCGCACGCTGGAACCACATTAATGTGTACGGCCACAAGACTTAGGAGCAAAACCAGTGTCCGCACGCTGGAACCAAGAGTAATGAGTCTAGCCGGGAGGCTTTGGAGCAACCAGCGTCCGCATGCTGGAACCAACAATAATGTATGTAGCCACGAGGCTCTGGAGCAAACCAGCGTCCGCATGCTGGAGCCAACAGTTGTTCGGAAGTTACAAGGCTGGAATAAACCCGCGTCTGCACACTGGGGCTAAGAATGTTGCCCAAGCAACCAGGCGACAGGGTTTCATCTGGCTGAACAATAGACGACAGGAACTCGCAGGAAGCCCAACAATCAGGAAGTCTTTGGTGAGGCGAACAGCAGGAAACATCAACTTCTCTGGACTAGGCAGTAACCACTCTGGAACAACTCTGCAGACAGGAAACTTCAGGAACAAGATGCATTCTGGAACTCAGGAACACAGCTACAGGTACCAACAAATACAGGAACATGGTCAAGGCTAAAGTGGTCAGAGACACCACGAAAGGGCAACCATAGGGTGCCCAGACTAGGTTTAAATAGACAGAATGAGGCGGGTTAAAGGCAGACAACCAATAGGAGCCCCCTAATGGTGACTGACAAGGAAGTGCAACAATCACGGGCACCGTGATAGTACCCCCATTTCAAAGACCCCCTCTCCTAGAATAGCATGAAAAGCACTAGATAACCTAGGTGCATGAAGGTCCTTACTGTCCACCCATGATCGATCTTCAGGACCATATCCCTTCTAATGTACCAGGTACTGTACCCTTCCTCTAAGCCTTCGGGAATCAATGATGCTCTGTACTTCGTACTCCTCCTGACCCTCGACCTCAATAGGCCCTGGTACCACAGGTGTAGTGGTATAACGGTTGCATACGAGAGGCTTAAGAAGGGATACATGAAACACATTATGGATACGCATAGATGCAGGTATGTCTAATGCGTAGGATACAGGGTTAATTTTGCGAATAACTCTGTATGGACCAATGAACTGGGGAACGAACTTATTAGACGGAACCTGGAGCTTAAGGTTTCTGGAGGAAAGCCACACTCTATCCCCAACCTGAAAGGAAACCGCTGGAAGCCTTCTGCGATTAGCATAGCGCTGATGACGCTGAAATGACTGACCAAGTGCCCTCTGAACTGGTGCCCATGTGGAACGGAGTTGCTCGATATGCTCATCCAGAGCTGGAATCTGTTGCGTCTGAAAGGAATCTGGGAGCACACAGGGTTGAAACCCGTAATTAATCAGAAACGGAGAGCTACCAGATTAAGAGTTAACCGCACAGTTCCTGGTGAACTCTGCCCAAGGCAACAAGTCGGCCCAGTTGTTGTGATGGTCAGTAATAAAACAGAGCAGAAATTGTTCCAAGCCCTGATTGGCCCGTTCAGCGGCTCCATTGGTCTGGGGATGGTAGGCTGAGGAAAAGGACAGCTGTATGCCCATCTGCTCACAAAATGCCCTCCAGAACCTAGACACAAACTGGCTCCCCCTGTCAGACACCAGTACCCTGGGCACTCTATGAAACCGGAATACTTCCCTGGCAAACACAATTGCCAATTCCTTAGCCGAGGGAAGGCCACGGAGGGGCACAAAATGAGCCATTTTAGAAAACCTGTCGACCACCATCAATATGAAGGAATAACCCCTAGACACAGGCAATTCTCCCATAAAGTCAATGGAAACATGAGACCAGGGGTGCTCGCCATTAGGCACAGGTTGAAGCAAGCCCACCGGGAGATGTCTAGGGGTCTTAGCACGGGTGCAGGTAGCACAGGCATTAGTAAACTCGGCACAATCATTTCTCATAGAAGGCCACCAAAATAACTGAGAAAGAGACCATAACAATTGGTCTCTACCAATATGTCCCGCAGCCTTAGAGGAATGGTAAGTTTCAAGTAATTGAGTACGGAATGGTTCAGCGACAAAACATTTGCCCGTAGGAGTCTCCTGAGGTGCGGAAGCCTGGGAAGCCAAAATCTCCTCCCCTAAAGGAGAAGTGATACTAGTACGGATCGTAGCCAATATTCGATCGGGTTGAATGAAAGGTGCTGGTGCTTCCATCCTGTCACTCTCAGCCTCAAATTGTCTTGACAAGGCATCAGCCCTAACATTCTTAGATCCCGGTAAATATGATACAATGAAATTGAATCGAGATAAGAATAACGCCCATCTGGCCTGACGATAAGTCAGGTTTTTATGATCCGTCAAGATTAAGACAGGATTTTTTGTGCCTTCCAGTAAATGTCGCCATTCCTTAAGGGCAAGGATAATGGCCAGTAACTCTTTGTCCCTAATCTCATAGTGGCTCTGAGCTCCAGTCAACTTTTTTGAAAACAACCCACAGGGTCTGAGTGTTCCACCTTTATTGTGTCGTTGAGAAAGTACTGCCCCAACCCCACTATCCGAGGCATCAACCTCTAATGTAAATGGAAGCAAAGGATTGGGGTGGGCCAGCACAGGACCCTCCGTAAAAGCCAGTTTTAATTTCTGAAAAGCCTCCTCAGCACTTGCTGGCCAACAGGATGGATTAGCGCCCTTATGCGTAAGGTCAGACAGTGGTTTAACAATGGAAGAAAAGTTCTTAATAAACCTCCTGTAATAATTAGCGAAACCCAAGAATCGCTGTATAGCTTTAAGACTCTTAGGTGGTGGCCACTGTAGGACTGCTGCCAACTTTTCTTTGTCCATGGCAATGCCATCATTGCCAATCACAAACCCCAGGAATGGCACATTAGTTCTGTGAAACTCGCATTTCTCTAATTTGCAATAAAGCTTATTCTTTTGTAGCCGTAGCAATACTTCAGACACATCCTTAATGTGTTGTGACAAATTTTGGGAATTAATCAATATGTCGTCAAGATATACCACAACACATGACTGTAACATATCTCTGAGAACATCATTTATCAGTTCCTGAAAAACTGCAGGTGCGTTACACAAGCCGAATGGCATGACTAGGTATTCATAGTGCCCAGATCTAGTGTTAAATGCAGTTTTCCACTCATCACCGGCTTGGATCCGAACCAAATTGTATGCTGCCCGTAAATCTAATTTGGTAAAGATCGAAGAGCCCTTAAGTCTATCAAAGAGCTCGGTGATGAGTGGTATCGGATAAGCGTTCTTAGCCATCAGTTTATTCAAGCCATGGTAGTCAATGCACGGTCTCAATTCGCCATTTTTCTTTTTCACAAAAAAGAATCCAGCCCCTGCCAGAGAGGTAGATTTCCTTATGATCCATCTAGCGAGGGCATCAGAAATATAATCTTCCATAGCCTTATTTTCCTTACAAGATAATGGATATGTGCGTCCCCTGGGAGGTACTACTCCAGCAGGCAATTCAATACAACAATCATAAGGTCTGTGCTGAGGTAAAGTGCCAGCCTCTCCTTTGCTAAAGACATCACCAAACTGCTGGTATTCTTCTGGTATTGCAGAGGAGGTGCACAAAACCTTAATAGGATGGGTGACGCACTTATCCATACAAAACGGAGACCAAGCCGAGATTTCACACTTTTGCCAATCAAATTGTGGATTATGTAACTGCAACCAAGGAAAACCCAATATTACCACATGGTGAGGAGAATTAATAAGTTGGAACTGCTGCTCCTCTCTATGGAGAGCCCCAATAGTCATAGATAAGGGCATAGTTTCAAATGTGACTTGAGCAGGTTCCAAAGGTCTACCATCAATTGCTTCGATAGCCAAAGGGGTTTCCCTTTCAATACGAGGAACCCCGTGCAATTCAGCAAAGGTATTATCCATAAAATACCCTGCTGCGCCAGAATCAACCAGGGCCAGTACTTCCACTGAATGTTGTGCCCAGGCCAATACCACCCGTATGGTGGGTTTCAGTGTTCCCAACACTGGGGACGATTGTACACCACCTAGGGCCTGTCCCCAAGGTACCCTAGGTGTGTTCGTTTCCGGACGTACTGGGCAAGATTTTAACAAATGCCCATTCTTACCAAAGTACAGACACAAGCCTTGTTTTCTGCAAAAACTTCTTTCCTCTTTGGTTAACCTAGTGAAACCTAGTTGCATAGGTTCACCTGTTTCCCGTATAGGTTCACTAGGTTTAGATTCCAGGGGAGGGTTGGGTGGGCAAAATGTACTGCTAACTAGTGTTGAGCGAGCGTGCTCGTCCGATGCTCGGATCGGCTCGAGCATCGCTCTGCTCGGCACATGGCGGTACTCGTCGAGTACCGCCATGTGCTCGCCCGCCATGTTCGGGTGGCGGGGATCTGTGCCGGAAGAGGCACAGATCTGAAGACGCTCCGCTGGACCACCAGGGACTGGAGGTACGGGGGCATTGCGGAGATGAAGGGGGCATTGCGGAGATGAAGGGGGACATTGTGGAAGAGGGGCATAGCAGAGATGAAGGGGGACATTGTGGAAGAGGGGCATAGAGTCTATGCCCCTCTTCCACAATGTCCCCCTTCATCTCCGCTATGCCCCTCTTCCACAATGTCCCCCTTCATCTCCTCTATGCCCCTCTTCCACAATGTCCCCCTTCATCTCCGCTATGCCCCTCTTCCACAATGTCCCCCTTCATCTCCTCTATGCCATAGAGGAGATGAAGGGGGACATTGTGGAAGAGGGGCATAGCGGAGATGAAGGGGGACATTGTGGAAGAGGGGCATAGCGGAGATGAAGGGGGACATTGTGGAAGAGGGGCATAGCGGAGATGAAGGGGGCATAGCGGAGATGAAGGGGGACATTGCGGAGCTGAAGGGGGCATTCGGAGATGAAGGGGGCATAGCGGAGATGAAGGGGGGCATTGACCAGGCACCCTCCCCTCATCAGAGCAGGGGGTGCCTGGTATAATGCTCGTGTCGCCCCATTGGATTCAATGGGGCTCGGGTGCTCGGCCGAGCACTCGAGCCTCAGGGGGTGCTCGGTCAGAGCACCCGAGCACCCGAGCATCGGGGTGCTCGCTCAACACTACTGCTAACCCCATTATTTTTTGACCGAAACCTACGGTCTTTGGCGGTGGCTCTTTCACGTATTCTGACATCAATCAATATAACATATTGAATATAGTCATCAAGATCAGTAGGCAACTCTTTAGCTGCAATCTCATCTTTAATCTGGTCATTCAGACCTTAGGCAAAAGCTGCTAACAATGCCTCATTGTTCCACCCCACCTCTGCTGCCAATGTGCGAAATTCGATGGCATAATCGCCCACTGTATGCCTGCCCTGTTGTATTTCCATAAGGCGTTTGGCAGCAGAGGAGGTTCTACCAGTAGGCTCAAACACTCTCCGAAAGGACTGCACAAATTCTCTGAAGCTCTTAGTGCAAGGTTTTGCATTTTCCCACAATGGGTTAGCCCAAGCCATCGTTCTGCCAGTCAATAGGGATATCATGAACCCAATCTTACTGCGATAATTGGAAAACACATGTGTCGTAAATTCCATTAATATTTCAAGTTGATTGATGAACCCTCTACATAGACCAGGGTCACCATCGTATCTGAGCGGCAAGGGTGCAGAATCCGTTAACCCCTTCACTGCAAGCCCTAACTGTCTGGTCTCATTCTCTGATGTCTGACTGGGCGAGACCACTGGACTGGCTCCAGACTTGTCCGCAAGTAAAGTGCGTTCAAGGATAGTTTGAATTGCGATTGCCAACTGATCCAAAAGTTGCTCATGCATATCCATTCTCCAATGGATATTCTGTGCATTACCATCACTCTTGCTGTCTGAGGTCATGGCCCTTTCGTACTGTCACTGTTTGTTACGACTCTCAGACACAAAGTTAGGTAAAAACACAATTTATTGAAAATAATTTTAAAAAATGATCCCTTAGGATTCCAACATGACATACAACATACAATAATAGAGAGATACGAATAGCAGGCACTACCGGTCTTGCCAATGTACCGGGCAAGACAGCCAGTAATTTAAAATAATACCCGCAAGGCAGCCCAAAGGGACTCACTCTAGGAACGCCCAACAGAGAATACGTTTTAAAGCTCATGGAGCAAACCAGCGTCCGCACGCTGGAACCAACAGTAGTATGTATAGCCGCACGGCTTTGGAGCAAACCAGCGTCTGCACGCTGGAACCAACAATAATGTGTATAGCCACAAGGCTTTGGAGCAAACCAGCGCCCGCACGCTGGAACCAACAGTAATGTGTATAGTCACAAGGCTTTGGAGCAAACCAGCACCCGCACGCTGGACCCATCAGTAATGTGTATAGCCACAAGGCTTTAGAGCAAACCAGCGCCCGCACGCTGGAACCAACAGTAATGTGTATAGCAGCAAGGCTTTAGAGCAAACCAGCGTCTGCACGCTGACACCAACAGAAATGGGTATAGCCGCATGGCTTTTGGAGCAAACCAGCATCCGCACGCTGGAACCAACAGTAATGTGTACAGCCGCAAGGGTTTAGAGCAAACCAGCGTCCGCACGCTGGAACCAACAGTAGTGAGTCTAGCTGGGAGGCTTTGGAGTAACCAGCATCCGCACGCTGGAACCAACAGTAATGTATGTAGCCGCAAGGCTCTGGAGCAAACCAGCGTCAGCACGCTGGAACCAACAGTTGTTCGGAAGTTACAAGGCTGGAATAAACCTGCGTCCGCACACTGGGGCTAAGAATGTCGCCCAAGCGACCAGGCAACAGGGTTACATCTGGCTGAACAATAGACGACAGGAACTCGCAGGAAGCCCAACGATCAGGAAGTCTTTGGTGAGGCGAACAGCAGGAAACATCAACTTCTCAGGACTAGGCAGTAACCACTCTGGAACAACTCTGCAGACAGGAAACTTCAGGAACAAGATGCATTCTGGAACTCAGGAACACAGCTACAGGTACCAACAAATACAGGAACATGGTCAAGGCTAAAGTGGTCAGAGACACCACGAAAGGGCAACCATAGGGTGCCCAGACCAGGTTTAAATAGACAGAATGAGGTGGGTTAAAGGCAGACAACCAATAGGAGTTCCCTAATGGTGACTGACAAGGAAGTGCAACAATCACGGGCACCGTGATAGTTTCCTCCTATTCTGGGTGTTATCTCTGTGTCAGGTGAGTCTAGGGGTGTGAGGCGGGCGCAAACGAGATTTACCTCAAATACATACAACATTCTATGTGACTGACTGGGTAGACACAGGCAGCCATGATCCAAGTTTCATCCTGATCTAGCTGTTATCTCCATGTTGGTGGAGTCTGGGGAAAGAATAATTTTTTTTTTGTTTTTGTGTTTTTGTTTTTTGCTGACTGGGATGAGGGGTGCAGTTAGTTAATAAAAATAAATAGATAAAAAATGAAATTAAAAATTGGTAAGCAACATGACAGAGAGAGGGACCCTGATGTAAGCTGTGACTGGGACAGACTGACACTTGACGCGATACAGTATTTTGTAGAGAGCCAAGGCAAAACATCACACACAATCAGTTCTATGTTTACTTTACAGTAAAAATACACACACACAAATACAATAGTTGAGTAATGTCCAGAAAACAAAACAATGGGTAGGGGAGGGTAAATGGATAAGGAGAGGGGAAGGGATGTATGAGTAATGTGGCAGTCCAAAAAATGACTGGTTGTTTCAGAGTGTGCAGTAAATGATGGTGATGCTTCTCCTCCTCCTGAGGAGGATGCAGTTTGTCCTTCCAAAGTTATACCACCATCATACACGTGCTACATTCAATTTTGATTTTAGCAACCCTTTTTTAATGATTTCTTTATTTCTCTTTATAAACAATGGCTAGACAACATAACAGCAGGCTAATAAAATGCTGAAAGATATTTGTTTGTGTGCACTGTGAAGGACTCAGGTTAACCAAACACAAGCCATTAGAAGAAATTGATTTGTAGGACTTAGACGTATATGTACAAGCCCTGAAGAAACCTTTTATATAAAAAATTGTTTGTACAGGCATCTGTCTTGCAAAGAACAAGCCCTGACACATACACAAAAAATGATGCCAATGGCCATTAGCAATTTCTATAGTGACATTGTGGCATTTGTAACTACTGCTGATGAGTTGTTTAAGCAGCAGGACGATTAGGCTGCTCCAAGGGAATGGGATCAATAACAGTGAAATATGAGAAAAGAAATAATGCACCTCCTCCAAAATTATTTCCTTGAGAGCAGGAAGGAACTTTGTCTTTCATCAGCAACTGCAATGTGTATAATGTGTGTGCAGGAAAGTTGTGAAATAGGGGAAGGATTGGGAACAATGGACATATCTGCACTCACATCAAACAACTGTCACAAATGCAAGCAAATACCTTGACACTTAGGTCCGCAATGTCAACTCAATCATCCTTCAGAGAAGCTAAGTACTGCTCTAAATATGATGCTTGTCCTCTCTGCTAAGTGCACATGACAAATAGCAGACTTAATAATAATGATAAATACTCCCTGCCACCAGCTTAGCATATTATGTGGGAGGGAATCTCCTCAGATGCTGCTTGATTCCCTGCTTGTGATTATCCTCCAACACATTGACATGTATGATCAGTGCATCACACAATGTGCAATGTGTGGACACGAACTGCAACATCTCACATCGACAGAATTGTTATCAGCTGGTTGGGGAGGTAATGATAACTGAGGTGGTACGTCTTTCCATGCCCGGACCCCAGCACAAGAAGCTTGATGATAAGTTAGGTGATGTTTTGCTTTCCATCAAACTTTCAGCCCAGGCTAGACTTCTATATTCTTCTTCCTCTTAGATTTCCACCTACATTCTAGGTTCCCTTGGGGAGAGTGAGGTGATAACATAATAACATAGTAACATAGTAAATTAGATTGAAAAAAGACACAAGTCCATCAGGTTTTACCTTTGCCTTATTACACAGAGACATGAGAATCATATAGCTTTCCTGCTGTCAAATAAGTTAGTCTTTATTAGACCTTCCTATCTTACCTACTAATGAACAGTGTAAACCAGTATATCCCCTTTTGAAAGAAATGTATCTTCTCTTAAGAATGTCCTTAATTCATTTTGTTGCTCTTCGCTGTTCTCTTTCCAGTTCTAGAATATCCTTTCTTAGAACTGGTGCCCAAAACGGCACTGCATATTCAAGGTGAGGTCTTACCAACAATTTGTACAATGGCAAGATGATGTTGTCCACTCTAGCTATAATACCCCTTTTTATGCAAGACATGACTTTGTTTACTTTTGCTACTGCTATTTGATACTGGTCACTATTTCCAAGTTTACAAGGATTCACAGTCCCCTAAAAAGATTCCAAAGCAACAGCACCTCATGATTTCTTTTCTGAGGTTTGGTTTTAACATAAATGTCATGGTGTCTGTATTTCATGTGTGTCATAAGGACTGTTGTTACAAGGTGTGTTCCCTCCTTTGCCTTTTTCAGTGATTTGTCACATATAGTGCTTAGTGCTGTTGCTGATGATGGCACTGTGCCTGCCCTAAGAGAAAAATAATCCCACACCCATGACCTCAGGGGGGAGGTGAAAGGTGAAAAATGGCCTCTTTCTTTTTCTTCACAATCCCGTTCACTGGCTGGACTGATGATAATGCTGCTGCTGCTGCTCCATTAGATTCAACACTAGAACTAGGACCAGGATTAATGCTGGCAAGTGGAACCTGTCCTAGTCCCGCATCACTACTACCAGAACCCAGTCCCACTGTGGTCACTGTGGTCTGTGGCAGACTAGCCTGATCATCATCATCCTTCTGCTGAGAGAGATCAAGATCTGGCCTTTGCAACTAAGTAGCAGCAGGAAATATAGTAGCAGCAAACGTAGCAATATTACTGCTGGTAGGGGTGGTGATGCCCATCTCCATTTGCATCTCTGTCTCCCATTCCTTTTTGCTTTCAGCTAAAAAGGTCCTCATTCTCTCCTCCATCCCTGCTGTTCCACTACCCTCATTCTCATTACCACCACTGGTCTCTTGTTGTCGCTCTATAGGAGTTGGAAGGGTTGGCAATGATGACAAATTTGACAGAGAGAGTCCCCTACTGTAATACTTACCATCTCTTCTTCAGGTGAAGAAGGCACACTGGCCTCACTAGCAGCAGACACAAGCAGCTGATGTGTGCTGATGCTAATGCTGCTAGCCAGCTCTGCCTTCTTCATCATCATCATGTCCCAGAGGGTTGATGCCATGGGAATGGGAATCCCGGAGTCAAGGGGATGTTGTGGGCTCCCTTTACCACTAGTCAGGCTGCTTATCATTTCTACCTCAGCATTAGGTTGATCAACATTCAAGCTAGTCCCACCAGCTGCTTCATAATCACCACTACCATTACCTCATTACTCTCTAGCTACTGTGTTGTAGTAGTGGGACTGCTTGAAGATGACAAATGTGACTAATGGTCCTCTGCTTTCACATGTGCCACATGTGCCATCATGTGCTCCTGATTATAAGAGGGAACACTGGTTGAGGTATCAGCAGGCACAGGCAGCTGAACTGTCCTACTCACACTGCTACCCACTTCTTCATGTGCTTTTGCTCATAATGACAGTATTTTCTGCCAGATCCCAAGGGACAATGCAGAGGGGAATGTGCATCATTGGGTCTGGGGAATCAGGGCTCCCAGATCCTTCCATGACAGTGGTGGTCACTTCCTCCCCCTTCTCATACTCAGTGGACACATCACAGTCCTTCTCTCTAGCTGTTTATTTTTCTGTTTACATCCTTATAACATCACATTTTTTGAATGAAAATATGAAGTATATGTAGTAAACAGGCGGGAAGTTTGTAGACATTGAAGAACAGTGAGAAAAATATTTTGGTTTAAGTGAATAGGAAAATATTTTAAAGGGGGCTTGCTGAGGATTTTCTAGTGAAAAAGTGAAATGCATGTTTTTTGCATCATTTCACACGGTAACTCAATGGGACCTTTTGCCCATCCCTACTTAAAAAATACCCTATTCATTCTTTCAATATTTTTAGAGGATGCCAGAGAATGGGTGTATATTTTGCATATGGTGCATCTTCTGAAAGATTATACTTAATCTTATTTCCTCTGCAACAAAAAGCAATTTGGCCCTGGATCCCTGGGTGCTGGTGTTGGGGCTTCAGCCACATGGGATTCCTAGACATGCTGGGAGGTTGATCTCAAAGGTGCTTCCTGCTGCTAGAAACTTAATAGCCTCCTTTTGGAAGAAATGAGTGCTCCAAGCCCAAAGCTCTCTTTTTCAAAGCACCTGAAAGATATTTGTTATGGAGAAGCTGGACTCTTGGCTTTCTGGCCTACTATCAAACCTAAAGTGAGTTTCCGAAGACAATGAACTACCATAGATTTTTTTTCCTGATGAGCAGAATGGCTGATGTGTAATACAGGGCTTTGTTAACAGTTTCGTTAATTCAATTATCTGTTTTCAATATTAGCATTTCTTTGTGATTGTAACCATTCCAATTCAGTTTACAGTGATTCTGACCTTCTGTATATTTGTTTACTTAATTTTTGACATAATTACATTAATCATTTAATTGGAATGTTTCAATATCAAACACGAGTTGGATGGTCATGCATAGCTCCCAACAGGCACATCCTTAGAAAAAGAGTTTATGGCATTACCTAGGGCTTTTGTACCTAAAAAATTCTGGCTTGATATTATTGATATGATTTAACAGGGCATGAACTTTATTAATATTTAGGTGACAATGAAACAACAATAAAAGTCTTACTTATTCTTGTAATCATCTCCAAAGCCTTGTGTCCACTCTTTACCCCCAAAGAAGGAGATATATAAAAATACAAAACTCTAACTCTACAACCACTTAAACAATAAGAAAATGCACTATGGAGACATTTATCTGCAGTGAGTATAAGCCCACTATTAACTGAAAAGTTTTCAGTCTGTCTTTTATAAAACTCCTTGAAAATTCAAAAACCCAAAAATCTGTAAATTGCAGAGATTAAATGTTAATACATTTAGGCAATCTGTGAATGAAAGCAGCCAATGAGAGTGACAATATGATAACTTGTGATTAGTTCCTACTGTAACTCATTTAAATACACTGAGGCTGTGTTTATTGGTTTATTACAAAAATCGTATCAATACAGTTCATTAATGGAACTTAAAGTATAAAACTATAACTAAAGATTGTAATTAGCTAGTTGCATTTACTCAGAAGTAAGAAAAATCTCCCCACAGACAGGGAGACATAGCAGTACCTTAAATGCACTCCTGAAATAAACCCACTATAGGAACTCAAATATACAGATCAGTAAGGAAACAAAAACTAAAACATTTGAATAAATGAAAAAATGCCTAAAAACATTTTTCTTTATCTAATTAATTTAAAATATACCTGTGTGTATTAACATTAATTAGCATGTATAGCCTAAAAACAAAGTTATCCCAATATAAGGTGAACCACGTTTAGCAATTTTTAAAGGGATAGTAATACTTCATTTTAACTTTATTTTATTTTGTAGGCATTAAAAAAACATGAAGAACGATATAAGTCTTATCTCTCAAACCTTTATGGTTTAAGAGATATTCACAAGCAAAGTTTCCCCTCCCGCCCCTTTTTCCTAGTGTAAGCCATCTCTTCTCAGATGTGAATCTGGTTGTAAGACCAGACAGATAACAGCAGGGGACAATCTTCTTTGTATGAAAAGAATGAAAGCCCTTCCCCCCTTGACAAGTTTTTCAGCTTTTTCCCTTATCTTAATTGAAGATTGTCCCTCTCTGCAGTCTACCTGGGCACCTCCCTTCTGAACTGGCTGAACATGGGGGGGGGGGGGGGGTACTTTGCTTGTGAATATCTCTTAAACCATAAAGGTTTGAAAGATAAGACTTATATCGTTCTTCATGTTTTTTTAATGCCTACAAAATAAAATAAAGATAAAACGAAGTATTACTATCCCTTTAAGCATTCAGCCTAATAGTGAAGCTGAATTTTAGGACATTTTAAGTTAATAGCTTGATCGTCAATTAAGACTCAAGTGCATTGACTTATGTGTATTTTATTGATTACTTTGGGACCCTTAAATAATTCCATGATGAATCAAAAAGTTAGTCAATCCCTATTTTAAATACAGTATAGGCAGAAGTTACAGACAGGGTTAGGTAATGTTAAGGCTTTCAGCCTATGAATCTGAACTTCCAAAACCATGTATGATGACGCAAAAATAGTGGTACAAGATTCAAAACACCGAAGCCCTGATTGTGGCTATAATCTTAGCAGATTGCCCTATTATATAACTAATCAGCTTCTGATTTGGATGGATTGACAATCAGGTTGTGTACAACAAATATATTCGTATATGTGTAAGATACAATTGCTGTATTAATCATAGATGTAACTAAAAGATAATATTATGTAGTTCAAACACTTGAAACCAAGGTCACAATAGTGATCACCCAGAAGACAAACTATTAATATTGGCATAATGCTACATTTAGTGCAATCTTAAACCTCTGTTTTTTATTTTTGCTCTAATTGCATTTACTCACCTATCCATTTTGGACTCACATCCTGTTAAGCTTTGACAAACTGAGTGTTTGAGCATACCCAATTATAGTTTAGCTTTCACTGTATAATCTGCAAAGGAGAATATAAAATCCTCCACAGACTCAATATTTTCACTGAGCACTGACAAAAAGTATTCCTATGTTTAGGAAAGTTAAATATACAAATCTTTATCTTATGGCCCTTTGACCTAAGGTTTTAATATATGTATTTCCTCTTACTTGTTTCTCATCTGAACCATGATACTCTTTACTTGATTGGCCATTTGTTATGGACCAGGAACCAGACAGGACACAAAAAGGTAAAATGCAAATACCTTTCTTAAAGTAACAAAAAATAAACAAAACCGAATCGTGATCCAGGAGCATAAACCAAATGACAAGCCAGGGTAAGGAACCAGGACAGGTACTCAGCCAAGCCAGAGTCAGGAGCACAGAAGTCCAAGAAGTCAGGAACAAGCCAGTGGGTCTGGAGCCAGAAGGGTTGTCAGAGGAAGCCAGGTCACACACGTATAAACAGGAGCTCAGTAGAATCACATCAGTCAGCAACAAGGCCAGCAACAGACACAAGGACAATGGTGAAGTGAACCAAGCTGTTTTAAATACCTTGGGAGGGTTGGCTGATAACAGTCAAGTGAGTAATCAGAAAGGTCAGTTGATTCAGCCTGAGACAGAAACTCAGAAGACAGCAGCAGAGGATAGCAGATCACTAGATAGCTCAGACTTCAGAATCAATAGGCAGAGTTGAGCTGCTCAGCAAAACCTTGACAGTACCCCCCTCAACGACTCCCCCCCCAGGGAAGGACCAGGTTTATGGGGAAAGCGTGCATGGAAAGCACGAAGGAGGGTGGGGTCATGCACGACTGCGGCTGGAACCCATGAGCGCTCTTCTGGACCATAACGCTTCCAGTTGACCAAATATTGAAGCCTCCCTCGGAACCTACGAGAGTCAACTATGGATCAGACCTCACACTCCTCATGGCCATCAACGGAAACCAAACGAGGTTGAGGAGTGACTGTAGGGAAATGATTACATACCAAAGATTTCAGCAGCGAGACATGGAACACATTGTGTATCCGCATATTGGGAGGAAGGTCTAGGGCATAGGCCACAAACTCAGGGTAATTGTGCACTATAGGTTTCTGAGTCTCCCAAAGAGGGTTAGCCCATGCCAAGGCCCTGTCAGAGAGTAAGGAAATCACAAGGCCCACCTTACTCCTATCAGACGAGAAAGCCAGTGG
The DNA here is from genome assembly GCA_037306005.1 of Rhinophrynus dorsalis. Taxonomy (NCBI): domain Eukaryota; kingdom Metazoa; phylum Chordata; class Amphibia; order Anura; family Rhinophrynidae; genus Rhinophrynus; species Rhinophrynus dorsalis. The sequence goes on from CM074719.1 coordinate 380,294,977, forward strand.
TACCATCTTCAGATAGATACCAACCTGGTTCAGGAAACCTCTGCACTGGTTAGGGTCGCCCCCATAACGCCGAAGAAGCGGGGTGGACCCAGTCATTCCTCTCGCAACATTAGAATCATTAATGACAACCAGAGCCGGAGCGGCAGCAGCTATAGGAACAGACTGCACCATGGCTGCTGAGGCAGTGGAGCTAGATGCGCAGTACGGAGCAACAAGGTCTGGAGGGCTAATGCATGTGCTGGTCTACCTGGTCCAGCCTGAAAAAAGTATTTGGTGGATTGCCTGCGCCTTCTGAAGTCATGGTCCTTGTGTACTGTTATGGACCAGGAACCAGACAGGACACAAAAAAGGTAAAATGCAAACACCTTTGTTAAAGTTACAAAAAATAAACAAAACAGAATCATGATCCAGGTGCATAAACCAAATGACAAGCCAGGGTAAGGAACCAGGACAGGTACTCAGCCAAGCCGGAGTCAGGAGCACAGAAGTCCGCAAAGTCAGGAACAAGCCAGTGGGTCTGGAGCCAGAAGGATCATCAGAGAAAGCCAGGTCATATATGGATAAACAGGAGCTCAGTAGAATCACAGCAGGACAATGGGGAAGTGAACCAAGCTGCTTTAAATACCCTGGGAGGGTTGGCTGATAATAGTCAGGTGAGTAATCAAAGAGGTCAGCTGATTCAGCATGAGCCAGAAACTCAGAAGGCAGCAGCAGTGGGTAGCAGAGCACTACATAGCTCAGACATCAGAATCAATAGGCAGAGTTGAGCTGCTCAGCAAAACCTTGACACCCTTCTATGCTCTTACAGATATGGCTATCACAGTGCTTTATTTATTTATATACTGCACCCTAGAATAGCAATGAAGTTCTCGTTTAATTGCTTCAATAAATAGGTTTTGACTAAAAGCTATTTTATGCTTATGACTTTGGAATGTGACTTTTTGTACCACAACTTTTTTGCAGCACCTAAAAATGAAAAGTAATAAAATTACAGTGAAATGCAGTTAGTGACGTTAGTGCAATTTCAATACAATTCCATTCATATCATTAACAATACCAGCACATGTGAAATGCTCCATAGGACACATCTATTTTTTTATTCATGCATTTTTTTCTCTGTTTTCTATTGTTGCAAAGATGTTACCCATGTGAACAGGGCATTAGGAATTCCTTTACAAAGGTTACACATGTAGTTTTTAGATATCACCTTCAACAAAATGAATAATTTGCAATATTAGAAAACATAATATTACTGTATATTTTAGACCCACAATCATAGCAGTATAAAAATTCATTGTTACACCTTAAGGCAGGAAACTGGCAACTACCATCTCTGCATGGCATTCTCACAATTTGCTATGCTTGATTTTCACATCCCTAGCAACAAAAAAGGCTATAGTTTTTTGATAATCAGTGTAATTTTGCTGCATCAGCATATGTATAACAATGTTGTCTCTGTTAAAAGAAAGTATCCCACATTTTAAGCAAAGGGCAAATATAGCTTTTAGAATAATGTTTTGAAAATGAGCACTGTATAAATAAGAGGTGGTGTCACACCATATGGAGTTTGGTTCACTGACATATGGTTTGCATTAACAAGTTTAAAAAGCTGTTAAGATCAGTTTTTGTATCACTAAAGGTGAAACCCACAAGATACAGTGAGGTTAACTTCAACATAAAAAGCCTCAGCATATATCTGTAATATTTAGTGAACACTAGGGAAGAGCCCAATAAATACTGTGCAGTAATAATATATTTATTCTTATATAGAGCTACCAAAGTATACACAGTACACACAGTCCCTGCCTTGTAGAGTTTACAATCCAAGATTTGGTGCCTGAGGCACAGTGAGAAAAAGGGACCTGCGTAAGGTCTCAAGGAACTGACACAGTAATTAACCAAGGTTTTCTCTGCTTCACAGTCAGTCATTTAAACAAATTCACTATTCCTTCACCATCAGAAAGAATGGTTCAGGTGCATCAACTTTTCCTGTTAATAACAAAATATTGTCTGCATATTTTAGTTGTCAAAATGCTTAACTTGTGGTCATGTACACCTTTTTATTTTTGCAGAATATTAGTGAAAAAATAATTTAAATAAAGTTTAATTTAAAAGAACAGTAAAGTAAAAATGATAACAGTCTGATGGCCACTTCTAATAAAACATTTTGCTGGATAAATTGTCTTGCATATTTTTAGAATAAAAGGGTGCATTATACAAACATTATTTTAATTTATCAAAATTGAAGTAAAAGAGTTTTAGACCACCTATAACTTTGAAATTTTGCCATATGCAGTCTTCTGAACTGTAATGTGCATGTCTTTTAGTTTCTTACAACAAAAAGGACAAAGTATTTTTTCATTAAAATATATTTTTTATATTCCTATTTCTATTCACTAGCTTTTTATTTATCATGAGAACTAGCATTATAAGATTAAAAAGCATAAATCCATTCAATATCCAAACATAATTGAAATACTGATAGAACTTGTGTCTACAATTTCATTGCCTTACCTTTGATTTGATTTCATAGAGATGTCTCATAATTTTACTTATTTTCAGATCTTTTGAAAAGTATATATAACTGGAAGTGAGTTTTGTACACATAAAATGTAGTATTTGTATGTATAGGGAATCATAAAAAAACAAAAGAAAAAGGTAGTTGAGATGCAAATGTATTATTATTATTATTATTATTAATCTTTATTTATATAGTGCCAACAAATTCTGCAGCACTTTACAGTAGGGAATAGACATACAGAGGTATTAGATAGTACAATCAAATATGGAGAACAGAAGGATCAGAGGACCCTGCTCGTGAGAGCTTACAGTCTAGAGGAAGGTAGGTTCGACACAGAAGGGGTAAGTGCTATTGGGTGTAAGTGCCTCCTGCCACATGACCTGCCAATCAGTGGGTGAGAGTGAGAAGTGCTGTTGAGTGCAGTGGTCCAGGCAAGGGGTGATTCTTAGTGATATTGTTTACGGAGGCAGTTGATAGGCTTGAATGCCTGAAGATCTGAAGGCTGGGGGAGAGTCTGATTGGGCGGGGGAGGGAATTCCAGAGCTGAGGTATAGCATGGGACAAGTCCTGTAGGCGGGAGTGGGAGGATGTGATAAGAGCTGTGGAGAGAAGAAGTTTGTGTGCAGAGCGAAGATGGCGAGAGGGAGTGTATTTGGAAATGAGAGATGAAATATAGTGTGGTGCGGTGTTAGTGATGGCTCTATAAGTAAGCACCAGAACTTTGAATTTAATTCTGTATGCTAATGGGAGCCAGTGTAGGGATTGACAGAGGGGTTTGGTGTCAGAGAAGTGATAAGTGAGGTAGATTAGTCTTGCAGCAGAGTTCATTATGGACTGTAGTGGGGTAAGTCGGGTGAGAGGAAGGCCAATCAGTAATGAGTTACAGTAGTCAAGATGGGACATGATGAGTGTTTGGACTAGAATTTTGGTAGTGTCATGTATGAGAAAGGGTCGGATTCTAGAGATGTTGCAGAGGTGGAAGCGGCATGATTTGGACAGTGACTGGATGTGAGGAATGAAGGATACGGCAGAGTCAAATGTGACCCCCAGACAGCAAGCTGTAGGGGTCGGTGTGATGGTAGTGTTGTTGATGGTGAGGGTAATATCTGGGGTAAGGCTGGTTGTGGTGGGAGGGAAGATGATTAGTTCGGTTTTGCCAAGGTTAAGTTTGAGTTGACGGGAGGACATCCAGGAAGACACAGCGGACAGACAGTCAGACACGGGACACGAGGGAAGGGGAGAGGTCAGGGGAGGAAATATATATTTGAGTGTCATCAGCATAGAGATAATGGTGAAACCCAAGGGAGTTGATTAATTTTCCGAGGGACGAGGTGTAGATTGAGAAGAGCAAGGGTCCCAGGACTGATCCTTGAGGCACTCCAACAGACAGTGGGATGGGTGGAGAAGTGGAGCCAGAGTAGGAAATGCTGAAGGAGCGGTTGCAGAGATAAGATGAAAACCAGGAGAGTGCAGTGGAGGGCATGGAGGAGGAGTGGGTGATCTACTGTGTCAAAGGCGGCTGACAGGTCCAAAAGAATGAGTATGGAGTAGTGGTCTTTTGACTTGGCAGAGAGCAAGTCATTGGCCACCTTAGTGAGGGCGCTCTCAGTGGAGTGATGAGGGTGGAATCCAGATTGCAAGGGATCGAGCAGGGAGTAGGAGCAGAGGAATCTAGTGAGCTGATTATATGCGAGATGCTCAAGGAGCTTGAAGGCAAATGGGAGCAGAGAAATTGGTTGGTAATTTGACAGTGAGTTTGGGTCCAGGGAGGGTTTCTTTAGGATCGGTGTGATTAGTGCATGTTTGAAAGAGGATGGGAAGGTGCCGGTTGAGAGGGAGAGGTTGAATACATGAGTAAGGATTGGTGTTAGTAGAGGGGAGAGTTCTTGAGTGAGCCGAGATGGGATTGGGTCAAGAGGGCATGTGGTTGGATTTGAGCAAGTGAGGAGATGGGAAAATTCATCCTCGGTGATGGGTGAGAAGAAGCTTAGTGTGTATGTGGGAGAGGCAACAGGGTTGGGGTGGCTGGGTGGGGGAGGGAGTGATGAAATATCATGTCTTATAGATTCGATCTTGTCCATGAAGTGGGTGGCAAGATCTTTTTCAGAGAAGATAGTGGAAGGTGTTTATAGAATTAGTAGCTATATTCAGCGAATACCCCATTAAATGAAGCATTCCAAACACCCATTTTCTCTTCATTAAAATTACCCTTTTGCTCAAAAAAGTTATAATATACAAAAAGCTTCCTTGCTAATCACTATTAGGGAAGGATGAAAAGTCAGGGAAATTCCCTGTTTAACTGATTCATTCCCCAGACTCCACCCATCAACACAAGCACACTCCTCAGATTCCTTTTATACCATGTCTTATGGGATTTTTTAAACTGTATTTAGGATTTATTTTTATTAACTGCCCCCCAATCTCAGTAAACAAACCCCCCAATAAAACATTCCCTGTTCAACTGATTCTTTCCCCACACCCCACCAACACAGACACCCTCATGCCCTTTTTATACTATGCCTTTGAGAAGTAAAATAATATTTGCTATGTGTTATGTGTAAATTCAATGTTCCCTTTGATTTCAATGGAATAAGCTAGGTGTAAAAAGCAGAAAATCTGCACTTTTCGTGGGAAATTATTCACCAAGCGTAAAGGGCCATTATTCACCTATTTCAGTTTGAGGTGAAATTTTTTGCCCATCCCCAGTCCTAGCAAGGCAATGCAACCCAGTAGCAGGTTAGCCCCTGAACAGCAGTAAAATAGAGGTAGTAACCCAGACATAGACTGAGATCTCAAAGTAATAGTGACCTGGATACTGATAATGAATAAGGAACACAGGAGTAATATATATATATATATATATATATATACATACTGTGTGTGAAATAAAACAGAATAAAACAAGGGTACTACCACTGCTGAGAGATATTTTATTAAAAAAAATCAAATTTGAATTTTTTAGGTGCAATATCACAGTGGCCTGAAAATTTACAGTGGCACTGTCGGTACACCATCCTATGGACTGCTCTGGTCTGTAGACCATAAATCTCCATAGGATGGTGTAACAACAGCGCCACTGTACATTTTCAGGCCACTGTGATATTGCACCTAAAAAATTCAAGTTTGAGCTGTTATAACCACTCAGCAGTGGGAGTACCTTTGTTTATTCAGGGACATAAACCCTGTGTCACTATCCCTTTAAACAATTATACCAAACAGGTGCTAATGATCATCAATTTAATACGCAGGTTGAAACACAGTCAATATGTGAAACATCTGTGTAAGAGGAATAAAATTAGGTGAGGAACAGCTCAGCTAACAAAGTGAGGCTGCTGAAGGCTGTTTTAACGTCAAAAGGCATACACCATGGTGAGACTGAGCACAGCAACAAGACACAAGGTAGTTATAATGCATCAGCAAGGTCTCTCCCAGGCAGAAATTTCAAAGCAGATAGGGGTTTCCAGATGTACTGCTCAAGCTCTTTTGAAGAAGCACAAATAAATGGACAACGTTGAGGACCATAGACACAGTAGTCAGCAGAGGAAACTTAGCGCAGCAGATGAAAGACACATCATGCTTACTTCCCTTCGCAAATGGAAGATGTCCAGCAGTGCCATCAGCTCAGAATTGGCAGAAACCAGTGGGATCCTGGTACACCCATCTATGGTCCAGGAAAACACAGGAACTGGCTGCAGAAAAATGAGAGCAGGTGCTCTGGACTGATAAGTCAAAATTTTAAAATATTTGGCTGTAGCAGAAGGCAGTTTGTTCACCTAAGGGCTCGAGAGCAGTACAAGAATGGGTGTCTGTGGCAACAGTGAAGCACGGTGGAGGTTCCTTGCAAGTCTGGGACTGCATTTCTGTAAATGAAGACAAAAAGGCATTGATATATTCACTGCAGAAAAAAAAGAGTAGGGATGGGTGAAAGTTTTTGCATCAAAAGATAAGAAGGAGAAAAATGGCATTTTCTGACTAGTGGCAAATTTTGTGTGAAAAGTTAAGTTTTCTGCTTTTTTTTCCTAACCCATTGCATTTCAATCAATGGGACTGAATTTCTTCCTGCTACATTAAAAAAAGTTTTCCCTTCTTTTTCCGCAGGTACCCACAGCATGCAAATCTGTGTTTGATAGCAATAGAGAAAGCAGCCCATTTTTAAGCAAGAGAAGACAGGTTAATAAAGGGGAGTTGAAACTCAGTTTAGGGAGTCTTGTCAGCAGGAAATTTGTTCTCTGTATTAAGGGATTCTGGGGGCACTGCAGGGAACAGGAAAGGAGGTGGGCCCCAAATACCCCATCGTCCCATTTGACTGATTGGTAATGCAAAGGCAGCCATGATACAGGTTCCTTACTGATCTAGCTGTTATTTCTGTGTTTTATTGGGAATAATTAAATAAAATTGATAGGTGACAGAGAGAGAGAACCTGACATGAGCTGAGAATGAGGCAGAAAGGTACTTCTCAAGTATTTTGTAAAGGACCGAGGCAAGAATGACTGTTTAAAAAGCATGTGAATGAGGGGGAGGGGGGCGAAGCAGGCTCACACCTAGGCATCTCCTTATTGAGGTTTAGAAGCACAACCACAGGTCTGACTGAGATACACACCAGGAACAGGTTAGAGGTGCCACAGCTCCCAGCATAAGAAGCACACCTAAAAGTTCCTGTGGCTCTGGGGCATATTAATGTATCAGAGAATGTGTTAAGAGTTTGTTCATTTAATATAATACATATGGCTCCTACTGCAGAGGAGTATGATTCTGAGTTTGCTGTAGGAGTTGAAAAGAGTCATATACTGCCCACACATGCTGCTTCCATCTCCACCACCTCCTCTATTCTTGTTGTTAAAGCAATAAAGATACAGGGTTCTTCTGCCATGTACAACCAACCTACACTGATTGAGTTCCTGGGAATGAGTCAAAAACGTAACAATCCCAAAGTTCACCTGTGGAATGGCAAGGTTGCCAAAATGCTGCCGATAGACATGCTACCATATTAGTTTGCTGAAAACCATGGCTTTAGAGAACTGATCTCATACGTATCTCCTCACTGGCATATCCCAAGCTAAAGTTATTTTTCTAGGATGGCTGTGCCAGAATTGTACAAGCAGGTAGTTAGAGTGGTGGGCAAAGGGCTGGAACGTGAGTATGTCAAGAAAATCCTCCTGAAAACAAATATGTGGACAAATGGGCAGAGTACAGACTATATGATCGTGACTGCTCATTGAGTTTCCCTCCTACCACCATCAGTGGACAACACTAGCTTACTGTCACAGATACTAAGGAGGCTCAGAGTCTGTATGGTATAGTTAATGAAGTTCATTGAAAACAACAAACAAAAGAACAGGCAATAGGCAAGCAGGGGGTACTAGTCAGCAAGCACTATTACCAGAAATAATAGGCTGGGTCCTAGACCACCCTGCTGGAGACTAGGTCAAAGCCACTGGTAGTCTCACATACAAGGACAAGTGATACAGCAGCAACAGGAATGGCAATCTTGATCTGATGAACAGGAAACCAGGATGCTCAGGAACCGAAGAGAAGCTCCTAGTAGTGGTAGTAAGAGTGAGTCTCAGGTACGCACCTGCAGACAGTAAGAATCCGCTGGCTCGGAGTGCCCAACACGAGAACCCTCAGAACCATACCTGCCACCAGGTGGGAACTCCTAGGCTATAGGACACAGGTAGTGAACCCCCTGACTCACGAAGCAGTCATATGAAGTAAGGTGAAAACTGACTCACGCCTTAAGTCAGCTATGCAATTCTACCAGAGCCCCAGGCCCGCACTATATTGGGTGTCTGATCACCAGGGGAAAAGACGAAAGAATAGTCAGACAGAGCCAAAAGTCAGCACCAGAGGGGGTAGTCAGACAAGCCAGGACATACACAGTTCAGGTAGTCAGCCAGAGCCACAAGTCTGCACCAGATTGGATGTCCACTATTAGGGGTTAGGCAAAAGAATAGTCAGACAGAGCCCCAGGTCAGCACTAGAATGGATGGAAGAGTAGTCAAGTCATACACCGAGCCCAAAGTAACAGAACTGCTATGAACAACAATGCAAGGGCAACTGAGTGAGGCCTCAGTCTGCCCTTTAAACACTTCCACAGGAAGTAGGAGGAGCAGCTCAGAGGGAGGAAGTAGGAAGTTGGCAGGAGGAGACTACAGGAAGCAAACAGATATAACAGAGGCCTGCAGCATGCTTGAAGCCTCGCGCCTGTAACAATTACAGCATCAGGTGACAGTAAGTAATCTTGCCTCTAGTTCTGCCAGTGTGATTTAAAGGCAGCAGCAGGATAGCCCATACCATCGGCATGCCATTTTGTGCAGGCAGAGTTCTGCGAGATAGTCCCAGAAAACTAAAGGTGTATTAAATAAATTAGAGAGAAATAGCTTGTACCCTGCTCTTTAAAAACCGGTTTTGTGTCTGCCGATAACGACTCCAACATAATAGCTGATTTGAGGATAGGTGATATTGTTCATATGCCCTGCTTTGCCCAAAATTTAGTTGTGACTAGATTCTTGGCAGAGTCCAGTACCCTCAGAAGAATTTTGAATATCTACCACAAAATTTTAGCCTCTTACAGTGAACGCAACACATTATATTCCATACAAAAGTGTAACAACCTGACCCATCACCGACTGTACCAGGAGGAATTACTTTGTAGACACTAGAGTGTTTGTACGAGCAGAATAAGGCCATTAATGAGTAAACAGTGCAAAACTGGGAGGCTTTTGAGGGTTCCTCTTTGTCACCCTAGCATTGTGATGTATGTGAGCTACTGAAACCTTCTGAGGAGACACCATGTTGGTTAATCATGTAGGTGCAGGAATTAGTGAAATTCTTCCACTCATATTTATTGCAAAAAACAGAGCATATACAATTCAGATATAGTGCTACATGCCGGCAGGGGCAGACTGACAGCACCCAGGGCCCCCGGGGGAAATGGAGGTCATGGGCCCCCTTTATCCAGCCCCCAATTATGCCCCTCCCATATTTCAGACCCGCCCACCCACCAGTTATTGTGCCATCCCACCCCCTTTTGCTAATTTTAAAATGTATTAATATTGTGAAGTAAGGCAAATTATACCATTAAGCTTACAATTGAAACTGAGCTACACTAAAGATATCAGAAAGCTTATAACTGAACTGGAGCTACAATACCACTGTAGCTCAAGTTTCAACTGTACGTTCTGTGGTATCATGTGTGTTGCTTCATTTCAACCGTAACATCACTGAGCTTTCAACTGAAATATAGCTACACTATTGATACCATGGAGCCTACAATTGAAATGGAGTAACATTTGTGATTTACAGAGCTTACAATTTAAATGATGCTACGCTAGTGATACCACAGAGCTTACAATAGAAATGGAGCTACATTAGTGATGCCACAAAGCTTGCAATTGAAATGGAGCTTCACTGATAGAGACAGTTTGTGTTGGGTTTCCAATGAACGTATGACTGTAAGTAATCTGTCTAGAGACTTGTCTCTCTCTTTTTTTTCCAGGCCCAAACCTTAATCGGTAACCCACGAAGGACACTCTTGTGTGCTTCCCACACCACCATTGCAGGGATGTCTGGAGTCGAGTTCATCTGGAAATACTCAAGAATTTGTGATGTTAGAGAATCCCTAACCTTGGTGTCCCAGAGGAGAGTATCGTTAAGGCACCAGGATCTGGATTAGGTGGTGATATCTGGGAGGGAAAGCATTACTGAGACTGCAGAGTGATCTGTCCAAGTGATTGGGTCTATATCAGCCACCAAAATATATTGTAGTAGATATTGTGAGGTCATCAAATAGTCAATGCGGCTATATGATGAATGTGGAAAGGAAAAAAAAGAGTAATCTTTATCTGTGGGGTACAGTATTCGCCAAGAGTCAATCAAGTGTAAGTATGAGAGTTTCTTCTTGAGACGTGCTAGGTGAGAGAGCCTAAGTGGGGAGAGTCCTAAAGAAGAGTCCATCTGTGGGTCCAAGACCATATTTAGGTCTCCCCCGAAAAGAATATTGCCATCAGCCCAGGTGTCCATTTTCTCGAGCAGACTGAGAAGAAAGGATATTTGTGATTTGTTTGGGGAGTATACATTCACTAAAGTGTAAAGTTTACCATAGATAGTCCCCTTTATCAGACTAAACCTGCTGTCCTCATCAGTCCGCTTACCTAGAACTTTCCATGGGACAGTTGAACAAATTAGAATACCCACTCCCTGTTTTTCAGGGGCAGAGGATAAGTACACATTGGAGAAGTGTCTGCCGGAAAGGACTGGGTGTGCAAGTGTTTTGAAGTGGGTCTCTTGGATAAAAACTATGTCTGACCTCAATTTATTGCATTGGTTCAAGAGCAAAGACCATTTTTCAGGTGTGTTTAACCCCAGGAAGTTGAGAGTGGTTATCCTCAGGTTATGTTTCATACTGATGATAGAGAGGTGACAAGGGTATACCCAAACCTTCCAGGAACCAAAGGAAAGGAGAGGGGTAGAATAGGAAGGAGGAACAGAAGACCAAAAGAGAGAAGACAGGAAAGATGAAGAAACAAGGCCCATGAAAGGGGGCCAAGAAGATGCAAGGCCAAGAAATGCATAGGAGAATTAAGACAGAGAGGGTCTTGTAGGTGTGCCTAGAGTGACTAATAGTCAGGAGAGAGGAGAATGCATCTGTAGATGAGAAAATCATCAGTGAATGGGCTATACTACCAGGAGTATCCATGAGATCTGAGGTGTATGCAGGAGATATAAGATAACCCCAATGTGTGTCGGGGAAAGAGGAGGTGATAAGGTAAGCGGTATTACAGTAGGGAATGAAGGTGGAGTGCAGAGTCAGGGTAGTGGCTTATGCAGCTGCGGTCGAGTCAGTTATCAGGTTGTCGGGAGATATACTACGGGGGAGTAAGTCGGAGAGCAATGTAGTAATAGGGGTGAATGAAGAAGGTCTAGTCAGATATGAGTAAGCCGAATATGGCTATACCTCTTTGGTTGAGGGGAGAAACTCTAAGATGTCCTAGCCCTGGTTGCCTCTGGGTAACTGGTATACTTGCAGAGCAGGGTATTTGCATAGGTAGAGACACAGAGGGGAAATATAGTGTAACATACCAAACAAAGTTGGTGGCAGGTTGAGTGTCGAACTATCGTCATATACTAGCCAGAGGGACTACCCCAGATATGAGGTGGCATGTAGTGAGTGGGATGAGTACCTATAAGAGAGACAGAGGAACTTGTGTCAAACTTGTGTCACAATAAAAAAGAGAAAAACTGTAAAAGGTGGATTAAGAAGCCGACTCCCTGTATTGATACACAAAGGCAAGAACATTGGAATTAACAGAAAAAGAGGTCAACTGATTGTGCCATGATATTAGCGGGATCGTCTGAACAGGCTGAGCTAGGTTAAATACAAACCGAGCTGCTCCCCCATGACTCCCGCTGGTGAACTATATTCCAAAGCAGACAGTATAGAGGGTGTATGATAATGGGCTGGAGCGGAAAATCTTCCTGCTGTCACCTGAGATGTGTGGAAATCCTTTAGCCCCAAGAGAGATAGGTAGATCGCAAACACAATGACGTTTGTACCTCATGATGGAGAGCACCGCTAGTCCTCCTAGCATTGAGACCCTTAAAGGGATAGTAATGTTTCATAATAAAAGCAGCTCTAATTAATCATCATAGTAGTTGGACTTTGGAGAATATTATTTCAATTCTGTCAGAGTTGTAGTTCCAGAGTAGTTCCAATGACAAAGTGTCCCCCTCCCGCCCCTTTTACTGATGTCACACTGTTCAGCCAGAGCAGAAGGGAGGTGCCCAGGTAGACTGCACAGAGGGACAATCTTCAATTAAGATAAGGGAAAAACCTGAAAAGCTTGTCAAGGGGGGCAGGGATTTCATTCTTTTCATAGGAATAAGAGTGTCCCCTTCTGTTATCTGTCTGGTCTATAGACTGCAGTCCACATCTGAGAAGAGATTGCTTACACTTGGTAAAAGGGGCGGGAGGGGGAAACTTTGCGTGTGAATATCTCATAAACCATAAAGGTTTGAGAGATAAGACTTATATCATTCTTCATGTTTTTTAAATGTCTACAAAATAAAATAAAGTTAAAACGAAGTATTACTATCCCTTTAAGTCTATGTGTATTATAGGGTGAGATTATGATATAACCTTCTCCAAAGGCTGCCCTTCGGAGAGTCCAGGGATATAATCTTTAATCTAAGTTCGCCAGAGTTGGAGAAGCAGCTCAGTGCCTAGTACTAAGTCAAGTAAAAGAACATAACATTTAAATACCACAAAAACATAGAGGCCCATTAAAGATAATGGCTTGTGGGCCAGTCTCTGAGCCCTCAGTCCAGGATCTCCCAAGGGGTCTCTAATAAAGTCATATAGACCCACCCTCCCAACCCCAGGGCAATGAAAGAAATGTATACCCACCCCACCCGCCCTCACCCAGCGTGGCCAGAGCAAACAATCACAGTTGAATAGCATGAACATTTATAATAATAATAATAACATGACAAGTCTTGTAACGGGCTAAATGGAAGGCCAACCAAAGTGTTACAAGCTGAAAGTAACATTAAACTGGTACTAACTACCAAAACATTGTCCCCACGAAGGCGCCATAGTGGAGGCTTCAGTAGCCTAGTCCCGGGGCTTAAACAGAGAGATCATACCTTCTGGTGTGGTACATAGCCAACAGAAACAGATGTAATTGGAAGCTGTCCAAAGGGGAACCTGAGAGTATCTCTGAATGGCAGTCCTGTAATGGCAGGAGTGTGTCCTCATCAAGAGGGCCATGTAGTTGGTCATCTCTGAAGCATCAGAGAGTTCAGGTCCAGGCCGTTTCTACCACCTCCTGTACAGCGGAGGGTGGTATTAGGTCCAGCTTGTGGTGTTTGGGTTTCTTCAAGGGTGAGGTGCTGGGTGACCATTCCATCCTCTTCTGAGATCTATTAGCTGGGTAGGTTGTTGGGGTGGAGGTTGCGGAAGTGAAATGCCCAGCATTGCACAAAAGGTAGCAGTTTCACTCGGGGAGGACAGAGTAGTGGTTTTACCATTTAACGAAGCAGTCAGGGTAAAAGGGAAGCCCCAACAATATCTGATCTATAACGACCGCAAGTGCTCCGTCAAAGGCTTAACTTCTCTCCTGAGTTGGAGGGTATAGAGTGAAATATTGTTATATATTTGAATATCCACTTCAGCACAGAGCATGGAGGGACTTTCCCTGCTCTTCATGAGGATGCGGCCTTTGATTTCATAATGGTGGAAACAGATTATGACATCTCTTGGAGCATTGTTGTCGCAGGGTCGTAGAGCATGATGGATTCTCTCTATTAGGAGAGGGCCAGGCTTTGAGTTGCCCAGAAGAGATTTGAAGAAGGAAGACATCACAGGTTTCAAGTCAAGAGGCTGGACAGACTCAAGTAAATTCTTGACCCGAAGGTTGCATCTGAGGCTTCTATTATCCAAATCCGTTAGTTTCATCATTAGATGATGTATCTGGTCTCTATGGACCGATAGTGCCTGGTCTACGTATTGCAGGGTTTCAGCAGTCTTACTTCTATCTTCCTCAAGAGCATTCACCCTACTGCTAATCTGAGCAATGTCCATCCGGACTGCAGCAATATCTGCTTTCAGGGTAGTTTTAACATCCTTAACCAAACTTCTAATATCTTCATGAATAGAAGTTGAGAGTTCTTTCAGATTCGCCCTAGTGAGGGGGACTTCTCCTTCAGCCATAGTGGAGCTGGATCCAGCACAGTTCAAATGTAAAGTGGTCAAAGTGACTGGAGCACAAGGCTTCTCAATGCGTTCACTATTCGTCTCCCTTCTCTCAGCAGAAAAAGATGGCTCGCGAGTCAATGGCGCGAAAGTAGGAGCTGAGGAAAAGTATCTCGGGAGGGTGCCTTCAGTTTGGGGGCCCTTTTTTGTTTTTGCTCTTCATTAGCCCCGGGGGGTAGTCGTCATCTCCCTGATCGTTAGGTAAAGTGATAGTGGGGTAATAGTAGTAAAATTCTCGTAGGTATCCCAGAGCTCAAGGATTAATTTGCCATCACTGTGTAGGTCCGGCCATGCCCCCCCCTTTTGTTTTTTAATCTCTTGACATCATGCTGTCCTTTCTTTTTGTTGAAAACAGAGGCTTTAAATAACTGATATTATGTGTTGCACCCTCCTGGAATATGTGCCAGTGCCACATAAGCAGGAAGTTAGTGTTGTGGGCAAAGGACAAAATCGCCTGCTAACAAGTTTTGCAAGGAATATGTTGCTATAGGACTCACAGTTTTGACTTTCAGCTACTTATTTCTCCACTGCAGCCCTCAGAAGAAGTAATATTGCAGTGGGAAATGTTGCAGTCATAGGAAACATAGGCAAAAAATGTGTTTGCAGTGGTGAAAAGGAGAACAGTTTTGTGGAAAAAATTAAATTTTTTTTTTCTCGTGAAAAGTCATGCAGGGAATGTTTCTGACTTTTCACCCAGTCCTACAGACTAGTGTAATAAGAGATTTGATTATATTCATCCAAACTAGTCTTTCTTTTCAGCCCAGTGGTTCCTGGCAGTAGCAGTAACACCAAAAACATCTACATCAACAATATAAAGCTCACATATGAAACATGAATAACATTTACAGACTTTTTAATCTTGGTGTTTAAATTATATTTGCTTGGGGGCGTGGCCTGGCAGCCATACGGAGCGGTTGTGTGTTATGGAGGCTCCGTTGTTGATGAGCAAAATCTGGTCCCATCCTTCTCTACAGCAGCATGATCACTGGGCTGGTGCTTGCTCCTGATTCTCCAGCCTCTGGGCTGTCGGTACCTGCGCCATTTCGTTACTAGGTGCACTGAGGCAGCTTGCAGGAACTTCAGCCTAAGGCCGCGGCCTTGCGTGCCGCTTCTGGCCGACAGGAAGTTGGTGCGCGGCGGCCTGACGTGCGGCATCACTTGGTGGAGCGCCGAGTGGAGGCGGATTAGATTGGGTGGCTGTTACATAGTGCCGGTGAGTGCATTTACACACTGTTTCTGACGGGGGAAGAGGGGAAGGACGGAGGAGACATGGAGAGAGAGGGAGAGAGGACAAGGGAGGACAAGAGAGAAGAGAGAAAGGAAAGAGAAAGCAGGGCAGAGCTACAGTGGAGACCTTACTGTTGTTGGCTTACCATGCCACTTTCCTTGCACTCAGTGTATGCCCGCTTCTGTTGCTAATTGTGCCCCCTATGGGCAAGGGATAAGCCAGACCATACTCCCCTGTGTCTTAGTGCACCCTCCTGTTTTTTATTTTTTTCCAAGTACCCTTCCCTTGCCAATAGCTTCCTAGTGCCACCTCCTGCATTTGAGATAGCTGCACAGTTTGAGCGGTGGACACCCCAGTTTGTTGCCTTTCCCTTTTTTGTCCTCCCCACCTGCCCCATGTATAATTAGCTATTAAAGCTCTGCCTGCCAGTCTACAGTTGTCTATCTACAATCAAACAATATTGTGGCTGCAGATCAAACTGCTGGACTGCGGTGTGCACGCTGCCCTTGGCTGGATGCGGCATTGCTGGCCTTACTACTGGGTCTGCTTTGCTGACACTGGGGCAGCTGGAGGGCCTACTGTTGCTACGCTTTTCAACACAGTAGTTACTACTATCAATCCACTATCCCTCAGGGGTAGGAGTGTGGCCGAGGTGTCTACTGATGATGCTCTACTCTTCAATCATGGCTGCTGCTCCTGGGCCCTACCTCTAGGACTGCCTCTAACATTGAAGGAGCAATCTCTCCCCTGTACGTTACCTTTCCAGTGTATGTTTCCCCCTCCTGCCCTGTGTTGGAATACTGTGAAGATATTTGGAGGATTTCTAATTGCCTTATTGCTCTTCAGCTGCGGACCTATGTTTTGATACAAACTCCCCATGTTTGTTTGCTGACTTTCCTGTATATGTTCCCCCCTCTGCCCTGTGTATTGTTACGCGAGCTCCATAAGCTCTGGATATTCTTCATCTACCTCAAAATATATGTAGCAATATGGTTCATACCATGTGTGTCATTTAGATTTTGAGGGGTCCTGCCTGCACCTACCTACCTTGGCAGCTGCTATCCACCCTATATTGATCTTTCATTGTGTTGCATTGGCCTGCATCTGCTTTCTCCATTTTCAGTATGGTTAAAAAATCATCGGAATACAGGAAGAAACTGAGTAAATTTGCCAGGAGAGCTATGGCGGCGGAGGAGGTCTCGGCCATGATGGAGGCCTCTTCTGCGGTTGCCTCACCGGCTCAGTCTTCGGCTTCTGAGGAAGATGATTCAAAATCCCAGTTTGCGGAAATAATGTCAGCCATTGCTACCTGCCAGGCAGTCCTAACCAACAGAATTGACACTGTGCAGGTAGAAATCAATCTTTTACGAGCAGACTAACAAACTCTGCATGAAAGCATCACCGATGTGCGACAATGTGTATCTACTTTGGAGGACACACTTCCTCCTGTGGTTTCCTCAGTGGATGACTTGAAGAATCAAGTTCGTTCTTTGCAGTCCAAAGTGGACGATCTTGAGAACAGATCTAGACGCAATAATATCCGTATAATTGGGCTGCTGGAGCACAGTGAGGGTCACGCCCCTGAACAGTTCATGGAGACCTGGATAAGGGAACATGTCGGCTCAGATGGACTCTCCCCATCCTTCACTGTTGAAAGGGCACATCACTTGCCAACTGGTCCTAGGCCTCCTGGATCACCTCCCCGTCAGATGATTTTAAACTACTGAATTACAGAGATCGGGATGCCATTCTTCGCATGGTCAGGATGAAAGGTCAAGTTCTCTTTGAAAATCATCAAGTCTTCTTTTACCCGGACTTTTCGGCAGATGTTCAGCATCAGAGGCGTAAGTTTTTGGAGGTTAAGCGCAAACTTCGGTAGAAAAACATCTCCTACTCTATGCTGTTTCCTGCTAGACTGCGAATTGTCTATGACGGCAACACCATCTTTTTCACCTCGGATTCGGAGGCTGGAGATTGGGTGGACGCTCATTAAAGTCATTTCGTCACCTCCTCTCTTCATGACCCTACTACTGTTGACTCCAATTCATGTATCTTCACTTACTCTATCTCTCTGTTGCATGATGCTCCTGGAGTGATCCTCGGCGGACATAGCACTTGTTTGAATTGCTCCATCCCCTGCTGAACTGCTTGGATGGGGGTAGACTTCAATGGGTCATGACAACGTGACAACGAGTCAAGATGTGGATCGTTGCTGACGCTTGAAACAGCCCCTACATGGTTGAACTATGTAATGAACTGTTATAGGATCTCTGCTGGAGTGGCGAGGTTAGAGGTGGAATGACATAATATGATCTCATGTATAACTCTAAATGTCTGTTAACAAACTGCTATCATTTATCTGAGTGTTTTTTTTTTATGTTGGTCCTATCTCGCGTTCCTGGAGCGGTGGTTGGATGCTGTATAGCCATGGTTCGTTACTTGGCTTTCTTAATAATCTTAGATTTTGTTCACACATTGTGTGACGCCGCTGACCCGCCCTGGGGACGCTGTGACGTGATGGTTAGAAGAATTTTTTTTTTCCATTCATTCATTATTCTGGAATGTTATGGACTCCTAATACTGACCTGCGCATCCTGGGTGGTGGCTTGATGCTATATGGCTATACTTCGGCATTTTGGTTTTGGAGTAGTCACTAAACCTTGTTCCTGTAGATTGGGACGCCTCTGATCCGCCAGGGGGGTGTGTCAGGGTGGGAAGAACATTTGGAAAGCTCATCTAGCACCTTCGGGAAGTCTTGCTTTATTATTGAGATTTAATGTTAACACTATTGCCAAGTATATACCTATGATTGCATATTTGATGAGCTATTGTCGCCCTGCATTATTCTAGCGGAGATTGGATGCTGTGTCACCATATTTGGCACTCGGGTCCCATGGGACTACGGGTGTATGTTTATTTGGTGGTGCCTCCGTTCTGCCCGGGGAATGCTACTGCGAAGAGGATGAACGGATGTACTGTTGGGATTACAACCAAAGAATTGTCTTATTGTTATGCAGGAGATGTTGTATTCTAAGGGCATTTGTGGTGGTGGGGTCGGTCTGTCCTTGTTTATTCGTAGTTAAGAGGATATGATGTCCATATTGTTTGCTCTAATTGTTGCTGTGGGGGGTGGGGGTGTAGGTGGGATCAAACATGATCACCTGTTCAATGGTTTCTTGGTTTTTGTATGTTGGGCAGAGGAGGGGGGAATGTTTTGGCTGCCAGTCCGCGGATTTGGGTTGGTTTTGGGATAAAATCTCTGTCAGGTTGGGGGAGATAGAGATAGGGTGGGTTCTTTGGCTAGAGGTTCAGTTTCCGGGGTTCCTCTCTCCTTTGGGCCGGGTGCTCTTCGCCGTTTGCTTGCCTGGCCGGCTGGCCGAGGTTGTAATTGATAACATCTGATTCTGTTATGTCAGCACTAAACTGTAAATTCTTGTCATGGAATGTACGTGGCTTGACTGATGCTGTTAAGAGATCTTTAATCTTGAACCACGTCAGGAAACAAACTTCTGGGGTGGTCATGTTGCAGGAGACGCATCTCTCTGCTAGTAGAGTTCTGTCTCTTAGGAGGCAGTGGATACAGGGCCATTACCATACCACATACTCCACGTACTCAAGAGGTGTTTCCATCCTAATTACTAAATTGGTTTTCTTTGAATTCGTTGACCTCAAGTCGGACCCCCAGGGCCGCTATCTTTTTTTAACGTGTAAACTGCAGGGAGCTCTCTTTGTTCTGCTGAATGTTTATATACTGCCACCGTGTGACCCCTCAGTCCTTAGGGAAATGCTTGTTTACATTTCCGACAAACCACACCATTGTATTGTTTGTATGGGTGACTTTAATATAACTACTAATTCTAATTTAGATAGATTGGGTGGAGCGGTCGTTGACTCCAGACTACATAGGGATGCATTCCTCGGTCTCACGGGTGACATGGACTTCATAGATGTATGGAGGACTCTTCACCCACAGACCCGGGAGTTCTCATGTCATTCGGCTATGCATAAAACGCTATCTAGAATTGATTACGCATTCGTTAATCGGTCGACCTTGCCTCTGGTTACGGATTGCTGTTTTTTAACCAGGGTGGCTTCTGACCACTCCCCGCTTTTATTAATGTTACAGCGCGACCAGAGACCTAGGTCTGGGGTGTGGAGGCTTAGTCTTGTATGGTTGACCAACACGCATTTAGTGTCCAAGCATAGGGAAGACGTAACTGAATATTTTGTTAACAATGTGGACACTGCTGCCCCGAGCACTGTTTGGGAGGCTGCTAAGGCAACTGCAAGGGGCTCCTTGATTTCTCTTATTTCTTTGAACATTAGGCTTGGGTCTCGGGAGGTGGAGGAATTGGAGTCGGATGCTGTTGAAGCGGAGAAACAGTTTGTGGAGAAAAAGGATTCGGTATCCTATTCTAACTTAATATCCTGCTCCCTAAAATATTCTATAAAATTGTCTGACTTGAATGCCCATCGTATTTTTTACTTGAAACAACATATTTTTGAAAATGGAGACAAGGCGGGAAAGCTGATGGCTCATCTTGTTTCTCAAAGTAGAGGACATTCGTCGGTTTCCTCACTAAGGGACCCTAAGGGGGCACTTGTTCTTGATCCACAATTGATTAATTCGCAATTTCGGTCCTTTTATTCTAGTCTTTATGAATCCCGATTAACCCGTTCTGACTCTCAAATTTCCTCTTTTATTGATAGTTGTGAACTTCCGCAGCTCTCCTATGAACATAGACGGATGTTAGATGCTCCCATACTTCTGAGAGAGGTTGTGGAGGCTGTCCGTAGTTTACCGATGGGCAAGGCATCGGGCGTGGATGGTCTTCCTGCGGAATGGTATAAAAAATTTGTTGATGTCCTGGCCCCACACTTGTTAAATACCTTTTATGCTGCTATTCACGATGGCTGTCTTCCAGAGTCTATGAACAATGCCTATATCATTGTACTGCCCAAGCCAGGGAAAGATCTGGAGCTATGTGACTCTTATAGACCAATATCTTTATTGACTACAGATGCCAAAATTGTGGCGAAAATCTTAGCTACCAGATTGAATATGGTATTGGGGACTTTAGAACACGAAGATCAAACTGGCTTTATCCCAGGTAAATCTACATCGCACAATCTTAGACGGCTATTTATGCACCTGCAATTGTCTCACGATAATGTGGGGTCTAGGGTGATCGCATCTCTCGATGTGTCTAAGGCCTTTGACTCTGTCGAATGGCCTTATCTCTGGCAGGTACTCCGGGGGTTTGGATTCGGTCCATCCTTTATTAAATGGATACATATCTTGTATAGCTGTCCCAAGGCTTCCGTGATGACGGGCGGACTGTCTTTGCAGTTCTTCTCCTTACATCGTGGTACCAGACAGGGCTGTCCGCTCTCGCCGGCTTGTTCGCCTTGGCCTTAGAGCCACTGGCTGTTCTCGTTCGTGCGAATCCTTTGATCAAGGGCCTCATGGTGGAGGGCAGAGAGGAAAAGCTTGCACTCTATGCTGATGACATCTTGCTTTTTTTGAATGATGATGAGGATTCTTTGCGGACCACATTGCAATTGGTGGACGATTTTGGCACTTACTCTGGCTTCCAAATAAATTGGACTAAATCCTCTTTGCTCCAGATTGATAATAACTTGTGGGAGTCATGTCAGACTGATATCCCACTATCACGTGTGGACGTATGCACCTACTTGGGGATTAGGGTGGCTGCAACGACGGACTCTTTTTTGGAGATGAATTTGGTACCCACTATTCAATACTTTCATGACAAAACAACTGCATGGCTTCATCTGCCTTTGAATGTTACCGGTAGATCGAATCTTATCAAAATTATTTTTTTTGCCCAAATTTCTGTGTATCTTTCAAAATACCTCGGTCCCTATACCTAAAAAATATTTTCGACAAATAGATAAAATTATTTTTTATGGCAAGGGGGTCAGGCTAGGATCAAGCTGACTACTCTCATGAGATCTAAACGTGAGGGGGGAATTGCTTTGCCCAACTTCTACAGGCACTATTTAGCGGCACAATGCCGTTATGTGTTGTATTTTGTTTCTTCTCAGCCCCAATACCAGACTACTAAGATGTATACATTATTGTTGTGGCCTGCCTATACGCTGTCTCAGTTCTTGCATGGAGGCCTGGCGATTTTTAAAATTCACTCTCAGCTAGCGGCAGCTGTATACGAGGCTTGGCTGGAGATAAAGAGACTGTTGAGGCATGTCGCAATGGATCCTGATACCCCCTTATGGGGCATTGCGGGGCTACATCATTTATCCAATTGCGAGTTTGGCCCCTTGTGGGCCAGATTCGGGATTACTACTCTTGGTGAGTTGTATCAGGATAATTTGCTAAAGTCATTTGCACAACTACATGACGAATACCATTTACCACATACTCTTTTTTTATTCATATTTATGTGTTAGACATGCCCTTAGTGCTCAGTGGGATTATCGGACTCCGATGATCTCTACCTTCCCGCTTCTTGCCAGACTGCTACTACTGGAACCGTCGAGACCTCTCTCCTTCATTTATCAATGGGTGGAATCTCATGTGGGCTGTCAGGAGCTCCCTTCCTGGAATAAATGGGAAATGGACGTGGGTCAGTTTGAGGACTGGGAATGGGATATGGCCAAGGCAGGTCCAGCGATGGTGGCAATGACGACTAGACACCAGATGATACAGTTGAACATCCTACATTGAATTTATTATACGCCTGTCAGACTGCATAGAACGGGGAATTCTGGTACTGATAGCTGTCTCCGGTGTTCTAATGTTCCGGGCACGTACCTTCATATGATTTGGGAATGTCCTGCGGTTGGGAATTTTTGGAAAGAAGTCATGTGTGTTGTGGCCCTGGTGCTGGGGAGACCTGTTCCTGTGACTCCAAAACTTTGCTTATTGTCTATCTTCCCTGATGGGATTGAGGGTGCAGCTGACAGATCCCTGCTAAGAGAGCTCTTGGTGTTGGCAAGAAAGGTGGTGGCCATGAACTGGATGTCGAACGGTGCTCCCAACTGCAGGACGTGGATTAATTTAGTTCTACAGTGCATTCCACATTATAGGTTGGTTTACTTGCATCGGGGCAACCTAAACAAGTTTGACAGGACATGGGGTCATTGGCAGAACTGGTGGACGCATAGTGCCGATGCTCATCTGGCACTTGATGCTGTACCTCCTGACGGCACTGACTGATTTGAGTCATGTTGCCTAGTTGTGTGCGTGGCTGTGTGGCGTGGTCGATGAGTGACGCTGTGTATGTGCCCTGTACTTATTGAGATCATGCAGCTTTGTTGGCTGGCGGGCAGATGGGGGGGTGCTGCGGGCTTGGGGGAGAGAGGACTCGGAGATGGGGTAGGGGAGTTTAATAGAAGTTCAGTTAGGTTAGTTTTGTTTTTGTTTTTTTGGGGGGGGGATTTGGTTTTATATAACAATAAAACCTCAGGTTGGCTCTGTACGATCCATTGTTATGTTTATGTCCTTTTCATTGTTACATATACCTATATATTTTTCCTGTATATGATTGATTTTATATGTACTTCTTTGTATTTTTGATTTGTATGGAGCGATCTGCTAATAAAATATACTTAAAAAAAAATTATATTTGCTTGATTTTAATTGCATAATATGCTGCATGATCATCTAATGTGATCATGCTATTGTTTTACTCAAATAAATACTAGAATTAAAACATATGACACATATTACACTTACTGTTCAATTTCTTCCAAAGATTTTAGATTAATTTCTTTAAAAGAAATTACAAATTCCTGCATCACTAAGACAGCGTTATGGGATCTTGAATAGGGAATAATGACTGTTCATTTTTAACTTAAAAGCTTCACATAGGATTTTTTCACAGATCAAAGTAAGAATTACTTAAACAAAAACTTAAAGATCCATGCACGGTTCAAACTGGTGAGTTGCAAGAGTGAAAGAAGCATGATTACCCTTTATAGCATGATTGTGTAATTATTCTGTGGGGATTAATTTCAGTTTATAGGAAAAAGAATTAAGAATTTTAATCTTCTAAACTTGCTTGTAAAAGTGGGTAAAGGTAAATCAAATGAGACTCACTGGAGCAAAGACACAGTCTCTGGGGTTGGCTGCTTCTCTTGTTCAGAGAGGAATTGCCTGGCAATTCGTGGCTGGACTGCCTTTTGGCAGGATCAGTATGATGTGCTTTAGTATATTTCCTCTCTGTGAAAGGCACTAGTGAGCTAAAAGAGATTGCACCCTGGGTAGGATACTTATCCTATAGAGCCTCATCAATTCAAGGGAAGGCTCGTTCCTAGTTGAGCGTCTCTGACTAGCTCTTTTGAAGACACAGTCTCTCCATCATGTTGCCACAGATATCTCAACCAATTCCTACTCTTAAATAATTCTAAATTATAAAGCATTGTCAGTTTCATAAACATGATGAAATGTACAGTCTATTAATATTGCAGTGTACATGCATCTCTGGATTGTACAGTTCATTTTTTGCTAATTTAAAATAATTGTAAATGCAAATGCATCTGATTTACATAGTGAATTCAAAAATGTGAATTATGCTATTGTAGTTCAAATATTCAGATTTTCATTGAGTTAAAAAATATCATATGTTTTTCTCAGATTTAAACCTAGCACACCTTGTAACTTCTTTCACTTGTTTGGTTTTTTAGGGACCCATTGCTTAATGGCTGGAGAGCTAGCGATTCATTGACATATTGTAACTTGGTAGCTGCTAACAAACTTATCAGCCATGACATATAAAAGATGTTGAAATATCAAAAACACACTCACGCACATAAGTTTGCAGTGAGAGAAAGGGAATGACGATGGGAGAACGTTGTCACCATGTTCCTGCGAGAAATCCCTGGAAAACCACGTTATTGTCTGCTTTTTTGAGTAAAAATTCACTTTTTAAAACAGCGAGCAAAATTTCTGCATTTTTCACCCAATGGCCAAAAATCCCACAAATATTTCAGTGGCTAGAATGTTTTCACCCATAAATTTATGTTGTTTTCGCTATAAAAAATGAGGTGCTGTGCTGTTCAGCTGTGAATAGTTTGGTAAAGGTAGAAGAGGCTCACAGTGACTGCTATAACTATGAGCGATAAAATGAGGAACTGGAAGGACCCTTAGTGTCCACTGAGTCTGAGTCTGAGGAGGAAGTGAGCAGTACTGAACCAATGCCGTCCAGTCCCCCTAAATCACCCCTAGGGATCTTGGGGAAATTAATGGGAAGGGAGGAAGAGAAGGATAGTACTAGCGAGAGCAGGACAGGTCAGCTGCCCGTGCCTGCTGCAAGACGTTCTGCCCCTGATGCCAGTGCCACCATTCCTGTACCTGCATCCACCATTGCTGTACCTGCTGCCAGTAGTGCTGTACCTGCTGCCAGAAGTGGTACCCCTGCTGCCACTAGTGCTGTACCTGCTGCCAGATTTGCTGCCCATGCTACTGCTACCACCATCGCTGTGTACTGCTGTCAGACGTGCTGCCCCTGCTGCCTCCAGTGCTGTACCTGCTGCCAGTGCTGAACCTTCCTCCAGCAATACTTTGCCTGCTTCTACTGTGTCTTGTAGTACTCAGGAGGGGGGTAAGGAGAAGATGATGACAAGTGTGACAGCAAGGGACCCTAAATCACACTTGCCATTCCCAAGCAGTCCCACCAGTTTACTACTACTACTAAGGTCCAGCAGCTTGTTAGCGTTAGGAGTGAAGGAGGGGGTAATCAACAACAATATCCTAATATTACTAGTGACTGTGAGGGGAAGACTGTGTAGCCAAACTTGATGTGGGTAGTGTTAGGAGTAGTAGCAGCAGTAATGGTGAAGCAGCCAGAGTGGTAAGGAAAACATTTGAGAGCGTCCAGTCTAGCAGTCAAAAGAGTCCACACCATTCCTCTGACCCTGGGATTCCCCCCTTCCCTTTACTAAAATGTCAAAAAGGAAAAGGATTCTGAAGACTAAGAGGTGAGAACTGTTGTTAGGGGAGAACAGGCACACAATTAATACCACCACCAGCAGGAGCACAGATGAGCTGCCCGTGCCTGCTGCTACTACCGCCAGTTTGCCTTCTTTAGGCCAAAAGGAAATACCAAGTGTGACATTATGGAATACTCTGTCACATTGCTCGTCACATCCTCCAAGCAGCAGCAGCATGTAGGAACTATTGGGGGTGATGATGATGATGCTGGAGAAGCTGGGGGTGGAAGAGACATTGATGGCCTATTTAGCCGAAACTGATAAGGAATGGGAGACATGGAGGAGGATGGGCATCACCACCACCACTAGCAGTGAATATGTATCACTCGTAGTACTAGCAAAGATATAATTTTTAGTAAGACAAAATGGCATTACCTTTCTTATATTAATTTTTCAATGCTAATCCTTGGTGTCCTAGTTATAACATAGCGTTAATACTAGGGATGGGTGAAAATTTTCGCCTCAAATTAAAATCTGCAAAAAATGTCACTTTCTGCTTGGCAAAAAATTTCCCGCTAAAAGTTCAGTTTTTCCTGCTTTTTCCCGCTTTTTTCACCTGGCTCATTGCATTGAAATCAATAGGTAGAAACATTTTTCTCCACCTCACGAAAGTTTTCTACAGCCATATAAAAGGCTGTCAGGCTCTCACAGCATGCCATTCTGTCTTTGTGAGAGGAGAGAGCAGCATGTTTTTGAGCTACAGAAGATAGGTAAATAAAGGGGAATTGAAGCTTAGTTTTAGAGAATCATTTACATAGGACATTTGTTCTCTGTAGTTGGAGAGTCTGGGGCACAATAGGGAGAAGAAGGGAGGAAGAAGGTTGAACCAAAATACCCAAAAATTTGGTGTGACTGACTGGCAAGACGCAGGAAGCTGGGGTTCAAATTACTTGCTGATTTTACTTTTATTGTCTCTGTGCTGGGGAAGTCTGGGAAAAGAAGTTGTTGATTTTGTTTTTAGTCTTATATATATATATATATATATATATATATATAATTGGAACTAACTGTGACTGAGGACTGAGTCTGACTGAGACAGACTTGATAGACAGTAGATGACATTTGTGTACTATAGACAGTAAAACACACACAGTAGTTGAGTAATGTCTAGATAATGCACAAGAGGGAGGGGGAAAGGTAGAGCAGTGCAGGGACGTGGGAGTAAAGTGGTAGTACAAAAACTGACTGCAGCAATGGTTGCTGAAGTATGTGCAATGAATGATGATGATTCCTCTCCTCCTGGGGTGGATGCAGTTTACCATGGTCCCACCAATCACACCATGCCAATCCTCCACCACAACTACCATACACATCTTCCACATTGTAGGTTGCACCTTATTTTATTTATTTAGTTTTTTTTTCAGTTTCATAATTCTTTATTGATCATAAGATAAAAAATATTTTTACATTCATAAATAGTAGAGTATAGTATAACAAATATGCAGTTGCCCGCTTAACACAATTAAACATGAATTAGAGCTATGAATACATTAGTTATTCCATCAAATAGAGAAGAACAAATATATCTAAAAACATTGCAGTTCGGGTGCCTCATAAGACATAACAGAAATTCTAAGTAAAAGAAAAGGTCAGGGAAGGGATGGTGGAGGGAGGGGAAAGAAAAAAAATGCACACACGGAAAATAGATAAATATACACACTGATTTCTATAATCATATATATTATATGTCCCAGATCTCTAACCCCCCCACCCGGCAAAGCAATTATGTATATACAGGAAGTTACTATAGCAGTGCATAGTTGTAAGATGCAACATTATGATACATTTTCCAACCCCCATGCCCTACAATGCTACATGTTACGAGTCACCCTGTCAGAGGATAATTAAAATATCCATCAGTGGTGTATTCAGTGAATACACCAAGGATATATGAAGTGAACTACAGCAGAGGAGTAGTGATGTGGTGGGTTGAGCCAGCATCCTAGTCTTGGGGTGATTTCAGCAAAAAACAGGTTTCTAAAAACAGTGTGGTTGCATATAGCTGTCAAGTGTTGTTTCTCCATTTCATAGACCTAGGTTATTTCAGATAACCAGAGGCCTGCAGTTGGGGGAAAAGTCAACAGATTTCCAAAACAGGGGTGTCAATGATTTGGCTATTGTCAATAGGATACAGGTGGGGTGACGTGAAAGTTTTGGAAGGTGAGGACCTTCTGTTCCTAAAGAGAGAAGTAAGCATAGAAGTGGGTCAGGTGGGAGCCTATATCCTGTTATGTCAGAGATGTGAGAAATTACTGTGTCCCAAAACAGAATAAGTGGACATGACCACCATATATGAAGGAGAGTGCCTCGAGAAGCATTACATCTCCAACAGAGGTTGGAGCAAAAAGGGTATATCTTAGCCAACTTATCGTGAGTCATGTACCACCCTGAGAGCAACTTATAGTTCAGTTCCCTATATTTAGCACTCCTTACAGAATAAAAGTTAGCATGGAAAATGCGTTCCCATTGGTCTACCATCAATTATATTTTCAGATCTGTCTCCCATTCTATAATAAAATACCATTTGGTCTTCACCCTAGAAGAGAGGGTGTGATGGTGGCAAAAGGACAGTGGTCTGAAGTGCACCAGCGGGCTTCATAAACACTTCTCAAAAGTCATCAAAAGTCTGACAGAGTATCCTTGTTTTGCAACAGATGTTACCCAATGTCGTATTTGAAAGTACAACCACCAAGGTAATTGCAAACCCCCTAGCATTACCACTATCTGGGCGAATGAAACACAACCAAAATCCACAACTAGGTTACCCAATGTGAGCATATCATTAGCAACTACAGATTCCACAGAAAGTTTAGAAAGACCAGCTTGGAAATCAGGGTTCCCCACAGTGGAAAATGGGGTGAATGAGTCAAGGAAAAATGGCCTTCCTCAATGATTTGCGACAACAGATTCAGAATATGGCCCCATATTACATGAGATTGGCATAGGGACGGGATATTACAGTTGGAGGTCCATAACAATTGAAGGAGTGTGTCACGGTTTTGAAGACTCTCAGACTGAAGGTTTTGGTAAAAACGTAACTTTATTAAAATTTAAGGCAATCCCCGTAGGGTTATTCATACATAACAATACAACAACAATAGTAGTAGAATAGGTTCTACCTGCCTTGCCAATGATACCGGGCAAGGCAACCCAAGTGACAGTAGTAAATACAATAGGCTCTACCGGCCTTGCCTATACCGGGTAAGGCAACCGTGAGATGACATGTACCGGTTCTACCGGCCTTACCAATACCGGGCAAGGCAGCCCAAGGGACAGCACAATAACAATAGGCTCTACCAGCCTTGCCTATACCGGGTAGGGCAACCGTGAAGATAGTAACGTGCAAAGGTTCTACCGGCCTTACCAATACCAGGCAGGGCAGCCCAAAGCGTAGGCCAACTGTCAGACAGCAGATAGGAATAGATACAATGGCCTAATCGCAGCAGAAGTCTATTGCTAGGAAGCATACAGCAAACTGTCCACAGGACTAGAGTTCAGGAGCAACCAACGTCCTAGCGTTGGACCAACGGTATAAGCGCAACCAGGCTTAATGGAGTAAACCAGCGTCCGCACGCTGGAACCAACAGTAATTCTCGCAACCAGGTAATATGGAGTAGACCAGCGTCCGCACGCTGGAACCAACAGTAATGCTTGCAACTAGGTTGATATGGAGTAAACCAGCGACCGCACGCTGGGACCAACAGTAATTCTCGCAACCAGGTAATATGAAGTAAACCAGCGTCCGCACGCTGGGACCAACAGTAATTCTAGCAACCAGGTTAATGTGGAGTAAACCAGCGTCCGCACGCTGGGACCAACAGTAATTCTAGCAACCAGGTGAATGTGGAGTAAACCAGCGTCCGCACGCTGGGACCAACAGTAATTCTCGCAACCAGGCGAATGTGCAGTAAACCAGCGTCCGCACGCTGGACCAACAGTGATTCTCGCAACCAGCTAATATGGAGTAAACCAGCGTCCGCACGCTGGGACTAACAGTGATTCTCGCAACCAGGTTAATATGGAGTAAACCAGCGTCCACACGCTGGGACCAACAGTAATTCTCGCAACCAGGTAATATGGAGTAAACCAGCGTCCGCTTGCTGGAATCAGCCACTACAGCTGAAGCGGAAGGTAACAATGTCGCTAGAGCGACAAAGCAAGAGCCCAGTACTCAGCGGAAATCCACCGAAGCAAAGCGATGACAGGAGACCGGAACACAGGAACCAATGACAGGGAGCAACCGGCAGTCGAGGCGTTAGATTGGAGACTCAGGAACTCAGGAGGATTAACCCGAGAGGTGCTGGAACACGGGAATACCGGAACACTGGAACTATGGGGCACAGGAACACCGGAACACAGGATCACTGGAACGCTGGAACACCGGAACGTAGGAACAGCAGGCCCAGAAGCCTGACAGCTGGTCAGGACAGGTGAGGTCAGAAACATCACGAAAGGGCAACCTGGGAGTGCCCAACCAGGGTTTAAAAAGGCAAAGTGAGGAGGGCTAATAGCAGACAGCCAATGAGTAATTCCCAGCAAGTGTTAGACACCAGATAGCACGAATCACGGGCACAGTGATAGTATCCCCCTTTCAAAGACCCCCTCTCCTAGAGTAGGGTCTGGGCTTCTGAGGGTATTTGGTGTGAAATATTCATAGTAACTTGGGTGCATGAAGGTCCTTACTGTCTACCCAGGAATGATCCTCCGGACCATAACCTTTCCAATGCACCACATACTGTACCCCTCCTCTATGCCTACGGGAATCAATAATACTTTGTACTTCATACTCCTCCTGCCCCTCAACTTCAACGGGACCTGGCAACACAGGTGTGGTAGTGTAAATTACAAACCAGAGGTTTAAGGAGAGACACATGGAATACATTATGAATATGCATGGATGCAGGTAGTTCCAAAGCATAGGAAACGGGTTAATCTTGCGGATTATTCTGTACGGACCAATGAATCGAGGTGCCAGCTTATTAGATGGAACCTTAAGCTTCAGATTCTTGGAGGACAGCCATACTCTATCCCCAACTTGAAAGGAAACCGCTGGAAGCCTTCTACGATTGGCATGACGCTGATGTTGCTGAAAAGACTGACCCAATGCCCTCTGAACTTGTGCCCATGTGGAGCGGAGTTGCTCTATATGCTCATCCAGAGCTGGAATCTGCTGTGTCTGGAAGGAATCCGGGAGCAAACAGGGTTGGAACCCATAATTGATCAAAAACAGAGAGCTCCCGGAGGACGAATTAACTGCGCAGTTACTGGCGAACTCTGCCCACGGCAACAAGTCGGACCAATTGTCATGATGATCAGTCACAAAACATAGCAGAAACTGTTCAAGCCCTTGATTGGCCCTCTCAGCGGCCCCATTAGTCTGGGGATGATATGCAGAGGAAAATGATAGCTGTATACCCATCTGTTCGCAGAATGCCCTCCAGAATCTGGACACAAACTGGCTCCCCCTGTCAGACACCAGCACCCTAGGTACTCCATGCAACCGAAACACCTCTCGGGCAAACACAATTGCCAGTTCTTTAGCCGAAGGAAGACCACGGAGAGGTACAAAGTGAGCCATTTTAGAAAACCTATCTACCACCATCAATATGAAGGAATACCCTCTAGACCTGGGCAACTCTCCCATAACGTCTATCGAGACATGAGACCAAGGACGTTCACCATTAGGTACTGGCTGAAGCAAGCCCACCGGGAGATGTCTAGGGGTTTTGGCACGGGCACAGGTGGCACAGGCATTCGTAAAATTGGCACAATCCGTTCTCATAGAAGGCCACCAGAATAACTGAGAGAGTGACCAAAACAATTGGTCTCTACCAATATGTCCCGCAGGCTTAGAGGAGTGGTAGGTTTCAAGTAACCGAGTACGGAATGGTTCAGCGACAAAACATTTGCCTGCTGGAGTTTCATGAGGGGCAGAAGCTTGGGAAGCCAAAATCTCCTCCCCTAATGGTGAAGTGATACTAGTACGTATGGTAGCCAGTATTCGATCAGGTTGAATGATAGGTGCTGGTACTTCTTCTCTGTCAATCTCCGCCTCAAATTGTCTAGACAGAGCGTCAGCCCTAACATTTTTTGATCCAGGCAAATATGATACAATGAAATTGAATCGGGATAGAAACAGTGCCCATCTGGCCTGGCGAGAAGACAATCTCTTGGCCTCAGAGAGATAAGTCAGATTCTTGTGATCGGTCAGAATCAAAACGGGGTTTTTAGTGCCTTCAAGTAAATGACGCCATTCTTTGAGAGCAAGAATAATGGCCAGTAATTCTCTATCGCCAATCTCATAATGGTTTTGAGCACTAGTCAGTTTCTTAGAAAAGAACCCACAGGGTCTGAGTGTACCGCCCTTAACTTGTTGCTGAGAAAGTACAGCCTCAACCCCAATATCTGAGGCATCCACCTCTAGTGTAAATGGAAGTAGTGGGTTGAGGTGGGATAACACAGGAGCTTCAGCAAAGGCTAACTTTAATTTCTCAAAGGCCTCTTCCGCAGCCACCGGCCAGAGAGATGGATTAGCGCCCTTATGCGTGAGGTCAGACAGAGGTTTCATGATAGAAGAGAAGTTTTTAATAAACTTTCTGTAATAATTGGCGAATCCCAAAAATCGTTGAATGGCTTTAAGACTCTTGGGTTTAGGCCACTGTAGGACTGCCGTCAATTTTTCTTTATCCATGGCAATGCCGTCTTTGCCGATTATAAATCCCAGGAACGGTACACTGGTTTTGTGGCACTCACATTTCTCCAGTTTACAAAACAATCTGTTTTTGCGTAATCGCAGCAATACTTCAGACACATCCTTGATGTGTTGAGACAAGTCTTTGGAGTGGATAAATATGTCATCGAGATAGACCATGACAACATGATTGTAACATATCTCTCAGAACGTCATTGATCAGTTCTTGAAATACTGCAGGAGCATTACATAGACCAAATGGCATAACTAGGTATTCGTAATGCCCTGATCTCGTATTGAAGGCAGTTTTCCACTCATCACCGGCTCTGATACGTATCAAGTTGTAAGCTGCCCTTAGGTCCAATTTGGTGAAGATTGAGGACCCCTTAAGTCTATCAAACAGCTCGGTGATGAGTGGTATAGGGTAGGCATTCTTTGCCATCAACTTATTCAGCCCACGATAGTCTATGCATGGTCGCAGTTCACCACTCTTTTCCTTAACAAAAAAGAATCCGGCCCCAGCCGGGGAAGTAGATTTCCTTATGATTCCTCTACTGAGGGTATCACCTATGTACTCCTCCATAGCTTGGTTCTCCTCACAAGACAATGGATACGTGCGTCCCCTAGGTGGTACTGCTCCAGGATTCAGTTCAATACGACAATCGTATGGTCTGTGCTGAGGTAAAGTGCCAGCCTCCCCTTTACTGAAAACATCGCTAAACTGCTGGTAGGCATCAGGTAGCGAAGGGGAGGTGCACAAGACCTTAACAGGGTGGGTAACGCACTTTTCCATACAGAACTAGGACCACGCAGCAATCTCACACTTCTGCCAATCGAATTGTGGGTTGTGCAGCTGTAACCAAGGAAAGCCCAAAATCACGGCATGGTGAGGAGAATTGATTAACTGGAACTGCTGCTCTTCTTTATGAAGAGCCCCAATAGTCATGGACAAGGGCATAGTTTCAAAGGTGACCTGAGCGGGTTCCAAAGGTCTGCCATCGATTGCCTCAATAGCAAGAGGGGTTTCTCTCTGAATATGTGGTACCCCATGTAATTCAGCAAAGGTATTGTCCATAAAATACCTAGCTGCACCAGAATCAACCAAGGCCAAAACCTCAACCGAGCGTTTAAGTTTGCCCAATATTGGGGACGATTGGACACCACCTAGGGCCTGTCCCCCAAGGTACCCTAGGTGTGTTCGTTTCCCGGACGCACCGGGCAAGATTTTAACAAGTGACCATTTTTACCGCAATACAGACATAATCCCTGTATCTTGCGATACTTTCTCTGCTCCTTGGTTAACCTAGTGAAACCCACCTGCATGGGTTCAACTGGTTCCTGTATCAGTTCACTAGGTTTGGATGCCAAGGGAGGGCTGGGTGGGCAAAATATGCTACTGGACCCATTGTTTTTTAACCGTGCTCGTCGTTCTCTGGCGGTTAATCTTTCACGTATTCTGGAATCAATTAGAATCATGTATTCGATATAATCATCTAGGTCAGTAGGTAAATCTTTTGCAGCAATCTCCTCTTTAATC
The DNA here is from genome assembly GCA_037306005.1 of Rhinophrynus dorsalis. NCBI lineage: Eukaryota > Metazoa > Chordata > Amphibia > Anura > Rhinophrynidae > Rhinophrynus > Rhinophrynus dorsalis. The sequence goes on from CM074719.1 coordinate 380,328,681, forward strand.
TGGTCACTCAAGCCTTGGGCAAAGGCTGCCAAGAGGGACTCGTTATTCCATCCTGCCTCTGCTGCCAGGGTGCAGAATTCAATGGCATAATCGCCAACCGTGCGCCTGCCCTGTTGTATCTCCATGAGATGTTTAGCAGCAGAGGTGGTTCTGCCAGGAGGCTCGAATACTCTCCGAAAGGATTGTACAAAATCACTGAAATTTTTTGTGCAAGGTTTAGCGTTCTCCCACAATGGGTTAGCCCAGGCCAATGCTCTACCAGTCAGCAGGGATATCATGAACCCAACCTTGCTGCGGTCACTCGTTAATGCGTGTGCCGTTAATTCCATAAAGATTTCAAGCTGATTAATAAACCCTCTGCATAGCTGAGGGTCACCGTCATATTTTAGCGGCAAGGGTGCAGAAGCCGTTAACCCTTTGACTGCGACCCCTGAGGGCCTAGATTCATTTTCCGGTGTCTGAATTGGCAAGACCACTGGACTAGAACCGGACTTATCAGCCAGTACCGTGCATTCAAGAATGGTTTGGATAGCGACCGCCAGCTGATCCAAATGTTGCTCATGCATATCCATCCTCCAATGGATATTCTGCATATTACCATCGCTCTTAGTGTCTGAGGTCATGGCCCTTTCGTACTGTCACGGTTTTGAAGACTCTCAGACTGAAGGTTTTGGTAAAAACGTAACTTTACTAAAAGTTAAGGCAATCCCCGTAGGGTTATTCATACATAACAATACAACAACAATAGTAGTAGAATAGGTTCTGCCGGCCTTGCCAATGATACCGGGCAAGGCAACCCAAGTGACAGTAGTAAATACAATAGGCTCTACCGGCCTTGCCTATACCGGGTAAGGCAACCGTGAGATGACATGTACCGGTTCTACTTGCCTTACCAATACCGGGCAAACTGTCCACAGGACTAGAGTTCAGGAGCAACCAACGTCTTAGCATTGGACCAACGGTATAAGCGCAACCAGGCTTAATGGAGTAAACCAGCGTCCGCACGCTGGGACCAACAGTGATTCTCGCAACCAGGTTAATGTGGAGTAAACCAGCGTCCGCACGCTGGGACCAACAGTGATTCTCGCAACCAGGTTAATGTGGAGTAAACCAGCGTCCGCACGCTGGGACCAACAGTGATTCTCGCAACCAGGTAATATGGAGTAAACCAGCGTCCGCACGCTGGGACCAACAGTGATTCTCGCAACCAGGTTAATATGGAGTAAACCAGCGTCTGCACGCTGGGACCAACAGTAATTCTCGCAACCAGGTAATATGGAGTAAACCAGCGTCCGCTTGCTGGAATCAGCCACTACAGCTGAAGCGGAAGGTAACAATGTCGCTAGAGCGACAAAGCAAGAGCAAGAGCCCAGTACTCAGCGGAAATCCACCAAAGCAAAGCGATGACAGGAGACCAGAACACAGGAATCGATGACAGGGAGCAATCGGCAGTCGAGGCGGTAGATTGGAGACCCAGGAACTCAGGAGGATTAACCCGCGAGGTGCTGGAACACGGGAATACCGGAACACTGGAACACTGGAACGATGGGGCACAGGAACACCGGAACACAGGATCACTGGAACGCAGGAACACCGGAACGTAGGAACAGCAGGCCCAGAAGCCTGACAGCTGGTCAGGACAGGTGAGGTCAGAAACATCACGAAAGGGCGACCTGGGAGTGCCCAACCAGGGTTTAAAAAGGCAAAGTGAGGAGGGCTAATAGCAGACAGCCAATGAGTAGTTCCCAGCAAGTGATAGACACCAGATAACACGAATCACGGGCACCGTGATAGAGTGCTACAGAACTTAAGTCTTCTTATAATGATTCAACCCATCTGCATCCAGAGGATGAGTAATGGTATCAAATCAAAGTTTAGAAGGCTTGCGTGACCAAATTAAGTCACAGATGAGTGATTGTATTTTATTAAGAATAAGGGATGGGACATGCATGGGCACAATGCTTAGAAGAAAAAGTATTTTGGGTAAAGTCATCATTTTAGCTAGGTTGATCTTCCCTAGCTACGAGACGAACAGCTTGTCTCAACTTTTCAACACCAATTCGATTGTCTTGATCAAAGGTTGAAAGTTTGACTCAACCATTTGGTCTAACTCTTTAGTGAATAGCACTCCAAAGTATCGTATACTGTTTTGTGCCCACGTAAAGAGATATAATTGTTGCAACTCTTGTTCCACTGCTCTGGGTACCATAAGGTTTAGAATCTCAGACTTTTTGTAGTTTATTTTGGCCTGCGAAACAGAGGCGTATTCCTGTATTAGTGACATTAGAGGGGGTAATGAATGTGCCGGGTTAGAAATAAAAAAGAGGACATCGTCCACGCAAGCTGCTACCTTGAATATACAGTTTTTGGACCGGATGCCTTGAATGGCAGGGTCTAGTCTGACTCTATATAAAAAGGGTTCAAATACCAGTATGAAAATCAAGGGGGATAAGGGGCAACCTTGGCAGGTCCCATTCGAGATTTGTAGAGGGTCAGACAGAATCCCATTAACCTGCATTCTGGCCAGTGGTCAAGAGAACAGGCTGTTGATCGCAGTGAGCATATTGGGACCTAAACCTATGTTCCGCAAGATTGCTCGTATATATGACCAGCGTACGCGGTCAACGATGGTGAGTATGGTCAGAGACGCATCGCAAGAACATTAGCAAATAATATGACATCCAAGTTCAGCAATGAGACAGGCCAATAATTACCACACAGTGATCCATCCTTACCCGGCTTGGCAATGACCATCACATGTGCTTCCAAAGATTGTGAAGGGAACTGAATGCCTGTCATAACGGCATTGTACATATACAACAGATGTTGGTTCAATATATGTTTAAAGGAATGGCAATAGATCAGGGAGAAGCCATCAGGACCTGAGCTTTTATCCATCTTCATAGAGGCCAATTCCAATTCTAGTACTGCCATTGTTATAGGTCCTTCCAAGAATTTGCTAATATCAGTGGGGAGAGAAGACACTTGAGCTTTATGTACAAATTCCATGGCCTCTTCAGTCATATTGCAAATTCTGAAGACGAGGCATCTTCCAGATTATACAACGTGTGATAAAAGTCTCAGAACCCTTTAGTAATATCCAGAAGGGGTTGGAGTTTATTGCATGACTGATCCAAAAATTTGGTGACTGTGCTCTGTCTAACATTCTTCTTTACCATTCTAGCTAGGAGTTTACCACATTTCTTGCCATTCAGAAAGTTATTATATTTATGCCACATATACAACGTCACTACATTTTGTTTTAACAGGGAGGTAAGTGCATCCCTTTTGCTGGAGAGAACTTGCAAGGTCTCTGCTGCTCTCGTTTGTTTGTGTGACATTTCCAAAAACGTAACATCCTGTATCAAGGAGTTTATTTGCGACCATTTCTCCCGTTTTGTTCTGCACACCAATTTTTATACATCACACTTTTTTTGTGGTCCTCCCATACAACAGGTGTGGAAGTGTCGTCCGTATCATTAAGGTGAAAATATCCTTCCAAGTGTTGAGTACGGTTCTGAAGCATATTCGCATCCTGTTGTAAGAACTCATTTAATCCCCAGGGCCACTGGAGGTCTGTGAAGTTTGGATTCGATGATGTAACTGAAACTGATGAGTGATCGGAGAGAACCGAAACATCAGTGTTTGAGATTTGTAGCCTTTGAAGCAGGGTTTGCGAAAGGATTATATAATCAGTTCTGCTAGGCGTGTTGTGTGGGTGAGAGTAGAATGTATAATCCTTATCTTTAGGGTGCAGCGCTCTCCTAGTATCTACAAGGTGTAGGTCTGTTATCGCTGAATGCAAACGATTCATGTGGGAATGTTTGAAATGTGATCTCCCTTGTGAGCAAACTAACTCTGGATTTAAATTCACATTAAGGCACCCCCCAAAAATAATGGGCTCATACGCAAAATCATCCAGCATGGCAAGGAATTTGGTAAGGAAGGACACCTGGTTCACATTCCGGCCATAAACTGTCGCCACTGATTTATCTAGTAGGCTTTTGAGAAGAAGAAATTGGCAATTTTGATCTGCTTTCATTTCTAAAAGTTTCCATAGGAGATTAAATGCCACAGTAAAGAAACCCCTCTTTTTTTTGTGGGCAGAAGCCAAGTAAACAGTGGGGTATTTATGATTATGAAATTTCTGTGCTACAGTTGCTTAAAATTTGTTTCTTGTACTATTATAATATCTGCTCCTCCTCTGTTAAAGTCCCTTAGGAGTATGCTCCTCTTTTCTGGGGTGTTTAATGTTCGAAATGACTACTCAGTATAGGGGCATAGATATTGGTCCAGTTTCCAATAGGAGAGCAGAAATCCAGGACACATAACTGAGAGAAAATTTTTAAAAAAGAAGGGTTGCAGGGGGAAAAATGAGGAGGACAGGAGAGAGAGACTACCATGGTCTCATGCAGTGCAGAAGGTGTGATGTAAATTTACAAACCGCAACATGAAGTTGATATCAGAGTGCAGAGCAACACAAATGTGGCCATATGCGGCCTTTGGGGAGAGGCAGTTGTAATAATGTGATTGAAAAACTGAATGGCGTGTGAATATAAGGAACTCCTAACTCATAGGTGTTCCAGGTCCATGGAAGAACAGACAGGTATGTATCTGGTATGTAGTTTCAAAGTCCAGTGTATGGCAAGCAAATCAGCAGAGTAGAAAGACACATGGTATACAAAATGGTCTGGTATCCAGATGTGGAGCAGAATAGGTATAGAGTACCTGGTATTGAAGAAGACAAGTCTATAGAAGCATGGGCGTTAGCATCTGAAAGAGTGCAGTGAAGATGTATGTGTGGGGTGGTATATGACAAAAGGAGGCATAAGGTCTGAACAGTGTGTGTAAAGCAAAATGGATCACCCTTGAGGGTGCAATAGAAATGTAGGCCTCTATGATTACACAGATATAGGATGAAACATTACAATATTATAACAACTTACCGAAGTCTGGATACGTGCAAAAATGGTGCAACATGTCAATGACGGACACCCCATATTAAAGCAGAGCAAATCTTAACCAAAACTCCCCCACCCTAAACTACAAGCAAAAAAAAAACAATCTTCTAGACCATGCAGCCTCCTCAGAACACCACTCAACATACAACAGACTTAGCTGCTGCCCATAACACCAAAAATCTTGGTGACAACTAGTTCTGTACGTAGTGCAGAAACCACAAGGTCCGCAGAGTATATCAACAAGTCTTCAAATGTATCATTCAGACACCCAGAGCATGGGTGTTTGTAGACAATCAAACTTGGACGTATGTGTAAACTTAACAGACTAAAACAACAATGACTCCTACTGCAGGAGTAGACTTCCCACCTTGACTCATGATACCCCCAATGAAAGCTAAGGGAAACTCAGGAGTCAAGAATATATTGCAGAATAAACATATATCAAATCATCAGAAATTGATCTGAACCATATCACAATGTCGGCATGTCGATCAATAGTTGATTAGGTTGACCCAGGCTGGCCTTGGATTGATTGGTCCCCCTTTATTTTTTCTTTGTATTTTTTTCCCTTCTTTCTCTTTCTTTGCTTTCTTCCCCCCCTTTCCCTCATCTTTTTATGGTTAACCCTTCCCCCCTTCCCCCATGGAGTGAGAAGCCTACTATAAACCCGTACATCCTCCTTCCCCCCCATCTACACCCAAAAAGCAGATGAAGATCTTCATATCACCCAATCTATTTCTCCCCCATACCTACATTAATGATGCCAGTTATGTACAGTATGCATATTAACAGGAAAATAAACAGGTACATCGGAGGAACCGTACATTATTGTACATTTTTAATAATGCAAATGAGCATCCTAGCTAGTAATTGATAGACCCCAACAGACTAATGACACAGAAATGTAGCTACCTAGGATAATCCCAGGAGTACCCATTTGTGGGTTTGTATATAGCTAAGATGAGGGGGAGGGTCAGAGTATAGTGTAGTATAGAACAGGTGAAGGTGCATTTGAATCCATGAGGAGGCATAAGCATGGACTCAGCACTACGTTTTCCAACTAAGGGAGGTGTAGTGAAGATCTACAGTAGAGCCTCCTCTAGACATAGCGCCTGAAGTACAAAAACCGTATCAGGAAGTGGGACAGTGCAAGATGTAAAGTCTAACAATGGCGGGTATATATCTAATCAGGCCCATTGCATCGCAGTACTGCATATCCAGGCACCTCATGTTAGAAGTCCGCAGAGAGGCGAGGAGAGAGACCAGTTGATTACAAAGAGTAAGCAACATCAGACATCATAATGTAGACATGTTCCAATGTTATGTAGTGGGCAAAGTGACAGGACTATAAACTAGCTGTAGACAGCCTTTATCCCAATCGTATCATTCCCCAGGAGGACTGTGAGGGAGGTAGTAAAAAGTCAGGAACTATTCAAAGGCATAACTATGAAAAAGATTATCTGTGACCACCCATAGCAACTAAGAAATATCTCTCCCCTTGTTATTGGTGCATAAGTCCCCAAAACAGAGTGCAGGTGGATAGAGAACTTGCACAATTTTAACACAGAAGAACGAAGTCTACAATGAGAGAAAACGTTTATGTAAGCATATCAAAAACATATGTATAAAACCTGTGTATGTAATGAACTAGCATATCATAGCTAAGACACATGTGAGGTACTGTATCCATCCAGCCTAGTGCAGGTAGGAACGGGGTAATGAAAGCCCAACAGGATCCTCAGTAGTCCAATCAGGTCCAAGAGGCCAATGAGGTAGATGCAGGCTCCAATGGTTCAGCGGAAGCAGTCAGTTCCAAACGCCTCTGCTTCTTCTTTTTGGCTGGGGACACCCATTCAGATGTATTATGAGAGCTTTGAGGTGGAGGGCCAGGTGCCATCACATTGGGGTCTGGAGGAGGAATTCCCAGAACAGAGCAGAAATGTGCAATGTCCTCAGGATTGAAGAGTACTGCACTTTTACCATCAAGAGCGGCTGTCAGTGAGAAGGGCAAACCCCACCTGTATTTGATTTGGTGCTGTCGGAGGTAGTCTGTTAGTGGTTTCACTACTCTGCAAAGTTGTAATGTATGCAGGGATAAGTCATTAAAGAGCAGGATGTCCGCTCCGGCAAAATGAATAGCTTGTCTTTCCCTGCTACATCTCATTATCAGGTCTTTGAGCTCAAAGTGGTGCAGACAGACTATCACATTTCTCACCATGCCTGAATTGTTGTCTCTAGGCTTCAGAGCCCGGTGTACTCTCTCAATATAGATGTCCCCCAGTATATTACAGAATAAAGCTTGGACCGCAGCATGCAGTTCTTGGAGTGGGATTGTTTCTGGCAGATGTTTAATGTGAATGTTACACCACTGACCTCGATTATCCAGGTCATCCACTCTCATGGTCAAGCACTGTATGTCACGTTGTTCAAGCAAAGTTTGCTCCATGGAGTGTATCTGATCTTCCTCCAAATGTGCAATTCTGTTTCCCAGTTGTACAGTGTCAGTATGAATGGTTAACAGTTCTGCCTTCAAGGTAGATTTTATTTCTTCCGTGAACTGGGCATGTTTGGTTAGAAGGGTTGCTGTCGTGTCAGCTAAATCCACTCTCATCAGGGAAGGATTTGTCTCCATGACTGTCACACAGTCACTGCTTGCACAGGACTCCGGCGTACTATGGGGCTGAGTAGCCAGTTGTAGATTTTTCCACCCTACTGTTGGTACTAGAGATGCATCACTCGCGGTTAAGGCAGCTTGCGCAGCACTTGGCCTTTTGTCCCAAAACTTCAAGAAATCTCTCTTTTCAGCTGCAGGTTTGCCCTTTTTCCCTCTCATTAGCAAATAGGAGGCAGAAGATTTCAAAAGGGAAGAGTGATAAACCAGATGCTATTGTATTGGGTTTTTCCACAGGAGTAGCTCACCTAAAATGCGTCCTACTCCATTGCCGTGGCCCAACTTAATTTTTTTTAATCACTTGACATCATGAATATGTGCCAGTGTCACTTAAGCAGGAAGTAAGTCTTGTGGGCAAAGGACAAATGCACTCTGCATGCTCACACATTTTTCAAGGTATATGTTGCTGTAGGACTCACAACTTTTACTTCTAGCTACTTATTTCTCCCCTACAGCCCTCAGAAGAAGTAATATTGTGCTGGGAAATGTTGCACCATATGAAACACAGGAGAAAAATGTGTTGAAATAGGAAACCATGTGTTAGAATTGGGGAAAAATGCATTGGAATAGGAGAAAATTGTGTTAAAATAGGAGAAAATGTGTTGAAATAGGAGAAAAGGAGGAACATTTTGCATTGGAGAAAAGGAGAAAACATTGGCAAAAAAAGAGGAAAAATCATCAGTTTTTCATGAAAATAATGCAGGAACTTTTTCTCACTTTTCTCCCACCCCTAGTGGGAACCCATTACCATTCTAATTATTCCTCATACACTATGGGTGACTCAATACTGTTTAGAAACACTGTACAATTGGAATTTACTGACCTCAAGTCTGACCCTAAGTGTAAATACTTATTTCTCACAGGCAACCTGGCTGGCTCTCACATTCTGCTAACTAACATTTATAAATCAGCACCTTTCACTATTCAAGTCTTGACTGAGGCCCTTGCCTACATTGCTGACAAGCCTGGACACCAAATTGCTTGCATGTGTGACTTCAATATGATGCTTGATGAAGATATGGACTGACTGGGAATGGTGTCAACAGTGAACTCTGGGATGATCAGACTGTTTACAGGGCTCATTTATGATATAGGATTGATTGACTTGTGGGGGGGTCTTACATCCAAATGATAGGGGCTACTCATGTCACACCTTATCACAGTTTCTCAGCCTTAGTCAAGGTCCTACAAGCCTGATATTAGTACACAAATGGTCAGACCACAGGAGAGGTATGGGTAGCCGATACACAAGCCTTGAGTCGATACACAGAAGGTCAGATCACAGGAGAGGTGTAGCTGGTAGACGATCAACAATCCTGAAGACGGTACACAGAAGGTCAGATCAGAGGAAAGGTGTGGGTAGGCTCGTACAAAGCCAGAGTCAGGAAGCCAGAGATCAGGAGAGTTGAATAACAAGCCGGATCACAACAGGAATCAGAAGAATCTCAGATAAACAGGTACAAGATGCTGAGTATATGAGCATCTAAGGACAAAGATAGCTGGAAGTCCCAGGGATTAAATAGGCTGCATCATAAGTGTGGATGCTTAGCAATCATTTCCTAGCACCATCCATGAGCGGGAAGACCTGAAAGGACTGTGATACTCCTCTATGTACAGAAACCTATCACTTTGCTCTTGGATCCAAACTCGTCAGGCTAAGGGTGCTGAGCTGTAACTTCTTGCCTAGGATGGCTTCAGACCACTCACCAGTCCTTCTGGAACTGTCACAAGTCCTAGTTTAAATGGAGGCTGAATCCAGTCTGGCTTTCAGTGCCCCCGATCTCATCAAGCCACGGCTCTGATCTGTCTCAGTTCTTTGAGACAAATAACAATTCGCATCAGATGATAGTCTGGGAGACAGCTAAGATGTTTGCAAGGGGCTCATTTATGTCTCTTACATCCTCCTTCAAAAAGGAAAAGCTCTCACAGATTTTTGAATTTGAGGAGGCAGCTAGGGTAATAGAGAGGGACTATGTTGAACAGGCAACTGCAGCTTCATATAATACTTTCTTATCGGCTAATTTAAATTTAAACTTCAGACTTGTGGATGTCAATGCCATCCAGATGTTCTATAGGGCCCAGAACATATTTAAGAATGGGGACAGGGAGGGCAGAAAGATGCCCCACCTAATCAGAACCAAGGGATCCCACTACAATGCACAGATTAGAGGAGAATCCGGGTATACTGACCAATGATCAATCTATAAATCAGCAATTACGTATACCTTCACCTATTTGTAGTTTTATACAATTTACTTACATATATATTGTGTTTACATATATGCAGTATATTTATTTCTTAATATCTGGGTGTAAGCAGACATATAATGCTTTTTGGGACTTGTCATGTTTCTCTGTATCACTCTGCACATCTTGGTTATCCTTTTCCCTCTTTTATATGGCTTTTTGTAATATTCTACAAATATATATATGTCATGCTTTTTTTATATTGCCATCTAGTGAGAGATTGAACATTCGTCACATGTCCTTATTAGGGGTGGGTGAAAACTTGCTGAATTTTCGTGAAACATTTCTCCTTTTAGCCTATGCAAAATGTTCCTCCTTTTTGCCTATAGTAACAAATTTTTCACCCATATTCCTATAGGTACTACATTTCCCACTGTAGTATTACTTCTTCTAAGGGCTGTAGTTTAGAAATAAGTGGCCAAAAGTCAAAGTTGAGTCCTACAGCAACATATGCCTTGAAAAATGTATTAGCATGCAGTGTGCATTTGTCCTTTGTCCACAACACTAACTTCCTTTTCTAAAGTGACACTGGCACATATTCATGATAATGTCAAGAGATTAAAAAACAAAAACAAACATCTTACAATGGGGCAGATGGATATTGTAGTGGTGGTAGTGGGTGACTGGCTGATATGGTGTGATTTGTATACTTATATAGTTTTTACTAGTGTCATATTTGCATCAAATCTCTATCCTCCTTCTCAGATTACTGACACACGTTACTTGTCGCTCATATCAGCGGTCCTAAGTGGGGAAGTTTGTGGTAACCCTTCTTCACATCCCTCCTCCACCTCCTCATCTGTGCTGCTGTTAATATATTTGTCCTGGCTTTGTCTGTCATACTTCTCTGCAATAGGTGTTATTTGGACTGAACTAACTGTTGGCACTGGCAGTAACACACTCTCTGACACTACTTCTTTTTTCTGCCCTAGAGCCCTGGGAACTTTTTAAAGTGCTTCTGTTGCTGATAGTTGTGGCACCTTTGGCCTGCTAATAGTGTGTCTCCCAGTCAGACCTGTGGTTGTGCTTCAGGTGTGATCTCATAGAGGAGGTGCCTAGGTATGAGCCTGCTTTCCCCTTGCTCATGTGCTTTTTGAGCAGACAACAGATAGCAACATGTTTAGCTTGAGGATCCTGAGTGAAGTATCTGCATACTGTGGACTTCATGGACTGAATTTTGGGGTATTATTTGGGGTCAACCTCCTACCTCCCTTCTTCTCCCCAGAGTGCCCCACTGACTTTCCTAAAAGATTCCCTAAACAATTCCCCTTTCTTCTCTAGCTCAAACAATGTGCTGCTCTCACCTCTCACAAACACAGAATGGCAAGCCAAACACCCTTTTATATGGCTATAGAAAACTTTTTGTGTGGTGGAGAACATTTTTTTCTTCCCATTGATATCAATGCACAATGAGCTAGGTGAAAAAAGCGTGAAAAAGTGGAAAAGTGTCCATTTTCCCCAATTTCAGTTTGAGGCAAACTTTTTGCCCATCCTTAGTCCTTATATCACCCAGGACTGTGACAATACCAATTTCTTACAACATTGTCTTAGATGAATATGGACTTCACTCATTCATATATTGTCTTTTTGTTTTGAATGGATCAATTGTGTGTACTATTATGTGATCATCATGATTAGGACTGCTATATGCAGTTTTATATATGCTCTTCAGACTTGTGTAGTGTCTTATACCTATTTGTATTGGTATATCTTAGTCCTCTTCAAATATGGTTTATTATATTTTTTTATGCAGGACAGATCCTCTGATTCTTGGAGCGATTAGAACCAGTTTTTACTTCTCTAAGTCACATGACCTTTTTTTAACGAACATGTAATTTCTTGACACTTTGGAGGCACATTAAGTTTTAGATACTCTTTCTCGGCTTCAATCACCTAATGATCAGATTAGATCTAGTATTTAAATGGATAGTAATACTTCATTTTCACTTGACTGATTACTGTACATAGTAAAATTTGCAATCTGACCCCTCTCACCCCTTTTCATGACATCATCAAAGCTCCTGCTGTTCATGTTCCATGCTGGCTCCCTTCTTTTATGACCCAAAGTGATTGCTATCTTTGAGAAAGCTGCGTTCTCAACCACAAAACACGTTAGATTACTGCTGTGTTTAAATGTATCTTATTTTATTTGAAAATTATGTATGGATTTTTATTAAACAATATATATTTACAATATATATTTTCTTGACCAGTGGAGCTGTTTGGATATTTTATTATTACAGTTACCCGAACAGAGATGGGGTGTATCTGCCTGAAAGCGCATTAGTTAGCTGGTATCTTTGCTGACTAATTGTGAGTACCCATTACTTTATCTGAATATAAATATTTTTTTTTACTGTACTACACAATCGGGTGCCCTATATTTCTGTTTACTTCTGTACAAGACACTTACATGAAGGGACCTGCCTCTCAACATTATAGGATGTTCAAAATTGATAAAAATGGTGTTTCTCCCTAGGCTTCTCTATGTTTTTCAAAATACCCCTGTTTGTATCCCTAAATCATATCTCCGCGAACTAGATTACTAGAATCAAATTACCAATACTGAGAAAGATGCATCAGGAGGGGGGAATCATGCTCCCTCACTGCTACACTTATTATCTACCTGCTGAGGTGCTTTATACATCAGATAGGGCTAATCCTGGCATGACCTGTGCATTTGCTGCTCTTCTTCACAGAGTGACTCTGTGGGTGGGTTTTTCCCTCTTGCAACTGATTTCTATGATGACCGCTGCGGCAGTCACTGCTCACACCACCTGGAAAATTGTTCAATGTTTTACAGGTTTTACTGCTGTTGACCCTGCAACACCTTTATGACAAAATGATGCCTTAGGGCACCTCCTCCACCTAGAATTCGGCAATGTTTGAAATAATTGTGGTATCTCTGCTATGCATCAGTTATTTCAAGAAAACATTCTTTAAACCTTTCAACCTGAGAGTTTGATGGGGAGCGAAATACCTGGCTCACCATCTTCTGATGCTAGGGTCTGGGCGCGGGAAGACATAGCTACATCTTCTGACAATCCACCTCATTCATTGTTACCTTCCCCACCAACTGATGGCCATTCTGTAGATGTCATGATGTGGCAGTTCATTTCCACCCATTGCACAGTGCCTGGTGCACTGTCTACACATGGCAATGTGGTGTAGGATAATCACAACCAGGGCATCAAGCGGCATCTGAGAAGATTCCATTCCACAGAATACACTAAACTGGAGATAGGGAGGGTTCATCATTATTAATGAGAGTACAAGTTGTAATGTGTTGTTAACGGGGAGCTGACAAGGGCCATAGTGACAGCAGCAGTAATTGGTTTGTGGGAGATAATTTCACATTGTGGATCTAAGTATCGAGGTGTTTGCTTTCAGTTGTGCCAGCTGTTTGATATGAGTGCAGATGTGTCCATTGTTCCCAGTCCTTCCCCTATTTCTTATACACACTGTTCACATTGAAGTTGCTGATGAGAGGTACAGTTCCTTCCTGTTCTCAAGGGAAAAATTTATAGTCCAATAACACACTCATGATTTTGGAGGAGGGGCAGGAGAAGGAGCATTATTGGCCAACTTTATTATTGTGGGCAAAGGACAAAGGCAGTCTATGTGCTAACACATTTTTCAAGGTATATGTTGCTGTAGTACTCACAACTTTGACTTCCATCTACTTATTTCTCCACTACAGCACTCAGAAGAAGTAATATTGTGCTGGGAAGAGAGTTAGTGGATTGGTGGCAAAGAAGAAAGCTGAATGGAGACAGGTCCTAAGCAGGGTCAAATCAGCTTCAAGTTGCAACCGCTTCATGGAGTCCATCAAAAGGATTGGGGTGATTGCAAGCACTTCATCAAGAACAAGATGCGTGAAGTGGCCATGCACTCCAGAAGCGCCAGAGGTCGGCCCCCTCTCGACATTACATTCAACCCCTGGGAGGAGATGCTATGAGAGAATCTGTCAGCAACGGCTTTCAAGGGGATTCCAGGAGTGAGTAACACTAGAGATGACAGGACCCTTCAGACTACCGTTAAGTGTATCAATCCATAACTACACACCATGTGTTTAACTGTCACTGTGTTGGGCAATAGGAAACAAGGCCAAGCCTTATGCTGTTTCGAAGCCAAAAAGTGGTCTTGCCAAATATTGATTTGATTTAGATTTTTCTTCTGTTCACTCACTATGCATTTCATTAATTGCTAAATATAAACTACTAGTTGAACAGCCTGTTACACGGGCCACAGTGCCACTGCCATCCGGTCGCGGGGCAGTCACGCGCAGTAGAGACTGCCCACGCCGCATCTGATACAGAGCTGGATGCTCCTTCGGAGTGCCCAGCTCTGTATCAGCCATGGCGCGTGCAGTCTCTACTGCGCATGACTGCAGCACGCGCAGCAGTGTCTACTGCGCATGTCGCGGCGTTACACACGATTTAGCGAATTATTATATAGGATTAACATGTCTATATTTGAAAGCATTCTTACTTTACAGCATTTTTTTCACACCAGCCTTTTGCACATTACTGTGTATCTCTATCTATCTATCTATCTATCTATCTATCTATCTATCTATCTATCTAGTTCTTGAATATATCAGCACTATCAGGTCTTTTACAGGAGATATATATACATTTAACTAGTTTTAAAAGATGAATCGATAATTATAATATTTGGGAAGACGTTGCAATATTTCTTGATAATCACATGTTCTTTAAATTGCAGTCAGGTATTTTTCACAAAATAGGCATTAAAAAAGTCATAACAAAATTGAAATCAAGATGTAATCTTATTGAGATGTAGTTATATCATATACTCATAGAATATTAGCAAAGATATAATAATACGATTTCACAGGAATCACAATCACAGGAATCAATTTACTGGTGTTGCACATACATATCTCCTATGTACTATGCTAGCTAATTCTGCACTTTATTCTGCTTGTTCCAAGGAATGGCAAGTGTGGCAATATATGGGTAATTGGGGGCTTTCATTTCCATTTTATTCTTTATTGCCATGTACTAACAAGGTTCAGAGGAAATGTATGTAATGTCACACAGTTTTTCTATGCATACCAAAGGGGTATCATTTGTGTTTGTGCACTTCAAAATCTTAATAGTAGTATAGTATATGCAACAGAACTAAAGCAATCATCTAATACAACTTAGAAATACATGATTCATTTACTTGTTTATGGTGAGTAAATGAGCACTGCTGGTGGATTTGTACATTCCCTCCTATTCTGTCACTGCAGGTCAAAAGGTATTCATACATACAACTTATTTTGCAGTTTGTTTTTCACTTCTTGCCTTTACTTCAGCTGTATATTATCCCACTGTTAAGGGATGGATTATAAATTGCTTGATTAGGAGAGAAACCTTAAACAACAGAACCAGAAAAAAGAAACGTTATCATGTCTACAATAATAGATACATATACATATGAGGATATAAACATATATATATACATTATAGACTATTTTTGACTTAAACCAATAAACATACAAACCAAATTAATACAAGGTATAAAACATTAGTGCAAAGCTCTAAAATCTCAGTATGTTAATCATTTCATAAATTGATTGTGTTATATATGGATAGTTCTTTACTTATGTTCTATGCAAATATATGAGTAATATACAATTTGGTGGAAATGTTATCTTAAAGAATCAAAATATAGCAGTACTTAATTTCATATATTAATTTCAGACATATTTCCAGAGTTCTATTATATTAAATGGAGAAAGCTATGCTAATTCTCAAATTCTGAAATTGTTCCATGTGACCATGGATAATTTAAAGAATATGATGTTAACATGTTTTCTAAATTACGCTATTAGTTATGCTATACACATATGGTTTTGGTGGGTTAACATTGAATTAATGTTTACTTTCTGATCTATTACATCCAGAAGGCAGTTGTGCCTTTTGGCTCATAATGATAGTTTTGGTATTCTTCTGGCATCACGTCAGAATATGATAGCAGTGGGCCTTCTAACATACGGTATTTGCTAACCATTTAAGTATACTTTATATTTGATTGTGCACTGTAAATTATTAAATATGTATAAAGGTGGAAGTGGAAATAACAAAAAAAAAAAAAAACAAGAAGAGAGGAAAAAAGGTTTGGAACACTAAAAGGATAATAGATATAAAGTTATAGCCATGGTACCTACAGGATGCAATATTGTTCTTAAAAAAAGTAGTCATTTATTTACACACAGAAAGAAGTTACTATAGAAATTAAACCACTATCACGGTGCCCGTGATTGCCTCAGCATACACTGTGCTTGCAGGTGACATTGCTGTACTTCCTGGTTGTCTCGCTGAAGCACATTCATTATTCTTTTTGGCCACTGCTAATTGCCAGTAGGAGTCTCCACCCACTTGCTAGGCCTTATAGGCCTCAGCCTGCCTTTACTCATTTGCCCTTTTGTGGTGTACCTGTACACTATAGCTCTTGTGATTCAGATGCTCCATTTCCGTGTATGACTCCTGGCTACGTTCTGACGTCGGCTCCGTTGATCCCTGACTACTGACTTCCATTCAGGTCTGACTCCTGGCTTTGGCTGACTACCCATTCCAGTCTGACTCCTTGCTTTGGCTGACTACCTGTTCTGATCTGACTCCTGGCTTTGGCGGACTTCCGATTCTTCCTTTACCCGTGGCCTACTGTGTCCACTTGCTCTCTCCATGCGTAGTGCTGCCTCATTCGAGCGGTGCTCAGTCTGTGTCAGTCCATGTCACTGGACTTCCTGCAGGCTGTTGTTCCACTCTAGGCCATTGGGTACCCTAGAGTTCTAGGGATTTGCTGTCACCATTGCCTGTTGGTTACCCTAGAGCGTTCTAGGGATTCAGTCACCACTGCCTGTTGGTTACCCTAGCATTCTAGAGATTCGCTATCACCATTTCCTGTTGTTTACCCTAGAGTGTTCTAGGGATGCAGTCCTTTGCCTGTTGGTTACCTTAGGATCCTAGGGATTCACTGTTACCATTGCCTGTTGGTTACCCTAGAGCATTCTAGGGATTCTCACTCACCGCTACCTGTTGGATACCTAGCATACTAGGGGATTTTCCCTTTGTTCACAGGGGCTTCCCAGCTGCTCCTGCACTAGTAGCTGTTACCATCCTTGCTGCTAGTATTTATTCGTATATTCATTCAGAGTGGTGTTTGCCTCCCTACAGTCAGGTGATCCAGTGCTGCCTCCATAACTGGCTAGTGAGGGTTAGGACAGTGTTCCGGCACTGTCCTTACACCTGGTCCTGTGAGGGCTGGGGAAGTGCTATCTTACTTATTTTATGCTGATTCTCAATTAAGTTATTATTTTACTGTAGCTGTACTTCTCAGTGTCTTTATTCCAAGTCACTCTGTGACAACCACAAATTAAATTAAAATCATACCTGTGAATTTACCAGCCTACAAAATCCCTGACTTTGTACCTAGAAGAATTGATGCTGTTTTGAAGGCAAAGGGTGGTCAGACCAAATATTGATTTAATTTAGATTTTTTTGTTCATTCACTATTCATTTTGTTAATTGATGAATATTAAATTTTAACACGTCTTTTTTTGAAAGCATTCTTACTTTACAGTTTTCATACCTGCCTAAAACCTTTGCACATTACTGTACGTCATCATCAGTCATCATGAGGTCATCATCTTGCCCAATAACTTGCCCACCAACTCTTGCCCAATAACTTTATAATACGCTTTTAGAGGTCTTAAACAATTTATTTTTACTTTTATTTTCACAATGTTTTTACTTTTACTTAATATTTTGGTGCTTGTTTATCTCACTGTAAGATACAGCAGTTGGTTGAGCTGCTACACTTTCTTCCATTATGCCATCATCAACACTAAAATGTGAATAGTTGTTGTCTTCCTTGTTCTTACATTTTTTTTCTAGTGCTGGTGCTGGTGGTGGAACTTTTGGTTGGACCTTGACAAACTGCATGAACCTCAGGAAGGCAGGGATCACCATCACTTATTGCAAATGCTCAGCAACCATGCATGCAGTCAGTGTTTGAAGATTCAAGAGAAAAACCACACTCATCCAAGTAACAAATTCAAGTAAAAACAGCTTTATTTCCACCAACAAACATAGATGACACGCACGATAGCTGTCTTATGTGTTTTGCATGTTTGTCATCTGTTGGTGGAAATAAAGCTGTTTTTATCCAAATTTGTTACTTCTATGAGTACGGTTTTTCTCTTGTATCTTCTACATGGATTGGAATTTCCTTACCTGCACTGTGTTGAGTCACAAGAATTGGTGGTGAGTGTTTCTGCAATTGTTTGCAATGTTTTACTTGACTATGCTGTACTGCCTGCATTCATAGTGCCACCAGTCCATCTTCATATTTGTGCAGTCAGTGTTTTGACTACCACTTTAGACATCCTTGAACTGCTCCTACTCCTTTTCCCTTCCCCCTGCTCCTTGGGCATTTCTGGACATTACTCCACTTCTGTGTGTGTTTCTGTGTGTTGCCTGTGTCTCTCTCAAATCAAATTGGTCAAAGAGAATATTGGAGTATTTGGGGTCAATCTCCTTTGCTCCCTTCTCACCCCCCCAGGCACCTCCAAAACAGAGATAATAACAGCAAGATCAATAAACTTGGACCACAGCTGAAAATGTCTTTCAAATCAAATCGATAAGACAGAATGTTGGGGCATTTGGAGTCATCCTCTATTGCTCCCTCTCAGTCACACCCCCAGGTACGTCTAACAGAGAAAATAACAGCAAGATTAGCAAATAACTTGGCCCACAGCCGCTTGTGTCTTTCAAAGCAAATTAAACAGAATGTTGAGTATTTGGGGTGAACCTCCTTTTCTCCCTTCTTATACCCCAGACATGTATAACACAGAGATAATAGCAACAAGATCAGCAATGAACTTGGTCCATAGCTGTTTGTGTCTTTCAAATCAAATCAGATCAGTCAGACAATATATTGGGGTATTTTGGGTCAACCTCCTTTGCTCCCTTCCTGTCCCTCAGAATCCCACAATACAGAGAGCAAATGTCCTGTGTAAAAGACCCCATAAACTAAGATTCAACTTTATTAGCCTGTCTTCTGTAGCTCAAAAATTAGCTGCTCTCTCTCTTCCTTTCACAAGTACAGAATGTCATTTGTGGAAACGTGATGCCCCTTTTTCAGTATTCCTGTGGAAAAATAAGGGAAACTTGCCCTGTGCTCGGAAGCAATTCAGTCTTCCCATTGATTTCAATGCAATAAGCTAGGCAAAAAAAAATGCAGTAAATGGCACTTTTTGCAAGAAAGTTGTGTCACGGTTTCTTTTAAGACACTCAGACCATTGGGTGAATAAGAACACAGTTTTATTAAAATAAGATAAGGCAATAACACGCCCTCTAGTGGTGGTAAATATATACAGATAATATATATATATTTATAATGGTAAATGCACAAATGACCATTAAGTACAATTACACAGAAATAGGATAGCGTGTACCCCTCAGGGGTTAAGTCCTTGATAACAGTCAGTCTCAGATGTGAATGTTTGGAACGCCCTGGGTGTTATAAGGCTGATGCTGGAGACCAAGACTATCACCGGCTGGATACTGGACTGCCCCGCCACAGTGTTCAGTAAGAAGCACCAAAGTCCCCGTAGCCCCCTCGGGCGTACCTACTGGAACTGCTTCAACTAGTGCAAGTGCATGAGGCCCCACGGGCATAATTGGAACCGGCCTTCAAGGCGATAGCTGCCAAGCCTCCTCAGACTAAACCGGATAATGGGAAAGCATACGCTAGAGCCCCCACGGGCGTGATTACCGGAATACAAATGCTGATGCCTGTGCCTGCCACCACTCGGGAAAGCGGGATCGCTACTGAACAAGAGAAAGGGTCTCAGGCGCCCAACCGGCCTAAATGGATGAAAATACTCTGCAAGGATGTGTGAAGCTGCCGACGAAGAGCGGCCAGCTCAGCAGTAGTATTCACTGAGAAAGAGACTCTTACAGGATTAGCGATAGAGTGGAACCCAGCGGCACTGCTAGAGTTAATTAGCACATTTACTCGAGGCTTATCAGCGGTAAAGCAAGGCTCTGCAGTCTGAGGGAGGCACGGGTACGCCCAACTCTGCAACGGTAAAAGCACAGCACTGATCGGAGTACACCAGGCAAGGCAGTCACACCAAAAGCTGGAACAGTAGATAGAAATGTCGCGGCGGCGACAACTGGAACACAGGTCACTGTAGAAAGCTGGAGTCGTTCTTCGGAGCGGGAAGTCAGCCAGGCCGGGTCGGAGCACGTAGAAGGTAGTCATACAAGCCGGGTCGTACACAAGCAGGAACGTCAGCCAAACCAGGTCAGGATCCAGAGGAGGTAGTCAGACGAGCCGGGTCATACACGAGCAGGAACACAGGAGAATAGTCAAGACAAGCCAAGTCGGTACACAGGAATCCGGAACACAGGAACACAGCACAATAACTGGCACAGAGACACCACGAAAGGGCGCCTGACAGTCTTGCTAGCCAGGTATAAAAAGGTCACCAGGGGGCGGGCCAAACCAACACAGCAAATCAGTATCTGTCATAGCTGAGACTGACAGGAATCACAGGCACTGTGATAGTACCCCCCTCTCAAAAACCCCCTCTCCCTGCTCGAGGTCTGGGTCTAGAAGGGTATTTAGAGTGAAAGCTGCGTACTAATCTGGGTGCGTGGAGGTCCCCTTGATCAACCCAAGAACGTTCCTCAGGACCATAGCCCTTCCAATGAACCAAGTATTGCAGCTTCCCTCTAAATCTCCTGGAATCAATAATGCTCTGTACCTCATATTCCTCTTGGCCCTGGACGTCCACCGGCCCAGGAATCACTGGCGTAGTAGTATAGCGATTACACACCAAGGGTTTCAGGAGCGACACATGGAACACATTGTGAATGTGCATTGAGGGTGGAAGCTCCAAAGCATAAGAAACCGGATTAATCTTGCGGATAATCTTAAATGGACCGATAAACCGGGGAGCCAGTTTGTTAGATGGTACTTGTAAATTCAGGTTTCTGGATGACAACCATACCCTATCCCCAACTTGAAAGGAGGCCGCTGGCAGACGTCTGCGATTAGCGTGCCTCTGCTGACGCCGAAATGACTGACTGAGGGACCTCTGGACCTGTGACCAAGTGGAATGAAGCTGTGCCAAATGCTCATCCAGAGCAGGGATCTGCTGCGCCTGAAAGGAGTCCGGGAGCAGACAAGGCTGAAACCCATAATTTACGAGAAACGGAGAGCTCCCGGACGATGAATTGACCGCACAGTTTCTGGCAAACTCAGCCCATGGCAACAGGTCAGCCCAATTTTCATGATGATCAGTGACAAAGCAACGCAGGAACTTCTCCAGTCCCTGATTGGCACGTTCAGCGGCCCCATTCGTTTGGGGATGGTAAGCGGAGGAAAATGACAATTGAATGCCCATCTGGCCACAGAATGCCCTCCAAAACCTAGAAACGAACTGGCTCCCTCTGTCGGATACAATCACTCTGGGTACTCCGTGCAGGCGGAATACCTCCCTAGAAAAGACTACAGCCAATTCCTGAGCCGATGGAAGGCCAGTCAGAGGCACAAAATGTGCCATTTTAGAGAATCTATCGACCACCATAAGAATGAACGTAAATCCCCTAGACGCTGGTAATTCTCCCAAAAAGTCGATAGAAATATGAGACCATGGACGGTCTCCGTTGGGCACGGGTTGCAATAAGCTCACAGGGAGGTGCCTAGGGGTCTTAGCACGGGCACAGGTGGTACAGGCTGCAGTAAAAGCGGCACAATCGTCTCTCAAGGTAGGCCACCAAAATAATTGCGACAGAGACCAGACTAGTTGGTCCCTACCAATATGCCCAGCTGCTTTAGAAGCGTGGTAAGTCTCCAATCTCATAATGGCTCTGCGCACTGGATAATTTCTTTGAGAAGAAACCGCAAGGCCTGAAGGCGCCACCTCCCACGGGACGTTGGGAGAGTACTGCTCCAACCCCAACCTCAGAAGCGTCAACCTCCAACGTGAAGGGCAGAGAGGGATTAGGGTGGGACAGCACCGGAGCAGATGCAAAGGCAGATTTCAGGGTAACAAATGCGGTCTCCGCCGCCTCGGACCACTGAGAGGGAGAAGCGCCCTTATGAGTCAAATCTGATAATGGTTTGACAATCGTGGAAAAGTTCTGGATGAACTTCCTATAATAGTTCGCAAAACCTAGGAATCTTTGAATGGCCTTTAACCCTTTAGGACGAGGCCAATGCAGAACTGCTGCCAACTTCTCTTGATCCATGGCAATGCAATTATTAGAAATAACGAAACCCAGGAATGGCACCTGAGATGTATGGAATTCGCATTTCTCTATTTTACAAAATAGCCTGTGCTTGCGGAGTCGGAGCAGGACTTCAGAAACATCTTTGATATGTTGTGAGAGGTTGGCAGAGTGAATTAATATATCATCAAGATATACAACTACACAGGACTGTAGTAGGTCTCGTAGGATGTCATTAATAAACTCCTGAAATACTGCAGGCGCATTGCATAAGCCAAATGGCATCACCAGATATTCGTAATGCCCTGTTCTGGTGTTAAACGCCGTTTTCCACTCGTCACCCTCTTTAATTCTGACCAGATTATAGGCGGCTCGCAAGTCAAGTTTAGTAAAGATCGATGAGCCCTTCAATCTGTCAAACAACTCGGTGACAAGTGGAATCGGATAGGCATTCTTAGGCATAAGTTTGTTCAGCCCACGATAGTCAATGCATGGCCTAAGTTCACCACTTTTCTTTTTCACAAAGAAAAATCCGGCACCTGCCGGAGAAGTAGACTTCCGAATGATGCCCCTCTCCAGGGCATCAGCAATATAATCCTCCATAGCCTTATTCTCCTCACAGGACAGTGGGTAAGTGCGCCCCCTAGGAGGCACCGCACCAGGAGGCAAATCAATGGCGCAATCGTACGCCCTGTGCTCGGGCAATGCGCTGGCCTCTCCCTTACTGAACACGTCACTGAATTGTTCGTATTCAGCTGGCACAGTCGGAGAGGTACACATAATCTTGACATGTAAGGAGAGACAGTTCTTGTCACAGTATTCTGACCAGGAGTTAACCTCACATCTCTGCCAGTCAAATTGGGGATTATGTACCTGTAGCCATGGGAACCCCAAAATAACTGAATGGTGCGGGGAACGAATGATTTGAAAACGTATCTGTTCCTTGTGGCAAGCCCCCACTGTCATTGTCACTGGACTAGTTTCAAGCGTAATAAATGCCGGCTCCAGGGGTCTGCCATCGATGGCCTCAATAGCAACCGGAGAGTCTTTTTTACATAACGGAATGCCGTGCAGGTTAGCAAAAGACCGGTCCATGAAATAACCTGCTGCCCCGGAGTCCACCAGTGCGAAGACCTCGATAACCTTGTCCGCCCAAGCGAAGACCACCTGAATAGTGGGTTTAGTGGTGCTAGAATCTAGGGACTGTTCTACACCACCTAGGGCCTGTCCCCCAAGGTACCCTAGGTGCGTTCGTTTCCCGGCCGAACTGGGCAATTGCGCAACAGATGCCCTGCTTTGCCACAATAGAGGCATAGTCCTTGTCTCCTACGATATAATCTTTCCTCTTTCGAGAGCCTAGTGAACCCCAATTGCATAGGTTCAGGATTCTCGGTTGATCGCTCAGGAAGAACGGGTGGTGTGGGTGGGTTAAGGAAGCTGGTCTGGCCATAGTTTTTCACTTTAGCCCTTTTAGCCAACCGTCTCTCTCGGATGCGAGAGTCTATAAGTAGGACAAAATTGATGTATTCGTCCAGATCACTGGGTACATCGCGAGCTGCTATCTCGTCCTTAATTTGCTCGGAAAGGCCCTGAGTAAAGGCAGCTAGTAAGGCCTCCTCGTTCCAGCCCACCTCTGCTGCCAAGGTCCTGAATTCAATAGCATAATCGCCCAGTGTGCGTTCGCCCTGCTGAATTTCCATTAGCCTTTTGGCAGCAGAGGCAGCCCTGCCAGGAACCTCAAACACTCGTCTGAACTTTCTGACAAATTCTCTAAAGTTCAGGGTGCAGGGTCTGGCATTTTCCCACAACGGATTCGCCCATGCCAATGCCTTGCCAGTCAATAGAGATATCATAAGAACGACCCTACTATGGTCGTTAGGAAATGCCTGGGGTGCCAACTCCAAAAATATCTCTA
This sequence comes from Rhinophrynus dorsalis, assembly GCA_037306005.1. Classification (NCBI taxonomy): domain Eukaryota; kingdom Metazoa; phylum Chordata; class Amphibia; order Anura; family Rhinophrynidae; genus Rhinophrynus; species Rhinophrynus dorsalis. The sequence goes on from CM074719.1 coordinate 380,352,732, forward strand.
ATTGATTAATAAATCCCCTGCAAAGGGAAGGCTCGCCATCATACCTTAACGGTAACGGTGCAGATGCCGTTAGCCCTTTCGAACTAGCTGATGGGACTATGGACTGATTATCCGGTGTCAGGACTGGGGTGACCACCGGATTAGGACTAGGCTTGTCCAAATGTACTGTACGTTCGAGTAACGTCTGCAAAGCCAGTGCCAATTGGTCCGTGCGCTGCTCATGGACATCCATTCTCCAATGGATGTTCTGTGTTTGGCTTTCACCCTTACCGTCTGAGGTCATGACCCTTTCGTACTGTCACGGTTTCTTTTAAGACACTCAGACCATTGGGTGAATAAGAACACAGTTTTATTAAAATAAGATAAGGCAATAACACACCCTCTAGTGGTGGTAAATATATACAGATAATATATATATATATTTATAATGGTAAATGCACAAATGACCATTAAGTACAATTACACAGAAATAGGATAGCGTGTACCCCTCAGGGGTTAAGTCCTTGATAACAGTCAGTCTCAGATGTGAATGTTTGGAACGCCCTGGGTGTTATAAGGCTGATGCTAGAGACCAAGACTATCACCGGCTGGATACTGGACTGCCCCGCCACAGTGTTCAGTAAGAAGCACCAAAGTCCCCGTAGCCCCCTCGTGCGTACCTACTGGAACTGCTTCGACTAGTGCAAGTGCATAAGGCCCCACGGGCGTAATTGGAACCGGCCTTCAAGGCGATAGCTGCCAAGCCTCCTCAGACTAAACCGGATAATGGGAAAGCATACGCTAGAGCCGACAGCCCCCACGGGCGTGATTACCGGAATACGAATGCTGATGCCTGTGCCTGCCACCACTCGGGAAAGCGGGATCGCTACTGAACAAGGGAAAGGGTCTCAGGCGCCCAACCGGCCTAAACGGATGAAAATACTCTGCAAGGATGTGTGAAGCTGCCGACGAAGAGCGGCCAGCTCAGCAGTAGTATTCACTGAGAAAGAGACTCTTACAGGATTAGCGATAGAGTGGAACCCAGAGGCACTGCTAGAGTTAATTAGCACATTTACTCGAGGCTTATCAGCGGTAAAGCAAGGCTCTGCAGTCTGAGGGAGGCACGGGTACGCCCAACTCTGCAACGGTAAAAGCACAGCACTGATCAGAGTACACCAGGCAAGGCAGTCACACCAAAAGCTGGAACAGTAGATAGAAATGTCGCGGCGGCGACAACTGGAACACAGGTCACTGTAGAAAGCCGGAGTCGTTCTTCGGAGCGGGAAGTCAGCCAGGCCGGGTCGGAGCACGTAGAAGGTAGTCATACAAGCCGGGTCGTACACAAGCAGAAACGTCAGCCAAACCAGGTCAGGATCCAGAGGAGGTAGTCAGACGAGCCGGGTCATACACGAGCAGGAACACAGGAGAATAGTCAAGACAAGCCAAGTCGGTACACAGGAATCCGGAACACAGGAACACAGCACAATAACTGGCACAGAGACACCACGAAAGGGCGCCTGACAGTCTTGCTAGCCAGGTATAAAAAGGTCACCAGGGGGCGGGCCAAACCAACACAGCAAATCAGTATCTGTCATAGCTGAGACTGACAGGAATCACAGGCACTGTGATAAGTTGCCACTTGGGGAAAAGTGCAATTTTTCTCCTCTTTATCTTTGGAGGCGAAAACGTATGCCATCCCACTTACAGCACTTCACCGATTGAGATGTTGTTGCACCTCTATGGTGCCTCCCATCTACCTCTGCCTTCCTGCATGCCCAGACTCCATACCTCCTCTCCCACTGCAATGAGCGAACACAAATTAACACAAGATACATTAGAGAACATGGTTGAGGAGAGAGATAGAGACAGCTGCAGCTTTACTCAATGTTTCTTCCCACAGTCTTTGTCCACTCCCAACTCACAGAGTGTCTCAACATTCACTTAGGATGAAGGGTCAGGACGACTTTGACTGACTGTAGTATTTCTGCCCACACTCTCTGAGCAGCTGTGGGTTGCTAGAGTTCGAAGAGTGGGGTGAGAATCTCTCATGTAGATGGTTTCTGGTGGTCCCTTGCTGTAGTCAAAGCCAAATTAAAGTTTCTGGCCATGAAGCCAGATATTTGACCCCAGTTATGCTGGGGCTGGGATCAGGATATGAGCAACAGAATACCATGAGAACTGCACTGGAAAAGTCTGAAAGAATCCCCCAAGGAAGAAGCAGAAAGCTTAGGAGTTTGGATAAATAGCTCTAATGCCCACGCCTACAATAGAAATTTGTGGAGGCACCTAATATTGGACAGGAGTCTGGTGAAGGTGGTGAGATACCTCTCACTGAAGAAATAAGTACTGGCCAGTTTGATAGCTTTTAAGAACTGCTTGGCAAAGATGCTTCCCTCTGATGAGTAGACTCCTTTCTCGGGAAGTTGAGCTTGACAATGTGCACGATTGTCGGATGTATGCTCAGGCATACATGTATGCTCTGGCAGACAAATGGAAGCTGGCGAAGTGCAAGGTCTGTCAGATTGTCGGTTCAGCGTATGTGCACACTATGACTGACAAATGGAGTTTGGCATGTGCATGGTCTGTCGGTTGTTTGGTCTAGTGTACCTGCACTCTTTGGCTGTACTGAAGTGAGCCCATTTAAGCAAGGGAAGTCACTGCTGATGTGACATGAATAGCAACTCCTTGGGCCTTTTTCAGGAAGTTTCTGTAGAAGATCTAGATTTTCTGGAAGAGTGAAGAGGTCAGCACTAAAAAAATAAATCCAGGAGGAATGATGAATTCTGGAAAAGGGCCTGGAATTGACTGACACAAGCAAGACAGAAAGTCTGCACTGTTGTTATTTACAAGAATACAGGTAATAATTAAGTTAAAACAGATGGAGAATAAAGCCCACCAGCCTTGTCTTTTATTGAGTCATTGGGATTTGTCCAAGAATTGCATGTTTTATGGTCAGTCTGAATGGTCACTAGAATACAGTTACCCTCAAGAAGATGCCTCCACTCCTCCAAAGCCATCTTAATGGCCAGGAGTTCTCAATTGCCCACATTGTGTTTCCAAAATCTAGATACTGGTCTCGTCTTCTCTAGTGAGTAACACCACAAAAAGATTTGACTTGTCTTAGGAATCCCCACCTATTTGATCTAAATCTCCCAAACAGTGGGAGACCCCCATCTTTGACCACATACAGAAGTGTCTGTACATTCCTGTTTCATGACCATTACCCACACCTACCCAAGTGGTTTCAGTAAATGGCCACTATATATGCCTTCAACCTGATGCTCTCATTTGTAGTTTGAGCTGTAGTTTGGCATCCAGCACTTGTTGGCGGGACAGTACAGACACTGCCAACCCAGTTTCATCTGTGGTTCAGTATAGTATTGTTGCAGTCACCACCCACCTCTAGTGGCTCCTCTCGCAGCTCTAGATTCCCTGCAAATGTTTTGTAGATATCCTTTTTTAGAGCATCCAAACTGACATACCTGGGCTGTATGAAAGGTTGAGCTACATCTGAAACATTGTGTTAGGGAAATATATTTCACTGTGGATGTAGAAGTGTCTGCTACCTTATATACCTCCTTCTGGTCCCCAGTGCCTGGTGTTGGGTGTTGACTGTGTTTGTAATTGTGTTTCACCCCTGTCAGCAATTCCCATGGCTAATGCTATATCTACTACAGATTTGTCTGTCAGATCTTTCTCTAAGAGCTGTTTCTGTATCTGCACATTGAAGCTAGTCTGTACAGTTCTATTACATACTTGAATTGTTTTCTCCTATTACTGCTTAGTGGAATAAAATCTGAAATGTTCTGTGATTTCTAATAGTTTGGGCTGATAATACAGTCAATATGGACACCATGTCCTGAAATGACTTCTCTGAGGGCTTCACTGGACCAAATAAGTCCTTAAGTATAGTGTAGGGCATTCTCCTCATCACTGTCACTAAAACTGCCCCCTATTTTCCACCAGAAATGTCATTAGCTTTCATAATGTGTTCCAATCTTTCACTGTAAGATGCCTAAAACTCCTCTTCTTCCTGAAACTCTTGAAGAGAGCCAATCATGCCCATAGTTGCACTATGAAATACTCCACACTAACAGCACTATACTGTATATGTGAATTCTGCAGATCGTACCTTATCACCAGCTGTGATGTCAGCCAAAGTTCACACTGCAGACTAGATTTATATGGGGTTTTTAACCTTTGAATGCTAGTGAGGTCACCAGTGTATTGCTTTGCAATGTGTTGGAGACCTCTTTAGCATTCCTGGGGGTGAAAGCCCCATTTAAAACAAGCAGCATTTTCACCCATTCCTGCAGTTAATTTGATCAGGAATTGCACTTCTTGAGCTTGATGCATAAGAGCCTGCACATTTTTTCATATCTGTTCCTGCAAACAATAGAACAGGCCCTGGGCCTTCCTAAAACAGAACCTCATCCAGTCATAACATATAATAAGTAAATAGATAAATAATGGGCTTTCTAACGTAAAGATCACTAAACAATATCTCAATAGACCTATTGTGGCCACCAGATCAAGATCTCAATTTAAAAGCAGCTTACACCAAAAAACAGGTGATTTTTTTCAAGCACGGTAAGCAATTTAATATCCTGTACTATGAAAAAATAATAGCAAAAAAACCCAGCCGGCCGCTACATTTAGATGAGTTTTGGCCCAATGAAAATAAAAAAACACCACAAGTTGCCATTCAGTAGACTGCATTAGACCTAAAGATCCGATAAGGGACTCACTTTAGCGCATACAATTTAAGACCCTTTTTTTTTAAACTAAAGTCCCTTATTGGACCTTTAGTCAGCCGACACAGCTATAAAAGGCAAAAAAAAAGAGTCCCCAGTGGATGTATTGATATGGGGCCCTAAGCCCCATATCAATAAATCCAAAGTATGTTAAATGTATCCAAAGTTAGTAGAATTAACCCTATGAGTGCCAGTGGGATATAATTATCTCACTGGCATTCATAGAGTTAACCCAACTAAGTAACAAAGCAACAGCCCAACAATTAACATTAATCCTGATGTCTAGCTGAGTCCTCATCCTTGTCATCTTTTGTCCTTCTTCTCATAAGAATATGAATAAAATTTGCTGAAATATCACAGACAATAATACATAGTTTAACCCCTTGAGTGCCAGAGGGGTACTCAATGTACTCAACGCATTGCAAAACAATGCATTGCGCACCTCTCTGGGGCTCAAAGGGTTAAACGATGTATTAGTGCTTGGTTCAATATAAATATGCCTCCATTAACAAGTATAAATGTGATGGAAATATTTCTGCTCTCCGGCCAGGGGGTAGAAAGACAGGTCACCCCTTATTTGATGTGGGTGATGTCTACTTTCCAAACCTTTACTACATATCACTAACAGTTTTGACCATATTAGTACAAGCAGGCATTTTTAAAAAAAGAATACAGTTTAGTGTAGTTTTATGCTTTTGGCACCCCCTACTGTACAAGAACTCATACCAATGGGGTGCCATTTTTCTTTTAAGAACATAAGCTAATGAATACAGTTGGCGATTACATTGTTTTCAAACCTTTCAGTATATTTAGACTTTTTGGAAAATGGCAAATGACCCCTCGATTGATTCAATGGGCTGTTTTCTTTTCAAAATGGTATGCTTTGTCTACCTTTTTATTCATTTGATTTGCTCTTGCATCCATTTTAGTAAAGGCAAATTATGTTGGAAAATTGTAAAAAAAAAAATAAATTGTTGGTGTACTTTTGGGCTTCTGGAATCCCCTACAGTATGTTAACTCATATCAATGGATGCCATTCTTTTCCAAAAGAGTAGAAGTTAATTAATAAAATTAGAAATTGCATAGTTTTCACGGATTTCAGAACATTTGAATGGGTAGAAATGTGAAAAAAATGCCACGATTTTCCTTCAGCTCCATCTTTTAGAAACATTTGTGCTAACCAGGAGCAGGGATGGGTGAAAATGTTCTCCTCAAATTGAAATAATTTCCCTTGAAAAGTGTCATTTTTCCTTTTTTTCGCTTAGCTCTTTCCATTGAATGTACATACAACACATAACAAATATTATTTAATTTCCCAAAGGCATAGTATAAATGGGGCATGAAAGCGAATGTGTTGGTGGGGTTTGGTGAAAGAATCAGTTGAACAGGGTTTATTTGGGAGTTTGCTTACTGGGATTGGGGGGAAGTTAATAAAAATAAATCTTAAATGCAAATAAAAAAAACATAAGACATGGTATAAAAGGGGCCTGTAGATGGTGTCTGTGTTGGTGGGTGGAGTTTGGGCAATGAATCAATTGAACAGGGAATTTGTTTTTGAGGGGGTTTCTTGACTGGTATTTGGGGGACAGTTAATAAAAAAAAATAAAATAAGAAATTTGTATGTAAAGTGATACATAGTAGCAGCCCAATAAGTAGCCCCCACTATATGTGAAGAAAAGAAGAAGTTATCCAATAATTCTTCTCCATCTGCCCCTCCTTCAAAATCATGGTTATGTTGTTATTAGGATAGAAATTTTTCCCTTGAGAGCATGAACTGCGTCTCTCATCAGCAACTGTAATGTGCACAGTGTCGTAAATAACACCTGGGGGCACAGTGGTATCCAAACACCATGACATCTGAACCCAAGTAATGCTACCATCACTATACCCCTTGTCCACACCCCACTAAGGACACATGACAACTTGCTGACAGTTTAATAGTAATGATGAACCCTCCCTACGCACATCCAAGCATATTCTGCAGAATAGGATCTCCTCAGAGGCCTCTTGATGCCCTTCTTGCAGTTCTCCTCCACCATACTGGCATGTGTCAATAGGTGGACAAGAACTACCACATCATAACATCTACAGAGTGGCTATAATTTGGTGGGGGAGGTAACAATGAATGAGGTGGATTGGCAGAAGATGTAGTTACTTTACAGGAAGAAGGTGATGGCGAGCTAGTTGTGTCGCTCATCATGGAACTTCCAGTCTCTGCTTGTGTTTCTCTGTTCTTCCTCCTCTTTGATCTCCACCTTGCCTCTTGTTGCCTTTCTGGAGAGTCAGGGGTTACAGCAACAGTGGTGCTTGATTTCTGTGGTAGGTGTTTGGCTTTAACATGTTTGACATAAATGCCATTCATGGTGTCTGTGTTTCATGTGTGTAGGGGTGGGCGAAAAGTGTGAAAAATTTCCCACATGACTTTTCGTGAAAACGTGCCGATTTTTTGCTTTTCCTGCAAAAAATTTCGCCTTTTAGCCTATGCAAAAATGTACTCCTTTTTGCCTATTGTAACAAATTTTTCCGCCTATGTTAACACATTTTTGCCTACATTTCCTACTGTAATATTACTTTTTCTGAGGGCTGAAGTTTAGAAATAAGTGGCTGAAAGTCAACGTTGTGAGTCCTACAGCAACATGTGGCTTGAAAAAATGTGTTAGCATGCAGAATGCATTTGTCCTTTGCCCACAGCACTTTCTTGCTTAAGTGACACTGGCACATATTCATGATGATATCAAGTAATAAAAAAAAAAATAAAGTACAACCTACAATGTGGCAGATGTGTATGGTGGTGGAGGTGGGGGACTGGCATGGTGTATGTGTTTTTACCATTGTCATACTATTTACCATCTGTCCTCCACCTCCTCATCTGTGCTGCTGTTAATATATTTGTCCTGGCTTTGTCTGTCATGTGTGGTTTCTGCTGCTACTACAGCTACTACTACTGGAGCTAGATGTTGATGTAATTCTACTGCCACTACTACTAGGTGTCAAAGATGCAGCACGTACAGTAGTAGTACCAATGGCTTTCTCAAACACCTTATAGACAGGCGCAGTGCTTCTTAAAAGTGGTGGAAGATACAGCCTTTGACCTTCTGCTAACCTTCTAGCCCTGTCATCATCCTTACTCTAAACTCCATCTGTATCTGAACAAGAGAAAGATGCTTGAGGGATATATTCTAGATCTGCATCATCATCAGTCATCATTAGTTCATCCTCCGCAGTATCAGCATCACCTGATAGTTCTTGCCCACTACTACCCTTATATTCCTCTAAGCTTTTAGAGGTCTCAAACAATTTCTTTTTACTTTTACTGTAACAAAATTCACTACTACTTTGAGGACAGGTGTTTTGGTGCTTGTTTTTCTCACCGTCTGAAGAAGCAGGCAGTTCAGCTGCTACACCTTCCTCTGTTATGCTATTGCCAGCATCATCAACACTTAAATGTGACTTGTTGTCGTCTTCAGTGTTCTTCTTATATGATTCTATATTTCTACTGGCACTGGTGGTGCTGTAACTAGTTTTTATGGGACCTTGACAAACTGCATCCTCCCTTGGAGTAGAGGAATCATCATCATTGATTGCACACTCTGCAGCAACCATTGCTGCAGTCAGTTTTTGAACTACTACTTTACTCTCATGTCCCTGCACTGCTCCACCCCTCCCCCTTCCCCTTGTTAATTTGCTGGACATTACGCAACTACACTGATTTAGCTGTATGGTGCTTTGCCTAAACCCAGTCAACTGTCTGTCACTGTCACCTAAGATATTTAGTTTTTTATTCTTTATTTATTTATTTATTTTTATTTATAAAAATAACCCTGTTGTCTTATTACAATTTGTCCAAAAAAAATTATAACTGAAAACAAAATCAACAACGCCTTTCCCCAGACTTCCCCACCCAGCACAAAGACAATTACAGCAAGATCAGCAAGCATATAGGTCCCTAGCTGCCTTTGTCTTGCCAGTCAGTCACATGGAATTTTGGAGTATTTGGGGGTCAAACTCCCCTAATATAGAGAACAAATGTCCTACCTAAGTGGCTCCTTCAATTAAGCTTCAATTACCCTTTATTTACCTATCTCATCTAGCTCAAAAACATGCTGCTTTCTCCTCTCACAAACACAGACTTTCATGTGGTGGAGAAATATTTTTCTTCCCACTGATTTCAATTTGTGGAAAAGGTAGGAAAAGCCAAAAAATTGCACTTTTTGCGGAAAATTATTTGCCAAGCGAAAAGTGCCATTATTCGCTGATTTCAAGTTTGAGGCAAACATTTTCACCCATACCTACATGTGTGATATCTGGGAGGTTGTGCCAATGTGTGTTTCCTCCTGTCCTCTTCTGATTGACTTGTCACAAATTTTGCACAGTGTTGTTGGTGATGACTGAACTGTGCCTGACCCAAGAGAAAAATAATCCCACACCCATGGCTTCAGGGGATAGGGAAGAGGTGGAAAAGAATGGCCTCTTTCTTCTTATTCTCCACATCCCCCTTCACTGTCTGGGACAAAGGATTATGTTGCTGCTGTTTCTGCTACTGCCTCAGAATCAGCACTGCAACTAGGACCAGGAGTATTGCTGCCACAGGCAAGTGGAACCTGTCCTAGTCCCTCATGACTTGTTGACACCATGCTCACTGTGTCCATGGTTGTCTGTGGCACACTAGCTTGCTCCTCAGCATCCTGCTGCCCTTGCAACTCAGCAGCAGTAGGAATTAGAGCAGTTGTAAATTCAAAAAGCAAACTGGCGGTGGTGGTGGTAGCACCAGTCATCATCCCTGTCTCCCATTCCTTCTCAGTTTTGGCTAAAAATGCCATCAATGTCTCTTCCACTCCAGCTTCGTCAGCATCATCATCACCACTACCACTAGTCCCTACGTGCTGCTGCTCTATTACAGACATCTCTCTGCTGGTTGGAGGAGTGACAAGCAATGTGACAGAGGGTCCCCTAATGTCACATTTGCCATTTCTTGGTGATGTGAAGAAGGCAGACTGGCAGTAGTAGCAGTAGGCACAGGCAGCTGATCTGTGCTCCTGGTGTTGGTGGTGCTATTATTTCTGCTCCTGCTATCCACCACCAGTTCTGGCTTCTTCAGGATCATGTTCCACTTGGAGACTGTTGTGAAGGGAAGGGGACTCCCAGGGCTAGAAGAATAGTGTGGACTCCCTTGACTGCTAGTCTGGATGCTCTCAAATGCTTCCCCTAACACTAGTCCCACCAGCAGCTTCACCATTACTGTTACTACTACTAATACCAACAACATCAAGTTCAGCCCCAGAGTCGTCCTCGTCACAGTCCCTAGTAATATGAGGATACTGATTACCCCCTCCTTCATTCCTAACACTAACAAGCTGCTGGACCTTCTTAGTAGTAGTACTAGCACTGGCAGTACTGCTTGGGGATGGCAAGTGTGACTTAGGGTTCCAAGTGTATCCTGCTGTCACACTTGGCATCATCTTTACCTTCCCTCCCTCCTGAGTATTACAAGACACACTAGCAGCAGGTTCAGCACTGGCAGCAGGCACAGCACTGGTGTCAGCAGGTGCAGCACATCTGGCAGAAGGTTCTACACTGGTGGCAGCAGGTTCAGCACTGGCAGCAGGTACAGCACTAGTGTCAGCAGGGCCAGCATGTCCTGCAGCAGGTACAGCAATGGTGGCAGCAGGGGCAGTACAGTTGTGGCCAAAAGTTTTGAGAAGTACACAAATATTAATTTTCACAAAGTCTGCTGCCTCAGTTTAGATGATGGCAATTTTTATATACTCCAGAATGTTATTAAGAGTGATCAGATGAATTGCAATCAATTGCACAGTCCCTCTTTGCCATGAAAATGAACTTAATCCCCAAAAAACATTTCCACTGCATTTCAGCCCTGCCCCAAAAGAACCAGCTGACATCATGTCAGTGATTCTCTCATTAGCACATGTGAGAGTGTTGACGTGGACAAGGTTGGAGATCACTCTGTTATGCTGATTGAGTTAGAATAACAGACTGGAAGCTTTAAAATGAGGGAGGTGCTTGAAATCATTGTTCTTATTCTGTTATCCATGGTTACCTGCAAGGAAATATGTGCTGTCATCATTGCTTTGCTCAAAAAAGGCTTCACAGACAAGGAAGTTGCTGTTTGCACCTAAATCAACCATTTATCGGATCATCAAGAAATTCAAGGAGAGAGGTTCAATTGTTGTGAAGAATTTGTCATGGTGCCCAAGAAAGTCCAGCAAGCACCAGGAGCATCTCCTAAAGTTGATTCAGCTGCAGGATCGGGATACCACCAGTGCAGAGCTTGCTCAGGAATGGCAGCAGGCAAGTGTGAGTGCATCTGCATGCACAGTGAGGCAAAGACTTTTGGAGGATGGCCTGGTGTCACGAAGGGCAGCAAACAAGCCATTTCTCTCCAGGAAAAACATCAGGGACAGACTGATATTCTGAAAAAGATACAGGGATTGGACTGCTGAGGACTGGGGTAAAGTAATTTTCTCTGATGATTGTTTGGGGCATCCGGAAGAAGGATTATCTGGAGAAGACAAGGTGAGTGCTACCATCAGTCCTGTGTCATGCCAACAGTAAAACATCCTAAGGCCATTCCTGTGTGGGGTTGCTTCTTAGCCAAGGAAGTGGGGTCACTCACAATTTTGCCTAAGAACACAGCCAGGAATAAAGAATGGTACCAACACATCCTTCAATAGCAACTTCTCGCAACCATCCAAGAACAGTTTGTTGGTGAACAATGTCTTTTCCAGCATGATGGAGCACCTTGCCTTAAGGCAAAAGTCATAACTAAGTGGCTCAGGGAACAAAATATCGAAATTTTGGGTCCATGGAAACTCCCCAAACCTTAATCCCATTGAAAACTTGTGGTCAATCCTCAAGAGGTGGGTGAACAAACAAAAACCTATAAATTCTGACAAACTCCAAGCATTGATTATGCAAGAATGGGCTGCCATCAGTCAGGATGTGGCCCAGAAGTTAATTGATAGCATGCCAGGGTGGAATGCAGAGGTCTTGAAAAGAAGGATCAACACTGCAAATATTGACTCTTTGCATAAACTTAATGTAATTGTCAATAAAAGCCTTTGACACTTATGAAATGCTTGTAATTAAATTTCAATATACCATAGTAACATCTGACAATAATATCTAAGAACACTGAAGCAGCAAACGTTGTGAAGACCAATATTTGTGTAATTCTCAAAACTTTTGGCCACAACTGTACATCTGGCAGCAGGCACAGGCAGCTGACCTGTCCTGCTCTCACTACTACACTTTTCTTCCTCCCTTCCCATTAATTTCCCTAAGATCCCTAAGGGTGATTTAGGGGCACTGGACAGCATTCGTTCAGTAGTGCTCACTTCCTCCTCCTCCTCCTCAGACTCAGTGGACACATAAGAGTCCTTCCAGTTCCTCCATAGTGATAGCAGTCACTATGAGCCTCTCCTGCCTTCATTTTCTGAGAAGATCACAGCATGTCTACCTCGCTCTGTAGCTGCTTCTATTGTGTTCCACGTCCTGGAATAAGTCATATTTTTATAGTGAAAAGGCGAAAAACGTGTAAATCAATGGGTGGAAACTTTCTAGCCTTTGAAAAACTGAAAAGAATTTCGGCCAATGGGTGAAAAATGCAAAGATTTTAATAGCTGGTTTTAAAGAGGATTTTCCCATGAAAAGGTGTACAACAATGTGGTTTTCGTGGAATTTCTCATGGGAACATGGTGAGCGGTTTTGCCAAACTCTAACCAGGAGGTAGAAAGGCAAGTAACCCCAATGACAGCCTAGGAGATAGCTACTACCTACTGGGGTTGAAGGAGATGATAAACAAGAACACAGAGTTTCTTGCAGTTTGTTGGATGTTGCTCTCAGGAGAAGCTGGAAAGCCGGAATATTTGACCTCTGACATAAAGGTACAACCATTAGTCTGAGTTCAATGGGTGAAAAATGCAAAGATTTTAATTACTGGTTTTAAAGTGGATTTTCTTTTGACAAAGAGGACAACAATGTGGGTTTCATGGAATTTCTCACGGAACATGGCAAGAGGTTTCACCAACCCCTAAACAGGAGGTAGAAATGCAAGTGACCCCTCATTTGATGCACTGTAATATATACTTCCCATACATATATATCTTTATATATAGTTATTGAGCTATTTTAGAGTAAAAAAAAAAACAAAAATCAAACAATGAATAAGTCAATATGGGGTCCGCAGGTCCCATACTGATTTATCTGATTCCCAAGGAAAGGGTACCAGGTCTGGTCCTTCTACTCTCCCACTTGGAGAGAAAGTTAAGATTAATCTTAAGAAATGTTTGAGAAATGGGTCTGATATCCATTTCTTTACCTTCTCTAGTGGGAGGGAAATCAAAAACTAATATGGTGTCCTGAGCTTTCATTTTAATCCAAAATTGGCCAAAGAAAGGGGTATCGGACCCCTTCTGCTATTCTCAATAAGGGAGAATACGCATAAAAATAAATTCCAATTTAGGGTCCCAGGCCCATATGTTGCATTCATATTTATTGCTTTTTTGTTCTTCATGCAAAGCTTACTTGAGATGTGTTTGTGCAATTGTAACCCGAGAATGCCCAGTGTAAGCCACCTGATTCTAAACTCTGTGGAGAGGATACTTCACAGAGAAGTAGCAGACTACTAGTTATTATAAATAGGAAGGACCAGAGGGGCAGGTTCTGGGATAAATAGAGTAATAGATAACAGTAGACACACAGCAACGAAACAGTGGAACAAAGCAACTCAGACTATAGGGAAGTTACCCAGTAGGCAAGGTGCTGGGGTGTGCTGAATGGGGGTACAAATCTGACTGGCACTGGCTACCCCCTAGGCTACCTATCTGCAGTCAAGGCCTGAATTAAGGTGCTGACTGCAAGGTCAGTTTAGTTCCAACCAGAGGAGATTGCCCGCACCCTGATGACAGCTTAGGAGATAGCTTCTACCTACTGGGGATGAAGGAGACAATAGACAAGAACACAGAATTACCTGCAATTTGATTGATGTTGCTCTCGGGAGAAGCTGGAAAGCAGGAATGTTTGACCTCTGACATAAAGGTACGACCATTAGTCTGAGTTCAACTAGATTGAATTGGCTCCGACTGGCAGATGAACAATAGTAAGAGATGATTGATGTAGTCGAACTGTCACCATTCTGGTGCACAGTGATGAAAGATGAGTCAAACAAATGATGGGATAAGCAAGATAGTCGGATGGTCATACTAGCATGGTCGGTAACAGGGGGACAGTGAGGCAGATAAGCAGCAGGCAAGAAAATAGGCAGAAGGAAAATCCAATGTCAGATATAGAAATCAGAAATGCCAATACATGGTGCCAAGTCAAAGATCAAGAGAGTAAGAGAGTAGTTGAGAAGCAAGCCAAGGTCAATACTCAGGAACTACACTGGAGGAAGGGCAAGGGATCACAGGAAGAGGAACTAGAAACAACTGGATAACGCACTGGAATGCTTTAATCAAGCACCAGCAATGAGGCACTGGCACCTGATAAAGGCTCAGAACTGAACACAAACAAGGTGAGGAACAAGAGTCTGGTAAAAAGGAAAAACCAAGGCAAAAAACAGACTAGACTAGACAGAGCACTAGAAAATGCAGAAAAAGAGATCAGAACATGACAATAATAAACAGTGACTTTAGTGTACATTTCTGAAAATCCTATTTTTATCAAAATGTACTTCCTTGATCAATTTATGTTTATTTGGCAGTTTTAGGGTGGTGTTACCATGTAACCAATGGAATTAGATTTTTTAGTTCATAAAGTTGAAAATACCCTTTTGCAGGCTATGTTGGTAGGTAAAGCAAAGCATATTTGATATTGAGGTACTTGAGGGATACAGAGATTTTAAAAATAATTGACATTTTGACAAAAGTAATATGTTTTAAAAATAGTGTACAATATTAGCAAAATAAGATATTATTTTAAAATGTATTTATGACATTGTATATTTACTTCATATGAAGCAGCAGAAAAAAGCTGAATTTGTTCTGTAAACAAAAACAAAAAAAACAATATATAGTTTGCTATAAAATTGCCTACAGAAATCATATATAAACAGATATAAACACCTTCAGAGTACAATGCATTCCCGAAGCTTCTGGCACTGAAGGGGATAATTGGATATTGGCACAACTATACCTCTAGTTAACAAGTTAAATCTGCATGTGTCTGTAATCCATATTACTACATTGTGTTATAAGGGGAGACATATTATTTCAGCAGTTGATAAGAACGGTAACCTCACGCATTGTGATGTGGCCATTTTTGATTAAAAAAATGAATGCACCACTATCAGTCAGATTATGAAAGTACTCCTTCATTTGAAGTATGGATCTTGAATCTAAAACATCCCAATTATTACTACAATAACAGTGTAACTTTAAATGTATGTTTGTAAAATAATATTTCTTAATAAATGCTTACTTAATGTGAATGTCATTAAAATATCCCAATAAAAATTAGGCTTTATTCAAATAATACATATATTATCCTTCAGGTAAAGTACCCTCATTATGGCATTGCCTTTCAAGGGCTGATCTGTAGATTGTATTACTTTATCACTTTTGATTTGTTGCTACTACCTTTCCCTCAACAATGTTACATCATACTGACATCCCCCACTTCTTTGCTTTCTATTTGTAAATCAGCTAAACTTATAATTCCCAAGTCACTTCTCTTCTTAGTTGTTGTTGTTGATGGAGTCATTAATCCATTCTGCCTTTGGGTCTCTATGACTCAGTACATGATTTTGCACATTTGCACATTTTGTCATTAAATCGTTGTTAGCCATTATGCAAACCTACCCAAATCATTAATCATTTTATTTAACTATTCAGGAATGTCAGGTCTGTATTGGTTATGTATTCCATAATAATAGAATCATGGAAATAATAGAGGCCTAGCTTTCTATATACATAATTTACGTTACTACTGAAAATATAGTGGTTAATTTGCATGTACTATTAGTCATATTTCAGGTATAGACAATATTTCTATCATTATTTGTTTATTTTAATTTTGTATTGCAGTTTTCATTTGGATACATTTTAAAGAGACATTATTATTAGGCATGGGTAAAAGTCCCATTTTTTCCAGTGGAAGGTTCGCGTTTTGCTTAAGACCTGTGGAAATCGCTCACATATCTCAAAGGTTCTTGAACATTATGTGACTGAAAACAGTTTGGGTGATATCTCCCCAGTTGCTATTTAGGAAGCACATAAATGTGTAGTCCGAGGGGAGCTAATAAAATTGCCGGCCAGAAAAATAAAACTACTTGCTAATGATACTTTAAAAATCCTGAAAGAAATACAGATTCTTGAATCTCAACACAAGGCAATGTTAGTCGCTAAATTGTTACCACGGTTATCGGATCTGTGCTCTCAATTACTTTCATTGCTCAATCTGAAGGTGGAACGCTGATTTTTTCGTCTGGCAAGACTGGCAAGCTTTTGGAAACCAATTAAAATCCCAATCCCCTAGTGTGTATATTTCTTCGATAAAATCACAATCTGGATCCTTATACCACACCACCCGAGACATAGCTGACATATTCCACTCTTTCTACCACTCACTTTATAATATAAACTCTGGCGACGTACATGCCCCTGCCAGATTGGAGATGATTCAAACCTATCTCTGCAAAGCTCAGTTGCTTCAACTTGATGCTTCTTCCTATTCCTCTTTAGAGAAACCTATAACCAAATCTGAGGTAGCTGAAGTCATAAAATCTTTACCGACAGGAAAAAGTCTAGGCCCTGATGGTTTTTCTCAAGCATACTATGTGGCTTATTCCGAAACACTGGTCCCAGTGTTAACACATTCCTTTCTTTCTTTCCCAACAGATATTTTGAAATATCCTTCAGTGGCAGCAGCTACCATCACCATTTTACCGAAGCCGGTTAAGGACCCCCTTAATTGCTCGAGTTACAGGCCCATTTCTCTGTTAAATCTTGACTTAAAAATATATGCTAAAATACCAGCAAACAGATTGACACAGATTCTTCTGTCCTTAATACACTTCGACCAGGCAGGATTTATACAAGGCAGATAAACTTGTGACAATGTGCACAAACTGCTGAACATTTTACATCATATCAATTCAAACTCAATACCCTCTGTACTCCTAATGATAGATGCTGAAAAAGCATTTGATCTGGTTGATTGGCAATTTATGTTGTCCACTTTGTGAGCTTTCTGATTTGGCCCGCACATTTTACAGTTAGTACAAGCTCTATATACTAATCCCACTGCTAGAATTAAGGCAAATGGACACCTTTCGGATTCCTTTTGCATATTCAATGGTACCCGTCAAGGATGTCCTCTTTCCCCTCTTTTGTTTGTCCTTATGAAAGAAGCCTTTGCGCAACATGTTAGGCACAATGACAAGATAATGGGAATATCAATGCAATCGACCACATGCAAATTGTCAATGTTTGCTGATGACATACTGCTGTCTTCTCAGGATCCACTGACTGCCATTCCTGCATTTATGGAACAGCTAGAAACTTATTCCGCTTTATCTAATTTTAAGGTTAACCCTTAAATCAGAAGCTCTTCTCCTGCATTTGCATGATTCTGAACGTTTCAAGTTATTCTCTCAGTATAATTTCCAATGGTCCTCTAAATCTATTTCTTATTTAGGTGTCATCCTCCCAGCTCCCCCAACAGACCGCTACCCCTTAAATTTCTTTCATCTCTTAAGAGCATTACGAAAAGATTCTACTTGATGGAAATCACTCTCTCTCACATGGCTAGGTAGACTCAACACCATCAAAATGAACATGCTTCCCAGATTCCTATATTTATTCCAAACCCTTCCTACCCCTCTTCCTTCCGAATTCTTCTCTAGAGCATCTCACATTTTATCTTCATTTCTCTGGAACACCAACAAGCCCAGAGTCAAACAACAAACTCTTTATAGGCATAAATTGAAGGAAGGTATTGGTCTCCCGAACCTTAGACTATATTATCAAGAGGCTCTATTCACCTCGATCCTAGATTGGAAACATTATTCATTGGATAAACAATGGTTTGTTATAGAACTTCATTCCAATTTGTCGATAGATCCTCTTCATATAGCTTTGCTGCCCACTTCGGGGACACCTTCCTTAAATAATTTCAATCTTATGATCAAAAATATATTATGCACTTGGAGATCCTTGAAACACTCTCATAGGTTACTCCCTTTGCCATCCTTCGCTTCCCCAGTTTTCGCCCAATTTACGACACCCCACACATTACCAGCGAAACAATTTCCAGATTGGCGCCGTACCCCAGATCTTGCGATTTCGGATATATGTGACAGCGAAGGAATACTTAGCTTTCATTCAATCCAATCCATTTATAACCTCCCCTCTCGTGAAATATGTAGATACCTCCGCTTGAAACACTTCATTCAGAGCCTGGATATTTATCCTCTCCATAGGAATAATGTCCCTCCCCTTGAACATCTCATACTTACCAAACCGAACGGCAAAGCGGGATACTTAGGGAAAATCTATAGAATTCTCTTAGATATATCTATGGTTCAAATACCAAGCTATGCATCCGCATGGAAGAGAGAACTTGGATGCTCTATCCCTCTTACTGATTGGCATGATATTTGGAGAACTACTAGCAATTCTTTGATCTCTGCGCAAATAGTGGAGATGAATTTTAAACTCTTTTTCCACTGGTATTTAACACCTCATTGTCTACATGCTATGAATAGAGATATCACAGCAAAATGCTGGCACTGTAAATCCCATGTAGGTACATTCTTACACATCTGGTGGTCGTGCCCTTTTCTCTTGCGGTTTTGGACCACTTGTTTTGATTCGATCTCCAGCTTACTGGATATTGCTCTACCTCGAGATCCTTGGTTAATTCTTTTGTTTAGAGGCGTGCCACGAACCACACACCCAAGAAACTATTTCTGCTGTCCTTCTTAAATGCCGCCAAAGCTATGATTCCACTGAATTGGAAATCCTTATCTCCCCCATCAGTTCTCAGCTGGGCCTCTAAAGTCTCCGATCAAATTTTATACATGCGTATGGCTTGGATCAAACAGGGTAGAGATCCTGAGGAACTGTCTGTTCTATTTAATGACTGGAAAACTCTTCAGGCCTCTCTTTGAGTTGGTACTTTCTCCCACTCTCTAACACGTTAAATTTGTGGCAGGGTTGCCCAGACTCATGTGAGCTCTGGCTTTCCTTCTCCTTCTCTCTTCTCTTCTTCTTATTCCTCTCTTTGTCTTTTTTTTTCTGCGCATTTCTCTTTCGCTTTCCTTCTCCTCCCTTTGCGCTCCTCTCTTCATTTTTCAATTATTCCTATTCCCCAGCCTGATCCCTATTACCTCTTACCCATTCAAATAAATTGGTTATCGTAGGATGAAATACAATATGATCCCGTATTTTCTATAATGCTCCCATTTCTGTGCATCTGTATTCATGTATCTGTATACATGTATGATGCTATATATTGTGTCTCTTTTGCCAATCTTCAATAAAGATATATTTGAGAAAAAGAACCTGTGGAAATGACTGCACCATTTTTGCTAACCTCAATAAATTTACAATGCTAGCTTTGCCATTTTGCACCTATAGCCATGAATTTCTGCTACAATACTGAGGTGTATGTGTGTGGGGGGGAGTATATATATATCTACTAGTGCAGTGGAACAAGACTAGTTGTCAGCGTGTGTGATTTTATAACTACCAATGCAGTGGGACAAGGCTTGAGGATCAATATGTGTGGTTCTAAACAGTAGTAGAAAATGAAAGGCACTCCAGCTGCTGCCAGGCTACAAAACTGCACTTTACAGAAATCCTTCCAGAAGATGAAAATTGTCATATTCATATATTTTCTTTTTTTTGAAGAAAGTTTTCGCTCATCACTAATTAATAAATAATAATTTTTGTAACTGTAAATCTTAACCTCTTGAACGCTTTAGAAATTCCCAATGGATTGAAAATAAATTATTTGGCGATCAGTAGTCCAAAATGTATCATATTTATTTCTGTTAAGTTCACATTAGGGATGGGCAAACAGTCAGAGAAATTTTTTCGCAAAAAAAAACCCCCAATGATTTCACGCTTTTTTCATGAAACTTCCCACCCATAGAAAATATATAACATTTTCACCTTTTCCCAACTGCCAAAAGTTTCACCTAGAAATGTGTCATATTTTCCTATGTTTTCTATAACTGCAAGATTTCCTGCTGTAATATTACTTCTTCTGAGGACCCAAGTAGAGAAATAGCTTAAAGTAAAAGTTGTGAGTGGAAAAATTGTTAACAGGGTTAATGCCTTTGTCCTTTGCCAACAACACTAACTTCCTGCTTCATTAACATTGGCACAACCATCCTTGAAAAATAACTGCGGCTTGGGAAATTCTATCAGGGTGAAACACATGGCATCAGTTCAGTAAAGCCTCTGTTTTCAACAAAATAAAAAGGCATTATATCAACCTCCATCATTTTGGGAAGTTTACTATTCTATAGGTGTACTTCTGCATTATTTTTGTGCAGATTTTGACTTCCTTCTAAGAACTAAGTAAGTGTAGGATTGCAATTTAGAGTCATGCACCTCTTCACCAGTAGCAGAAAATCTTGGTAAACTCTCTGACACATCAACAGCACTTCTATTATGTACCCCAGAGCCCCTGGAACATTTAAGAATACTTCTGCTACTGCTAGTTGTGGCATCTCTTACGTGCTGATGGTGTGTCCCTCAGTCGGACATGTTTTTGTGCTTCAGGTGGGAAATTATCTAGTAGGTGCCTAGGTGTAAGCCTGCTTTCACCCTGCTCATATTCATCTTACACACTACAGACAGCAACATGCCTAGCTTTTTGGATCCTGAGTGAAGTATGTCCATACTGCAGACTTCATAGTCTATGGGGTTCCTGAGAGGCTGCTTCTACTACTACTAGGCCTATATGTTCCTGAAATTGTAGTTCTACTACTCTTCTGAGATCAGCAGAGTCCCTCATCAAAGTTAAGGCTCTGTATGCTGATAACCTGTGTTGTTGCTGGTTACTCAATACTATTATGTGTGGGGTTGAGTGGGAAAAGGTGATGATGCTGGTGATCTTACAGAATGATTGTGTATTTTCTGGCAACTTTGCTTTTACAAGGTCAGACTTTCCAATTGTTTTCTCAAACAGTGTATAGACAGGAAAAATGCTCTTTTTCATTGGTGGGAGATTGAGACTTTGCCTTTCAGCTAACTCTCTGGCCATGTCATCATCGCTGTCATTCTCACCTTCATCTATATCTGAAGAAAAGGAGGATGCTGGAGGGATATATTCCAGATTTACATCAACATCATAATAGTCAATCATTAGTTAATCCTCAGTATCCCCTGCTGTTTCCTACCCACTACTTTTATATTCATCTAGGCTTTTAGAGGTCTCATACAATTTATTTTTACTTTTCTCTTTTCACAGCATTTGTTACTACTTTCAGGACACTTGTTTTGTGCTTGTTTATCTCACTATCAGATGCAGAAGTTGGTTGAGCTGCTACACCTTCTTGCACTATGCCATCAACACTGGAATGTGACTCATTGTCATTTTCAGAGCTTTTACATGGTTTATTAATAGTACTTGTTTGTGATGGGGGAACTTTTGGTGGGACTTTGACAAACTACATCTTTCTCAAAAGGAGAGGGATCACCATACTTTACTGCACACATTGCATCAACCTTGTCACGGTTTGTAAGAACACTCAGACAATTTAGTAAGGTAAAATCAGTTTTTTTAAGAATAATAAAGTGCACAAGGTCTCCCTTCACAAGTCCAGATCTGGACAGTACCATGGCACTTCCCAAATCTGACACAGGTCAGGGTGCAGGAGAATAGCAAAACAAAACAGTAATACAGCAGGCTGGATCAGATGACAGGAACCAGGAACAGAACCAGCAGTACCAAACCTAGGAAGCGTACCCAACTAGTGAGGCGGTAGGTGACTGCAGGGCAGAATCCCTAGAAGGCTAGGGATAGAACGGCAACATGCCGGGACACTGGAGAGTGACCTGGTGTCAGGTCCCTCGCCCTCGCCGTCCTTGCCAGTAGCTCTACTGGCTTCAGGACGGCTGGGCGCATGCGCGCGTCCTCGCGCATGCGCAGTTGCGTGGCCTGACGTCGGTCGTCGCACCGACGTCATTCCTTGGGCGCCCGGCGTTCTTTTTAAAACTGGCGGCAACCGGGACTCGGCGCTCAGTTGTCGCTTGAGTCCCGGGCGGTATACCTGCCGCAGTTTCGTGCTCCAGCCTCTTCCTGCTTGCAGGCTCTGCATCCTTCTCCACAGCCTTTTCCTGTAGTCCTCCAGGCCAGCCAGCACAGTCTTCTCCTGCAGTCCTCCAGGCCAGCCAGCTCAGCCTTCTCCTGCAGTCCTCCAGGCCAGCCAGCTTCTTCCAGCCAGCCTTTCTCCTGGGGTCCTCCATCCAACCTCCTCTGGCTTGTTTCTCTGGACTTGCATAATTTCAGGTACTGACCTCTGGCTTGCTTCACTGGACTTGCTATATCTCAAACCTGTACTGACCTCTGGCTCGCTTCACTGGACTTGCTATATCTCAAACCTGTACTGACCTCTGGCTTGCTACGCTGGACTTGCTATATCTCAACCTGTACTGACCTCTGGCTTGCTACGCTGGACTTGTATAATCTCAGGTACTGACCTCTGGCTTGCTTCGCTGGACTTGCTATATCTCAACCTGTACTGACCTCTGGCTTGCTACGCTGGACTTGTATAATCTCAGGTACTGACCTCTGGCTTGTTAAACTGGACTTGCATCATCTCAGCCTGCCCTGACCTCTGGCTTGTTATACTGGACTTGCATCATCTCAGCCTGCCCTGACCTCTGGCTTGTTATACTGGACTTGCATCATCTCAGCCTGCCCTGACCTCTGGCTTGTTAAACTGGACTTGCATCATCTCAGCCTGCCCTGACCTCTGGCTTGTTATACTGGACTTGCATCATCTCAGCCTGCCCTGACCTCTGGCTTGTTATACTGGACTTGCATCATCTCAGCCTGCCCTGACCTCTGGCTTGTTTTACTGGACTTGCATTATCTTAATAAAGCTATCCTTGGCCTATCTACTGATTCCCTGCATTCTGGGATCCATATTCGCTGTTCTTAGAGTATATAGCTTCCTGCTAATCTCTGGGTGGCTCCTCCCACCCAGAGATAGGCTTCAGTAAGCTTACATCCTTACAGTAACAACTGAGCCCCAAAATTGTTATGGAACCCGCGGGGTTACTCGAAGCCTTAAATACCCTGGGTAGTCGGATAGCTGCTCTCACTGCTTCTGTACAGGATTTACAGGCCAACCAAACACATCTCCAACAGCAACTACAGGACCTTCAACCAAGTTTAACCCAAGCAGCAGGTGGTTCTACACCACCCCTTCCTAGCCTTGAGATGAACTCCGCTCCAGAACCTCGTGTTCCCCTGCCTGAAAGATTTTATGGGGATAGAGCCCGGTACAGGTCCTTCATCACGGCTTGTGAGTTACTGTTCTCAATCAACCCACGTACCTATGCCTCTGACTTCACCAAAGTACGTACTACCATCACATTGTTAGGAGGAGAACCACAGGGCTGGTCCCATCACCTCTTACAGACCAATAGTCCTGTATTAACTACATGGCAGGCTTTCCGGCAGGCTATGGATGCATTATACGATGACCCTTTTAAAACGGCCTCAGCTCAAGTATCACTAAGGTCCCTAACTCAAGGGAGACGCCCAGTTGAGGACTACGTTGCTGACTTTCGTCGTCTGTCAATTGATTCAAAGTGGAATGAAGCTGCACTCATGGATCAATTTCGTCTAGGCCTATCTGAAAGCCTGAAGGACGAACTGGTTAGAGTACCTATACCAGTTACACTAGACGAGATCACTCATCTCTCCATACAAATTGACCGCCGCTTGAGAGAACGGCAGCGTGAACGCTCTGCCACTTCTTCTCCTCCCCATCGTACTCCAGCTTCATCTCAACCACCTGCTACTGTCACCACCACAGAGGAGCCTATGCAGCTGGGTGTTCTACGGGGACCTCTATCTAAAGCCGAACGAGACCGTAGACGCCTTCTAAATCTTTGCCTCTATTGCGGAAAAGGGGGTCACTATCTCAGGACCTGTGATACCAGACCACGGCCTTCCCAAGGTAGGCATTTTTTACCTGCAACATCATCCGCTCCTATTCTGTTGCCCACTTCTTCTTACATATCCCTCTCTGTTATTCTACAGTGGAACACACAGCAGAGTGAGGTGTCGGCCATCATAGATTCCGGAGCCAGTAGTTGTTTCCTGAGCCAGGAGACAGCTTTATCCTTGGGCATACCCATCAAACGCAAAACCCAACCGTTCACACTTCAGATGGCGGATGCAAGCTACCTACAGTCAGGTCCCATTCTTTATGAGACTTTACCTCTGTATCTTCTCACTGCTGTAAATCACAGAGAAGAGATTAAATTTGAAGTTGTTCCATCTCTTTTGTTTCCTCTTATTTTGGGTCTTCCATGGCTACAAATTCACGACCCCCATATTGAGTGGTCTTCCAAGACGGTAACCTTTCTTTCCACCCACTGTAGAGAAAAATGTCTTATCAAAACAGAGCCTAAACTGTTGACCTGTGTTACAACGCCAACCATACCCATGGTCTATCAGGACTTCTCAGATGTGTTTGATAAAAAAGGGGCTGACCTTCTTCCACCTCATAGACCATATGATTGTCCTATCGAACTCCTCTCTGGATCTACTATCCCCTATGGACATATATATCCTCTATCCGGACCAGAACTGCAACATCTTAGAGAGTACATCTCTGAAAATCTGGAGAAAGGATTTATTCGACCTTCCACTTCTCCAGCTGGAGCCGGGATTTTCTTTGTACCCAAGAAAGACGGTGGTCTGCGCCCCTGCGTAGACTATCGGGAACTCAATGCCATTACCATTAAAAACCGCTATCCGTTACCACTGATCCCAGAATTGTTTGAACGCATGTCAACCGCAAAGATCTTCTCAAAAATCGACCTGCGAGGAGCATATAACCTGGTTCGCATCCGCAAGGGAGACGAATGGAAGACCGCCTTCCGAACCAGATATGGACACTTTGAATACACCGTGATGCCCTTCGGGTTATGTAATGCTCCTGCAACGTTTCAGCATTTTGTAAATGATGTTTTTCGGGATCTTCTGGATCAGTTTGTTGTCATTTACTTAGACGACATTCTTGTCTTCTCACATTCACTACAGGAACATCGCAGTCATGTCAGGAGAGTGTTAACTAGGCTTCGTACACATGGTTTGTACGCTAAATTGGAGAAATGTTCTTTTGAAGTGTCTAAGATCGAATTCCTAGGTTTCCTTGTCTCCCCAGGGCAGTTAGAGATGGATCCTCGTAAGATAACAGCTATACTGAAGTGGCCCATACCATCTGACAAGAAGGCAATTCAGAGGTTCATTGGTTTTGCCAACTTCTACCGACGCTTTATCCGGGATTTCTCAAAATGTATTTCACCACTCACATGTTTAACCAAGAAGGATGCCAGTTTTCAGTGGACTCCTGAAGCCCAACAGGCTTTTGACCGTTTAAAACTTCACTTTACGCAAGCACCTATTCTTCAACAACCTGATGTCAATAAACCTTTCTTTTTAGAAGTTGATGCTTCTAATATCGCTACAGGGGCAGTACTGTCGCAACATATGGGCATTAAAGATCGTTTACATCCAGTAGCCTTCTACTCCAGGCGTCTCACACCTGCCGAACAAAATTATGATGTGGGAGACAAGGAATTGCTCTCTATTAAATGCGCCTTGGAGGAATGGAGACACTTATTAGAGGGTTCAGAGTACCCTATTACAATATATACAGATCACAGAAATCTAGAATATCTCCAATCAGCCCGCAGATTACGACCTCGTCAAGCCAGATGGGCAATGTTTTTTGCACGATTCCAACTACACATCACCTACAGACCGGGCTCAAAAAATTTGAAAGCAGATGCTTTGTCCAGGATGTATACGGTACCCTCCAATACTACTGCACTTCCTGATACAATTTTGCAACCACGTCAATTCCTCCTTGTCACCACCAACTTACTGGAACGTATCAAACAAGCCACCACTCCTTCTCCTCGTTTGATACAACTATACGCCTTAACCTTCACTGATGGCCTATTGTATAAGCAAGATACAGTTTTTGTCCCTGAATCTGTCCGTCAAGAGACTCTTCACCAGTTTCACGATCTTCCTGTTGCAGGCCACGGGGGAATCCAAAAGACCTTAGAAGCCATTCAGCGGTATTTCTGGTGGCCAAACTTAAAGCAGGACGTCAATCACTACGTATCCTCTTGTGACACTTGTGCCAGAGCTAAAAGCCAACACGCCAAACCATCCGGTTTGCTCCATCCTTTACCCATACCTTCTGGTCCTTGGAGAGATGTAACAATTGATTTCATTGTGGATTTACCAGGTTCAAACCAACATAATACCATTATGGTCGTAGTAGACCGATTTACCAAGATGGCTCATTTTATCCCAAGCAAAGGTCTACCTTCAGCCAGCCAAACCGCTTCTTTGTATCTGCAGGAAATCTTCCGTCTTCATGGAGTACCACAATCCATTACTTCAGACAGAGGTTCCCAATTCACATCAAAATTCTGGAGAGCATTTTGTGCCGGTCTTCAAATTACCAGTAACCTATCTTCAGGATATCACCCACAAACAAATGGGCAGACAGAAAGGACCAATCAGACTTTGGAACAGTATTTACGTTGCTTCTCTTCTCACTTACAAGATAATTGGTACCACCTACTCCCCATGGCAGAATTTGCTTATAATAATCATTATCACAGTACCTTAAAAAACTCTCCTTTCTTGGCCAACTATGGATACCACCCGGCAGCTCTACCAGGACTCACTCCCATCACTCCAGTCCCAGAGGCTAATCAACGAATACAACAATTACAGCAGTCTCATCATGTGTTAAGTCAAATTCTGAGATCTGCACAGCAAGACTATAAACATTATGCTGATAAACACCGACAGAGAGGACCTGAACTACAAATTGGGGATAAAGTATGGCTGTCCTCTTCACATGTTCGCCTTTCTTGTCCCACCAAAAAATTGGGACCTCGCTTCTTGGGACCTTTTTCTATCACTCAAGTCATTAATCCAGTAGCATATCGCCTGGCACTACCTTCCTCATTCCGGATCCACCCAACGTTCCACATCTCTCAATTGAAGAAATGGATTCCCAGCCCGTTTCCTGGTCGAGAACCTTCTAGACCTCCTCCTGTTTCTATTACAGATCCTGATGAGTTCGAGGTCAAAGAGATTCTCGACTCTCGTTTTCGTCGGGGCCGTTTGGAATACCTGGTACATTGGAAGGGATACGGCCCAGAAGACCGCTCCTGGGAACCCGCAGGCAACTTCAACACCATGGCCTGTATTCGTAACTTTCATCAGAAGCATCCAGACCGACCTGCTGACCTGACCACCCGGAGGTTGGTCGTAAAGGGGGGGAACTGTCAGGTCCCTCGCCCTCGCCGTCCTTGCCAGTAGCTCTACTGGCTTCAGGACGGCTGGGCGCATGCGCGCGTCCTCGCGCATGCGCAGTTGCGAGGCCTGACGTCGGTCGTCGCACCGACGTCATTCCTTGGGTGCCCGGCGTTCTTTTTAAAACTGGCGGCAACCGGGACTCGGCGCTCAGTTGTCGCTTGAGTCCCGGGCGGTATACCTGCCGCAGTTTCGTGCTCCAGCCTCTTCCTGCTTGCAGGCTCTGCATCCTTCTCCACAGCCTTTTCCTGTAGTCCTCCAGGCCAGCCAGCACAGTCTTCTCCTGCAGTCCTCCAGGCCAGCCAGCTCAGCCTTCTCCTGCAGTCCTCCAGGCCAGCCAGCTTCTTCCAGCCAGCCTTTCTCCTGGGGTCCTCCATCCAACCTCCTCTGGCTTGTTTCTCTGGACTTGCATAATTTCAGGTACTGACCTCTGGCTTGCTTCACTGGACTTGCTATATCTCAAACCTGTACTGACCTCTGGCTCGCTTCACTGGACTTGCTATATCTCAAACCTGTACTGACCTCTGGCTTGCTACGCTGGACTTGCTATATCTCAACCTGTACTGACCTCTGGCTTGCTACGCTGGACTTGTATAATCTCAGGTACTGACCTCTGGCTTGCTTCGCTGGACTTGCTATATCTCAACCTGTACTGACCTCTGGCTTGCTACGCTGGACTTGTATAATCTCAGGTACTGACCTCTGGCTTGTTAAACTGGACTTGCATCATCTCAGCCTGCCCTGACCTCTGGCTTGTTATGCTGGACTTGCATCATCTCAGCCTGCCCTGACCTCTGGCTTGTTATACTGGACTTGCATCATCTCAGCCTGCCCTGACCTCTGGCTTGTTAAACTGGACTTGCATCATCTCAGCCTGCCCTGACCTCTGGCTTGTTATACTGGACTTGCATCATCTCAGCCTGCCCTGACCTCTGGCTTGTTATACTGGACTTGCATCATCTCAGCCTGCCCTGACCTCTGGCTTGTTTTACTGGACTTGCATTATCTTAATAAAGCTATCCTTGGCCTATCTACTGATTCCCTGCATTCTGGGATCCATATTCGCTGTTCTTAGAGTATATAGCTTCCTGCTAATCTCTGGGTGGCTCCTCCCACCCAGAGATAGGCTTCAGTAAGCTTACATCCTTACACCTGGCCTAGAAAACTAGGGGTAACGGAAGAATGGGAATGGTCACCACAAGTGCCCAAATCTCAGAGGACTAGATAGAAGGAGGCTACAATACTGGACACAGAAAGTGACTAGATTCCTAGCAAGCTAGGGTAACCGAAGGCAACACTGACAGGCACTGGCAAGGCACTAGTTCCAGGAGACTAGGGTAACCGGATCAGCTCTGTCAGTGTGTTCCCAGTCAGTCAAACAGAATTTTGGTTTGTTTGATGTTATTCTGCTTTGCTCCCTTCTAACGGGCACAATAAAGGGTGTCAGGCTCTCACCTCATGCCATTCTGTGTTTGTGAAAGGAGAAAGCATCACATTTTTGAGCTAAAGAATATAGGCAAATAAAGGGAAGTAGAATATGCAGTTTTTGCAAAATATTTCCTGCAAGTCAAAAAGTGCCATTTTTCTCTCTTTTGAAGTAAAACTTTCTCCATCCTTAGTCCACACTTTCTATGATTGCTTAGAAAATGTTATTTGTGATAGCTAGGTGACTTGTTTTTGGATCTTCCCTCTCAACTGTCAACAGTTCTGCTTAGTAAAATATGTACTCTTACTGCTGAGTGCTGCTTCATTTAAATGTTATTAAATGTCAAAATTATTATGCATAACTCAATGATCCTCAGATTCAATGAGGAAGACACAGGCATTCTTTTTTGTATAAGTACATATTGTTTGTTTAAAAATGCTCTCTTGTATAAAAGTAACTTGTATTGAGTATTTTACATTTCAAAACATGAGATAGGGTTACCTTACCATTCCTTTAAAGTCAAATCACATGAAAAATGCACTAAATATAATTAGATATCACCAGAAGAGAGGCACAACTTGCAGCACAGGGATATACAGATAATAGGAGATCTAAAATGACAAAGAATGTATGAATACCCCTGTCAAGGATATACAGGAAAGAGTTAAACAGGAGATTCAAATAGGTTGTATATCTTCAATGTTAAATAATAATATTAAATTAATTTGAGAACTTCACACAATGCTAGATATTGACACGGTAGTTCACAGTAAAGAATTGATTGAAATAATCAATTACACATATTTGTGCAAAAATATATATAATTTAAGTAAAATACACTATATAAAAATTAAATCAGAAATGATATGAATGAGTAAAAACTAACTGACTCAAAAATATATCTTTTTATTTGAATATCATATACTAAGATATGTTTTTGAAATAGACACATAGAACCAATATCACTAAATACTATTACACAGCATAAACAGGATTAAAAATTGTATAGGTGTATCCACGGGTATTTGATAGCAATAATTGAACAAAACAGCATAGAAATGGTTAATTGATCCTTACAATTACTTATACTACAGTTGGCAGCAGCTTATATGAATACCTCTGCCCCAGAATCTGTATAGACTATGCTAATTAAGGTCTAAGGAATGTTGTTATGTGAGTTGCTTCTAATGGGAGAAAGTGGTCTTATAATAATGTCCTTGTACCATATAAAAATATATAAAAATTTTGAAAACGTACCTGGAATAAAATCCCAGATTTAGATAAAAAGAATTTAACTATACTGTTTTCAGTATTGCATACCTTCTGGATAAAACAGATAAATTGCATTTAACATTGTCACTAATATATTAAACCAAGAATATAAAATACATCTAATAATATATGTCTAGAAAGCAACATAAAAACTTCATGCAACATATAATTTAAAATGACAGTAGCAATCCTATATATAACACCTACACAGCACTTCAAGGGTTAATCCACAGATTATAAGGTATATGGTGGCCCCGCCCAAGATGACATCTTCTTTGTTGGGTGGACTATTCTCAATAGAACAAAGTTAGGTCCAAGCACACATGCAAAAAAGACATTCTTTGAAACACACACCAAGGTAAACAAATAGCACATTAAATGTTAATAAAAAAATGTCACCAGATCAAATATTAGCTCAATAACCTTTACAGAAACACCAATATATGATTCTAAAGGTATTAATAATTAGATTTAACTAATATATAATGCTATATTGATCTAACTGCTATCAACTATTTCACAATTATCTGGATAAATGTATTAATTTATTCTGTTTTGTTCCCAGAATAAACTACGGCCAAATATAGGCTTATTAAGAAAATTTGTAAGAATTTTTTTTCCTCAAATATAGAGAAAATATATATTTCTTAGAACTTTACAGAATTAAAATAAAGAAAATATAATTACCATACAACCAAGGTGTGTTCTTAGCATTTTTAGATGGTATTTCAAGAAAGACAGCAGAGCAGAGGGTGAGATCTTTAAAAACCTTAACTTAAATTCCTTATCAGATGTCACATCCCAACCATCTCTTGATTGGATGATTAGCCATAAAATTATAATATGATGTCAGAGTACATTATCTGGACTATTTGATTGGTCACTCTAAACTTCCATTCTTTTGACATTTTGAAATTCTTGTAGCAATATTTCTATTATTCCTGAAGATGGCGCACCAATACCATATTGAAAACTGCATATATGATGGCATTGCCAGGTGTGAACTTTCAGCTTTAGTGATAACCATGGCATCCCTGGAATCTGTACTCCCAGTCTTTCTCACAAGTTATGAACCCCAAATCCCAGACACTTTATCTTCCCCCTTAGCTATTAGACCATGGTTGTCTGGAACTCAAACTATAAATTCCATAAATGATATTCCCACCCCTCCATTGAGGCAAATAGACCATTATCTCTACAATGAGATCATTCACACATAAGAATTTAAGAAGTAATTTAGAACAACCATGCTGGTTTTCTAAAAATGTAACCATCTACTTTTCAGTCATGGCAGAGTCTCTGACACCTCTATCTAGAAGAGTCTGGCTTTGGGGTATGACCCTATTGTGAATAAAATACAAATCTCAAAATAAGATACTGGTTTGCACTATAAATGAAATATGCGATTTTGGGAATATATAAACCAGTAGTTATGGTGAAATACAATTTCTTAAATGGTCACATAAGATCAAACAGTCTTTTGAAATCAAAGTCTATTATTCATAAAGTGTCAAAGAGTTGCTTCAAACCCAAACAATATTTATTTTATTTACCAAGAAGAATACATTGAGATTTCTCTTGTTTTCAACTTGTATAGTAAGAAGTTACATATTTATATATATTAGGGATACAACAATATAAAAACAACATACAACAACAATATAAATAAACATACAAAAACTATATATATTTACATATTGTTTTGAGATAAAAAAGTAGCAGTTATTTTTACACTGAGAGAAGATCTCATTATCTCAGGTAGATTATTCCAGGATTTCAGAGCTCTGAAGGAGAAGGCAGATCAACCGTCTTCTTTCTTGCAGTGTTGGCTACTCAGTGAGTTGTTAGCAGTGGACAGGAAATTATAGTGGTATAGAAAGCTGTATTGAGCATACTGCTCAGTGTGATAGCTTTCCAGACAGTCAAGAAAGATGAAGGGTACATCTAGATTCACAAGGATGGACAGTGTAATTAAACTGGAGGAAAAATTTACATAATCAATTATATAGAGTATCAGTTTTATCAGGATGGTTTAGTGCAGCAGAAGCATACATCACATTCCCATAGTCTATGAGTGTGATTAGCATCTGTAGAACAATATGTATTCTTAACAGGGGACTTAGTCAGGATTTGTTTATAAACAGAGCACTTATTTTAGTATAACATTTGAGTGCTAATTTATCATTATGAAGACCAAAAGTGAGTTTGGGTTCAAGCCATATATGAAGATACTTGTAGAAGTCAACCAGGGTCCAATTACAATTAGACTTTGTACAATGGTTAAATGGGCATTACCAAGCTTTAGTAGTTTGTGCTTTGTAACAAATACCATTGTCACCATTTTGTCAGTATTTAAGAATAGTTTAGCTATCCTTCATTCAACTTCAGAGAAATCATCCTGTAAATTGTGAAACGTTTGGATTTTTAGTGTAGATTATATTATCATCTGTACACATGTGCAAAGAAGATGCTTTGCAAACCATGGGCAGATCATTTATAAATAAGGAAAATAGAAGCCATGGGGAGCCCCACTTGTTACTTTGAGTGCAATGGAAATTTTGTCAGAAATAGGCACATATTGCATTCTATCTGATAAATAGTATCAGAACCAGTTTAGAGAATGATTACCTGATCCTAAGCTTTTGAGCTTACGTATCAGAATGTTACAGTTTACTATATCAAAGGCCTTTGCAAAATCATGGAAAATAGCTCCAGTTCTGCATTTTCCATGCCAATCTGGATATCATTAGCAGCATACTTTTAGGAGGGCCGTTGAGTGATTTGAACTAAACCAGAGTGAAAATTCTGTGCAATAGGCAATACCTATAGAGTGGACTTTAGATAATATGAGGTGTATTGAAATTGGTGTGTAATTTGATACAACATTTGTATCCCCATGTTTGTGAATAGGCACAATTATATTCAGTTTCCAGGCCTTAGGCATATACCCAGATGAAAAGAAGATATTAATTAGCACTAATCTTAAAACAAAACCATGCCATATAACAAGAAAAGAAAAACAGATATATCTAAGTGCAGTATATTTAATAAATAAATGTATAAACAAATTTACAAATGCTCACTCACAATAGCCCAAAGGGCAAAAGGCATTTTGGGGTCTCAGACCCCCTTACTGGTCATGATACCACCTTCCCCTATTGCTGGTACCCATGTCTCTGCTCTGTTCCGATGTCCACTCTCTGATCCACTTAGCTTCACAGTATTGATGGATGGAAATTCAGGACCACACAAGATGGCCAACTATATAGGATACAGAAGGAGAATACACTAGACTAAATGACATGGGGAACTATCTAGCTGGGACCTAGGGCCGGGACCGGCACTTAATGAGCCCACATGGGTTAAAAAGGCAATGTGTACCACTTGTACCAGCAAAAGGGGACGGCGGTATCATGTCCAGTAAAGGGGGTCTGGAACCTAGAGATTCCTTTTGTCCTTTGGGCTATTGTGAGTGTGCGTTTGTACATTTTTTTTTGTAAATTTATAAACATATTGCACTTAGATATATCTGTTCTTTTCTTTTTGTTATATGGCATAATATGATGAACATTGGGAGTTCCTGAGCACAGTCTTGGTTTCGGATTTGCTACTTGGAGGGTGGTTAACAAGATTACACTTATAGCTTTGCAGCACAGGATGTTACCCAAAAAGAGGACTGTTACGTATTCTCACTTTCATCTCATCTACATGATTTCATGTCATCACTCATCCCTTCATTAATCATAATTTTTCATTCATCCATTTAAGACTGTGTACTATATACTTAATCCCTAGACTCACAGGTGTGACTAATTTTATTCTTTTAAGAATACTGTATGTGTTCCTTTGTTTCTGGAAGATCACATATAGAATGTACACTAACTCATCAAATTAATTAGCTATGCAATGAGATGGGCAGTGATTGAGGCACTGAGCTTTAGTAACAATGCTGGCAGTTGATCAGGCACAGATTGTGTTTTCATATTTTGGGTTGAGGAGGTGGTCATGCTTTTTCACTATTGGATATTGGCAAAAAATTGAATTCAGCAGTGATGTTGAACCAGGGGGAATGTGACAGACAGTTCATGTTTTCAGTTCCACATTGCTTTTGTTTTTTATAAACAGGGAGGTGGCACATCCTATGAAGTTGAATTCAATAGCTATTGATGTGGGGAATTGTATTGTTTCATTACCTATTTTTGTAGTTAAGGGGAGAGAATGGTTTTCATATATATGAAAAAGTCTTCCTTGAACTTCCTTAACACAGTTACTAGTATGGAATAATGACAGATGAAATGTCAATTAGATGAACTGAGATAAATGAAGATGAGTGTGGTGGCAATCTCCAATAGATGCAAGTAATAATGACTTTGAACATAAATATTTTATTTATGCACTTAAGTCTGCTGTTATTCTCTGTTCAGCTGTTATTTCCCAGTGATTCACACAGACAAACAAACATGTAAAAACATATAAAAATCAACAAGGTAACAATGTAATAAGAGGATAGGTTAAGGATTACATATATTTTAAAACAAAATAAGAAAAACTAAAATAGAAAACTGATAGTGGACGTATAAATCAAAATCAAAATCAAAATAATGCAGTCTCATTTATCAATACATCACAATCCTAATAAAGGTGATTATCTACCCCAAAATGCATTAAACTTTTTAATTGGACTATTCTGCTGCAAAGAAATGAAGCAATGAGGATTCATTCACAATAGAAACCTACCTATAGAGTTGCAGTGGAGACTAGTAAAAGGACCATGAGGAATGAGAATCGTTGAGAAGAAGAGAGAGAACAGATGAGAGACAAACCAAAAAAGTAACTCTGGTGATTTTAGCTTACTTATACCAACAATTGCTGTGGGTGAATGTATGACTGGCTTAAGCATAAAAAATATTTATTTTAAACATAATACTTGTATGTGGATGGGGAGGTCTTCCTGACAACTGATATAATTTATGTGTTCCCCTACCTGCTCATCTAGCCCCCAGTCCATTAGGACCATTCATACTATCCTAGTCTGATTGCAACCCTCTAATAATCAGTGTACAATGGCCCTGATCACTTCTCTTATACCTCCTGATCTCCTACTAAGATGTTGCCTCCATTATTTTGACTTTTATCTATATGTCCACATACTTTATTCTTTTTTTAAGTTAGTCTTCTTTTACTTTATAGTATATGTATTTCATTCACCTACCCCTTATTCTATTTGTTACCTCATAGATTATTAGATTTATCTCCTTCCCCTCATACACACTCTTGTATTTGATTTTAATTGGCATCCTGAATTTGTTTTTTATTGACATCTTAACAAATGTGTTTACACTTTGTGTACTGTTTTTCTATTTTAATGCTTTTAAATATATAAAAAATACACACTTTAAAACTGCATTGGAACTACAGGGCTGCAACTCTTTCCATGCGGTCCTGCTATGTGCATTTGTCATATGTATTTGCTTTTAGAGAGATGAACTATAAACCTTTACATGAGTCAAGCATATAAAATTACCGGTATTCATGGAGGCATTACAAATGAGTCAATAATGTCTGAATTAATAAAGATGCAACAAACAATTGATTCTAAAACCTGTTTTTAGGGATCAATAATAGTTTAAGGGGGTGAGGAACTAAGGTGTAGGGATGGACAAAAAGTACAACCTCTTCCATAGGGATCAACAAATATTATAAAGTACAGGTCAGCTGCCTGTGTCTGCTGCTGCTATCAGTGAGCCCCTTTCTGAGGTGATGGCAAGGGGACCCTCTGTTGCACACATCATTACCAGCTGGTGCCCCAGAGCAGCAAGAGACTGGTGTTGGTGGTAATTAGGGATGGGTGAAAACTTTTGCCTCAGCTCAAAATTGGAAAAGAATGCCATTTTACCACTTTTTTTCACCTAGCTGATTGCATTGAAGTCAATAGGAAGGAAATATTTTCTCCAACACATGAAAGTTTTCTGTTTTTCTACAGCCATATATGAGGGTGTCAAACTCTCACAGCATGCCATTCTGCTTTTGTGAGAGGAGAAAACTACATGTTTTTGAGCTAAAGAAGATAGGAAAATAAAGGGGAATTGAAGCTTAGTTTAGGGAGTATTTTAGGTAGGACATCTGTTCTCTGTATTAGGAGAGTTTTGGGGTACTCTGGAGGAGAAGACGGGAGGAAGGAGGTTGACCCCAAATACCCCAAAATTTGGTGCGACTGACTGACAAGACACAGGCAGCTGGGGCCCAAATTGCTTGCTGATTTTGCTTTTATTGTCTCTGTGCTGGGGAAATCTGGGGAAAGAAGTTGTTAATTTTCTTTTGTAGATATATATATTTTTGGGGCTAACTGTGATAAGAGAGGATGGACATTTTAAAAATAAATAAATAAATAGATACATAAATAATTAAACAAATACATATATCACACACTAGACAGCTGACTGGGTGCCTGTTGTGAGCTCTGTGACTGAGGCTTTATAGACTGCAGATGACAATTTTGTTGAGGGCCAAGGCAAGACATCACACTCCTTCAGCTGTGTACTGTAGAGAGTAATAATACACATAGTAGCTGAGTAATGTCTAGCAAATGCACAAGCAGGAGGGGGAAAGGTGGAGCAGTGCAGGAACATAGAAGTAAAGTGGTTGTACAAAAACTGACTGCAGCAATGGTTGCTGCAGCATGTGCAATAAATGATGATGATCCCTCTCCTCCAGGGTGAATGCAGTTTGCAAGGTCCCACCAATCACACCACACCAGTCCCTCACCACCACTACCATATACATCTGCCACACTGTAGGTTGTACTTTATTTTTTTAATCACTTGACATCATCATGAATATATGCCAGCGTCACTTAAGCAGGAAGTAAGTGTTGTGGGCAAAGGACAAATGCGCTCTACATGCTAACACATTTTTCAAGGTATATGTTGCTGTAGGACTCACAACTTTGAATTCCAGCTACTTATTTCTCCACTACTGCCCTCAGAAGAAGTAATATTATGCTGGGAAATATTGCAGCTGTCACGGTCGCATCTTACTTGTGGGCGGCCGGCAGCTGAGAAGCTGGGCGCTTCTGTGTTTTCTTGTGGCTGTTCCTGGCCACGTCTTTTAAGGCCTTCTGCTTCCACATCCCTGGCAGTCCTCGAGAGGGCGTGCATCATCCTGCAGCATTCCAGTGACGTTGCGAGCCGCTATTTAAACATACAGTGGGCTAGTTTAGTGCTCCTCCTCCCAGTCTGTACATATATAAACTGCCTGGACACCACAGTCAGTCACCCATATGTGGTGTTCCAGTGCAGTACTTACTTTTGCTCTTGTGCTATGTGTATGAACCTTGGCTTGGCTTCTGTTTCTCCCAGTGTACCAGTTGTTATGGCTTTGTCTGACTACCGCTTGGCATTTGACCTGTGGCTCTGGCTGACTACCTGCTCTGGTTTTGACCCCCTGGCTTGTCTGACCAAGTGCTGGGTATTAACCTGTGACTCTGACTGACTACCTACTCCAGGATTGACCCCTGGCATTATCTGTGGATCTGGCCAAGTACCCTCTCGGAGACTGACTGTAGACCTGGTCTGTCTACTACTTCTTTTGTTGCTACATGTTCCTGGACAGGAGATTTGGCTAAATCTTATCCCCTGTTCTGTTGCCTAGCACTGTGACCTCAATATTGAGACCTTTCCTGAGCAGTCTCCTATTTCTGGTAAGTACCTCTTGCTGTGGTTTTGGATCTTCTCTCGCATTATAGGCTTTTGCCTGCTATTGTGCATTTATACTACGTGTGTCTTTGTTAATAAAGGTTGTGTTCTATTACTGTACTTACTTCTTGTATCATTATTGGTATCCGTGACAGCACCATATTAAACATAGGAGAAAAAGGTGTAAGAATAGGAAAAATGTGTTGTCGTAGGCATAAAATTTGCTTGGATAGGCGAAAAGTAGGAAAATTTTGCATTGGAGAAAATGAGAAAACTTTCACAAAAAAAGAGAAAAATCCTCCATTTTTCGCAAAAAGTCACGCAGGAAATATTTCTCACTTTTTGCCCACCCTTAGTGGTGATAAGAGTGTGGGTGGTGGAGCAGCTGGTATGGAAGAGAGTATGAAAATGTTTCTGGCAGAAAATAATAAGAAATACATTTGGGAATGGACATCACCACAACCACCAGAAGTGACATGTGACATTCTGGCATTTGCTGCTACTATTATTTCTGATGTTGAATTGTCAGAGACATTCATCTGTCACAAAAGTAGGCTGATGACCAGGCTATTCTGCCACAGACCACTGTGACCACCATGGAATTGGGTTCAATGAGCAGTAATATGTGACTAAGACAGGTACACTCTAAGTGGTTCCATTTGCCACAACTTCTCATATTCCTTGCTCTAGCAATAATAATCACAGTATTATTCAGAAGCATAATCCTCCTGTTGCTTAGATCAATCTGCAGTAGGAATTACATCAGTAGAAAATGCCATCTAGCACTTCTGGCATTAGGTGAATAGTGCATACAACTTATTTCTTTCTTTTTTTAGTCCTGAGGCCTGCAAACACATTTTTCAGGGCTTGCCTTGTTGGAAGACCACAATCAGTAATTTTCAAGGCTGACCTTCCTTGTGATATTTTGAAGTTTCCACTTTCAGTAAGCCTGCAAAAAAAATTTTCAGGCTTTTGTTTCTGTACACCTGCTGCTATGCTAACCAATATTTTCAAAGAAATACATAAAAAGTGTTATACTTTATGTGGCAGATAGTCGTAGTGATATATATATCCATGATTCTTAGGAATGTATACTAGACAAATTATTTTATAATGTTTAAATCCAATTTAACCTTGCATTATTGTTACATTATTGTCAAAAATGAATCAATGGTCTTAGCTGCCACCCTTCTAGTCCATTCTTCTCCTCATTATCAGCGCTGCTGTTAATAGTAAATGTGCATTGGGCTTCTGTCTTGTGATTTTGATACTTAGATGGTATTAGATGTTGACTCGTTTTTAGAAATATAAGTCTTCCAACAATGCTGCTTGATAGTCATGTCCTACTGTCATTAACAATTTAGCCAGCTACACTGAAATCCTCTCAGACCGCATGCTTGCTGGAGAACAACTATGAGCTTCCACTGCAATATGTTTCAGTGCTGTCCACACACACTGTTTTGTTTGTCAGTAGTCAATGGGGTCATCATTTCAGCCTAGAAGTTAGCTCTCCTGAAAGTATGCTTCAACCATCTCACATGCCATGGGTTCACTCCTAGAAGATAAACAATATTTATGTCTATCAGTTACTAACCCATACTCTGGGAGCATGTCCCATAGTGATGTGCCACCACCACAACACATTTTAGATTACTTTCTGTGATGGTGATAAGATGTGTTCAGTAAAATATGGGTATGCTGATGAATAAACATTTTGCTTACTTCTTTTTCACTATGTTTTCTACTAGTTGCCCCTACTTTTCTCTCTCTCATCCTCCACAATGCAATATTCAATTTCTTCTCTCTTCATACTCCCCTAGACAACCCCATCACAGAGAACAGCCAGCTGAGGAAAGAACCTGAATCACCCCTATCTCCCTTCTCAGTCAAACAAGATTTTGAGATGTTTTGGGTAAATCTTCTTTCTCCCTTCAGAAATAACCAGTTTCCCCTAACACAGAACAGCTAGCTCAGGAAGGAACTTGAGTCACTCCTGTTTGTCCCTTCTCGGTCAACATAATTTTGGGGTGTATTGGGTAAATCTTCTTTCTTCCCTTCACGTTCCACCAGATTCCACTTACGTAGAACAGCCAGCTCAGGAAGGAACATGGCACACACCTTCCTGTCTCTTCTCAGACAAACAATATTTAGGGTGATTTAGGTAAATCTCCCTTCACACTTCCCCAGAGTCCCCAAACTCTGCTAAAACAGAGAACAAATTGCCTACCAACAAGACTTCCTAGCTAAACTCCAACTCCACTTTCTTAGCCCATCTTCACTAGCTCAAAAATTGTGCTGCTTTCTCTCTCTCTTACAAAAACAGAATGGAATTACATGCTGCATGATAATGACTAGGGATGGGAGAAAATGTCCTCCTCAAACTGAAATTGGCGAAAAATGGCACTTTCAGCTTGGCAAAAAGTTTCCAGTGAAAAGTGCAGATTTTCCGCTTTTTTCGCCTAGCTCATTCCATTGAAATAAATGGGAACATAGAAGTTACACAGAACACATAGCAAATATTATTTTATTTCCCAAAGGCATAGTATAAAATGGGCATGAGGGTGCCTGTGTTGGTGGGGTGTGGGGAAAGAATCAGTTGAATAGGGGATGATTTTGGGGGGTTGTTTACTGGGATTGGGGGCACTTAATAAAAGAGAAATCCTAAATAAAATAAAATAAAAACCATAAGACATTGTATAAAGGGGTATGAGGAGGGTGCCTGTGTTGGTGAATGAATGAATCATTTGAACAGGGAATTTGTTTTTAGGGGGGTTTCTTGACTGTTACTGGGGGGACAGTTAATAAAAAAAAAATAAATCAATAAAATAAAACAAGACATTTTATGTAAAGTGATAGAGACAGGAACCCCCTGACATAAGCTGCCATTGGGGTGGACTGATACTTGACTTGATAGACTATTTTGTAGAGGATGATTTGTTTGATTTGTTGTTAGAGGCCTTTGTTGGACTTAGACGTATTAGAGGCCCAAGCCCTGATGAAACATTGATTTGTAGGACTTGAGCTTGTTTGGCACAAACCCTTAGGAAACATTGATTTGTAGGACTTAGGCTTATTTTTTTTTTTCTTCAAAACACAAGCCCTTAGTAAAAAATAAAAATGCCCTACTGGCCTAATTCCAGTCCTCCTGAGTTGCAACTGCTGTTCATACTGCTGCTCAGTTGTTTAAGCAGCAGGATAATTAGGCAGCTGAAAAGGAATGGGATCAACAATAGCAGTAACATGGAAGATGGATGATACAGGTTCCACTTGCCACGACTGGCTCCAGTGATGCACCTATGGCAGTAGCAGCACAATATAGCCCCCAGTCTATGTGGAGTAAAGAAGAAGTTAGCCATTAAATCTTCTCCACCTGCCCCTCCTCCAAAATCATGGGTGCGTTGGTGTTAGAATAAATATTTTTCCCTTGAGATCAGCAACTGCAATGTGTGTGTGTGTGTGTGTGTGTGTGTGTATGGTAAATAACATCTGGGGGCACAACTGTATCCAAACACCATGACACCCGAAACCAAGTACTGCCGCTGTCACTGTACCCCTTGTCCAGACCCCACTAAGGACACACAACAACTTGCTGACAGTTTAATAGTAATTATGAAGCCTCCCTGCCAGAATCCTAGCATATTCTGTGGGATGGAATCTCCTCAGATGTCACCTGGTATCTATTCTCTTCCACCACACTGGCATGTGTGGTCAGTGCACCACACAGTGTGCAATGGGTAGAGATGAAATTCCATATACTAACAATAACAGAGTGGCTATTATTTGGAGGGGGAGGTAACGACGAACGAGGTGGATTGGCAGGATATGTACTTGTTACGCTAGAGGAAGAAGGTGATGTTGATGGCGAGCTAGTTGTTTTGCTCATCATGGAACTTCCAATATCTGTCTGAGTTTCTTTATTCTTCCTCGTCTTTGATCTCCACCTTTCTGGAGAGTCAGGGGGTACAGTAACAGTGGTGCTAGATTTCAATGGGTGTTTGGCTTTAATATGTTTGACATAAATGGTGTCTGTGTTTCATGTGTGTTATCAGGTCGTGCCAAGGTATGTTCCCTCCTTTCCCCTTCTCACTAACTTGTCACAAATGTTGCACTGTGCCATTGTTGATGAGGACTGCACTGTGCCTGCTGGAAGAGAATAGTCCCTCACCCATGACTTCTGGGGGGAGGGACAGGGAACAGATGGAGAAGAATGGCCTCTTCTTCTCCTCCACGTTCCCCTTCACTTTCTGTGGCAGCAGATAATGTTGCTGCTGGTGCTGCTACTGCCTCAGATTTAGCACTGCAACTAGAATCAGGAGTATTACTACTGCTGGCAAGTGGAACCTGTCCTAGTCCCGCCTTACTTGTTGGTCCCATTCCCACTGTGTCCACAGTGGTCTGTGGCACACTAGCCAGCTCCTCAGCACCCTGCTGCCCTTTCATCTCAGCAGCAGCAGATATTAGAGCAGTTGCAATTTCCGCAAATTTCAAAAGCTGATTGCTGGTGGTGGTGGTGATGACCATCCTTATGCCTGTCTCCCATTCCTTCTCAGTTTCTGATAAAAAGGCCACTAATGTCTCTTCCACCCCAGCTTCTCCAACACCACCACCACCACCACTACTCCCTACATGATGCTGCTCTATTATAGACATCTCACTGCTGCTTGGAGGAGGTGATGAGCAATGTGACAGAGGGTCCCCTGCTGTCACACTTGGCATCATTTTCTCCTTCCCCCGAGTACAAGAAACACTAGCAGCAGGCAAAGTATTGGTGGTAGCAGGTTCAGCACTAGCAGCAGGTTCAGCATTAGTGTCAGCACATCTGGCAGCAGGTACAACACTAGTGGCTGCAGGTACAGCAATGGTGGCACTGGCAGCATGGGCAACAAGTCTTGAAGCAGGCACAGGCAGCTGACCTGTCCTGCTTTCACTAGTACTACCCTTTTCTCC
Organism: Rhinophrynus dorsalis; assembly: GCA_037306005.1. Lineage (NCBI taxonomy): Eukaryota > Metazoa > Chordata > Amphibia > Anura > Rhinophrynidae > Rhinophrynus > Rhinophrynus dorsalis. The sequence goes on from CM074719.1 coordinate 380,395,361, forward strand.
CTCCCTTCCCATGAAATTCCCCAAGATCCCTTGGGGTGATTTAGGGGGACTGGACAGCATTGGTTCAGTACTGCTAGTCACTTCCTCCTCCCCCTCAGACTCAGTGGACACATAAGGGTCCTTCCAGCTCCTCCATTGATTATTTTTTACCCTGCTCATAGTGATAGCAGTCACTATGAGCCTTTCCTGCATCAATTTTTGCAAAATATCACAGCATAACAGCACAGCACTTCTGTCTCACTCTGTAGCTGCTTCTATTGTGTCTGCCTTCAGCAAAAATGTCATGTTTTTATAGCGGAAGTGTGAAAACAACGTAAATCAATGGGCGGAAACTTTATAGCCATTGAAAAAATGGCGAAAGATTTTAGTCAATGGGCGAAAGATGTGAAAATTGTAACCGCTAGTTTTAAAGCTGATTTTCCCCGTGAAAAAGTGGATAACAAGGTGGTTTTCTCAAAATTTCCCACAGGAACACGTGACAACTTTCACCCATCCCTAATCATGACACAAGAAAAGACCCAATATACAGACAAACAAGCAAGGAACCTGCGCTCCTCCATCCTAAATATACAGTGCCCAGTGTCAAGCATTTTTAATATATAGTGCCCTGTGTCAAGCATTTTTATTACTATATACATAAAAATGAGTAGAGAAAAGTAGAGTAGGTACTTGCCACTGTGAGGTACCGTGACGTGGTGGTAAACTTAACCCACCTATTTGGCCAAAAATTCGGGGACAAAATCCTCATTTTTATGTATATAGTATTAAAAATGCTTGACACAGGCATTATATATTAAAAATGCTTGACACTGGGCGATATATATTTAGGATAAATCATGGATGATAAAAATAAATTCATCATTTTAAGGACCATAAGGGTGCACAAAGTATTACTACGAAATTCATTGCTCACCCATCTTGTCCTTAAAGGATTAATAATGTAGACTATCTATACCTTAAGCACATCAAGTAAGTACAGACACTTGCCATGCAGATGTAGCCTGACTTAGTTGTACAACACAAAAAGCTATTTTGCCTCAGTTCTTCAAACGTCACTGGAAGATGTCTAATATACTGTTTTTATTCTAGCATGGCAAAATGCACCATACTTTATTGCAATTCTGGTTGCATTCCTTAGTTTCTTATTTAGTTACATTAAATACATTTAAAATACAAATATTTGTCTCCTTTCTCCTTTTTTTCCTTTATGTTGACTTCTCCTATCTGAGTTAAATGCACTTGATGCTTTGTCAGCTGTATGGTATACATAACTGATTATGTGTAAGTCTTCTGAAATTTACATATGTTGGCTGTATGGCATACATAACATACATAACATACAAATATGCTGCTCTGGCTGTCTCAAGCGCATACTGGAGCTATCATCTAGGAGTGGTTTTGATGCCCCCAACAAGGTCGGATTTGTAAACAATATGTACGATGTGCACCAGAGGGATGTTCATTGCTTTGCAATGCTTGAACACACCTCTGAAACACACACATAAAACTGCCCAGCTTCCTTATTCACTGTCCCCTAGTAGTCATGGTCCCATCACATACATTATCTAACCCCCTGGCTGGTTCCATTGCACACTGGAAGTCACAGATGCCCCACATATGCTGTCTGATCCCCCTGCCTGGTACCACTATCCACTGGTATTCACACATACTTACATACACTGTCTGGCCCCCAGCCTAATTAAACTGTCCATTATTAATCAAAGATCCCTGCATACACCCTCTGATTCTTCATCTTTGTTCCACTGCACATTGCACATAGTCATTGCACATGTACTGCCTTCCTCCCCAGCCTTGTTCCATTGGTAGCCATGCTTCTGTCACTCACTACAGTATGTCAACCTAAAGAAATGGGGTACAGTTTTTCTTAGTCTGGCATTAGGCACTTAATACACTAGGAAAGTCCATGGTATTGAAAAATGTGGGTATATTTGAAGTTACTGGTGTATAAAAAGTATATATTTTTTTCTATTGCACCACTTTTTACATTTAGTTCCGCACAGTAGCCTGGCTGTAAAGAGGAAGTGACCCTTATTTGATGCAGATGAATATCTAATTTACAAAATGGTATGTAGTATTGACCTTTTTTCGTATATGTAATAGTTATGAATAGTTTAGTGCAGACAGGTAATTTAAAGAAAAAATAGCTGCAGTTTTGTGCTTCTGGAACCCACTATAGTATGTCAACCCACATCATGGGTACCATTTTTCTTTGTCTGATAGAAAGTACTGAATACACTAGGAAACTCCATGGTTTTGACATATTTAAGTCAATTTGAAATTGTGCAAATGTGAACAAATGTTTTCCCTTTTGAGCAGTAGCTCATGAATGCAATGGAAAATGACATATTTTTTCAAAGGTTTTAGTACATTTGAAGGGGTAGAAATATATACAAATCTCTCTTTTTACCCTTAAACTTCGCCTTGTGGAAACATTTGTGCACACCAGGTTAGGATAATACAGGCAAGGACCCATGATTTCATGTGGTGGGGTTTTCTCAGTTGTTACAACCATTCTAGTGTAAGAAAGATATGTCTGAAAAATGTAAAAAATGTAGCTGGTTTAGATTTCTGCTTCTGGCACCTACAGTATGTCAACTCATTCCAACAATATGCAATTTTTTTCATAAGAGCATTAAATAATGAATGGGAGATTCCATGATTTTCAACTATTTCAGTACATTTGAAGGGGTGGATATGTAAAAACATGCCTATGTTTCTTTATCCACACCACTCTAGGGGTATAAAGGCAAGTGAACACTCATTTGATGCAGTGGGATATCTATTTCAGAAAATACATGCTTTTGTATAGTCAAGGGCACATTTATCATGTAACCAATGTGCATTTTAGTTAATTTTGTGCTCCAGTTAATTAGGGGTCTGTGCAAGCCATGCATGTAGTTAAAATTATACAAATTTGGTATTTTCATACTCTGCAAAATCAGGGCTTTTAAAAATAATTGAAATTTTAGCAGCAACCTACATAAATGATTGTTATAAATAGATCTGATATTTTAAAAATAACGTTATCTTTTATATATTGTAATCAATTGCACGCACAAACAGTACTGGAGGACCAGGTACCGAAATATTTATACACAGTGAAGTAATCTGACCGATTTCTGTTATAGCACTGCTGCCCTTGCTCAGTGAGTTTGAGTGTCTGTTTACTTCAGTCAGTTGTTTGGTGGCTGACTTTGCTGGAGAAGACCCAGTGTGCATCATATAATCCTTTGAACGCTAGAGGGGTGTGCAATGTATTACTTAGCAATAATTGCACATCACTATGATACTCAAGGGGTTAATCAACTTAATCTATAGCATTTATCTGAAAGCAGGAAGAAAGCACCCTAACCCTTTTAGTGTTATAGGGGTGAGCAACGAATTGCTCTGCAATGTGTTTCCTACCCACTGGAATTAAAAGGGTTAAGGAAAGGCAGTGACCATGGCTGTATATGAAGAGAAAGTTATAGTGAAATCTCAACTTCACCATCCCCAGGCTGGCAATATTTGGACTGTGAACTCCAACAGCACAGGCAGCTACTGGAGCTTATAATATGTAGTGAAGTACCACATTAACTTACAAACACAACCACAGGAATATGACAGTGGCTCATTAAGCTGTATTTAAATACATAAATTAGGCATTGTCCAAATAGTTCCTGCAAAAATCACAATCCTGGTGAAGTCATTGACAATTCATGGAGATGTTGACATATTCACAAGAATACGATGGCAAACACATTTTAGTGCATATATCACTATGTCATCGACACAAATACAACACAAGATCCCCAAACTGTCCCTATATTGAACTAAAGTACATCTCTGCCCAGGTCAAGGTAATTTCCAGGATTTTCAAACAATTTTGTTTTTACTAATTGAAATTATCATAATACGCTAATTAATCTACCACACAGAATGAAGGTTAATGGAGGCAAACATAACATTTTGTCTAACTTTTTTATAGCATGATACTTGAGTTGTAAATTCACGATAAAAGTTTACTGCACTTCTTTGCCGGAAAGTGAATACAAGTGAAGTAGAAGAATAGTTGACAGTCTAAACAACAAAATGCATTCTGATAATACTTCTTATTACTAACACATATATTTGTAAATGTACTCTTGAACTTACTAATATCCATAATTTATACTGTGTATCAATGTGATTGTTAAAGTTTTCCACAAAGGAGACATCTTAATTCTAACTTGGGGCAAATTGTATTGGGAATTAAAAAAAAAAAGAACAATATTGAAGAATAAGACCATTTATTCAAAATGACTGAAAAATACAACAGGGTTTGTTATATTCTCTAAGAGATAATAATCACATGCCTGGGATACCAAATAAGGTTTTTTTTTTTTAGTTCATGACTCTTAAGAAACAAGCATTCCATTGTGATATGGCATGTGTGGATTCTACAAACATTAGGAAACAAAGATACAGGGATCATTTAGTGTAATCCTACACTTAAACAGGTGCCAGTATTAGATCCTAATTGACTAGATTTGTTACTTATACCTTCAAATTACATTGTTATCAGCATTAAACAAGCAATAGAAACCAATGTTTTGTCACTACCTTAGATAACAGAGCAATTTACCAAATGTTCAGGTCATATTGTCTTACGGGATTAATTTCACATTATTACACTGAATTGAAAACAAATACCCATAGCTATAACCTTATTTGTTCATACATGTAGTGATTGGAAACAAGATTGAAGGATTGCACAACTGTATTAAATTTCATGTAGCACAGTTTAAAATGTTTACATGAAGAGTAACTCCTTGATTACAATCCTACATTTATTTGCTTGCTCTGCCTTCATCTATGTATCAATCTAACTTTATACTAAATATGTATAGTATATAATATTCACGTGTTTCCTTTTGGGAATTTTTATGGAGAAAGCACAATTTCTGCTATAACCACAGTGTAGAAATCCACAGCTGAAAGTAAAAGTTTTAGGAGATTTACAGCAAAATCAGCATTGAAAAAATGTGTTAGCAGAAGGAAACTTACAGTAACATAAGCCTTGGGAAAATTGTATGCATGCTGATAGCACCTCCATTTTAAGCTGGTAACTGTGATGAGGAAGGTGGTTGCACTCTTGTAAGGAATGTAATACATTGTTAGAAAGCTTAGTCCTATTGCAAAATAATCCTTGAAAAAATACTAGCACTCTGATTATTACAGCAATGATTAGGCAAAACTTCCCTGAAATCCCACCACAAAAGCAAAACAGGTTAAATATTGTCACTTTTCACCGAGCTGGACATTTTCAGTGAAAAGTTATGATTTTCTACTTTTCATGTCTATGAATTTTGGTGAAGTCAAATTTCCCCAAATGCTACAAGTATTCCTGCTATGCTAGTAAAACATTGTGTCAGCATCCCACAGGTTGTCATTCTGTACTTGGGAGTGAGAGAAAAAAGAGCATACTGGACATTCTGATGAATTAATAAATAAATTGAGCTGTTTGTGGATGTGTTAGTGGAGTGTGCTGCCAGCTGTTTTCTGGGTGTGGGTGATAAGAAGAGAGAATTTACCTCTCCCAAAAATAGTGTTAGAGTGAGTGGCAACAAGCAGCAAGCCATCCTGAGTTATGTGACATGGACATAAACCACCAGACAATATATCCGTCATGACAATCAGGAAAAAGATAGCCAAGGGGTTCAGCTTACCATACTGCGTCTACATTCCATACACAGCTGTACTCCAATATATCAACAGGAATTAGAGAGGCAAGAAAGGATATATTCAGGTATGGTGTTGTAATGGTGCACCATAGAATGCTTTGGTATTGTACTGCATGCTATACGGATTATGTTTTCTTAAGCCATCCACAGTCTATCCTCAACAATACTGTAAAAATACCCTTGTAGTAGTTCTTGGGAGAAAAAAAGAATGTGAGATTGTTTATTAGTCTAGAGGCAAAGAGGGGAATTAGTTGCTTATAGCTGTAGGGAGTGGAGGGACAAAACAATATTCCACATATCACTACCAGCCATCCGGTTAATGTTAACAGCAATCAACAGTACTATAGCTATGTTCACCAAATATGCCTAGGGCAGGGGTAAAGGGAAAGGATGGGTAGGAAGAGTGCATGGACATTTTGGTGGTAGTAAGGTGGTACTCTAAAAATTGAGGGCAGCCATGGATGCTGCAGCTATTGTACCAAGTGATAATGATGAACCTCTTCTTCATGATGAGGAAACCATTACTAAAAGTGATGTGAACATTTCAACTACCAGTAGTAGTACTGGTAGTACTAGCCCCTTTATTTATAGAAGCAATCTGTCAGGAATGTCTATGAAATCTCCAGGCTTGAGATACTTTAAAATATTACTATTACTTCAGCAGTATGTCAGAGGGGGTCACAATTAAATGAAGCAGAAGCACTAACATTGGAAGGGATTGAGGGGCATCTGTTAGTTGTGTTATAGAATTGTCTTCCATAACAATAAAAGCAATGTCTTGTAGTGCTGGTTTTAGACATATGCAAAGCATGAAGGAGGATGATTCTGAGTTAGTGGTAGGTGTTGATAGGTCATAGAATGACTGCTGCTTCCACCAGCACTTCCACCAAAGCTAATCATCATTTAGTTAAAACAATGAGGTTAGAGAGATCTTGTATGTGCAATGTACAATTACTGAGTTCATAGAAATAGAGGAGAAAGTTGCACAAAATATTCTCAAAATGCTCCTGTGGAGTGGCAACTAGCCAAAATGTTAGCAGGTGATATGCTGCCCTATTCATTTGTTGACAAGAGTGGTTGGTTTTAAAATAATTGACATCCAAAAGGCATATCCAAAGCTACAATTAATTTTCTAGGATGGCTGTGATACAGTTGCACAAGCTGGTGGTTTGCCTGATGCCAAAGGACTGGAAACATCTTACAGCAAGAAAGTCAACCTGTCCACAGATATGTGAAAAAGTGGGTAGAGTATAAACTACATGATTTAGAATGTTCACTAGGTATCCTTCCCATCAACAGGCATCAGCATGACAAAACCACCACCACTAAAATAACTGCCTCTTTCTGTAGTAGCAAAGTCCAGCTGCAGAGTAGTTCATACCACTGGCATGACATTTTATGTATGTAGAGCTTTGAGAGAAAGTCCCGCAAAGCTATAAATGTCTTAAATAAACTGAAGCTAATGATAAATGAATGGGTTGTACCTCACAGCTAGAAAGCTGGCTTTTTGTCTGAGGATAATGGCTCCAACATCATAGCTACTCTGAGAATGGCAGAATTGGTCCACATACTTTGCTTCACCATAAGTGTGATCTTAGTGGTCACTCACTTTCTGTCAGAATCTGAAGTCACAGACTCCCTGAGAAAAGTTGGATATTGACCATAAAATGTGTGCACATTTTATCCGAGTCCTACAGTGTGTACAATGTATTGTATTCCATACAAAAGCATAACCACCTGCACTATCACCAGCTGAAACTGGAGGTTTATACTAGGTGGAACTCCACACTGTATGTACTAGAATGTGATCAGAAAAAGGCTTTTAGTGAAAGTATAATGATTAACTGGAAGACTTCGGAGGGCATTTCTTTGTCACCTGGTCAATGGCAGATTATGTCAGAACTTTTTTAGCATACTTCGTGCAGGATCTTAGACTTGTGTCAATTAAAAGCAATGAGGAATATATTATTGCTGCTTTGCTAGACCCATATAATAAGCTTAAAATATCTAATTTGTGCCAAAGCATGATCAGCATTTCTCTGACAAAACAAATTCTGTCAAACCTTATACAGATCAAGTTAATCATTGTATTCTGGTAATCTGGTCAATGGCAGATTATGTCAGAACTATGTGAGCTCATGAAGCCTTTTGAGGAGGCCACCTTGTTGGTTAGTGTTGCAGGAATAAGTGAAATACTTTCACTTTGTTGCATAAAAAACTTATGAGCATGGACAATAATTATGTTCAATACAACACAAATATGAACCTTCTGGTGAATACAATTTTAGCATGCTCTGAGCAGGATCTTAGACTTGTATCTATTAAAAGCAATGAGGAATATATTCTTGCTACATTGCTAGACCCATACTTTAAGCTTAAAATATCTAATATGTGCCAAAGAATGATCAGCATTTCTCTGACAAAACAAATTCTGTCAAACCTTATAAAGATCAAGTTAGTCATTGTATTCGGTTAGAGGAGAAATAGAAAGCAAAGACAAGTCTGAAACAGTATTATACCCTAAACCAAAACAATAACATCCAAGAATTAGGAAACACATCATAACAAAATTCCATTTTGATTTCTCAGGGGTAGCAGCACTCTGACAAAGTTAGTAGTGAACGTGTAGATGGGGTGCATGTTGTGGTGGTTATGATGGAATTCACAATTCTAAATGGGACTTGTTTCTTGAATATGGGTTGGTAACTGATAGTAATGAACATAATCAATCTTAAAGGAGTGGCCCCACTGCATGTGGTTACAGCCTACCTGCAGGGTAACAGGTATAGATTGCCATAGAATCACTTATATTCCCACCAGTAAATGTGGGTTTTCAATGATATTGTTTATATTGTAAGTGAGAGTAGGACATGGCTATCTAGCAGCAGTGTGGGTAGACAAACCTTTTTTAAAATTAAACAGCATCTAATGCCATCAGATTATAATATAGCAGGAGTGGAAAGAAACTTGCAGGCAAGCAACAGAAGCATGTAAGCAAACTTAAGGAAAGAGAAAGACAGAGAAAGATAAAAGAATTAATGTGTGAGACACCAGTAGGAGAAGTTAGAGGATGTAATGTTTTTTTTGACACACAGACACAGTAGGTTTGTATAAAACACAGTAATATATTCTCAATATAGTACAGCCACAAGACAGGTTACATATAGATGAACCCACACAGGTCCAGTATAAATATAGAGTCCATAACACATTATACTGACACAGGTCAGGCGGATCTTGAAAGAGACCCAGTGTATCGGTACTGCATGGGTTGATAGCAGTCAGCAAGTGTAAACAGTCCCATATGTGGTAGGGCCTGTTAAGAAGCTCACCTAGGATAGAGAGCTTAAATACGAGTAATGCCCAAGGATAAGTATAACAGGTAATGGTGAACTGCCTTAGCAGTAATGGAGGCTGAGCAACTTGAGCACTTCCAGAGCAGTAATGGAGACTAGGCCATGTGAACGCTGCCATAGCAGTAACGGAGATTGAGTGATGTGGACACTGCCGTAGCAGTAACAGAGACCAGGCAACTAGAGCACTGCTGTAGCAGTAATGGAGACCAAGCCTTCGGATACTATCATGGCAATAACGGACTCTGAGCCACAGGGACACTTCTGTAGCAGTAATGGAGACTAGGCCACTTGCACTCTGCCGTAGCAGTAAACGGAGACTAGACCACTTGCACTCTGTCGTAACAGTAATGGAGACTGAGCAACTGAGCACTGCCGTGACAGTAACGGAATAGAGCAACTGAGCAACTCGCTATGAGGAGGCAACCAACTGGGAGCGGATAGTATGACAAGCCAATAGGAATGTCACCGGGGCGACACAGAGGCAACCGAGACCAAAACTGCACAGCTGTCATAGACAGTGAGAAACGATCACCGCCCTCAACTGGAGACCGGGCGGGTGCACCCGGAGCAGGGACATTAGCCAATCCAAGTCGGTACACGGTGGAGGAACGTCAGCCAAGCCGAGTCGGTACACGGAGCAGGAACGTCAGCCAAGCCAGGTTGGTACACGGAGCAGGAACGTCAGCCAAGCCGGGTCGGTACACAGGAGATGAGAAGCAGAATGGTCAGGCAGTCCGGGTTGGTTCACAAGCAGGAGACGAGATGCAGAGTAGTCAGGCAGGCCGGGTCGATACACTGAGCGCAAACTGTGATCAGGAACAAGCGCTGGTACTGGAACACCATGAAAGGGCACCGGAGAGGTGCCAGAACCCAGTATTTAAAGGCCATACTTTGTTGGACAAGCACAGTATAGCCAATAGGAGTAGAGCAGGAGTGTAGACTGACAGAACGTCGCTGAAAGAGCGCGGGCACCGTAATAGAGGGATGCTGCTGCTATTGCTGAAGAGAATTATTCCACAACAAGAAGAAGCAATAAGTGTTCAACATCACACAACCATAGTCCAACCAAGCCAGTAGTGATACTACCAATGCCAGCAGCAGAACAGTCACCTGTGTATATGTGAACCACCTCCCCAGTGCAGCAACTTGAGCCAGAAACAGCTGCATTGATGTATAGTAATGTTAGAGCGGGTTCACCACCAATATAGCAGGAGAAGGGAGAGATTGGTGGTGTGTGTGATGATACCCCACAGAGTTTTATTAATAATAGGACAAGCATCTGAGTGTTCTTGGAGTTGGCACATGAGGATTGGAGAAATTAAGGAGTTAGCTATACATTTACCTTTAATTCCTGATACCGAATTATCTTTACATACCACCAATGATGATCATGTCACAACAGCAGCAGTCAGAGCAGCATGATCCTCATCAGGCAACTGCTGATACATCCATGTTGCCCCCCGTGGGTGCAAGTATTGTTGTGGGAGTAGCGGTGAGGAAGATGATCATGGATTTTCATCTTGTTGTGGTAAATGGAGCAGGCAGTGGTTGTTCTACTTCCTAGTAGGGATGGGTGAAAGTTATCCCCGTGTTCATGCGAGAAATTCTGCGAAAACCACATTATTGTCCGCATTTTTGTGAGAAAATCCGCTTTTAAAAAAGCAAGTACAATTTCTGCGTTTTCACCCATTGGCCAAAATTCCTCACCAAGTTTTCAGTGGCTACAAAGTTACAGCCCATTGATTTACGTTGTTTTCGCTTTTTCGCTATAAAAACGTGATGTAGTTTAGGAAGTGAAACACAATAGAAGCAGCTACAGAACGAGGTAGATGTGCTGTGCTGTTCTGCTGTTATTTGTTTGTTAAATTGAGGCAGGAAAGACTCATAGTGACTGCTATCACTATAAGCAGTAAGGGCCCTTATTATGTGTCCACTGAGTCTGCGGAGGAGGAGGAGGAGGAGGAAGAGAGCAGTACTGAACCAATGCTGTCCAGTCCCCCTAAATCATCCCATGGGATCTTGGGGAAATTAATGGGAAGAGAGGGAGAAAAGGGAATGGGAAGGGAGGGAGAAAAGGGTAGTACTAGTGAACGCAGGACAGGTCAGCTGCCTGTGCCTGCTGCAAGACGTGCTGTACCTGCAACCACCATTTCTGTACCTGATGCCAGATGTGCTGCCCCTGCTGCTGCTAGTGCTGTACCTGCTGCAAGATGTGCTGCTCCTGCTGCCAGTGCCAACATTGCTGTACCTGCAGCCACCATTGCTGTACCTGCTGCCAGATGTGCTGTCCCTGCTGCCACTAGTGATGTACCTGCTGCCAGATGTGCTGCCCCTGCTGCCACCAGTGCTGTACCTGCAGCCACCTTTGCTGTACCTGCTGCCACCAGTGCTGTAATTGCTGCCAGTGCTGAACCTGCTGCCACAAATACTTTACCTGCTGCTAGTGTGTCTTGTAGTACTCAGGAGGGGGGAAGGAGAAGATGATGCCAAGTGTGACAGCAAGGGACCCTAAATCACACTTGACATTCCCAAGCAGTCCCACAGTGCTAGTACTACTACTACTAAAATCCAGCAGCTTGTTAAAGTTAGGAGTGAAAGAGGGGGTAATCAACAACAATATCCTCATATTACGAGTGACTGTGAGACTGAGTAGGAAGATTCTGTGGCTGAACTTGATGTGATTGGTGTTAATAGTACTAGCAGTAATGGTGAAGCAGCCTGAGTGATAGAGGAAACATTTGAGAGCATCCAGACTAGTGGTCAAGGGAGCCCACACAATTCTTGTGTCCCTGGGAGTCCTCCCCTTCCTTTCACCAAAGTGTCCAAGTGGAGCAGGATCCTGAAGACAAAGAGGCCAGCACTGTTGTTGGGAGAGAGCAGTCACACAATTAATACCACCACCAGCAGGAGCATAGATTGGCTGCTTGTCCCTACTGCTACTGCTGCCAGTCTGCCTTCTTCATGTCACCAAGAAATGGCAAGTGTGACATTAGGGGACCCTCTGTCACACTGTTGGTCACCTCCTCCAAGCAGCAGTGAGATGTCTGTAATAGAGCAACAGCATCAACACTTAGGGGCTAGCAGTGGTGGGGATGATGATGTAGAAAAGCTGGGGTGGAAGAGACATTGATGGCCTTTTTTTAGCAGAAACTGAAAAGGAATGGGAGACTACAACAACTAGCAGTGAGATTTTGTAATTTAATGAATTTGCAACTGCTCTAATTTCTTCTGCTGCTGAGTTGCAAGGGCAGCAGGATACTGAGGAGCAAGCTAAAGTGCCACAGACCACCATGGACACAGTGGAAATGGGGTGAACAAGTAATGCAGGACTAGGACAAGTTCCACTTGCCAGTATTCCTGGTCCTAGTTGCAGTGCTGAATCTGAGGCTGTAGCAGCAACAGCAGCAGCACTATCCGCTACCACAGACAGTGAAGGGGAATGTGGAGGAGAAGAAGAAAGAGGCAGTTTTTCTCCACCTGTTCCCTTCCCCCTGAAGTCACGGATGTGGGACTATTTTTCTCTTGGGCAGAGACAGTGCAGTCATCAGTAACAGCACTGTGCACAATTTGTGACAAGTCAATGAGAAGAGGAAAGGAGGAAACACACCTTGGCACAAGCGCCCTGATATCACACTTGAAACACAGACACCTTGACATTTATGTCAAAAATGTTAAAGCCAAACACCCACCACAGAAATGAAGCAACACTGTTGCTGTACTGTCCGACTCCAGAAAAGCAACAAGAGGCAAGGCAGAGATCAAAGAGGATGAAGAATAGAGCAACCCAGGCAGACACTGTAAGTTCCATGATAAGCGAAACAACTATCTCGCCATCATCATCAACTTTTTCCTCTAGGGTAATAACTACATCTTCTGCTAGTCCACCTCGTTCATCATTACCTCCCCTGACAAATGATAGCGACTCTGTTGATGATAGGATGTTGCAGTCTGTCTCTACATATTACACACTGTGTGGTGCACTGACCCCACATGCCAGTGTGGTGGAGGAGAATCACAAGCAGGGCATCAAGTGGCATCTGAGGAGATTATATCCCACAGAATATGCTAAAATGGTGGCAGGGAGGGTTCCTCATTACTATTAAACTGTCAGCAAGTTGTCATGTGTCCTTAGTGGGGTCTGGACAAGCGGTATAGTGACAGCAACAGTACTTGGGTTCTGGTATCATAGTGTTTGGATACAGTTGTTCCCCCAGATGTTTTTTTACCACACACACTATGCACATTGCAGTTGCTGATGAGAGCCACAGTTTCTGCTCTCAAGGGAAACATTTATATTCTAGTAACAACACACGCATGATTTTGGAGGAGGGGCAGGTGGATAAGAATTATTGGCCAACCTCTTCTTTTCTCCACATTTTCTGGGGGCTACTTATTGTGCTGCAACTGCCTTAGGTACATCACTGGAACTAGCTGTGGCATGTGGAACCTTCATCATCATACTGCTATTGTTGAGCCAATTCCCTTTCAGTTGCCTTATCATCCTGCTGCTTAAACAGCTCAGCAGCAGCAGCAAGAACAGCAGTTGCAAATTCCACAATTATGGACTCAGACTCAGGAGGAGGACATTTGACAATGGCCAGTGGCCACTGGACAACATTACCTGCTGGCACTAGGCCAGCAGGGCATTTTTTTTCAGGGCTTGTGCTTTGAAAAAAAAATAAAACATAGTCCTACATAAAAATAAACAATTTTTGGTGAATTGTTTCTAACAAGCCTCAGTCCTACAAATCAATGTTTCCTTAGGGCTTGTGCCAAACAAGCTTGAAGGGATAGTAATGTTTCATAATAAAAGCAGCTCCTATTAATCTTCATAGTATTTAGGACATGGATAGTGTTATTTCAGTACTGTCAGAGTTGTAGTTCAGGAATAATTGAATGATAAAGTATCCCCCTCACGCCCCTTTTACTGATGTAACACTGCTCAGAGCAGCAGGGTGGTGTCCAGGTGGATTGCAGAGAGGGAAAAATTTACATAAGGAAAAACCTGAAAAATATGTCAATGTGTGCAGGGCTTTCGTTGTTCTCACAGTAAGAAGATTATTCCTTGCTGTGACCTGTCTGGTCTGTGGAGCACACATCTGAGTGGAGGTGGCTTACACTAGGTAAAAGGGAAGGGAGGGAGATACTTTATCATTCAATTACTCTTGAAATATAACTCTGACAGTATTGAAATAGCACTCTCTATGGCTCAAGTACTATGAAGATTAATTGGGGCTGCTGTTTTTGTGAAACATTACTATCCCTTTAAGTCCTTCAAATCAATGTTTCTTCAGTGCTTGGGCCTTTAACTCTAACAACAAATCTTACAGATTATCCTCTACAAAATAGTCTATCAAGTCAAGTATCAGTCCACCCCAGTGGCAGCTTATGTCAGGGGGTTCCTGCCTCTATCACTTTACATACACATTTCTTATTCTATTGATTTATTTTTTTATTAACTGTCCCCCCAATACCAGTCAAGAACCCACCCCCCAAAAATAAATTCCCTGTTGGACTGATTCATTCCCCAGACTCCACCCAACACAGGCACCCTCCTCAGACCTCTTTTATACCATGTCTTATGAGGGTTTTTTTATTGTTTTAGGATTTATTTTGAATTAACTGCCCCCCCAATCCCAGTAAAGCCCCCAAATAACATTCCCTGTTCAACTGATTATTTCCCCACACCACACCAACACAAGCTCCCTCATGCCCCTTTTATAAAATGCCTTTGGGAAATAAAATAATATTTGCTATGTGTTGTGTGTAACTTCAAAGTTCCCATTGATTTCAATGGAATGAGCTAGGCAAAAAAAGCAGGAAAAAGCCTAAAATCTGTACTTTTCGCTGGAAATTATTCACCAAGCAGAAAGTGCCATTTTTCACCGATATCAGTTTGAGGTTTAAATTTTTGGCCATCCCTACTTCCTAGTACTAGCAATAATACTAGTAAGGAATCAACACATGAAGGAGCACCAGAAAGTACAGCAACAACAGCACAAGAAAGCATTTCAGGTGGTGACAGGCAGCAGCTCAATCCCTCCCCATCTTTCCCTGCCTGCCCTGAAATCATGGAGAAGCACTTTTAGGTTGATGCTGGTAATGGTAATTTGGACATGCTTTATGATGTACAATAATAGTAGTATGTTGACTGCACCAGAAGTGGCTTGATATGATGCTGCTGCATCTACAGAATCCACTATAAAAATCCAGAACTTCCCTTGTGCTGTGAGGCGTAAATGTGACAGAAAGAGCTGTACAAGCAAAGAAAGCAACAGAGAGGAAAGAAAATGGTTTGGAGTAGTAGTGCATGTCTGTGTGTGTGTGTCTGTGTAAAAATTAATAAGATAAGTTGGAGGACTGCTGCTACTGTTGATGTGGTTAGCAGAGCATACCAGCAGATACTGCTTCCACCACCCACACCACCAGCTGCAGCAGTGTTGCCAGTACCCCACCACATCTCTGGCTGTGATTCAGGGATCCCAGAGGCCACCAACAGTGACAAATCACACTAACAGTGCTGGCTCAACCCTCACCTCACCACTTGACCTTTGACTCAGCCACCAGCAGATTGTGCTACCACTACACCATCAAACCCCAAGTCCATGTGGAGACTTCTGACAGGGAAAAAATGTGTGCTGTAGTAGCAGTGTATACTTACAGCTGCCTGACTCTGAGACTGCTGCTGTTTCTGTGAAGTGTTATACCAGAGGCACCATTTACACATATGTCATATTCCCAGTCCTCACCACAACCACAAGCAAGAGGAGATGAGGAATGCTGTGGGGATTCTGCTGGGGATGATTCAGACATGATGAGAACTTTGCTAGCTCAGACAAACTAGGAGTGGGAGAGATTGTGGGAATGGGTATCGCCAGCATTAACATGGTCATTTTTAAACTTCTTTTCTGCTGAACTGTCTGACTCTCAACCCCACCAGCATCATAAGATCAGGCTGGTTATTGTTAGAACTGAATAAAAGTGAACAGAAGCAGCACCAACAGACACTTCATGTGCATCTGGGGAGAAAGTGTTCAGTCAAGAAGATATTTCTCTACTTCCCTTTTGAAATCATAGATGTGTGAATACTTTTCATTGGGGGCAACTGCATTCACCAACTGCAATGTACAAAAAAGTTGTGAAGATGGGGAAGAAGGGTCAGTCTTGGATTATCTTCCTTAATAAAGCAGATGCAGCATAAACACTCTGAGGTGCATATGAAACATGTGCAACTGTCCCCCAAGAAACAAATATATTCTACTTTCACTCTGCCTTTGTCCTTTCCCAAAAACAAGAAAAACATGGCACAATAAAAAACACAAAAAGGTGATTGATAATCTCCCACCACCCCAGAACATTGACAACATCACATGTTTTGTTATCATCTTATGCTAGGCTCAGGGGCCAGGCTACTACTAATATACAATTTGTTCCTTTTTAGACCTCATGGTTCTCTTCCTTGGAGCTCCTACTGGCAAATATGCGCCCAACACTATTAGAAGACAGTGCATCTGTAGATGTAATTTTGTGGCAGTATGATTCTGTAAATGACAATAACATGCAATTGATAAGAGATACATTTTCCACCTGTAATATACACCAGGCTCAGTTATTTTTATTGAGTGCTAATGCATGGCAGTGGCCCACTGGAAGTCACCACCAACAATTATTTATTTTGTGGGACAGATAAGAGGTACATCGACTGACACCCTAACTTTGTCAATATACAATCAGAGCAAACATGCCAAGATGTGTGCTTACAGTCCTTCCCCAGCTTCACAATGTTTTCACACACTGGACATTGCAGTTGTTGATAACTGAACAATCCTCCTTGCTGCCAAGGAAAAATATTCCAAAAGCCATTATTTTATGGAGGGGGAGTTAACTGATTATGGTAATTGAACAGTTCTCCACAGATGTACCTGAATTTGTAGTGGCTTGTAGTGGAGCTGCTGTTGCGTCTGCCACAGAACTAAGACCTTAGGAACAACCACCACCTGTACAATAACAACACTGGTGCTGCTGATTAAACCAACACTGGTGCTGCTGGTTCAACCATCATAGTCTAAGGGGATGATAATCCCAGTCCCAGTCCAAGTCCCATCCCATTTTTTCCACAACTTGCTTTGCAGGATAAGCCTAATGTTAAGGCTTGTGTTACTGTAAGCCTGCAAATATTTTTAAATCCTAGCCTTGCTGTATAAGCCTGATAATATTTTTTCAAGAATTGCATTATTGTATAAGCCAGCAAAACATTTTAAAGAATACCATTCCATAGTAGGCTGTGCTAACAATTTCTATAAACGTTTTACCTGTAATTATAGTAAGTCTTGTAAAGGCTAACTATTGTACAAGACATTGATGTAATGTGTGAATTATTTCCTTACTCTGTAAACCAAAGTAATGTTTTGAAATGATTGGGCTGCTGGCTATCTAGCAAGAAAAAAAAATATATATAAAAGCTTAACTTTTACTGCTCTACAGTACACTTCCAGTACACCTACCCTTCCTCCACCACATAGATCTGTAGGCCCGTTCATTTTGGGAAAGGCATACCTGCTGACTTCTACCATGACTATTCTGTATTGCTGTTTGACTAAACCTGTGTAACACTAATACTCTTGAAACTATAGTTATAAAATGGAAATTAACAAGGAAAACAAGAAGATACATTAAAATATCAAAGTGGAAATGGAAGGATGTTTCAATCACCATACTGTGTATATTATTGTCAACATTGTAAAAGAGCATAAATATAATTAAAATTAAAAAGTTGAATTTCATGTGATGGATGTGGATGGTGATAAATATAAAATTATACGATTATTAGGATAATGATAAATAGGCAGGGATCCTAGACAAATTCCTTGTAGTATCATGTATCATTCCAGTATAACATTATTTATTGTCATTATTTCATCAGTTTCAGAGCACTCATCCCACCTGCCATGCATATCCCTCCTCTTTCCTTTTCTTTTTTTTTTTGTTTTGTTTTGTTTTGATTACCTACACTGCTGCTAAATGATCATTCTACTTTTTTTGCTTACATTGTTACTCTTTTACATTTTATCACTATCCTTTCTTCCATATTGCCTGAATGGTCCATTGTCCATTGTCCATTGTCAAGGATATAGAAGTTTAAAATTAGATGAAGACTAAAAAGGCAATACAAAATATAGGCGATTTTATTATACATATCATGCACTTGCAGCACAAAATAAATGATTACTATTCTTTTAAAGGGATAGTAATTTTTCATATTACACATAGCTCAGAACGTTGAGCATATGTAATAGTATTGCTGTGTGATTTCCAGGATTTTCAAAACTTGCTAGTTAGTGTTGAAGATGATCCCTCCAGTCCCATTCAGAAGCCACCTCCCCTCATATCTGAAGTCCGGTCACTTGTCTGGATTGATCACAACAAGGGACAACCTTCCCTCATCCCTGGAGCACAGGTTTTTCCTAATACTCCATGAAGAGAGTCCCTCTTTGTGATACGCTGTTGGATCTGGGACAAATATGCTTATGTCAGGGAAAGGGGAGGGAGGGATCCTCTTCAACATATTATTACACTGTAACTAGCAAGTTTTGCAGTCTATGAGCATCATGCAGCAGTACTATTACATATGTTCAAAATTCTGAGCTCTGTGTAATTTTAAACATTTATAACCTTTAAAGTTTCATTTTCATTTCTATGCTGGAAGTAACATAATTTGTATCTTTCCACCTAAGATCTGTGTCATGCTTCCCTGACTCATGTATCTATTTGTTTTTACAAAGTAGGGATCATGTACTAATAAAAGTGGTGAACTTCTGGTCCAAATCAACCAGTGGGAACGAATAAATAATCTCATTGATTTAAATCTGTATTTAACTCATTGAATGCTAGAGTGTTCTCCAATATATTGCTTTGCAACTTGGAGAACTCTCTAACTTTCAAGGGGTAAAATGCACCTTTTAAATCAATGGGAATAAGGGATATTTGTATTTTTTTTCCACTGAGACAGTGACACAGCACTACATTTGTTGTACAGTGACTACCAGAAGGAAAGTTGAACAAGGCCAAGGAAACAGATGGTGTGTTTTTGACACTATAGGTACCATTGGGACAGTGGAGCAAGCCTGTGGAAGTAGATAAGTCTATGGGTACAAGTTGAACAATCCTAGAGAAGCAGTGTGTGGGTCTATGGGCACCAGTGAGCAGTGGAACAATGATGGGGTGACAAACAGTGTATGGTTCTGTGGCTAGAAGTTGTGGCAAGGCTGAGATATCAGACAACATATGTATGGGTCTCTGGCTACCAGTGCACAGTGGAACACAAAAAGTATAAAACATGGTCCCTGATGAGCTCAACATAGCTTTTATTTATAGTGTTCAATTAGTTACACATGTTTATAGTCAGGGGAGCTGCAAGAACAATATTTTGGGTAACTATGTAAGTAAACAAAAAAGGTAATCAAATCCTGAGTTTTACAAATAAGCAGATGTGGCGCATATACAGTATCATGCATCTAAGATGTTCTGGTCTGGTTATCTCGAGATAACTGACATTAAAAATGCATGTGGTGTACACTTATACCAGCACAGCTCCACCAACACTTCCAATGCAGCAGATGCCCTCATGGCAGTGCATTAGAGAGTAGGATCACTTTTCTGAATACACATTACACACATTACACTTTTATTAAGACTTTGATGTGAGCAGTCCCTATACACCTTCCCCATAGCATGCACAGGAAAATTGACCAAAGTTACATCATTCCCTCTGAGCCTTTTTTAATGCATTGCGTTAAACAAGGCAAAGATTAAAAAAATACACAGAAACACTCACTTCTTGACCCACTGCCATCTACTTAGTATGATTGATATTAAGCAGAGAATGTTCTGCTTAGCAAATAGACATTAGGAGGGTATATGGTTAGTAAATTGATCCTGCCAGATTTGAAAACCATTTGCCCCCACCCCCAGGTTTTCAAACTTTATGGTGTCCAGTTTGCTCAGAACAGACTCTGTTCAGTAAAGGTAAATAAATCTTACATTCAAATTTTATGCAGCTTAAGGCACCATTTTTCTTCAGTTAAGCTTGATTTATCATTTTTCCAGTGTTACAATTAAGGATTTGTGAAAATCTCTGCCCAAAAAAGAGAAAAACTAGAAATACTGCACTGATATATAAGAGTCATGAAAGACCACTCTTGAGGACACTGCTTTGCCTACAAATAGTGATAGCAATTTTTTTTTATAGATCCAAAAATGTTTTTCTCTGAAATTAAATAATGTCATATGTATAAAGTTTAACAGCTTTTTAAGGATACAACAGTTAGTTGCAAACTGCAATAAAATATTAATGTCCTGTGCATAATATTTTAGAAATTCTTAATACTTACCACATTGGATGCTAAATATATATCTTTTTGCTTCATAATGTGTTGGAATCATCTTTAGCTTGAAAGGGGTTAAAAAGCTCTCTACTTTTTTATATTGTAATTGTGCACATAGCATATATGGGTATTAATTCCATCTATAGATTTATATTTAGCTGTACAGTTTCCATGGATTTTTTTGTGCATTTTATCAGTCAATTTGTAAATTTCTAATACATCACATCACCATATAAATCTCATTCATCACCAACTTATCTGCCTGGAAATAACGATAGTACCAATAATTAATCAAGGCCAATGGCACCCGCTTTTGAACAGGGCAACATGTTTCAACTGTCAGGTGGCATCCATCTTGGAGTTTCTATTTCATAAATAAAGAAAATGAAATTGGACTAATAAAAATCTCATCTCTGCCTTGATTAAAGGCCTGTATTTTCTCTAGGCATTGCCTATACAAGTCCTGACTTGTGAGATATTCAATGCTCTTGTAATGTCATTCGGACAGAGTGCGGCTGTCTCCTTAGGTCATTGTTCTTCAGATTCACTTGTTTTACATGGAGTTTAGGCTAAAAAATCCAGACTTCCTTTGGGGTGTTAATTAAGAGGAGCATCCAAAATTAATCAGCAAATTCACTAGGGCGAAGGGGAGCTGTCTGAAGGTCTCCATATAAAAATATGCTTCAAATACAGAGAAATAAGCCTTCGGCTATGGTAGGACAAAACAAGTGCACAGACGGCAGCGTGACACAAAAATTCATAAACATATACAATTTTACATTCATTTTTTTGTCAGCTTGTCACCTTTAATTAAGAAGGTTGATTCGCTATTTGGCAGATTTGGAAATTGTAAATGCTTAGCCATTTGAAATTCATCATATGCTCAATGTCTCCAAAAAAAGAATGACAGTAGAAAAAAATTATAACCACTAGTCTGAACCAAGAACAAGTCCTTTATTGATCAGTGCATTTGAGTACAGTCAGTATAACTTGCTAAGTGCTAGTTAAGAAAAGAAATTTAGTTTGTTACATCTTATAAAGTCAACTTTGGCTAGAGTTCTTTTTTTTTCAAACAGTATGTTTTATGTGATTATTATTATTATTATTATTATTATTACTTTTTTACTAATTCTGTTTTGTGGTACCACTGTTTAGTGTGAAGAATTTGCATAAACCTTCAGGCTAAAAGTGACCTTTATGTTGAAACAGCATCCATTCTACTTTTCTTTGCATAAAAAATTCAGAAAAGCCCGCTTATGCATATTCACCATTCTCTCAACCATACATTGATATATTCTTATATAGTGTCATAGTCTGCGCGTTTCATACAGATGTGAGAGAATGTGCAAGGAATATAAAATCAGTTAAATCATGTTTTCAAATATCACATACATTCTTCTTTTATGTAGTAGTTATGTGTTTCTGCTTTAGAAAATACTAATGTCTACATCCTTGTTTGTGTTGTTATTAAGCCATGTGAAGAATTTGGAGAGTTTGGGGGTACCTTGTTTTCAGCTCACCTACCGAAAACCAGTTTGTGCTATAGAGTCAGTTTATATGCAGCTGCATTCCTCCAAATTCATCATTTCCTCATTTTATAATTCTTAATAAAAAAAAGTTTCTTGAAATATGTTTTGAATTCATTAATGTTAAGGTCAGAAAGCAAAGTGGCTGCAGCTCTGCATCCAGAATAGAACAAGCCACTAGTGTAGAGAAAATAATTGTACTTAATGAAATTCTTATTTTACTAAATAAACAAACACAGATACTATTAGGAAAAAATGCAAATTGTATTTATTATACATTTTAGGGTTAAAACAGAATTGTTTAGAAACTCCAGTCACTTTATAATAAAGTATAGAGGCAGGGAAATTTGTTAGATGTAATCACATGCAATTTGCAAGTACCATACAAGCAATATTCAAGCACAGATCACCTACAAACTGCTTTACTAGACTTTATTAATTGAAAAATCAACAACACAGTTAAACAGTTTTAGCTAAAATGTCTTGAGTTTCATATGGATTAATTTTGTTATATATATCATTTGAGGTGTTACTGTTGCACAAATGTTTCCATTTCTTTCTTGTAGCTGAAATATTGAAGTAGTCTTTACATTTCCAACACATTTTCCATCTTATGATTTTCCATTGTGGGATGATTATTTTTTCAATTAAATTCATTATTTTAGCTAGTATACATATTTATTTTATTAATGTATCAATCAATGTTAATTTGCAATCAGAAATTCATAATTTCTATAACAATATTTATAATAATAATATGATGTAGTTTCAGTGACAATGTAGCAATGCTTTAATAGAAATGGATGGTGGCACACATCATTTTTACAATGCTTTTTCTATTATCTTACGGACCACTATGCTACAAGTTACTTAATGAAATCCCATCAGGTAAATTGAGTTTCTTAAGCCTTACAGATGCTAAAGAGTGTGTAAGAATAGGTTTATGTTATCAAACAAGAGATGAATGCTTTTGTGCACCACACCTGTGTATCACGTATGTACTAAGCTTTTCACATGAAGATGTCTACATTGCACTGTACTGAGGGGTGGCAATATGTAAAAGTATATAAGGATTTTGGTGAATGGAAATTAAAAAGGTGTACCCTATGCACACTATTAACCAGGCTAATAGACAATAGTCGGAACTATATTGGTGAGAAGAAGGTGCTCACAGGGTAAAGAAATCAAAATTATAAAGACAAAAAGAAAGCCCTAAATTACTAAGTACACTATCCAATATTCACCACATTAACTCATCATCTATGACATGGATGAAATGGGAAGTATAAAACAACATTTATTCAAAAACTAAAAATTATCATAACAAGGATAACCTAACATCAAGAATTTGCACCATAAAAACTGTGATATCATATAGACCCCAAGGAGATTTGAGTATGTCTCATCTGATTAAATATAAAGGTGTAAGGAAAAGAAAGAATAGAAAAAAACCTGTGCAACTGGTCAATATATTAAATTCACACCTGTTATTGATCCAACAGAATATTATTCTTAGATTTAATTCTAATCACAAAGCTACTTGGATCAGGAGGAAGAATATGTATTCAGTTCACTGAAGCCTACATCTTACAAAAAATCAGTAGACATATATCTTAGCAACTATGTACCAATTCGCTATTATATCATAGCTTGAAAAGAAAATAATTATCAAAAGATAACTATAGATTCATATTTAAGGGTACTGATATATATAAGAAAAAATAATATATCCAAAGAATTAAATAAGCAATGAACTCCCAAAGGCTATTTATAAGTTAGATAGACTATCATTCAGTATCATTTGATATAAAATATTATACCAAACTTCTACAGTATGTTAAAATGTTAAATCTCTTCACCTATATTTCACCTGAAAGGAGCAATTGCCAACCAACAAAATCTCTCAGTTAGCTAAGAGAATAAGTATATACTTTGCACCTACTCATTAAACCTTAAAGGGCTAGTCTCACAGCTCTGTAGGCAGGCCTAGTACCTTATTACCACCACAAGGGAATGTCACCTTTGTTTCTATGTTAAATATTAACATTAATATTAGGAATTTGAATAATTTTCAGAGTGAAACATCAGCCAGTCTCACAGTTCTATAGGCAGGCCTGGTACCTTATTATCACCGCAAGGGAGTCACCTGTGTTCCTGTGTTAAATATTAAAAATGTTAAACTAGCAGGAAATTGTTTGAATAAATTTCAGAGTGACACAGCAGCCAGTCTCACAGTTCTATAGGCAGGGCTGGTACCTTATTACCACCGCAAGGGAAAGTCACCTTTGATTCTGTGTTTAACATTAAAAATAATAGGAATTTGTTTGAATAATTTTCAGAGTGACACTTCAGCCAGTCTCACAGTTCTGTAGGCAGGCCTAGTACCTTATTGTGTCTGCAAGGGAGACTCACCTTTGTTACTGTGTTAAACATTAAAATTAATATTAGGAATTTGTTTGAATAATTTTCTGGGTGACACATCAGCCAGTCTCACAGTTCTGTAGGCAGGCCTAGTACCTTATTGTGTCCACAAGGGAGAGTCACCTGTGTTCCTGTGTAAAATATTAAAAGTAATATTAGGGCTTTGTTTGAATAATTTTCAGACTGACTCTTTAGCCAGTCTTACAGTTCTATAGGCAGGCCTAGTACCTTATTACCACCTCAAGGGAGAGTCACCTTTGTTCCTGTGTAAAATATTAAAAATAATGGTAGGCATTTGTTTGAGTGACATTTCAGCCAGTCTCACAGTTCTGTAGGCAGGCATAGTACCTTATTCTGTCTGCAAGAGAAAGTAAACTATTGGTGGCAGTACTCTTACGAAAGAGGTTACTTTCTAATTTATTATCAACATTGCAATATATTGTGATATATCAAAAAATTAACCACAGTGTGGCTAACCACATAGGTCAATTTGAGGTTGAGATCATTAGTTTTAACAAAATTGATGAACTTTTCCAGCAGGGTAAGGTCTCCTTTCCATAAAATAAACAAGTTGTCAATGTATCTCTGCCATAATAGTATATGGTCAGTGTATGATGTCATCAGATCGTTAAGAATTCATTCTTCCTCTCGTCATCCTTTTTCATGATCACTTCTTCCTCCAGCTCCGAGGTACCTGTGCTTGCTGTCCTTATTAGAAGTAGTACTTGTGGCGGGACTGCTTTTGGATGGCAAGAATGTCATAGGGTCTTCTGCTATCACACTTGACATCATCTTTTTCTTCTCCCCCTCCTGAGAATTACAAGACACACTGGTAGTAGCAGGTGCATCATGGAATTTGTTTTGGGGGGTTTCTTGACTTTTTTTTTGTAGGACTATGTTTTTTTATTTATTTATTTATTTTTTAAAGCACAAGCCCTGAGAAAAAAAATGACTCTTAGGAGTCAAACAACACCCCACTGGTATCAGCTGACCTTCCTTAGGGGGTGCTAGAAGTAGAAAACTACACCTCCTACAGCCTCTCATGTTTCTAACATTTTCTCAAACCTGACTTGCCTGTATGAAAATGGCTATAACACCTTCAGAAGTGAAGAAAAGGTAGCTAAACAATGCCATTTTGAAAAGAAGATAACCTGCCGCACTGAACGAGGGGTCACTTGCCTTTTTACCCCTAAGTTAGTGTGCACAACTATTTCCAGAATGTGGTGCTACAGGAAAAAAAAAAGAAACTTTTTTTTGCACATCAGTCACTTCAAAGATACTAAAATGGTTCAATGGCATGGGATTTCCTAGGAGGACTTTTTGACAGCCTAAGAAAAATGGTACCCCACTGCTGTGAGTTGACATACCAATTTGGGAGACAGGAGCGTAGCTACCAGTGAAACAGGGATGGGAAAGCAAACAGTGTATGTATGATTTTATGGCTAACAGATGAAAGAAGCTAGGGCATCAGCCAGTGTACGTGTGGACCTGTGACTACCAGTGTAACAAAGTGTGTGAGAGGGTGAGGGATTAGACTGTGTGTGTGGGTATGAGCAGAGGAGCAAGGATGGTGGGGCAGTGTCTGGTAGTGTATATGGGGGATCTGTGACTACCAGTGCGCACTGTATGTCCCCCTGATACAAACTTTGATTCCCAGCCTGAATCTAGTGCATACTGGTACTTTGAGTCTACCAGTAAGCAGTGGAAACGGTGCACGGGGGGGGGGGGATTGGAGGCATTTTGTGTGAATGCCACAGGGGTGCCCAACGCACTGCAAAGCAATGCGTTGGACCCCCTGTTGCACACAAAGAGTTTTTTTTTTAATTTTTAATTTTTATTTTGTATTCATACCTCATTGGGGAGGAGGTATCAGGAACATTCCTGGTGTCCCCCATCAAGGTCTAAAAACAGAAAAATGAAAAAAAAAAAAAAAAGTGTGTGTGGCACAGGGGGTCCAACGCATTGTAAAGCACTGCGTTGGACACCCCCCCCCCCATGGCACATGCATTTTTGTGGGCTTTTTCCCCCAATATTTTTGTGTATACCTTGTTGGGGGCATCAGAACCCCATACAATGAGGTCTGAATAAAAAAAAAATAATCCTTTGTGTGCCACAGGGGTGTCCAGTGGATTGCAAAGTAATGATCACAAAGTAATGATAAGTCCTGCATTGAACCCCCCCTCCCAGTGGCACACACAGGGTTACATTTTTTTATTGTATTTTTATTTTTATTATAGACCTCATTGAGGGGCATCAGGACCCCCCTTATCCCCCCAATTAGGTCTTAGAAAAAAAAAACATATGTCCACAAAAGAAGTGACCCTGTGAGTGCCACAGGGGTCTCCAGAGCATTGCAAAGCAATGCATTGGATCATTGTGGCACTCAGAGGGTTATTTTTTTCTATCATTACTTTGTAATCACAGCTTGTTGGGGGGGGGCATCTGGATGAATCCTGATGGCCCCTCAACAATCTCTGGTAACAAAGTAATGATAAAAGCCCTGTGTGTGCATTGGACCCCCCTGTGGCACACACAGGGTTATTTTTTTTTATTTATTTATTTTTAATTATAGATCTCATTGAGGGGCATCAGGACCCCCTCTGATCTCCCCAATGCGGTCTTGCAAAAAAAAAAAAATCCCCAAAAGAAGTGACCCTGTGAGTGCCAATGTGCTGGGGAACCCTGCGGCACTCACAGGGTTACTTTTATTTATTTTATTTTTTTTTTTCATTTGTTCAGACCTCGTGGGGGACAAGCATCCTTGTCTTGTTCAGATACAGATGAAGTTGAGAGTGAGGATGATGACAGGGCTATAAGGTTAGCAGAAAGTCAAAGTCTGAATCTTCCACCACTTTTAAGGAGCACTGTGCCTGTCTATACACTGTTTGAGAAAGTCATTGGAAAGTCTGACCCTGGACAAAAACAGATGTCAAAAAGCACACAGTCACTCTATCAGTCATCATCAGCATCGCCTCTTCAAAGTCCAAGTCCCACTCAGCCACACACACCTGTTTTGAGTACCCAGCACCAACAACACAGGTTAACATCCTTAGTGTTCGATATGATGAGTACCTCTGGTGCTGCTGCTGTAAGTGCTGCACCTTTGACACCTAGTACTATTGACAGTAGAATTGCATCAACATCTAGCCCCAGCAGTAGTAGTAGCAGCAGCAGCACCACCACCTCAGGAACCCCTCATTCCATGAAGTCCAATGTATGGAGATACTTCACTCAGATTCCTCAACCTAAGCATGATGCTATCTGTTGTCTATGCAAAAAACCCATGAGCAGGGGGAAAGCAGGCTCATACCTAGGCACCTCCTCTATGAGATCCCACCTAAAGCACAACCACAGGTCTGACTAGGAGACACTCTGTCAGCAGGCCAAAGGTGCTACAACTATCAGCAGCTGAAGCACTTTAAAATGTTCCCAGGGCTCGAGGGCAGAAAAAAGAAGTACTGAAGTTATTTATGTGTCAGAGAATGTGCTGCTACCAGTGCCAACAGTTAGTTCAGTCCAAATAACACCTATGGTTCCTGCTGCAGAGGAGTATGATGACTCTGGCTTTGCTGTAGGAGATGGCAAGAGTCATAGACTGCCCACACATGCTGCATTTACCACCACCACCTCCTCTAGTAATGTTAAAGCAATAAAGTTTCAGGGTTCTTCTGCCATGTCCTGCCAACCCACACTGACTGTGTTCCTGGGAAGGAGTCAAAAACTTCACAAAAACAATCCCAAAGTATGCCTTTGGAATGGCAAGGTTGCCAAGATGTTGGCAATGATCATGCTGTCTTATTCTATTGTAGAAAACCGATGTCGTGTGTAGCTCCACCCTGGAATATCCCAAGCCACAATTATTTTTCCAGGAAAGCTGTGCCTGAATTGTATAAGCAGGTGGTTAGTGTGGTGGGCAAAAGACTTAAAAGTGTGTATGGCAAGAAAATCCAACTGACAACAGAT
Source organism: Rhinophrynus dorsalis (assembly GCA_037306005.1). Lineage (NCBI taxonomy): Eukaryota > Metazoa > Chordata > Amphibia > Anura > Rhinophrynidae > Rhinophrynus > Rhinophrynus dorsalis. The sequence goes on from CM074719.1 coordinate 380,423,734, forward strand.
ATGTGGACAAGTGGGCATAGCACAGACTATATAACTGTGACTGCTCACTGGGTTTCCCTCCCAGCACCAACATGCACAACACTAGATTAGAGTATCAAGTGAAATCCAGTAATCGTGCTTCTGGTTATGGCACTGTGATTAAAAGGCAGCATCAGCAGCAGTGGGATAGACCATACCATAGTCACGCCACCTTGTGCATGCAGAGTTTTGAGAGATAATCCCACAAAGCTGTAGATTTTCTGAGTAAGCTAGAGCAGGCGATAGAGGAATGGCTTGTACCAAGCTCCTTAAAAGCTGGTTTTGCGTCTGCAGATAATGGCTCCAACATAATCTCTGCTTTGAGAATTGGTGGTATGGTGTATGTGCCCTGCTAAATTTAGTTGTGACCAGAATCCTGGCAGAATCCGAGACCCTCAAAGAGATGCTTACTATTGCCCGCAAAATTTGTGCCCATTTTAGTCTCTCCTACAGTGGACGCAACTCTCTACAAGAGCATAACAACCTGCCCCATAACCAGCTGAAAATGGAGGTCCCTACCAGGTGGAATTCCACCATGTACATGCTAGAGCGATTGTATGAGCAGAATAAGGCCATTAGCAATACACCATGCAAAACTGGAAGGCTTTGGAGGGAGCCTCTTTGTCACCTGGCCAATGGCAACTAATGTGTGATGTATGTGAGCTGCTGAAACCCTTTGAGGAGGAAACCATGCTGGTGAGTCGAATTGGGGCAGGAATTAGTGAAATTCTACCACTGATATTTTTATTGCAGAAAAAATTGAGGAGCATGGCTGAGGATTCTTACCAGAATGACAACACAGATATGTATCAGCTGGTAAAGGACATGTTAGAGTGCTTTAAACAAGATCCTCGCATAGTGTCCATTAAAAGCAATGAGGAATACATTCTTGCCACTTTGCTGGACCCCCACTTTAAACACAAAATTTCAGAATTTCTGCCAAAGGGCCATCAGCGGTTTGTCACAACAAGGAGTCATGGCAATCAGCAGTAACTCTCTGAGGAATCGGATTCTGTCAAGGAATATCGTGATATGCTTATTGATTGAGTGGAGGGTTGCATTGTGGAGGATGAGAGGGATAAAGTGAGGGCACAACAAGAGGCAGCAAAAACTCAGCATTGGTAGTGGTGGTGGTGGCGGCACATCTCTTTGGAACTTGCTCCCTGAGTGTGGGTTAGTAATTGACACACAGGAACACTGTGTAGCTCTTAGAAGTGGTCCCAATGCATGTGAGATGGTTTCTGCAGAAACAATGACCCCATGGATTACTGGCAAACAAAACAGTGTGTGTGGCCAGCATTGACACGTACTGCAGTGGAAAGCCTCAGTTGTCCTCCAGCAAACATTGAGTCTGAGAGGGTTTTCAGTGTGGTTGGTTATATTGTCAATGACCGCAGGACACGGTTATCAAGCAGCAATGTTGGGAGACTAACATTCTTAAAAATGAACCAACATCTCATACCATCTGAGTATCAGGTCGCAGAAACACACATGACAGACAACGCTAGGACAAATATATTAACAGCAGCACAGATGAGGAGGTGGACGAGGGATGTGAAGAAGGGTTGTCACTATTTTCCACACTTGGGACCAGTCCACTGCTATGACCAATAAGTTATGTGTGTCAATAATATGAGAAGGAAGATAGCATGTGACAATGGTAAAAATACATACACAAATCACACCATGCCAGTCCCCCACCACCACTACCATACACATCTACCACATTGTAGGTTGTACTTTATTTATTTTTTATTACTTGACATCATGAATATGTGCCACTGTCACTTAAGCAGGAAGTTAGTGTTGTGGACAAATACATTCTGCATGCAGTTTTCAAGGCATATGTTGCTGTTGGACTCACAACTTTGACTTTCAGCCACTTATTTCTAAACTTCAGCCCTCACAAGAAGTAATATTATAATAGAAAATGTAGTACCCATTGGAAATATTGGAGAAAAATGTGTTAAAATAGTTGGAAAATTTGTTAAAATAGGCGAAAAGGAGGACATTTTTGCATAGGTGGAAAGGCAAAAGTTTTTGTGAGAAAAGCGAAAAATTGGCACAGTTTTACAAAATGTTTCGCTGGAAATTTTTCACACTTTTCGCCAACCCTACTGATGAGGCCCAACAAGGCCAAAATGTATGTCTTCTTCACCCCTCCTGAGAATTTCAAGACACACTGGCAGCAGGTTCAGCACAGGCATCAGGTTCAGCACTGGCAGCAGGCACAGCACTTCTGGCAGCAGGCACAGGCAGCTGACTTGTCCTGCTCTCACTACTACCCTCTTCTTTCTCCCTTGAGATTAATTTCATCAAGATCCCTAGGGGTGATTTAGGTGGACTGGCAAGCATTGGGTCTGAAGTGATCACTTCCTCCTCCTCAAATTCAATGAACACATAAGAGTCCTTCCAGGTCCTGCTTTTATTATTCTTAAGCTTGCTCATAGTGATAGAAGTGACTATGAGCCTTTTCTGCCTCAATTTTGAAGCACATCAAATCTCTCTTGCTCAGTAGCTGATTCTATTTTGTTTCACAACACGTTTTATAGCGAAAAGGAGAAAAACACATTAATCAAGGGGTGAAAACTTTCTAGCCATTGAAAACAGCAAATATTTTAATAATTCTATTTAAAGCGGATTTTCCCACAAAAAAGCAGAAAACAACGTGGTACCTTTCACCTACCCCTACCCATGTCCATGTTTAGATGCTTTTGTTCCTATAAGTCCTTAAGTGCTGCAAATGCCTTCGACTAGTTCAATACCACGGTCCACAGGAAAGTGTCCATGTGCAAAAATTATATTTTTCTGTATTAGCTTCTTGGATGTTAGAGAGGTCTCCTGGAGATGCTCTACAATCTACCTATCATGTAAGACTAACCACAGAGAACAAACAGAAGAAGCTGGCCAATAATTCTTGTCCACTTGCCCCTCCTCCAAAATCATGGGTGTGTTATTGTTAGAATATAAATTTTTCCCTTGAGAGCAGGAACTGTGCCTCTCATTAGCAACTGCAATGTACACAGAGTATATGGTAAATAACATCTGGGGGCACAACTGTATTCAAACACCATGACACCAGAAACCAGGTACTGATGCTGTCACTATACCCCTTGTCTACACCCCACTAAGGACACATGACAACTTGCTGACAGTTTAATAGTAATGATGAACCTTCCCTGCTACCATCTTAGTATATTCTGTGGGATGGAATCTCCTCAGATGCCGCTTGATGCCCTGCTTGCGATTCTTCTCCACCACACTGCCATGTGTGGCCAGTGCATCACACAATGTGCAATGGGTGGACATGAACTGCCACATCCTACCATCTACAGAGTGACTATCATTTGTGGGGGAGGTGATGATGAACAAAGTGGACTGGCAGAAAATGTAGTTACCATAGAGGAAAAAGGTGATGGTGATGGCGAGCTAGATGTTTCACTCATCATAGAACTTACAGTCTCTGCTTGGTTTTCTCTATTCTCCCTCCCCTTTGATTTCTGCCTCACCTCTTGTTGCCTTTCTGGAGAGTCGGGGGTACAACAACAGTGGTGCTCGATTTCTGTGGTGGGTGTTTGGCTTTAACATATTAGACATAAATGTCATGGTGTCTGTGTTCTCACTGACTTGTCACAAATTGTGCACAGTGCCGTTGGTGATGACTGCACTGTGCCTGCCTCAAGAGAAAAATAGTCCCACAGCCATGACTTCAGTAGATAGGGATAGGGAACAGGTGGAGAACATTGGTCTCTTTCTTCTTGTCCTCCACTTTCTCCTTCATGGTCTGTGTCAGCGGATGATGTTGCTGCTTTTGCTGCTACTGCTTCAGAATCAACACTGCAACTAGACCAGGAGTATTGCTGGAGCTGGCAAGTGGAACCTGTCCTATCCCTGCATCACTTGTTGACCCCATTCCCACTGTATCCACGGTGGTTTAAAAAAAAAGTTGCAAATTCCAAATGTTCATTTCTGGTGGTGGTAGTGGTGGTGGTGGTGATGCCCACCCTCATCCGCGTCTCCCATATCATCTCAGTTTCTGCTAAAAAAGCCATCAATGTCTCAACCACCCCAACATCTCCACCATCATCATCACCACCACCACTAGTCCCTATGTGCTGCTGCTGCTCTGTTACAGACATCTCATTGCTGGTTGGAGGAGGTGACAAGCAATATGATGGAAAGTCCCCTAATGTCACACTTGCCATTTCTTGGTAACGTGAAGAAGGTAGACTGGCAGCAGTAGCAGCAGGAACATGCAGCTGATCTGTGCTCCTGTTTGTGGTGGTATTTTTATTTCTGCACCTATCCACCAACAGTTCTGGCCTCTTTAGGATCATGTTCCACTTGGACACTGTTGTGAAGGGAAGGGGACTCCCAGGGCCAGAGGAATAGTGTGGGCTCCCATGCTAGTCTGGATGCTCTCAAATGCTTCCTCTACCACTCCCCTAACACTAGTCCCACCAGCTGATTCACCATTACTGCTACTATTACTAACACCAACCACATCAAGTTCAGCTCCAGAGTCTTCTTCCTCACAATCACTAGTAATATGAGGATATTGATTACCCCCTCTTTCACTCCTAACACTACCAAGCTGCTGGACCTTCTTAGTAGTAGTAGTAGTACTAGCACTGGCGGTACTGCTTGGGGACAGCAAGTGTGGCTTAAGGTCCTCTGCTGTCACACTTGGCATCATCTTCTTCTTCCCCTCCTCCTGAGTATTACAAGCCACACTAGCAGCAACTTCTGCAGTGGTGGCAGCACGTTCAGCACTGGCAGCAGGCACAGCACTGGTGGCAGCAGGAACAGCACTTCTGACAGCAGGCGCAGTACTGGTGGCAGTAGGTTCAGCAGTGGCAGCAGGCACAGCACTGGTGGAAGAAGGGGCAGCATGTCTGACAGCAGGCACAGTACTGGTGGCAGCAGTTTCAGCACTGGCAGCAGGCACAGCACTGGTGGCAGCAGTGGAAGCATGTCTAACAGCAGGCACAACAATGGAGGTAACAGTAGCCGGGGTGGTACATCTGGCAGCAGGCACAGGCATCTGACCATTCCTGCTCTCACTACTACCCTTTTCTTGCTCCCTTCCCATTAAATTCCTCAAGATCCCAAGGGTTGATTTAGAAGGACTGGACAGCATTGGTTCTGTAGTGCTCACTTCCTCCTCCTCATCAGACTCAATGGACAAATAAGGGTCCTTCCAATTTCTCCTTTACTATTTTTAAACTTTCTCATAATGATAGCAGTCACTATGAGCCTCTCTTGCCTCATTTTTTTTCAAAAAGATCACATCAGAACAGCACAGCTCATCTCCCTCGCTCTGTAGCTGCTTCTATTTTTTTTTTGTAAGACAAGTTTTTAAACTTGAAATACACAGTGCAAACTGGTACATCAATTAAGCAAGACAGCTACATAGGAAGCTAGAATAATGAATGTCACATGATAAGCAATGTTAGGCTGTAATTTGAGGGTAGGCAAAAACCTCCTACAAGCTTAAGAACCAATTGCTGAAACCAAAAGATGGAATGCAGATGTGTAGGTTTCATGACAGTGTCAGTAATAGAGAACAGAAAGAGAGGAAGAAGAGAGAGCAAGAGAGAGAAAAGGAGAATGAAGGAAGACACGGGGTAACCATAGGGAGGGCAGGGGGGTAACTGGAAGGAGGAGTCAGTGACCAATAATCGATAAATAAGTCTATGCTGCTCCAATACTCTCTCAACACAGACAAAGACACACACACAAAGTGACAGGTCTAAGAAGCGTAGGACAAAACAGTCCAAAAAGAACCATACCTCCCTAAAACGTTGCCAACAGCCCAGGCATCAAGCATGCATCTTCTCAAAAGCACAGAATCTGTTCACCCTGGCACACCAAGCTTCAATAGATGGGGCCTCTTTCTGCTTCCAATTCAAAGAGATACTCAGCCTTGCAGCTGATAGCATGAAGTGAAGGTGTGGGAATTTGATGGGTGTGAGCAAGGAGTGAAAGGGGAATAAACATAGAAGAGGCGTGAAGGGGACTGGGAATTTACAGACCTCCTCAGTTTCCAATATCCACTGATTGTGAAACAAGTCCACCAGACATGGGACATGGTACCACCCCCCTCTCCACATCTCCAGCAAACATCATGAAGATCCCGCACCATCCTCGAGAGGAGCTGAGGTGTAAGATACCAGCGAGAAAGTTGTTTATAGAATGCCTCCTGAGAGGGGGTATCTTGAGGCAAATAATAAGCAGACCAAAAAATCGGCAGCCAGGTCTGGGGGTCCTGCAGCGTAGGGTCCTAAAGTTCTCTAAACCATATATTGGTAAAGGACAGCACTGAACGAGAATCACTGCCCAGCGAAAAGGCAAAAAAACATGTAAATCAATGGGCGGAAACTTTCTAGCCATTGAAAAAATGGCAAAGAATTTTAGCTAATGGGCGAAAAATACGAAGATTTTAATAATTTAAAGTGGATTTTCCAATGAAAAATCAGACAACAATGTGGTTTTCACCGGATTTCTTGCAGGAACATGGTGAGAGCTTTCGCCCACCCCTTTTCCTAATGTCTGTTTATGGAAAGGATTCTGCACAATATGCGCTTACTTCTCATTCTGTGAGGCCGATGCATAACTGTATATCTTCATATTGTTCCTTTCATGAAGTCCTTGAGAATCCAAAATGTAAAATTTGAGGGATGCTTGGAAAATATCAGATTACATGTTAGTGGTGTTTTGACTGGAAAAACAGTTGAAACACACTGGTCTTACATGAAGTTCATCATATTTTAAGATGTTGTTGTCCCTTATAACATATTTAATGCTGTGAATATCCTCAAATAGTAAGAGACACTAATCTAAAAGACATTAATGGACAATTTGGTTTTCTCTAGTGTTTAAAAATCTGAACTGCCATTGTCTTAAATCTTTAGCTCTTGGGAAAATGTAATATTGAAAGGGCTGGCACACTAGCAAATTTAATAGTGCTTCAGAGTCTGACATGCTGAAAAACTATAATGTATATAATATATTAGTTTGCATAGTTATTTAATGCTTTTTACTATCCATCCTCTCTCCACTTATATGACTTCAACTCCTTTGGATTGACTGGACAGTCGATTGAGCAATGTAGCTAGGGTTGCCTTTGCAAACCAAATGGGACATAATTGGGGGTGGGGAATAATTAAGGGAGGGGCATAACTGAGGTAGTGTATAAGGGTCTTTTCTTAGTGTTTGCAAGGGGGCCCCTGCATTTTGTGTTATGCTTCTGGTGCTAGGGCAAGGATTACACTGGATTTATTCCAGGACAGCAAGAGCTCCAGATAGGTGAATGTGTCCCATTCTGCTTCCGATCACACCCGTCCCCCCTCAAATAGTTGCCTTTTAGTATACTTTGCATCTTAATCAGCACAAATCTCAGACATATAAGAGATAGAAGAAGGGTTATTTAATTTCTAATCCATAGTATCATTATCAAATTGTTGTACATTCTGCCTTTATGCATATTAGCACACTAATGAAACTGAAAACTGTTTCATGCAGTTTCACACAAAATCTAAAGTTTAGAATCCATTCACTCCTCCCTGCTAGTAGAGTAACCCCAAGGTTAACCCTTCATGATCATTATATGGCACATTTCCCAAGCAGAAATATTAGAATACAAATGTCAGTATTATTCTGAGTGAAGGGCTCAAAGGATGATAGTTTTAAATTACGACCTGTGGAAGAGGTTTTTAAGTTAAGACAATGATTAAAGATACATTGAAGTAAAAATCTAATGAGAGTTAATCTACGGAATATTGTTATTTAATTATTTTGACAACTTATATGAACTGCAACAAATGATCTTAAGTCCAACAAAATGTGTTAAATGTTTTATGTTTCTAATATTATATCATGGATTTCATCATACAAATCTTGTCAGCATTAACTTTTTTTGTGTAGAATATGTATCAAACTAGTGTGAAAAAAGTGGAAATGCTTGCTGCCTAACTTTTTAACACTGTCCCTGGGATGTTCAAACTACACATATAAGGTTTTCATCATGAAAACACTTTCATGAGAGGAAAGACATTCTAGAGACATTATTTATTTTTAAAATGTTACTTTTCATAAACACATTACTGCCACTAAAATAAAAAATGTTATAAAAACAGTTTAATGGATGATGTTTATTATTTTAAATGCACAGGCTAAATGTGCACAGTTTAAACTGTCCTATTGAAAAATAAATTAATGATTGGCGAATTCCTGGCACACCACAGAACCTTATTTTAGTGGGGTACTTGGATACATAATAATTCAGTTTTGTAAAACTAATGAATGCTAGGGATTTCATAGGAAAGAAACATAAGTCATATTGACTGTTGCTCTCCCTGAGTATAAAATACACACAGAACACAGTAATTAGATATATAAATGATTCTCATACTGATTCTGTGGAAGAGTACATTTGCCCAAATAAATGCATAAAATTCCATAGAACATTGTTTTAAAAATGGAAGAAAGGACGTGCCTTTCAGTGTATATGTGATTCTGTGGATGTGGAATAGAGTGAACTATTTCAAACAGTTTGGTATCTCTCTATAAGATCTCCCTTTTCAACACAAATTAAGATGCATGTCCTTTTACAGAAATAACAATAATTATCAGGTACGATAATCTACAAACTGTTAATCTTGCCAATAATTTTGTTTTTATTAATAGCACCAATTGACATCCAAATACATTTATTAACATTGTGTTAACCACTTGGACGCTAGAAAGTAGGGATGGGCAAAATGTTTTGTTTTTTCCCCACAGGAATTCTGGTAAGGATGCATAATGTTCTCCTTTTTCCACAGAAATTACTGCCCATAGAGAAACCCAGAATTTTCACCATTTTGCTTGTACAACAGATTTCCCCAGTGTTTTAAAAATGGGGTAAATATCCTACCCCCAGAAAATTAAAAAAAAACTATTAACTTCCCACCATGCAGCAGGTTGTATAATAGGAGAGAATAAGAGACTGAGCAGAGAGAGAGAGAGAGAGAGAGAGAGAGAGAGAGATAAATGAAGCAGAAAGCGAGAAAGGAAACATTTTTAAAAAGTTGTTTTGGAATGCTGGCCATCGCAATATGAGAAGCAGGAAAAGCTGGAGGCCTGCTACTGCTGAGTTTGAGGTGGATGAATCAAGCAGTAGCAGTAAAGGGAGCACAGTTCCCTCTCCAGTCTCCCATTTTCCCTAGGGATCTGGGTAAGCTGCCTTTGCTTGCTGCTACTGCTATCAGTGTGCCTTCTGAAGTGTTGACAAGTGTGATAGCAGGGGACCCTCTGTCAATATTGTTATCACCAAGTGGTAATAGAGAGTAGGGATGGGCAAAACCTTTTTCTTCAGAAGAGAAACAGGTGAAAAATTCCACTTCCCGATGAGCAGAACATTTTTACTGAATATTATTAATTTTCTGCTTTTTCCTGCCAAACTTGTCACAATGAAATCAATGGTAAAGCTGAATTATCCAACCACATGGCAAGTTTCCCTTTATTTGCTGCAGGGATAGTCTAAAAGGGGAGTCAAGTTCCAGCAGTCTGACATTCTGTGTTCGCGAGACAAAAAAAAAGCAGCACAATTTTGCAGCTAGTTAGGATAGACATAAAGTGAAATTGGAGTGTAGTTAAGGGAGTATTGTAGGCAGGACATTAGTTTTCTGTGTCAGAGGAGTCTGGGGGACTGTGAAGGGAGAAAGGAGGTTGACCCAAAATGCCCCAATATCTTACTTGCCTGAGACAGGCAGCTGTGATCCAAGTACTTTGTCCTAGTGGAGTATGAAGGTGTGAGAAGGGAGCAACTGTCATGGGTCTGCTAGACAAATAAATACTCTGACAGGTACAGGTAGAATAAGATACAGATTTTGTTGAAATTCAGGCATTAAATATTAAACACACTTCCCCAACCTTCCCGGGTCAGGTGTGGGGACAGTGCAAGGTCCACTACAGGAACAGCACTGAACTTAGCCAGACTGCCTCCGGATGAATGTGAACCAGGATGTAAGCATAATCCACAAACAGCAAGTGGTAAGGTACACAAGCAGGGAGCAAGGAAAGGCTCAGTAACCTAGAATGCTAGGATACAATGGATGTCCTAGAACTCTAGGACCATCGGGCAATACAGACGGCCAGAGCTGCTAACCCACCAGCACTCACACCCGGATGCCCAATATAGAAGTCAGGTATGCAGGCCGAGGTCATACACAAAACGGGTAGTCAGACAGAGCCAGGGTAGCATGTAGCAGGTAGTCAGCCAGGCCAAGGGTCATACACAAAGAGGTAAGTCAGACAAGCCAGATCGAGCACGGACTGGGTAGTCAGACAAGGCTAGATATTCAGACACTAAGGGCTCGATTTAAAGGCAGCCGTTAGCCAAAAAACAAGACTAACGGGTGCGTTAAGGTGCAGTAAGCGATTCAAAACTCTGTGTTATATTCAGCTAATGGCAGAGCACAAGTCACAACGGCCGATACATTTACATGCATTGGGACCCGTAGAAAAAAATTCCCCAGAGCAATTCAAAGGAGTGCGGGACTGCTAACGGTAGCAAATATGATAAATTTAATGGTCAAGAGTTAAGACCCAGTTTTCTTAGGTATTAGACATCTAACGGACAAAAAAAAAAAACCCCCGCTACATGGTAAAACAGACGAACTGCTCCCCACACAAGAATACAAATGGGAAAATTAACCCGTGCAATGCCAACATAACACAAAAAACATGTCCACACACCACAGATCACTGGCGCACATAACACAACAACCAAGCAACACCACATGGACATGGCCCAACAAAAAAATACCAACACAACATGCCGAGGAACAATGGGGTTTAGCACACAACACGGACACCTGCCAGCACAAAACAAGCTCACCTGTGCAACATCACCACACGATCCAGACACAACCTGCACTGCAAAGCTCCACACCCACAACTGACAGGGACACATCAACCACAACACAGGACACTCGTAAACACATACACACCTGCAAACACTTACCTGGACAACAAACACCTTCCCATTCATCAGCACTCACCTCATCACCACACCTACACAACGCCCCACCACCTACTTAAATGGACAGCTAACGACACTCACTTGTGGCTTGTTTTCCACTCAGGAGAGAGAGAGAGATAGAGATAGAGAGAGAAAGAGAGATGGAAAGTGAGAGAGAGAGCTCAATCAGTATGTTGGGTTACATATTGTTGCGAAGACTGCGGAGAAGGCATGCAAGGGAGAGAGCTAGGGAGCACCAGCAACCCCCAAGCACACCTGATCAACAGCCTTCACCTGTTGCAAGTGAGGAGGCTCCGGCTCATGAGCCACACAGGAGCCCATCCCCACCTGGAGGACACTTGCATGCAGATGCACAGCTGCAGCAACAGGATGCTCCCCAGCTGCCACAGGGACCCCTGGAGCAGCCCAGGATGCATAGACGACCACCAAGGACCAGGATATACCGCCCAAGGATCACTCTCTTTGTAATGACCGATGACGAGGTCATTGATCGCTACAGGTTGAGGCCGCACAGCATCATTGCCCTGTATGAGGTCATCAAGGATCAGGTGGATCCCATATGCACCCACAACCATGCCCTAACTGACCTTCAAAAACTCCTGTGTGCCATACACTTCATGACAAATGGTACCTTCCAGTCGACAGACGGTTACGCATCTGGCATGTCCCAGGCCACATTCTCCAGGGTGCTGGCCCAGGTCATGCCAGCCCTCAAAGGCAAGGCTAGTAGGTACATACACTTCCCCACCACTGACATGGAGTGGACACATCTCAAGCAGGGCTTCTACGAAAGAGGAGGCATGCCCAGGGCCATGAGTGCAATAGATTGCACCCATGTCAGAATCAAAGCACCAGCACGTCGGGGACATGTGTTCATCAACCAAAAAAACTTCCACTCCATGAATGTGCATACTGTGTGTGACAGCAACTTAGCCATCATGAATGTCTGTGCAAAATATCCCGGAAGTTGTCACGACTCCCATATACTCAGAAACTAATCTGTGCACAGAGATTTCAAAAATGGGACTATACAGGCGGATGGCTTCTGGGTGAGTTAACAGTACCAAATTACACCACATACACACGTGCTAGTACGTTCACCTCATGAAACAGCATCCACACAACATGTGCTCCTTGTCTCACCATGTCACTCACTTCCCACAGGTGATGCTGGTTATGGCTGCAAACCATGGCTCCTCACCCCGCTTGCCAATCCCCAAACCGATGCCCAGGAAAAATATAACCAGGCTCATGCCAGAACTTGCAATGCCATTGAGTGTACCTCCTCAAGTCCCGATTCCGATGTCTGGACCACTCGGGGGGAGCATTGCAGTATGCACCTGGCAAGGTCTGCGACATTGTCATGGCATGTGCCATCCTCCATAATATTGTGGTCGCCACCAGACTCATCGACAATGTACAGCCCCCACCCAGACCTGATTACCCACTGGATATTGTCCAGGGTGAGGAAACCCTAACATGGATGCAGACAAGACACAGTTTGATCAGCGATCACTTTAGCTGTGATTATAATACATGTATGCACACAATCCATGCATGCACACCCACCACAACACACATCTTCTGTTTCACCCCACAGGATCAGTGACACAGCCCTGACACTGGCTGCAGTATGGACCACCACCATCAACCATTCCATGGACCAGTCAGATTAGGCCTAGATATTTCAATTACATCTGACACCCTGTCGTCCATGTTGATACTGCCACCCCAAGGATATCATGCATGTCCCCCTGGAAACCAAGGGACAACACTTTAACCTTGTGCAACATATTCCACGGCTCCCCAGGCACCGACTAAAGTGATTTTTCTAGGATCACACCCATAGCAACCATGGTACCCCTGTAGTGAGAGAGTCTCAGCCAAGGTAATACATCGGATAACACTCTATCACATCAGGGGTTAAGGGGACATTTGAGCGAACATGGCACCTGTCGTTTGCCAGAGCTAAAAAGAGCAGCAGAGGGATGGATCTACAGTGGTAGTATGTTACACAACATAGAGCTCATTACATGTGGATCACGTCTCCAGGGACACCATGCTAACCTGTGTGTTTGTGCACTGATATGCGCCCCAGACAGAAATACACACATCAACAAATATGTCCTGATAGCTCCATGATCCAAACATATTTGGACTGTCGCTGACAGTGGCAGACCAAATATATTGTTGTGAGGAAGCCATCAGGACATATCTGTTGATGTGTATAACCATGTCAGGGGCATATATCCCTAAAGATGGTTAACATCCCCTTAGTTATCCCCCATGATGGTTCATATACTAGTACACAATACATTCCACAGCAATGGCTCGTGTAGCCCCATGTCAGGAGAAAGATGAAGAGGATCATGATGTTGTAGCTGTTTCATGATGAACACTTCAAGGGTGATGTTCCAAATCCTGTCCTCTTGTTCCACAGGCATCCATAGCACGATCCATCCTTGGACAGAGGAGTTTCCATGTGACTGGACTGAAGTCTGGACAACACTTCCATGAAGTTTCACCCCTTGGTGTTTCCAGTGATTGTGTTGGTGATGCAATGTGTGACCTGATGTTCACAGCAACCTCTACTGGAACATTCACATATAGACACACATTCATGTGTGTACTACCACCCAGGTATCAGACCTGTACAGTAAGACTGCTCATCACAAAGTAGACAAACCATGTGGACAACACATGAGCAGTTCCCCAGTGTTACTAGAGTATCCCTATTTAGTTCAGATGTACCGTCTATGTGCTCATACAAGTGTTTCATGCATATAGGCTATATACCCAGAAAGCACATGTATGTGTTACTGTAGTTTGAGACACAATAAAGGAGTACCATCACTATTCAGTATGTGTCTGTCTGTATGAATAAATGTTGGATTTGACATATCTCAATTATGAACCATACTCAGGGCTAGAGTATACCTCATACATAGGAAGGCATGACCCACATCACAAGAGTCCACTGGTTGTTTGACCATGAATGAACATTGTGATGTATTCATGCAATGGGGTGATGGCAGTGATACACTAATGGGTGTTGTGGTGATAGCATGTGATACAGGGGACATCATTACCACAGTTATGTCACGTCCACGGTTTGTGTCTTGCTCAATATAATCAATGTCCTGAGATTGCTGTAGGTTGACATATCTCAGTACATGGGCTATATAAAAAAACAACAAGACCAAGTGGACAAGTGTTATCACTGGTGACGTATGTTACAACCTTAGTTAAACAACAACACAACTTAGTACATAACCCAATGCCCAGCCTAAGTTTTTAATGTGTTTGCTACACATTGACATTGGGTTATCCAGTAAGTTAGGCTGTGATTCAAACACCTATCGTGCAACTGACTTACTGGAGAACACAATGCTCCCCCTAGGATTCCAATGTGTAGCACACACACTGGGATCCTAGGGTGTACATTGTGTTCACCAGTAAGTCAGCTGCACAATAGGAGTTTGATCCAAAGTAAATAGTGAAGCATGGTCCATCTGTCCTGCTTGTTATTTCCCTGCTAAGTCACATAGCTGTTTGTTTGGTTTCCCCTTCAAACACAACAATTGATGCAGACGAATGTTAAGTGTTGCACCAGTTGTTGTGATGAGGGGTATGTTCAGAACAATTCTAACACACGAAATGGCCATGTAACAGTGTTGTGTTATAAGGCAACAGGGATGGGTTGCCAGCTGAATTTGGACAACGGTGTGTGTGAAACCATGTTGTAGCATCCCACAAACTTTTCACCCAGGCAGAGGTTGGGTTCACTGCATTGTATGGCAATGCATTGGAGACAACCCTGCCACCCAATCCATAACTGAAGACACAGCAGATCAGACAGGAATCAAAAGCACAATGTTTCTTTATTGAGGGGGCAGTTAACAGGGTGGGCCTTTCATTTTTTCTTTTTTTGGGGGGGGCCTTAGACTGGGTGCCAGAGGTAGATGCCCTTGTTGATCGCCTGGTCACCCTCTGCCCCCTAGGTGTGGCTTCAGGGGTAACACTGGAGGGGGTGGTGGGTGCAGTAGACCCCTCAGTGCAACGCAAGCTCTCCCTTTCCATCCTCAGGGTCTCCCTGCGGTTGACAAGTACCTGTGTGAACATGTCCATGATCCCCGTCTGGAGCTGGTGTAGTTGCGTGTTCACCCTGGCCACGTCCGACTTCAGGGCTTGGATTCTGGTCTCCCATCTGGCTGTGTTCCTCCTGGATTCCCTCCGGCTCCTGGTGATGTTCACGTCTGTGCTCATGCTCGACCGGAGTAGTCTCCTCTGCAGGGCCATACACTCCGCCTCATCCCTGTGAGGCGTGCAGTGCTGGAGGTGGATGTGCCCGGTGACCCTGGTGCTGCTGTTTCCTCTGCTGCTGAGAGTGTTGTGTCCTCTGCTGCTGCTGAAAGTGCTGTTTCCTCTGCTGCTGCTGCTGGAAGTCCTGTTTCCTCTGCTGCTGCTGGAGGTGCTATGGCTGCTGTGACAGCTGTTGGAGTGGCTGGTGCAGATGATGGGCATACGCCCACCACATCAAATGACTCTGAGCTGCCCAATGATGTGTGTGCTGGTGGAGGTGTGAAAATGTCCCGAGGTAGGGGGCGCTGGGGCTCACCAATCAGGCCCAGGTGTGTGTAGTCCAGTGGCCAAGGGTCATATGTTGGCCACTGATAGGTGCTTGGACCCCACCTGGGATCTTAAAGGGATAGTAACACTTCGTTTTAACTTTATTTTATTTTGTAGGCATTAAAAAAACATGAAGAATGATATAAGTCTTATCTCTCAAACCTTTATGGTTTATGAGATATTCACAAGCAAAGTTCCCCTCCCCGCCCCTTTTTCCTAGTGTAAGCCATCTCTTGTCAGATGTGAGTCTGGTTGTATGACAGTACAGATAACAGAAGGGGACAGTTTTCTTTGTATGAAAACAATGAAAGCCCTTCCCCCCTTGAAAAGTTTTTCAGCTTTTTCCATTATCTTAATTGAAGATTGTCCCTCTCTGCAGTCTACCTGGGCATCTCCCTTCTTATCTGGTTGAACAGGGGGGGGATACTTTGTTTGTGAATATCTCTTAAACCATAAAGGTTTCAGAGATAAGACTTATATCATTCTTCATGTTTTTTTAATGCCTACAAAATAAAATAAAGTTAAAATGAAGTATTACTATCCCTATAAATTGGGGCATGCTGTGGAGCCATCCAGGAGGGTGGGTTTATCTGTGATGCATATGGCCCATATTGGGTGGTGGCCACTGTCCCTAGCAGCCATTGCCTCCCTGGCAGTGGTGGTGCTGCTGCTGGAGGGTAGTAGCTGGTGGAGGTGGCTGGATACATCCACCTCTCCTCCTGTTGCATCCAGTCACTGTACTGGGGAGGTACAGCTTGGAGGGGTGCAGCCTGTGATGGTGCAGAAGGTGGTGGTGCGGCCTGTGTTGGAGGTGATGGGGATGGTGGGTATGGTGACCACCGGTTGGTCCCCTCCTCTGTGTACTCCTAACTGGGGTGTGACGTAGCCTCCTCCATGGGCTCCTGCTGGACTTGAGGGCCGTAAGCTGTGTGGAGAAATGAGATGTTGTGATTAGTGAACTTAGTCATAGGTTTGAGGAGACATTTATACTTTGATATCTGGTGAATAAAAATATATGTGTTTGGGTTAATCCCCCTGGGTAAACAAGGGTACTCCCACTGCTGAAAGGTGCTGTTTGAGTTATTACGGGTAAAGGTTTCATTTTGAGGTGCAATATCACAGTGGCCCGAAATAGTACAGTGGGGCTGTTGCAACACCCTCCCATGTAGATTTCTGGTCCCTGTACCAGAGCTGTCCATATGATAGTGTAGTAACAACACCACTGTACAATTTCAGGCCACTGGTATATTGCCCCTGACATATCCATGTTTGAGCTGTGATACCTTTTGAATTAACAAACCTTTCAGCAGTGGGAATACCATTGTTTTACTCGGGGGGTGAATCCTACAACATTTATTTGTCTTTACAACTTTTAGGGATGGCTGTCCCTTCAAGGGAATAGCAAAGGTTAAGTCCACCTTGATGCCGTATTGTAGACATTGTGAAAACAGATGTTGTTCGCTGTTAGTCCTATCCCTCCTACCCTCATGGTTATTCATATATTGCTCTATGTGACAGATGGAAATTTCAGTCATTTGTCCACACAGAGGCTCTTCAGCAGAGCCCAAATCGCCCCATTTAGAGAACAATACTTAATTGGAATGGTGTACAGAGTGTGCATGGTTTGCAAGCACACTCTGTGGACCATTCCAAAGAGGTATTTATCTCGAAATGTTGCAAATTTGGCTCTGCTGAAGAGCCTCCGTGTGGTCAAATGACAGATATCACCACCTGTCACATAGAGCACTATCTGTGTAACCATGAGGGCTGGAGGGATAGGACTTACATCGAGACACATCTTTTTACGATGCCAATGATATTACATCATTATGAAATTACCCATTGCTATCCCATTATAGTTACACACAAGTAGAAATGGTCATATATGTATGTGGATATGTACCCTTCATATGGATACTAAAATATCCTTCCAAGATGTGAAGCCAGAGAGCAGTTCAGTACGTGTGATTGCCTTACTGGCTATATATGTGCACCCATCCAAAAATACATTGGATTGATATCGTATATCCCATCTACGTAGAGTGTGATATACTATGTATGTGTATTTGGATGGTAGCAATGTAGGTTAATTTTTGATGGGTGCACATATCTGGCCAGTAAGGCAATCTCATCCAGTGAACTGATCTCTGTGTTCACATCGTGTTCGGACATATTTTGAAACATTTGAAAGGTACATATCTGACCATTTTTTGTTAGTGTCCATATCACTTGTGAAGAGATCTGCAGTGGGATTCAGTGTTATTCAATCTTCTTATTTGATCCTGTACAATGCACAATTTTGGATTACTTGACAGGTGACTGTCTGGTTGTCATGATATCCTATGCATTACATTGTGATGCATGGGATACCACCCTGCCAATCACAGATTGATGAATTTGACAAGATCCTGTCCGTGTTGTATGTTCCAGTTGAATCCTAAGGGCAACAATCAAGCCAGTAGTGAGGGATATCTTTGAGTGAGGCCTGTTTTTCTCTGTGTATGAGCCCATCCATCCTTCTGTGTGAGGCAACCGTACTCAATCCAAGATATCCATTATTCATGGCCTGTTGGTGACCAAGGTACAATGGTTGATATTTGGTTCCCATGTGTATCCTGCAAACAATGGCTGCTGTACCATCCATCCATGGCATCAGCACCCCTGTGGATCCATGTGGGAATCAGATATGTCATTTCAAGTTAGAGTAAATGATTGCAGCCACAACACCAAGGCCTACTTCATCCAACTTTCATTCTGGGGAATTGTTAGCGGCCTTTGTGTTGCACATACAACCAGTTATTCTCTGGGACACTGTGATGTGTGACCTGATCCACCCTTTTTGTGATTCAGTATGCTGTGATGTTGAACTGATGAAGTGAACATGATGCTGACTTCTCCAGTGATCTCCTTTCCCCATTTCCAGTGTTTTCCAAGGAGTCTGTACAATAGGACCCTATCAACTTGATTCTTGTTTTTGCATATTCTCCATAGACTAACACTGGTATTGGTGAAGTGAGGGTGTGTGAGGCTTACTTTGTGTCCACCATCCCTTTGTCACCACTTAGTGAATGTCCCCTTGTAGCATGTGATAGTTGGCCTATTTACTTGTTTGTTGTCTGGTTAACCCTTTGAGTCCCAGAGGGGTTGCCAAAGCATTGTTGATCGGTGCATTGATGATCCCTCTAGCACTCAAGGGGTTAGGTGCTGACTTCCCTGTGGGGACAAGACTGACATTATGTGTGAACAGTGATGGTATTTAACAGACGACATTTTGAACACCACGGTTTGTGTATTGTGTGTGATGAGCACAGCGACAGGAGGGTTGAACTAGGACTTTGACAGGTTTGTCCCAAGTTGGACCTTGACATTTGTCCTGGTGTTGTGTCCTGATTTTAACCCTCAGGGTGCTGTGTTGGTGCAGTTGTATGGATGAATGATGGGCTTGTGTTGAGCTGTGACTGTGTGTGCAACTAGTGTTGGTTGATGTAGTGTGTGGTTATGTAGTGTTGCACTTACCGGTAGTGTGTGGTTATGTAGTGTTGCACTTACCGGTAGTGTGGAGGCTCCTCTTATCCCCAGTGTCAGCTCCTCCAAAGACCCCCTCGATCATGGTCGGGGATATGGTCTGCCGCACCATCTCCTCCCACCCGCAGAAGGTGATGGGGACAGGTGGGCCACCTCCGGTGCCTCGGGCTTACTTGGCCATGTCAGACATCTTGTTCTTGACCACCCTCTGGCAGTCGCCCCATCTCTTCTTCACGGACTCCATGTCCCGCCTGCATGAAGCCACCGCATTCACCCGTCTGCAGATCTGGTTCCAGGCTGCCTTCCTCCTCGCTGACAGGCCAGGGACCTTCGCCGTCGGGTGGAGAACACTCTGTCTCTCCAGGACAGCCTCCACGAGAGCAGTGTTCTCCTCCTCAGTATATTTCAGATCCCTGATCCTGCCCTAGTCAGCTCTGGCATGGGAGGATTCTGAGCCGGAGTGTCCTGCCTGCTCTGACCCTGACTGTGTGGGGTGCTCCCCAGCAACTACCCCTCGTCCCACTACAGGTTCTGTCCCTGTCCTCCGTGTTCCTGCTCTTGTGGGCCGGGTCCCCCTCTGATCTGTGGATCTCCCTCTCCCACCCCTGCTCTGCTCAGAGATACCCTCCTGACCTTCCTCCTCCTCCACTACTCTCCCCATCCCTCTCTCCTGTCCTCCTCTCCTGGCCATCACTCACCCACTCACACCCAGACACTCCCACAGGCCCTCACAGACACACTTGATCCACTCACTCTCTTTCACACACTTTCAATCACAGATTCACACTGTAAAAATAAAATTTAAAATGTTAAGATGTTATAAAAAATATGTAATATGTGCAAAGGTGTGATATGTGTTGAATTATGTGCAATGCTCACCAAACCCCAAAACTCTCTGATCACTATCCTCCGCTCCTGGGTCCTGATATCTAGCTCTCAAGAACTCGATAACAGACAGTGTGTGACGGTTATTTTTGGGTATATATAGGTGTGTTTGAACTTTTTGGATACTTTGGGGCTTTGGGATTGGCTGTGTGTTTGAATTTGTTGTTGCATCATTCAGGGTTGCTAGCCAATGGCAGCCCTTAGGTTACATGTTGTTTTGAGCTATGTTATCGGGTGATTTGGATGCACGTTGTGCATTAACATGAGCGACAACAGGTTTTGTGTTTTGTTTTTTGGCTGTGCCTACGATTGATAGCTATTCTTGTAAATCATTTATTATTTGCGAGCGATGTGCCTTTTTCACTTAGAGGCTGGTTTAACGTAAGCCTTTAAATCTAGCCCTAAGCGAGTAGTCAGACAAATCCACGGGTCATACACAAATCGGAAAGGCAGCCAGAAACGGATTGCAACAGAGAACAATAACGCTCAGGAACACTATAAAAGGGCAATCAGGCTATGACCGAATGTGGCTTATAAGGCCTCCTAAGAAGGAGGAGCTACAAGTTTAAGTTGAGCGTGGCCTATAAAAATATTGAGCACATAATGATCTGCAAGCAACCAGGAAGTCCGCGGCCAGAATGTAGCCGCCAGCCACTACACGAGTAATCAGGTAGCCAAGGCCCGAATCACAGCACAGTGATAGTACCCCACCTTCAATGACTTCTCCCCTGTGGAAGAGGGCCATGTTTCTCTGAAAATTGGGAATGGAACCTAAGTAGCAGAGCAGGAGCATGGACATCGATACTAGTCACCCATGAGCGTTCTTCTGGTCCATAACCCTTCCAGTGTATAAAGTATTGGAGGCACCCTCTACACCTGCAGGAATCCAGAACGCTCTGTACCTCATATTCCTCATGATTAAGCACCTTTACTGGTACCAGCACCACTGGTGCAGAAGTATAGCGGTTGCATACCAAGGGTTTGAGCAAAGATACGTGAAAAAACATTGTGAATCCTCAACCCTGCCGGGAGTTCCAGAGTGTAAGTGGCAGGGTTGATTCTACACAGCACCCAGTATGGACCTACAAACTGAGGGGCCAGTTTTCTACAAGGTACCTGGAGGTTCAGAATATGGGAAGATAACCATACTCTCTCCTCTGCTTGAAAAACTGGTGCAGGGAGTCTCCTACGGTCAGCGTGCCTCTGATATTACTGTGTGGACCTCTTCAGGGAATCCTGGACCCGTACCCAAGTGGAGCAGAGTTGCCGAAGGTGCTCATTCAGAGCTGGAATATCCTGTGCCCAAAAGGAATCAGGAAGCAAGGAGGGCTGGAAGCCATAATTGATCAAAAATGGAGAACTCTGTGAGGAAGAGTTCAGGGCACAATTCCTGGCAAACTCAGCCCACGTTAACAAAGTCACCCAATTATTTTGATGGGCTGAAATAAAACATCACCAGAATTGCTCCAACCCCTGGTTGGATCTCTCGGCAGCCCCGTTAGACTGGGGTTGGTAAGCAGAGGATTAACAGAGTTGGCTACCCATCTGAGCACAAAAGGACCTCCAGAACCGAGACACAAACTGGCTTCCTCTGTCAGAAACCACCACCTTGGGTACTCCATGGAGCCGAAACACCTCTTTAGTGAATACCTCTGCCAATTCTCTAGAGGACGGAAGTCATTGCAGGGAGGTGAAATGAGCCAGTTTGGAAAAGCGGTCAACTATCATCAGTATGATCGTACATCCCCTGGAAGCTGGCAATTCCACCATAAAGTCAATGGAGACATGAGACCAGGGACGCTCACCGTTAGGGACAGTTTGGAGTAGTCCCATTGGGAGGTGTCTCGGGGTTTTAGCACGGGCACAAAAAGAACAGACTAGGCCACCAGAATATTTGAGATACTGACCAAATCAATCGATCTCTGCCAATGTGACCAGCGGCCTTAGAGAAATGGTAGGTCTCCAATAATTTAGTATGCAGAGATTCTGGAACAAAACATTTGCCGCTAGGTTTGTCGGCAGGAGCAGCAGCTTGGGAGGCCAGGATCTCCAAACCCAGAGGAGAAGTGATACTAGTGTGTATAGTAGCCAGGATACGATCTGATAGAATAATCTGTACAGGGGCATTCTCTACCTCCTGTTTGGGCTCAAACTGCCTGGACAAGGCATTGGCTCTGACATTCTTGGAGCTCGTAAGGTTCGAAACTACGAACTGTAACCTGGACAGGAATAATACCCACCTAGCCTGTCATGGTGACAGTCTTTTGGCTTCAGACAGATATGTCAAATATATATGATCTGTTAAGATCAGGATAGGGGAGGACGTCCCCTCCAGTAGGTGACACCACTCCTTGAGTGTGATGATGATGGCCAAAAGCTTGTGATCGCCAATATCGACTTTGTGTCTTGGATAACTTCTTAGAAAAGAACCCACAAGGCAATAGGTTTTACCAGGCTTGAATTGCTGGGATAGGAACTCTCACACCCCTGTCTCTGAAGCATCCACTTCTAATGTAATGGGCAGGGCGGGGTTGGCATGAGACAAAATCGGAGCCTTGGTGAAGGCAAGTTTCAAATCCACAAAGGACTTGTTGGTGTTAGGAGACCATTCATATGGATTAGCCCCTTTATGCATTAGGTCCGTAAGTGGTTTTACCTCCGTATAAATCTCCTATAATAGTTAGCAAACTCCATAAATCTCTGTATGGCCTTCAAGCCTACCGGACAGGGCCACTGCAGGACAGCCCACAGTTTTTGTGGGTCTATAGCTATACCGGCAGATGAGATTATGTCCCAAAAATGTCACTTGTGATTTGTGGAACATTTTTCAAGCGTGCAGAAGAGCTTGTTCTCCCTCAAGAAACCTAAAACCATTGCCACACGCTCCTGATGTGTAGCTGGGTCTTGGGAGTGGATGAGGATATCATCCAGATATACAACTACAAAACTCTGTAGTAAATCCCTTAGGACGTCGTTAATGAACTCTTGAAACACTGCCGGAGCATTGCACAATCCAAAAGGCATGACCAAATATTCGTAATGGACACTTCCTTGATTCTTATCAGGTTATAGGCCACCCTTAGGTCCAGGTTAGTGAATATCGAAGAACCATTAATGCAGTAGAACAATTCCATGATTAGAGGTATGGGGTAAGCTTTTTTGACCATAAGTTTATTCAGTCCTCTGTAGTCAATGTACGGACGCAACTCTCCATCCTTCTTCTTCACGAAAAAAAATCTTGCACTTGCGGGTGAGGAGGACTTACGAGTAATCCCTCTGGCCATGGCACTGGCCACATACTCCTCCATAGCCCGATTCTCCTCCACGGACAGAGGATTTGTACGTTCCTTCGGAGGAGTAGCGTCTGGTATGAGATTAATGGTACAATCATAATTCCTATGCATAGGCAAGGTACCAGCCTCCACCTTAAATACCTCACTGAACTCATGATACTGTGAGGGTAATGAGGAGGAGGAGGTACAATAAATCTTAGTGGGTTGCTGAAAACAAGACTTAGAGCAATGAGATGACCATGATAGAATATCGCACATCTCCCAATCTATTCTGGGGTTGTGTCTCTGCAAGCAAAGGAACCCCAAAATGATGGCATGGTGTGGACAAATTATAATCTCTAATTGTAGGGTCTCCACGTGGAGAGCCCCCACCCTTACGGTCAGTGGCACTGTCACATGGGTCACATGAGAAGGCTGCAGAGGTCTCCCATCAATGGCCTCAATGACAAGAGGAGAAGCATGAGGCGTCAATGGAATGGCATGTAGTTTAGCGAATTCTGCATCCATGAAATGTCCTGCTGCTCCGGAGTCAACCAATGTTGAAGCTGACATAGAACAAGCGACCCAAGATACGATGACCACAAGGGTCGGTTTGGTTTGTAACTGTCCCGTGGACTGTGAAACACTACCCAGGGTTTGTCTCTGACATGACCCTAGGTGTGGGCCTTTCCTGGATGCATGGGACAAGATTACAAAAGGTGACCTGCCTTTCCACAATAAAGGCACAGTCCCTCCCTGCATCGGAAGGCCCTTATCACGGTGCCCGTGCTCTTTCAGCGACTTTCTGTCAGTCTACGCTCCTGCTCTACTCCTATTGGCTATACTGTGCTTGTCCCGCCCAGTATGGCCTTTAAATACTGGGTTCTGGCACCTCTCCAGTGCCCTTTCGTGGTGTTCCAGTACCAGCTCTTGTTCCTGATTTCAGTTGTTCTCAGTGTATCGACCCGGCCTGCCTGACTACTCTGCATCTCGTCTCCTGCTTGTGAACCGACCCGGACTGCCTGACCATTCTGCTTCTCTGCTCCTGTGTACCGACCTGGCTTGGCTGATGTTCCTGCTCCCTGTACCGACCCGGGTTGGCTGACGTTCCTGCTCCATGTACCGACCCGGCTTGGCTGTCATTCCTGCTCCGTGTACCGACCCAGCTTGGCTGACGTTCCTGCACCGTGTACTGACTTGGATTGGCTGACATTCCTGCTCCGGTTGCACCAGCCTGGCCTCCGGTTGAATGTGGTGATCCTTTCTTGCTGTCTGTGACAGCTGTGCAGTTTTGGTCTCGGTTGCCTCTGTGTCGCCCCGGCGACATTCCTATTGGCTTGTCATTCTATACATTCCCGGTTGGTTGCCACCTCAGGGCGAGTTGCTCAGTTGCTCATTCCATTACTGTCACGGCAGTGCTCAGTTGCTCAGTCTCCATTACTGCCATGGCAGTCTCCAGTCTCTTAGTCTCCGTTACTGCTACGGCAGAGTGCAAGTGGCCTAGTCTCCGTTTACTGCTATGGCAGAGTGCAAGTGGCCTAGTCTCTGTTTACTGCTACGGCATAGTGCAAGTGGCCTAGTCTCTGTTTACTGCTACGGCAGAGTGCAAGTTGTCTGGTCTCCGTTACTGCTATGGCAGTGTCCATGTCACTCAGTCTCCATTACTGCTACGGCAGTGATCACGTGACCTAGTCTCCGTTACTGCTCCAGCAGTGCTCTGTGTTGCTCAGCCTCCGTTACTGCTCAGGCAGTTTACCATTACCTGCTAACCTATTACTGGGCGTTACTCGTATTTAAGCTCTCTATCCTAGGTGAGCTTCTTAACAGGCCTTACTACACATGGGACTGTTTACACTTGCTGAAGGCCATTAACCCATGCAGTACCGATACACTGGGACTCTTTCAAGATCTGCCTGACCTGTGTCAGTATAACGTGTTATGTCCTGTGAGGGTTATTGTATTCCTAATTGCTTAATAAAACTGTGTTTTATCCCAACCTACTGTGTTTGTGTGTCAAACAAATCGTTACAGCCCTCTCCTCACTAGACAGGTGTGTAGCCCCAAGTTGCATATGCTCAGTCTTGTGTAAAACTCAGTACCAGGAGGCATGGGAAGTGAGGGAGGAATGGGTGGGAGATCTAAACTGGGTGCCAATCGGGAGTGAGAATTCCTCAGCCGTTCCCTGAAGGGGGATCGTTCTCTGATCCTCGTATCGATTAGGATGACAAAGGAGATAAGTTCTTCCAATTCTTCTGGCAGCTCACGGACTGCCGTCTCATCCTTAATTATGTCATCAAGCCCTTCCGAGAAAGCGGCTATTAGAGCTTTGTTGTTCCAGCCCACCTCCACCACCAGAGTACGAAACTCGATAGCGTATTTTTCTACAGTGCACGCGCCCTGGCAGATAGTCATAAGTTGTTTAGCAGACAATATAGCTCAGGCTGGAACATCAAAAACTCTACGGAAAGGTGCTACAAACTCCTGAAAATTGGAGACTATGGGTTTCTGCGTCTCCCATAGCGGATTCACCCATGCCAATGCTTTACCAGACAACAGGGTGATCATGAAGCCTACCTTGCTTTGATCATTTGGACAGGCACTCAGTACCAGTTCTAGAAATATGCCCAACTGATTTAGAAAACCACGGCACAATGTGGGTTCACCATTATATCATACAGAGAGAGGAGCGGATCCAGAAAGCCCTAGGGGCAACAAATTTTCTGCATTGGCCACTGCTACCAATGCCGGATTGGGATAGGCCACCGGTAGTTGAGCAACCACTTCCAGATGCGCTGTGCAATTAAGGAGCGTTTGCATTGCCAAGGATATTTGATCAATTCGTTGATCTTGTCTATCCATATGGGAGACAATGCTAGGTAACTGTGAACCTAGAACACTAGGATACTATGGATGTCCTAGAACGCTAGGACCATCGGGCAATAAGGATGGCCAGAGCTGCTAACCCTCCAGCACTCACACCCGGATGCCCAATAGAGAAGTCAAATACACAGGCTGAGATCATACGCAAAACGGGTAATTAGACAGAGCCAGGGTTGCATGTAGCGGGTAGTCAGCCAGGCCAAGGGTCATACAGGAAGAGGTTAGTCAGACAAGACATCTCGAGCATGGACTTGGTAGTCAGACTAGGCCAGAGGTTCAGACACTAATCAGGTAGTCAGAGAAAGCCACGGGTCATACACAAATTGGAAAGGCAGCCAGAAACGGATCACAACAGAGAACAATAATGCTCAGGATAGCCAAGCAATCAGGCTATGACCGAACATGGCGTATAAGGACCCCTAGGAAGGAGGAGTTACAAGGCTAAAGTGAGCGTGGCCTATAAAAACATAGAGCACATAATGACGAGCCAGCAACCAGGAAGTCCGCAGCCAGAATGTAACCGCCAGTCACTACAGGATTAATCAGGTAGCCAAGGCCAGAGTATGACTTGCTGGGAGGACACAGGCAACTATGATCCAAGTTCCTTCCAGAGCTGGCTGTTATTTCAGTGTTAGGGGAGTCTGGGGGTGGTGAAGGAAGAAAAAGATAGTTTCCCCAAATGCCCCAAAAACTTGCGTGACTGATTGGAAAGTCACAGGCTACTGTGGTCCAAGTTCCTTTTCAGATCTGGCTGTTTTCTATGTGTTAGGGGAGTCTGGGTTTATGTAAAGAGAGAAAATGAGATTTACCTCACATAACCAAAAATCTTGTGTGATTGACTGGGAATACACAGGAAGCTGTTATCCAAGTTTCTTCCAGATTTAGCTGTTTTCTGTGTTAGGGGAGTCTTGGGGGAAGTAACTGAACAGGGAGTGCAGGTTTCTTATATATATATATATATATATATATATATATATATATATATATATATATATATATATATATATATATATTTAACCCTTTGAGTGGCAGAGGTGTATGCAACGCACAACAAACCAATGCTTTTTCTACACCTCTGGCATTCAGAGGGTTAAAAAAAGTTGTTACATCCCTGAGGAATCAGTGATCATTTTTTGCACTCAGGCTTGTTAGCATCACAAGCCCTGAGGAATCATTAATACTTTTTTGCACTCAGGCTTGCTAGAGTCACAAGCCCTTCAGTAAGACTTAGAAAGAAGCCCCTCAAAATTGTTTTTTGTAGGCCTCTTGTTTATATAAAGAACAAGCCCTGAGAAAAAAAATGCCCATATATTATGGTGGCAACTGGCAAATGCCATGGTGTCATTACGGCATTTGTGACTGCTATTCTTGCTGCTGCTGAGTTGTTTAAGCAGCAGGACGATTAGGCAGCTCCAAGGGAATGAGATCAACAATAGCAGTAATATAGGTGATGATGATCATGGTTCCACTTGCCACATTTGAAAATGGTTCTCTTACACCCTCCATGAATGCTGCCTCCATTGTAGTGCTTCACAATCCTGGGAAGGCTTTCTCCATTTGTGAGTCTTATCAGCCCATTTCGCTCCTCAAACCAAAAATGTAAAATGAAAAACAACTTTTATTAAAATAACAAAAGCAAACAAAGCAAAATCGTGATCCAGGAGCGTAAGCCAAAAGACAAGCGGGGGTCAGGTACCAAGGCAGGTACTCAGACAAGCCAGGGTCAGGAATAAGGAGATCAGTGATGTCAGGAACAAGCCAGGAGTCAGGAGCCAGAAGGGATGTCAGAGGAAGCCAGGCCATGCACAGATAAACAGCAACTCAGGAGAACACACCTGCAGCCAGAAGCAGACAAAAGGGCCAGGAGGAAGTGAGCCTAGCTGCTTTAAATACCATGGTGAGTAACCATGGAAACTGAGAGGTCAAGGCAGTTTGTTAAGCATCAGCTGACTCAGCCTGAGCCAAGGAAGGAAAGGCAGCAGTAATCAACAGGCGAGTGTTAGACCAGATTAGTCAAACCATGACAATAACTAAAAAACAAAATCAACAACTTCCCCAGCAAAGAGACAATAAAAGCAAAATCAGCAAGTAATTTGGACCCCAGCTACCTGTGTCTTGCCAGTCATTCACACCAAATTTTGGGGTATTTGGGGTCAACCTCCTTCCTCTCTTCTCCCCCAGAGTTCCCCCAGACTCACCTAATACATAGAACAAATGTCTACCTAAAAGACTCCCTAAACTAAGCTTCACTTCCTCTTTATTTGCCTAGCTTCTCTAGCTCAAAACCATGCTGCTTTCTCCACCGAATGGCATGCTGTGAGAGCCTGCTTGTACAATTCAGGCACAGCTGTCCTGGAAAAATAACTGTGGAAAGCCCAAAATCACGGCATGGTGAGGAGAATTAATCAATTGGAACTGCTGCTCTTCCTTGTGAAGAGCCCCAATAGTCATGGACAAGGGCATCATTTCAAAAGTAACTTGGGCGGGTTCCAAAGGTCTGCCATCAATTGCTTCAATAGCAAGAGGGGTTTCTCTCTGAATCCGTGGTACCCCATGCAATTCAGCAAAGGTATTGTCCATAAAATACCCAGCAGCACCAGAATCAACCAAGGCCAAAATCTCAACCGAGCGTTGTGCCCATGATAATACCACCTGTATGGTCGGTTTAAGTGTGCCCAACAATGGGGACGATTGGACACCACCTAGGGCCTGTCCCCCAAGGTACCCTAGGTGTGTTCGTTTCCCGGACGTACCGGACAAGATCTTAACAGGTGACCATTTTTACCGCAATACAGACATAATCCTTGTGTCTTGCGATACCTTCTCTGCTCCTTAGTTAACCTAGTGAACCCCACCTGCAAAGGTTCACTTGGTTCCGAAATAGGTTCACTAGGTTTGGATGCAGAGGGAGGGTTGGATGGGCAAAATATGCTACTGGACCCATTATTCTTTAACCGTACTCGTCGCTCTCTGGCGGGTAATCTTTCACGTATTCTGGAGTCAATTAGAATCAAGTATTCGATATAATCATCTAGGTCAGTAGGTAAATCTTTTGCTGCAATCTCATCTTTAATCTGGTCACTCAATCCTTGAGCAAAGGCTGCCAACAGGGCCTCGTTATTCCATCGTACCTCTGCTGCCAAGGTGCGGAATTCAATGGCATAATCGCCAACCGTGCGCCTGCCCTGTTGTATCTCCATGGACGTTTAGCAGCAGAGGTAGTTCTACCAGGAGGCTCAAATACTCTCCGAAAGGATTGCACAAAATCACAGAAATTCTTTGTGCAAGGTTTAGTGTTTTCCCAAAGTGGGTTGGCCCAAGCCAATGCGCTGCCAGTCAGCAGGGATATCATGAACCCAACCTTGCTGCGATCACTAGGAAATGCGTGTGCCGTCAATTCCATAAATATTTAAATTTGATTAATAAACCCTCTGCATAATTGAGGGTCACCGTCATATCTCAGCGGCAAGGGTGCAGAAGCCGTTAACCCTTTGACTGCGGCCCCTGAGGGCTTAGACTCATTTGGCGGGACCACCGGGTTAGCACCGGACTTATCCGCAAGTACCGTGCATTCAAGAATAGTTTGGATAGCAACCGCTACCTGATCCAAACGTTGCTCGTGCATATCCATCCTCCAATGGATATTCTGTGCGTTACCGTCACTCTTAGTGTCTGAGGTCATGGCCCTTTTGTACTGTCACGGTTTTTGAAGACTCTCAGACTTAAGGTTTGTTAAAATAAATTAAGTTTATTAAAAGTTAAAGGCAGTCCCCGTAGGGTAAACAT
The DNA here is from genome assembly GCA_037306005.1 of Rhinophrynus dorsalis. NCBI lineage: Eukaryota > Metazoa > Chordata > Amphibia > Anura > Rhinophrynidae > Rhinophrynus > Rhinophrynus dorsalis. The sequence goes on from CM074719.1 coordinate 380,453,755, forward strand.
ACATAACAATACAACAGTAATAGAACATACAATAGGTTCTACCGGCCTTGCCTAAATATCGGGCAAGGCAACCCAAGTGACAGTTTTAATGACAGGCTCTACAGGCCTTGCCTATACCGGGTAAGGCAACTGTGAGATGACGTATACCGGTTCTACCGGCCTTACCAATACCGGGCAAGGCAGCCCAATGGAATGCTGAATGTAGGCTCTACCGGCTCTGCCAATACCGGGTAAGGCAACCTTAAAGATAGTGAATACAAGGTTCTACCGGCCTTACCAATACCGGGCAGGGCAGCCCAAAGGAGTACTGTAGTAGGCTCTACCGGCCCTGCCAATACCGGGTGAGGCAACCTACAGGATGGATCATCAAGGTTCTACCGGCCTCACCAATACCGGGCAGGGCAGCCTGAGCAAGTAGACCAGCTGTCAGGTGACTAAGACAGCAGAGAGCATAAGTATAGAGACCTTAATCAGCAGAAGTCTATTGCCAGGGATACTCAGACAACTGCAAGGAAGTGGACAGCGACTGACCACAGTACTGGATGTTCAGGAGCAAACCAACGTCCGCACGTTGGGACTAATGGTAAATAGCGCCACCAGGTTTAATGGAGCAAACCAGCATCCTCACGCTGGAACCAACAATGTATATCGCAACCAGGTTTAGTGGAGCAAACCAGCGTCCGCACGTTGGGACTAATGGTAAATAGCGCCACCAGGTTTAATGGAGCAAACCAGCGTCCGCACGCTGGAACCAACAATGTATATCGCAACCAGGTTTAGTGGAGCAAACCAGCGTCCGCACGTTGGAACCAACAATGTATATCACAACCATGTTTAGTGGGGCAAACCAGCGTCCGCACGCTGGAGCCAACAAGGTATCTCGCAACCAGTTTAGTGGAGTAAACCAGCGTCCGCACGCTGGGACCAACAATGTATATCGCAACCAGGTTTAGTGGAGTAAACCAGCGTCCACACGCTGGAACCAACAATGTATATCGCAACCAGGTTTAGTGGAGTAAACCAGCGTCCATACGCTGGAACCAACAATGTGTATTGCAACCGGGTTTAGTGGAGCAAGCCAGCGCCCGCACGCTGGAATCAACAATGTGTACTGTAACCAGGTTAGTGGAGCAAACCAGCGTCCGCACGCTGGAACCAACAATGTATCTCGCAACCAGTTAGTGGAGTAAACCAGCGTCCGCGCGCTGGAACCAACAATGTATATTGCAACCAGGTTTAGTGGAGTAAACCAGCGTCTGCACGCTGGAACCAGCAATGTATATTGCAACCAGGTTTAGTGGAGTAAACCAGCGTCCGCACGCTGGAACCAACAATGTGTATGCAATAGCGAGGAGAACAATGTCGCCGGAGCAACAGCTGGAGCGCGAGACTCAGGAACTTGTACAGGTTAACCCGCACGGTGCTGGAGCACAGGAACCCCGGAATACAGGCACACAGGAACGCTGGAACACTGGAATACCGGAACGTTAGCATACAGGAACACTGGAACGCTGTAGCACCGGAACATTAACGTACAGGAACACTGGAACCCTGGAACACCGGAACGTTATCGTACAGGAACACTGGAACACCGGAACGTAGCATACAGGAACACTGGAAACAGGCCCAGAGATCTGACAAGCAGGTCAGGCAGAGTGGAGTCAGAAACACCACGAAAGGGCAACCTGGAAGGTTTAATGGAGCAAACCAGCATCCTCACGCTGGAACCAACAATGTATATCGCAACCAGGTTTAGTGGAGCAAACCAGCGTCCGCACGTTGGGACTAATGGTAAATAGCGCCACCAGGTTTAATGGAGCAAACCAGCGTCCGCACGCTGGAACCAACAATGTATATCGCAACCAGGTTTAGTGGAGCAAACCAGCGTCCGCACGTTGGAACCAACAATGTATATCGCAACCATGTTTAGTGGGGCAAACCAGCGTCCGCACGCTGGAGCCAACAAGGTATCTCGCAACCAGTTTAGTGGAGTAAACCAGCGTCCGCACGCTGGGACCAACAATGTATATCGCAACCAGGTTTAGTGGAGTAAACCAGCGTCCACACGCTGGAACCAACAATGTATATCGCAACCAGGTTTAGTGGAGTAAACCAGCGTCCACACGCTGGAACCAACAATGTGTATTGCAACCGGGTTTAGTGGAGCAAGCCAGCGCCCGCACGCTGGAATCAACAATGTGTACTGTAACCAGGTTAGTGGAGCAAACCAGCGTCCGCACGCTGGAACCAACAATGTATCTCGCAACCAGTTAGTGGAGTAAACCAGCGTCCGCGCGCTGGAACCAACAATGTATATTGCAACCAGGTTTAGTGGAGTAAACCAGCGTCTGCACGCTGGAACCAGCAATGTATATTGCAACCAGGTTTAGTGGAGTAAACCAGCGTCCGCACGCTGGAACCAACAATGTGTATGCAATAGCGAGGAGAACAATGTCGCCGGAGCAACAGCTGGAGCGCGAGACTCAGGAACTTGTACAGGTTAACCCGCACGGTGCTGGAGCACAGGAACCCCGGAATACAGGCACACAGGAACGCTGGAACACTGGAATACCGGAACGTTAGCATACAGGAACACTGGAACGCTGTAGCACCGGAACATTAACGTACAGGAACACTGGAACCCTGGAACACCGGAACGTTATCGTACAGGAACACTGGAACACCGGAACGTAGCATACAGGAACACTGGAAACAGGCCCAGAGATCTGACAAGCAGGTCAGGCAGAGTGGAGTCAGAAACACCACGAAAGGGCAACCTGGAAGTGCTCAACCTGGGTTTAAAAAGGCTGTGTGAGGAGGGCTAATGACCGACAGCCAATCACGAATACTCAGCAAGTGATAGACACAAAGCAGCACGAATCACGGGCACCGTAATAGTATGGTGCCCATGGATTGGCGTAAAGCAGATGTGGTGCCCATATTTAAAAAGGGATCAAAGTCACATTCAGGAAATTACAGACCTGTAAGCTTGACATCTGTGGTAGGGAAGCTGTTTGAAAGGTTGCTAAGGGAATATATTCAAGAATTCTGCTGGAACAGGAATATCATTAGCAATAACCAACATGGCTTTGTGAAAGACAGGTCTTGTCAAACGAACTTGATTGCGTTTTATGAAAAAGTGAGTAATAATATAGATGCGTGAGCGGCGGTTGATGTGATCTATTTAGACTTTGCCAAGGCATTTGATACAGTTCCACACAAGAGGTTACTGTACAAATTGAATGAAATAGGACTAGGGGAAAATGTTTGTGTGTGGATTAGAAATTGGCTGAAAGATAGAATGGCAAGTGGTAGTAAATGGCAAGTTCTCCAGTTGGATAAACGTGATAAGTGGAGTACCTCAGGGATCTGTCCTGGGTCCTCTTCTTTTTAATTTGTTTATTAATTACCTCCCAGAGGGCATAGGGAGCCATGTATCAGTGTTTGCCGATGACACAAAATTAAGTAAGGTAATAAAGTCTGAACTGAATGTGTCTTCATTACAAGAGGATTTGGACAAATTGAGTAACTGGGCAGGCAAGTGGCAAATGAGATTCAATATAGACAAGTGTAAAGTTATGCATTTTGGGTATAATAATAAAAATGCAACATATAGTTTAAATGGTGTTTCTCTGGGGAAATCTACAAATGAAAAGGATTTGGGAGTAATGGTAGACAATAGACTTAGCAGTAGCATGCAGTGCCAACTGGCAGCTGCAAAGGCCAATAAGATATTGGCATGTATTAAAAGGGGTATTGACTCAAGGGAGGAAGATATAATTATGCCTCTTTACAGGTCCATGGTAAGACCCCACTTAGAATATGCTGTTCAATTCTGGCCGCCCTTTCTGAAAAGGGACATTATGGAACTAGAGAAAGTGCAGAGGAGGGCTACAAAACTAGTAAGGGGAATGGAAAGCTTTAGTTATTAGTGTTGAGCGAGCACCCCGATGCTCGGGTGCTCGGGTGCTCTGACCGAGCACCCCCTGAGGCTCGAGTGCTCGGCCGAGCACCCGAGCCCCATTGAAATGAATGGGGCGACACCAGGCACCCCCTGCTCTGATGAGGGGAGGGTGCCTGGTCAATGCCCCCTTCATCTCCGCTATGCCCCCTTCATCTCCGAATGCCCCCTTCAGCTCCGCAATGTCCCCCTTCAGCTCCGCTATGCCCCTCTTCCACAATGTGCCCCTTCATCTCCGCTATGCCCCTCTTCCACAATGTGCCCCTTCATCTCCGCTATGCCCCTCTTCCACAATGTCCCCCTTCATCTCCTCTATGCCATAGAGGAGATGAAGGGGGACATTGTGGAAGAGGGGCATAGCGGAGATGAAGGGGCACATTGTGGAAGAGGGGCATAGCGGAGATGAAGGGGCACATTGTGGAAGACGGGCATAGCGGAGATGAAGGGGGACATTGTGGAAGAGGGGCATAGAGTCTATGCCCCTCTTCCACAATGTCCCCCTTCATCTCCGCAATGCCCCCTTCATATCCGCAATGCCCCCGTACCTCCAGTCCCTGGTGGTCCAGCGGAGCGTCTTGTGATCTGTGCCTCTTCCGGCACAGATCCCCGCCACCCGAACATGGCGGGAGAGCACATGGCGGTACTCGACGAGTACCGCCATGTGCCGAGCAGAGCGATGCTCGAGCCGATCCGAGCATCGGCCGAGCACGCTCGCTCATCACTATTAGTTATGAAGAAAGGCTAGAAAAGTTAAACTTGTACACACTAGAGAAACGGCGTCTTAGAGGGGATATGATAACACTATATAAATATGTTCAGGGCCCATACAAAGGGCTCTCCAAAGACCTGTTCATTAACAGAACAGTACACAGGACAAGAGGCCACCCGCTTAGACTTGAGGAAAGGAGATTTAATCTACAACAGTGGAAGGGTTTCTTTACAGTAAGGACAATAAAGGTATGGAATTCACTGCCTGAGGAGGTGGTTCTATCGAAAACATTAGATGCCTTTAAAAGGGGCCTGGATACTTATTTAAAAGAGCATAACATAGAGGGCTATGTACGTTAGTATTGGGATGGATATTTAGTTGGGGCTTGTTGATCCAGGGAGGAATCTGATTGCCATTTGGAATCAAGAAGGAATTTTTTTTTTTCCCCCATTTAAGGCAGAATTTTAAATTGCTAATTGAGAGGGGTGTTTTTTGCCTTCTTTTGGATCAACGATGGTAAACAGGAATAGGAAAAGGTTGAACTGGATGGACGCAAGTCTTTTTTCAACCTAAATTACTATGTTACTATGTTACTAATGCTCTATTCTTGACAATTAGGACTAGGTATACCTAATTTCCAGTTATTGCTATGCAGTTATGCTGGATCATGTGACACCATGGCTTGGCTGAGTATTGACATGTAACATGTATCAAAGCTCCAAAAGATATCCCTTGACCAACTAATCTGATTTTCTTCAAATAATAAATGCCTGATCCAATAAATGAATTACCTTTGCATGTGTCTTTTATTTGACATTTTAAAATCATTTGCTCTAACCACTTTTAATCTAACTGCAAGGTAAAGTGTGGACGGTACTTGTCACCTGCTAGTAGGGCTGGGGTGAAAAATTTTGCCTCAAACCAAAATCATTGAATAATGGCACTTATACGGCAAATATTATTTTATTTTTCAAAGGCATAGTATAAAAGGGGCATGAGGGTGCCTGTGTTGGTGGAGTGTGGGAAAAGAAACAGTTGAACAGGGAATTTTTTTGGGGTTTTGGTTACTGGGATTGGGGGGACTGTTAAAAAAAACCAAAAAAAAAAACCAAAATACAATTAAAAAAACCTAAGACATGGCATAAAAGGGGGATTGGAGGACAGTTAATCAAAAATAAATCCTAAATACAATTAAAAATAACCCATAAGACATGGTATGAAAGGGGTCTGAGGAGGTTGCCTGTGTTGTTGGGTGAAGTCTGGGGAAATAGGGCTAGATTTAAAGGCAGCCGTTAGCAAAAAAAATCACTAACGGGTGCGTTAAGTGTCATGTTGCAATTCAAAGACCCGTCTAAACAACAGCTAACGGCAGTTGCAGAATCCTTATGGCCGATACACTTGCGTGCATTCAGACGCATGGAACAACATACCCCAGAGATAGTCAAAGGCTTGCGGTACTGATAACGGCTGAAAAAAAGACACACCTAACGGCTAAAAGTTAAGACCCACTTTTCACACACGTTAGACACTTAACGGCCAAAACTAAACACCCGTTACAGAGGAAAAGACACAAAAGGCTTACCGCACAACCATGTAAATGGGAAAATTAACCCGTGCAATGCCAAAACAACACAAAAACATGCACACACAACACAAATCACTACACACACAACAACAACCAACACCACAGGAACAATGACACACAAAAAAACAACAACACAACATGGCACGGAACAATGGGGGTCATCACACAAAGCGGACCCTGCAAATACAAGCTCACCTGGGCAACATCAACACGCGACCTGCACCCCACAACTGCATGCCCGCAAATGGCACACACAGAACAAGCACAACACACCACATCTTATAACACACACACACCTGCTAACACTTACCTGGACACAAACAACTCACCATTGGTCAGCACTCACCTCATCACCACACCTACACAACGCCCTAGCAAGTACTTAAAGGGACAACTCAACACACTCACTTGTGGCTTGTTTTCCACTTAGGGAGGGAGAGAGAGAGATAGAGAGATAGAGAGAGAGAGAGAGAGAGAGAGAGAGAGACAGATAGATAGATACAGATAGATAGAGACAGACAGAGAGAGCAAACAGTATGTTGGGTTACATATTGTTGCGAAGACTGCGGAGAAGGCGTGCAAGGGAGAGAGCTAGGGAACATCAGCAAACTCCAAGCACGCCTCATCAACAGCCTTCACCCGTTGCAAGTGAGGAGGCTCTGGCTCACCAGCCACACAGGAGTCCATCCCCACCTGGAGGGCACAGGATGTATAGACGACCACCAAGGACCAGGGTATACCGCCCAAGGGTCACACTCTTTGGAATGGCTGATGACGAGGTCATTGATCGCTACAGGTTGAGGCCTGACAGCATCATTGCCTTGTATGAGGTCATCAAGGAGCAGGTGGATCCCATCTACATCCACAACCATGCCCTAACTGGCCTGCAGAAACTACTCTGTGCCATACACTTCATGGCAAGCGGGGCCTTCCAGTCCACTGAGGGTTACGCATCTGGCATGTCACAGGCCACATTCTCCAGAGTGCTGGCCCAGGTCCTGCCAGCCCTCAAAAGCAAGGCCAGTACCTATATACATTTTCCCACCACCGACATGGACTGGATACACGTCAAGCAGGCCTTTTACGCAAAGGGAGGCATGCCCAGGGTCATGGGTGCTATAGATTGCACCCATGTCCAGATTAAGGCCCCAGCACGTGACGCACAGATATTCATCAACAGGAAGAACTTCCACTCCATCAACGTGCAGATGGTGTGTGACAGCAACATGAGGATCATGAATGCCTGTGCAAAATATCCTGGCAGCACACATGATGCATACATTCTACAAAACTCCTCAGTCCACAGAGATTTTGAGAATGGAACCTTTACAGGGGGATGGCTAGTGGGTGAGTTCACAAAACAAAATCACACCACATACACAGGCGTACACACCACTCAGCTCAGCATGCACCTGACCCACAGCTACTACGTCCACCACACAAAACATCATTCACACAACATGTGCTCCCTGTTTCACCATGTCACTCACATTACACAGGTGATGCTGGCTATGGATGCAAGTCCTGGCTACTGACCCCTCTGGCCAATCCCCAAACACATGCCCAGGAAAGCTACAACCAGGCTCATGCCAGAACGAGGAATGCTATTGAGCGGACATTTGGACTCCTCAAGTCAAGATTCCGATGTCTGGACCACTCTGTGGGAGCACTGCAGTATGCACCGGCTAAGGTGTGTGACATCATTGTGGCGTGCGCAATACTGCACAACATCGCAGTGGACACCAGGCTGCTGGAGCACATCCCGGACCCCCCCATACAGGAAGTGCCCATGGACATCGGGCATGTGGAGGAGACCATGAGAGGGGCACAGATCAGAGACAGGCTCATCACGGAATACTTCACCTGTGAGTATAACACATGCATGCAAACAATCCATGCAAGTCCCCCATCAGTCCTGTGACACTAACCACACTGCACATTTTGTTCTGTCTCACCCCACAGGAACAGTGACACAGCACTGCACTGGCAGTGGACGTGGAAAATTGTGTGTGTGGACTCAACAACCATCCTCCATTCCACTCTCCACGTTGACATACAGACCCCAAGGATATCACGCACACCCCCAGGATAAACAAGGTACAACATATTACCCATGTTCATCACCTTACACGGCTTGATTGACAGCAACTAACTGGATATGCCATGATTATAGCCTGAACAACCATGCTAGCCCAGTAGCGAAAGAGTATTATCTAATGATATGCATTAGAAGGGACATCAGACTCAATATGGGACCTGTACTGTGCTACAGCTGAGAAGAGCAGCACAGGGGTGGATGTACAGTGGTATGGGAACACAATGTAGAGGTCATGAGACGTAGATCAGATTACTACGGACTCCATGCAGACCTGTGAGTGTGCAGACATATGTGCCCCTGACATGAATACACACATCAACAAATGTGTCCTAACAGTTCCATGGAACAAATGACATTGGGCTGCCACTGTCACTTTCACAGTGGCAGCACAACGTCATTACTTCCATGGAGCTCTCAGAACACTTGTTAATGTGTGTATACATGTCAGGGGCACATATCCCTAGGACTGATGCACATGTCCTTAGTTCCCCACAGAATTGGTTACAGATGAGTACACAACACATTGTCAAGCAATGGTTTGTGCACTCACCTGTAACTGTGAAAACTGAGGGGATGAAAAAGACTAAATTGTTGTTGCTTGATGATCAGTTCAGGTCTACTGCTCCAAATCCTGTCGTCTTGTCCCGCAGGCATCTGTAACATGATCCATCCTTGAACTGAAGATCTTCCATGTGACTGGATTGATGTCTTGACAACACCTTCATGAAGATCACCCCTTGCTGTTTATGGTGATGTTGTTGGTGATGCAAAGTTTGACCTGAGGTTCACACAAACCTCTACTGGAACATTCTCATATAGACACAGAAATCACTAATTCTTGAGTGTTATAACCTGTACAGTTAGGATGCTCAGCTACAGAGTTGTCAAACCTCATGGACAACACATGAGCAGGGCAGCAGTGTTACAGAAGTATTAAGATTTAGTCTCAAAGTACATTTAGTGTTCTCATACAGGTGTTCAATGCATATAGGCAATACACACACAAAACACATGTACATTCTAATGTACTTTGAGACACAATAAAGATGAACCATCACCATTCTATCTGTGTCTGTAGGAGGATATATTTGAGAACACACATATGTCAATGTGTTACCACACCCAGGGTAGAGTATGCCCCATACATGGAAAGGCATCACCCACATCACAGGAGTCCACCACTTGTTTGCCAGTGACTGGACTCTGTGATGTATCCATGCAAACAGATGATGGTGGCAGTGATGCACCAATGTGTTGTGGGAGTGATGAAGAGGTGATACAGGGGACATACTTCCACAGTGAATACCTGTCCACAGTATCTGTATTGCTCAGTATAATCCATGTTCTGAGATTTTGCTCCACTGTGACATATCTCAGTACATGGGCTAACGAACAACCAGACTAAGTGGACATGTGTTATCACTGGTGAAGTCTGTTACACCCTTAGGGAAACAGCAACTCAACTTACAGGAGACCCCAATGCTCAGCCCAGGATATCAATGTGTGTGCTACACATTGAAATCCTAGGTTACAAACATTGGCTTACCCAGTAAGTCAGTTGCACAATGAGTGTGTGAATCCAAGACAACATGGATACATGTCCCATTTATCTTTCCTGCTTATAATGTCCCTGCTAAGTCACAGAGCTGTTTGTCTGGTTATCCCATTAACCCACTGAGTGCAAGAGTGGTCCCCAACGCATTTCTTTACAATGCGTTGTCTACCACTCTGGCACTCAAAGGGTTAAACACAACATATAATGTAGACAAATATTCAGTGTTGTACAATTTGTTGTGCTAAGGGGTATGTTTTGTTGTTCAAATTCAACACACAACACCGCCATAGAACACAGTGGTGTAATATGGCTCCAGGGATGTATTACAAGTTGAATTTGTACAACGGTGTGTGTGTCTGTGAACCCATGTTGTAGCATCCCACTAACATTTCACCCAGGCAGAGGTTGTGTTCACTGCATTGTATGGCAATGCATTGGAGACAACCCTGCCACCCAATCCATAACTGAAGACACAACAGATCAGACAGGAATACAAAAAAAAGGTTTTTTTATTGAGGGGAAAGTTGACAGGTTGGGCCTTTCATTTTTTCCTTTTTGGGTGGGGGGCCTTAGCCTGGGTGCCAGAGGTGGATGCCCTTGTTGAACTCCTGGTAATCCTCTGCCCCCTAGATGTGGCTTCAGGGGTAACACTAGAGGGGGTGGTGGTTGCAGTAGACCCCTCAGTGGAACGCAAGTTCTCCCTCTCCATCCTCAGGTTCTCCCTGCGGTTTATCTCCCTCAGCTCCACAAGGACCTGTGTTAACATGTCCATCACACCAGTCCTGAGCTGCTGGAGTAGTGTATTCCCCCTGGACACCTCCGACTCCAAACCTTGGATCCTGCTCTCCAATTGGCCAATGTTCCTCCTGGATTGCCTCCTGCTCCTGGTGATATTGCTGTCAGTACTCCTGCTCGACCGGAGTAGTCTCCTCTGAAGGGCCATACACTCCGCCTCCATCCCTGTGAGGCGTGCGGTGCTGGAGGTGGATGTGCCCGGTGTCCCTGGTGCTGCTGTTTCTTCCTCTGCTGCTGAGGGTGCTGTTTCTTCCTCTGCTGCTGAGGGTGCTGTTTCTTCCTCTGCTGCTGAGGGTGCTGTTTCCTCCTCTGCTGGAGGTGCTGTTTCCTCTGCTGCTGGAGGTGCTGTTTCCTCTGCTGCTGGAGGTGCTGTTTCCTCTGCTGCTGAGGGTGCTGTGGCTGCTGTTGGAGTGGCTGGTGCAGATGATGGGCATATGCCCACCACATCAAGTGATCCCGAGCTGCCCAAAGATGTGTGTGCTGGTGGAGGTGTGAATATGTCCCTGGGTAGGGGGCGCTGGGGCTCACCAATCAGGCCCAGGTGTGTGTAGTCCAGTGGCCAAGGGTCATATGGTGGCCACTGATAGGTGGTGGGACCCCACCTCGGATCATACCTTGGGGCATGCTGTGGAGCCATCCAGGAGGGTGGGTTGATCTGGGAGGCATATGGCCCATATTGGGTGTTGGCCACTGTCCCTGGCAGCCATTGCCTCCCTGGCGGTGGTGGTGCTGCTGAAGGAGGGTAGTAGCTGGTGGAGGTGGATGGATATGTCCACCTCTCCTCCTGTGGCATCCAGCCACTGTACTGGGGTGGTCCAGCCTGTGGTGGTGCAGCCTGTGGTGGTGCAGCCTGTGGTGGTCCAGCCTGTGGTGGTGCATCCTGTGGTGGTGCAGCCTGTGGTGGTCCAGCCTGTGGTGGTGCAGCCTGTGGTGGTGCAGCCTGTGGTGGTCCAGCCTGTGGTGGTGCAGCCTGTGGTGGTCCAGCCTGTGGTGGTCCAGCCTGTGGTGGTGCAGCCTGTGGTGGAGGGGATGGTGATGGTGGGTAAGGTGACCACCGGCTGGTCCCCTCCTCTGTGTACTCCTCACTGGGGGGTGACATAGCCTCCTCCACTGTCTCCCACTGGGCTTGAGGGCCATGAGCTGTGTGGAGAAATAAGATGTTGTGATTAGTGACCTTAGCCATATGTTTGTGGAGACAGTTATACTTTGATATGTGTTGAAGACAAATATATGTGTTTGGGTTAATCCCCCTGGGTAAACAAGGGTACTCCCACTGCTGAAAGGTGTTGTTTGAGTTATTATGGGTGAAGGTTTAATTTTGAGGTGCAATATCACAGTGGGCCGAAATAGTACAGTGGGGCTGTTGCAACACCCTCCCATGTAGATATCTGGTCCCTGTTCCAGAGCTGTCCATATGATTGCGTAGTAACAGCACCACTGTACAATTTCATGCCACTGGGAAATTGCCCCTGACATATCCACGTCTGAGCTGTGATACCTTTTGTATCAACACACCTTTCAGCAGTAGGAATACCATTGTTTAACTCGGGGGAGGGGGGAAATCCGACAACATATATTTGTCTTCACAACTTGTAGAGATGGCAAAGGTTAAGTCCACCTTGATGTCAGATTGTAGATATTGTGAAAACAGATGTTGTTCTCTGTTAGTCCTATCCCTCCTACCCACATGGTTGTTCAGATATTGCTCTATGTGCCAGATGTAGATTTCAGTCATTTGTCCACACGAGGGCTCTTCAGCAGAGCCCAAATCGCCCCATTTGGAGGACAATACTTAATTGGAATGGTGTACAGAGTGTGCATGTTTTGCAAGCACATTCTGTGGACCATTCCAAAGAGGTATTTATCTCGACATGTTGCGACTTTGGCTCTGCTGAAGAGCCTCCGTGTGATCACATGATAGATATCTCCACCTGTCACAATATCTGTATAACCATGAGTGTTGGAGGGATGGGACTTAGATCAAGACACATTTGTTAACGATGGCAATGATATGACATCATGATGACATTACCCATTGCTATCCCATTACAGTGACACACAAGTAGAAATGGTCATATATGTATGTGGATATGTACCCTTCATATGGATAGAGTAATATCCTTCCAAGATGTGAAGCCAGAGAGCAGTTCAGTAGGTGTGATTGTCTTACTGGCTATACATGTGCACCCATCCAACAAGACATTGTATTGATATGATGGATATGAACATACTTCGTATATCCCATCTACATAGAGTGTGATATACTATGTATGTGTATTTGGATGTTTGCAATGTAGGTTGATTTGTGATGGGTGCACATATCTGTCCAGTAAGGCAATCACACCCAGTGAAGTGATCTGTGTTCACATCGTGTTGGAACATATTTAGTAACAAACATTTGAATCCTAAGGGCAACAATCCAGCCAGTAGTGAGGGATATGTTTGATTGAGGCCTGTTTTTTTCTGTGTATGAGCCCATCCATCCTTCTGTGTGAGGCAACCGTACTCAATCCTAGATATCCATCAGTCATGGCCTGTTGGTGACCAAGGTACAATGATGTTTGCTATTTGTTTCCCATGTGTATCCTGCAAAGAGCGGCTGGTGTACCATCCATCCATGGCATCAGCACCCCTGTGGATCCATGTGGGAATCAGATACGGGATATGTAATTTCAAGTCCGAGTAAATGATTGCAGCCACAACACCAATGCCTACATTTTCCAGCTTGAATTCTGTGTAATAGTTTTCGGCCTGTGTGTTGCACCTACAAGCATTTATTCTGTGTGACACTGTGATGTATGACCTGATGCCCCCTTTTTGTGATTCAGTAAGCGGTGATGTAGAACTGATGAAGTGAACATGATGGTGACTTCTCCAGTGATCTCCTTTCCCCATTGCCAGTGTTTTCCATGGAGTGTGTACAATGGGACCTTATAAACTTGATTCTTGTTTTTGCATATTCTCCATGAACTAACACTGGTATTGGTGAAGTGAGGGTGTGTGAGGGTTACTTTGTGTCCACCATCTCTTTGTCACCGCTTAGTGAATGTCCCCTGTGTAGCATGTGATCGTTGGCCTATTGACTTGTTGTCTGGTTAACCCTTTGAGTCCCAGAGGGGTTGCCAATGCATTGTTGATTGATGCATTGATGATCCCTCTAGCACTCAAGGGGTTAGGGTGGGGGTGGAGACATGGGTGACATTGTGTGTGAACAGTGATGATATTTAACAGACGACATTTTGAACATAACGGTTTGTGTATTGTGTGTGATGAGCACAGCGACAGGAGGGTTGAAGTAGGACTTTGACAGGTTTGTGCCAAGTTGGACGTTGTCATTTGTCCAGGTGTTGTGTCCTTTTTTTAACCCTCATGGTGCTGTGTTGGTGCAGTTGTATGGCTGAGTGATGGACATGTGTTGAGGTGTGACTGTGTGTGCAGCTGGTGTTGGTTGCTGTAGTGTGTTGTTCTGTAGTGTTGCACTTACCGGTAGTGTGGAGGCTCCTCTCATCCCCAGTGTCAGTTCCTCCAATGACCCCCTCGATCAGGGTCGGGGACATGGTCTGCCGCACCATCTCCTCCCAGCCTCAGAAGGTGATAGGGACTGCTGGTCCACCTCCAGTGCCTCGGGCGTGCTTGGCGAGCTCTGTCATCTTATTCTTGACGACCCTCCGGCAGTCGCCCCATCTCTTTTTGATGGACTCCACGTCCCGCCTGCATGGAGCCACCGCGTTGACCCGGCTGCATATTTGGTTCCAGGCTGCCTTCCTCCTCGCTGACAGGCCAGGGACCTTCGCTGTTGGGTGGAGAACACTCTGCCTCTCCAGGACAGCTTCCACGAGAGCCGTGTTCTCCTCGTCTGTGTATTTGGGGTCCCTGATCCTGCCCTCGTCAGCTCCGGCATGGGAGGATTCTGAGCCGGAGTGATCTGCCTGGTCTGACCCTGACTGTGTGTGTTGCTCCCCAGCAACTACCCCTCGTCCCACTGCAGGTTCTGTCCCTCTTCTTTGTGTGCCTGCTCTTGTGGGCCGGGTCCCCCTCCGCCCTGCAGATCTCCCTCTGCCACCCCTGCTCTGCTGAGGGATGCCCTCCTGAGCTTCCTCCTCCTCCACTACTCTCCCCATCCCTCTCTCCTGTCCTCCTCTCCTGGCCATCACTCACCCAGTCACACCCAGGCACTCCCACAGGCCCTCACAGACACACTTGATCCAGTCACTCTCTGTCACACACTTTCACTCCCAGATTCACACTGTCAAAATAAAAAGTAAAATGTGTAAGGTGTTATAAAATAAAAGGACTATGTGTATGTATGTGTTTGTGTTTGTATGTGTGTATGTAATATGTGCAAAGATGTGCTATGTGTCGTATTCTGTGCAATGCTCTCCTCTCTCCAAACTCAAAAACTCCTCTACCTCCAATGAACGCACCTCTCTCCCTCTCTCTAATGACTATCCTCCGCTCCTGGGTTCTGATATCTGGCTCTGAAGAACTCGATAACAGATAACCGTGTGTGACGGTTATTTTTGGGTATATATAGGTGTATTTGAAGTTATTTGATACATTGGGCCTTTGTGATTGGCTGTGTGTTTGAATTTGTTTTGGCATCAATCATGGTTGCTTGACAACGGCAGCCGTTATGTTAGATGTTGTTTTGAGCTCAGTTATCGTGTGATTTGGCCGCCCGTTGTGCATTAACATGAGCGACAACGGCTTTTGTGTTACGTGTTTTTTGTGTGCCTACGCTCGATAGCTATTCTTGTAGAGTAGCTATTGAATCTGCCGTAACTCCTGTATTATTTGCGAGCGATGTGCCTTTTTCACTTAGCGGCTGGTTTAACGGGTGCCTTTAAATCGAGCCCATAATCAGTGGAGCAGGGTATTTGTTTTTTGTTCTTGACTGGTATTGGGGGACAGTTAATAAAAAGAACAAGTAAATATAATAAAATAAGAAATGTGTATGTAACGTGATAGAGACAGAGACCCCCTGACATAAGCTGCCACTGGGGTAGACTGATACTTGAAGTGACAGAGTATTTTGCAGAGGATGATTTGTAAGATTTGCTGTTAGAGGTGCAAGCCCTGAGGAAACATTGATTTGTAGGACTTAGATTTGTTTGGCAAGTCCTAAGGAAACAATGATTTGTAGGACATAGACTTGTTTGGCAAGCCCTGAGGAAACATTGATTTGAAGGTCTTAGACTTGTTTGGCAGAAGCCCTAAGGAAACATTGATTTGTAGGACGTAGGCTTGTTAGACTCAAGCCCCCCAAAAATGTTTATTTTTTTTTTAGTTTTTTGTTTTGTTTTTTAAACATGTAGATGCAGAATTGTGACTGCTGTTCTTGCTGCTGCTGCTGAGTTGTTTAAGCAGCAGGATGATTAGGCAGCTCAATGGGAATGGGAGCAACAACAGCAGTTGCATGGATGATGGATGATGAAGGTTCCACTTGCCACGACTAGCTCCAGTGATGGGCCTGAGGCAGTAGCAGCACAATAAGTAGCCCCCAGTATATGTGTAGAAAAGAAGTTGGCCAATAATTCTTCTCCATCTGCCCCTCCTCCAAAATCATGGGTGTGTTGTTACTAGAATAGACATTTTTTTCTTGAGAGCAGGAACTGTGATTCTCATCAGCAACTGCAATGTGCATAGTGTGCGTGTGATAAATAACTCTATCCAAACACTATGACACCAGAAACCAAGTACTGCCACTGTAACTATGCCTCATGTCCAGACCCCACTAAAGACATATTACAACATTCTGACATTTTAATAGTAATGATGAACCTTCCCTGCCACTATCTTAACCCCTTAAGGACTACATGACGTACTATGACCGTCATGGTCCTTATACCCTTAAGGACCGATGACGATCATAGTACGTCAAGTACTTTTTACTTACAGCGCTCCACCGGGAGCACTGTAAGTAAAAATAGGGCCTAAAATTGACTGAAGTGGTCTCTCTTAGGCCCAGAAGTGGTGCGCCGATACACGCAACAGGTCACGCGTACTGGCTCGTCGGCAAGGATCAAAGTGGTCCTTAAGGGGTTAACATGTTCTGCATGCCGCTTGATGGCCTTGTGATTCTCTTCCACCATACTGCCTTGTGTGGTCAGTGCACCACACAGTGTATAATGGGTGGACACGAATTGCAAAATCTTAACATCTACAAAGTGGCTATCATTTGAAGGGGGAGGTAACAATGAATGATGTGGATTGGCAGAAGATGTAGTTACCCTAGAGCAAGAAGGTGATGATGAGCTACTTGTTTCGCTCGTCATCTCTATTCTTCCTCCTTGATCTCTGCCTCGCCTCTTTTTGAGTCAGGAGAAACAGCAACAGTGGTGCTCGATTTCTGTGCTGGATGTTTGGCTTTAACATGTTTGACATAAATGTCATGGTGTCTGTGTTTCATGTGTGTTATGAGGGTGGTTGTGCCAAAATGTCTTCCCTCCTTTCTACTTCTCCCATTATCACTGACTTGTCACAAATTTTGCACAGTGCTGTTGCTGATGACTGTACTGTGCCTGCCCCAAGAGAAAAATATTCCCACACCCATGACTTCAGGGGGAATGAAACAGGTGTTGAAGAATGGCCTCTTTCATCTTGTCCTCCACATTCCCCTTCACTGTCTGGGGTAGAAGATGATGTTGCTGTTGTCACTGCTACTGCCTCAGAACAAGCACTGCAACTAGGACCAGGAGTATTGTTTCTGCTGGCAAGTGGAACCTGTCCTAGTCCCACATCACTTGTTGACCCCATTCTCACTGTGTCCATGGTGGCCTTTGGCACACTAGGCTGCTCCTCAGCATCCTGCTGCCCTTGAAACTCAGCAGCAGCAGGAACTGAGCAGTTGCAAACTTCTCAAATTCCAAAAGCTCACTGTTGGGGGTGGTGTTGATGACCATCCTCATCCTTGTCTCCTATTCCTTCTAAGTTTGGGCTAAAAAGGCCATCAACATCACATCCACCCCAGCTTCTCCACCATCATCATCACCACCACCACTACTAATCCCTCCACGTGGCTGCTCTGTTACAGACATCTCACTGCTGGTTGGAAGAGGTGATAAGCAATGTGACACAAATGCCACACTTGCCATTTCTTGTTGACCTGAAGAAGGGAGACTAGCAGCACTAGCAACAGGCACAGTCAGCTGATCTATGCTCCTGGTGGTGGTATTTTTGCTGTGCCTGCTAGCCACCAATTCTGGGTTCTTCGGGATCATGTTTCATCTGGACAATGCCGTGGGCGGAAGGGGACTCCCAGGGTCAGGGGAATGATGTGGGCTTCCTCGACACTGTCAATTGCTTCCCCTACCACTCCCCTAACACTAGTCCCACCGGCTGCTTTACCGTCACTGTTACTAGTACTACCACTAACACCAACCACATAAATTTCAGCCCCTAAGCCTTTCTCCTCACAGTCACTAGTAATATGATATTTACCCCCTCCTTCTCTCATCATGCTTACAAGCTGTTGGACCTTCTTAGTAGTAGTACTAGCACTGGAGGGACTGCTTGGGGATGGCAAGTGTGACTTAGGGTCCCCTGCTGTCACACTTGGTATCATCTTCTCCTTCCCTCCCTCCTAAGTATTACAAGACACACTGGCAGCAGGTTGATCATTGGTGGCAGCAGGTTCAACACTGGCAGCAGGCACGGAACTGGTGGCAGCACGCACAGTACTGGTGGCAGCAGTGGCAGTACAAGCAGCAGGCACAGACCTGGTTGCAGCAGGGGCAGCACATCTGACATCAGGCACAGGTCTACTGGCAGCAGGGGCAGCATGTCTGCAGCAGGTACAGCAATGGTGGTAGCAGTAGCAGGGGCAGCACGTCTGACAGCAGGCACATAAAAGGTGGCAGCAGGGGCAGCATGTCTGGCAGCAGGCACAGTCCTCTTCTTCCTCTCTTGATTTTAATTTCCCCAAGATTCCTAGGGGTGTTTTAGGGGGACTAGCCATCATTGGTTCTGTAGTGCTCACTTCCTCCTCCTCAGACTCAGTGGACATAAGGGTCCTTCCAGTTCATCCTTTTATTTGTTTTAAAGTTTCTCATAGTGATAGCAGTCACTGTGAGCCTCTCCTACCTCAATTTTGCAAAAAGATCATAGCAGAACAGTACAGCATGTCTGTCTTGCTATGTAGCTGCTTCTATTGTGTTTCACTTTCTTGAATACATCAGTTTTTTATATTGAAAATGCAAAACACACATAAATCTATGGGCAGAAACTTCCTAGCTATTGAAAATATGGCAAAGATTTTTTTCAATGGGCAAAAAATGTGAAGCTATAATACATCCAAGCCAATGCCTACTTGAGATGCCATTCCTCAACATATGGAGGGACTGCCCAAAACCTTGGATTTACTAGAAGAGGTGTTTTACTCTTATTAACCATGTTACCCATGTTAGCATTTAGCAAGCTCCCAATAAATCACTTCTGTTATCTTCAACACATTTACAATATGCAATTAGTTCCACAGGTCAAAACAGCATAACAGCAGAACCAATATGTGGTTGTCTTTTTCTTGTTTGAGGGTGCGTGTTTATTTTTCTGTTGTTGGCTGACTGAAAATAATGTGTAAATTATGTATCTGTCTTATAAAGCTTTTTCAACACCATTCAGAAAATATGTAATGCTTTTTTCTGGGCTTCAAAAACCCCAATGCTTCAATGCTCAAGTCTTGACAATTAGGATTAATCTGACTTTCTTCAAATAATAAATGCCTGATCCAATAAATTATTAACCTTTACAAGTGTCTTTCATTTGACATTTTAAAAGCATTTGCGCTAACCACTTTGAATCTAACTGCAAGGCAAAGACCAGCTGTAATACATCCAAACAATGCCAATGCCTACTTGAGATGTTATTCCAATACTGGTTATTTCAAGTACATATGGAGGGACTGCCCTAAACTTTGGATTTTTTAGAATAGGCCCTAGATTCACCAAAGGTGGATTTTGTGTCGATATGATCTTGTCATTGTGTTCGAAACACTGTGACAATTCTATCTACACACATCAACATATTCACTAAAGTTGTCAAATGCAAGAAGTGGGGTGGAGAAGATTCCTATTAGCATAAAGGATTGTCAAATTGCTGTTGATGTGGAAGGTCCTTCCTCCCTTCATACATCTCCAACACAACAACAGTTCTGAAGTTGAACAGCATTCTCTCTCTGCTTCCCTACTTGGCCAGTAGGGGAATAAAGAGAAGACTTTCAGCACCATGGACAGCATTGAGTGGCATGGGGATGTGCATTGCTTACCCCTGTCGCACTCAAAGGGTTAAAATAAACAAAAATAATACACCAAGACCTACACAATTATCCCATAACCTTTGTATCATATATTACACATGTTGTGCACTCAGAGGGGAACATTCCTGGGGGTCACACAGCATCTATGGAGATTTGTGGCTACCACTTCCCCCCCAGCCTTATTCCCTTGCCCAGTGGTAGCCATAGAACCTGATATGCACTGCTTGGCCCCCACATTTGTTCCCTTGACCACTTTTAAACACAGATCCCCATGTATACTATCTGACCCTCTCCAGCCTTTTCCCCTTGCTCACTGCTAGCCACAAATCCCCATGGCCACTACCTGTCTGGGGGTGTCAGGCAGTGTATATGGGACTAACACACAAAGGTGTTTTTCCTCACATTATAGAAATCTGACAGACATTTCAGTGAATGCTGCTGCTCCGACAGGACATGGACATTTTTAGCCCTCTTAGAATTTTAGTGCATCTAGGGCAAGGTGTTTTACTCTTATTAACTATGCTACCCATGTTCGCATTTCCAAGGCTCCTGATAAATCATTTCTGTTATCTTTAATCCATTTACAGCATGCAATTTGTTACACAGGTCAACACAATGTAACAGCATAACCAATATGTGGTTACTTTTTCTTGTTTGAGGGTGACTGTTTACTTTTCTGCTGTTGGCTGACTGAAAATAATGTATGAAGTATAGCTCTGTCTTAAAAAGTGTTTTCAACGCCAATCAGAAAATATGTAATGCTTTTATCTGGACTTCAAAAAACCAATGCTTCAATGCTCTAGTTTTGACAGTTAGGACTAGATATGTCTAATTTCCAGTTATTGCTATGCAGTTATGCTGGATCATGTGGCAGCATGGCTTGGCTGAGTATTGAGTATTGAGTATTGAGCGTATCCTACGCTCCAAAAGATCTCCTTGACCAACTAATCTGACTTTCTTCAAATAATAAATGCCTGTTGCAATAAATCATTTGACATTTTAAAACCATTTGTGCTATCCACTTTGAATCTAAATGCAAGGCAAAGTTTTAATGTACTTGACACCTGCTAGACCAGCTGTAATACATCTAAGCCATGCCAGTGCTTACCTGAGATGCCATTCCAACACTGTTTCAAGTACTTATTAAGGGATTGCCCAAAAAAGTGGGATTTATTAGAAGAGATGTTTTACTCTTATTAACCATGTTACCGAAGTTAGCATTTCCCAGTCTCCCAATAAATCACTTCTCAACATTAATGGTGTAGTTTCTAATAGCACAGTGAGTGATATGTTCAACTTGAAACAGAACAAATAGCTTACTGTGCAGGGATCAAGCATAATGTGCAATATTGTGCTACCGAAATATAAAAAATTTAATTTTCAAAGATGATTTACTTTACAGAAAAATGTCTTATACAACATATTGGCTGATTTTAATAGTCTGCATTTCTCTAAAACAACCTAAACCTAACTTATGTTAAAGTCCTTTTTAATGCATACAGCCCCCAAATGCCACCCCTATTGCATGCACAGGAAAAAGGGAATTTCTTACCTGTCAATTCCTTTTTCCTCCGGGTTCCCGTAGGTAGCACACCAAGAGAGTAAGCCCCTCCTCCCTAGTAGGAAAGGTAAAAAAACTATAAAAGGGACCTCCCTGTCCCACCATCCCCAGTGTTTGAACAAAGCCATCCAGGAAATGAAATAATGCATGAAAAAATATATATATTGTTAAAGATTCATAGGTCATAGAAGGGAGGGAAATCCGTGTGCTACCTACGGAGACCCGGAGGAAAAAGGAATTGACAGGTTAGAAATTCCCTTTTTTCCTTCCGGTCTCCTTGGTAGCACACCAAGAGAGAAAACAAAGCTTCAAGGCACCAGAAGGGGGGAATTCACATGCAGCCTGAAGCACTTTCTTCCCAAAGGAGGAATCCTCTGCTGCTTGTAGATCCAAACGGTAATGCTTTACAAAAGTATGGATATTCCACCAGGTTACAGCCCTACATATTTGCTCCACTGATGCATGTGCCTAGGCAATGAAGACTTGACTCATCCGCATTTTTGGGGTTGTGGAAAAAACACAGGTAGACACAACTCTTGACTCCTATGAAATGAAGAGGCCACCTTAGGATGAAATTCTGGAGGGAGTCTAAGAATCACTGAATCTGGTCTGAACTGTAAATAGGGTTCTAGAATCAATAAAGCTTGAAGCTCTCCTACCCGTCTAGCTGATGTGAGGGCAACCAGAAGAGCCTTCTTGAAGGATAGTAGCCATAAAGGAATAGTTTCCAGTGGTTCAAACGGTGCTGCCGTAAGAGCCTTCAGGACCAGATTCAGATCCCAAGGGGCCAAGGTGGTAATTGGCCTAGGTCGTAGATTGGACACAGAATGAAGAAATCTCTGCACCATAGGATGGACAGCTAATTGTTGTCCCAGAAATTTTCCCAGGGTAGTCGTTTGTACCTTCAGGGTACTAGGACTTAGTCCCTTAGAGAAACCTTCCGACAGGAAATCCAGAATAGCAGGAATAGATGGATGCAATGGATCAATAGAGTGTTCATTAGCCCAAAATGAAAATCTTGACCATGTTCTATTGTAGACGGATGTCGTACTGCGTTATCTGGATTCTAAGAGGACTGAAATCACCTTCTTGGAAAGGCCTTGGTTACTCAGAAGTTGGGCTTCAGGAACCACACGGAAAGCCGAAGATTCTCTGCTTGGGGATGAGGTACTGGACCCTGGAAGAGGAGATCCGTCGTGGAAGGTAGAAACATGGGTTCCTCCTGTGTCAATGATTTCAGCAGTATGAACCACGACCTCCTCGGCCAATATGGTGCTACAAAGATGACCGTGGTCTTCTCTTGGTAGATCTTTCTTAAGGCAACAGGAATTAGTCTCAGGGGTGGGAAGAGATAGGCAAGATGAAAGTCCCACCTCTGTACCAGGGCATCTACACCAGGGCATCTACTGCCAAGGGACAATTCTGGGGATATAGAGAGAAAAACTGGGGTACCTTTGCATTCTGCTTGGTGGCCATCAAGTCTATCTGTGGTAAGCCCCATTTCTCCATGAGTTCCAGGAAAATTCTTGGATAAAGAGACCATTCGTCTGGTAGAAGCATCCTCCTGCTCAGGAAGTCTGCCCAGCTGTTGTACTTTCCTGGAATGTGGACCGCTGTCAAAGCCACTAGGTTGGATTCTGCCCAGTGAAGAATTCTGGAGGATAAGAGAAGAAGAGCTGGACTTCGAGTTCCCACTTGACGGGCTAAATAGCAAACCACCGTTATGTTGTCTGACCGGATTTTTACTGATTTTCCTTTTATCAAGGGTGCAGCCATCTTCAAGGCTCTCCAAACAGCTAGAAGTTCCAGGGGATTTGAATGGAGATTCGACTCTGACTAGGACCAATGACCTTGAAAAGATTGTATACCTAGGACTGCTCCCCATCCCTGCTTGCTGGCGTCAGTTGTGATGACTGTCCATTCATTCCTGAATCCTCCAGGGCAGACCTACTGTTAACTTGTGCCTGGACCACCACATCAGAGACCTTTTGACTGCTAGAGATATGGGTACTTGATGGTGCAGGGACTGCGGATCTCTGTTCCATGACGACAGGATTAGTTGCTGTAACGGCCTCATATGGAGTTTCATCCAAGGGACTGCTTCTATTGAGGCTGACATCATGCCCAAAATAGACATTAGCTGACGGAGTGTCAGCTGTTTGGAGGTTCTTAGGAGATTCGTTTGGTCCAGTAATCTCTGTATCTTGACTGGCGGAAGGAATGTCTTTTCCACAGAGGAATCTAGAATCATTCCCAGGAAAATCTTCCTTTGTTCCAGGAGAAAACATGATTTTTGAAAATTCAATCTACAGCCTAAAGAGGTCAGAGTTGATGTGACCAGAACCAAATGATTCGTTAACAGAGCAGGAGATGACGCCTTTATCAACCAGTCGTCCACGTAGGGAATGACTGCTATGCCTTTCTTCCTCAGAAATGCCTCCACTACTGCCATTATTTTGGTAAATACTCGCGGAGCCGATGCTAGGCCGAAGGGGAATGCTGTCAACTGGTAGTGGGATGTAATTCCCTTGTCCGTGCTGGCGATTCTTAAATACTTCTGGTGAACTAGATGAACTGGAACATGCAGGTAGGCGTCTTGTAAGTCCACCGTTGCCATCCAGTCTCCATGGTGAAGTATATTGACTGTGGATCTGAGGGATTCCATTTTGAAATGTTCTGGAAAGATAAACTGGTTCAGGAAGGTAAGGTTTACCACCAAGCAAAAACCTCCTGAACTTTTAGGAACCAGAAAAACTGTTGCGTATGTCCCCATCTTGTGACATGTTTTTGGGACTGGAATTAGAACAGTCTCTTGGACTAGTTTTTGAATGACCTGTCGAAATTGAAGCCGCCTGTAGAGAGGACCATGGACCAATGTTGTGAGGAACCTTTGGGGAGGAAGAGTGTGAAAACAAATTTTGTATCCTTCTGTGATTATTCTCAATACCCAGAAATCTGTAGTAATGCTTCGCCATTGATCTAGGAAAATGCTAAGTCTGCCTCCCAGAGGAACTGAAGGCCTGGCATCAGAACTGGGATTTAGGAAAAACATCCTGGGTTGGTTTCTGGGTCTTGCCTCCCTTTGGCACATAAGGTCTAGAAGCCGTCCTTTTCCCTTTGTAAGATTTCTTCTGATCCCTGAAGGGATGAAAAAACACCTTCTGGGAAGAAAACCGTCTATCCTGAGGCAAGAACTCATTCTGTTCAGAAATATTCTGAAGAAGAGCATCTAGTTCCTTCCCAAAAATGAAGTCACCCTCAAAGGGCATAGCACACAGCTTACTTTTTGAAGCTACATCCGCTGCCCATTGCCTGATCCAAAGGGCTCTGTGACCCACTGCTGACAATGCAGTGGCTCTGGCCGCCATCCTAACATTCTCCATAGAAACATCACAGAGAAAATCTGCAGCTAGGCAGAGCATGGTAGTAGACTTTACAAGTTCTTCCCTGGGTACCTTATTAACAAGATCTTCCTCCAGCTGTAAGATCCAGAGTCTCAGGGCTCTAGAAATACAGGTAGAAGTGATACTATGTCTAAAAGAAGTGGCGCAAGCTTCATAATTCCAACGAAGCGCCGTCTCCAATTTCCTATTCATGGGATCCTTAACTCGGATCCATCCTCAACAGGGATAGTAGTTTTTTTGGATAGACGTACCACATGGACATCTACCTTGGGAATCTTATGCCAGAGGACAGAATCTTTGGGATCAAACAGAAATAAGCTTTTAAGCTTTCTAGGAAAGGAGAGACGCTTCTCTGGAACTGCCCACTCCTGTCTAATAAGCCCTGAGACTACCTCATGGACTGGAAAAAAACGTATGTTTTTTCTTGTACCCTAGGTAGAGCTCATCCGCTAATAACCTTGGTTGTTCGTCTTCCGTGATGTTAAGGGATGCCGGGATGCCGGGATGCTCTTCATAAGGGAATCCACGCATTCTGCTGGAAAAAGGAAGAAATCTTCCCTGCAACCCTCGTCAGAACTCTCTGCAGAAGAATCTGAATCCGACGCCTCAGAAGTTTTTTTCTTAGAAGAGGACCCTTCTCTGGCGACAGAGGGGGGTGATGTACGTGCCATTTCTTCCTCTGCCCTGAGACTTTTCCAAGTTTCCTTGGCGATAGCGGAAAAGAGAGAGACCAGGGAAGTCATATCTGTAGGCATAGTGGCCGCAGGAGGATGCGGTGATAGAGGAACTGTAGGTAGGTTAACTTCCATGAGGCAGGAGGGTGTAACAGTTTGTTTGACACACAGACACAGTGGTTTAGGATAAAACACAGTTTTATTGAAAAAACAGTAATACAATAACCCTCACAGGTCCTGTAGTATTTTATCAGAATAATACAGACACAAGACAGGGTACATATACATATACCTACACAGGTCCTGTATAACCATAGAGTCCATAACAAAATATACTGACACAGGTCAGGCAAAATACGAAGGATTCCCAGGGTATCTGTACTGCATGGGTTAATGGCCTTCAGCGAGTGTAAACAGTCCCATGTGAAGAGAGGTCTGTTAAGGAGCTCACTTAGGATAGAGAGCTTAAGGATGATTAACTCCCAGTAATAGGTTAGCAGACAAACGTGAACTGCCAGAGCAGTATCGGAGACTGAGCAACATAGAACACTGCCGGAGCAGTAACGGAGACTAGGACACGTGATCACTGCCTAAGAAGTAACAGAGACTGAGAGATGTGGGCACTGACGTAGCAGTAACGGAGACCAGGCAACTTGTATTCTGCCATAGCAGTAAATGGAGATAGCCCACTTGCACACTGCCGTAGCAGTAATGGAGACTAGGCCACTTGTACTCTGCCGGAGCAGTAAACGGAGACTAGGACACTTGCACACTGCCATAGCAGTAAACGGAGACTAGGCCACTTGCACTCTGCCAGAGCAGTAACAGAAAATACACAACTGAGCACTGCCATGACAGTAACGGAATGAGCAACTGAGCAACACACCCTGAGGTCGCAACAAACTGGGAGCGTCACGAAAGCCAAGTCAATAGGAATGCCGCCAAGGCGACACAGAGGCAACCAGAGCAGGAATGTCAGCCGAGCCAGGTTGGTACACAGAGCAGGAACATCAGCCAAGCCGGGTCGATACACGGAGCAGAAACATCAGCCAGGCCGGGTAGATATACGGAGCAGACACGTCAGCCAAGCCGGGTCGATACACGGAGCAGGAACGTCAGCCAAGCCGGGTCAGTCTACGGAGTAGGAACGTCAGCCAAGCTGGGTCGGTGCACAGTAACAGGAGAAGTAAAATGGTCAGGCGGTCCGGGTCGGTTCACAGGCAGGAGAGGAGATGCAGAGTAGTCAGGCAGGCCGGGTCGATACACTGAGAATACTGAGATCAGGAACAAGCACTGGTACAGGAACACCACGAAAGGGCACCGGAGAGGTGCCAGAACCCAGCATATAAAGGCCCTACTGGGCGGGACAAGCACAGTATAGCCAATAGGAGTGAAGCTGAGTGTAGATTGACAGAATGTTGCAAGAGGAGTACGGTCACCGTGATAGAGGGGCACAGCTTCTTAGGATATCCATCTTGCAGTACAGACTTGCAGAGGAGACAAGCTTGAGAATCCATCTGTGTAAACAACATACATAGGCAGAATGCATAAGAAAAAACATACTTGTGTGCATAGAAAGAAAATAACAGACCTGTTCCACCTAGTGCCTCATACTATGTACTCACAGTTCTAGTACTGGAAATCTGCTAGGGCTGGCCTGGCTAGCGTAGCTGGAAGGGAGGAAGAGGCTTCTGGCTCCCTTATAATGGAGAAAAACCCCGCTTCCCCATTCAAATTGCTGGAGAACATGACTTCCGGTCTGTGGAACGCACAGACCGGAAGTGCCATAATGTAACGGTTTGTTCGACACACAGACACAGTGGTTTAGGATAAAACACAGTTTTATAGAAATCACAATAGAATAATAACCCTCACAGGTACTGTAGTATATAAGCAGAACAATACAGACACACAACAGGTTACATATATATATGCCTACACAGGTCCAGTATGACCATAGCAGTCAGGCAGAATATGTTGGATTCCCAGGAGAAGGGTACTGCATGGGTTAATGGTCTTCAAGGAATGTAAACAGTCCCATGTGCGGAGAGTTCTGTGACAGAGCTATCTCCATATAGATAGCTTAAGGATACGTAACGCACAGAAACAGTGTAGCAGAACAAACGTGAACTGCCAGAGTAATATCAGGATTTGAGTAACGGAGGACACTGCCGTAGCAGTAACGGAGGCAGACACTTGCATACTGCAGGAGCAGTAACGGAGACTAGACCAATGGCACACTGCTGTAGCAGTAACGGAGGCAGACACTTGCACTCTGCAGGAGAAGTAATGGAGACTAGACCAATGGCACACTGCCATATAAATAACAGAGGCGGACACTTGCACTCTGCAGGAGCAGTAATGGAAACTAGGCCAATGGCATACTGCCGTAGCAGTAATGGAGGCAGACACTTGCACTCTGCAGGAGCAGTAATGGAGACTAGGCCAATGGCACACTGCCGTAACAGTAACTGAGGCAGACACTTGCACTCTGCAGGAGCAGTAATGGAGACTAGGCCAATGGCACACTGCTGTAGCAGTAACAGAGGCAGACACTTGCACTCTGCAGGAGCAGTAACGGAGACAGATACTTGCATTCTGCAGGAGCGATAACGGAGACTAGGCCAATGGCACACTGCCTTAGCAATAACAGACGCAGACACTTGCACTCTGCAGAAGCAGTAACGGAGACTAGGCCAATGACACACTGCCGTAGCAGTAACGGAAACTGACACTTGCACTCTGCAGGAGCAGTAACGGAGACAGATACTTGCATTCTGCAGGAGCGATAACGGAGACTAGGCCAATGGCACACTGCCGTAGCAATAACAGACGCAGACACTTGCACTCTGCAGAAACAGTAACGGAGACTAGGCCAATGACACACTGCCGTAGCAGTAACGGAAACTGACACTTGCACTCTGCAGAACAACTAATGGTGACTGGATTGCTGTAGAATCAGAATGTCGCCAAGGTGACACAGAGGCTGCCAGAGCAGGAACGCCAACCAAGCCGGGTTGAATCATGGAGCAGGAACGTCAGCCAAGCCGGGTCGGTACACAGGAGCAGGAACGTCAGCCAAGCCGGGTCAGTACGCAGGAGCAGGCGCAGAAGAGTGATCAGGAGATCCGGGTCAGTACACAGGCAGGAGACAAGATGCAGAGTAGTCAGGCAGGCCAAGTCGGTACACTGGGAATCACTGAGCAGAAACAAGCACTGGCACAGGAACACCACGAAAGGGCACCGGATAGGTGCCAGAGCCCAGTATATAAAGGCCATACTGAGCGGGACAAACACAGGACAGCCAATGGGAGCAATCACAGTGTAGACTGACGGGAAAAGCCACAAGGGGAGCACGGGCACCGTGATACATAAGAAGTAATGGAGGATGCATTTCAGTGCTCCAAGCGGATAGCCATGCAGTAGCTGAGATAGCGGCTGCTGTCAGATTTGGCAAGAGATGCCCAGTGGGGCACCATGGATCCAGAAGAGAGGGGATGGCTTAGGAGACACGCTCCCTCCAAAGTGGATCGCGATAGCTCTGTATCTGGAGCCAAAGAGGTACCCAGCGGGGCCCTCCGAAAATAATAAATGGGACGTTGGAACCTTCCTAGGGTGGACAGGTAAAAAACACTGGGGATGGTGGGGGAGGGAGGTCCCTTTTATAGTTTTTTTTACCTGTCCTACGAGGGAGGAGGGGCTTACTCTCTTGGTGTGCTACCAAAGAGACCGGAAGGAAAAATGTATAAATTTTACTGCAATTTCCTCAGTGCCTTCTTATAGCATAGCAAAAAAACTAGGAAAAAAGTAACAAGATGGCCTAATCGTCATGAAGGGGAGAACTTACAGTGTAGACAGAGTAGTTGGTAGGCAGGAGGAGGAGGAGGAGCAGCAGAAATAATCAGTTAGAACTATTTCTAACCCATAGGTGCTTTAAAAAACAAACAAAAAAAAACTTTACCTGTAACTTATAGGTTTGCTCTTATCTCATGACTGAAACGTCATTTCTTGAGGTGCTATTGCATTATCAATACACTACAAGGCACAAATGTTTAAGCATGTATTACTTGTATGGTCTATTTTATTTAGTGTGCTAAGCGTATTAATGTTTTTATTTTTCTCCAAGTTTCCCATAGACTATAATTTTTTTAATTATCTTTTTTTCGAGAATAATAGAATCCATCCCTTATATTTAAACATTCATTAATTATAAAAACACATGTTTTGATTTGTGTGATACTGTATTTGATGCACATTTTGTTTCACTTAACCCTTTCAGTGCCTCAAGGGGGGTGTGGAACTTTGCAGAGCAATGTGTTATACAGTCTTCTGACAATGAAAGGAATAACTCTAACATTTAATGAAAATAAAAAAACGAGTTATAATAAAATCCAACCATAATATGCAAACCTGGTGAAAAATATTTTAACCTGTTGTGAGCATGATTTTACCTTAGTAGTATGAATTTTTAAAATGTACTCACTTGTTTCTTCACTGCCTAGGTTAAAAAAAGCACGTATGCACATAATATTAGGTGTATTAATAGTTTCTGGACTAAATCATGCATTTAAAGATACGCAAATAAATGTACATGAGTTTAAATTAATATATCATAATGTAAACATTACTTAGCTTAAATGTTTAACACTATATTAAAGTACTTTACATATTTCTTATTATTATTAATACTACTACTGCTAATAATAATAATAATAATACTATATATATATATATATATATATATATATTTATTTTTATTTTTTTTATTTTTTTTAATGCATAATTCAAGACAAGTTTGTGAGAGCTTTAAACAATTTTTGAGTACCATTATTATGCTCTGTCTAAGAATATTATTTGGACATAATCGAACTGTCCACATAAACAAAGAAAACATTTTGTTAAAGCATCACATTAATTTTAACTAATATTTCACCTATAAAAAGTGTGGATAACAAGTTTGTATTTGCACCAAGGTGTTAATTAATGAAAGACAAACCATGGACAATTATTGACACTTTTTTTGTAATCGTGCAATCTGATAAATTGCTAATGATCTGTCTTAGGTGAATAAAGAGTGAATTGAAATAATTATTTAAGTTAGCTTTTTCTTTTTCTCGGCAGAGAAAATAAGCAACATTTTCTGAGCTTCATCGTTGCCTCTAGAAAGGGTATAACATTACAGGCTGAGACTACAACAGTCAACAGACCTTTTGACATCTCAGTGGACACCGCTGCGAACCCACACTTGGCTTGTATTATTGTTGACACTATGGATCTATCACCTAATTATGTTTGAATACCATATTTATTGAAGACTCATCATCTGTAGTATGGTGAAATGGAATGTGACAGGAGATATAAAGAAGGTTTCTTTCATAATTCAATTGATCATTTTGGCATTGTGGTAGAGCTCATTAGATGCCAATTATGTAACAAAGAATTCATTATATTTGTTGTGTCTTCTTCAGAATATAGGTTCAATATAGCTTTCAGTTGTTACTTGCAAACAAAAAAGGGATGTACTAATATTATTCTCCTATAAAGTTGGCACTGGTACCAAAGTCTTTTGTCCAGTACCTACTTAATGGCTGTTTACTAAGCTATCTACGCTGAAAATATACTTCCTTGTGCCAATTTCCTTAAACCAAAAGCTAGATGCAACTTAATTATCAGAACATTTTTTACATCACAATTCATTCTCTTCAGTGATGCATTCCTAACAAGAGGCCAACATGTAGGTAACACAGGCACATGCATACATAATAGCTGCAAAAGTAAAGACATTTGTAGCTGGTTAGGGGGAGATTAAAAATAAAGCAAATGCTTCAACTTCAACTGAAATATACATAATTACAATTTTTACTGAGTATAAAGCTTCTAAGTGATGAATCTGCAAACATTATATTTTTACTTTGGAAAATTAGGCTTCATTAATTTCTGTTCCATTCTTGCCATTTTAACCCTTTGAGTGCCAGAGAGGCACGAAATACATTGCATTGCAATGCTTTGCATACCCCTCTGGCACTCAAGGGGTTAATTAACATAGCACAGATATAAACATTAGTTTCTTAATACATCTAATGTCATTGTGATAATGATACATTTTAAAGCACTGGTTCATTTAAAAATGTAAATGTCTGAGTAGAAAAAAGAATGGATTGAGTTTTCCCTTAATCAGCACTCTGTTAGGTTACATTTACAATAGTTTGAGAAAACACAGTGGCCCCCATGCACCAAATAAATTGCAAAGCAATATATAGATATAAATCCCAATATGTTTTAATGGAGTTCATCACAACTCACTTTGAATATTATATAGAAAATAGGATAATTTTACTAACTGTGAATTTCAATAAATTGTTAAAAAAAGAGTTCTGGTTTACCATTTTTTATCAAATGAAAGGAATCACTGTAAACTATATATTTTAGCCATTTAATATATCTACTACAATAAGCATACTGTTTAGTATTCCACTTAGAATAACATTTTGCTTATTGCCAGTCCAGTGCAAATGAGACGCCATAAATTTGTTAAGGATATTCTAGTTGCAACAACATAACAGCTTTATTTTTGTATCTGTTATATTATATATAGTTTCAAAGAAATGCATTTCATTGCCTGGAAATGCTAGGAATAACTAATGTGAATAAAAAATAGATAGTGGTTCATGATCTTTCTATTCTATTTCTATACTATTAAATGTACACTGTATACCACATGTTCACAGAAAAGTTTATTTATGTCATGTTTTGAAAATCTTGCCTTAATTATCATGAAATTATTATTTTCAATATATTTATTTATTTAGATTGTTTGATCAAAGTTTTTCTGTTTGCCAATCAACCCATAGCTTAGCTGCCATCCTGATACTGAAGAGTTTGAAAATGTAAATACATTAAACGATGTGCCTATTTCAGCAAAACATTATTTTCCAAGGTCTTCATGTGCTTTTAATCAGTCCCATGCTGAGTAAAATACAATTGTAAACTATGCGTTAAAAGATTTACTGAAAGTTATATTGGGATATCTACTGAATCCTAATACACCGATTCCCTTTTTATTTTAGTGATAACATATGTAATCTTTCAACAGCATTCATGAGAAAAGTTTGATGTGGATTTACACTAGTGTAGATACATTACAATGGGTAGATTTAAGGAATTATGAAATGAGTTTTTGGATTTTCCACTGAGGTATCAACCTCTAAGACACAAGCAGATAGCAGCTTTCAACAGATGGCAACCACTCTTATTATAAAACAATACAATGTTAAGTCAAAGTATCTGATTACTATTCGGTAGAGCTATGTAGCTTTGATAGCCTAGCTTATATTTAATACCCCAGAAACAATATCATTTATTTTCTGTCTCCTCTTATCCCTTAGTTATTGGGTTTGTATGCTTTGAAATCTTAAGCAAAATAAGAAATTGAAATTGAAGAAAGCTTTGAGTATAGATAAATCAAATGATATTCCACACTACAATTTTTAAGCCATCCAAACTACTTTTTCTACTGTGACAGTTGGTTATACTGTAATGATGAGAAATCCTTTTTAATTATAATTGGCAACCTTTTAGGAACTGCTATGCAACAATTTCTTGTATTTAAACAATGGTATGCACCAGATAAATTACAGTTTAAGAAAATCTCTTAATAAAAAATATAAATTCTGTGGAGACCAATAGATCCAAATTATTAAGCAATATCAAGTGCTATTTCAAAGCTTTTAATTTGATTCATTTTGTTTTATTTTTCAATCTAGAGTGTAATTTAATTTCAGTTATTACATTCATTTGTGAAATAGACAAAACATTACATTTTATGGCACTGTAAACTGTATGATTTAAAAGTTTAACTATGTATGGAAAAAGTTTCTAAAAATAATTATAAACCATATTATGTTAAGACATGATTTGTGAGAACCAGAACAAATCTAGACTCTTTATACTGAAGTACAATAAGTGTTCATGCTCCTCACCAGTTAGAGGTATGTCCATAAATAGTCAATTGCCCATGTTAGACTATCATAAATAGTCTGACATGGGCAATTGATACAACATGCAATTAACAGGAGATGTAATAGATGCTAGAAATGAGTAATAATCAAACCAAATTAATAATATAAAAATAATAAAGCCCATTTTTTGTTAAAAAAGGACAAAAATAGATAAAATGGCAGCAAAGGATTTTCTAACTAGCAAGTACATATTAAATACATTGATGGAGTGTGTTCTACACACCAGTTAGTGGCATGTCCAATATTATGTACATTATCAATAGTACGCTGACATAAGCAAGCGATACGACATACAATTAATGTGTAAAAGTAATAGAACCAGGAAATTAGTAAGAGTAGTAAGATTAGTGAGATTAGTAACATAAACATAATAAAATGCATATTTTCTTAAACAATGCACAAAATGGTTGTAAAGCATTTCTTAATTTGTACGCACATATTTTATGAGTGGGATGTTAAATAAATAGGTAATATACAGACAGAATCAAAGCTTTGTTTTGTTAGCCTCTTAAGATAATTTTCACTCTTGTACTAAGTGGTAAAACTTTGTTTTTGCCTTAATGGATGTTTGATTCTTCTGACAGTAAAATGTGGATAGTAGTTATTATGATAATCGTTTTTAATTTTTTATGTCATTATTGTAATATCTAAACAACCAGTCTTTCACTATAACTCTACCTCATCAAACTAGCCTAATTAACAATTCAGTTCCTTATTTTTGTTTTGGATTTCCCTCTGGCTACTAATTAAATCTTAATCGAAACTGCTGAACTGAGGTTGCAAGGAATTCATTAATATTAAAATTAGCCCCAACAATTTTTTGGGCTGGTGTAATTTGTATCTGTTACTGTCAAGGGTTTAAAACTCAGTTAAATTGTTGAGAAAGCTGTACCATAAATGTACTTTATAATTTCTATTAAAAAGAGAGCAAACATAGTGTCATGCCTGGGACTTCCCATAGTTTTCTAAGGAATTCATGTTATAATAATTTCATATGTAAAACTGTTTAATACTAACAGACAAAATATTACTATCCAGCAGTGCCAATGTCACCCACAATTATTTTTCTTAATCTCTAGTATCTGGTTAAATAGGATACAATTATGTAGAAAAAAGGAATAAACATGATAGGTTTAAAAACCATAGACAATTGCATGAATAGGTTGTTTAAAAATGGAAATGATTTAACATCATCACTTTGTTATGATTTTTTTCTTTTTTTTTTGGTTCTTAGACCAAGGATAGAAAATTAAATCAAGTTAAGAGAATGAAACAGAAACATAAGCCTACAAGTTGCTTGGTATGAAAGGGCAGTGGAATTCATATTGCTGCATTACATTAGCAAAAAGTAAATGTGTATGTTAGTTTTTAAAATAAAACTCCACTGCTTTCTTTGTTTGTTTTCTTTTTGCAAATTTATTAAAATGAACTATGTAAATTTTAAGCACTGCTTTTTTACCAAAATGTTTTTCATAATTTTGAATTCAGGTTACATCTAAGTTGTTTTAATTTTAATAATTGTATCAGAACATGTATATGTATTTTACCCTACAGGAATGTTGTAAGTAATTCTTTTAAGGAAATAAACTTATTCATAGTAAAATATACAACAACTAGTACTTGTTAGCATATTTTATGACACATAACACACTTTAATATATTTATGTGATGCAAAATTTTACAAAAATATACATGAACTATTATTTATGGATCTAGGCTTCATTTAAATAACATTTCTGACAAAACAGTCATGCACACACTTAAAAATGAACATGTCCATTTTTCTTCACTGCCTACATCAACAATGGCATTCACAGCACAAAATTTCAAATCTTGGTGACAATTTCTGTGAAGTTATTCAAATACAATTTGACTTCTGACAAGGAGATGTAATTTATAAAACAGAATATGCCTATCAGTACAGCCCACATTTGCATAATGAGGATACTTTCATTTCTTCAAGCACAGTTTCTGACATACCAATGTGAAACACTGAAAGAATGTAGTGAAACAGAAAAGAAAAATGTCAATACAAATAACCATAAAAATGATGAGTACAATGTTTGTAACATTTGCTCCCTTCTGAATAGACAAAATATATTTTGCTTTCAAAACAGACAACTTGTTTGAGTTCTGATAACATATTCATATAGGGTGCAGAAAACTAACAGTGCCCTTAGCATTAGTCACCCTTGCTACTCAAAAGTTATCATCTAATGCCAAATAAGTTAATACCAAGCTACCTTTCTTAGTCCTGCAGTAGATTACCCATATGCAAAATTAGATCCTGCTGCCTCTTATACTTTAAACTTGAGCAATTTAGTCTAGCAACTTTGGCTGGTATAAATATTGATATAGCATGTGAATGCAGGTTATATAATTTGATGCCATGGTCACTTTCCACTTCTAGCAGAACCCTGAGGAAGATGATAGGGCCACATAAATAGGTGTCTGGTTCTCTGTTAACTCTAAGTTTTCTGTACAATGTCTGTGCCATCTTACTCTCCCGAAAGGTTTTTCCAAGTAGCTTGTTGACTTCACAGCTCCCACTGGTGGCTCACAGCAGAAAAAGCCTGGATACTGAAGTAGCTATACTTGTGTAGAACATCTATGCTGCACTTTGCATTCACATTAGTAATAATGAGAATGAGTGGGTTATGAATTCAGGAGGACCCTGGATAACAGAGTCCACTGTTGTAGTGGACACAGTTCATGACTAAAGAGATGAAGGGGCCCCTGATATGTTGTATACCCAAGATGTGGGTCATGAGAGTGTACAATTGTGGATCTGTATATTATTTCCTTTATATTAAATTTACTGCATGTACTTTTATGTATCTTTTGTGTTAGGTATGCTATTTTTGTTTTCCCAGGGATTCTCCCTAGTGGTCTTCAAGGCTTCATATAATCAGCTGCACAAGTGAACTCATGATTGACTACTTAATTTCTTATATCATAACTTCAACAATCTTCATTTTTACCTTCCCCATTCTACATATTTGAGTAACTAAACTTATCCTTAAAGGGATAGTAATAGAACAGTAGCAAAGCAGTGCAGTTTGTGCAGTGCAGCTGCACTTTTTGTCCAAAACTATACAATTACAATGTTATTTTATGCAGTAGTTTATCCCTCCCACCCTTTTTCCAGTTCTATTGCCACCTCCCCTAGGATCTGAAGTCTGGTCACTTGACCGGACAAATCATAATGAGGGACAATCATCCTTCCTCCTGCCCTCCTTGTCGAAGATTGTCCCTCCTTGTGATCTGCTATCAGATCTCAGAGTAAAATGCTGACATTGGAAAAAGGGGTTGGAGGAGTAAACTTCTGCATAAAATAACATGGTAATTGTACAGTTTTTGACAATAAGGACAGCAGCTGGCATTATTGTTTCTTATGATGAACAAATTGAGCTGCTTTGTTAATGTTCTATTAATATCCCTTTAAGACTAAAGGGTGGGTTTTTTGCTGGTCTTCTTATACTGTACATCTCCCCCTTCAGTTGCCTAACCCATTGAAATCATGCATCTATCTTCTTCTGAATGCCGCTAGAGTTCTAATTCCCCTCCACTGGAAATCCAATGTCTTATTAATCATTCTTTGATAGACAAGGAGGGTCAAATCTGCACTTTCTTTTGAACCTAAACAGGCTTCCTTCTTGAATGCTTCACACAATTTTGATTCCTCTTGGTCCTCAGTCAATTTTCCCTTCTGTCACATTTGATTTAACTCATTTTCCTAATATCACTTGGCATTGATGTCATTACTCTTATAATGTCATCTTTCCTTCTTACCTACCTTTCACCTCTTTGCTTATGTACCCTGGACGGGCAATGCAGATCAACTCTCCCCCTCACCCATCCCCCCTTCTTTTGTTTTCTTTCTCTCTCTTACACTTACTTTGATTTTAAATAAATTCTGTTCTCTACCTTCTTAGAACCAGAGATTATTTGCTACTTATTCCTTGATTCCTCCTATCTTCCCATGTATTGTGTAATTTGATATATTCTTAGATATGACTATGCTTAATGTGTATTATTGTGATTTAGTTTCATTTTAAAATCCATTTTCTTTCTTCCTGTAGTTGCTCATATGCATCCCACATACTTGTCATTGTTGTTATGCTTATTCTGTAATATGTTTCATTTCTGACAAAGTTTCTTTTGAAATCTCAAAAAACAAACAAACAAAAAAAAAAGACTAAAGTGCTGGGTTATGCACTATGGTATGATAAAGAGGTGATGAAGTGGATATGACGTCTTCAGTGATATCAATTCTACAATTTCTGTGTTATCAATGGAGCCTGTACACTAAGATTTCTTGATAAATATTAGTAAATAGGTTCCATAAAATAACAAAGGAATTGGAAAAGTGATACCACTGGGGAAGTAATCTTTACTTTATCACTTCTTTATCACACCTTAGTGCATCTCCCCCCCAAAAACTCAAGGTTATATATCCCATAATTGTTATATTGCTGGGATTTTATTGATTGATATTTAAGTACATTTAAGAAAGACATTCACATTCTTATAAGCAGTGCCCTTTAATTTTATTGATTTTATATTATGATTATTATTTATTTATATAGCACCAACTTGTTCTGCAGTGCTGTACAATAGGGAATAGACATACAGAGATATTAAACAGTGCAAGTGAAACATGGAAAAGCAAAAGATCAGAGGGCTATAGTCATGAGAGCTTACAGTCATTCTCTGACTCTAGAGAGCATGTTAAATTAGATTACAGATGACTGTATGTTCTACGATGGCAATAAGACATGTGTGCTGCCTGCAACCTGTAGGTGATGATTCAACACCTGCAGAGCAGGGTTGCCATGTAAGTACTGTGGATAATTTAGAAAGGACAGTGTAATATTCCTAAGTGATCAACATCAATTTTCACTGGAAGCACAGAAAATTATTACATCTGATAGTGTTCAGGCTTGTGCCGAGCATCTAAAAAATCAGCACCTCTTAGCTATATGTATGGTCAGCCTCCCGTTGCATGCTCATTATCCGATTGTTCTTTGGTTACTGTATTGAAGATGCTGCTTCTGTATTTTTTAATTATTCCCCCCATATATATTTTAATGTAGTTCACTTCTTTATTGGCCCCAACCACAGTATTTTAACTTTATTTAAATCATAAAGACTGTAGCAGTTTTTTCTTATTTTCTTCTCTCTTTAGTTCATTGTTTTTATTGTACAGTTTTGAACAGATAGACACATATATAGAGCTACTTAAAAGTAATGAGATAATTTGCATTCTTCCAAACAAACAGATAACAGAGTAGATGCAGAGGAGGAGCTGATGTTTGGAATATTGATACTATCTAGTTATCTGAATGGTTGCAGGAATTGGGGAGTGTAATGATTTGTATAAAGTAACACTGATAGTGATGGGGCACTTAAAAAACAAAACAAAACAACAACTTTAACCCCTTAAGGACTGTGTGACGTGCAAGGATGTCACCATTTTTTTCCTTAAGGATGGGTGGCTGTCCTGGCACATCATATACTTTTTACTTACAACATTCCTGCAGTTTCTCTTAGTCTCCTGCTCGGCACACCAGAACACATAAAAGGTCATGTGTACCAACGAGTTGGCAAGGATCAAAGCGGTCCTTAAGGAAGGGAACTTCCCTGGACCTTTGGTCCTTAAAGGGTTAATTGACAGGTGACAGATATGAAGGAGATTCTACACATAAGCTCACTCTAAGAGTGACAGAGACACATATATCATACATAGCCTGAAAAGGAGAACTAAGTGGTCTTAAAAGCTTGCACTATAAAGCTATTCAGTTAGCCAATAAAGATATCACTTTTACAATATTAGTCATCAACATTGTTTTCAGACAGACAAAAACAGACAAAACATCAATGCATACTCAGACAAGAAAAAGACAAGTATGTATTGGTCCTTCTGGTGTGCTGTTTGTCCTTTGAATTTAAGTGAATTCTACAGTTCGGCCATTTACTTTACAGCAAAACCACACAACTGTCATTATGTCCACCAAACATGCTAGGGGTAGAGTTAAGGAAAAAGGACCAGGAGAAGTTCATGCACATGTTGGTGGTTGTACCAATAACTGACTAGTTTCTGATAGAGATGGACAAAAAGTCCTATTTTTTCATGGAAATTTTCACAGAAAAAAAAAAACAATTTCATGATGTTTCCATGGTAATGACTGAACATATAAAAGTCATAACATTTCTGCTTTTTTTCCTGCCACCAATGAAACTCCTGACTTTGCTGTTTTCCACCTGTTATTCCTGTAGCCATTAAAGTTCCTGCTGTGATACCATTTCTGCTGAGTGATAGTGAGGACATCCACAGCTGAAAGAAAAGGTTGTCAGTAGCAACATAAGCCTTGAAGAAAGTGTAAGGAGGCCGAATTTCATTGGTCTTTGCCCAAGGCATTCATCTCCTATTTGTACAACTCTGCCACACCCACTCCTTAAAAATAACTGCATCTTGTGATATACCACTAGGGTAAGGACACATAAAAACAGTTCTTTAAAACTTTTTTTTTACAAAAGAATAGGTTGATACGTCAATTGCCAACATGGTGGCAAGTTTGCCATTCCACAGGCATTCTTTGGGATTATGTTTGTTATTTCTAAGAACTCTGTAAGGGAGGGTTGCAGCTCATAGAAAAGTAGAATTGCAACTCAAAGTCATCCTCCTTTGAGATTTGTATTTGCAAAACAGCAGCTGTAGGATATATGGGTGTTATTGTTACTCTTGTCTACTTCCTTTGAAATCTATAACACTTCTATTGGCCCAGTGAACTTTTAGGAGTGTTTCTACTTCTTATAGTAGTCACATCTCTGACATGCACATGGTATGTCTCCCAAACAGACCTGTGGTTTTGATTTTGGGTGGAATCTCATTAAAGATGTGCCTGGATGTGACCCTGCTTTCATTTTTATAGAAACAACAGATATCAACATGTTTAGGTTTTGTATCATTTGTGAAGTATATCTCTACTGGAGATTTAATAGACTAAGGGGTTTCTGAGGGACTACTACTACTACTGGGGCTAGATACTAGATAGTACTAGATTTAGGTGTCAGTGGTACTTTACTTCAAGCAGCAACAGGAGCACCCATAACTGTGATGTGCATCGTGACTTGTGTTGCTACTTTGTGACTAGTGTGTTTGTGAGTGTGACTGGGTAGAATTGGAATTGGAAGCAGCGATTGTGATGACCAAGGTGAGCTGATGAACACAATGGAAGTGTTGATTTTCAATGTAAAGTATGATGTATATCTCTGTTTCTGTCATTCTCAGTCTCTGCTCAGGTATAGGAATAGGATCTTCTGCATGTCTCTGACACCTAACAGTCAAAAGTATTTTTTTAAAGTGACCCTGCCATTGTCAACATGACTAACTATAATTCACACTGATGCTCCCTGCTAGGGATTTGCAAAAAGAGTATTTTTCCTGTGAGAATTTTCATGGAAAACATGCAATTTGCTGCTTTTTCCCATGCAAATTCCTGACACACTCTAACATTTTTATCTTTTCACTAAACCCCCAAAATTAGATTCAGTTAAACTCTGTACTGAGTTTCTATGGAAACCTGTGCATCAGGACACAGCTGGGAGTCAGAGGTAAGCACAGTTCTATTGCTACCTTGGCTGGGACAATGCTGGGAGGATTAGTTTGTATGGGTCTATTGGGAAGGGAAATTCTGGGTTAAAGTGGTTAAATCTCGGGGGGGCATGGCCTGACTTGCCATGGAGTAAGACGTGTGTTCAGGGAGCTCCAAAAAAAAGCTGATCTAGGGCTGGATTCTATTGCAGGTGCTAATTTTATCATTGCTTTTATCTCCAGTTTTCCCCATAGACTTCAATAAGAAAATGTTTGTTAAAACTGGCGTTAACACTTAGAAACTGCAGTAGAATCCAGCCCCAATGCTTTATTTAGCCGTGAGGTAGCAAAATCTTTAACCTACACAGATTCCAATTGTCTCTGGTCACTCTACTTTCCACGAAGCCCAAAAGAGGTGCCATTACGGATTATGCAATATTTAGGCCTCGGAACACGGCTTCGTCCATGGAGTCTACTCTTCCCACTTTGGTGCCATTTCCAGAGTGGGAAGACTATCCCAGTGATAGATCAACCATAAGTACTCTGCCAACTGCTACACCACTGCCCGTTATGTTTGACGAGGGTGGATCTGAAGGCCTTCATGGCTGGACTGGTCTTGAAAGATGATATTCGCAGCTATGTGGAAGAAATTAAAGATGCGATGCATGCTGAAATGAGATCCCTGAAGGAATTTGTGACCCAGCTCCTGCAGAGGGTTACCTGCCTTGAAGAAGAAAGAGCGACTACAGCTAACCACATACCTGGAAGAAACAGTGATGGAACAAGTGATGGAACAAGCAGATTATATTCATCAACTTTCCTCCAGATTAGAAGACATAGAAAATAGAAGTCGGAGATGCAATATTCATATTAAGAATATACCTGAAGGCGTACCACCTCAGGATCTGTCTTCCACCCTTGCAACCTTCTTTTCAACTATTCTAGATGACATGGCTCCCGAGAATATTCACATCGAGAGGTCTCATAGAGCTTTAAAGCAAAGGGATCCTAAAAGAAGCTATGTCAGAGGTATAACTGTCTGCCTGAACAAGTTTGAACTCAAGGACATAAGAAAAAGCAGAGATATCCCCCACCTCTTGATCGATGGTACTGAGGTTCACCTATACAAAGATCTCTGCCCTCAAACCCTGAGGCAGAGATGGGCTCTGAAACCTCTCACTGAACACCTGAGGAATTTACAAGTCAAGTATAGATGGGGTTTCCCCTTTCTCTACTTGCATTGCACAATGGGAAAGAGACAGTTCTCTATTCTCCAGAGGAAATCCCAGCCTCTTGCGTCCACCTGGGCATCTCGGTCCCCAGTATGCAGCCCAAATGGAATTGGAGGCAACTCCAAAGCAAAGATTGCAGAAGAGAGCAGATTGGTCCACCACCTCCATGGAGAAAAAGAAAAAACAACACAGGTTTGATCCCAACGTATTGGCAGTTCCCGCTGCAGCATGGACCTGAACTTTTCACAGTAAGGTGACGCGTAACACATATGGATATTCTATCAGACCAGCTCTTTGATGGACTTGAACTACCACAGTACCCCTCTGGGGATCTCTATCTACTTCATCGTGATAGATCCTGGCTATCATGGGCAAAGAATGAGGTGTTGTTGACTCCCTTCCTCCCTCCCAGCTTTCTTTCCAATTTTACCTTTATTGACCACATCCTAACTTCATTGTGACACAACCCCACTCTGATCTGAATGCTATATGGCTGTCAGGCCTTCTGTCGCATAGCATACTGTCTCCCAGTTGTGATCCTCAATTTAGAGCAGAGGCAGCTCCATAGGATATTCCTAGAATAGTCAGTTGAACCCTCTACTAAATCTTACTTCACTATGCGCCCTCACCAGATGACACGGGCCATCCACCCTATTCCTATTGCCATCCGCCTCTTGCCCTCAGGGGAGGACCGACTTTGCTTCACACTTCCCACTACTGTGTGTTGTCCTGTCCATTCAGATCCTATGCTACCTTCTAGGAAAATGTCATCTGAAATACCGCATAGACTGGAAGGACATTTTTCATTCAACTTTGTTAGTACAACGTAGATCTATATGATCCTGGTGCATGACATTCCAGGGATAGGATTACCCATTTATAGTCCTGCCTCTGTAATGCATATAGGAATGTTTGTTATAATGTTTATATGCTGTTGCTTCTTCCAGTACTAAATTAATGAGTGTAGTGCCTGTAACTATATTTTCTGCAGTATTTGCAATTGTATCTGTTTGGTCTCCCTCAGGCCAGTTGTTTAGCTAAGGCCATTGTTGTTAACACGTGGTTGGGGATAGCTCAGTTCAGTAGAGAGGGCTGGCTTCCCCTCCTGGGAGCACAGGAATGAGTGGCATTTTCCTCTTGACTCCATTTCACACAATTCTCTTTCTCTCTAGTTGGAGATGGAGCTAGGGGAACCCCCAGTCTATATTGTTGCTTTAACCGGTTCCCATCCTCAACAGCGGACGTATGTACATTAAACCTCCTTTCTTCTTTCACTGACAGTTGTATTCTTTATTCCTTATTAATCCTTCGAGTGCCAGAGGAGTACGGAATGCATTGCAAATCAATGCATTCCGTACCCCGCTGGCACTCAAAGGGTTAAAATGCAGTGTATCATGCATTATGACAGGGTTCAAAATTTCCACTCACCACTAGCCAATGGCGAGTGAAAAGTTAACCCTGACGAGGAGAAATTCAGCCTTGATGGGTATGTTTTGGCTTGCAGTGGAGAGTAACTTTTCAGGTCTGGCTAGTAGCAAAGGACTTAAAATTATAAGCCCTGCATTATGAAATCACTTTTTGTTTTATGTTTATTACTTCTTGGCCCATCTCTCCTTGTCAGAATTCCACTCTTGCTCTTCCATTATGCAGAACCTTCTGCATGACTAATGGGGCTCTGATAACAAGAGATTTTCCATGAGGCTTCATGCCCCTTCACTAGAGAGGATACTGAATAGCTGAACTACGTTATGACAGACCCACTGAGGTCCTTTATTGTTGATTTCTTTATAACCGCATACATAACTAAATGATTCCAACCCCCCTTGCTACCATTCTTTAAACATCGCACATCTGCACACCTCAGGGAATAAGATGTAGGGAAGTGTTGCCATCACTTTCAACAATCCACCCTTTAACATATCCACTTGACCCACCTCACTCTTTTCACACACACTCAGCTCTAGTAGGAGCCCTAATCTCCCATATCAACATATGTTAACCCTCCTTTTATTCTTCATAGGAATATCTATGAGGGCCACCCCTTCGAATTTTGCTCTTGTATTAGTTGATATAATGCTTACCTACCAC
The DNA here is from genome assembly GCA_037306005.1 of Rhinophrynus dorsalis. Taxonomy (NCBI): domain Eukaryota; kingdom Metazoa; phylum Chordata; class Amphibia; order Anura; family Rhinophrynidae; genus Rhinophrynus; species Rhinophrynus dorsalis. The sequence goes on from CM074719.1 coordinate 380,498,285, forward strand.
AATTATGCTCCCCATACTCCACAAGCCATGTGACTCACTTATGTCAAAGCAGTTGTGATATCCCTTTCCCATGTTTGTGTCCTTTTTTTTTCCCTCTTTCTGTGGGTTTGCAGATATGGCGCTACGGCCGCATCTTTGTGCTGGTGTGGGGTGGTCTTGGGGGTGTCCAGCTGGGTCGGAGTGAATGACTCCTATTAAGGTTTTGACAGTGAACGTCAAGGGCCTCAGCTTACCAGAAAAGAGATCAGTGGCCCTTAGAGACTTTGACAGGGCCTCTGCAGACATAGTGTTTTTCCCAGAAACACACTTTAACGCTCAAGCCGAACCCACATTTTCCAACAGACATTACCCCATGACTTACTTTTCATCAGCCCAGGTTAAACAGTGGGGAGTGGGGATCCTGTTCAAAGCGCATGTTCCTTGGGTGCCTGTGGACATGGAATTTGATGCAGAGGGACAATATCTCCTTCTCAAAAGTTTATTATACAACAAACCATTCACACTTCTAATCATTTATGCTCCTACCTCTAACCAAATATCTTTTCTAGTCAAAATCCTTACTTTCTTCGAAGAGAAGGCAGACAGCCAAATTATTTTGGGGGGAGATTTTAATACAGAGCTTGATACCACTGTGGATTCCTCCACAGGAACATCTCACCTCCGCACAGTTCAACTATGTAAAATAGGTGACTGGCTGTTTCAACTGTCGCTAATAGACACATGGAGGGTCTTGCACCCAACATCCAGGGACTATTCCTTCTACTCCTTTCCTCATGCACATTATAGCCACATAGATTATGTTTTCATATTGCAAGCCTCCTTACACCATCTCACCTCTGCTTCGATAGAACCCCTGGCCTGGACTGACCACTCTCAGACTGCTTGCTTTATTACACTCCCGGAGGAAGATGCCATCTTTAGCACTTGGAGAATGAACAAACTTCTCATTCAAGATCCTGACTCTTGTTCTCGCCTTAGGCAACAATTGGATGAATACTTTTCCTTTAACTCCTCCCCAGAGGTCTCGGTACCCATGGTACGGGAGGAGCGTAAGATCGTTCTTCAGGGACTATTCATTAAACTAGGTGCATACAAAAAGGGACTAAAATGGAGGCGTATTAATGAACAACAAGACAGTATCCGTTTAGCGGAACGTCAATACAAAACTACTCTTGTCACTACTGATTTGACTTCTTTGCTTAACCTTAAACAAGAACTTAAAAATCTCTTAATGCAGAACACTATTAAATAATTCCATTGGCTAAAATATAAACAGTATATCTTGGGTAATAAGCGTGGTAAATTGTTAGCTACACTCATTAGGAAACAAAGAAGCAAGAATACTATCCCTCGAATTTGCCTTCTTTCAGGTGGGGCTGTCAACACTTTCCCCGACATTGCTGAGGCTTTTCGTTCTTACTACAGCATGCTTTACAATTTAGAGCGCAGATCCTGTTCCTGGACTTATCCCATTCCTTGATCAAGCCTTTACTCCCTCTCTCTCTTCCTCTGCCATAGCAGATATGGAAAGGCCCATATCCGGGGCTGAAATAATGCAGGTGATGAAACAGATGCCTGTTGGTAAGACCACAGGTCTGGATGGTTTCCCCTTGTCTTATTACAAAATGTTCCTTCCAAATCTGATTCCTCATCTTGTCACAACTTTCAATGCAGTACTTAAGGGTACACCCTTCGCACTCCAAACTCTGATGGCCCACATAGTGGTTCTTCCCAAGCCAAATAAAGACCCAACGCATTGTAGTAGTTACAGGCCCATATCACTTTTGAACGTGGATTTGAAAATATATGCAAAGGTTTTGGTGAACAGACTCTGCCCACACTTACAACACCTTCTTCACCCTGACCAAGCAGTATTTGTCCCAGGGAGGGAAGCAAGACACAATACCTCCACGGCACTCTCACTATTACATATCCTGAAATGAAACTCTACCCTGTCAGTCTCCCTGCCCATGGATGCAGAGAAGGCCTTTGATAGGGTAAGATGTAAATATTTAGAAATTCTCAAAAAGGCTGGGGTGGGCCCTAGGCTCCTCACTGGGATCATGAGTCTTTACTCCAACCCATCTGCTAGGGTTCAGGTGAAAAATTTACCTTTTCAGATTTCCAACGGGACAAGGCAGGGGAGCATGCTATCCCTCCTGCTATTCATTCTGGCTTTACAACCCTCACTAGACTCTGTATGCCTTCATCCACATATACTCAGGGTGTGCTTGGGTAAACGTGTTTAAAGTGGCTGCTTATGCAGATGGTGTACTATTTTTACTTACTGATTCCTTTGACGCCTTAAAACACTGCAGCACCCTGCAATGGACATCCACCGCCATTAAATATCTGGGTGTTCTATTACCTCTTGAGATGGGTCCCTTTTTGGATTCCCTGGTGTCTGATTTGGCAAGTTGGAAGTCTACTTTCCTCTCCTGGCTTGGTCACATTAACCTGGTAAAGATTACGGTTCTCCCTAAGGTTCTTTATCTTTTCAATACTCTTCCAATTCCCTTCCTCTCTCACTTTTTTAGTCGTTTGCAATCTCTGATCTTCTCCTTTGTCTGGGAAAAACACTCACCACGTATACAACGAGATATATTGTGCCAACATCCTACGTCAGGAGGTTTGGGTCTCCCAGACTTTGTGAAATACTATAAAGCATCTATTGTGGCTAAAATCCTAGATTTATGCCCCACAATAAAGAAACATAGGACGGACTCATTGGAAGAAACCAAGGGCCCCTATGATTTTCTCCAATTGCTATGGACTCCCTCTCACCTGATTCCTACCTCTTGCTCTTCACATGTGATAGTGGGCCACATACTGAAAACCTGGTGAGGTGTGAACTCCAGCCATAGCCTCTCATCTCCCCCCTCCCAGCATACCTCCTTTCTGGACAACCCCTCCTTTCTGACAGGGCTGGATTCTTTGTCCTTCTCAAGTTGGAAATACAAAAAGATGGATACTTTAGGCACTCTTCTCCCCAGCTCTGACTTCTCTTCCATGCAAACTTTGCAGCTCATGCTGACCCCCCCACGACTTGCTTGGTGGCAATATCTACCAGTCAGACATTGGAAATTACACATACTTAAAGCTGGCTACTCTTACAGAAATATCATCCCTTTTGAGAAATGCCTTAACTCTTCTCCTCCCAATCTTCGCCCATTATCCTTTAGCTACATTCTCCTCAACCCCCCAACTCAAGTCTCTAAACTCTATTTTGTCCGTCAATGGGAATCAGAACTCTCTATTTCTCTATCTTCTGTAGTTTGGTCTTCTGTATTTAAAAAATATTTTTTTAAGACCTGTCGATGCAAACACAACAGAAATGAACTATAAAATACTGCCTTGTTGATATAGAAACCCGGTCGCTCTGGTGCGTATCTATCCAGATTGTTCGAAGAAATGCTGGAGATGCAAGTAAGAGTATGGGACTATGACACATCTCTGGTGGTCTTTTTCGGTTATTGTCCCTTACTGGATAAAGATAGCTTCCATTATACCTGAAGTCTTACACATCTCTGTCTCTAGAGACCCTCTACTCTTTCTGTTCTCTTAAATTTCCCCTGAGTAACTACGCCTTACAAAAATAGAGTGCTCTGTACTTCATTTCCTCTTAATATCTGCCAGATGACCCATACCCCCAGATCCTTCCAACCCCAAAGCATGGTCCACCTTAGTTGACTCTCTTATGGCCTTAGAAAGAATCCATGCCATAACTACCCAAACTTTGTCTAAATTCCATACTAAATAGCATCCATGGTTGTCTTACTGTTCTCAAAACAATCAACGCCTACTTAAGACTGCTTATTCACGGGCTCTTGCACACTTCATGGGGCATCCTGTCACGCTCCTTCATTTATTTGTTACACCTTCCCATGCGTTTGGCCTACCCCAGGGCCACCCCCACAGCACTCTCTCTCAGGCAGTGGGCTTTGCCTTTACATGAATTCTTGGACAGCAACTTTGCACATTTGCCACTCTATAGCCTGGACGCACTCCACAGGTTATCCCCATTCCCTATAATTTTTTTTTCTTCCTCCCCCTGCCCTTGACTAGCGGTAATGCCACAGATTTAGACATCACCAGACATTCTTCATAACTCTTCATAACACTCCTTATTCCCCTCCACAGACGTGCCTTTCCTTTCCCAATGAGAGCAAGGCACTCCAACTATGTACTGTTTCTAATGATGCATTCTATAAGATTTGTTTACTTTACAGGATGGTTTATCTCCATTCTGTCAGGTTCGATTTGTATTGTCTTTTGTGATAAATTTTGTATGTTTCTTTTACTCAATAAAGATCTTTAGACACTGAAAAAAGTGGTTACAGCTGGGGTTAACACTTTTTGTTTCTGTGGATAATGGAGGCTATGATGGTGCACAGTGTGTGGTTCTATGGATAATGTGAGCCAGGTCTAGGGGGATAGTTTATTGTTCCATGGATTATGTGAGGCAACGCTAGGGTACAGTGTGTGTGGTTCTATAGATAATGTGAGGCAAGGTTGTTGAGGCAGTGTGCCAATCTATGGATAACATTGAGCATGGCTGGGGATATGGTTTGTGGTTCTGTCATTACTGTGGGGAAATGCTGTAGGGACAGTGAGTATATCTATGGTTAACTCGGGGCAAGGATGGTTCAATTGTTGCTATTTTGCAGTTTTCCCTGTTTGGAAAACTACCAATGGAGCACAGTATATATGCAGAAACAAAAGACTCAATGGTTTCCAATAGTGCCTTATCTCTGGGCAACAATATAAGTGAAGTTAATATATGAAGATCTATTCAAATATGGATGTAGCTGCTATATGGGCTTAAGCTGCAGAGCAGCAAGTCAAGCCAACAGGGAATTTGACCCGGCTGTCCTGGATCAGCTATCACTGGTGCTCTAAGCAAAGAATAAGCTGTTCCTCCTTGCTTAAAAGTATTAATATTTATTCCACAAAATCAAAAATGTAAAACAGCCACTACCAATCATTTTGCAGCAGTATCACTGCTTTCCCAAATAAATGGCTTCAACAAACAAGCAAATGCTGGAGGAATTGAATAGAGAGATGGGTTAAATTCTCTGTCTGTTGAGGGACGTGGCGAAGCCTTGCAGAAGATGGCAGCATAATTCTCGAGCTCTGGGCTTACCACGAGAACGACTGTATATCTACCCTTTTGCACCTCCCCCTACCGGCTGTGAAAGTGTTTTACATCATCTAGGGCAGATGCGGAGCAGGAAAAAAAGAGCCTCCTCCAGTAAGGGCACCCTGTCCAGCTTCTTTAAGCCAGTACATACTTTCACGCCACTCTCAAACATGCCATCTTCCTCTGCAGAGAAGTGAGAACGGGGGTACATTTGCAAAGTCTCCTCTACATTCCGAATTCCCTGCTTCTGAGACCGTAGTCACGGCGCCCTCTTCACCTACCGTGTCAGAGGATGAAATCCATATAAAAAGGGCCGATCTAAAGGACCTCTCACTATCAGTTTTATTGAAGACATTAAAAGTAACCTGAGAGCTGAAGTAGTAACGGTTCGAGGAGACATTGCATTAATAAGTAACCATGTATCTTACCTGGAAGAAGAAAGAACTAAGACAGCTGATACTGTACACTCTATGGATCAAACTCCTCGCTCATAGGTACCATATTTGACATTTAACGATGAAGATTTCCGACTTAGACAATAGAAGTCGACATTGCAACCTAAGAGTCAAGAACCTCTCTGAGTCAGTTCAACCTGCTGACCTAAAACCGGTATTATCCTCCTTCTTCCAAGCATTGCTAGCTGATCAGAACGAGGGCTCCATATTGATAGAAAGGATCCACCGAGCACATAAGCAACGCGATAACAATACCCCAACAGATGTCATGATTTGCTTTAACCGCTTCAAGATCAAAGAAATGATCCTCAAAAAGAGCAGAGAAGTCTCCCCATTACAGCTTGCAGGTGGCAACATCCAAATATATAATGATATTTCACCCTCCAACTATGGAGAGAAATAAAACATCTGACTGAGCATCTACGGAGCTGTTATGGTTCAGTACACTCAGACATGGTAGATGTTGGTAAAAAACACAATTTTATTTAAAGCAGACAATGAATAACGTAACCCTCACGGGTCCAGCATATATAACATAGATAACTGACACAGGACAGGTTACATTAGCAAGTTTAACCCACACGGGTCGAGTATGTACAGCAGAATACAATACTGACACAGGTCAGGTAAATAGTGATTGATACAGTGTAAGAGAGTCCAAAGATACCAGTGGAGCCACTGACTAAGTCTGCTCAGATAAAAGGAGGCCCAAAGTCGCCTACATGCAGTGATAGCGACAGTGACAAGATGTCAGCAAAGAGCAGGCAAGACCTCATGTTTGGGAGGTTGCAACGGTGGACGCCCACTGGAGACTACAACAGCGTGAGTCAGTGATCATGCCACAGAATGTATGCCCAACGGAGATTATCCACCACTGTGTGCCCAGTGCCACCCCTGGAGGGGTTAATGAACGCTATGGTCTAAATGTGGAAGGCAACCAGATGCGCCCAACTGAACCCAAGAGCGGAAGATCAAGCGATCGAGTAAACGGTATGGAGGATGACGGTGGTGGAACAAGTAGCGGCGCAACAGCACCACCCCAGGAGGGGTTAATGAACACTATGGTCTAAATGCGGAAGGCAACCGGATGCGCCCAACTGAACCCAAGAGAGGAAGACCAAGCATCGAGTATAACGGTATGGAGGATAACTAGCACAATGAGACTCAAATCACGGACTGGACTACAAGGTGGTAACGGAGTACCATAGCTCTGTGGTGCACAGAAGCGTGAGCGACAGTGCACCGAGCAAGGACAGCAACAGGCAGTATACAGGATCTTCACCCAGCTGGGCGTGTGGAAGGAGAAGGAACCTCAGCCAAACCGATTCGGTACAAGGAGCAGGAATGTCAGCCAAGCCGGGTCAGTACACGGGGCAGGGTCGTCACAGTCTCGCCGGGTCGATACACGGAGCAGGAACGTCAGCCAGGCCAGGTCAGAACAGGAAGCAGGAACGTCAGCCAATCCAAATCGGTACACAGAAGCAGGAACAGTAACGAATAGCGTAGTCAGGCAGTCCAGGTCATACACTGGTATCAATATAACGGAACAAGTGCTAGGCACCAGGTACACCACGAAAGGGCAACCCATAAGTGACAGCCCAGAGTATATAAAGGCTATCACTGGGAGGAGCTGTACAGCGCAGCCAATGAAAAGGCACCAGGAAATAAGCCTGTCAAAATGTCGCTGGAATCACGGGCGCCATGATAGGAACCTTCAGATTAGGTACAGATGGGGCTTACCCATTCACCTTAACAGCTTCACTGAACGGAAAGACAGCTACCTTATTCTCCCCAGGAGAAATCGCTACATTCTGCGCAACCCTAGGAATTTCTACACCACAACCTTCACACCAGCAGCCTCTCCAGGTGGCCAATAGATCTCAGATGTGAATGGACTGGTCTCCCAGAACCTCTCCTCTGAAAAATACCAAACACCGCAGGCTGGAATTGCTGTCAATACAAGTACAACCGGAGGAAACTGAGGTGGATTGGACCTGACTCCTTGGACTGTGGTGTGTTTCACCTATTCATATTTTTTCTAGAGTGGATCCCAACACGAAGACTTGGGTCCCTCATGACAGACTATTGCTTGTTCCCTTGAGGAATGCCAACAAGTAATGTAATAATAATTGCCATTTATGATGCAGTGGTTATATTGTGTTTTTTTTATTATTTGTCTTTATTATATGGTGGCCTATTGTGTTTTGGCCTATGATGAGGCTTGAATGGAGCCTTAATGCTATGTTTAATCCCTTGGTTTAACTACATATTTGTATTATACCTTGTTTACAGTTTAACATTTAAACTAGTTTGACCTATTTAAACCTTAAATGCGCGTGCTATCTATGTTATTCATAACAAGTCATCCATTTTATACTTTCCTAGGGGAGGGGGGTAGGGAGCGTACATGTGTCATATTGGAATATAATGGGGATAATTACAGGGGATAGCACTTTGAATGCTCCTTCCACATCTATTATCTATGTCAAGGACATTTTTTCTGGTGGGTGGAGGCAGTGAGGATTATATGACAATTTGTTACATCCTTCTTCCCCAGACTTTAGTGAACTTAGAAGCCTTGAAGTGAGGCCACTCCCATCCACAGATACACTTATGTATTACTCCAATTCAGCTGTCTAGGACATCTCTAGCCATAGACTTACTCTATACACCTGATACCGCGAGCAGCAATGGGAGGGGGTTCCCGACATTGCCCTACTGACTCATTGGTTTTCAATATGCATACTATTGCTCTTGGAGATGATTAAATGACTTGGACGGAGCAACTCAAAGACATACTATATCTCCTTCCCAGTTCAGATCTGTTTTCATATGAGATTAGATGCTCCTAAGGTGCATAAGGGAAACTGTCTGTCACCCAGACTAGTAGAGTTGCACACACTTGCCCTGTTCTTTGTGAGTCAACAATGCTTGTTGTTCAAGTTTCCACTACTTTTATCACAATCACCATACTTACAGGCTAAAGAGTATACTCATATGTATAGCTACTTCCTGGTAAAGCACATACTACTATATTGGTTTCCCATCCATTCTCTAGGCTGGGCCCATATAGCTCTGCCCGATTCTTCTGCCAACCCTATCACCTCTCTTATGTTCAACACCTCTATCCTACTCCCCCCAAGACACCCCCATGCCCGGGATAATCCTGTGGATAACAGTTTTCTATGCTTGGGAGATACACCCTACCCACCATTTGCTAATTGCCTATCCATTGACTGGCTCCCATACCATGGGATGTAATAATTCATACTGCAACCTTTTCCTCATCCAACATCTGACTGTTCTACTCATCATGCAATTCCTCCCCCAGTAACTGGTATGAACCATCCTCGTGTTTCCTTTTGCTAGTTTAGCCCCATTTCAACGACTTATCACAGTAAATCCGAGCGGGGTTTCTAGCCCCAGCTGGGGACCTCACAGTATTAGTATGACCCACTGATTTCTCCCCTACACTCACTGGTCCAATCTTGACCTCCTTACCATTTTCACATTACTGATTCCACAGTTGCTGCTATGTCTCATACCCTCTTTCATACTACTTTCGCAATCACTATTATTGCTAATCCGCCTAATAGCTGACTGTATATGCTATACTGATGCACTAGGGTTCATACACACATTCTCACCATTGTTCTCATGGTTACACCTGGAGGTTCCCGTCTAGTCCTTAGACGTCTATGTTACCTTTAGGTGATATCACCACTCCCAAGACTGTGAGTCGCAATAGACAACTTACTACATTTTCCTTCATTTTATTTTTCATTTCAACGCTTAGGCCTTCTACTCTCCTGGTAACCATATGGGTGACAGACATTCTCCTCTTCGACTTTTCTGTTAACTTTCTCTTCCCTCACCTTTCTTACCTTTCCCCTTCTATTCCCCTCTCTCCTTCTCCTCGGATCCTGGGGTGTTTCAACGTTTCATTGCAGCATATACATTGCCACCATGAGACGTGAACTGAAAATATCATCACTCAATGCCCGGGGACTTAGTGTGCCAGAAAAAAGATCTATGTTTTTCTGACAGAGTAAGACTTTGAAATCTGACATAGTATTCATTCAAGAGACACACATTAAATCTCAATCACAACCTGCTCTTTCCAATCGTCATTTTCCCACCGTATACTTTTCTTCGGCTGTTGAAAAAAAATGTGGGGTGGGCATCTTAATTAGTTCACGTGTCCCTTGGAAGACCCTTGACACAATGATAGATGAGGACGGCCAAAATATTTTGCTCAAAGGGCTACTATATAATAAGCTTTATACTTTAGTAAATATTTACTCCCTCAATAAATCTCAACTTTCCTTTTTCCTCCAACTGCTGGAAAAGGTGGACTCCTGGGCTAGTGGCAGCATCATTTTGGGTGGTGACCTAAATTTGGCAATGGATCCAACTAGGCATTCCTCTTCGAATTCTGCACCCATCAGATAAAGACTACACATTCCATTCACATCCACACAAGTCTTATAGTCGTATCGACTATCTATTGACATCACAATATCTATTACATTACTTAACTGCAGCCACAACAGATCCTGTTCCATGGTCTGACCACTCGGCAGTTTCTGTACAGTTGTCCTTTCCTGAATCTCTCCAAATGTTGCGAGTCTGGTAGTTAAATGAAACACTTCTTCATGAGCCTCAAATCAAGAGTAATCTGGAGACCACTTTGGCCGCTTACTTCAGATCTAACAATACCCCTGATGTTCCTGCTACAACAGTTTGGAAGGCACAAAAGTGTGTTCTTCGCGGTGAACTCATTGAAATTGGCACCTGGAAGAAGAAGGAGAGGGACAAATCATTGGACAGGTTGTTGACAGTCATTAGGTCGTTGGAAACGAAACATAAGAGGTCTTGCAAAGAGTCTGATTTGAAGTCCTTACAAGCCTTATGTTCTATGGTAGACTGAGAGCTTCCTTTCAAAAATTCTTCATGTGGCACAAATACCATCACTACCTACGTGATAACAAATGTGGCAAAAGTTTGACCAACTTTGTCAAGATTTGGAGAAGGATGTCTCATGCAGACTGGATCCAAAACCACAATGGTCCTCCCTTCTCAACTTACCCTGCAATTGCAAATGATTTTTGAGAATTTTATGCATCCCTATACAACCTAGAGTCTAACCTTGTCTCCTCCTGCCCGACTACATCAGACATCAAATTCTTTATACAAAATGCCAAAGTTCCCTCACTCGACTCGAAGAATAGCACAGATATTTATCAGCCAATTACAACGCAAGAAATTCTCGCTGTAATTAAGTCCCTCCTGAAAGTCAAAAGCCCAGGACCGGATGGGCTTTCACCACCATACTATAAAACCTTCATGTCCTCTTTAGTGCAACCCATGGCAGATGCTTTCAATGTTGTTCAAAATGGAACCCGATTCCCTCAGCAGGTGCTCAAGGCCCACATTGTGGTGCTCCCCAAGCCCATGAAAGACGCCTCCCTTTGGTAGAACTACCGCCCGATTTCTCTCTTAAATCTAAATATCAAGATTTTTGCTAAGATCATTGCCAATAGGCTATGACCATTTTTTCTCTCTTTACTTAATGTTAGTCAAAGTGGCTTTGTAACTGGTCGCAGGCATGTCATAATACCGCAGTGATGATCTCCCTTATTCACTTGACCCATAAAAAAAATTCCAACCAATGCAGAAAAAGCATTTGACAGAGTGAATTGGAACTACCTACGAGCGGTGTTAGAGAATGTAGGTCTGGGACACCACATGTTACAATGCATTATGAGTCTATACACAGCTCCCATGGCCCACATTTTGGTTAATGGAACATATTCTAAATTATTTCAAATCAAAAACAGCACTAGGCAAGTCTGTCCATTATCACCTCTTTTATTTAACCTTACCCCAGAGCCTCTCTTAAACACCATTAGAAGGAACCCCGCTATAACTGGAATCATGGCAGGGAACAAGACTTATAAGACGATTGCCTTTGCGGATGACATCTTCTTGGTTGGATCTATCCCTGAGAAGTCACTACGCCCACTCCTTGATACACTTAACCTTTACTCCATATTATCTGGTGCTAAAGTGAACCTGTTTATGTCAGAAATCTTAAATTTAACATTGGATGACAATATAGCCTCTACACTCATGCAATCTTATCTCTTCCAATGGGCCACTTCCTCAATTAAATATTTAGGTATACATGTTTCTCCAGATGTTTCTGAACTACCCACTTTAAATCTACTTCCTGTCCTAGAATCAATTCCCTCAGATTTCCAGAGATGGTCTTCATCATCACTTTCTTGGATGGGCAAGATAAGTGTTGTCAAAATGATAATTTTACCAAAGATTTTGTATATATTTACCCTTACTTACCTTTACCTTTACAACTTCCATACTGAAAACCCTACAATCTGTCATTTGCTCCTTTGTTTGGGGGGAAGGGACCCAGACTATGCTAAGATATATTGACAAGACAGATGAAATTTGGAGGACTTGGTCTTCCAGACAAAGGTATTATTACGCTTTGGCCCTATCTAAATTTCTTGATCTGTCGAAACACAATTTCTTGAGCTGGACCGATTCGCTTTTTAATACTGTGCAATTAATGTGGGTGAAACATCATGATGTCCCAGAACATCTTCATTCCCATCTGATATTGGGACACTTGCTCTGCATTTGGCATAAATTGAATGAGGACTTGGGCCTTTACACTTTCCGTTCTCCTCTTAAGTCTCTTGTGGGTAGCATAGATTCCCCTCCTGGTATATCAGGGTCTAGCTTTAGTGTATAGAAAACCAAGAATATAGATACCTTGCAATCTTTATGTTCCTATCACGGTGCCCATGCTCTTTTTGTTTTTGTTTTTCTGTCAGTCTAGCCTGTGCCTTGCTCCCATTGGCTACCGTGTGTTTGATCTGCCCAGTATGACCTTTATATACTGGGCTATTGGAACCCCTCCGGTGCTCTTTCGTGGTGTTCCTGTGCTTATTCTGCTCAGTGATTCCCAGTGTACCGACTTGGCCTGCCTGACTACTCTGCATATTGTCTTCTGCTCCTGTGTACCGACCTGGATTGCCTGACTATTCTTCTGACGTTCCTGCTCCGTGATCTGACCCGGCTTGGCTGATGTTCCTGCTCCATGATCTGACCCAGCTTGGCTGACGTTCCTGCTCCGTGATTCGACCCGACTTGGTTGCCTTTCCTGTGCTGTGTCGCCTAGGCGACATTCTGACTGTCTGGCAATTGTGTCCATTTCCTCCTGCAGAGTATCAGCGGCCAGTTCCGTTACTACTACGGCAGTTGCCTTGGGCTTAGTTTCCGTTACTGCCTCTGTAGAGTGCAAGTGTCTGCCTCTGTTAGTGCTCCAGCAGTGAGCCACCGGTTTGCTTCCGTTACTGCATCTGCAGAGTGCAAGTGTCCGCCTCCGTTACTGCTATGGCAGTTTACCTTGGGCCTAGTCTCCATTACTGCCTCTGCTAAGTGCAAGTGTCTGTCTCCGTTACTGCTCCAGCAGTGAGCCTTGGTGTGCTTCCATTAATACTTCTGCAGAGTGCAAGTGTTGGTCACCGTTACTGCTACAGCAGTTTGCTTTGGAACTAGTCTCCGCTACTGCCTCTGCAAAGTACTTGTGTCTTCCTCCGTTACTGCTCCAGCAGTGAGCCACTGGTTTTCCTCCGTTTATACTTCTGCAAAGTGCAAGTGTTTGTCTCCGTTACTGCTACGGCAGTTTACCTTGGTCCTAGTCTCCACTACTGCCTCTGCAAAGTGCCAGTGTCTGCCTCTGTTACTGCTCCGGCAGTGAGCCACCGGTTTGCCTCCATTACTGCTTCTGCAGAGTGCAAGTGTCTGCCTCCGTTACTGCTATGGTAGTTTGCCTTGGGCCTAATCTCCGTTGGTGCCTCTGCGAAGTGCAAGTGTCTGCCTCCTTTACTGCTCCGGTAGAATGCTAGTGGCCTGGTCTCCGTTACTGCTACGGCAGTAACTTATGTGACTTTGTTCCCATTGTTGCCTAGGCAGTTCACGTTAGTTCTGCTTATCTGGTTTTGGGCATTACGATTCTTTCAGCTTTCTATATGCAGAGAGCCCCATCACAGACTTCTCTGCACATGGGACTGTTTACACTCTAAGAAGATCATTAATCCATGCAGAACCTTGTTCCTGGGAGTCCATTATAATCTGCCTGACCTGTGTCAGTATAAATTGTTGTGGACTTATTTATGCTGGACCTGTGTAGGCATATGTATATATAACCTGTTGTGTGTCTGTATTAATCTGCTGATATACTACAGGACCTGTGAAGGTTATTTTATTACTGTGATTTCAATAAAACTGTGTTTTATCCTAAACCACTGTGTCTGTGTGTCAAACAAACCGTTACAGTACAAAAGGGCCATGACCTCAGACAGTAAAGGTGAGGGAAATACACAGAACATCCACTGGAGGATGGATGTACATGAGCAGCATTTGGACCAAACTATTCTTGAGCGCACGGTACATCTCGATAAACCAGTTCAGAATCCAGTGGTCCCCCCAGTTTTGACACCGGAGAGTCAATCAGTGGCAGCTGTGGCCTCAGTTAAAGGGTTAACGGCTTCTGCCCCGTTACCCACTCAGATACGATGGTGAACCCACCCTGTGCAAAGGGTTTATTAATCAATTGGAGATATTTCTGGAATTAACCCCTCATGCTTTTCCCAATCACCGCAGTAAGGTCGGGTTCATGATTTCACTATTAACGGGCAGAGCTTTGGCGTGGGCCAATCCCTTGTGGGAAAATGCTAAACCTTGCACCAGGTACTTCAGAGAGTTTGTATGAACCTTCCGGAGAGTATTTGAAGTTCCTGGTAGAGTCGCCTCTGCTGCCAAACGATTGATGGAAATACAACTGGGCAATTGTACTGTGGGCGAGTATGCCACAGAATTCCGTACATTGGCAGCAGAGGTGGGTTGGAACAATGAGGCGCTGGTGGCAGCCTTTGCTCAAGGACTAGCTGACTATATTAAGGATGAAACGACAGCTAGAGAACTACCTAGTGACCTGGACGAGTATATTGATTATGCCATTTTAATTGATTTTCTTATTCGTGAGAGACTTATGGCCAAAGACCGAAGGTTACATCCTAGAAGCAGTGGTCATGGCAGTTTTTTGAACCCACCCTCGCCTCCCATGCCTCCTGATCGTAAACAGGAACCCTGTGAACCGATGCAACTTGGGCTCACCAAACTAACGAAGGAGGAACGGGCACACCGCAGGAGGCAGGGGTTATGTCTATACTGTGGCAAGGCTAGCCATCTATTACGTACTTGTCCTATGCGTCCGGGAAATGAACGCACCTAGGGTACCTTGGGGGACAGGCCCTAGGTGGTGTTCAGCAGTCCCTAGACCCGATCATGCAGAAACCCACAATCCAGGTGGTGTTTTCCTGGGCAGAACACTCGGTGGAGGTTCTGGTCGATTCCGGCGTGGCCGATTATTTCATGGATAATTCATTTGCTGCATTACATAAGATTCCGTTGGTCAGAAGGGAATCTCCCTTAGCCATTGAGGCCATTGATGGCAGACCGCTAGAACCAGCTCAGATAACTATGGAGACTATTCCGATTTCTATGACTATTGGGACCCTCCACATGGAGGAACAACGATTTCAGATTATCCATTCTCCTCATCATGTGGTCATTCTGATGTTTCCATGGTTACATTTGCACAATCCCCAGTTTGACTGGCAGAGTTGCGAGATCACGTCTTGGTCCGAGTACTGTATGAAGCATTGTGTGACTCAGCCTGTTAAGATTTTGTGTGCCTCTCCCTCTGTGCCAGCTGAATACCATCAATTCAGTGACATTTTTAGTAAGGGAGAGGCTAGCACATTGCCCCAACATAGGGCATACAATTGTGCCATTGATTTGCCCCCTGGGGTTGTGCCCCCTAGGGGCCGCAGGTATCCACTGTCATGCGAGGAGAACCGGGCCATAGAGGAGTACATTGAGGGTGCCCTTTATAGAGGGATTATTCGGAAGTCTACCTCACCTGCTGGTGCTGGGTTCTTTTTTGTGCAAAAGAAGAATGGCAAGTTAAGACCTTGCATTGATTACCAGGGATTAAATAAACTTATTGTAACGGTTTTTAAAGACTCTCAGACCAGTGTGTGAAATAAAAACACAATTTATTTAGAGTAAGTTAAGGCAAAGGTACGCCCTCTAGTGGCGGTTGATATACACCAGCAGTAGGGACTGATAGATACAATTGTAAATGCACAAACGTATTACATGTACAAATACACAGCAGTAGAATGGAATATAATCACAGAGGGTTAAGTCCTTGATAACAGTCAGTCTCAGATGTGGATGTTTGGAACACCCTGGGTGTTCTGGCTGTGCTGGAGACAAAGTTCATCATAGGCTGGATACAGGACTGCCTCGCCATGGTGTTCAGTAAAAAGAAGCACAGGAATCCACTTAGCCCCCTCGGGTGTACCTACTGGAACTGCTTCAGCTAGTGCAAGTGCAAATAGCCCCCACGGTCGTAATTGGAACCGGCCTGCGATGCGAGAGCTGCCAAGCCTCCTCAGACTTAACCGGACACTGGGATATGACGCGCCAGAGCCAATAGCCCCACGGGAGTAGTTACCGGATTTGCTAATGCTGACGCCTTTGCCTGCCACCACTCTGTATAACGGAATCGCCCAGTATTGCAAAGAGAGAGAGTCTTAGGCGCCCAACCGGCCCAACGGATGTGAATACTCTGCAAGGATGTACAGAGCTGCCGACGGAGAGCGGCCAACTCAGCAGGAGTATCACCGAGAACAAGACTCTTACGGGAGTAGAGAGAGTGGAACCAAGGCAGCACTGCTAGGGTTAAAAGGCACGTTTACTCGAGGCTTTTCAGCGGTATAGCAAGGCTCTGCAGTATGAGGGAGGCGTACAAACGCACAGCTCTGCACAGGTAGAAACACTGCACTGATCGGAGTACACCAGACAAGGCAGTCACACCAAAGGCTGGAACAGCAGATGAAAATGTTGCGGCGGCGACAACTGGAACGCAGGTCACTGGAACAAGCAGGAGTCGATCTTCGGAGCAGGAAGTCAGCCAGGCCGGGTCGGAGCACGTAGGAGGCAGTCATACAAGCCGGGTCATACACAAGCAGGAAATTCAGCCAAACCGGGTCAGGATCCAAGGGTGGTAGTCAGACGGGCCGGATTACACACGAGCAGGAACACTGGAGAATAGTCAGGACAAGCCGATTCGGTACACAGAAATCCGGAACACAGGAACACAACAACAGTATAACTGGCTCAGAAACACCACGAAAGGGCATCTGACAGATGTGATAGCCAGGTATAAAAAGGTCACCAGGGGGCGGGCCAAACCAACACAGCAAATCAGTGTCTGCCACAGATAAGACTGACAGGAATCACAGGCACTGTGATACTTATTTCCAAGAATGCATACCCCATACCACTCATTACTGAGCTATTTGACAGGTTAAAAGGTTCTTCCATTTCTACGAAATTAGACCTACGTGCTGCCTATAACCTGATCAGAATTAGAGCGGGGGATGAGTGGAAAACGGCATTTAATACCAGATCTGGGCATTATGAATACCTAGTTATGCCATTTGGTCTTTGTAACGCACCCGCTGTATTTCAAGAATTCATTAACGATATCCTCCGTGATTTGTTACAGTTCTGTGTAGTAGTATACATTGATGACATACTCATACACTCTACCACTCTGTCCCAACACATCAAGGATGTGTCCGAGGTCTTGCTTCGTTTACACAAGAATAAGCTATACTGTAAAATGGAGAAGTGCGAGTTTCACAGGTCCAAAGTGCCTTTTTTGGGTTTTTCGTGATATCTAAGGATGGTATTGCCATGGACCAAGAGAAACTTGCAGCAATCTTGCAGTGGCCACGACCCAAGGGGTTAAAAGCAATTCAGCGTTTTCTTGGGTTCGCTAATTATTACAGGAAGTTTATCCATAACTTCTCTACCATTGTTAAAGGGATAGTAATACTTCGTTTTAACTTTATTTTATTTTGTAGGCATTAAAAAAACATTAAGAATGATATAAGTCTTATCTCTCAATCATTTATGGTTTAGGAGATATTCACAAGCAAAGTTCCTCTCCCCGCCCCTTTTTCCTAGTGTAAGACATCTCTTCTCAGATGTGGATCAGGTTGTATGACAGGACAGATAACAGAAGGGGACAATTTTCTTTGTATGAAAACAATGAAAGCCCTTCCCCCCTTGACAAATTTTTCAGCTTTTTCCATTATCTTAATTGAAGATTGTCCCTCTCTGCAGTCTACCTAGGCACCTTCCTTCTGATCTGGTTGAACAGGGGGGGGGGATACTTTGTTTGTGAATATCTCTAAACCATAAAGGTTTGAGAGATAAGACTTATATCATTCTTCATGTTTTTTTAATGCCTACAAAATAAAATAAAGTTAAAACGAAGTATTACTATCCCTTTAAACCTCTGTCTGACCTTACGCACAAGGGCGCTAATCCTTCCCAATGGTCTGAAGCTGCTGAGCTTGCTTTTCAAACATTAAAATCCGCTTTTGCATCTGCCCTGGTACTGTCCCACCCTAACGCTTCCCTCCCATTCACGTTGAAGGTCGATGCATCTGAAATAGGGGTTGGGGAAGTACTATCACAACGTCCAGTGGCAGGGGGTGCTCTGAGACCATGTGGGTTCTCCTCAAAAAAGCTGTCCAGTGCTCAAAGTCACTATGAAATTGGCGACAGAGAACTCCTGGCTATCATTCTTCTTCTGAAAGAATGGCTCCACCTGCTGAAAGGTACCAGAACTCCTGTACTAATTCTTACTGACCACAAAAACCTAACTTATCTCTTGGAGGCTAAAAGATTGTCTTCTCGTCAGGCCAGGTGGGCCCTGTTCCTATCTCGTTTTAATTTTGTAGTATCCTACTTGCCGGGCTCCAAGAATGTTAGGGCCAATGTCTTGTCTAGACAGTTTGGGCCAGAGATGGAGAAGGATGAGGTTCCCGTACCCATCATTCAGCCTGATCGCATCCTGGCCACCCTACGCACTAGTATCACTTCACCACTGGGGGGAAGACATTCTGGCCACCCAGGCTATGGCACCCCCAGAAACCCCAGTTGGTAAGTGTTTTGTGGATGAGCCACTTGTCTTATATCAGTGCTGAAAATGATCCCAGTGCCATGCAGCAGAGTAATACTCCTGCTGCTTAGATGACTTAGTGGCAGCAATAACAACAATAGCAAATGCCAGAAGGTCATAAGTGGCATTTGCCACCACCATCTAGCACTTCTATCATTAGGCCAGTAGGACATGCAATTTTTTTCAGGGATTGTTTGTTTTTTACAAGCCTGAGTTCTAGAAACAACATTTTCCCAAGGCTTGTTTTCAGAGTTAGTCTTGAGTTAAGTCTGTAATCAACAGTTTCAAGCCTAGCATTCTGTAATATTTTGAATGTTTAATTTCTGTAGGCCTGCAAAATAAATATTTTTTCAGCTTTTTCTTTCTACAAGCCTGCTGCTATGCTTTCTAACCTTTATTTTTAACCCCTTAATGACAGGGTTGTTGTTTTTTTCCATTATAGCGAATGACTTCCTGGACTTACCAGGTAAGTCGTCTGTCACTAAGGGGTTAAACACGTAATAAAAGAAAATAAGGTTACAACTTCCACTAAATGTGGCAGATATGAATGGTGGTGGTGGACTGGTGTTGTGTGATATATATCAAACATGATTCATAGGATTAAAAACTAGACCAACAATAATTTTGATTATCATCTTTGAGTCTAATTTAAGCTTGCATTATTCTCAGATTATTGTCAAACATTAATCAGTGGTCATAGCAGTGGCCCCAAGAGAGGTAGATGGTAACAATTTTTCAAGTCCATCCACCTCATCATCATCCTCAGTGCTGCTGTTAATAGTACATCACTGTAGTTTTCACTGTCATGTATGGTTTTGTACACTTCTGCTATGTGATACTCAAATGGTATTAGATGGTTTATATTTTTAAATGTAAGTCTCCAAACACTGCTTCTTTGTACCCATGTCATGTGGATATTTACAATATAACCCACTGCACTGAAAACCTGATCCATGCTTGTGGGTTGGCAACTAAAAGTTTCCATGGCAGTATGTTTCATTCCTGGCCACACACTGTTTTGCCAGTTGTTGATGGGGTCATTGTTTCTCTAGAACATTGCTATTCTGAAATTATGTTGTAACCATTTCACATGCAGTGGGACCACTTCTAGTACTACACGGTGTTCCTGTGAATCAATTAAAAACCTCTACTCTGGCAGCAAGTCCCATAGAGATATGCCTCCACCACTAGAAAGATCCCATTGTGTTCCTGTGAAAAAGACCACAAACACACATGATTGTTTGCTTTTTCATAAGAAAATCTGCCTTAAACAAAGCCCATTTTGGCCTACTGCCAAAGTGTTTTAGCTATTTTTCGATGGCTACAAAATTGTGCCTCTGGGACCTGATGCTGAGGAAGGCAGAACTGGCAAGAAACAGTAATAGTATCAGCACATATCAGCTGCATGTGCATGCTGCTAATGCTGCCAGTCTGCCTTCTTCACCTGTAGACATGGCAAGTAGGAACCCTCTATTACATTTGTCATTATCACCGACACCAACAAGTGAGAATCATAGTGCAGCTGCAGCAGCGAGGATAGACTGGTGATCATGGTGATGAAGGTGATGGTGGAGTAGTTGGGGTGGATGAGACATTAATGGTCTTTTTAACCCAAAGCAAGAAGTAATGGTAGACATATATGCAAATGGGGATGGACAACACCACCAATACTAGCAGTGTGTCACGGTTTGTTGTGACTCTCAGACACAAGTTTTAGGTAAAAATCAATTTTATTGAAATAATTAAATTGATCACTTAGGATGGCAATCACATACATATATAAATCATGAGTAATAGCAACGACAGAAGGCAGACTCTACCGGTCCTGTCAATATACCGGACAGGACAGTCTGAGAGAATTGAATATTAGGATCTACCGGCCTTGCCAATACCGGGTAAGGCAACCTGCAGATGGAATAGCATAACGGTTCTACCGGCCTTACCTAATTACCGGGCAAGGCAGCCCCAATAAGTACACAGTGTAGGCTCTACCGGCCCTGCCAATACCGGGTAAGGCAACCTGAGATGGAATGTGGCAAAAGGTTCTACCGGCCTTACCAATACCGGGCAGGGCAGCCCAGAGATATCAATAGCAGTCGGATGATAATGGCAGAATGACAGAATCGTAAGCAACCCAGTGTCCGCACACTGAGACCAACAGGGGAATCGTATAGCCGCGAGGCTTAGGAGCAAACCAATGTCCTCACACTGGAGTAACACGTGAATCATATAGCCGCAAGGCTTTGGAGCAAACCAGCGTCCGCACGCTGGGACCGACTACTGAATCGTATAGCCGATAGGCTTTGGAGCAAACCAGTGTCCGCACACTGGAGTAACAAGTGAATCATATAGCCGCAAGGCTTTAGAGCAAACCAGCGTCCGCACGCTGGGACCAACACTGAATCGTATAGCCGATAGGCTTTGGAGCAAACCAGTGTCCGCACACTGGAGTAACAAGTGAATCATATAGCCGCAAGGCTTTGGAGCAAACCAGCGTCCGCACGCTGGGACCAACACTGAATCGTATAGCCGATAGGCTTTGGAGCAAACCAGTGTCCGCACACTGGAGTAACAAGTGAATCATATAGCCGCAAGGCTTTGGAGCAAACCAGCGTCCGCACGCTGAGACCAACACTGAATCGTATAGCCGATAGGCTTTGGAGCAAACCAGTGTCCGCACACTGGAGTAACAAGTGAATCATATAGCCGCAAGGCTTTGGAGCGAACCAGCGTCCGCACGCTGGGACCAACTACTGAATCGTATAGCCGATAGGCTTTGGAGCAAACCAGTGTCAGCACACTGGACTAACAACTGAATCGTGTAGCCGCAAGGCTTTGGAGCAAACCAGCGTCCGCACACTGGGAATAACAAGCAATGTCGCCGACGCGACCAGGCAGAAGGTCGCCAGGATACAGGAGACAGGCGATGAGATGACAGGAACCAGCAGTGATCAGTCAGGTCAGGAAACAGCAGAGAAGAAGTTCAGCAGGAACTGCATCACCAGAGTACTAGGCCGGAACCAGGACTGGAACAACTCAGCATGCAGGAGACACTGGAACAGTTGAAATCAGGAACTCAGGAACACTGGAACAGAGGCCCAACTATCACTGGACATAGTGATAGCAAAAGGTCAGAAACAACACGAAAGGGCACTCAAAGGGTGCCCAATCCAGGTTTAAATAGACAATATGAGGCGGGCTAAATGCAGACAGCCAATAGAAGCCCCCTACTGGTGACAGACAAGAAAATGCAGCAATCACAGGCACTGTGATAGTACCCCCCTTTCAAAGACCCCCTCTCCTAGAATAGGGTCTAGGTTTCTGTGGGTATTTGGCATGAAAGACCCTAGCTAGCCTAGGTGCATGAAGGTCCTTACTATCCACCCATGATCGATCTTCAGGACCATATCCTTTCCAATGTTCCAGGTACTGTACCCTTCCTCTAAGCCTTCGGGAATCAATAATGCTCTGAACCTCGTACTCCTCCTGACCCTCAACCTCAACAGGTCCTGGCACCACAGGTGTGGTAGTATAGCGATTGCAAACCAGAGGCTTGAGAAGGGACACATGGAACACATTATGGATACGCATGGATTCAGGTATGTCTAGAGCGTAGGAGACAGGGTTAATTTTGTGAATTACTCTGTATGGACCAATGAACCGGGGAGCCAACTTATTAGACGGAACCTGCAGCTTGAGATTTCTGGAGGAAAGCCATACTCTGTCACCAACCTGAAAAGAAACCGCTGGAAGCCTTCTGCGATTGGCATGGCGCTGATGACGCTGAAATGACTGACCAAGTGCCCTCTGAACTTGTGCCCATGTGGAACGGAGTTGCTCGATATGCTCATCCAGAGCTGGAATCTGTTGCGTCTGAAATGAATCTGGAAGCAAACAGGGCTGAAACCCGTAATTAATCAGAAACGGGGAGCTCCCCGATGAAGAATTGACCGCACAGTTCCTGGCGAACTCTGCCCAAGGCAACAAGTCGGACCAATTATCATGATGGTCAGTAACGAAACAACGGAGAAATTGTTCCAAGCCCTGATTAGCTCGTTCAACGGCTCCATTGGTCTGGGGATGGTAGGCAGAGGAGAAGGACAGCTGTATGCCCATCTGTTGGCAAAATGCCCTCCAAAATCTATACACAAACTGGCTCCCCCTGTCGGACACCAGTACCCTGGGCACTCCATGCAACCGGAATACTTCTCTGGCGAACACAATTGCCAATTCCTTAGCTGAAGGAAGGCCACGGAGGGGCACGAAATGAGCCATTTTAGAAAACCTGTCCACCACCATGAATATAAAGGAATACCCTTTAGACATAGGCAATTCTCCCATAAAATCAATGGAAACATGAGACCAGGGGTGTTCGCCATTAGGCACCGGTTGAAGCAAGCCCACTGGGAGATGTCTCGGGGTCTTAGCGTGGGTGCAGGTGGCACAGGCATTCGTAAATTCGGCACAATCGTTTCTCATGGAAGGCCACCAAAATAACTGAGAAAGGGACCATAACAATTGGTCTCTACCAATATGTCCCGCAGCCTTAGAGGAATGGTAGGTTTCGAGCAACCTAGTACGAAATGGTTCAGCGACAAAACATTTGCCCACTGGGGTTTCATGGGGAGCGGACCCCTGAGAGGCCAGGATCTCCTCCCCTAAAGGAGAAGTGATACTCGTGCGTATAGTAGCCAATATTCTTTCGGGTTGGATGATAGGTGCTGGTGCTTCCCCTCTGTCACTGTCGGCCTCAAATTGTCTTGACAGTGCATCAGCCCTGACATTCTTTGATCCCGGTAAATATGATACAATGAAATTAAATCGGGACAGGAACAGTGCCCATCTGGCCTGACGAGAGGACAATCTCTTGGCCTCCGAGAGATAAGTCAGATTTTTATGATCTGTTAGGATTAAGACAGGATTCTTAGTACCGTCAAGCAAATGACGCCATTCCTTAAGAGCGAGGATAATGGCCAATAATTTTCTGTCACCTATCTCATAGTGGCTTTGAGTGACAGTCAACTTTTTAGAAAAAAACCCACAAGGTCTGAGTGTTCCACCTTTATCGTGTCGTTGCGAAAGTACTGCCCCAACCCCAATATCTGAGGCATCAACCTCTAACGTAAATGGAAGTAGAGGATTGGGGTGGGATAACAAAGGAGCAGCAGCAAATGCCATCTTCAATTTCTCAAAGGCTTCCTCAGCAGATACCGGCCAACAAGAAGGATTAGCACCCTTGTGCGTAAGATCGGACAGAGGTTTGACAATGGAAGAAAAGTTCTTAATAAACCTCCTATAATAATTAGCAAAACCCAGGAAACGCTGTATGGCTTTAAGACCTTTGGGTTTTGGCCATTGTAGGACAGCTGACAACTTTTCTTTGTCCATAGCAATGCCATCATTGCCAATTATGAACCCCAAGAATGGCACGCTGGTTCTATGAAACTCACATTTTTCCAATTTACAAAATAATTTGTTCTCACGGAGTCGTAGCAATACTGCGGATACATCTTTGATGTGCTGTGACATGTTTTGGGAGTAAATCAGTATATCGTCAAGGTACACCACAACACATGTCTGTAACATATCTCTCAGAACATCGTTTATCAGTTCCTGAAAAACTGCGGGTGCATTACACAGCCCAAATGGCATCACTAGATACTCGTAGTGCCCAGATCGAGTATTAAAGGCAGTTTTCCACTCATCACCTGCTCGAATGCGAACCAGATTGTAAGCGGCCCGTAGGTCCAATTTGGTAAAAATCGAAGCGCCCTTAAGCCTATCAAAAAGCTCGATGATGAGTGGTATTAGGTATGCATTTTTTGCCATTAGTTTATTCAAGCCCCGGTAGTCAATGCATGGTCTTAATTCGCCATTTTTCTTTTTTACGAAAAAGAACCCAGCCCCAGCTGGAGAGGTAGATTTTCGTATGATCCCTCTAGCAAGGGCATCAGAAATGTAATCTTCCATAGCATTATTTTCCTCACAAGATAATGGATAAGTGCGTCCCTTAGGAGGTACTGCTCCAGGATGCAATTCAATGCAACAATCATAAGGTCTGTGCTGGGGTAGTATACTAGCCTCTCCTTTGCTAAAAACATCGCCAAACTGTTGGTAAACATCCGGTATAGCAGAGGAGGTGCACAGGACCATAATAGGCTGGATGATGCACTTGTCCATACAAAACGGGGACCAAGCAGCAATTTCACACTTTTTCCAATCAAATTGTGGGTTATGTAACTGTAACCACGGAAATCCCAATATTACAGCATGGTGAGGAGAATTAATAAGTTGGAACTGCTGCTCTTCTCTGTGAAGTGCCCCAGTAGTCATAGACAGTGGCATAGTTTCAAATATAACCTGAGGCGGTTCTAAGGGTCTGCCATCAATCGCTTCAATAGCCAAGGGGTTTTCTCTTTCAATGCGTGGAACTCCGTGCAATTCGGCAAAGGTATTATCCATAAAATACCCTGCTGCACCAGAGTCAACCAGGGCCAAAACCTCCACAGAGCATTGTGCCCAAGACAATACCACCTGTATGGTGGGTTTCATTATGCCCGACACTGGGGACGATTGTACACCACCTAGGGCCTGTCCCCCAAGGTACCCTAGGTGTGTGCGTTTCCAGGACGTACCGGACAGGAATTTAGCAAGTGCCCGTTTTTACCGCAGTATAAACACAACCCTTGTTTCTTGCGATATAGTCTCTCCTCCTTGGTTGGTCTAGTGAAACCTACTTGCATAGGTTCACTTGTCTCCCGTACTGGTTCACTAGACTTCAATACCAGGGGAGGGATGGGTGGGCAAAACATGCTACTAGGCTCATTATTTTTTGACCGTATCTTACGATCTCTGGCAGTTGATCTCTCACGTATTCTGGAGTCAATTAGCATAACATACTCAATGTAATCATCTATGTCAATAGGTAGATCTTTAGCAGCGATTTCGTCTTTAATGTGGTCATTCAGGCCTTGAGCAAAAGCTGCCAATAATGCCTCGTTATTCCAACCTACCTCTGCTGCCAATGTGCGGAATTCGATGGCATAGTCGCCCACTGTACGCCTGCCCTGTTGTATCTCCATAAGACGTTTGGCAGCATAGGTGGTTCTACCAGGAGGCTCAAACACTCTTCGAAAGGATTGCACAAATTCTCTAAAGTTCTTAGTGCAAGGTTTAGCATTCTCCCACAAGGGGTTAGCCCAAGCCAATGCTCTGCCAGTGAGCAGCGATATCGTGAACCCCACTTTACTACGATCATTGGGGAATGCGTGTGACGTCAATTCCATAAAAATTTCAAGTTGGTTGATGAACCCTCTGCAGAGACTAGGGTCACCATCATATCTTAGCGGCAAGGGTGCAGAAGCCGTTAACCCTTTAACAGTACCCCCTAGGGGCCTGGTATCACTTTCCGGTGTCTGACTTGGCGAGACCACCGGGCTACAGCCAGATTTGTCAGCGAGTACCGTGCGTTCAAGGATCGTTTGAATTGCAACCGCCAACTGATCCAAACGTTGCTCGTGCATATCCATCCTCCAATGGATATTCTGTGCGTTACCTTCACATTTGCTGTCTGAGGTCATGGCCCTTTCGTACTGTCACGGTTTGTTATGACTCTCAGACACAAGTTTTAGGTAAAAATCAATTTTATTGAAATAATTAAATTGATCACTTAGGATGGCAATCACATACATATATAAATCATGAGTAATAGCAACGACAGAAGGCAGACTCTACCGGTCCTGTCAATATACCGGACAGGACAGTCTGAGAGAATTGAATATTAGGATCTACCGGCCTTGCCAATACCGGGTAAGGCAACCTGCAGATGGAATAGCATAACGGTTCTACCGGCCTTACCTAATTACCGGGCAAGGCAGCCCCAATAAGTACACAGTGTAGGCTCTACCGGCCCTGCCAATACCGGGTAAGGCAACCTGAGATGGAATGTGGCAAAAGGTTCTACCGGCCTTACCAATACCGGGCAGGGCAGCCCAGAGATATCAATAGCAGTTGGATGATAATGGCAGAATGACAGGATCGTAAGCAACCCAGTGTCCGCACACTGAGACCAACAGGGGAATCGTATAGCCGCGAGGCTTAGGAGCAAACCAATGTCCTCACACTGGAGTAACACGTGAATCATATAGCAGCAAGGCTTTGGAGCAAACCAGCGTCCGCACGCTGGGACCAACTACTGAATCGTATAGATGATAGGCTTTGGAGCAAAGCAGTGTCCGCACACTGGAGTAACAAGTGAATCATATAGCCGCAAGGCTTTAGAGCAAACCAGCGTCCGCACGCTGGGACCAACACTGAATCGTATAGCCGATAGGCTTTGGAGCAAACCAGTGTCCGCACACTGGAGTAACAAGTGAAACATATAGCCGCAAGGCTTTGGAGCAAACCAGCGTCCGCACGCTGGGACCAACACTGAATCGTATAGCCGATAGGCTTTGGAGCAAACCAGTGTCCGCACACTGGAGTAACAAGTGAATCATATAGCCGCAAGGCTTTGGAGCGAACCAGCGTCCGCACGCTGGGACCAACTACTGAATCGTATAGCCGATAGGCTTTGGAGCAAACCAGTGTCCGCACACTGGACTAACAACTGATTCGTGTAGCCGCAAGGCTTTGGAGCAAACCAGCGTCCGCACACTGGGACTAACAAGCAATGTCGCCGACGCGACCAGGCAGAAGGTCGCCAGGATACAGGAGACAGGCGATGAGATGACAGGAACCAGCAGCGATCAGTCAGGTCAGGAAACAGCAGAGAAGAAGTTCAGCAGGAACTGCATCACCAGAGTACTAGGCCGGAACCAGGACTGGAACAACTCAGCATGCAGGAGACACTGGAACAGTTGAAATCAGGAACTCAGGAACACTGGAACAGAGGCCCAACTATCACTGGACATAGTGATAGCAAAAGGTCAGAAACAACACGAAAGGGCACTCAAAGGGTGCCCAATCCAGGTTTAAATAGGCAATATGAGGCGGGCTAAATGCAGACAGCCAATAGAAGCCCCCTACTGGTGACAGACAAGAAAATGCAGCAATCACAGGCACTGTGATACAGTGAAAAGATTTAGGAATTTGCGGAGTTTGCAGCTGCTGTAATTCCTGCTGCTGCTGAGTAGCAAGGACACCAGGTTGATGAGGAGCAGGCTTGTGTGCCATAAACTACAGTGGCCACTGTTGGAAAGTGGTCCAGCACTTGTGATGCAGGACTAGGATAGGTTACACTTAACAGCAATACTGCTGGTCCTAGTTCTAGACCTGATTCTAAAGCAGCAGTAGCATCAGCAGGTGCATCATCCCAGATAGTAAAGAGAATTGTGGAGGGGGAGAAGAAAAAGGCCATTCTTCTCCACCTTTCCCCATCCCTGGAGATCCTGGGTGTGGGACTATTTTTCACTTGGGGCAGGCACAGTGCAGTCATCAGTGAGAGCAATGTGCAAAATTTGTGATGTCAGTGAAAAGAGGAAAGGAGGGATTGCACCTTGGCACAGTCACTCTTATAACCCCATTAAATGCAGACACCATGACATATATGTGAATCATGTTAAAGCTAAAACCCCACAAAGGAAATCAGGAGCCACTGTTGCTGTACCCCAGTCTCTCCTCAAGGGTGTCAAGAATCAAGGCAGCAACTGAAGAGGAGAAAAATAGAGAAACCTATCTTGAGACTGATAGTTTGATGGTGAGCAATACATCTGGCTCACCATCAACTTCTGAAGCTATGGTCTGGGTGAGGGAAGATGTAGCAATGACTTCTCGTGATCTACCTTTGTCGCATTGTCTCCCCCACCAGCTGATAGCCATTCTGTAGATGTCAGGCTGTGGCAGTTCGTGTTCACCCATTGCACACTTTATGTGGTGCGCTGACCACACATGGCAATGTGGTGGAGGATAATAGCAAACAAGTCATCAAGCAGCATCTGAGGAGATCCCATCCCACAGAATATGTTAGGCTTGTGGCAGGGAGGATTCACCATAATTATTAAGTCTGCTAGTTGTCAGGTGCCCTTAGTGGACAGGACAAGGGCATAATGACACAGCAGTACTTCATTTATGGGGGGATGAATTGATATTGCTGACCTAATTGTCATGGTGTTTAATTACAGTTGTGCTAGTTGTTTGATGTGAGTGCAGATGTGCCAATTGTTCCCAGCCCCTCCCCTATTTCATAAATTTCCTATACATGCTGTGCACATTGTAGTTGCTGATGAAAGGCACAGTTCCTTCTTGCTGTCAAGGGAAATATTTATATTCCAACAACAAACCCATGATTTTGGAGGAGGTGCAGGAGGAGAAGCAGCATTATTATTGTGGTGCTGCTACTGCCTCAGTCACATCGCTGGAGCTAGTGGTGAATGAAACTGTGATCATGATCACCCATATCACTGCTGTTGTTGATTCCATTCCCTTGGAGATGTCTAATCACCATGCTGCTTAAGCAAAAAAGCAGCAGCAAGAACAGCAGTTGCAAATTCCGCAATAAGACCGTGGCACTTTTCGCAGGAAATTTTTCACTAGGTGAAAATTTTCTCCCATCCCTATCCACCACAACCACAATGTTAGATTGTCTCCTATGAGAAAAATTTCTTTCTTTCTCTGATACAGATGACATGTATTCAGAAATATGTTGGGAATGGGATGAATTGCTGACTTCCTTTTCACTATGCCCTCTACCAGTTCTTTTGTCCCTAACATTCTGTCGCTCATCCTCTACAGTGCAACCTACCACTCAATCTATAAGCATATCTTAATATTCTTTGACAGAATCCAACTCCCCAGAGATATGTTGTAGATCATCATTCCTTGTCACAAATTGAGCACACTTTGGCAGAAATTTAGAAATGTTATGTTTAAAGCTGGGGTACAGCAAAGTAGCATGAAGGTGTTCCTCATTGCTTTTAATGGACACTATGTGATCAATTTAAAGGCAGCTGAGGCCAAAAAAAACAGGTGATGGAATTTTTTCAAGCACAGTAAGAGATTCAGCCACCTGTGCTATGAAAAAATGCTGGCAAGATAAACCCCTGCCAACCGCTAAATTTAAATGAGTTTTGGCCCATTTAAAATAAAAAAAGCACCACAAGCTGCCATTCAATAGACTGTGTTAGCCCTAAAGATCTGATAAGGGCATGAAATTGAAGATTCAGGGTTTTTTTTTTACTTAACTTACTTACAGAATCTTTAGTCAGCCGACGCAGCTATTGAAAGGCAAAAAAAAACCTAAGTCCCAGTGGATGAATATCAATACATCCAAAGTAACTAAAAAGTGTTCATTGTTAGTAGAATTAACCCTATGAGAGCCAGTGAAGTATTATTACCCCTTCGGCTCTCATGGGGTTAACCCGACTACATAACAAACCAACATGCCCTGCAAAGTAACACTTACCATTAACCCTCATGTCCAGCTGAGTCTTCAGCATCCTGGTCAGCTACTGTTCATCTTCTTGTCTTGTAGCTGTAAAAATAAAAATAAGTGTAAATACATGTATGCATCAAATAACCAGCACACTTATACATAGTTTAACCCCTTGAGTGCTAGAGGGGTATGCATTGTGCACCTCTCTGGGGCTCAAAGGCTTAAACCATGTATTGGAACCATGTATTGGAGTGTGGGTGCTTGAAGCTGATTGGCTGGTAGGGCTTTGGATACCGACTTAGCCATTTTATTATGTAGGTCGGTACTCAGTTTGGCCCTACCACATGTTTTACAGCATTCCTTTAAACAGAGTCCTATGTGAGGATCCTGCTTAGAGTATGCTGAAATGTCCTTCACTAGATGGTGCATGTCAGTGTTATTATTCTTGTATTATTCTTGTAAGGTTCATGCCGTGTTCCTCGGTTTTTTTCTGAAGTAAATATGTCAGTGGGAAAATCTCACTAATTCCTGCCCCTACAGGGGCAGTCTGGCTTCCTCGAAAGGTATCAGCAGCTCATATACATCACATATTAGTTGCCATTACCCATGTGGCAAAGATGTTCCCTCCAAAGCCTTCCAGTTTTGCATTGTATACTTCTTTTCCGCTTGTACAAATGCTATATCATGTACAAAAAGGAATTCCACGAGTGGTAGGGACCTCAATTTACAGTTTGTGACACTGTAGGTTTTTACACTCTTGTATGGAATATAATGCATTCAGAGCACTGTAGAAGCAGCTAAAATGGGCAAATATTTTGCAGGCCATATTCAGCAACTTTCTGAGGCATCTAGTTACAACCAAAGCAGGGTGCATGACCTATTCTCAAGGCAGCTATTATGTTGTAACCATTATCAGCAGCAGACACAAAACCAGATTTCAAGGAGTGGGGTACAAGCTATTCCTCTATCTACTGATCCAGTTTAACATATCCATGGCTTTGTTGATTGTCTCTCAAATATCTGCGTGCACAAAGGGGCGTGCTGATAGTATGGGCTATCCTGCGCTGTCTTGCTGAATAATACTGTCAGAACCAGAGGCAAAATTACTCGGTTACTATGCCCATTACACATATCTGTTGTCAGGTGAATATTCTAGCCATATGAGGTTTCCATTTCCAACCCTTTGCTGGCCACACTACCCACCTGCTTGTATAGATCTGGCACAGCCATCCTTTCAATAATAACTGCAGCTTGGGATATGCCAGTGAGGTGTAACACATGGCATCAGTTCTTTAAAATCTTGGTTTTCTTCAAAAGAATATGGCAACATGTCAACTAATAACAGTTTGGCAACTTTGCCATTCCACAGGCATACCTTTGTGAAGTTTTTTTACTCATTTCTAAGAACTCAGTAAGTGTGTGCTGGCAGTACGGCAGAAGAACTGTGTAACATTATTGCTTTAACAAAATGGCTTGGGGATGGTGGGGTTGGTGGGCAGTCTATGATTCTTGTCATCTACTACAATAAACTCAGAGACATACTACTGTACAGCAGGAGCCATAGGTGCCATTTCAAATGAAGGAAGCCTTATCACACTATCTGACACAACAATACTTCCATAACTTGCCACAGAGCCCAGAAAACTTTTAGGAGTGGTTTTGCTGTTGATTGTTCTGGCACCACTGACATGATGATGATGTGTCTCCCAGACAGACCTGTGATTATGCTTTTGGTGGGATCTTATAGAGGAAGTGCCTAGGTGTGAGCCTGGTCTCATCTTAAAAAAAACTCTCCCTGTTTACAACATCTTCTTTTCCCAGACTCCCCTAACACAAAGATAACAAACATCTGGAAAGAACTTGGATTAAGGTTGCATGTGTCTTCCCAGTCAGTCACATAAAAGGTTGGGGTATTTGGGGTAAATCTTATTGTTTTCCTTTTCCACCCCTCAGACTCCCCTAACTCAGAGATAACAGCCAAACCCGGATGGAACTTGTATCATTGCTATCTGTGTTTTCCCTGTCAGTCACACAAAATGTTGAGGTATTTGCAGTAAGTCTACTTTGCTCCCTTTATATACCTCCAGACTCCACTAAAACAGAGATAATAACAGCCAGATCAGGAAGGAAGTTGGATCATGGCTGCCTGTGTCTTCTCAGTTACACACAATCTTTGTATGTTTGAGGTAAGTCTCTTTTTCTCTCTTCACACACACCCAGACTCCCCTAACACAATGGAAACCACTAGATCAGAAACTTGGATAACAGCTGCCTGTCTCAGTCAACTAAGATTGTGGGGTATTTTGGGTAAACCTCCTTTCTCTCTTCACATATACCAAAAGTACTATCAGACTCAAGATACACAGAAAACACATTTCCTGCCCAGAAGACTCCCTAAACTATTCTCCAGCCTTGCTTTATTTGCATTTCTTACATAGCTGAAAAATTTAAATTCTCAATGTCATCTGCTGTCTGCAGTCTGCCTCAGTCACACAGGTCACGTCAGGCTGCCAGTCAGCTGTCTGCATGATCAGTAAGGAAAGTGCTTGGTCCATAGCTGCCTGTGTCTTTCAAATCAAATCAGTCAGACAGAATGTTGGGGTATTTGGAGTCAATCTCCTTTGCTCCCTTCTCACACCCCCAAACATGTCCAATAATATCAGCAAGATCAGGAAGCAAACTGGACCCCAGCTACCTGTGTCTTGCCAGTCATTCACACAAAATTTTGGAGTATTTGGGGTCAACCTCCTTCCTCCCATCTTCTCTACCAATGTACCCCTAGACTCCCCTAATACAAATAATAAATATCCTACCTAAAAGACTCCCTAAACTAAGCTCAATTCCAACTCCAAACTAATATGATCACGGCACCTTATTCACACTATGGTCCACTGACAATGAAAATGAGATATTACAGTAATGCAACCTCTTATATCCATGGTCTTGTTAGTTGTACAATTCCATAAATAGAAATCCAATACAAGTATAAAGGAGAGCACTACAATCAACAATAATTTTTATTACAAAATAATAAAGCATACATATAAAAAACTCTTATTAAATAAAAAGAAAGTAAGAGTCCTTAAGCACTTTAAGCACTAATATGAATAATATAATAGCTCCAGAGCTCAAATGTGCACAAATGAGATTAAAAAGTTCCAATACTGGTGTATATATGTTAGGTATAATTCCAGGATCTGCTAAACCCCTTAAGGTATGTATCTGTCCGTAGATATAAAGCAGACAAGTCCTTATATATGGCTACTCAAACTATTCTCCTCCCGTCATTAATTCTTGGACCCCTGCATCATACAGCAATAATTCTTTTTGACTTGTGTATATTGTTTGTTACATTCCGCTTGATCTATTTAGGGGATAAGTTAACCACAAGTGTCCTTTACTTTCAGATGGTAACCTCTTTTTCTCTGTCCTTTTTTTTGCAGAGGGTTCATGCCGTTTTTCTCTTTACTTCCCGCCTCTGCTGTAACTTTAGATCCTTTAGATACTGTTGATCCTCTTTGAGTCACCTGACTGGATACAATGTTAAAACACATACAGTGCCAATGGAATAAGGGTCTCCAACGGGTTTCATACCACCTTCAGGGAGTAAAGAAATACCTTTTTTATGTGTATGTATCATTATTATTTTTTTAAGAAATATTATTGTTACTCAGTTGATTGTAGCACTCTGTTATACTTGTATAAAAATGTTCAAAAATGTGCTGCTTTCTCCTCTCACAAAAACACAATGGCATGCTGTGAGAACCTGACACCCTTTTATGTGCCTGTAGAAAAGAAAAAAAACTCTCATGTGGTGGGGAAAAATTCAGTCTTCCCATTCAATGCAATGAGCTAGGTGAAAAAAGCAGGAGAACAGCACTTTTCCCTGGAAATTATTTGCCAATCTAATTGATCTCTAACAAACTTCTTGCTCTTTGTAACAACTATATTTTGCTCTAGATCTTTCAACTTCTTATTCATATTCTCACGCAATCTTATATACATCATTTTTTTACATTACTTTCAATTGATTTGCAATCAACTCTGTTTCCTTTTTGTTTTTCTCAATCC
Source organism: Rhinophrynus dorsalis (assembly GCA_037306005.1). Lineage (NCBI taxonomy): Eukaryota > Metazoa > Chordata > Amphibia > Anura > Rhinophrynidae > Rhinophrynus > Rhinophrynus dorsalis. Next base: position 380,532,460 of record CM074719.1, read on the forward strand.
TAGATTTCCTATATCTAATCAATAACATCATCAATTTTTTGGAACATTCCTCTAGAATATTCTCCCAGTTCAAAAGTGGGCAATTTAAAAAAATCTAAGTCTCCTAAGGTCAATTTTATGTTTCACATAATTATCCAATGTTATTAGGTCATTTGAATCCTTTGTTTCTGATGTTAATAGTTTCCCCAATCAATATGATATATTGTTATTTTAGCTAAAATTAATCATTTCAGTGGCAGGGGAATGCAATGTGTTATCACCCCTCTGGCACTGAAAGGGTTAAGCAGCCAAGCGTATGAGACATTAGTGGGTAGTTGTAAATAATAATTTAAGCTGATATTAACCCTTTTGGTAGTAGAGTGAGCAATAAATTGCTTTGCAATGCTTTTTTATCCCTGTGCCATTAAAATGGTTAAGAGTCTAAACAGTGTCACACTATGGGCTTGATTTATTAGACCTTGTTAAATTAAAAAAAAGAAAGTACCATTGGCAGTTTTGATGTCTCTAGCATCCAGTGGGTTAAGCATTACTGCTCCTTCAGTGAGATTGCTGAATAGCACTGTCAGCCTTTCCACAAGCTGAATAATATACAGTACACTAGTTAAATTGGTGTTAGCCAGATGTTTGAATAATGAATCTTACTACCTGATTGTATAGCATGGAAACAAGTTATGATTTATGGAAAATGTGGCATCATCCATATTTAAGGCTTCTTCATCTTTTGCTCATTTATGCCTAAATAAGTATTTAGATGTAGTGCTAGTAGGTCCTGGTTTGCAGTATTTATTCTTTTGGTTGCTGAGGATTCTTGAACAAACCACAAAATTAGCATGTGATATGGGAATAAATGCAGCAAATTCTACACAGTGCCTCATGTAGTGATGGTTATTTTCATTCTTTCAGCCATCAGGCCTTAATTGATTTTGTCTTGTCTCTAGCTCTAAATTGACAATCGTCCATCTACAAAGCACAGCTGCAGTGATATTAGGTGCATTGCACATCTGCAGATATTTTGATTGCATTTACTCAATTGTAAATTGTTGGACTGGTATTTCTTTTACAATGTATGTTAAAGCCTTTAAAACTGATTTTTGAAGGTTTTTGCTGGTTCATAAAATTAATATAGTTTATTAAATATATAATATTGGGGAATTGTAGTTATTTTGCTTGTTGCATGTATTAAATGTATGATATATTTAAATACAGTTGTTTTTTATTTTTGAGATTATGACTTTGAAGATGGCACCTTTATGGTTACATAGCCATGCAATAAAGTATGTTTGTATGCAAGTACGTCTATATTTACATGGCACCAAACAGTGTACTGAGCTCCTTACAACAGTAGTATGTTATAATAAATAAATGGGCATAAAATATGTGAGGTCCCTGACCCAAGGAGCTTACAGTCTAAATAGGTAATAAGAGACAGATATCAGGGTAGTAGGGTGTCAAGTGCTATGAGTTGAAATGCTGAGTTTGCCAAATGGCAGTGCACGGTGCTAGTGCTCCAGATGATAGGATTTCAGGGTAAACTTAAAAACAGAGGGGGATGGTTCTAGGCTTGGGGAGAGAGGTATGGCATTCCATAGGTAAGGAGCGGAAAGTGAAAAAGGTTGGAGAGGGGAGAGAAGAAATGTAAGTGGGGAAGCAGTGTGGAGAGCTTTATGGTAAGAACATAGTACATAGTTGATGAGGCTGAAAAGCAGACATGTATCTATCAAGTCCAGCTCATACCAGATACAGAGGAAGCCAAAAAAAAAACTAATTATAATAATTAATAAAGTCAATAAAGCCCCAAGTGTACAAAAAAAAATCGTTCCTGACTCCAAATAGAAGTCAGATGGTTCTCCGAATCAATAAACTATCTGCATTGAAGCCATCTGTCATAATTCTCAAAATTGTTCTGTGCTAGATAGTTATCCATTACTTTTTGAAAGCAGTTACAATATTCCAAGGCAAAGAATTCCATAGCTTTACCACCCTTACTGTAAAAATCCCTGCCTTTGTTTTTATCAAATGCGCCTTTTCTCTAGTCTTCATGGATGACCTTGAATATATTTGTAAATGGTAATCACATCACCCCTTAGACATCTCTTATGTAATGTAAGCAAACCCAGTTTGGCTTGTCTCTCTTTATAACTCAGATCCTCCAGTCCTTTATCAGTTTTGTTGCACGTTTTTGTACTTTTATCAGTTCAATAATATATTTTTTAAGAACTGATGTCCAAATCTGTACTCCATATTGGCCTTACCAAGGATTTATATAGAGGTAGAATTATATTAGCATCCTGTGCAACTATGCCTCTTTTTATGGAGGATAGTATGCTATTTGATCTTTCAACAACTGAGTAATCTTTCATACTGCTGGGAATTCTATCTTCTGAATCTTTCTCTAATGAGGATTCCCCATTCCCATTTCTACAGCCCAAATGCATAACCTTACACTTATCTACATTAAGGGCTTGATCCAAATGTTGGAGATGTCTGTTTTTTCTGCTGGCGGCATTTTTGTCAAGCACAATAAGCTATTCAAATGTGAAAAAAAACACTGGCAAAAAAAGAGCTGTCGTATGATATAGTTAAGAGGTGTTTTCACCCATTAAAAATGATGAAAACACCATAAATATCAATTCAAATGTCTGCATTAACCAAGAAAACCCAATAAGGGACTCAAGTTATCGCAGGAAAGTTAAGGCTTGATCCAAATGTTGGAGTTAAAACCAACGTGAAGAAAAAAACTGCCTTCTCGAGTTAACCAAGACCAGGTAACGTGAGATTCAAATCTTCCTTACCCAGAAAGGCTAACGATTGATGACCAACAAAATACACGTTCACCTTAAACCTACATGGCATAGAAAATCTTACCTGTTTTATTGCAATTTAACTCATGCTCCTTTCATGGAGTCCTTGAGTAAATATTGCAATTTAACTCATGTTATCCATAACTCTCTGTTTTGTTTTCCTCGACGGTGGTTTTTACTCTGAGCTTTGTGGTGTATGGCTAAAAAAATAGGTGTTAGATTTCTGTCGGTAAATGTTGCAATTTAACTCACGTTATCCCTAACTCCAACATTTGAATGGCTCTGGGGTTATCTTTTACATTGTCCTCAATGGGTGATATTTTGATATGTTTTGGCAACGAGTGTCGTGTTTTCAAAACTGATGTTATTTCTTACTTGTGGGAACATTTGCATTGCGTACTTGATTTAAAAAACCACCGTTGCCAGTTTTTTCTGGCGATGCCAACATTTGGATCGAGCCCTTAAAGGGGAACTACCACCCCGCAATAACTTAAGCTTCACTGATTGCTCATCTGGCGACTAGCTGGTTAGTAGCGCTAGTCACCAGAAATATTACCCGGTTCAGCAGATATCGGCGTTTTACCGATGGTGACAGGAGCAGGAAGCATGAACGTCTCTTCACAGTGACGTCCGTGCGCCTGCGCTGTCAGTCCCTTTTGCACCGCGCGGTTCAAAAGGGACTGACAGCGCAGGCGCACGGATGTCACTGTGAAGAGATGTCCGTGCTTCTTGCTCCTGTCACCATCGGTAAAACGCAGACATCTGCTGAACCGGGTAATATTTCTGGCGACTAGCGCTACTAAGCAGCTAGTCGCCAGATGAGCAATCAGTGAAGCTTAAGTTATTGTGGGGTGGCAGTTCCCCTTTAAAACCCATTTTTTTTTCAACTTGAGTCCGTTATCGGCCCTTCAAACACCCGATGCAGCCAAATGAAAAAATTAAAAAAAAAACGTTAGAAGGTCCTCAGTGGATGTATTGATATGGAGCCCTAAGCCCCATATTAATACATCCAAAGTATCAAAAATGTGCCCAAAGTTAGTAGAATTAACCCTATAAGTGCCAGTGGGGTATAATTACCCCACCAGCATTCATAGGGTTAAACCAACTAAGTTAAAAAACAACATCCCATTAAAAGTAACACCATTAATCCAGATATCCAGCGGAGTACTCAGCTTCCTGGTCCTCTTCTGTCCTTCTCCTCTGTCCTTCTCTTCAGTCTTCTCTTCTTTCTTCTATCTTCTATTCAGTCTTCTTTCTTCTTGCTGTAAATATACAACAAAAGTATTAATCAAACGCATAAACCATTACATCGTTTAACCCCTTCAATGGCAGAGGGGCATGCAATACTTCTCTCATTTTCAATTTTAGCTAGCTTAATTGATTGCAGATTTTATTACATTATTTATATTTTTTTAAATGATACATCTGAGTACCTCATAGAATACTCATTAATAAATTGCAGTGTTTGGGTTTGGATGTAAAAATAGTTAAATGGTTAAGACAATGGCTGAGTGACAGGAGACAGAGGGTAGTAGTCAATGGAGAATATTCAGACAAAAGGAGTACCTCAGGGATCTGTACTGGGGCCCATTCTTTTTAACATTTTTATTAGTGATATTGCCAAAGGTCTTCAAGGGAAGGTATGCCTTTTTGCAGATGATACCAAGATCTGCAATAGGGTAGACATTCCAGGGGGAATAAGCCAAATGACAAATGATTTAGGTAAATTAGAAGAATGGACAAGAGTGTGGCAGATGCAGTTTAACGTTAATAAATGTAAAATAATGCACTTGGTACATAAAATTCCAAAGGAAAAATATACAATTAAGGGCACTGTGCTGTCATAGACAACAGAGGAAAGGGATTTGAGCGTAATTTTTTCTAATGACTTAAAGGTAGGCAGGCAATGTAATAAAGCAGTGGGGAATGCAAGCAGGGTACTGGGTTGTATAGCTAGGGACATTAGTAGCAGAAAAAGAAAAGTGGTCATGCCACTCTACAGATTTCTAGTTAGACCTCATCTAGAGTATTGTGTACAGTACTGGAGACCCCATCTCCAGAAGGATATAGATACTCTAGAGAAAATTCAAAGAAGGGCTACTAAAATGGTGACTGGATTACAGGAAAAGAAATATCAGGATAGATTAAAGGATCTGAACATGTATAGCTTGGAGGAGAGAAGAGAGAGAGGGGATATGATTGAAACATTCAAACACATGAAGGGATTCAACAAAGTGCAGGATGGAAGTATATTTCAAAGGAGTAAAACTGTTAGGACAAGAGACCATAGTCTAAAAATAGAGGGACAAGGTTTTAGATGTAATGTAAAAAAGTTTTACTTCACTGAGAGGGTAGTAGATAAGTGGAATAGCCTACCAGCAGAAGTTAATACAGTGACAGTATTTAAGTATGCATGGGATATGCATAAGGCTGTCCTTAACGTAAGGAAAGACCAAGGACCAAAAAAGGATTGAGGCAGACTAGATGGGCCGAATGGTTCTTATTTGTCATCAAATTCTATGTTTCTATATTTGTATCTGACCCATCTGATTTAAAAACTTTAAAAGCCTGCTTCTTATTTCTCATTTCCCTGCAAACCTCCTTATTAAGCCACGTTGGTCTAAATTTACTCCTCTTGTGCTTATTCACAGTGGTAAATATTGATGCGTTTATTTGTCTAAGAGCATTTTAAGCAAATTCCATTATTCTTGTACATTTTCATCTTTGAAGATTACATCCCACTGAACATACTTTAATACTGCTTTTAGCTTTGTAAAATTAGCCTTTTTAAAATAGAATGTTTTAGTTAAACCCTTCCTGTAGGGTTTCTTATAACAAATTTCATACCATATTGTGGTCACTACTGCCTAAATGTTCCTTTTCCAGTATACTTTTTATCTTGTCAGATTTGTTTGAGAGCACTAGATCAAGCAAGGGCTCTTTTCTAGTTGCCTCCTCTACTAGTTGGGACATAAAATTATCATTAATCATACTTAAAAAATATTTTCCCTTTGTTGTGCTGGAAGTCATATTGCTCCAGTCGATTTCAGGTTGGCTCTTCTACTAGTTGGGACCTACTAGTTGGGACATAAAATTGTCATTAATCATACGTAAAAAATAATTTCCCTTTTTTGAAAGTCATATTGCTCCAGTCGATTTCAAGATAGTTGAAACATCTCATTATGTTTACATTTCCTGACCTAGAAACCTTTTCCATTTTCAGTAAAAGTTGGGCTTCCTCAAACCCCTGACCATTAGGTGGCTTGTAGCAAATCCCTATTAAACCATTTTTATTATGTCTGCCCTCAGTGTGTATTTCAACCGACAGGGTCTCTAAATTTTCATTGGACCCTTAATTTAAATCTACACTTATACTAATTGTTAAAGCATGCTTTAGAGATAAGCATACCCCCCTCCCCTTTTATTTACCCTCTCCCTCCTAAAAGTTAATAACCCTCTGACTGCCAAGCCATATGCATCATCTAACCAGGTTTCAGGCACACCAATTAGATCATACTGCAGTGCTTATACATTCCAATTATTTCTATTTACATCACAAGTCACACTATGAGCATTTACAGGCATACATTTTATCTTTTTGCCATTCTGAAAAATTACATTATTTGTAAAATGGTTTTGCATTTTATCAGGCTGTAACATTGACACTCCCCATTAGATGAACTAGCCCATTCTCCCACTCTAACCCATTGCCTCTTCTCTAATACCATTTCCTGAATTATCTACCTTCTTCATCACCCCGTCCACCCTTTGTAGTTTGTAGTCTCCTCTAACCATATCTATCCACTAAGGTGCAATGCATTGTGACAATAGAGATTGCCCCCAAGGAAAAAAAGACTGTCCAGTGCTCTAGGAACCCAAACCCTGCCTGCTTACACCAAGTCTTTAGGCATGTACTTAACTCTCTAATCTCCCATTGCTTTTCTGATGTAGCACTTGGCACAGGTAGTATTTCAGAAAATACTACCTTTGAGGTCCGCTGCTTAAGCTTATATCCCAAATCATTGAAATCCTTCTTAACAGACCTCCATTTCCCACTGACCACTGACCAACCTGTGACAGCAAGTCATCCTGGACTTCTCTGTACTCAGGATCTTGTCTCCAGGTAGTTTTGGTGGCCTGTGTCCACATGAAAATACCTAGATCCCAACCTGTAGGTCTGTTACAGCCTCTTCCTGTACTAGCTCTTCCCTGGATGCGAATATCCATGGACTTTGAGGTAGACTTGCCCCCTTCTTTTGGCGACAGAGTGATTTTGGTCATAGTGGATAGGTTCTCCAAACAGGGACATTTTGTTCCACTACCCAAGCAGAATTGTTCATCGGCAATATCTACAGTCTGCTTGGAATACCGCAGCATATCATGTCTGATTTTAGTTCCCAATTTGTGTCCCGCTTTTGGAGGGCATTCTGCTCCAGATTGGGTATTAATTTGCAACATTCCTCTGCATACCACTCGGAAGTGAATGGACAAATTGAGAGATTGAATCACAACATGGAACACTTCCTTTGTTGTTAATTTTTCCCATCACCAGGACAATTGGACTCGTCTGTTACCTTTGACGTTTCCTTGAAGTGTTCTCCATTTTTTTGAGGCCTTGGCAGCAGATCGCCATCAGTCTTTAGCACCCAGGTTTGCTCCTTGTGATATTGTTTGGCTCCCTGCCAAAAATATCAAACTCAGACATCCGTCTGACTAACTGGGTCCCCAGTTTCTTGGACCATTCAAGGTTGAGACCTGTCTCTTCCATCTCTTATCACTTGAGCCTTCCATAGACAGTTAAGATTCACTGAGTCTTTCACATGTCTCTGCCCAAGCCCTACATGAAGGCTCATGGTTCTCACCCCTTCTTCTCCTCCTCTTCCTCCTGTTACTATGGATGGCTCTGAGGAGTTCATTGTTGATACAATATTGGACTCCCGTCTCTCCTGGGGAGTCCTTCAGTACTTGGTTAACAGGGTACCGGCTTCATGCCCCAACTTTGGTTCATCGGTTCCATCTGTCCTTTACTTCCAAACCTTCTGTGGCATCCCTGAGGTAGTCCTTTGAGGGAAGGGGTAGTGCCATGTCCCTCCCTGCTCTAGCAAAGCTAGTAAACAGTGATTGTACATCGATCGTTACCAGGATTGTGTCTTTTGTCATTTGGACTTTGTTTAATTTGAATAGAACGCTGTAACGGTTTGTTTGACTCACAGACACAGAGTTAGGATAAAAACACAGTTTTATTAAATACAATAATACATAAAGAACCCTCACAGGTCCTGTAATATAAATCTTATAATACAGACACACGACACGTTAATTAGGCCCACACAGGTCCAGCACAAATATAGGAGACAAACAGTTTATACTGACACGGGTCAGGCAGATGCAAAGGTTTCCAGGTTACAGCAATGCAGGAGTTAAGGTTCATCAAGAAAGGAAGACAGTCCCATGGGTGTTGGTAATAAGCTGCTTCTTGAACACGCCAAAGACTAAGTTCAAACAAGTATCAGTCCACTGAAGTAAACCAGAGTGCTACCGGTGCAATCTCGGAGGCAACACTTGCAACCAGTTTAGACAGAGTGAGCATAACCAATGGCAATGCACCGGTGCTATCACGGGGGCAACACTTGCAAACAGTTTTGACAGAGTGGAGAGAACCAATGGCAGTATACCGGTGCAATCACGGAGGCAGCACTTGCAACCGGTTTTGACAGAGTGGCGCGTAACCAATGGCAATGTACTGGTGCTATCACGGAGGCAACACTTGCAACCGATTTTGACAGAGTGGAGCGTAACCAATGGTAATGTACCGGTGCTATCACAGAGGCAACACTTGCAACCGGTTTAGACAGAGTGGAGCGTACCAATGGCAGTGTACCGGTGCAATCACGGAGGCAACACTAGCAACCGGTTTTAGACAGAGTGGAGCGAACCAAAGGCAGTGTACCGGTGCAATCACGGAGGCAACACTTGCAACCGGTTTTGACAGAGTGAAGCGAACCACTGGCAGTGTACCGGTACAATCACGGAGGCAACACTTGCAACCGGTTTAGACAGAGTGGAACATGGCCAATGGCAATGTACCAGTGCTATCACGCAGGCAACACTTGCAACCGGTAATGTGGAATGGAGGACTAGGCCAGAGGTGCTCTGAAAAGCCAAATGGGAATACTAGGCAAGCCTGCGGATGCAGAGGTGCCAACCAAGGTAGGCACCGGAAGTCAGAATGTCGCCGAGGCGACCAGGAACACAACGGGAAACTGTCAAGTCAGAATCCAGGAGCAGGAACGTCAGCCAGGCTGGGTCAGGATACAGGAGCAGGAACGTCAGCCAATCTGGGTTGGTACACCATAGCAGGAATGTCAGCCAGGCCGGGTCGATACACAGGAACAATCACTGGAGAGTAGTCAGGCAGTCCGGATCGGTACACAGGCACAGGAACAGGAGAGTAGTCAGGCAAGCCAAGTCGGTACACTGGAAACCTCAAACAAACGTAGCACTGGCACAGGAACACCACGAAAGGGCAGTGAGAGGGTGTAGGAGCCCAGTATATAAAGGCTTTACTGGGCAGGCTAAACACAAGGCAATCAATGAGGACCTCACATTGGATAACTGAGTAGAACAAATGTAAACAAGCAATCACGGGCACCGTGATAAATGCCCATTGTATCTCGAGTGTATGCTGGTAGGCATTCGACAAAGTATCTTAATTTTAAGTCCACATATCTGCTGTCTTTTTCTGTTAAGCAGTGATTGCAAGAGACAATTGGACATCCAGGAAGACTGTCCATGTTCTTGTGGACTTTAGGTAGCATGTAAAAGGTTGGTACTCTTGGGTATTTCACAGAAAAGAATCTAAATTATTTTTCATTAATAATGTTTTGATCTCTAGCTTTTGCAAGGATAGCTGTGTATAGTTATAGGAGATTATCTGTTGGATTGCCCAGAATTCTTTTATAACATGTTCCATTATTCAGTTGTCGCATTGCTTCTGATTCATACATTTCTACGAGCCATAGGACAATAATGCCCCCTTTGTCAGAGGGCTTGATCATCACATGAGTCCAATTCTGCATTTCCTTCAGAGTTTGGAATTATTTATAGCTCATGTTTCTATGTTTTGGCTCACCTGCTAATTTGAGTACATCTCTACATACATTCCGAGAAGATCTGTATGTGTGAAGAGATATTATATGAGGGGTGAAACTAGACTTGGAAGTTACTGTGTTCCTCCATTCATTGATACTTGTTGCAGATGTCATTGGATTACTTTCTATGCCCTCTATTTGTGAGTTATCACTATTTCTGGCAAAGAACTTTCTTTAGGAGCAGCTTCCTGCAAAAAAGGTGTATGTCCTTTATTGTATCAAAGTGATCTAAGTTTCTGGTTGGGACAAAAGTAAGACCTTTAGAGATAATTTCTATATGTGTTTCACTCAATTGTTTCTTACTTAAATTGAATACTCTAAATTTTTGGTCTTGTTCTTCTGTTTTCCTTTTTGAGGGGAGGAGTGTGTGGTCTTCTTGCCTTTTTATATTATAGATCGATGTATCGCCTGAGCGCTTGTGGGCACCATGTCCTTGTCTAGTTCATGCTCTATAGGATCATGGTCTGACCTTGCTCCTTACTCTAAAATTTGAACATTCTTAGTAGCTCCATCTCTGCCATTTAATGATCTAGTTGCTTGTCTTTCACCCTCTGAGTCACTTGTCTCTATGTCAGTATAAATTTCCTGTGTGTCATATGTGTATTGTTTAGGTTTTCTGTTGAAGAAGCCTCTCTGTCTCAATTTATAGATTCTCTCAGTCTTGAGGATCAGATTGTTCTCAAACTTGTCTAGTGTGATCTGAAATGTTTTATATTCAGTTTTGAACTCTTCTAGTTCTTCAAATGGAGTAAATGTTTCTGAGATTATCTAAATATCATTCTCTATTTCATTCAAATTGAGTTCCTCATGTTGTATGAGAATTTACATTAACATGAGTGAACAAGCGTTCAATGCTTCCTCCCATTTTTGTTTAAGGGAGACTGATTTCAGTTCATATGAAGGAAACAATTGAATTTGCAATCCTTTAGGAATCATACTATTGCTGATATACTTTTGGACAAAGTTTAGATTCTACCATGACCTAGTTTTATTTAGTGATTTATGTAAATTACTAAGGTCTTCTACGAATTCAACTTTGTTGGCCTGTGTTTCCTCCTCATTTGTGAGACCAAACGATTCTTCTCTATTTACAATTCTTTGTTCCTTTCTTTTTAATACATCTGATTTCAGTCCTGAAGCCATTTTTGAGTGTAACTGTGGGTGATGTTATTGGACCCACTGTAAGTTTTAATAAAGTCAATAATGAGACGTGACAGTTCCTGAAAGAATGTGTAGAGAGTCTACACTTACTTGATACATAGAAGAGAGTTAAAACTGCACTGTCTGATTGGATTCTATATTAAATGATAACTATCCCCTAGATTATCAATATAGGAGAAATAAATATGTTCCCTTATTATGTCTTAGGAAGATCAATTAGTTCAACAATGGTTGAAACATAGCCTTAGGTGCTACCTCAACACACAATACACTAAATAAAACAGAAATGTTGACTTGGTGCACTCTTTGATCAATTTGAGCAATAAATTGATGAAAATAAAACAAAAAAACTTTATTGAAACAAATCCAATAACACAGCAAGAATTTAAAATAGCTCAAATCAGGCTAGCCTGAGAGTCAAAACAAACTGTGACACCTTGATTATTTCTCTGAGCTTAATTTTTGAATGGATTAATACTGGATTTGGAACCCAGGAGCAGGACTAGGACAAAAAGCAGTATAAGAGACTCCTCCAACAAGGGCAGGTGGAGAGAAGCTAGGGTGCGATGCTGGGGCATGGTGCTAGTGGTCATAGGCCCCTTTATGGTGTGTTGAATTGCGGCTGAAGCCGGATAAAGGTGCTGGCCGTGTAGCCAGATGACCCCCTTCAGTTGAGCTGAAAGTGGTCCTGGATAACACACCACAAAGGAGGCTAACACCACCTGCCCCAGGGAGAGTCTGTACTAAGACAAATAGTATAGAACTCACCAGGCAGAGGAAAGAGGGACAACTGGCAGAGGGCAGAATGCAGGTAGGTAGTCAGAGCAGCTGTAGATCCAGGACCAAGTTGAGAGCTCAGAGGAGGAAATCAGGTGGATGCTTGGAGGTCCAGAAGAGGCAAAGGCAGGTACCTGATGCAGGAAAGCTGTCAGCTACTGTGGATCCAGGACCAAGTAGAGAGCTCAGAGGAGAAAGGCAGGTGGGTGCTTGGAGGACAGTAGGGGCAAATGAGAAGCAGCTGGAGATCCAGGGTCCGGAAGGGAGTCCAGAGAAGGAGGGGTAACTGGAGAGCGAAAGAGCAGGGGAACAGAACCGGACAGACGGGACAGCTGGAAGTGGGCCAAGGAAGGTGCGCTATGAGGAGAAAGAGCGAGACAGCTCCACTCCAGACACGGGACACCGACTACTGAGCACCGAGCCGCAGCCAGGCACCCATGAAGACAGGAAGGAAGCGTCATGATGCAGATGTAATCTGACATCGGCGCATGCGCAGAAGAGCTGTAGAGGATGAAATGGGCAGTAACTATCTCCCCACTCACCGCCCAGGACCGGGAAGGTAGCAACAATTTTAACCCTGCTTCCCATAGTACTCCTCCTGTTTCTCTAGTTACACTTGTATCTTCTATTGACAACTCAAAACCTGCCTCTCCAGTTCCATTTGAGTCTCCCAGCCAGGTAGTAGCTGCTAGTGTCTCTGCCACCAGTACCACTGTTACGCAACTATCCTCCTCCAATCCCAGTCCCAACATCCCTGCTTCCATCTTTAGGTCTACTGGTACCCCTGTAATGGTACGTAGAAAGAAAAAGCAAAGTGAGGTTGTGCCAGCATGGGAAGATGAAGAAAGCATCACCTCAGTTTCTTCTTCTACACCACCTTCCAGAGTCATCTGTCGCTCCAAAGCGTGGGAACATTTTGTGGCACTTGGCGATGGCTGGCTAGCAAAATGCAAATTGTGTGGCAGGAAAGTCAGCCATGGGAGGGTGTTGGGTAATCTAACCTCCTCTGGGATGAACCAACAACTGAAAAACTACCACAAGTCAGTTGATTAGTGCATAAAGTGGCACTACTGCATATACCAGTTTCACACTCACCACCAGTAGGCAGGAGGAAGGGGTTGGGGGATCATGCCACATCTGGTCTTAGTAAGAGCAGCAGACAGTCACAACCCATCCCAAAATCAATACAGGCCACAGTGGAAGATTTTGGTGGGTTTCATTCCAAGGGGATGTGCAGACAGCAGTCGAGGAAAACTACATACCTCATTGCACAGCTCATAACCATTGGGGGTGCTACTTTTAATTTGGTGGACAGGGAACCCTTCCAGTAACTTATGAAGGCTGTCGCACCCTGATATAAAATTCCATCCAGCACCACATTTAGTTGAACTATAGTGCCCTCACTGTACTGGTCATGCATTGGGCTTTTGAAGGACCAGCTAGGAAAGGCTGGTGGCCAGTCAGTGCACTTTACCTTTGACTTATGGAGTGTTCTAAGTGGCCAGCATGCCTTCCTGTCATTTATGGCACATTGGTGGCAGCCCAATGTGTTGCAAGACACATCATTACCAACAACAAGTTCAGGTGCAGTAGGCAAGCAGGGGCATCTCTCTTTCCTCCATGCTGAGGTAATAGATCAGCAGCACACCTCAGGTAACATTCTCAAAGCACTGCAGAACATGGTGGCACAGTGGCTAGGGGAGCAGGCAGGCACACAGGCACAAATGGGGTTTGTGGTTACTGATGGAGCAGCTAACATGTTAAAGGCTCTCCGGGATGGCAGATTTGTGGGTGTGCACTGCTGAGCTCATGTCCTGCATCTGGTAGTTAAGGCTGCTCTCGAGGATGGCAGTAACACTGGAAGGTTGCCAGCACTTCTGAAGTCATGCCGACAAATTGCTGGCCATTTACATCAGAGGAGGAACAGAACCGCCTAAAACAAGATGTTGGGACCAGGTGGAACTCTACCTTAGATATGCTACAGAGTATGTTGGAGCAGAAAAAGGCAATTCATGCAATGTCATGTCACCATTTCATTGGCAGTAACAGAACACTGGGCAGGGCTGACTGGGCCCTGATAGAACAGGTAGTGACAGTCCTCACGTCTTTCTGTGCTTTGATGGAAATTTTAAGCAAAGAGAAAGACAGCCTGGCAGAACTCATTCCCCTCTTCACACACCTCTCCTTAAAATTGGACAATTTCCTTGCCCATAGGAACGATTGCCTGGTGCTGAGGGTGATATACTTCCCGATGTTGCATGCCTTTCTAACAAGGAAGAAGAAGGAACTGACTTGGCGTGTGGAAGAGAGCATGGATAATTGTCCTGAGTTAATGCTTGCCACAATTTGTGATCCTTGAATCAAAGGAAATATGGCACTTAGTTCCAATTCACACACTGTCTGGAGGGAACAATTGATAGCGAGGGTGCATGAGAGGAAAAGAAAAAACAGGATGCAGTCACAGGAGATAGGAGAAGATTCTGCAGATGAGCTGGAGGAGCTGGTGATCTTCCAGGACATATAAGTAGCAGCACCAGTGGCACTTCATCTTGTTCCGGTGGAGCAGCTGCTGCTTTTTATGCTGAGGTAACGGACAGATTATGCTTTGGACAAAACAGACAGATCCCCATCAATAGAAAAAGTGCTGGGTTTTATGTTAACCCCTTAAGGACCGGACATTATGGGACATTTCCGTCCCATAACGTCCGCATAGGGGCACGTTGACGAGCCGGTACACGTGACCTGTCACGTGTATCGGCGCGTCACTATGGGGCTTGAAACAGATCGCTCCGATCTTGGAGCGGTCTATTTCATGCCCCATTTTTACTTACAGCGCTCCCGGTAGAGCGATGTAAGTAAAAAGTACGTGACGTACCAGGACCGTCAAGGGTCTTTCAAGCAAGTTTACCCTTGACGGTCCTGGTACGTCAAGGGTCCCTAAGGGGTTAAGGCTTACCTCGCGGAACCTTCTTTGCCCCCAAGCACAGATCCCTTGACTTTCTGGAATAACAAGAGGGCTGTGTGGCCTACCTTGTTCCTGATAGCCCAGAAGTTGCTTTCTTGCCCCCCAACCACTGTCCAGAGTGAGAGGGTATTTTCCATAACAGGAAATATACTTAGCCCCCTGTGCTCTCAATTGCCCCCCCAGCTCATGGATTAAATTACTTTTTTAAAAGTCAACCTGCCAAAGCTGGGTTACCCTGCTCTCAGGTTCGATGCAGAGTAGATTAAAAAAGTACCATAGTACCATAATATGCTGAGCGTTCCAGCTTACCCAGCTCTAGAACCATGGTAGGTTGGGCAGAAGACCCCTCCTGACTTGGTAGGACACAGGGTGGAATTTATAGTCTACATTGTTGTCCCACTATACAGGTTGTTCAGTGTGGCTCTATTGTTTTTCATCTCTTGTAAAAAAAAGTCTGTGATATCTATCTACTGAGTACTTGGCTGGCTGCTCCAGTTTTCTGCAGTTTGCTGTTGGCTACATCTGCAATGTTGCTGTCATCCTGAGTCCGCCCTTCACCAGTCATCCTCAGTTTTGTAGTCTCTTGTAAAAAAGTCTGCGGTATCATTACTGAGTTGTGCCTGCTCCAGTATTCTGCAGTTTGCTGCTGGCTAAATCTACAGTGTTGCTGTCATCCTGATTCTGCCTATCACTAGTGATGAGCGGCTCGAGCATCGCTCTGCTCGCCCGTCATGTTCGGGTCTCCTCCCCGCACGTTTCGCGGCTGCTGCTCAGCCAATAAACGTGCAGGGAAGCTCTGACATCAGTGTAATGCCAGCAGCCATGTTGGCTGCTGGCATTACACTGATTGGCTGGCCAGAACCCGTGATCGGGTGCTGTATAGCACCTGACCAGCGAGTTCGGCTCAGTCTTAGCCAGGGAGAGATGAGGATAGGAAGGGAAAGTCAGTGTAGGGAGAAGAAAAGCGAGTTTGAAAAAAAAAAAGACCCAAAAGTCCTTTTTAGGACTACTGTGTGTGGGGGCAGCAGATATATTTTGTTTTGGGGGGCAGAGTTTAAAAAAAAAACATCACATATTCCGTTCACTGTGCCTAGCCGCAGATTAGCAGCACATTCTGTTTATTGTGCAAAGTTTCAGATTAGGAGAACATTCTGTTTAGTGTGCAAAGTTGGAGATTAGCAGCACATTCATTTTAGTGTGCAAAGTTGCAGATTAGCAGCACATTCTGTTTAGTGTGCAAAGTTGCAGATTAGCAGCACATTCTGTTTAGTGTGCAAAGTGTAAAATATCAAAGTCACATATTCCATTCACTGTGCCTAGCCGCAGATAAGCAGCATATTCTGTTTAGTGTGCAAAGTTTCAGATTAGGAGAACATTCTGTTTAGTGTGCAAAGTGTAAAATATCAAAGTCACATATTCCATTCACTGTGCCTAGCTGCAGATAAGCAGCACATTCTGTTTAGTGTGCAAAGTTGCAGATTAGGAGAACATTCTGTTTAGTGTGCAAAGTGTAAAATATCAAAGTCACATATTCCATTCACTGTGTCTAGCCGCAGATAAGCAGCACATTCTGTTTAGTGTGCAAAGTTTCAGATTAGGAGAACATTCTGTTTAGTGTGCAAAGTGTAAAATATCAAAGTCACATATTCCATTCACTGTGCGTAGCCGCAGATAAGCAGCCCATTCTGTTTAGTGTGCAAAGTTGCAGATTAGGAGAACATTCTGTTTAGTGTGCAAAGTGTAAAATATCAAAGTCACATATTCCATTCACTGTGCGTAGCCGCAGATAAGCAGCACATTCTGTTTAGTGTGCAAAGTTGCAGATTAGGAGAACATTCTGTTTAGTGTGCAAAGTGTAAAATATCAAAGTCACATATTCCATTCACTGTGCGTAGCCGCAGATAAGCAGCACATTCTGTTTAGTGTGCAAAGTTGCAGATTAGGAGAACATTCTGTTTAGTGTGCAAAGTGTAAAATATCAAAGTCACATATTCCATTCACTGTGCCTAGCCGCAGATAAGCAGCATATTCTGTTTAGTGTGCAAAGTTGCAGATTAGCAGAACATTCTGTTTAGTGTGCAAAGTGTAAAATATAAAAGTCACATATTCCATTCACTGTGTCTAGCCGCAGATAAGCAGCACATTCTGTTTAGTGTGCAAAGTTTCAGATTAGGAGAACATTCTGTTTAGTGTGCAAAGTGTAAAATATCAAAGTCACATATTCCATTCACTGTGCCTAGCCGCAGATAAGCAGCACATTCTGTTTAGTGTGCAAAGTTGCAGATTAGGAGAACATTCTGTTTAGTGTGCAAAGTGTAAAATATCAAAGTCACATATTCCATTCACTGTGCCGAGCCGCAGATAAGCAGCACATTCTGTTTAGTGTGCAAAGTTGCAGATTAGGAGAACATTCTGTTTAGTGTGCAAAGTGTAAAATATCAAAGTCACATATTCCATTCACTGTGTCTAGCCGCAGATAAGCAGCACATTCTGTTTAGTGTGCAAAGTTGCAGATTAGGAGAACATTCTGTTTAGTGTGCAAAGTGTAAAATATCAAAGTCACATATTCCATTCACTGTGCGTAGCCGCAGATAAGCAGCACATTCTGTTTAGTGTGCAAAGTTGCAGATTAGGAGAACATTCTGTTTAGTGTGCAAAGTGTAAAATATCAAAGTCACATATTCCATTCACTGTGCCTAGCCGCAGAAAAGCAGCATATTCTGTTTAGTGTGCAAAGTTGCAGATTAGCAGAACATTCTGTTTAGTGTGCAAAGTGTAAAATATAAAAGTCACATATTCCATTCACTGTGTCTAGCCGCAGATAAGCAGCACATTCTGTTTAGTGTGCAAAGTTTCAGATTAGGAGAACATTCTGTTTAGTGTGCAAAGTGTAAAATATCAAAGTCACATATTCCATTCACTGTGCCTAGCCGCAGATAAGCAGCACATTCTGTTTAGTGTGCAAAGTTGCAGATTTGCAGCACATATTCCGTGTAATATGAAGAAGGCGGGTAAAAAGGGACGGGGAAGTGGACGTGATCCTGATAGTTCAGGGCGCGGGTCAGGACGCGTAGAAACTGTGCCTGGTGCCAGAGCACAAGACAGAAAGACATCCACCATACCTAGCTTCATGTCTCAGTTTACAGGGCGTCGCAGGACATCACTCTCGAGGTCAGACCACTGCGAACAGGTGGTCAGTTGGATTTCAGCTGATACTGCTTCCAGTCGGTTAAGCACCACCCTGTCTTCCACCAAGTCCACTCTCAGTAGCCAAGAGTCTGGTCAACATAATCCTCACCCTGATCATCCTTCCTCCCACCATAGAGGGTCTGGTCAAAGAAGTGATCCCACACTGGGATATAGTGAGGAGCTCGTCTCATCACCAATCCTTCATTTGAACCTCTCTCCAAGCACGCTTGCAGAGGAACATGAAATCTTGTGCCCTGATTCACAACCTCTAGAGGGTACCCAATCACAAGAAGATGACAGAGGTGAACGGCATTTAAGGTCAAAGGAAGTGGATGATGATGATGATGATGAGACACAGTTGCCATCAAATCAACCACTTTTACTGTCTCAAGACCTTGATGAGGAGGATGATATACAGTTGTCAATGACTGAGTATGTGGTTGGATCAAGACATGAGGAGGATGATCAGAGTGAGGAAGTGGAGGAGGACTTGGTGGACGATGAGGTGACTGACCCCACCTGGGAAGGTGTAGAGCCGAGCGATGACAGCAGTCCTGAGGGTGAGCCATCTGCAGCACCGCAACAGGCTGGAAGAGGCAGTGGTGTGGCTACAGAAAGAAGGCGGACCGCACCAAACCGGCCCGCAAATGTTCCACGGAGCACCCCCTTGCGTAAATCTCCCTTGCCAAGGGGTAGGTGTTCCGCGGTATGGCGTTTTTTTAAGGAAAGTGCGGACGACAAAAGAATTGTAGTTTGCAACCTGTGCCACACCAGAATGAGCCGAGGCATGAACACTAGAAACCTCACCACCACCAGCATGATCCGACACATGGCATCCAAGCACCGTAATAAGTGGGAGGAACGCCCGGATCGCCAATCTGTGTCTGCAGGCCACACCACTGCCTCCTCTTCCCCTGTTTTCGGTGCCGGCCAATCGCCTGTCGAAGGCGCAGGCCCGCATACCTCCCGCCCTGCACCTGTACCATCTGAAGCACCATCAGCGACCACATCCACTTCCCTGTCCCAGCGCAGCGTCCAAATGTCGTTACCCCAGGCATTTGAGCGCAAGCGAAAATACCCAGCCACCCACCCACAGGCCATAGCACTAACCTCACACCTTTCCAAATTACTGGCCATCGAAATGCTGCCATTTAGGCTTGTGGAGACTGAGTCCTTCCGCAGCCTGATGGCAGCAGCTGTCCCTCGGTACGCAGTCCCCAGCCGCCACTACTTTTCCCGGTGTGCCGTCCCCGCCTTACACCACATGTGTCCCGTAACATCACCCGTGCCCTGACCAACGCAGTTACTGGGAAGGTCCACTTAACGACTGACACATGGACAAGTGCTTGTGGCCAGGGATGCTACATTTCCCTGACGGCACACTGGGTGAATGTCGTGGAGGCTGGGAGCGACTCGGACCCTGGGATGGCACAGGTGCTACCCACGCCGAGGATTGCGGGCCCTACCTCCATCATGGTTTCCGCCAGCACCTACGTTATTGGCTCCTCCTCCTCCGTTTCCACCTCCGAATTCTCTGCGCGCAGCGCCACTCACCCATCAGCCGGTAGCTGGAAGCAGTGTAGCACTGCAGTGGGGAAGCGTCAACAGGCCGTGCTGAAGCTGATCTGCCTTGGGGACAAACAGCACACGGCCTCAGAGCTGTTGCAGGGGATTAGTCACCAGACCGAGCAGTGGCTCTCGCCACTCAACCTGCAACCAGGCATGGTTGTGTGTGATAATGGGCGTAACTTGGTGGCGGCTTTGGAGCTCGGCAAGCTCACACACGTACCATGCCTAGCGCATGTATTTAATTTAGTGGTTCAGCGATTTCTAAAAACCTACCCCAATTTGCATGATCTCTTGACCAAGGTGCGCCGCGTGTGTATACATTTCCGTAAGTCATCTACAGCTTCAGCCGGCCTGTTGAAGCTGCAGCAGCGCTTACAATTGCCAGCTTACCGGCTGCTGTGTGACGTGAGCACGCGCTGGAACTCCACCTTCCACATGTTGGCCCGGCTTTGTGAGCAGCAGAGGGCAGTAGTGGAGTACCAGCTGTTACACGGTCGTCGCCTCTCCGTTCAACTTCCTGTAATCAGAAGTGAGGAGTGGGAATGGATGTCAGACCTCTGTGAGGTTTTACGCAATTTTGAGGAATCGACACAGATGGTGAGCGGCGATAACGCTATTATCAGTGTAACCATCCCACTTCTGTGTCTACTGAAACGCTCGCTGCTCACAATTAAAACCGACTCTTTGCATGTGGAAGTGGTGGAAATGCGGGAGGAAGAGCTTACACAAGGTGATAGCCAGAGCACCCTCACTTCGTCTTCTCAGCGACAATTGGAGGAGGCGGAGGAGGAGGAGGAGGAGGAGGAAGACACGGTTGCCTCCGCTACAGAGGGTAGCCATGGAACTTTAGTTCCATCTCTTCAGCGTGGGTGGGCAGAAGAGGAGGAAGAGGATGAGGAGATTGAGAGTCATCCTCCTGTTGAGGACAGCGAAATCTTGCCTGTTGGTACTCTGGCACACATGGCTGACTTTATGTTAGGCTGCCTTTCCCGTGACCCACGCGTTACACGCATTTTAGACAACACGGATTACTGGGTGTTCACCCTTCTGGACCCCCGCTACAAAGAGAATTTCTCATCTCTCATTCCTCCGGTGGAGAGGACAAGCAAAATGGTGCAATACCAGAAGGTTCTTGTTGAAAAATTGCTCCAAAATTTTCCATCTGACAACGCTGGCGGCAGAGTACGTGCTACCTTGGCCAACCGAGAAGGGGAGAAAAGGGGAGCACACAGCAGTTCCGACAAAGGCAGGGCAACACTCTCCAAGGCGTGGGACACCTTCATGACACCCCGCCAGCACCCTCACCCTGATGCACAGCCTAGTGTCACAAGGAGGGAAAAGTTTTGGAAGATGGTGAAGGAGTACGTAGCAGACCGTGTCAGCGTCCTCAATGATCCCTCTGTGCCTTACAACTACTGGGTGTCCAAGCTGAACACGTGGTATGAACTGGCACTCTACGCCTTGGAGGTGCTGGCCTGCCCTGCCGCCAGCGTTCTGTCTGAGCGGGTATTTAGTGCTGCTGGTGGCATCATAACAGATAAGCGTATCCGCCTTTCCACCGAAAATGCGATAGGTTGACACTTATAAAAATGAACAAGGCCTGGATTTCCCCTGACTTCTCCACTCCACTGGAGGAAAGCCCCGGGGGAACATAAAGTCACTTTATATATGTTATTTACAATGATGGGAATACTCTGTATTCCCATTCACCCCTTCCACCCAAAAAACGGGTATATGGTTGACTCTCTTCCATATACCCTGTGATATAATTTTTATATAGGGCCAGCTCACCAGCGGGCCCAGTGATATAATTTTTATATAGGGCCAGCTCACCAGCGGGCCCTGTGATATAATTTTTATATAGGGCCAGCTCACCAGCGGGCGCTGTTTGACAATTTTTGTATAGGTCAGCTCACCAGCGGGCCTTCTCATATAATGTTTTATAGCGTCAGCTCACTAGCGGGCCTTCGCATATAATGTTTAGGATGGTCAGCTCCGCAGCAGACCCTCACCCATAATGTTTTAGATGGTCGGCTCAGCGCACGTTTCCCTCTTAATCATGGCCCCAGTTCAGAAAAATCGAGGAAATTTTTGGGAGAATTTGCCTCTGCGCACGTTTCCCTCTTAATCATGGCCCCAGTTCAGAAAAATCGAGGAAATTTTTGGGAGAATTTGCCTCTGCGCACGTTTCCCTCTTAATCATGGCCCCAGTTCAGAAAAATCGATGAAATTTTTTGCAGAATTTGCAGATGATATACAAGTAAATATACAGCAAATACTGTTTGGTAACAATTTTTCGCCTAAAGTCGTTTTTATCTTCCTTTTTGTGTGTTTTACGGTCAGTCTGTAAAAATGGCGTACTACGGGCGAAACATCGTTCCCAGCAGCGACGTTGGAGTCCAAGATGCATCCAGACATCCTCCCTATGCTGTCCCTGAACCATTTCTGTGGTGTTTCCATCATTTTCTGCCCTTTTCCTATGGACCAGGCACCCTCCCCTCATCAGAGCAGGGGGTGCCTGGTGTAATGCTCGAGTCCTCCCATTGACTTCAATGGGGCTCGGGTGCTCGGCCGAGCACTCGAGCCTCCGGGGGCGCTCGGTCAGAGCACCCGAACACCCGAGCATTGGGGTGCTCGATCATCACTACCTATCACCAGTCATCCTCAGTTTGTAGTCTCTTGAAGTCTGCAGTATCTATCTACTGAATCCTGTCTGCTCCAGTGTTCTGCAGTTTGCTGCTGGCTACATCTACAGTCATCCTGAGTCTGCCCTGCACCAGTCATCCTCAGTCTTCCTTTTTCCTTCAAATTTAGCTACATTAATACTTGATCTACTTCATCCATAGTACCATAAGGCTAAAGCTCCACCTTACCCTATTCTACCATCTTCATTTAGACCCTGGAATGGTTCCATTTATTTAATTTTCATTTTTTATTGTATTTTTTAAAGTATTTTAAATTCAACTAATAATTTGGACTGTCGTCAAATTTTGTCTGAGTCAAACAGGTCTGATCCGAAATGCTGAGTTGACAAATTAAAAAAAAATGTTGTTGTGCACAAGTTTAATTGCCACATCCATTTAGTAGATGGGCGCATTGAAACAATGTAATTGAATGAATGTGAAACAAATTTGGCATTGTGCCAAAAGCTATGATGGCATAATCACAAAACAAAGTGCTAAAATCACATTGTATATATCAAAACCATTTATCTTGATTGTGAAAGTTTCAATTATTTGAAAAAGCCCAGAGTCCCCCAATTAAAAGAATACCAAATTTGTATAGTTTTACCTTCATCCATGGCTAGAGCAGAGCACTAATTACCAGGAGAGCAAAATGGTATTTTCAAATTTATAAAGTAATATGCACATTCTAGTATTTTGTGATAAAACGACCCTAAATATGGGGAATAACTATATAAAATGATATATTTCTGGAAAGTAGACATCCTACCGCATCTAATGATGGGTTACTTGTCTTCTTACCCCAAGCCTGGTTTGCACAAATGTTTCCAGAATATGGCGCTATAGGAAAAAATAGCATTTATTTAAATTTCTACCCTTTCCAATGTACTGAAATCTGTGAATTTCCAACTTTATTCATTAGCTGATGCTCTTAGGAGAAAATTGGCACCCCATTAGTATGAGTTGACCTACCTCAGGGGGTGCTAGAAGTGCAAAACTACACTTACTGCAACCTCTGATTTTTCTAACATTTTCTCAAACATTTCTTACCTGTACAAAAATGGCTATAACAGTGACAGAAGTGAAGAAATGGTAGACAAATCATTCCATTTTAGAAAGGGGACATCTCTCCACATCTAATGAGGGTTACTTGCCTTCATACCCCAAGCTAGATTTGCACAAATGTTTCCAGAATGTGGCGCTAAAGAAAAAATGGCATTTTCTTACATTTCAGCCCCTTCAAATGTACTGAAATCTGTGAAAACCATAGAATTTCCAAATGCATTCTTTAGCTTGTGATTTTAGGAGAAAAATATCACCCCATTGGTATGAGTTGACCTACCTAAGGGGGTGCTAGAAGTGCAAAACTACACCTACTACAACGACTTTCGCAAACATTATTTATCTGTACAAAAATGGTTATAACAGCTAAAGAAGTAAAGAAATGGTAGACAAATCATACAGTTTTGGAAAGGAGACAACCTGTTGCATCTAATGAGGGGTTACTTGACTTCTTACCCTAAGCCTGTTGTGCACAAATATTTCCAGAATGTGGCACTAAAGGAAATAAATGTCATTTCCTTACATTTCTGCCCATTCAAATGTATTGAAATCTGTGAAAACCATAGAACTTCTAACTGTATTCATTAGTTAGTGCTTTTAGGAGAAAAAATGTCACTCCATTGGTATGAGTTGACATATCATAGGGGTGCCAGAAGCACATAACTACACCTCCCTGTTTTCTTCTTTGAAAATGGCATCTTGTACTCAAATGTTCATAACTATTAGATACATGAGGGGTCACTTGCCTTTCTACCCCTAGGTCTAAGTGCACATATATTTCCAAAGTGGCACTATAGGAATAAATATACGTTTGTTTACATTTCCACCACTTCAAAGATACTAAAATCTTTGAAAACCATAAAATGTCCTACTGTATTCAGTATCTGCTAACAACATGAGAAAAATGGTGCCCTATTTGTGTGGGTTAGCATACAATATGGGGGTGCTAGGTAGGGGTTGTCTAAAAGTGTGAAAAATTTCCACCGAAAAACATTTCACGAAAATGTGCAGATTTTTTGCTTTTCCCACAAAAAATTTTGCCTTTTCGCCTATGCAAAAATGTCCTCCTTTTAACACATTTTCTGCCTATTTTAACACATTTTTCACCCATATTTCCTATAGGTACTACGTTTCCCACTGTAATATTACTGAAAGTGGCTGAAAGTCAAAGTTGTGAGTCCTACAGCAAAATATGGCTTGCAGAATGCATTTGTCCTTTGCCCACAACACTTTCTTCCTTAAGTGACACTGGCACAAATTCATGATGATATCAAATAAAAAAAAAAAGAATTACAACCTACAATGTAGCAGATATGTATTGTAGTGGTGGTTGTGGTGGGGGACTGGCATGGTGTGATTTGTGTATGTATTTTTACCATTGTCATACTCTATCCTCCTTCTCAGATTATTGACACAGAATAATAGCAGTGGTCCCATCTGTCCTCCACCTCCTCATCTGTGCTGCTAGGTGTCAAAGGTGCAGCACTTACAGCAGTAGCACCAGAGGTACTCGTCATATCTAACACTATTGATGTTAACCTGTGTTGCTGTTGCTGGGGCTCAAAACAGGTGTGTATGGCTGAGTGGGACTTGGACTTTGAAGAAGCCATGATGCCGATGATGACTGATATTGTGACTGTGTGCTTTTTTGACATCTGTGCTTGTCCAGGGACTTTCCAATGGCTTCTCAAACACTTAATAGACAGACACAGTGCTCTTTAAAAGTGGTGGAAGATTCAGCCTTTGACTTTCTGCTAATCTTATAGCCCTGTCACCATCCTCACTCTCAACTTCATCTGTATCTGAACAAGAGAAGGATGCTGGAGGGATATATTCTAGATTGACATCATCATCAGTCATCATTAGGTCATCCTCAGCAGCATCAGCATCACCTGACAATTCTTGTCCTTTACCCTTATATTCCTCTAAGCTTTTGGAGGTATCAAACAATTTCTTTTTACTTTTACTGTAACAAAGTTCCCCACTACGGGTGTTTTGGTGCTTATTTGTCTCGCTGTCTGAAGCAGCATGCGGTTCAGCTGCTACACCTTCCTCTATTATGCTACTGCCAGAATCATCAACACTTGAATGTGACTTGTTGTCATCTTCAGTGTCCTTCTTATATGATTCTTTATTTCTGCTGGCACTGGTGGTGCTGGAACTAGTTTTGCTGGGATCTTGACAATCTGCATCCTCCCTTGGAGTAAAGGGATCATCATCATTGATTGCACACGATGCAGCAACCATTGCTGCAGTCAGTTTTTGAACTGCTACTTTACTCTCATATCCCTGCACTGCTCCACCCCTCACCCTTCCCCTTGTGCATTTGCTGGACATTACGCAACTACACTGTGTTTTTTACTGTATGGTACACAACACAATGGATGGAGCTGTATGATGCCTTGCCTAAACCCAGTCAGCTGTTTGTCACTGTCACCTAAGATATGTCACCTAAGATATTTAGCTTTTTATTCTTTTTTATTTATTTTTTATTTTATTTTAATTTATTTTTTTTAAGTTGTCCACCCTGTTGTCTTATCACAGTCTGTCCAAAAAAATATAACTGAAAAACAAAATCAACAAAGTCTTTCCCCAGACTTCCCCACCCAGCATGGAGATAATAACAGCAAGATCAGAAAGCAAATAGGTCCCTAGCCAGGCCCGGACTGGCCATCGGGCACACCGGGCATTTGCCCGGTGGGCCGGTCCGGTGACCCAGTCTCCGTAGTAATACAGAGCGCTGGGAGATGACATCATCTCCCAGCGCTCTGCATTACTGCGAACCGCGCGCGGGAGATGCACCTCTGTGCCGAAGGAGGCACAGATCACACTAACTGTACGCCGCGTCGCTGCTAGATCACCAGGGATTTAAGGTAGGGGATCAAGGGGCATTGCGGAGATGAAGGGGCAGTTGATGAAGGGGCAATGTGGAGATGAAGGGGGCGTTGTGGAAGGGGCATTGTGGAAATGAAGGGAGCATTGTGGAGATGAAGGGGGCATTGTGGAAGGTGCACTGTGGAGTGGAAGGGGGCATTGTGGAAGGTGCACTGTGGAGTGGAAGGGGGCATTGTGGAAGGTGCACTGTGGAGTGGAAGGGGGCATTGTGGAAGGTGCACTGTGGAGTGGAAGGGGGCATTGTGGAAGGTGCACTGTGGAGTGGAAGGGGCAATGTGGAGATGAAGGGGGCATTGTGGAAGGTGCACTGTGGAGTGGAAGGGGGCATTGTGGAAGGTGGAGTGGAAGGGGGCATTGTGGAAGGGGCATTGTGGAGATGGAAGGGGCATTGTGGAGATGAAGGGGGCATTGTGGAAGGTGCACTGTGGAGTGGAAGGGGGCATTGTGGAAGGGGCATTGTGGAGATGGAAGGGGCATTGTGGAGATGAAGGGGGCATTGTGGAAGGTGCACTGTGGAGTGGAAGGGGGCATTGTGGAAGGTGCACTGTGGAGTGGAAGGGGCATTGTGGAGATGAAGGGAGCATTGTGGAGATGAAGGGGGCATTGTGGAAGGTGCACTGTGGAGTGGAAGGGGGCATTGTGGAGATGGAAGGGGCATTGTGGAGATGGAAGGGAGCATTGTGGAAGGTGCACTGTGGAGTGGAAGGGGCATTGTGGAGATGAAGGGGGCATTGTGGAAGGTGCACTGTGGAGTGGAAGGGGCATTGTGGAGATGAAGGGGGCATTGTGGAAGGTGCATTGTGGAGATGAAGGGGGCATTGTGGAGATGAAGGGAGCATTGTGGAGGTGAACAGTGTGGGGAGGAGGATGGGGTGGGCAGAGTGTGGAGGTGAATATGTGGGCAGGGGCAGGGGATTGTGTCGGAGGGGGGTGGGGACATCAAAATGCACCTTCGCCCTGTGTATACATAAATCCTTGCACCGGCCCTGGGTCCGGGCATTTAAAAAACCCCCAAAAAACGAGCGAACGCCCCCCCCCCCCACATGGGCTGCTCAAAAAATAAAAATGGGCTGCTCAGCTTTAAATGCCCGGGCCTATTTTTTGTCCCAGTCCGGGCCTGTCCCTAGCTGCCTGTGTCTTGGCAGTCAGTCACATGTAATTTTGGAGTATCTGGGGGTCAACCTCCTTCCTTCCTTCTTATCAACTAGATTGCCCCCTGACTCCCCTACTACAGAGAACAAATGTCCTACCTAAATGACTCCCTAAACTAAGCTTCAATTTCCCTTTACTTGCCTATTTCCTCTAGCTCAAAAACATGCTGCTCACTCCTCTCACAAACACAGAATGGCTGCTGTGGGAGCCGGATAGCCTTTTATATGGCTGTAGAAAACTTTTGTGTGATGTAGAAATATTTTTCTTCCCATTGATTTCAAAGGGAGGAAAAGGTGGAAAAAAAACATAAAAACTGCATTTTTCATGGAAAATTTTTCACCAAGCGGAAAGTGCCATTATTCGACGATTTCAGTTTGAGTCGAAAATGTTCACCCATCCCTAGTGCTAGGAACACTTACCTAAACCTGACATTTTTGTTTTTGAAATGATCTGCCTGCATTAAAATGGTCATAACCATAATAGATATGCAGGAAAGGTAGAGAAACCATGCAATTTGGAAAGAAGATAATCTGCCACATCTAATGAGGGGTCACTTGCCTACTTATCCTAAGTCTGCTGTGCACAAATGTCTCCACAATGTGGCGCTAAAGGAAAAAATGGCATTTTCTTATATTTCTGCCCCTTCAGTTGTACTGAAATCTGTGAAATCCATGGCATTTTCAACTATATTCATTAGCTAGTGCTCTTAGGAGAAAATACACCCCACTGGTATGAGTTAATTTACCTCAGGGGGTGCTAGAAGTGCGAAACTACACCTACTACAACCTCTGATTTTTTTTAACATGTTCTCAAACATTACTTGCCTGTAAATACATGGTTATAACAGCTACAGAAGTGAAGAAAGGTTATATAAAGCATACCATTTTGGAAAGGAGACAACCTGCCAACCTGATGAGGGGTTACTTGCCTTCTTACCCAAGACATTTGTGCACATATGTTTCCACAATGTGTCGCTAAAGGAAAAAAAAAATAATGTTCTTACATTTCTGCCCCTTGAAATGAACTGAAATCTGTGAAAACCATGTATTCATTAGCTAGTGTTCTTAGGAGTAAAATGGCACCACACTGGTGATTTTCGACATACCATAGGGGGTTCTAGAAGTACAAAACTATACCTACTACAACCTCTGATTTTTCTAGCATGTTCTCAAAAATTACTTTCCTGTACATAAATGGTTATAACAACTACAGAAGTGATGAAAGGGTATACAACCCATACCATTTTGGAAAGAAGATAACCTAGTGCATTAATGAGGTGTCACTTTCCCTTCTACCCCTAAGTTAGTGTGCACAACTATTTCCAGAATATGGTGCTACAGGAAAAAAACAACTTTTTTTTTACACATCATTCACTTCAAAGATACTAAAATGGTCCAATGAGATTTCCTAGGAGGACCCCCTGCCAGCCTAAGAAAAAAGGTAACACACTGGTGTGGGTGCCAGAAGTGTGGCTACCAGTGGAACAAGGATGGGGAAGCAAACAGTGTAGGTGTGATTTTATGGCTACCTGTTGAAACAAACTAGGGGGTCAGCCAGTGTATGTGGAACTAAGTATGTGTGTGTTTGTGGGGAGTTAGGCATTGTATGTGGGTATGTCTAGTAGTGGGCAAAGGAGCAAGGATGGTGGTGGTGGTGGGTAGGTGTTACGTTTTTCTGACACTCAGATGGGGTTTAAGTAAAAACACAGTTTTATTGAAATAAAAACAAGGTATAGCGCCCCTGGAGGTCAAGACAGGCATAAACAGTAATGACAATAGACAGGATCAAATACGTATAACCAGACTATAATGGTCAGACTATCTGAATGAACAAGGGTTAATATGAAAACCACTGATCAGTCTCTGTGATGGTAATTAGCCAACGCCCAGAAGAACCTCTAAGTCTCTTGATGGTGCTACAGACAGATGTAGTAGGCCTGAACAGAATCACTCTCAGATAGCTGTATAGTAGGACGCCCAAGTAGACAGCACAGATATAACCAGAGCTGAGCGATTACCTCCTTAGAGGAGTGTGATGGATGACAACCACTGCTGGAGCAAAGGAACAGAACCTGAGATGCCCTTAGCACTCGCAACTGGAAGTAACCCTGCGTGCCAACGGAGAGGAGAGCCAGGCCACCCCCTGGGTGCCAGTCTGAATCAACACTGCACAAGCAATAACGAGCCCACGCACAGGTAGTGTGGTAGATAGCGAAACACACTGAGCAATAGGAGACCAGAGCCGAGACACCCTTCTGGTGCCGTCACGGAACAACACACTGCAAGAGCAAACAGGAGGCCACTAGCACCGGGAGGTGCAACCACGGTACAGCCCACATACCGGAACGGAAACTGCTCTGCTTGTGTAAACGGATTGGCTAGGTCACAAAAGCATGGCTCAGTAAGTGTTAATAGGCTCGGATGGATCGCACCGGCTTGGCAAGTGTACGGAGGTAGGCTCAATAACGGAGGCAACTCACACAGCAAGGTATAGGGCAGGTTCAGACACGGAGACTACAGATCAGCAAGGCTACAACAGCTCGGTAACTGAGGCTACAGCACAGCTCAGCAGAGAAGTGATTAGACAGAGCACTACTAAGCACAGTTCAGAATGTTGCCGGTAGGCGTTCGAGATACACAGGAACACAGGATGCAAATCTAGAGCAGGAAGCTTCAGCCAGGACCAGGTCAATCACGAATCAGGAACGTCAGCCAATGCCGGGTCAATCATAGAACAGGATCGTCAGCCAGAACCGGGTCGAATCATGGAGCAGGAACGTCAGCCAAAGCCGGGTCAATCACGGAGCAGGAACGTCAGCCAAAGCCGGGTCAATCACGGAGCAGGAACGTCAGCCAAAGCCGGGTCAAACACGTAGCAGGGATATCAGCCAAAACCGGATCAAATCACGAAGCAGAGAATGGTCAGACGAGCCGAGTCGGTACACAGGAACGCAGGAACACAGCAAGAAGGCGCAAGCTCAGGAACACCACAAAAGGGCATCTGACAGATGTCATAGGCCCAGTATATAAAGGAACATCCTGGGTGGGCCAATCAGCCTGCTCCAATGCACAGGTACCATCCCAGAGATTGACAGGGGATCACAGGGACAGTGATAGTAGGTCAGATAGTGCATATGGGGGATCTGTGACTACCATTGTTCATTGTGTATCCCTCTCAAACACAGTTTGATTCCCAGTATCAATCCAGTGCATACTGGTACTTTGACTCTACCAGTAGGCAGTGGAAACAGGCTGGGGGGTCATGCTAGGAGAATGAGACCAGGCAAGAGGTTAGGATGCATGGGGGGGGGGGGTTGGAGGCAGTTTGTGTGCATGCCACAGGGGTGTACAATACACTGCAAAGCAATGCACTGGATCCCCTGTTGCATAAAAAGAGTACATATTTTTACTTTATGAGGGGCAGTATCAGGACCACTTCTGATGCCCCCCAACTAGGTCTAAATAAAAAATAATGAAAAAACAAGTGTGTGTGTGTGTGTGTCACTGGGTGTCCAAAGCATTGTATAGCACTGCGTTGGACCCCCTGTGGCATGTACAGGTTTTTTTGTGTTTTTTTCCCCAAGTATTTTTGTGTAGACCCATTGGGGACATCAGAACTAGGGGTGGGCAAAAAGTGAGGATTTGGGGTGTGGCCTGGAACCAAATGGCGCTGGACACTCACTGAAGGAGCTCTGACTCAGACCAGCGGGGTAACTAACTTTTAACTGGGCATCTGGCTTCTTTGACCCCCGAGAACAGCTGCTAATACCTTCCACATATGAATGAGGGGTAAGAAGCAGAGGGCGCCATTGACAGATTTATGTCCATCAGGCCTATTTGCCCACATACTAGCACTACGTAGATGCCAAATTACTCCACTGCGACACTGCCTCAGACCCCAGAGCGGGAACTAGCCTGTACTATGACTAGTCAGGATGACCCGAGAGCTCAAGCCTTGCTTCAGAGACTTACTATGGAGCCACCTCTCACAAAAAAACTATCTCAAGGAATTCATGTCACTCCTTGTCTCTAAGGAAGATCTGAAAATGTGTACGGATGATACTATATCCACTTTTAAAGCAGAGCTTGCTTCCATCAAAGTGGACATTTCACTTCTCCATCACAGAATAACTATTCTGGAAGATGAGAAAGCAGTGATGAAGAACACATTACAGCTAAAGAACATAGCCTGACTGAGCAAAAAACGCTGGCTCAGCATCTGTCTTTATGCCTGGATGATTTGGAAAATAGAGGCAGAAGATCCAATATCAGACTGAAGAATGTGCCTGAATCGATCCTCCCTCCTTCCACTCAGACCTTATCTATTTAGACCGTATGCACTGAGCCCTGAGGCTAAGAGATTCATCCAACAATATACCCTGTGATGTCACTGTATGCCTCCACCACTACGACCTGAAGGAACGACTAATGAAGAAGAGCAGAGAATCTGGCCCTATTCTTCTGGCTGGTGCGGAGGTCCATTTCTTTAACAACCTCTCTGCTCGTACTTTACAGCTAAGAAGGGAAATTAAACCCCTCACTGAACACTTACGTGTGCAGAATATTAAATATTGCTGGGGGTACCCCTTCTTCCTCCATGTTTCCTTTAATGGTAGAGCCGCCTCCCTCGTCTCAGTGGATGAGATCCCATCATTCTGCTCTTTGATAGGCATCTCTGTTCCCGAACAAAATGTTTCTGGAGATTCTACACAACAACGTTCACAGAAACGAGCTGAATGGTCTTCCTTCTCTCCAAAGAAAAAGATGAAGCAGAGGAAACCTGACATCCCACACTACTCATCTGCCGAACCCACAGCTGTCTGGTCCTGAAGATATTACCTCTCCTGCTCCATACTCTCCATCCATGGTGGATTCCCTAGTGGACACTCTGGTACTACTGGTACTGTTCCACGCATTAGGACTCTACTCTATACTTCATTTTCTGGTTGAGAGATTGACCGAAGGGTATCCTACCCTGAGGTAACAGAGACTCTTGTTATACGCTAGTTGGGCCCCCAACTGCCATTTACAGATTTTGCCTTAACAGTGTATATGTTTGCCTACCTTCTGCTACTCACGACTCTCACCCTGCTTGGTCCTTACCAATCTCTGAAGGTGCATCCCCCTGACTTAAACCCATACTTTTGACTCTCCCATTTGATTACGCCACTTTAAATTTATCTCAGTGGACTACCCCCCTATGATGGGTTATCACCCTTATCTACTGTTAGGCCTCTATTGGACATCCCACACTCCCACTGGACAACATTTATTTATACTTTAGGACAAGACTGTCAACGGCTCTGACTGGACAAAATACTCGCTAACAATGGGGCTCGGGCCTACTGTCAGAAGCACGCTGCATGACACATTGATCATTTTCATATAGCACATATAATATGAATTACTTTATGTATGTTCCTTACTCCGTTAAATGGGATAATGATGATTAGCCTCCTTCAGACTACGTTCTCACTCAATCGCTTAAGAGCCTGCTCCCCTACGGGACCACACTCATAGGTCCATGACGCCCACTCTGGCCTCGGCTCACCATTCTGCCCATGGAGCTAACTACTATTCCCTGACTGCGGCCTAGACAAAACATTCCCATGACTGACCCCCCCTCCTACCCTATACCCTCCTATTTCCTCTTTTGGTACACTGTAATACACTTTTTGATGTATTACTGTTTATTTGAAAGCTTGATTACTGTACTGCTGCTTGATACAGGGGAGGTGAACCGGACACCGGATCCATTAGGAGGGAGGTTGGGCTCCTGATATGCGTTAGATGGGTCATCCTTCCTCTCCATTCATTTATCATGCCACAGTGTCACTCCTCCCCATTGCCTGTATATCTAGTTCCAGTCCATTTATCTATTCCTTCCGCTTACCCTCTGAATGGGTTTCCCTTGCATACACTTTGAATTGTTTCCTAATCCTCCTGATGGTCTGGTGTTCAGTCTATTCCACACTTAAATAGATCCTACTGTTTCTAATTTGTATTGATAATTGTTGATCCATTGTTGTTAATAGGGATATGTTTCCTTGATAGGCACAACTCATGTTATTTGTTTGATGCTTTGTGCTCAATACTCTGGTTGCGGTGTCACTCCTGCTTACCGCTCTGCTCCATGGAGCAGATTATTTATTCTCTGTGGGTTGGAACAGGGACTGGGGCGCACCGCTGCAACTAATTGTCTTCTTTTCTATACCCCAAATCAGTGTGCCTTTCTGCACCTTGCATTAACATGTTGGTTTTGGCTTTCATACCTGCCTTGTATTTATTTCCTGAATAACCTCCACATATACCTCTGTGAACAACTGCATTCCTGGATATACTGAATCACCTTCTCACTAATACACCTTTACATAGCCGTTTGGTTCTGAGTACTCACCTGAACTGTGCGGAACCATCCATCTCCCCTTTTCTACTTTTTCTTTAAGTAGCTACACCCCTTGCCTTATAGGCACACTCCGTGCGCTCCCGCATCATACTTGGTGCTTTATATGTTTCTTCGACATGGCTTGCTCGCTCATGCAGTGTTCAGATTTTCCTCCCTTTTTTTTTCCTCTTTCTCCCCCCCTTACCTTCACTCCCCCACCTCCTCAACTGGCATCGGTTGCAGATTCAGAGGCCTTCTTTGAATTTTGATTAGATGGCTCCCATTAAACTGGTTACCATCAACGTAAAGCTCAAATCTAGGTCTTACCCTAACCCGAGAAGGATCCCTCTCTGTATGGAAGTTACAGACTCATCTCCCTACATGGCTCAGCTCCATTCTTGCATCCGTTATACATCCAAATCAAAGCGGTTTTATGCCCAGCCGAGAGACCAGACACAATACCGCCACTGCACTCTCTCTCACCCATACTGCCTTACTCAGGAAAACTCTGTCCATTTGCCTTGCAATAGATGCCGAAAAGACATTTGACCAAGTTAGGTGGTCTTATTTGGAAGCAGTCATCTGGCAATTTGGATTTGGCCCTGTAATGGTTTTATCAGACACTCAGACCAGAGGTAAAAAATCAAACACAGTTTTATTGAGAATAAATGAGGAATACGGCCCCCTAAGGGCAGAAATAGATAATGACACATAACTGAAGGCAAATATGGTAGTATAGCAGACACAGTATGGATAAGGAGCAATACTGTACAATGCAATGGAAACAGTATAGCAAGGGTTAAAGTCCAATGCAAGTAATCAGTCTCTGATGTGGTGTGTAAGACAACGCCCAGTAGAGGACAAGAGCAGCCAGAGACTGAGGTGCGAGGTGGAGAGCACCTAGTAGTGAGTCCAAACAGTAGTCCTCTAAGACTGGCAATATGCAAAACCAACCACTTGTGCTAGAGCTAAATGGCACAAGAGCCAAGAGCACTCTGCCATGCGTAACGGGATTAACCACACTGCATGAGCTGAATGGGACCAGAGCCAATGGCACCCTTCCGGTCCTGAACGGGTTAATGACACTGCGAGAGCTGAATGGGACCAGAGCCAGTAGCACTCCTTGGTGCATCAACTGATACACACACTGCAAGAACTGAATGGGACCAGAGCCAGTAGCACCCATTGGTGCGTAAACGGATACACAACACTGCCAGAGCTGAGTAGGACCAGAGCCAGTAGCACCCTTCTGGTGTGTAAATGGAGCGAGTGTATTGCAAGAGCTATCGGTATACAGTTAACGGAAGCCACAACTGCTCTGCAAGTATAGCGGACAGGCTTGGTAATTAAGGCAACAAGCTCAGCAAGTGTTAACGAAGAGGCTCGGTATTGAAGGCAATAAGCTCAGCAAGTGTTAACGGATGGCCCAGTATCTGAGGCAACAAGCACTGCAAGTGTTAACAGACAGGCTCGGAAATGGAGGCAACAAGCTCAGCAAGTCGGAGGTCAGCATGTATATCTCAAGAATAACAGTTCACAATGTTGCCAAGCGACATAGACGAGATCTCGCTGGAACTGGATCACAGGAAACTGGTCACAAAGCAGGAACATCAGCCAGGCCGGGTCATACACGGAACAGGAGCGTCAGACAAGCCGGATCAATCACGGAGCAGGAATGCCAGCCAGACCTGGTCATACATGGAGCAGGAGCATCAGACAAGCCGGATCAATCACGGAGCAGGAACATCAGCCAGGCCGGGTCATACACGGAGCAGGAACCAGAAGAATAGTCAGACAAACCAAATCGGTACACAGGAACGCAGGAACACAGCAACGGAAGGACTATTACTGGAACACCACGAAAGGGCACCTGACAGGTGCCAGAGGCCCGGTATAAGAAGGCCACACTGGACGGGCATAACCAAGCTCCACCAATAGGAACACACCACAGCAGAGAGTGACAGAAAATCACAGGAACCGTGATAGGCCCTTACATTCTGGCAGGCATCATGAGCATGTATTCTTCTCCCTCTGCTAAGGTTAAAGTAAACCGAGTCCTTTCAGAACCGTTCACAATAACCAAAGGAACATAACAGGGGTGCCCACTGTATCCTATTTGTCTTAGCCCTTGAGCCCTTCTTCAATATATTTTGTAGTCATCAGCTTATCACAGGCCTATGCTGATGATGTTCTATTCTTCCCCTCCAACCCTCGTACCTCACCCCCCACCCTTGATTTTGGTTTTGGAGCACTATTGCTCAGTTTCACAGATGAAGATCAACCTCTCTAAGACAGAATTTTTTTAATTGAATTTCCCCACATTGACTGTACAAAGTATGCAGCATTCGTTTCCATTTAAATGGGGCCCAGCTCAGTCCTCTATTTGGGCGTCTTACTTTCTCCAGACCTACGTTCTCTTACGGACCTTAATTTTACTCCTCGCTTGAAATCCATAGCTGACGACCTTACTAGATGGACGTTGTTACCTCTATCCTGGTTTGGCCATAATAATCTTGTTAAAATGATGATCGTCCCTAAAGTGCTATATCTGTTTAATGCCATGCCTATCCATATTCCACAAAAGATCATACATAACCTTCAGGCATTACTGACCCAGTTTATATGGGTAGAGAAACTTAGAGACTTAGAATTGATATTTTAATGCTACCTACTCCTAAAGGAGGCATTGGCATGCCAGATCTCACATTGTATTACAAGGCAGCTGCCCTGTCCAAGATCTATGACTTCAAATGCGAGCACCCCAAATTTTGGACGAGATCATTAAAGGATGCCTTGGGACACTTTGACCTGTTGCAGATCTTATTAACTCACTCTTGCCCTACTCCATGTCCTTGTAGGGACCACCTTATCATTAATCACATTATCAGTACCTGGAAGGAGATAGACTCTTCCCTTCAATTGGCCCCATTACCTTCTCCCTTAGTCTCAATCATTGGGAATCCAGAGTTTGAAGCGGGTATGTCTAATTTGTCCTTCAAGAAGTGGAAGACAAATGACCTGGATACCTTGAACTCTCTACTTCACTCAGGGGTCTTCCCCTCCACTGTAGAGGTAGCCCAATCCCTTCAGGTGCAGAAGGTTCTCTGGTGCAATTACCTTCAAGTGAGACATTGGGCTTGAATTGCCACACTTAAGGGGTATACCCCCAGACACCTAACCCCTCTTGAGAAGACCCTCACGTCCCCTTCTACCTCCCTCAAACCCTTGTCCTTTTGCTACCCCCTCCTCCAGTCATCCTTAGCTGACAGAAAACTTTACTTTTTAACACTATGGGAGAAAAAACTTGGACAGGCCATCCAGAACTCAGTCTTTAAGCTTAATCCTAGATATATTTGCAACATGAAAATGAGAGAACTCAATTACAAAATTATTATCAGATGGTATATGACTCTGGAGCGGATCTCATAGTTCTCATCTTCATGCCCCAATCGCCGTAGGAGATGTGCTAACGGGCCAGGCACCATGCTGCACTTATGATGGTCCTGTCCAATCATAGCTAATTTCTGGGACTCTATCTTGTCTCTAATTCATAAGATCATTTAATTTGCGATCCCTAAAGACCCTTGGCTGTGCCTCTTCTCCCTCCCACCTGATCCTGTTCCGCCATCCTTAATCCATCCCCTGCCCATCATACACCTGATGCTCACAGTTACTAGAGAGCAAATTCCTATTTTTTGCTCTCCAAAGATTCCCCATTATTCTCTGGCTGGCTGCGAGGTATGGAGGATCTATTCCTTATGGAACAACAGTGTGCAGCTTACACCTCCTCTATGCCTGCCTTCACCAAACTCTGGGTGAGCTGGATGTCCTTCAGACTGGGTTCTGGACTCATGCAGCCTGGTAGACGGTGAATAAATAGTGCTCTCTTCTCATCATCCTTAACTTCATATATACTCACCCTTCTTTGATGGTATACTTTGTTATTATGCCTCCTCTACACGAGCTTTTAATAGAATATGTTCTCAGATTGAAGCTCCATCTGTTGATACCTGCCTCCGATTCCACCCATCCTTTCCACACGTCCATCAACCCATCCACTAACTCTTCTTCCCTCTATCACTTCCCCCTCCTTTCTCTCTTTTTTTTTCTTCCTCATAATTGGCTCTATTAGACTTGTGCACAGGCAAAATTTTCGGTAAAATTCGAATTCGGACAAATTTTTTTTTTCTAATTCGGATGATCTTAATTTCGGACCGGGCCTATTCGATTCGGACGAAATTCTGATCCATTCCGAATTATTCGGCCGAATTTAACATGGGTTAAATTATAGCAGTGCGCCTCCGTGCACGCTGCTATCATTATTTGCAGACAGGGTGTGCATTTAGAAAAAGATCCATCCCAAAAACGGACATTGTCGTACATTGAAAGTCTGTGCATGTCACCTCTACTCTAGCATGGGATGCCAGTCACAATGCAAACGTCGAACATCGAAAACCCATGCCTGTCATTCAATTTAGCATGTTCGAACATCGAACATCGAACATCGAAACCCCATGCCTGTCCTTCAATCTAGCATATGTTTGAACATCGAAACCTCATGCCTGCATTCAATTTAGCATATGTTCGACATCAAAAACCCATGCCTGTCACATCCTACTCAACATAAGTGGTCGACTCGAACATGGACAAACTACATGTCACATTCTATGTTAGTACATGGGTAAAGATTAAGGTTTCATTTTCTGGTACCAGCCTCCTACCCTACTGTCCCTCTTTAGTACCCAAATTCCTCTCTCTCGTTTTCCTATCCTGATTTCCCCTCATATCAGATAACTATGTGTATATACATTGTAGAGTTTCATACTACATCAAGAATAAACATCAATGATTGTAATGTGATAGATGTAATGTGTTAACCCTTTGAGTGCCAGAGTGGTACGCAATGCATTGCAAAGCAATGCGTTGCATACCACTCTGGCATTCAAAGGGTTAAAAAGAAAAATTGAGACATTCTGTTGTGAACAAACTGCAACACATGAGAGAAATAAAAAAAAATGCTTGACATCTATACTGAAGAGGGGTCCACACCATTGTCTTAGTATAGCAATATCACCGTTTTCCGTGAGTGTGCAATACAGGGCTCTACGATAATTGCTGGGCATTTCCCAATGTCATAATCAGGGGATGATGGGAGTTGTATTTTAACTACTGTTAGGAAACACATAAGTGATGCACATTCATCTCCCACCTAGAAATTATTTACACACGAGGCAACTCCCCCAAGTAATATCTAGCCCCTTTCCAAGTGAAAGGACTTCCAGAAAGGCTTCAGATCTCTTAGTGACTCACCTGTTATTGCCAGTCAGCGGGACCCGGAGAGTAGGAGGGGGTGATGCTATGGCTGCACGGCACGGTGCTCTTAGTTGGTCACTTGTCGCAATGTTGAAGCCAGCACCTTCTGGGTGGAGACACCTCACAGCAATCCTGTTCGGGACACATCATGCACTGTTGTGCACTCATACTAGGAATCCCAAATGTTTAGACTCATTTCGTACAGGGGGCACCCTCCTGTATTTGTAAAACCTCTCTAGCAAATCTGGGACGGTAGACCTATTTACTCAAGTCTTGACTTTAGGTGGGCGATAAACAATATAAAATAGGCATAATGTTTCACTATCACATAATTCACGTCACTGAAGCAGCCAGCAGGCATCGCCACTGAGTGAGCATAGGGCTGCCCGGCTGCTGACAGTCACACTGATGGGATGGGACACCCTGCAACACAGAAATGGCGGAAGAGCACAAAATAAACATGCTATGGGACGGTAAATTGCTGCCCCTGTCAAAGTGCCGCATGGGTCCATGGACCCACTGGGACCCATGTAAGGGCCGGCCCTGTATTCGAACAAATACCTAATATTTTTTTATATTTTGCACAGGAACAAATATTACTTGCTCTTGCAGTGGCAATAACTGGAACTAATGCTGGCTGCCTACCTATGACTAGCCTAATGCTACCTGCCTGCCTACACAACAACTGTACACTCTCTAATCTCTTCTCTCTCTGAGCTCCAACAACCCAATGAGGAAATGCAGGCTGTCTGTCTGTGTGACTGTGTCATTAGTCCAACCCCCATCATGAAACGAAGAAGGCTATTCGAATACAGACAAAAGAGGGAAGTAGTGCATGAAACGGAGAATGGAATTGGACTAGAGACATGGAGGGAAAATTATGGAGGGAAAGTAATTGAGCGCGCACAGAAAAAAGTCCTGGTCAAAAGTAGTCAAAACTTTTGGAAATGTGTCGATTGCCGAAACTTCCGAAAGTTTCGACGAATTTCGGACCTGGGCTGTTCGGAGTCGGATCATTTTTTCCGAATGACCCTTGAGTTTCGGATTGGCCGAATGTCTCCGAATGACCCCATTTTCGACGAAATCCGAATGTCTCCGAATGAATTCGCACATGTCTAGGCTCTATTACTTGCAAGATCTCTGCTGCATGAGACTACTCCACCTAATACCCAATATCTTGTTTGATCTTCGTAGTATTAGCCGACATATTCAAATTCCATTAACATTATTTTTATATGTATCGTTGATATATTATTTCTGTTGCCTACTGTTAACTGAGGTCCAAGGTCCTATACTTGTTTTGTACATCTTCCATCTTGTAGATCTCTTATTTTTTCAATAAAGGATTCTTAAATGGAGAAAAAAAAAAAAAGAGAGAAACATTTTTTTTCACTTTTTTCACGAAAGTTATCTCTTTTTCTTCAATGAAAAATTTTACTCCTTTTCTCCTATTCCAGCAAATTTTTCACCTATTCCAACACATTATTTTTCAATTCTAAAATATTTTTTGCATACTCTAATGCATTGTTTGCCTATTCAGTACATTTTTCTCCTAATCTTACATATTTGTCTTCTATTCCAACACATTTTTTCCTATTCCAATACATTTTTCTCCTATGTTTAATATGGTGCAACATTTCCCAAAACAATATTACTTCTTCTGCGGGCTGTAGTGGATAAAGAAAACTTGTTTGTCCTAAAACATATACCTTGAAAAATGTGTTAGCATGCAGCGTGCATTTGTCCTTTGCCTACAAGAATTACTTACTTCTTAAGTGGCACATATTCATGATGTTGATTAAAAAAAATAAAGCACAACCTACAATGTGGCAGTTGTCTATGGTAGAGGTGGTGGGTGACTGTCGTTATGTGATTGGTGGGACCTTGACAAACTGCATCCTCTCCGGGAGGAGAGGGATCATTATCATTTATTGCACATGCTGCAGCAACCATTGATGCAGTCAGTTTTTGCACTCACACTTTACTCCCATGTCCCTGCACTTCCTCCATATTTCCCCCTCTCGCTTGTGCATTTGCTAGACGTTACTCAAGTACTGTGTGTGTTTTACAGTCTACAGTACACAACTGATGGAGTGTGATGTCTTGCCTTGTCCCTCAACAAAATTCTCAATGTCATCTGCTGTCTACGAAGTCTGCCTCAGTGACTGAGCTTCCAGTCAGCTGTCTAATATATTTATTTGTTATTTTTTTAAGTTGTCCACAGTTAGTCCCAAAAATATATATATAACTAAAAAACAAAATCAACAACTTCTTTCCCGAGACTTCCCCAGCACAAAGACAATAAAATTAAAATCAGCAAGCAATATGAACCCCAGCTGCCTGTGTCTTGCCAGTCAGTCACACCAAATTTTGGGGTATTTTGAGTCAACCTCCTTCCTCCCTTCTTCTTCCCCATTGAGCCCCCAGACTCCCCTACTACAGAGAACAAATGTCCTACCTAAATGACTCCCTAAAACTAGGGATGGGTGAAAAGTGTGAAAAATTTTGTGATGACTTTTCACTTTTTCTGCAAAAAATGTTACTTTTTTGCCTACACAAAAATTTCCTCCTTTTCTCCTATTGTAACACATTTTTGGCCTATATTTTTTGTAGGTACTACATTTCCCACTGTAATATTACTTCTTCTGAGGGCTTGAAGTTTAGAAATAAGTGGATG
Source organism: Rhinophrynus dorsalis (assembly GCA_037306005.1). Lineage (NCBI taxonomy): Eukaryota > Metazoa > Chordata > Amphibia > Anura > Rhinophrynidae > Rhinophrynus > Rhinophrynus dorsalis. The sequence goes on from CM074719.1 coordinate 380,574,240, forward strand.
AAAGTCAAAGTTGTGAGTCCTACAGCAACATATGGCTTGAAAAATGTGTTAGCATGCAGAATTCATTTGTTCTTTTCCAGCAACACTAACTTCCTGCTGAAGTGACATTGGCACATATTCATGATGATATCAAGTAATAAAAAAAAAATGAAGTACAACCTACAATGCTACAGATGTGTAGGGTATTGGTGGTGGTGGGGGATTGGCATGGTGTGATTTGTGCATATATTTTTACCATTGTCATACGTTATCCTCCTTTTCAGATTATTGACACACATCACTTATTGGTCATAGCAGTCGTCCTTAGTGGGGTAGATGGTGGCAACCCTTCTTCACATCCCTCCTCCACCTCCTCATCTGTGCTGCTGTTAATCCTGGTTTTGTCTGTCATGTGTGGTTTCTGCTACCTGATACTCAGATGGTATGAGATGTTGGTTCATTTTTCAGAATGTTAGTCTACCAACATTGCTGCTTGAAAGCTGTGTCCTATGGTCATTAACAATATAACCAGCTGCTCTGAAAACCCTCTTAGACTCAACACTTGCTGGAGGACTACTAAGGGTTTCTACTGCAGTACGTGTCAACCCTGATTTGTTTGCCAGTAATCCATGGGGTCATTGTTTCTGCCTAAAACGTAGCTGTCCTGCAAGTATGCAGAAACCATTTCACATGCAGTGGGACCACTTCTAAGAGCTACATGGTATTCCTGTGTGTCAGTTACCAAACCACACTCAGGGAGCAAGTCCCAAAGAGATGTGCTGCCACCACCACCACCACCACCACCACCACCAATACCACTACCAATGTTGGGTTTTTGCCACCCCTGCTAAGACCAATGATAAATTGCCCTGTGTTCTGAATGGGATATTCTGGTTGATGATGTAGCTGCTTCTGCTGGGTGAAATGCTTTGCTGCCTTCCTTTTCACTATATTGCCTAGATGTTTATTATGCCCTCACTTTCTCCTCTCATCCTCCACAATGCAACCCTCCACTCAATCAATAAGCAAGTCTCGATATTTCTTGACAGAATTCAATTCCTCAGAGAGTTGCTGCTGATCCCCATGACTCCCTGCTGATGGCCCTTTGGCAGAAATTCTTAAATTTTGTGTTTAAAGCAGGATTCCAGCAAAGTGGCAAGAATGTATTCTTCATTGCTTTTAATGGACACTATGCCAGGATCTGGTTCAGAGCACGTTAACATGTCCTTTACCAGCTGGTGCGTGTCTGTGTTGTCATTATGGTAAGAATCCTCAGTCATGCTCGCCAGTTTCAGTTTGAGGTGAAAAATTATACCCATCCCTAATCAGAACCCCTACTGATGCCCCACAATGAGGTCTGCATAAAAAATAAAGGGAGGAAAAAAAAAAGAAACAATCCTTTGCATGCCACAGGGGTATGCAGTACATTGCAAAGCAATGTGTTGGTTCTCTCTGGCACACAGAGGGTTAATTTTTTTTATTCATACCTTGGTGGGGGTCAGCAGGATCACTGTTGATTCCCAACCCCCCAACAAGGGCTGAATAAAAAAAAATGTGTGTGCCATAGGGGTGTCTAAAGCATTGCAAAGCACTGTGTTGGACCCCCACCCATGATGCACACAGGGACTGTTTTTAGCGGGGGGTTATATTTTTTTATTTAAACCATGTTGGTGGCATCAGCATCCCTCCTTATACCACCCTAATGAGGTCTAAATAAAAAAAATGGAAAAAAATTATAATAATCCTTTGTCTGTCACAGGGTTGTCCAATGCATTGCAAAGTAATTCATTGGGACCCCTTTGGCACACAGAGGGTTAATTTTTACTTTATTTTATTAATTTTTATTCATATCTTGTTAGAGAGCATAAGGAACACTCTTGATGCCATCCAACAATGCTTGAATAAAAAGAAATAAATGTGTGTGTGCCACAGGGGGGTCCAACACATTGCAAAGCACTGTGTTGGACCCCCCCCCCCCCTGTTGTGCATGCAGGGTTTTAAAATGTTTTTTTTTATTTAGATCTTGTTGGGGGGCATCAGGACCTCTCCTGGTGCCACCACAAGAGATATAAATAGTGATTGTAAAAAAAATCCTTTGTTTGTCACAATGCAGTCAAACGCATTGCAAAGTAACATATTGGACCCCTGTGTCACACAGAGGGTTAGTTTTGTATTTTTATTTTATTCTTTTTTATTCATATCTTGTTGGGGGAATCAGGACCACTCCTGATGCCCTCCAACAAGGGCTGAATAAGAAAAAACTAAATGTGTGTGTGCCACAGGGGGGTCCAACGTATTGCAAAGCACTGCGTTGGACCCCTCCTGTTGTGCATGCAGGGTTTTCAAATTTTTTTTTTATTTAGATCCTGTTGGTGGGCAACAGGACCCCTCCTGGTGCCACCCCAATGAGATATAAATAATAATTGGGAAAAAAAATCCTCTCTCTGCCACAATGCTGTCAAATGCATTGTAAAGCAATACATTGGACTCCTGTGTCACAAAGAGGGTTAATTTTTTTTGTATCATTACTTTGTATTCAGAGCTTGTGTGCCATAGGAGGGGGCGGGTCTGCATTGGACCCCTCTGCGGCACACACAGGGTTCATTTTTTTCTTCTTCAGCTTTCTTATTATAGACCTCCTTGGGGTCAGCAGGACCCTTTCTGATGTCCACCAGTAAGGTCTTAGTAAAAAAAATATGGCCCAAAAGAATTGCTATTGTTAGTTTTTTTTTTTAAATAAACATAAAATTCTCTGTTAATATCCCTTTAACAGCTAACACAGTCTATTGAATTGCAACTTGTGGTGTTTGTTTCATTTGTCAATGGACCAAAATGCCTCTAACTTTATCGCACAGCAAGGGTTTTTTTGACGGCATTTTTCATAGTACTGTTAATTGAATGGCTTACCATGCTTGAAAAACTGCTGTCAGAGTTTTTTTGCTTAATGTGGTTAATTGTCCTCCATGTTTTTTCAAATGTTTTATTTACAATTTTCTGATCATAAGATTTTTCCATAAATTTTTGTTTCATTACTTCTGCCTCCTCAATAACATATTCCTCTTTAACAATTTCACCTAATTCTTTGGAACAGACTTAACAGGATTAGGGATGGCTGAAAATTTTCCCCTCAAACTGAAATTGTCGAATAATGGCACTTTCTGCTTCACAAATCATTTCCAGGGAAAAGTGATGTTTTTCCACATTTCCCTGCCTATTTTGTCCATTGAAATCACATGAAAGTTTTCTACAGCCATATAAAAGGGTGTCATACGCTCACAACATGCCATTCTGTGTTTGTGAGAGGAGAGAGCAGCACCTTGTTTGAGCTACAGAAGATAGGGAAATTGAAGTTTAGTTTAGGAAATCTTTTAGGTAGGACATTTGTTCCCTGTATTAGGAGAGTCAGTGGTACACTCTGGGGAGAAGAATGGAGGAAGGAGGTTGACCCCAGATAATACCCCAAAATTCAGATTGACTGACTGGCAAGACACATGCAGCTGGGAACCTATTTGTTTGCTGATCTTTCTGTTATTGTCTCTGTGCTTGGTGAGGAAGGCTGGGGAAAGAAGTTGCTGATTTTGTTTTTAAGTTATAATTTTTGGACAGACTGTGATAAGACAACAGTGTTAACAAACAAAAAAAAAAACTACATATATTAGGTGACAGTGACAGACAGCTGACTGGGCTTAGGCAAGGCATCATACAGCTCCATCAGTTGTGTTGTGTTCCGTAGAGTAAAAAACCCAGTGTAGTTGAGTAATGTCCAGCAAACACACAAGGGGAAGGGGGAGGGGGAGAGGAAATTAAAGGGGAATTGAAGCTTTGTTTTAGGAAGTCATTTAGGTAGGAAATTTGTTCTCTGTAGTAGGGGAGTCTGGGGGCAGAATGGGGGAGAAGAAGGGAGGAAGGAGGTGTAACTAACTGGCAAGACACAAGCAGCTGGGGTCCAAATTGCTTGCTGATTTTACTTTTATTGTCACTGTGCTGGGGAAGTCTGGGGAAAGAAGTTGTTTTTTAGTTATATATATTTTGGGACTAACTGTGATAAGATATGGTGAACAACTTAAAAAAATGTAATAAAAAAAATAAAAATAAGGGGGGCGGAGCTACGCTGGACCAAGATGGCCGCCTAATTTGTTTGCTCCGCATGGCGCGGATCTAAACCTCCTTATTTCTCTGATTTACACCTACATTAGCTTCCATTTTTTGCTTTACCCCTTTTGCAAATGCCTCAGGGCACCAGACTTCAGAAAAAACTGAAGCCTGGGTCAAAGAATACCTCCTATCTCCCGGTGCATCACAGGCCTGTGGAGGAACGGCTGAAAGGCCCAACAGCGTATGCTTTAGAGGATTCAGATGGTGAGATCGTCTCTCAAGCACCGGACTGTGAGGCCTTGTCACTCTCTGGGTTAACGGAACCGCCTGACCTAAAAGCTGTTGCTATGGCTACACCGAAGGGCCCGAGATATCTCACCAGGGAAGATCTGGAGTGCTTCCCAACGAAAGACGATTTTAAAGCATTGGCCTCAGACATCAAGCTGACAGTCAAAGAGGAGATCTCTGGACTGAGGAAAGAACTTACCTCTCTGGGACAGCGGGTGGATCTACTGGAGCAAGATAAGGAGCTGGTGTACCAGGAGCAAACTAACTTAGAGCAACTAATTGCACAGCAGGATGACACTATTACTGCCAAACTGGATGATGTTGATAACAGGTCACAGCGTAACAATTTGCACTTTTGTGGACTGCCGGAGTCTATTGAACCCAATGAGTTAGAAACGGCTCTATGCTCCCTAATAACGGATGCAATGGGACTCTCGGATGATCCTCCTATAATTTTTGAAAAGGTTCACAGGGCTCTAAGGCCGAAAAGATCAGCAAATGATCCACCGAGAGACGTTATTTGTCATTTTCTGAACTTTAAGGACAAAGAGAACGTTTACCAGAAAGGCAGAGAAATGGGGGATATTCGATTCATGGACTCTACAGTGGTCCTGTTCCAGTATATCTCGGTGCTGACGCTACAACAGAGGTGAGCTCTGAATCCGCTCACGGATCACCTAAGGCACCTGGAAATCTGGTATAGATGGGGATACCCTTTTTCTTTAATTGTCACGCACAAAGGTTCCCAGAGAGTGATACGCTCCCCTGATGCCATACCCTCTTTCTGTGTTGAACTGGGCATTCCTCCTCCTCCGAAGACGCCAACAGAGGATGATGGGGCACCCAGAGACCCAGTGATTGCGTTGCCCCAGAGGAAGGATCGGACCAGGTGGTCGGTGGTCCCAGGACCGCATCAGAAGAGACCCAGGGACTTGGAGGATTCTGGGGCACCAGTGGACTGATCAGAGTTTGGAGAGCATGTATTATTTTTCTTATTTTACTTGCTGTTAGCGAATGTTTTGCTGTTATACTATAATGATGTATATGTTATGTACTATTATACTCTTGTCTACTCGCGAAAGATGGGGATTTTGTATTGAGGGACAGGTATTACGGTGGTGATGGTGAGCTGAAGCAGGGGAGGCAGTATGTACTGTTTGGTGAGGTGGTGGGGTGGAGGGGGGATTCCCGGAAAGGTACAGAAGTTGCTAGGGGGTTATTTACATGGGATGTAATATTTGAGATTTTAGAATGAGTAGGGATCGCTATACTGGGCATATTGATAGTGTAGTCAGGGGGGAAGGGGGTCGTGGACTTGCTAGGTTCAGGGAGGTACTGGTTCGCTGGGGCCTCCTCTGGACCTGCTGACTCCTTTACTACTATAATTTCTGTAGTTTCTCAGTGGACTGCTCTCCCTCAGGCAGTATCTAGACCAGTTTGGAGTTTTTATTACGTTTTATGTTTGTTTAATTTTATATTTGTTACAATTGGGTGTACATTTTGTAGCTATGCTGAAGAGAGGCGGGATCCCGCCATGTGGTCGGGGTGGTCATTGCAGGTCACAACATCAACCCTCTGGGAACGATGAGGTTCCTAACGTATTTGCAGGATAGTTATCCTCTCCTGTTAGGGAGTGATGATTTCCAAACGTATGTTTTTTCTTTCCTTAGGCTACCTCTCTTGGTGGCCTTCTTCTTTCTTCTTCTTTTCTCCTTTCTTGTATCCGATGATGGCCTGGACCGGGGGTTTCGGGGGAGCTGGGGGCATTATACTGTTGGTACAGGGGCTTCCATACTTCAGCATTCTATTATGGCTATGACTCGAGAACTGATTAAGGTGCTGTCGATCAACGCGAGAGGTCTTAATATACCAGAGAAAAGGTCTACTGCGCTAAGGGATTTCAATAGGTTAAAGGCAGATGTGGTTATGGTCCAAGAGACTCATTTTTCTCACTCCAGGGAGCCGTATTTTGGGTCCAAAATCTATTCCCATAGCTGGCATGCTTGTTGCCATGACAATAGTAAAACGAAAGGTGTATCCATCCTCATGCATAAACACCTCACTTGGGTTCATCATGATTCCCTATCGGATCCTGACAGCAGATTTCTGTTTATAAGAGGCTTACTGTTTGGGGTTCCTTTTACTATAGCTAGTTTATATGCTCCTAACAACAGGCAAGCTGCTTTTTTGGCCAAGGTGTTGCGTCAACTAGAGGACTTTCACCACGGACAGGTGATACTGGGAGGTGACCTGAATGTGCCGCTGGGCCCCACACTGGATTGTTCTGAGGGTAGGTCAGGGACCCCGGCTTCCACTATAAATAAATGTAAGAAATTGCTCCATGACTCACATCTTTTTGACACATGGAGACTGCTGTATCCAACATCTAGGGATTATACATACTTCTCCCCGTATCATGACTGATACTGACGCATAGATTTTCTTTGGATGGAGCAGCATAAACTACACAACTTGACTGATGCTTATATTGGTCAAATTTCATGGTCGTATCACGCCCCAATTGGCCTAACATTTCGTTTAAAAGAGGGCTCGCGGGGAGCTACCGCATGGCGATTAAATGAACGTCTACTTCAGGGTGAGAAGTCGGAAGCTCAGATCTCACAATGGTTGTCAGAGTACTTTGATTTGAATGACGGTTCGGTGTCTTCTAATGTCTCATTGTGGGAAGCTCACAAGTTCGTACTTAGAGGGAAGTTTATGTCTATGGGGGAGCGTATTAAAAGACAGCAATTGACTTATTTGAATACTCTGTATTCCCAATTAACAGCATTGTCCACCCAACATAAACACTCTCGAACTCCTGGGGACTGTAAAGCTTTAGCTGAGGTGAGGAAAGAATTGGCTAATTATTATTCAGCAGTATCTCTTAAGTCTTACTTGTGGTCACCTTACGCTCATTAAAGTCAAGGCAACAAATGTAGCAGGTTACTTGCTAGAATAGTGAAAATCAAGCATAGGGAGAATTATATCACAAAGGTGAAGGATTCTTCAGGTAGGCTATGCTATACTTTCCCAGAGATCTCTGAGGCATTTCGGATCTTCTTTGAAGATCTGTACAATCATGGTATACCTCAAACTGCATCCGGCATGGCAGACCTAAGAAATAAGGTTGAGTCTTTCCTAGGAGAGGCTAATATTGAGGTGATTCCAGTGGAGGTGCTACATATTCTGGAAACACCTTTTACTAGGCAAGAATTGGAGAATGTTATTAGTAAAGCTGCGATTGGTAAAAGTCCGGGTCCAGATGGTTTTCTGGTGGTATACTACAAGCGTTTCTCCTCTATTCTGGTGCCCTATATGTTGTGTTCATTTAATGCTATAGTGGGAGGTGCTCAGTTTGCACCTTCTGCTTTAGAGGCTCACATTACCCTCATTCCCAAACCGGACAGAGACCCTTCTAACTGTGCCAATTACCGTCCCATTTCATTATTGAATAATGACACTAAATTCTTTGCCAAATTGATCATGGAGAGACTGAGGCCCTGCCTCCCTGAAGTTATTCACCCAAATCAATCGGGTTTTGTGCCTGGGAGGGAGACACAGGACAATACTACTAAAGCATTGGCCCTATTACATACTGCACGGACACAGAAAATTCCTTCTCTGCTTCTCACGGTTGATGCAGAGAAGGCTTTTGATAGGGTAAGATGGTTATACATCGAGCTGCTTCTTGACCGGTTGGGCATTGGGACTCGGGGTAAACACAGTATTATGTCCCTATATTCAGCCCCCACGGCACGTATAAAGGTCAATGGATATTTGTCGTCCTCTTTCTCCATCTTGAATGGGACAAGGCAAGGATGTCACCTGTCGCAGCTGATTTTTATAGTCGTTGGAGCCTTTGCTACAGAGGATCCGAGCACATCCTAAGATCTTTGGAATCCCATCATCAGGGGGTACATCTAAGCTATCAGCTTTTGCAGATGATGTTTTGCTTTTTGTATCTAAACCTGAAAAATCTCTACAGGCACTTGTAGATCTTTTTGCAGATTTTAGTACTGTTTCGGACATTAAGGTTAATGTAGGTAAATCTGAAATTCTTATTGTGTCACTGTCCCCTGCTCGATGCCGGGCTATAAAAGCACAATATCCATTTCGATGGCCTACTGATAAAATTAAGTACTTAGGGATATTTTTAACTTCATATGTCCACTCTACTTTGACACTTAACTATGACAATTTGTGTCATTCTCTATTAACGGAGCTCCAGAGATGGGACAAACTCTTCGTATCTTGGTTTGGGAGAGTAAATTTGGTTAAGATGATTACGCTACCCAAACTATTGTATTTCTTCAAAATGTTACCTATATCTCTAACTAAACCTCAGTTGCTTAAATTGCAATCCTATCTTACTACATTTGTGAGCACATATAAAAGACCTAGGGCACCAGCTAGCCGCTTGTATCTCCCAACGGATGGGGGGGGGTGTCGCTTCCAAATGTCATTCATTACTACATGGCGGCAGCTGTCTCACTACTTATAGACCTAGTTACTCATCCCTCCAAGGATTGGGTTCAAGCTGTTTGCATACATCTTCCCCCCACAGCTATACCTAATGTCATGTGGATATCTTTCCAGGCTCGTTTTCCTGAGTGTCATTCACACCCGGTTTTGCTCCATCTTCTGGAGAGATGGGACTTCTTTAACATATCTGTTTCGGCTGTGCCGTACCCCTCCCCGTTACTTTTAATAGTGGGAAACCCAGGTTTTCACCATGGTTTTGGTGGGTTCCCTTTCCTTACGTGGCAAAGGCTAGGGATCCACACTCTGGAGTCTTTGCTTCCACAGTCGGGTGTGCTCACCTTTGACGATTTCTTGTCCACTTATTCTCTTCCAAGATTGCATGGTTGGGGATACCAACAGGTTCTCCACTACTTACATTCACTGTTCCCGGCAGGTTATCCGCTCCGAGGGAAAACTGCCTTTGAAACTTCCTTTTTTTCTGGTCCTCCCTACCCAAGAGCTCTGTCTGCGACATACTGCTTTCTTCTGTTACCTATCTCCGCTATTTCTGTAAAACCCCAGTATATCCTCAGGTGGGAAGATGACTTGAACATCATATACCCCCTTACTCGTTGGTTGCAGATTTTGCGTCAGGCGCTTTTGTGCACTACTAATATTACACTGAAAGAATCCACTTATAAGCTATTAATAGGTGGTACTACACTCCTGTACTCTTGCATAAAATATATCCAGAGGTATCTTCTCTGTGTTGGAGGTGCTTGTCAGACAATGGTACAATGTATAATCTCTGGTGGCCTTGCTCGGTCATACAGGGTTTTTGGAAGGAGGTTCTTTCGAATATTAATGTTATTTTTCAGCTTTGCCTCAAGTTAGACCCTCTATTGTGTCTATTTCTTGTTATTCTGTCTCCTCCTTTGGTGGCCTCAACAAAAGGAAATCTGCTGCGGATTCTGCTACTTCTAGCTAGACATCATATTCCATTATTTTGGAAATCAGCAACTTCTCCTTCGATTGCAAACTGGAGGGAGGGGGTGGAAAAAATTTATGACATAGAACGGATGCATGCCCTTTCTTTGGGTTCTATTGACTTCTTTACCTTGGAGTGGGCTCAGTGGAGATCTTTTTGGGAAAATCGAGAATCTTAGTGGGTCACCTGGGCTAGTGCTGATACTGCGGTAGGATAGATCTTACATTAAGGATAGGTGGCCCCCTCTGGTGACTATTGGTATATACCTTATGGTGTGGATGACCTGGAACTGGGTTGTGGACCCTTGGGGTTGATCGAGTGGCACCTTTTGTTGTCAGATGGAATGCTGATGTGCGAGTGACCTGCGTGACTGTTCGGTAGTCTCCCGTGGGCGGGAGCCTGGTGCCCCTCAGGGAGGGATTGATGTTTTTCGCTTGCTGACCTGTTAGTTGGGAAGTCCTCCTGCCTCCCCTAAGCTATTACTTACATATATGTGGTATGGTCGGGTGATTGTTGGATATGAATTTCCTACTTTTCTTTCTATTCTCTTTTCCTTCTTCATTTCTTTTACTCCCTCTTTTCTTACATTCTGGCTTTGTCTATAACACTAGTCTTGGTTTTCTGCTACTGCTTGGGTATTTTTTTTAAGCATATTGCATGGATATACTATCTGGGATTACAGCTTTATTTGAATACTGTAATGTATGCACAAGTTTTTGAATTCCATGACTGTTTCGATATACATGCATTTGACTTGTCATTTTGTTACACTGTATTTTCTTGTACTTATGACCGCTGGTCCATTGTATGTTTTGAATCGCTTAATAAACTTCTTTAAACATAAAAAAAAACAAAAAACATAGATAATGAAACAAATATATTATACAGCTGACTGGGAGCACTGTGACTGAGGATGGCTTGATAGACAGCAGACGACATTGAGAATTTTGTTGAAGGCCGAGGCAAGACATCATACTCCATCAGTTGTGTACTGTAGAGAGTAAAAACACACACAGTAGTTGAGTAATGTTCAGCAAATGCACAAGCAGAAGGGGGAAAGGTGGAGTAGTGCAGGGACGTTGGCGTAAAGTGGTAGTAGAAAAACTGACTGCAGCAATCATTGCTGCAGCATGCGCAATAAATGATGACGATCCCTCTCCTCCCAGGGTGGATGCAGTTTGTCAAGGTCCCACCAATCACACCACACCAGTCCTCCACCACCAATACCATACAAATCTGCCACGTTGTATGTTGTACTTTATTTTTTTTTACTCACTTGACATCATCATGAATATGTACCACTTAAGCAGGAAGTGAGTGTTGTGGGCAAAGGATAAATGCACTCTGCATGCTAACACATTTTTCAAGGTATATGTTGTTGTAGGACCCACAACTTTGACTTCCAGCTACTTATTTACCCACTACAGCCCTTAGAAGAAGTAATATTGTGCTGGGAAAAGTTGCACCATATGAAACATAGGAAAAAATGTGTTGGAATAGGAAAAAATATGTTGGAATGGGAGAAAAATGTGTTAGAACAGGAGAAAAATTTGTTGGAACAAGTGAAAAATTTGCTGAAATAGGCGAAAAGGAGGACATTTTTGCATTGGAGAAAAACGATAAAACTTTTGCATGCAGTGCCAGCTGGCAGCGGCAAAGGCCAATAAGATATTAGCATGTATTAAAAGGGGTATTGACTCAAGGGAGGAAGATATAATTATGCCTCTTTACAGGTCCATGGTAAGACCCCACCTAGAATATGCTGTTCAATTCTGGGCGCCCTTTCTGAAGAAGGACATTATGGAACTAGAGAGAGTGCAGAGGAGGGCTACAAAACTAGTAAGGGGAATGGAATGTTTTAGTTATGAAGAGAGGCTAGAAAAGTTAAACTTGTACACACTAGAGAAACGACGTCTTAGAGGGGATATGATAACACTATATAAATATGTTCAAGGCCCATATAAAGGGCTTTCAAAAGACCTGTTCATTAACAGAACAGTACACAGGACAAGGGGCCACCCGCTTAGACTTGAGGAAAGGAGATTTAGTCTACAACAGCGGAAGGGTTTCTTTACAGTAAGGACAATAAAGGTATGGAATGCACTTCCGGAGGAGGTGGTGCTATCAAATACATTAGATGCCTTTAAAAGGGGCCTGGATACTTATTTAAAAGAGCATAATATAGAGGGCTATGCACGTTAGTATTGGGATTAATATTTAGTTAGGGCTTGTTGATCCAGGGAGAAGTCTGATTGCCATTTGGAGTCAGATGCCTTCTTTTGGGTCAGCGATGGTAAACAGGAATAGGAAAAGGGTTGAACTGGATGGACGCAAGTCTTTTTTCAACCTAAATTACTATGTAAACTATGTAAACTATGTAAAACTATGTAAATTTTGCGAAAATAGCAAAAAATCTGCATTTTTTTGTGAAAAGTCATGCAGGAAATTTTCGCCCACACATAAACAGGATGTCTCTTGTGGTGGCCACTATATGCATGGAAATAGTTGTTTCCCTTACTTTTCCTTGAGAGAACCATGTCAGTCTCATGTTATAGGGTTACATCAAGCAACTCAATATTTAATTTACCTGAAACCAAAATTGGCGAATAATTCCACTTTCCACTTGGCAAAGAATTTCCCACGAAAAGTGCAATTTTTCTGCTTTTTTCACCTAGCTCATTTAATTGAAATCAATGTGACATTGAATTTACACACAACACATAGCAAATGTTATTTTATTTCCCAATGCATAGTATAAAAGTGGAATGAGGGTGTCTGTGTTGGTGGACTGTGGGGAAAGAATCAGCTGAACAGGGAATGTTTTTTGGGGGGTTGTTTACTGGGATTGGGGGGCAGTAAATAAAAAATAAATCCTGAATACATTTAAAATACCCCATAAGACATGGGATAAAATGGGTATGAGAAGAGTGCCTGTGTTGGTGGGTGGAGTCTAGTGAAATTATCAGTTGAACAGGGAATTTTTTTTGGTGGGGTTGTTGACTGCTATTGGGGGGCAGTTAATTAAAGTGGGCTCCCTTGACCACTAGTCTGGATGTTTTCAATTGCTTCCCCTACCATTCCCCTAACACTAGTCCCACCAGCTGCTTCACCATCACTGTTACTAGTAATACCACTAACACCAACCACATCAATTTCAGCCCCTGAGTCTTCCTCCTCACAGCCACTAGTAAAATTATTATTACCCCTACTTCACTCTTAACACTAACAAGCTGTTGGACCTTCTTAGTAGTAGTAGTACTAGCACTGGTGGGACTGCTTGGGGATGGCAAGTGTGACTTAGGTTACCCTGTTGTCACAGTTCCCATCATCCTTTCCCCCCTCCTGAGTATTACATGAAACACTGGCAGCAGGTTCAGCACTAGTGTCAGCAGGGGTAACACTGGTGGCAGCATGTCTGGCAGCAGGCACAGCACTGGTGGCAGAAGGGCAGCACATCTGACAGCAGGTACAGTACTGGTGGCAGCAGGGGCAGCACTAGCAGCATGCACAGCACTGGTGGCAGCAGGAGTAGCATGTCTGACAGCAGACACAGCACTGGTGGTAGCAGAGGCATCAAGTCTGACAGCAGACACAGCAATGGTGGCAGCAGGGGCAGCACGTCTGACAGCAGGCACAGCACTGGGGGCAGCAGGGGCATCACATCTGACAGCAGGCACAGAAATGGTTGCAGCAGGGGCAGAGCATCTGACAGCAGGTACAGCAATAGTGGCAGCTGGGGCATCATATCTGGAACCAGGAACAGGCAGCTAACCTGTCCTGCTTTCACTACTACCCTCTTCTTTCTCCCTTCACATTATTTCACCAATATCCCTAGGGGATTTAGGGGGACTGGCCAGCATTGGTTCTGTAGTGCTCACTTCCTCCTCCTCCTCAGACTCAAGGGACAGATAAGGGTCATTCCAGTTCCTCCTTTTATTAGCAGTCACTACGAACCTCTCCTGCCTCAAGATCACAGCAGCACAACACATCTATCTCTCTCTGTAGCTGCTTCTATTGTGTTTCACATCCTGAAATACATCATGTTTTTATAGCAAAATGGCAAAAAACACATAAATCAACGGGCAGAAACTATTGAAAAAATGTGGAAGAATTTTTGCCAATGGGCAAAAAATGTGAAGATTTAAATTGTTTTAAAGGCGGATTTTCTGATAGAAATTATGTAGTGGTATCTTTAGTTAAACTAATATAGCTGGTGATGTCAGATAAAAGTCTAGTGGCTTCATGTATAAGAGTGTTCTGCACATAAATTCCCCCTCCTTTATCAGAATTTTACTTATTATTTCATTGTTACTTTCTAGTGATGTTAAAACTGCTAATTCTTGTTTGTTTAGATTATGGGCATGACGAGAAGTTTGATTGTCAACATCCCTATTTACCAATTGATGTAATTTGTCTCCCTATGTTAAGTGCAGGAGGAGATTCACTAAGCGGTGATAAAGAGGTGATAAAGTGGAGATAAAGTGGAGATGACTTCTCCAGTGATATCACTTCTCCTGTTCCTATGTTATTCTATGGAGCCTATTCACTAAAATATCCACAGTTGAAGAAATCATAGTGCATAGGCTCCATAGAATAACATAGGAACTGCAGAAGTGATATCACTGGAGACATCTCCACTTTAACACCTCTTTATCACCACTTAGTGAATCTCCCACCAGGTCTTTTCTCTTTCCTGGTAATTTAGTTAATTTTTATTAGAATACATATTTTATCTATTGTCACTCTTATGGCTAGATGAAATTGCAATTTCTTTCTAGTGCCTTTAACATAAAGATACACAATTTCTTTAATGAATGAAAGAAAGCGTTAATTAGTATTTGGTTAATTATTCTGTACAGGCTATAGATACTCAACGTAATTAATGCAAATGTCTCTGTATATGAAAGATGTTGATGTCTTTCCTTTTCTGTAGCTGATCTCAGTATTTTGGTGTATTCTGCCTTTATATGTACTATTTTATTCAGATTTTTTTTAATTTCAAAATTGTATAAGCTTATTCTAATTGTTTGTTGAATCAATCAAGATAGTTATTTGTCTATCATGTGGACACTTTTTCACCTGGTCAGATGTATAAAAGGACCACCTGATATATCATTTCCTATTTGCACCCCTGAGCAAGTGAAGTCGCAACTCAACGATACACTTTTTTAAAAAAATTAGTAGCAATCTATTCAGTATAGGTACCTCTCATGTCCCATGAGAACCTGTCTCTTACCTCCTGTTTTTTCCTTTCCTTGATAGCCGATGAAGTAGACTTCTGAGATACCTCATTTTTAACTCATGGGAGACAATTAATTCTGACCAAATATCCAATTCCATTTACAATAATGCAGCCCTAAACTTGTAAGGAACCTCCACCATGCTTCACTATTGTCTGCAGACACTAATTCCTCTACCACTTTCCAGCCCTTTGGTGAACAAACAGCCTTCTGCTATAGCCAGATAATTCAAATTTTGACTCATCAGTCCAGCATACCTGCTGCCATTTTTCTGCCCCCCAGTTCCTGTGTTTTTATGCATTGTCACTTGGCCTTGTTTCCACTTTAGAGGTATGGCTTTTTGGCTGCAAGTCTTCCATGAAGACCATTTTTGACCAGACATCTCCAGACAGTAGATGGGTGTACCAGGATCCCACTGTTTTCTGCCAATTTTGTCTGCCTTGAAGTTTCTGCCTGGGGGAGACCTTGCTCTTGCAGTATAACTTATTTTGTCTTTTTGCTGTGTTCAGTCTTGCCATGGTGTATGACTTTTGACATTAAATTGTCTTCAGCAAACTTACCTTGTTAGATGAGTTTGGTTTTTCCTCACCCAGTATTATTCCTCTTGCAAGGTTGTTTCTACTTCAGTTAATGATTGTGTTTCAACCCACATATTAAACTGATGATTATTAGTACCTGCTTGGTATAATTGTTTAATAATACACCTAACTACATGCCTACAAAATACCTGACTTTATTCAAGTGTATCTAGAATAATTGATGCTGTTTTGAATGCAAAGGGTGGTCACACCAAATATTGATTTGATTTAGATTTTTCTTCTGTTCACTCATTATCATTTTTTATTTTGTTAATTGATAAATATAAACTATTCACATATCTATTTTTGAAAACATTCTTACTTAACAGCATTTTTTCATACCTACCTTAGACTTTTGCACAGTATTATATATATATATTTCATGTTGAAGAACAATTTTTAAGTGAAAAGATATGGGCTGCACTTTGCAGTCTCAAAACATCTATCACATAAATGTTTGTATAGCCTGTCAAATACACCCCAAGTTTGGAAATGGGAGTGAAGTCATCATGATCATAAGTAATAGATCCCTATCTGGCACAGAAAAATATTGAGAATTATGACAGATGGCTTCAAAAAAGATTGTCTGTGGATCCAGGTAAATAACTGACTGCCATTTCAAGTCAGGAAGGATTTTTCCCCACTTGGGTCTTAACTGTAAATGGGGTTTTATTTAATTCATCTGGATCAACAGATGTGATATAGAGTGGGCTAAACTTGATGGACAAAAGTCTTTTTTTTCAGCCTGATCAACTAAGTTAGTTTAATAAAAACTGGATTTTTCTCCTTGGTTGTATGCCCACAACAATAAAGCAATGAAAAACATCAACACATAACTTTATTTATGTTAAAATGGTACTTTTAATCATATCTTGCCTCTTTAAAAATTATACTACTTTGTGTAATGTGGTTCTATCACCTTAAAATACATTTTAATGTGAAATAGCATTGAAACTGGCCTATATATTGTTCTATACATTTGTTTGTAATATAAGTAATTTTTTTGAAATTAACCTCATAACTGTTGGGCACTTTATGCTAATTAGTTTTCATTCTGGGCCAATATTACTATAGATTGTGATATGAATTGGTCTAGCCAGAGCACACAAACACTAGGGACATTTTTCATAGCAATTCAAGCAAACATTTTGTACTTGATCATAATTAATGAGCACACTGTGCAGGGAATTAGCATAAAATGCTACACTATGTCATCAAAATATAAGGTTAATTTCTTAGATGCTACTTATTTTAAATAAAAATGTCTAGCACAAAATGGAGGCAGATTAAAATTAAACTTATTTTGGAGTGAAGGAACTACTTAAATAGAAATGGAACCTAAGAAAATATTAGCTCTTAAATATTCTCCAAACACACATATGTACACCCCTGGACTGTTAGAATTGCACACCTACTGAGAACATTACACTATTGTGTAGAAGTCAGCAGTGGCTATTTACCTCAAGGGAAGCAGGATGGAAAGGAGATTTCGTCAAGGGGACAAAGAAAGTATTCATGGGGAAAGCAGGTACCCTTTGGAGAATCCTTCTAAGCTTATGGAGGAAGCTTATGTTTTATATTCCCAGAGTTTCACTGCAGTTGGTGGTAGTAAGAGTAGAGAGGTTACATTGTGTGTGCTCAGCCATCCTAAAAGTCTTGACTATGGGGTACAGAGAAAGGGACAGTGAAATGTCTGAGTCACAAATTATGGTACAAAGTTATGACTGGGGAGTTTCTGAAGGGTGTCTATACTGCAAGTGTTACATTGTTATATAGTATTTGTTGTCTTGGTTTGCTACCCTCCAAACTCTGACATGTTGCTATCATTAATGATTATGAAAACTAGGGCTATGGTGAAAGTAAGACTGAGAAATTAGAATGAGAATTACTGGAATTCACGGATTGAACATTATATGTGATATCACCACTTTCTTTATAACTATTCCTCTATCTATCAATAGCGTTTCAGTTTTCACACTTAGGTCTTGATTGAATTGTCTGGTAAAACTGCCATTAAGTCAAAAAGCCTAATGATCATTAGCCAAATTTGATTTATGTAGTATATAATTCTCAGTCTATCAGAATGGCTAACGAGTGTAGGCCTTTAAAATTCATGTAGCTCAAAAACCTGCATAGTATCTTTACCTTACCGTGCATCCCAATCAGCCAATAATTAAAGTGCAATACATCTAATACCAAGGAGAAAGATAACAGTCACTGTTATTTAGAAATGTTGAACATTGTCAAGACAAGTTCAAATCACAGCCAATCACAACACATGACTGATATACTTTCTCTGTGTTTTGAGTTTTGGCAAGCTAGAGCACAGGACCCAGTAGTGGAGGATAGTGATAGAGTGAGAAAGAGAAGAGTGGACATTGGAGCGAGTTAGAAGGATTTGGAGCAGAGAGAGTTTGTACACCTAAAGCGACAAATAATGTTTGCACATTTGTCATATACACATACAAACACACACATCTTTTTTGTTCACAGCAAATTACATAATTACATAATTTTTATTTTATTTTGACAGTGTGATTCAGTGTCTGTGTCTGTGAGGGACTGTGTGAGCGCCTGAGTTTGTCAGTGCGTGATGACAAGGAGAGCAGAGGAGGAGAGAGGGATGGGGAGAGGAGCAAGAGAGGAGGAAGGTCAGGAGGGCATTCCCAGTCAGGGAAGGAGTAGAAGAGTGAGATTAGTTGGGCAGAGGGGCACCTGACCATAGAGAGACATACAAAGGACAGGAACAACTGTGTCAGTACGATGCGGGGTAGATGTTGGGGAACACCCTACACATTCAGATTTAGCACAGGCAGGCCATGGCAGGGACAGCTCCGACACATCCCAGACAGTAGTTGATGAGGAGAGACTGTGGGACCTTAAATACTCCTACAAGGAGAATAGGGTCCTCATCCATAGCATCCTGGGTAGGGAAACCATCTTATTCCTGAGGGAGAGGGTCACTCATCTGGAGGATCAAAAGAAGGCAGCCTGGCGTCAGGTACTCAACACAGTGAACGCAGTCTACAAATGTAGAGGACCCTGGACTCCATCAAGAAAACACAGGAAATACCCAAAAAAGGGGCACTCTCAACATATAACAGGCTTCCAGTATTTCAAATGAGATGATTACTCATAATTTTAGGATTACAGGTTGGGTTCCTCTCAACCGGTTAATAGCAAAAGGAGGTTAGTCAACCTGCTCCTGTACAGGTGCTCCAAGGCTCCCGCTTCAGGATACTACATCCTTTCATCAGGGTGTCCGGTTCTATATGAATTAATTAGTGAATGTATATGTAGAGCTGACAGAAGCTGATGTATTATGTTGATGTGGAGCAATTTTGGAGCAAACCAATTTCACTATATGATTACCAAAATCCCCATTGACTTAAAGTAAGCTTTTAAGGCTTGAATGAAAGGGACCTACATTCAATTAGCTAAAAGTCCCTTTTAATTCAGTGGGATTATTTTTTGTGCTGTTGGTTTGCTTGGGATTTGCTCCACTTTTTCAATAATACATCAGCCTCACAGTTCTTCTGTTCTTTTAGTAAGTTGACTAAACATTTTCACATTCACAAATATGTACTTATATGTAAACTGCATTTAGATAATCAATAATTACAATAATTACAATGCATAATAAATATGTATATTCAGTATATACATTCATATTCAACCACACATGAAAACAATAATCTTATATAATATATTAATTATTAATATATTAATTATTAATAGCAGTTATCTTTTTTGCTGAGTAAAAACAGAGGTAAACTGATATTGCAAATCCTGTTTATTAAATCTCTTATACCCCAAAGAAACGATACATTGATTTTACATATATTGTAACAACATGAGTAGAATGACACAAAGATCTTGGCTAGAAGTCAACAAGGACACATTTGCATAGATTAAAATATCCAGGCAGCAGGGTTGATTGATATAAGCACATATTTAATAAAGAAAACGTGCAGACAAACATGCAGGGAAAAATAAGGAGAGTAAGAGATTCTGGTTTCTGGAGTGTGTTTGTGATCCCTTTTATTTAGGAGAGCTAGCTGTGAATTCCACTTCAGCTTAAGCTCTAATATGTATTTACATATTTCAACATTTTTCTAAACGCTTGGAGTGAATTAATATAATCTATACTGTTACATAAGGATAATACAAACTGGTAAGCGGTATGATGTATAGAAATTAAGTTATTAAGACAGATAAAACATAATAAATTAAACATAAGCATTAAGTAATATTTAGACTAAATAAAAGGCAATTGCAATTATCTGCTATACATGTGACAGTCACTCAGATATTCAGTTTTATGCTTGTGTCGATTAATTTACTTCATTGATTACCTATCTTGTAATATTGCTTTGACATAAAAAATAAACATTGTGGCATCTTTAATTTTAGATACAAGGGAGACTTCTCTAATATCAATGGGGTTTAAAATGTATAAAGATGTGAAGAAGCTAAAGCTACTAAGGAAATGGACAGGAGAAGTACATAATAAAGTTAACCAGCACAGCTTACTTGGTAGAAACATTTAAAGTGGACCTGTCAGCTTGATATGTTTTACATTTTTGAAACCTTAATTCATGGCTGCCTATATATTATGTTATTCAGAAGTCCAGCAGATATATAGTTTAGGAAATATTCACATCTTATTTTTTATTCGAAAAGTAAATGAGAAAGTCTCCTGGTGTAGCACAGGGTTAAATTAGCATCTAAAAGTCACTGAAAATGCTTAATTACCATATGAAACCACTGAAAACCTTTATTAGCATATGAAATGCCACTGGTACAACACAGGTACCATAATTAGCATACATGAGCATACAGTAACAATCCTATTATATAAAAGGCCAGATGTATGTTTGTCAGATGCAGTCATGCGCAGTAGAGACTGCCCGAATGGACAAAATATGCCATCTTCCCAGCCGCTCTCCCAGCCTTGTATGCCCAGTGTCCGTCCTGGTGTGTGAGGGAGCCCTGGCTGCGATTGAGTGGTGTCTAGCTGAGCCTGGAGATGCAAAGTGTGTTCATGAACCCCCTGCTGTGGGTCAAGGTGCGCTCCCGCAAGCACACCTGAGACTGACAAGGTAGAGACTCGCTCCCTCTCCTGATACCTCACGCGCTGCTGTTATTGAGGTGGCAGGTGCAGGGACTGGCGGGTGCATGGCTATCTTAACCCTTTGAATGCCAGAGTGGTACACAATGCATTGCTCTGCAATGCATTGTGTACCCCTCTGGCACTCAAAGGGTTAACCCATTCAGGGCCATTCACTTTGGCCCGTGTGCACGGGCTTTTACACTAGTTATTAATATTTCCTTAATTGTACATGTGTGGGCTAACATGAGATATGGGCAGTTTTTAATGATGTTTTCAAATATGCAAACTTGAATCATAGTGACAGGTCCTCTTCAAGAATGTATGACTCATTACACTACTGGTTTGCCAGCAGCGCACAATGGCATTTTGATGTGGTTTGGGCACCAGTTTAGGGTGTTACTCCTTTTCCTGTGAATACTTTGGCAAAAATGTGAATGTTGAGGTTCAAAGCTATATTTATGTAAATTGTTTTGCAATTTTTTATTCTGTTTATGAGATACAAGTATAACTATACATTTATGTATTTTTCCCTTGATAATGTTCCTGGAAAATACCTATAAAATGTAAGAAGTGCCCTACAAATTTCAGACTGAGTGTTTGGGGCACCTTGAGGAAAAAGTTTGAGAACCACTAAATTAAACATGTCACGTTTACAGTGGTTTGGTGTAGGGGATGCCATAGATTATGCCATATTATCATGCAATATTATAACACTACACCACAAAAATGGAAAGAGATTTAACGCAACATTATTTTATTTTGACTTAATGTACCATCTGGTATTCATTTAATTGTTTTATACATATTTTGATGAGTTTTTTTTTTCTAAAAAAATGCAGTTAACATTTTGATGCTCAGTACCAGTTATATGTATTTGTACCCTACAGATTTCAATTAGAGAAAATCTGTTTGTTTTTTATTTGTGTTTTTCACGAACAAAACACCAAATAATAATTAATCATTTCAAATGCATAGCTTTAAAACAAATGTGATCAGCAGAATTCAACTTATCTTTGTAAAATATTTGGTTTTTAATTTTGCACAGAGCTGCAGAATATTTGTCTTAGTATGTACACACAGAATACTACATATACATTTTTTTTTCTTTTTATATTTGCATTTATATTTCTGGTCATTTGACTCAGTGCTATGCATACCTCAAAATAGTAATCTATTTTTCTATTAGTTTAACAATTATACGTTTCTGGCCTCATTACATTTTTATGTTTCTATCATAACAAATATTTAGAAAATAGAAATATAAAGTGTAGAACTGATAGACTGTGCAAATTACATTATAGGAAACCTCTGACATAAGAAACTGCTGTTGCATATTATAAAGGTATCTAGAAAAGTAAACATAATGAGGTTTATGTACTAAGAGAACTGGTGCAATTCTGGGGAAAATCTACTGCACCACAAAAAAACAAATAAACATTCCCTATTGGTTTAATAGACCTCTCTAGCATTCAAGTAGTTAAAAGCCCCTTTTAAATCAATAACAATTTTGGAAATTTGTATTTGTTCCCTATGGTACGAATGTTGTGTTGTTTTATTGCAACCTGTTTCTTAAATATTTCAGTCTCAGTACATTTCTTTTTTTTTTTTTCAAATAGTTGATAATAAATATGGAAAATACTAGTGTTTTGTTTATACATTTGCTATTTTTAAGACACAACATGCACATTGGTTGAGCAGAAGAAGAAAAAACTAGCTACATTTATTTTCATTAATAAATTAAAAAAAAAATACTATTTTAACCAACACAATTGTGAGACTTCTATTTGCTTTAAATTACTCAGTTTTAAATGTTATATACAGTGTATTTACAGTATTAAAGGTATTATTTAGTATACCAAAGTTATCAAGAAGGATTTAGCATGGCACCTGAGCTTTTACAATACATGGACATAATGTAATTCTGACAAATGCTACCAAGCTCCCACGGGCAATTCTAAAATTGAGGCTGAACAATACTTCTACTACATACTATTCTGTTCCATTCAGTTGGGATTTTCTTTACTTCTGTTTTGTTCCTTGGGAAAAAATCTCTGTGAATGGGGTTCAGTAGTATTAAAAGATCTACAAAAACACACATATTATAAATATGTTTTAATCTTCACAGTTTTTAGATTGTACAGATGTTGAACACAGTATCAGCCTCTAATTTCTTAAATTAAAAAAAAAAAACGAATTTCAAATTGTCTTAATCACCCTTTATGGAAAAGTAAATATATATATATATATATATATATATATATATATATATATATAGTGTTAGTTATCTTTTTTTTTAATCTTTTGTGTGGAAACGAGAATTTTTACCTGAAATGTCCTACGTTTTGTTTCTATGCATAAACCAAAGTTTTGTATAAACTCTTTACTGGGTCAGTAAGAATAATTGAATACATTTCTATAATTTAAGGTGTTAACTCATTTTCTAAAATCTTTGACTGATATGTTATCTTATGTCTTGATTTCAATAGTTGAACAGGCGTGTTGAATATATTTTCATTGTACATGTAGTGATACAAACTACATAAAAATAATTTTCCTGTGGTAAATCACACCTAGGGTTTTGCAATGTTTCTGAAGTTCTAATATGATGTTTTGCTTAGTATTGCTTTAATATGTCCTACTCTGGAGTAATACAGTTACCTTACAATCCAAGGATACACTTTATTTCTGTTGTTTGCTAAAATATTTGCAATGATTTAATGAAAACAGAGTTTCCCAGCCACTAGATCTACATCTTATCTATTAGTCTTATTTAGAATATATAATAAGTGTGGAGGTTTCTTTGTTACAGGAATTACCTCTAAAGTAAATATTTTACACACTATGCAAGACAAATTCTATTTCATCTTATGAAAACTGCATGTCATGAAATGTATGTGTTTGTACATGTGTCATATTTTATATTTCTGATAACCTTAAGCACATGTTATTAACTAAATTCATTTTTTTACAGTTGGTATTTTGATTTATTTTATATAATCAAAAGGCCACTAGGTGGAGACATAGATTATACAAGGTGATAATTATGAAACCAATCATTTGTATTTCAACAGAACCTAGTTCAAAATGAAAATGGTACTGTGTAATTGTCTTTGTATCTCGATTTCCAGGGTGAGTGAGTGTGTGTGTGTATTCAACATGTCCATGTGTGTCCAATTTCATTACTGTATTAATTCAATTATACTGTTTAAGTGGGGTTTGGATCCTGTTCTTTGTGTATATACATTATGTGTGTGTTTGTGTCTGCAAAATCAGCACAGGAATTACAGTATGTGCAAACTTACATGCTGAGTAGTATTGTAATGACAATAAAATATTCTTGTTAGATTATAATCTATTTGAAGTAGATTTTTGAATCTGTATTGCATACACATTCGTGTGTATTTGTGTGTGTGCGTGCATGTGTGTGTGAGATAAGAGAGAGAGATATGGACATTTAGGTAGTGAAAAAGATGCTCCCAAACTGATCCAGTTTTGTTTCTCCCAGTTTCTTGAAACTGCTAATTTGGCAGTTGTTATGGAAACATCAATCCTACTGAGGTGAATCAGTAATGCCTCTCTGCTGTAACATTTTGAATGCCTGTGTGAAGTAAATATGCAAAGAAATCAAATGGGTGTCAACAAATGATGAAGTTAATTAGTAGATGATTGTTAGTGACCACCCTACAAATGATCTTAGTCTATAATGCACTTTTTTTTTTTATTCTGTCCAGCCACAATGTTAGTACCTTGGTACACTACAGTACATTTCATTTCATTATTTGCATTTGTAATTGAGACACATGGATGCACGTTCAATGGGCATATGCTCTTTCAAACCAACTAAAATGTGGCTCCTGATAGATTAAGTACAGATGCTTCAAGGATCTAAAGTTTTTAAAACAGAAATTGTCCAGTTGGGAGCCAAAGTGACATTGAAAATCCAGATTGGAAGCAAAGCAATCACTTAACTTGCCATTTCTGATTATGTTCTATGGTTGTTTTTTGTTTTGAGCTGATCAGCTCAGTGTGTACTGCTGAAGTCTCCCAAAGAGCATTTATTCAGATAATATTTTATATGATGTTCTATTTCACTGCAATATAGTTTAGGTCTAAGAAGTGTTAAACTCCAGCTATTTAATCTCTTGTAATACTAGAGGTGTCTCCAAAGCATTGCTTTGCAAAGAGACATCTCTAGCATTTGGTGGGGAAAAGGATTTTACCATTACTAATTATAAATTATAAGTATGCTTAAAAATTGTGTTTTCATCATCCTTTCACAACTGATGATGTGTTTAACCTTTTGAAACTGATATACTAACAAGAGCTTGCTAAATTCTAAGTGCATACCAGTACCAATCTTTATAAAGGAAACATCCAATGTATCATTAATTCAAATGGAAATGTAAAATCCTTGGGGGTTATGCACTAAGGAGTCATAAAGAGACAGGGATGATTTCTCAAGAGATATCCCTTCACTTCACCAGTTTCTATGTTATTCTATGGAGCTTTTGCTCTAAGATCTCTAAAATTAGAAAAATCTTAGTACAACTGGCCCCATAGAATCACATAGGTGTTGGAGGTTATATTTACTTTATCACCTCTTTATCACATGTTAGTGAATCTCCCCCTTTGAATATTAAGAGGTCTCCAATGCATTGCTTCTCAATGCACCAGGATACCTCTACAGAAGTTAGAGCTAGATTTAGAAGACTCCCTTAGGCAAAAAAAAAAAAAAAACACCATCATTAGATATTCAAGCTCATTAAGCTATTCAATTACCTGTGCTATGAAGAACTGCTGGTAGAAAAATACGCATCTTGGCCATTAAAGTTAGTGGCCATTTGAGCCCATATAAAATTATTACAAATAGCAGAATTTGAAATTCAGTTGATTAACGCAACTTCTATCTGAAAATCTATCAATTATGTAAAAAAAAAAGTCCCCAGTGGATGTATTGATATGGAGCCCTAAGCCCCATATCAATACATTCAAAGTATAAAAAATGTGTCTAATGTTAGTAGAATTAACCCTATGAGTACCAGTGGGGGTAGTCTAACCCCACTGGCACTCACAGGGTTAATCCAACTAAGTTATGAAGCAACAGCCCCTGCAAAATAACAATTAACAGTAATCCTGATGTCCAACAGGGTCTTCAGAACCCTGGTAAGCTATTTTCCATCTTCTTCTCTCTTCTTCCTCTCCATCTTCTTTCTTATTCTGTTCCATTTTCTCTTCTTTTACCTGTAAAAGAAAGAGAGATATTATTAAATGTACCATGAAAAGAACTATCACATTTGTGCATAGTTTAACACCTTGAGTACCAGAGGGGTTTGGAATACATTGCAGAGCAATGTGTTGCATACCTCTCTGGCACTCACAGGGTTAAACAATGCACAGATGTGTGAGTTAAAACTGTCCAAGATGCCAACAGTTTAAAACATATGTCCCCATTGTTCTGCTTCTTTGATAGCTAAACGAAAAGTATTCTGTGGGTGAAAAAATTAAATTATGTTCTCTTTTTCTTCTCTGCTGCTGGATGCTGTGGTGGAGAAAGTAAGGCTGAGCAGACGCTGATGCCCGTTCCATTATGAGGGAATTTTGAACAAAGACTGCTTTTATATATGGGCAGTCTCAGTTTAAAAGTACACACACAGCTATTAGCTGGGAGGTGTGCTTACACACCTCCCAGCCAATCAGGTTTGAGCGGGGGATTAGAGGAACCTGCTTGAAATGATTGGCTGGGAGGTATGTAAACAAACCTAGCCAATAGCTGTGAGTTCTGGTCAATAGCCAGTCTCCATTAAAATTCCATCACAGTGGAAAACGTATCAGCCCATCGGGTACTAAGGGGGGGAGACTCTGCTCAATCTTACTTTCTCCTCCACCGCAGCTGCAAACAGCGGCGGAGAAGAAAAACGCGGACATAGTTTTAATCATTAATGTTGAGCGAGCACCACGATGCTCGGGTGCTCGGGTGCTCTGACCGAGCACCCCCTGAGGCTCGAGTGCTCGGCCGAGCACCCGAGCCCCATTGGAATGAATGGGGCAACACCAGGCACCCCCTGCTCTGATGAGGGGAGGGTGCCTGGTCAATGCCCCCTTCATCTCCGCTATGCCCCCTTCATCTCAGAATGCCCCCTTCAGCTCCGCAATGTCCCCCTTCAGCTCCGCTATGCCCCTCTTCCACAATGTGCCCCTTCATCTCCGCTATGCCCCTCTTCCACAATGTGCCCCTTCATCTCCGCTATGCCCCTCTTCCACAATGTCCCCCTTCATCTCCTCTATGCCATAGAGGAGATGAAGGGGGACATTGTGGAAGAGGGGCATAGCGGAGATGAAGGGGCACATTGTGGAAGAGGGGCATAGCGGAGATGAAGGGGCACATTGTGGAAGACGGGCATAGCGGAGATGAAGGGGGACATTGTGGAAGAGGGGCATAGAGTCTATGCCCCTCTTCCACAATGTCCCCCTTCATCTCCGCAATGCCCCCTTCATCTCCGCAATGCCCCCGTACCTCCAGTCCCTGGTGGTCCAGCGGAGCTTCTTCGGATCTGTGCCTCTTCCGGCACAGATCCCCGCCACCCGAACATGTCGGGCGAGCACATGGCGGTACTCGACGAGTACCGCCATGTGCCGAGCAGAGCGATGCTCGAGCCGATCCGAGCATCGGCCGAGCACGCTCGCTCATCACTATTAATCATACATTTTTCTCCCAAAGATTATTTTTTTTAGCTATCAAAGGAGCTGAGCAATGGGGACAATTTTAAATTGCATATCAGTACATAGTTTAACCCTGTGAGTCCCAGAGAGGTATGCAATGCATTGCTCTGCAATGTGTTGCATACCCCTCTGGCACTAAAGGGGTTTAAGTATGCACAGATGTGTGGGTTTTTTATGGCACACTTAATAATATCTCTGTTTCTTTTACAGGTAAATGATGAGAAGACAGAACAGAACAAGAAAGATGAGAAAATGAAAAAAGATTAGTCAAAAAAGAAGGAGGTAGATAGAAGATGACAGACAGTGGATGTCAGGTAACTGTAACACAGATGAGCTACCAACTTCAAATCATCTCATGCACCAATCGTTAGCTTTTTTTCCTTTGATGGTCCCATTATTGCCACTATTTAGCAGAGTTTTGGGAACTTAATGCACAAAACAGATGTCTAGCCACAAGACATTTCTGTGGTCTAATGTCCGTCGTGCTTTCAGCTGGTAGGACTATTGAAAAGCTCTGCTAGCACTTTCTGCTAAAGGGACATTATCCAATTTTGCCCTACTGGCTGTCTTAGTGGGGTCTTTTAAATTGAGGCCTAAATGGGTTAAAATCTTCATTTAAATCAATGTGCATTTTTTTACACCTGTTGTCAATTGACTTGATACAGACTTATTCCAACAGTTTTCTAAGAAATAGAGTAATTCTGGGCCAAAACAACTGGCCCATGGGAATAAATAATAATGTGCACTAATTGAAATATTGATGTTAACCCACTGAGTGAGGTATCCAATGGATATGAGAAACAATTCGTTGGAGTATTCTCAAGCAAATTAGAGGTTAATATCCCTATTTAAAACAATTACAATATTGAGAACTTATATTTATCTCATATGATACAGTTGGTTTGCTCCGGAATTGTTCTAATTCTTAGTTCATCACCCTCAGTGAGTTATTGGATAATATTTTAAGGGTGCATATTTGGATGAATGGAGTATGTGGCATGTTGAATTTGGAAAAAAACAAACAAAAAATGATAAAAAGAACCGACTTAGCAGATAAATATGCCAACTCTGCGGGTGATATTTATCTAAAGCTAAGTGGCTAAAGTTTGCAAAATGTGCATGGTTTTGTGAGTTTTTTCCTATTTTTAAACATGTACATATTTACTAATGTAAAAAAACATGTTTTTCATATTTCAATCTGCACATAATTCACTTATAAGACCAGTGAGATAGTTTGGTTGGTTAATACACCAATAAAAAGCTTTCCTTCTTCCAGGGTCAATAATATTAGTATCATTGAGCTGGGTAACAGTGACAAGCATTTATCAGCTGCCACCAGTTGGTTAGTTCAAGGCCATGCACTAAAGAACTTTGAGTTCCCATGGGGAGAAAGTACTACATAAAATATATTATTATGAAAACAATTACTTTGCTTATTGAAAAATCATCAATTTTGATGATAGTATCCAAGTTTGTAACAATAATTGAGAGGCAACATCACTGAAAAGTGCACTTAAAAACATGCTGTTTCACTAATTCACATCCAGAATGGTTTAAGAAATCTATTTAATTAAATTTAATGGGACTCATTTGTACCTATATGCATTCAAATGTTTCCCTTCATATGTCTATGAGCAGGCACTATTTAAGGCGTGAATTGTTATATTTACATTGTCTTGCTTCTTTTTACTTGGCCTTATATAACTATTTACTAATTTCAATAATTGATAAATATGATAAAGCTAGCTATGCATGAATTAATGTCAGCACTATGATCAGTATATGGTGATTTAACGAACACAGTTCTCAGACACTCTTTGTTACATTTGGAAACTATGTAGGCCTACTGTATGAAATACCTACCTAGTAAGTTCTTATGTTATGGACCTTAAACACAAAAGAAAAACATCAATTATACCTTAAGAGAGAAATCTCCCAATAATTGAAATGGGGTTTTTAACACATTGAATTCTAGAAAGCCATCTAACTCATTGCACTGGATACCTCTTTAGCATTCAATGGGTTTGTACCCCTATTATAATAAACTCAATGTTTATTTGTTGCTTATGGTACAGTTGGTTAGCTCAAACAGCTCTCAGCTTTTCTTCTTTACAGAAGGCTCACCATTGTATATTAAAATTGATTGAAACTGAAACCTTGAAATTGATAATGGCATGCAAACACATACTGTGTAAATGCACAATTATATTAGAATATTATGGTCACATGATAATAGGTGTGCACATGCAAACAATAAAAGCAACCTGTGTGTCAGAATCTGAGGTTTACCTTGGTAACATGCATATAACTGAAACCACATACATGCATATTGCTGTGTCATTGAGCGAAACAAGGGCTACACAAAAACCTCAGCAAAGGTAGGTGCAAAAGTATAATGACAGAGTTGTTTTAACAAGAGAACAAGCTGATCAAATTCCTATAGCTTACTAGTGGCTTAGATTGACCATGTACCATGCCCTGCAAGGTGTGGAATTCTTACTTTTTAGCCATAACTAATAAAATAGTGCTCACATAAGGGAGAACATCTCCACTGATACCCTCTGAGAGTGTCTTTGTGAAGAGGCAGAGATGTGCATATATAGTACATGGGCAAAAGTATGTGGACACCTGCCCATTGAACAGCTCATTCCAAAATCTTGGTCATTACTATGGAGTTGGTTCTTCCTTTGCTTCTTTAGGCAGGAAAAGCACTAATGTTAGGAAATTAGGACTAGCTCACAGTCAATATTTCAATTCATCCCAAAAGTTTTCAGTGGGATTGAGGTCAGGGCTCTGTGCAGGTCAGTGAAGTTCTTCCACACTGATCTTGACAAACCATTTCTGTATGGACCTAGCTTTGTGAACATGGATGTTGTCATGCAGAAACAGGAAACACCTTTCCCAAACTATTGCCACACATCTGGAAGCACAGAATAATCTAAAATGGCATTGTATCCTGTAATGTTAAGATGTCCCTTCACTTGTACTAAGGGGTCTAGACTGAACCATTAAAAATAATACCAGACCATTATTACTCCTCCACCAAACTTTATGGCTGGCACTCTGCTGTCAGCAAGTAGTGTACTTTTGGCATCTGTCAACCCAGAATTGTATGTTGGATTGGCAGAAGTTAAGTGTGATTCATCACTAGGGATGGGCAAAAATCGGCGAAAAATTATACTTTCCGCTTGAAAAATTTCCTGAGAAAAGTGGTATTTTTTTATGCTTTTCCACTTTTTTTGACTAGCTCATTGAAATCAGTGGGTAGAAAAATATTTTTCCACCACACAAACATTTTCTACAGCCACATAAAAGGGTGTCAGACTCTCACAGCATGCCATTCTATGTTTGTGAAAGGAGAGAGCAGCATGTTTTTGAGCTAGAGAAGAGGCAAATAAAAGGGAATTAAAGCTTAGTTTAGGGAGTCATTTTGGTAGAACATTTGTTCTTTGTAGTAGGGGAGTCTGGGGGCACAATGGAATGGAAGAAGGTTGACCCAAAATACCCCAAAATTTGGTGTGACTGACTGGCAAGACACAACCAGCTGGTGTCCAAATTACTTGCTGATTTTACCTTTATTGTCACTGTGCTGGGAAAGTCTGGGAAAAGAAGTTGTTGATTTTGTTTTTTATTTATTCATATTATTTTTTTGGACTAACTGTGATCAGATAGAGTGGACAACTTAAAAAAATAAAAATAAAAAAACATAAATAATTAAAAAAATAAATATATTAGACAGCTGGCTGGGAACTCTGTGACTGAGGCAGGCTTGATAGACAGCAGATGACAATGAGAATTTTGTTGAGGGTGAAGGCAAAACTTCACACTCCAGCAGTTGTTACCACGGTGCCCGTGATTGCTGCAATTCAGTGTCTATCACCTGTAGGGGGCTCCCATTGGCTGTCTGCCTTCAGCCCGCCTTACATTGCCTTTTTAAACTCAGTCTGGGCACCCTTTGGTTGCCCTTTCGTGGTGTCTCTGACAGGATCCACTTTCTCCTTGCTATTGTAGCTGATTGGGCCTGTTGCTGTGTTCCTGAGTTCCTGAGCTGACCTGTTCCTGAGTTCTTGCCTGCTTTGTCAGTCCAGTCCGGTTCCGGTTGTATTCGTCAGTAGCTGCTGTTCCTGCTGCCAGTCTTCGTTGCTGTACCAGATCCGGTTGATCTTCTCTGCTGGTTCCTGTCGTTTCCTGCTTCTAGTTCCTGCATCTGTGGCGACATTGTTCCTCGTTCGCTTAGGCAACACTTCACCTGTTGGTCCCAGCGTGCAGATGCTGGTTTGCTCCACTAAGCCCTGTGGCTATACTTACACCTGTTGGTCCCAGCGTGCGGACGCTGGTTTGCGCCATTCAGCCTTGCGGCTACTCTTACTCCTGTTGGTCCCAGTGTGCGGGCGCTGGTTTGCTCCTTGACCTTGTGGCCTTGTGCTATACACTGTTGGTTCCCAGCGTGCGGACGCTGGTTCATTCCTATGGCCTTTGCAGCTACACCTTACTACCTGTAGGTTCCAGCGTGCGGACGCTGGTTCGCTCCACTAAGCCTTGTGGCTCACTTTACAGTTTGTTGGTTCCAGCGTGCGGGCGCTGGTTTACTCCTTGGCCTGAAGGCCTATATACTTGCACCATTGGTTCCCAGCGTGTGGACGCTGGTTTGCTCCACTAAACCTTTCGGCTCACGTTTCAGCCTGTTGGTCCTAGCGTGCGGATGCTGGTTTGCTACACTGCCTTGTGACAATATTTCTCTGTATGTTGGTTACCAACGCGCGTGCGTTGGTTCGTTCTATAACCTGTGGGTTTGCTCAGGTTCCTGCTTGTTGTTCCCAACGTAAGGGTGCTGGTTTACTCCCTGTCTCTACACTCAGATATCTGATGGTCTCGAGTGCTCTGTCCAGTCCTAGACAGCTATGATTCCTACAGTACACGAGTACTAGAATTTCTGACTACTGTGAAACCACTTGACCTGGTAGTAGCTATCTTCTTCTATACTGTCATTGCCATCTGACAGTCATTAGGTCACAGTGGTTGTCACCTTTCCTTTGGGCTGCCTTTCCCGGTATATTGGTAAGGCCGGTAGAACCTTTTACTGTGCCATCTTAAGGTTGCCTTACCCGGTATTGGCAAGGCCGGTAGAGCCTACTACATTGCTATTCCATCAGGCTGCCTTGCCCGGTATATTGGTAAGGCCGGTAGAACCGTTCACTATTCCATCTTTAGGTTGCCTTACCCGGTATTGGCAAGGCTGGTAGAGCCTACTACACTGGTATTCCATTAGGCTGCCCTGCCCGGTATTTTGGTAAGGCCGGTAGAGCCACCTGTTCCATACTCGCCCTGGTTGCCTTGCCCGGTATATTGGCAGGGCCGGTAGAGCCACCTGTTCCAGACTCGCCCAGGTTGCCTTGCCCGGTGTATTGGCAAGGCCGGTAGAACCTGTATTACTATTGTCATTATCGTCTACCTATTCTATGTATTGTTTGTATGTGTATAAAACCCTATGGGATTATCTTAAACTTTTCAATAAAGTTGTGTTTTTACCTAACCTTACGTCTGAGAGTCTTAACAAACAGTGACAGTTGTGTACTGTACAGAGTAAAAACACACACAGTATAACACTGGTCATAGAGCCATTGCCTCTTTAGATGCCTCAAAGGCATTTGATTCAATTGAATGGAGATATCTTTTGGGGTTGTTGGAATGGCTGGCTTCGGTCCTGGTTTTGTCAGATGGGTGCAGATCCTGTATAATGCACCTAGAGCCAGGGTGATAGCTGGGGGATTAATGTCAGAGGACCGCACATGGGCTAGGGGGATAGACAGGGGTGCCCTCTCTTGCTGGGCCTTTTTGCTTTGGAAATTGAGCCTTTGGCGACAAGGATTCGGCCTAATGACGCAGTTAAGGGTCTATGTATTAGGGATAGAAAAGAAAAAATAGCATTTTACGCAGACAATGGGTTAGGGCAGCACAGTGTCTCAGTGGTTAGCACTGTTGCCTTGCAGCGCTGGGGTCCTGGGTTCAAATCCCACCAAGAACAACATCTGCAATGAGTTTTGTATGTTCTCACTGTGTTTGCGTGGGTTTCCTCCAGGTACTCCGGTTTCCTCCCACACTACAAAAACATACTGATAGGTGAATTTAGATTGTGAGCGCCAATGGGGACAGGAACCAATATGAGTGTAAAGCGCTGCGGAATCTGTGTGCGCTATATAAATAAAGGATTATTATTGTTCTTAGGTGATGCCAGCAATTCTTTACAAACTGTTCTAGAAATTGTACATATTTTTGGTGATTTTTCTGGTTTAAGAATTAACTGGACCAAATCTTCCCT
Organism: Rhinophrynus dorsalis; assembly: GCA_037306005.1. Lineage (NCBI taxonomy): Eukaryota > Metazoa > Chordata > Amphibia > Anura > Rhinophrynidae > Rhinophrynus > Rhinophrynus dorsalis. The sequence continues at coordinate 380,608,024 of CM074719.1, forward strand.
TATGCTTATAGATGAAGTAAACAGGATCCAAGGATTGTTGATACCCCAATGAAATGTGTGACACAATGCGACTATTTGGGTATGCAAGTGACGGCAGATCCCAAGTATTTTATTGAACATAATTTAGTACCCATTATAGACCAGTTTCGTGATAAGGTATCCACTTGGCAAACACTAACCCTGAATGTGATAGGCAGATCCAGTCTATTCAAGATGATATTCCTTCCTAGATTTCTTTACATATTTTTGAATACCCCAATTAGCATTCCTAAGATTTATTTTAAAAAGATAAATATTATTCTGTTGAAATTTTTATGGGGTGGAGGACGCCCTAAAATAAAAATGGCTACACTAATGCAACAAACTAGAGATGGGGGTATATCTCTTCCCAATCTATACCACTACTATTTGTCTGCACAAGGACAATTTGTGATGGCTTACTTAGATCCCCAGACAATGCATCAATTTGTTCACACTGACCAAGTGATGCTGCTCCCTGAATACAAACTGCATCACTTGATAACAGTGGGCCAGAGAGTTAGCAAATACCTTATTCCACTATATACCTTACTACACTCTGTATGGTCGAAAATTAAGGCAATAGCTAAATATACAGCTGTAGATCTGAGTACCCCGCTATGGGGACCAGCTGGTTTGGAGCAACTGTCTACTTTAGACTGGGCACAGGTGGTCAAATTATGGGATAACAGCACTGGGTCACTTGTACCAGACTAACACACTGAAATCCTTTGCTCAGTTACATTTGGAATTTAACTTACCTAATAATTTATTCTATTCCTACTTGTGCCTAAGGCATGCCCTGCAGACATAGTGAAGAGGTGGGAGAATATGCCTTTCCCCATTTCCACTACAGTTGCTATTGGCCGAGAAAAGGCCTAGGAAACCATTGTCATTTTTGTACAATTGGATACAGACCTTGGCTGAATAATCTGATGTTTTGATCAGGAGGGCATGGGACACTGATGTGGTTGGCATTGAGGTTTGGGAATGGGACAGTGTGGTATTGGGACCCAAGCTGCTGGCGACCAACACTTGCCATCAACTAATTCAACTGAAATTTTTAAACAGATCATACTACACCCCACGAAGACTGTTTAAAATGGGGAGACTAGAGACTTTGGACTGTCTACGCTGTGCAGGAGCTGATGGTACCTTTTTTCACCTCATATGGGAATGTCCTGATGTTCAGTGGTACTGGGAGACTGTGCTACACACTGTATCTCAGGTGATTTGGTGGGAACTGCCTTTGTCTCCAAAACTATGTGTCCTTTCATTGTCCCTGATGACGTTACTCGATTATATGATAAAATATTACTTAGGGAACTCCTTATTATGGCAAGGAAGGTGGTGGCTATGTGCTGTATGTCGAATGGGGCGCTGACCTATCACTCTTGGCTTAATTTGATAATAAAACATTCCACATTATAAACTTAGATGAGTTTAGTTCTCTTAGTTTAGTTAAGCAATAACATAAAATGTACAGATGGCTGGAATGAAGTAAATAACATGTTGCTTCATATTGTTTTACTATATTACTGTGTAACCATGCAAGGAAATGTTATTGTTACTGAACCTGTCTGTCAATAAAAACATAAAAAAAAAACCACACACACAGTAGTTGAGTAATGTCTAACAAATGCACAAGCGGGAGGGGGAAAGGTGGAGCAGTGCAGAGACGTTGGATTAAAGTGGTAGTACAAAAACTGATTGCAGAAGCGGTTGCTGCAGCATGTGCAATAAATGATGATGATCCTTCTCTTCCCAGGATGGATGTAGTTTTTCAAGGTCCCAACAATCACACCATGCCAGTCCCCCACCACTACCATACATCTATGCCACATTGTAGGTTGTACTTTATTTATTTTTTTTAATCACTTAAGCAGGAAGATAGTGTTGTGGGACAAATGCAGTCTGCATGCAAACACATGTTTCAAGGTATATATTTTTTTTCAGGAAAAAATAGAAAAATCGTCTGTTTTTCATGAAAAGTCAGACGGGAAATTTTTCTCACTTTCCGCCGACCCCTATTCATCACTCCAGAAAATGCATTTAATCTGCTCCAGAGTTCAATGGAGGAAAACTTTTACATGACCCTTGCTGATAATTGATATTGCTCATGGTGATTTTAGTCTTATGTGCAGCTGCTCGGCCATGGAAAACAATTTCATGAAGCTCCTAATAAACAGTTTTTATGCTGACGTTGCTTCAAGAGGCAGTACAGAACTCGGTAGTGAGTTTTGCAACTGTGGACAAACAATTTTTATTTGCTTTGTCCTACAATGGTGCCACTTTGAAATTCACTAAGTTCTTGTATAGTAGTCATACTACTGGCAGTATTTGTCTATGGAGATTGCATAGCTGTTTGCTGGATTTTATATACTTGTAAGCAATGAGTGTTGCTGAAATAGCCAAATCTACTAATTAGAAAGAGTGCCCACAAAATGTTGGCCATGTAGTGTATGTAGGATGTGCAAAAAAAGCACTTTGATATTTGTGTGTGGATTTGCATGCTCCCAGAAAAAATGTAATAGAACAAACACATGAAGCAATGTAGGGCACAATAAACAAAATTCTCAATACATAATTTGTATGTAAAATAATTTGCCAGCCCCATTTTACAAAACAAAAAAATGTACAAGAGAAAATGATATCACTATAATGCAGGTGAAGTAAAGGCAATTAATTGAAGAAAATTAGATATGGATCTTTTACATTTAGCCTTAATTATAATTAATTGTGCAGAGCCAAAGCAATGTGTTGAAGACCTCTGTGGCATGCAAGTGGTTAAAAGCTTCATTATAGGTCAAAGGTAATTTTAATTTATCCCTATGCTGCAGATGATTTGCTCCACAATTCTTCCAGTTATGTTTTGTATATCAGTCTGAGTATATTAAGGCAATACAGTGTCTGTGTTGTTTTTCCCTCCCTCTTCAACCTGCACATTTCATGTGTACTGTGGTGCTGGGGTCTTGTCTGCATTGGATGCTTGATTGACATCTGCTCTGCCAAGGGGAAGGAGCTGGCAGCTATTGGAAGCACTGTCACGTTCATTTGCACACTTTATGAAGCAGCAGTGTGGCTACTGAAATAAAAAAGGAATCTTCTAAGCAGCATGACATCTCTTGGAATGGAATATTTGTCTTTACAAATGATTGCACTGCTGCCAGTACTTGACATGGTTCTTGCAAACATGTGTAATTGTTGGAAGTATAATGATAATGATTTACATATTTAATGCTCAAACATTACCAGAGAAGCATGTTAGATGAAATATTTTTTGTTAGGATTTAAATATGCTCAACATTTTCAACAAGTTGGACAATCTTATTATAATTTTACTGGAATCTATTGCTAAGCAGCATGTGTAAACAAGCTCTGTATCTATTTTTATGAGTCTTATTTTAAAAATGTGGCTTGCTTCCAAATATTTTAAGGAACCATAATTCTTAAATTTTAAGCAAATAAAAATTACTGATGGTTTGAGTTATCTTCTTGTTATCTACTTATAGGAAATTAACATTTCATGATTTTTAAATTAATTCTAACTAATTATAAGAGGCCATGCTATTCAATAATTCCTGTATCCTATAAAAGGCCAGATGTATGTTTGTCCGATGCGGTCATGCGCAGTAGAGACTGCCTGAACTCACAGAATGCTAGGAGGTGTAGTGTTGCATTCCGCCAGTTTCTACTGCTCTGGCCTTATATATTATAGGATATGCCCGTGTACATGGGCTTTTACATTACTTATATATGATTAACATTCAAAAGGTGAAATATAAGAAATGTTTACATAAAAAGGTAGACATGTATACCTATAAAATCTCATGCAGTAATCATTCACTACCTCTTTAAAGATAAATAAACTATATTTAAAACCCATTGGATGTTAAAGATGTCTTAAACATTTAAGGGGGTTAAAATAAGAGGTTAACAATACTTGGGAAAAATGTCCTTGGTGGGGAAAACAAAGAAATAAACTCGTATTTCTTATTTTTAAGATTAAGCAAGTTTTTTTTAAGGTGCTACTACATGCCCTTTATGAATTTCCTACAATTCTGTACAGCCACTTCTTAAAATCAAGAGTTAGTAATGTTTAAATATTACAGTAAGCTTGATTCTTCATGATAGCTTTTTATAACTTGCCCACTACCCTTATATACCTCTAAGCATTTAGATGTGTCAAACAGTTTCTTTGCACTTTTACTTTTTGTTTTACCTTCACAAAGTTCACTACTACTTTGAGTACAGGTGTTTTGGTGCTTGTTTGTCTCACTGTCAGATGCAGCAGTTGATTCAGCTGCTACACAACTTCTTTCACCAGACTTCCCCAGCACAGAGACAATAACATCAAGGAAATTGCTTGGACTGCAGCTGCCTTTCTAATCAAATCAGTCAGACAGAATGTTGGGGTGTTTGGGGTCAAACTCCTTTGCTCCCTTCTAACACCCCAGACCAGTCCAACACAGTGATAATAACAGCAAGATCAGCAAGCAAGTTGGACCTAAGCTGCCTGTGGAGTATTTGGGGTCAACCTACTACCTCCCTCCTTCTCCCCCACAGTGCCCCCAGACTCCCCTAGTAGAGAAAACAAATGTCCTACCTAAAAGACGTCCTAAACTAAGCTTAAATTCCCCTTTTTATTTCATGCCTATATTCTCAAGTTAAAAAATGTGCTGCTTTCTCCTCTCACAAACACAGAACTGCATGCTTTGACTGACACCCTTTTATATACCTGCAGGACTGCCATGTGGTGGGGAAAAATTCAGTGTCACATTGATTTCAATGCTATGAGCTGAGTGAAAAAAAAACAGGAAAACTGCACTTTTCGTGAGAAATCTTTTGTGAAGTGTAAAGCACCAAATTTGGTTTGAGGTGAAAATTTTCACCCATCCCTACCCATGATACCGGACTTCCTTCTGACAATCCAGCACATGGATAACCCAAGCAGTAAGTGTCAACAGACACTGAACTTACACAACACAGAAGAACAAGAGCCAAAAGGGTTCAAACAACTGAACAACAGTATGTCAAGAAGTAAATGAGCAAGTCCCTAAACAGGAAAAAGGCTAGGGAGACAAAAAAAGAAAAAGACAAGAGGCGCCCCTCTGTGTTGAATCAGAGACTATATGACCTCCAAAAATACACAACAGTGAGTTTTCTCACAAAAGGAATGGCTGAATAACTACTTGTGTAGCAAACAGCAAAAATGCATCAGGGGTTAAATATAGGCTACCCCAGACAAGCATCTCAAACTTCAAATCACAACCTAACAAGTGAAAATCATACAAGGGGGATAGAAGAAAAAGCCCCCCTCTAATGATATCACTAAAAAGAAGCACATTAATGGAGGCACACACTCATGAGTGAATACAAAAATACACAAAAATATTAATTGTTTATTAATCAGCAGAATAACAAATCACAATAAAAGCATATTAAAAACATTGCCTGCTGGAAGTTTTCCAGGTTTGTAGTCTGGATAAACCATAAATATTTATGTCTAATAGAAACTCATGGGGGATATACTGTATAGATAATAAGGATGGGCATAACTATTATCACAAAACTTAAAAAATGTGAAAAAACACCTATAGTGCTACAATATAAGTATAAATCCTGAATAAAGAAGAGGTGTACAAAAAACAACCATATGATGTGAAAATAAAAGTAAGAGTAATACCTATCCATTCATAAATGTATTACAAAACCCCAGAGAGACCATCAATGAAAGGCATGAAACTCCTGGATCCTCTATCCATACAGGCCAACCATCCCGACGTGTATCGCCATATTGGCTTCATCAGGGCATAACGGTCATCTAGTTATGTTACAATATTTAAACTTTTCCAGAACCAATGATCATAGAGAGATGAGTCACGTGTCCAGAATCAATGTTGGAAAGGGCGCAAAAAAAGCAGCCAATAATATTCCCAATTGTTTAATTCGCATTTCCAACACTAGTCCTAGATTGGACAAGTTATATGTCAATCAAGGACTGAACTCGCAATTTAAATATGCGTCCATTCCCATCAACAATATGACGTTTAGAGACTTCGAATGGAACATTAAAAGTGCATGCGCAAAATACAAAGAACAACAAGATGTTAGTAAATTGTCAAAGCGTCCTAGTAAAGTAAAGGAAGATAAGACTTAATTTCTGAACGATCGAATTATGTATAGATCATACCATGTCCACCACCTCTATACAGAGCAATTTTATTTACACATTGGCATTGATAAGATGGTAATCAAAAGTTCTAGCACATGTGCATACAAAACATAACCAGAGATAAATAATATTCACCTATTTCGATATACAATCAGCGCCATTTAGACCCAAACAGGTCCAAATGGGTACTGAATATTATAGAGACTGATGCATAAATATGCGCATCACATTTAATAAAATTATAACAAGATGAACATTGCATGATTGGAACGTAGGTGCGCATGCGCCTGTGTTATCAACCGAGAAAATGCACAATAGACACCAAAACAATAACCACCTATTCATCAATATAATTAGCTGAGTGGACAGGTCATCAGTATAACAAACTAAAGTATCGATATAACATAAATAGTAGTCTCCCATCCTTGTAAAAAATACATACATATATAAAGAAAGTACATGCATGTAAAACGGGCATGGCAATGTCAGGCAAAAACATACAGGTGCTCATATTACTATGGCGATTGCCATAACATTATCTATTTAGTTTGTGATTGCCAAACCCATCACAGATGCTCCTCCTATACATTGGCACTGGAAAAAAAACAAGAGATGCATATTCAAAATGAATCAAAAAACAGAAGTCATAATCAATGATGTCATGTCGGAACCCAAAAGAATAAACCAAAAAATTACAGAAAATATAAATGAAATTCAACCTTAGAAAAACAGAACATTATCTTCAAAATAATTCTAGTTGTATAATTTATATTGCAAGTTATTGTCTGCAGAAATGGAATACCAATTCCTAAATAAATCCAGGTAAATTATCTTGTTTTCTTGTAGACAGGGATGATAAATTTCCTGAATTTAATCATTAATGCATCTTAGCTAAGAGAAACAAAGTATCTCCTTTTTCAAGGCATAATAAGAGACAATTTCTTGTATATAAATGTCTCCAAACATCTGAGGATATTCTCCAAACCATAGTGGATTGCCATAACATTATCTATTTAGTCTGTGATTGTCAAACCCGTCACAGATGCTCCCCCTACATATTGGCCCTGGAAAAAAAACAAGAGATGCATATACAAACTGAATCAAAAAACAGAAGTCATAATCAATGATGTCATGTCAGAACCCAAAAGAATATACCAAACAATTATAGAAAATATAAATGAAATTCAATCCAAGATATAAAATGATACAGTAATAATCATATTTCAAAATACATACTATGTGTCCATTTTAAAATATAAATTGGCTTTTTTGTACTTTATATCTTTTTATATTATCCAGACTTAAAGTGAATAAAGGGTGGCTGTCATGCTGTCACCCAATCTTTAAATACCTTAATCAAGGGACCTTAGAAAAACGTAACATTATACAGAACATAATCTTCAAAACAATTCTAGTTGTATATTATTTGTATATTATATATTGCAAGTTATTGTCTGCAGAATTGGATACCAATTCCTAAATAAATCCAGGTAAATTATCTTGTTTTCTTGTAGACATGGATGATAAATTCCCTGAATTTAATCATTAATATGTCTTAGCTAAGAGAAACAAAGTATCTCCTTTTCCAAGGCATAATAAGAGACACTTTCTTGTATATAAATGTCTCCAAACATCTGAGGATATTCTCCAAACCATAGTGGATAACGGTTTCTCACAAGGCTTCTTTTCTGAATAATGCTTGATAGTAATCTGTCCCATAAGGATATCGCCTAAGAGATGAAGTTCATATGAGTTCCAGATATCCAAAGCTGCTTCTCTAATCTCTCCCAAATGAGTGTCTCCAGATATATGTAAGTAATTCCAGATATCCAAAACTTCTTCTCTAATCTCTCCCAAGTAGGTGCCTCCAAATATCCAAAACTAAAATTAAAGACAAACAAAATTAGAGATAGAAACAGATTATAATGAATCACTCATATTCATCACAGATCTATATACGTTACTCGAATAAAACTATAATTATGTTTCCAACTAAACAATTCTTGCACATGTTGCTCTTAAGAAGTGGATATAATTTCACCCATAACACCGGGATGATCAAGAGACCTGGAGCACAAGAGCAAAGATTAAATTATCTCAATCTCATATAAATCCACCACAGTTCACATTTCAGCAAACGACGGTTAATGTCTCCCCTTTGAATACCAAGTTGTACTCTTTCCAATCCAAATACTTGAATATCTTCTGTAGAGCCACCATGCACTGCAAAAAATGTTGAGCTACGCTAGTTAGCACCGCTCCTTTTTTTTTCATCTTATAAACTTTATTGAGAAACATACAAGTACATATAAGACTTGAATATTTGAGATTTACAAAAATGAGATAAGTGTAGATCAAGTTACACTAATGACAAAAACTTGCAAGATACTAGAACTACAGGCCCAATAAGTGCATGAACAGAGAAACGGTTTAGTCTTGCTCTGTAAATATTTGGGTCTTAATATGAGGGCAAGGAATGTGCAATGATCAAAGAACATGACGTCCAGAATTATAAGCAAGATTATAAGTTTATAGTAGCTCCTATATGAAAGGGAGGGGAGGGGGAGAAAAGAAAAGAAAAAAGAAAAGAAAAAGAAAGAAAAAAGAATAAAACAGGGGGGAAAGGAGGAATATAGTAGAGGAAGTGAGAGGAAGGGGGATTCCGACAACAATTACCCAAGGCCCAGTCTTGATATTTCCTAGTATTCCTGGGGAGAAATACCCCATTTGCAATTTGAGAGGAAATAAGTGCTGCACGGGAGTCACTCAACGAAGAGGCATACAAACAAAGCAAAATTGAAGCTAAGTTATACATGAGACGGGTCAAATCGGGCTAAAACAGTCAGATGAGACTCTATTGAACATGGTACAGTGTCAACCATCTGGTCTATTGGAGAAGGTGAGAGTCCAACACATCATTTGAGAACGCATGGTAACTTTCTAGAAGTAGATATGAATTAACTTTATTGAGCCATAATTGTTGAGTAGGTGCTTCTTTCCTTCCCCAATTTAATGGAATCAGTGATTTGGTAGCATTCAGCAGGGTTGGAATGCAATCCCATTCTGATCTACAGGGTCTGGGTTTGGCCAATAAAGCAGGGAAGAATAAGCAAACAAAAGGGTCTATGGAGAGATGAAGCTCAAGGGACTGGTTAATGTGTTGTACAACCGGGGACCAGTACTGAGAGATAAGTGGGCATTCTCACCAAATATGATAAAGAGAACCTCTATGAGTCAGACATCTCGAGCAGAGGTCTGATTTATCAGCAGAGAAGCGGGTGATACATGTTGGCTTGAGGTACCAGCATGATAGTAATTTAAAATTCAGCTCTTTGGTCCATACATCGCAAGCAAATTTGTTTGGTGAGTGAATGAGCAACGACCATTGAGTCATTGTAATGTCTTGGTCTAGATCTCTATTCCAAGCCGAAAGACAATAAGGTTTGGAGTCATTTGCAATGTTAAGAAGATAGGAATAGCAAGCAGAGAGTTGGCGTAAAGAAAGAGGTGGGTCATCAAGACGGGTTTCAAAGGCGGTTAGTGGTCTTAGTGATTTAGGGGCACATAGCATTGAGTTATACCAATCCCGTACTTGGAAAAATTGACACCATGGGATAGAAGAGAGTTGTAGTGATTCTTGGAAAACTTGAGAAGGTATGAAATCAGAATCGTGGGTCAAATGTTGAAGAGTGTCAGTTTTTTTAATCTCTCCAGTGGCCAAAGCCGATGAGTGGAGGCCCACTGGGAAATCAGGGTTCCCAACAATTGAAGAGAGTGCAGAGGGGAAAGGAGCTAGGTGAAACGTATCATTAGAGCAAAGCCACGAGTGAAGTATATGGGTCAAAATCGGATGATCTGGCACCAGTGAGGAGCTTCTCCTTTTAGAATTCCAACATAACTGGAGGAAGTCAATTTTATCCAGCTCATAAGTTGCAATGCTAGTCCAATGTTTTGGTGGGAGGGAGACAAAGTCAAAGAGTTAAGTAATGCCCACAGCTTTATAGTATCTATGAACATCAGGTGTAGCCAGGTCACCTGCTTCTAAGCCTCTGGAGAGGGACTGTAAACTTATTCTCGGAGTCTTTTGTCCCCAAATAAAAGCTGTAATGGATTTCTGAAGGGAGGCAAGGAGAGGATGAGGTACAGATATTGGTAAGGAATTAAAAATGTAAAGGATTCTTGGCAACACTATCATCTTTACAACATTTATCCTACCCAGCCATGATATGCGAAGACCACTCCAGACTCTAAGGTCCTTAGAAATGGAATTTATAAGTGGGGTTATGTTAAGATAGGGTAATGAAGAGATGTCAGCCGATAACAGAACTCTTAAATACTTAATGTGGGATTCCACACAAGCAAATTGGAAAGTGCGCTTTAAGGGAGATATGGCATGCAACGGTGTACCTGCACTTAGAATCTCTGACTTGGAATAATTAATTTTAGCCTGAGAAAGGAAAGAATATTCCTCAAGTACTGAAACCAAGGGCTGTAAGGATTCTAGCAGTTTTGTAATATAGAAAAGGATATCATCCGCGAAAGCATTCATTTTATTGGTTCTATTTCCTAGAGCCAAACCGTGTATAGATGGATCATTACAAACACCAAAAAGAAGGGGTTCTAGAGAGAGTATAAAGATTAACGGGGAAAGGGGACATCCCTGTCTGGTGCCATTTGATATGGAAAAGGGGTCTGATAGAATGCCATTAACCAAGACCCTAGCTGATGGGTTGTTGTATAAACTCATTATAGCAGTGGAAGGGCCAAAACCTACATGCCTGAGTGTTCCGAGTATATATTGCCAGTTAACTCTGTCGAAAGCTTCTTCGGCATCAGTGGAAATCAGGAAAGAAGGAGTCTTAGAGCAGATCACTGAATGAATGAGAGAAATTGTGGCAGCAGTGCTGTGTCTCGCCTTTCTGCCTGGGACAAAACCTGCCTGATCAGGGTGAACAATTAAAGGAAGAACAGGTTTAATACAATTGGCTAATATTTTGGCAAAGAGTTTTAAGTCAAAATTGAGAAGAGAAATCGGGCGGAAGTTAGCACAGGAGGAGTGATCTTTATCAGGCTTTGGCAGTATTACTACATGTGCCTGAAGAGATTCGGACAGAAATGGTTGTCCTCCCATAACAGCATTGTAGGCCGTAAGCATATGAGGAGTAAGAATATCCTGAAATTTTTTTGTAGTAAAGGGCAGAGAAGCCATCCGGAGCTGGACTTTTCCTGGGTTTCATGTAGTCTATAGCTAGCTTTACTTCTTCCTCAGTGATGGGGGATTCTAGTGAGTCTGCTAAGGACTTGTCAAACCTAGGAATTTGGGATTTATTGAGGAAGTTTCCTAAATGCTCCAGCCATTCAGCATCAAGGGGGTTTTTGTTCAAATTTAAATTGTAAAGTGACTTATAGAAGTCCCTAAATAAGGTAGCAACATGTGAAAATGTGTTAACTATGTCCCCATTTTTATTGCTGAGAGAGGTGACCAGTTTGTGCTGTCTTTTGTGTCTTATTAGTCTCACTAGAGATTTACCGCTTTTACAAAGGATATATATCTATGATATTTCATCCACATATATGATTTCATAGAGCCTTTCCTCAGTAGTTGGTTAAGTTCTTCCCTAACTGCTAGGAGATTGGAGTATAATGATGGTTGGGTAGAAGTTTTATGATCTAATTCTAATGTTTTCAATTTTGCCACTAGATCATCAATCTGTTTCCATTTCACACTCCATTTGGAGGCTCCCATTTTGATAAGAGTACCGCAAATCACACATTTATGGGCTTCCCAAAGGGTAGTTCTCGAGATGTCTGGGGTGTCTTTTGTGTGGAAGTATTCCTTCAGATCTTCCATCACACGTTGTAAGTCTTTGGGTTTTTGTAAAAGAGATTCATTGAGACTCCACATTTGTGGATAACATCAGTAGCACAGTATTTCTTGGGGTTAATATGCTACAAGTGTGTGGTTTGGAGTTAGTCTCTCTTGGCATCAGAGGTGGAGACATTGAAAATGCCCTTTTGAAAAAGGAGAACAGATGGATTTTCCTTATACAATCATTGGCACCTAGAGGGTTAAATGAGGGTATGCGTTTATCTGCCCATATTTGATGATATTTAAAGTTAAGAGACATATTTCAGTTTCTGAGGGGAACAGATTTACCCTATTATATTAAACTAGTGTAAAAGCCCATGTACATGGGCCAAGGTCCGGGTAATGTTAACCCTTTGAGTGCCAGAGGGGTACCCTCTGGAACTCAAAGGGTTAAGCGGCTGCTACCTCACTGCTCCACGCGATGCAGTCTTGTGTCACCTCTCTCAGGCGATGCAATCATGTGCAGTAGAGACTGCCCGAATGCGGGCAGTCTCTACTGTGCATGACTGCATCATGACAAACATCCTAGCGAATTATTATATAGGATAAGCCCATATAGCCAAAGGACATTGGCACTACAAGGGTTAAATAAACTGATGAAATATGAAGGAACAATCATTTTTTCTTTAATATAAATTCACCGTCTTATGTTCTATATGTAGTGAAACAAGTGACATAATAATATAATATGTGAGAATGGAATACATATTATTACATCTTATAGAGATTTGCTATATCATTGGACATGTGAGACCGGTGTTTCTTATATGATCCATAATTTCTCTATTAATAGGTATAACACATAAGGGTAGCCATTTTATTACTAATTCATCTCTAATATTTAAATTTATGGAGGTAAATGGGAGCCCTAATTTCATATTTCCAATTGTGGTTAAATATGATGGGACAATTTATGATTGAAGTTTAATTGTTGATTTCACTTTAAATTATTATAGATTATACACTGTAACATGTTTGGATTTATTTCAATAAGTTTTTGTTTGTGAGGCAGTGACACAAAAATTGTTTAGTGTAATACTCACACATTAAACATGTAAACATAGTCCTTTTGGACTCCCTGCCTTTAGGGAGAAAGGGTTAAGTTTCTTTTACTCATTAACCTAATTGATAGGACTTATGGGTATAAAGCCGACGTCTAGAGCGCGGTCGGCACCCTTTGAAAAAGCAATTTTAGTGAAACGTACGTTAGGGTCTGTTAGGGTCACAAATCGAGAAAATGGGAACGGTTGTTTTGTTTTATTTAGCTGTCTAAATGAAAAGAAGTCAAAATCAAACCTATTTAGAGAGATAGATTGGAAAAGGTAGCAAGAGACCTGATTTAGCATATGGAGTAACTCAGTTAGGAGAATTGATAAGAGAGAAACCGTTAGCACTTTGAGCTTTGTTGAGATCAGCATTATTATCACATGAGGTTGTAATAGGAAATTGTCTCTTTATGCGGCAGACAAAGCGTTAAAAGAGAAATACTGATAGACAGATCATGTATACTACAGGATACTACCTTCTCACGGGGCAGGTTAAGCGTTAAAAGAGAGGCATTGAGTGATAGATTCTGTACAATACATACAGGGAGCGTTTTTTCTTCAAGCTGTTTTGAATTACGGAGTTGCACTAAAAAGAGAAAGTGATAGATTGGTCTCTTTGGTGTGTAGAAGAGGATCTCTGATAATGCTAAATACTCCTGCTAAGCAACCTATTTAAGTTTACTTTCGGCGTGAAGAGATCCTCCGTTAGTGATTCTCCTATATGTGCAAACAGCTTAACTTGCTATACTATCGCCTACGAAGGTTTTAAATAAGGGAATAGATTACTTTGTTATTCTTTTCTTTTTGAAACATTAACTGTTTGCATACGATTATATCAAGCAATACGGTTTTTTGTTGCAAGGAGATTTTTTTTTTTTTTGCCGTTATAACAGCTTTAAGAAGGGTCATCTATTTAGATATTTAATAGGTGAATAGGCAGCTATTTGAGCTTTGGATTACAAGCTGCACTAAGCATATATACTAAGTATAACAAACACTGTTCTAACATATAGTACTTTTCATCATGACACCAATAATGATGAAAAGAAACTGGATGATTTTATGATTTTAATTGGCTTTTTTTATATATATATATATATATATATATATATATATATATATATATATTAATAGAGGTTATTTTTTATTGATCTATTTTTCTTTTGTGTACTCCCTCTCCCTGTACCAGTGTAATTCCAATTCCTATATTAGGGGGTGGGTCTGGTGCTGTTTTTTTGTTCTTTTTTCTTGTTTTTTTGTGTATATAATTATAACAACAAGCACATTCCCTTTAGTGGTACTTCACACCTCTACACTTATATGGGTGGTGCACCATCAATTGGGGTTTGTCTCTTATTATGCCTTGGAAAAGGAGATACTTTGTTTCTCTTAGCTAAGACATATTAATTATTACATTCAGGGAATTTATCATCCCTGTCTACAAGAAAACAAAATAATTTACCTGGATTTATTTAGGAATTGGTATTACAATTCTGCAGACAATAACTTGCAATATATATTATACAACTAGAATTATTTTGAAGATAATGTTCTGTATAATGTTAAGTTTTTCTAAGGTTGAATTTCATTTATATTTTCTGTAATTTTTTGGTATATTCTTTTGGGTTCCGACATGACATCATTGATAATGACTTCTCTTTTTTGATTCAGTTTGAATATGCATGTCTTGGTTTCTTCTTTTCCAGGGCCAATGTGTAGGGGGAGCATCCGTGACAAAATAAATAATGATATGGCAATTGCCATAGTAATACGAGCACCTGTATGTTTTTGCCTGATATTGCCATGTCCATATTACCTGCATGTACTCTCTTTATATATGTATGTATTTTTTACACGGATGGGAGACTACTATTTATGTTATATTGATACTTTAGTTTGTTAGACTGATGACCTGTCCACTCGCCTACTTATACGGAGGAATAAGTGGCTATTGTTTTGGTGTTTATTGTGCATTTTCTCAGCTGATAACACAGGTGCATGTGCACCTACGTTCCAATCATGTGATCTTCATCTTGTTATAATTTTATTAAATGTGATGCGCATATTTATGTGTCAGTCTCTCTAATATTCAGAACCTATTCGGCACTGATTGTATATCGAAATAGGTGAATATTATTTATCTCTGGTTACGTTTTATATGCACATACGCTAGGACTTTTGATTAACATCTTATCGACACAAAAGTGTAAATAAAATTCCTCTCTATAGAGGTGGTGGACATGGTATAATCTATATATAATTCGATCGTTCAGAAATTAAGTCTTATCCTCCTTTACTTTACTTTATAAGGAAGCTTTGACAATTTACATATCTTGTTGTTTTGTATTTTGCGCATACACTTTTAAGGTTCCATTCAAAGTCTCTAAACACAATATTGTTGACTGGAACAGATGCATATTTAAGTTGCGAGTTCAGTCCTTGATTGATTTATGACTTGTCCAATCTGGAACTAGTGTTGAAAATACGAATTAAATAATTGGGAATATTATTGGCTGCTTTTTTCGCTCCCTTTCCAACATTGATTCTGGACACGTGACTCATCTCTCTATGATCATTGGTTCTGGAAAAGTTTAAATATTGTAATATAGCTAGATGACCGTTATGCCCTGATGAAGCCAATATGGCGATACGAGTCAGGATGGCCGGCCTGTATGGACCCAGGAGTTTCATGTCTCTCATTGATGGTCTCTCTGGGGTTTATTAATACATTTATGAATGGATAAGTATTACTCTTACTTTTATTTTCTCATCATATGGTTGTTTTTGTACACCTCTAAATATCCCCCAAGGATTTCTATTAGACATACATATTTGTGGTTTATTCAGACTACAAACCTGGAGAACGTCCAACAGGCAATGTTTTAATATGCTTGTATTGTGATTTGTTATTCTGCTGATTAATAAACAATTTATATTTTTGTGTATTTTGTATTCACTTGTGAGTGTGTACCTCCATTAATGGGCTTCTTTTTTAGTGATATCATTAAAGGGGGCTTTTTCTTCTATCCCCCTTCTATGCTTTTCACTTGTTTGTTTGTAGTTTAGTATTTTCTGCTCTGGCGTGCACCCCATTAAAATAATTTTATTTCAGAGTGATTTGATATTTTTGCAGTGCCTATCCATCTCTTGTAAATCATTTATGGTTCACAAACTTCAAATCAGGCTGCACTTCCAAACTCCGAAGATGGTGTATTAAATGCAAAAGACAAAAAAAGAGAAAGGCTCCAAATAGTGAAGCACAGTATTAAAGTATATCATACAATCCAATAATGGTTACTCACACAAATCCTAGTCAGCATATAATAGCTGACAAGCATGCAGTAGGAGGATAATACCCACTCTCTGCTCTGGGGACTCAGTGATAACTGGAACAGATGCAGCTTCCAAAAACGGTCCAATAATATAAAATATTCATTAAAAATGAAAGCTATATAAAACAATAGAAACCCTATGTGGTGCACTAAACTCTTTTCACAGCTGTAAACTTTATCAACAGATAATTGCAGCAATGGGCTATAGAAAATGGAGCTGACATGACAAGCGGTTTAAAAATCTCGCCAAGCCTGGTAACTGGATGACCATCGTAAGAGAATGTGACCAATGCTATGGGATGTAGGTGATGATGCGGATCAACGTGTAATAGTGACATCACATAGCAACCAGAGTGTGTTAGTGTATGAGTCCTAGGGATGGGCGAAGGTTGTCGCCGTGTTCCTGCGAGAAATTTCACGAAAACCACATTGTTATCTGCTTTTTCACTGGGAAATTGGCTTTAAAACTAGAAGTTAAAATTTTCGCATCTTTCGCCCATTGGCCAAATCCTTTCGCCATTTTTTCAATGGCTAAAAATTTTCACCCATTGATTTATATTGTTTTTGCACTTCCGCTATAAAAACGTGATGTTTTCACTGAAGGCAGACACAATAGAAGTAGCTACAGAGCGAGATAGACGTGCTGTGCTGTTCTCTTCTGATATTTTGCAAACATTGAGGCAGAAGAGGCTCATAGTGACTCCTATCACTATGAGTAGCAAAAGGAGGAACTGGAAGGACCCTTATTATGTGTCCACTGAGTCTGAGGAGGAGGAGTAGGAAGTGACTAGTAGTACTCAACCAAGGGAAAAGGGAATGGGAAGGAAGGGAGAAAAGTTTAGTGAGATCAGGACAGGTCAGCTGCCTGTGTCTGCTGCAAGACGTGCTGCCCCTGCTGCCAGTGCCACCATTTCTGATCCTGCAGCCACTAGTGTTGTACCTGTTGCCAGATGTGCTGCCCCTGCTGCCAGTGCCACCATTTCTGATCCTGCAGTCACTAGTGTTGTACCTGTTTCCAGACATGCTGCCCCTGCTGCCAGTGCCCCCATTTCTGATCATGCAGCCATTAATGTTGTATCTGTTGCCAGATGTGCTGCCCTTGCTGTCAGTGCCACCATTTCTGATCCTGCAGCCTCTAGTGTTGTACCTGTTGCTAGTACTGAACCTGCTGCCAGTGCTAAACCTGCTGCTAGTACTGAACCTGCTGCCAGTGATGACCCTGCTGCCACCAATACTTTGCTTGCTGCTAGTGTTTCTTGTAGTACTCAGGGGGGAAGGAGAAAATGATGCCAAGTGTGACAGCAAGGGACCCTAAATCACACTTGCCATTCCCAAGCAGTTTTGCCACTGCTAGTGCTACTGTTACTAAGGTCCAGCAGCTTTTTAGTCTTAGGAGTGAAGCAGGGGGTAATCAACAATATTCTGATATTACTAGTGACTCTGAGACTGAGGAGGAAGACTCTGCGGCTGAACTTGAAATTGGTTGGTGTTAGTAGTAGCAATAATGGTGAAGAAGCCGGAGTGGTAGGGGAAACATTTTACAGCGTCCAGACTAGCGGTCAAGGGAGCCCATACCATTCTCCTGACCCTGGGACTGGGAGTCCTCCTCTTCTCTTCACTACAGTGTCCAGATGGTACGTGAACCTGAAGAGGCCAGAACTGGTGTTGGGGGAGGAGAGCAGGTTGAGAATTAATACTACCGCCACCAGCAGGAGCACAGACCAGCTGCCTGTGTCTGATGCTATTTCTGCTAGTGCTAGTCTGCCTTCTTCTTCAGGTCAAAAGGCAATGGCAAGTGTGACATTAGGGGACTCTCTGTCACATTGCTCGTCACTTCCTCTAAGTAGCAGTGAGATGTTGGGAATAGAGCAGCAGCAGCAACAACAGCATGTAGGGACTAGTGGTGGTGGTGGTGATGATGCTGGAGAAGCTGAGGTGGAAGACACATTGATGGCTTTTTTAGCAGAAACTGAGAAGGAATGGGAGACAGGAATGAGGATGGGAATCACCACCACCACTAGCAAGGGCATCTTGGAATTAGAGGAATTTGAAACTCCTTCAGATGTTGAGATGCAAGGGCAGCAGGATGCTGAGGAGCAGGTTAGTGTGCCACAGACCACCGTAGACACAGTGGGAATGGGGTCAACAAGCAATGTGAGACTAGGACAGGTTCCACTTGCCAGCAGTAGCAATACTCCTGATCCTAGTTGCATTGCTGACTCTGAGGCAGTAGCAGCAACAGCAGCAACATTATCCGCTGCCACAGACAATGAAGGGGAATGTGGAGGACAAGAAGAAACAGGCATTTCTTCTCCACCTTTCCACTTCTCTCTGAAGTCATCATGGGCGTGGGACTATTTTTCTGTTGGGGCAGGCACAGTACAGTCATCAGCAATGGCACTCTGCACAATTTGTGACAAGTCAGTGAAAAGAGGAAAGGAGGGAACACACCTTGGCACAAGCACCCTCATATCACACATGAAACACAGACACCATGATGTTTACTCCAAACATGTTAAAGCCAAACACCCACCACAGAAATCAAGCACCACTTTTGCTGTCCCTGACTCACCAGAAAGGCAACAAGAGGTGAGGCAGAGATCAAAGAGGAGGAGGAATAGAACAACCCAGACAGAGACTGGAAGTTCCAGGACGAGTGAAACAACTAGCTCGCCATCACCTTCTAGAGTAACTACATCTTCTTCCAATCCACCTCGTTCATTACCTCCCCCACCAAATTATAGCCACTCTGTTGATGTTAGGATGTGGCAGTTCACCTCTCTACCCATTACACACTGTGTGGTGGAGGAGAATCACAATCAGTGCATCAAGTGGCATCTGAGGAGATTCCATCCTGCAGAATATGCTAAGATGGTGGCAAGGAGGGTTCATCACTACTATTAAACTGTCAGCAAGTTGTCATGTGTCCTTAGCGGGTGTGGAAAAGGGGTACAGTGACAGCAGCAGTACTTGGTTTTGGTTGTCATGGTGTTTGGATACAGAGGTGCCCCCAAATGTTATTTACCACACCCATACTGTGGACATTGCAGTTGCTGAGAAGACCCACTGATCCTGCTCTCAATGGAAAAAATATATTCTAATAACAACACACCCATGATGATTTTGGAGGAGGGGCAGGTGGAGAAGATTTAATTGCCAACTTGTTCTTTTCTCCACAAATACTGGGGGCTACTTATTCTGCTGTTACGGAGCCAGTGGTGGCAAATGGAACCTTCATCATCTATCTTCCATGTTACTGCTATTGTTGATCCCATTCCCTTTCGGCTGCCTAATCATCCTGCTGCTTAAACAACTCATCAGCAGCAGTACGAACAGCAGTTGCAACTCAGGAGGACATTTGACATTGGCCACTGGCCAACATGACCTGCTGGCATTAGGCCAGTAGGGCATTTTTATTTTTTCTCAGGGCTTGTGTTTTGAGAAAAAAAAAAAGAAAAGAAAAAAAAGTAGTCCTACAAAATAATAAACAATTTTGGGGGGTTTGTTTCTAACAAGCCTAAGTCCTACAAATCCATGTTTCCTCAGGGCTTGTACCAAACTAGCTTAATTCCTACAAATCCATGTTTCCTTAGGGCTTGTGCCAAACTAGCTTAAGTTCTACAAATTCATTTTTCTTCAGGGCTTGGGCCTCTAATAAGTCTAAGTCCTACAAACAAACAAATCATCCTCTACAAAATACTCTATCAAATCAAGTATCAGTCCACCCCAGTGGCAGCTTATATCAGGGAGTTCCTGTCTCTGTCACTTTAAATACAAATGTCTTATTTTATTTTATTGATTTAGTTTTTTATTAACTGCCCCCCCAATAGCAGTCAAGAAACCCCCCCAAAACAAATACCCTCTTCAAATGATTAATTCAGACCCCTTTATACCATGTCTTATGGTTTTTATTTTATTTAGGATTTCTTTTTTATTAAGTGCCCCCCAATCCCAGTAAACAACCCCCCAAAAATCATCCTCCTGTTCAACTGGTTCTTTCCCCACACCCCACCAACACAGGCACCCTCATGCCCCTTTTATACTGTGCCTTTGGGAAATAAAATATTATTTGTATATGTTCCCATCAAAAAAAGTGGAAAAAAGTGGAAAATCTGCACTTTTCGTGGGAAATTTTTCACCAAGCAAAAAGTGCCATTTTTCACCGATTTCAGCTTGAGGCAGAAAGTTTTGCCCATCCCTAGTGAGTACCCATTATTGGATTGTATGATATACTTTAATACTGTGCTTTTCTATTGGGCACCTTTCTCTTTTTTTGTCTTTTGCATATAAGGCCCCTAAACAGGCAGGACTGCCTGCATGACCTTCCAGCCAAAGCTGGTGTCAACTGATGCCAGAACATTGACAATGTAGTGCTTAACAAAAGTATGCAAGGAGGATCAAGTTGCTGCCTTGCACAACTGCTTAGCCTGATTCTTGTAGGCCCAAGAGGCCCCCACAGACCTAGTGGAATGTGCTGGGATCTTAAAGGGAACAGGATTCTTTTGAAGTTCATACACCCAAGGTATGGTAGCCTTGATGCTTGAGAGCAGCTTGATCTGCCCTAGGACCCTTGGAGATGACAAACAGAGAGGCAGTCTTGTGAAAAAACAGTGCACATAAAATATAAGGCAATCCACAACGTTCAACAAATTGAAATCCTTCTCCTTGTCAGATTTAGGGTCAGGACAAAAAGAACGCACAATAATCTCCTGATTGATGTGGATCTCAAAGACCACCTTAGGAAGAAACTCCTGAGAGGTTCGAAGCACCGCCTTGTCCTTATGAAACACCAGGAATGGAGGTTTGCAAGTCAAAGTCTGCAATTCAGTGGCTCTCTGGACCAAGACCATTGCCAATAGAAAAGCCATTTTCAGTGTCAGTTGACACAGAGGTATGGAAGCAATGGGTTCAAAGGGAATTCTCTGCAAGACTCCCAAAACCAAATTAAGGTCACACGCAATAGTGTGAGCCTTAAAGGCAGGGAAGGCATGAGCTACCCCCTGAAGAAAAGCCTTGACATCTGGAATTGTGGCAATAAGTCCCTGGAAAAATACAGAAAGCACCAAAATCTGAACCTTAAGAGAGTTAAAACTGGGTCTCTTGTTCACTTCTTCTTGCAGAAAAGACAATATCAAGGGTATATCGAACTAATGCGAACACACAGTCTGTGCACCACTTGTGAAAAATGGACCGTACCCTATGGTAGGCCTTATAAGAGACAGGCTTCCTGGCCTGAATAATAGTGGAAATTACCTCCATGGAGAAACCCTTACGCCTGAAGATTTTGGTGAAGCAGATGCTGAATCGAAAACTGACCAGGTCTACAAACCGTGCCCTCCTGGTCCATGAAGGGATAACCAAAATGATGGTCACACCGTCCATCCTGATCTTCTAGCGCTTACTGGGAATGAGAGGAAATGGAGCAAACAGATAGGCTAAGTGGAAGTTCCACAGAATCAGCATCACATCCATGGCAAACACCAGAGGATCATCCCATGACGAAGTGATGAGCTATCACGAAATGCATAGGGATATAGTACTATTTTAATTGGCATATATATGAATTTTTATGTTTTTTTAATTATACAGCCAACAACTATTAGTTGGGTATATTTATCTTTTGTATATCAATAAAATGACTTTGTCGGGGTACAGCTGGAGCAAGGTTATTGCATCTTATCCCCACAGTGTTACCCTTAGAGGGCTTGTTGCCTGGCGTGTCTCTTTATATTTTTAAGCTCTACAGATCATAATAATAATATTGGAGAATAACATGGAGGCACAAGGTCCGGTTCTTGAGAGATTCCACTGGATTTGGCTGTTGTAATATACTGTTAAAGTCTGATCTAAACATTTTTTTTGTGAGTACAAACACATTAGATAGAAATTACCTAAATACTTTCAGATGCTTCTCTCAAGGGGTTTTGTACTTCTTTATTATTTTTTTGCAGAGGATCTCCCTTCCTAACCTGGTACCCATGAGATATATAATCAGCACACCACACTGTTGCACAACCAGGTAGAAAGCTTCTGGGTTGAGTTCCTACTAACTTTGTATCAATGTTCTGGTGACTGAAAAAGTCTGCCAAAATGTTTTCTACCCCTACAATGTGAATGGCTGAGATGGCCGCAACATGGGCCTCCACCCAACAAAGATTGTACCTCACCTCAATCCAAGCAGCCACACCATAAGCACCCCCTTGGTGACTGATGTATGCCACAGCTGTGGCTGAGTTTGAGTGTACCCTTACTGGTTAGGTCCAGTATACAAGGTTCAACCGGATTGCATGGAGTTCTAAGAGATTGATGGACAGAAGAGTTTCTTCCTGAGCCCACCTTCCTTGGACCCCCAGGTGACCCAGAGCTGCACCCCACCCACTGTCATCCATTGTCACCATTGTCCATTCTGGAATCACAAAGGGTTTCCCCTTTTCCAAGTTTGGCTAATGTAGTGACCACTGAAAGTCTCATCTGACCTATGAAGAGAGAGAAATCTGTTGAACGAGATGCTCCAGATTCCCAGACCAGCTTTGGATGACATGCCTCTGAAGTTCTCTCTTGTGGACCTGAGAGTTAGGTACAGCATCCAATATAGACACCAGTCTGCCCAGAACTCTCATGTACTGCCTGATCATGGTTGAGGGACACTCCAGAGCCTGGGAAACTTCAGGAGGCAAATATAGTTGTTTATACCTTAATTGGCTAACTAAACAGATTTAGGATGCAAGCTTTCAAGACATCTCATGTCTCTTCCTCAGGCATGTTATACAGATAAATATGAAAATATCTCTCTTATATACAAGTACACATTGCATTGTTTAGAATGGAAATCAGATAAGGAAGTTCAGTCCAAACTCTGGTTCTTTGATCAGTCAATGGTAGAGGAGAGTGCTGTAAATTGCAGTCTTCCTCTGAGGGGTCCAAGGTATTTACAATTCCAGGGGGCTGTTGTAAATGTCAATCCACAATGTGATAATGTGTCAGGAATTCTCTGTCTTTATTCAAATCATAATTCAAAGCTCCAAATTGGATCATTAATTTTACCTCCCATATTTTTCTCTCTCTGAGTGTGAAATAGTACAGCCAATTTAATGTCCATGACACTGTGTCCATTTTGGCAAAAATGTTCTCCCACTGGTGTGTTGTTAATACTGGATCTGTGGGAATTAAACCTTTTATGTAATGGCTGTCCAGTTTCACCATACAAATAGCTGTTGGGCATTTTGCACATATGATGAGGTATATTACATTGGATGATTTGCAGGTGAAGGTACCATTGATATTATGGTGTAACTGGGTGTTTGGAATGGGTACCTTGTCAGTGGTGTAAAGGTGTGCACAGATTTTACACCTCCTTTGTTAGGTAGGGAGATATGCAATTTTTTGTATTATTATTCAGGGCACTCCTCACCATCAGTTGTTTTAAATTGGGAGGCTGTCTGAAGGAGAGTAAGGGAGGCTGTGGGAATATGTGCTTAAGTCTTTCATCCGTATGTAATGTTGTGTGAAGTTCTCTTGATATTTGTGTAGAACTTCAACCTGGGGGTGATAAGTGACCACCAGTGGCACCCTGTTTCCCTTATGTTGTTCTTTGTAGCTTACCAGATCTTTTCTTGGTATGTGGGTAGCCTTCTGTATCTGTAACCATGCAAGGATTATTGACAGTCAGATACAGAAGGCTACCCACATACCAAGAAAAGAGCTGAATCTATGCAGCGCAGGTCTCAGCAGACACTTTTTCGACAAACACAACTCACATACAAGATATAGAGGTATTTGGACTACAATGGATATCTCTTGGTAGTCGAGGAGGTGACATTGTCAATAAGCTGTTTAGAGCCAAAAATTAATGGATTTTTTTATTTAAATTTGCTCTCACCAAATGGATTGAATGAAGGCATGAGTCCGACAGCTCACATATAATATTCTGTATTAAAGTTCCTGAGCAAATGTAAATCAGTACTGGTACTCAGAAGAGGAAGGAGTTAACTGTGTGTGTTCAAATATCAAACATACTAACATACTTCCAACCAAGGATACTTACAAGCACTCACAGGGACTAATGAAATAAAGCTATAGTATCAGAATAGTGACAAGCCATTAAATTATATTTATTTTTTATTTTTCTGTCAGATATGGAATACCACCATTAGGCGGGTTACAATGACTGACAAATGCCCTTCAATGTGGCTAGCTCAGTATCCAGGTGCTTTTTTGTGGACCTTAAGCCCTGAGGGGAAAATCTTGGGTACAAGTGCTACCCCATGGATTACTCACTGAGGTAATTCTTACTACATGGTAACCTGAAGACAGAAGTTCTGCAGGAAAGGTAAGCTGCCCTTTGAGTGCTCACAGTGCCCCTTTGCTGGGCTTGTATTTTGGAGTTCTCATTGCGCACTCCTGCACTTGTTGGGTATATATGTGTATGTCTGTTGGGTATTTGGAGCAGGTTTATGTGGTAACTTAACCCTTTGTTTACTGGTTTGACTCGTTTTGTGGAGTTTTCTGACACTTTCCTTACTGGGTAAGTGTTTTCTTAGTATGCACACATATTCCCTGTATGTTTTCCATGTTTTTAACTTATATTTTAACTTTTATTAAAACTGCGTACCTTGCCTTTAAGGTGAGCTTTACCGCATAGACGCCATTGCTCCATTTACTTTCTATGGGTCAACACTGTTTGGGACGTATCTCTGCAACCGCTTCACACAGCAACTTCAGAGTGGGCTAATTTTAATTGTCTACCCTTGCTCTATAATCTGGTTTATAGTTCAAGTGTGTTGGGGGCTTGGGGGGGCTTTGGGCACTGCTTTGGGGTACTTTTTGGGAAAAAAACTACATTTCCCATGAGCGCTTGTTTCGCTCCTTTTTTCTGATTGGCTCCTGTTGCGGCAGCCATTTTGTGAGCTTTTCTCAGCAGGTATCCTACGCAGGGCTTGGACTCTCCTTCTCTCCTCTGCAGATTAACCCTTCGCCTGCCAGATAAGTCTATATTTAGCGTTTCTGGGGTGAAATATTAATCTAACACTACAATTGGGTGATTTATTGTACAGTTGGTTATTTTGACACTGTGAGAATGTCAATACCGGTGGAGCTAGGGGCTAGACCTAAGACTAAGGAGGCTGGGGTATCAGTATCCCCCATTGTGCATTGCTCTTTCTATCACGCCGGGCTACCTAGAGAGTTATCTGGTCATTTATGCCCAGCATGTTCTGAAGTTCCTGACAGCAACCCAGGGCCTTCCAGCCATGCTATTGAGCCAGCTTGGGTGCAAGAGTTTAAGGCTGCGACTAGAGACCTTAGGTCCACTCTTCAACTCTTTCCATCCCAGATACAGGGGGCTCTTCAATTATGGCAGACCCCCTCTACTATCAAATCCTCCCTTCCTAAATCACATGGGGCACCTGTCAGATTCTTCTGATGAAGAATTGTTGCAAGATTCAGATGTTGAGGATGGTACTATTTTGGAGGATTCTAGGTCCCTTGGGGACCTTTTTGAGTCTGATTCTGAACCCTCTTCTGAGGGCCTGATCAGGGCTGTATTGACCACACTCAACATTCCCTTGGTTCAGGAGGTCCCTTCTGATCCCTCTGATGTGTTTCAGGAGCCTGCTAAGCCCCTTACTTATTTTCCTTCTAACCCCACTCTTGACCGTTTGGTTTCTGACGCGTGGAAAAATCCGGACAAGTCTGCTTCTGTGTACAGAAGTTTACCAAACTTTATCCCTTTTTCTGAAACAGAACTGGCTAAATGGGTTCATCCCCCTAAGGTGGACGTACCCATATCTAGACTGTCTAAATCTACTACTTCACCTGTTTCTGATGCTTCTGCTCTGCAAGATTGGACTGACAAGAAACTTGAAGTTTCCCTCAAGTCCATTTTCGTTTC
This sequence comes from Rhinophrynus dorsalis, assembly GCA_037306005.1. NCBI lineage: Eukaryota > Metazoa > Chordata > Amphibia > Anura > Rhinophrynidae > Rhinophrynus > Rhinophrynus dorsalis. Next base: position 380,634,353 of record CM074719.1, read on the forward strand.
TATTGGCACCGCTATTAGTCCAGCTTTTGCTGTTGCATGGGTTAACCGGGCTATTGCAGTCTGGACTGAACAACTCACTACGCCTGCATCACGGTGCCCGTGATTGCTGCATTTCCTTGTCAGTTTCCTGTAGGGGGCTCTCCATTGGCTGCCTGCCTTCAGCCTATCCTGTGTTGCTTATTTAAACTGAGCTTGGGCACCCTTTGGTTGCCCTTTCGTGTTGTCTCTATGCTGCTTGCTCTTGCATTGAGTTCCTGAGTTTCCTGGGCTATTTCTCTGTTCCTGCTCATCTGTGATCGCCAGAGTTCCTGCTTACCAGTTCCCTGGTTCCTGCATCCGTTCCTGATCCGGTTGAGGTTGCTGTTCCTGCTGCTGTTTCCTGCCACCGTTCCTGATCCGGTTGACTGCCCTTAGACCTGTTTCCTGTCCATCCTCGGCTGGGTTCCTACAGTGTGCTGGTCTCCTTAAGTCGCCCTGGCGACATTTTCATTCACTTGTTCCTCTCTCCAGTACGCGGTTACTGGTTCGCTCCACATAACCGGCTGCTGTTGCACCTGTAGAGTTCTAGGCTTACTCCAGTACGCGGGTACTGGTTTGCTCCATGTATAACTGGCTGCTGTGGCACCGGTAGAGTTCTGGTTACTCCAGTACGCTTGTACTGGTTTGCTCCATGTTAACCGGCTGCTGTGGCACCGGTAGAGTTCTAGGTTACTCCAGTACGTGGGTACTGGTTCGCTCCATGTATAACCGGCTGCTCGTTGTCATCTGTCAGCACCGGTGGTGATTGGGTATCTCCAGTACATGGGTATTGGTTTGCTCCACATACAACCGGCTGCTGTCGCACCGGTAGAGTTCTAGGTTTCCCTAGTACGCGGGTACTGGTTTGCTCCATGTATGACAGGCTTCTTACTATCATCTGACAGCACCGGTGGTGTTCGAGGTTTCTCCAGTACGCAGGTACTGGTTCACTCCACATACAACCGCCTGCTGTTGTACCAGTAGAGTTCTGGTTTCTCCAGTACGCGGGTACTGGTTCGCTCCATGTATAACAGGCTGATTATTATCATCTGACCGCAACGGTGGTGGTTGGGTACCTCCAGTACGCGGGTACTGGTTCGCTCCATTCAGACAGCTGCTTGTTGCACCGGTGAGTTTCCTCCTCCAGTACGCGGGTACTGGTTCACTCCATGCATAGCCGGTTGCTGTTCAGTCCTAGACAGCACCGGTAGGCTTGTTGTTCCTCCAGTACGCGGGTACTGGTTCGCTCCACTTATTAACCAGTTGCTTGCTGCGTATTCCTCAGCACCGGTAGAGATTGTGTTCCAGTCCAGGCTGCCTTGCCCGTTATTGGTAAGGCCGGTAGAACCTATTCCACATTGTACCAACTTAAGTTTGCCTTACCCTGTAGTGGCAAGACTGGTAGAGCCTATAACTATTCATTGTACCAGTTTCCAGGCTGCTTTGCCCGGTATATTGACAGGGCCGGTAGAGCCTATTACTATTTGTTGTACCAGTCTCCAGGCTGCCTTGCCCGGTATATTGGCAGGGCCGGTAGAGCCTTCTTTTCTCCGTTACTAATCTAGGGCTGCCTTGCCTGGTATATTGGTAAGGCCTGTAGAACCTTTTCCATCTGTGTCATCTAAGGTTGCCTTACCCAGTATTGGCAAGGTCGGTAGAGCCCGTGTTACATTCCATATGCCACTACTCTTGCTACTATGTATTGACATTAAATGTTATATATGTATGCTACCCACATGGGTATCTATTAAACTTTTCAATAAAGTTGTGTTTTATCTTAACTCTGTGTCTGAGAGTCATAACAAACCGTGACAGCCTGTCCGTCAGGATGCGCCTACTTTGGAGAAATTGTGTCTTCTTTCTAATATCTCTGAAGCGTAACACTATGTCTCTGCTGCTGCTTTTGATTCTGTCCGCATGATGGCAAGGGCCTCCAGTACATCTGTGGTGGCCAGACATGCGCTTTGGCTGAAGATTTGGTCTGCTGACACTGTTTACAAGAAAGTCTTGCTGTTGCACCGGTAGAGTTCTAGGCTTACTCCAGTACGCGGGTACTGGTTTGCTCCATGTATAACTGGCTGCTGTGGCACCGGTAGAGTTCTGGTTACTCCAGTACACGTATACTGGTTTGCTCCATGTTAACCGGATGCTGTGGCACCGGTAGAGTTCTAGGTTACTCCAGTACGTGGGTACTGGTTCGCTCCATGTATAACCGGCTGCTCGTTGTCATCTGTTAGCACCGGTGGTGATTGGGTATCTCCAGTACATGGGTATTGGTTCGCTCCACATACAACCGGCTGCTGTCGCACCGGTAGAGTTCTAGGTTTCCCCAGTACGCGGGTACTGGTTCGCTCCATGTATGACCGGCTGCTTACTATCATCTGACAGCACCGGTGGTGTTCGAGGTTTCTCCAGTACGCAGGTACTGGTTCACTCCACATACAACCGCCTGCTATTGTACCGGTAGAGTTCTGGTTTCTCCAGTACGCGGGTACTGGTTCGCTCCATGTATAAGAGGCTGATTATTATCATCTGACCGCACTGGTGGTGGTTGGGTACCTCCAGTATGCGGGTACTGGTTCACTCCATTCAGCCGACTGCTTGTTGCACCGGTGAGTTTCCTCCTCCAGTTCGCGGGTACTGGTTTGCTCCATGCATAGCCGGTTGCTGTTCAGTCCTAGACAGCACCGGTAGACTTGTTCCTCCAGTACGCGGGTACTGGTTCACTCCACTTATTAACCAGTTGCTTGCTGCGTATTCCTCAGCACTGGTAGAGATTGTGTTCCAGTCCAGGCAGCCTTGCCCGGTATTGGTAAGGCCGGTAGAACCTATTCCACATTGTACCAACTTAAGGTTGCCTTACCCGGTAGTGGCAAGGCCGGTAGAGCGTATAACTATTCGTTGTACCAGTCTCCAGGCTGCCTTGCCCGGTATATTGGCAGGGCCGGTACAGCCTTCTTTTCTCCGTTACTAATCTAGGGCTGCCTTGCCCAGTATATTGGTAAGGCCTGTAGAACCTTTTCCATCTGTGTCATCTAAGGTTGCCTTACCCGGTATTGGCAAGGTCGGTAGAGCCCGTGTTACATTCCGTATGCCACTACTCTTGCTACTATGTATTGACATTAAATGTTATATATGTATGCTACCCACATGGGTATTCATTAGTGTTGAGCGAGCATGCTCGGCCGATGCTCGGATCGGCTCGAGCATCGCTCTGCTCGGCACATGGCGGTACTCGTACGAGTACCGCATGTGTTCGCCCGCCATGTTCGGGTCTCCTCCCCGCACGTTTTGCGGCTGCTGCGCAGCCAATAAACGTGCAGGGAGGCTCTGACATCGGTGTAATGCCAGCAGCCATGTTGGCTGCTGGCATTACACTGATTGGCTGGCCAGAACCCGTGGTCGGGTGCTGTATAGCACCTGACCATCGAGTTCGGCTCAGTCTGAGCCAGGGAGAGCTGAGGATAGGAAGGGAAAGGCAGTGTAGGGAGGAAAAAAAAAAATTGTGAAAAAAAGAACCAAAAGTCCTTTTTAGGACTACTGTGTGTGGGGGCAGCAGGTTATTTTGTGTGGGGGGAAAAAAACAAAAAAAAAAAAAAAAAAATATTCTGTTTAGTGTGCACAGTTGCAGATTAGAGCACATTCTGTTTAGTGTGCAAAGTTGCAGATTAGAGCACATTCTGTTTAGTGTGCAAAGTTGCAGATTAGAGCACATTCTGTTTAGTGTGCAAAGTTGCAGATTAGAGCACATTCTGTTAAGTCTTCAAACTAAAATATCAAAGTCACATATTCCATTCAGTGTGCGTCGCCGCAGTTTAGCAGCACATTCTGTGTACTGTGCAGAGTTGCAGAATAGGAAGAAATACTGTTAAGTCTTCAAACTAAAATATCAAAGTCACATATTCCATTCAGTGTGCGTCGCCGCAGTTTAGCAGCACATTCTGTGTACTGTGCAGAGTTGCAGAATAGGAAGAAATACTGTTAAGTCTTCAAACTAAAATATCAAAGTCACATATTCCATTCAGTGTGCTTCGCCGCAGTTTAGCAGCCTATTCTGTGTACTGTGCAGAGTTGCAGAATAGGAAGAAATACTGTTAAGTTTTCAAACTAAAATATCAAAGTCACATATTCCATTCAGTGTGTTTCACCGCCGTTTAGCAGCCTATTCTGTGTACTGTGCAGAGTTGCAGAATAATAAGAAATACTGTTAAGTTTTCAAACTAAAATATCAAAGTCACATATTCCATTCAGTGTGTTTCACCGCCGTTTAGCAGCCTATTCTGTGTACTGTGCAGAGTTGCAGAATAATAAGAAATACTGTTAAGTTTTCAAACTCAAATATTAAAGTCACATATTCCATTCAGTGTGTTTCACCGCCGTTTAGCAGCCTATTCTGTGTACTCTGTACAGTTGCAGAATAATAAGAAATACTGTTAAGTTTTCAAACTCAAATATTAAAGTCACATATTCCATTCAGTGTGTTTCACCGCCGTTTAGCAGCCTATTCTGTGTACTGTGCAGAGTTGCAGAATAATAAGAAATACTGTTAAGTTTTCAAACTCAAATATTAAAGTCACATATTCCATTCAGTGTGTTTCACCGCCGTTTAGCAGCCTATTCTGTGTACTCTGTACAGTTGCAGAATAATAAGAAATACTGTTAAGTTTTCAAACTCAAATATTAAAGTCACATATTCCATTCAGTGTGTTTCACCGCCGTTTAGCAGCCTATTCTGTGTACTGTGCAGAGTTGCAGAATAATAAGAAATACTGTTAAGTTTTCAAACTAAAATATCAAAGTCACATATTCCATTCAGTGTGTTTCACCGCCGTTTAGCAGCCTATTCTGTGTACTGTGCAGAGTTGCAGAATAATAAGAAATACTGTTAAGTTTTCAAACTAAAATATCAAAGTCACATATTCCATTCAGTGTGTTTCACCGCCGTTTAGCAGCCTATTCTGTGTACTGTGCAGAGTTGCAGAATAATAAGAAATACTGTTAAGTTTTCAAACTCAAATATTAAAGTCACATATTCCATTCAGTGTGTTTCACCGCCGTTTAGCAGCCTATTCTGTGTACTGTGCAGAGTTGCAGAATAATAAGAAATACTGTTAAGTTTTCAAACTCAAATATTAAAGTCACATATTCCATTCAGTGTGTTTCACCGCCGTTTAGCAGCCTATTCTGTGTACTGTGCAGAGTTGCAGAATAATAAGAAATACTGTTAAGTTTTCAAACTCAAATATTAAAGTCACATATTCCATTCAGTGTGTTTCACCGCCGTTTAGCAGCCTATTCTGTGTACTCTGTACAGTTGCAGAATAATAAGAAATACTGTTAAGTTTTCAAACTCAAATATTAAAGTCACATATTCCATTCAGTGTGTTTCACCGCCGTTTAGCAGCCTATTCTGTGTACTCTGTACAGTTGCAGAATAATAAGAAATACTGTTAAGTTTTCAAACTCAATTATTAAAGTCACATATTCCATTCAGTGTGTTTCACCGCCGTTTAGCAGCCTATTCTGTGTACTGTGCAGAGTTGCAGAATAATAAGAAATACTGTTAAGTTTTCAAACTCAAATATTAAAGTCACATATTCCATTCAGTGTGTTTCACCGCCGTTTAGCAGCCTATTCTGTGTACTCTGTACAGTTGCAGAATAATAAGAAATACTGTTAAGTTTTCAAACTAAAATATCAAAGTCACATATTCCATTCAGTGTGTTTCACCGCCGTTTAGCAGCCTATTCTGTGTACTGTGCAGAGTTGCAGAATAATAAGAAATACTGTTAAGTTTTCAAACTCAAATATTAAAGTCACATATTCTGTGTAAGATGAAGAAGGCGGGTAAAAAGGGACGGGGAAGTGGACGTGATCCTGAAAGTTCAGGGCGCGGGTCAGGACGCGGAGAAACTGTGCCTGGTGCCAGAGCACAAGAAAGAAAGACATCCACCATACCTAGCTTCATGTGTAATTTTACAGGGCGTCGCAGGACATCACTCTCGAGGTCCGACCACTGCGAACAGGTGGTCGGTTGGATGACAGCTGATACTGCTTCCAGTCGGTTAAGCACCACCCTGTCTTCCACCAAGTCCACTCTCAGTAGCCAAGAGTCTGGTCAACATAATCCTCACTCTGATCATCCTTCCTCCCACCATACACGGTCTGGTCAAAGAAGTGATCCCACACTGGGATATAGTGAGGAGCTCGTCTCATCACCAATCCTTCATTTGACCCTCTCTCCAAGCACGCTTGCAGAGGAACATGACATCTTGTGCCCTGATTCACAACCTCTAGAGGCTACCCAATCACAAGAAGATGACAGATGTGAACGGCATTTAAGGTCAAAGGAAGTAGTGGATGATGATGATGATGATGAGACACAGTTGCCATTAAATCAACCACTATTTCCGTCTCAAGACCTTGTTGAGGAGAATGTTATACAGTTGTCAATGACTGAGTATGTGGTGGGATCAAGACTTGAGGAGGATGATCAGAGTGAGGAAGTGGAGGAGGACTTGGTGGACGATGAGGTGACTGACCCCACCTGGGAAGGTGTAGAGCCGAGCGATGACAGCAGTTCTGAGGGTGAGCCATCTGCAGCACCGCAACAGGCTGGAAGAGGCAGTGGTGTGGCTACAGAAAGAAGGCGGACCGCACCAAACCGGCCCGCAAATGTTCCACGGAGCACCCCCTTGCGTAAATCTACCTTGCCAAGGGGTAGGTGTTCCGCGGTATGGCGTTTTTTTAAGGAAAGTGCGGACGACAAAAGAATTGTAGTTTGCAACCTGTGCCACACCAGAATGAGCCGAGGCATGAACACTAGAAACCTCACCACCACCAGCATGATCCGACACATGGCATCCAAGCACCGTAGTAAGTGGGAGGAACGCCTGGATCGCCCATCTGTGTCTGCAGGCCACACCACTGCCTCCTCTTCCCCTGTTTTCGGTGCCGGCCAATCGCCTGTCGAAGGCGCAGGCCCGCATACCTCCCGCCCTGCACCTGTAGCATCTGAAGCACCATCAGCGACCACATCCACTTCCCTGTCCCAGCACAGCGTCCAAATGTCGTTACCCCAGGCATTTGAGCGCAAGAGAAAGTACCCAGCCACCCACCCACAGGCCATAGCACTAACCTCACACCTTTCCAAATTACTGGCCATCGAAATGCTGCCATTTAGGCTTGTGGACACTGAGTCCTTCCGCAGCCTGATGGCAGCAGCTGTCCCTCGGTACGCGGTCCCCAGCCGCCACTACTTTTCCCGGTGTGCCATCCCCGCATTACACCACCATGTGTCCCGTAACATCACCCGTGCCCTGACCAACGCAGTTACTGGGAAGGTCCACTTAACGACTGACACATGGACAAGTGCTTGTGGCCAGGGACGCTACATTTCCCTGACGGCACACTGGGTGAATGTCGTGGAGGCTGGGAGCGACTCGGACCCTGGGATGGCACGGGTGCTACCCACGCCGAGGATTGCGGGCCCTACCTCCATCAGGGTTTCCACCAGCACCTACGTTATTGGCTCCTCCTCCTCCGTTTCCACCTCCGAATTCTCTACACACAGCGCCACTCCCCCATCAGCCAGTAGCTGGAAGCAGTGTAGCACTGCAGTGGGGAAGCGTCAACAGGCCGTGCTGAAGCTGATCTGCCTTGGGGACAAACAGCACACGGCCTCAGAGCTGTTGCAGGGGATTAGTCACCAGACCGAGCAGTGGCTCTCGCCACTCAACCTGCAAGCAGGCATGGTTGTGTGTGATAATGGGCGTAACTTGGTGGCGGCTTTGGAGCTCGGCAAGCTCACACACGTACCATGCCTAGCGCATGTATTTAATTTAGTGGTGCAGCGATTTCTAAAAACCTACCCCAATGTGCATGATCTCTTGACCAAGGTGCGCCGCGTGTGTGCACATTTCCGTAAGTCATCAACAGCTTCAGCCGGCCTGTTGAAGCTGCAGCAGCGCTTACAATTGCCAGCTCACCGGCTGCTGTGTGACGTGAGCACGCGCTGGAACTCCACCTTCCACATGTTGGCCCGGCTTTGTGAGCAGCAGAGGGCAGTAGTGGAGTACCAGCTGTTACACGGTCGTCGCCTCTCCGTTCAACTTCCTGTAATCAGAAGTGAGGAGTGGGAATGGATGTCAGACCTCTGCGAGGTTTTACGCAATTTTGAGGAATCGACACAGATGGTGAGCGGCGATAACGCTATTATCAGTGTAACCATCCCACTTCTGTGTCTACTGAAACGCTCGCTGCTCACAATTAAAACCGACGTTTTGCATGTGGAAGAGGTGGAAATGGGGGAGGAAGAGCTTACACAAGGTGATAGCCAGAGCACCCTCACTTCGTCTTCTCAGCGACAATTGGAGGAGGCGGAGGAGGAGGAGGAGGAGGAGGAGGAAGACACGGTTGCCTCCGCTAGAGAGGGTAGCCATGGAACTTTAGTTCCATCTCTTCAGCGTGGGTGGGCAGAAGAGGAGGAAGAGGATGAGGATATTGAGAGTCATCCTCCTGGTGAGGACAGCGAAATCTTGACTGTTGGTACTCTGGCACACATGGCTGACTTTATGTTAGGCTGCCTTTCCCGTGACCCACGCGTTGTACGCATTTTAGACAACACGGATTACTGGGTGTTCACCCTTCTGGACCCCCGCTACAAAGAGAATTTCTCATCTCTCATTCCTCCGGTGGAGAGGACAAGCAAAATGTTGCAATACCAGAAGGTTCTTGTCGAAAAATTGCTCCAAAATTTTCCATCTGACAACGCTGGCGGCAGAGTACGTGCTACCTTGGCCAACCGAGAAGGGGAGAAAAGGGGAGCACACAGCAGTTCCGAGAAAGGCAGGGCAACACTCTCCAAGGCGTGGGACACCTTCATGACACCCCGCCAGCACCCTCACCCTGATGCGCAGCCTAGTGTCACAAGGAGGGAAAAGTTTTGGAAGATGGTGAAGGAGTACGTAGCAGACCGTGTCAGCGTCCTCAATGATCCCTCTGTGCCTTACAACTACTGGGTGTCCAAGCTGGACACGTGGTATGAACTGGCACTCTGCGCCTTGGAGGTGCTGGCCTGCCCTGCCGCCAGCGTTCTGTCTGAGCGGGTATTTAGTGCTGCTGGTGGCATCATAACAGATAAGCGTATCCGCCTTTCCACCGACAATGCTGATAGGTTGACACTTATAAAAATGAACAAGGCCTGGATTTCCCCTGACTTCTCCACTCCACTGGAGGAAAGCCCCGGGGGAACATAAACTCACTTTATATATGTTATTTACAATGATGGGAATACTCTGTATTCCCATTCACCCCTTCCACCCAAAAAACGGGTATATGGTTGACTCTTAATCTTCTCATCCTCCTCCTCCTCTTCCATATGCCCTGTGCTATAATTTTTATATAGGGCCAGCTCACCAGCGGGCCCTGTGATATAATTTTTATATAGGGTCAGCTCACCAGCGGGCCCTGTTTGACAATTTTTATATAGGTCAGCTCACCAGCGGGCCTTCTCATATAATGTTTTATTGGGTCAGCTCTCTAGCGGGCCCTCTCATATAATGTTTTATAGCGTCAGCTCACTAGCGGGCCTTCGCATATAATGTTTAGGATGGTCAGCTCTGCAGCAGACCCTCACCCATAATGTTTTAGATGGTCAGCTCAGCGCACGTTTCCATCTTAATCATGGCCTCAGTTCTGAAAATCAAGGAAATTTTTGGGAGAATTTGCCTCTGCGCACGTTTCCCTCTTAATCATGGCCTCAGTTCTGAAAATCAAGGAAATTTTTGGGAGAATTTGCCTCTGCGCACGTTTCCCTCTTAATCATGGCCTCAGTTCTGAAAATCAAGGAAATTTTTGGGAGAATTTGCCTCTGCGCACGTTTCCCTCTTAATCATGGCCTCAGTTCTGAAAATCAAGGAAATTTTTGGGAGAATTTGCCTCTGCGCACATTTCCCTCTTAATCATGGCCTCAGTTCTGAAAATCAAGGAAATTTTTGGGAGAATTTGCAGATGATATACAAGTAAATATACAGCAAATATTGTTTGGTAACAATTTTTCACCTAAAGTCGTTTTTATTTTCCTTTTTGTGTGTTTTATGGTCAGTCTGTAAAAATGGCGTACTACGGGCGAAAGATCGTTCCCAGCAGCGATGTTGGAGTCCAAGGTGCATCCAGACATCCTCCCTATGCTGTCCCTGAACCATTTCTGTAGTGTTTCCATCTTTTTCTGCCCTTTTCCTATGGACCAGGCACCCTCCCCTCATCAGAGCAGGGGGTGCCTGGTGTAATGCTCGAGTCCTCCCATTGACTTCAATGGGGCTCGGGTGCTCGGCCGAGCACTCGAGCCTCAGGGGGTGCTCGGTCAGAGCACCCGAACACCCGAGCATTGGGGTGCTCGCTCATCACTAGTATCCATTAAACTTTTCAATAAAGTTGTGTTTTATCTTAACTCTGTGTCTGAGAGTCATAACAAACCGTGACAGCCTGTCCGTCAGGATGCGCCTACTTTGGAGAAATTGTGTCTTCTTTCTAATATCTCTGAAGCGTAACACTATGTCTCTGCTGCTGCTTTTGATGCCGTCCGCATGATGGCAAAGGCCTCCAGTACATCTGTGGTGGCCAGACATGCGCTTTGGCTGAAGATTTGGTCTGCTGACACTGTTTACAAGAAAGTCTTGCTTTCTTTGCCTTTTCAGGGTACTTCTTGTGTGGGTCTGAACTTAAGGAACTAATTAGTGAGGCCACAGGGGGTAAGAGTACTCTTCTACCCTTGGTCTTTAAGAAGAAGTTGCCGTTTAAATGTAACCGGTCCTTTCGTTTCTTTCAAACTGAGACACGTTCAACGAACCAGACGGTTCCGTCAGCTCCACGTCCCTCCTCCAAGCCCAAGCAGCAATGGAAGCCCAAGGTCACATCAAAGCCCAAGGCTCCAAGACTGCTTCGGCATGACTCACCGAACCCGGGTCCGCATCCCGTTGTGGGTGATCGTCTCAGTCTCGATCGTGGGATTTGGGAGGATTCTGTATCGGACCCATGGATTTTACAGGTAGTGTCAGAGGGATACAAGATCCCTTTCTTTTGTTTTCCTTCTTTTCACTTTCATCTTTCTCGCTCTCCTCAAGAAGTCGAAAAAGGCCGTCTATTCAAAGGCGCCATTCAGGCTCTTCTGGACAAGGATGTCCTGGAGCCGGTGCCTCCTTCAGACAGGGGTTCGGGGTTTTACTCAAATCTCTTTGAGGTGACCAAAAAAGATAGCGGATGCCGACCTACTTTGGATTTGAAAGATCTCAACTGCTTTGTGATAAAGACTCACTATCATCAGGAGTCTCTGCGCACAGTGATCGCTGCCATGTCTCCGGGGGGAGTTCCTTGCTTCTCTGGACCTTCAGGATGCATATTTGCACATCCCAATTCATCAAGAGAGCAGGCGGTACCTGAGGTTTGCCTGCGACAGGGGTCATTTTCAGTTCTCAGCTCTTCCATTTGGTCTGACAACAGCCCCTCAGGTTTTCCAACGGGTTCTGGGGGGCATTGATATCCGTCCTCCATCAGGACAGCATCAGAGTGACTCCCTACATGGACGACTTGCTTTTGAAAGCCTCCTCTGTGGACCCTCTTCATCAGCAGGTTCAAACCTACATTCAGATCCTTACTCATCACGGTTGGATTGTCAACTTGGACAAGTCAGATCTTGTACCATCCCAGGAACTGATCTTCCTGGGTCTTCTGTTTGATACTCAGAAGTGCATGATGTTTCAACCGGACAAGGTAGCCCATCAAATTGCCCACAGAGTCTCATCGATTCTATCCCAAGATCGGATCCCAGTTCCGAAGTTGTCTTCTCTGGCGGGGAAGTTAATTTCCATGATAGAGGTGGTTCCATTTGCCATGGCACACACCAGGGAACTTCAGAGGTTTGTGATACAGACATGCAGGGATCGACCAGATCATCAGAAGCTGTCGGTCTCACTTCCTCCTCATGTAGAGTTGAGCTTGTAGTGGTGGCTGGACCTTCCTTATTCTCTACTGGACCAAGGTCACGACGGATGCCAGCCTCTTGGGCTGGGGAGCTGATCTGGGTCACTTCAGCTCTCAGGGGAAGTGGTCCATGGAAGAGTCCCTTCTCCCTATCAACATCCTGGAACTTCAAGCAATATTTCATGCTCTCCGTCACTGGGTGTCTCAACTGGAGGACTGTCCAGTCCGAGTGGAGTCCGTCAACGCTACGGCAGTGATTTTCATCAAAAGATAAGGCGGAACAAGAAGTCTCACCACTTGGTTAGAGGTCAAGGCCATTCTGTCCTGGACGGAGGTCCATGTTCCTGTCATTTCCGCAGTGCACATTACAGGAGTAGACAATGTCATGGCAGACTTCCTCAGTCATCACACAGTCAACAGCGGAGAGTGGGAGCTACATCCCGAAGTGTTTCAACTCCTAACTCAGAGATGGGGTATGCCCCTAGTGGATCTGATGGCAACGAGACACAACAGGAAGGTTCTGGCGTTTTGCTCTCGGTGGAGAGACTGTCTAGCTCTGGCTGCCGACGCAATGTCCATTCCCTGGACATTCTCTCTGGCCTACATTTTTCTTCCTCTTCCAATGTTGATAAGGGTGTTACAGAAATTGAAAGTGGAACGTTGTCCAGTAATTCTGATTGCTCCGTATTGGACTCGTCAGTCCTGGTATCCGGAGCTTCTGGCCCTATCAGTGGCAGAGCCTTTTCCGCTCCCCTCTCATCCAGATCTTCTTCTGCAGGGTTACCTGTGGAAGATGTTCATCGGCTCAATTTGACAGCCTGGAGGTTGAATCCTCGATTTTAAGGAAGAAAGGGTTTTCTTCTGCTGTGATGTCTACTATGCTTAGTGCCCGTAAGCCTGTTTCTTCCAAGATCTATCACCGTGTCTGGTCGACATTTGTGCCTTGGTGTGCTGACGGAGATCTGTCTCATGACTTTGATCTTCCCACTGTCCTGGCTTTTTTGTAGGACAGTGTGGACAAGGGACTCATTTTGAGTTCTCTTAAGGTTCAGACTTCGGCACTTTCTGTCTTTTTCCAGAAACATATTGCTATCCTTCCTGATGTCAGGATTTTCTTCCAGGGCATTGCTCATGTGCGTCCTGCCTTTTGGAGCCCAGCTCCTCAGTGGGACCTTAATTTGGTATTGGGAGTTCTCCAACATCCTCCCTTTGAGTCTTTGGCTACTATTCCTCTACGTCTCTTGACGTGGAAAATGGCCTTTCTCCTGGCGATTGTGTCTGTTCGTCGGGTTGTGGAATTGCAAGCTCTTTCCTGTAAACCACCATTTCTGGTGTTTCACAAGGATAAGGCGGTGCTTCGCACCTCCAAGGAGTTTTTACCTAAGGTGGTCTCCGAGTTTCACATCAATCAGGAGATTGTGGTGCCCTCTTTCTGCCCTAATCCCTCCTCTGACAAGGAGAGGGATCGCCACTTGTTGGATGTGGTGCATTGTCTCAAGTTTTATGTCCACCGCACTGAATCTGTCAGGAAGTCTGACGCTCTGTTAGTCATTCCTGAAGGTTCTAGGGCAGGAAGACCTGCATCCAAAGTGACTATTGCACCATGGATCAAGTCCACTATTCGTAGGGCTTACAAGTTGAGGAATAAGCATGTTCCCTTTCAGGTCACAGCTCATTCCACCAGGTCCATTGGGGCCTCTTGGGCCTATAATAATCAGGCTTCTGCCGATCAGTTGTTCAGGGCGGCCACTTGGTCCTCTGTGCACACCTTTTCGAAGCACTAGCAGGTTGATGTGCTGGCTTCGGCTGATGCCAGCTTTGGGAGGAAGGTCCTAGAGGCAGTCTTGCCTGTCTAGGATCTTCTCCTTCAGTTCTTGGTTCTTCCTTTACTGTTGAGCCCTGTTGGTTGTAGTTCAGTGTGCTGTGTAACAGTTCCCAGGGTGTTTTTACCCCTGTTTGGTGTCCGTTGACACTTCAGTTTTGTTGGGATCTCTGACCGGTTGGTTCATAGAGGTTCTGGTGACTTTGGGGGCCTTGCGTCTGGTACTTGCCTTCTTCCCACCTCTGGGAAACTCAATGGCTGGACATCCCAGAGTTACCAGTAACCTGTATTAGACGACAGAGAACAAGAGGATTTTAGTCTGTAACGGTTTTTAGGACACTCAGACCAGTAAATGAAAATAAAACACACTTTATTAAAAAAAGATAATGCACAGGTTCGCCCTCTAGTGGCGATAGGTAATACACAGATCGTGTAAACTGAGATATCACAATAGTAATAGCTCAATAGATGTACATGCAAAACAATAAGCAATAGGGTGATATGGACCCCCAAGGGGTTAATGACTAGATAACAGTCCGTCTCAGATGTGGAGGTTTGACACGCCCTGGGTGTTAGTAGGCTGTGCTGGATAGAGAGAGTTCATCAAGTACTGAAGCCTGAACCGCCTCGCCAAGGTGTTTGAATATGAACCAGAATAGGAATCAACTTAGCCCCCACGGGCGTAGTTACTGGAACTGCTTTGGTTTGTGCAAGTGCAAATAGCCCCCACGGGCGTAACGGGAACCGGCCGGCAATGCAAGAGCTTATCAACCTCCTCAGACTTAGCTGAATGCTGGAATATGAATGCAAGAGCCACTAGCCCCCTCGGGTGGAGCACCGGATAAGCTAACACTGGAGCCTTAAACTGCCACCACTCTGTATAACGGATATCGCCGGTAATCGACACCGGAGAGCCTTAGGCGCCCAAACGGCCCAAACAATGTGACTACTCTGCAATGGATAACTAGAGTTGCCGACGGTGAGCGGCCAACTCAGCAGCAGTATCACGGGTATCGAGGCTCGTACTGGAGGTAGAGAGAGTGAGATCGAGGCAGCACTGCAAGAGATAAAAAGCACATTTACTCGAGGCTTCAGCGCTACTGGAAGGCTCTGCAATGAGAGGAAGGCATACAGATTCAGACACAGCTCTGCACGGGTAGCGAGGCACAGCACTAATCGTGGGAAACACCAGGCAAGGCAGTCACACTGAAGCGGGCAAAAGAGACTGAAAATGTCGCGGCGGAGACAACTGGAACGCAGGTCACTGGAACAAGCTGAAAGTCGATCTTCGGAGCAGGAAGTCAGCCAGGCCGGGTCGGAGCACATAGGAGGTAGTCATACAAGCCAGGTCATACACAAGCAGGAACGTCAGCCTAGCCGGGTCAGGATCCAAGGATGGTACGCAGACGAGCCTGTTCATACCCGAGCAGGAACACTGGAGAATAGTCAGGACAAGCCGGATCGGTACACATGAATTCAGAACACAGGAACACAGCAACAGCACTACTGGCTCAGGAACACCATGAAAGGGCATCTGACAGATGTGATAGCCAGGTATAAAAAGGTCACCAGGAGGCGGGCCAAACCCACTCAGCAAATCAGTGTCTGCCACAAGTGAGAGTGACAGGAATCACAGGCACTGTGATATAGTCTTACCTGTTAAATCCTTTTCTCTTAGTCCATACAGGTTACTGGTAACTATGGGAGACGATCCACCCCTTTAAGTATGCAGGAACATTTCTCTAAATGTATGCAGGGGGTGGAGCCTCCCTTCCCTCCTAGGCTGCATCTTAGCTAGCTAGCTCCAGAATTATTTGAGACACTAATAACTGACTAGAAAATAGAAGGGAAGAAGACTCCTGTGAGCATGCCCCGAAGGACTCCCACTTACTGCCACAGGAGAGCCAAGCATGGTCCCTTGACAGGGTGGGCAACCAGTAACCTTTATGGACTAAGAGAAAAGGATTTAACAGGTAAGACTAAAATTCTCTTTTTGTTTACTATAATTTAAGAATATATCTACAATTTGATGCCTCATTCCTCTTTCTGTTTGTGGTGTCCAAAAATAAAGTGCTCATTAAGAGTTAATTCTAGTAAACCTCTAAGTCTGTACGTCTATCAATCACAATCCAATTAAACAATGGGAGGAGAAATTTGAAACTGAGGAGTGGTTTTAAAGCATATAACCAGCAAAATAATGCCGGGTCCATACCCTTTGAAAAAGCTGAAACTAGGCAAAATGTGCGTGATGGCTAAGAATGCATACTGATGTAGTCCTCTTCTAAACATGACTAGTCTGGTGTTAGCTATATTATATCTCTTTTTTGCCTTTGCAATTACTCTTAAAGGGATAGTAATACTTAAAAATTACTACCTTTCAACCCCCCCCATATTGTAGCCTGTAAAAAATTGAGTTAAATGAGGCGAGAGGCATCTCTCAAACCTTCATCCACTTTAAAGTTCCCTCTCCCCTGACATCAGCGTTCTAGCTGACAGCAAGGGAATCTGGTCCGGGGACCGGCGAAGTCTCTGCAGCAGAGCAGAGATCGAGTTGATAGAAAAAACAGCTAAACTTAAAAGGTCTTCTACGTGTGCTTGCAAACCAAGCACACGTAGAAGACCTTTTTAGTGAAGGATTTCTTTTTTATTAATGTGATCTCGGCTCTGCTGCAGAGCCTCCGGCTGATCCCAGGAAAGGATTCCCCTGCTGTCAGCTAGAACACTGATGTCAGGGGAAAAGGCAAAAAGCTCAACTTGAAAGTGGATATCTCTCAAAACATAAAGGATTGAGAGATGCCACTGGTCTCACTTAACTCAGTTTTTTATTGGCTACAAGATGGGGGATAGTCATTTTTAAGTATTAATATCCCCTTTAACAAATTATTTTTGCCGACCATACCACAGCAGCAATTGAAATGTTTCTACTGTAGCACCAGTGATAATTTTTGTGACCACAGAGGTGGAAGTTGCAAACAGAACAGGAGCAATTAATTCATGAAGAATAAAATATGTGTCTCCTCTGTACTAGTATAAATGGTAGATAATTAGTTACTGAGGAATAATTGATACAGTATCAGGCTTAGGGATCCAAGTATCTGATTCCACATAGGCTGTTAAGTGAATGCTCGATATCAGACTATTGGGTTGAGCTCTTGCTTTCTATACAATACACCTCCCACTTAGACAGTGTACTTGGACGGTAAAGCAACTGCTTGGATTACCATTTGCAATATATTTTTGTGTCTAATGGTGTGCTAATTGTAGATGCGCATAGATGTAATACACATCTGCACCTTTGTTTATTTGCTTTTAAAATTTGTCAGCTGTTTAAGGACATACTCATAAAATTCAAGTTTTATTATTATTTTTTTTTTCCATTTTAATTGACTCACAATCCTCTCACCATCACCCATTGTGTTATACCATCTCACAGACAATAAGGGTGGGCCTGATTTTTCTCTCTTTTTTGCTTTGTTTTTTAAAAATCTATATTTATTGGGCGTGGCCTGGCAGCCATAGTGAGCGGACGCAAGTTGGAGAGGCTCCGCTATTTCTCTTGGTCATCCGTTGCCATCCTGCATTTCTGGCCAATGATTTGCTGTGTGCTTCCCTGCCTCTGTTTGCCCAGCTCCTGATCTTTCTGGGGGACTCTTTATTTCCCCTTTTTTTTGTTCATTTTCTGTGGCTGACTGTGGAGCCATCGGCGCGCTTGGGCCTACAGCCGCAGCCTTGCGTTCCGCTTCCGCCCGGCGGGGAGCCGGGCGTCTGAGAGAGATTGCGGTTGTTTTAAAAAAAAAAGGAAGGAAAAGAGAAGGAGGAAGCTCCAAGAGCGGAGAAAGCAATTTACTGCCACCCCTGCAGCGAGTGACTCGAGGTCTGCGGCGACACTCTTGTGTTGGAGACTTGCGGCCGCGATCTGGGGTACCGCTCCTGGCATTGGAGGAGTATCTAATGACCGGTGACACAGCCTGCTGGGGAATTCAAGAAGTGTAGTTCTGGAGGTCCTGCTGCTCTTCTTGCTCCAATTACTGTGGATCCTGCAGACATATTCTGTAAGTGGCTACATACATATTTGGGAATTGTGGAATGGTGGTGAAGCCTGCTCTTACCAAGTGCAGTCCTAATCGCTGCAGTGGAACTGGCTGCTAAAATTTGGATGATGAACCCCCCGTATGTCTTTTTTCCTATATTTGTTACCCTCTCCTGCCCCATGTACAAATGGCTAGTTAAGCCTTACTGCCAGATCGTCTGATATTAGCGCACCATCCATTTTTTTTTTCCTCCAAGTGCCCTTTCCTTGCCAGTAGGTTTATTCTATACATTGTTGCTCCCTGGTGCTCTTAAAAAGTTTTCCAAGGAGGACTGTGGGTCTGTTGCATTCCATGGGACTGTAGTCCAGCTGTGGGAGCGGCTGGAGGGCCTATTGTTGCTGCACCACTGCTTGCTTGTGACTGGATACCTCCATCTGCCAATCAATCCCCTTGTTCGTTTCCTCTCCTCTCCTATATATGTTTTTACCCTTCTGCCCCGTGTATAATCCAATATTCAGTTCCAGCATAATATTGGACAAACAACTTGAATGTGTGTTCCTAGAAATTACTTCATTCTGTAATATATATCTACTGTCTCAGAACCTTCAGGGTCAACTGTGCAGGTGTACCTAGAAAATTTGCCATTGCCCCACCAGCTCTCCAGCTTACCGCTGTGGCCTCCCCCTGGGACATTTCTCTCCTCTATGTGTTTCCCCCCTCTGCCCCGTGTATATTTGAGAAGAATCTGACATGCTACTCTGATCCATATTATATATGAAATCTGAATGCTTGTCAAGCTAACATGAGCCAAGATATGCACGTTGTTTAGAGTTTGAGGGGTCCCGTCTGCGCCTGCCCACCTTGGCGACAATTGTCCACTCCTCTCTGGCCTGGCCTGTAGTGCTCTGACCTATACTTGCTTTCCTGCCTCCATTATGGTTAAAAAATCTTCAGACTATAGGAAGAAATTGAGTAAATTTGCTAGAAGATCAATGGCGGCGGAGGAGGTCGCGGCTGTGTTGGAGGCCCCTTCTGCGGCGACCTCGCCGGCACAGTCTTCGGTCTCCGAGGAAGATGATTCCAAGTCTCAATTTGCAGAAAAAATGTCCGCAATTGCTACTTGTCAGGCAGTCCTGACTAATAAAATTGACATGGCGCAAGTGGAGATTAATCTTTTACGTGCTGATCAACAGAATTTACGTGAAAGCGTTACGGATGTTCGAAACCGTATCTCTACTGTGGAAGACACGCTTCCCCCTGTTGTTACCTCAGTGGATGAGTTAAAGAATCAAGTGCGTTCTCTACAGTCCAAGGTGGATGACCTGGAAAACAGATCCAGACGCAGCAATGTTCGTATAGTTGGGCTGACGGAGGACTGTGAGGGTCGTGCCCCTGAGCAATTCATGGAGGCCTGGATAAAGGAACATGCTGGCACAGATGGCCTCTCACCGTCCTTTGTTATTGAGAGGGCACATCATTTGCTGGCGGGCCCGAGGCCTCCTGGTTCTTCTCCTCGACAGCTAATTATTAAACTTCTGAATTATAGAGATCGTGACGCAATCCTCCGTATGGCTAGGGTGATAGGTCAGATCTTGTTTGAGAAACAACGTATCTCTTTCTATCCAGATTTTTCTGCTGATGTCCAGCGTCAGAGACGCCGCTTCGTGGAAGTTAAACGCAAGCTACGAGAGAAGAACATCTCCTATTCTATGTTGTTTCCTGCTAGGTTGAGAATTGTCCATAATGGTAACACCATTTTCTTCACATCGGAGTCGGAGGCCGGAGAGTGGGTGGACACTCATTAGAGCTCCCCTGTCGGCCCCGGTTATTGTTATCATGCTCCCTACTACATGTGATGCAACATGGTTCTTCCCCTGAACTTTGCTTAATGCCAAATGATTCTGGCTGCAATAGGGGGTTTGTATTTGTTGCCTTGTCACACACCAGCTGCAGTGCTGCACATTCATGGAGTGGAAGTTTTTTAGGTTTATGAACACATGTTCCTGACGTACTGGTGCTTTGATTCTGACATGGGTGCAATCTATTGCACCCATGACCCTGGGCATGCCTCCCCTTTCGTAGAAGCCCTGCTTGAGATGTGTCCACTCCATTTTGGTGGGGGGGAAGTGTATGTACCTAGTAGCCTTGCCTTTGAGGGCTGGCAAGACCTTGGCCAGCCCCCTGGAGAATGTGGCCTGGGACATGCCGGATGCATAACCCTCTGTCGACTGGAAGGTGCCACTTGCCATGAAGTGTATGGCACACAGGAGTTTTTGCAGGTCAGTTAGGGCATGGTTGTGGGTGCATATGGGATCCACCTGATCCTTGATGACCTTGTACAGGGCAATGATGCTTGATGACCTCGTACAGGGCAATGATGCTGTGCGGCCTCAACCTGTAGCGATCAATGACCTCGTCATCGGTCATTCCAAAGAGAGTGACCCTTGGGTGGTATACCTTGGTCGTTGGTGGTCGTTTATGCATCCTGGGCTGCTCCAGGGGTCCCTGTGGCAGCTGGGGAGCATCCTGTTGCTGCAGCTGTGCATCTGCAGGCAGGTGTCCACCAGGTGGGGATGGGCTCCTGTGTGGCTCATGAGCCGGAGCCTCCTCACTTGCAACAGGTGAAGGCTGTTGATCAGGTGTGCCTGGGGGTTGCACACCTTCTCAGCAGTCTTCGCAACAATATGTAACCCAACATACTGATTGCGCTCTCACTATCAATCTATCTATCTATCTATCTATCTATCTATCTATCTATCTATCTATCTATCTCTCTATCTCTCCTGAGTGGAAAACAAGCCACAAGTGAGTGTGGTTAGCTGTCCATTTTAGTAGGTGTGGGGCGTTGTGTAGGTGTGGTGATGAGGTGAGTGTTGATGAATGGGAAGGTGTTTGTTGTCCAGGTAAGTGTTTGCAGGTGTGTCTGTGTTTACAAGTGTGCTGTGTTGTGGTTGGTGTGTCCCTGTCAGTTGCGGGTGTGGAGCTTTGCGGTGCAGGTTGTGTCTGGATCGTGTGGTGTTGTTGCCCAGGTGAGCTTGTTTTGTGTTGGCAGGTGTCCGTGTTGCGTGCTAACCCCCATTGTTCCGTGGCATGTTGTGTTGGTGTTTTTTTATTGGGCCATGTGCTTGTAATGTTGCTTGGTTGTTTTGTTATGTGCGCCAGTGATCTGTGGTGTGTGGACATGTTTTTTGTGTTATTTTGGCATTGCACGGGTTAATTTTCCCATTTGTATTCTTGTGCTGGGAGCAGTTTGTCTGTTTTACCATGTGGTGGTTATTTTTTTGTCCGTTAGATGTCTAACGCCTAACAAAACTGGGTCTTAACTCTTGGCCCTTAAATGTATCTTTTTTGCTGCTGCTGTTAGCAGTCCCGCACTCCTTTGAATTGCTCTGAAGAATTTTATTGAACGGGTCCCAATGCTTGTAAATGTATCGGCCATTGTGACTTGTGCTCTGCCGTTAGCTGAACATAACGCAGAAATTTGAATGGCTTACTGCAGCTTAACGCACCCGTTAGTCTTTTTTTTGCCTAACGGCTGCCTTTAAATCGAGCCCTCAGTCTTCCTCCATTGGAAAGGAGCAGTAAGCAATATATACACTGTTTGAGGGAACATGAGGGAAATCTGACTAAGTAAACAAAAAAATATAATAATCCATGATCATCACCCTCACCACTTGGAAATGCAACCTCCAAGCAACCAAACTAGTCATCTTTAATAGTGAGTAAGTAGAAACACAGGGCAAGAACATCCACACTTCCAGCTAATATTGGTTAATGATATGACAAGCTGGATCACCCAATGTAAGATTCACAGTTAAATTCTATGAAGGAAAGTCCTCTGAAAGAGATGACAGACTACTAAGTTGATATATAAAACAGGAAACACATAAAAAAACACAAGGGTAAACTGCAAGGTAGATCCCAGTGGGCCAGATGTTTGAGGGCAATGAGTGAGGTTTGAGTCTTGCTGTCAATAGCTGCTCCCTAGACTGTCTTGGTGTGGCCTAAACTGTCATAAACATGCTGGATGTAAGGCCAGATCACTGCCAAATGGAGGAGATGGCCCACACCCCAGATGACAGCCTAGAGAACTGCTACTACCCACTGAGGTAGAAGGAGACAACAGAACCCACAGGCTACCTGCAGTACCCAATGACAGTTGCTGAACAGGAACTTGGAGTTTGACTGGAGGGACTGAACAGAAACAGGCAGGCAGGATCAGCTAAGGTTCGATCAAAGAGACTAGAAAGGCAGACAGGACAGTTGAAGCAAGACAGAATGCTCAACCCCCAACTCAAGATATGATTGATGGTCAAGGTCCGACTGATGAAATATATAGACACCTGAGATCCAAGCAATTTCCTTGCTGATCTTGCTGTTATTATCTCTGTGCTGGGGAGGTGGAGAAAAAGTTGTTATTTTGTTTTTTAGTTAAATATTTTTTTGACAATGATAAGGGTGGACCACTGTAAAAAATAAGTGAATAAATAAATGAGATAAAATAAAGCTATTAGGTGACCGACATCTGACTGGGATCCTGAGGTGAGCTGCATGACTGAGGCAGACTGGACAGATAGGCAGAAACAGTGACCCATGGATTACAGACAGGCAAACAGTGTAACCAGCATTGACACATACTGCAGTGGAAACCCTTAATTGCTCTCCATTAAGCGATGAGCCTGAGTGGGATTTCAGTGCAGCTGGTTACATTGTGAATGGCCATAGGACACAGCTATCAAGCAGCAATAGTGGGAGACTAACATTCCTAAAAATGT
This sequence comes from Rhinophrynus dorsalis, assembly GCA_037306005.1. NCBI lineage: Eukaryota > Metazoa > Chordata > Amphibia > Anura > Rhinophrynidae > Rhinophrynus > Rhinophrynus dorsalis. The sequence continues at coordinate 380,656,978 of CM074719.1, forward strand.
ATTAACTTCAGCACAACTGAGGAGGAGTAGGAGGGATGTGAAGAAGGGTTGCTACTGCAGGAAAAAAAAAAATATATATATACACATACCCAAATCAATCACACCATGCCAGTCCACCACTACTATATACATCTGCCACACTTTAGGTTGCACTTTTTTTTTATCTCTTGACATCATGCTGCCCTTTTGTTTTGTTGAAAACAGAGGCTTTGAATAACTGATGTCATGTCTTGCACCCTGTTGGAATATGTGCCAGTATCATTTAAGCAGGATGTGTTGTAGGCAAAGGGCAAAGGCACTCTGCATTACAACAATTTTTTTCAAGACATATGTTGATGTAGGACTCACAACTTTGACTATCAGCTACTTATTTCTCCACTGCAGCCCTCAGAAGAAGTAATATTGTGGTGGAAAATGTCAAACCAAACAAAACATAGACCAAAAATGAGAAAACTTTCTGGAAAAATCTGTGTTTTTTGAGAAAAGTCATGTAGGACATTTTTCAGACTTTTCACCCACCCTTAGTTACCAGGAAGTGAAATGGAAAAAAAAGGCAGCTGTAGAGTAGGGGAAAAAATGGTACTTACCACCTAGTGGCAAATTTCCATCAAAAAGTGCTGTTTTGTTTCCTTTTTTTGCTATGTCTTCACAATGAAATCAATGAGAAGACCAAATTTCTACTCATCACATGGCAAATTTCACTTCTTTTAATGTAGGCATAGTATAAAATAGGTATCAGGTCCCATAGCATGCCATTCTCTGTTTGTGATAGGAGGCAAGAGTAGCACATTTGTAAGCTAGTAAGGACAGGCTATGAAAAAAAGAAGGTAAAGCATTGCTTAGGGCATCTTGTAGGCAGGACATTTGTTCTCTGCATTAGGGGAGTCTGGGGGCACATTGGGTGATGGGAAGGGAGAAACAAAGTTGACCTCAAATACCTTAACATCTGTGTGACTGACTGGGAAGATACAGGCAACAGTTATCAAAGTCCCTTTATAATATGGCTGTTTACATATATAAAAAAATGATAAGTGACAGAAACAGGAACTTTTTTTTCCAAATAGATTTTATTATGAAGCCACTCCAAACACAATTTTCATATATGAGAAGGTACATATAACAACATCTTACACAATGGTAATGTTAGGTACATTAATAGAAATCTACAATATTATAGTCATGTTTTAAGCCGTTCAGAGCTAGCCTGAGGTTTTTCAGTTTTTTTGTAAAAGAACCCAGTAGCCCACCTCAACTAACAACTAAACTAAATCCCCCTAATTCCCAAGTCCTCACAGGCAACAGTTATCAAAGTCCCTTTATAATATGGCTGTTTACATATATAAAAAAATGAAAAGTGACAGAAACAGGAACTTTTTTTTCCAAATAGATTTTATTATGAAGCCACTCCAAACACAATTTTCATATATGAGAAGGTACATATAACAACATCTTACACAATGGTAATGTTAGGTACATTAATAGAAATCTACAATATTATAGTCATGTTTTAAGCCGTTCAGAGCTAGCCTGAGGTTTTTCAGTTTTTTTGTAAAAGAACCCAGTAGCCCACCTCAACTAACAACTAAACTAAATCCCCCTAATTCCCAAGTCCTCACTCTCCTGAACCCGCTGCACCCCCCTACACACACTCGGTCGCTAATCATGTATTATTATAAGCAAATTATGCCATATCATGAAAGATCTCACCACCTCCACATCTCAAGTATGAGCCAGTTTATATCTAGTATTCTCTCAGCTGCATTCACTCACCCTCATCAAAGTGTGCTTCATCATCCATAGTGACCTCATTCGCTCCACTGGACTACCATTCCTGCCACCTTCCCCACATTTTTTCAAATTTATGTGGAGTCCCCCGGTGTAGGTAGATAAGCTTAAAATGCAGAATATTTTTTGAAACCAGGTTCATACAGCTAGGAGCTCTATTAGACATCCATGTCAAAGCTACCACTTTTCTGGCCATCACTAGAAGTTCACTCAATAGAGATCTATCAGCCATACCGTCAATCTCATCAGGAAATATGGACAGCAAGCAAAGTTTTGGTGTTAATTGAATAGGCATTTCCATCACCAAGGCCATAATGTGTAGTACTTTTTCCCAAAATTCCCGAACCCCGCTGCAGTCCCATATCATATGTATGTATGTTCCCTGGACTCCATCACATGTAGGGCACTTATCACTGAAAGAGTTGTCCATTTTATGTAACCTGACTGGTGTATAGTAGACCCTGTACAGAATATTTAACTGTATCATTTGATGTCTGGATGACGTTGCCACCAGAACTGGGCTTGTTTTGGCCATGTTCCACTCCCATGGTTCCATAGAACCCACATCTTTTTTCCCAGTTGCACCGCACAGGTCCTTCCTGGTCCATGATGTTGCTTTCCAGCCATTGGTAGATAAAAGACAATGGTTTCAAATCTGCTAAGGAACGGAAATGTATCTATGGTCGGATTCCGTCTCCCCCATTGAGCTTGCAAAAGCATGTCTCATACAAAGATAGGAGTAAAAAAGAGTATTTGTTATTTGATATTCAATATGTAGTTGTGCAAAAGATTTTAGTTAATTATTCTGATATAGCTGACCCAGGGTATTGACTCCGAATCCTGCCCAAATAGGGCCAAAATCGGTGTCAAGTAGGTGTTGCAGTCCTGCAGTCCCCCATAGGGGGGTGTCCAGATCCATGGCAGAGTATCCTGAAAGTTTTTTCAGTGCCATCCATACCTCATAAAGAGCATGAACTAAGGGAAACTGAACCCTAAAGACCTCTGGACCACCATGTAAGAAGTGTGATATGTCATACAGGGGCCGCAGTAGCGAGTTATTCACCTGGGTAGCTTGATATCTAGGCCTTGGGGATGCGTAGTCCAGAGCATATCTACCCTGCACCTCTAAGTAGTACCTATAAAAATTGGGCAGAGCAATTCCCTCCCTCAGTCTTGGGTTTCATAAGCATGGTCAGTTTAATTCTAGGGCGGCCGCCCCGCAATATAAAGTGTGTAAGAATTTTGTCAATTTGTTTAAAGTATTCTTTTGGGATATTAACTGGTGTATTCTGAAAAACTTATAATTTTGGTAAGAAGATCATTTTAATGAGACTTGATCTGCCAATTACATTAAGAGGCAGCTGGAGCCATGTATTTGTTTTTTCCTTAAGATACTGAATGTTTGGGAGTAGGTTCCTGTCCAGAAAGGGTGTTGTTGAGGCTCCAACTCTAATCCCCGAGTATGACAAGATAGGTCATCTATCGGGAGCAGGGACGATTTAGACCAATTGATCCGCAGACCTGAATAAGAACCGAAGGAATCTACCAAATGTAGTGTGGCCTCCATCGGTCTCCCAGCATCCCCCAAAAAGAGTAGTATGTCATCTGCATATAGAGCAATCTTCTCTTCTCTATCTCCTATGCAAAGTCCATGAATCCCCTGGTCCACCCTAATGAGCGCAGCCAGAGGTTCCAAAGCCAAGGCAAACAGACCTGGGGAGAGTGGACATCCCTGCCTAGTACCGCAATATAGTGAAAAGTGTGCCGATTGTATTCCACCCGTTATCACCGCAGCTTTGGGGTCCATATACAATATATATATCCAATTAATAAAAGAAGGACCGAACCCAAACCTCCGCAGTACTCCCCACAGATACTTCCATTCAATGGAATCAAATGCCTTGGTGGCATCTAAAAATGCTATTGCTCGAGACCCTGAGTTATCATGGGGAATTTGCAGATGTGTAAATAATCTTCTAAGATTGTGCGATGTTGACTTACCAGGCATGAGTCCTGTTTGATCTTCATGCACTATTGCATCTATCACTGCATTCAGCCTATTAGCCAGGACTTTTGCCAGGATTTTAGCATCTGTATTTAGTAAGGAAATAGGTCTATAAGAGTCGCAGAGCATCAGATCCTTTCCTGGCTTAGGTAGCACAACTATGGAAGCATTAGCAGAGGTTCGGGGAGACCGCCCTCATCTATAGCTGCATAGAAGGTATTTAACAAGTGAGGGGCCAGTATATCTAGAAATTCCCGGTACCATTCAGCAGGTAGACTATCCCCACCTGAGGTTTTACACATTGGTAAGCTATTAATAGCTTACACCACCTCTCTCAGGAGAATAGGGGCATCTAACATTTGTCTATGTTCAAGCGAGAGTTGTGGCAATTCGCACCCTAGGAGGAATTCAGAAATTTGAGTTTCAGAGGGAACCAGGCAGGATTCATAGAGGCGGGAATAAAATGTTCAAAACTGTAAGTTAAATGCCCGTGGATCAATCAGCAGTCTTCCCCCGCTTCATGTATTGATACAATCATAGGGGTCCCCCTGTTTTGTTTAACAAGGTGAGCCATCAGCCTCCCAGCCTTATGCCCATTTTCAAAGATATTTTGTTTTTTTTAAAAAAAGCATTACGGGCATTTAATTCAGACAGTTTTAATGAGTATCGTAATGAGCAAGAGACAAAGTTTGTGTAAGAGACTGAGTCTCCCTTTCTACATATTGTTTTTCAGCCACCGCCACCTCATTTTACAAAGTTTCAGCTTCTCTAGCTTTAATACGTTTTTAGGATGATAGAAGTGATATCAAAGAGCCCCTAGCTACCGCCTTAGCTGTATCCCAGACTATACCCTGCTTAGCTGAACAATCATTATGAAAAAAATAGTCATTTAGGTCTTCACAATGTTTGGTGACCAGCTGAGGATTAGTTAACCATACAGGACAGATTTTCCAAACTCTAGATCTAAGCTGCAACCCCATTTCCACTGTCAGTAGCAATAGGGAATGATCCGATGCTACCCTCATCAAAAACATCAATCTTTAAAAATACTCCAGGTTGAATGATCAATAAATGCGTAATCTATTCGCGATAGTGTTTTATAAGTGGCTGAGTGGCAGGAAAATTCCCTAGCTGAGGGATGAAGGGTTCTCCAGGAATCTATGAGCCCCATGTCGCTGATGAGATTGAAGAAAGCGTCTCTTTGTGGTTTAGAGACAAGAGTTGTGCCACCTAGCCTTTCTACGTCAGCATCAGAAGCTGTGTTAAAATCCCCCATTCTGACAATGTGGTGGATTGTGCTTAAGTTTGATATACACATCCAATAAAGATTTGATGATTTTAAATGTATGTGTGGCTGTATCCTGAATGCACACATGGTGCACCATTGTATACTTGATTGTATTGATTGGGGTGTTTGCAGAATCCCCACGGTAGCACATGCGGGAGCAAATGAACATCAACATGTCTGCATTAAAGGAATCACAGGAATGAGAGTTTGTCTATACAGAGTCAAGGGTCCATGTTTGCTTGTATCCATTTTGGGTTGGAGCGGCTATCATTATTTTTGTACACAACAGCAATATAGTATCATTGGTACAACTACAACTAATGTCCAGGAGATTGGTTGTTGTGGATATCATAATGATGCCCACTCACATCTTCTTCAGTATTTACTATCGCCACATCTATTTCGTACCAGAGGAGTATTAAAATACAAAAGGACACAAAAGAACACAGATACAGACCACGTGGACTACATCTGACCAAGTAAAGATGGCAGTGAACTAACTAGCATTGTAAAAGAGATTTGTGCAATACTCACAAGTGCTGCTGTGTTACATCCATTTTCCATTTGCCATCAAGTCTTCATATCATATCATATCAATCTAGTGTTTCCTTTGGATCAACATTGTGAAATAATTGCTACAATCTAAGTTATAATCGGACACATTGCTAGTGATGTAGTGTGACACATGTTGACAAATGGCATCAGTTCCATATACCTGGACTGGTAGACTTATTTTCATGGAAATATTAGGATATTAATCCTCAATCTAGATGTGCTGATTGTGCCTCTAACTGTATTTATTATATTGCTTTTTAATCTTATATTTTTATTTTTTGACCTGTTCAATATTATAGTAGTTTGTGTTTCAATGTGGTTGCATATTGCTCTTTGGTGCTATAGAATTTTTTTGGTGTGGATTTCTAGGGCCCTCCCTCAGCATCTTTAGCCTATAGAGCATATGGTGTACACTATTTCTCATTTTTTACTTGCACAATCATAGTGTGTGGGAGTGTCAGATTTAGTGCTCACGGTGTGAGATTCATTGAATTATTTGTATTTGGTCTTAGATGGTGAGCAGTCTAAGTTAACACTACACACACACACAGTGCATGTATGTATTGTGATCCTAAGTGGATCCTTTCCATTGTGTATTTTATGAATAAATACATTTTATATTTCCATATATATTATTGTATAATATTGTATATTTCGGCTTCTACCAGTAAACAACATATTTATAATTTATATTTTTTTGTGAATTCTTTTTTTTTTTTTTAACTATAAAACAGTGTGTGTGAACGACACTAACATGAACTGCCATAGGAACCCGTAGTCACCCACCAGCAAGCATGGAGACTGAACGGGTTTTCATTATTGCTGGTTATATTGTAAATGACATCAGGACTCGGCTATCAAGCAACAGTGTTGAAAGACTAACATTTATAAAAATGAACCAACATCTAATGCCAGGTAGCAGAAGTGAACACAACCACATATGAAAGAGAAACATCAGCATAGAGGATGAGGAAGAGGGATTTGAAAGTTTCTTACCATCTACCACTAGTTGGGACCATTGCTATGACCACTGATTAATATTTGTCAATAATATGAGAATAATGAAAGATTAAATTAGACTGAAAGATGCTAATGCAAATAATTGGTCTATGAATCACTCTTTCTTTCTGCTTCTGTTTGCCTAAACTACACCATGCATAATTGTGGGAAAATGTCAGGTTTTATTGATGTGGGAAGCTTCACCTCCATGAGAAAAATAGAGTCATTCTCCCAGGAGATTCAGTGTTAGTAGAGAAATGGTGGAAAATGTATAGGGTTTTCTGTTGGTAGGAAAAGCAGAAAAACATGTTTTTTCATGAAATTTGTGAATGAAACTGGACTTTTTGCCAATCTCTACATGTGACCCCTTTATTCCATTCTTCGTTTTCTATAACCATAGGGAATGCCCCTTATTCCCCATCCTGTTTCTTTGGAAAGGGTGAATGAGTCACTCTATTATTATAGAAAGCAAAGAATGGGCTTATGAGGTCAATACACCCCTTTGTTGATTCTAATGACTTCACCCTCACTTACATTGGAGTAGTCCTTGGATGCAATAATTATTTCTAATATTTAAACATTTGTTTAGCACCATTTAACGCCTTCTTTGTCAGGGGGTAGAAGCTTGCAAAATATTGCAGATGTCTAGCATAATGGAAGGGTTAATGATTTGAAGAACATGTCTGGGTGGGGTGTAAGGGTTTTTATCACTGGTAAACTCTCCATTGTTATGTGTACACAATTCAATGCATTTCAGATTAATTAAAATAGTGATTTACAAGCTTATTTTCATTGGACATTAACTGGCCATATCTTTCCATATTTCTAGTATTTCACTACTTGAGTACAGATGACTTAATGAGAGGCTTATTCATTTCAGTAAATCACTTGCCCAAAAGAATGGAAATCCTAAAGACATAGCCTGTTAGGATCAATGAGGATAGGTTTGGGAACCATTGTATTAGGGCAATGATATGGATAATAATAATTATTATATACATATATATGGCAGGCATCTTTAACACAAGGCATTGCATATGTATTTTTGCAATAGAAGGATTCATTTTGCTGTGATTTTTGTAGAGGGCATGGCCAAGCTCTAAGACTACATTCAGCAAGACATTGACCATCTAAAGTGTGGTGAACATCCTTGTTGAGACCAGCTCTGGTTTATCAGTGTAATAAAGTAGATTGTCTTGATAAATATTGCAATTCCATCTTCTACATGACAACCAAAAAAGGTGCACAGTGGAGAGGAAGAAATTAAGTGGTGAAACAATTGTGTATAAATAGGCTGACCAGACCTCACCTTTAACCGGGGACACGTAGAAATAGGCATATTTCAGGACTGCACTAAAATCAAAGCAGCCCTGCAGTAAGCATTTTGCATATGTGTCCCCGGTTAAAGGTGAGGTCTGGTCATCCTATGTATAACTGATATTAATAGAGAAAATGCATGGGCTTTGCGCACAAGAGAAAAGATTAGCAATTCTGGTGCAAACCAACTGCACCATAGGGGAAAATTGAACATTCACCAAATCCCCATTGAGTTAAAAGGGGCAATCAATGTTAGATAGGGTGACCAGACCTCACCTTTAACCGGGGACACATTTGAAAAATGCATACTGCAGAGCTGCTTTGATTTCAGTGCAATCCTGAAATATGACTATTTCTTATGTGTCCCCGGTTAAAGGTGAGGTCTGGTCACCCTAATGTTAGAGGTCTCAAATCCATTGTTTCACAGTAATTTGGAAACTTCTCCAGCATTCAAGTGATTAAAACCCCATTTTAATCTTTGGGAATTTTTATTTTCCCCTATAGTGCAGTCCAGAATTATTCTATTTTCTTGTGTACACAAGGATTTTAGTGCTACATACACAAGAAAAACAGTAATATTCTGGAGCAAGCAACTGCACCACAGGGGAAAAATAAAAATACCCAAAGCACCCATTGATTAAAATATAAAACAAACAGAGCAGTTAAACCCTTGACTGCTACATTTTCACCAATGCATCCCTATTTAAACCAATTACTAATTTTAGTTCTCTCATTAGGTCCAAAAATTGTATATTTTGTGAATAAGAAATTGTATATAATATATATAACAAAATATATATAATTGTATATTTTGTTAAGAAACAATATACTGCTCGTAGATTTTTTCTACTTAAAATGTACTAAAACTCAAACTTGTTTTATCAATTAAAATGCAGTTTTCCATTGCGGCCACCAGGTGGTGCTTTTCTTTCACTTACTATGGAGGGTGACTCAAGCTCTCCTATAAAGTGGAAAACAAAAATAATTTTTGACAGGCGTTTGAGCTGTAATAACTTTTAAATGAAGATCACTCAGTAGTTTGCATGTTTGTGTGTGTGTGGGGAAGGGTATTCATCCTGAAATTTGAATGTTAGTCCAAAAAAAGTGTTATCACATACTGGTTTACTACTCCTTTAAGTCCTTTAGAGGCTGATGTACTAAAAATAACTGGAGAAAGTCTGGAGCAAACCTACTAAACCAAAGGATATTACAAATCTTCAAATTCCCATTGATTTACATGTGGATTTTATTTCTTCAATACTAGATAGTACTCCAGTACATTATGGACTAATGCATTGGAGACCGCTTGCATTTAAGGGGTTAAAAACCCTAATTAACTCAATTAACATTTTAATTTTTATCCTGTGCTGCGTTTGATTTGCTCCAGAATTGCTTCAGTTCTTAATGCATCAGCTTCTGGATGTATTAGGTAAAGAAATCCAGCAGCACTGAAATAGCTTAAGTTTTGGGACCTTTATATAAAAGAAACACTCTGGCAACAAAACACTGCACAACAGAGGAAGCTTCATCTGCTCTGACCAAATCCTTCTTTTCTTTGCATCTTTTCTGCTCTAATAACAGCTGCCCTCTTGTTCCCTATTACTCAGCACTAAGGAACAAAACCTTGCTCTGACTATCTGTTTTTCTATTCTTCCCCAGAGTAGGTCTCATTACTGGTGATTAGCAGATGATTAAAACCAATTCAGGTTCCCCCAGTAGATATTTTTTCCCTGTTTGTGAGTAATGCATCAGTCTTCAATGAACGTGCTCTTAAGCTTATTAACAGGCTCAGAGGATTAACTGCCTCTGAGTTTCATGGCTTTAGGATTGTGATGCGGCAAGTGACATGGAACCATTTGCTGAACTGAGATGGTACCATAGGGAAAACAGATCCAAATCATAACATTATTTATTTTACTTTTGTGTAAAATTACTCCATATCAATAGTATAAATAATTTATATGAAATCAGAATAAAAAAAAAGTTTAACCATTTAAGGACCAGGGAGTTGTGCTTTGTCATGTTTTGCTCACCCTTCTAGTCCTTAAAGAGTTAATATTGTTAACAAATATTTTTGCCAATTAACTACTTCTATGAAAATGTACAATCTAATAAAATATACATGTTTTGCAATCATAATATAATTATGTAAACATATCTTAAATATCTTAAGACCAGCCTGTGGGGAAATGGGTGTTTGTACTGAGATATGTATTACATATGTGAACAAGAATACAGTAAATTTAGAAAAGCAGTGGAGAAGAGAAAGGAGAGAAAGAGAAGTGATCCGGATAGTCAGTAGGAAAAATGGAGAGTAATAAATGGGTGAGGGAGTAATGGGAGTATGAATTGGAAGTGTACAGCTCAAGTAGTCCAATGAGTGAGTGAGGAAATGCCTAAGCGGGTAAGCGAGTAAGGGCTAGATTTAAAAGTTCACGTTAAGCCAGCCGCTAAGTAAAAAAGGCACATCGGTCGCAAATAACATATGACTTACTGTGGATTTAAAGGTATGAGTACAAGAATATCTATCGAGTGTAGGCACACCAAAAACATGTAACACAAAAACCTGCATCGCACCTGTTTTCGTATCACCGTTCATCCCAAACGCCTGTTAAAACACAACTTAAGTCAAAATGTAACATTATGGCTGCCCTTGTCTAGCAACCCTGATAGATGCACAAACAAAATTCAAACCCACACCCAATCCCAATGCACCAAAGTAGCAAAAATGTTCAAATACACCTATATATACCCCAAAATAACAGTCACACCCTGTCTATGTTTCTAGTTTTGGCGAGCTAGATCACTGGACCCAGGAGCGGAGGATAGTGTCAAGAGCGAGGGAGAGAGGAGCTGTCATTGGAGGTAGAAGGAGTTTTTGGGAGTTTGGAGAGAGAAGACCATTGCATTAATATACACATATCACTGTGACAGTACCAGCAGACACCCAGCCTCGGTGTCCCCGTCAATGGTCACTTCTTCCGCTGTGAGCCAGATGGATATCCAACAGCATACCGCAATATACCCCAAAACTAGGCAAAACTAGTGTCAGGGTATCAAGAGCACACTCTGAATACAGCAAGCTTTACCCCAAGCATCAGACAACACTAGTGTCTTTGGGTTAAAATAACAACTGTTTTTATTGGAAAAAACACACATATTTATACACAAAACCTACATTGAAATACATGGGCAGGCAGGATACAGTAGGTGAGTCACAGGGATAATACAATCACAATATACAAGACAAAGAGCCAACAACAGAAGGTCCCAGCAAGTACAATAACACAGACATGATTGCATTACTACACAAAAGGGCTAGCAACAAATACAAAGGGCCAGACGTGATTAGGTTAGCACACCACAGGGGGTCTCAATACAGTTCACAATACACTGGCTTGAGGGGCTACAATACACATTGGAAGTTACTTTGGTTAAACTCAAATAATTAACCCTTACTGCCCATTTCCTTGGAAGCAAGCCAGCAGTCCATAGTTGTCAGTCTCTTTGGGCTCAGAAATGTCCACAGTCTCTGGGATTCTTGGGGTAACAGTTCCAGGCCCAGACAAGAGCTCCAGTAATGGACTATGATCCATTACAGGATCCTCCATGGGAAGGGGAAAACAGGGCAGAGATTAGTCTCAGGGAGAGGCCATACACTGTTCCAGGGCTAGATCCATAGTCTGTGGGCAGGAGGCTGGTCCTAAGGCCCCTCCAGGAGCCAGGGGCCCAGTGGTTCCTGTGACAATCACACTTTTGCACATATTACATACACCCATACAAACACAAACACATACACATACATACCCATTGTCTTTTTTTTACAACACCTTACACATTTTTTAAACTTTTTTTGACAGTGTGAATCTGTGAGTGAAAGAGTGACAGACAGTGAGTGGGATCGGGTGTGTCTGTGAGGGCCTGTGGGAGTGCCTGGGTGTGAGTGTGTGAGTGATGGCTAGGAGAGGAGGACAGGAGAGAGGGATGGGGAGAGAAGTGGAGGAGGAGGGAGAGCAGAACATCCTTGTGGAGAGGGAGATCTGCAGGGCGGAGGGGGAGCTGACCCAGAAGAGCAGGCACACAAAGGACAGGGACAAAACCTGGAGTGGGACAAGGGGTACATGGTGAGGACCACCATACACAGGCAGGGGCGATGCAGGCAGGGCAGTCTGGTTCAGACTCCTTGCAGGATGGAGGAGAGGATCAGGGATCCCAGTTATACTGAGGAGGCGAACAGGGCCCTCGTGGAGGATGTGCTGGAGAGGGAGACCATCCTGTTCCCAAGGGAGAGGGTCCCTGGCCTGGCTGTGAGAAGGAAGGCTGCCTGGAACCAAATCTGCAGGCGGGTCAATGCGGTGGCCACCTGCAGGCAGGACGTGGACTCAGTGAAAAAGAGATGTGGTGACTGCAAAAGGCAGGTCAAGAAGAAGATAGTGGATGCCGCCCTAAACACCCGAGACACCGGATGTGGTCCCCTGTCCCTATCACCTTCAGCGGATGGGAGGAGAGGCTGCGGCAGACCTTGTCATCTACGCTGATTGAGGGGGTCCTTGGAGGATCTGACAGTGGGGATGAGAGGAGCCTCCATACTACCGGTAAGTGCATCATCCCATAACTAAACACCACATCAAACCATACAACCATCACACACAAACACAGTCACATCCCAACATATGCCCATCATTCATCCACACAACTGTACCAACACAGCACCCTGAGGGTTAAAACAGGATGAAAGACAAGGACAAATGTCAAGGTTCAACAAGGCCCAAACCTGTCCAACTCCCTGGTTAACCCTCATGTTGCTGTGCTGATCACACACAATACACACAAACCATGCTCAGAAAAGTGTTGTATGTTAAACATCAGAACTGCTCCAACACAGTGTCACCCATGTACCCACAGGGAAACCAGGGCTAGAGGGATTATCAATGCATTGCCCACCCCTCTAGTACTCAAAGGGTTAACCAGAAAAAAAACACAAGTAGGCTAACGATTGCATGCTACACGGGGGACATTCACTAAGCGATGAAAAAGAGATAATGGAGAGAAATTAACACTTACATACCCTCACTTCAACAATCCCAATGTTAGTCGACAGAGAATATTCAATAACATGAATCAAGTTGCTAATGTCACATTGTATATAGACTCCATAGAAAACATTGCAAATGGGAAATTAGTTTATTGGAGAAGTCAGCATCATGTTCAGTTCACCAGGTCTACTTCACCACTTACTGAATCACAAAAAGGATGGAGCAGGTCACTAATCACAGTGCCACTGAGAATAACTGGTTGTATGTGCAACGCACAGGCCTAAAACAACTCCATAGCATTAAAGGTGAAAAAGTAGGTCTTGGTGTTGTGCATGCAATCATTTACTCAAACTTGAAATTATACATCTCACATATGATTCACACATGGATCATCAGGAGTGCTGATGCTATGGATGGATGGTACACCAGTCACTATTTGCAGGATACATATGTGAACCAAATTTGAACCATTGTAGTTTGGTCAACAACAGTCCATGAATTATGGATATCTATGATTGAGTACAGCTGCCTCACTCAAAAGGATGGATGGGCTCATCCAGAAAAAAACACAGGCCTCAATCAAAGATATCCTTCAATACTGGCTTGATTGTTGGCCTTCAGGATTCAACTGTAACAGACCTCATGGACAGGATCCTGTCAAGTACATCAATCTCTGATTGCCAGGGTGGTATCCCATGCATCACAATGAAATGCATGGGACACCATCATGACAGAAATATCTGTCATTTGACCATGGTCTACACAGTGTGCCTGGTTTGGAAGCACACTCTGTGGACCATTCCAATGAAGTATTCATCTCCAAACGGGGCAATTTTGGCTCTGCTGAAGAGTCTCCATGTGGTCAAATGACAGATATCTCCAGCTGTCACATACAGCAATATCTGCCTAACCATAAGGGTAGGAGGGATAGGACTAAAATGGATCCACATCTTTTTACAATGCCTACAATATTACATCAAGGTGAAATTAACCATTGCCATCCCGTTAAAGGGATAGTAATACTCAAAATTTGAAAGGAAAAATATATATTGTAAGCTTTCTCCCCCGAGTAAAACAACATTATCCCCACTGCTGAAAGGTGTTGTATTCCAAAAGTCTTACAACTAAAACTTGAATATTTCAGGGGCAAAATCCCAGTGACCTGAAATTGTACAGTGGTGCTGTTGCTACACCATCCTATGGACATCTCTAGTCCCGGGACCATGAATCTCCATAGGATGATGTATCAACAGGGCCATTGTACAGTTTCAGGCCACGGGGATATTGCACCAAAGGAATTCAACTGTGGTATTTTTTTAATGAAACACCATTCAGCAGTGGGAGTACCCTTGTTTTACTCAGGGGAATAAACCCTACAGCATATATTTTTCTTTTCCCATTTTAAGTATTTCATCCTATCATGTCTACGTTTACTAATAACACATCTCATTTATACACACAGTTTACGGGCCTCCACAACAGCAGGAGCCCATGGAGGAGGATACCTCACCACCCAGTGAGGAGTATATAGAGGAGGGGACCAGCCGCTGTCCACTGTACTCACCACCCACACCTCCTCCACAGCTGTCTGCTACCCAACTGGCTACAACTGCACCGGCTCTGACCGAACTGGCGACACCTCCACCGGCTCTGACCCAACTGGCTACACCTCCACCGGCTCTGATCCAACTGGCTGCACCTCCACTGGCTGCGACCCAACTGGCTGATACCCAACTGGCTGCTCTACCCCAGTACAGTGGCTGGATGCAACAGGAGGAGAGGTGGATGCATCCCACCACCTCCAGGAGCTACTACCCACCAGCAGCACCTCCACCACCACCAGGGAGGCAATGGCTACAAGGGACTGTGTCCACAACCCAATGTGTGCCTTATTCCACACAGATGGACCTACCCTCCTGGATGGCGCCCCAGCATGGCCTCAGGTATGATCCCAGGTGGGGGCCAATCACATACCAGTGGCCAAGATATGACCCTTGGCCACTCGACTACCAACCCCTGGCCCGGATTAGGGAGCCCCAGCACCCTCTACTGAGGGAAATATTCCCTCCACCACCAGGACAAACATCATTGGGCAGCAGTGAGTCACTTGATGTGGTGGGCATATGCCCATCATCTGCACCAGCTGCTACAACTGCTGTCACAGAAGCAGCAGCCACATCACACACAGCAGCTCAGGACACAGCAGCTGAAGACACAGCAGCAGCTGAGGACACAGCAGCAGCTCAGGACACAGCAGCATCAGGAACCCCACCAGCAGAGTCATCGGGTACATCCACCTCCAGCATTGCACAACCCACGGGGATGGAGACGGAGTGCATGTCCCTACAGAGGAGGCTACTCCGGGCATGCCACAGGATCAAAGAAAATGTCACAATGAGAGAAGGGAATCCAGGAGGAACACATGAAGAATCCAGGCAGGGATACATGCCCTGGAGTTGGAGCACACAAGACTGAACACACAACTCCATCAGCACCACACAGGGATGATGGACATGCTGGGGCAGCTGCTGGGAGAACCTGCATGTAGAGAGAGAGAGCTGCGGTCCACAGAGGGGTCAACTGCACCCACCACTCCCTCCAGCATGACACCTGAAGTCACACCTAGGGGTCAAAGGGTGACCAGGCAATCAGCCAGGGCATTCACCTCTGGCACCCAGTCTTAGGTCCCCCACCCCAAGAAAAACTGCCCAACTTGCCATGTTCCCTCCTCAATAAACAAAACATTGTGCTTTTGAATCCTGTCTGATATGCTTTGTGTTTGGTGATAGCTTGGGTGGCAGAGTTGTCTCAAATGCATTGCCAAGCAATGCAGTGAACACAACTTCTGCCTATGTAACATGTCTATGGGATGTTACAACATGAGTTCACACACACACTGTTGTACAAATTCAACTGGAAATACATCCCTGGAGACATATAACATGACAGTGTTATATGGCGATGTTGTGGGTTGAATTTGAACAATACATACCCCTTAGCAAAATAACTGGTGCAACACTGCGCATTCTTCAGCATCAATTGTTGTGTTTAAGGGGTTAACTAAACAAACAGCTATTTGACTTAGCAGAGAACTAACAAGCAGGACAGATGGAACATGCAAGAAAATAGTCTTTGATCCACACTATTATTGTGAAACTGACTTATTGGGGAACCCAATGTTCACCATAGAATTTCAATGTGTAGCACACACATTGAAATCTTGGGGTGAGCATTGGGTTTTCCAGTACACTGAGTTGTTGTTTTACTAAGGTTGCAACAGACTTCACCAGTGATAACACTTGTCCACTTAGTCTGGTTGTTTGTCGATGTAGGCCATGTACTGAGATATGTCAAACTACAGCAATCTCAGAACATTGATTATATTGAGCAACAAAGAAACCGTGGACATGAATTCACTGTGGAAGTATGTCCCCTGGATCACCTCTTTATCACTCCCAATACACATTAGTGGATCTCTGCTATCATCTGTTTGCATGAATACATCGCAGAGTCCACTCACTGGCAAACAAATAGTGTGCTCCTGTGATGAGGGTCATGCCTTCCCATGTATGTGTAATCCAACATTTCTTCATACAGACACAGATTGAATAATGATGCTTCTTTTTTATTAAGTGTGACATGGCAGTACATAATGGAAGAACTATGTAACTTGACATTACTTGTAGATGTGGTATGGGTGGTAGCAGTATATGTAGGCGCTCTATGATGCTTGTCATCTTCTTGGTACACTCTCTAGCATATCAACAGGCCTCTTATTATGTACCCCCAGAGCACAGAAATATTTAGGAGTACTTCTGCTGTTGCTAATTCTGGCACCTCTGACCTGTCTATAGTGTGTCTCACAGTTAGACCTACGGTTGTGTTTCAGGTGGGAACTCACTGATGAGATACCTAGGTAAGAACCTGCTTTTCCCCTGCTCACATGCTTCCTGCACAGACAACAGGTAGGGCTATGCTTAGCTTTTTGATTTTGGACTTCATAGACTGTGGGGTTCCTGAGAGGCTGCTGCTACTACTATTGGGACTAGATATTGCTGAAATTACTACTATGTTTCAAAGGTGCTGCACTTTCAAGAGCATCAGAAGCACTCGCCTAAGCTAAGGCTGTAGATGATGATTACTCAACACTTAGTGTATATGGCTGCATGGGACTTGGACTTAGAAGCAGTGATAATGATGATGATGATGATGGCTGACAGGACGACTGTGTATTTTTTGCCATTTTTGCTTGTCCATGGTCAGGATTTCCAAATGCTTTCTCAGTTTATAGACAGGGAAAGTGCTCCTTTTCAGTGGTAGAAGACTGATCCTTTGCCTTTCAGCTAACTTTCTGGCCATGTCATTATCTCTCTCATTCTGAACTTCATCTGTATAGAAGGATAGGAATATGCTGATGGTATATACTCTAGAACTACATCATCATCATCATCATTATCAGTCATTAGGTCATCCTCATTCCTCAGCATCTCCTACTGCTTCTTCCCCTCTACTTTTATGCTCCTATAGGCTTTTAGAGGTCTCAAACAATTTATTTTTACTTTTTCCCTTTGATGGATTTTCACAAAATTTGCTACTACTTTTAGTGCTTTTTGTCCTTGTTGATCTCACTGTCAGGTGCAGGAGTTGGTTGAGCTGTTACACCTTCTTCACTATGCCACACTGGAATGTGACTTCTTGTCATCTTCAGTGCCTTTAGATGGTTAATTAATAGTACTGTGGTGGTGGTGGAACATTTGGTTGAACTTTGAAAAATGACATCTTCCTTGAGAGAAGAGGGATCGCCATCATTTACTGCACACACTGCAGCAACCATGGCTGCAGTCTGTTTTTGCACTACCACTTTATCCAAACATCCCTGCACAGCTCCTAATCCTTTCTATTTCCCCCCATCCCTTGTGTGTTTGCTGTGCATTACTCAAATACTATGTGTGTTTTTACTGTAAATTAAACAATAGTACTGAGTGTGTGATGTGATGTCTTGCCTTGGATCACTACAAAAATCTCATCTAGTATCAGTCTGCCCCTGTCACAGCTCACATCAGGGTCCCTGTCTCTGTCACCTATCAATTCTTTTACATTTTATTTATGTATTTATTTTAATTAACTGTTCCCCCTAAACATATCACTGTAAAAAATAGACTTGTGCACGGGCAAAATTTTCGGTAAAATTAGAATTCGGACGAATTTTTTTTTTCTAATTCGGATGATCTTAATTTCGGACCGGGCCTATTCGATTCGGACGAAATTCTGATCCATTCCGAATTATTCGGCCGAATTTAACATGGGTTAAATTATAGCAGTGCGCCTCCGTGCACGCTGCTATCATTATTTGCAGACAGGGTGTGCATTTAGAAAAAGATCCATCCCAAAAATGGACATTGTCGTACATTGAAAGTCTGTGCATGTCACCTCTACTCTAGCATGGGATGCCAGTCACAATGCAAACGTCGAACATCGAAAACCCATGCCTGTCATTCAATTTAGCATGTTCGAACATCGAAACCCCATGCCTGTCCTTCAATCTAGCATATGTTTGAACATCGAAACCTCATGCCTGTCATTCAATTTAGCATATGTTCGACATCGAAAACCCATGCCTGTCACATCCTACTCAACATAAGTGGTCGACTCGAACATGGACAAACTACATGTCACATTCTATGTTAGTACATGGGTAAAGATTAAGGTTTCATTTTCTGGTACCAGCCTCCTACCCTACTGTCCCTCTTTAGTACCCAAATTCCTCTCTCTCGTTTTCCTATCCTGATTTCCCCTCATATCAGATAACTCTATGTGTATATACATTGTAGAGTTTCATACTACATCAAGAATAAACATCAATGATTGTAATGTGATAGATGTAATGTGTTAACCCTTTGAGTGCCAGAGTGGTACGCAATGCATTGCAAAGCAATGCGTTGCATACCACTCTGGCATTCAAAGGGTTAAAAAGAAAAACTGAGACATTCTGTTGTGAACAAACTGCAACACAGGAGAGAAATAAAAAAAAATGCTTGACATCTATACTGAAGAGGGGTCCACAGCATTGTCTTAGTATAGCAATATCACCGTTTTCCGTGAGTGTGCAATAGAGGGCTCTACGATAATTGCTGGGCATTTCCCAATGTCATAATCAGGGGATGATGGGAGTTGTATTCTAACTACTGTTAGGAAACACATAAGTGATGCACATTCATCTCCCACCTAGAAATTATTTACACACGAGGCAACTCCCCCAAGTAATACCTAGCCCCTTTCCAAGTGAAAGGACTTCCAGAAAGGCTTCAGATCTCTTAGTGACTCACCTGTTATTGCCAGTCAGCGGGACCCGGAGAGTAGGAGGGGGTGATGCTATGGCTGCACGGCACGGTGCTCTTAGTTGGTCACTTGTCGCAATGTTGAAGCCAGCACCTTCTGGGTGGAGACACCTCACAGCAATCCTGTTCAGGACACATCATGCACTGTTGTGCACTCATACTAGGGATCCCAAATGTTTAGACTCATTTCGTACAGGGGGCACCCTCCTGTATTTGTAAAACCTCTCTAGCAAATCTGGGACGGTAGACCTATTTACTCAAGTCTTGACTTTAGGTGGGCGATAAACAATATAAAATAGGCATAATGTTTCACTATCACATAATTCACGTCACTGAAGCAGCCAGCAGGCATCGCCACTGAGTGAGCATAGGGCTGCCCGGCTGCTGACAGTCACACTGATGGGATGGGACACCCTGCAACACAGAAATGTCGGAAGAGCACAAAATAAACATGCTAAGGGACGGTAAATTGACGGCCCTGTCAAAGTGCCGCATGGGTCCATGGACCCACTGGGACCCATGTAAGGGCCGGCCCTGTATTCGAACAAATACCTCATATTTTTTTATATTTTGCACAGGAACAAATATTACTTGCTCTTGCAGTGGCAATAACTGGAACTAATGCTGGCTGCCTACCTATGCCTAGCCTAATGCTACCTGCCTGCCTACACAACAACTGTACACTCTCTAATCTCTTCTCTCTCTGAGCTCCAACAACCCAATGAGGAAATGCAGGCTGTGTGTCTGTGTGACTGTGTCATTAGTCCAACCCCCATCATGAAACGAAGAAGGCTATTCGAATACAGACAAAAGAGGGAAGTAGTGCATGAAACGGAGAATGGAATTGGACTAGAGACATGGAGGGAAAATTATGGAGGGAAAGTAATTGAGCGCGCACAGGAAGTACAAAAAAGTCCTGGTCAAAAGTAGTCAAAACTTTTGGAAATGTGTTGATTGCCGAAACTTCCGAAAGTTTCGACGAATTTCGGACCTGGGCTGTTCGGAGTCGGATCATTTTTTCCGAATGACCCTTGAGTTTCAGATTGGCCGAATGTCTCCGAATGACCCCATTTTCGACGAAATCCGAATGTCTCCGAATGAATTTGCACATGTCTAGTAAAAAACACACAAACACATTACCTGTTCAACTGCTTCTTTCCTCATTGTGTGTTCCCAGTCTGTCACAGTGAATTTTGGGGTATTTGGAGTTTTTTCCTTTGTTCCCTTCGCTCACCCCCAGACTCCCCTGACACAGAGATCAAAAAGGAACTTGTATCACAGCTGTCTGTGACTACTTGGTCACATAAAATATATAGGTATTTGGGGTAAACATCCTTTGCTCCCTTCTCACACCCCGTAACACCCGTAGAACAGAGATAACAGCCAGATCTAGAAGAAACTTGTAACTCGGCTTCCTGTGTCTTCCCAGTCAGTCACACCGAATTTTGGAATATTTGAGTTCAATGTCCTTTTTTCCTGTCTGTCCTCCAGAGTCCCACAGACTCATATAATACAGAGAACAGATTTCCTGCCTACAAGACTCCCTTCAACTCCAATTTATTAGTCTGTCTTCTCTAGTGCAAAAATGTGCTGCTTTCTCCTCCATTCACAAACACAGAATGGCACGCTGTGAGAACCTGATGCCCTTTTATATGCCTGTGGGAAAAGAAGAGAAACCTATCATGTGGTAGGTAGAAATTCTGTCTTTCCATTGATTTCTATGCAATGAGCTAGGCAAAAAATTAAGTATTTCCCACTTGGCAAAAAAAGTTAAATTTTTCTCCTGTTGTTTCTCTCTCTCTCTTATGAAGCGAAAACATTCACCCATCCCTACCTAGGAGTCATCCCTTTGGGATAAAAGTCCAAGGTGGATGCACACAAGGCTTTTATGTCTAAGAAAACTACAAATCCAGTGGAAGATGGGACAGGCTTTAAGGATCCTATGGACAGGGAGATTGAGACCACCCTTCACAGATCATGCAGCTACGACATTGTGAATAAGGTTCCCAGGAATGAGCTTTTGAGGTTTCCTGTCCATGACCCCTCTGGCTGTCGATTTTCTCTGTGATGCTGCCATGGAGAATTCCCTTATGGCATCTAGAGCTACATTTTTTTTCCTTGGTGGCTACAGAACCCTCTGGCTTAGACAATGGACGGCGGATGTGGCTTCAAAGAATAAGCATTGTGCTATAGCTTTTGAGTGTGATTTCCTCTTTGGGGAAGAACTGGATGCTTTTCTCAATCAAAGGAATATCAAGCAAGGCTACAAAATCCATTTTTCCTCTCTTCCACCAGCACGATTTATCTGCAGTCTCTTCAAGAAAAGGTACTGGATCCTCTCCATCTGTCTTTCTGCAAAATAGGTACATATTCTAAAGTATTATTGGTTCCCAAAAGCTCAGGAAATTTTTGTCCAGTAGTAAACATTAACTACCTCAATCATGTCATTGTTCAAGAGTATTTCATGATAGAAAAATTCTGTAATCTACAGTCAACATTCTTCAGCGCAGAGACTGGATGGCAACAATGGATCAAAAAGACAAGTATCTCCATGAACCAGTTCATCCAAGCCATCAGAGGCATTTGAGTATATCCAAGAAGGGTCTTGATTCAATTAGAGATGCAAAATCAGTCGTTATGGCCAAAATGAGTTCCGTCCAGTATACACATTATTGTACCGCTGGAATTCAATTGCTTGACCAAGATGCACCACAATGAGTGTTGGCTGTCAAAACTTATCTTTTGACCTGAAGCTCATTGCAGCTTTTTGGTCCCACAACTCATGCTAAATAGCTTGAATAAGTAGTGTGTCACACATTGACAGTGAGCTAGTAGCACAATCACCCTCCACCCACCCTACTAAACACTAAGGCCTCAATTTAAATGTCCCCAACACCAAAAAGCTCCTGCATTATTTCAAGCACAGAAAGCAATGCAATTACCTGTGCTATGAGGAAATGCAGGCAGAAAAAAAATCATCTTGGGCACTAAATTTATTGCCCATTTGACCACATAGAAACATGCTACAAAACAGAGGACTTTGCCCTTCAATTCAGTGCATCAGCTGTAAAATGCACTATGGGAGCCATTTTAACATGGGGAAATCTGCACCCAGTTATTTTAGGGCACAGAGTCTTAATGCATCATTAAAAAAATTAAAAAACCCCATCACCAGTGGATGTATTGATATGGTGCCCTGAGCCCCATAACAATACATCCAAAGCACACCCAAAATGTGTCCAATGCTAATAGAATTAACCCTGTTCATGCCAGCATGTTATGCTTACCCCACTGGCACTCACAGGGTTAATCCAACTAAGTTACAAAACGACAGCCTCTGAAAAGAAACAGAGATCATTAATCCTGATGTCCAGCATCAGGGTCTTCAGCACCCTGGTCAGCTACTGTCCATCTTCTCTCTTCTTTCTCGCCATCTTCTTTCTTCTTCACTTCCATTTTCTTCTGTACCTTCTCTCATTCCAGTAAAAGAAAGAAAAAAATACATTTCAAATGTGCGCCCCAAACATAACTGAGACATATGAGCAGAGCAATGAGTTGTGTACCTTTCTGGCATTCAAAGGGTTAAGCATTGCACAAATGTCCGAGTTAAAATAGTAGAAGATGCCAAACAAATAAAAACATTTCCACATATTTCCCCATATTTCCTGATGTTCCACTCTGTCTGTGTTCCAATACAAAAGTAAACTTTAGTACAAAAAATTGCATTGGTGGTGGAAGCAGCAGTGAAAGGAATAGTAGATAGACCCCTCCCAAGTACCTTAAGGTCGATGCCTGTTCCAGCGTGAGGAAATTTTAAACAGTATGGGGAGCTCATATTGTTTGTTACATTACTTTTTGTGGGTCCAGGCATCATACTGACAGGCAAAGAATACATGAAGGACTCAGTCCCATGCCTCAGCACCTCTCTGGTTACCACCAGTCACTGGCTATAATACTGGAACCTCCAAAAAGGGATCAGGATGTATACCCCCCAATAATTGTGTGTCTACTGAAATATTGTGTAGTATGGCACATGGAAGAATAAAATCACATATTTTAGGGGGTGAGTACTGGAGGGCTCAACCGGATTTGACAAAACAACAAAATCTTGTTTTCAAGTGACCATACTTGTATACTGTCACGTTCCTTGTCCTGATGTGAACCTCACTGAAATTGTGCTAGGCTGGTGTCTGGGGATGAGCAACAGGTGTGAAGATCCATTGTCTGCAGCCATATCCTTCATCCCCTTGGAGATAGAGGAAATAGAAATGTGACACATGTACCTCATGTATGTGATGCTGATGGTGGTATGTAATCATGGAAATTGGTGGTGTGTAATCTTACTTTGTAATCTTGTCTTTGTTGCAATGATTTGATGTTTATGTTCACATTGTTTACTCACCCAGCAGACATCCTTCTGTAAGGGTCCCATTCTCAAAATCATGGAAGATGGAGGAGTGCCTGAGGATGTAAGAGTCGTGAGTACTCCCAGGAAAAGATACACACAAATGGGTGATCTTCATATTAGCATCACAGACCATCTGTGGATTGATTGAGAGGAAAGGCTTCCTATTTTTTTTATCCACAAATGTGCCTCATGCAAATGAGTTCTCAAGCAAACATGTCTGCAGTCAATAGCCTCCATCACTCTTGGTATTCCTTCCCTTCTGTAGAACCCCTGCTTGACTCTCTGCCACTGCACCTGAGTGTAGGGGAAGTGACGGTACCATCTGCCTTCCTCTTCAGAGCTAGGAGCACTTCACCCAATGCCCCGGCAAATGCAGTCTGGGGCATTACAGATACATAGTCTTCAGTGGATTGAAAGGATCCAGATGCCATGAAATGGATAGCCCACAGCAGCTTCTTCATGGCACATAGGGCATGGTTGATGGTTGCGATGGGGCTCATGTGATCTTTTATGATTAATGATACTCTTTGAGCTCATCCTATAATGGTCTATGACCTCATTATACCCCATGCTGAACAGTGTGACCCTGGTCCGGTATATGTTACTTCTTTCAGGTCATCTTCTTCTTTCAGGTTGACTCAGAGATCCCTCTGGCACATGTTGATTTGGAATGTCTGAAATTGGCAGCACAGGTGTTTGTGCTACACCTACTCCCATACCTGGAGAAGGTATTCCTGGTGCTTCTCCATCTGGAGCATCCGGTCTTACATCTACAGGTGAATGGTCACCCTCATTGGTGGGCTCCACAGGCTCCCTGCCCCTCTCAAGCCCCTTATTCTGATGCCTCTGCAACAGATGTGGTGGAACATGGGGCTAGAGAATGCGGACAACTGTCTGGATGTGATTGCTGGATGTAGCAGGGACACATCTGACAAGGTAGACTGTTGCAAGCTTTGAAATTAGGGTGGATGAACTGGATAGTCTCTGGAAAACTGAACAGGCCAGGTAACAGCAATGAAGAGATATCGCTGGAACAAGAAGGGGGGAGGGCACAGTGAGACAAAAGGCAGAGTGGACAATGGGAGCTGGGGGATCATAAGGGTGGGCTAGCTGCTGATTGGTTATTACCTGTTCTACACGGATATGGTGTGGGCAGGTGCAGAACATGACATTGTTGCATGTCCCTCCAAATGCAATGCACAGGTGTCCTTACCTTGCCTATATACTTAATGAATGATTGTTGATATTTTGCACACAGCTTTGGTATTCAGGGGGTTTTGTGTTGATGGTAGCTGTGCAGGAGCTGGAGGCACTTGAGAAGTGTATTTTGTTGTATTTTTTTTAGAAGTTAACTTGACAGTTCTTCCTTTGTTGCTGGCTGAAGGAGCATTCAAGTCTGGATTCTTACCTGATTTCTTTTGTTTGATGATAGTGTAGGATTATTGGCAGGAAATGTATCCCCTTAATGTGTGTTAACATTCATCCCATACAATAGACTGGATCTTTTCCACTGATTTTCACGGGCCAGTTTTTATTGGACATTGTTCTGATATATCACATGTTGGATGTTGAAAACATGAGTGAAAAAATGCTAAACTGTGACCTCAAAACTACCAACAACACTTTTGTTTTTTGTGGTGGTAATAGAATAGATGCCTAGGTTTGGTAGGAGCTAAACTCCCCACAGAAAAGAGGGTCCCTGAATATTACTAGCCACCAAGTGTAATTAAATAGCAGGTGGATGAGATGTTTCACTGTTTTCAATGGCCACTAATTTTGTACCATTGTTTTTTTTTAATGTTTGTAGTTTGTCACAGCACAGGTTACATAATACCAAACTGTGACTTTACCAAACTACAGACTTTAGTTTGTATACTGCTGGTCCTAACAAAATTGAGTCTGTCCTTTACAGCTCTCCCCCTGAGCCTCTTTTCAACTCCCAGGGGACTCAATACAACAAAGTGTGATAAAATAGTCAGTAAAGTAAAAAACATTATCTAACATCATCATGTTTGTTTAGAGCAGTTATGCAATAATACCAGAATGGTCAACAAGCGTAGGCCAAACAAATACACGTAGCCACGTAACATGTGTCGCACCATTTTTTACCTCACTGTGCGTTCATTTCAGTCAATAAACAATTGCAGTAAAAGGCCTAGCATAGCTTCAAAGGTTCTTAGAAAACAAATATCTAAGGGAGGTCTTTCCTATCCATATTTACAGGTGCTCAGCGAAGCAAGCATGATAACCCACTTTCTAGCTTGGAACAGGAATGATAGGGAAACTCCCATTTGGTTGGAAATAGAAGAGCTAGAGTCAGGAGGACAGTTGTTTGATATTTTCTGGAGCTATAATAAGTGGATCCAATGTAAACTAAACCTGAATCCAATAGTGAGAGGCATTCTTGCTGTAATAAAAGGATTAAAAAAGAAATTCAGTTTAGAGGAAAGTATTATGATGTCAAGTCGATCCAGACTCTTCAGGTTGGAATTGGAGATATCAATCTGCAGGGTTGTATAAGTAATGGTATATCTCGAGTGGCAGATATTTTTGATGCACAGCATTTAAGGTCATTTGATAGCATACAAGAAATTTATGAAATATCATCGAGAGAGATCTTTAATTATCTTAGAATTAAACATTTCTTGAGTACAAAAAAGATGATAGAAACCCATTGGGTAAATGATTTTCTTGAGATAAATAAAGAAATTATTACAGAGTTTAGAAGAGGAGCATAAGTGCACATTTAGTGAAATGGAAATTAGATTTAGATAAATAATTTGATATCAAAGATTGGATTCAGGAGATTAGATGGGTCAAAAGCAGCATTCATTGTATAAATCTGGTTGAGTTACATTATAAATTAATCTATAGTTGGTATTTGGTACCGATAAAACTACATAAGATAAATAAGAGGAACACGCCAATGTTTTGGAGATGTTTGAAGGAAAGAGGAACGACTTATCATATTTGGTGGGGATGTGAATATTTAGATAAATTGAAACGCAATGTATTCGTATGTTTGCAAGAGAAATAGAGAGAACCCCTCAACTATTCTTTTTTTATATAGAATTTCCCCCATAAGTAAGTGGGAAAAAAGACTGATGATCCATCTTTTCTCCACTGTGAAAATTTGCATTGCTAGAAACTGGAGAAAACAGGGGAGGATAGAATGATAGGAGATATTAAATCAGATTGAGTATCAATATAAGATGGAAAAAAACTTGCACAATATTGTAAGGAATGCCTAAAATGGAGGGAATACAGCAGTACAAGGCATCCCTCAGTTGGCTTCAAAATATAGAGGAGTTTGTAAACATACATGAGAAGGGGGTAGGCAATCATTGACTGTTCTTCATGAGAAATATGGCTATTAAATTTTAATCGGGTTTCCTGCTATCTCTTAGACTGGTGGTTCCCCAATGTAGTCAGTGTTTATGGTTTGTTGTTTGATTGTATTGATGAATGAGGGAATTGAGAATGGACCAGAAGGTAGAGAGTAATAGTGGGAAATATGAAACTATGAATTATTTATATTTATTTATACATACTTGTGTTTGCATGCTTATAGTTATTTTATGAAAAATTTGAAATAAAGAATATACAAACTCAACAACAACTGATGGGAAACATTTCACAATCTTAGTCTGGTCACACAAAGGATTAGTTACCACAAAGGGACAGTATCACTCCAACACAAAAGTACATCTCCTTCACATAAGATCATGTCAGGCATGTGGCACAGGGATCACACTGTAAAAACACACATCTCACAATACAGTGTCTATAATACAAACATATAACTCGCAGAAACCAGTGTGCATTCCCTAAGGTGTATTCATCAGGAGTGTGCTTGTGGATGGTTGATAGTTATTAGGAGACTCCTAGAATTCCAGTGGGTCACTAAATGCATCACACTTATATGCATTGTGTAACCCTCTTGCATTCCAAACTCCAGGCTGGCTGAACATATGCAGGATCCACATGTTGTTCTGATGGAAGAACTGCTACAACTTCACCATTGAACTATCTTCATGATGGGTTCCTTCTTAGTTCCACTTTGATTAGGGGGTACATATCATGACTGTACAAGATTCCAAACAAGGGGCATGTGTGGATTTCAGATGATGTCCCTTGAATTGGAACAACATATGGATGTTGTGTGGGTCATCAACATCTTGTTCTTCATTCTTCAACATTGTGTCAGGGCAAACATAGTTATGGGTCATTGGGGAGTGGTCATGTCTCTCATTAGTTCCATTTTGTGGGAATAGATGTGCCCTCATCAAGTCCCCCCATATGACTCATACCAGTGACATGGCTATATGCTTGATTCTAACATGCAGTAGCACTAGGAAGCAGCAGGTGGGGCACTATATGGAAGTGGAGTAAGCGTTTCACCAGTATAACTTGTGCATACCTCTGTTACATGATGGGTCATGCCATGGATGTCTGTAAGAAGGAATGACAGGAGTTGAAACTGCACTGAATAACTCTCTGGTAATCAAAGGTTTAACAATCATTATTTTTTTAACCTATTGAGTTCCAGAGGGGTAGACAACCCATAGCCTTGCAATGGGTTGTATATCCCTCTAGAAATTATTGGATTAAGAAGGACATGCTAACCATTCATAGGAATGTGTGAATGAGACATCATACCAATATCAAACATAGTAAATAAACTAACCCCCATGAAGCAAAAGCTGGTGTATGGTGCCAGCCAATTGTCATTGTCCTGCAGACACACACACACACACACACAGGTCAGCATGCTGGGATAGTCAACCTCCCTCTCTATTAGTTACTCTTATGCAGTTCCCATCATTTTTAACCTGGAAATCCATCTCTATTTATCTGGATTAAGCAGTGCAAATCTGTTGGTGTCTTAATACCTTTATTAACCCCTTTAACACTTGTTAGGCCAAAGGGGTAACCAATGTTTTGCACTTCAATGAGTTGGACACCTTGCTAATGCTCCAAGGGTTATATGCTTGATATGAATATGTTTAACTTTAAACCTGGTTATTTGCTGTATGGAAAACTTCCAGAAAATGATGGACATAGGCAATCTGGTGTAGCAGCATTAGCAGGGGGATAGTTGATATCTGTGAAGCAGCAATGTCACCATGGCTGAACGGAATTCCAGATATCAGTTGAATTCACAGCCTCCATTACACCCAAACATGTCATGTCAGCTGCATGTGTCATTATGGTGCCAGCTATGTTGTTGTGATGTTAAAGAAGGCTATTTAAAGACTGGAGGCATAAATTAATCACAGTCATCCTGTGGCGTGAAACATATCATTATGTCTTGTGTGTGGTAGTTTGCACACATTCCTCATGCCTAATCATGGTCATACATGCATTGTGTTTGATTCATGTATTATATTCAGAAGTAAAGAAGTTGCTGATGAGCCTGTCTTATGTCTCCACCCCTCTTAGGGTTACCTCATCCTCAAGCTGGGGAACAGGCACCTCCACAATGGGTTGCGGACCCAGATCTTGCACTACAAGTGTGCCGACTGTGATATTGTGTAGTATGTCACATGCTAGGAAGATACTGCAGACTTTGCCAAAGCATATTGCTCCCCCTGAATTATCCAAGCAGCAGAACCTTGTTTTAAGAAGGCCAAAGGTGTGTTCAGTAGCATTCCTTGTCCTGATGTGAGCCTCATTGAATCAGTCCTGTGCAGGTGTTTGTGGACATGGTGTGAGGAACCATATCCTGCATCCCCTTTGGAAGAAATGTGACATTGTGGCATATGGACCACATGGTTATGTGTTTGATGTTGAGTGATGGGGACATACTTGTTGTGTGTCATGGCCATGTTAAGCTGTGTTTTCAGTAATCGTGTGCATACCACTGTGGATGTGGTATAATGTGTAGATTTGTAACAGTTTTGTGGGACACTCAGACCAGCAGGTTAGAATAAAAAACAGTTTTATTAAAAGACAAGAAAGACTGCCCTCTATAGGCAATACAGAATGACCGAAATAGACAGTAAGGTACAGATGCCCTCTCAGGCCCAGTATACAGGGAAATAAATATATACTGTCACAGGACAGGCATAAATTAGCATACAGGGTACACAAGGGTTAAAGTACCTAGAAATCTAATCAGTCTCTGTTGTGGTGTTTGACACGCCCATAAGTTGGTAAAGGAGCTATATAGTGGTGCTAGATGAGAACACCAGTAAATAGAATAGGACAGAGACTACTGCTTATGCTGAGCAGGGAACTGAGACCAAAATACTCTGCAAGAGCTTAGGGAACTAGAGCCATAAGCACCCAACCGGTGCGTAAACGGAGAGCAAGTGCACTGCAAGAGCTAAGATGTTAAGAGCCAATAGCACCCACCCGGTGCGTTAATGGAGACCAAATACACTGCGAGAGCTTAGCTGTATAGAGACAATAGCCCCCACGGGCATTGTAACGGAGACCAATTACACTGCTAGAGCTTAGCTGTATAGAGCCAATAGCACCCCCACGGGCGCTGTAACGGAGACCAACTACACTGCAAGAGCTTAGCTGTATAGAGCCAATAGCACCACTTTGGTGTAGTAACGGAGACCAACTACACTGCAAGAGCTGAGGTGTATGGAACCAATTGCACCCAACTGGTGCGTAACGAGACTACTGTGCCCAACAAGTGTAACCGGATGCGCAGGATAAATCGGAGGCCACCATGCTCTGCAAGTGTTAATGGGAGGCTCTAGTAACAGAGACTACAGGGCTCTGCAAGTGTTAATGGAAGGCTCAGGGTAGTGGAAGCTACGGCTCTGCAAGTGTTAACGGAAGCTCAGTGAATGGAGGCAACGGCTCTGCAAGTGTTAACGGAGCCTCAGTGAACGGAGGCAACTGCTCTGCAAGTGTTAACGGAGGCTCAGTGACGGAGGCACAGTGCTCTGAAGTGCAAACGGAAGGCTCAGTGCTCTGAAAGTGTTAATGGAGGCCCAGAGTAATGGAGGCAACAGAGCTCAGCAAGAGTAAACGGGAAGGCCTAGTAATAGGAGGCAACAACTCTGTCAGCCCTGCAAACAGCACAGTGGAAGTCAGAATGTCGCCCAGGTGACACTGGAACAGGATCTCAGCAGGAACACAGGTAGGGTTCATCAGCCAGGCCGGGTCAAATCATGGAGCAGCAGCATCAGACAAGCCGGGTCAGATCACGGAGCAGGAACGTCAGCCATGCCGGGTCAAATCACGGAGCAGGAACTAAGGAGTGTAGTCAGAGGTGCCAAGTCGGTACACAGGAAAGCAGGAACACTGGAACACAGCTACACAGCAACACTGGCTCAGGAACACCACGAAAGGGCACCTGACAGGTGCCAAAGGCCGAGTATAAAAAGGCCATACTGGGCGGGCCAAACAAGATCAGGAGCGCACCACAGCAAAGAGTGACAGAGAAAGATCACAGGAACCGTGATAAGATTGTTAACTCACCCAAAAAGCCATCATCCTGAATAGGTTCCATTCTCGAAGAGTACATGAGGATGATGGAATCATGGCAACTGCTAGGATAGAAAGCACAGACATGGGTGATCTTCATGTGGTCATCACACACCAACTGTGCATTGATGGAATGGAAATGCTTGCGATTGATGTAGAGATGATCCTCATGCAGTGGAGCTCTTGTGCGTACATTTCTATGTAATCACTCTATTTATGCAGGCCCATAAGGGCCCTGCACCAGGTAAGTCCTTCATTTACACCTTTTTTATTTTTTTATTTTATTATGTCTGTTGTTTTTAATTGCACTACACTGGGACCCACAAATAAGAATAAAAACATCAAAATCTCATTTCTTGCTGCTATCTATATCTTTCATCTTTATATTTATAAGTTATTTATATTTATTATATGGATATTTCATGATGAGTTAGCGCTGCGAGCTTTCTTCTCTTTTTCTGTTTTTGTACACATATCTTCTTCAGCTCACTTTAGCAGCTTCTCATTTTATCCACTTAAATCACACAGAAAAAAACACATTATAACTTTACTTTATTTCACCATTCCTTTCCTTTTCTATCCCGCTTGGCCTTTAAGAACCAGGCTGTTTGGCCTGTTCCATTGTGTATAACCCCTGTCTATTTGGTATCAACCATCCCTCACATGACTTGTGGGGAAGGTTACAAATGGAACATAGTTTTCTATGTAATCACTCTATTTATGCAGGCCCATAAGGGCCCTGCTCCAGGTAAGTCCTTCATTTACACCTTTTTTTATTTTTTTGTTTTATTATGCCTGCTGTTTTTAATTGCACTACACTGGGACCCACAAATAAGAATAAAAACATCAAAATATAATTTAAAGGGTCCCCTTCGACGCGTTTCAAAATAACATCTTTCTTCAGGGATTTTTAATTTAGATAGTATTTGTAGGTGTATTAGAGTAGAACTTACCATAAAGTGAGATACCTTGGCGTGGTTGGTAAGCTTACACATGGATTGGCCAATTCGTGGGACAAAATTCTCACTTATTTCACTTAGATTTACTAAGGATTATTATATATGCCCATTACAGGGCACACATTATTCACAGCATATAGAGGAGCGCAGATTTGGTTGTTTGTATGTGTTTTCACTTTTGGGTTTAGGCCCAATGTCAGGGGGACTTGAGAACCCTCTCGTTTCTTGCTGCTATCTATATCTTTCATCTTTATATTTATAAGTTATTTATATTTATTATATGGATATTTCATGATGAGTTAGCGCTGCAAGCTTTCTTCTCTTTTTCTGTTTTTGTGTGTACATGTGTTCAGTCTATATCCCCCATGACTCTGGGTATGCCTCTCCATATGTAGAACTCCTGCCTGACATGTGTCTAGGGGTGGGCAAGAGCTCTCGCCGTGTTCCCATGAAAAATTCCGCGAAAACCACTTTGTTGTTTGCTTTTTCACAGGAAAATCCCATTTAAAACCAGTGATTAAAATATTTTTTTCATTTTTCGACCATTGACCAAAATTGTTCACCATTTTTTCAATGGCTAGAAAGTTTCCGCCCATTTATCTACGTGGTTTTCGTCTTTTCACTATAAAAATGTGAAGTATTTGTTGAAGCCAAACACAATAGAAGCAGCTACAGAGCGAGGTAGACATGATGTGCTGTTCTGCTGTGATCTTGAGGCAAAATTGAGGCAAGAGAGGCTCATAGTGATTGCTATCACTATGAGCAGGTTTAAAAATAATCAAAGGAGGAACTGAAAGGACCCTTATTGTCCACTGAGTCTGAGGAGGAGGAGCAAGAGAGCACTACAGAAGCAATTCTGTCCAGTCCCCCTAAATCACCCCTTGGGATCTTGGGGAATTTAATGGGAAGAGAGGGAGAATAGTGTAGTAATAGTGAAAGCAGGACAGGTCAGCTGTCTGTGCCTGCTGACACTAGTGCTGTGAATGCTGTCAGACATGCTGCCCCTGCTTCCACCAGTGCTGTGTCTGCTGTCAGTGCTGAACCTGTTGCCACCAATACTGTGCCTCCTGTCAAACGTGCTGTCTTGCTGCAATCAGTGCTGTGCCTGCTGCCAGTGGTGGACCTGCTGCCACCAGTGCTGAACCTGCTGCTAGTGTGTCTTGTAATACTCGGGGGGGGAGGGGAGGGAGAAGATGATGCCAAGTGTGACAGCAGGGGACCCTAAGTCACACTTGCCATCCCCAACCAGTGCCACCAGTGCTAGTACTACTACTACTAAGAAAGTCCAGCAGCTTGCTAGTGTTAGGAGTAAAGGAGGGGATAATCATCATATTACTAGTGACTGTGAGGAGGAAGACTCTGGGGCTGAACGTGATGTGGTTGGTATTAGTAGTAGTATTAACAGTAATGGTGAAGCAGCCGGTAGGACTAGTGTTAGGGGAGTGGTTGGGGAAGCATTTGAAAGCATCCAGACTAGTGGTCAAGGGAGCCCACACCATTCCTCTGGCTCTGGTAGTCCTCCTCCCCTTCCCTTCACTACAGTGTCCAAGTGGAACATGTATATATGTATCTTTGTATGTATCTTTATTATATAGTGCCATACGTGTACACAGCACTTAACAAAATTTGAAATAATATAATACAAAACTACAGAACATGATTCTGAAGAGGCAAGAACTGGTGATTTGGGAGAGCAGGCGCAGAATTAATATCACCACCACCACCAGCAGGAGCACAGATGAGCTGCCTGTGCCTGCTGCTACTGCTGCCAGTCTGCCTTCTTCAGGTCTAAAAGAAATGCCAAGTGTGACATTAGGGGACCCTCTGCCACATTGCTCATCACCTCCTCCAAGCATCAGTGAGATGCCTGTAATAGCGCAGAAGCACATAGGGACTAGTGGTGGTGGTGTTGGAGAAGCTGGGGTGGAAGAGACATTGATGGCCTTTTAATCAGAAACTGAGAAGGAATGGGAGACAGGTATAACGATGGGCATCATCACCACCAGCACCATTAGCAATCAGCTTTTGGAATTTGCAGAATTTGCAACTGCTCTAATTCCTGCTGCTGCTGAGATGCAAGGGCAGCAGGAAGCTGAGGAGCAAGCTAGTGTTCCACAGACCACCGTGGACACAGTGGGAATGGTGTCAAAAAGTGATGCAGGACTAGGACAGGTTTCACTTGCCAGCAATACTCCTGGTCCTAGCTGCAGTGCTAAATCTGAGGCAGTAGCAGCAACATTATCCGCTGCCACAGAAAGTGAAGGGAAATGTGGAGGACAAGAAGAAAGAGGCCATTATTTTCCACCTGTTCCCTATCCCTGCCCCCAGAAGTCATGGGTGTGGGACTATTATTCTCTTTCGGCAGGCACAGTGCAGTCATCATCAACAACTGTACAGTGCAAAATTTGTGACAAGTTAGTAAAAAGGGGAATGGAGGGAACACACCTTGGCACAACCACCCTGATGACACACATGAAACACAGACACCATGACATTTATGTTAAACATGTTAAAGCCAAACACCCATTACAGAAATCTAGCACTGCTGTTACTGTACCCCGTGACTCTCCAGAAAGGCACCAAGGGGTGAGGTGGAGATCAAAAAGGAGGAAGAATAAAGAAACCCAGACAGACACTGGAAGTTCCATGATGAGCTGAACAACTAGTTCGCCATCAACATCACCTTCATCCTCTAGGGTAACAAGTACATCTTCGGCCAAGCCACCTCATTCCCTCTGCCACACTGCTCATCACCTCCAGCAGCAGCAGCAGCAGCACGTAGGGACTAGTAGTGGTGGTGGTGATGACGATGTTGGAGAAGCTGAGGTGGAAGAGACATTGATGGCCTTTTTATCAGAAACTGAGAAGGCATGGGAGAAAATAAATAAATAAATAAATACAATTGCTGCTGCTGCCAATCACTTTTAACGCTAGTAAAACCCACTCACCAAAGCCCCTCGGCTGTGCGGATCCGGAGCACTCTCTCCAACCCCAGGCAAGAAGGTTTCAACAAACGAGAAGACAACAGGGAAAGTGTGCTCAGCAGATCCACTTATAACATACTACCAACACACCCAGATTTTCTCAAATTCTTTGTTCTTTATTAAAGTCCATAAAAACAGGTATAGTGAATCAATGCAAGTTGTTCCAAAAAGAGACAATCCGCCTAGCGCATTTCATCCGTTAGGCATGGGAGACAGAGATGAGGATGGGCATCACCACCACCACTAGCAATGAGCTTTTGGAATTTGTGGAATTTGCAACTGCTCTAATTCCTTCTGCTGCTGAGCCGCAAGGGCAGCAGGATGCTGAGGACCAAGCGAGTGTGACACAGACCACCTTGGGCACAGTGAGAATGGGGTACACAAGTGATGTGGGACTAGGACAGGTTCCACTTGCAGTGGCAGCAATAATCTAAGTCCTGGACCTAGTTGCAGTACTGATTCTAAGGCAGTAGCAGCAACGGCAACAACATCATCCGCTGCCACAGACAGTGAAGGGGAATATGAAGGACAAGAAGAAAGAGGCCATTCTTCTCTACCTGATCCCTCCCCCCTGTGGGACTATTTTTCTTATGAGGCAGGCACAGGGCAGTCATCACCACTGGCACTGTGCACAATTTGTGACAAGTCAGTGAGAATGGGCAAGGAGGGAACACGCCTTGGCACAGCCACCCTGATATCACACATGAAAAACAGACACCATGACATTTATCTCAAACACGTTAAAGACAAACACCCACACAGAAATTAAGCACCTCTGTTACTGTATCCTCTGACTCGCCAAAAAGGCAACAAGAGGTGAGGTGGAAATCAAAGAGGAGGAAGAATAGAGAAACCCAGGCAGAGGCTGGAAGTTCCATGACGAGCAAAACAATTAGCTCACCATCACCTTCTTCATCTAGGGTAACTACATCCACTGCCAATCCACCTCATTAATCGTTGCCTCCCCCGCCAAATGAAAGCCAGTCTGTTGATGCTAGGATGTAGCAGTACGTCTTCACCCATAGTACTGTCACAACTTGTCTTATTCCTCCTCCCCAGAGGTGGTCTTACTCCTAATTGCTGAACTCCTACACCTGTTTGTAACCTACATAGGCCCAGGACTTTCCTACTTTCCATGCCCTTGGATGGTCAAGCTCAGCGTCCAAGTACCTGCGATCCTGATTCCTGTATCCCGTTGAGACCTGATCTTGAACCCTGTTGTATTGTCTGTCTGGCTTCCTGACCTTGTCTTCGTATCCAACTATCATTCCTGAACCTGCATTTCGACTCTTTGCTCCATTGCCTGTTTGACTCCTTGTGTGCTGAATCCAGCTTTTCTTACTACTCTCCTAAATCTGTGACCCCAAGGTACAGACTGCCTTGCCTGCTTGACTCATTGTGTACCGACTCTGGCTTTCCCTCGATTCCCGCATATCTATGATCCCGAGATACTGACTGCCTTGTTTGCTCTACTCACTGTGTACCGATTCCGGCTTGCCTTACCACTCTCCGCATATCTACGACCCCGAGGTTTCGACAATTTGAATTCTCTGACTACTTGTGTACTGACTCCAGCCTACTATGGCCCAGAGGTTTCGATGACTTGAATTCTCTGACTACTTGTATACTGACTCCAGCCTGCAGGTGCAGAATTAATATCACCACCACCACCAGCAGGAGCACAGATGAGCTGCCTGTTCCTGCTGCTACTGCTGCCAGTCTGCCTTCTTCAGGTCTAAAAGAAATACCAAGTGTGACATTAGGGGACCCTCTGCCACATTGCTCATTACCTCCTCCAAGCATCAGTGAGATGCCTGTAATAGAGCAGCAGCATGTAGAGACTAGTGGTGGTGGTGATGTTGGAGAAGCTGGGGTGGAAGAGACATTGATGGCCTTTTTATCAGAAACTGAGAAGGAATAGGAGACAGGGATGAGGATGGGCATCATCACCACCAGCACCACTAGAAATCAGCTTTTGGAATTTACAGAATTTGCAACTGCTCTAATTCCTGCTGCTGCTGAGATGCAAGGGCAGCAGGAAGCTGAGGAGCAAGCTAGTGTGCCACAGACCACAATGGACACAGTGGGAATGTGGTCAACAAGTGATGCGGGACTAGGACAGGTTTCACTTGCCAGTGCCAGAAATAGTTTTGGTTCTAGTTGTATTGCTAAATCTGAGGCAGTAGCAGCAACATTATCCACTGACACAGACAGTGAAGGGGATTGTGGAGGACAAGAAGAAAGAAGCCATTATTTTCCACCTGTTCCCTATTCCTGCCCCCAGAAGTCATGAGTGTGGGACTATTATTCTCTTCTGGCAGGCACAGTGCAGTCATCATCAACAACTGTACAGTGCAAAATTTGTGAAAAGTTAGTAAAAATGGGAAAGGAGGGAACACATCTTGGCACAACCCCCCTGATAACACACATGAAACACAGACACCATGACATTTATGTCAAACATGTTAAAACCAAACACCCATTACAGAAATCTAGCACCACTGTTACTGTACCCCGTGACTCTCCAGAAAGGCACCAAGGGGTGAGGTGGAGATCAAAAAGAAGGAAGAATAAAGAAATCCAGACAGACACTGGAAGTTCCATGACGAGCTGAACAACTAGTTTGCCATCAACATCACCTTCTTCCTCTAAGGTAACAAGTACAATCCACCTCATTCATCGTTATCTCCCCTGCCAAATGATAGCCACTCTGTTAATGTTAGGATATGGCAGTTCATCTCTACCCATTGCACACTGTGTGGTGCACTAAACACACAGACAGGGTGGTGGAGTAGAATCGATACCAGGTCATCAAGTGGCATCTGAGGAGATTCCATCCTGCAGATTATGCTAGGATTCTGTGAGGGAAGGTTCATCATTACTATTAAAATGTCAGCAAGTTGTCATGTGTCCTTAGCGGGATCTGGACTCTGGACAATGGGTATAGTGACAGCAGCAGTACTTGGGTTCTGGTATCTTGGTGTTCGGATAGAGTTGTGCCCCCCCAGGTATTATTTACCACACACACTGTGCACATTGTGGTTGCTGATGAGCACACAGTTCCTGCTCTCAAGGGAAAATTTCTATTCTAAAAAGAACACACACATGATTTTGGAGGAGGGGCAGGTGAAGAAGAATTATTTGCCAACTTCTTCTTTTCTCCACATATATTGGGGGCTACTTATTGTGCTGCTACTGCCTCAGGTGCATCACTGTAGATAGTCATGGCAAGTAGAACCTTCATCATCCATCTTCCATGTTACTGCCATTGTTGATCCCATTCCCTTTCAGCCGCCTAATCATCCTGCTGCTTAAACAACTCAACAGCTGCAGTACAAACAGCAGTTGCAACTCAGGACTCAGGAGGACATTTGACAATGGTCACTGGCCAACATGACCTGCTGGCTTTAAGCCAGTAGGGCATTTTTATTTTTTTCTCAGGGCTTGTGTTTTGAAAATAAATAAATAACTAAAAAAAAATATTTCTACAAAAAAAATAAACAATTGTTGTAGGGTTTATTTCTAAAAAGCCTACGTCCTACAAATCAATGTTTCCTTAGTGCTTGTGCCAAATAAGCTTAAGTCCTACATATCAATGTTTCTTCATGGCTTGGGCCTCTAATAAGTCTAAGTCTTGCAAAGGCCTCTAACAACAAATCAAACAAATCATCTTCTACAAAATACTCTCGCAAGTCAAGTATCAGTCAACCCCAGTGGCAGGTTATGTCAGGGGGTTCCTGTCTCTATCACTTTACATACAAATTTCTTATTTTTTTATTAACTGTCCCCCCCAATAGCAGTCAAGAAACCCCCCAAAACAAATTCCCTGTTCAAATGATTAATTCATTCACCAACACAGACACCCTCTTCAGACCCCTTTATACCATGTCTTATGGTTTCTTTTTTATTTTATTTAGGATTTATTTTTTATTAACTGCCCCCCAATCTCAGTAAACAACCCCCCCAAAAATCATCCCCTGTTCAACTGATTGTTTCCCCACACCCCACCAACACAGGCACCCTCATGCCCTTTTATACTATGACTTTGGGAAATAAAATAATATTTGCTATGTGTTGTGTGTAACTTCTATGTTCCCATTGATTTCAATGGAATGAGCTAGGAGAAAAAAAGCAGAAAAAAGTGGAAAATCAGCACTTTTCACAGGAAACTTTTTCGCCAAGTGGAATGTGCCATTTTTCGCCGATTTCATTTTGAGGTGGAAATTTTCACCCATCCCTAGTTATTTACCTGAAAAAAAGAAAATATATAACTGAAGACAGATGCATAAGTACACTGCCACATATGAATATAAAGTTCAAGTGCTATACAAAATACATTAGTGTAACAAAATACAATGTGCCAAAAAGAAGTAAACCAGGACCACAAATGTGGCAGATACTTATCCACAGAGCAAGATTTGCATCCCATGCACCACCTAGGCAAGACAATGTAGACAGCATTAGCTTCTCCTATGACCACACCTCTGTTCCTCACATGATTCCACTCCTAAACTGAAACACTAATTCCTGGCACAGAAAATACCCTTGGCATATAAGAAGAGAAGCCAATAAAGGCTTTGCAATGCGTTGGAGATCTCTCTAGCATCCAAGGAGGTAATAATAGCTTGTAAATGGGTATAAAACTGGTGCAGGGACACTGAGATTGCTCTGGCCACACCCACAATTCAGAATGCATAGCTGAAACACCCCTCAACATTTGGAGCTGTAGGTAGCTGCCTACTCTGCCTATTGGGAAATCCAGCCATGTTTATCCACATATCCACAGTTGCTACCAAGAGATGAAAAACGAGGGAAAAGAACAGGGACTGGGTCTTTCCACCTCACCCATCCCAATCTGCATTGCTAGGAGTTGTGCCTTCCAGTGCTGTTTGCAGACCCTCTGTCTGAGGAAGAGGCGCAGCTACACCACCTATATGTGAAGCAGGGCTTGCTTTCAGGCCTACATCCAAAGAACAGGGTAATTCAGAAATTCCTCTGCAATTTTGTTACTCTTTTGAACAGTCAAAAGGCAAGAAGCCTTCCAAGTCCACCACTGCAATATGGCTTAATTTGACTACTGAGGAGGCATATAAATCAAGAAATATAGATCTGTCAGCAGGCATCAAGGCTCACTCTCACAGAGCGGTTGCGGCTTCCTGGGCAGAAAAAAGCACAGGCTTTGGTCAAGCACATTTGTAGGGCTGCTACCTGGTGAAATGCCCATACATTCTCCAAGCACTATCATCTGGACCTTCAAACAGTGGGGAACTCTGCATTTGGTCAAAAATTCCTAGAAGTAGTTTTGTGGCTCTCCCCCTTACTTATCAGCTTTGTTCTCTTTCTTGTTGTGCTATCAAGGACACCCCGAAGGAAAGAGGAAATTTTCTGACCTGTCAATTCCTTTTCTTTCTCTATAGATAGCACATGGATTTCCCTCCCTTTGACTATCAGTTTGTTTAATAATACTTTTATGAATAATCTTTCATGGTTTCAGTCTTTGTTCAACACTGGGGATTGTGGTTTAAGGGAGTCCCCTTTATAGTTTTTACTTGTCCTAACTAGGGAGATGGGGCTGACTCATACATATGGAGGCCTGAAGGAAAAGGAATTGACTGGTAAGAATATTCCCTTATGTAAGCTAAAAATTCCCTTACTTTTCAGTAAAATAAACTTGTATTTTTAGTAAACCTCTGAAACAAAAGGTGTCCCCGGCAACCTTACTACGCATGATTTACTAAAAAGTCAAGACTAGCAGAATAGGACTCATTCACACTTCCACAGAGTGATAAAAACATAAATGTTAACACTTCATGTTCTGAACAATAAGATATCATCACAATCTCAATAATATGTACAATACCTTCTGACATTACATGGATGAAATGTGGGTGAGTGAATGAATCCACCTTCTCAGCTCTTTTGACTTTCACCTCAAACTCATGTAGCTGCACATCAGAGATGAACTCAGTTTATGATCACATTAGTGCATACCAGTGAATGCAATCTGCTGTCAATTAGAACTTAACATGAGCAAATATCAGATCACTTCCCCTATAATACAAACAGGAAAATGGAGAAAAGTTACAAAAATATCCTCTATGCCTTGTGTAATACATGGAGTTAAAGTGCAGAGGAATGGTATGAGCAAACATTTGCATACACTCCCATACTGTTGTATTTGTGTATACAAGTTGTGTTAAGATCTGACTTTTCTGAATAAATAGGTTAATGTATAAGCAAGTAGGCAGGAACAGCA
Organism: Rhinophrynus dorsalis; assembly: GCA_037306005.1. NCBI lineage: Eukaryota > Metazoa > Chordata > Amphibia > Anura > Rhinophrynidae > Rhinophrynus > Rhinophrynus dorsalis. The sequence continues at coordinate 380,698,357 of CM074719.1, forward strand.
CAAGTAAATCAACTCCAACAACTGTTTTAAAGTCAAAGACCTCCAGCCTCCTGCGACAATTCTGTCAACCATATATATATATATATATATATAAAAATCAAAAATGTTTAGGACATTATTACACATAGGATATAATAACTACCTAATAATGCTGCAGTATTATAGAACATATTTTTTTCAGTGAGGTCTTTGTCCATAACATTTCTTTTGATTCAGTTTGTCCTTGGTTTTGATCTTGCATAGCTGTTGTTTTAGGAAACAACAACAGCTGTGTACATGGCATTAGGTCAGGTGTATAATGTACATGAAGAGGGGGGAAATACAGTCTTCATAAGGAAGATGGATCTAATGGGTTGGAAAGTCAAGGAACTTTGACAAACAGAAATTTAACAAATTCAACCAGGAACAGTGAACTACATTTGAATTCACATCACACTACACCTGGTAAGAATTAGTCTAGCACAGCATCATCAATCATAGTGTGCTTGTCAGTTTTGACATCCTTTAGGTCTAGGTTGTGTGCTTAATGACTGCATTACAGGAAATGTAAACAGACACTAAACACACAGGTATGCATCATATTTATTCTCATTGAAGTGGACAACATTGTTTAAAAAAAAAGAAGAAACAATTTCACAATGTTAAGCATAAAAGATCAGTATTAAACATTATGTAATATTACCCAATTTCTACTTATTTGGTCACAGCAAAAAGTTAGCTTTAAGTGGGAGAGACTTCATAGACAAAAACTAAGCAAAATTTTAACTCTTAAGAACCTAAATGTTGTTAAGTTTGTTTAGGATTTCTTCAGAAACAATTATATTATTTTTATTTTATAAAAATAAAATAAAAAATATAATAAAAAATTGAAGTTGTATGTTAGTGAGAGCTATGCTTAAGTATACCTTATTGAATGCCAGAATCAAAAAGTCATTAACTATATGGTGTGCTAACAACTATTTCAAATAATTACTTAAAGTAGAAATAAATTATAACCTTTATATGTTACTATTGCATCTAATCTTTAGCAGTTTTGAAATAACTTTAAAGAATAAGCATTACTCATGTGTTTTTTTGTGCTCCCCCATATATTTTCAGTTGTAAATTATACATTATTTAGATATATATATGGCAGAAACAGATGGCATCCACAGTTTGCCATTTGGAAATGAATAAACCGCTCCTCAAGAACACAAAAAAAAGCCATGCACTGCAGTTGTTTCAAAATAAACCACCAAGGTAAATAAAGGAAATTTACAAATATAGCTTCATACACTAAAATAAATATATATTGATTATAGCACTAGAAATAATTCAAAAATATGATTATTTATTAACTGTTAAAATGTACAATCATTATTTTTGGGTGGTATCTTTAACTAAATCTATCATCTACAACTGAATATTATCCATAAAATCTGTTTGTATTTTTAGGACCAGGATGGGCATTCATGTAATGCTGATGTATAAAAACATTAAAGTTTATTCCCTTTCCACATTATTACTGGTACCAGCACAGTCTGCATTTTAAAAAGCTTGCCCTTATTTTTCATGTTTTTTATCCAACTAAATGAACCATGGATAATAAGATATTCATATAATATAAACTTTAGCAACTAATATAAAAGATGTGGTTACAGTAGTATTGAGTATTTCTTACATTATGCCACTTTTGATGGGTGACGGATTCCATTTGACATTTTAGTAAATGCCATATAATATCCTGTTAAAAAAGCAGCATAACATTAATTATTCAATCTACCTATCAAAGTCCATAAAATATATTTGTATTTGATAATTTCAGAGCTATTAATGTGGTAAGGAGTATTACAAGTTTATTGTGCATATATTTCTAAAGAAAATAAGAAAAGGGCTGGTTTTTGATGTTAAGGTTTGTAATTATTCATATACGATAAATAAGCAAAACATGATTTGTTTATCAATGAACTTGTTTTTAATATTTTACATGCCACATCCATTCATGATGTATATCTTGCAACCATGAAAATTAACTTTTCTTGTTAAATGGTGGACAATTTCTATGCAGTGGGGCCATACTGAAATGTTTTATTATAATACAAAATAATTCTAAGAAATAACATATACTAACTGTTGTATCCCTGCTAAATCTATAGTAGTAGTATAATTATGTACATAATTTAGTGATGTTAAGTTTAGTTAAGTTATTTTTTATTTTGTCATCATGATGTGTAAAACTATTTTTTCTAAATATTATGGAATGAATGTGCAATGAGTTTTTTTACAGTTTTAAACAATATATAGACATTGATAATTTAGCAAGACTATACATTAATTTAAGACATTTTGAAAATACTGTCTATTGGTAGAAGCTATGAACCTTATTCATTTGTAAGGTTTTAAAATGTTAAAGTTTTTTAATAAAAAAACAAACATACAAACTATTTTATTTCAATGGATATTAGGGCCAACATTAGTTACTTTAACTTTCTCACATAAATTAAAAAACATCACAAATGTAAACATCTTTCATTTTATTTTTTCGATGGAGTTTATTTACAAAGCACTGGTAAACACATTTACATACATTCAATTATATAACAATCGAGTACTATAATTATTGTTCTCAAAGAAACACTATTGATAAAATTATCAATAATATGACTACTATAATTAAAGTTCAGTTTCTAAGCAGGTGTTTTTGTGTTGATTATGTTTAATATAATATATAATCTCATATCAGAATTTGAGTAATTCTATTGTTTTAGGAGTATGCAGTAGTTATTTGGCACTGCAGTGTATGCATTTAATAAGTAAGTACCCAATTAAAAGAACAGTTAAGCCGTAGCACACATATTATCTTTTATATATCTATTGTTGTATTTTACCATTTAGTGTGAGGCTCTTTAGCTGACTGATGCCCAAAGGGGAACTAACAAATCGCTCAGCTGGTGGCTGACACTGGTCTTGAAAAAACTAGTAAGGAACACTTTGCAGTCTTTCAGAGCCTCTACACCAGCTGTCATCCAGCTATGCTGTGCTGAAAAGCTCCTGTCACTTCATCCAAAGGGATTTACTTGGTCAGAAGGAAAATTTAAATACAAAGCATGCAGCTAAGAACCTAGTGAAAAGGATTATGAGTGCACAAGAGCACATGTGTATAAGACACTAATACATCTTTAGGAAATTTCAGATCCCTAAAGCCAGGATTAGAGCCAGAAGCAGGGTGGTATACATATGCAGGAACTTTTACTGTTAGAGTTATTATCACACTATTCAAATGTATAGGTCTTTTATCATGCTATTTAGAAAAAAAGTTTTTTTTTTTCCATGGGAAAAGAAAGCTGATAAATAATATTTGTATCCCAATATATTTTGTGGTCACCTACTTAAAGAAAACATTTTTGAACAACAGCTTGTATACTCCATTTCCTTTTAATTTAGATGATGTACTTCAAATGTACTAACTGAAATGCATTGACAAATACATAATATACATACACTGAAATGGTTATTAATGAATATATTCTAAGAAACATATTTTGTTCAAACATGTTTGATTTTTTTTAAATATAGATAGACAAAGACGGATAGATAGATAGACAGATAGATAGATAGATAGATAGATATAGAAAGAAATAATATATGAAAGATTCAGAAAGTGTGTAAATAAACTAGTAAGAAGTATTTGGGATTTTTAAAAAACAAACTAGAAAGCTCGCCATATCTGCCTTTAGAGGTCAGTAGAACCTCACTACACAACATTTCCAACAAGAAAAAGGATACTTGGAAGGTACCATTTATTCTTTATTTAGTTCTACAGAATGCAGTCTACATTTCTTCACATGGTTTATCATGTATCTATCCAAACAACCCGATTAGTGAAGCAGCTTGCCTGTGACATACACTTTATGCCAACCAGAAGCTGCCATGCACAGTTACCTTATTCACTGAGGAGACAGCCCTGAAGCAAAACTGTAACACAACAAAATGCAAATGTATTGAGCCTTAGTTCACCTAAAATTAGATGACTCTAATACGTAACAGCTTAATTTGCCCTTTGATTGATGCCTTCTTCATATCCTTAAGAGCTGAATTTTAGATTTACATATGTGAAAACCATGAGCTCTATATTTATATTTTAATTTTAAGCAAACTATTGTATTTAAATGTTTCCCTTCCTAGTGACACACAAGACATGTGCAAATTCTGCAAAAAATGGATAGGGAAAATATTTTTTTTTTGTTTAAGTAGTGTTTTTGTTTACTGCATTCATATCAACAATATACTGAGTGTGAAATTTAAAGATTGCTAATATTGTTAAAGGGATAGTAATACTTAAAATGTAAAAAAAAATATGTTGTAGGGTTTATCCCCCTGAGTAAAACAAGAGTACTCCCACTGCTGAGAGGTGTTTTATTAAAAAGTTATTAATTTTCAAAGTTGAATTTTTTAGGTGCAATATCACAGTGGCCTGAAATTGTAGAGTGGCGCTGTTGCTACACGATCCTATGGACAACTCTGGTCAGTTGACCATAAATCTCCATAGGATGGTGTAGCAACAGCGCCACTGTACAATTTCAGGCCACTGTTATATTGCACCTAAAAAATTCAACTTTGAAAATTAATAACTTTTGAATGAAAGACCTCTCAGCAGTGGGAGTACTCTTGTTTTACTCAGGGGGATAAACCCTACAACATATTTTTTTTTACATTTTAAGTATTACTATCCCTTTAAAGACCTTTACAGAAGATAAGACAGATGCCTCCCCAAAAAGCTATTTTGTAGGTAAACTAGTATTTGAAAAGACCAAGTAATACACTTATACAGTGAGGGATATGCACATTGTAATATCAGAGCAAGAGACTTATTTTGTGAGCTGCACTTTTCAAGTGCCTGTGTACTGAATACTTTACACAAAAACATGGTTAGTTTGTACAAAGTAAAGAGAGTATATTGCTGTTTTCAGGCTGCACCATTTCCCAGCTCCTTGTTTTACTTCATGTATTAACAAGGCACAGAGAAAATCACCTAAGCTTCTTATTTTTTTCTTATGACTGCTGTGGGGTGGCATTAAACCTTATTAATATTACACTTTTGCAAAGGACGATTTGTATGAAGTGATATATATGTACTGATATATACTGAAGATCTATTCACATAGGATGGATTTCTAGACCTAAGTATTAGTGCATCAGACAAGCTTCACTGGCAGATTAATATATTCATCTCTATATATGGGAGATAACTGTAGAGTAATGAAAAGTAAGATTAATATTATGTTTAGGGATGGGGGAAATGTTTCACTTGAAAAGAGAAAAATGGGAAAATTGTAAACCTTTGCCTTCCATGAGAATGTCTGTGAAAATTGTGGCTGTCTCACTTTTCTCCTGCCATAACCCCGGCTATACTAAAGAAGTCATAGAGCCACACATACTGACACTGATGCCACTAATCCCAAAAATAGTAAACACAGACACAAAACTTGTATAAAGTTAATAGACTGGAACATGACATAAATAATCACTTATAAATAAACAATACATTCATAAATCACCTGATGGCTAGAAAGTGATCCTAAAATGCAAATAGTCTGAATCAGCTACATCAAATTGTTGTAAAAGAGCAAAAAAGTTAGTAAGTATAATGTGACAAAAACATGGATAATTTAAAAAATAAAAAAAATCCTCATCTAAAGTAACCCACAATGTGAGTCAAAAAGTAGGCATAATGTAGGCAGATAAAGGAAAGCACTAGGAATCTCCAAGCATAGACCCAAAATGTATTGTCTTTTCTGCTTCATCACCCTTATATGAACATTTAAATTGATTTTTGTGTGAATTTAACTCCTTTTATATAATGGAGTTTGGTTATCTTTTGTGATTTATATTACTTAATAAACAGTCATTATTGATGTCTCTCTTGTCTAGCTGAGTGCCTCATTATATCGGTCTACCAGTAGCTCAAAGTCCTGAGCTATTAACCAGGCCTGAAAAGTTACTCGCCACCAATTTCCACACCTAGCCCCACCCATAGCCCCACCCATATCCCCACCTTTAACCCCACCCATCTCAAGTTATCTTTGATGAAATGACACTGTTGTTCTATGTTTTTATTCAGCATATGGCAGAGGGGACAAAAACTCTGCAAAATTCCACCTGTTTTAACCCCCTGAATGCTAGCAAGGTCTACAATGCATTAGCCTCTCGAGCATTATAGCAGTCAAATGCTTCATTTAAATAATGTGAAAGTGTTTTTAGGACCCACTACTTCTCCCCACAACATGATACAGTTGACTTGCCACACTTTGTCTTTATACACAAAGGCCATAGTAAGCATAGTAGCAGCCATAGAATCACACCCTCTGCTGCTGAAGTGGTGTTTGTGTACATGTGGACCTGTGAATAGCAGTTGGACAATCTGACACCCCAAGCCCCAGCCTTGTTCCACAGTCTATAGCTTTAACTTTAAGGTGGCAAAGTCATGCCCATTCCTCTGCTACAAAAAGGTTTAACATGGATTACCTGGCCTACTCAAACCCTTCTGACACTCAAAAGGTCAATTCACTTTAACACTGTGAATTGTAGAATGTTGGTGTCCCTTTGACACTCAAAGAGTTACTTCTCTACACAAGGTGTGTTCAACCAGTGGCACTCTAACAGCTGCTGGATACAACTCTTCCTGGGGATAATAGTAGTAGTAGTAGTAGTCCAACAGCAGCTAGGCGAGAGGCATTGCTTGAACATCCCTTATGTAGCAAAGTATCTATTGGAGTGCCAGAGGACTTTAACTCCTCCCTTGAGTACCAGACAGATGTCTAACACAATGTGTTGGATACATAACACTGTTAATGATAAAGGCTTAATCTCCTTTGATCTATATCCAATGGCGCTCATTTACAAAAGAAAACTAAAATTCTTTGGGTATTTGTAAAATCACCCTTTTTAGTATTTCCCATATATATATATATTGTTAATCATATAATTGCACATAAGCCTCCTAATATTAATTGTACATGGACTGTGATTCAGATATTGAACAGAGATTTACAAAACTGTGATAAAGGATATATCAAAACTGTGATAAGAAATATATATATATACACAGTCTTTAATTGCAGTCTCTAGTAATCTGTATATGTTAATCCTTGGTGGTGCACGGTATGGGTTTTCTTTATTTTCTTTGCCTTTAGGACGCTGCCCTTATTTCATAGCACCGTGGTAGTGCTCTTCTTCACAAATTGATTGTGTAGACTATAGAGAGACAAAAGAGAAGAGAAGGGCGCAGACCCATCTAAGAGCAAATCTGTATTGTTCCAGTAAATATAATCCCCCCGTTTGTTTGCACTCACCGGATAGTCTTGAACAGTAAGCCTTAAGAGATTTGCAATTCCTTATCCAGCTTCACTTGTCTGTATCAAAATCCTCACTGTCCAGTATTATTAAATTCAATCGAATTTATATAACATAATAAATTTATTTCCAATTATTGGTGTACAAAAATAAAACAAAATAGACAATAGTAGTACTACTAATTGAAAATATATAAAAATATAATGTCCAACGCGTTTCGTATCTATAACTGATACTTTTTCAAGGACTATATGAATAAAATAAGAGAAAACGTACCTCATTTGATCTAGAAGTATATATACATGTTCTTTTGCAACTTGAGAGAAGAGATTCACCTCGGCGTCTTTCAACGCATGGCATACTGCACATGCGCGAAGTCTAGATAGACTCTATGGTATTCGGCAAAAAACTCTATCATGCGTTTCACGAATGGAACGCAAAGCAAATGATCGTGCCGATCTAACAGAGAGAGAATCTATGCTTGAAACAAAGTTTCTCCAAATGGACAAAGTTTGAAACATCATTATAAAAATCGTTATAAAGAGCTTGAGGATCCATTCTTCACTAGTGCAAATATCCAATGTATTTAAAGATATATATTGAAGAAATCGTTATTTCTATCACGAATGTATATCTAAATATTCACAATAATCATAAAAAACATACATTATATAATATTATAAATATTTTCATGTGAAAAATTTTTTTACATATAAAACAATAATAATCATCATCACATTCACATTTATATCAAAAGTATATCGGAAAATATCTAAATTATTTGAGACATACAAAATATATCCAAATTATATAGGACATACAAAAATCCCTCAAGGACTCCCTGTATATATATCATGCATATTAAAAGAGACCCTAATGCATGATATATGAAAAAATTATTATAAAAGCTTCTTTATGTATATACATATAAAACTATACCAATATATGGAAATAGTAATATAATATAAAACATTAATAGTTTAACATCTAATCTTAAATCATATGTCAGAGACTCCCAACACATCTTATGGCAACTATCGACTATGAAGTGGGAGAAAGATCATTATATATGGGCAACTTTGGATGTCACTGCTCTATATACTTCAATCAGTCACTCCTTAGGTTTGGAAGCAGTGGCCCATTTTTTAGATCAGGATGCTAATATGCCCTCCTTACAAAAATAATTTATTTTAAAAGGTGTTTATTTTATTCTTCATCATAACTATTTCTTATTTCAAGAAGAATTTTATATACAGACTAGAGGAACTGCCATGGGAACCAGGTTCGCCCCCAGCTATGCGAATTTATTCATGGGTCAATGGGAAGAAGAACAAGTATGGAATAATAACCCATGGGGGGCGAACCTGGTGTTCTATGGCAGATACATAGATGATATTTTAATTATTTGGAAAGGAGGTCTTGAGGAATTAAAACCGATGGTGAAATTTTTTAATAATAATGAGAAAGGAATCCACTTCACTTCAGAAGTTGGGATAAAGACTATTAATTTTTTAGATCTCACTCTATCATATGATGATGAGGAAAATATTTCTAGCACAATCTATACTAAACCAGTTTCTAATAACTCTTATCTACATGCCAACAGTTGCCACCTTAAACAATGGAAAGATAATATACCCTATGGTCAGTTCAATAGATTAAGAAGAAACTGCAGTAACATAGAAGACTTTGAGATACAAGGAGAAAAATTAAAAACTAAATTCGAAGAAAGAGGATATGATGACAAACTATTGGACAAAGCTTTACAAAAAGCCAGACCTTTGAAAAGAGAAGCACTTTTATGCCCAAAGAAGAAAAAAGACAATTTGAAACAATATCCCCTGAGATTCGTTACCCAATATAATTCGGCTGCATTAGAAATATCAAATATCATCAAGAAAAATTGGAGCATATTAAGAGAAGATCCATTATTAAAAGATGAGATCCCAAAAAATGGTAAAACGATTTTTAGGAAAGGTAAAAACATAAGATCCATTATAGCTAAGAGCAAGCCAAAGAACATTGGGGAAAAAAAGAAGATTCAATTGACCACCACTTCTTCTGTGGATCCTGTGAAAGGATCATTTAGATGTAATGTCAATAGATGCGCAAATTGCGCACACATGGAACATAAGAAAAATACATTTCAAAATAGAAAAGGGGATAGACAATATACAATTGGTCAATTTATCAACTGTGGGACTGCATACGTTATCTATTTGATTACTTGTGGTTGCGGCTCACAATATGTGGGACGCACCACAAGAACGCTAAGAGAGAGAGCAGGGGAACACAGAAGAAATATCCTTAAAAATTGTGCAGAACATAGTGTTCCAAAACACTTTAATTCATGTGCAGAAGGTGGTTTGGCAAACTTCAAAATTATGGGGATAGAGCAGATTCCTAGACAGTGCACAGATAGATTTAAAAAATTGTGCCAAAGAGAATCCTTCTGGATATTTAAGTTGGGTACTTTAAATCCAGGGGGCATGAATGAGGAAATAGATCTAGGCTATTTAAGTTAGTTACCATATAAACTGGTTTCCTTTTGATGTTTTCTTATATATTTATGTGTATATTTTGTATATAGTACCATTTGAACATACGATTTCAAGTGATGCTTTTATATGTACATACATCTATATACATATATCTACATTAAGATCATTTTGACTCTTTAAAGAATCTGGGCTAGGGAATAAGGAGTCCCTTTAATTATTATTCTTCAACAATGTTTTATATTATATTACTATTTCCATATATTGGTATAGTTTTATATGTATATACATAAAGAAGCTTTTATAATAATTTTTTCATATATCATGCATTAGGGTCTCTTTTAATATGCATGATATATATACAGGGAGTCCTTGAGGGATTTTTGTATGTCCTATATAATTTGGATATATTTTGTATGTCTCAAATAATTTAGATATTTTCCGATATACTTTTGATATAAATGTGAATGTGATGATGATTATTATTGTTTTATATGTAAAAAATTTTTTCACATGAAAATATTTATAATATTATATAATGTATGTTTTTTATGATTATTGTGAATATTTAGATATACATTCGTGATAGAAATAACGATTTCTTCAATATATATCTTTAAATACATTGGATATTTGCACTAGTGAAGAATGGATCCTCAAGCTCTTTATAACGATTTTTATAATGATGTTTCAAACTTTGTCCATTTGGAGAAACTTTGTTTCAAGCATAGATTCTCTCTCTGTTAGATCGGCACGATCATTTGCTTTGCGTTCCATTCGTGAAACGCATGATAGAGTTTTTTGCCGAATACCATAGAGTCTATCTAGACTTCGCGCATGTGCAGTATGCCATGCGTTGAAAGACGCCGAGGTGAATCTCTTCTCTCAAGTTGCAAAAGAACATGTATATATACTTCTAGATCAAATGAGGTACGTTTTCTCTTATTTTATTCATATAGTCCTTGAAAAAGTATCAGTTATAGATACGAAACGCGTTGGACATTATATTTTTATATATTTTCAATTAGTAGTACTACTATTGTCTATTTTGTTTTATTTTTGTACACCAATAATTGGAAATAAATTTATTATGTTATATAAATTCGATTGAATTTAATAATACTGGACAGTGAGGATTTTGATACAGACAAGTGAAGCTGGATAAGGAATTGCAAATCTCTTAAGGCTTACTGTTCAAGACTATCCGGTGAGTGCAAACAAACGGGGGGATTATATTTACTGGAACAATACAGATTTGCTCTTAGATGGGTCTGCGCCCTTCTCTTCTCTTTTGTCTCTTAATCTCCTTTGATACTGTTAACCCTTTGAGCTCCAACGTGCATCAATTTTTTGAGAGCAACAGAGGTGCTTTGCATTGCATTTGACACCCATCTCCTCTCTGAAATTAAAGGGGGAAATAGAGAAACAAAAGTATGCCTTCTAGGAAATCTATCAACCACAACTAAGATGGATTGAAGTTATAAATGCACAGAATGTTCTTCAAAGAAATCCATCAAACATATTTCCAAGGCATCGCATTTACAAGAACTGGTAGCAAATATGTAATCCATGTACCTCTATCCAGTGCAGTCAGTGTAAAGGGTTAACCTTGTAAGTGCCAGAGGGATACCTCTCTGACACTCAAAGGGTTAATGTGAATTTCAGTGGCTAGACTTGCTCATCATGCCATCCATGTTCCTCTGTTTTAGTCATACTTCAGTTGCGGCAGGGATGGCTATGGGCAAATTTCTGTGTGGCAAATGGGCTCCTGACTGGAGCTCTCCACTGCTCTGTCTTCCCACTGCCTCTGCTGAAGTTGTTTCATCACCCCGTCTGCTTTGCCATGACCCTGAGCAACAGCACCGCTGTTATCCTCACAAAACTCTCCTCTCTCATTGGCTGCATTGAAAATGTAGTGGAAGGCATATTTTAGGTAATGCCATCTGTACCGGTTTGCAATGCTTCCTGGTTGTTGTTCAGCGGGCCAGAGGCATTACTGTTGATCACTATTTATGGATAATATAAATAAGAGTGGCCATATTCAGGGCTGCACAGTGCTTCACTCAAGGCCACAATATTCAGGTCTGCCCACTTGCCTCTCTCAATTTCTCCTCGCCAAATGGGAGGAAGTGAGTGTAAATTTTGAGCCCCTGGTATACTATATGTTGGGTCAGACCACTATTTCTTTACTGTGTTTTTTTTATCCAATTCTTGCCCACCATAGCTATGGAACAGCACATACTGACCCTCCAGCCTTGTCCCACTGCATTGGTATCAATAGAACCACATACCGAACCCCCAGCCTTGTCCCAAATGACTGGAAGATATATAACCACAATTACTGACTCCAAGCCTTGTCCCACTGTAGTCTGGAACATGATGGACATTGGAGGGAATGATGGAAGTTGTATTTGGGAAACACCTGGAGGGTCTTCCATTTCCCACCAGCCCAGCCTTGATTGATTGAATGAATTAATAAATATGTTTATTTATATAGCACCACAAGTGTACAAAGCTCTTTACAATTTAAGGGTTTGGACAATACAGCGTGACAAGTGATTTGTACAGTGAAACACTGGAAGTGAGGTCCTGCCTAAAAGCTTACGATCTAAAGCTTTAGAACTGTGTATTTTGACCCTCCCAGCCTTGTCCCATTGCAATTGTAGCTATAGAACCACACATGCTGACACCCAACCTTGTTCCATGGTAGAACAAGACTTCTATGTCCAGCTGCATTGGAAGCCATATAACTAAATACAATTAGTCTTCCTGAGAATTCTTGAGCAAAGACAAAAAATGGCAAAATTCTTGTGGGCAATGTATTAGGATTAGCAAAAGGCAGGACAATTTATAGATTTTCAATATGCAGGAAATTTTGCAGGAAAAGTGGGGTATCTTGTTTTTCTTATGACAGTTCGCATGTGAAAACAATCAGACATTTCACATGTCTAATTATGTGTCAACAGACAATTATTTTGGTTGCTCTCACTTTTTTATTTTATCATATTTTTCATTGTCTTGCATTTTAATTTGTTTAATTGATAAAGATAAGAAGAGGAAGTCATTAGGGCATGCATGTCAAACATATGTCCCCCTACCTGATAAACTGTGACCCTTCCAGAAGCTGCCATAACACTGTCCGTTTAGACCTATACAGTTTGTAATGATCATGTAACTTCTGGGATAGATACATTTGGAAAGACAAAAAACAAAAAGACAGCTTACCGGAAATATCTAAGTATAGAAATAAGTAAGTCAAATGATATAAATATCAGTGTAGTGAACTAGAAGGAAATTAATGAGACATATAGGACTCCTGAAGCCAGTGAAATATAATGAGCAAGCCAGTGGACACCACAGTGAAAATAGGGTACAAGTGAGTGGAGGTAAATGTGATTTGAAGAGCTACAAGAGAGAATTTAGAGATAAATTAGAGTAAATGGAAAAGGGAAGCTCAGTCAATAGAGACAATCCACTAGTAATCTGCCCAGGCTGATGGAAATTGGCATGCCTGCAAATAAGGATAGTGAATCAGTGGTATAGTGCAAACGTCAATATCAATTATGAGCTTACCAGACCAATTCTTGATTCAAAGCCTTGTACTAGTGGTGTCTTGTATGGTTTGTCTCCCTGGTTTCCAAAGTGTTCCTCCGCTCCTCCTTGGTCTTCTCTTATCTCAGGCGTCTTCGTCTCTTTTATCTCCGTGTCCCTTTATGTGCGGTCAGTGTCGATTACTGGTGGGCTGCTGCTAGATTGGTATATGCCACTATTGACTTGGCTGGAGTCATGGCAGTAAATCCTATATGGGCTTGTGATGTTTGGTAACAATAATGCTGCATCTATGTCATAGATGATTTAAATACTGTTTTTATTATAAAAACTAGTACAAACAAAAAATAAAAAACAAATACTAATAGTAAAAAATGATACAAATAAAATCAAAACGTTTCGGGATAAACAATCCATTCATCAGGATGAAATTAATGAATAGCTTAAACTAAAGGTTTATAAACCTAAAGGTTAAAATCTACCAAAACATTTTATCATATAGCCTGTTCCCAATATAAATTAATCTAGTAAAGGAGTGTTTGTGAACCTATAATATGAATACACCTAAAAAGGGTGGAAGGAATAAATGTTTCCAGCGGCCATATGTTTCCAGCTATCAACATTTCACAGTTCAGGTCTCCAACACATCGCAAAGTACTATAAGATATCACAACGGGCAAATAATTTTATCTGAACAAGATTTAAATATACTAGTGATCCTCCTGATCAAACAGTCTGCTAACACACACTTGATTGTAACTTATAAAAAATAAAACTTAAAATAGAGAATTCAAGACATAAAAATAGACTTAAAAAGTCTGCGCTAAGAAGTAAAATAATATGAGATTAAGGATGTATGGAAACATTTAATATACAATGTGGTAAGTAGGCAAGATCTGTTATTTTTAATATATGATATTATGTTGTGAACATATATTACTGTAACGATTAAAATTGTTTCCTACTTGTTGTGACCCCCATGGCCCTGAGTAGAAGGCACTGATTGGTCAAAATATTTTTAAGTATGAGATCCCTTTCCAGCATTATGGGAGTCCTTTTAAACTATTCATTAATTTCATCCTGACGAAGAGATTGTTTATCCCGAAACATGTTAATTTTATTTTTATAATTTTTTTACCATTAGTATTCATTTGTTTTTATTTTTGTTTTGTACTCTTTTTATTAAAAAAAAACAGTATTTAAATCATCTATGACATAGTTTTGAGCAGCATTATTACTACCAACATCACAAGCCCATATAGGATTTACTGCTGTAACCCCAACCAAGTTGATACAGAATACAGAAATCTGGCATCAGCCCACCAGCAATGGACACTGACTGCACATAATGGGACACTGAGGTCTATATCTAGATTCTCTCTTGTGGCTCTTCAACCTCCACTCACTTGTACCCTATTTTTCACTGCTTTGTCCACTAGCTTACAGATTATATTGCACTGGCTTCAAGAGTCCTATAGCCTATATTGGGCTAGTGTGTATCATTAATTTCCTTCTAGTTCACTACACTGATATTTATATAATTTGTTATACATACTTCTACACTTAGATATTTCTGGTGTGCTGTCTTTTTGTTTTTTGTCTTTGCATGTATTGAACCTGAGCTATCCCCATGTATGAACAGCAGCACGGATATCTAAGAGTCCAGTCATCATATGTATGTGGTTCTCTTCTCTGCGGGCAATCAAAAGTCTACACATAACTTTTTTATATAAACCAGGAACAATAAAGACAGATAAGAACCACAAACATTTCTTCTTTCTCCTCTTATTTTCTAGTTTTTATTAATTACTCTGTGAATTTAGGTTTAGTATTTCTCCCTCCCATATGGTACAACTGGATATACTGTATGCACTGATCACCACAGGATACCTTTCTATTTGTATCAATCGTAATTGTCTACTTTTTTGTGTGAGATTTACTAAGCCCTTGTTTTTACATGACTGCTGTATTCATTTTTACTTTTCAATAAAAACCTTCTGAAACTTAAAAAAAAACAAACAGATAAGAAGATACCACCTATAACACATTTACACGTATAAGGTACACACTGGGGTGAGGTATCTTGCAACAACATTGATTGTAGGACTGTGTCCAGTAATATTGCTCACACTATCCATTATCCATCTAAAGACATCTAAGTATTTATTACTGTGACCCCTCACAACTATAAACTTGATAGATCTGATGGGGACATACATTCATATGTGACTTGAAGACTACCTTTGCATGTACTGGAGTTTTGTTTTTATTTTAGTATCTATTTGGTTTGAGCATTAGTCAACTTTCCTTGATTATAGTTAAATGTGGAACTGTCCAAATTGATGCCTACACTGGCTGATACTGGTATCACTCCAGCGATGGAGAAGGGATAATTAGTTATGCAGAAGTTAGATTTATGGCTTTGGATCACCCAGATGTAGTATTCCTGTATCACGTGCCTAAGACTCATAAGAAGAAGAAAGACCACCGAGGAGGCCAATTATTGCCAGAGTCAATTCTTTGAATTTATCTCTCTATGTATCTAGATCATTTTTTATAGAAATATGTTGTGTCTCTACCTAGTTACATTGGAGATAGTCAGCATGTCTTAGAGAGATTGAATGATGTTATAAGGAAGGAACGCTACATCTGGTTGACCTTGGATGCAATAAAGTTAGGTGTATGATATGTCCGCTTTTGATGTATGGTGGGAAGGATTTCTAGGATTTGGAAGGCAATAGAACTTATGAAGTGAAACATCTTATTAGTTGTCACACCAGACATGTTGTGTATCTTATATGATGTGTCTGTGGTGCATTTTATGTTGGACGTATGACACAGGACCTTAGAAAGAGAACTGGTGAACACAGAAGGAAAATTATTAAGAAAGACACTGATCATGGGGTTTCTAGACATTTCTCCACTTGTACTGATGGGGGTCTATTGAATTTTAGAGTTTTGGGTACTGAATGGGTTAGTCCACAGGTAGATAGGTTTCTTAAACTTTGTAGGCAAGAAGTCTACTGGATTTACACATTGGGCACTTTAGGGGGAAGGGACTTAATGAAGAGATAAATCTTCATTATATATAATATTTTTTTATAGTATTAATGAAGAGATATAGCTCCATTGTACTGTATATAATATTTTATTTTTTAGTTTAATTTTTTGTGAATATTGGTCATTTATTAGATAGATATATAGAGATTATTGAGGGTGGGTAATTATAGAAGGACATTGGCATGAATATGTGGGGCTTGACCCCTTGTGTTTATGATTTAAGCTTTTGTTGACCTGTGATTGGCATTGCAGAGTTGAGATGCATGGTGTGCTCTAGTGAGCAGTATGTTTTGATGCAGTTCTGTTCCGCCATGAGATACAGCATATGCTCCTGTGCTTCTGTGTGCCATATGCTTGAGGCAGTAGTATGTTTTGATTCATGTTGTGTTAAGGTGTGTGTTCCAACATACACTCTGGTGTCTCTGCATGCCATGTGTAGTACTCTTGAGTGAATAGTGTTCCAGCGGTTTTCTCAGCATCTTCCTGGGACAGGCTCCAGGGTGCATGATTTGGATCTGTGGTGGTTTATTTGCCCCTTTCCAGTTGGATCACCGAACTTTGGTGACCCAGTTTGACGCAATTGAGAAGAATCATGGGATATATAACGGTTCTTTAGGGCTCAATCTTTTTTAGGCTTCTGAAGTGACAGGGATGTTATGAAACACGTGAAGCCAATTGTATCTGTAATATTACAGTTTTTCAACTGCGTCTTAAATATTAAGTTTTTATTGCTTGTTATTACTTTTAATGATTTCTTTGACTTAATTGTCATGATTTTATTATTTTTTTTATTAAATCTGTTTATTACTAATAACATTTGTTTATTGATTTATATATATACTAGTTGAACAGCCCGTTACACGGGCCACAGTGCCTCTGGCAGCCGGTCGCGGGGCAGTCACACGCAGTGGAGACTGCCCGCGCCTCGGCTGATACAGAGCCTCTGGCAGCCAGTCACGGCGCAGTCACACGCAGTGGAGACTACCCGCGCCTCGGCTGATACAGAGCTGGACGCTCCTTCGGAGCGCCCAGCTCTGTATCAGCTGCGGCGCGGGCAGTCTCTACTGCGTATGACTGCCGCACGCGCAGCAGTGTCTACTGCGCATGTCAGGCGTTACACACAACTTGGCGAATTATTATATAGGATATATCGGTCTGAAGAGTACTGGCTTTCTAAAGCCCCACACTCTGGTAAAATAAGAAAGAATACCTGTCTGAGATTCAAACTAGGTTACACTAGCAATAGTGGTGGGTTTGTAAATATCCATCACTTGCTGGTTTTTCCACATTTTTCCAAGAATGGAATTAACAGAGTTGAATGAGTATTGAAGATCTTGGCAAAGAACACTTTACTGGAGTGTAAGCCAATGCAGGCGTCTATTCCAAGAGGCTGGTTTGAGCCTCCGAAGATTATATTTCCTAAAGCATCTAATACCTGGTGTTGGTGAAGGATCAAGTATTTGTATTACATACTACATTTAGAGAGGATCCCCTGCACTGCTTTGTCATTTTTGTTTTAGATTTCATGGCAATGGGATCCTTCTGGTCCACAGAGAGATATGTATCTGGAATGGCCCAGGCCACATGTTCCAGGGTTTTGGGTGAAGTTCTGACAGCCCTCAAGAGGAAGACCAGGTGGTACATCTACTTCCCTTCCACCCAGATGGAGTGAGCACATGTCAAGCAGGAGTTCTACACAAGGGGAGGCACACCCAAGGTCATGGCATCCTAGACTGCACATATGTGCATATAAGAGACATCTCTACATCAACCACAAACATTTCCACTCCGTCAATGCACAGATGTTGAATGACATGACAAAATGAGGATCATCCATGTCTGTGCTTCCTATCCTAAGCACTTGGGAACACCATAAATGGAACAGGTCCCAAAACAGGAGTCTTATTAATGAAGCACTCAACCCAGTAACTTGATACAAAATTCAGTCTTTATTCTATTTGGTAGAAAACATATCAAACAAAAGTGATGTAATAAAAACAATAAAAAACAATACCGAGAGGGATATTACTGTGTCATTTATATTATGTTTGACTCTCCATGATGCTTAATATGGACAATAACCCCTATATAGGTAAGAGTAAAAATGAAGCCTCTCCTATTAACTAGCAATAAGGAAGAGAAGATTGAATGAACAATAATTCAATGTATACAGATCTACAAGATCCTAAATACCCACTATGTTTGCTCCATGGGGTAAAAATCCCATATACAAGAGTATAAGCATACCAAAAGCCTCATGTAGGCGATATGTGTTGGGATGACTGGCTTCTGAGAGGGGTCTTGTTCCTGTGTATACTGTATTTCTATGATAAGTATCTGATCTTTTTCCACTATTGAACTATGCTTGCCTTTTGGTATTCTTGTATTTGGGGATTTTTTTACCCCATGGGGTAAACATAGTGGGTATTTAGGATCTCGTAATCTGTATATATTACATTTTTGCTAGTTAACAGGAGAGGCTTAATTTTTACTCTCTTACCTATATAGGGGTCATTGTTCATATTAAGCATCATGGACACATGATGATACAGGACACAGTAACATCCCTCTCAGTATTGTTTTTAATTGCCCAACTGTAAGGTTTTGTCTATTTTACCTTTTTGGAGCCTTTCCTCTTCCTTACCGGATTTCCTTCCCCCTCTGCTGATTTGTACTGGACGATTTAAAACCTAGCCTAGCCCCTGTCTCTGTACTCAATTATTTGTGCTTGTTGGAGGTAGTTGGTGTTTAGTTCCTGATTGCTGTTCCATTGCTGATTCATGGCGTTTTATTTTTTACCTGTCTCCTAGTATTCATTCTGGCTGTTGACTCTCCCGAATCTCTGGCTCGTCTGGCTATTCTCTGTGCACCCTCCAACACTTCTGTGGCTCCCAGTACATATTTGGCTTGTTTTCTGACTATTCTCTCTGTAATCTCTGATACCCCTGTTTGCTTCCGGTACTTCACCTTGTATGACTATTCTCGGCGCTCCCGCGCCTCCCCTAAGCACCACAGTTATTTTTGTTTTGTATTGTGGTGTCTGCCTTCCGGGTTTGTTCCTCGATCCTCCAGGTTCCCCATTGTCTTTAGTGTCCCTCATAGGAGCTGCCAATCTGGGGCTCTGAAAGTCAGAGCGGTGTTTTACCGGTGTCTGGGCCCAGTGTATTCCCTCATCCTCTGCTACCCATCCGAGGCCTCCAGCTCTCTCTTTGCAGCCTAGCTGGTGGCTACTGTGGCTGGTTATCCCTGCTTCTGGGGGCTGTGTCTCGGGTGGCCTCTCTGGGTCGTTGCTCACACTGGTGCGCCGTTAGGCTACATGGCCCACATAATGTTGGGTTCGACTCCAGCAGGGACAGGTATAGTCCCAGAGTTGTACCCGCTCCTTGCACCCAGTGGGCCTAGTGTCACGGTTTGTTATGACTCTCAGACACAGAGTTAAGATAAAACACAATTTTATTGAAAAGTTTAATGGATACCCATGTGGGTAGCATACACATATAACATTTACTCTCAATACATAGTAGCAAGAGTAGTGGTATACGGAATGTAACACGGGCTCTACCGGCCCTGCCAATACTGGGTAAGGCAACCTTAGATGACACAGATGGAAAAGGTTCTACCGGCCTTACCAATATACCGGGCAAGGCAGCCCTTAGACTAGTAACGGAGAAAAGAAGGCTCTACCGACCTTGCCAATATACCAGGCAAGGCAGCCTGGAGACTGATACAACAAATAGTAATAGGCTCTACCGGCCCTGCCAATATACCGGGCAAGGCAGCCTGGAGACTGGTACAATGAATAGTTATAGGCTCTACCGGCCTTGCCAATACCGGGTAAGGCAAACTTAAGTTGGTACAATGTGGAATAGGTTCTACCGGCCTTACCAATACCGGGCAAGGCAGCCTGGACTGGAACACAATCTCTACCGGTGCTGAGGAATACGCAGCAAGCAACTGGTTAATACGTGGAGTGAACCAGTACCCATGTTCTGGAGGAACAACAAGTCTACCGGTGCTGTCTAGGACTGAACAGCAATCGGTTATGCATGGAGCGAACCAGTACCCACATACTGGAGGGACAAAGACTTTCCCGGAGCTGTCTAGGACTGAACAGCAACCGGCTAAGCATGGAGCGAACCAGTACCCGCATACTGGAGGGACAAAGACTCTCCCGGAGCTGTCTAGGACTGAACAGCAACCAGCTATGCATGGAGCGACCCAGTACCCTCGTACTGGAGGGGGAAAGTCTACCGGTGCAACAAGCAGCCGGCTGAATGGAGCCAACCAGTACCCGCGTACTGGAGAAACCTCGAACACCACCGGTGCTGTCGGATGATAGTAAGCAGCTGGTTATACATGGAGCGAACCAGTGCCTGCGTACTGGGGAAACCTAGAACTCTACCGGTGCGACAGCAGCTGGTTGTATGTGGAGCGAACCAGTACCCGCGTACTGGAGATACCCAATCACCACCGGTGCTGACAGATGACAACGAGCAGCCGGTTATACATGGAGCGAACCAGTACCTGCTTACTGGAGTAACCTAGAACTCTACCGGTGCCTCAGCAGACGGTTAACATGGAGCAAACCAGTACACGCGTACTGGAGTAACCAGAACTCTACCGGTGCTACAGCAGCTGGTTATACATGGAGCAAACCAGTACCCGCGTACTGGAGTAAGCCTAGGACTCTACCGGTGCAACAGCAGCCGGTTGTATGTGGAGCGAACTAGTAACCATGTACTGGAGAGAGGAACAAGTGAATGAAAATGTTGCCAGGGCAACTTAAGGAGACCAGCACACTAAAGGCGATCCAAGAGCAGGAACCCAGCCGAGGATGGACAGGAAACAGGTCTAATGGCAGTCAACCGGATCAGGAACGGCAGCAGGAAACAGCAGTAGAGACAGCAACCCCAACCGGATCAGGAACGGATGCTGGAACCAGGGAAGCTGGTGAACAGGAACTCAGGTGATCACTGACGAGCAGGAACAGAGAAATGGCCCAGGAAGCTCAGGAATCCAATGCAAGTGCAGGTAGCATAGAGACAACATGAAAGGGCACACAAAGGGTGCCCAAGCTCAGTTTAAATAGGCAACATAGGGCAGGCAGAAGGCAGGCAGCCAATGGAGAGCCCCCTACAGGTAACTGACAAGGAAATGCAGCAATCACGGGCACCATGATAGCTAAACACGCGCTTCCTGACTAGGTGGGTTGTTCACCTTCCTCGAGAACTTTACTGGGGACCTCCTCTGTTAGGAGACTCATATTGGGGATAGTTGGAGTTGAGGCTTACCATTTGGTAGCTGTCTTAGCCCCCTGGCTGACACCCTTTCTGGTTCCCCTGATCCCTGGTGGTGTCATCGGTTCTAGGGGTGGTCTCCTTGCTGGTAGCATAGCACGGTCCCTGTACTTGGTTTTGGGCCCCCAGGCTGTCAGTTTACTAGCGGCATTGTCTGCTCTAACTTGCCTCTCCTGGAGCCTCCTCGTTTCTTGTGTGGGGCCTCTGGATTCTGGAGCATGCAAGTTTATGTGTAGCTTATGGTCTGTAGGTGGTCTTATCCCACTTCTGTCTTAGACCTGAGGTCAGTTGTCTCTCCTTGCTGTTCGTTTTTTCCAGCAGGTCTGCTTTAGGGTCTTATTGACCTTGTTTGCTGCTTCCTTTTGTTGATTGTTCCTGTATCTGGTGTCTCTGGATCTTCTCTCTGCATAAGACTCCAATCCATCTAGAAGGTCAGGGTCCTGTCTCAATTGACATTGCCCTTATCCTGTTCAGGGTCCCCGGCTCAACTGGGATTGGATATCTGGCTTCATAGCCAGCACCTTTAATTCGGCTTCAGCTGATGCAAGAGGGCAAGACCAGCTGACTCCATGCCTGATCTTCGCTCCCCAGCGCCGCACTCTAGCTACTGACCGTGACCTTCCTTTGGATTATCCTTGACACCACCCTACTCTCTCTTTTAAATATGCTTTCTATGCTGGCAATTGTCATGATTCCTACATCCTGTCATGGTTTTTAATGAACACTCAGACCAAACCGGTAAGGTTAAAATGACTTAATTAGGATAAAGTGCATACAAGGAATAAGGCCACAGGCCCACAATATGAAACAATAAATATACAGCAAGTCAATGAGGCAATGACTGGTATCAGTAGTGCTGAGATAGGATACTGAGGATTGGAGGCACCTAAGGATAGGCAACCTCACCCTAGTGGACTAGGGTTAATCAGGCTACACAACCCAGGGCTGACAGATAGACTGAAGGTGACAGGTAGTCCTGGAGGTGATAATAGGCACGAAAACCCAGATGCCTGGGTGGCACAGAACCCAGTAGGCAACGAGGCAACACTGACCAAGGGACAGAGATCCCAGGCAGACCAAGGCAACCACTTACAACTGGTAAACCCTAGAACGCTAGGGGTGGATCACGGCAGACAACTGGAAGGCCACAAGTGTCCCCTCACACAACGAGTGTGACATAACGCAATGCTGGCTCTTAAGCCCAAAGGCGACTGTGACAAGGAATGAAGCTCAGTGTCTCCTCACACTACCGAGTCTGATGTAACGCAACTGAGGGCCCTAGCCCAAGCTACTGCAACAGCGAAGGTGCACTGGCCCAGCCTAGACAGTCTAGGCACTGAACGGGTTAACTGGAAACGCCCCGATATGTACTGAAACTCCCACAGGGAGTGAGTCTAGCAATAGTGCAGAGGAAGACACAGATAGATCTGAGTAACTCAGTCAGCACTTAATAGCACTGTACTGGTACTTCGCGCGTGCACACCGCCAAGGGCCGTTAGAGTAAGTAGCTATAGCACGAATGCCAAGCCTACGGTCGACAAGATAAGAATAGCGCTATGCAGCGCACAACAGACAAGGCAACTGGGAATCTGCTGCATGTAACGCAACGGAACGGGTGCTCATCCATGGATGACTACAAGCGTAATGGAAGCACAGCCAGGTTAGTAGCAATGGAACAGGCTCAACAGCCAGATAGGTCAGCAACGGAGAAGGTTTTCAGCCAGATCAGTCCAGCAACAGAGCGGGTTCTCAGCCAGATCAGTTCAGCAATGGAGCAGACTCTCAGCCGGATCAGTCGGTAATGGAGCAGGTCCTCAGCCAGATCAGTCAGCAACTGAGTGGGTTCTCAGCCAGATCAGTCAGAAACGGAGTGGGTTCTCAGCCACATCAGTCAGCAATGGAACGGGATCTCAGCCAGATTAGTCAGCACCGGAGCTGGTTCTCAGCCAGATCAGTCAGCAACGGAACAGCAACACAGGAGGCACAGGAACTTAGTCAGGCAGGCCGGGTCATACACAATAACAGCAACTTAGTAACAAACGTCAGGAACAGATACACCACGAAAGGGCGCCTCGGTACAGACACAACAGGGTATATAAAGGCAAGCCCTGGGTGGAGCAAGAATATCAAGCCAATAAGAGGGTGACATTGAAATGAGGCAGAATAATAATGTCGCCGTCAGGTCAGGAGCACGGGCACCGTGATACATCCTCAGGCACTCATCCATTTACCAGGACTTTGAGAATGGAACCTATACAGGAGGAGGGACACTCACAGGATTCATAAAAACACAGCTTAGCATTGTCATGACACACAAAATCATCCACATAAGGATGAGGAGACCCTGAAAGGGATGGATACATGAGACCGGTTCATCAGGGACTTCTTTACTTGTGAATATAATACATGAATCAAACACAATGAACATATGACCATGTTTAGGCATAGGGAATGTGTGCAAACACACTCTCACAAGACATAATGATATGTTTTACTCCACAGGATGACTAAGATTCACATGATCCACCATCCTTGAACAATCAGAACAAAACATAGCTGGCATCATAATTATCATGTGCAGCTGACATGCCATGTTTAGGTATTTATTAGGAACACAAGATATTTTGTGATGCCCAATCTAGCTAAATTCAGATGGATTCCCTGGGTAAAAGTGTTGGGTACTGCACAGGAGTAACTAAATGAGAGAGAGAGGTTGACAGGCCCATCATGCTGACCTGTGTGTGTGTGTGTGTGTGTGTGTGTGTTTGTGCAGCACAATGACCATGGGCTGGCACCAGACACCAGCTTCTGCATCATTGGGGTTAGTTCATTTACTAGGTTATATATTGCTTTGATGTCCAATTCACACATTCATTTGGCTGGTTAGCATACCCTTGTACTTAACCCTACAAGTTCCAGAGGGGTATACATCCCATCAGGAACTCAAAAGAGCAATAGGATGATGATGGCTAATCCTTTTGAGTACCTGGAGAGTTATTCAGTGCAGTTTGAGCTCCTGTCATTCCTTCCTACAGGCATTCATGGCATGACTCCACTTCCATATAGTGCTTCTACTGCTGCTTCCTTGTGCTGATGTATATTAAAATGTATATTAAAAATGTATGGCATATTGTCATTTGACTGACATGAGTAATCTGGAGGGACTTGATTAGGGATTTTAGCCTCAAACCAAAACCGACATATAACGGCACTTCCTCTTGGCTAATAATTTCCTGTGAAAAGTGTTGTTTTTCTGCTTTTTCCCCCTAGCTCATCCCATTGTAATTAATGGGAACATTGAATTTACACACAATACATAGCAAATGTTATTTTATTTCCCAAAGGCATATAAAAGGGGTATGAGGGTGCCTGTGTTGGTGGAGTGTGGGGAACGAATCAATTGAACAAGAACTGTTTTTGCTTACTAAGATTGGGGGAGCAGTTAATAAACAGTTAATAAAATTAAACCCCCCATAAGATGGCATATAACATGGCATATAAGAGGTCTGAAGAGGGTGTCTGTGTTGGTGGGTGGAGTATGGGGAAAGAATCAGTTGAAAGGAAATTTATTTTTGCGGGGGTTTGTTGACTGGTAAATGGGGGACAGTTATTAAAAAAAGTATAAAGCCCTAAGGAAACATTAATTTGTAGGACTTAGATTTGTTTGACACAAGC
Source organism: Rhinophrynus dorsalis (assembly GCA_037306005.1). Lineage (NCBI taxonomy): Eukaryota > Metazoa > Chordata > Amphibia > Anura > Rhinophrynidae > Rhinophrynus > Rhinophrynus dorsalis. The sequence continues at coordinate 380,723,768 of CM074719.1, forward strand.
CCTAAAGAAACATTGATTTATAGGACATCGGCTTGTTTGGCACAGGCCCTAAGGAAACATTGATTTGTAGGACTTAGTCTTGTTAGAAACAAGCCCCCAATTATCGTTTATTTTTTTTTTTTGTAGACCTATGTGTTTTTGTTTTTTTTGTTTTAAAGAACAAGCCCTGAGATAAAAGAATGCCTTATTGGCCTAGTGCCACCAGTTCCTCTTTGCTGTGCTTCTCTATTACAGACATCTCACTGGTTGGAGGAGATGATGAGAAATGTGACAGGAGGGTGCCCTAATGTCACACCTGCCATTTCTTGTTGACCTGAAGACAGCAGAGTGGCAGCACTAACAGCAGGCACAGACAGCTGATCTGTGCTCCTGGTGGTGATGGTGGCATTATTGCTGCTAGACACCAGTTCTGGCTTCTTTAGGATCATGTTCCATGTGGACACTGCCTGGGGGACTGGGAAAAGGGGACTCCCAGGTTCATGGGAATGTTGTGGGCTCCCTTGACCACTATTCTGGTCACTCTGCATTACTTCCCCTACCACTTCCCTAATGCTAGTCCCACTGGATGCTTTGTCATCACTATTACTACTAACACCAACCACATCAATTTCAGTCCCTGACTCCCCCTCATTAGTAGTATGATCACCCACTCCCTCACTCCTAACACTCTGTACAAGCTGCTGGACCTTCTTAGTAGTAGTACTAGCAGTGGGACTACTTGGGGATGGCAAGTGTGACTTAGGGTCCCCTGCTGCACACTTGGCATTATCCCCCCCTCTTGAGAATCACAATACACACTTGCAGCAGTCACAGCACTGGCAGCAGGCACAGGTAGCTGACCTCTCCTGCTCACACTACTACTACTATCCTCTTCTTTCTCTGTGAAACAAATTTCCCCAAGATCCCTTGGCGTAATGTAGGGGACTGGCTATCATTGGGTCTGGAGAACCAGAGCATCTAGACCCTTTCATGTTGGTAGTGGTCACTTCCTCCTCCTTAAAATCACTGAATGCATAATGGTCTTTCCAGCTCCTCCTTTTATTGTTATTAAACTTGCTACTATTGATAGTCACTATAAGCCTCTCCTGCTTCAGTTTTGCAACTTACAGCACAACAGCCTAGTACCTTTCTCTCGGTCTGTAGCTGCTTATATTGTGTTTCACTTCCTGGAAAATGGCAGGTTTTATAGAGAGAGGTGAAAAAAATGTGAATAAAAGGGGCGGAAACTTTCTAGCCATTGAAAAAATAGTAAAACATCTTTGGCAATGGGTGAAAATGGCAAAGATTTTAATCGCTTTATTTAAAGCAGATTTTCCCAAGAAAAAGAGGGCAACCACGTGGTTTTTGCATATTTTTTCACAGGAACACACACTGGACCTTTCTGCCACTCCTAATTATGTGTACCATTCCCATTATTCCCAGTCATGTATCATATGTGAAACTCAAATGTTATGCTTTAGCAGTGTTGCTAACCCATGTTTAGTGTTTGTTCCAGCAATACATTTTCGATGTGTGTTTGTTAGGGTTCTCCTTGTGGGTGAAACATGTGTCCTCCAGCTGCATGTGTTGTGGTGTCCCCCATCATTGTGTGTTTGTGGAATAGCTTTGCCTGTGTGCAGTGGTGTCATTGTTACAACTTAGTTGTTACTGTTGTGTAAACGGTGCACATTAGTGATTTGGGGCCATGGGATAATTGCTCTTGCAGCCTATGTGTTGAACACACAATTAGTTTGTGTTAGTTGAACTGTGTGTGTGCTGACCCCTGTAGATCTGTGAAAAATAACCCTGGTGTGTATTCAACTACAATCTGCCATTCCTTGGGGCATGATGACATTGGCATGTCAAGGATATCATCCATCACCCTGGGAACAAAGGTACACCAAAATGGCCATGTTCATCATATGCTTAATTTGAACTGACAGAAAACTACATTTACAGAGTTGAACATAGCCATAACACCCTTAGAACCCTTGGAGTCATAGAGGGATATCCAGTGCAATGACATGAAATGCATAGATACCACTCTGGCATTCCATGTGTTTTAGCGATATTCGAGTTAGCCTGAGAAAAAAATCTGTTCAAAGTCCAATGGATCAGTATAGTGATGGATACACTGTGTTAGTGTTGGCTACAGCACCGGAGTAACAATCTGTAAGTCACACCAACACCCTCTGTTTCATGGGGCTTGGTTCAAATACTGATGATGTGTTTGCTCTGGGTCCCAGTCACACATAAATACGTCTGCTTGGCATCCCCTTGCTCAAAACCTCATATGTTCATGAGGGGTAGATAACACATTGCCAAACAATGAATAGTCTACTTCATTTGAACACAAAAGGTTAACCTTTTGAGTGCCAGAGGGGTATGTAGCACAATGCATTGAGCAACCCTATGACACTCAAAGGGTCAATGGTATAATGATGGTTCATTGTATGCATGACTGATATTTCTATAGTGCAGTTTCTAATCCTGTAATCACAGTCATCCATGGCCAGGTGACACGTTGATTCCACTTCCATGAAGCTCACGTCTTGCTGCTCCCAAATATTGGTGTTTATTTAAAGTGAAACTAAAAGTTGTTAGCAAGCTCTGCAATAACTTTCATACATTAGCATAAAGTATATTTGTAGGATTTTCCTAAGATCTAAGGGGAAATAACTGCATAGCACTACTGCTCTTTTTCAGAGTTCAAATATGTTTTGTAGAAACATAGAATTTGACAGCAGATAAGAACCATTCGGTCCATCTAGTCTGCCCATTTTCCTACAGTAAAAACCTCAAACCTTTTTTGGTCCTTGGTCTTGTTTTACGTTAAGGACAGCCTTAAGCCTATCCCATGTATGCTTAAATTCTGTCACTGTATTAACTTCTGCCACTTCTGCTGGTAGGCTATTTTACTTATCTAATACCCTCTCAGTGAAGTAAAACTTTCTTACATTACATCTAAACCTGTGTCCCTCTAGTTTTAGACTATGGCCTCTTGTCCTAAAATTTTTTACTCCTTTGAAATATACTTCCATCCTGCTCTTTGTTGAATCCCTTCATGTATGTGAATGTTTCAATCATATTCCCTCTCTCTCTTCTCTCCTCCAAGCTATACATGTTCATATCCTTTAGTCTATCCTGTAAACCAGTCACCATTTTGGTAGCCCTTCTTTGAATTTTCTCTAGAGTATCTATATTCTTCTGGAGATGGGGTCTCCAGTACTGTACACAATACTGTAGGTGAGGTCTAACTAGAGATCTGCAGCACTTAACACCCTCTTACCCCATTGTATGTCTCCTTTTACCCATTTAGACTGTAAGCTCCTTGAGGCAGGGACCTCTCTCCCATTGTTTCTATGAATGTCGCACTTATTTCATCCCCTCTTATTTATTGTAACATGTCTATTTTAAGGCGCTGCGTACACTGTGTGGCGCCATATAAATAAAGATATACATACATACATACATACATCTGTAGAGTGGCATGACCACTTCCCTTTATCTGCTACTAATACCCCTAGCTATACAACCCAGTACCCTGCTTGCATTCCCCACTGCTTTATTACATTGCCTGGAATGTCTACCCTATTACAGATCTTCGTATCATCTGCAAAAAAGGCATACCTTTCGTTGAAGACCTTTTGCAATATCACTAATAAAAATATTAAAAAGAATGGGCCCCAGTACAGATCCCTGAGGTACTTCACTAGTAACACTCCTTTCATCCGAATATTCTCCATTGACTACCACCCTCTGTCTCCTGTCACTCAGCCATTGTCTTATCCATTTACCTATTTTTACATCCAGACCCAAACACTGCAATTTATTAATGAGTCTTCTATGAGGGACAGTGTCAAATGCTTTACTGAAATATAGATAATCTATATCTACTTCTCCCCCTTGGTCTATTATTTTAGTTACCCAGTCAAAAATCTATGAGGTTAGTTTGACAAGATCTCCCTGCTCTAAACCCATGCTGTTTGGTATCTTGCAAACCATTTAAATTCAGATATTCAACAATTCTTTCCTTTAACATAAACTCAAAAAAGACAGAAAAAAAGAAAAGAAACCCTGATACAATAGCACACCTACACTAGCTAAATACTGTGTAATCAAGGTTCTCTAATAATAAGAATATGACAAATGGGTTGGGAATACATAATACATAATACAATAAAACCTAGCTTTTATTAGTAGAAATTAAAAACCAAAATAGCTAAAGAACTCCTCAGACTATCTCAAAAACCACAAGGAATAGACAAAGTAACATAATATCATACACTGTGGCGATTAGCTGGGTATGTGTACTACCATGAGATGAGGCATAACACAGCTTGCCTTACACATGTGTACTGCTACTGATTAACGCTATACATGACTACATTCGAACTGATGCCAAAACTTGTCCTGCTTATCAAAAAAACTACATAAGTGGACAGTGTATCCTATACTCGATACTATTTGGCCATCATGCATGTATCTATATGGTAAAATGCCAGAGCATAATCCGGCTAGCCACTAACTCTTCAAGCTCGTCTGAATCAACAGCAAATATGTTCATGAACTATTGGGGCTTAATCCAGTTCGCCAGGAAGAATAAAAGGGATAGATGAATTATCTGTACTTCACATGAATTGCCGGGGCATTATCCGGCTTGCCACTAACTCTCAAGATTTATCTATATCATACAAGTGCCGAAGCACCATCCGGCTTATCTAGTATCTCCCTAATAGACATTAGTATAAAACAAAAAGGTATTAACCATGAAGTGATAGCAAATCAATTCGTGTACTACCGGGGCTTTATCCGGCTTGCCAGAATGAGTTAGAAGTATAGGTCAATTGTCAATACTTCACATATCCAAGACAGCGATCAGCACCGTCTCCGATCATTATCCTAATCGCCACATGTGTAAAATACAAAAACATACCACACATATATCTGTGCAGTATATTACCGGAACAGAGCCGGCTATGCTATATTGCCGGAACAGAACCGGCTATTCACTAAATCTCTGATTGCATAAATCTAAATGCCGGGGCACACTCCGGTTTGCCAGGTACCTAACTATAGAACTTAACATGCAGTCTTAACTGTATCTAAATGCCGGGGCACACTCCGGCTTGCCACGTATCTAACTATAAATCTTTTCATGCAGTCCTAAATGTATCTAAATGCCGGGGCACACTCCGGCTTGCCAGGTACCTAAATATTGATATTATCATGCAGTCCTAGCTAGTAGATGCCGGGGCATATCCGGCTTGCCAGAAAAGAATATAAATGAATCAATCTCGTCACTATAGTGATAGTAAATGGTAGTCTATAACAGGTCTAATTGCGGTCAAGATAGAAAACAAAAAACAAATAAATTAAAAAGAGAGCGCGACGCGCGTTTCGTATTCACACTTCTTCATGGCATAGTCAATCACGCGGCCGCTCCACATGAGCTTCTTTTTAAACCTAACGGCCGGGACTCAAGGCAATTAGCTAGACCAATCATCTTAGCTACCTGAATAACATTGATTGACATCCACCTAAGCCATTCATTGATATCGGTTTACAAAAGTATCCATATCCAACGAGATCCAACTACTATTAACACTTGCCAAAATGTTAAGAGTTGATTAAAATTAAAATAATAAAAAAGCTTATAATAATATTAAAAGCCCAGATCGTAGAAAAAAGGAAGAATAGAGGGAAAGAAGGAGGAAAATCCCATGAAAAATCCTATATATGCTCACCTATATCTAATCCAAAGATATCAATATATCATGATGGAGAACATACTCATCTCAAAAGTTCATATATAATCAAATTATCATAACATATCTAGACAATACTGATGTTATTAGTATAAAATGCTATAGGTGAGCATGTAGGGACCACTCCTCATTAAGTCCCCTAGGTGTCATCGTATTCAGGAGGAAAATCCATTTATTTTCATGACGTAATAGAGCTCTCTCAAGATTACCTCCCCTCAATCCCAAAGAGATTTTCTCCATACCCCAGGCTTTTAGATATTTGGGGTCAGAATTATGTTTTTCCAAAAAATGTTTGGCTACAGATGTTATCTTTTTATTAAAATTCTGAACATCATTAGTAGCATTTTTGATGTTATTGGCATGTTCTCTCAGTCTGATTTTTAATTTTCTGGACGTTTTGCCTATATATTTTAAGTCACAAGGACATTGTAGGCAATAAATAACGTTCTTAGTCTGGCATGTAATTAAAGTGGAGATGACATGTTTTTTATTACACCTATCAAAAAATATTTTAACAGGTATCATGTGTTGACATGCTATGCAGTGTCCACAACTTTGTGATCCCTGAACAGATATTTTCTTGTGTGACCAGGGATAACTGTGGACCAATTGGTCCCTCAAATTAGGTGCCCTTCTACAACCAGTGAGCACTCTGTCACCTACTACTTTAGCCAAATCAGAATCTGATTGAATCACATTCCAATGTTTATTGAGGATGTTTACCACATTCTTCCATTGACAATTGTATGTGGATATGAAGCGCAAATTCTTTTCATCTGGCTTGATTCTCTCCTTGAACAATAATTGTGATCTAGGGGTATATAGTGCTCTTTTATAGGCTCGTTTAATGCATGTTTTACTATAACCCCTCTCAATAAACCTATTTTGCAACTCTTTGGATCTATCTTTGAACATATTATCGTCACTACAATTCCTTCTTAGACGTAAAAACTCACCAACAGGAATATTTCTTTTCATCAAATCTGGATGGTGACTGGTATAGTGTAATAAACTGTTAGTGGCTGTTGGTTTGCGATAGAGATCTGTACCAAGATTATCATCCAAGTTCCTAAAGATCTTAAGATCTAAGAAATTGACCGCCTCTAAGCTGTATTCAATAGTTAGCTTCAAATTCATTGTATTGTCATTCAGAAGGACGATGAATTCCTTGAGTTCATCTACTGTTCCTTCCCATAGGATAAATAGATCATCTATATAGCGACACCAAAGGGAAATATGTTTAGTATATTTCTCTGTCTCTTCCGTAAATACTATTGTTTCCTCCCACCACCCGAGGTACAGATTTGCATATGTGGGGGCACACGCACTCCCCATTGCTGTGCCCCGGGTTTGTAGGAAGAACTGATTCTCAAAGATAAAGACATTCCTCTTTAATATGAATGTCATTAGAGTCAGAAAAAATTCCTTATGAGGATTGTCCCATTTGTTATCTCTATCCAAGAAGTATCCCAAAGCCTTTAGACCAAAATCATGTCCTATTGATGTGTATAAAGTTTCTACATCACATGTGACAAGTAGAGTATTCTTAACTAGCGGTAATTGTTCAATCTTACTGAGAATATCACCTGTATCACGGATATAAGAATTCAAATTATACACATATGGTCTAAAGATGAAATCCATATATTGACTGGCACGTTCTGTCAAGCACTCATTACCAGAGATTATTGGTCTCCCAGTGGGACATATCGAATTTTTATGAATCTTAGGTAATAAATATAATGCCGGAATTTTGGGGTATGGTACTTCCAGGAATTCATATTCTCTCTTTGTTATTATTCCATCTCGAAATGCAGTTAGGATCATATTATCGTAACTGCATTTTAATTCATTTATTGGATTGCCCAAGATTTTCTTATAACAGTTACTATCATTGAGCTGTCTCATTGCCTCTCTGTTATACATCTCTTTTGGCCACAATACTATATTTCCCCCTTTGTCGGAGGGTTTTATCACCAAATCATCCCAACTTTTAATCTCCGTTAATGCTTGACATTCATTCCTAGTCAGATTTTTATTTGTAATAAGATCTGATAATTGCATTATGTCCTTCATGACTAAATTGGTAAATATTTGCACTGCTGGACATATATTACTAGGAGGCATAAAAGTGGATTTCTTTCTAGGAGGTACAACTTCTTTGTATCTAGAGTGACATCCCTGATTATATCCAGATTCATTTTCTTGCAATAAATCTACCAAGTCAGTTAAAATCTCCTCATTATCCATAGTTTGAGTCACATCCTCTCCAGAGCCAACATTATCACTTTCCTCATGAATGGCGAAGAATTTTTTAAGAGTCAATTTCCTCGCAAAAAGATGCACATCTATCATTAAGTCAAATTTATTGATGGGACAGGCAGGGACAAAATTAAGACCTCTACCAAGAACACTTACATGATCTTCAGAAAGTATATGTTCAGAGAGGTTAACAATCTGTAGGGTATTATTCTGTGTTATCTTCTGGGCCACCCTCGTCTCTCGCCCTGTTTGTACCCCCATCGATTCCTGTCTCTTAGATCCCTTCCTCCCTCTCCGAATTGGTTTCTTAGTAATCTTGGGGGTCTGCCCCTGCCTCTCCCCCGTAAAAAATAATGTTGACTAGTAGATAAATAGAGATAAATAAGTAGATAAATCTAAATGCCGGGGCACACTCCGGTTTGCCAGGTACCTAACTATAGAACTTAACATGCAGTCTTAACTGTATCTAAATGCCGGGGCACACTAAATGGTAGTCTATAACAGGTCTAATTGCGGTCAAGATAGAAAACAAAAAACAAATAAATTAAAAAGAGAGCGCGACGCGCGTTTCGTATTCACACTTCTTCATGGCATAGTCAATCACGCGGCCGCTCCACATGAGCTTCTTTTTAAACCTAACGGCCGGGACTCAAGGCAATTAGCTAGACCAATCATCTTAGCTACCTGAATAACATTGATTGACATCCACCTAAGCCATTCATTGATATCGGTTTACAAAAGTATCCATATCCAACGAGATCCAACTACTATTAACACTTGCCAAAATGTTAAGAGTTGATTAAAATTAAAATAATAAAAAAGCTTATAATAATATTAAAAGCCCAGATCGTAGAAAAAAGGAAGAATAGAGGGAAAGAAGGAGGAAAATCCCATGAAAAATCCTATATATGCTCACCTATATCTAATCCAAAGATATCAATATATCATGATGGAGAACATACTCATGTCAAAAGTTCATATATAATCAAATTATCATAACATATCTAGACAATACTGATGTTATTAGTATAAAATGCTATAGGTGAGCATGTAGGGACCACTCCTCATTAAGTCCCCTAGGTGTCATCGTATTCAGGAGGAAAATCCATTTATTTTCATGACGTAATAGAGCTCTCTCAAGATTACCTCCCCTCAATCCCAAAGAGATTTTCTCCATACCCCAGGCTTTTAGATATTTGGGGTCAGAATTATGTTTTTCCAAAAAATGTTTGGCTACAGATGTTATCTTTTTATTAAAATTCTGAACATCATTAGTAGCATTTTTGATGTTATTGGCATGTTCTCTCAGTCTGATTTTTAATTTTCTGGACGTTTTGCCTATATATTTTAAGTCACAAGGACATTGTAGGCAATAAATAACGTTCTTAGTCTGGCATGTAATTAAAGTGGAGATGACATGTTTTTTATTACACCTATCAAAAAATATTTTAACAGGTATCATGTGTTGACATGCTATGCAGTGTCCACAACTTTGTGATCCCTGAACAGATATTTTCTTGTGTGACCAGGGATAACTGTGGACCAATTGGTCCCTCAAATTAGGTGCCCTTCTACAACCAGTGAGCACTCTGTCACCTACTACTTTAGCCAAATCAGAATCTGATTGAATCACATTCCAATGTTTATTGAGGATGTTTACCACATTCTTCCATTGACAATTGTATGTGGATATGAAGCGCAAATTCTTTTCATCTGGCTTGATTCTCTCCTTGAACAATAATTGTGATCTAGGGGTATATAGTGCTCTTTTATAGGCTCGTTTAATGCATGTTTTACTATAACCCCTCTCAATAAACCTATTTTGCAACTCTTTGGATCTATCTTTGAACATATTATCGTCACTACAATTCCTTCTTAGACGTAAAAACTCACCAACAGGAATATTTCTTTTCATCAAATCTGGATGGTGACTGGTATAGTGTAATAAACTGTTAGTGGCTGTTGGTTTGCGATAGAGATCTGTACCAAGATTATCATCCAAGTTCCTAAAGATCTTAAGATCTAAGAAATTGACCGCCTCTAAGCTGTATTCAATAGTTAGCTTCAAATTCATTGTATTGTCATTCAGAAGGACGATGAATTCCTTGAGTTCATCTACTGTTCCTTCCCATAGGATAAATAGATCATCTATATAGCGACACCAAAGGGAAATATGTTTAGTATATTTCTCTGTCTCTTCCGTAAATACTATTGTTTCCTCCCACCACCCGAGGTACAGATTTGCATATGTGGGGGCACACGCACTCCCCATTGCTGTGCCCCGGGTTTGTAGGAAGAACTGATTCTCAAAGATAAAGACATTCCTCTTTAATATGAATGTCATTAGAGTCAGAAAAAATTCCTTATGAGGATTGTCCCATTTGTTATCTCTATCCAAGAAGTATCCCAAAGCCTTTAGACCAAAATCATGTCCTATTGATGTGTATAAAGTTTCTACATCACATGTGACAAGTAGAGTATTCTTAACTAGCGGTAATTGTTCAATCTTACTGAGAATATCACCTGTATCACGGATATAAGAATTCAAATTATACACATATGGTCTAAAGATGAAATCCATATATTGACTGGCACGTTCTGTCAAGCACTCATTACCAGAGATTATTGGTCTCCCAGTGGGACATATCGAATTTTTATGAATCTTAGGTAATAAATATAATGCCGGAATTTTGGGGTATGGTACTTCCAGGAATTCATATTCTCTCTTTGTTATTATTCCATCTCGAAATGCAGTTAGGATCATATTATCGTAACTGCATTTTAATTCATTTATTGGATTGCCCAAGATTTTCTTATAACAGTTACTATCATTGAGCTGTCTCATTGCCTCTCTGTTATACATCTCTTTTGGCCACAATACTATATTTCCCCCTTTGTCGGAGGGTTTTATCACCAAATCATCCCAACTTTTAATCTCCGTTAATGCTTGACATTCATTCCTAGTCAGATTTTTATTTGTAATAAGATCTGATAATTGCATTATGTCCTTCATGACTAAATTGGTAAATATTTGCACTGCTGGACATATATTACTAGGAGGCATAAAAGTGGATTTCTTTCTAGGAGGTACAACTTCTTTGTATCTAGAGTGACATCCCTGATTATATCCAGATTCATTTTCTTGCAATAAATCTACCAAGTCAGTTAAAATCTCCTCATTATCCATAGTTTGAGTCACATCCTCTCCAGAGCCAACATTATCACTTTCCTCATGAATGGCGAAGAATTTTTTAAGAGTCAATTTCCTCGCAAAAAGATGCACATCTATCATTAAGTCAAATTTATTGATGGGACAGGCAGGGACAAAATTAAGACCTCTACCAAGAACACTTACATGATCTTCAGAAAGTATATGTTCAGAGAGGTTAACAATCTGTAGGGTATTATTCTGTGTTATCTTCTGGGCCACCCTCGTCTCTCGCCCTGTTTGTACCCCCATCGATTCCTGTCTCTTAGATCCCTTCCTCCCTCTCCGAATTGGTTTCTTAGTAATCTTGGGGGTCTGCCCCTGCCTCTCCCCCGTAAAAAATAATGTTGACTAGTAGATGCCTGAGATGACATATATGCATCCCTATCCATGCCTTCTTCCTGATCTGATATATCTGTTTCAGAAGCAGATGATTCTTCTTGTGATTTTACTGAATCTTCTCTACTAATATATCTTATTCTCTTCTTATTCCAGAAATAAATGGACCCCTTCATATGGTCCCCCTGGTCTCTCACAAATTTCTTTTTCTTTTTATCAATTAGATCTTCCTCAAATTTGTCAAGTTCAGTATTGAATCTCTCTAGATCTTTTATAGATTCAGTAAAATTCAAAAACTGCTGTGCTGTATTCTCTAATTCTTTGACCTCTTTTTCAAGATTATCAATTATCATAGTTTCATAATCTATCAATATTTCTAAGTAACCAGCAGAGCATTTATTTGAAAGCTCCTCCCACCTCTTAGTAAATTTATCATCAGCAAAGCTGAAAGAGGGTAAGACGTGGATTCTCAAACCACGTGGTATAAAACCCTCTTCCAGATATTTCTGTAAAGTGCATCTATTCCACCAACTTCGTGTGTATCTGAACTGGGCTAATTTTAAATTTTTAAAAGTTGTATCCCAACTACTACCATCATTACTGGCTGAAGTATGTGTAGTTCCAGTAAAAACATCTTTAGCTCTTAATGCCCACTTGTCCTTTCTAAGTGACAGTAGGGAAGACATAGTGCTGGGTAACACTGGAAGGTGCAGTGGACTAAAGAGCCACACAAATGGCTAAAAATAATATCCGACAAAGAGAAAATATGCCCACGCACTCTTCCAGTGAATACCTGAACCTCCAGATAAACACAGTCTGCTCAGTAGGGTGCTTCAGGGAAATATATTGTAAACTCAAAAAAGACAGAAAAAAAGAAAAGAAACCCTGATACAATAGCACACCTACACTAGCTAAATACTGTGTAATCAAGGTTCTCTAATAATAAGAATATGACAAATGGGTTGGGAATACATAATACATGGATAGGGATGCATATATGTCATCTCAGGCATCTACTAGTCAACATTATTTTTTACGGGGGAGAGGCAGGGGCAGACCCCCAAGATTACTAAGAAACCAATTCGGAGAGGGAGGAAGGGATCTAAGAGACAGGAATCGATGGGGGTACAAACAGGGCGAGAGACGAGGGTGGCCCAGAAGATAACACAGAATAATACCCTACAGATTGTTAACCTCTCTGAACATATACTTTCTGAAGATCATGTAAGTGTTCTTGGTAGAGGTCTTAATTTTGTCCCTGCCTGTCCCATCAATAAATTTGACTTAATGATAGATGTGCATCTTTTTGCGAGGAAATTGACTCTTAAAAAATTCTTCGCCATTCATGAGGAAAGTGATAATGTTGGCTCTGGAGAGGATGTGACTCAAACTATGGATAATGAGGAGATTTTAACTGACTTGGTAGATTTATTGCAAGAAAATGAATCTGGATATAATCAGGGATGTCACTCTAGATACAAAGAAGTTGTACCTCCTAGAAAGAAATCCACTTTTATGCCTCCTAGTAATATATGTCCAGCAGTGCAAATATTTACCAATTTAGTCATGAAGGACATAATGCAATTATCAGATCTTATTACAAATAAAAATCTGACTAGGAATGAATGTCAAGCATTAACGGAGATTAAAAGTTGGGATGATTTGGTGATAAAACCCTCCGACAAAGGGGGAAATATAGTATTGTGGCCAAAAGAGATGTATAACAGAGAGGCAATGAGACAGCTCAATGATAGTAACTGTTATAAGAAAATCTTGGGCAATCCAATAAATGAATTAAAATGCAGTTACGATAATATGATCCTAACTGCATTTCGAGATGGAATAATAACAAAGAGAGAATATGAATTCCTGGAAGTACCATACCCCAAAATTCCGGCATTATATTTATTACCTAAGATTCATAAAAATTCGATATGTCCCACTGGGAGACCAATAATCTCTGGTAATGAGTGCTTGACAGAACGTGCCAGTCAATATATGGATTTCATCTTTAGACCATATGTGTATAATTTGAATTCTTATATCCGTGATACAGGTGATATTCTCAGTAAGATTGAACAATTACCGCTAGTTAAGAATACTCTACTTGTCACATGTGATGTAGAAACTTTATACACATCAATAGGACATGATTTTGGTCTAAAGGCTTTGGGATACTTCTTGGATAGAGATAACAAATGGGACAATCCTCATAAGGAATTTTTTCTGACTCTAATGACATTCATATTAAAGAGGAATGTCTTTATCTTTGAGAATCAGTTCTTCCTACAAACCCGGGGCACAGCAATGGGGAGTGCGTGTGCCCCCACATATGCAAATCTGTACCTCGGGTGGTGGGAGGAAACAATAGTATTTACGGAAGAGACAGAGAAATATACTAAACATATTTCCCTTTGGTGTCGCTATATAGATGATCTATTTATCCTATGGGAAGGAACAGTAGATGAACTCAAGGAATTCATCGTCCTTCTGAATGACAATACAATGAATTTGAAGCTAACTATTGAATACAGCTTAGAGGCGGTCAATTTCTTAGATCTTAAGATCTTTAGGAACTTGGATGATAATCTTGGTACAGATCTCTATCGCAAACCAACAGCCACTAACAGTTTATTACACTATACCAGTCACCATCCAGATTTGATGAAAAGAAATATTCCTGTTGGTGAGTTTTTACGTCTAAGAAGGAATTGTAGTGACGATAATATGTTCAAAGATAGATCCAAAGAGTTGCAAAATAGGTTTATTGAGAGGGGTTATAGTAAAACATGCATTAAACGAGCCTATAAAAGAGCACTATATACCCCTAGATCACAATTATTGTTCAAGGAGAGAATCAAGCCAGATGAAAAGAATTTGCGCTTCATATCCACATACAATTGTCAATGGAAGAATGTGGTAAACATCCTCAATAAACATTGGAATGTGATTCAATCAGATTCTGATTTGGCTAAAGTAGTAGGTGACAGAGTGCTCACTGGTTGTAGAAGGGCACCTAATTTGAGGGACCAATTGGTCCACAGTTATCCCTGGTCACACAAGAAAATATCTGTTCAGGGATCACAAAGTTGTGGACACTGCATAGCATGTCAACACATGATACCTGTTAAAATATTTTTTGATAGGTGTAATAAAAAACATGTCATCTCCACTTTAATTACATGCCAGACTAAGAACGTTATTTATTGCCTACAATGTCCTTGTGACTTAAAATATATAGTCAAAACGTCCAGAAAATTAAAAATCAGACTGAGAGAACATGCCAATAACATCAAAAATGCTACTAATGATGTTCAGAATTTTAATAAAAAGATAACATCTGTAGCCAAACATTTTTTGGAAAAACATAATTCTGACCCCAAATATCTAAAAGCCTGGGGTATGGAGAAAATCTCTTTGGGATTGAGGGGAGGTAATCTTGAGAGAGCTCTATTACGTCATGAAAATAAATGGATTTTCCTCCTGAATACGATGACACCTAGGGGACTTAATGAGGAGTGGTCCCTACATGCTCACCTATAGCATTTTATACTAATAACATCAGTATTGTCTAGATATGTTATGATAATTTGATTATATATGAACTTTTGAGATGAGTATGTTCTCCATCATGATATATTGATATCTTTGGATTAGATATAGGTGAGCATATATAGGATTTTTCATGGGATTTTCCTCCTTCTTTCCCTCTATTCTTCCTTTTTTCTACGATCTGGGCTTTTAATATTATTATAAGCTTTTTTATTATTTTAATTTTAATCAACTCTTAACATTTTGGCAAGTGTTAATAGTAGTTGGATCTCGTTGGATATGGATACTTTTGTAAACCGATATCAATGAATGACTTAGGTGGATGTCAATCAATGTTATTCAGGTAGCTAAGATGATTGGTCTAGCTAATTGCCTTGAGTCCCGGCCGTTAGGTTTAAAAAGAAGCTCATGTGGAGCGGCCGCGTGATTGACTATGCCATGAAGAAGTGTGAATACGAAACGCGCATCGCGCTCTCTTTTTAATTTATTTGTTTTTTGTTTTCTATCTTGACCGCAATTAGACCTGTTATAGACTACCATTTACTATCACTATAGTGACGAGATTGATTCATTTATATTCTTTTCTGGCAAGCCGGATATGCCCCGGCATCTACTAGCTAGGACTGCATGATAATATCAATATTTAGGTACCTGGCAAGCCGGAGTGTGCCCCGGCATTTAGATACATTTAGGACTGCATGAAAAGATTTATAGTTAGATACGTGGCAAGCCGGAGTGTGCCCCGGCATTTAGATACAGTTAAGACTGCATGTTAAGTTCTATAGTTAGGTACCTGGCAAACCGGAGTGTGCCCCGGCATTTAGATTTATGCAATCAGCGATTTAGTGAATAGCCGGTTCTGTTCCGGCAATATAGCATAGCCGGCTCTGTTCCGGTAATATACTGCACAGATATATGTGTGGTATGTTTTTGTATTTTACACATGTGGCGATTAGGATAATGATCGGAGACGGTGCTGATCGCTGTCTTGGATATGTGAAGTATTGACAATTGACCTATACTTCTAACTCATTCTGGCAAGCCGGATAAAGCCCCGGTAGTACACAAATTGATTTGCTATCACTTCATGGTTAATACCTTTTTGTTTTATACTAATGTCTATTAGGGAGATACTAGATAAGCCGGATGGTGCTTCGGCACTTGTATGATATAGATAAATCTTGAGAGTTAGTGGCAAGCCGGATAATGCCCCGGCAATTCATGTGAAGTACAGATAATTCATCTATCCCTTTTATTCTTCCTGGCGAACTGGATTAAGCCCCAATAGTTCATGAACATATTTGCTGTTGATTCAGACGAGCTTGGAGAGTTAGTGGCTAGCCGGATTATGCTCTGGCATTTTACCATATAGATACATGCATGATGGCCAAATAGTATCGAGTATAGGATACACTGTCCACTTATGTAGTTTTTTTGATAAGCAGGACAAGTTTTGGCATCAGTTCGAATGTAGTCATGTATAGCGTTAATCAGTAGCAGTACACATGTGTAAGGCAAGCTGTGTTATGCCTCATCTCATGGTAGTACACATACCCAGCTAATCGCCACAGTGTATGATATTATGTTACATTGTCTATTCCTTGTGGTTTTTGAGATAGTCTGAGGAGTTCTTTAGCTATTTTGGTTTTTAATTTCTACTAATAAAAGCTAGGTTTTATTGTATTATGTATTATGTATTCCCAACCCATTTGTCATATTCTTATTATTAGAGAACCTTGATTACACAGTATTTAGCTAGTGTAGGTGTGCTATTGTATCAGGGTTTCTTTTCTTTTTTTCTGTCTTTTTTGAGTTTACAATATATTTCCCTGAAGCACCCTACTGAGCAGACTGTGTTTATCTGGAGGTTCAGGTATTCACTGGAAGAGTGCGTGGGCATATTTTCTCTTTGTCGGATATTATTTCCTTTAACATAGTCTCCATTAATTTTCCAACTACTGATGTAAGACTTACTGGTCTGTAATTACTAGACTCTTCCGTGCTACCTTTTTTGTGAAGTGGTACTACATTTGCTAACTTTCAGTCTTCTGGAACTATTCCTGTTGCTAGTGACTGTTTGAATAATTATGTTAAAGGTTTTGCTAGAACACACTTAGGTTCTTTTAATAACTTTGGTTGTATACCATCTGGTCCCATTGATTTATCTGTTTTTACCTTAGAAAGTTGAAGTAGAACTTCATCCTCTGTAAACATGCATGTGTCACGGTGTCCCAGAAATACACAGGAGTCAGTACGGTAATTTGAATGCAATTTATTAAGTAAATGACAACAATGAATTATACGCAGGCAAAGGGTTACTAACGGAGACTCTATTATCAGCAATAATAGGCTTCTCGTTAGAACACAATACTAGAGACCGAGCAGAAGCCCCTGGTGGTCTCAACTGGAGCAGAACTGCAAGTCTTGATCTGACGAACTGGTACACAGGAACAACGGTGCATAACTAACCCTAGATAGGGTTCAGACGTAGGAGATGCAGTGCGGGCCAAAGGTAGACCCTAGATATCTGCCAGTGCTCCATGGCTCCTGTGATCCTGGGTAGAAAACCCATGGCTCCACCTGTAAAGGTACCTGTGACAGACCCCTGACTCACATCAGAACTGTAAGCCCTGGCATTCAACCACAGACTCCTGACTTGCGTCAGAACTGATATCAACCCTTGCCTCCACCTGCAGTAATGGGAAACTGCAGAGACCGTACACAGGACCTTACACAGGCTGTCTGCTGTACAGTGAACTTAGTGGAGCCAGACCAGCCAGAGCACAACATGGTGACACCCATAAAGGAGCCTGCCACGGGTACCAATGTCCCAGGAAGGTAAGTACCCACCGCTGGTCTTGTAGCTAAAAGGGTAATCACACTGATATGGTAGGCAACACGGTCATACACAGAGTGGGTAGTCAAGGCAGCCAGGTCATACGTAGAACGGTTCTCAAGGCAGCCGGGTCATTCACTGAGCGGGTTCTCAAAGCAGCCGGGTCATACACAGAGCAGGTAGTCATACGGAACGGGTCATGCATGGAGCAGGTTCACCTACAAATCGGATCATACACAGAGCTAGAAAGCAAGGTAAGAATCTACCGAGCCAAAAGGTATGTAATAACACTAACGCAAGGGCGATTAGACTGAGGAAACATCGCCCTAAACACTGATCAAACAGGAACTAGTGGGGTGGAGCAAACCACTGCAATTAGAGTGAAAAGTGCAGTAAGGCAATATTTTGGCGCCTAAGCTCTCATACAAGCATGCAACCATACAGACAGTCTCCACCACCGCCGCAACACAGCCCAGCTCATGAACACAGAAGATACCCTGCTCCACAGCTGGCAAACAGACCCGGAAGGCCCCAGGATCCTCGACACAAAACTGTGCCCCCAGTCCACAGACTACAAGCCAGGGTATGCCAGAAACTTGCTCCAGGATCCTAGGTACTGTAACAGCATATTTCCCATGTCTTGCCATTTCATTTTTCTAACAGAGGTCCCTTCCCTTCATCTTCCTCTGTAAAAACTGAACAGAAATATGTATTGAGGCAGTCAGCTAGCACTTTTCTTCTCATTTACATAGTGTCCATTTTTTATTTTCAGTCTAATTATTCTTTGTTTTATTTTCCTCCTTTCACTTATATATCTAAAAAAGTTTTAGCCCCCTTTTTTATTGACTGGGCAATTTTTTCCCTATGAGCAGCTGTAATATGTTTCCTCAGTATCCAGATGTTATGGGAAACATAACCTTTAGGTGCTTGGAGTAGGCTTCAATGTATCATGGTCAGTACGAACATGTTGATGCTGTACTGTATTTTAAACCATATTAAAGGAAGCCAATTCAAATCAAAATATGCCTGTTATTGATGTTGAATAATCCATATTACAAGACTGATGAATAGTTAAGAGTTATATTTCTGTTATCCTCAGAATGCTTTTCATAAAACAGGGTTCTAGTCATGAAAACTATTAACATTAATGGGGTTGGAGATGTATTGATGTTAGGAGATGAAGAGGAGGTTCACTAAGGTGTGATGATGAGGTGATAAAGTAGAAAGAACCTGTCCAATCCTCTATATTGATTAATATTGGTGCATGTGCTCCAAAGTAAATCATTTGACTTGGAGATGTGAGATCATTAGAGGAGTCATACCTTATCATCTATTCATCACACCTCACTATGGAACCCCCTCTGCTCCATGCATGGTTTGAACACTTGAACAGACTAGTGGTCAGCAGTGGACAAAAAGTGTGAAAAATTTCCAGTATGAATTTTCACGAAAACTTTCCGAATTTTTGCTTTTTTCATGAAAGTTTTCTCCTATGCAAAATTTTCATCATTTACAGCTATTTTAACAAATGTTTTGCCTACTACATTTCCCACAGCAATATTACTTTTTCTGAGGGATGTGGTTTAGAAATAAGTGGCTGAAAGTCAAAGTTGTCAGTCCTACAACAACATATGCTTTGAAAAATGTGTTAACATGCAGAACTCATTTGTCCTTTGCCCACAACACTAACTTCCTGCTTAATTTACACTTGCACATATTCATGATGATGATGTCAAGTAATAACAAAAATAAAGCACAACCTACACTGTGGCAGATGTGTATTGTAGTAGTGGTGAGGAAGGACTGGCTGGTATAGTGTGATTTGTGTATGTATATAGTTTTTCCCATTGTCATGTTTGCGTCAAATCACTGTCCTCCTTCTCAGATTATTGACACACATTAATTTTTGGTCATAGCAATGGTCCCAAGTGGGGTAGCTGGTGGCAACCCTTCTTCACATCCCTCCACCACCTTCTCATCTGTGCTGTTGGTAATATACGTGTCCTGGTTTTGCCTGTCATGTGTGGTTTCTGCTTCCTGATACTCGGATAGTATGAAATGTTGGTTAATTTTTAAGAATGTTAGTCTCCCAACATTGTTGCTTGATGGCTGATAGGGTGACTGTATGCTTTTTGACATATGTGCCTGTCCAGGGTCAGACTTTCCAATGGCTTTCTAAAACAGTTCATAGACAGACACAGTGCTCCTTAAAAGTGGTGGAAGATTCAGCCTTTGACTTTCTCCTAACCTTATATCCCTGTCATCATCCTCACTCTCAACTTCATCTGTATCAGAACAAGACAAGGATGCTGGAGGAATATATATATACTAGATCTGCATTATCATCAGTCATCATCAGGTCATCCTCAGCAGCATCAACATCACTTGACAATTCTTGCCCACTACTCTTATATTCCTCTAAGCTTTTAGAGGTCTCAAACTATTTCTTTTAACTTTTACTGTAACAAAGTTCACTATCTCTTGAGGACAGGTGATCTGGTGCTTGTTTATCTCACTGTCAGATGCAGCAGGCAGTTCAGCTGCTACACTTTCCTCTATTATGTTATTGCCATCATCAACACTTAAATACGACTTGTCGCCTTCAGTGTTCTTCTTATATGGTTCTTTATTTCTACTGTCACTGGTGCTGCTGGAGCTAGTTTTGCTGGGACATTGACAAACTGCATCCTCCCTTGGAGTAGAGGGATCATCATTATTGATTGCACATGCTGCAGCAACCATTGCTGCAGTCAGTTTTTGAACTACTACTTTACTCTCACATCCCTGCAATGCTACAACCTCCCCCATCCCCCTGCCCCTTGTACGTTTGCTGGACAATACTCAACTACTCTGTGTGTTTTTACTCTATGGCACACAACGCAAATGATTGAGTATGATATCTTGCCTTAGTCCAGTAAGCTGTCTGTCACTTAATATATTTAGTTCTTTGTTTATTTCTTTATTCTTTTTTATTTCTTTATTTTTTATTATTTTTATATTTATTTCTTTTATTTTTTATTTTTTAAGTTGTCCAACCTGTCTTAACAAAAAAAAAATTATAACTGTAAAACAAAATCAACTTCTTTCCTCAGACTTCCACACCCAGCACAGGCACAGTAACAGCAAGATCAGCAAGCAAACAGGTCACCAGCTGCCTGTGTCTTGCCAGTCAGTCAAATGGAATTTTGGGGTATTTGGGGTCAACCTCCTTCACCCTTCTTCTCCCCACTGACTCTCTTAATACAGGAAACAAATGTCCTACCTAAAAGATTCCCTAAACTAAACTTCAATTCCCCCTATCTTCTCTAGCTCAAAAACATGCTGCTCCCTCCTCTCAGAAGCACAGAATGGTATGCTGTGAGAGCCTGACACCCTTTTAAATGGCTGTAGAATACTAGAGAAAACTTTTGTGTGGTGGAGAAAATGTTTTCTTCCCAATGATTTCAATGCACAATGAGCTAGAGGAAAAAATCGGGAAAAAGTGGCACTTTTCACGAGAAATTATTCACCAAGTAGAAAGTGCCATTTTTTGCTGATTTCAGTTTGAAGTGAAAATATTTGCCCATCCCTACTAGTGTTGTCCTTATGCTGCTCTCTCTTATACAGACACAACACTGCTCTCAATGAGTAACCTCAGATCCTGCTGCAACCTCCTCAGGTACCTTGTTGATCTCCTTGTCTCTAATATCTGACCTCCTCTGGATCCATACACACTCCTCATCTATCATCATGATATGGCTACCTGTAAACTGTGTGGTGGGAGTGGATGGTGGTGGCGCTGGGGGTGGGGATGCCTCTTCCATGTCCTGAGCTCCTCCTGTTGGACACTATCTTCTTCAACATCCTGTGTTTCCTCCTCTAGTGGCAGTGTTGGTGAGGTGTGCAGAGGGTCAACTGTTAGGAGGCCAGCATGCACGGAGTGTGGGGATGTTTGCTACACCAACACATTTATCAACTCCCCACTCCTCTGTCATATATCACCCCCTTACTGGGTTGGCAGTGGTGGTGTGAGGTTCTCAGTCATGGGTTTTAGGAAGCTGTGGCTCACCTATTAACCCCACATGTTAATAGTCCAATGACCAGGGGTCATACCATGGCCACTGGTATCTGGATTCATGCCAGGTGGATATGGGGTCACAGGTGGGCTCCTTCTGAGGTTGTATCCAACTTGTTGACTAGGTTCTGGCAGTGAGGTCCATATGACCCATAATGTGGTGTGGTTACTATACTCAGCATCCAGTGCCTTCCCGGTGTATTGTTGCTGGTGGGGCCATACAATACCTGCCTTGGGTGGTTGGAGGAAGTCGACTACTAGGTGACATACAGTTGGTGGCAGTGGTGACTGGCAGGCTGTACTCCGGGCGTAGGAGGTAGAAGGTGGTGCTTGGTGGCTATACCCTGCAGGTGGTGGTGGTGCTTGGAGCGGTGGAGTTGGTGGCAGCTGTGACATTGTGGCTGGTCTTTCTCTGGCCTTATTGGGTAAAAACCCATAGGGGTCTACCTGTGGTGGCAGGATGGTATCCATTGCATTGCTTTGCAATGTATTGGTTGCTATCCTGACATACATTGATTGCTGAGCTTGAAAGGATCCCATACATTGATTCCACTTACCTACAGTGTGTAGCTTTGCTTATTATATGTATCCTAAGGAGTGAGGATGACAAGGCATACCTCCTTGCTATCCCTATTCTTCAGAATACATGTGGAGAACAAAGTTGAACCATCACACCTCAGCTGATACAAACCCATTGCATGTACAACAAATAGGCCTCAGCAGCAAACACACTTGGGCCTCTGAGCACATCAATTCACTAGTGATGAACATGACAAAGGAGTTCAAACAATGTCAGCAACACAAACAGGCACGGCAAGCACATGAGCAAACATGAACCCAAGAACACAACAAAACAAGCAGCTGTAGGACACATTGAACACACACCAGAAAAACCACAACAAACATCCAACATGGCAGGGTTGAGGCTTGGGAATCATATATTCTGCAGAGTGGTGATGGAAATGAATGCCTCCTTGCTATCCATACTCTTCATAGGTATAGGAGAAAAATTTCACCTCATGTGGAAATCGGCGAAAAATGGCACTTTGGGCTTGGTGAAAGATTTTCTGCAAAAAGTGTCGCATTCCTGCTTTTTTTGCCGAACTAAGTGCATTGAAACCAGTGGGAAGAAATACATTTCTCCACCAAAAGTTTTCTCTAGCCTTTTACAGCCATATAAAAGACTGTCAGGCTCTCACAGCATGCCATACTGTGTTTGTGAGAGGAGAGAGTAGCATGTTTTTGAGCTAGAGAAGATAGACAAATAAAGGGGAATTGAATCTTAGTTTAGGGAGACATTTAGGTGAAGAGGAGTCTGGGTGAGAAAAAGGGAGGAAGGAGGTTGACCCAAAATACCCCAAAATTTGGTGTGACTGACAAGACACAGACAGCTTGGTCCAAATTGCTTTCTGACTTTGATTCTATTGTTTCTGTGCTGGGGAATTCTGGGGAAAGAAGTTGTTTATTTTGTTTTTTTAGTTATATATATATATATATATATATATATATATGTATATATATATATATATATATATATATGTTGGACTTACTGTGATAAGATAGGGTGGACAACTTAAAAAAATATAAATAGAAAAAAAACCATAAGTAATTAAACAAATAAATAAATATATTAGACAGCTGACTGGGAGCTCTGTGACTGAGGCAGACTTGATAGACAGCAGATGACATTGAGAATTTTGTTGAGGGCCAAGACAAGACGTCACACTCCATCAGTTGTATACTGTAGAGAGTAAAAACACATAAAGTAGTCGAGTAATGTCCAGCAAATGTACAAGTGGGAGGGGGAATGGTTGAGCAGTGCAGGGACGTGGGAGTAAAGTGGTAGTATAAAAACTGACTGCAGCAAATGTTGCTGCAGCATGTGCAATAAATGATGATGATTCCTCTCCTCCCAGAGTGGATGCAGTTTGTCAAGGTCCCACAATCACACCACTCCAGTCCCCCACCATAGACACCTGCCACATTGTAGGTTGTACTTTATTTGAATATTGAATATGTGCCACTTAAGCAGGAAGTAAGTGGGCAAAGGACAAATGCACGCTGCATGCTAACACAGCCCTCAGAAGAAGTAATATTGTGATGGAAAATGTTGCACCATATTAAACATAAGAGAAAAATGTGTTGGTATGGGAGAAAAATGTTTAAGAATAGGAGAACATGTGTTGAATAGGCAAAAATGTGTTAGAATAGGTGAAAAGGAGGATCATTTTGCATTGGAGAAAAGGAGAAAACTTTTGTGAAAAAAGAAAAAAATCATCTGTTTCCTCTCTTTGCTATCCTCTGTTAACCATGTGAGCGCCAAAAGGTTACCCAATGCATTGTCCATAAATTTGTTGGTCATTCCTCTAGCACTCAAGGGTTTAGGTGCTGACCTATCTGTTGCTCCATGTATGACATTGTGGTACACATAACAGTTATTTGCCTCAAACATGATATGATATTGATTTTGTGCAGTGAGTGTGGCTGATCTAGACAGCAACAAAGGGGTTAAATGGGGACTTGAACATGAGTTCTCCTGCTTGACCATTCCCATATGTGCTACAGAGTGAGGTAGACATGATGTGATGTTCTGCTGTGATCTGGAAGGACCCTTATGTGTCAACTGAGTCTGAGGAGGAGGAAGAGGAAGTGAGCACTACAGAACAATGCTGGCCAGTCCCCCTAAATCACCCTTAGGGATCTTGGAGAAATTAAGGTCAAGGGAGGAAGAAAAGGGTAGTAGTGAGAGCAGGACAGGTCAGCTGCCTGTGCCTGCTGCCAGACATGCTGACCCTGCTTCCACCATTGCTGTACCTGCTGCCAGAAGTGCTGCCCTTTCTGCCACCATTGCAGTACCTGCTGCCAGACATTCTTCCCCTGATGCCACTAGTGCTGTGCCTACTATCAAAAAATGCTGCCCCTGATGCCACCAGAGCTGTGCCTGCTTTAAACAGTTCTGTGCCTGCTGTCAGACATGCTGCCCCTGCTGCCACCAGTGCTGTGCATGCTGCCTGTGGTGAACCTGCTGTTACCAGTGCTGAACCTGCTGCCAGGGTGTCTTGTAATAAGAGGGGGAAGGAGAAGATTATGCCAAGTGTGAAAGCAGGGGATCCTAAGTCACACTTTCCAGTCCCAAGCAGTCCCGCAAGTGCTAGTACGACCACTAAGAAGGTCCAGCAGCTTGTTAGTTTTAGGAGTGAATGAGGGGGTAATCATTATATTACTAGTGACTGTGAGGAGGAAGACTCAGGGGCTGAACTGATGTAGTTGATGTTAGTAGTAGTAACAGTAATGGTGAAGCAGCCGGTGGGATTAGTGTTATGTGAGTGGTAGGAGAAACATTTGAGAATGTCCAGACTAGCAGTCAATGGAACCCAGACCATTCCCCTGGCCCTGGGAATCCCCTTCCCTTCATACCATTTTCCAGGTGGAAAATTATCCAGAAGAAGCCAGAACTGGTGGTGGATAGCAGCAATACCAACACCACCACCACCACCAGGAGCACAGATCAACTGCCTGTGCCTGTTGCTACTGCTGCCAGTCTGCCTTCTTCACATTGCCTAGAAATTGGGACCTTCTGTCACATTTCTCATCACCTCCAAGCAGCAGTGAGATGTTTGTAATAGAGAAACAGCAGCACATAGGGACTAGTGGTGGTGGTGATGACGACAATGGAGAAGTTGTGGAGAAAGAGACATTTATGGCCTTTTTAGCCCAAACTGAGAAGGAAGGGGCGACAGGGATGAGGAAGGGCATTACCACTACCACCATCCCCTTCTGTACCAGAAAATGAAGGGGAATGTGGAAGAAATGAAGAAAGAAGCCATTCTTCACCACCTGTTCCCTATCCTTATCTCCTGAAGTCATGGGTGTGGGATTATTTCTCTCTTGTGGCAGGCACAGTTCAGTCATCACCAATGGCACTGTGCTCAATTTGTGACAAGTCAGTGAGAAGGGGAAAGGAGGGAACACACCTTGACACAACCACCCTGATAACGCACATGAAACACAGACACCATTTATATCAAACATGTTAAAGCCAAACACCAATTGCAGAAATCAAGCACCTCTGTTACTGTAGCCCCTGACTCTCCAGAAAAGCAACAAGATGCAAGGTGTAGATCAGACTGGAGGAAGAATAGAGAAAGGTCCATAACGAGCGAAATAACTAGCTCACCATCACCTTCTTCCTCTAGGATAACTACATCTTCTGCCAATCCCTTCCAAATGATAGCCACTCTATAGATGTGTCACGGTTTGTTTTGACTCTTTATTGAAAAGTTCATAAGAACCCTCGCAGTTCCTGAACATACATATATGAAACAACACACGATAGGTAACACATACAAAGATACAGTATAGTAGGCTCTACCGGCCTTACCAATATACCGAGCAAGGCAGCTTGGAACTGGCAACACATGATTAAAGGAGGATCTACCGGCCTTGCCAATATACCGGCAAGGCAGCCTGAAAATGGTACAACAATATGAATGAGGCTCTACCGGTCTTGCCAATATACCGGGCAAGGTCAGCCTGGAGGATGGCACGACTATGAAGGAGGCTCTACCGGCCTTGCCAATATAACGGGCAAGGCAGCCTAACACAATGACTGAGTAAACAGCCCCACTAGTGCTGTAACATAGCTAGCAACCGTTGATATAGAGTAAACCAGTACCACGACCTGGACAACATGGAAGCCCTACCGGTGCTGTAATGGAGACAGCTAGCAACAGGTGATATGGAGTAAACCAGTACCGCATACTGGACAACACGGAGGCCCAGGCTGGTATTGGAAGGCAACGAAGGAGAATCCAGTAGTCAGAATGTCACCCAGGCGACCAAGTCCAGAAGGAGAATATCAGTCCAGGTCCAGGAGCAGGAACGACAGTCAGGCCAGAACAGGATACTGAAGCAGTAACGACAGCCACACCGGATCAGGAACGGAAGCAGGAATGGCAGCCAAACCGGATCAGGAACGGAAGCAGGAACGGCAGCCAAACTGGATCAGGAACAGAAACTGTCCAGGAGTGGCACTGGACATCTGGGCAAGGACACTGGGCAATAAGGAGCTCAAGCAGCCCAGTAGACACAGGACCCATAGGCAGGTGACCACTGACATAGAGACACCCAGAAAGGGCAACCAAAGGGTGCATAAGCCCAGTCTATATAGGCAAAACTGGGCGGACTAATGACAGGCAGCCAATGGAGAGCCCTTACAACTGACTGACAGCAAAAGCCAGCAATCACGGCACCGTGATAAGATGTTAGGATGTGGCAGTTTGTGTCCACCCATTGCACACTGTGTGGTGCACTGACCACACATGCCAATGTGGTGGAGGAGAGTAGCAAGCTGGACATCAAGTGGCATCTGAGGAGATTCCATCCTACAGAATATGCTATGCTGGTGGCAGGGAGGGTTCAGCATTACTATTAAATTGTCAGCAAGTTGTCATGTGTCCTTAGTGGGGTGAGGACAAGAGGCATAGTGACAGCAGCAGTACTTTGTTTCTGTGTCATGGAGTTTGGATAGAGTTGTGCCAGGTGTTATTTACCACACACAATGTGTACACTGCATTTGCTGAGGAGGGGCACGGTTCCTGCTCTCTAGGGAAAAATGTCTATTCTAGTTACAACCCACCCATGATTTTGGAGGAGGGGCAAGTGGAGAAGAATTATTGGCCAACTTTTCTCCACATATACCTGAAGTGGAGGGGGATAGATATGGTGCTGCTACTGCCTCATGCACATCACTGGAGCTAGTCTTGGCAAGTGGAACCTTCATCAATCATCACCCATATTACTGCTGTTGTTGATCCCATTCCCTATGAGCTGCCTAATCATCCTGCTACTTAATTTTGGAGGTTTGTTTCTAACAATCCTAAGTCCTTCAAATCAATGTTTCCTTAGGGCTTGTGCCAAACAAGTCTAAGTCCTACAAATCAATGTTTCCTCAGGGCCTGGGCCTCTAAAAACAAATCTTACAAATCAACCTCTACAAAATACTCTGTCACATCAAGTATCAGTCTACCCCAGTGACAGCTTATATCAGGGGGTCCCTGACTCTAACACGTTAAATACAAATTTCTTATTTTGTTTATGAACTGTCCCCCAATAATAGACAATAATCCCCCTAAACAAATTCCCTATTAAACTGATTCTTTCCCCAGACTCCACCCACCAACACAAGCACCCTCCTCAGACCCATTTTAAACCATGTCTTATGGGTGGTTTTTATTGTTTTTAGCTTTTATTTTTTTATTAACTATCCCCCCCAATCCCAGTAAACAACCCCCCCCAGAAAACATTCCCTGTTCAACTGATTCTCCACCAACACAGGCACCCTCATGTCTTTGGGAAATAAAATAGCATATGCAATGTGTTGTGTTCAATGCTCCCATTGATTTCAATGGAATGAGCTAGGCGATAAAAGTGGAAAAACTGCACTTTCCTCAGGAAATTTTTCACCAAGTGGGAAGTGCCATTTTTCGCTAATTTTGGTTTGAGCTGAAAATTTTCACCCATCTCTAGTGGCTACCAGTGTTATCGGACAGGGGTCAGTATGTGCAGTTCTATGGCTGCCAGAGGTATAAGGCTGTGGGGTCAGTGTTTATGATTATATAGTTATCAGTAGTTACAAAGGGTGAGTTGTCCATGCTTTCAGCAGATTTCTCTCTCTCTCTTCCAGCACAGTCAACTAACTGTCACTTTTTTATACTGAGTTAGTATGCAGGAATACAAGAGGAATGTGTGGATAAAAGGCACTTTTCACTGACGTTCATGCTATAAGAAAAATTTGCTGTTTTTCCTCATTTTGCTTTTGAAGTAAACATTTTCACCCATCTCTTATGCCTAATGTTGTTTTAAATATAATTTAAAACATTCTGATGTACTCTATATGTGTTTATTATGTACAGTATGTCATCAGCACATCACTTTTATGTTTAGAATCAAATCTAAAACAAGGATTAAAAAAACTGTTCTGTTTATTTTTTTTTTATGGTTTTGTGTCATCAGCAATTATTGAAACATTACTTTTAATGCATCCTTCAAAATAATTAATAAACAAATTAAAAAGCCTTGGAACCAGGGTCCAGTCTTGCAACACTCCACTATAGACCATCTTCAACATGTTACATTTAGAAACTTCTACATTCTGTCATTTATCCAGTTTTCTAGCCATGCACATATATCATCTCCTAAACCAATCCCTTTTATTTATGAATTAACCAATTATGAGGCACAACATCAAATGATGAATAATGTTACTATAGCTACTTTCACAAATTAAAGGGTACAATACCTGATGTGAATAAATGGCTTTGCTGTAACAGACCTAAGCTCCCTAAATGTTGGGTGAGTATCATCAGGTCTAGTTCCTTTATTCATCTTATCCTTCTCAAGGCGTATGTCCTCCGTAAGCCATGTTCATGAAGAGGGAAATGTTGTGATTCCCTGTTTGCCCAGAGTCTTCGATCCTTTTTTTCTATGAATATACAGAATTGTTTAAAAAGGGAGCAAGATCCAAACCAGGAAATTATGGACCTGTGAGCTTGACTTCTATAGTGGGTAAGATACTAAAAGGGTTACTAACTGACACTATTCAGAACTATGTGAAGACAAACAATATTATTAGTAGGAATCAGCATGGTTTCATGAAGAATAGATCATGTCAGACTAATTTACTTGCATTTTATGAAAGAGTAAGTAGGCATTTGGACAGGGGAATTTTTGTTGATGTAGTATACTTGGATTTTGCAAAAGCCTTTGATACAGTGCCTCACAACAGGTTATTGTATAAATTAAAAGGCTTCAGTTTGGGCGGTGTTATCTGTACATGGATTGAGAACTGGTTAAATGATAGATGGCAGAGAGTTGTAAATTGAACCTTTTCAAATTGGTCTAAAGTTATAAGTGGGGTTCCGCGAGGTTCAGTCCTGGGCCCAATGCTTTTCAATTTGTTTATTAATGATCTAGAAGTGGGAATTGAAAGTAGCATCTCAATATTTGCTAATGGCACTAAGCTATGTAAGGAAATACATACAGAGCTGGATGCTTTGTCTCTGCAGAAGGATTAAGATAAACTGAGTGAAGGGGCAGAAAAGTGGCAGATGACATTTAATGTAGATAAATGTAAGGTTATGCATTTGGGCTGTAGAAACAAACTTGCTAAATATACTCTAAATGGGAAACAACTTGGGGAACCCTCATTAGAGAAATATTTAGGAGTGTTGATAGAAGATAGATTTCACAGCAGTGTGCAGAGTCACTCAGCTGCTGCAAGAGTAAATAGGGTACTAGCCTGCATAAAAAGAGGTGTAGATTAGTGATGAGCGAGCATGCTCGGCCGAAGCTCGGTTCGGCTCGAGCATCGCTCTGCTCGGCACATGGCGGTACTCGTACGAGTACCGCATGTGCTCGCCCGCCATGTTCGGGTCTCCTCCCCGCACGTTTCGCGGTTGCTGCGCAGCCAATAAACGTGCGGGGAGGCTCTGACATCAGTGTAATGCCAGCAGCCGAGTTCGGCTCAGTCTTAGCCAGGGAGAGATGAGGATAGGAAGGGAAAGTCAGTGTAGGGAGAAGAAAAGTGTGTTTGAACAACAAAAAGACCCAAAAGTCCTTTTTAGGACTATTGTGTGTGGGGGCAGCAGTTATAATTTGTTTTGGGGGGCAGAGTTTAAAAAAAAAATGTCACATATTCTGTTCACTGTGCCTAGCCGCAGATTAGCAGCACATTCTGTTTAGTGTGCAAAGTTGCAGATTAGCAGCACATTCTTTTTAGTGTGCAAAGTTGCAGATTAGCAGCACATTCTGTTTAGTGTGCAAAGTTGCAGATTAGCAGCACATTCTGTTTAGTGTGCAAAGTTGCAGATTAGCAGCACATTCTGTTTAGTGTGCAAAGTGTAAAAAATAAAAGTCACTTATTCCGTTCACTGTGCCTAGCCGCAGATAAGCAGCACATTCTGTTTAGTGTGCAAAGTTGCAGATTAGCACCACATTCTGTTTAGTGTGCAAAGTGTAAAAAATAAAAGTCACATATTCCATTCACTGTGCCTAGCCGCAGATAAGCAGCACATTCTGTTTAGTGTGCAAAGTTGCAGATTAGCAGCACATTCTGTTTAGTGTGCAAAGTGTAAAAAATAAAAGTCACTTATTCCGTTCACTGTGCCTAGCCGCAGATAAGCAGCACATTCTGTTTAGTGTGCAAAGTGTAAAAAATAAAAGTCACTTATTCCGTTCACTGTGCCTAGCCGCAGATAAGCAGCACATTCTGTTTAGTGTGCAAAGTTGCAGATTAGCAGCACATTCTGTTTAGTGTGGAAAGTTGCAGATTAGCAGCACATTCTGTTTAGTGTGCAAAGTTGCAGATTAGCAGCACATATTCCGTGTAATATGAAGAAGGCGGATAAAAAGGGACGGGGAAGTGGACGTGATCCTGATAGTTCAGGGCGCGGGTCAGGACGCGTAGAAACTGTGCCTGGTGCCAGAGCACAAGAAAGAAAGACATCCACCATACCTAGCTTCATGTCTCAGTTTACAGGGCGTCGCAGGACATCACTCTTGAGGTCAGACCACTGCGAACAGGTGGTCGGTTGGATTTCAGCTGATACTGCTTCCAGTCGGTTAAGCACCACCCTGTCTTCCACCAAGTCCACTCTCAGTAGCCAAGAGTCTGGTCAACATAATCCTCACCCTGATCATCCTTCCTCCCACCATAGAGGGTCTGGCCAAAGAAGTGATCCCACACTGGGATATAGTGAGGAGCTCGTCTCATCTCCAATCCTTCATTTGAACCTCTCTCCAAGCACGCTTGCAGAGGAACATGACATCTTGTGCCCTGATTCACAACCTCTAGAGGGTACCCAATCACAAGAAGATAACAGAGGGGAACGGCATTTAAGGTCAAAGGAAGTGGATGATGATGAGACACAGTTGCCATCAAATCAACCACAATTACTGTCTCAAGACCTTGATGAGGAGGATGATACACAGTTGTCAATGACTGAGTATGTGGTGGGATAAAGAAATGAGGAGGATGATCAGAGTGAGGAAGTGGAGGAGGACTTGGTGGACGATGAGGTGACTGACCCCACCTGGGAAGGTGGAGAGCCGAGCGATGACAGCAGTCCTGAGGGTGAGCCATCTGCAGCACCGCAACAGGCTGGAAGAGGCAGTGGTGTGGCTAAAGAAAGAAGGCGGACCGCACCAAACCGGCCCGCAAATGTTCCACGGAGCACCCCCTTGCGTAAATCTCCCTTGCCAAGGGCTAGGTGTTCCGCGGTATGGCGTTTTTTTAAGGAAAGTGCGGACGACAAAAGAATTGTAGTTTGCAACCTGTGCCACACCAGAATGAGCCGAGGCATGAACACTAGAAACCTCACCACCACCAGCATGATCCGACACATGGCATCCAAGCACCGTAATAAGTGGGAGGAACGCCCGGATCGCCAATCTGTGTCTGCAGGCCACACCACTGCCTCCTCTTCCCCTGTTTTTGGTGCCGGCCAATCGCCTGTCGAAGGCGCAGGCCCGCATACCTCCCGCCCTGCACCTGTACCATCTGAAGCACCATCAGCGACCACATCCACTTCCCTGTCCCAGCGCAGCGTCCAATTGTCGTTACCCCAGGCATTTGAGCGCAAGCGAAAATACCCAGCCACCCACCCACAGGCCATAGCACTAACCTCACACCTTTCCAAATTACTGGCCATCGAAATGCTGCCATTTAGGCTTGTGGAGACTGAGTCCTTCCGCAGCCTGATGGCAGCAGCTGTCCCTCGGTACGCAGTCCCCAGCCGCCACTACTTTTCCCGGTGTGCTGTCCCCGCCTTACACCACCATGTGTCCCGTAACTGACCAACGCAGTTATTGGGAAGGTCCACTTAACGACTGACACATGGACAAGTGCTTGTGGCCAGGGACGCTACATTTCCCTGACGGCACACTGGGTGAATGTCGTGGAGGCTGGGAGCGACTCGGACCCTGGGATGGCACAGGTGCTACCCACGCCGAGGATTGCGGGCCCTACCTCCATCAGGGTTTCCGCCAGCACCTACGTTATTGGCTCCTCCTCCTCCGTTTCCACCTCCGAATTCTCTGCGCGCAGCGCCACTCACCCATCAGCCGGTAGCTGGAAGCAGTGTAGCACTGCAGTGGGGAAGCGTCAACAGGCCGTGCTGAAGCTGATCTGCCTTGGGGACAAACAGCACACGGCCTCAGAGCTGTTGCAGGGGATTAGTCACCAGACCGAGCAGTGGCTCTCGCTAGTGATGAGCGAGCACCCCAATGCTCGGGTGTTCGGGTGCTCTGACCGAGCACCCCCTGAGGCTCGAGTGCTCGGCCGAGCACCCGAGCCCCATTGAAGTCAATGGGAGGACTCGAGCATTACACCAGGCACCCCCTGCTCTGATGAGGGGAGGGTGCCTGGTCCATAGGAAAAGGGCAGAAAAAGATGGAAACACTACAGAAATGGTTCAGGGACAGCATAGGGAGGATGTCTGGATGCATCTTGGACTCCAACATCGCTGCTGGGAACGATCTTTCGCCCGTAGTACGCCATTTTTACAGACTGACCATAAAACACACAAAAAGGAAAATAAAAACGACTTTAGGCGAAAAATTGTTACCAAACAATATTTGCTGTATATTTACTTGTATATCATCTGCAAATTATCCCAAAAATTTCCTTGATTTTCGGAAGAGAGGCCATGATTAAGAGGGAAACGTGCGCAGAGGCAAATTCTCCCAAAAATTTCCTTGATTTTCAGAACTGAGGCCATGATTAAGAGAGAAACGTGCACAGAGGCAAATTCTCCCAAAAATTTCCTTGATTTTCAGAACTGAGGCCATGATTAAGAGGGAAACGTGCACAGAGGCAAATTCTCCCAAAAATTTCCTTGATTTTATTGAACTGAGGCCATGATTAAGAGGGAAACGTGCGCTGAGCTGACCATCTAAAACATTATGGGTGAGGGTCTGCTGCAGAGCTGACCATCCTAAACATTATATGCGAAGGCCCGCTAGTGAGCTGACGCTATAAAACATTATATGAGAGGGCCCGCTAGAGAGCTGACCCAATAAAACATTATATGAGAAGGCCCGCTGGTGAGCTGACCTATATAAAAATTGGCAAACAGGGCCCGCTGGTGAGCTGACCC
The DNA here is from genome assembly GCA_037306005.1 of Rhinophrynus dorsalis. Classification (NCBI taxonomy): domain Eukaryota; kingdom Metazoa; phylum Chordata; class Amphibia; order Anura; family Rhinophrynidae; genus Rhinophrynus; species Rhinophrynus dorsalis. Next base: position 380,757,921 of record CM074719.1, read on the forward strand.
TATATAAAAATTATATCACAGGGCCCGCTGGTGAGCTGGCCCTATATAAAAATTATATCACAGGGCCCGCTGGTGAGCTGGCCCTATATAAAAATTATATCCCAGGGCATATGGAAGAGGAGGAGGAGGATGAGAAGATTAAGAGTCAACCATATACCCGTTTTTTGGGTGGAAGGGGTGAATGGGAATACAGAGTATTCCCATCATTGTAAATAACATATATAAAGTGAGTTTATGTTCCCCCGGGGCTTTCCTCCAGTGGAGTGGAGAAGTCAGGGGAAATCCAGGCCTTGTTCATTTTTATAAGTGTCAACCTATCAGCATTGTCGGTGGAAAGGCGGATACGCTTATCTGTTATGATGCCACCAGCAGCACTAAATACCCGCTCAGACAGAACGCTGGGCAGGCCAGCACCTCCAAGGCGTAGAGTGCCAGTTCATACCACGTGTCCAGCTTGGACACCCAGTAGTTGTAAGGCACAGAGGGATCATTGAGGACGCTGACACGGTCTGCTACGTACTCCTTCACCATCTTCCAAAACTTTTCCCTCCTTGTGACACTAGGCTGAAAGGTGTGAGGTTAGTGCTATGGCCTGTGGGTGGGTGGCTGGGTACTTTCTCTTGCGCTCAAATGCCTGGGGTAACGACATTTGGACGCTGTGCTGGGACAGGGAAGTGGATGTGGTCGCTGATGGTGCTTCAGATGGTACAGGTGCAGGGCGGGAGGTATGCGGGCCTGCGCCTTCGACAGGCGATTGGCCGGCACCGAAAACAGGGGAAGAGGAGGCAGTGGTGTGGCCTGCAGACACAGATGGGCGATCCAGGCGTTCCTCCCACTTACTACGGTGCTTGGATGCCATGTGTCGGATCATGCTGGTGGTGGTGAGGTTTCTAGTGTTCATGCCTCGGCTCATTCTGGTGTGGCACAGGTTGCAAACTACAATTCTTTTGTCGTCCGCACTTTCCTTAAAAAAACGCCATACCGCGGAACACCTACCCCTTGGCAAGGTAGATTTACGCAAGGGGGTGCTCCGTGGAACATTTGCGGGCCGGTTTGGTGCGGTCCGCCTTCTTTCTGTAGCCACACCACTGCCTCTTCCAGCCTGTTGCGGTGCTGCAGATGGCTCACCCTCAGGACTGCTGACATCGCTCGGCTCTACACCTTCCCAGGTGGGGTCAGTCACCTCATCGTCCACCAAGTCCTCCTCCACTTCCTCACTCTGATCATCCTCCTCAAGTCTTGATCCCACCACATACTCAGTCATTGACAACTGTATAACATTCTCCTCAACAAGGTCTTGAGACGGAAATAGTGGTTGATTTAATGGCAACTGTGTCTCATCATCATCATCATCATCCACTACTTCCTTTGACCTTAAATGCCGTTCACATCTGTCATCTTCTTGTGATTGGGTAGCCTCTAGAGGTTGTGAATCAGGGCACAAGATGTCATGTTCCTCTGCAAGCGTGCTTGGAGAGAGGGTCAAATGAAGGATTGGTGATGAGACGAGCTCCTCACTATATCCCAGTGTGGGATCACTTCTTTGACCAGACCGTGTATGGTGGGAGGAAGGATGATCAGAGTGAGGATTATTTTGACCAGACTCTTGGCTACTGAGAGTGGACTTGGTGGAAGACAGGGTGGTGCTTAACCAACTGGAAGCAGTATCAGCTGTCATCCAACCGACCACCTGTTCGCAGTGGTCGGACCTCGAGAGTGATGTCCTGCGACGCCCTGTAAAATTACACATGAAGCTAGGTATGGTGGATGTCTTTCTTTCTTGTGCTCTGGCACCAGGCACAGTTTCTCCGCGTCCTGACCCGCGCCCTGAACTTTCAGGATCACGTCCACTTCCCCGTCCCTTTTTACCCGCCTTCTTCATCTTACACAGAATATGTGACTTTAATATTTGAGTTTGAAAACTTAACAGTATTTCTTACTATTCTGCAACTCTGCAGAGTACACAGAATAGGCTGCTAAACGGCGGTGAAACACACTGAATGGAATATGTGACTTTAATATTTGAGTTTGAAAACTTAACAGTATTTCTTATTATTCTGCAACTGTACAGAGTACACAGAATAGGCTGCTAAACGGCGGTGAAACACACTGAATGGAATATGTGACTTTAATATTTGAGTTTGAAAACTTAACAGTATTTCTTATTATTCTGCAACTGTACAGAGTACACAGAATAGGCTGCTAAACGGCGGTGAAACACACTGAATGGAATATGTGACTTTAATATTTGAGTTTGAAAACTTAACAGTATTTCTTACTATTCTGCAACTGTGCAGAGTACACAGAATAGGCTGCTAAACGGCGGTGAAACACACTGAATGGAATATGTGACTTTAATATTTGAGTTTGAAAACTTAACAGTATTTCTTACTATTCTGCAACTGTTCAGAGTACACAGAATAGGCTGCTAAACGGCGGTGATACACACTGAATGGAATATGTGAGTTTAATATTTGAGTTTGAAAACTTAACAGTATTTCTTATTATTCTGCAACTGTACAGAGTACACAGAATAGGCTGCTAAACGGCGGTGAAACACACTGAATGGAATATGTGACTTTAATATTTGAGTTTGAAAACTTAACAGTATTTCTTACTATTCTGCAACTGTTCAGAGTACACAGAATAGGCTGCTAAACGGCGGTGATACACACTGAATGGAATATGTGACTTTAATATTTGAGTTTGAAAACTTAACAGTATTTCTTACTATTCTGCAACTGTTCAGAGTACACAGAATAGGCTGCTAAACGGCGGTGATACACACTGAATGGAATATGTGACTTTGATATTTGAGTTTGAAAACTTAACAATATTTCTTACTATTCTGCAACTGTTCAGAGTACACAGAATAGGCTGCTAAACGGCGGTGAAACACACTGAATGGAATATGTGACTTTAATATTTGAGTTTGAAAACTTAACAGTATTTCTTACTATTCTGCAACTGTTCAGAGTACACAGAATAGGCTGCTAAACGGCGGTGATACACACTGAATGGAATATGTGACTTTGATATTTGAGTTTGAAAACTTAACAGTATTTCTTACTATTCTGCAACTGTTCAGAGTACACAGAATAGGCTGCTAAACGGCGGTGATACACACTGAATGGAATATGTGACTTTGATATTTGAGTTTGAAAACTTAACAGTATTTCTTACTATTCTGCAACTGTGCAGAGTACACAGAATAGGCTGCTAAACGGCGGTGATACACACTGAATGGAATATGTGACTTTGATATTTGAGTTTAAAAACTTAACACTATTTCTTACTATTCTGCAACTCTGCAGAGTACACAGAATGTGCTGCTAAACTGCGGCGAAGCACACTGAATGGAATATATGACTTTAATATTTGAGTTTGAAAACTTAACAGTATTTCTTATTATTCTGCAACTGTACAGAGTACACAGAATAGGCTGCTAAACGGCGGTGAAACACACTGAATGGAATATGTGACTTTAATATTTGAGTTTGAAAACTTAACAGTATTTCTTACTATTCTGCAACTGTACAGAGTACACAGAATAGGCTGCTAAACGGCGGTGATACACACTGAATGGAATATGTGACTTTGATATTTGAGTTTGAAAACTTAACAGTATTTCTTACTATTCTGCAACTGTGCAGAGTACACAGAATAGGCTGCTAAACGGCGGTGATACACACTGAATGGAATATGTGACTTTGATATTTGAGTTTGAAAACTTAACACTATTTCTTACTATTCTGCAACTCTGCAGAGTACACAGAATGTGCTGCTAAACTGCGGCGAAGCACACTGAATGGAATATGTGACTTTAATATTTGAGTTTGAAAACTTAACAGTATTTCTTCCTATTCTGCAACTCTGCACAGTACACAGAATGTGCTGCTAAACTGCGGCGACGCACACTGAATGGAATATGTGACTTTGATATTTTAGTTTGAAGACTTAACAGAATGTGCTCTAATCTGCAACTTTGCACACTAAACAAAATGTGCTCTAATCTGCAACTTTGCACACTAAACAGAATGTGCTCTAATCTGCAACTTTGCACACTAAACAGAATGTGCTCTAATCTGCAACTGTGCACACTAAACAGAATGTGCTCTAATCTGCAACTTTTCACACTAAACAGAACATTTTTTTTTTTTTTTTTTTTTTTTTTTTCCCCCCACACAAAATAACCTGCTGCCCCCACACACAGTAGTCCTAAAAAGGACTTTTGGTTCTTTTTTTTCACAATTTTTTTTTTTTCCTCCCTACACTGCCTTTCCCTTCCTATCCTCAGCTCTCCCTGGCTCAGACTGAGCCGAACTCGATAGTCAGGTGCTATACAGCACCCGACCACGGGTTCTGGCCAGCCAATCAGTGTAATGCCAGCAGCCAACATGGCTGCTGGCATTACACCGATGTCAGAGCCTCCCTGCACGTTTATTGGCTGCGCAGCAGCCGCAAAACGTGCGGGGAGGAGACCCGAACATGGCGGGCGAGCACATGCGGTACTCGTACGAGTACCGCCATGTGCCGAGCAGAGCGATGCTCGAGCCGATCCGAGCATCGGCCGAGCATGCTCGCTCAACACTAGCTCTCGCCACTCAACCTGCAACCAGGCATGGTTGTGTGTGATAATGGGCGTAACTTGGTGGTGGCTTTGGAGCTAGGCAAGCTCACACACGTACCATGCCTAGCGCATGTATTTAATTTAGTGGTTCAGCGATTTCTAAAAACCTACCCCAATTTGCATGATCTCTTGACCAAGGTGCGCCGCGTGTGTGCACATTTCCGTAAGTCATCAACAGCTTCAGCCGGCCTGTTGAAGCTGCAGCAGCGCTTACAATTACCAGCTCACCGGCTGCTGTGTGACGTGAGCACGCGCTGGAACTCCACCTTCCACATGTTGGCCCGGCTTTGTGAGCAGCAGAGGGCAGTAGTGGAGTACCAGCTGTTACACGGTCGTCGCCTCTCCATTCAACTTCCTCTAATCAGAAGTGAGGAGTGGGAATGGATGTCAGACCTCTGTGAGGTTTTACGCAATTTTGAGGAATCGACACAGATGGTGAGCGGCGATAACGCTATTATCAGTGTAACCATCCCACTTCTGTGTCTACTAAAACGCTCGCTGCTCACAATTAAAACCGACGCTTTGCATGTGGAAGAGGTGGAAATGCGGGAGGAAGAGCTTACACAAGGTGATAGCCAGAGCACCCTCACTTCGTCTTCTCAGTGACAATTGGAGGAGGCGGAGGAGGAGGAGGAGGAAGACACGGTTGCCTCCGCTACAGAGGGTAGCCATGGAACTTTAGTTCCATCTCTTCAGCGTGGGTGGGCAGAAGAGGAGGAAGAGGATGAGGAGATTGAGAGTCATCCTCCTGGTGAGGACAGCGAAATCTTGCCTGTTGGTACTCTGGCACACATGGCTGACTTTATGTTAGGCTGCCTTTCCCGTGACCCACGCGTTATACGCATTTTAGACAACACGGATTACTGGGTGTTCACCCTTCTGGACCCCCGCTACAAAGAGAATTTCTCATCTCTCATTCCTCCGGTGGAGAGGACAAGCAAAATGGTGCAATACCAGAAGGTTCTTGTTGAAAAATTGCTCCAAAATTTTCCATCTGATAACGCTGGCGGCAGAGTATGTGCTACCTTGGCCAACCGAGAAGGGGAGAAAAGGGGAGCACACAGCAGTTCCGACAAAGGCAGGGCAACACTCTCCAAGGCGTGGGACACCTTCATGACACCCCGCCAGCACCCTCACCCTGATGCGCAGCCTAGTGTCACAAGGAGGGAAAAGTTTTGGAAGATGGTGAAGGAGTACGTAGCAGACCGTGTCAGCGTCCTCAATGATCCCTCTGTGCCTTACAACTACTGGGTGTCCAAGCTGGACACGTGGTATGAACTGGCACTCTACGCCTTGGAGGTGCTGGCCTGCCCTGCCGCCAGCGTTCTGTCTGAGCGGGTATTTAGTGCTGCTGGTGGCATCCTAACAGATAAGCGTATCCGCCTTTCCACCGAAAATTCTGATAGGTTGACACTTATAAAAATGAACAAGGCCTGGATTTCCCCTGACTTCTCCACTCCACTGGAGGAAAGCCCCGGGTGAACATAAAGTCACTTTATATATGTTATTTACAATGATGGGAATACTCTGTATTCCCATTCACCCCTTCCACCCAAAAAATGGGTATATGGTTGACTCTCTTCCATATACCCTGGGATATAATTTTTATATAGGGCCAGCTCACCAGCGGGCCCTGTGATATAATTTTTATATAGGGCCAGCTCACCAGCGGGCGCTGTTTGACAATTTTTGTATAGGTCAGCTCACCAGCGGGCCTTCTCATATAATGTTTTATTGGGTAAGCTCTCTAGCGGGCCCTCTCATATAATGTTTTATAGCGTCAGCTCACTAGCGGGCCTTCGCATATAATGTTTAGGATGGTCAGCTCCGCAGCAGACCCTCACCCATAATGTTTTAGATGGTCGGCTCAGCGCACGTTTCCCTCTTAATCATGGCCCCAGTTCAGAAAAATCGAGGAAATTTTTGGGAGAATTTGCCTCTGCGCACGTTTCCCTCTTAATCATGGCCCCAGTTCAGAAAAATCGAGGAAATTTTTGGGAGAATTTGCCTCTGCGCACGTTTCCCTCTTAATCATGGCCCCAGTTCCAAAAAATCGATGAAATTTTTTGCAGAATTTGCAGATGATATACAAGTAAATATACAGCAAATACTGTTTGGTAACAATTTTTCGCCTAAAGTCGTTTTTATCTTCCTTTTTGTGTGTTTTACGGTCAGTCTGTAAAAATGGCGTACTACGGGCGAAACATCGTTCCCAGCAGCGACGTTGGAGTCCAAGATGCATCCAGACATCCTCCCTATGCTGTCCCTGAACCATTTCTGTGGTGTTTCCATCATTTTCTGCCCTTTTCCTATGGACCAGGCACCCTCCCCTCATCAGAGCAGGGGGTGCCTGGTGTAATGCTCGAGTCCTCCCATTGACTTCAATGGGGCTCGGGTGCTCGGCCGAGCACTCGAGCCTCCGGGGGTGCTCGGCCAGAGCACCCGAACACCCGAGCATTGGGGTGCTCGATCATCACTAGTGTATATGCAAGAGATGCTAATATTATCCTAATAAATCCTTGGTTAGGCCTCATCTAGAATATGGAGTACAAATTTGGGTGCCAGTTCTTAAAAAAGACATTGTTGAACTGGAAAAGGTGCAAAGACTTGCAAAAAAAAAATGATAAAGGGATCGGAGGATCTGAGTTATAAAGACAAACTAACCAAAGTGAGTTTATTTACATTAGAGAAGTTTCACTGTAACCAATGTAAATGAGAACATGGCACAGGTACAGTAAGATCAACACTACTTTATTCAAGGAATAATACAGGTAAAAAGCACTTCCCCAACCTTCCCTGGAGACAGGCATGAGGACAGAGCTACAGTCCACTACCCAGGAGCTGTACACTGAGCCAAAGCTTGCACTACCCACAACTCCACAAAGAAACAGCTCAGGAGATAGAACCTAGCCTACGGTTCTCTCTTAATAGAATTCCACAGCCTACCCAACATGGTCAGAGAGTAGCTGGTAGGAGGACCACATGGAACCCTAGAACGCTAGGGCCCAAGGCACATACAAACAGTAGTAGGCCGATAACACAGGCAATACCTAGGAGGTAATAGACTAGCCCGGAGGCATACATGGACCGGGTACTCAGCCATAACCCAGGTCAGACCAATGTGGGTAGTCAGACAATGCAGAAATACATATATGGAGTGGGTAGTCACCCAGAGCCACAGGTCAGAACCGAAACGGGTAGTCAGATAAGGCCAAGGAACATACACAGAGCAAGTAGTCAGTCAAAGCCAAGTTCAGACCAATGTGGGTAGTCAGACAATGCCTAAGGTCATACAGGGAGCGGGTAGTCAGGCAGAGCCACAAGTCAGAACCAATATGGGTAGTCAGATAAGGCCAAGGAATGTAGACATAGAAGAAACCATGAAGACTAGAGGAAAGATGCTTTTGACTAAAACAAAAGCAGGGATTCTTTACAGTAAGGGCCGGTAAAGCTATGGAATTCTTTGCCTCGACATGTTGTACTTGCAGATAATGCAACTGCTTTCAAAAAAGCACAGAACAATATTGAAAATTATGACAGAGGCTTCAAAGCAGATAGGATGTTGATCCAGGGAAATATCTGACTGCCATTTGGAGTCAGGAAGGAATTTTTTTTTACCCACTTGGGGCTAAATTAGAAATTGCTCCAGAGGGTTGTTTTGCCTTCCTCTGGATCAACAGGGTGTTTTTGCCATGGGCTGGACTTAATGGACAGCATCATCAACTATGTATGTATGTTACTAAGGGAATTTGTTTAAAGTGTCAGCCATTGCCTTATCCTCACTAATTCCTGTCTCAGTTTTAAGTGATCCAATATAAGATTTTATTTCTCTTTGTTATTTATATAGTTGTAGAGGTTTTAAGCTTTAGCTTTCATTTCTTATTTTTAATTTTTGTCAGCCTAATTGCTTCCTTGCAGATTTGACTGGATTTTCTATATATATTTTTTAAATTATGTGTCTGATCCTTCCAATTCAAATAGTTTTAAAGTCTGCTTATTTATTTCCCTGTGAAAGTTACTGTTAAACAGCATTAGTCTTAATGTGTTTCTTTTGTATTTATGAATGGTAAATATTTATGAATATATTTATGCAAAAGCATTTTGAGCATAAGGTACCACTTTCTCTGTTTTTCTCACTGTAAATTACATTGCATTGAATCCCCTCTAATAATACTTTACAATTGTAATGTTAGCTTTTTAAAGTTGGATATTCCAGTTGAATCTTCATTAACGGGTTTCTCATAACGAATTTCAAAAGACACCATTTTATGGTCACTGATACCCAAATTCTCCCTTACTTGTGTATGCCATTTCACAATAGTCTAATATTAGTATATACAGCAAAACCCCATTCCTAATGGGGATATCAAGCTGTCATTAAGCATATCTTTAAATTTGTTTGCATTTGTTGTGCTGGAAGCCTCACTTCTCCAGTCAGTTTCAAGCTAATTAAAATCTCCATTTGTGATTATATTTTCAAACTGGGAAGCCTTTTCTAGTTGCAGTAGCAGTTGGGCTTCTTCAAATTTATCAGTATTAGATGGCTTGTATTACATTCCTAATAACATATTTTTATTATGCTTGCCCTTACTGTGTATTTCTAAAGTGTGTGATCTTGTTTAAGAACAGCCACATGTTTCTTATTCCTGTCCTACTGTAATTTTTCTTATAAGTGTTAATTTTATAATTTTAAATCCCTTGAGTGGTATTCAGGATGCATTGCAAATAAACAAGGCATTGGACACCCATTTGGCAGCCAGTTAATTTCCTAATGAAATCTGTTTGCTTTCTATTATTATACATAACTTAATATTATAGTAAATTTAATCATAGGCAAACACAAATATAAAATGTGGCTTTTCTACCTCTCTAGCATCACCTGCCCACCTAACTTGGCAAGTGATACAGTAAGCATAGTAGGGTGTGGTGGGGGTTCAATAAAGATTCTTATTTTTCTTAAAATATGCACTTATCTCACATTTATTTGATATGAAGCATATTTGTTGAAAATTGTAATTATACAAATACATGTGATGTACTGTATGTGTGTTGCTATTCTCATATAAAAAGAAGTGATAGGGTACTAAGTATTTCAGAAGCTGTGTTCTTCCATTTGCCACCCAACTTTCCTCTCTTGTAAACCTCTTTGCTAACTTCAAAGGATGTCTTATTTTATTCTCTTAATCTGATGCTTTGAGAACTTCAGTTCAAAGAAGACATTCCTTAAAGCCACTTCAGGAACTACAGCCTAAACTTTTTATTTCCTCTCCACAAAGTAGCAATTGCACCTTTGTTGCACAGTGATTAGGTTTTGGCCGATCAGCTCATGCTATTAATTAATCATATAAAGGGGACTCATTTTGTGGTATTAAGTTTGACAAGAGACCAGAAAACAGAAAACCCTTTCAAAGAAGTTTTATTTCACTAGAGGAAGAGGTAAAGGAAGAAAGAGCTCCACGATACAAGAGGTGGAAGAGGGCACATTTAATATAACCTCTTTTCTGCTGGTTAAACAGTTTTTTAAGAAGTGCACGTTTCAGCACAAGTAAAACTAGCACACATATTACTATGTAGATAGTTCTGTTAAGCTTCCATTTTTAGTCTACCAATAAATACACTTGCTTTGTACTCAAATAAACATCATATAGGAATTGTTCATCTTAAATAAAAAAGTCTACAGAAGTATAACCTATGAAGTGACGCAAGGAATTAGAATAAACGAAATGCAGACAAGAGATTAAAGCTTTTTATTGAGTATCACTTTTGTATTTAAATTGTGGTAAGGGCTCTGTGAAAGTTAGAAGCAAGCTTGTTCAGGAGAACTTCTAAAGTGTGTACATGCATTTCATGGGAATAAAACAGGAGCTACGGACTGGATAATGAAAGAGAGATAAGATGTCTCATATAAAACAACTCAAGAGTGGTTCAATTACCTCAGAAAACCATCAAGGCAAGCTTTGAAGATGCAACGAAATACTGTAAGGAAATGGAACAAGAAATTCCTGTTGCACGTTCAATGCCAATAAATGTTTGCACTATATGATTTAGGAAAGTTATGTTCACTGTATGCCAGTTTTCCTAAAATATTGTAATATTTATCAAAATGGATTTTTGCATTTATTTTCCAATGCATTAGATGGTAAAACACTGCACACCATAACTACAAAGTCTGTGCTTTTGTCAGGTAGTAATTTCATTAAAATGTTTTAGGCATAAAGCTTAACGGAGTCAATCAACAATAAATATAACCTTAATGTTCTACCAAACTTAAGTTCTTTTTTACCATTTTATAATTATTATGACTATTACTTGCATAATACAACCACAATTATTAGGATTTGTAAAACAAATTCAGAGAGTATTGTGAACATTCAAATAAATTAAGGTTGTTGCCTTTAAACATTTTTAATTTATTTTTGTAAGTATTACTATATTCATTGTTTAACCCCTTAAAGACCCTTGATGGTCATAGCACATCATGGGTAGATGTGGCTTAACGACCCATGATGTGCTATGACCGTCATGGAATTCCGGGCTTGCCCCGCGGCTGCAAGCCTTTCGGGGAGTCCAGAACCGGAAACAAAGAAAAAAAATGCTCTGCAGTCCTTAAGTGACCGCCTCGTGCGTGCGCAGCCGGTCCTTAAGGGGTTAAGGACCAGTGCATTTCTCAACCATCTGTTCATTAAATGCTAAAGGGACATTATCATGAAAAAATTGGGAAAGGCTTATGTACTAAGTGAAGTAATACTTGGGCAAACCAGCTACAGTCTATATAACAAATAGAAATTCCTCAAATTCCTAATTACTTTAATGGGACAGTAATTCCTTAAATGCTAGAGAGGCCTCCAAAAGCATTTCTTTGCAATGTTTTAGATTCCCCTTTAGCATCATTTAAGTCCATCAGATTATTTGTTCAGTATAGTGCAAGTTTTTAGAAAAATTGCTCAACTTTTTTTCTGTGCTATGAATATGCTGGTCTATTAGTTAAATTGTACCATGATCCCATCCTTACAGCTTAGACAAAACAGCACAGCTGCTCACCTCATCATTTTGCAATGTCATTATTTTGTGGTGGCCCATAGACAGAAGCATTATCTTTGATTTTGCATTAAAGCTTGGATAAATTGCAATGTAGAAATTAACATGGTACTGTCGCTCTTGTCACAGAGATGGGTGAAAAGTCCTGTGTTTATTAATCATTTGCCACTTTTTCCCCATGGGAATTCCTGCTCATAGATCATACTTAACATTTCTACCTTTTCACTAACACCATTTAGTTTTTGCACAAGATCTTTCCAGTTGCTTTCTATGGCCATAAGGATTCCCACAATATATAATATAATTCAGAAATTCCTGCTGTGCTGCATATTTGTAGATTAGTAGACAAAAGAAGATGATTGAGAAAAAGAGAGACAATTGAAGGGAAGCTGCTGGTGCTGATGTTGAGAAAGCCACCAACAGCATCAGCAGCAGCATCTGTAGTAGGTGCCCATTCAACTCAGCAGATAGTGTTGTCAACCCCACAACATCCAGTAGTATTTTAAGAAGATTGATATTAGTGGCAGTGTGAAGTATTAGCACAGTGATGATTTCTGTGCCTGAGCCTTCTACTCCTGTGTCTGTGATAATAAGAGTGATACCAGGGGCCTTTATGACACTTGTTACCACCAAGAGGAAGAAAAGACTTGTGGTGGTGATGGTTTTGTGGGTGCTGAAAAAGAATATGAGATCCTTTCTGTCTCAAATCAATGAGATACGGGAACAAGAGATGCAAGAGATCACCACCATCAGCAGTGACATTATGGTGTTTGTCAATGTATCTTTTGCTGTTGAGTCATCTGAGTCTGAAGCATATAATATGTCACAGGCACAGCAGCAGGATCATCATCAGTTTGGTGTGTCCACCCTGTCCATGAGTATTAGAAGAGGTGATGGTGGGATTAGTTATCCTTTTCCCTAAGCTCCTGGAGGTCCTCTCTCCTCCTGTAATCCTCCTGAAGACTTTTGAATAATAATCTCGGGCCACAGAAGCCATAGCCCTCTGTGGGATCTTTATCCTTCAGCCCGGGACACAACTGTGCTGCAAACCATTGCAGAGGCCGGTATCCATCATCCAACCTCAGCTCTGTCTGGACCAGCACATCCAGCTTGGCCACCCATTCATCCCAGGGCTGATCCCCAAGGAACGGCATTTGGAATTTCCGCTGGAGCAAGTACCTTTCCTTGGAGGTTGGGAGGACCTTTCCCAGCTATTTCTGGTACATTTCAATAAAATCCCTCCAGAGCTGCTGGCGGGCATGATCCCTCTCCACCAGCACAAGCTCTGACGTATCCAATCCTGGAGATAGATCTCAGTGGTGGTTTGAATGTTCCATAAGTTAGGAAGCATCCCACAACTGCCACCAATGTGACAGAAGCCCGCTACCCCAACTGGGCAGCTCCGCCAACCTGTGCTCCCTTAACTTGGGACTGCACCCACTGGTACCTCCAGCCACCCATACCACTAGTCGCAATGTAGTGTAGGATGAAAATAAGAACTCTTTATTATAAGACACACACAGGGTTTATATACACACGTAACTGCATTATCAACACATCTTAAAATGCAATAGGATACAAGCCACTGCAACCAACATACGGGAGTATACACAAGGAATACAATGGGGCCGGTGTTTGAGGGGCATAATACAAAGAGGCACAAGGGGAACTATGGAAATAAGGGGAACAATACACAAGTCATAGAATGGGGCCTCCACATGGGGACAAATGACTTAAACAGCAAACATGATTATATCGCACGTGATTACATCACTACATAATTAAATAACAAACATCAGATCAGAGCATAACTCTCTCAACAAATACACAACCCTGTTCCTGTGACAGCCCTCACAGCTGGCCAGTCTTGAGGGTGGGGACTGGGCCCCAGGCCCCTCCAGGAGCCCAGGGCATGGAGGCCTCCATGAAAGGGGCAAACAGGACAGTAATTAGTTTCAGGGGGATGCCATACAACATTCCAGGGCCAAGTCCATAGTCTGTGGCCAGGAGGCTGGCACTCAGCCCCCTCCAGGAGCCCCAGTGATGGAGGGTTCTGTCACACTGCTCACATGCTTTTTTTACATACAACAGATATAAACATGCTTACCTTTTGAATCATGAGGGATGTGTCTCCATACTGTGGACTTCATGGATTTCGGAGTTCATGAAGGGTTGCCGCTACTAGGGGTGGGTGAAAGGTCCTGTCATGTTCTGCAAAAACCATGTGGTTTCCCAGTCCCAATGCTGTCCAGTCCCCCTACATCACCCCTAGGGATCTTGGGGCAGAGGAAAAAGAGGATAATAGAGGGAGTAGAGGGAGCAGGAGTGGTCAGCTACCTGTGCCTGCTGCCAGCGCTGCCCCTGCTGCCAGTGCTGTGCCTGCTGCCAGTGCTGCCCCTGCTGAGCCTGCTGTCAGTGCTGAACCTGCTGCCAGTGCTGAACCTGCTGTAATGGTTTTATTTGACACTCAGACACAGTACGTTAGATAAAACACAGTTTTATTGAATAGATACAGAATAATAATATCCCTCGCGGGTCCAGTAATACATGAAACAATATAGTACTGACACAGGACAGGTTACAATAATCAATACCCACATGGGTCCAGTATATGTATAAATCAGCAGAACTAATATACTGACACAGGTCAGGTAAAGTTCGTGTGATGCTCAAACTAGACAGCAGTGAAATGGTTACTATTAGGCCAGGAAGGCTGACAGGCCCTAATAGTGTGAGGACCTCAAGACTCTCACTCTGCAGAGAGTGACGGAATAACGAGTAATACTACAGGAGTAAACGGAGGCCCAGGATAAGCTGTGGACTGCCCTAACAGTAACGGAGGACTGCAACTGTATGCTCGAAGGAACACCCAACGGAGACTGCAATGACTGAAATCTGGTGGAAAATGGCACCTTCCCCAAAGGGGTTAACGAACGCTCAGACCTAATGTCGACTGCCAGATAGTGAGAGCAGCCTGAGGTGCCCAGAGTAAGACCAACCTCAGCTTGCAGCAGTAAAAGGTCAAGCGTATCGTGGTGCGACCAGTTGGATCAATCACACCGGAGTGTCGCCTGCACGACACAGCAAGTGACAGGTTTACCGTGACTAGACTGCCTGAATGGTAACGAGGCAACAAAGGATCCATATGAGGGCAGAGGGAACACCGTATACCGGATGGGACCGCAGGCAGGCCCTGATACACGGACAATGTTAACCCAAACCTGTTCGGTACACAGAGCAGGAACGTCAGCCAATCCGAGTTGGTACACAGAGCACTAACGTCAGCCGGGCCGGGTCGGTAGACAGAGCAGGAATGTCAGCCAATCCGAATCGGTACACAGAGCAGGAACATAGATAGCAGAGTAGTCAGGCAGTCCGGGTCAGTACACAGAGCAGGAATGGATATGGCAGAGTAGTCAGGCAGTCCGGGTCATACACAGAGATCACACAAATAACTGGAACAAGCGTTGGCAACGGAAACACCATGAAAGGGCACCGGAGAAGTGACAAGGCCCAGTATTTAAGGACAAATACTGGGCGGGGCAAGCCATATCAACCAATAAACGGCAGCAGGAAGTAAAACTGACAGAATGTCACCAACAATAGTACAGTATCACGGTGCCCGTGATTCGTGCTGTTCTGTGTCTGTCACTGGCTGAGTATTCCTGATTGGCTGTCTGCTATTAGCCCTCCTCACACAGCCTTTTTAAACCCAGGTTGAGCACTTCCAGGTTGCCCTTTTGTGGTGTTTCTGACTCCACTTGGCCTGATCTGCATGTCAGGCTTCGGGGCCTGCTGTTCCTGCTGATCCTGCTGATCCTGCTGTTCCTGCGTTCCGGTGTTCAAGTGTTCCTATGTTCCTGTATGCTAGTGTTCCGGTGTTCCTGTGTTCCAGCACCTAGTGGGTTAATCTACTGAGTTCCTGAGTCTCCTGCCTGCCGCTTCTCCAGCCGGTTCGCTTGCACCGGCGGTTCCGGTGGTTCCAGTCATCTGTGAGTGCATCAGTCTCGCCCCGGTGGACTCCCCGTTGGAGTGTAGGGTTCTTGCTCTAGCCCCGTCGCTCCGGCGACATTGCTCTTTTCGCTGCTGCTTATCATTGTTGGTTCCAGCGTGCAGACGCTTGTTTACTCCATTAAACCTGGTTGCGATATACACTGTTGGCTCCAGTGTGCGGACGCTGGTTTTCTCCATTAAACCTGGTTGCGATACTCTGTTTGTCCCAGCGTGAGGACGCTGGTTTACTCCATTAAACCTGGTTGCGATATACACTGTTGATTCCAGCGTGTGGACGCTGGTTTACTACATTTAAACCTGGTGGTGACATTTACTGTTGGTCCCAGCGTGAGGACGCTGGTTTACTCCATTAAACCTGGTTGCGATATACACTGTTGGTTCCAGCGTGCGGACGCTGGTTTACTCCATTAAACCTGGTGGCGACATTTACTGTTGGTCCCAGCGTGAGGACGCTGGTTTACTCCATTAAACCTGGTGGCGACATTCACTGTTGGTCCCAGCGTGAGGACGCTGGTTTACTCCATTATACCTGGTTGCGATACTCTGTTGGGTCCTGCGTGCGGACGCTGGTTTACTCCATTAACCTGGTGGCGATATTTATTGTAGGTCCCAACGTGCGGACGTTGGTTTGCTCCTGATCTATCCAGTACTGAGGCTAGGTCGCTGTCCACTCCAATGCAGTCGTCCGATTTTTCCTGGCAATAGACTTCTGCTGAGTAAGACCTTGTTCCTATTCCTCTCTGCTGTCATAGTCATCTGACAGCTGGTCTGCTAGCTCAGGCTGCCCTGCCCGGTATTGGTAAGGCCGGTAGAACCTTTGTCGTTACCATCCTTAAGGTTGCCTTACCCAGTATTGGCAGGGCCGGTAGAGCCTACTACAGTGCTCCTCAGGCTGCCCTGCCCGGTATTGGTAAGGCTGGTAAAACCTTGTACATTACCATCTTTAAGGTTGCCTTACCCGGTATTGGCAGGGCCGGTAGAGCCTACACTCAGTACTTCTTTGGGCTGCCTTGCCCGGTATAGGCAAGGCCGGTAGAACCGGTACATGTCATCTCACGGTTGCCTTACCTGGTATGGGCAAGGCCGGTAGAGCCTGTTATTGCTACTGTCACTTGCGTTGCCTTGCCCGGTATTTTAGGCAAGGCCGGTAGAACCTATTGTATGACTATTATTGTTGTATTGTTATGTATGTTTCCCTATGGGGATTGCCTTAACTTTTCAATAAAGTTACGTTTTTACCAAACCTTACGTCTGAGAGTCTTTAAAAACCATGACAGTACGAAAGGGCCATGACCTCAGACAATAAGAGTGATGGTAACACACAAAATATCCATTGGAGGATGGATATGTATGAGCAACGTTTGGATCAGCTGGCGGTTGCTATTCAAACTATTCTTGAACGCACGGTACTTGCTGATAAGTCCGGTTCTAGCCCGGTGGTCTCGTCAATTCAGACACCAGAGAATGAGTCTAGGTCCCCAGGGACTGCAGTCAAAGGGTTAACGGCTTCTGCACCCTTGCCGCTGAGATAGGACGTTGACCCTCAACTATGTAGAGGGTTTATTAATCAACTTGAAATATTTATGGAATTGACGGCACACGCATTTCCTAGTGACCGCAGCAAGGCTGGGTTCATGATATCCCTACTGACCGGTAGAGCATTGGCCTGGGCTAACCCACTGTGGGAAAACGCTAAACCTTGTACTAAAAATTTCTGTGATTTTGTAAAATCCTTTCGGAGAGTTTTCGAGCCTCCTGGTAGAACCACCTCTGCTGCTAAACGAGATACAACAGGGCAGGCGCACGGTTGGCGATTATGCCATTGAATTCCGCACCTTGGCAGCAGAGGTAGGATGGAATAACGAGGCCCTGTTGGCAGCCTTTGCCCAAGGCTTGAGTGACCAGATTAAAGATGAGATTGCAGCAAAAGATTTACCTACTGACCTAGATGATTATATCGAATATGTGATTCTAATTGACTCCAGAATACGAGAAAGACTAACCGCCAGAGAGCGACGAGTACGGCTAAAAAATAATGGGTCCAGTAGCACATTTTGCCCACCCAACCCTCCCTTGGCATCCAAACCTAGTGTACCAATTCATGAGCCTGGTGAACCTATGCAGGTGGGTTTCACTAGGTTAACCAAGGAACAGAGGAGGTATCACAAGATACAGGGATTATGTTTGTACTGCGGTAAAAATGGTCACCTGTTAAGATCTTGTCCAGTACGTCCGGGAAACGAACACACCTAGGGTACCTTGGGGGACAGGCCCTAGGTGGTGTCCAATCGTCCCCAGTGATTGGCACACTTAAACCCACCATACAGGTGGTATTGTCATGGGCACAACGCTCAGTTGAGGTTTTGGCCCTGGTTGATTCTGATGCAGCCGGGTATTTTATGGACAATACCTTTGCTGAATTGCATGGGGTACCACGGATTCAGAGAGAAACCCCTCTTGCTATTGAAGCAATTGATGGCAGACCTTTGGAACCCGCCCAAGTTACCTTTGACCAAAACTCACAAAAACAGTATAGCACCAACTAAATAATTAAAGATAAACCACAATACTACCCTAAATGCGTCAGGTGCTCTCAGGATCATACAAACTTTACATAAACAAAAAATGAAGAGCTCTAAATAAAAACACAAAGAGCCCTCCAAAAAGTACCCAAATCAAATGAGGCACACTGGGTTTATCAATAAATCAACACCAAAAAATACACAAAAATAATAATTTTATTGATACAAAAATACACATAAAAACAATTAAAAACAAGCAAATCCGGGAGTCTGACCAGAAATCATAAATGTGCTAATCAATACTGAGAGACCTGAAAAAAAGGGGTAAGTAAACCTGTACTGATACAAAATGAAAAATGCAACAAAAATAAAGGAGCAAATAAGCACATGCAAATAAGAAACAGGGATACTTATCCAACACATATATGAATCAAAGCATCTCAGAAGCAAAAGAAATCAAAGTAGGATTCCCAGACCAGAGACCCAACGCGTATCGCCACCAGTTGTGGCTTTGTTAGGGGTAAAGTGCAATCAAAGCTGAATGATTTAAATAGCAAACCCGCCCGCTGGGCGATAATTGGAGCGGGTTTGCTATTTAAATCAGTGTTCCTATGTACTCCATTATACCTGGTTGCGATATACACTGTTGGTTCCAGCGTGCGGACGCTGGTTTACTCCATTAGCCTGGTTGCGATACTCTGTTGGGTCCTGCGTGCGGACGCTGGTTTACTCCATTAACCTGGTGACGATATTTATTGTAGGTCCCAACGTGCGGACGTTGGTTTGCTCCTGATCTATCCAGTACTGAGGCTAGGTCGCTGTCCACTCCAATGCAGTCGTCCGATTTTCCCTGGCAATAGACTTCTGCTGAGTAAGACCTTTTTCCTATTCCTCTCTGCTGTCATAGTCATCTGACAGCTGGTCTACTAGCTCAGGCTGCCCTGCCCGGTATTGGTAAGGCCGGTAGAACCTTTGTCGTTACCATCCTTAAGGTTGCCTTACCCATTATTGGCAGGGCCGATAGAGCCTACTACAGTGTTCCTCAGGCTGCCCTGCCCGGTATTGGTAAGGCCGGTAGAACCTTGTACATTACCATCTTTAAGGTTGCCTTATCCGGTATTGGCAGGGCCGGTAGAGCGTACACTCAGTACTTCTTTGGGCTGCCTTGCCCGGTATAGGTAAGGCCGGTAGAACCGGTACATGTCATCTTACGGTTGCCTTACCCGGTATAGGCAAGGCCGGTAGAGCCTGTTATTGCTGCTGTCACTTGGGTTGCCTTGCCCGGTATTTTAGGCAAGGCCGGTAGAACCTATTGTATGACTATTATTGTTGTATTGTTATGTATGTTTCCCTATGGGGATTGCCTTAACTTTTCAATAAAGTTACGTTTTTACCAAACCTTACGTCTGAGAGTCTTTAAAAACCGTGACATACAGGCACCGTGATAGTACCCCCCTCTCAAAGACCCCCTCCCGGAGAAGAGGGGCCTGGTTTCTGAGGGTATTTGGCATGAAATTTACGCATCAACCTGGGAGCATGGAGATGATTCACCCAGGAACGCTCTTCAGGGCCATAGCCCTTCCAATGGACCAAATATTGTAATCTCCCTCTGAACCTTCGGGAGTCAATAATATTTTGAACTTCGTACTCATCCTGACCTTGCACTTGAACAGGACCGGGGACAGCAGGAGTGGTAGTGTAACGGTTGCATATCAATGGTTTCAGAAGGGATACGTGGAACACATTGTGAATCCGCATGGATGCTGGGAGGTCCAGGGTGTATGAGACTGGGTTAATTTTGTGAATAACTTTAAAGGGACCAATGAACCGAGGAGACAACTTATTACAAGGAACTTGCAAATTGAGGTTTCTGGAAGATAACCATACCCTATCATGGGCAGCGGGGCACATTAAGAGGGATCAATTGATTTGGTCTCTTTCCCAATTGTTTTGGTGGCCTTCCCTACGAGCTGACTGCACCGCATTCAATGCAGCTTGCACTACATGTGCCCGGGCCAAGTCCCCTAGACACCTCCCAGTTTGTTTACTTCAGCCAGTACCTAATGGCGAGCATCCTTGGTCTCACGTTTCTATTGATTATCTGGGGGAGTTGCCAGTGTCTAGGGGCTACTCTTTTATCCTGATGGTGATCGATAGATTTTGCAAAATGGCCCACTTTGTACCTCTTCCTGACCTTCCCTCGGCCCAGGAGTTGGCTATCATTTTTCTGAGAGAGGTGTTCCGGTTGCATGGGGTACCCAGGGTGTTGGTTTCAGACCGTGGGAGCCAATTTGTGTCTAGATTTTGGAGAGCATTCTGTAACCAGATGGGCATACAGCTGTCCTTTTCATCCGCCTACCATCCCCAGACCAATGGAGCCGATGAGCGTGCCAATCAGGGATTGGAACAATTGTTACGCTGTTTCGTGTCCGATCATCATGATAATTGGGCTGACCTGTTGCCATGAGCAGAGTTCGCCAGGAACTCAGCGGTTAATTTATCGTCTGGGAGCTCCCCATTTCTCATCAACTACGGGTTCAGCCATGCTTGCTCCCAGACCCATTCCAGATGCAGCAGATTCCAGCTCTGGATGAGCATATTGAGCAACTACGCTACACCTGGGCACAGGTTCAGAAGGCCCTCAGTAAGTCGTTCCAGCGTTATCAGCGCCACGCTAATTGCAGGCGGCTGCCAGGGGTCTCCTTCCAGGTTGGGGATAGGGTAGGGCTATCCTCCAGAAACCTCAATCTGCAAGTTCCGTGTAATTAATTGGCTCCCCGGTTCATTGGTCCCTTTAAGGTGATCCGCAAAATTAACCCTGTTTCGTACGCTCTAGAGTTTCCAGCATCCATGCGGACTCACAATGTGTTCCATGTATCCCTTCTGAAACTTCTGATATGCAACCGTTACACTACCACTCCTGTGGTCCCTGTTACTGTGCAAGTTCAGGGTCAGGAGGAGTACGAAGCACAAAGTATTATTGATTCACGTAGATTTAGAGGAAAATTGCAATACTTGGTCCATTGGAAGGGTTATGGCCTTTTGAAGCGTTCCTGGGTTGAACAGAGTGACCTTCATGCTCGTAGATTGTTGCGCAGTTTCCATTCCAAATACCCCTGGAAACCAAGTCCCTCTTCTAGGAGGGGGGGTCTTTGAGAGGGGGGTACTATCACAGTGCCTGTGCTATGCGGGTGACATTCTGTTAGTTTCCTCTATTAATCTCGCTCATTGGTTGAAGTGACTTGTCCCTGCCCAGTATTTGTCCTTAAATACTGGGCCTTGTCAATTATCCGGTGCCCTTTTGTGGTGTTTCCGTACCAGCGCTTGTTCCTGTATTTCGTGTGATCTCTGTGTACCGACCCAGCCTGCCAGACGACTCTGCATCTTGTTCCTGCCCGTGTACCAACCCAGACTGCCTGACTATTCTGCATCTCGTTCCTGTCCTGTGTACCGACTCGGATTGGCTGACTTTCCTGCTCTGTGTATCGACCCGGCCTGGCTGACGTTCCTGCTCTGTGTACCGACTCAGATTGGCTGACTTTCCTGCTCTGTGTACCGACCCGGCCCGGCTGACTTTCCTGCTCTGTGTACCGACCCGGCCCGGCTGACTTTCCTGCTCTGTGTACCGACTCGGATGGGCTAACATTCGAGCTCTGTGTACCGACCCGGCCAGGCTGGGCCCCTGTGGTTGCGTATCCCTCCTGTTACGCCTTATCCGGCCTCCGGTTGAGGTTATGGCAGAATCCTCGCTGTCTCCAGACAGTCATTTTCTGCAGTCTAGTCTCCGTTGTATCAGTGTCGCCCAGGAGACATTGCTGTGTGTTCCTTCCATCCGTGCAGTCCCCGGTTGGGTGCCTCTCCAGGCAAGTCGCTCTAGTCTCCGTTACTGCTACGGCAGTCCACAAGTTGCCTGGTCTCCGTTACTGCTACGGGAGTCCACAAGTTGCCTGGTCTCTGTTACTGCTACGGCAGTCTACAAGTTTCTCTAGTCTCCGTAACTGCTATGGCAGCCCACAAGTTGCTCTGGCCTCCGTTACTGCCACGGCAGTCCACAAGTTGCTCTGGTCCCGTTAATGCTTGGGCATTACTCGAGATTGTGCTCTCTCTTCAAGACTGAGCTTCTTAAAGGGCCTCGCGCTATTAGGGCCTGTCAGTCCTCCCGGCCTAATAGTAACCCATTCAGTGCTGTCTAACTTGAGTATCACACAAAAACTGCCTGACCTGTGTCAGTATATTGTAAGCTGTATTACTTGTATATACTGGACCAGTGTGGGCATACTTCATTGTAACCTGTCCTGTGTCTGTACTATATTGCTGATATATTACTGGACCTGTGAGGACTATTGTTATTACAACTGTTCAATAAAACTGTGTTTTATCCAAACCTACTGTGTCTGTGTGTCAAACAAACTGTTACAGTGTGATGCTCAAACGAGACAGCAGTGAAATGGTTACTATTAGACCATGAAGGCTGACAGGCCCTAATAGCGCGAGGCCCTCAAGACTCTCACTCTGCAGAGAGTGACGGAATAGCGAGTAATGCTACAAGAGTAAATGGAGGCCCAGGACAAGCTGTGGACTGCCGTAGAAGTAACGGAGGACTGCAACTGTATGCTCGAAGGAACACCCAACGGAGACTGCAATGACTGAAATCCGGTGGAAAATGGCACCTTCCCCGAAGGGTTAATGAACGCTCAGACCTAATGTCGACTGCCAGATAGTGAGAGCAGCCTGAGGCGCCCAGAGTAAGACCAACCTTAGTTTGCAGCAGTAAAAGGTCAAGCGTACCGTGGTGCGACCAGCTGGATCTATCACACTGGAGTGTCGCCCGCGCGACACAGCAAGTGACAGGTGTACCTTGACTAGACTGCCTGAGTGGTAATGAGGCAAAAAAGGCTCTATCAGAGGACAGAGGGAACACCGTATACCGGATGGGACCGCAGGCAGGCCCTGATACACGAACAGTGTTAGCCCAAACCGGTTCGGCACACAGAGCAGGAACGTCAGCCAATCAGAGTCGGTACACAGAGCAGGAATGTCAGCCGGGCTGGGTAGGTACACAGAGCAGGAACGTCAGCCAATCCGGGTTGGTACACAGAGCAGGAACGTACAGTAGATACGGCAGAGTAGTCAGACAGTCAGGGTCATACACAGAGATCACACGAATAACTGGAACAAGCGCTGACAACGGAAACACCACGAAAGGGCACCAGAGAAGTGACAAGGCCCAGTATTTAAGGATTAATATTGGGCGGGGCAAGGCATATCAACCAATAAACGGCAGCAGGAAATAAAAATGACAGAATGTCACTAACAATAGCACGGGCACCGCGATACCTTCTGCCAGTGTGTCTTGTAATTCTCAGGAGTGGGGGAGGAGGAGATGATGCAAAGAGTGATAGCAGGGGACTCTAAGTCACACATGCTATCCCCAAGCAGTCCCACCACTAGTACTACTACTAATATGGTGCAGCAGCTTGTACAGAGTGTTAGGAGTGACAGAGGGGGTGATCATCATATTACTAGTAAGGAGGAAGACTCAGGGACTGAAATTGATGTGGGTGGTGTTAGTAATTGTAACAGTGATGGTGTTAATGTTTTCAACATTGTGGAGGAATTGGTTCATTCCTGCATATCTGGTGGACTTGCCTGAGAGTTAGACAAATTTGGGATAAGGTTTCCTTTTTGGCATCAAATCTTTGTGGCAAGTCTGTTTCTGTAAACATTTGGGAATCTCTTTTGGAGAGCAAAATGACTGAATTAAATGCCTTAGAGGCTAAATTGGTGTGTTTTTCTTTTGTATGGGGGTTAGATTGCACCTTGTTTCGCAGTGGAAGACTGAGGTTGTTTCCACAGAAGTGCATTTTGGATAAAATATAATTTATTTGTAAGAATTAATGTTTGTGTCCTTTAGAGAACGACTGTTTTGGAAAGTTTTAAAAAAACTTGGTTCAAGTTGTTATGACAATAAAAAAAATTCTAAATATCTTGTTGAATAATTTTTTTTTTTTTCTGGAATCTATTCTTTAAGTAATTTGATCCTCTCCGAAGCCTTTAAATTTGTTTATTCGTAATTTTAATAATGTTCATGGGTATTTTAAATAATTTTCTGTTAAAATATATTTAATATTTATTTTTGAAATAAAGCATTTGATTTCAACTATTGTTACAATTGTTACAATAACAAAAAGTAAAAAAAAAGTGTGTCTGTTTTTTTAATGGTAAAACCACAATATTCTGAGCTTGAAGAAAAGGTGTAACGTGTGGTATATATGAACTTACACTTAAGACTAATTTAAAATTGTGTTTCAAGCAACCTTAGAAAGAGCACTCATAAGGTCTGGTTTTATGGGTGAAAAAAATTAAAGAATTTATTGTCTACGTTTCAGCCCCCTATACGGGCCTTTCTTAAGTCAACAAGAACAAAAGAATAAGTGATCTTAAATGCATCAAAAAGGAAAAAGCAAAAAGAAAACTATCTTTAAGGCACTCACTAATCTCCCACTAAATCAAAAACTAGTAATGACTCGTACAATTACCCCTCAAATTGACCTAACATATATACCTGCAAAACTAATGTAGAACTGATTAATAGTGAAGAAACAATTGTCAACTTAAAATGAAGAAAAAAGGAAAAACAAAAAACCTATTTATTATTAAAAGTCCCTCAGGACCAATATGATATCCTCAATCCCTGCATGACATATATGAGCAAGAGCTAATGTACTCAGGAGGTAAATATAATATTGGATCGATCTATAGCAAACTACATTCATATATAACGTCTCTGTCATCGTACGTGAGAGATACAACAGATACGTTATGCAATGAGATAACATATAACATAACGGGATGAATGAGACTCTACATTTTGGAATGTTTAAATGAAATTGTTTTGTTTCAGTTATACACATACATTTTATTGGTCTCTGGGTACAGAGACTGGAGACTTTAGAGTTAACTAACATCCCGTAAGAATAGTTATAAGTTGGTATCTCTCTGATTTTGTGATCGTAGCCAAATAAATCACAGTGAGATTTGAATTACATAGTAACATAGTAAAATAGGTTGATAAAAGACACAAGTCCATCAAGTTCAACCTTCTCCTCATACCCCAGTAACTGAGAATTTTATAGCTTTCCTGCTACCAATTAAATTAGTCTTTATCAGACCTTCCTGATCAGCCTGCTGATAAACAGTATAACTCTGTATGTTCCCTTTTGAAATAAATGTATCTAATCTTCTCTTAAATGTATCAATTGTATCTGCCATAACTACCTCCCTGGGCAATGAATTCCACAATTTAATAAACCTTACCATAAAAAACCCTTCCTCTGCTGAAGTTTAAACCTCCTTTCCTCTAATCTCAAGGGGTGTCCCCTGGTCAACTGATCAGTCATTGGAATAAATAGCTCACTGCAGAGATCCTTGTATTGACCTCTCATATACTTGTACAATGTGATAAGGTCTCCTCTTAGTCGTCTTTTCTCTAGAGTAAATAAACCAAGTTTGTTTAGTCATTCCTCATATGTCAAGTCCTCCATTCCCTTAATTAATTTTGTTGCTCTCCGCTGTACCTTCTCTATTTCTAGTATACAGAACCGGTGCCCAAAATTGCACTGCATGAAGTCTTACCAATGATTTATATAATGGCAAAATAATGTTATCCACTCTTGCTTCAATACCTCTTTTTTAATGCAAGAAAGGATTTTGTTTGCCTTTGCTACTGCTGTTTGACACTGGTCACTGTTTCCAAGTTTGTAGTTGACAAGGATACCCAGGTCTTTCTCTAGCAATGAGTCACCTAAAATTATTCTATTAAGTTTATAAGTAGCCTTGGGATAGTTTCCTCCCAAATGCACAACTTTACACTTCCCCACATTAAACATCATATTCCACATGTTTGCCGAATCTGACATTGTATGTAAGTCCCTCTGTAGAGAGAAAATATCCTGTTCTGAATTAATGACCTTGCATAATTTAGTATCATCTGCCAATATTGATATTTTGCTTTATATATATATATATATATATATATATATATATATATATATATATATATTTCCAGGTCATTTATAAACATGTTAAAAAGCAGTGGACCTAATAGTGAACCCGGAGGTACTCCACTCTCCACTTTAACTGTACTGGAGAATTTTCCATTTACAACCACACACTGTTCCCTATCCTTCAGCCAGTTTTGTATCCATTTGCAAAGATTATCTCCTATCCCCAATTTCCTTTTTTTTAAAACACCAGCCTTCTGTGTGGCACTGTATCAAATGCCTTTGAAAAGTTTAGATATACTACATCTACTGCCTTGCCATTGTCAAGGTTGCTGCTTACCTCCTCATAGAAGCTGAAAAGATTAGTTTGGCATGATCTATTCTTCATAAAACCATGTTTATTCGTGCTAATGATTTTATTTTGTGTGTTGTAATCCTGAATTATAGTCCCATATTATCCCTTCTAACAGTTTTCCCACTACAGAGGTCAAAATCACTGGTCTATAACTCCCAAGTTCTGTTTTAGTTCCCTTCTTCATCAATCCTGTGGCACTGAGCCTGTGGTAATAGAATCTTTAAAGAGTAAATATAGGGGTTTTCCTAACACTGCACTAAGTTCCTGAAGAACCCTTGGATGTATACTATCAGGACCCAGTGCTTTGTCGGTCTTAATTTTGTTCAGTCTTCCCATGACATCTTCTTGAGTTAACCCAATATCTATTAATTGTATTGTTTTATTTGTTACTTGCGGAGGCTCTTCTACCATTCCTTGCTCCCTTGTATATAATGATGCAAAGAAAGTGTTTAAAACATCTGCATTTCCTTATCCTCACTAACCAACTCACCCATCTCATTTTTGAATGGTCCAATACACTCACTCTTAAGTTTTTTGCTATTTATATATTTGAAAAACTTTTTTGGATTAGTCTTGCTTTCCCTTCAAATTCGAGTTTCATTATTTATTTTTGCTACCCTAATTGCCTTTTTGCAATCTTTGTTGCACAACAATTAGAAGTTAGCTTTTTTAAAATTAAGAGTTTTGGTTGAACCTATACATTTTTGCTTTGCCAGACTGATCTCAAATGTAACCATGTTGTGATCACTGTTTCCCAATTGTCCTCTTAACTTAATATTGGATACTATTTCTGTGTTATTAGTTATCACTAGGTCCAATACATTGTCATTTCTTGTCAGCACTTCCACCTTTTGTGACATGTAGCTTTCACGAAGTGTGTTCAAAAACCTGCTACCCTTAGCACTCTGACAGGCCTCATTTTTCCAGTTGATATCTGGATAATTAAAATCTCCCATAAGTATAGTATGCCCAAACTGGGCAACTTTCCTCATTTGCAATAGCAGTTGCGCCTCATCATTGTCATCGATATTTGGTGGTTTGTAGCATATGCCCACCAACAACTTTTTTTTTACCTTTTACACCACATTTAGTCTCGATTTCTACCCACAGGGACTCCACAATTTGGCCAGTTTCCTAACTAATATCACCCCGCAAAACTGGATTTAGCTCTGTTTTCAAATATAAGCACACACCTCCCCCTTTTCTATTAATTCTGTCTCTTCTAAACAGGGAATAGCCCTGTTTTGGTTTAGAGTTTAGAGTTTTGGTTGAACCTATACATTTTTGCTTTGCCAGACTGATCTCAAATGTAACCATGTTGTGATCACTGTTTCCCAAATGTCCTCTTAACTTAATATTGGATACTATTTCTGTGTTATTAGTTATCACTAGGTCCAATACATTGTCATTTCTTGTCAGCACTTCCACCATTTGTGACATGTAGCTTTCACGAAGTGTGTTCAAAAACCTGCTACCCTTAGCACTCTGACAGGCCTCATTTTTCCAGTTGATATCTGGATAATTAAAATCTCCCATAAGTATAGTATGCCCAAACTGGGCAACTTTCCTCATTTGCAATAGCAGTTGCGCCTCATCATTGTCATCGATATTTGGTGGTTTGTAGCATATGCCCACCAACAACTTTTTTTTTACCTTTTACACCACATTTAGTCTTGATTTCTACCCACAGGGACTCCACAATTTAGCCAGTTTCCTAACTAATATCACCCCTCAAAACTGGATTTAGCTCTGTTTTCAAATATAAGCACACACCTCCCCCTTTTCTATTAATTCTGTCTCTTCTAAACAGGGAATAGCCCTCTATATTTACAAAACAAGTCATGTGCATCATTCCACCATGTTTCTGTTATTCCAATTATGTCCAATTGCTCATTAACCACCAGCAATTCTAGTTCCCCTATTTTATCTATCATACGTCTTGCATTTGCTACCATACAATTAATTTTGAAGTCTTTACATATATTAATCCCTACATGCCTTTTTTCTACAGCTTCATTTACTAGGAGTTCCTCCCTATTGACTACATTTTTCCCCACCCTTTTTCCACCCCCCTGGTCATTTACTTGGACCCGGTTCCTATCTGCTCTATCTATCCCATTTTTGCTATATATACCCACCTCCACCTTCCTAGCATTCTCTCCCCAAGCACAGATGCTCCTCTACCATTTAGGTGCAGTCCATCTTTTCCATATAGATTGTACCCGAGCAAGGTCTGCCCAGTGTTCTAAAAACCCCAAACCCTCCTTCCTACACCATTGCTTGAGCCATGCATTAAAGGGATAGTAATGTTTCATAATAAAATCAGCTCTAATTAATCATCATAGTATTTGGACTTTGGAGAGTGTTATTTCAATACTGTCAGAATTGTAGTTGAAGAGTAATTCAATAATAAAGTATCCCCCTCCTGCCCCTTTTACTGATGTAACACTGTTCTGCCAGATCAGAAGGGAGCTGCCCAGGTAGACTGCAGAGAGGGACAATCTTCAATTAAGATAAGGGAAAAACCTGAAAAATTTGTCAAGTGGGGCAGGGGTTTCATTGTTCTAATAGAAAGAAAATTGTCCACTGTTGTTATCTGTCTGGTCTTACAACTAGATTCCACATCTGAGAAGAGATGGCTTACACTAGGTAAAAGGGGCGGGAGGGAAAACTGCTTGTGAATATCTCTCAAACCATAAAGGTTTGAGAGATAAGACTTATATTGTTCTTCATGTTTTTTTAATCCCTACAAAATAAAATAAAGAAAAAACAAAGTATTACTATCCCTTTAAGCTCCCTGAGCTCCCTCTGCCTACCTGCACTGGCGCATGGCACAGGTAGTATTTCAGAAAATACTACCTTAGAGATCTTTGCCTTGAGCTTGCACCCTAAATCTCTGAAATCATTCTTTAGGGACCTCCATCTTCCTCCTACTTTGTCATTGGTTTCAATATGTACCAAGACAGCTGAATCACTTCCAGCCCCTCCCAATAATGTGTCAGCCCTGTCCGCAACATGCCAAACACGAGCACCCAGGGAGACAGCATACTGTTTGGCATTCACGTTCCTGGCGGCAGATTTCCCTATCTACCCTCCTAATAATAGAGTCCCCTATTACCACCACCTGCCTTGGTTTCTGCCTGCTCTGCATCCCATTTAGCCTGGAAGGAGGACTGTTCCCCTGGCTGTTAGAGGAATCAGCCCTCTCCAGTGTTGCCAATTCTGAGCAATTCTCATCAACATCTTCACACAGTCTTGCAAATCTGTTGGACTGAGTCAACTCAGAACTGGTCTTCCTCTTCCTCTGCTCACTACCTCCCCTCCTTACTGTTACCCAGCTGCCTACCTGTCTCTCCTCATCTACAACTCCACCCTCTTCACCACTAGCCCTACATACTACCTGCTCTGTGAGCTCTAAACTCCTTTCCAGGTTTCCAATTAAGCTGGATTACTTGTAATCATTTGAAATTATACTATTGGTTTGTTACACTGACTGGATGGTCTCTTTGTGATGAGATGACTGTCAACCAGATAACATGACTGCCCATTAAGTTATCTTAATTAAGCGAATGGTTAATTTGGACTGGAGGGAGGAGGATAGGAGTGAATAAAAACTGCTGGTCAGAGAGACCGTGGATATTTTCCTCTGATGAAGCCCATTGTTGGGAGAAATGCGTAAGGCATATCAACATGTTATTTTAATGTTTGATTTCCTCTTATATATCCCTTTAGTGTCATAAGACTGCCATCATCAGACAAAGCTTAAGCTATCAATCTGCTCAGGAACTCTTGTTTGTTAGGGTTTAGATTCAATATATATTCAATATATGAGTTACTCTGAGATTTTGACAGATGACCCACTAAGATATAGGTACTATATCCCATTCTCAGGTTCATTTATTTCACCTGACTAGGAAGAAAATGGGTGATGAGCTACTGGGGTCAGTTTGTATTGTTAATCTTGTTATGTCAGATTAATGCGCTGTTCACTTACTAATTGGTATTTATAGAAGATCTGGACAGACTGACAGTGAATGTAATATATGGGCGGCTGCGTTTGTATGAAATATGAGGTGTAACGGAAGCTGAGAAGGGACCGCGTCGCCTTCCGCCGTCGTTCCTGGGTCTCTCCTTCTCAACGCCAGATAAGCGCCGTCAGGTGCACCGGTTGGAGTATGAACAGTCACTGGAAACAGCCACAGGATCGCTGGGAGCAGGGAAGCAGGGAAGAGTCCACGTCGCCACCTGACAGTCCACAAAGTTAGGTCGCCGGAAACTGGCAGCAGGCGGTCGGCGATTCAGGATACTTGGCGCAGATGGGTATCAAAGTGGATACTTTAGACCATAAGCAATACAAGACTCCAGGACTCCTTGTTCACTCCAAAACAGAACTCTTTTTATTGTCACAAACCACAGATATTTATATACAGTACAGTCCATTGAATCACATTGGGAACCTGATACAATAGGGAACTTGATTAAATCAAACACATCAGACAAAAGGCAAGGGCTGACACAGAGTTTCAGGCTATACAATAGGTGACTCACAGACTGAGGGGTGTGAATGGATTAACACACACAGCAGGGGGGTCTCAGGATAGTTCTCACTCCAAGGACTTGAGTGGCCAGAATATTCATTTCCTTAACAATGGCCAGGGGTTGAATAATTAAGCAAAAGGCTTGGAAGTCTGCAATACATAATGAAATAATTAACCCCTCACTGCCTATTCCCTTGGAGTAAACCCTCAAACATACTACATACAATACTAAAACGTTTGCCATACATTAAACATACTATGTGATCCAAAGTCTATGAATTTAAGTCTCTCTCTTAGGGAATAGCTGGCCAGTTTGCACGCCAAGGCACAGCACAGAGTCCAAACAGTAATAAATGTCCATAGTCTTTGAATAAATAGTTTGAGGTCCAGACAAGGGCTCAGTAACGGGTAGGATCCGTTACATTTCTCCCCCTTTTGGTTCCAAGCCAGCGGGTGCGGTAGTAAACGCTGGCTTGGAGCTGTAGGAGGGCATGGAGGTGGTGAGGCACTTGTCTGGACAGTGCACTAGTCCGAAGGCCTTGGTCCTAGGCCAGTTTCTACTGAGGGGCCCCTTGTCCTGGGCCAGTGGTTAAAGTAGTCTTTCTGTTCTGGGCCAGGGGAAAACATGAGCCCTTTGTCTGGGCCAGGTAGGGGGAAACAAGGCCCTGGTCCTGGGCCAGGGAAACAATTGCAAGTCCCTTTGTCCTTAATCCTGGGCCAGAGGGTGAAGCAGTCTTTTTGTCCTGGGCCAAGGGAAAACATGAGCCCTTTGTCTGGGCCCGGTAGCGGTGTACAGGGCCCTTGTCCTGGGCCAGTGAAGAAAATGCCAGTTCCTGTGTCCTTAAACCTGGGCCAGGGGAACTGATGCCTGTTTGTCCTGACAAACATCAAAACAGGTGGCCTCTCCTGGGCCCTTCTCCAGGCAGTGCTGAAGTCAAATCCTTCTGGGTCTGGGGCCAGTGGCTCAGGGTCAAGAGCCAGTCTATAAGGGGGATCTCCCTGGGGCAATTGTGCCTCTGGCTTCTGGGCACCAGAGTTTGGGGATAGAGACCCATCTCCCCCTTTTAGTTGGGCCAGGGCCCCAGAGGGACAGGAGCGGATGCAGCTCCCACGCTCCTGGGTCAAATCAGGTATGGGCCTGATGGGGAATACATTCCCACCCACCAAGCTGGGGTCAACAGGGGACAGGGCAACACAAATGTCCTTGGTGAGGATCCTGGTCCCACTCACCAAGGTGGGAATCTCCAGTGCAGGGAGAATAGCAGGCTCTTTAATGATGACCGTGGCCCCACGCACTAGGCCAGGGGTCTCAGGGGAAGGCAGAACAGATGCTGGGCTGGGGATGAGGACGGCTGTCCCACTCATCCCAGCCAGGTCTTCACATGACCTGGTGCTCTTGCTCTCCCGCACCAAGTCAGGGGTTACAGGGGGACTGATGGGGCACTCTTCCCCACCCATCAGGTCAAACAATATATCCAGGGGAGTTCCAGCAGCCCTACTTTCTCCCAGTCCGCTGGTGTCCTCCTCTGGTAGGCCATCACGCACAAGCCTTTCTTTTGCCTTGAGGGAGACCGCAGTCCCATCCCTCAAGGCAGCATTACTTGTACTCCTGGGGAGCACGCACGGCTCCGCTCCCAGGCCATCTTCCACCCCCACCAGGGTCAACATTTTGTGGCTGCTGCTGGGTTCTCTCCCACCCAGTACAGCAGGGGTCTCAGGGGGACTGATGGGCTTGCTCCCACCCAGCAGTTTACAGTCCATGTCTTTAGGAGGGCCAGCGGCACTGTTTTCTCCCAGCCCACTGGGGTCCTCCCCTTGCAGGCCATCACACACAGGCCTTTCTTCTCCCTGGAGGGAGACCGCAGTCCCATCCCTCCAGGCGGCATCACTCATAATCCTGGGGAGCACGCACGGCTCCGCTCCCAGGGCATCTTCCACCCCCACCAGGGGCAACATCTTGCGGCTGCTGCTGGGCTCTCTCACACCCACTACAGCAGGGGGCTCAAGGGGACTGATGGGCTCGCTCCCACCCATCAGTTGGGGCACACAATTGCTGCTGGTGGGGACCTGCGTCTCGTCCACCGCAGCTGGGAAAACAGGGAAAGGGGCAACTGGCCTCTCAGGGGAGACGTCCGTCCCATCCCCTGATGCCGAGGCATCTTGTGCACTGAGGGGGAACGAATTCCCACCCCTCAGCTCAGGCAACAGACAGTCTAGGGAAATAGGGGTATCAGGCAGGGCAACAGGGGCACTGGTGAGGAACGTATTCCCACTCACCAGTGTGGAGTGAACAGGGGCAGCTCCATCTAAGTCCTCAGCTCCACTGAAGTCCTCCTCAGATGAGTAACCCCCCCAGTCTTTTTCCTCTCTTTGTATCTCCTGGGCTTCCTCTATCCAGCCCATGTACATTAGCTCCAAGTTCCATTCCTGCTTGACTAAACGGTCTAGGTTCCCCTCCTGGTCTGGAGGAAAGTAACTTCCAAACATGGCCTTTCTTTTCTCCCAAATCTCCCAGTAGCGGCTGTAATTCCTCTGGCCGAAAGTAGCATCCTCCTGAAAGGCCATCCATACCAGTTGTTGGAGTTTCAGGCGCAAGTTGAACGGGAAAAAGTTGACCATAACTCCTGTATACTCCTTGTGAAGGCACTTGATCATTTCCCAGTATCTGTCCTGGACTCGGAGCTCCTCTGTGATGCAGGTGGTGACCTCCCGGTAAAACTCCTCGGCTAAATCACCTAGGAAGGTCTCCCATTGACATCCGATGTAGTGGTACCGCATGTCATACACTCCTATGGCCTCCGGTAGCCGCGCTTTCGCCGCCATCTCTTAGCTGGTAACTGAGAATTTTATAGCTTTCCTGCTACCAATTAAATTAGTCTTTATCAGACCTTCCTGATCAGCCTGCTGATAAACAGTATAACTCTGTATGTTCCCTTTTGAAATAAATGTATCTAATCTTCTCTTAAATGTATCAATTGTATCTGCCATAACTACCTCCCTGGGCAATGAATTCCACAATTTAATAAACCTTACCATAAAAAACCCTTCCTCTGCTGAAGTTTAAACCTCCTTTCCTCTAATCTCAAGGGGTGTCCCCTGGTCAACTGATCAGTCATTGGAATAAATAGCTCACTGCAGAGATCCTTGTATTGACCTCTCATATACTTGTACAATGTGATAAGGTCTCCTCTTAGTCGTCTTTTCTCTAGAGTAAATAAACCAAGTTTGTTTAGTCATTCCTCATATGTCAAGTCCTCCATTCCCTTAATTAATTTTGTTGCTCTCCGCTGTACCTTCTCTATTTCTAGTATACAGAACCGGTGCCCAAAATTGCACTGCATGAAGTCTTACCAATGATTTATATAATGGCAAAATAATGTTATCCACTCTTGCTTCAATACCTCTTTTTTAATGCAAGAAAGGATTTTGTTTGCCTTTGCTACTGCTGTTTGACACTGGTCACTGTTTCCAAGTTTGTAGTTGACAAGGATACCCAGGTCTTTCTCTAGCAATGAGTCACCTAAAATTATTCTATTAAGTTTATAAGTAGCCTTGGGATAGTTTCCTCCCAAATGCACAACTTTACACTTCCCCACATTAAACATCATATTCCACATGTTTGCCCAATCTGACATTGTATGTAAGTCCCTCTGTAGAGAGAAAATATCCTGTTCTGAATTAATGACCTTGCATAATTTAGTATCATCTGCCAATATTGATATTTTGCTTTATATATATATATATATATATATATATATATATATATATTTCCAGGTCATTTATAAACATGTTAAAAAGCAGTGGACCTAATAGTGAACCCTGAGGTACTCCACTCTCCACTTTAACTGTACTGGAGAATTTTCCATTTACAACCACACACTGTTCCCTATCCTTCAGCCAGTTTTGTATCCATTTGCAAAGATTATCTCCTATCCCCAATTTCCTTTTTTTTAAAACACCAGCCTTCTGTGTGGCACTGTATCAAATGCCTTTGAAAAGTTTAGATATACTACATCTACTGCCTTGCCATTGTCAAGGTTGCTGCTTACCTCCTCATAGAAGCTGAAAAGATTAGTTTGGCATGATCTATTCTTCATAAAACCATGTTTATTCGTGCTAATGATTTTATTTTGTGTGTTGTAATCCTGAATTATAGTCCCATATTATCCCTTCTAACAGTTTTCCCACTACAGAGGTCAAAATCACTGGTCTATAACTCCCAAGTTCTGTTTTAGTTCCCTTCTCAAATAGAGGCATTATGTTCGCTCTTCATCAATCCTGTGGCACTGAGCCTGTGGTAATAGAATCTTTAAAGAGTAAATATAGGGGTTTTCCTAACACTGCACTAAGTTCCTGAAGAACCCTTGGATGTATACTATCAGGACCCAGTGCTTTGTCGGTCTTAATTTTGTTCAGTCTTCCCATGACATCTTCTTGAGTTAACCCAATATCTATTAATTGTATTGTTTTATTTGTTACTTGCGGAGGCTCTTCTACCATTCCTTGCTCCCTTGTATATAATGATGCAAAGAAAGTGTTTAAAACATCTGCATTTCCTTATCCTCACTAACCAACTCACCCATCTCATTTTTGAATGGTCCAATACACTCACTCTTAAGTTTTTTGCTATTTATATATTTGAAAAACTTTTTTGGATTAGTCTTGCTTTCCCTTCAAATTCGAGTTTCATTATTTATTTTTGCTACCCTAATTGCCTTTTTGCAATCTTTGTTGCACAACAATTAGAAGTTAGCTTTTTTAAAATTAAGAGTTTTGGTTGAACCTATACATTTTTGCTTTGCCAGACTGATCTCAAATGTAACCATGTTGTGATCACTGTTTCCCAATTGTCCTCTTAACTTAATATTGGATACTATTTCTGTGTTATTAGTTATCACTAGGTCCAATACATTGTCATTTCTTGTCAGCACTTCCACCTTTTGTGACATGTAGCTTTCACGAAGTGTGTTCAAAAACCTGCTACCCTTAGCACTCTGACAGGCCTCATTTTTCCAGTTGATATCTGGATAATTAAAATCTCCCATAAGTATAGTATGCCCAAACTGGGCAACTTTCCTCATTTGCAATAGCAGTTGCGCCTCATCATTGTCATCGATATTTGGTGGTTTGTAGCATATGCCCACCAACAACTTTTTTTTTACCTTTTACACCACATTTAGTCTCGATTTCTACCCACAGGGACTCCACAATTTGGCCAGTTTCCTAACTAATATCACCCCGCAAAACTGGATTTAGCTCTGTTTTCAAATATAAGCACACACCTCCCCCTTTTCTATTAATTCTGTCTCTTCTAAACAGGGAATAGCCCTGTTTTGGTTTAGAGTTTAGAGTTTTGGTTGAACCTATACATTTTTGCTTTGCCAGACTGATCTCAAATGTAACCATGTTGTGATCACTGTTTCCCAAATGTCCTCTTAACTTAATATTGGATACTATTTCTGTGTTATTAGTTATCACTAGGTCCAATACATTGTCATTTCTTGTCAGCACTTCCACCATTTGTGACATGTAGCTTTCACGAAGTGTGTTCAAAAACCTGCTACCCTTAGCACTCTGACAGGCCTCATTTTTCCAGTTGATATCTGGATAATTAAAATCTCCCATAAGTATAGTATGCCCAAACTGGGCAACTTTCCTCATTTGCAATAGCAGTTGCGCCTCATCATTGTCATCGATATTTGGTGGTTTGTAGCATATGCCCACCAACAACTTTTTTTTTACCTTTTACACCACATTTAGTCTTGATTTCTACCCACAGGGACTCCACAATTTAGCCAGTTTCCTAACTAATATCACCCCTCAAAACTGGATTTAGCTCTGTTTTCAAATATAAGCACACACCTCCCCCTTTTCTATTAATTCTGTCTCTTCTAAACAGGGAATAGCCCTCTATATTTACAAAACAAGTCATGTGCATCATTCCACCATGTTTCTGTTATTCCAATTATGTCCAATTGCTCATTAACCACCAGCAATTCTAGTTCCCCTATTTTATCTATCATACGTCTTGCATTTGCTACCATACAATTAATTTTGAAGTCTTTACATATATTAATCCCTACATGCCTTTTTTCTACAGCTTCATTTACTAGGAGTTCCTCCCTATTGACTACATTTTTCCCCACCCTTTTTCCACCCCCCTGGTCATTTACTTGGACCCGGTTCCTATCTGCTCTATCTATCCCATTTTTGCTATCTATACCCACCTCCACCTTCCTAGCATTCTCTCCCCAAGCACAGATGCTCCTCTACCATTTAGGTGCAGTCCATCTTTTCCATATAGATTGTACCCGAGCAAGGTCTGCCCAGTGTTCTAAAAACCCCAAACCCTCCTTCCTACACCATTGCTTGAGCCATGCATTAAAGGGATAGTAATGTTTCATAATAAAATCAGCTCTAATTAATCATCATAGTATTTGGACTTTGGAGAGTGTTATTTCAATACTGTCAGAATTGTAGTTGAAGAGTAATTCAATAATAAAGTATCCCCCTCCTGCCCCTTTTACTGATGTAACACTGTTCTGCCAGATCAGAAGGGAGCTGCCCAGGTAGACTGCAGAGAGGGACAATCTTCAATTAAGATAAGGGAAAAACCTGAAAAATTTGTCAAGTGGGGCAGGGGTTTCATTGTTCTAATAGAAAGAAAATTGTCCACTGTTGTTATCTGTCTGGTCTTACAACTAGATTCCACATCTGAGAAGAGATGGCTTACACTAGGTAAAAGGGGCGGGA
Organism: Rhinophrynus dorsalis; assembly: GCA_037306005.1. Lineage (NCBI taxonomy): Eukaryota > Metazoa > Chordata > Amphibia > Anura > Rhinophrynidae > Rhinophrynus > Rhinophrynus dorsalis. The sequence continues at coordinate 380,795,774 of CM074719.1, forward strand.
GGGAAAACTGCTTGTGAATATCTCTCAAACCATAAAGGTTTGAGAGATAAGACTTATATTGTTCTTCATGTTTTTTTAATCCCTACAAAATAAAATAAAGAAAAAACAAAGTATTACTATCCCTTTAAGCTCCCTGAGCTCCCTCTGCCTACCTGCACTGGCGCATGGCACAGGTAGTATTTCAGAAAATACTACCTTAGAGATCTTTGCCTTGAGCTTGCACCCTAAATCTCTGAAATCATTCTTTAGGGACCTCCATCTTCCTCCTACTTTGTCATTGGTTTCAATATGTACCAAGACAGCTGAATCACTTCCAGCCCCTCCCAATAATGTGTCAGCCCTGTCCGCAACATGCCAAACACGAGCACCCAGGGAGACAGCATACTGTTTGGCATTCACGTTCCTGGCGGCAGATTTCCCTATCTACCCTCCTAATAATAGAGTCCCCTATTACCACCACCTGCCTTGGTTTCTGCCTGCTCTGCATCCCATTTAGCCTGGAAGGAGGACTGTTCCCCTGGCTGTTAGAGGAATCAGCCCTCTCCAGTGTTGCCAATTCTGAGCAATTCTCATCAACATCTTCACACAGTCTTGCAAATCTGTTGGACTGAGTCAACTCAGAACTGGTCTTCCTCTTCCTCTGCTCACTACCTCCCCTCCTTACTGTTACCCAGCTGCCTACCTGTCTCTCCTCATCTACAACTCCACCCTCTTCACCACTAGCCCTACATACTACCTGCTCTGTGAGCTCTAAACTCCTTTCCAGGTTTCCAATTAAGCTGGATTACTTGTAATCATTTGAAATTATACTATTGGTTTGTTACACTGACTGGATGGTCTCTTTGTGATGAGATGACTGTCAACCAGATAACATGACTGCCCATTAAGTTATCTTAATTAAGCGAATGGTTAATTTGGACTGGAGGGAGGAGGATAGGAGTGAATAAAAACTGCTGGTCAGAGAGACCGTGGATATTTTCCTCTGATGAAGCCCATTGTTGGGAGAAATGCGTAAGGCATATCAACATGTTATTTTAATGTTTGATTTCCTCTTATATATCCCTTTAGTGTCATAAGACTGCCATCATCAGACAAAGCTTAAGCTATCAATCTGCTCAGGAACTCTTGTTTGTTAGGGTTTAGATTCAATATATATTCAATATATGAGTTACTCTGAGATTTTGACAGATGACCCACTAAGATATAGGTACTATATCCCATTCTCAGGTTCATTTATTTCACCTGACTAGGAAGAAAATGGGTGATGAGCTACTGGGGTCAGTTTGTATTGTTAATCTTGTTATGTCAGATTAATGCGCTGTTCACTTACTAATTGGTATTTATAGAAGATCTGGACAGACTGACAGTGAATGTAATATATGGGCGGCTGCGTTTGTATGAAATATGAGGTGTAACGGAAGCTGAGAAGGGACCGCGTCGCCTTCCGCCGTCGTTCCTGGGTCTCTCCTTCTCAACGCCAGATAAGCGCCGTCAGGTGCACCGGTTGGAGTATGAACAGTCACTGGAAACAGCCACAGGATCGCTGGGAGCAGGGAAGCAGGGAAGAGTCCACGTCGCCACCTGACAGTCCACAAAGTTAGGTCGCCGGAAACTGGCAGCAGGCGGTCGGCGATTCAGGATACTTGGCGCAGATGGGTATCAAAGTGGATACTTTAGACCATAAGCAATACAAGACTCCAGGACTCCTTGTTCACTCCAAAACAGAACTCTTTTTATTGTCACAAACCACAGATATTTATATACAGTACAGTCCATTGAATCACATTGGGAACCTGATACAATAGGGAACTTGATTAAATCAAACACATCAGACAAAAGGCAAGGGCTGACACAGAGTTTCAGGCTATACAATAGGTGACTCACAGACTGAGGGGTGTGAATGGATTAACACACACAGCAGGGGGGTCTCAGGATAGTTCTCACTCCAAGGACTTGAGTGGCCAGAATATTCATTTCCTTAACAATGGCCAGGGGTTGAATAATTAAGCAAAAGGCTTGGAAGTCTGCAATACATAATGAAATAATTAACCCCTCACTGCCTATTCCCTTGGAGTAAACCCTCAAACATACTACATACAATACTAAAACGTTTGCCATACATTAAACATACTATGTGATCCAAAGTCTATGAATTTAAGTCTCTCTCTTAGGGAATAGCTGGCCAGTTTGTACGCCAAGGCACAGCACAGAGTCCAAACAGTAATAAATGTCCATAGTCTTTGAATAAATAGTTTGAGGTCCAGACAAGGGCTCAGTAACGGGTAGGATCCGTTACATGAGGTATGTGTGAATCCTAGCTGGATCATCTGACGGATGAGAGCTACATATATTTCTAGGACATTATCCGATTTATGTGTGATTGATATTGTGGAACAGGGGACACTTATAGGGTCGTGGGTTTTGATTAAGCCGAAGAAGATTCCTTTTTGTCCCTGTTACCTAGTCAGTCACAATAGGCTGTGTTGTATGAATGTTATGATGAACATGGGATTTTCAGTTAAGGGATTGATCTGAATAAGTAGTCGGTCAATAATAGGGTTGTGTTCAGAATTATGAGATGATTCCTTAGGCCGATATTACCTGATCATCCGATTTATATCCTTATACATTACTATCATCAACACATGAGGTTTCGGATGACTATATGCCTGGAACCGAGAGAAGTTATATATGTATGTAGCTTGCTATAGATCAATCCAATATGATATTTACCTCATGAATACATTAGCTCTTGCTCATATATGTCATGCAGAAATTGAGGAGGTCATATTGGTCCTGAGGGACTTTTAATAATAAATAGGTTTTTTGTTTTTTCTTTCTTTTGTTCTTTCTTTCTTTCTTTTTACTTTATGAGAATTTTTTCTTGACTATTAATCAGTTCTACATTAGTTTTGCCGGTATATATGTTAGGTCGATTTGAGGGGTAATTGTACGAGTCATTACTAGTTTTTGATTTAGTGGGAGATTAATGAGTGCCTTAAAGATAGTTTTCTTTTTGCTTTTTCGATATAATCTCTACTATCTGGCACCTTTACCTCTATAGCTATTGGAGGGGGTAGTTTTCCAATTAGAAGGAGCAATAGGGCAAGTGGTGCAGTGTTTCTTCCTAAATATCTTTTGTGTTTTTTGTTGACCTTAAATACACTCTTGGCAGAAAAGACGCCAAGGTTTCACGAGACCTAGTGATGTCAGTGAACCTAATGTAAAACAAATAAATTAAATACAAATTAAAAATGAAAAAACAAAAAACCAAGTAATAAACTGGCGTATGTCCTGTCCATGTCGCAGAGACAACTCAGATGGTAAAAATGTCATAAAGAAGTATTAACTCCTCAAGAGGTAAACTTTGATGCCATTGCCTTCTGTAGTGTACAATAGACTTAACAGTGCCCAGCAAACATTGACCCAATACCCCCCACAGCAGGTGACCTCCAGATCCTTAATCCGCAGTGGTCACACTGTTCACAGCTATACGATATTTAGCGTGTCCATCTGGCACATATACTGGCCAAAGGTACACTCCTCCGTAGTCTATAAACATTAGGTTAGACACAAGATTAAGTCACCAAACCATATAATTCATCATAACAATCGACATCAAAGATACCGTTCCTTCACCTGCAAAAGTTCTCCGTGTGGATTATTAGTACGTTATCATCCAAAAGATGTGTTGCCCTGGCTCTAAGTGTGCTATTGAAATACCTAGACATCATGGAGCCCTTTGAGAGGTCCTCCACTTATGTCATATATATATATAGGTAAATGTATGTATCCCAACGGGTTAATCCACAGTAGAACATCTTATCAAAGATGCAAAGGGCTCTGGATCTGCATGTTTGTTATGCCAGATGTCCCAAAGAAGTTGTTGTGTTCTCCGTGTGTCCACACAAATCCCAGATGCACCAAAATGCCCCTGACTACATGTGCTGCATAAACAGAATCAATGGAGACCAATTCACAGGGCATGGTATGGCAGCAGAACTGTAGTCCAAACTCTATTGATGACCCGGCTGAGGGGGTAATAAAAACGGTTATGAACGGGCATACAAGAAAAAACTGTGAGATATCAAACATGTCGGGTGGAACATGGGACATCACTAGGCACTGCAGGTCGCACACCCACGGATGGAAAATAGGTATCAAAAAGCTCCTAATTAAGAAGCTGCAAGAGAAGAAATCAGTGACAACTATAACACCATGTGTGAAAAGATCAAACCTCTCTAATGAAATAAAAAACAATAAATAAAAAACTTAGTGGAAATAGAGTGGTACTAAAACCGGGGAAAATTCCTGAGTATAAGAATAAATGCAAATTAAATGTAGAAATTAAGCTATGTAAATGTATCCCATAGATGAAAAGTATGGCAATCGAAAGCATGATAAATGAGTAATGACAAGCCCTATAATAAACAAATAGCACACCTTAAGAAAGCATAAAGAACACACACACACGCACACACACACACACACACACACACACATATATATATTAGTGATAGTTGCCAGTTTAATCCATTAGGAGCAAGTGCCAAGAAAGTCAATCCACAGCTTCTTTCTGTAAAGGAGTTATAAGGGTCGGGACCCAGTCTATCATCGTGTAGGATGCTGGGGATCAAGTTGTGCAAAATGTGCTGCAACAGGTTGGTCTTTGATGTTGGAAGTTGGTTTGTGTTTAGGATTCCATACAGCTTCCAAAGCCACTTTGATTGCCGACCTGTGATTTCTCATCCTTCCTTTAATGGTACTGTTAGTCTTTCCCACAAACATGACACCACAAAGGCAAAATATAATATAAATAAGAAACTGACTGGAGCATGTTAGATTATATTTGATTGGTATTTTGAAGCCCTTGTGTGGACGTTTAAAAGAGGTACCTGTCACTAGATTATTGAAAGTTATGCAAGAGATACATTTTTTGCATCCCTTATTTTTTTGTTTTATCTCCTTTTGTGTAGCATCGTTGAGGACCTGTCTTGACCAAAATGTCTTTAAAGGGATAGTAATACTTTGTTTTAACTTTATTTTATTTTGTAGGCATTAAAAAATACGAAGAATGATAAAAGTCTTATCTCTCAAACCTTTATGGTTTAAGAGATATTCACAAGCAAAGTTTCCCACTCCCGCCCCTTTTACCTAGTGTAAGCCATCTCTTCTCAGATGGGGATCTGGTTATAAGACCAGACAGATAACAGCAGGGGACAATACTCTTACAATGAAAACAATGAGAGCCCTGCCCCCCTTGACAAGCTTTTCAGGTTTACCTTATCTTAATTGAAGATTGTCCCTCTCTGCAGTCTGCCTGGGCACTTCCCTTCTGCTCTGGCTGAAAAGTGTTACATCAGTAAAAGGGGAGGGAGGGGGACACTTTGTCATTGAATTACTCTTGAATTACAACTCTGATAGAATTGAAATAACACTCTCCAAAGTCCAAATAATATGATGATTAATTAGAGCTGCTTTTATTATGAAACATTACTATCCCTTTAAGATTTCTTCCTTGTTTATAGCAGAGCATTAGTAGGATGTTGTTAATCCTAGAAAAAGAAGTATCTGATGTAATTATGGGTCAATGTCTGTAAATACTGTCCTTTATCCTGGCTGTCCCCACACTGTATGCGGTTTGTAGTGTGAGATGATCTGTATTCTGTGGAATTTTCTTCTCAGAACTGGCTTCCCTTGTAATTTGTTTGACAGACTATTTGTGTTGTTCAATAAGTTTTTGTTATATCCATGTTGTAAGAATTTGTCCCCCATTTTGTCTGGTTCTGTTGTGAGTAATGTATCATCAGTGATAATTCTGCATAGTCTCAGCATTTGTGAACTACGTTTGAGATGCTCAGGGTGATGGCTGCTGGTATGAAGGATATTATTCTTATCTGTCGGTTTGGTGTATAGTATGGTTTGCAAGTTTACTCCCTGATTTTGTACCAAGACATGTAGAATTGGGATTTCCTTCATATCATAAGATAAAGTCAATTTAATATGTAGATGAGTTAAATTTAGCTATTTGACCAAAATCTCTAAGTCTTCAGAAGACCCATTCCACAGGATAAAAAGGTCATCAATATAACGTGTATATAAAATGACATGTTGGCGAAATAGTGTATGCGGGGTAAGGAGGTCACGTTCATATCTAACCATGTAGATGTTGACGTAAGCAGGTGCCATGCATGCGCCCATGGCTGTGCCAGACTTTTGTAAATAAAAATGGTCTTTGTTACTACTCTTGGACTTAAGGTTTGAAAAACAACTTAAAAAATGCTCTATGGGAGGACCGTGATATTAAGGATTTCCTGTGATAGTGGTACGAATTGCCTCAATACCCCCCTCATGTGGATTGACAGTATAGAAAGATTTTATGTCCATTGTGCCCAGGATGCAGGTATCAGTGTTAATGTCAATAGTTTGAATTAATTTGAGAAAATTTGTGGTATCTTTAAAAAGTATGGAAGATCCTGGACAAAGGCTACAGACGATAATCTATATACTGTCCTATTGGGTGGGTTAGTGATCCAATGGCAGATATAATGGATCTTCCTGATGGGTTCTGTAGAGATTTATGTACTTTTGGAAGCGTGTAAAATATGGGTCTGACTGGGTGATCAACTGTAAGGAATTTATAGGTTTTGTCATCAATCCAGCCTGAGTCAAGCCCGTGGTTAATAGGTTAATAAGTGATCTATCAATTTCTTAAATTTGCTGGCGGGATCAAAAGTGAGTGATTCATAGGTAGTGATAGCCTCAAGTTGTAATAGAGCCCCCTTTATCAGCTGCTCGGATAACAACAGAATTGTCATCGCTTAATGTTTAAATTGCTTCTCTCTTAGTTTTAGATAGATTTGAGTAATATTTTTGGTTTCATTTAAATTGGCAGAGCGGGCTAAAGTGTCATGTTTGTTTAATCTATTGAAAGTTTTATAGAAGCCTTCGAACTAGGTGGATTAATAGTGGATTTGATTTTGAAAGATGGACCACTACTACTACTACTACTACTACTACTACTACTACTACATTATTAGAATTTGTGAAATGTTCTTTTAGTCTTAACATCTGGTTAAATCTGTATAGGTCTATTTTCCAATCAAATCTGGAAAAGTGGTTTGTGGGGATGAAAGAGAGGCCTCTTTCTAACCTCGATTCCCCCATAGTGAGGGTGTGTGAAGATAGATTGTATACTATGGTTTCAGGAGGAGGGGGTTGTGTGGCATCTGCTTTTGCCTTTGCCCCCCCTCTACATCCTAGGCCTCTTGTGCTTCCCCTCAGACCTTCTTGTGATCTGGTGGTTACACCTAAAAAAGTGGCTTCTGAAGAGCTGCTCTCTACTTCTGAATCAGGTGGAAAGAGTATCCTCTTTGTCTGTGAGTCCAGCTGGTTGTGGCCTACTTCTCCTAGCAGGTCTCACCCTGTGTCATCTATCAGCCACCTGTACACCCTGTTCTCTGTAATCTTAGAAAACTTTATTGAACTTGTCTCTTTTATACTTTGCTAGTTTATTCATATAAGTGTCTATGTTTTCATCAAGTTTATTTATTCAATTAGTATCTTTGTCAGATTTAAGTGTATCATTATGTTTGGATTCAAAATCAGAAATATTTTTCCTTACCACTGCTAATTCTCACTTGATTTCCTCCACGACCAGCACTATCAAATCAAGTGAGCATTAGTTTAAAATGCCAGTCCATTCTTATAGAATGTAGTATTTGTACATCTAAAACCCCTAGAGATTTTCTTTTCTTTATGGTATTCGGAAATAGTTACCCCATGTAGTACAAGATCCACTTCTCATTTTTTAAACGTAAGGGTCTAGAAACAGAGCTCATTAGGTGTAGCTTTTTCATAGGTGGTTGTGAAGTTTTCTTTGAATAGAATAGTGTAAACCTTAGCCTGGTAAATCCTGTAGATCTTTGCCTCCTTGTTCTGTCCACTAGCTGCTTCAAAAAATCCTTCCATGGAGAAATGTCTCCGATATTAGAATGGATTAGGTCTTAAATTAAACTTGAAAATGAGAGTGGGGTGCTCCAAAAATACAGTAATATGGAAAACTGTAAGATATATGTCCACAAATGTAGTTTGGCACATCTCATAAGTTAATAATGAACTACATGTCTTATATTGAATAAAAGAAAGACATCCAAATACCAAAAATGATATTTAATGTATCAAGTATAAAATGACGTATCATGCATCCATGAATTTCATGTAAATTAAAAGGATTTACTTACATATAAAAATGATTGCAAATACAAATTTAAAAAGATGATGGGAAGACAAACCAAGCGAAACCAGATACACTTTTCACTTGGTCTAGATGCACTAAAGGTCGATTTGGTGTCGTTATGATATTGTCGATGTGTTCAAATCACTCCGACAATTCAATCTGCACACACATTGACATATTCACAAAAATTGTTGGATGGAAAGGGAAGGTAGGAGGAGGTCTCTATTAGCATACAGGATGTTTGAAGTGCTGTAGGTGTGGAAGGGATCTCCACCTCTCACACGTCAACAACACTACAAGAATTCTGAACAGCATGAACCTAGCCAGTAGGAGAATACAGAGAAGATTTTCAGCACCATGGACAGCATTGAATACCATAGGGATGTGCATTGCTCGCCCCTGTGACATTCAAATTGTTACAATAGACAGAAATAGTACACCAAGCACTACACAATGCCCCCCATTTAGTATGTCAACATATATTGCATATATTCAACATACTATCTCCATCCGACATTCACCTCATTGACTCACATATAGTAGTCAAACCTTTTTTGTATTCAACAATTAACCCTTTGAGTACCAGAGAGGTAGGAAAACATTGCTTAGCATGTTTCCTACCCCTCTGGTACCCAAAGGGTTAACAGGCAAGGTATGGACTGCATACCTTGCCTGTATATATGTGTGTGTGTGTTTAACATTTATTTTTATTAAACAACTGTTTTCACATTAATAATATATACATTAGACCTCAAGGGGGTGTCATCACCCCTCATAACACCCCCCTAACAAGAGGCCGGCATTTGCACTGTAAGAACATGAAGTGGAACATAGCCTATATGCACTTTAAAGCCGATATTTTACAATCAGACCTCAATGGGGGGCACCAGAACCCCTTCTGATAGCCCCCCTACCATGTATCAGCTATCCAAAAGGATAGCTGATACATGGGGTGACCCCCAAAGGCATTTACAGCATTCTTGTTGCTGTCGGCTTTATAGCCGCCAGCAGCAACAAGAATGAATGAATGAAAGCTCTGCGGTCCCATCATTTAATCAGTCACCCGGGTCAAACCTGGTGACTGATTAAGTGATCAGAGCACAGGGCTGCTTCAGGAATGGAATTGTAAGTGAGATCTAATTAATTTCTACTTACCTAGCTCCTTTGTCCCATTGTGTTTACTACTTTTGCTCCACAGCTCCGCAAAGGAGCGGGTGACTGATTAAATGATGGGACAGCAGAGCTTTCATTCATTCTTGTTGCCTCCGGCAACTGTAAAGCCGACAGCAACAAGAATTCTGTAAATGCCTTTGGGGGTCACCCCATGTATCAGCTATCCTTTTTTTGAAGAATACAAATTCGTAGACATGGTGAAGGCATGTCGGATTGATGTCAATGTGGGTCTTTTTTTGACGGCGCTCTAGTGAATTGATGTCGTAGACACTTTGTGAATACTGAGGATATGCCTACGATACTGCTGTGACAGAACATCAACATTCGCAGCCCTCTTCGACTTTTAGTGCATCTAGGCCATGGTGTTACACCTAAATCCCAAATGATGCTTTGAATAAACACCACAAATGGACATATGCCATTCTGGTACCCTAATACTCTTTATTGGTGTACCATACACCAAGTATCCATCCAGAATACAATATGATGTCAAAAAATAATCGTAATGAACTGTGGGAAATGCACAGCAGCAACAAATAAAAAATACCTCTATATACCCTATCAATCCCTAAATGCCAAAATAGACATGGGATGTAGGTAACCTTCAGAAAAAAAATCTGTAAGCGATCAACTGCAAAAATCCTAAAAAACACACATAGTCTCAAAATTATATACTGCTATGCAGAAAAGTTTTCTGTAAAATCTTTCTTGAATAATAGCATTATTATTCTGTGTGATCATTCGTTGGTAAGATGTATATCTTCAAAAAGGCTCCATAGCCAAACTAACATTCATCCAGTACTTGAATGATTAAATGTGAATATAATTGGACATATATAGGACTTGTAGAGTATCACAAAGGTCAGGAGGAATATATCATATGTTTACAAAGGGGACTTAACATGTAAGCGCATAGCTTCACTGGCTATTATATATAAAGAGTAAAAGCTCTAACCATTATAGAATGCTCCCACAGGTATATGGAATGTCAGCATCTCCGTTTGTCTCTGATGTCTTCTCAGCCAGACTTGTCCTGCACTATGTCCTCCTTCCTCTAGTCCATTCAGTTCTTCTGGTTGTGCTGTAATCTTCTATATGTCTGACGTTCCCTTGTTTGTATTTCCCTCCAAAAAATACAGAGATGAAGCTGTAATCCATTTGATACTCATCAAGGTATCTTTTATCGTGTGTACCAACAAAAAACTTAATACTATGTATCACATCATCAATTGTGTGTGCCTTCCTCCAACGCGTTTCAAAGTCTGCCTTCTTCTTCATCAGGGACATTATTCAAATAAGAAGGATTACCTGTCTTACATATATAGGTTACCTGACTCCTCCTCCCATATAAAAGAACATCCCTAAAATCCTATATAACCCTAAACAAATTAGAGCAACTTAATATGAATAAATTGAATATATATTATATATATAAAAGGAAAAAACTAATGACTGGTATCTAGACCCTATTAATCCATAAACAAGTACCGCGGAGCAAATGGCAATCACAGAAAGCCAAACATTTCTATCTCTGCATTTAACACAAAAGGTTGTAGGTTTTGTATTTGATAAATCCGTTGTATCTTTTTTGGACATAAAATTTATAAAAGTCCCTTCCATCCAATATTTCTTAACTACTTCTATGCCGTGGAATGTCACCTTGCTCAAATCAAATTGAGCACATTCCATGGGATGAAGTGATAAACTGTGTTTAGTGAACTTATGGTTTATATTATATACATGTTCCCTTATCCTATCTTTCAAACATCTCTTTGTCCTACCTAAATATTGCTTGCCACAGATACATTGTATGAAGTAGATCACTCCTCTAGTGTTGCATGTTATAACATTCTTAATTTCAAAATATTCACCTGTTGTATTTGAACTAAACTGTTTTGTATTTTTATTCTTTTTACACAGTCTGCATCCCACACAGTCCATACACTCAAAAAACCCTTTATGTAGCCAACTATCATAATCATTATGATTAAGGATGGGCGAAAAATTTTGCCTCTAACTGAAATCGCCAAATAATGGCACGTCCCATTTGGCAAATAATTTCCACTGAAAAGTGCAGATTTTCCACTTTTTTCACCTAGCTCATTCCATTGAAATCAATGGGAACTTTGGATTTACACACAACACAAAACAAATATTATTTTATTTCCCAAAGGCATAGTATAAAAGGGGCATGAAGGTGCCTTTGTTGGTGGGGTGTGGGGAAAGAATCAATTGAACAGGGAATCTTTTTTGGGGGGGCAGTTAAAAAATAAATCTAAATACAAATAAAATACCCCATAAGACATGGTATAAAAGGGGTCTGAGGAGGGTGCCTGTGTTGGTGGGTGGAGTCTGGGGAAAAAAACAGTTGAAAAGGGAATTTGTTTTGGGGGGGTTCTTGACTGCTATTGGGGGGACAGCCAATAAAAAATAAAATAAGAAATTTGTATTTAAAGTAATAGAGGCATGAACATCCTGACATAAGCTGGCACTGAGATGGACTGATACTTGAACTGATAGAGTATTTTGTAGAGGATGATTTGTTAGATTTGTTGTTAGAAGCCCAAGCCATGAGGAAACATTGATTTGCAGGCTTGTTAAAAACAAAACCCCCCAATTTTTTTTTTCTTTTTGTAGGACTATGTTTTTATTTTATTTTATATTTTTAAAGCACAAGCCTTGATAAAAATAAATGCCCTACTGGCCTAGTGCCAGCAGACGTTGTCCTGTTGGCCAGTGGCCACTGGCCATTGTAAAATGTCCTGATATAGATGAGGAATTTGCAACTGCTGTTCTTGCTCCTGCTGCTGCTGAGTTGTTTAAGTAGCAGGATGATTAAGCAGCTAAAAAAGGGAATGGAATCAACAACAGCATTAACATGGTTGATGGATGATGAAGTTTCCACTTGCCTCTCACGACTAGCTCCAGTGTTGCATATGAGGCAGTAGCAGCACAATAAGTAGCCCCCAGTCTATGTGGAGAAAAGAAGAAGTTGGCCAATAATTCCTCTCCACCTGCCCCTCTCCAAAATCCTGGGTGTGTTATTAGAATATAATTTTTCCCTTGAGAGCAGGAACTGTGGCTCTCACCAGCAACTGCAATTTGCACAGTGTGTATGGTAAATAACATCTGGGAGCACAACTGTATCCAAACACCATGACACCAGAACCCAAGTACTGCCACTGTCACTATATCCCTTGTCCAGACCTCAATAAAGACACATGACAACTTGCTGACAGTTTAATAGTATTGATGGACCCTCACTGCCAGCATCTTAGCATATTCTGCCGCTTGATGCCCTTCTTGCGATCCTCCTCCACCACACTGGCATGTGTGGTCAGTGCACCACACAGTGTGCAATGGGTGGAGATGAACTGGCACATCCTAACATCAAGAGAGTGGCTATCATTTGGTGGGGGAGGTAACGGTGAATGAGGTGGATTGACAGAAGATGTAGTTGTTACCTGAGGAGGGGGAGGAAGTGAGCACTACAGAACCAGTGTTGTCCAGTGCCCTTAAATTACCCCTAGGGATCTTGGGGAAATTAATGGCAAGGAAGGAAGAGAAGGGTAGTCAGCTGCCTGTGCCTGCTGCAAGATTTGCTGCCCCTGCTGCCACCATTGCTGTACTTGCTGTTACTTTCTTCGTCATATCTTAACATTTGTTGTTTCCTATTGGTTACAATTAATTTAAGTAATTTGGTTGTGCAATCTCTCTAAATTGATTCCCATTGGTCAACAAAATCATTAAAATTCAAATCATATTCAGGGGCTTTCTGTATTTGCAGCCCCATTGGTACCAAATTATTCTTCAGATATTTCTCTAAAGTAGTACAGTCCCAAAAACTTTTTGTGTCTTTCTCCATAATCTTTTTCAAGATCTTTAAATTCCTTATCCAAATTATCTACCTGTTTATCAGTAGAACTCATCTTATAACTCCCAAAAACTGCATTAATCTTTTCTTTTCTATCTCCTCTTAGTCCATATATCACCACTTTTGTCTGTATTTTCCATATTGCAGCACACCAAGAAGCAATAAAAAATAAAGTATACAGAAATCTAGGTAGAACAAATTTGGAAGGTAAAATCAAACCCTCTCCAGCAGCCAGAAATATAGAATCCTTGCTTCCCGATTCCAAAACAACATACAAAATAAAACTACAATATCCAACTCTTAACGAAAAGGTGTTACACATGAGGTATATATGAACTCAAACTTAAGACTTGCTAGAAATATATATATTCAATAAAAGAAAGACATCCAAATAGCCACAATGACACACTGAAATATTAAATATCATTGTGGGTATTTGGATACCACACATAACACCTTTTCTTCAAGCGCTGAATATTGTGTTTTTATTTTGTATGTTGTTTTGGAATCGGGAAGCAAGGATTCTATATTACTGGCTGCTGGAGAGGGTTTGACTTTACCTTCCATATTTGTACTACCTAAATTTCTGTATTTGGAATTGTGTGTGCAGATTGTGGCATCCAGTATCACTATAGATGATATACAACTCTCCCATTTTCCTCAGCCACATCAGATTTGTAGTCAAATGGCTGGCTGTTGGTTGCTAACTTCTATGCGTATTAGTACAAATGCTATTAGAAAGCAGTATGACTGGTAAATGGAAGAAGAGCACCTTCCCAGGTAATCATCATGTCCCTATACATTTCCACCAGTGGCTTTATATTAGCTTGTTTAGTGCTAGAGCATGTCCAGTGCATTATGTGCTGCACACCCCTTTGGCACTGAAAGGGTTAATGACAGGAACAAACAGATAGCTTATCAGAGCTCTGGAGACTGAGAGTTCGCCTCTCCCCACAGTAAATCATATTTATTATATGTGTTAACTTCACCAAAGCCACAATTTGCTAGGGTGAGGTAGCAAAGGGCATTAACAACAAAGCCCTTCTACCAGGCAGCTGCACAGTACACATGTAATAAATATTGGCTGTTATGGGGATCAGCGGAGCTCTCAGCTGTGAGTGGGTGACAAGCAAGTCAGGGTATGTTCTTTTTCTTGGCTAAATTAGGTGGATGAATATTAACTTCTAGGATATCAGATACATTCAATTGCAATACTTTGAAGGCACCTATTGCATCCAAGGAGTTAATGAATGTTTCTATAACCCTTTTACACTTTTAGTGCATGCAAGGTATATAATGCAGTGCAATACTTTGGATACCTCCCTGGCATTCAAATGTTAAAGGGATAGTAATACTTTGTTGTATGTTTATTTTATTTTGTAGGCATTAAAAAAACATGAAGAACGATATAAGTATTATCTCTCAAACCTTTATGGTTTGAGAGATATTCACAAGCAAAGTTTCCCCCTCCCGCCCCTTTTACCTAGTGTAAGCCATCTCTTCTCAGATGTGGAATGCAGTCCATAGACCAAACAGATAACAGAAGGGGACACTCTTATTCCTATGAGAACAATGAAAACCCTGCCCCCCTTGACAAGTTTTTCAGGTTTTACCCTTATCTTAATTGAAGATTGTCCCTCTCTGCAATCTACCTGGGCACCTCCCTTCTCATCTGGCAGAACAGTGTTACATCAGTAAAAGGGGCGGGAGGAGGACACTTTGTCATTGAATTACTCTTGAACTACAACTCTGACAGTATTGAAATACCACTCTCCAAAGTCCAAATACTATGATGATTAATTAGAGCTGCTTTTATTATGAAACATTACTATCCCTTTAAGGGCTTATAGAAACAGTGTGTGGGTATCTGTGAGTGTGTTTTTTTATTGCATTTTTCCATAAGAACGATTATAATTATGGCGTAAAATGTTTGTATTAACATGAACACATTTTAGTTGTGGAAACAAATGTTTGAGTTATTTATTTTTTGTAATGCAATACTGTCCATATTGAAAATGTGTCTCTTGACTATTGCAGAGTAACATCTTTGGGTTAAAGTAATCCTTCAGTGAAAGTTTTCTCTCTCTCTTCCAACCCCACTCTCTCACCCCTCCATTTTTCTATTCCTCTTTTTCCCTCTTCTTCTCTTACTATGTACCTATTTCTCTTCATCTCCTTTCTACCTCCCTATTTTTCTTTAGCTTTAAAAGTCAAGTTGAAACAGTGTTTAGAAAATGTGGCACAGCTATCATGCCATCTAATATCTTTGTAATTTGGGATTAAGTATCTTTGACTAACAAGTAGTGATGCTCACATGTTGTCAGTCTTCATAAATTGTTGCCCATGGAGCATGGCCAATTGCTCATCATTTATAAAATCAGAGGGAACATTGAGTGACCTGCCAGTACCAGACTGAAAACACTGCCTGCCCCGTTGCCCTTACCTGAATGGATGACACTCTCACTAGAGACATAACATCCTCCTAGTGAGAGACCATTAGCATAAGAGCAGGAGCTAGGAGAAAGCAAGCTGAAAGGAGCAACATCTTGCATTCCCAGTCAAGCCTGACTTCACTTGTAAACTGAATACAGGGGCGGACAGAATAAAGCCCACTTGTCAGGTATATTGCACTGGAATGAAAGTGGTTAATGCACCAGATCTTGCTATATATCTACATTACAGAGAGTGTTCCAGTTGTATTGTAGATAGAAAACATATATAATCTGGTGTGTTTTTTGTTCCCGGGCCCGCAAGTTCTAGTTATATCCCTGAATATATGCAAAACAAAACACAAGCAAACAAAGCATATAAATGATATAATATCTGCAAAATGAAGCACAGAAAAATTAAACCACCTCCCAGAGGGAGAGAGAGACGCTAAAAGGGACACACACTTACATATACACTCTCTTACATTCTCTAAAAGAACTAGAGGGAGTCAAAAGTGGTACATTGCCTAGGGCACTGTGGAGTGTTACTCTGGCTCTGCATACATTCTTGTACATTAATAGGAAGGGAGACTGACTGGTGACAGGGGATTAAATAAAGCTAACATCCAAAGAAACCCTGATGCAGTAGTCCTAACACTCAGTGTTTATACTCACTTCTAACGTAAACACTGATTGCTAGTCCTAGTGCATCCAGATTGTGTTTGGATGTTTATTCTATTTACTTCCTTGTCACAGCCTTGTCTACCTTCATTTTAATTTACAGAAATACGTGTGGATTCTTCTTTATAATTAATGTAAAATATGCATCAAGGTGTTATTTATTAATATCATACACTCACTGCGGTATCAGTATAATTATGAAACTCTCAGTTTTTAACCTATACACATATAATAAATATTATTATTTAGTCCAAACACCTTATATACTTTTCTTTTCGAAGAAAAGTATATAATGTGTTTGAAGTAATTTAAGATAAAACATAACATTTATTATGTATGTACAGATTAACAACTGGGAGTGTCATAAATATAGTGATACCAGTTAAAATATTTAATTAAGCCTTCGAGTGCCAGAGAGGTGAACAATGCATTGCAAAGGGTCAAATCACAAAAATTAAAGTATTGTGATTGGCAAAAGGGCATGAATTAAACATATTTATAATGTATGTACATATACATAATGCACACATTTTAGTGTGTATCTGTGTGTGTATCGTCACTATCGCGGGCGGTGGGCACGCTGGTGAATTTTGCCATATACTGTAGCCCCAGATCATTTTTTAACCTAGCAACACCCCTGGTTGTGAAGAAAAGTCTTTGATCTTTGTATTTGCATTCACAAAGTTTTTTGTGCCTGTGATGTTTACTTCCACTAGATGGCATGTGTTTTCAATTGCCTTTGTTCCCATAGTGCATTACTGCATGTTACTTCCTGCTTTATCAAGAACAACAAAATACTGACCAACTCAAGGGGCTTGTATACAGCTAAAGGATCCTGTTATTACAGTATTTTCTGTAATATATAAGTCATTTGACTAAGAATATTAAGATACAAAACTCCTCTCTTAGCTCACAAGCAGGCAAAAGTTGTATGTAGATTTATTTTCTGTCTAGTTATGAGTTTTAAATCATGTGTGTTTTCAATGTAATTGACTGTGTGTCTTATGATTTTGTTTTTATATTTGTCCTTTTATTTAGTTCTACGATGTTGGTGTAGATGTCATTGCTGTAAGTTGATGTATACATTAAACATCTGTGAGAAAAAAGGAACCTTGGCTTTCATTGTGACTAAGAGCGGCATAGTAGAACACTTCACTGCTCCAGTGAAGGCCATGACACAGTAAAGCTGCATGCAGAAGTCAGCCAGCAAGATACTCCATGTTTGTTATGGGAAGTACAACGTTTGCAAATAATTGACTGAAGTAGCCAGTGGCAAGTAAAGGCTGAACAAGCAAGCACCTTTAACTTAAAGCATTGGAATTAGTGCAAGATCTTGTTAACTACTACTGAAGTTTTCATTGTGCTGGTGTATCATATCATAGCATATGTTCATACTAAAGACAACAGTGGATATTTTTCTTTCATTGTATGACTTAGTTAGGAACTACAAAGACTAAATAGATAAGTAAATGTATATGGTACTGTTAGACTAAAATTTAAACTTTTCTAAAGTGTCACATTTAAGTATTTTTTGCACATTTAATTCAAGTGTGTTTATACTTGTATTGTTGTGTTACCTTGTTACAGTTGCTTAAACTAGCACTTCATTACATTTTGAATATTACATTACATAGTACTGAGCAGATTTAACATGTCAGACACAAGTGAAAATACAGTGCTATCCACTAGAGAAGTCAGCCCTGCAGACATTACTGTTAATGTTAATACAGAGCAGACCATCTCACCACAGCAGGCTAATACAGATGAACAACTTGAAGTGGCTGCACAGATGCAACAGCCTCTGGTGAGCACAGGTAACCCACAGCTCCCAGACACTAGAAGAAGCCAGCGTACCCGCACACTCACTGAAAAAGGTAAAGCACTGCAAGACGCTAAATTAAATCATCTAAAAAATAATTTTGAACAGAAGTATAGAAGATGGAAGTATCACATCAATGGTTTGAAAAGAGCCATTAAGAATAACAATAATGCAGAATTGATTATTGAAGTTGTGAGTGCCATCAATGCCACTCAGTCTGAGATTGACCATATTTATTGTGACATAAGAAGCATTACAAGTCCTGAAGTAGCAGCCACACAAGAGGTGATTAAAATAATGAAGACACAACATCAGTATGAAGAGGAAATTAGAAAACTTGAGGCAGAGGATACAAGGCTAACAGCCGAGAGAAACGCTCAAGAAAAGGAAATAGAAGCAGATAATGCAAGAAAAAGAGCTCAATTTATATCGGAAAGTATCAGTAGAAAAATGAAGTTGGAAGAGAAGAAGAAAGAAGTGGAACAATTAGAAGAACTGAAAAGGCACAATGCAGCACTAGCAAAGCTACAAGTTTATGCTGAAAGCATCAAGAGTGATGATGAAGAACAGCGTCCTGCTCCTCATCCCCAACAAACACAGGAAGTTTATGTTTCTCCACCAAGCGCTCCTATTTCTCTTTCTCAGCCATTCCTGCTCTCTCAAGTCACAGCTCCTTTAAACCAACCCTTTTATTCCCCTCAAAAAGTTCCATTTACTCAAGATCCTGTCCCTCAATCAGCTATATTTACTACCTCCCATGAAGTTTCTAATGACCTTGTGAAAGCACTCACTGAAGCAATTACAGCCAATAGGATTCCAATTCCAGAACCTGCTGTTTTCTTTGGAGACCCTCTGAAGTATAATGATTGGAAGCTGTCTTTCCAGACATTAATTGACCGTAAGAACTTACCAAACCAAGAAAAGCTTTTCTTTTTACGCAAGTATGTAAGCGGCCCGGCAAAGAGAGCTATTGAAGGACACTTCTTGGTTGGAACAGAAACCGCTTATCATGCTGCCTGGGATATACTTGATGACAGATTTGGAAATCCATTCGTAGTTGGAAAGTCATATCATGACAAAATACAAGCATGGCATAAGATTGCCACCAAAGACAGCAAAGATCTTCGTGAATTTGTAGATTTCCTGAGCAGTGTTGAGTCAGCCATGCCTTATGTTCAATGTTTACAAGCTCTAAATGACTGCGTTGAAAATCAAAGGATAGCAGCCAAACTACCAGAATGGTTGAGTTCACGTTGGAACAGAGCTGTCACAAAGTTCCAAGATGAATGCAAAAGATTCCCTGATTTCAAATACTTTGTTGAATTTCTCAACAAAGAAGCTAAAATTGCATGCAACCCTATCACCTCACTGCAAGCAATCAAGCCAACTGAGCAAGAAAGATCTAAGCAAACCAATCAAGATTATTTTAAGTCTCAACGCAATCACAACTCAAGTGCCAAAACATTCACCACTAGTTCTAGTGAGAAGACTAGCGTCATATGTGCCTTTTGTAAGAGACGTGGTCACACTCTTCATAAGTGTTGCAAGATTATGGAAAGACCAGTTGAAGAAAGAGTGAAGTTTGTACAGTTGGAGAACTTGTGCTTTGGTTGTCTCAAAGCCGGTCATAACTCCAAAAGCTGCACCTCCAGAAGTATGTGTGATAAATGTGAAAAGCATCACCCAACATGCCTACATCAAGATAGGGAGAATAAATATCAAAAACAAAGAGTTAGAATCAATCAAGACCAGTCAAAAGCCAATCAAGGACCTGCAGAAAGAACAGCTGAACCACAGGAGATACAAGAGTTTAAGCGAGTGACCTCCAACAGAGTTGTTCAAGAAAGGAGTAACACTCATACCTCATCAATTATTCCAGTATATGTCTCAACAATAGCTGAACCAAAGAAAGAGATTCTAGTTTACGCCTTGCTTGACACCCAGAGCGACACTACTTTTATCCTAAAGGACATAGCTGAAATACTTAATATTAAGAAAGAAACAGTCAAACTCAAGATTTCTACAGTAACTTCTAAAACAAAGGTTGTATCCAGTCACAAACTGAATGGACTACAAGTAAGAGGCATCAAGTCTGAAATAAAAATCAAACTCCCAACAACCTATACTAGGGAGTTCATACCTGCCAATAGATCTCATATACCCACATGTGACACCGCAAAGAACTGGCCCCATCTAGAACATCTGGCAGATGAAATGTCTCCTGAACTTGACTGTGAAATAGGTTTATTAATAGGCTATAACTGTCCTCAAGCCTTATTGCCTAGAGATGTTCTCAGCGGTAACGAAGACCAGCCATTTGCACAAAGATCTGTGTTGGGTTGGAGCATCATAGGATACAATAACTCCGACAATGTTTTTGAAGATGAAATTGGTGTGAGTCATAGGATCATTATGAAGCAAGTCCTACCAGCTGTTGAATCATCTCATAAAATCAAGTCTGAAGTCTACTTTGTGTGTAGGAACAAAGTTAAGGAACTGATCACTCCAACAGATATACTGAAGGTTTTTGAGTCAGACTTTATTGAAAGGAATAGTGAAGAAGTCTCTATATCACAAAAAGACTTACAGTTTTTGGAAATTTTAAACAAAGGCATTAAGCAAAGGCAAGACGGCCACTATGAGATGCCATTGCCTTTTAAAGAAGAAAGACCAGACTTGTCAAACAATAAATCTTGTGCAGAACATAGACTCAAATACCTAGAGAAACGTCTGAAGAAAGATGAGCAATACTACAAGGACTACATGGCTTTCATGAAAGACATAATAGTAAGAGGTGATGCTGAAAAGGTTCCAGACATGGAGATAAACAATCACCCAGCATGGTATATTCCTCACCATGGGGTTTACCACCCTCAGAAGCCAAGAAAAATCTGTGTTGTCTTTGATTGCTCGGCAAGATTTCAGAATACTTCCCTGAATGAACATTTACTGACTGGACCTGACCTCACAAATACCCTTGTTGGGGTCTTGTGTCGTTTCCGGAAAGGGCAAGTAGCCATCATGTGTGATGTGGAGCGTATGTTTCACCAGTTTTATGTTGCTCCAAGGGATCGAGACTACCTCAGGTTCCTGTGGTGGGAAGAAGGCAACATGGAAGCCCTACCATTAGTGTATCGCATGAAGGTTCACTTGTTTGGAGCTGCTTCCTCACCTGGATGTGCAAACTTCGGGCTCAAGTACCTTGCTGCACAAGGTGAAGGCAAGTTTAATCAAGCTACAGTGAAGTTCATACAACGTAATTTTTATGTTGATGATGGTCTGGCAAGTGTAGACACGGAGGCAGACGCTATCCAGCTTGTGAAGGAAGCCAGGGATCTTTGCAATACCGGGAAGCTCCGCTTGCACAAATTCATCACCAACAGCAAGGAGGTGATAGCCACAATCCCAAAGGAAGAGTGTGCTGAAGGTGCAACTGACTTTGATTTGGCCCTAGGAGAACCTAAGATAGAAAGGGCTCTCGGGGTCCAATGGTGTGTAGCTTCAGACAAGTTCCATTTCAGAATACTAGTAAAGGAAAATCCTTTCACTAGAAGAGGAGTGCTGTCTACAGTCGCTTCAATTTTTGATCCTCTTGGATTTGTCGCTCCATTCATTTTAGTTGGGAAAAGGATACTACAAAGGATGTGTCAAGACAAGATAGGCTGGGACAAACCACTTCCTGATGACCTCAGGCCGCATTGGGAGGCTTGGATTCAAGACCTCCATAACCTGTCTTCAGTAAAGTTACCACGTTGTTATGTGCCAAAGACATTTAAAGATGTTCAGCAATATGAGCTACACCATTTTTCTGATGCTAGCGTGTCCGGCTATGGAGTATGTTCATATCTCAGAACTGTGACTAAGTCGTTATATTAACAATGATGCAAGACGGTTCCATGTATTTGTAGCCAACCGAATTCAGCGGATCAGGTCAAGCACTAAGCCTAGTCAATGGAGATATGTTGCTTCAGAACACAACCCAGCTGACCATGCCTCTAGCGGACTCACCGCAAGGGAACTTGTAGAGTCGAATTGGTTCACTGGACCAAGTTTTCTATGGCAAAGAGAACTCCCTAAAGAAGAAGACATTAAGGTGGGAGAGACTGATGATGGGGACCCAGAGCTCAAAAGGGCACAGGTACATACGACCAAGGCGAAGGAGGAGAGGTCTCTGTCAGATCGCCTACAAAGGTTTTCAGATTGGAAGAGGGTAGTGAAAGCCATAGCTAGACTCAAACGCTGTGCAAGGTGTGTGAAAGGTCTGAAAGAAAGATCCAATGAATCAACAACGTTTGAAGAAAGGAAGGATGCTGAACAATTCATAATTCGTATAGTCCAAGAAGAAGTGTTTAGTGATGAAATCAAGTCCCTAAAACAAGGAAAAGACGTTAATTCAAATCAGTCAAACAAGTTGTGTAAGCTAAGTCCGTTTGTTGATGACCACGATATCCTAAGGGTGGGAGGAAGATTGTCAAAAGCGGCTCTCCATCCTCATGTGAAACACCCAGCCATCCTTCCAAAGGGGCATCATGTGTCTCGTCTACTCATAAAGCACTTCCACGAAAGGATACATCATCAAGGTCGTGGCATGACCATCAATGAAATCCGTTCCAATGGCATTTGGATCCTGGGATGTAGTAATGAAGTATCATCACTTATTTACAAATGCATTAAGTGTAGGAAGTTCAGAAAATGCAACCAAGAACAGAAAATGGCTGACTTACCAGCAGAAAGGATGGAAACAACCCCTCCATTTACCTACAGTGGTATGGATTGTTTTGGACCGTTTTATGTTAAAGATGGAAGGAAAGAGCAGAAAAGATACGGACTCTTGTTTACCTGCATGTGTTCAAGAGCTGTCCACCTTGAGGTACTAGATGATCTTAGTACTGATGCCTTCCTTAATGCGTTGCGTTCTTTTATTTCTATACGTGGCAATGTAAGTCAACTCCATAGTGACCAAGGTACCAACTTTATTGGCGCAAGAAGAGAATTCATGGAATTGATAAAGGGAATAGACCAAGAACGTGTGAAAGCGTTAGGCTGTAGCTTTGTCATGAACCCGCCTGCTTCCAGTCACATGGGTGGTGTCTGGGAGAGACAGATTCGTACTGTGAGGAGTGTTCTAACATCCATCTTAGACCAGTCTGCCAGGAGACTGGATAGTTCATCTTTAAGAACATTTATGTACGAAGCAATGGCGATTGTAAATAGTCGACCATTAACCACAGAACACCTCAATGATCCACTGGGACCAGAACCATTAACACCAAATCACATACTAACAATGAAGTCCACTATCATCGCACCACCGCCTGGAGAGTTTGTAAAAGAAGATCTCTATCTTCATAAGAGGTGGAAGAAAGTTCAGTTCTTAGCAAATGAGTTTTGGACCAGGTGGAAGAAGGAATATCTGTTGAACTTGCAACAGAGAAGTAAATGGAATAAGAGCAGACGAAATGCCAAGATAAACGACATTGTTCTACTCCAAGATGACTTAGCACCACGAAATCAATGGAAGTTAGCCAAAGTGGTAGAAGTCTTCCCAGGAACTGATGGCAGGGTCAGAAAACTGAAACTTCTTGTTAGTGACACAACAGTAAATAGCAAGGGTGCACGCACAAGTAAGCCACTGTATCTAGAAAGACCCATACACAAAACAGTGTTATTACTTGAAGCTAATTAATGGAAGTAAGAGTAATTTTAACTGTACTTGCTTAATGTATACAAAATGTTTTATAAGTTAATGTTGAGTTATTTGTAATAACTTAAGTTTCATTAAGAATCACACGTTGTGTGATGGTGGGAGTGTATTTGCATTCACAAAGTTTTTTGTGCCTGTGATGTTTACTTCCACTAGATGGCATGTGTTTTCAATTGCCTTTGTTCCCATAGTGCATTACTGCATGTTACTTCCTGCTTTATCAAGAACAACAAAATACTGACCAACTCAAGGGGCTTGTATACAGCTAAAGGATCCTGTTATTACAGTATTTTCTGTAATATATAAGTCATTTGACTAAGAATATTAAGATACAAAACTCCTCTCTTAGCTCACAAGCAGGCAAAAGTGGTATGTAGATTTATTTTCTGTCTAGTTATGAGTTTTAAATCATGTGTGTTTTCAATGTAATTGACTGTGTGTCTTATGATTTTGTTTTTATATTTGTCCTTTTATTTAGTTCTACGATGTTGGTGTAGATGTCATTGCTGTAAGTTGATGTATACATTAAACATCTGTGAGAAAAAAGGAACCTTGGCTTTCATTGTGACTAAGAGCGGCATAATCTTCTTCCTTTGCTTTGGAGCCTGTTAGATGTGTCTGGGGCATCATCCATCCCAGGATTGCTTTTAGCTTTGTCCCACACATGTAGGATCCCAGCTATCTTATTTGGGAGTACTCACTTGTGATTGTACATGGTGGTGGTCCAACTG
The DNA here is from genome assembly GCA_037306005.1 of Rhinophrynus dorsalis. NCBI lineage: Eukaryota > Metazoa > Chordata > Amphibia > Anura > Rhinophrynidae > Rhinophrynus > Rhinophrynus dorsalis. The sequence continues at coordinate 380,820,424 of CM074719.1, forward strand.
CCATTCTGATTTTGTAAGAAGGGCACCCCTGTGTTTCTCCCTTCATCTTTTCCTCTTTTCCTACAACCGACAGTGTGACAACAATAGTTGCCCAGCAGACCATTGCAGATAGTCCCACACCCAAGCAGCACATAATTGCAAGTGGTTCCACTCACAAGAAGGGGCAATTGGAAACAATCCCACTTCCAGCCAGAAGTCAAATTCAGCTGGTTCCCACCAACAGGCCAGTGGCACCAACAGGCTAGACTAATGACACCAAGAGCACCACCTGCAGGCAATGTCCCTGACAATGTGAGGATGTGGCAGTATATCTCTACACATCGTGCATTGTGTGGTGTTATGACAACACATGGCAATATTGTGACAGCAATAGAATGCAAGGCATAAAGGAGCATCTGCAGACTGCACATCCTGCTGAATATGCCAAGATGATAGCTGGGACAAGGGCCTCAGTCAGTGACTTACAGCACATGATTTCTTTGGGAAAAGTTTAACATAACCAGAAGCTCTCTCAAGTTGATGTTAGTAATATGGATGTGCTTTATCAGTGCTGCTGACATGCGTGTGATGCCAGTCCTTGTATCACGGTGCCCGTGATTGCTGCAGTTCCCTGTCTGTCACCAGTAGGGGGCTTCTATTGGCTGTCTGCAGTTAGCCCGCCTCTTGTTGCCTATTTAAACCTGGATTGGGCACCCTTTGAGTGCCCTTTCGTGTTGTTTCTGACCTTCTTGCTATCACTATGCTAGTGATAGCTGGGCCTCTGTTCCAGTGTTCCTGAGTTCCTGATCTCCTGTGTTCCTGGGTTCCTGATCTCTACTGTTCCAGTGTTTCCTGGATGCTGAGTTACTCCAGTCCTGGTTCCGGCCTAGTCTCTGGTGTTGCCGTTACTGCTGAACTTCTTCTATGCTGTTTCCTGATCTGACTGATGGTTGCTGGTTCCTGTCATCTCATCACCTGTCTTCAGTATCCTGGCGACCTTCTGCCTGGTCGCGTTGGTGACATTGCTACAATTCTGTGTCGGTCCCAGCGTGCGGACGCTGGTTTGCTCCTTAGCCTTGCGGTTATACAAACTCACTTGTTACACCAGTGTGCGGTCACTGGTTTGCTCCCAAGCCTATCAGCTCTACATAGCTGTGTTGGTCCCAGCGTGCGGACGCTGGTTTGCTCCTAAGCCTTTCGGTCATACAAACTCACTTGTTACACCAGTGTGCGGTCACTGGTTTGCTCCAAAGCCTATCAGCTATACAAATCTGTGTTGGTCCCAGCGTGCGGACGCTGGTTTGCTCCTAAGCCTTGCGGCCATACAAACTCACTTGTTACACCAGTGTACGGTCACTGGTTTGCTCCAAAGCCTATCAGCTATACAAATCTGTGTTGGTCCCAGCGTGTGGACGCTGGTTTGCTCCTAAGCCTTGCGGCTATACAAGCTCGCTTGTTACACCAGTGTGCGGTCACTGGTTTGCTCCAAAGCCTATCAGCTATACAAATCTGTGTTGGTCCCAGCGTGCGGATGCTGGTTTGCTCCTTAGCCTTGCGGTTATACAAACTCACTTGTTACACCAGTGTGCGGTCACTGGTTTGCTCCCAAGCCTATCAGCTCTACATAGCTGTGTTGGTCCCAGCGTGCGGACGCTGGTTTGCTCCAAAGCCTTGCTGCTTAACGATTCTGCTAATTTGCCAGTTTCATCTGACTGCTGCTACTATCTCTGGGCTGCCCTGCCCGGTATTGGTAAGGCCGGTAGAACCTTTTGCCACATTCCATCTGAGGTTGCCTTACCCGGTATTGGCAGGGCCGGTAGAGCCGACATTGTGTATCTATTGAGGCTGCCTTGCCCGGTAATTTGGTAAGGCCGGTAGAACCGTTATGCTATTCCATCTGCAGGTTGCCTTACCCGGTATTGGCAAGGCCGGTAGAGCCTATAGACTGTCCTGTCCGGTATATTGACAGGACCGGTAGAGTCTGCCTTCTGTCTGTGCTATATTCTGTATATATATATATATGTATGTTATTGCCATCCTAAGTTATCAATTTATTATTTCAATAAAATTGATTTTTTTTTACCTAATACTTGTGTCTGAGAGTCATAATAAACCGTGACACCTTGCCCATCTTAACAATGTTTGTTTTCACACACTGTGCACAATGCAGTTGTTGAGAATTTCACAATCCCTCCCTGCTCCCAAGGAAATGTACTCAACCATCCATGATTTTAGTGGAGTGGTAGGAGAAGGAGTATGCTGACCACGTCTGAAGTGACTTGTGCTGTTGCTGCTGTCACTGCTGTCTCCACAGCACTAGGGCTAGTACTAGGAAGAACCATGATCACCAAAACCACTATGTGTGCCATGTTACCACTGATGAATGATCTCAGGCACATTGTTACCATCAACATTACTACCACTCATCATGGGCAAGCTGGATACAGAAGCTGTTGTAACATATGATATTGAAACAACTTATCAGCAAACTAAATTAGCAAGAAACTCCATAATGTCACAGATGGGTAGCATATGTTCCAGGTTGGCACTAGTGATATACTACTGACCTGGTTGGCCTCTTTTATCCAGATTTTGTAAAGGCTTCACTTGCTGTGCAAGCCAGCTCATGCTGAGAATTTTTTTCAAGATTTATAGTGTTATGTGTATCCACTTCTAATTTTTTCAAGATTTGCAGTGTTATGCAAGCCCACTCCTAATTTTGTACAAGGTTAGAATTTTTACCTGCTCATAATTTTTCACAAGATTTTCATTGCAATGTAAGCCTGAAAACCATATTTCTTAAGGCTTTCCCTAATATAACTCTTATAACTCGACCTATGGTGATGGACATGGGATAGTTCATCTAACAGAGAAGTGCCTATGTTAAAGTCTGAAAGAAAACAAATAAATATTTCACAGAATGAAATTCTACAGAATGTCAGGAACATAAAATATATGCATATAAATTATTTTAGTTTGGCTGGTATGATCTTTGAAAAATATGATCCAACTGGTGTGACTGAAATGTAGTTAGATGATACTTATGAATAGGCAGTCAATCTATAGGGCTTTTCACTTTTTAGAAGGAACAGGATTAATAAAAGTGGTGGGGGGTATGCCCCATTGATTGAAGTACACACTGAGGCTATACATAAATGGTTCTCAATCTTTTTTTTGTTCAGGACACACCTAACACACAATCTAAATTTCTCAGGATACTCATAACATTATACATGTCATTTCTCAATGCTGTTACAAAGGGTACAAATAAGAAAGATATTGTTAGGTCTTATAATAAGAATAACACAAACAAACATATTGTCCATCTAAATGTCCATAAATATACATTTAAAACTCGGCATTCACATTTTTGTAAAACTCTTCATTAAAAACAAGGGGTGGAAGTCCAAAACACATCAAAGTGCCACTGCACCCTGGATGAGAATCACTGTCATGCATAATAAAAAGATGTTAATGAGAATTTACTACAATCACCTAATATTGAAGAGTCTGAAGATGCCCAACTGAAAATGGAAAAGGCTTCTCAATTAGGAAATGCAATTACAATAGGAAATTTAAATTACCCTGAAATTAACAGGAAAATTATGACTTTCAAAGGGAAATAATTGTATAGGTATGCTTAATTACAAGTTCATGTCCCCTCTAGTAGAGGAGACATCTAGAAAAGAGGTCTTGATGGACCTAGCAGTCTCAAACAATTCTGAAATGGTAAACAATACACAAATAAGGGAAAAATTAGACTGCAGTAACCATAATATGGTATCCTTTGAAATGTGTTATGGGAAACCCATTAAAAACGGTTGAGTCTTGGAGGTCACCCTACCATCCCTCCATAGACTCTTCGCTGTCTGCTGTGAATTGGAGAAATGACATGCTCACTCTACCAGCTCCCTGGAAGCCTGGAAAAAGATGTGGTCGATATGGGAGACTTTTTGGAAGACTAGACAAAATGCTTAGATGTGCAGGGGTTGTTCATGGTGAACTACTTCCTGTTATGAAATTGTTGAGAAGTCTCCTAGTAATACCTGAGATTTAGCTTTTATGGGTACTACTTCGGTCCTGCCTTGGATTTCACACCTGTCTCAGGTAGCTCTATTTCTACTGCATTCCTTGCCTGGAGTTATCCCAAATATATGTTGCTGTCTTAGGGTGGCACATTTCTATGACTTGGAGGCTGTGACTCAAATCCCTTGGTTCGACTTTGGTCTAGCTTCCCTTGGCTCTGCTCCCCCGTCATATTCCCCCCCATGTGTGTGCATCTCGAGGTCCAACGAGACAGGATCATGCTTCTTTCTCTTTTCATCTTTTCAATTTTTTTCTTTCCTCCCTTCTTTCTCTTCATTAGTTTCATCTATGTCTTCAGTTTCCTTTCTTCTTCCTCACTATATCCATTATTTCTGCTTGCTCTTTGAAGTACCGTAAAATCTCAGGTATAATATGCACCTGTGTATAATACGCAGGTGCAAATTATACCCAAGATTTTGGATAAAAGTGTAGTTCCTATGTATAATACGCACCCCCATCTGGAGGCAGCGGGCGGCATCCCTGCGCTCACCGCCCGCTTCCTCTGTGCAGAAATACTGTGTAAAAAAATGAAATGCCCACCTTGATAACCAGGATTCCCCCTCTGTACTTCTAAGCAGCCGTCAAGCAGAGACAGCGGGCGGCATTCTTGCACTAGCCGCCTGCTTCTTACTCTCCCCGATCTCCTCTGAGCAGCCCTGTCAGGACCTACTACCATAGGTCCTGACAGGGCTGCTCAGAGGAGTTCGGGGAGAGGAAGAAGAGGGCGGCTAGTGCAAGAATGCCGCCCGCTGTCTCTGCTTGACGGCTGCATAGAAGTACAGAGGGGGAATCCTGGTTATCAAGGTGGGCATTTCATTTTTTTTACACAGTATTTCTGCACAGAGGAAGTGGACGGTGAGCGCAGGGATGCCGCCCGCTGCCTCCAGAGAGGTTGCTGGACATATTTTACTTAAATTTTTTTTTTACTCGTGTATAATACGCACCCCCCACTTCACATAAGGTGAAATGGGGCAAAAATATGCGTATTATACCCGAGATTTTACGGTATGTTGTTATTTTCTTCGGCCTCAAATTCATGTCTGCCTGTTTATGTCCTCATCATGCAGGCTCTAGAGGACTTGGTGAATGCACCCTGACTTGATTCTGTAATATTTGATGTTATCTTGTCAATTTGTAATGTTTTAAATTTTCAATAAGAAATTTTGAATAAAAAAAAATAAAAAGGGTTGAGCCAAAACATTTAACTTTAAGAGGGCTATAAAGTATATGATTAAAAAAAAGATTCAGGATAATGTTGGTTGTCTTAAGGGTGAGACGGGTGAAATGATTAGTGAAGTTATGGCTATGGCTGACTCCTTAAACAAATTATTTTCTTCTTTATAGACAAAGGAAACAACTATGGCAGACTATTGGCAAAATGACAGTCACAGAATTTCCTCCATTTTCCTCCTGTGAAAAAATCTGCGAAAACCATGTGATTGTCTACTTTTTCTAGGAAAATTGGCTTTAAATAAAATGATAAAATATTTGCCGTTTTTGCCCATTGGCAAAAAAGTCACTATTTTTTTCAATGGCTAGAAAATATTTGCCCCTTTAATCACATGTTTTTTTGCCTTTTCTCTATGAAAGCATGCCATTTTACAGTAAGGGAAACACAATACAAGCAGCTACAGAATGAGAGAGAGGTACTAGGCTGTTGTGCTGTGAGTTGGCTTGCAAAATACAGACAGAAGAGGCTCATAGTCACTGCTATCACTACGCACAATTTTTATATGAATAAAAGGAGGACCGGAAAGAAAATGTATGCGTCCAGTGAGTCTGGGGAGTAGGAAGTGACCATTACCACCAACAAGAAAGGGTCTGGATGCCCTGGTCCCCTACATCACCCCTAGGGATCTTGGGAAACATTTTGCCAAGGGCAAAGGAATAATAGGGTAGTAAAGTGAGCAGAACAGGTCAGATACCTGTGTCAGTGCTGCTCCTGCTGCTAGTGCTGCACCTGATGTCATTGCTAAACCTGCTGCCAAACTGTCTTGCAACTCTCAGGAGGGGGGAGGAGGAGATGATGCCAAGTTTGGCAGCAGGGGACCATAAGTCCCACTTGCCATCCCCAAGCAGTCCTGCCACTAGTACTACTACTAAGAAGGTCCAGCAACTTGTATAGTGTGAAGGAGGGGTGAACATATTACTAGTGAGGAGGAAGACTCAGAGACTGAAATTGATGTGGCTTGTGTTAATAGTAGTAACAATGATGTTCAAGCAGCTGGTGGGACTAGCATTAGGGGAGTGATAGGGGAAGTAATGCAGAGTGGCCAGACTAGCAGTCAAGGGACCCCACAACATTCCCTTGACCCTAGGAGTCCCCTTCCCCCCGTGGTATTGTTCAGGTGGAACATTATCCTGAAGTAGGCAGAATTGTTGCCTAGCAGCAATAATACCACCACCACAAGAAGCACAGATCAACTGTGCCTGCTGCTAGTACTGCAAGTCTGCCTTCTTCAGGTCCCCAAGAAATGGAAAGTGTGACATTAGGAGACCCTCTGTCACATTTTTCATCACCTCCTCCAACTGGTGAGATGTCTGTAATAGAGCAGCAGCAGCAAGGAGGGTCTGGTGGTGGTGGTGGAGATGATGATGGTGGAGGAGCTGGGGTGAAAGAAACAATAACAGCCTTTTAAGCCAAAACTGTGAAGGAATGAGAGCCAGAGATGGGGATGAGCATCACCACCATCAGTGAGCTTTTGGAATTTGTGGAGTTTGATACTGCTCTAATTCCTGCTGCTGCTGAGTTGCAATGGCAGCAGGATGCTGAGGAGCAGGTAATTATGCCACAGACCACCGTGGACACAGTGGGAATGGGATCAATAAGTGATACGGGAGCATCAGCAATACTCCTGGTCCTAGCTGCAGTGCCGATTCTTAGGCAATTGCAACAAGAGCAGCAGCATCATCCTCTGCCCCAGTGAAGGGGAATGTGGAGGAGAAGAAGAAATAGACCATTCTTCTCCACCTCCCCCCCCCCCAAGGTACTGAGTGTGTGACTATTTTTCTCTTGGTGCAGGTACAGTGCAATCATCACCAACGGCATTGTGCACAATTTGTGACAAGTTAGCGAAAAGGGGAAAGGAGGCACCTTGGCACAACCACCCTGGTAACACACATGAAACACAGACAACATGACATTTATGTGAAACATGTTAACCCCTTAGTGACCAGCTGCGCACGCATGCTCGGCACTTAACGCCCGCTGAACTTTTTTTCCCATTTCTTTCAATGACTTCCATCCTCGGGCGGTAAGGTGTTAAAGCCAAACATCCACCAAAGAAATTGTGAACCGCTGTTGCTGTAACCCCTGGTAGAGAAACCCAGCCAGAGTCTGAAAATTCGATGACAAGCAAAACACCTGGCTCGCCATCACCTTCTTGCGCTATGGTAACTACATCTTCTAGTGATCCACTTAGTTAATCTTTATCTCCCCCCACCGTTTAATAGCCAATCAGTATCAGGATGTGGCAGTTTGTGACCACTCATTACTCTCTGTGGTACACTGAACACACATGGCAGTGTGGTGGAGGATAATCGCAACCAGGGCATAAAGAGAAATCTGTGGAGTTTCTAGCGAGTAGAATATGCTAAGCTGGTGGCAGGTAGGGTTTATCATTATTATTAAACTGTCTTCAAGTTGTCAGGTGTCCTTAATGGGGACAAAGGACTTAGTAACAGCAGCAGTACTTGGTTTCTGGTGGGGGGATTTCACATTAGGGACCCTAAGCGTCATGGTGTTTGGATTAAGTCGTGCCAGGTGAATGTAGAGGTGAATGCAGATGTGCCCATTGTTCCCAGTCCTTCCTTTATTTACCACACACTGTTCACATTGCAGTTGCTGATGAGAGGCACAGTTCCTGCTCTCCAGAAAAAAATGTATATTCTAGTAACAACACACCCATGATTTCAGAGGAGGAGCAGATGGAGAAGCATTACTGGCCAACTTATTCCTTTCTCCATATACCTGACGTGGTTGAGGCTAGTTATGGTGCTGCTATTGCCTCAGGTACATCACTGTAGCTAGTCATGGCAAGTGGAACCTTCATCATCCATCACCCATGTTACTGCTGTTGTTGATCCCATTCTGTTTGAGCTGTCTACAAAAAAATAAGCAGTTTTGTGGGGCTTATTCCTAACAAGCCTAAGTCCTACAAATCAATGTTTCAACAGGGCTTGGGCATAACACAAATCTTATTTCCTAAAGCTAATTAATGAAATAATTTTTCCCATCAAGTATCAGTCTGCCCCAGTTGTAGCTTATGTCAGGGGGTACCTGTCTCTGTCGTTACGTACCAATTTCTTATTTTATTTATTTATGTTTTTTATTAAATTGTCCCCCCAATATCAGTCAACAAACTCCCCGGCAAAAAAGTCCCTGTTCAACTCATTCTTTCCCCAGACTCCACCTACCAACACAGGCACCCTCCTCAGACCACTTTTATACCATGTCTTATGAGGGTTTATTTAATTGTATTTATTTTTTATTTTTTTTATTAACTGTCTACTCAATCCCAGTAAACAAACCTCTCTCCAAATGCATTCCCTTTTCAACTGATTGTTTGCCCACACTCCACCAACACAGGCACCCTCATACCCCTTTTATACTATGCCTTTGGAAAATAAAATAACATTTTCTATTTATTGTGCTTAAATTCAAGGTTCACATTGATTTCAATGTAATTATCTAGGCAAAAAAAGTGGAAAAACTACACTTTTCGTGGGAAATTATTCACTAAGCAGGAAGTGCCATTATTCACTGATTTTGGTTTGAGGTGAAAACTTAGCACCTACCTGCATCCCAGTTTTTTATTTCAATCAAAACTTCAAATTCATCATTAGTAAGATTTTTATTGGTAACAGAATCAGACAGTTTAAGTAATCTTTCATCACTAAATCTGGAAATATGGATATCACTGGACATCCTATTAATAAATTTGAGACAATGATAGATTTACATAATTTTACATGTAGGCTTACATATTTTCAGGGTCCATAGACATCAGCATATTACAGGATTGTACCCTTGATACTTTAAGGTACTTGTTGGACATAAATGAATGCCATAAACACAAGATGCCAGCAGCCTCTAAGACAAAATCTACCTTCATTTCCTCTACTCATATGTGTCCGGTAATAAACATATTTACAGATTTAGTGAAGAAAGATAAACTTAAATTTATGTTACCTGAAGCTTTGACTGAGATCAAGAACTGGGAATCTGTGTTAATAAAACCCTCCGACAAGGGGGTCATGTTGTAATCTGGACTAAAGAACAGTACATCAAAGAAGCTTTGAGACAGCTGAATGAACCAGGTTGTTAATAAAACTATTGAGAAATCCAATGACTTAAAATAGATTTATGATTCTATTAGTAGTAGACAATCCAAAATTCATGCAAGTAGAGAATCCAAAAATTCAATACTCATTGCCTAAGTCCATAAAAATAAGTCCTGTCCACCTGGAAGGCTAATTATAACTGAAAGTGAGAGTCTGACAGAAAGTGCCAGATTGCATTTGGATTATTTTAAGATCTTATGTATATAATTTAAATTCCTACATAAGAGATACTGAGGACATAATTGGTAAAACTGAATCATTGCCCATCAATCAGGAGACAGTTTTGGTCACATGAGATGTTGAGTGACTACATATGTCAATAGAACACTCATTTGGACTTAAGGCAATTGAGTATTCTTTGGAAAGAGATGACAAATGGAAGGTGGAGCAAAAAGAATTTTCATTCATTTTGAAAATAAATTTCTCTCTCTTCCAAGGACATTTCTTTCTTCGGACCTGAGGTACTGAGATGGGAAGTGCTTGCGCTTCCATCTATGTCAACCTTTGGTAGGAGGAGATGTTTGTCTTCTCTGAAAGATATGAAAAATACACTGATTATATACTCTTATGGAGCAGCCACATAAATGACCTTTCATTATATGGGAGGTATCTATGGAAATTCTTTCAGAATTCTTAAATTGCCTTATTAACAGTATGAATTTGAAACTGACCATGGAATGTAGTCTTGAAGTCAATATCAAACGTGGCACTAATGATGTATTACAGACAGATCTCTTCCATAAACCAACAGCCACAAATAGCTTCTTACATTATCAGAGTCATTATCCAACTCAGATGAAATACAACATACCAGTGGGTGGATTTCTCAGGCTATGGATACATGTAGTAATATGTGTGTCTTTAAGGAGAGGTCCCAATAACTGGTGAAAAAATTCCTAGCACAGGATATAGTAAAATTACCGTCAGAAAAGGCCTATAAAAGGACACCTTATACTTCATGACCCTATCTACTATTCCATCATAAATCAGAATCAAATGATGAACAAATGTTTCAAATCAAAATACAGTTGCTAATGGAGTAATTTAGTACAAATTCTTAACAAACATTGTCATAAATTACAATGTGATTGAGATTTACAAAAAGTAGTGGGCAAAAGAGTGGTTGTGGAATGTAGACGAGCAACAAGTTTGAGAGACTTACACGTGCATTGTCATTTACAAATCAGAAGGAAGAAATCATCTCTAACAGGGTCACATGCATGCGGGCATTGTATTGCTTGTCCGCAAATGACTACAAAGAAATCTATCCAAGATAGATTTGGCAAGACATGTTATATTAATGATTCCATAACTGACCAAACGTCTGGAGTCATTTATTGTCTCACACATCCTGGTGACATGATATACGTGGGAAAGACTACCAGAAAATGTAAAATCAAAGATTGCAAACATGTGAACATCATCAAAAAAGCACCACAGATATGACAGGATGCCCTAGAAGTAGGTAAAAATGTAACTTCAGTAGTGTCACATTTCATGAGAATGCACTGCTCCAAATCTTCTGCACTTAAAGGTACAGTAATACTTAAAATGTAAAAAAAAAATATGTTGTAGGGTTTATCCCCTGAGTAAAACAAGAGTACTCCCACAGCTGAAAGGTACTTCATTCAAAAGTTATTAATTTTCAAAGTTCAGTTTTTTAGGTGCAATATCACAGTGGCCTGAAATTGTACAGTGGCACTGTTGCTACTCGATCCTATGGACAGCTCTGGTCCCGGGACCATAAATCTCCATAGGATGGTGTAGCAACAGTGCCACTGTACAATTTCAGGCCACTTTGATATTGCACCTAAAAAATTCAACTTTGAAAATTAATAACTTTTGAATGAAAAACCTTTCAGCAGTGGGAGTACTCTTGTTTTACTCAGGGGGATAAACCCTACATTATATTTTTTTTTTACATTTTAAGTATTACTATCCCTTTAAATCTTGGGGACTACAGAGGTTCTCCTTTGAAATTAGTGGGAGAAATTGGATTTCTAAGACAAGAAAATAGATAGATTTTTCTGTTAGACAGTCTGGCCCCTAGGGGTATGAATGAGGAGTGGAATTATAGTGCACATTTTTAAATATGGAAGTGTATCCTCCATGGACATAATCTGTTTGACTTATTATACATCAAATAACAGCAATCAGCCAGTTATTTGGACTATAGTCCTTTGATTCTCTGTTATTGATGTTTTTCTGTAGTATCTGTTTAAAGAGATATATTATCTCCTTCTGGTCTTCCTTATTATCTTCATACATGCAGATATATCTTTATTACTCCTTAGTGGAGAAAAAACTCTTTAAGGCCTGATTTTACATTGAGTCTTTAGTGTATACTTTGAAAAGCGTCACTTTATGTGAACTTGTTTTCTTAAGGTGATTAATGCATAAAGAGTTAATGGAATTACAATAGATACAATTATTGGGTTTGGCTAATTCTCATCTCTTGAGATGAGAATTTAAATGAGGCTTGGATAAAGTTTCAGTGTCTTACACTATGTTTTTGAAGAAGTCTTTATGAAACACAAGTAGGACTCTCTTTTCTGTTAATGTTTTTTTTTTTTTTTTAAAACAGTCCAATAATCAAATCGTGGCACTCTACTCTGAATTTTTCATATGAGAACTGTGCTGAAGCTGCTTTGCTGGCTTAGGGTATTTTATCAGCATGTGATTGGATCACTCTGCGAACCTTGTGTTTATAAGCCATAAGCACAGGATTCTCAATTTTTTGAATTCTAGATTCAGTCATAATTGTCTATACTGCCACATTTGGTTAAGCAGCTGAACACACATTTTTAATATTTTCTTTGACCATTTTTGTATTTTAGATACATTACTTGTTCCAGTGTGGGTGCTGTTTAACACTTGGCAAACCAGATTATACCCCATTATAATTCAAGAATATGTAGGCATGTAGATGCTATTCCTTGGGCAAGCTGGAGACTTTTTCAATTGAATTAAGCTATATTTTTCTTGGTTTCTAGGTTTCATGTGTGCAATGGCAAGCCAGTTCCATGCATCTGCAATATCTGTAGATTAGATAGCAGCAAATTCAGTTTTTATTTTTTTTATTTATTAGGGCAAGCCATTTTTTTGCCCCAGCAATAAATATGGTTTTGAAAGTAGTTTACTGTGGCTTGTCACTGTAGAGGATTATTATCATTATTTCTATAATCCATATAAGCAGTACAATTCTGTCCCATTGAATCTGAAGAACAGGTAGATTAACTACCTTTGCTTTATTTTCCTAGATCATTTCATTTGTGTGGCAAGTCTGATAATGCCTTGGCTTTAGGATTGATCCTTTACTGAGTAATCACTTTATCTATTCTCCTATGGCAATCCGGATAATGCCCCTGCAGTAAACTACATGACACACATATATAGATGAATGCATAAATATGCACTTAGATTTATCTATTCATGATTTCTTAATTAACCCTCATTGTGATTCAGGGAATTTTTTATTTGACGCTGACTATAGTTAGCAAGTATCTTAACAATCAATAAAAGTTATGTTTTAGGTTTTCTCTTCATTCATTTTCCCATAATACTGCTTTTATTGAGTCAGCCTGTAGTGTGTGCTAGCTTTGTAGGGTTCTTTCTTCATATATTTTTTGTTCACTTTATTGTCCATAACATTCAGTTCAAGATTGATACATTTGATAGAATTTCTTATTTTTAGAGTCTCAGAGTTCTCGCTCTTTCATTACACAATCCGATTTTTTCTATGCTATCTCAAACATTATTATATTGACACAATCAGCTTAAAATGAACATATATAATATGGAATGATTTTACTCCCGTGCAATATGTTTTTCATACTATAGCAACATTTTCTTGTTACTATTTTGTTTTGAAGGCAGCATCTCACTTTCTGGTGCTTCCTTCCTTTTTCACAAATGCATTTCTTCATTTACTCCAGTAGGTGGTAGACAGAGGGTGTATAACTGGCTGTCTTATATCTAGTTATTCGGGTGGCTTATACCTGGTTCCCTCATGGTTTTTTTTAGTTTTTTTTTTTTTTGATGCAGCAAACTAGTCTTCTTTATCCCTAATGCTATAATGTAATTTTATACATTATGTATGATATTTATGCTCTTCTTTCCTATAACTAATAATGAGCATTTCCATGACTCATATTAGTGACACCTCTCATATACACTGTAGCAGACTGAAAATTAGGTATACTGCTGCATATGAAATATGTAAAGCCGCTTGGCTCATATAATCTTCCCTTTCCATTTGTACCTGTAAAATTACAAACTATATTCTTGGTATTCTTTGATTTCCAGTCCCGTCCAAATTTATTATATTCCATGAACCTGCTATCTTAGTTATTCTGCATTTCCTTATTGTACATATAAACACATGGACAAAAGCTTTATTGATTAAAATAGTAATTAGAGCTCCAAATCAGAAATCCTTCTGGTATAATGTTTATGTTCAATCTGATTTGTGGGAAAATGAGTATTGCTGAGTTTAGGTAGTAAGCTCAAACCTGTATTTTTGTAAATGAATGCAACATAGATTGAATAGCAACCTGCTCCTTTTTCCAATTGTAAAATTAGAAGAATACATTCTATGGCCAGAATCTGAGAGACTGTAGAATGGATTGCTCTCTTTTTTGTGTGGTTTCCTGATTAACATCTGCTTGATTGAACCATTATGAACTGGGAACGGACTCAATTTTTACTGAGCAGTCTCACTGTTTGATTTTTAAATAGGTGGTGACAATAATCTTAATCTGCCTTCTCTAAACCTGAGCTCAAGGGAGTCATGCTGTTCTATTTCTATAATTTTTTCCAGGTATCTGAAACAGGGAAGGAAGAATACAGTGTCCCTGGAAATCACTTCCAGTGTGTGTGTTTGAAGAAATATGATAACTTGCTGCTAATATGGTAACATGTGCAACATTACAGTTTAATGAAAATTCCTTACTCCCATAATATTTTTATTCATACCTTCACTTCAATCTAAGATATAGTAACAGTTGTCTTTCAGAAAAAAAATCTTCTAAGTTATTTCATTCTCATTCCAGATGAGGGACAGCCACTCCTATTGGCTGAGTGCAAAGGTTTGCCTTTCCTCTCAGCCTTTCTGTTAAACATCCTGTTGATGCATTCCATTAGAAAAATTGTCTGTGTGCTTAATTTCTTCTTACCTGCAGAGCAACTGACAGCCAGCTGTGTATCTGTGTGTGCACCATTTGTCTATCCCTCCTAAGAACATCTTTCTCAGGGCAATCAAATATTTAAGCAAGATTTTCTCAGTACCAAACCTTGACTTCTTTAGGTGGTGCATGACTTAACAGTATCCCTGAATCAGCACAAGTGGGTTGATTGCCAGCATAGTTATTCTTATCAACCCACTGGAGTTCAATCTGGGTTATCATTAAAATGTATCCTTTTTGATACCACTAAGGACTGGAGATAGACCCTGTGCACAAATCAAAATGGTAAAGTTTATTCCTTTGTTTATATATTTTTGCTAAATGAGTAAATTATTTTTTCAAATTCAAAATTAATACAAATCAAGCTAAATATAGTGCATGTATATACTAATGATGACTCCTTCAAAATAATTTGAATTAAAATTACATGTAAAATGTTTTTAAAAATTAGTCACCGAAACAAACTGCATTGCTTTGCTAATCTCAAACTATCCTGGGTTATGCATGGTAAACTTTTGCCATAGGAAATTGTCCATTTAAAGGAATAATAATGTTTCAAAATAAAATCAGCTCCAAATAAGCTTCATAGTATTTGGATCATGGAGAGTGTTATTTCAATACTGCCAGAGTTGTAGTTCAAGAGTAATTGGATGATAAAGTAGTCACCTCCTACCCCTTTTACCTAGTGTAAGCAACCTATACTCAGATATTTAATCTTGTTTTAAGACCAGAGAGCCCACAGCATGGGACATTCTTCTTACTGTGAGAACAATAAAAACCCTGCTACCCTTGACAGGTTTTTCCCTTATGCTAATTGAAGATTGTCCCTCTCTGCAAGCCATCTAAGGTGAGAAGTGTTACATCAGTAAAAGGGGTGGGAAGGGGATACTTTATTATTCAATTTCTCTTCAACTACAACTCTGACAGTATTGAAATAGCATTCTCCATGGCCCAAATACTATGAAGATTAATTGGAAATGCTTTTATTTTGAAACATTACTATCCCTTTCAATAGGGGTGGGTGAAAGGTCCTCTCGTGTGCCCGTAAAAAGTCCATGAAAACCACGTGGTTGTCAACTTTTTTGTGTGAAAAATCAACATTAAATTAAGTGATTCAAATATTTCCCCCCTTTGCTAAAAAATGTTTGCTATTTTTTCAGTAGCTAAAAACTTTTTGCCCCTTTACTTACATACTTTTCACATTTCCAGGAAGTGAAACACAATATAATCAACTAGAGAGATATATATATATATATATATAGTGTGCTTGGCTGTTGTGCTGTGCAAAATCGTGAAAAATTAAGGTAGCAGAGGCTGATACTGTGTGTGCTATCACTATGAGCACCTCTAATAACATTACAAGGAGGAGTTGAAAGGACCATTATGCATCCAGTTAGTCTGAGGAGGAGGAAGCAACCACTACCGACATTGAAGGGTCTGGATTTCCTGATTACTCAGACCCAGTGATGGCCAGTCCCCCTACATCACCCCTAGGGATCT
Source organism: Rhinophrynus dorsalis (assembly GCA_037306005.1). Classification (NCBI taxonomy): domain Eukaryota; kingdom Metazoa; phylum Chordata; class Amphibia; order Anura; family Rhinophrynidae; genus Rhinophrynus; species Rhinophrynus dorsalis. Next base: position 380,836,515 of record CM074719.1, read on the forward strand.
TGGGGAAATTTGTGTCATGGGCACAGGGAGAAGAGGGTAGTAGTGTGAGCAGGACAGGTCAGCTTGCTTTGCCTATTGCCAGTGCTGGACCTGCCAGTATGTCTTGTGATTCTCAGGAGGGGGGGCGGAAGAGATGATGATAAGTGTGACAGCAGGTACCCTAAGTTACACTTGCTATCACTAAGCAGTCCCGATACTACTACTACTACTGCTAAGATACAGCAGCTACAGACTCAAAGTATTAGGCATGAGGGAGGGGGTGATACTAGTAGTGAGACTCAGATACTGAAATTGATTTGGTTGGTGATAGTAATAGTGATAGTGAAGCAGCTGGTGGGACTAGCATGACCACATTTTCCCTATGGAACATAATCCTGAAAAAGGTAGAACTGGTGGCTAGCGGCAATATTACTACCACCACCACTATGAGCACAGATCAGCTGCCTGTGCCTGCTGCTAGTGCTGCCAGTCTGCCTTCATCATCTCAACAAGAGATGACAAGTGTGACATTAGGAGACCCTCGGTCACATTTCTTATCACATCCAACCAGTGAGACTCTAATAGAGCAACAGCTTCAAGGAAGGACTGGTGGTGGTGATGATGATGGTGGAAAAGTTGGAGTGGAAGAGGCATTAATGGCTTTTTAGGACCAACCAAAAAGGATTTTGAGAAAGATATGGAAATGGGGATGTGTATCACCACCACCACCAGCAGTGAGACTGGCAAATTTGCAGTTTGTTACTGCTATAATTCTTACTGCTGGGCTGCAAGGGCAGCAGGATGATGAGGAGAAGGCTAATGTTCCACAGACTGCTGTGGACACAGTGGAAATGGGGTTAACCAGTGATGCAGGACTAAGACAGGTTCCACCTTCCAGCAGCAACACTCCTGGTCCTAGATACAGTGCCGATTCTGAGGCAGTAGCAGCAGCAACATCAATCTCTGCCCCAGCCAGTGAATAAGAAAGTGGAGGACAAGAAGAAAGAGGACATTCTTTTCCACCTTTCCCGTTCCACCTGAAGTCCTAGGTGTGGGACTAGTTTTCATTTGGGGCAAGCACAGTGCCATCATCAGCTACTGTACTGTGCACAATTTGTGAAAAGTCACTGAAAACGGGAAAGAAGGGAACGCACCTTGGCGTAACCGCCCTGATAAAACACATGAAACAAAGACACCATGACATTTATGTGAAAGCCAAACCCCCAACAAAGAAATCAGGCACCACTGTTGCTGTACCCCCTGAATCTCCCAAAAGGCAACAAGATGTAAGGCATAAATCAAAGAGGGTGAAGAACAGAGAAACCCAATCAGAGCCTAAAAGTTTGATGGCGAATGAAGCACCTGGCTCACCATCACCTTCTTGCTCTAGGGTCTGGCCGCAGGAAGATGTAACTGCATTTTCTGGTAATCCAACTCATTCATATTTATCTCCCCCACCAGCTGATAGCCATTCAGTACATGTCAGGATGTTGCAGTTTGTGTTCACCCATTGCATAGTGTGGTGTGCTGACCATAAATGGCAGTGTGGTGGAGGAAAATCACAGCCAGGACATAAAGTGGCATCTCTGGAGATTCCATACTGCAGAATATGCTAAGCTGGTGGCAGGGAGGGTTCAACACTACTATTAAAACTTCAAGTTGTCACAAGTCCTTAGTGGGAGTGGACAAGGGACATAGCGACAGCAGCAGTATGTGGTTTCAGGTGGGATGATTTCACATTGGGAACATTAAGCATCATTGTGTTTGGTTATAGTTGTGCCAGGTGTTTGAAGTGAGTGCAGATGTGCTCATTATTTTCAGTCCTTCCCTTACTTACCACGCACAGGATGTGTATATTGCAGTTGCTGATGAGAGGCACAGTTCCTTCCTGCTCTCAAGGGAAACATTTATATTCCAACAATACATCCATGATTTTGAAGGAGGGGCAGATGAAGAAGCATTATTGTGCAACTTTTTTGTCCACGTATATTTGAAGTGATGGGGGCCAGTTGTGGTGCTGCTATTACTTCAGGTGCATCACTGGAGCTCATAGTGGCAAGTGTATGATGATCATCACCCATATCACTGCTGTTGTCGAACCCATTCCCTTTGTTCTGCCTAATTATTCTGCTGCTTAAACAACTCAGAAGCAGCAGCAAGAACAGCAGTCGCAAATGCCACAATGATACCGGGGCATTTGCCCCTGGCCATCATAACATGACCTGCTGACACTACGCCAGTAGGGGCATTTTTTTTTTCTTTCAACAAAAACTAGAACTCTACAAAAAAAAAAAAAAAAAATTGGGGGTCTTGTTTCTAACAAGCCTAACTCTTACAAATCCTAAAAATGATCTATGATTCCTCAGGGCTTGTGATGCTAACAAGCCAAAGTGCTACAAATCAATATTTCCTCAGGGCGTGGGCCTAAAAAGTCTAAGTTCGGGATGGGCGAAAACTTTTACCTCAAACTGAAATCAGAAAATAATGGTGCTTTCCGCTTTGCTAATAATTTCCTGTGAAAAGTGGTGATTTTACGCTTTTTTCACCTAGCTCATTCCACTGAAATCAAGGGGAACACTGAATTTACACACAACATATAGCAATATTATTTTACTTTCCAAAGAAAAAGTATAACAGGGGCAAGAGGATGCCTGTGTTGGTGGGGTGTGGAGAAAGAATCAGTTGAACAGGGAATGGTTTTTGGGGGGTTTGTTTACTGGGATTGAGGGTCAGTTAATAAAAAATAAATCCTAAATACAAATAAACACGCCCATAAGACATGGTATAAAAGGAGTCTGAGGAGGATGCCTGTGTTGGTGGGTGGAGTCTCGGGAATGAATCAGTTGAACAGGGAATTTGTTTTTGGGGGGTTTTCACTGGTATTGTGGGGACAGTTAATAAAAAAAAAATTAAGAAATTTGTTTGCAAAGTGATAGAGACAGGAACCCCCTGAGATAAGCTGCCACTGGGGTTGACTGATACTTGACTTTATAGAGTATTTTGTAGAGGATGATTTGTTATATTTGTTGTTAGAGTCCCAAGTCCTGATAAAAACATTGATTTGTAGGACTTAAGCTTGTTTGGCACAAGCCATAAGCAAACACTGATTTGTAGGACTTAAGATTGTTAGAAACAAACCCCCCAAAAATGTTATTATTTTTGTAGGACTATGTTTTTTTTTTGTTTTTTTTTAAAGCACAAGCCCTGAGAAAAAAATGCCCTACTGGCCTAGTGCCAGCAGGTGATGTCCTGTAGGCCTTTGGCCACTGGCTATTGTCAAATGCCCTGATATAGATGCAGAATTTGTGACTGCTGTTCTTACTGCTGCTGCTGAGTTGTTTAAGCAACAGTATGATTAGGCAGCTGAAAGGGAATGGGATCAACAACAGCAGTAACATGGGTGATGGATGATGAAGGTTCCACTTGTCACGACTAGCTCCAGTGATGCGTCTGAGGCAGTAGCAGCACAATAAGTAACTCCCAGTATGTATGGAGAAAAGAAGTTGGCCAATAATTGTTCTCCACCTGCCCCTCCTCCAAAATCATGGGTGTTTAGAATACACATTTTTTCCCTTGAGAGCAGGAACTGTGCCTATCATCAGCAACTGCAATGTGCACAGTGTGTGTGGTAAATAACATCTGGGGGCACAACTTTATGCAAACACCATGACACCAGAAACCAAGTACTGCCACTGTCACTATATGTCAAGGTTTAGATGAGATGCTCTTTCACTGCTGCTTGATTCTGCTGTCTGAGCTAATCTAGTGCTCTGCCATCTATTGCTACTGTCTTGCCTGCTATCAGCCAATCCTCCCAGGGTATTTAAAGCAACTTGTCTCACTTCCTGAGGCCCTTGTGTTTCCTTCTGGCTGCAAGAGCGTTATACTGCATTCCTGATTTCTTGTGCATGACCTGGATTCCTCTGATGTCCCTTCTGGTTCCTGACACCTGGCTTGTTCCTGACACCACTGACTCCGGCTTGGCTGAGTACCTGTCTTGGTTCCTGACCCTGGCTTGTCTTTTGGTTTATGCTTTTGGATCATGATTTTTCTTTGTTTGCTTTTGTTATTTTAGTAAAGGTGTTCTGCACTATACATTTTTGTGTCTGTCTGGTTCCTGGTCCCTAACACTATACTCCTTGTCCAGACCCCGCATATGCTGTGGGATGGAATCTCCTGAGATGCTTCTTGATGCCCTGCTTACGATTCTCCTCCTCCACACTGCCATGTGTGATCAGTGCACCACACAGTGTGCAATGGGTGGAGAGGAACTGCCACATTCTAACATCAACAGAGTGGTTATCATTTGGCAGGGGAGGTAACAATGAACAAGGTGGATTTGCAGAAGATGTAGCTACCCTAGCGAAAGAAGGTAATGGTGATGGCGAGCTAGTTGTTTCGCTCATCATGGAACTTCCAGTCTCTGCCTGTGGTTCTCTATCCTTCCTCCTCTTTGACCTCCACCTCACCTTTTGTTGCCTTTCCGGAGAGTGACAGGGTACAGTTGATTTCTCTGGTGGGTGTTTGTCTTTAACATGTTTGACATAAATGTCATGGTTTCTGGTTTTCGTGTGTGATATCAGGGAAGTTGTGCCAAGGCTCATTCCCTCCTTTCCCCTTCTCACTGACAAATTGTGCACAGTGCCATTGGTGATGCCCCAAGAGAAAAATATTCCCACACCCATGACTTCCGGAGATAGGGATAGGGAGCAGTTGGAGAAGGATGGCATCTTTCTTCTTCTCCTCCACATTCCCTGTCACTGTCTGTGCTGGCAGTGGATGATGTTGCTGCTGTTGCTGCTACTGCCTCAGTATCAGCATTGCAACTAGGACCAGGAATATTGCTACTGCTGGCAAGTGGAACCTGTCCTAGTACCGCATCAATTGTTGACTCCATTCCCTCTGTGTTCACAGTGGTCTGTAGAATACTAGCTTGCTCATCAGCATCCTGCTGCCCTTGAAACTCAGCAGCAGCAGGAATTAGAGCAGTTGCAAATTCCGCAAATTCCAAAAGCTTATTGCTAGTGGTGGTGTTGATGCCCATCCTCATATCCCTGTCTCCCATTCCTTCTCAGTTTCTGCTAAAAAGGTCATCAATTTCTCTTCCACCCCAGCTTATCCACCATCATCATCACCACCACCACTAGTCCCTATGTGCTGCTGCTCTATTACAGGAGAAGGAGGTGATGAACAATATGACAGAGGGTCCCCTAATGTCACACTTGTCATTTCATTTTGTCCTGAAGAAGGCAGACTGGCAGCAGTAGCAGCAGGCACAGGCATCTGATCTGTGGTCCTGCTGCTGGTGGTTGTATTAATTTTGCACCTGCTCTCCTCCCAACATCAGTTCTGACCTCTTCAGGATCAAGTTCCACACTGTAGTGAAGGGAGTGGAGGACTCAAAGAAGCAAAGGAAAGATGTGGGCTCCCTTGACCTCTAGTCTGAATGCTCTCAAATGCTTCCCCTACCATTACCCTAACACTAGTACCACTGTGTTACGGTTTTTAGGACACTCAGACCAGTATGTGAAATAAAACACAATTTTATTAGAATAACAATAATGCAAACGATTGCCCTCTAGTGGCGGTTGAAATAGACACACAATGAAGACTGATATGTTACAAAGAGATAATGCACAATATAGTTGACATGCACAATTACTATGCAGAGAATGGTGTTTTCTACCCCAAAGGGTTAAGAGCATAAATCAGTCAGTCTCAGATGTGGTGGTTTGGCACGCCCTGGGTGTTAAAAGGAGGTGCTGATAGAGACAGTCCTCAATGTACTGGAAATGTAAATGCCTAGCCAAAGTGACCAAGTAGTAAACAGAACAGAGATCCAAATAGCCCCCGCGGGCGTACCTACTGGAAGACTGCTTCTGCGAGTGCAAGTGTGTGTAGCCCCCACGGGCGTAATGGAATCCGGCCTGCAATGCAAGAGCGGACTATAGCCTCCTCAGACTTTAACCGGATACCAGCAATAATAGCGCTAGAGCCAATAGCCCCCACGGGCGTATACAACGGAGTCTGCCAGAGCTGAAGCCTTCCCTCTATCGCCTCTCTGCTTCAATAGATATCGCCCAGTAAACAACGAGAAGGGAGAGCCAATGGCACCCAACCGGCCCACAATAAGTGACTACTCTGCAATAGGATGGATAGAGTCGCAGTCGGTAAGCGGCCAACTCAGCAGACGTACACCACGGAAGAGGGTCTATTCTGGGAATCGAGATAGCAAGAGCAAGGCAGCACTGCTAGGGTTAATATGCTCGTTTACACGAGGCTCTGCAAGACAACGAGGCTCTGCAAGTATAGTGAGGCTCACTGAGGCACGCACAGCTCTGCAAGTATAGTGGTACACTGCACTGATCAATGGCAACACCAGGCAAGGCGGTCACACGGTGGCTGGCAACAGTGGGTGAAAATGTTGCGGCGGCGACAACGGGAATGGAGGTCACTGGAACAGGCTGGAAGTCGATATCGGAGCAGGAAGTCAGCCGGGCCGGGTCGGAGCACGCAGGAGGTAGTCATACAAGCCGGGTCATACACGAACAGGAACGTCAGCCAGGCCGGGTCAGGATACAGAGGTGGTTCGCAGACAAGCCGGGTCATACATAAACAGGAACACTGGAGCGTAGTCAGGACAAGCCAAGTTGGTACACAGGAATCCGGAACACAGGAACACAGTAACAGCACTACTGGCTCAGAAACACCACAAAAGGGCATCTGACAGGTGTCTGGGCCAGGCATAAGAAGGTCACCAGGGGCCGGCCAAACTGGCTCAGCAAATCAGAGCGAACCACAAGTAAGAGACAGAGAATCACAGGCACTGTAATACACCGGCTGCTTTACCATTACTGTTACTACTACCACTACTACTAACGTCACACATCAAGTTCAGCCCCAGAGGCTTCCTCATCACAGTCACTAGTAATATGATGATTACCCCCTCCTTCACCTCTAACACTAACAAGCTGCTGGACCTTATTAGTAGTAGTAGTAGTACTAGCACTGGTGGCACTGCTTGGGGATGGCAAGTGTGACTTAGGGTCCCCTGCTGTCGCACTTGGCATCATCTTCTCCTTCCTCCCCTCCTGAGTATTACAAGACACACTTGCAGCAGGTTCAGCACTGGAAGCAGGTACATCACTGGTTGCATCAGGGCCAGCACATCTGACAGCAGGCACAGTATTGGTGGAAGCAGGTTCAGCTCTGTCAGCAGGCACAGCACTGGTTGCATCAGGGGCAGCATGTCTGACAGCAGGCACAGTATTGGTGGCAGCAGGTTCAGCAATGACAGCAGGTACAGCACTGGTTGCAGCAGAGGCAGCATGTCTGACAGTAGGCGCAGTATCGGTGGCAGCAGGATCAGCACTGGCAGCAGGCACAGAAATGGTCGCAACAGGGGCAGCATGTCTGACAGCAGGCACAGCACTAGTAACAGCAGGAGCAGCAATGATGGAACCAGGGGCAGCACATCTAGCAGCAGGAACAGGCTGTGGACCTGTCCTGCTCTCACTTGTACTACCCTTTTCTCCATCCTTTCCCATTAAATTCCCAAAGATCCCTTGGGGTGATTTAGAGGGACTGGACAGTATTGGTTCAGTTGTGCTCACTTTCTCCTCCTTCTCAGATTCAGTGTACACTTAAGTGTCCTTCCATTTCGTCTTTTGATTATTTTTAAACCTGCTCACAGTGATAGCAGTCACTATGAGCTTCTCCTGCCTCAATTTTTCCTCAAGATCACAGCAGAACAGCACAATATGTCTACCTCGCTCTGTAGCTGCTTCTGTTGTGTTTCTCTTCCACAAATACTTCACGTTTTTATATCAAAAAGGTGAAAACCAGGTAAATCAATGGACGCAAACTTTCTAGCCATTGAAAAAATGGCCAATGGGCAAAAAATGTGAACATTTTAATCACTGGATTTAAAGCAGATTTTCTTGCGATAAAGCAGACAACAACACAGTTTTCAGAGAATTTCTTGCAGGAACATGGCTAGAGATTTCACCCACTAGTACCTAGGTGTGAGCCTGCTTACCTCCTGCACCCATGTTTCTTACCCATATAACAGATAGCAACATGCTTAGCCAGGGCTGCACTGGGAATAAAAACCAGCCCTGGAAAAAATTGCTGACCAACCTCATAGCATTGCGTCATTATACCAGTCTCATAGCATAATAGCATCTTTTCCTTGTTTATAAAAGGGGAAAACATGCATTTTAAAACACATCTGAATGCCACCACCAGTGCAATATAGAGTTATGTCACCACCAGAGTAATAAAGAGTTGTATATATATATATATATATATATATATATATATATATATATATATATATACACACACATACACACACCACCTCTTGACTCTTGATTCCCCTCTTTCTCCCACTCTTCATTCCCACCTTTTGCTTTTTTCTCCCTTTTGATCCCCCTTTCTCCCCCTCCTTGACTCCTTTCTCCCCCTCCTGATCCTCCCTCCTTTTGTCTCTTGATCCCTCTTTTTGCCTCTTGGTCCCTCCTTTTGCCTCTTGATTGCCCCTCCTTTCACCTCATGTTCCCCCCTCCATTTGCCTCTTTTTTTCCCACTCTTGACCCCCCTCTGCCTCTTTCACCCGGTCTTGATTCCCCCTCTTCTCAAGTTACCTCTCTTTACCCCTCTTGATCTTCCTTTTGCCACTCTACCCCTCTTGATCCTCCATTTTGCCTCTTTCCCCCATTGTCTTTTCATCCCCCCTTTCTCCATTTTCCTCCTCTTGATCCCCCTCTTTGCATCTTTCCCCCTCTTGCCTTAATCCAGCCTTGATTCTTGTCTTGAACCCCCTTTTGCCTCTTTCTTCCCCTCTTGATCCCCCTCCTTTTGCCTTTTTCTCCCCTCCCCCATTTTCCTCTAGATCTCCCCTTTGCCTCTTTCTCTCCCTCAACTCTTGATCCCAAACTTTTGCCTCTCTCTCTCCCCTTCTTCACCCTTGATCCCAACCTTTTGCCTCTTTCTCCCCCTCCTGATTCCCCCCTCCTTTTGCCTCTTGGTCCTCCCTCCTTTTGCCTCTTGCCAATTTTTTTCTCCCTTTTGCCTCTTTTTCTCTCTCTTGCCCTCCTTCTGCCTCCTTTACCTACTATTGATCCCCTTATCCCTTTCTCCCCCTCTTGCCTCTATATAAATCCTCTTGCTCTCCCTTTTGCCTTTCTTGCTGTCTTGATTTCCCTGCCCCCCTACCCTCTCCTCCTCTACTCTTGCCTGTGACTGGCGTCTGCTCACGCGGTCTCTGCTCCCAGCCTCCCGCTCAGCTCTATCCGTCTCGGCAGACCACACCACTGCTGAAGGTAGGAGCGGCCGGCCTACCCGGTGCGCAGACGCAGTGTGCTTTTCACACTGCTTCTGACGTCACTGGGTCTAGGCCCGGCCTGCCTCCACTCTGTAGATGCGGCTGCCTGTTACCTTGCAGCCGCTGTCTGATGATTGGTTTTGCTTTACAAACGGCGCATTTATTTAAGCCTCCCCGGCCGGCCCCCAGGGTGGCCCAGTGCTGGCGGCCTACCGGGATTTTTCCCGGTATCCCGGTAGGCCAGTCCGGCCCTGTGCTTAGCTTTTGGTTCCTGAGTGAAGTATTTCCATACTGTGGACTTCATGGATTGACGGTTTCCTGAGGAGCTGCTGCTACTAGTACTGGGACTACTACTAATTGTCAAAGGTGCAGCACTTCCAGCAGAGGCAGTCATTATAGCTAAGGTTTAGGATGTTAATAACCTGTGTTGTTGTTGTTGCTGTTGGTTACTCAATGCTACTACTGTGTGTGGCTAAGTGGGACTTGGAAGCCGTGATGATGCTGATGATGACTGACAAGATGACTATATTTTTTGCATCTTTGCCTGTCCAGGGTCAGAGTTTCCAATGGTTTTCTCAAACAGTTTATAGACAGGCACAGTAATCCTTTTCAATGGGGGAAGAGCCTTTCCATTTCTGCTAACTTTCTGGCAATGTCATCATCCCTCTCACTCAACTTCATCTGTATCTGAACAAGAGGAGGATGATGGAGGGATATATTCTAGATCTGCTGCATCATCATCATCTGTCATCACCAGGACATTGTCAGAATCAACATCGCCCGTCGCTTCTTACTCACTACCCTTATATTCCTCTAAGCTTTTAGAGGTGTCAAAGTTTTTTTACTTTTACTTTAACAAAGTTTGCTACTACTTCGAGGACAGGTGTTTGTATGTCTCACTGTCAGATGCAGCAGTTGGTTCAGCTGCTACACCTTCTTCCATTATGCCATCATCAACACTAGAATGAGACTAATCCTCTTCAGTGTTCTTATTATATGTTTTTTCACTTAGTACTGGCGCTGGTGGTGCTGACAAACTGCATCCACCCCATGGAGAGAGGGATCATCATAATTTATTGCACACTCTGCAACAACCATTGCTGCAGTCCATTTTTTGCGCTACCACTTTACTACCACATCCCTGTACTACTCCACCTTCCCTCCCGCCCCTTGTGGAAAATACTAAACTACTGTGTGTGTTTTTACTCTCTACAGTACACAACTGATGGAGTGTGATGTCTTTCCGTAGCCCTCAATAAAATCCTCAAAGTTGATGTCTGCTGTCTATCAAGTTTGTCTCAGTCACAAAGCTCACGTCAGGCTCCCAGGGAGCTGTTTGTCATCTAATATATTTATTTATTTAAAATGTTTCCGTTTTTTTTATTTTTATTTAATTTTCTATTTTTTTTTAAGCTGTCCACTCTTCCTTGTCACAGTCCGTCAAATAAAAAATGATACTTAAAAAACTAAATCAACACCTACTTTCCCCAGAATTATCCAGTCAGTCACACCAAATTTTGAGGTATTTGGGGTCAACCTCCTTCCTCCCATTTTCTCCATCAGAGTGCCCCCAGACTCCCCTAATACAGGGAACAAATGTCCTATCTAAACTAAGATTCATTTCCCCTTTATTTGCCTATCTTCTCTAGCTCAAAAATATGCTGCTTTCTCCTCGTCTCCTTTTAGTTGTCCACCCTATCTTATCACAGTCTGTCCAAAAAAAACTATAGCTAAAGAAACAAAACCAACATCTTCTTTCCCAAGACTTCGCCAGCACAGAGAAAATAAAAGCAAGATCAGCAAGCAAATTGTATCCCAGCTGCCTTTGTCTTGCCAGTCAGTGACAATGAATTTTGGGGTATTTGGGTCAACCTTCTTCCTCTCTACTTCTCCCCCAGAGTGACCCCAGACTTCTCTAATGCAGAGAACAAATGCTGTACCTAAAAGATTCTCTAAAGTAAGCTTTATTTTCCCTGTGTTTACCTATCATCTCTAACGCAAAAACATGCTGCTTTCTCCTCTCCTCCTTTAAGTTGTCCACCCATCTCTTATGACAGTCTGTTAAAAAAAGAATTATAACCTAAAAACAAAATCAACAACTTCTTTCCCCAGCACAGATACAATAAAAGCAAGAACAGCAAGCAAGTCACACCAAATTTTGGGATATTTTGGGTCAACCTCCTTCCTCCCTTTTTCTCTATCAGAGTGCCCCAGACTCCCCTAATACAGGGAACAAATGTCCTATCTAAACTAGGATTCAATTCCCCCAGAGTGCCCCCAGACTCCTCTAATGCAGAAAACAAATGCCCTACCTAAAAAAACTCTCTAAACTAAGCTTCAGTTCCTTTTATTTTTTGTCTTCTCTAGATCAAAAACTTGCTGTTTTCTCCTCTCACAGATACCAAATGGTATGCTGTGAAATCTAGACTCCCTTTTATATGACTGCAAGAAAAGTAGAGAAAATTTTCAAGTAGTGGGGAAAAATGTATCTTCCCACCGATTTCAATGAAACGAGCAAGGTGAAAAAAGTAAAAAATGGCACTTGTTGCAGGGAAATTATTTGCCAAGCGGGAAGTGCCATTTTTCCCCGACTTTGGTTTAAGGCAAAAATTTTCACCCGTCCCTGCTCAGGAGGAGAGGGATCACCATGATTTATTACACACACTTCAGCAACCAAGGCTGCAGTCAGTTTTTGGACTAACACGTCCCTGCACTGCTTCTACCCCTCTCTCCCTCCCCTTTCCCTTTGTGTATTTGGTGGACATTATAGTAATAACACACAGTATTTGAGTAAAGTACATAAAAGAACTGACTGAGTGTGATGTCTTGCCTTGGCCCTCAACAAAATACTCAATCACGTCTGGTAACAATCAAATCTGCCTCAGTCATACAGCTCACATCAGTGTCCCTGTTAGGTCTCACCTATATTTTTTATTTTTATTTATATATATATTTATTTTAACAGTTCAACAACTTCTTTCCCCAGAGTCCCTCAGCAATAATAACTGCAAGATCAGCAAGGACCTTGGACTTCAGCTGATTGTGTTTTTCAAATCAAATCGATAAAAAAGAATGTTGGGATATTTGGGATCAATATCCTTTGCTCCATTCTCACATCCCCAGACACATATAAAACAGGGATAATGACAGCAAGATCAGAAAGGAACTTGGAGTTCAGCTGCCTGTATTTTTCAGAGCAAATCGGTTAGGCAGAATGTTGGGGTATTTGGGGTCAACCTCCTCTACTCCCTTCTACCAACAAGATTAGCAGTAACTTGGACTGCAGATGCCTTTGTTTTTCAAATCGAATCAATCAGACAGAATGTTGGGGTATTTGGGGTCAACCTTCTTTACTCCCTTCCTGTCCCCCTAATATAGAGTACAAATTCTTGCCTACAAGACACCCTAAACTAAGCTTCAACTCCACTTTATTAGCCTGTCTCCTCTAGCTGAAAAATTAGCTGCTCTCTTCCTCTCACAAATATAGAAAGGCATGTTGTGGAAATATGACACCCCTTTTTGAGTATGCTTGCTAGAAAATAAGGGAAACTTGCTATGTGGTTGGTCTTCCCGTTGATTTCAATACAATGAGCTAGACTAAAAAGCTGGAAAAACACACTTTGTGAAAAATATGCTGCTTGTCAAAAATGCCATTTTTCTCCTATTTTGCTTTGGAGGAAAAAAAATGTGACCAATGACCATCCCTAAGCACACATTCCTGCACTGCTCCTACTGCTTTCACTCTTCTACTGCCCCTAGTACATTTGATGGACATTATCAACCTACTGTGTGCATTTTTACAGAGATGTACACAAGAGAACTGATTGTACACATACTGTCAAGCACCAATCGTTAAATAATCTGTGTTAGACTTACCTGTCATCCACTGTCTGTCTCCTTCTATCTCCATTCTTTCTTCTATCTTCTGTCTTGTTTCTTCTCTTATATCTTCTGTCTTCTTGCTGTAAAACACAAAAACAAAGTATAAGTCAAGAGCATACATATGCGGCACACTGATACATAGTTTAACCCCTTGAGTTTAAAGCACAGCTGCTCAAAGCTGATTGGCTGGGAGGTGCATGTGCCAGCCAATGGCTGTGAGAGAATTATATATATATATATATATATATAAGGGCAGTCTCAATTCTAATTCCCTCAGACTTTGAGCCCCATATCAATACATCAACTGAGGACTTAGGTTTTTTTTTCATTCAAGGTAAAAAAAAAAATAGGTCTTTACTGCGATAACCTTAGTCCCTTATCAGCTTTTCATGGCTAACGCAGACATTTGAATTACTATTTACAGTGTTTTCATCATTTTCAATGGATGAAAACACCTCTTATCTTTAACACACAATGGCTCTTTTTTTGCTGGTATTTTTTCACAGCATAAACATTTACGTAGCTTACAGTGCTGGTAAAAATTCCGTTGGCAGAAAAAACAGCTGTCTCCAACATTTGCATCCAGCCCTTAGATCTCAGCTGCCTGTCTCAGTCAACCAATATTTTGGGGTACTTGGGTAAATTTTCTTTCTCTTTTCACACTCCTCTAAAGCCCCCCAGACTACACTAACAAAGAGAACAAACGTTCTGCCTATAAGATTCCCTAAAATACACTCCAACCTTGCTTTATTTGCCTTTCTTAACTTGCTGAAACATTGTGCAGCTTTATCTCTTGCTAACAAGTACAGAAATGAGACACTGTGAGAACCAGACTCTCCTTTTATACCCATACAGAGACAGGAGGAAATCTTGCCATGTGATTGGTGAAATTCAGTCTTACCATTGATTTCAATGCAAAGAGCTAGAAAAAGCAGAAAATAATCATTATCCATGAAAAATGTCCTGCTCTGCAGCAAGTGCCATTTTTCCCTGTTTCCCCTTTTAGGCAACAAAAGTTTTGCCCATTCCTAGTCTAATAGGATAATATTGCCCAATTGGGCTGCCCTTTATAATCAAACTGCAAGAACCCATGGAAAAGTGAATAATTGTATGCATCCATAATAGTGCATTTTTTTTAAACATTTTTATTGAGAGGACAGTAATAAAACATTACAAATACAATGATATTGCACATAACAATCAAAGTATAGAAACAATGCAGACAGTCAAGTAGATATCGTGACAGAGAGGTACAGCTGTCCCAATTCAATTTTTAAAGTTAAAGAAACTAAGCTAAATCGAAACCAAAAACTACCCTCCTCTATCTCCACCCCTAACCAAAACTCTAGAGGAACTAATCCCGCCCACCCTTCCTCCCTTCCTGGGAGATGAGCACACCACCTTATTCATTAAGTGGACATAAACATAGCAGATAACAGCTTAGGCATCAATTTATGTATAAACATACAGATAAATTAATAGGTAACCATGGTCTCCAGGAGCATCACAAATAGAGCACAAAGTGATATTTACGTATCTCGCAGCCCTCACTGGTAGAGAACTATAGAATTACAAAAAGAGGTCCATAGACCCCATATTTGATGACATTTGTTTGGGGTTCCCCTGTTCAGGTAAAGTCCCTTATAATGAGATGATGGGTCACTAAGTTCATCCATTGGGCATGCCTGGGAGGATGTTCCGACATCCACGACTGTGCCACCACCTTTCGCACCATTACCAACAGTTCCCTAATCAGTACAATATGGAAATTAAGTGAAGTTGATCGGGGAGGATAGAAAGTACACAAGTCTTTAGGGTGAGCGACACGTCCCACTGTACCACAGCACTTCCACCCAAAATCTACGAACCAGAGGACATTCCCACAGGAGGTGCAAGAAAGCGGCGCCTGCCTCCCCATACCTCCTGCAACAATCACTACCCTGGAGTAGCAGTACCCCACATGGCACTTAAGGAGTGTTTCAGCCGTATATATGTGTATAGGAAGGAAGAAGGAATATCAAATTCCTCGCGCAACCGATCAATAGTTTTGAGAACATTGCCCTGGTACAAATGACCAAGCTTAGAGATACCGTACATCATCCACAATCGACCAAATTCCAACTGTCGAAGATGCGACAACCCATCCAACCCCCAGAGGGCAGTTTCAGATTGGATAGTCGACCATATAGTACAGGTCGTCCGAGAAGTGATGGGGGGAATCCCCAAGCACCCCCGAACCCAGTAAAGGAATATGTAACAAAGAATATCCTGGTTTGAACAGAGATTCATCAATTCTGTGAAAGGTGTGTAGGGTATCCGGCAGAACATGCGAGTACATATTGTCCCTGTGCAGCCAAGTAGTAATTATAGAAATCTGGGAGAGCTATTCCACCCTCACTCACCGAACGCTTGAGAGTAGATAACTTAATCCTAGATGGGCCGCCCGACCAGAGAAAGTTCCTAACTATCTTGTCAATTATAATAAAGTACCGCTTAGGGATAGGTACGGGAGAACCTTGAATAACATACAAAAATCACAGAAGAAACACCATTTTAATCAGGTTAGAACGACCGATAACATTCAATGGTAGCATAAGCCAAGATGTTGTTTTACATCGAAATTGATTAATTAGCGGCTCCAAGTTATCTCTCAGACAGTGCGGGTCCCCCATGCATAAATTTATCTACAGGGAGGATAAAGGATTTAGCCCAATTTATTCACAATCCTGAATAATTGCCAGATGTATTTACCAAATCTAGAACTTGTGAAAGAGATCCGGAAACCTCACCCAAAAAAATAGTATATCGTCCGCGTATATCGCCAATTTCTCCTCTGCTACCCACCACAAATCCTTCCACCATCGGATCACTACGAATTAGTCTGGCCAGCGGCTCAATGGCCAGTGTGAACAAACCTATCATGGTGCCTGTGTTTTGCTGGTGACATTTTGACATATTGTTTCTGATGCCTTCTTATTGGCTAGCGTGAGATTGCTCCACCCAGTGGTAGCCTTTAAGTATTGTGCCCTGTCACTCATGCAGGGCCCTTTCGTGGTGTTCCCGTTGCTTAGTGCTTGCTGTCGTTATCATGTGAATCCTGTGTATGACCTGGACTGCCTGACAACTCTCTCTGATTCCGTTCTTCCTCCATGAACCAACCTGGCCTGGCTGACGTTCCTGTTCCGCGTACCGACTTGGACTGGCTGACGTTCCTGCTCCATGTACTGACCTGGCCTGGATCACGTTCCTGCTCCGTGTACCGACTTGGATTGGCTGACGTTCCTGCTCCTTGTACCGACCCGGCCTGGCTGACGTTCCTGTTCTGTGCATCGACCCGGATTGGCTTCCATTCCTGCTCTGTGTGTCTCTGGTCCGGTTCACTACCGTGCCCGGTATTCCGGTAGAGAGTACTTTCCGGTGCTCTGTCTAGAGCGTACTGACCCAGTTGGTTGCCTCGAGTGCTGTTTAACTGTTCAGTTACTGCGACCCATTTACACACCCAGGGAAGAAGCTGATCTCGTTTGCTCACTATACACTTGGCTTGTTACTGCTCCCCTACTGAGGTTGGTCTCCTGGGCACCTCAGTCGTCTCTACCATCTAGCAGTCGACATCAAGCCTGAGCATCTATTAACCCTTGCTTTCCGGTGATATTCTCATTGGCACACTATACGCTTGGCATTTTACTGCTCCCTTACTGAGGTTGGTCTCCTGGGTGCCTCAGTCTTCTCTACCACTTAGCAGTCACCATCAAGCCTGAGAGTCTGTACCCTTGTTGTCCGGTGCCGTTATCATTGGGTCGCAGTTCATGCAGATTCCAGTTGGGGTTTCATTGTTCCTCCGGTTACAGCACTCTCCGGTAGTCCGTGATTCCTTCAGGGCCTCGCTCACCCTTTGAGGGCTTAATAGCTATTGTGTCACTCTCCTGTAGAGAGTGCTTCCTGGGCCTCGGTATTAGGGCCTACCAGCCTCATGGCCTAATAGCACCTTCACATCGTTATCTCACTAATTCACACGATCTGTAACCTGACCTGTGTCAGTATATGTATTTGTTCTCTGATATATGTACTGGACCCGTGTGATTTTGTAACCTGTCCTGTGTCAGTATTAAGTGTGTACTATTGCTGGACCCGCGAGGGTTACTTTATTCTGTCTGGTTTCAATAAAACTGTGTTTTACCAAACTGCCTGCCTCTGAGTGTGCTGAAAACCATTACAAAACCCAGGGACAAGGGATATCCCTGTTGTGTGCCCCTCCCAAGTGCGAAAAACCCCGAACGAACCAACCCAGTCAGGACCGCAGCAGTTGGGTTTGTATACAGAAGCTGTACCCATTTTAGGAAAGTCGGTCCAAATCCAAACCCACGCAGTGTACACCAAAGATAACCCCACTCCACGGAGTCGAATGCCTTGGACGCATCCAGTGAGACCACCACCCTATGACCTGCATTATCATGTTTGATATTTAGATGGGAAAATAGTCTCCTTAAATTATGAAACGTTGATTTACCAGGTAAGAATCCCATCTGATCCGAGTGGATGACATCCAAGATCACCGCATGTAGTTTTGTTGCCAACACCTTGGCCAAAATTTTCGCATCATACGTAAGTAAAGAAATAGATTGGTAAGAATCGCACCTGTTCAGGTTCTTGCCCGATTTAGGGATCACTACTATAGTTGCTTCAGTAAGGGACAACGGAAGCTTGCCTACGTCCAAAGCATCATAAAATGTTGAGCAAATGCGGGGCTAGTGTATCAGCATATCTCTTGTACCATTCGGCTGGTAGCCCATTGCCCCCCGGGGACCTACCCATGGGGAAAGAGGCAATAGCCGCCATAACCTTGCCCAGTAGGATGGGAGAATCAAACATCCGTTGCTGGTCAGCCGATAAGGACGGGAGAGAGATTCCTGCAAAATATTCCTCTATCTGCCGAGGAGTAGAATTAGTTTGTGTTTTATAGAGATTAGAATAAAAGTCTGCAAATACACCAATTTGTCATGTATAAGGACCCCAGCTTTATTATATATATCCGTTATACTGCGTCTGCCTTCCCTGGCTCCCACCAGATGGGACATAAGTTTCCCTGATCTATCCCCATTTTCAAACAATTTTTGTTTCTGAAACATCATAAAAGCTATGTTCTGTTCCATAACGCAGAATATAGACAGAGGAAGCAAGAAGGAAAGAGTCGTATGAGACAATGTCACCCTTATCTACGTGCATTCTTTCTGCTTCATTAGCTTCTTTCTCCAATTGATTGATTTTTGTGTGCAGCAATCAGTGAGCTAAGCTAACCCCGCGCCACAGCCTTCACCACATCCCATACCACCCCCTGCGGCGCAGAGCCCTCGTTGTAACAAAAATCTGCCAGTGCGACCCCGTGGCCCACCGCAATGTGATCGACAGACAGCCAATACGGCTGAAGTCGCCAACTAGGAGTCGAAAAATCCCTGCCCACGTGAAGGCGTAAGCTCATTGGAGAATGGTCCAAGGCCACTCTAGGTAAATAAGAACAATCTTCAACCTTATACCAGATATGATTGGATACAAAGGCATGATCAATCCTAGATAGCGATTTGTGAGTGACAGAGTGACACGAGTACTCCTTAACGGTAGGATGAAGAGTTCTCCATGCTTCAGTAAGGTTCATATCTTACACAAAACTTAGAAATTTGAGTCTAGAGGCCAAAGAATCACCTGAACCTGTACCCATCTTATCTAAAGCAATGTCAATGTACATGTTGAAATCTCCCATAACAATAAGATTGTGACCAGACATTACAGACACATATAAGAGAGCTTCCTGTAGAACCTCAGGCACAAAAGGTGGAGGAATGTAAATATTCATTAGAATAATCAGGATGCCAGAAATCAAGCAGTCCAAAAAGATATATCGACCCCAGGGGTCAGACTTCAAATCTACTAACTCATATTACAGGACTTACTAACCAATATAGAAACCCCTCTCGCATGAGTTGAGAAGGTGGCATGATAACGTCGCCCCACCCATGATTTTTTAAGTGCAAATATTTTGCCACCGTGCAAGTGAGTCTCCTGGAGAAGCAAAATATCTGGTTAGTACCTCCTGGTATGATTTAAGACCAGGGATAGCTTTATGTTAGCATTAAGTCCCCTGACATTCCAGGAGTTAATAGTAATCACTTTATTAGCCATAGCCGTTAGAGTAGATACAAGATGTATGCCCGTCTCCCAGAAAGTAAGGGCAAAGCCCATTACAAAAATACCCTATTCTAACTCCCAGTCCCCAAAAAACTAAACCCCCCTCCCCGTCCCCATCCAACCCCAACCAGAAGAGGACCCATACCCAAACAATTACTCCCAGGGAAATCCCAAGCCGGACCCGGGACGCCCCCACATAATAAGCCAAACAAATTAAGATTACAACAGTTACAAAACATTAAGATAGTCCCAAGGGTGTCCATGGTGGCCCGCACCAGCCTCACTGCCACGCCGCCCGGCACCTTCGGGCACCACTAGGCGACGCAGCAACGCAACCAGTCCAAGCACCCACAACACATAACCATCGATAGCTGAAGCTGCAATGTCAAGTGAGAGAAAAAGCCCATATCTAGTACAAACATAAACAGTGTCAAGTTAACTAGTAGAGGTGAGAACAAGACAAGCGGGCCCACCGCCACCATCAACGTAAGGCTGACAGCCTACCAGCTGTAAGGTATGTTAAATATTGAAGTAGCTATATAGGAAATAACACGAATGGTAACTAAACATGTGACACCATAAAGATGTTCCAGGTGCAATCCGGGGCAACATACAGCCCCCGAGAATCCCCGCACATCAGAAGACACAGGGGGATATATTACAATATCTAGAAAATGTATTTGTATTCACACTGCAAGTCCTGAGACTGACATGAACAGGTACCATAGACGTGCATTGATAAAGCAGAGGTTGCCCCCCCGCCACACCCGAGCAATAATGGCAACAGGCGGACCCGCATACCACATCCCTACCATCATCACCTCAAGCCCCCAAGTCAATATAACTGTAAAATACATAGATATACATATTTCCCCACGAGATGCATACCCAACCAAGGAGGCACACATGTCGCAGAGAGGTGAGAACAAGACACGCGAGCCCACCGCCGCCATCAACGTAGGGCAGACCGCCTGTCATACATATGACATTTTAAATATTGAAGTAGCTATATAGGAAGTAGCACGAATGGTAACTAAACATGTGACATCATGAAGATGTTCCAGGTATAATTAGGGGGCAACATACAACCCCCAAGGGTCTCCATGCATCAAAAGACACAGGGAGATAAATCACATTATCTCAAAAAAAACAAAACAATAATATGGAAGATGGATGATGAAAGTTCCACTTGCCACGACTGGGTCCAGTGATGAGCCTGAGGCAGTAGCAGCAGAATAAGTAGCCCCAGTATATGTGGAGAAAAGAACAAGTTGACCATTAAATCTTCTCCACCTGGCCCTCCTCCAAAATCATCATGGGTGTGTTGCTATTAGAATATATATATTTTTCCCTTGAGAACAGGAACTGTGGCTTCCATCAGTAACTGCAATGTGCACAGTATGTGTGTGGTAAATAACATCTGGGGGCACAACTGTATCCAAACACCATGACACCCGAAACCAAGTACTGCCGCTATCACTGTACCACTTGTCCAGACCCCGCTAAGGACACATGACAACTTGTTGACAGTTTAATAGTAATGATGAACCCTGCCTGCCAGAATCCTAGCATATTCTGGGGGATGGAATCTCCTCAGATGCCACCTGATGACCTGGTATCGATTCTCCTCCATCACACTGGTATGTGTCGTCAGTGCACTATACAGTGTGCAATGGGTAGAGATAAACTGCCATATCCTAACATTAACAGAGTGGTTATCATTTGGCAGGGGAGGTAACGATGAATGAGGTGGATTGGCAGGAGATGTACATGTTACCCTAGAGGAAGAAGGTGATGTTAATGGTAAGCTAGTTGTTTCGCTCATCATGGAACTTACAGTGTCTGTCTGGGTTTCTTTATTCTTATTCCTATTTGATCTCCACCTTTCTAGAGAGTCATGGGGTACAGTAAGAGTGGTGCTAGATTTCTGTAACGGATGTTTGGCTTTAACATGTTTGGAGTAAATGTCATGGCTTTTATTGTGTCTGCCTTCAGCGAAAATGTCACGTTTTTATAGCGGAAATGCGAAAACAACGTAAATCAATGGACGGAAACTTTCTAGCCTTTGAAAAAATGCCTATAAATTTTGTCCAATGGGCAAAAAATGGAAAAATTTTAACAGCTAGTTTTAAAGTGAATTTTCCCACGAAAAAGCGGATAACAACGTGGTTTTCGTGAAATTTCCTGCAGGAACACGGCGACAACTAATGTTAGGGTTCCCAGCTTCTTAACCAGGGTTCTTAGACTACTTGATTCTTTCAAATCTGTCACTCTGGTTTTTGATGGTGATCCTAATGTTGCTCTGGACACAGATATGGATACCTCCTCGGGGAAATCACCTTACTCCTTTAAGATCCTTCACTAGCTTCACTCTCAATTGGCAGACTTGCATCTCTGTGATGCTTGCAGGCTACAACATCCGGCTGACAAAGACTACTCTTACTATTTTTTCATTCTACGTATTCACATATTGATTACATACTCATCGACCAGTATAATCTACATAATATCACTCGGACAGATATTAGATCGATTACACTTGCTGATCACGCACCGGCTTCTATCACTCTTGATTTACCACACAAGATCCAAGGCAGATCCTCTTTCATGTAGAAGCTACCCCCAAATTTCATTGCTAAATACTGATGTTAGCTATTTGCAAAGCTCTGGCCAATAGATTGAATCCCTTTTTAGCTTCTATTATCCACCATGACCAATCAGGATTCGTACCTGGTTGGGAAACCAGAGACAATGTTGCAAAAGTCATCTCTCTCCTACATGGGGCAATGCAGAAATGCACACCTGTCATACTTTTCATCCTTGACTCCGAGAAGACATTTGATAGAATCAACTGGCAATATCTTTCTGGGTTGCTCCAGTTCTTGGCTTTGGGACAACATCTTTTCAGTTCAGTAATGAGTAGGGGTGGGTGAAACTTGTCGCCGTGTTCCCACGGGAAATTTAGCGAAAACCATGTTGTTATGCTCTTTTTCAAGGGAAAAGCCGCTTTAAAACTAGCGGTTAAAATTTTCACATCTTTCGCCCATTGGCCAAAATGTTTGCCATTTTTTCAATGGCTATAAAGTTTCCGCCCATTGATTTATTTATTTAGCAAAAATTGAGGGAGGAGAGGCTCATAGTGATAGGTTTAAAAATATTAAAACGAGGAACTGGAAAGACCCTTATGTGTCCACTGAGTCTGAGGAGGAGGAAGTGACTAGCAGTACTGAACCAATGCTGTCCAGTCCCTCTAAATCACCACAAGGGATCTTGAGGAATTTAATAAGAAGGGAGGGAGAAAGGGGAATGGGAAGGAAGGGAGAAAGGGAAGGAAGGGAGAAAAGGGAATGGAAAGGGAGGGAGAAAAGGGTAGTACTAGTGAGAGCAGGACAGGTCAGCTGCCTGTGCCTGCTGCAAGACGTGCTGCTCCTGCTTCCAGTGCCACCATTGCTGTACCTGCAGCCACTAGTGTTTTACCTGCTACCAGATGTGCTGCCACTAATGTTGTACCTGCTGCCAGTGCTGAACCTGCTGCCACCAATACCTTGCCTGCTGCTAGTGTTTCTTGTAGTACTCAGGGGGGAAAGGAGAAAATGGTGCCAAGTGTGACAGCAGGGGACCATCTTTCACATTGCTAGTCACCTACTCCAAGAAGCAGTGAGATGTCTGGAATAGAGCAGCATCATGTAGGGACTAGTAGTGTTGGTGGTGTTGGAGAAGCTGGGGTGGAAGAGAAATTGATGGCCTTTTTATCAGAAAGTGAGAAGGAATGGGAGACAGGGATGAGGATGGGCATCACCAGCACCACTAGCAATCAGCTTTTGGCATTTGCGGAAATTGCAACTGCTCTAATTCCTGCTGCTGCTGGGATGAAAGGGCAGCAGGGTGCTGCGGATAAGGCTAGTGTGCCACAGACCACTGTGGACACAGTGGGAATGGGGTCAACAAGTAATGCGGGACTAGGACAGGTCCCACTTGCCAGCACCAGCAATACTCATGGTCCTAGTTGCAGTGCTAAATCTGAGGCAGTAGAGCAAATTATCAGCTGCCACAAATAGTGAAGTGGAATGTGGAGGACAAGAAGAAAGAGGCCATTCTTCTCCACCTGTTACCTATCCCTCCCCGCAGAAGTCATGGGTGTGTGACTATTATTCTCTTCTGGCAGGCACAGTGCAGTCATCATCAACAACGGTACAGTGCAAAATTTGTGACAAGTTAGTGAGAAGGGGAAAGAAGGGAACACACCTTGGCACAATCTCCCTGATAATACACATGAAACGCAGACACCATGACATTTATGTCAAACATGTTAAAGCCAAACCCCCATTACAGAAATCTAGCACCGCTGTTACTGTACACCTTGACTCTCCAGAAAGGTGGAGATCAAAGAGGAGGAACAATAAAGAAACCCAGAAAGACATTGGAAGTCTCATGATGACCGAAACAACTAGCTCGCCATCAACATCACCTTCTTCCTCTAGGGTAACAAGTACATCTCCTGCCAATCCACCTCATTCATCTTTACCTCACCCGCCAAATGATAGTCACTATTTTGATGTTAGGATATGGCAGTTCCTCTCCACCCATTGCACACTGTGTGGTGCACTGACCACACATGCCAGTGTGGTGGAGGAGAATCGATACCAGGCTATCAGGTGGCATCTGAGGAGATTCTATCCTGCAGAATATGCTAGGATTCTGGTAGGCAGGGTTCATCATTACTATTTAACTGTCAGCAAGTTGTCATGTGTCCTTAGCGGGGTCTGAACAAGGGGTACAGTGACAGCGGCAGTACTTGGCTTCGGGTGTCATGATGTTTGGATACAGTTGTGCCCCCAGATGTTATTTACCACACACACTGTGCATTGCAGTTGCTGATGGAAGCCACTGTTCCTTTTCTCAAGGGAAAAATATATATTCTAATAACAACACACCCATGATTTTGGAGGAGGGGCAGGTGGAGAAAATTTAATGGCCAACTTTTTCTTTTCTCTACATAGACTGGGGGCTACTTATTTTGCTGCTACTGCCTCAGGCTCATCACTGGAGCCAGTCGTGGAAAGTGGATCCTTTATCGTCCATCAATCATGTTACTGCTAATGTTGATCCCAAATCCTGCTGCCTAATCGTCCTGCTTTTTGAACAACTCATGATGATATCTTATCTGTGCTGCTGCCAAAATAAAAGACATGTGCAGCCCAATGCTGACTCAGCCCATAAGAAACTCTGTGTAATAGTCATGTTGACACTGCAGCTTTGATCTCAGCCTAAATCACATGACTGTGGAGGGACTTTCTATCAATGACTTTTGGAACTTTTCTATTATTTAAATATTCCCTCTGCAGGCACAAGGTTGTGGTCTTCATGTAAAGCTGTTGTGGGCCTGTTGCCTGTCAGTGTTGTAGACATGTTAATATTTCACTTTTTTTAACTAAAATTCATCTATAGGTTACGGGTCTGTCATCTGAGCCCTGAGATGTGGTGTGTCCTACCACATCCTCGTCACTTTTCCTGTTTTAATTAATTGAGGTTCATCAGCATAAACTGTAGATGCAGTAGCATGTAGCTGCTATACAGTATTCTCTGTATGAGTAACATGTTTTGTGTGTATCCAAGTATATAAATAGAATGGATGAGTTATAATCACATGAAGTATCAAACTCCCTGATCTAGGCCATCTTATTTTAGCAACGCTTTATACCATTCCAGGTCTTTTTATTCCAGTTTGATCAGAGTAAGCCTGTCTTGCTTGACTATACTTCCTCAATGTTTTACCCCTTCTGTCAGTCTCTTAGTCACTCGGCAAGAACAACTTTGTAAATATCTGTGGTTTTTTAAGGATACAAGCTAAAAATGTTTTTTTAATTTACATTTTTATTTAGAATCAAACCAATTCCTGTACAGTATTTTGTTGTTCGTAAACAAAGTATATTTCCCAAAATGCTCTCTGAGCAGTGTTGGTTTTACTGGCACTAATATTAAAGCATACTACAGCAAGGTGAAAAGAACTGATAAAATAAATTAACTTAAGAGGCTCCCTAGTCAGGATCCCTAGGCAGAAATCTGCGTCCCAACTGTTGTTATTTTTCCCATTGGTTTAGTTAAGGGTTGAAGTTCCTCTTGAATTTTCTTTTTTTTAATAATTAGATCCCGACCTTATAGTTTTCTCTCACTATTTTCCTTCAGGCTGTCTTTGCTCCTGTCAATTTAGGATTCCTAGGGAATTATTCTCCTTTGAAATGCATATTCCAGGCTTGAAATGCTGGCATATGTACACTGTAGAGTAATTGTGGAGGCCAAATGTTTAATTACTCATGACAGCTGCAGCTGCAGGAGTTTGAAGTACACTTGAAAAAAAAAAGAAGGGAATATATAGATAGATGATATCTAGATAGATAGCTAGATAGGCAGACAGACAGACACAGGCAGACATAGATAGATAGATAGATAGATAGATAGATAGATAGATAGATAGATAGATAGATAGATAGATAGATAGATAATATGTACACAGACTTTGCAGACATGTCAACACAATAAATTACTAGTTGATCAGTAGTGAATGTGATATTAACAAGGTGCTGAGACATTAATGGAGTGAATTTAAAAGGTTGTCCTTGAGAACTCATGACAATAAGGGACCATGTCATTACTATCATATCAAAACAACCAGGGGTTTAGGAATGAGAGAAAAGTTTCACCTCAAAAGTTCAGAAAAGGGTATTTCCTGCTGTGTGAAAGCATTACCATGAAAAGAACAGTCAGGTTATTTTAAAGGGTGGGCACAAGGTCCCATTGTAAAAAAGAACAAAACAGAAAAGAAACACCAATGGTGCAATAAAGTTATTTAAATGATGTGAATTATATAACAAAATAATATTTACTCACACTCAGTGAATGTCAGTAACTTGATATCAAACATACCGGCTCATAAGCTTAAGGAGACCATCACTCCATCTCCGTTCGGGTGTTGACCGTAAACATTTTATTTTGTTATATAATTCACATCATTTAAATAACTTTATTGCACCATTGGCGCTTCTTTTCTGTTTTGTTCTTTTTTATGATTTTACCGTTTGGGAGAGCGAGTCTTTTGGTAGTGAGCAGCCGAGTGGTGAATTCTGTGACTGGGGGCAGTGAATTAACTCCAGAGCTTTTGAAAGTTGGATTTGATATATGTCTCATCCAACGCATTATATAATGTGAGTGCATTTCCATAAGGGTGTTATTATGTTGATGGTGACCAGTACATCTATCTGCTGATACGCACAGGGGGCACCCCGCTGTTTTTTCTCCCTTCTACTTCTTTTGCAAAAGGTCCCATTGTGTTCCAGTGAAAAAATCTGAGAAAACCATATGATTGTCTGCTTTTTCAAGGGAAAATCCGCTTTAAATATAGCAATTAAAATATTCTCCATTTTCACCCATTGGCAAAAATTATTCGCTATTTTTTCAATGGATAGAAAGTTTTCACCCCTTTATTAATGTGTTTTTTCCTTTTCACTATAATAATGTGTAATTTCCCAGGAACTGAAACACAATACATGCAGCTACAGAGTGTGAGAGAGGTGATAGGCTGCTGTGCTGTGCGCTAATAACAAAATTGAGGCAAGAGAGGCTCATACTGACCATTATCACTATGAGCAAGTTTAAGAATAATAAAAGGAGGAGCTTGAAGGACCCTTATGTGTCCAGTAAGTCTGAGGAAGATGAGGAAGTGTCCACTACAGACCCAATGCTGGTCAGTCTCCCTTAATTACACATAGGGATCTTGGGGAATTTAATCTCACAGGAGGAAGAAGAGGGTAGTAGTGTAAGCAGTACAGGTAAGCTGAATGCACCTGCTGCCAGTGCTGCCCCTGTGGCCACCAGTGCTGTGCCTGCTGCCAGTGCTGAACCTGCTATCAGTGCCGAACCTACTGCCCATGTGTCTTGTAATTGTCAGGAGGCGGTGGAGGAGAGGATGATGCCAAGTGTGACATCAGGAGACCCAAAGTCACACTTGCCATCCCCAAGCAGTCTCACCACTAGTACTAGTAAACTCCGATGTGAGCCACCAATGGAGAAACAACAGAGGATGGCCAATAAACAATATAAGAGGAAGAAGAGAGGAAAGAGAGGGGGTAGGAAGATACAATTAAAGAAGATGAGGAGAGCAGTACCAGAACTCCCATTTTTAATTTGAGTAATGTTAACTTATCAAAATTACAGGAGCAGGTTTTAAGAAAGGGGTTAAAATTTGCTCCTACTAAAAGATTAAGTAAATTTGATACCTTTATAGATGTACATAAGTATATTAGAAAGCTAAGTTTAAAAAAAAAATTATGATAAAAATCATGCTATATTAACAAATCATGGGGATCCATATAAACATACAAATTGTAAAGTAAATTCAACTTTTAATCCAATTAATAGCTCTGGTCAGTATATAGAAAGTTTTAAGAAATTAGTCCTGGACGATATTGAAAGACTAAATCTAAAGAAAGTGAAATATAATTTAACAAAGTCTGAAAAGGATACATTAAGAGATTTAGAAAATAATAAGGATTTGGTCATAAAACCAGCTGATAAGGGGGGAGGTATTGTCTTGTATTGGTATTGTCTATGTGAAAGAAAAGTTAAGACAAGTAGAGGATAAAAAAACATATAAGAAACTTAAAAATGATCCTACCAAACAATACAAGGGAGAATTAACAATTTTGTTGAAGGAGGCAAGGGATATTGATATTATTAACAATATGGAATATGAATATTTAGATATTCAAAATCCTAGGATCCCTGTCTTTTACATATTACCCAAGATACACAAGGATTTGAATGACCCCCCAGGAAGACTGATTGTGTCTGGGATAAATTCTTTAACAGCGAATTTGTCCCACTATATAGATGAGTTTTTACAGGACATAGTTAGAAATTTACCATCATATTTAAGAGACACAGGTGCTACAATAGATTGGTTAAAAATGGTTATTTGGCAACCTGGTCTTTTCTTAGTAACGTGTGATGTAATATCACTATATACAGTAATAGACCATAAATTAGGGATAGAGGCTATTCAGAAAGCATTAATCAGACAAAATGTTTTGAGAGAAGACCAAATTGATTTTATTCTTCGTTGTATAAATTTTATTCTAACCAGAAATTATTTTTGGGTTGAGGGAAATTTTTATTTACAATTCTTCGGTACTGCCATGGGAAGTAAATTTGCTCCAAGTTTCGCTAATATTTTTATGGGCGAATGGGAGAATCAATTTATTAATGAGTCCAGTTTAATTAATAAAGGGGTAGTTACATGGAGAAGATATATAGATGATTGCATCTTTATATGGGATGGTACAGAAGATGACTTGAATGTATTTTTAAGTAAAATTAATGAGAATGAGATGGGTTTAAATTTTACTGCATCTTATAGTCAAAGCTGTGTACATTTTTTAGATTTAACTATATACATTGAAAACAATCAAGTAAAGACAAAAACTTATAAGAAACCCACAAATATAAATAACTATATAAATCCAACCAGTTGCCACTATGCCCCTTGGATTCACAATATCCCCAAACGTGAATTTAGAAGAATCAAGAGGAATTGTACAGATATTGAAGTATGTGAGACTCAGATTAACCATATGGACAAAATATTTCTACATAAGGGATACAATGGAACTAGTTTAAAAAAAGAGAAAGATGAAATACTTAATCAGAACTGTGAACAGTTGAATATAAGGGTTAAAAATAAAAATAAAGAAGAAAATGTAAATTTTATTACGCAATATAGCAGTGATTATAAAGAATTAAATCATATTTTTAAAAAATATTGGCCAGTTTTGTTAAAAGATCCAGTCTTGAAATCGATTTTACCAACACAACCAAGGATAGTATATAGATGAGCTAATACTTTAAAAGATCGTTTGGTCCCCAGTTTTATTAACTATAAGAAATCCTCAGCATCTTACTTTAGACAAAACCTTAAGGGTTATTACAAATGTATGAGATGTATAGGATGTAGGACTATTAAAGATAAAACTAAACATATGGAAAGTTTTAAGTCCAATGAAACGGGACAGTTATTTAACATTGATAAGTTTATTTTATGCACAAGTAAAAATGTGGTATATTTGTTAGAGTGCCCGTGTGGACTTCAGTATGTGGGGAGGACAATGAGGTGTTTCCATTTGAGAATTGGGGAACATATTAGGAACATTAGAAAAGGTTTAGAGACCCATAATGTCTCTGATCATTTTGCCAAAAAGCATAATAAAGATCCATCGCTATTGAAGATAGTAGCAATAGATCAAGTATCAATGCATTGGAGAGGAGGCAATATGGTTAATAAGAATTCAAAAAAAGAAACAGAATGGATCTTTAAACTAAAAACGCTTGTTCCATTAGGATTGAATATATGTATAGATCTTAATTACTTCTTAAGAGAATGAGATAATACTTAAAAAGGTGGGGTAACAATTAAGAACTTAAGTTTTGATGTTACTATATTTTTAGAAATTTTTATAAGAAAATTATTTTATTGTTTATAAGTTAGCTTTTTAAATTAGAGTATGTGTTATAAGTGAGGATTTTTAGGCGTTTCTCTATATGTGATATGTTGGAAATGAAGTGTGAACTATTGGGGTGATGGTTACGATGGTATTTGCTACAATGTATGTATCTGATTGATAAAGTTGCAACAATTGAATCCACGTCACTACAAATCTGAGATACCGGGATTTTTGGGTATAAATATAATAGCTTTAGCATTAAATGTTTGATAGCCCCTGAGGAAGTGTTGTGACATGAAACGCGTTGGGCCACTTTTGAAGTATATATTAGTATATATCTGAGCATTATTATACGTTTGTGTAGGTGCGGTTACCAACTTGGTTATCTGGGACCGATTGGCCATAGGTCCGTTACAGTTGTTTGGTGAGACGCCGACCCTGAACATAGCGTGTATTGTGCTGAAAGATATTACTTATTTTTATATATCTATTGATTTTATTTTATATGGAATTGTCTGTGTATGATTAAACTTAAATTGCCATTTAAATCATATGGATTAACCCTTTCATTGTTAAGCATAAACGGATGAGAGAGAGATCTTGTGGATACGGGCGGATTACTACTGAAACGTAAGTGTGGAGTTGGGCAAGAGTTTTGGTGAAAATAAACACCTCTAACATCCCTGTACCTCTATTTGAGGAGTGCCGACTCCTAATTTCATGATATCGAGCCGTATGGGTGATTGAGGAGTGCCGACTCTTAACTTTATGACATTGAGCCGTATCGGAGGTGATTGATAGGAAAGAGAATTGCTACGGATGAAAGGCTATATTGTCGAGCTTGGGACATACAACGGATTGGAGTAATTATACATATGAGTGGATATTATAAACATTTTTATCTTGAATTAATTAATGTACTGATATTTGTTTTTTACTTTGATTCACATATTGGAATTCCAGTTATATGAAACTACAAGCAATTACACGTTCGATTTGAGGACTTAGGAGAGGTATCTCTCTTTTAAGAACTTTGGTGTCAATATATTTTTTATGTTATTAGGTTAATTTTTTGACCTATATCTATTTTGTTTTGATTTTACCTTTATATGTGGTTCATTGGACTTGTTATATATTACTAACTATTTAGCTTCGCCTGTAATTGTTTGGTAACATTTGATTGAAATTCTTCAGAGTAGGAATTTTATTTGGGCTGAAGCTATATTGGTTTTAGATATTTTATGTGATATAGAACTTCTGTTTGTAATTTGTTTCATTATAACCTGGGAGTTTGATACAATATTAATATAAGCGCCGAAGTTTTCCTTTTTTTATGTTTTGCTTTTTACCTAAAAATTAACAAAAAAATCAATTTTTATTAAAAAAAAAAAAAAAAGGGATTTCAATGGGGGGGCAAAAAATACCACAGATCAGCAGAAGCTGATCTGCAACAGTGGATCACTAAAATCAGTGATCACTGGGGTAAAATCAATTGATCACTGTGTTAACAGTGATCAAATTGAAAAAAAGCTTTTTTTTTCTTTTTTTTAACAATGTTGCCACTCTGCAACGGTGGCTGGAACACTGGACACACAGTAACACTCTCTCTGTCTCTCTTTTCCTCAGATTTGTGTCTGAGGAGGAAAGAGACAGAGATATATGACAGAAGCAACGTTTTGAAAACACTGCTTCTGTCATATGCGGGTAAATACATGTGATTCATTATTTTAGCGAATCGCATGTATCAACAATGCGGGCATTGGCTGAAATTAGATGCTCCGATACCGGAGCACCTAGTAGTGGTACAAAGTGGGCCATCTTGGAGAACCTGCAGTGATCATTAGAATGACAGTGTGCCCTTTTGATACAGGCAACTCAACCATGAAATCGATGGACAGGTGAGACCAAGGACGTTCACCATTAGTAACTGGCTGCAGCAACCCTACTGGAAGGTGTCTGGGATACTTGCTACTAGCACGTGTGGCACAGGCTGCTACGAAGGCAGATCAGTCTTCTTAAGCTAGGCCACCAGAAAAGCCGAGATATGGACCAAATTAGTTGGTCACGACCAATATGCCCTGTGGCCTTCGAGGAATGATAGGTCTTCAGTAATCGAGTATGGAGAGATTCGGGAACAAAACATCTACCACTTGGTTTGTCTGCAGGAGCGGTAGCTTGGGATGTGTAACAGTTGTTTAGGACACTCAGACCAGTAGGTGAAATAAAACACACTTTATTTTAGAGTAAAATAATGCAAAGGTTCGCCCTCTAGTGGCGGTAGGTAATACACAGGCAGTGTAGACTGATAGATTACAAGTGTAAATGCACAATAGTATTACATGTACAAATACTAAGCAATTGAGTGGGATATAACCCCAAAGGGTTAAGAACTTGATAACAGTCAGTCTCAGATGTGGATGTTTGGCACGCCCTGGGTGTTATAAGGCTGCGCTGATAGACAAAGTTCACCATGTACTGGAGACAGGACTGCCTCGTCCAAGTGTTCGGATATTAAGCAGAACAGGAATCCACTTAGCCCCCTCGGGCGTAACTACTGGAACTGCTTAGGTTTAGGATTCGCTAGCGCTGTAGCCTTTAACTGCCACCACTCTGTATAACGGATATCGCCCAGTAATCGACACTAGGAGAGAGCCTTAGGTGCCCAACCGGCCCAAAAGATGTGACTACTCTGCAATGGAGGAATAGAGTTGCCGACGGTTAGCGGCCAACTCAGCAGGAGTATCACTGATAACGAGGCTCGTACTGGATGTAGAGAGAGTGAGACCGAGGCAGCACTGCTTGGGTTAATAAGAACGTTTACTCAAGGCTTCAGCGAACCAGCAAGGCTCTGCAATGTGAGGAAGGCGTACTGAGACACACACAGCTCTGCACGGGTAGCGATACACTGCACTGATCGTGGGTAACACCAGGCAAGGCAGTCACACAGAAACTGGAAACAGCAAATGATAATGTCGCGGCGGCGACAACTGGAACGCAGGTCACTGGAACAAGCTGGAAGTCGATCTTCAGAGCAGGAAGTCAGCCGGGCCGAGTCGGAGCACGAAGGAGGTAGTCAAACAAGCTGGGTCATACACAAGCAGGAACGTCAGCCAAGCCGGGTCAGGATCCAAGGGTGGTACGCAGTCGGGCCGGATCATACACAGACAGGAACACTGGAGAATAGTCAGGACAAGCCGATTCGGTACACAGGAATCCAGGACACAGGAACACAGCAACAGCACTACTGGCTCAGGAACACCACGAAAGGGCATCTGACAGATGTGATAGTCAGGTATAAAAAGGTCACCAGGGGGTGGGCCAAACCAACTCAGCAAATCAGAGTCTGCCACAGATGAGAGTGACAGGAAGATCACAGGCACTGTGATAGGATGCCAAAATCTCCTCCCCGAAGGGAGAGGTAATGCTAGTACTAATGGTAGCTAGAATATGATTGGTGGGAATGATAGGTGCTGGAGTGCTATCTACCTTGGTATCCGATCCAAATTGCCTGGAGAGAGCATCGTTTCTGACATTCTTGGTACCAGGAAGGTACAAAACCATGTAATTAAACCTGGAAAGGAACAATGCCCATCTGGCTTGTCTTGGAGACAATCTCTTGGCCTCCAAAAGATATGTTAGGTTTTTGTGGTCAGTGAGAATTAGTATCGGGGAACTTGTCCCCTCCTACAGGTAGCACCACTCCATAAGTGTGAGAATAATAGCCAGCATTTCTCAATCCCCGATATGGTACAGACTTTGTGCTCTAGACAACTTCTTAGAAAAATACCCACAAGGAAGTAGGGTCTTGCCAGGAATCAAGTGCTGGGACAGGAGGGCGCCTACTCCTGACTCTGACGCGTCAACCTCCAGAGTAAAGGGTATGGTGGGATTGGGATGAGACAGGATAGATTATCAAAAGCTTGGACATCCGTGGAAGACCAGTTGGAAGTATCTGCCCCCTTATGTGTCATATCAGTGAGTGGCTTCACTACTGAGGAAAAATTCTTAATGCTTTCCTATAATAGTTTGTGAAACCCAGACACCTTTGCATGTCTTTCAGTCCTACTGGACGGGGCCACTGCAAAATTGCGGACAACATAAGTGGATACATGGCCAATCCTGCAGAGGTGATCACGTACCCCAGAAATGTGACCTCTGACCTGTGGAACTCGCACTTTTCCAGCTTGCAGTTGCAAGACCTGTGTCACATCCCTCTGATGTGCTTCTATGGTAGGTGAGTGGATATGAATGCAATCCAAGTATACTACTACACACCATCATTGATACATTCTTGGAATACTGCCAGAGCATTACACAAACCAAAAGGCATTACCAGATATTCGTAATATCTGCTGCGAGTGTTAAATGTGGATTTTCACTCATGCCTCTCCTTTATTCTTACAAGATTATAGGCTGTCCTTAGATCAAGTTTGGTGAATACTTTCGAGCCCTTAATTCGTTTGAACAGTTCAGTGATCAGTGGCATGGGGTATGCATTTTTCACCATCAGTTTGTTTAGACCTCTGTAGTCAATACATGGTCTCAATTCCCCATCCCAGCAGGTGAAGAGGACTTGCGAATGATCCCTGTGGCCAGGGCATCAGACACGTACTCCTCCATAGCACGATTTTCCTCCAGCTACAGGGGATTAACTCGTCCTCTAGGAGGTATGGCTCCTGGGATTAAATCAATAGTACAGTCGTACAATCTGTGTGCTGGCAATGTACTAGCCTCTACCTTGTTAAATACCTGGTAATGGGGGACAGGTACATAGTATTCTGGTAGGGTGTTGTAGACACACCTCATCACAATGCGGAGACCATGACACAATGTCACATGTCTGCCAGTCTATCTTAGGATTGTGCGTCTGTAGCCAGGGGAACCCCAGGATGACAGCATAGAGTGGTGACTTTATGATCAGAAATTGTAGGGTCTCCACATGGAGCACCCCTACCCTTAGGGATACTGGAACCATCTCATGAGTGACATGTGACGGCTGTAACAGACTACCATCAATTTCTTCAATGGCCAATGGAGTGAGGCAACAAAGGAATATCGTGCTGGGACGCAAAGCCAGCATCCATGAAGAATCCAACAGTTCCCGAATCCACCAAGACCAGAGCTGTGATAGAGGATGTGGACCAGGACACTACTACTTTAAGAATAGGTTTCCCAGGCTGGGAATCTGGGGACTGCGATACTCCACCTAGGTGCGAGCGTTTCCTGGCCGGGTAGGACAGGAGCATAGCAGGTGTCCTGCCTTTCCACAGTAAAGACAAAGGCCCTCTCTCCTTCTAAATGCCCTCTCCTCCCCAGACAGGCGCGTAAAGCTCAATTGCATAGGTTAAGCCCTGCCAGCCATGGAACCAGGAGGTGTGGGAGGTGAGGGAGGACAGGGTGGGATCGAAAAGCTGGGTGCCAGTCGATTTGTGAGTTTCTGCCCTGGCTTCTGAACGCAGACCTTTATCTGAGCCTGGTGTCAATTAGAATCACAAAGGAAATTCGTTTGTTCAGGTCTTCTGACAGCTCACTGGCTGCTGTCTCATCTTTAATAGTGTTGCACAGACCCTGTGTAAATGCTGCTACTAATGCCTCATTGTTCCAGCCCACCTCTACAGCCAAGGTGTGAAATTCAATAGCAAAGTCAGCCACCGTGCTTGTGCCCTGATATATGGTCATTAGCCATTTTGCTGCAGATACTGCTCTGGCCGGAACTTCAAAAACTCTGCGGAATTCCTCCACAAATTCTGAGAAGTTATCTACAATAGGCTTCCTTGTTTACCATAATGGATTAGCCCAGGTTAGAGCCTTGCCAGACAAAAGAGAGAGATCACCAACCTGGCCTTGCTTTGGTCACTCGGAAAGGCATGTGGTTCCATTTCCTGAAAAATGTCCACCTGGTTCAAAAACCCTCTGCATAGAGTGGGCTCCACCTCGTATCATTGAGGAAGGGCAGCGGTACCTGACAACCCTCGAATGGTACTGCATGCTGGGTTCGGAGGTACTACCAGTGCCAAATCTGGGGATGCCACCTGTTGATGAAGCGTTTGCCCAAGGTGTGCGCTACAGTTTAATAGGGTTTACATAGCAAAGGATAACTGATCTATCCGCTGATCCTGTGAGTCCATTCTGGCTAGAATTCTCTGAACTGGTTACTTTCAGTACCCATGGCCCTTTCGTACTGTCACGGTAACTTAGGCAAATAAACACACAACACAGTACAAGTGAATTTAACCAGTTTATTGAAGCAGATAATAATAGTAATAATAATAATAATAATAATAATAATAGGAGTGAACACTTCCTCAACCGTGGGGAGACAGGCATAAGGACAGTGTCTAGTCCACTACCCAAGAGCTGACACTGAACTGAAATCGGTACAGTAGATATAAAGGGTACAGAACCAGATTTGTCTCTAACCGACAGATAGGAACCTGGAGCACCAAGAATCAGTAACGGAGCGTACCCGGACAACTTCCAGAGAGGGAATTCAGACAACAGCTTGGGCAGCTATAGTACAGGAGTAGTACAGACTGGAGGCCATAGAGAGGAGGCACACTAGCAGGCTACCAGAGATGTAGTTGCAATAGCAAAGTGCGGAACTCAGGGCGAGTACAGACAGAGACAGCAAGGAATAGTATATGGTAGTGTACCAAGAGGCAACAGATTGAGAGATAACAGGCAACACTACCAGTCCAGAGACAATGGGATCGCACAGTGTGGAGGCAACTTGCAATGTTACCAGCAAGGTAGTATTGTACCGGATAGGTAGAGTGCGCCTACTGCTATACCTGGAGACAAGTGGTAGTCAGACAGGAGCGGGGCGTAGCACGGAGCGTAAGTCAGACAAGCCACAGTCTAGGTCAGCACAGAGTGGGTAGTCGGACAAGCCAAAGTCATACACAGATCAGATAGTCAGACAGAGCCAATGGTCAAAACCGGATTGGACAGTCAGACAAGCCAAGGATCGAGAACAATGAGATATTTGACACCAAGCAAGGGTCAAACAAGCAACATTGGAGTATGCACAGAAACACCATGAAACGGCGCTTAAGCCCAGTTCGCGGGCAGATTATAAGGCCACCGCCGGAAGGCAAAGCACAATCAGCCACACAGACAGGAAGCTACAAAATAGCGAGCGCGACTGTGATTGTGATTTCAATGCAATGAACTATGCGAAAAAACTGCGCTTTTTGAGGGAAATTATTTGCCAAGAGGAAGTGCCATTATTGGCCAATTTTGGTTTGAGGCAAACATTTTCCCACACCCTTAGTTATTTTATGCTTTGTTACGAATTCTTATTTTTTATTAAATTTTATTTTTACAATCCCACCTCCCACTCCATTTTCTTTCTGCTGAAAAGCCTACTATTTAAGGTCTAATTAGCTGGTAAACTACACAAAAAGAGCCT
Organism: Rhinophrynus dorsalis; assembly: GCA_037306005.1. Lineage (NCBI taxonomy): Eukaryota > Metazoa > Chordata > Amphibia > Anura > Rhinophrynidae > Rhinophrynus > Rhinophrynus dorsalis. The sequence continues at coordinate 380,873,785 of CM074719.1, forward strand.
AAAGAACATGGATAAAAATAAGTCTACTATCCCACTATTACTTCAATCTGACAACCAAATTTATCAGCACAAGAGAACAAGGAAAACTAAAGGGAGAACAGGGGTCTTACACTGGTTATGCCAACTTTTTTAGTGCCAGAGAGATGTTCAGTGCATTGTATGTTCACATGAGCTGTTACTGAGACTGAAAGGGATAGATCAGATGGACAAAACATCATTCCACATCACTCCACATGCTAACAACAACATTAATGGGGAGCATGACTTTTGCCTGGCTGAATTCCAGCATTGGAGAGTGAACACCTTGTGGTCTGTTGTCATCAATGGGAATTCTGTTTGCTCTCAGACATGTAACTATTGACTAATATATGCTTGGAGCTCGGAGAGACACAAAGAGGAGTCTAGGGGAATATTGTGGTGCTTTGCTGCAGAAGGACTGTTGCTTCTTCAATGCAAGGAGACATGGAAGATGAGTCCTGAAGTTGGCACATTATATACATCTTTCACTCACCTACTTCTCTGAACACCAAAACTACTGATCACTAGTTTTTTTAAATTTGTTTTGACTAGTGAGAACTCAGTATTCATCCATCCATCACGTAAATCTTCATCTTCATACCACATCCACATACATTGTATGATATCTTCATGATAAGTCCTTCACTGGCACCCTATGTGAGAACCTGGTGGGTAAGAACCTGGCCCAGAAAGTCCTTTTCTGCTGTTATTTGCAACTCTGTCTGCCTTTCTGGACACACCTGCTCTGCTTACTCCAGCTCTGCAATTACTAGTTGTCCAGTCTAGTATTCAGGACGCACCCACTATGATCAATATCAAACAACTTTACAGGCACTTCATTGCATCTGTATAATGTCTTATTGACTAAGTGTTTCAATGCAGTGATTCCTGTATTCAGTGAATGACCTTGGCTTGTATTCTGCCTCCTATCTTTCAATTTCTGTTCCTGGTTGTTGTTTTTGCATATGTTCTTCCTAGAAGCCCTCCCTATGTCCTGCATGTCTACTTCATATTCTGTTACATAGATAGAAGAGCAAAAGACATCCTGCAAAACTGAGCACACTGTCTCTAATTCACCTATATCTGTTTCCAAATCTACGATGGAAAAGTGCATTTGTGGGAAAAAATATAAAACGTAACCTTTATTTGATATAAAGATAAAATTAACCCTAAACCAATGGGTTAAATACTAAGTTGTAAAAAATAAACATAATAGACAAAAGGAAATGGGATAAAGGGTTCTTAGATTTCTTGGATAGCAATTTTTTCCAGCACTTATAGATTTGACGTATGTCTCATATCCCTTCATCTCGTGAGAGGAATTCAATGTCAATGATCCATTATAGCACATGGGTTATTGTCTTGCTACTTAGCATCCTACATTAACCCAAATCTCTAGTTTCTTTGTATCAATAATACATTATACAATGCCAAATAAGCATATTTTATAAGTAGCTTATATATATAAGGCACTTAATCATCAACTGGATAAAAGTATAGAACCACACAAATAGACTATCATTACTGACAACAGGTAATTATGTAGTTAATTATCCAGATACTCTGTACCTTTATGCTGTTATCGGAATGGTGTTAGAGTTACCTAATCAGTCTATCCCACATAAATTATCTGATTATCAACCTACCAGCAACACATTATCATCTTTCATTACACAGATTCCAGATTGTTCAACCATCACCTACATTTATACTGAACACCTTTCTCTCTGTATTGAAATACTTCATGTCTATAGGGTTTGGCAATACACCTGGATATCAGTTTTGCACTATTAACTCTACCATATGACAACATATATCAGTATTCCTATATGGTGTAAGTGTTAACTCAGGTTATTCAATCAGGGTTTTAAAATAGCACATTTAATCTGACCCCACTTCAAAATGCACCTTATATCAGAAGAAGATAATATTCTAAGTGCAATAAAGTATGTAAGGTGTCTACCCTTGTGTATAAATCTGTACCCTGATTAATTTTTACCTGGGCTAATTCCGGATTGCCAAAGGTATCTGTCTCAAGTGTGTTACTAATGCTGGTAGGGCATAAGTATAGTGTTAATCAGTGAGTATACATCTAAGATTAACTATTTATCGATTAAGATAAAAAAAGGGGAGAGACTGGTATATTTATCAATGTCTTAAGCTCTGATTTTAACCACAGTTCTACATTTACCCAATATTAGTTAAATTGATCTTATGTAAGAGATGCTTTCTAGTCCACAAGCAGAAGTTATGGAACTATATAAACAAGCTGTCATTACCGGCAGCTAATAACTAATCAGATAACTTGTACAGAGGCTCTATGCCTTATATAATTTTTAACAGAACTTATTCAAGATGCCCTAACAGTCTATCTCACATAAAAAGTTAAATTATTAGCCTAAGCGGCAACAACTACACAGCCTCTATTGCAAATACTTTGGATTATTCAACCAACAGCAAAGTTTATACAGAACACTTTGCTATCCCAGCTGAGATACTACATGTGTCTATAGGATTATTCCAGGATAGCAATACATCAAAGTCTCCTTGCTTAATATTGCTCTATCTAATCAATCCTATGACAACATATCCTAGTATATCTGTATAATGTGGATATTCGCTCAAGTTATTCAGTCAAGGTGTTAAGGATAGCACAATTCGTATCGCTACACTTCAATATGCATCTTAAAAAGTAGTGGACCAATACTCTGGATGTAGCTCGATGTATATAATGACTAACTGAGTGCATAAATCTGTACTCTGACTATTTGTTATCAGGGCTAATTCCAGATTGCCAGATGAGTCTACATCAAGTGTGCTGCTTAATCCAGTACGGCATAATATTGTTCTGTAAGTAAAGACCTTAAAGTAATTAATTGCCGATTAAAGCAACAAAAAGGAAGAAAAAACAGGGCAGCTACATACTCATATCAGTAGAAAACACCAAGAAACCTTGAATAAGAATGTCTTAGGGGATAACTCATGGATAGATCAACAATTGTTTTTTAAATGTTTTTAATGATTTGTTGGTAAATACAATTGTAGGGATTAGTGTCCTTTTTCTCTTTTTGGAATATTTTGGAATATGAAAACATTGAACTGGCTTCCAATTATAGCTCCTGTGATGGCACCATATACATACAGGTTTATAATTTAATCATGGAGTTGATGTAACAAATGAAAATAGCAAAGGATTAATATTATGGAATAGCTACATAGATTATTGTGTTTTCATCTGGAAAGGAACAGAGGAGTAAGTAAATATTTTTTTTTTAAAATAAATTTTATTCATGGCAGGTGAGGTACATACATCTTGCAAAAGACATTATAATCAGAATGGTTGTACAAGTATGTTAATTAATGTTAATTAGTCTAGTGATAAGAGCACAATAGCGATCAGAAGTGTAAGACCTCTCCTTCCGCCATACATTTTACACACTTAACCCGTTTGACAAACCAACTCTCCCTAACAGACAGCCAATACCAAACAAACCCCAACCCTCCCCTGAGCCAACCCCCCCCAAATAAACCCATTCACTAGGCTAGGAACTCAACACCAGGGGCCAAAACCCCCCTCTCTGGCATCCAAGTGCACTTTCACAGACCCCATCTCTCACGGCTATCAATTACAATCGGTCATCGGAACATAATAGGTACCGGTCAGGCCCTAAACAAGATTTAGATTATGTGGAGAGTGCTCGTAGAATGTGATGGGACATCAACCATCTGTCCCATATTTTATGGAAAGTGTGAGGTGTTCCCCTATGGATAAACACTAATTTGTAGTGTGGTATAATGTATCTGACCTATTCCAGCCATTTAACTTCAGTCAGAGCAGTAGTAGAGAACCATTGTTGAGCCACCACCCACCCTTCTAGCCATTACCAGGAGTTCCGAGAGGAAGCGTCTGTCATGGGTGGAGTCCAGTTCATCTGGGAATATAGCCAAAAGGCACATATTAGGGGACCGAGGAAGGGGTCGCTGGAGGGCATTCTCGAAGTGGTGGAACACCAAAGCACAAAAGGCCGCAACCTCGGCACAAGACCAAATCATATGCATAAAGTCAGCTGCCGACTGTCAACATCTGGGACAGCTAGTATCAGCTCAACCCCCATTCTGTGCAATCTTACCAGGGTATAATAAATTCTATGAAAAACTTTTAGCTGAAGAAGTTGGTGTCTAGTAGAAATGGCAACCGACAAAGGGCTATTTAGGGCCATCTTCCACTCCCAGTCCTCCAGGCCTCCCAAGACTCACTCCCATTTAGTTTTAAGGGAGTCCAGTGGGGCTTTTAAACAATCAGTTGTCTAAACAATCAGTTGTATATAAAAGACACTAGACCTGCACCAGCCAGGTAGTCAGTGTCCAAAGCAGAGGGAATTCCAAGATACATGGCCTGTCCCCCCACTGTGCTCTCAATGCATGTCATAGTCCCAAGTAGGAGTAGAAGAGGTTATTGGGAAGGTTGAATTTGTGGTGTAGCTGTTGGAAGGATTTCAAAGTGCCCCTTCATACAACTGACCAAGCGTATTGACTCCATGCACTGACCAAATTGGTCCAAAGTCGAGGTCATGGAGGTAAGCAGCTGTTGCAGTTCCCCAAAGGGGTGTAGATGGGTCAATCCCTTCAAAGCTAACCAAGCTTTTTAATGTATTCCAAGCATTGCAAACCAATATGAGTATTGTGGTCGGATTACAACTTATCGCGGGGCTTAAGGATAAGCAGTGAGCAATATCGTAAGATGGGTGTAATGAGGATGCCTCAAAGCATATAAATCCAAAAGTAGTGCTGGTAGAGGCATAGGCCAAAGCCAATTGGCCACGTGAGGCCAAGTAATATCTGTGAAAGTCAAGTAATGTTATACCTCCCGATTCCTTAGGGCGTTTAAGAGAGGCCAATCCTATTCTGGGTCTACCACCTCCCCAAACAAATAGGAAATGATACTATCTATCTGTTTAAAGTACCGCTTAGGGATAGCTACAGGATAATTACAAAATATATATAGGAATTTTGTGAGGAAAATCATTTTCAACAATTTAGATCTAACTATCACATTAAGGGGCAGTGAGAGCCACAAGAGGTTCCAGGTTAAGCCTCAAGAAAGAGGAATGGTCAGTGGTTATCTCTAAACTGAGAGGCACAGAATAAACTAAATAGGTTTTTAACATATATTAATAATATTTTATTGAATATTAACTTTACTTTTGCAGTTTATAGCAAAACCTCTGTTTGATTTTTTAGATTTTAATATTTATATTGAAGAAAGAAGAATTAGAGCAAAAGCTTACAAGAAACCTACAGACAGCAATAGCTTTATTAGGACTAGTAGCTGTCATTACAAACCATTGATCAAAAATATTCCCAAAGGAGAGAATGGTAGGATAAGAAGAAATTGTTCTGATGACAAAATCTGTGAACAACAGATTTTAGAAATGGAACAGTTATTTAAAAAACAAGGGTATAAAGAAAATAATTTGAAAGAAGTCAGAACACAAATATTATCTAAATATAGAAGTGAGATTTTACTGTCTGGGAAAAGGACAGCCAATACTTTTGATAAGGATAGAGGGGTCGCTTTCATAACCCAATTTAATAGCAAACATAAGGAATTAACTAGTATCCAACATAAGTATTGGCCAGTACTTCCTAGGAATGAGGATCTAAAAAGCTGTTTAACAGAGAAGCCTAATGTCATTTTTAAGAAAGTGGAAAATTTAAAACAAAAGCTTGTTCCTAGTTTTATTAATTATGAAAAACCAAGAACATCATATTTTAAGAGAGGGAGAGTTGAAAGGTTTCCATCATTGTGGAAGGTGTGTAGCTTGCAAAACAACCAAAGATAAGAGAACGACTGTACATCATTTTTAATATTTATTTCTTTATTAAGAGATGCATCAAGAATATAGTACAAAAAGAGTACAAGTGTGGAGGGAAAACTGCCATTCGGAAACTAAAACAATACAAACATGAGTACAAGACTACAAGCACAAACAAGTATAGACCTCAAAAGGTATTAAAAGAACATATATGTAAGGCCATCAAGACAGCCCTGACAGATACAAACGTCATGATACTCATCAAATTTTGCTATGATGAGGTTCTGTAACCTAGAAGTAACCCCTTTAAGTGATGAAAGGGGAATAATTGGCAGATATAATAAGAACAAAGAAAGAGAAGAAGTGTAAAAGGTTCAGGGAAAAAAAGAAAGAGAGTTCAGGAAGGACAGGGGAGAGAGAGAGTAAGCATGGAAAAGAGAGAAGATGAGGGTGACAGAAGAGAGGAAAAAAAGGAAAGGGCACACGACTGCTGGAGGTGTATAGGGTAATGTGGATAAGGTATAAAAGCTAAGAAAAAAAACAAGAGAATGACCCCTCTCAGGGTATGTGAAGCCTGGAGGAAAACCATGGCTGAAGCAGGGACCATATTGAGTTAGGGTCCATTCCTCTCTTGAGGAGGGTCAATCTCATAAGGAGCATTTGATGCTCCATTCTGGCTTCCCAATCTGATTGTGAAGGAGCAGTTGTTTGCTTCCAGTGAAGGGGGATCAATGCTTTGGCTGCATTCAGCATACAGAAAAGCAATATTCTGGCAGGTGGTGGAAGTCGTGGAAGGTCTGCGAAGAAAAGAATCTGTAGGGGGCGTTTCTGTAGGCTAATCCTCAAAGCAGAATTTATAGAGGAGATACACCTGTCCTAATAAGGTTGAGGAATCGAGCAATCCCACCATGAATGCAGCTGAGTGCCCCTGGCTAAGCAACATCTCCAACATAATTTGCTATGTGCAGGTGAAATAGCATGCAGCCTGGCCGGAGTAATGTGCCACCTAAAGAGTAATTTGTAATTCATCTCAACAGTCTGGGAGGAGAGAGAGGTTTTAAATAGGATGGACCAAATGCGTTTCCATTCATCCATATCAAGGATCATCCCGAGCTCCTGTTCCCATTTGCTAGCATAGGTAGGTTTAGGATCCTGAGAAGGGAAATTAAGGGATTTATAAATCTTACCCAAGAAACGTGATGAAAACAAATAGTCTCTATGGAGGAGTCACTCAAAGGGGTTGAGATTGTTAAGCATGCAAGATAAGGGGGTCTTAAAACTAGGGTGACTGAAGGAAATGCTTCAAACAGAGGTACCACCAAATTTCTTTCGGGGGAAGGTTAAAGCATGAGTGCAAATCATCAAAGGGAAGGATCTGCATTCTGACATAAGAACCATAAGACAAATAAAGGGGGTGGCAGACCACAAAGGAAATTGAGAGACTTCTAAAGTGTGGGGGGAAGGCCGGTATCACGGTGCCCGTGATCTTAGTGGCAGGGCGACATTGCTACTTCCGGGTTTCTCCTTGCACGGTTCTTATTGGTCATTGGGCTCTGGGTCCGCCCAGGGCTAGCCTTTTTATACTCACTACTGTCATTCTTTCAGCGCCCTTTTGTGGTGTACCTGTACCTAGCGTTTGAGTTGCTGCTCCATGTATGACCCAGCTCGCCTGACTTCGCTCCTGTCGCTCCTGTTTTATTGTTTTCCGTTGCTGACTAGGACTGGCTGACTACCTCCGTGTGTACTGAACTGGCTTTGGCTGAGAATCTGCTCCATTGCTGTCTAGGCCTGGCTGACTACCACCATGTGTACCGACCTGGCTTTGGCTGAGTATCCTCTTCCGTTGCTGACTAGGACTGGCTACTACCTCCGTGTGTACCAATCTCGCATTCTGACCCTTCTGGGTGCATACCCTGTGCTCCGTTACTCCCGCTTTCGTTGCACAGCAACTTCCACTACAGCACATGCTTGGCCTGTCACTCCCTAGGTCACCTGGGAGACTGAGTTGCTCTGGTCACTTGCATCCTGTCTGTGTTGCCTCCGCTATCCCTAGCTTTCTAGGGACTCAGTCACCTGCCAGTGTCCTATCCGTGTTGCCTCCGCTATCCCTAGCGTCCTAGGGACTCGGTCACTTGCCAGTGTCCTATCTGGGTCGCCTCTGCTATTCCTAGCATTCTAGGGACTCAGTCACTTGCCAGCGTCCTATCTGGGTTGCCTCCGCTATTCCTAGCATTCTAGGGACTCTGTCACTTTCCAGTGTCCGTTCTGTGTTGCCTCCACTACCCCTAGTGTTCTAGGGAATTGCCTGCAGTTACCTGCCACTAGATTAGGTGTGCCTTTCCGCGGTTTGGTACTGTTGTGGTTTACTCTGTTGCAGTTTCCAGTCGACAGATCAAGTCTACTTTGTACTTATTGTGTATTTTGCTTGCCTATCATTTCTGTTCATCCTGACCTGTGTCAGATTTGAGAAGTACCACGGTACTGTCCTTATCTGGACCTGAGTAGGCTGATTCTTGCTTGCTGATTATTTATTCTCAATAAGGCTGATTCTACCCTTACCTAAATTGCCTGAGTGTTCTTACAAAACCATGACAGCCGGACAGAGAATATGCATGACAGGGGAGATGGTAAAGGGAGTAATGCACTAATGTATGACTTTGTACAGTTTAGGGATAAAATGGGAGAGATAAGAGAGTGTTGGGAGAAAGAACCTGATCTACTGGTAGCTGGGAGAACAACTTCAGTAACAGGATCTTCTCCTGGTGTGTGTGAGAGGTCCATACGCACCCAAGCTTTGGTACTAGAGCGGACTGGTGGTATTTTCTGAAATTTGGGAATCCCAAACCTCCACAAGAGCGAGGCCATGATAGGACCGCGAGTTTGAGCCTAGGTTTCCGAGAGCCCCATATGAAGTCAAGTAGTAATTTGTTCAAGGTTTGAAAGAAAGATAAGGACAATTTAATCGGCAATGTTTGGAATGAGTATAAGACTTTGGGCAAAGTAGTCATCTTGATTGCTTGTAACATACTTACCAAGAGATATATAGACTGTACATATTTTTAAGTCTAACCAGACAGGAGAGACATATACAATTGACACTTTCATTACCTGTTAAATTAAAAATGTAGTATATCTATCTGAATGTATGTGAGGTAAACAGTATATTGGTAGAAGTATTTGCTGTATTAATACAAGAGTGAGTAAACATATAAGAAATATTAAGAAGGGCTTGACATCACACAGCGTATTGGATCATTTTTCTTTATGCCATCAAAAGGAACCAAATGTCTCTCATTCATTGCTATTGTACAATCATATTGGAGGGGTAATGATATAATAAAAGCAGTTTCCAAAAGGGAAACTAAATGGATAGATACATTAAAAACATTACGTCCACTAGGTCTAAATATAAACATTGATCTAATTTGCTTTCTGGGCAATTAAAGTGTTGACTATGGATAGGATATGTTTATATATGATATCAATTTGTAAACAATATATTAAATCATAGATGAGAATGACATTGCAAATGTTAGATTACAATAGATGATGTAAATATATTTTATTGATAAAGAGATTATCAAGATGACTTATAAAGAAGACATAAATATATGGTTTGATAAAACAATTTTATCCTTCTTAGAGATATAATATAGTTATGATGCATAAGAAAAACAAAAAACCCTTTTTAAATGTTATTTTTAATGTAATGCTGTATGGAGAATTGAAATGTTTATTTCATCAGTGATATGTGGTTGCTGATTGTATCTAATTGGAATGAACCTACTGAGAAATGAAAACCAATTGACGCTCTAATTGGATTTGGATCGGTTTCTGGGGATGGTTCCGATTAGCAAACACTATATATGTTTGATTATTACAGTAGACTGGTTGAGACCAGTAGGGATGTGAGAATATTTTTGCTTCAAACTGAAATCGGGGAATAATGGCACTTTCCACTTGGTGAATAATTTCCCTCAAAAAAGTGCAGTTTTTCAACTTTCTCCCGTCTTTTTGTCCATTGAAATCAATAGGAAGAAAAATATTTATCCACCACACAAACGTTTTCTGCAGAAATATAAAAGGCTGTCAGGCTCTCACAGCATGCCATTTTGTGGTTGTGAGAGGAGAGAGAAGCATGTTTTTTGAGCTAGAGAAGATAGAGAGAGGAACTGAAGTTTAGTTTAGGGAATCTTTTAAGTGCATTTGTTCTGTTAGGAGACTCAGAGGGACACTTTGAGGAGAGGAAGGGAGGAAGGAGGTTGACCCCAAATACTCTAAAATTCCATGTGACTGACTGGCAAAACACAGGCAGCTAGGGACCTATTTGCTTGCTGATCTTGCTGTTATTGTCTCTGTGCTGGGTGGGAAAGTCTGGGGAAAGAAGTTGTTGATTTTGTTTTTCAGTTATTATTTTTTGGGAGACTGTGATAAGACAACAAGGTGGACAACTTAAAAATAAATAAATAAGAAAGAATAAAGAACTAAATATATTATCTGACAGTGACAGACAGTTGACTGAGCTTAGGCAAGGCATCATACAGCTCCATCAGTTGTGTTGTGTACTTTATAGTAAAGAAACACAGTGTAGTTGCATAATGTCCAGCAAATCACAAGGGGAAGGGGGAGGGGTGTAGCAGTGCAGGAACGTGAGGGTAAAGTAGTAGTTCAAAAACTGGCTGCAGCATATACAATCAATGATGATGGTCCCTCTACTCCAAGGGAGGATGCAGTTTGTCAAGGTCCCAGCAAAACTAGTTCTAGCACCACCAGTGCCAGTAAAAATAAAAAGCCATATAAGAAGAACATTGAAGATGACAACAAGTCACATTCAAGTGTTGATGATGCTGCCAATAGCATAATAGAGGAAGGTGTAGCAGCTGAACCATCTGCTGCATCAGATAATGAGATAAACAAGCACCATGACACCCGTCCTCAAAGTAGTAGTGAACTTTGTTACAGTAAAAGTAAAAAGAAATTGTTTGAGACCTCCAAAAGGTTAGAGGAATGTAAAGGTAGTGGGCAAGAATTGTCAGGTGATGCTAATGCTGCTGAGGATGACCTAATGATGACTGATGATGATGCAGATCTAGAATATATCCCTCCAGCATCCTTCTCTTGTTCAGATACGGAGCACTGCGCCTGTCTATAAACTGTTTGAGAAACCCATTGGAAAGTCTGATCTTGGACAAGCACAGATGTCAAAAAGCACACAGTTACCCTATCAGGCATCATCTCCTCTTCAAAGTCCAAGTCCCACTCAGCCACATACCTGCTTTGAGAACCCAGCAACAGCAACACATCCAGAATGTTAGATATGAAGAGTGACTCTGCTGCTGCTGCTGCTGTAAGTGCTGCACCTTAGACACCTAGTAGTAGTGGCAGTAGAATTACATCAACATCTAGCTTCAGTAGTAGTAGTAGTAGCAGCAGCACCAACTCAGGAACCCCTCATTCCATGAACTCCACAGTATGGAGATATTTCACTCAGGATCCTCAAGCTAAGCATGTTGTCTGTGCTAAAAGCATGTGAGCAGGGGGGAAAGCAGGCTCACACCTAGGCGCCTCCTCTATGAGATCCCATCTGCAGCACAACCACTGGTCTGACTGGGAGACATGTTATCATCAGGGCAAAGGTGCCACAACTAGCAGCAGCAGAAGCACATTAAAAAGTTTCCAGGGCTCTAGAACAGAAAAAAGTAGTAGTGGAGTTATTTATGTGTCAGAAAGTGTGCTACTGCCAGTGCCAATAGTTAGTTCAGTACAAATAACACATATGGCCCCTGCTGCAGAGGAGTATGACAAGCAAAGCCAGGACAAAAATATTAACATCAGTACAGATGAGGAGGTGGAGGAGGGATGTAAAGAAGGGGTGCAACCCTCTACCCCACTTGGGACCACTGCTATGATGAATAAGTAATGTGTGTCAATAATCTGAGAAGGATAGTGTATCACAATGGTAAAAATACATACAAAAATCACACCTCGCAGTCCCCTACCACCGCCACTTCAATACACATCTGCCACATTGTAGGTTGTACTTTTTTTTTATTACTATTTGACATCATCATGAATATGTGCCAGTGTCACTTAAAGGGATAGTAATACTTAAAATGTAAAAAAATATGTTGTAGGGTTTATCCCCCTGAGTAAAACAAGGGTAATCCCACTGCTGAAAGGTGTTTTATTCAAAAGTTATTACAGCTCAAAGATGAATTTTTTAGGTGCAATATCACAGTGGCCTGAAATTGTAGAGTGGCCCTGTTGCGACACCGTCCTATGGACAGCTCTGGTCCCAGGATCATAAATCTCCATAGGATGGTGTAGCAACAGCACCATTGTACAATTTCAGGCCACAGTGATACAGCACCTAAAAATTTCAACTTTGAGCTGTAATAACTTTTGAATAAAACACATTTCAGCAGTGGGAGTACCCTTGTTTTACTCAGGGGGATAAACCCTACAACTTACTTTTTTTACATTTTAAGTATTACTATCCTTTTAAGCAGGAAATTAGTGTTGTGGGTAAAGGACAAATGCTGTATATAAAAAAACAAGAAACACAAAGGAGGCGCCCAATAGTGTGAATCAATTATAACTAATTTTCGAAATATATAAAAAATTGCAGTTCTATTTCATATTTTAATCATGTCAGTCAGATGTTATCATCGAAACTGACCAAAAGAGTATTCGGAGAATATTAAACCCGTCTCCGTTCAGGTGCCTGAATTGTCAATAGATCTCCTTCTCCAGCGTGCAGTCAGCAGGAACGGCGGGTGAATACAGCAATAAATTCCACGGTAGCATATACTCCCTTTGCTGAAAGTGCAGTTGGTGACGTATTGCAGGGCTTCTCCAGTATGACGTACCTGGGCACTTTACAGTGATCCATTCTTCTGCTTTGTGCTAAGACATCTCTTGTGGAATGCAGGGGTGAATGACCCCCTACATTCCACAAGAGATGTTTTAGCACAAAGCAAAAGAATGGATCACTGTACCGTGTTCAGGTACGTCATACTGGAGAAGCCCTGCAATACGTCATCAACTGCACCTTCAGCAAAGGGAGTATATGCTACTTCAGACATCAAAAGAAGTAATATTACAGTGGGAAATTTAGTACCCATAGGAAATATAGGCAAAAAATGTTTTAATATAGGCAAAAAATTTGTTAAAATAAGCGAAAAAGAGGATATTTTTGCATAGACATAAAGACGAAATTTTTCCAGGGAAAATAAAAAAATCAGCAAGTTTTCATGAAAAGTCACGCGGGAAATGTTTCACACTTTTCACCCATCCCTTCCCCTGATGAAGTGCTAATTGCACAAAACGCTTTGGGTGGAGGAGGTGTATGATTTTGGGAACCATTATATACTGCCCAGAAATGTGTTCATTAATTCAATGGATAGTGGCCAATAGGGGTGGGTGAAAAGTATGAACATTTCCTGCATGACTTTTTGCGACAACGTGCAGATTTTTTGCTTTTTTCGCAAAAGTTTTCTCCTTTTCACCTATGCAAAATTTTCCTCCTTTTCACCTATTTACACACATTTTTCACCTATTTTAACATATTTTTTGCCTATATTTCCTATAGGTATTACATTTCCCATTGTAATATTACTTTTTCGGAGGGCTGTAGTTTAGAAATAAGTGTCTGAAAGTCAAAGTTGTGAGTCCTACAGCAACATATGCCTTGAAAAATGTGTTAGCATGCAGAATGCATTTGTCCTTTGCCCACAACACTAACTTCCTACTTAAGTGACACTGGCACATATTCATGATGATGTCAAGTAATAAAAAAATAAAGTACAAACTACAGTGTGGCAGATGTGTATTGTAGTGGTGGTGGTGGTGGTGGACTGGCTGGTATGGTGTGATTTGTGTATGTTTATAGTTTTTACTATTGTCATGTTTGTGTCAAATCTCTGTCCTCCTTCTCAGATTATTGACACACATTACTTGTTGGTCATAGCAGTGGTCCCAAGGGGAGTAGATGGTAGAAACCCTTCTTCACATCCCTTTCCACCTCCTCATCTGTGCTGCTGTTAATATATTTGTCCTGGCTTTGTCTGACATACTCATCTGCAGCAGGAGCCATAGGTGTTATTTGGACTGAACTAACTGTTGGCACTGGCAATAGCAAACTGTCTGACACATACACAACTTCACTACTTCTTTTTTTCTGCCCTAGAGCCCTAGAAACTTTTTAAAGTGCTTCTACTAGTTGTAGCACCTTTGCCCTGCTGATAGTGTGTCTCCCAGTCAGACCTATGGTTGTGCTTCAGGTGGGATCTCATAGAAGTGGTGCCTAGGTGTGAGCCTGTTTTCCCCCTGCTCACGTGCATTGCACAGACAACAGATAGCAACATGCTTAGCTTGAGGATCCTGAGTGAAGTATCTCCATACTGTGGACTTCATGGAATGAGGGGTTCCTGAGGTGGTGCTGCTTCTGCTACTACTACTGGGGCTAGATGTTAATGCAGTTCTACTGCGACTACTACTGGGTGTCAAAGGTACAGCACTTACAGCAGCAGCAGCAGAGGCACTCGTCATATCTAACATTGTGGATGTTAATAACCTGTGTTGCTGTTGTTGATGCTGGGTACTCAAAACAGGTGTGTGTGGCTGAGTGGGACTTGGACTTTGAAGAGGAAATGATCCTGATGATGATGATGATAGGGTGACTCTGTGCTTTTGACATCTGTGCTTGTTCAGGGTCAAACTTTCCAATGGCAATTTATAGACTGGCACTGTGCTCCTTAAAAGTGGTGGAAGATTCAACCTTTGACTTTAAGCTAACCTTATAGTCATGTCATCATCCTCACTCTCAACTTCATCTGTATCTGAGCAAGAGAAGGATGCTGGAGGTATATATTCTAGTTCTGCATCATCATCATCATCATTAGTCATCATTAGGTCATCCTCAGCAGCACCAACGTCACCTGACAATTCTTGCCCACTACCCTTATATACTTCTAAGCTTTTGGAGGTCACAGACAATTTATTTTTACTTTTTCCTCTCAGAGGGATTTTCCAAATGTTTGATACTACTTTTAAGACTTTCTCACCGTCAGACACAGCAATTGGTTGAACTGCTACTCCTTCCTCCATTATTCCTATAATACTAGAATGCGCTTTGTGATTTTCAGTGTTTTTTTAAATGGTTTGTTAATTCTACAGGTAGTGGAGAAACTTTTCATGTCATGTTCACAAATATCCTCCTCAGCATGAGAAGGATCTTCATCCTTCAGCCATGGCTGAAGTCAGTTTTTGGAGTAACACTTTGCTAACATGTCCCTGTACTGCTCCTACTCCTTTCCCCCTACCCCTGCCTCTAATACATATACTGGACATTATCAAAGTCAAAAATTCTCATTGGAAGTGATTTCAACTGTTTTGTAAACACCCAATTAGACAAAAGCAAACCCAGCTGTAAACTCATGTAATCCAAACAGAATCCCCTACTAACTTTCCAAAAGCTAGTATCCCTGACACATTCATCATAGATAGATACTTCAGTTTCTACTCCCACCTCAAGAATAGAATATTTCTTAAGTATTCCCAATTAATAATTTGTGTTCAAGAATACATTATACATGAGATAATCATCTCTTACCATTCCCCAATATCATTATCCCAATCATTCAAACCTCATACCTGTTACTCCTTTAATTGGAAAATGCCCATCTATGGTTTAGAAGAATAGTTCAGGAGAATTCAATCAAGCCTCAAGTGCGTCTGGCTAGAATATGCAGGAGACTGGTAGAGTGAAAGTGATACCGTTATTGGCTAAGTGCCTCTAGGTTGAAAGCTTTGAAAACACATTTAAATTCCACTGACAGTAAAATTCTTATCTCCGTTGTAAGTATAATTTATTCTTTTTGCCCCAGCAGGGGCATCTCTTTTGTAGTTGGACACATGATAGAAATATTTATTTCCCTTTTGATGGGTGAATAGCACCAGCAAAGATACATACGTCTATGGAATGTATGGTTTAACCCCCTGAGCACCAGAGGGGTGTGCAACTCATTGCTTGTACTGCATTGTGAACCCCTCTGGCACTCAAAGGGCCCAAAATATATTTATCGTGTGGGCTGATGTGACAAATTCAGGCTATAGTTCATTGTGTTAAACTTGGTTATCAGTTTATATTCCCAGATCCTTCCATGTCTCTGTTCACCTTGGACTTATGAGAATTCATCCATTTTCATAGATTTTTGTCCTACCTATAACCCTGTGTTGGGACACTTGACATACATTATGAGGTAAAAAATATTTTATGATCCTCATTAGAACCCACGCTTGATGTTGTGGTTTTGGTGGGGATGTGGTATTGGAACCATATGTGTTACATATGTGTAACAAATGTATGCACAGGTTCTACATATAACGACAGGGAGAAGTACCATTTCCTGTTACATCCTTAAGAGAGCTCTTTATTATCAGTTATTTCAGTTTTAGGGGTCTGTTTAAAGGAGAGGAGTGGAGGTTTTGGGGATATGCTTTTCAATCTATCATCTGAGAGATGGTATCACTAAGGATTTACTGCACCTAGTTCCTTGCGTGCATGTTCCTGAGCACATATCCGCTCTTGGAATGCAAGTTCTTCATTTATCACTCTATCGGTATTGTCAGATTCTGGCTGATGTCAAGGTTTTGCCATGCTTCATCTGGTTCAAATATCTGACCTTGTTGTCAGCGGAAAAAACACACCTGTGGTTAACTTCACTCTCAGGCTTCACCCAGAATATCAGCTCTGTGACAAATATGCACTGTAATAGCATTTTTACTGGATATGAACAGATTGATTTACGGCTATCCTTACAAGGTGAAACACCAAAAACTAATAAAAAGTAATTACAAAAGGTGGACTGTTCCTTTAACTCCTAGAGGACCATGGCTATTTTATGGCTTAAGGACCACATTCAGTTTCTAGTTATTTGTCATGTGTAAGCTAAAAGAGTTATTAAAAACAAACAAAAACAGTTTTGCATGATTCTTCTTAGTGTGGTTGTCCCTAAATTAATTTCACTATTTCTTCAATTTACAAAAACACCCCATATGTTTAGTTTTTGTGCAGTACAGCTATTATGAGTAGGGGTGAGTGAAAAGTGGGAAAAATTTCCTGCATGACTTTTTGTGAAAACTTGATTTTTCACGAAAGTTTTCTCCTTTTCGCCAATGCAAAATGTTCCTCCTTTTCACCTATTTTACCAAATTTTTTGCCTATATTTCTTATGGGTACTACATTTCCCACTACAATATTACTTCTTCTGAGGGATGTAGTGGAGAAATAAGAAAGTGAAAGTCAAAGTTGTGAGTCCTTCAGGAATATATGCCTTGAAAAATGTGTTATTATCCATCTGTCCTTTGCCCACAACACTAACCTCCTTCTTAAGTGACACTGGCACATATTCCTGATGATGTCAAGACATAAAAAAGATACATCCTTCAATGTGGCAGATGTGTATTGAACTGGTGGTGGTGTTGGGGGATTGGAGGATATGGTATGATTTGTGTATGTATATAGTTTTTTCCATTGTCATGTTTGCATCAAATCGCTATCCTCCTTCTCAGATTATTGACATACATTACTTTCCACTCACAGCAGTGGTCCCAATTGGGATAGGTGGTGGCAACCCTCCACCACCTTCTCATCTGTGCTGCTGTTAATATATTTGTCCTGGCTTTGTCTGTCATGTGTGATTTCTGCTACCTGGTACCTAGATGGTATGAGATGTTGATTAATTTTTAAGAATGTAAGCCTCCCAACATTGCTGCTTGATAGCCATGTCCTGTGGTCACTGACAATGTAACCAGCTGGAATATATGTAATCAAAGATATCAGGCGGCACCTCCAACATACAAGCATAGATAGTATAAAAGCAACTTTATTGCAAGATTGTATTAAAAGGCATGAAGATACATCCAAACAGTGAGGAAAATAACTTAGACAGGTGCTATACCTGTCTAAGTTATTTTACTCACTGTTTGGATGTATCTTCATGCCTTTTAATACAATCTTGCAATAAAGTTGCTTTTATAGTATCTATGCTTGTATGTTGGAGGTGCCGCCTGATATCTTTGATTACATATATTCAAGCTACATGGGACTGGAGGACCCGTCTAGGCTGAACACTCCTAGAATTGGGTGAGTCTTTTCCTCTTTTTTCGACTTTTCTGTGATATGAACAACTGGAACATCGATTTTAATTAGCGGTGTAGCACGTCTTTCTATTCCAATGTAACCAGCTGCACTGAAAACCCTCTGAGACTCAAAGCTTGCTGGAAGACAACCGAGGGTTTCCACTGCAGTATGTGTAAATGCTGACCACACACACACTGCTTTGCTTGCCAGTAATCCATGGGGTCATTGTTTCTGCCTATAACGTAGCTATCCTGCAAGTATGCAGAAAGCATCTCACATGCAGTGGGACCACTTCTATGAGATGCACAGTGGTCCTGTGTGTCAGTTACAAACCCATAATCACGGAGAAAGTCCCAAAGAGATGTGCCACCACCACCACTACTACCATCACCACCACTACCAATGTTGGGTTTTTGTCGCCCCTGCTGAGACTCACGAATTGCCCTGTGTTCTGAATGGGATATTCTGGTTGATGATGTAGCTGCTTCTGCTGGTTTAAATGCTTTGCTACAATCCTTTTCACTATAGTGTCTAGATGTTTTTTGTGCCCTCACTTTCTCCCTCTCTTTCACCACAATGCAACCCTCCACTCGATCAATAAGCATATCTCGATATTGCTTGACAGAATCTGATTCCTCAGAGAGCTGCTGCTGATCATCATGACACTTTGTTGTGACAAACTGCTGATGACCCTTTGGTAGAAATTCTGAAATTTTGTGTTTGAAGCGGGGGTCCAGCAAAGTGGCAAGAATGTATTCCTCATTGCTTCTAATAGACACTATGAGAGGATCTTGTTTAAAGCATGCTAACATGTCATTTACCATGTTAGCCCCTCGACTTTGGAGTGCCCTCCCTATCATCATTCGCCAATCATCCACACTCATCACTTTCAAGCATCTCCTCAAAACCCACCTGCTCAATGACACATCAGTAACAACATCCACCTTTTGCACACCAATAGGCACATCAGAATCCTTCTGCACTTCCTTCACTATGCTTTGCACTTGTACTTATGATCATCCACCTACTGTCTCTGTATGTCATAATGAATTCTAATTAGACTGTAAGCTGTTGGGACAGGGTCCTTTTCTCAGTGTATGATTCCCTTGCTGCACTTTCCACCAAAAATAATTCAATTATCACACTTTAGCCTAATGCTCTTAACCCAGTTCTGTATTTTTGTATTGTTCAATTTAATTTCTGTAAAGCACTGTGTACATGTATGGCTCTATATAAAAAAAAGATACATACATACATTTACCAGCTGGTGCATGTCTGTGTTGTCATTATGGTAAGAAACCTCAGCCATGCTCCTCATTTTTTTCTGCAATAAAAATATCAGTGGTAGAATTTCACTAATTCCTGCCCCAATGCGACGCACCAGCATGGTTGCCTCCTCAAAACATCTCAGCAGCTCACATACATTTCACATTAGTTGCCATTGGCCAAGGAACAAAGAGGCTTCCTCCAAAGCCTTCCAGTTTTGCATGGTGTACTCGCTAATGGTCTTATTCTGGTCATACAAATGCTCTAGCATTTACATTGTGGAATTCAACCTGATAGGGAACTCCATTTTCAGCTGATGATAGGGCAGGTTGTTATGCTCTTATATGCAATATAGAGTGTTAAGTGCACTGTAGGATGACTAAAATGGGCACAGATTTTGCAGGCAATAGTAAGCATCTCTCTGATGTTTTTGGATTCTGCCAGGAATCTGGTCACAACTAAATTTAGCACATGGGCGTGTTGATGGGTGACGCTGTGTTTGAGCCTGTATTTTTGGAGATCCTGCGGCTTTGATGGCTGGCAGTGCTGCGGGCGTGGGGGAGAGAGGACTCGGGAATGGGTTAGGGGAGTTTACTAGAGGTTCAGTTAGGTTAGTTCTTTTGGGGGGATTTGGTTTTACATAATAACAAAACCTCAGGTTGGCTCTGTACAATCCATTGCTATGTTTATGTTTTTTTCACTCTTATATATACCTATATATGTTTTCTGTATCTGAATGATTTTATATGTATTTCTCTGTATTTTTTTGATTTGTATGGAGCGATCTGATAATAAAACATATTTTAAAAAAAAATAATACTGGAAATATATTTTTAGAGAATTTATTGCTCTACTAATCAGTGTTTCAAAACACTGTCTGATACATTTAAAATAAATACAAATTTAGATTCTTGGATATCACTTACAATTAAAGACCTTGCAATAGTTCCTGTTTCCAGAAAGCAATAATTTGTTATTCATCAGGAATGAAAATGTGTTCAACAGGCAAAAACTCTGTAGTTTTTCTTCTACAAGTGGCACAAAATCTCAGTCAGTTTAATTAGTTCAAAGGGAATTTTATGGTGCCAAGTTTTGAATACTGAAAGCTAATTTAGGAGGAAAGGCAACATTTCTGAAAATATAATACCTATGTTCAAATATCCAGTCATTAGAGACACAAAGTAATGAATTGGAGAAGTCTATCATCCAAGGAGTTATACTATGTGTGGTCTGAAAAACTTTTACAAATAAATTATCATTTAGTAGAAGATGAATAACTATGAATATTTTAAAAACACCGAATGACAGTGACAATTTTTTATTGCAGAAAATATCTACTTCTAAAATGTGGAATCTTCAGAGGAAAAGAAAAGTGTTTTAGCAACACTGCATGAGATTTTTAGCATATTTAACTAATGGGAAGTACTACTTGTAACACTTATATTTTGACAGATGGCGGCCCAGAAGGTAATTCAAAGTTGAAACACAGTGCAAAACACTGAAATGCTGCTGATTTAATTTATGAAATTAAATTGTGTTTATTGAAAATGTCATTCTGGCACATATCTCTCATTATATTCTCAAAGAGAAGCATTTAACTTGTAACTACAAACCACAGAATTAACCTGTGCCCTCAGATTTTGACCTGAGTTGCTCGAAGAGTGACACCAGCTCAACAATAGCACAAAAAGCTGATTATCACATAGTGGTAGGAAATGATGCTCAGAACAACAGTATTTTGAAAAAGAGGCAAAATAAGTAAGAACCATATTAACAAATAACCTTGAAATACTGAACATTAATTACACAGTCAGATTTAAAAAGGAGGCATCACACAAATGTAGACACCATACAGCCAACTGGAATTTCTCCTGTAGAAAGGTGCTGACAATTGCATTTTTTTCATCAAACAAGGAAGCCAGCTTATGGCCCCATACAGCATTGCTGTACTGAGGTCTGTTTCCAGGAACAACATATAATTTATTCACCAGAATGACAATAACCCATTATTTATGGGTTGATGAAAAGTGAGAAAATTTTCCCACATGACTTTTTCACAAAAAACAGCTGATTTTTCTCTTTTTATGTGAAAGTTTTCTCTTTTTCTCCAATGCAAAATTGTCCTTCTTTTTGCCTATTCCAGAAAATTCTTTGCCTATTCCAACACATTGTTCTCCTATTCTAACACATTTTCACCTAAGTTTCCTATGGTGCAATATTTCCCAGAACAATATTACTTCTGAGGGCAGTAGTCGAGAAAATAAATATGTATTTGAAAAATATGTTAGCATGCAGAGTGCAATTGTCCTTTGCTCACAACACTAACTTCTTGCTTAAGTGACACTGGCATATAATCATGATGATGTGATAAAAAAAAGTACAACCTACAAAGTGGCAGATGTATATTGTAGTGGTGGTGGGGGGCTGACATGATGTGATTGGTGGGACCTTGACAAACTGCATCCACCCCGGGAGGAGAGGGATCATCATAATTTATTCCACATGCTCCAGCAAGGAGAAAAAAGCATGAAAATGCACATACTGCAGCAACCAGAAAAAAGTGGGAAAATTGAACTTTTTGTGGAAAATTATTATACAAGCAGGGAATGCAAATTTTCTCCGATTTTGGCTTGAAGAGAAAGTTTTCGCCCATCCCTACCATTATTTTTAACTGTTTTGAAGCCCTTTTAAAGTACCACCTTGAAATGAACAAAATAGCTTTTCAGTATCAGTATCATTGGAGTTTCTGTCAAAGTGCACTTTATCAGGTCAAATGTATGAAAAGAATAACATATGTTTTATACGTAACATATAAGTCTAAATTGCAGATGTAGAGGCCAAATTGAAATCACATTTGGTGCAGAGACTACCAAAGAGTAGATGTGGGTGATAACATAAGTCTATTTTTTACACTGGAATTTCAGTGGAAAATTCACAATTCACCATTTTACTTTGTGACAATTCCTGTTCATAGATATTATAATGAATTTCAGTCTTTTCACTAACATAAAAGATTTTCTGATGAAAATGTTGACATTTTTCACCTATGCTTTCTATGGCCACAAGAATCACTGCCATAATAATAATAATAATAATAATAATAATAATAATAATAATAAAATACTAAGCTTCCTTTCATGCTGTATGGTTGTAACTCAGAGAGATTCAAAGTAAGAAAGAGAGCGAGAGGACAAGAGAGAGACGGAAAATTTGAGAACTGTTGCTTGCCGGAGATTCAATAAGAGGAGTTGAGAGATTTTGGTGATGTGGAGAAATCCAGCTGCAGCAGCAGTAGTGGGAGCACATACAACCCACCATATACTGCTGTCACACCTTAACATCTCCAAGAACCTGGGGTAATATTTTAAGAAGGGGATTATCAGATGTGACTGTGTGCAGTAGCAGCACAGTGCATCTGCCTGTGCCTGAGCTTGATGCTTCTATGTTTATGAAGATGATTCTGTCTCCAGGGGCCTCTATGTCTGTTGTGTTACCACCAAGAGAGGAGGAAGAGACTGGTGGTGCTGGTGAATCCTAGGTCTGTGAAGAAGATAGTATAAGAGTCTCCTTGGTTCTAACCAATGATGAATGGGAGTGAGAGATAAAGATGGGAATGGGTACCAACATTACTAGCAGCAAAAATCTGGTGTGCTACAAAATACAAAGGAAATAGTAGGTAAATATAAGTTATCTGAAACTAACCCTGTGATGGAGAAACTTCACAAGGATAAAGCAGGAAGCTAAATGATATAAAGATGCTAAGCAAACTCAAAATACCAGTGACTACAAGAGGATAATCTGGAACCCATAGGCAGGATGAATGGCACAAGCCCACAAATCGAAAACACAGTACTGAAGGGAAAAGACAGAAGAGAGGTCATACAGGACATGGCCATTTTAGGCAGCAAAGGTTCAAGCATGCATAAGCATAATGAACATCAAGTGTAATGGAAAGGATACATTACATATCAAACACATTAAGTGATACTTTATTATTGCAATGTTATATGTTTTCATTACAAAGTGGATGAATAACACATAATTTATAGTTGTGTTCTGTTAGTATTAGTTTAACAATTAAGTGTATTGCACTGAAGTTAACAAAGAAGTTCAAAGATGATTCCAATGGAATTGAGTGACAGCAGAGAACTTTCAAATAATGCTATCAACTGAAGGACACCCTCTATAAAGCCATTCTATTTTCTCTGAGGAAGGGACCAATACATACCTCAAATCACGGTGGAGACCACAAGGAGTGAAATCCCTCAAGAGAGACTCAGCAGGTCTGTACCAAATGCTGGAGAGTGAATGGCTACAGGACAATTGAGAAACTCTGCAGAGACACCCTCAGAAATATCTTTGATGTGCATACATACAAGAATGTGGACAGAAAGTGGATTACTGTAAGGGGGATTCAGTTAATGGGATTTGCTTTTATACTTACATATTTTGATTACTTTGATTGATACTGCTAAAATATTAAGTATCCAGGGGAACAAAGCACAAGTCAGTGGAACATCGGATCCTCTCCTGCCCAAAGTCCAAGTAGCTCACAGGTGCAAGAACCCCCATATCCCCAGGTAGAGGTTGAGTGATCAAAACTAGGGATTACTGAGCACAGCCACATGGGTAATCTCAATCAGATGTAACCACTAAGGACTCGGGTATTCCCCCCCCAGTAATTACCCCAGTAATTACCCTCACACCTGTCTCCCCCCAGGGACTAAAGCATGCAGCCGCCTATGCAGATACCCAGTCCCAAAGGAGAGAGACCCACAACCAGAAAAGTGAGTTCTGGCAACATGCTAGAAGCCATAAAATTGGAAAACTGCATAATAGGTATAAGAACAATCTGGTAACTGTAACGTAGGTCCCTAATCAGCTAACAGTCCCTTGCCAATGAATTGTCTCTAGTTTTCCATGGGGAAGAGTCCCACAAAGGAGTCCTTATCTCCAAAAAACAGTACCTGAAACTAGACTGTAGAGGTGGTCCAGAAAAATAGAGGGGCCATATCTCTGCAGTTGGCAGAACACAGGTGTAACACACCATAGGCCATTACTAGGGGCTCCTTTAAGAGCCATAAAAATAGTCTGGTGTCATTATTGTCTCTATGGAACTGCTTTGTTGATTGTATCAATCCTACTGTATTGTTCTTTTGTTCATGTGTGTACAGTAGCCCCAGGGGGCACATGGTATTGCAAGCCCCTCTGCCAACAGTCCATTGTACCCATTGTTTGCAACCCCATTGTGTATTATGCTGCCATTGTTGCCATTGTGGGAAATTCCCAAAATGCTGTATAAATATAAATAAACAGGTTAGTCGTTTGGAATTGCAGCAGTGTCCAGTGTCTTCATTCCTGAATGGTTTAAAGAGTCCCCTTTGACTCCCATTCAGGAGCCCTATGTCTCAGTGTTCCAGCCAGCCATCCAGCTTCACCAGATCAGCTACCCTTCTGTAGGTCCCTGGAATGATGGCAAAGGATATCCTTAGCTTCTGTTACAACAGGCAAAGCTCCACCAAAGCCTCTATGACTCTGGTTGTAGATTATTGGGTCCCATTGCTTCTTGTTTTGTGTCTCAGTCGCTAAGTGCCAGCAAAGCCATTTTTCCAACTGAGGGCCAGGAGAATGAGTAGGTTTGACCACAGGAGGAGGGAGCGCGATCACCAGGGAGATGCAGAACATCAGGATCTCCTCAGGTCCCCGCAGGGAAACCACTTGGCCATTTTGTGACATATGCAGATAAAACGGGAACCCCCATATGTGCTTGATGCTCAATTTCCTTATATGGTCTGTCAGGGTTTTCAACCGATGTCTGTCACGGTTCCCAGGAATAAACCAGGAGTCAGTACTGTAAAGTAAAACAATGTTTTACTAGAATAATAACAGTAATGCACGTAAACAGATAACACACAGATGGCGATCAAAGAGGCAAGCACCGTATCAGAAATAGCAGTCCGCCAATAGATCCACCACACTGTCCGAGACTAGGTTTCAGCCCACTGGAGCCTTGAGGTAATTCGGAATGCTTAAAGGACTAGCACTGACTAAGCCTGCAGTCAGTGTAGGAGTCTGATAGAGCCCCAGGTCCACACTAGGATGGATGTCTGTGGAGCGGGGACCAACAAATGGAGGAAACAGACAGAGCCCCCTAGTCAGCACCAGAAAGGATAGTCAGACAAGCCAGGTCATACACCAAATGGGTAGTCAGCCAGAGCAACAGGTTTGCACCAAATAGGGTATCCACTGAAGCGCTGGTATGCTGGAAGCACAGTGGACAGATCTCCAAGTCAACACCTGAGTGGGTAGTCAGACAAACCAGGTCATACACGGAGTGGGTAGTCAGCCAGAGCCATAGGTTTGCACCAGAAAGTATGTATCACAGTGTCCATGCTCCCCTTGTGACATTCTGTCAGTCTACTCTCTGCTTCACTCCTATTGGCTTTGCTGTGCTTGTCCCACCCAGTATGGCCTTTATATGCTGGGTTCTGGCACCCCTTCCATGCCCTTTCGTGGTGTTCCTGTACCAGTGCTTGTTCCTGCTCTCAGTGTTCTCAGTGTATCGAAACGGCCTGCCTGACTACTCTGCATCTCGTCTCTTGTCTGTGAACGACCCGGACCGCCTGACCATTCTTGTTCTCCTGCTCCTATGTACCAACCCGGCTTAGCTGATGTTCCTGCTCCGTGTACCGACCCGGCTTGGCTAACGTTACTGCTCTGTGTACCGTCCCGGCTTGGCTGATGTTCCTGCTCCGTGAATCAACCCAGCTTGGCTGACGTTCCTGCTCTGGCTGCCTCTATGTCGCCTTGGTGTTGCATTCATGACACTCCCGGTTGGTTGCGACCTCAGGGCGAGTTGCTCAGTTGCTGAGTCAGTTCCCGTTACGACAGTGCTCAGTTGTGTTGTTTCCGTTACTGCTACGGCAGTGTGCAAGTGGCCTTGTCTCCGTTATCGCTCCTGCAGATTGCTAGTGGCCTAGTCTCTGTTACTGCTATGGCAGTGTCTCCGTTACTGCTCCTGCAGAGTGCAAGTGGCCTAGTCTCCGTTACTGCTACGGCAGTGTGCAAGTGGCCTTGTCTCCGTTACCACTCCTGCAGAGTGCAAGTGGCCTAGTCTCCGTTACTACAATGGCAGTGTGCAAGTGGCCTTGTCTCCGTTACTGCTACGGCAGTGTGCAAGTGGCCTAGTCCCTGTTACTGCTCCTGCAGAGTGCAAGTGGCCTAGTCTCCATTACTGCTATGGCAGTGTGCAAGTGGCCTTGTCTCCGTTACCGCTCCTGCAGAGTGCTAGTGGCCTAGTCTCAATTGCTGCTATGGCAGTGTGCTAGTGGCCTTGTCTCCATTACTGCTCCTGCAGAGTGCAAGTGGCCTAGTCTCTGTTACTGCTACGGCAGTGTGCAAGTGGCCTTGTCTCCGTTACTGCTACAGCAGTGTGCAAGTGGCCTAGTCTCCATTTACTGCTACGGCAGAATACAAGTTGCTGATCTCCGTTACTGCTACGGCAGTGTTCTATGTTGCTCAGTCTCTGATACTGCTCTGACAGCTCACATTGGTCTGCTAACCTGCTACTGGGCGTTACTCATCTTTAAGCTCTCTATCCTAGGTGAGCTTTTTCACAGACCTCTCTTCACATGGGACTGTTTACATTTGCTGAAGGCCATTAACCCATGCAGTACAGACACCCTGGGAATCCTTTGTGTTCTGCCTGACTTGTGTCAGTATATTCTGTTATGGACTCTATGGTTATACTGGACCTGAGTAGGCATATGTATATGTAACCTGTCTTGTGTCTGTATTATTCTGATAAAATACTACAGGACCTGTGAGGGTTATTGTACTACTGTTCTTTCAATAAAACTGTGTTTTATCCTAAACCACTTTGTCTGTGTGTCGAACAAACCATTACAGGATGTCTAAGCCAAACCGGAACACACAAGGAGAATGGTCAGGCGGAGCCACAGGTCAACACTAGAATGGATGGACAGACAAGCCGGGTCATCCACAGTTCAGGTAGTCAGCCAGAGTCACAGGTCCGCACCAGATTTGGTGTCCACTACACATTGGGAGCAGGCAAAAGACTAGTCAGACAGAGCCACAGGTCAGCACCAGAATGAATGGTCAGACAAGCCAGGTCATACACAGAGCACAAGGGAAACAGAATTGTATTGTACAACAATGCAAGGGCAACTGAGTCAGGACTCAGTCTGCCCTTTAAACCCCTCCTCAGGAAGTAGGTAGGAGAAGCAGCTCAGAGGGAGGAAGTAGGTAGGAGAAGACTACAGGAAGCGAACACTTAAAACAGAGGCCTGCTGCATGCTTGAAGCTTTGAGCCTGCAGATGATGCTGAAACCAAAGTAAACTGTAACAACGTGAGGGTGTGAGGAGATAGGTCCTGAAAGACTTGGATCTCCAATCCTGCATACAACACTGAATCCAGGTTATGACAGGGGTTAATTATAGCCTCTTTATCAGTGTAATAGTGCAGCCTGCAAATTGCGGTGAGTGGTCTGTGTCCTGTGGGACCCAGAGGTTTCAGGGCCCTGTGTGCTCTCTCAAGGAGTACCGAATGTGAGCAAAAACATGTGCAGTAAGGCTATAAGGTCTTTCTGTGCCATGGATTCATGAATGCTGTAAAGCCAGAGGTTATTTTCCCTAGTGTGGTTGTCAATACTATCGAGAGGGAGGGTGAACACATCTATAGTACCCTGTTGCTCAGAAAGATATGGACTCAGATTATGTAGATGGTTGGAAAACTCTGTGTTGGCTTCTTCCACTGAGCCAAGAATCTAGCATATCTCGGCATCGTTCTGCCACTTCCTCATGGAGGATGACCTCTATATCTGTGGCCATAAGCTCAATATCATCCTTCATGGGAAAGGTCTTAAGTGCCCCCAACGGCAATGAGGGAGGATGGGTCTCTGATGCTGACTCCCTGTTGTCTTCCATCAGTATCTGCGAAGAGTTGCTCAGGTTGGGAATTGAGGCCTCAGCAGAAGTGACAGAGGTCACCCGCCAATGCTGGGAAAATCGACTCAGGAAAGCACCAGACCAATTTGAGTCATATGTAGCGCCCTTCAGGGCTCCTCTTTTTTCTTTCCCCAGCATGTAGTGGAAGTAAGGCAATCCAGGGGAGATGTGGTTAATAATAAAGCTTGGTAAAAGTAGGTAGGCTTGGTAAAAGTTGAAGAAACAAAGCTGTGCCCAGGAGCTACCCTAACATGCAGCCATCTTGCTCAGCAGCAAGCTCTGCCTCCCTAAGATCCTATTTTTTTATGCTCACGAGGTCCCATGCAGGGCCCGAACTTGAGAGATCAAAATATATGGGGATACACATGGAGCAACAGATAACCAATCAGAGGATAATATACAGATTTTCAACTTAGAAAATATAACTCTACAAGGGATCACATTACATAATTGGAGAGGACCTTACATGCGTTCCCACAAATCAATACAGAGAATATGAATAGATAAAGGATGTGAATTTGTTTGCAAGAAAACTCACATTGCATAAGTTCCATCTTCATAAAATATTTGATGAGAGAGAGAGACACACACACACACACACAATATGACTACTAAGGGCTATAATGATATGGTTATTTTGGCTGACAGGTATCATGAAAGTCATCTATATAAGGAAACATTTTTGGGACCATTTACATACCTGAAATCAGATTTATTTTTAAACCAAATTAAAAAATTATCCATTGACATATTTGTCCAAGTTGTAACAAGTAGTGTTGAGCGAGCGTGCTCGGCCGATGTTCGGATCGGCTCGAGCATCGCTCTGCTCGGCACATGGCGGTACTCGTCGAGTACCGCCATGTGCTCGCCCGCCGTGTTCGGGTGGCGGGGATCTGTGCCGGAGGAGGCACAGATCTGAAGACGCTCCGCTGGACCACCAGGGACTGGAGGTACGGGGGCATTGAGGAGATGAAGGTGGCATTGCGGAGATGAAGGGGGACAGTGTGGAGATGAAGGGGGACATTGTGGAAGAGGGGCATAGCGGAGATGAAGGGGGACATTGTGGAAGAGGGGCATAGAGTCTATGCCCCTCTTCCACAATGTCCCCCTTCATCTCCGCTATGCCCCTCTTCCACAATGTCCCCCTTCATCTCCTCTATGCCCCTCTTCCACAATGTCCCCCTTCATCTCCGCTATGCCCCTCTTCCACAATGTCCCCCTTCATCTCCTCTATGCCATAGAGGAGATGAAGGGGGACATTGTGGAAGAGGGGCATAGCGGAGATGAAGGGGGACATTGTGGAAGAGGGGCATAGAGGAGATGAAGGGGGACATTGCGGAGATGAAGGGGGACATTGCGGAGATGAAGGGGGGCATTGACCAGGCACCCTCCCCTCATCAGAGCAGGGGGTGCCTGGTGTAATGCTCGTGTCGCCCCATTCAATTGAATGGGGCTCGGGTGCTCGGCCGAGCACTCGAGCCTCCGGCGGTGCTCGGTCAGAGCACCCGAGCACCCGAGCATCGGGGTGCTCGCTCATCTCTAGTAACAAGTAATCTTCAAAAGATTACAATCCAACTCAAAACTTAAGTAAAGGAGAAATGCAGGTCCTATTGCATTTACATGTAAACAACGACATAGTTAATAAAACCTCTGATAAAGAAGGTCATTTAACAACTATGTCTAAAGGCGAGTATGAAAAAAATCTCACTGAAAATATTGCCACAAAAGGATCAATATAAAATCTACAAAATAAATCCAGCTTTGAAAAGTAATAGATGATTGCATAGTATATTGTTGGAAGCAAAGGATAATCAATTAATTTGGGATTCTGAATGCAGATATCCTATATTTTATTCCCTACCAAAATACATATGAATGCTCAGCATCCACTGTACAGGCCCATTGCCTCTGTAAATTAATTTCATCACACAAAATGTGTGAAGATGTATTGGTAAAATATTGAAATTCCATGTGGCATCCCTATAATGCTTTTTACATGACTCAAAGGATATATTAAGGAAATCAGATGGCTTTTCAGTTTCCTTGCATAATTATACAGCTAATCTCGATGTGGAATCTTTATAGAGTAATATACCTCAAGACAAAGGGACAGAGGCATGTCAATATTTTCTAAATACCAGAGGCAGACAATTTTGTAAACATATTGAGTTTGTATTAAGATCTAACTTAACTTAATTCTAACAAATAATGTATTCTTGTATGGTAACAAAATATACCATCAATTTAAAGGCAAAACAATGGGAACAAGCTGTGCCCCTGGGTACTCCAGCCTCTTTCTGGCATGGTGTGAGAACACTAAAGTCTTCATTGAAGAAATATAGCATAATACTTGCTATATACTTTCATGAGCTAGATTTATTGATGATATGTTATTATTTTGGATGGATCCAATTGACGATTTTGATTTAATTGTAAAAAACAAAAAAATCAGAACTATGTGGGCCTTAAATTAACCAATGAGATCCAAGAAGATAATAGTCATGATGTTCAGTGGTGCCTAAATTAGTATTAAGTTGAACGCTCATGAGATTCAGTGTGGCCTCACGTATGATAGTCAGCTACTGTCACGGTCACTAGGCAAATAAATACATGACAACGGTACAAGTGCATTTAACCAGTTTATTAAAATATTCAGAATAATGAAAAGAGCCAAAAACACTTCCTCAGTCACAGGGGAGAATGACGTGAGGACAGTGTCTAGTCCACTACCCAGGAGCTGACACTGAACCACCGCAGGTATGTAGATACGGAGTAGGTAGAACCAACTTGCTTCTAAACACAGATAGGCAACTGAATGCTGAGACAGCACAGGAGCATACCCAGGCAATCCCAGAGAAGGGAATGTCAGATGGAGCTTTTGGGTAGCTGAAGGCGTAGTTATACCCAGCGGGGACACAGAGTGAGGGTAGCCAGCAGATACAGGCAATCTGCAAATAGCACTACTCCAGGCAGCAAAGTAAGTGCTCAGGCAAGGCAGCCAGTGGGAATGCACAAAGAGGAGGCCACGGGCGACACTAAACTGCACTTGCCTAAGTGGAGCGGAAGCAAACTGCAACACTATCAGCTTGGCAGCTAAGTGCCAAAGGGAAGGAGCGCTCCCTTGATCTATCTGGACAAGTGGCAGTCAGACAGGAGTGATAACTAATACAGAGTGTAGTCAGGCAGGCCACAGGGGGAAGTCGGATCGGGTAGTTAGCCACAGCCGAGGTCAACACGGATCAGGTAGTCAGACGCAGCACCAGGTACACCAGGGAGTACCGGAAGCCAAGCAAGGGTCAGACGAGCAACACAGTGTGCACAGAAACATCATGAGAGGGCAACTAAGCCCAGTTCACATCCAGGCTATAAGGACAATGCCAGAAGGCAGAGCATAATCGCTAAATTGACAGGAAGTATAAAATAGCGAACATGACATCAGAGAAGCGTGCCTGCAGATGGATCAAGTCAGAGTCATGCCGCTCCACTCCATACTTTCAGATAGGCACAGCAGGCAAGGAAATCACAGGTACCGTGATAGCTATGTGTCTATTTTGTCAAAGACATACTTTGTGGACTTCAAACACTATTGTGTATGTGCAGTAAGGAAACACAGGTAAATCCAGAAGTGAGAAATGAATGCCATCATGTAAGGAGTAAGGACCTCTTTTTATTATAAAGTGAGAAGATTTGAGGTGAACGCTTATCTAGGTCCCCTGATGATGCTAGTATTATATTATATTTGTGAAATGTGCATTTGATTCATTCATAGGGAGGCTACGTAATAACTGAAATAAAGTTTAAAATCCACAAGTTCTTCTATTATGATGAGAGAGAGAACTAATATTTCTATTTAAGGAGATTGTGTGGAGTGTGTAACTCATTTCTCTCTTAGAAAATCCCATTTTGATTTTAAACGCATGTTTGTTTCTGTGTGTTAATGCAAATGCAATTGTTTAAGAATGGGCTAACTAGAGCAGTGCTGGATAATGACACCAAGCCCAAGCATCTGTCTAAAATATAATTATCAGTAGATAATAGATTGGGGAACTAAAACAGGGCACTTATTCACACAATAAAGTACTTGAGAATGTAGTAAATTACTATGCAATATTGTGGCATACATTTACATATTTTCTGTAAATGCACCAACAACAGTTATATACTATCCAGCGCCTTCATTTGCCTCTCATTTCTGGCATCAAAAATGCAGCTGTTTTTTCTCTTTCCAAGCTTAGACTGATAACAAGATGGAATCTGATACCCTTTTTATACTAGCATGGTCGCAATATATGGGGTAGTCTCCATGTGGGAGGGAAATACTTTTTATTTTTGATCTCAATGCAAAAAAAAAAACCATAAAAAAGTGGAAAAAATGCTATTAGCAGTAAGTGCGATTTTTTCAAATGTTTAGCAAAAAGGGGAACAAGCATATAGTGAAATGTGGTGATGTTGTAGTCTAGTGTTGTTGCTGCCATAGCAGATGAAGGCTTAGTAGTTAAACCAGCTGCTGCATCTGACAGTACCACTGTATGAAAAGTAACAATGAATGTTCTGTGAACTTCCATAAGGGTTAAGTTAAAAGAAACTGTTTGAGACATCAAAAAAGCATAGAAGAATATGAAAGTAAAGGGGAGGAAGCTCAGTGCTGATGATGACCTAATTATTGATGACGATGTTGATCTATAATATATTCCTCTGCAATTGTCCCCTTCTTCTGATACAGAAGTAGTGAGTAAGAGTTATTATAATATGGATATATGAACAGTTGAAAAGGAGCACTATGCCTGTTCATAAACTCTTTGAGACATAAGTTGGAAAGCATGACTCTGAAGAAGTAAAGATTCCTAACAATACATAGTCATCCTGTCAATCGTCGTCATCATCACCGCCACCCTTTCCAAGTTCAATTCCCACCCCATTTCAAACACTATTGTTGAGTAAGAAGCAACACAGGTCATTGTCAACATTCACAGCAACCCTAGGTATGATAAGTGCTTCTGCTACTGTTGGAGGTGCAGTGCCATTGACACTTATTGCTAGTACAATTGCAATAACTCTCCTCTGAAGTAGTAATGGTCTCTCAGGAATGCCTCAAGTCTATGAAATATACAGTATACTACTGAGACTTCACTTACTTTGCAAAAGCTAAACATGACTATATCACTGTTCACAACAACAACATGTAACATCAGGTCTCCAATAATCTTGCCTCTGGCACTGGCACTTTATAAAAGGGCAGCAGCAGGTTAGCACATCCCTATCCCTGTTCTTGTGAAGATGCAAGGCTAGGGTACATAAACTTGCTTCAAGTCAAGTGAAGATGTACTTCACTTGATTCCAGTTGACTTACTCAACACTGAGTACACATATTTTTAATCCAAGTATTAAGATTTACTTAAATATTAAATGAAAGAAAGAAACAATTACACTATATCATAAATACATTTACTACTATACTTATATATTTAGATTGCTCAAAACATTGAACATAACATTCCTGTCTAGAAGCACAGATTTTGAAACTTACAACTCTAGTTATCAAGGGCGAATTGTTAAACATAGTGGAAGTTCCCATATTCATCAAAAGGTTGTATACTTATTTATCAATGAAAGTTCAAGAATATGCCATGAAAATATATTACTTTCCATATGCTAGATTTTGGCTGGTGTATTGTTAGTCAGAGTCGGACATGAATGTGTGCATTGTAATGCACTGTAAGCTTAGGTTACTCTGATTTTTAGCATGTTCCTCCATGCCAAGCTCTAGGGATGGGCAAAAGTTTTTGCCTCAAAAGTGAAACAGTAGAATATGGCACTTTTTACAGAGTGGCAATTTTTTTGTGAAAAGGGCAGTTTTTTTTGCCCAGTTAATTTTATTGAATCAATGGGAAGACTGAATTTCTCCCCACCCACCACACTAACTTCATGCTTAAGTGATACTGGCACATATTAATGATGATGTCAGGTAATGAGAAAAATAAAATACAACCTACAATGTGGTAGATGTGTATTAAAGTGGTGGTGGTGGTGGAGGACTGGCATGGTGTGATTTGTGTATGTATTTTTATCATTGTCATATTCTATCCTCCTTCTCAGATTGTTGACACACATTACTTATCGATCATAGCAGTGGTCCCAAGTGGGGTTGATTGTGGCAACCCTTCTTCACATCCGTACTCCACCTTCTCATCTGTGCTGCAGTTAATGTATTTGTCCTGGCTTTGTCTGTCATGTGTGGTTTCTGCTACTACTACTACTACTACTACTACTACTACTACTAGAGCTGGATGTTTATGTAATTCTACTGCCACTAATACTAGGTGTTGAAGGTGCAGCACTTACAGCAGCAGCACCAGAGGTACTTGTCATATCTAACACTGTGGATGTTAACATGTGTTACTGTTGCTGGGTACTCAAAACAGATGTGTGTGGCTGAGTGGGACTTGGACTTTAAAGAAGCAATGATGCTGAGGATGACTGATAGGGTGTCTGTGTGCTTTTTGACATCTTTACCTGTCCAGGGTCAGACTTTCCAATGGTTTTCTCAAACACTTTATAGACAGGCACAGTGCTCCTTAAAAGTGGTAGAAGATACAGCCGTTGACTTACTGCTAACCTTATAGCCCTGTCATCATCCTCATTCTCAACTTCATCTGTATCTGAACAAGAGAAGGATGCTGGAGGGATATATTCTAGATCTGCATCATAATCAGTCATCATTAAGTCATCCACAGTAACATCAGCATCACCTGACTGTTCTTGCCCACTACTACACTTATATTCCTCTAAGCTTTCAGAGGTCTCAAACAATTTCTTTTTACTTTTACTGTAACAAAACTCACTACTACTTTGAGGACAGGTTTTTTGGTGCTTAGTTGTCTCACTATCTGATGCAGCAGGCGGTTCAGCTGCTACACCTTCCTCTATTATGCTATTACCAGCATCATCAACACTTGAATGCAACTTGTTGTTGTCTTTAATGTTCTTCTTATATGGTTCTATATTTCTACTAGTACTGGTGGTGCTGGAACTAGTTTTGCTGGGTCCTTGACAAACTGCATCCTCCCTTGGAGTAGAGGGATCATCATCATTGACTGCACACGCTGCAGAAACAATCGCTGCAGTCAGTTTTTGAACTACTACTTTAATCTCATGTCCCTGCACTGCTCCACCCCATCCCCCTTCTCCTTTTGCATTTGCTGGACATTTAGAGACTACACAGTGTTTTTTTTACTGTATGGTACACAACACTTGCCTAAGCCCAGTCAGCTGTCTGTCACTGTCACCTACAATATTTTTTTTTATTCTTTTTTACTTTTTTTAAAGTTGTTGTCTTATCACAGTCTGTGCAAAAAAAATTCTAACTGAAAAATAAAATCAATAAAGTCTTTCTCCAGACTTCCTCACCCAGCAAAGAGACAATAAAAGCAAGATCAGCAAGCAAATAGGTTTCTAGCTGCCTGTTTCTTGTCAGTCAGTCACATGGAATTTTAAATTATTACCCTTCTTATCCCCTAGAATGCCCCCAGACTCTCCTAATACAGAGAACAAATGTCCTACCTAAATGACTCCCTAAACTATACATCAATTTCCCTTTATTTATCTATTTCCTCTAGCTCAAAAACTTGCTGTTCTCTCCTTTCACAAACACAGAATGGCATGCTGTGAGAGTCTGACAGCCTTTTATATGGCTGTAGAAAATATTCGTGTGGTGGAGAAATATTTTTCTTCCCATTGATTTCAATGGGCGGAAAAGGCGGGAAAAAGTAGAAAAACTGCACTATTCGCGTGAAATTATTCACCTATAGGAAAGTGTCATTATTGGCTGATTTCAGTCATCAATAGGGACGGGTGAAAATTTTCGCCTCATACTGAAATCGATGAATAATGGCACTTTCCACTTGGTGAATAATTTCCCACGAAAAGTGCAGATTTTCCAATTTTTCCTGCTTTTTTCACCTAGCTCATTCCGTTGAAATCAAGGGCAACATTTAAGTTACACACAACACATAACATATATTATTTTATTTCCCAAAGGCGTCATATAAAAGGGGTATGAGGGTGCCTGTGTTGGTGGGGTGTGGGGAAAGAACCAGTTGAACAGGGAATGTTTTTGGGGGGTTGTTTACTGTGATTGGGGGGCAGTTAATAGAAAATAAATCATAATTACAATTTAAAAATAAACATGGCATAAAATGGGTCTGAGGAGGGCACATGTGTTGGTGGGTGGAGTCTCGGGAATGAATCAGTTGAACAGGGAATTTTTTTGGGGGGGGTTTCTTGACTGGTATTGAGGGGACAGATAATAAAAAAATAAATCAGTAAAATAAAATAAGAAATTTGTATGTAAAGTGATAGACAGGAACCCCATAAGCTGCCACTGGAGTGACCGATACTTTACTTGATAGAGTATTTTCTAGAGGATGATTTGTTAGATTTGTTGTTAGAGGCCCAAGCCCTGAGGACTTAGGCTTGTTAGAAACAAACCCCAAAAATTGTTTATTTTTTTTGTAGGACTATGATTTTTTTTTTTTTTTTTTTTAAGCACAAGCCCTGAAAAAAAAAATAAATTCCCTACTGGCCTAGTGCCAGCAGGTGATGTCCTGTTATCCAGTGGCCACTGGCCATTGTCAAATTCCCTGATGTAGACACAGAATTTGCAAATGCTGTTCTTGCTGCTGCTGCTACTGAGTTGTTTAAGCAGCAGGATGATTAGGCAGCTGAAAGGGAATGGGATCAACAACAGCAGTAACATGGATGATGGATGATGAAGGTTCCACTTGCCATGACTAGCTCCAGTGATGCTCCTGAGGAAGTAGCAGCACCATAACTAGCCCCCACCACATCTGGCATATGTGTTGCTGCTGGCAAATGGAACCTTTCCAAGTCCCAGATCACTTTGTTGACCCCATTCCTACTGTGTCCACGGTGGTCTGTGGCAGACTAGCCTGCTCCTCAGCATCCTGCTGCCGTTGCAACTCAGCAGAAGCAGGAATTAGAGCAGTTGCAAATTCCGCAAATTTCCAAATGCTCACTACCGGTTGGAGGAAGTGAAGAGAAATGTGACAGAGGGTCCCTTAATGTTACACTTGCCATTCCTTGGAGACCTGAAGAAGGCAGACTGGCAGCACTAGTAGCAGGCACAGGCAGCTGATCTGGGCTCCTGCTGGTGGTGGTGGTATTATTATGTGGTGATAATTCTGCCTTCTTCAGGATCATGTTTTACAAGTACAATGCTGTGGGGGGAAGGGACTCCCAGGGTCAGAGGAATGATGTGGGCTCCCTTGATTGCTAGTCTGGACACTCGACTGATTCCCCTACCACTCTCCTAACACTAGTCTCACCGGATGCTTCAACATCACTGTTACCAGTACCACTACTGCTACTACTGACACCAACCACATAAATTTCTGTCTCTGAGACTTCCTCCTCACAGTCACTGTTAATAGGAGGATATTTTTGGTTACCCCTCTTTCACTCCTAATGCTAACAAGCTGCTGGACCTTGGTAGTAGTAGTACTAGAACTTGGGGGTGGCAAGTGTGACTTAGGATCCCCTGCTGTCATACTTCATATCATCATCTCCTTACCCCCCTCCTGAGTATTACAAGACTCACTAGCAGCAGCTTCGGCACTGGTGGCAAAAGGTTCAGCACTGGCAGCAGGCACAGCACTGGTGGTGGCACTGGCAGCAGGGGCAGCACATGTGACAGCAGGCACAGCATATCTTAAAGCTGGCGCAGCAGCATGTCTTGCAACAGGCACAGGCAGCTGACCGTCCATCGTCATCTTCTTGCTGATAGATTTTATCCATCAGCGGTGATTTTTGGATCCTGAAGCTTGAGCCTCATTACTCCATCTTCTCGGGTTGGGTTTGAAGTCGCAGGTTTGGATTCTTCTTGGTCTGTGTTGACTTGTCACAGTTGGGTTGGTTTCACAGGGTCTTCACAGCTGACCTGTCCTGCTCTCACTACTAGTACTACCCTTTTGTTACTCCCTTTTCAGTAATTTCTTCAAAAACCATAGGGGTGATTTAGGGGGACTGACGAACATTGCTTCTGTAGTGCTCACTTCCGCCTCAGACTCATTGGACACATAATGGTCTTTCCAGTTCCAACCAGTCACAATGAGCTTCCCCAGCCTAAATTTTAAAAAAAAATCACAGCAGAATAGCACAGCAGGTCTACCTCGCTCTGTAGCTGCTTCTACTGTGCTTGATTTCTGCAAATATGTCATGCTTTTATAGTGAAAAGGTGAAAACAAAGTAAATCAATGGGCAGAAACTTTATAGCCATTGGAAAAATGGTGAAAAATTTTGGCCAATGGGCAAAAAATGCAAAGATTTTAATAGCTAGTTTTAAAGCATGGTTTTCATTGAATTTCCTGCTGGAACATGGCGAAAGATTTTGCCCACCCCTAGTCATCACCAATGGCACTGTGCACAATTTGTGACAAGTAAGTGAGAAGGGGAAAGGAGGGAACTCACCTTGGCACAACCACCCTAATAACACACATTATAAACAGACACCATGACATTTATGTCAAACATGTTAAAGCCAAACACCCACCACAGAAATCAAGCACCACTGTTGCCGTATCCCCTGACTCTCCAGAAAGGCAACAAGAGACGAGGAGTAGATCAAAGAGGAGGAAGAATAGAGCAACCTAGGCAGAGGCTGGAAATTTGATGACTAGCGAAACAACTAGCTTGTCGTCACCTTCTTCCTCTAGGGTAACTACATCTTTTGCTAATCCACCTCATTCACTATTACCTCTCCCGCCAAATGATAGCCACTCTATAGATGTTAGGATGTAGCAGTTAGTGTCCACCCATTGCACACTGTGTGGAGCACTGACCACACATGGTAGTGTGGTGTACGAGATAATGAAAGCAGGGCATGAGGCA
Organism: Rhinophrynus dorsalis; assembly: GCA_037306005.1. Classification (NCBI taxonomy): domain Eukaryota; kingdom Metazoa; phylum Chordata; class Amphibia; order Anura; family Rhinophrynidae; genus Rhinophrynus; species Rhinophrynus dorsalis. The sequence continues at coordinate 380,912,902 of CM074719.1, forward strand.
GCATCTGAGGAGATTCCATCCTGCAGAATATGCTAAGTTGGTAGCAGGGAGAGTTTATTATTACTATTAAACTTTCAGCAAATTGTCATGTGTCCTTAGCAGGGTGTGGACAAGGGGCATAGTGACAGCAGCAGTACTTGGTTTCTGTTGGGGGATTTTACATTGGGAACCATAAGTGTCATGGTGTTTGGATAGCGTTGTGTCAGGTGTTTCATGTGAGTGCAGATGTACCCATTGTTCCACTTCCCAGTCATTCCCTTATTTACACTGTGAAGTTGTTGATGTGAGAGGCATAGTTCTGTTTTGTGTATTCAGGGTGTTGGCACATCCAACAAGGTAGCTGTTAAATTTATTGTTTATTTCCCTGGTGTTATAGTTCATGGGGGAAAATGGTTAGGGGGTTGCAGATGTTCTTAATAATTTTCCAAAAGTTGGCCAGTTTTGATATGATATTGTTCAAGTTGTCAGTAAAATTTTTAGCTTTTGCTAGTTTTGTTTGCTTTGTGAAAGTATTCCTCAATTGCCTGTATGCAGTGTGATCTGTATGCAGTTTGTTTACATTTTGTCCATAAGGCATCTCTGAAACTCAAGTAGGTCAGCTGAGACCATTTACCCTGATCTTTCTTAGTTGGGGCATGAATATTACATATACACAAGAAAAGAGTGTTATTTACCCAGAGACAACTAGGGAGTAGTCTTGGGGAATTACTCAATGGGAGCACCTCATTAAACACAAACACTATGTCAGAAAAACATTTTAAAAAGTCCTTCAAATATTCTACTTTTTGTCTTCCATAGCTAACAGTTCCCCACAGCACAACACTGTAAAAAACGATAAGAATGCTGGAGAGAACCATCGAGAAATCGGAGTATCTGAAGGCTGTTAACATGGGTAACCAACCTGGGGTTTATACCAGGAGAGCTATCACAATTTAGAGGTGTTCTATTAATGTCTCTTGTAAATGTGTGTAATACTCTTTGAGCACCTGGTGCTTGTGTTGGCATTGGAAAAAGACATTCTACGCTTACAAGTTCTCTCCTGCGCTGCTCTTTTCTTTTATCATGGGTATTACAGACCTGTAAAAATTCTGAATTTAAAAAAGTCAGTTGCTGAGCCTAGATCAGATATTAGGTGAACTCTATACAATGAGAAATTTCTTAAATAATTTAGGAAAAACTGGAGATTACATTTTCTAATTGATCTAGTAATTATGGGCTCAATTTAAAGAGGTTTGATGCAAAAACAGGCAAAGGCATTTTTTCATGCACGGTAAATAATTCAGTTACCTGTGCTATGAAAAAATGACAGCAAAAAAAAACCTCTGCCAGGCAATAAAGTAAGAGGTGTTTTAGCCCATTAAAAATGAAAAAAAATGCCTAAGTTCCAACTCAATAGACGGCTTTAGCCATTAGGATCCAATAAGGGACTCACTTTATTGCTGAAATTTAAAACCCACTTTTTTTATCGGATCTTAAATCATCAGACGCAGCAACTGAAATGAAAAAAAAAAAAAAACCTAAGTACCCAGTGGATGTATTGATATGGGGCCCTAAGCCCCATATTAATACATCCAAAGTACCTTAAAAATGTGTCCAATGTTAGTAGAATTTACCCTATGCTTACCCTGCTGGTTCTCATAGGGTTCACCAAACTAAGTAACAAAGCAACAGCCTCTGCAAAGTAACACTTACCATTAATCCTGATGTTCAGCAAGGTCATCTACTGTCCATGTTCCTTCTTCTTTCTTATTTTCTCTTCTTTCTTCCTTCCTTCTTCTCTCTTCTTTTTTACAAAATCAAGAGAGGCATTAATAAATCTGTCATGTAAAGAACCAGCACACCCATGCATAGTTTAACCCTTTGAGTGGGGGTAAAACTGGATGACAGTGAATGGCAAGTAAGTTTAACACAGATAAGCTAACGATCATTGCTTGACAGTGTGTAAGGCACCAATTGTTAGATTTTTTCCTTTGAAGTTCCCATTATTGCTGCTATTTAGAGGCGTTTTGGGAACTTAAAGCACAAAAACGGATGTTTGCGCCATAAGATCATTTCTGTGGTCTAATATCCATTGTGCTTTCAGCTTATAGGACCTTTGAATACCGACTTCTACATTTTATTCTGTCGGTTGGTACTCAATTTGGCCTTACTGGCTGTTTTTGATTTGATATGATTTTGTGAACACAGTAGACTATAGAGTGATTGCTAAACACATTTGCTAGTACACCTGACGCTTGCATTCTGAACCCAGTCTAGCAAAGTATGGTTGGATGTTTTAAGATTTATGCAAGTAGGGGAGGAGATTAGCTGTGATAAGTTCAATATTTTAAACAATGAACATATCTTTCATTTCTGGAGTCAAGTTAATTAATATTAAAGTCTCCAAGAACCAACAGCTCATTTTCCTTATTTTGACATGTAATCTCATTGAGGTGGTGGATTTTGTTCAAAAGAGACTGTGCTGGCGTATTTGGCGCTGGTAGATGCCAACAATTATGATTTATTTTGAGAGGGGAAGAATAATTTTGCCAGCAATGCATTCATAAGAATCAGAGTTATAATAGTCATCTAAAAGTGTAAAGTTTATAGACTCTTGTGTGTATGTGATTAGGACTCCTCTCACTTTTCTCAGTCCTTCCAAAAGCATGAGTGTCTTTGAATAGCAACAGTAGTATCAGGAATTTTAAGGTTTAGCCATGATTCAGTGTGTATGAAGGTTTTCGGCTTGTACGCACTTTTAGTTAATCTATTTTGGGCAGTGTATGTTGAAGAGTCAGAAAGGGCGCAATACCGTTCTTGAAGTAAAACACCAATATACTTATAAAGGATCTGATACTCACAAACTGTAGAAATCCCGGTTGTTATAACAAACAACCAGTACTGCAAGCAGGGATATCTTAATCTGCTCTGCTCCAGTTATACACCTCTCTGGATAAGGTATATATACACACTGGAACCAAGTAATGAATTTAGATAAACTACAAATTTATTTAAAAAATAATAAAATGTGACTCAGAGCCCAAATGTTCAATGCGTTTCGAAGCATATGCTTCTTCCTCAGGAACAAAATAAGGACTGATAGAGCAGTCTACAATCTCAATGTCACAATCTAAATGCATTACTTGGTTCCAGTGTGTATGTATACCTCATCCAGAGCGGTGTATATCTGGAGCAGGGTGGATTACGATATCCCTGCTTGAAGTACAGGTTGTTTTTTATATCAACTGGGATTTCTACAGTTTGTGAGTATCAGCTCCTTCATAAGTATACTGGTGTTATACTTCAAGAACGGTATTGCTCCCCTTCTGGCTCTTTTCTGTTTCAGTTAATAATTGTGTTTCAGCCTACAATAAATTGATGATCATTAGCACCTGTTTCGTATAATTGTATAATCACACACCTGACTATATACCTACAAAATCCTTGGCTTTGTGGAAGTGTACCTGAATGAATTGATGATGTTTTGAAGGCAATGGGTGGTCACACCAAATATTGATTTGATTTAAACTTTTCTTTTGTTCACTCACTTTGCATTTTGTTAATTGATAAAAATAAACTATTAACATGTTTATTTTTGAAAGCATTCTCACTTTAAAGCATTTTTTCACACCTGCCTAAAACTTTTGCACAGTAGTGTGTGTGTGTATATATATATATATATATATATATATTATATACACCTTTCAAAAGTTTGGGGTCACTTCAGAAATTACCTCGTTTTTAGGGATGGTCGAAACTCAAACTAAAACTGGTGAATAATGGCACTTCCCACTTGGCAAATACTTTCCAGTGAAAATACAATTACACCCCCTATAAGACATGGTATAAAAGGGGTCTGAGAAGGGTGCCTGTGTTGGTTGGTGGAGTGTGGGAAAAGAATCAGTTGAATAGGGAATTTGTTTTGGGTGGGTCTGTTGACTGATATTGGGTAACAGTTAATAAAAAATATATAAATAAAATAAGAAATTTGTACTTAATGTGATAAAAACAGGGACCCCCTGGTGTAAGCTGAAACTGGGGTAGACTGATACTTAAAGTGATAAAGCATTTTGTAGAGGATGATTTGTAAGAGATGTTGTTAGCGTCCCAAGCCATGATGAAACATTGATTTGTAGGACTTAGACTTGTTTGACACAAGTCCTAAGGGTAAGAAACATTGATTTGTATAACTTAGACGTATTAGAGGCACAGGCCTGAGGAAACATTGATTTGTAGGACTTAGACTTATTTGGCACAAGTGCTAAAGGTAAGGAAACATTTATTTGTAGGGCTAAGACTTGTTTGGCACAAGCCCGAAGGAAACATTGATTTGTAGGACTTGGGCTTGTTTGGCACAAGGCCTAAGGAAACACTGATTTGTAGGACTTAGGCTTGTTAGAAACAAACCCACAAAATTGTTTATTTTTTGCAGGCCTATTTTTTTTGTTTTTGTTTGTTTGTATGTTTTTTTTAAAAGCACAAGCCCTGAGGAAAAACAAATGCCCTGCTTGCCTAGTGCCAGCAGGTCATGTCATGTTGCCATGACTAGCTCCAATGATGCACCTGGGGTAGTAGCAGCACCATAACGAGCCACCACCACTTCAGTTTATGTGGAGAAAAGTTGGCCAACAATGCTTCTCCACCTGCCCTTCCTCCAAAATCATTGGTGTGTTACTAGAATAGAATCTTTCCCTTGAGAGCAGGAACTGTGCTTCTCACATCATCAACTGCAACGTGCACAGTGTAAATAAGGGAAGGACTGTGGAACAATGGGTACATCTGCACTCACATGAAACACCTGGCACAACTCTATGCAAATACTATGACACTTAGGATCCCCAATGTGAAATATTGTACCAGAAACCAAGTACTGCTGCTGTCACTATGCCCCTTGTCCACACCCCGCTAAGGATACATGACAACTTGCTGGCAGTTTAACCCCTTAAGGACCACGTGGCCTTCTATGACCATCACACATTTTTTGCCTAAAGGATCAGTAACGATCATAGCATGTCATGTCATTTTTACTTACATCACTCCTGTTGGAGCACTGTAAGTAAAAACGGGATCTGAAATTGACCACTCCTAGACTGGAGCAGTCTCTTTCAAACCCCAACTTGGTGCACTGGTGCAAGTAACAGGTCACGTGGCAGGGATCAAAGTAGTCCTTAAGGGAAGTTAACTTTCCTGGACTGCTAGGGGTTAATAGTAATAATGAACCCTCCCTGCCACCAACTTAGCATATTCTGAGGGATGGAATCTACTCAGATGATGCTTGATGCCTTGCTTGTGATTCTCCCCCACCACACTTCCATGTGTGGTCAGTGCACCACACAGTGTGCAATGGGTAGACATGAACTGCCACATCCTAACATCTACAGAGTGGCTATCACTTGGAGTAGGAGGTAACAATGAAAGAGGTGGATTTGCAGAAGATGTAATTACCCTAGAGCAAGAAGGTGATGGCGAGCTAGTTGTTTCACTCATCATCGAACTTCTCTATTCTTTCTCCTCTTTGATCTCTCCTCACCTCTTGTTGTCTTTCTGGAGAGTTAGGGGGTATAGCAACAGTGGTACTCAAATTATTTGGTGGATGTTTGTTTTTAACATGTTTCACATAAATATCATGTGTCTGTGTTTCATGTGTGTAATCAAGGTGGTTCTGCCAAGGTGTGTTCCCTCCTTTCCCTTCTCACTGACTTGTCACAAATTGTTTGCAGTGCCGTTGTTGATAACTGAACTCACCGTGCCTTCCCCAAGAGAAAAATAGTCCCATACTCATGACATCAGGGGTGGGGGGAAGGATGAAAAGAATGTCCTCTTCTTCTTCTCCTTCACATTCCCCTTCACTGGCTGGGGCAAAGGATGATATTGCTACTACTGTCTAAGAACAAGCACTGCAACTGGGATCAGGATTATTGCTCCTTCTGGCAAATGGAACCTACATCACTTGTTGATCCTATTCCCACTGTTTGGTCAATGGTACACTCTCTTGCTCCTCAGCATCCTGCTGCCCTTGAAACTCAGCAGCAGCATGAATTAGAGAAATTGCAAACTTTGTGAGTTCCAAAAGCTTACCTCTGGTAGTGGTGGTGATGCCCATCTTCATTCCTGTCTCCTTTTACTTCTCAGTTTGGTCAAAAAATCCATCAAAGTCTCTTCCATCCCAGCTTCACCACCATCATCATCTCACTGGTTGTAGGAGGTGATGAGAAATGTGACAGAGGGTCCCCTAATGTCACTTGCCATTTCTTGGTGACCTGCAGAAGGCAGACTGGCAGCACTAGAAGCACACACAGGCAGCTAATCTGCACTCCTGTTTGTGGTGGTATTATAGCTTCTAGGCAACAATTATGCCCTCTCCAGGATCATGTTCCACCTGGACAATGCCGAGAGGTGAAGGGGATTCCCGAGGTCAGGGGACACTATGAGACCTTTCGTCCACCCCTACATGTTTTCCATGAAAACATACATTAATTAAGTTGCAAAATGAATAGAAAATACAGTGAAGTCGTTGACAATGTTAGGAATAATGATTTTTAATGTAAATAATAATTGTGTCTTTCAAACTTTGCTTTCATCAAAGAATCCTCCATTTATAGCAAATGTAGATATTCCATTAAAAATCAGACATTTCCAACTACGAGAATCATTTACAACATAACTATGTCTACACTGTATTTGTGATGCATTTGATGTTATTTTAATGGACAAAATTTGCTTTTCATTCAAAAACAAGGACATTTCTAAGTGACCCCAAACTTTTGAACGGTAGTATGTATATATATTACATGACCAATGAAAATAAACCACAAAAAGAAACAAAAAAGTATATAATAACTAACACTGGTGCCAGTCACTATGAAAACAGTCCATATTATGATGACATGGATAAAGGATGAAAATAGTGAAAAAAATTAGATTAAATAAAAATGTCCACAACTGATAATCATCCACAGTTGATATAACACAAAGTGTTAAATGAGCCACATACACGGTCACATGGTGTTGAAAGGAATGGATGATAATGGATTGATGAAATGTAAATAAATGGTTGATGAATCTGGACATCATATTTACCTTTGACAAACTTAATCATAAACAGGCTGTCCAGTAACAAGTGAAAGAAAGTTTTACCCATCTTAACCCACTAAGGGTATGAACCGTAGTTGCAAGACAGATAGTCCATTACACCAAGGTAACTCCAATACAGTCTCATAAAGAATTATCCATTGAAAATGCAATCATGTCCATAACCTCATCCTTCAATTTGTAACACAAATATAGGTCAGCATGACCGGCTCCATGTAGCTATGTCTTCATAACTATATCCTTCACTGTCTTGTAACTTGTGAGTGGCGTCATTATACTGAAACTACTGCAGCAGGTGTCTACGATTCTATATTTTCTATCGTAATGTAAGAAAGTTTTACATCACTGAGAGGATAGTAGATAAGAGGAATAGCCTACCAGCAGAAGTGGTAGAAGTTAATACAGTGACAGAATTTAAGCATGCATGTAATGGGCATTAGGCATTAGGCTGTCCTCAACATAAGAAAAGACCAAGGACCAAATAAGGTTTGAGGTTTTTACAGTAAGAAAATGGGCAGACTAGATTGGCGGAATGGTTCTTATCTGCCGTCAAATTCTATGTTTTTTTGTTTTTTTTTTACAGTGTATTCAACTTTATTAAATAAAATTCCGTTAGTAAAAATACCCTAAAACCAGATAAATACTAATATATCCTGAAAGTAGACAAACATACAAATCAGATCATGTTTGGAGTTTATTCCTAAATAAAAAAGTAAGAAAGGACATTTTACTGCAACTAGAGCTTTTCAGAAAGGTCACAATTTAATTTACATCTCACGTAAGCCTGGCATAACAAAGTATGACATTTTAATACCAAAGATCACCTGATACACTGATGCACAGTACATATAGGTGTACAAATGTATGTTCTTCTTTGGGGCCCCAAACTGGTAAGCAAAAAACAGAATTTGGTTTACCGATTTCATGGAGATAACCAAAACAGCATCAGTTCCAGAAATATCTCTAATTGATTAATAAACCCCCTGCATAGGGTAGGTTCACCATCATATCTCAACGGTAACTGCGCCACCGCCGTTAGGCCTCTGTTAGGTGCAGCAGGAACCACAGAATGGTTATACGGTGTCGAAACTGGGGGTACCACCGGAATCTGGTTAGGTTTGTCAAGGTGTAACGTACGCTCAAGTAATGTCTGCAAGTGCCAAATGGTCCAAACGCTGCTCATGAACATCCATTCTCCAGTGGATGTTTTGTGTATTACCTTCACCTTTACTGTCTGAGTTCATGGCCCTTTCGTACTGTAACGGTTTTGTAGGACACTCAGACCAGCAGGTTAGAATAAAACACAGTTTTATTAAAAGACAAGAAAGACTGCCCTCTATAGGCAATACAGAATAACTGAAATGAACAGTAAAGTACAGATGCCCTCTCAGGCCCAGTATACAGAGAAATAAATATATACTGTCACAGGACAGGCATAAGTAACATACAGAGTACTCAATGGTTAAAGTACATAGAAATCAATCAGTCTCTGTTGTGGTGTGTTTGACACGCCCTTAAGATGGTAAAGGAGCAATAAGTGGTGCTAGATGAGAAAATACCAGTAATAGTGCAGGACAGAGACTACTGCTTATGCTGAGCAGGGAACTGAGGCCAAAATACTCTGCAAGAGCTTAGAAACATAGAATCATAGAAACATAGAATTTGACGGCAGATAAGAACCATTCGGCCCATCTAGTCTGCCCAATTTCCTACTGCGTAAAAACAAAAAAACAAAAAAAAAAAAACACACAACCTCAAACCTTTTTTGGTCCTTGGTCTTTTCTTATGTTAAGGACCGCCTTATGCCTATCCCATGCATGCTTAAATTCTGTCACTGTATTGACATCTACCACTTCTGCTGGTAGGCTATTCCACTTGTCTACTATGCTCTCAGTGAAGTAAAATTTTCTTACATTACATCTAAACCTGTGTCCCTCTAGTTTTAGACTATGGACTCTTGTCCTAATGTTTTTACTCTTTTGAAATATACTTCCATCCTGTACTTTGTTGAATCCCTTCATGTATTTGAATGTTTCTATCATATCCCCTCTCTCTCTTCTCTCCTCCAAGCTATACATATTCAGATCCTTTAGATCCTTTATCCTGATATTTCTTTTCCTGTAGACCAGTCACCATTTTAGTAGCCCTTCTTTGAATTTTCTCTAGAGTATCAATATCCTTCTGGAGATGGGGTCTCCAGTACTGTACACAATATTAATTAGCTTAATGAGCTAGAGCCACTAGCACCCCAACGGAGAGCAAGTGCACTGCAAGAGCTGAGGATAATAGAGCCAATAGCCCCTACGGGCATTGTAACGGAGACCAATTACACTGCAAGAGCTTAGCTGTATAGAGCCAATGGCACCCACCCGGTGCGTTTAACGGAGACCAAGGACACTGCAAGAGCTGAGGATAATAGAGCCAATAGCCCCCACGGGCATTGTAACGAAAACCAATTACACTGCAAGAGCTTCGCTGTATGGAGCCAATGGCACCCCCACGGGCACTGTACGTAGATCCAAGGGTCAGCAAGTGTAGCGGAAGGCTCAGGGTAGTGGAAGCAACAGCTCTGCAAGTGTTAACGGAGGCTCAGTGAACGGAGACAACTGCTCTGCAAGTTTTAATGGAGGCTCAGTGAACAGAGACAACTGCTCTGCAAGTGTTAACAGAGGCTCAGTGAACGGAGGCACAGCTCTGCAAGTGTTAACGGAAGGCACAGTGCTCTGTAAGAGTAAACAGAGGCTCAGAGTAATGAAGGCAGTAGGCTCAGCAAGAGTAAACAGAAAGGCCCAGTACACAGGAGACAATGACACAGTCAGCCCTGCCACAAGCACAGCGGAAGTCAGAATGTCACCCAGGTGACACTGGAACAGTACACAGCAGGAACACAGGCAGGGTCAGCAACGTAGCCGGGTCAGGTCACGGAGCAGGAACATCAGCCAGGCCGGGTCAAATCACAGAGCAGGGTCGTCAGACAAGCCGGGTCAAATCATGAAGCAGGAACGTCAGCCAGGCCGGGTCAAATCACGGAGCAGGAACTAAGGAGCGTAGTCAGACGGGCCAAGTCGGTACACAGGAAGCAGGAACACTGGAACACAGCTACACAGCAACACTGGCTAAGGAACACCACGAAAGGGCACCTGACAGGTGCCAAAGGCCGGGTATGAAAAGGCCATACTGGGCGGGCCAAACAAGCTCAGCCAATGGGAGCGCACCACAGCAAATAGTGACAGAGGAAGATCACGGGCACCGTGATAGTACTGCACTGAGTATACAATACCCTTCTCTCTTAGCTTTTTCTTCACCTCCAAGAATTTCCTGCATTGTTTTTGAAGCTCAGGAGAGAAGTTTGGATATATGGAGATCCTGTTATTTTCAAATTGAATATTGCCCTTCAAGCGGGCTAATCGAAGTATGGTGTCTTGATCCCTAAAGTTTAGGATTTTGGCGAGAAGAGGTCTAGGAGGGTGATGAGATGGGAGAACCCGGTGAGCCCTTTCCACAACGAAGGCTCCAGATAATCAGTCAGTGTCTAAGTTATCTTTCAGCCACCCTTCAAGAAATGCAGTAAGGTCGCCACCCTCCCTCCTTTCTGGAATGCTAAACAGATGGATATTGTTCCTTCTGGAGCGGTTCTCCAAATCATCAGCTTTCTGCTGTAACACTTAAACTTGGTGTTTGAGTTGATCAAGAGTTTCATGTATGGATGGCATCACATTCTCCACTCCGGAGATCCTCCTTTGCGTATCTGCAATTTTTTCTTGCATAAGTTGTTGATCAGCTCTCAATCGGTTTAACTCCATCTGGATTGTTAGAACATTTTGGCAATTAGTGATAGCCGCCATCAATTCAGTAAAATGGGAGGTAGAAGTCTCCTCCAGGTTGGGCGAATGAGCTGGAGATGCAGAATGCATCGGAGAGGCAGCCTCAGATGATGGTCCCATCACAGCCTCCACCTCCTCCTCTGTCATCTGCCTCCTAGCATATTTATTCAACTTGGATTTATAGTCTCCTGACTTTTTCCCCATTTTGGGAGGATTGTTACAGATGCTTAGCAGGTAAGTTTGTTGAGGGTACTAAAAGATATATAATGCAGCAGATGAAAGAGTAATATTGCTGGGACATTCAATACAATAGTTAGATCATTTTGGAGCCAGGCGTGTTACAACAGACTTGAATGCAAAATTGCCCAGACATTGGAGCTTCACTTCAGTTGAAATCCATACTAGTGCAATAGTCTTATGTCTAATTATATAAGCTCAACTGCGGGATATATGGTATAGAAATCAGACAGTTACTTGGAGCACAAAGATCCAACTATACACCACCAGGTGTGTAGGAGCAAGCATCCACACAAGATCAGTATGGTTATTTGAGATCACTGGCTGACAGCCTTGAAAGATTTAAGTTTACATGAGGAAGGTTGGGGACACACAGAGGGGAAAAAAACAGGTGCGATAAGTGTGTATTAGCAAATGTGTCTCAAGCTGTATTTCGGTCTCCAGTCAAAGTCCAGGGTTGATCCAGCTCAGACCTTCACACTCCGAAACAGCTTCCACGAAGACAGCCAGGCATCACACCCTGGATTCTCGTGAATGGCGTCTGCTCCCACCAAGGTGCCAAATTACAAGTCAGGTCTATCGTAGCGTAGGATCACCACAGTGCTGTAGCTTGTAGGCTGAGAGTAATCCATATAGATAGAAGAAGTCCGAGATGCTCAGCTAGGCTCATGAGCTGGCAAATACATGCAGGAAGCTCACTAGGACTACATCCAGCACCCAGGGCTCAATCTCTTTTAGCTTACAGCACCATACACAGAGAAGAAATATTCTGAAGCATATCATATCATACAGGTCCTGACAAAATAACGGTCCAGCCACGAAATGCCAGACAGTTCTTCTCTGAACAAGGGAAGCAGCTAACCCCAGACATACATAGTTCATACAACAGGCCTCACTCCAGCGTAAATCAGGGTCAGGTAGGTCATGGGGGTCTCATTCACCAATGCATCAAAACTATCCATTCCAAAGTCGTTTCCACCCAGTTATAGTGCAATCACTGCCCCCAGTAGCGCAGGCATCATGAAGACCTATTGGGAGGGATGGGGAACATGGGTGACAAAAAAAAATAACCTGGATGGTACACTATGGGCGGAAACTGGCAGTGTACAGGTTGCCACAGACCACTTCAGAGGATATTTCCTGGTGAGCCTGGTAAGGCATGACCGCACAGAGCTATATGTCAAGCCCCAATATGTCTGACACGAGGGGGTATGCCAAGCTCATTCAGTTACTCACCAGTTTTGGCAAGTCTCGATGATCATTTTTTTACCCTTACAAGAGAAGGCCTCCTCCTTTCTGCCGGTACTTCCGCACCACCCCTTTCCATTCAGTCTCATCTGCGAATGGGTCAACACACAGCTTGTTCTTAAATCAACATTCACTGCCCAAGCGGTCCGGGACCCCCCAACTCACCCCAGAGCTTACAATGCACCAAAACAGGATTACACCTCTCCGGCAGTAGTCCAATCAACAAGGCTGCAATCACGCAGCCTAGGCGTCAGCTGCGGTGGTACAGTATTTCACTGATCAAACTCCCACAATATCAGTATCGAAAAGTAGCTTTCGTGAAGGGCGTTACATATGAGTTATTAGTACACCTCTAGCTCGTCTGTAGTGATAGATGTTACTAGATGGGTAGAGTGAAATACAGAGCTACTCCATTTTGTGTCTGTTCGGCTTGGCTGCCAGGCCATGCCCCACACTATGCCTAATTTAAACAAACATGGTTGCTCTGATGGCAGTCAGAGCAACCATGTTTTTTTTTTTTTTTTTTAACCTGGTCCTGTAAAGTTCTTTCATTCTTGCACAGCCAGTATTAAGCTTCTGCCTGCAGAGAAAGTAGAGGGAGAAGCTTCTAAATACAATGTCAAGAAATTCAAGAGGTTGGACTTTGAAGGTCCATTGTGTGGATGAATATTCCTATAAGCAAAGTTTATTTCTTACTTTTTAATCTGCAATTGAAAGAAGTGATTATTTGAGGTTTCTAGCATATAAAGTCACTCTCTAAATATGAACCAAAAAAATGCTTCACAATTTTGAATATTTTCTCCTTCTTCACAATGTACAACTATTTTGCATAAGCATTACAACTTGTTATAAATAGAACTATCCTGTGTAAATAGTCCTCACAAGAGCAGTAACAGAAATATTAACTACCCAGCAGTAATTTGGTCCTTCCTACATTTTGTTAATCTACAATAATTTATAGCTCATGTTTTTAAAATCAATTTTCCTTCTATTGGATCTCATCAAAAGCTCACGCTGAGTGCCAAGAAACAGTACACTGCATCACTAGTCCTCTTCTTAATAGATGAAGACACATTGTCATCATTCCTGTATATGATTTTTAAGATGTATATCTGATTGATGTTCCATTTCCACAGTGCAGAAATATATCAACAGCATAAGTCCTGGAGGCAGTAACATCTACAGTGTTTGAATTGGCAGCACCACAAGCATCAGCATGAACAGCCTCTGTTGAGACAGCTCTCCCACACTATAATGTGAGACCAACCTGTTCCTCCCACTGCAAATTGGCAAGGCTTAAATCTTTGCTGATGAATGGGGTGAAAAGTGTACAATTGGCATGGAGTTCTACACTGTTCAATATATAATCAAAAATAATAATGCAAAAATAATTAAATTGAAATTAAATTCCAATGTCAGTAAAAAGCTTTTCATACATGTCAGAGAAAGTGCCTTTGCAGAGACTTGGAAAATTGTCAGGTTTTTTTCCAGGTGTTATATTCTTAAGACAGTAAACAATAATTGCATATTTACATCACTGTGTTATTCCAAGGTGTCTAAATCTTCAAACTGTGTTAACTGATCATGATGAAATTCTTCCTAATATATGTTAACTGAATGGTTCAAAATAACAAATAAATTAATCTCTAGACATGGGAAAACATAATAAGTACACCTATGCAGTTATTTTTCTGTGTGTAGGTATTCTCCTAATGATAATTTAATATTTCTGCCCTTCATAATATAATGTATTTTACCTACACATATTAACTACAATCACTGTGTGCAGTTCCCAGCATTTGAATGTTAATAAGAATGAGCAGAATATGGGGAATATTAGAAAATCTTTGTCAAAGTATCATGAACAGATATAGTATAAACAACATGAAACAGGCATAGTCTATACATTTGTGTTAGTAGCTCTGTATGCCCCCTCCCTGAAAGCACCATAATAATAAATGCTAGTGTCAAGGTTTTGCTGAGCTGCTTCCATTCTGCCTATTGATTCTGCTGTCTGAGCTAATCTAGTGCTCTGCTATCCACTGCTGCTGTCTTCTGAGTTTCTGGCTCAGGCTGAATCAACTGACCTCTCTGATTACTCACCTGACTGTTATCAGCCAACCCTCTCAGGGTATTTATAGCAGCTTGACTCACTTCCCCATTGTCCTTGTGTTTGTTTGCTGACCTGTTGCTGCTGGCTGCTATGGATTTTCCTGCGCTCCTGTTTGCTGTGTTCCAGACCCCTTGGCTTGTTCCAGACATCATGGACTTCTGTGCTTCTGACCCTTGGCTTGTTCCTGATGTTGCCGACTTCTGGTTTCCTGACTCAGGCTTGGCTGATTACCTGTCTTGGTTCCTGTCTTTTGGTTTATGCTCTTGGATCATGCTTCTGTTTTTGTTGCACTAATAAAGGTGTATTGCATTTTACCTTTTTGTGTCCTGTCTGGTTCCTGGTCCCTAACAGTGCACAAGGACCATGAAATCAGGAGACACAGGCAATCCACCGAATATATTTTTATCAGGCTGGACCAGGTAGACCAGCTCATGGACCAGTTTGCTGCAGCCCTCCAGGCTTTGTTGCTCCATACTGAGCATCTGGTTCCACAGCCTCAGCAGTCCTCTGCGCAGGCTGACCCTCTGGCTGCTGTCGCTCCCGCTCTGGCTGCCAATGGTGATTCCAATGTTGTGAAAGGTATGACAGGGTCTGCCCCGCTTTCCCAGTGTTATGGTGGTGACTCTAACCAATGCAGATATTTTCTTAACCAGGGTGGCATCTATCTGGAGATGGTACCACAGTCCTTCCCGTCTGATAGGAGTAAGGTGGGCCTCGTTATTTCCTTACTCTCTGACAGGGCCTTGGCTTGGGCTACCCCCCTTTGGGAGATGTAGAAACCTATTGTTTACAATTACCCTGAGTTTGTGGCATCCTATAAAGAGGGTATTTGATACCGGGCCACTCCACCTCGGCTGCCAAGCTTCTAATGTCCATCCAGCAGGGTACTAGGATGGTTTCCTATTATGCCATAGAGTTTCATACCATGGCAGCTGAGGTTGGTTGGAATAATGAGGCTCTAGTGGCTGCTTTCTCTAATGGGCTTTCGGATATGGTTATAGATGAGATTGCAGCCCGGGACCTTCCCAGTGATTTAGAGGAATTGGTATCATATTGTATTCTGATTGACTCCCGAATCTGTAAGAGACCATCCTTTAGGGAGTGCCTGCAGAGGCATCCCTTCCATTTAACTCCGAGTCTTTCATCCCCACCTGTACCTCCCTCTCCTCCTGCACCTCCTAGTATCGAAACCTCCGGAGCCCATGCAGATTGGTTTCACTCATCTTTCAGTTGCTGAAATGGCCTTGAGGAGTAGGGAGGGCCTGTGGCTTTACTGCGGTAAAGCATGGCATCTGCTGCAAAATTGTCCCACACGACCGGTACGGCCGCACCTAAAGTCTTATAGGGGACATACCTTAGGTGGCGTCTCAGTGTCCCTGGATATTCATACTGATAAGCCACTAGTCTCCACTGGGCTTTCTTGGGACAAAAGATCCATTACTTCAGAGGCACTTATTGACTCTGGTGCAGCGGGCCTCTTTGTTGACAGTGACTTCACCCAGGAGCACTCCATTCCATTGCAGCTCCGTATCACTCCACTTGTACTCGAGGTGATTGATAGTAGACCCCTACAGCCGCTGCAGGTCACCCATGAAACCGCTCCTTTGTCTATGGCTGTAGGGGCTCTCCATCACAAAACTTTACAATTACAAGAGATCCACTCTACTCATTATCCTGTGATCCTGGGTTATCCATGGTTGTGCAAACACAATCCCATGGTTGATTGGGCAAGGGCTGAAGTCATGGCATGGTCATCCAACTGTTCCAAGACATGCCTAGTAAAAATGGGGAGGGTGCTAACCACATCCTCGGTCTATTTGCTGCCTGACAAGTACCAAGCATTCCGTCATGTATTTGATAAGGGCCGGGATGGTGAGCTCCCAACTCACCGCTCATAAGATTGTACCATTGAACTACAACCAGTTGCCATACCTCCTCGAGTTCGAGTCTACCCTCTTTCTGTCACAGAGAATAAGGCCATGGAGGAGTATGTTGTGGATGTGCTGTCCTGGGGGTTCATCCACAAGTCTTCCTTTCCTGCCGGGGACGGATTCTTCTTTGTGAAGAAAAAAAGTGGTGAACTGAGACCCTGTATTGACTACAGGGGGTTGAAGCCGGAGAGATGGCTCAGTTGGTTAAGGCACCAGCTGTAGAATCTGCTAAGACCATGAGGTTGCAGGTTCTAGTCCCGGCAAGGTCAGCTCAGCCTTTCACCTTTCTAAGGTAGATAAAATGAGTCCAGGACATACTTGAAAACGAGAGACAATCTCAATGTATTCTTCCTGGTAAAATACTTTCACAAAAAAAAAAAAAAAAAAATCATGTCACGGTTAAGAACGCCTACCCTATTCCACTGGATACTGAGCTATTCGATCAATTGAAAGGGTCTAAAGTATTCACTAAACTTGACCTGCAATGGGCGTATAATTTGGTACAGATAAAGGAGGGTCATTAATAGAAAACCGTATTTAACACCAGGAGCGGGAATTATAAATACCTCGTAATGCCCTACAGTCTTTGCAATGCTCCTACGATTTTTCAAGAATTCTTGAATTATGTCCTCCGGGACATGCTTCAATAGTGTGTGGTGGTATACTTAGATGATATTCTGATCCATTCCTCCTCCATGGAAAGCCACCATGCAAATGTAAACTGAGTTCTGTAAAGATTAAGAGAGAATAACCTTTTATGCAAATTATAGAAGTGTGAGTTCCACCGCAAACAGGTCACCTTCTTGATATACGTAATTTCAGAGGTCGGTTTCGCTATGGATCCTGAAAAACTCTCGGCTGTTCTCAAGTGGCCACAACCTGTAGGCCTCCACTCCCTTCAATGTTTCCTCGGGTTTGCAAACTACTATAGGAAATTTATTTGCAATTTTTCCTGTATTGTAAAACCCCTAACCGACATGACCAAAAAAAGACGGTAACTCCACTCACTGGTCCCCGTAAGCCATCAGGGTATTTGAGTCACTAAAGGCTGCTTTTGCCGCTGCACCCATTTTGGCACACCCGAAACCCGAGCTTCCATTCATACTTGAGGTTGATGCATCTGAGACAGGAGTAGGCGCCCTCCTGTCTCAACATTCTACTTCTGAGAGCCATTTGCATCCATGTGGGTATTTCTCGAAAAAGCTAAGTCCTGAGGAGTGCAATTATAAAATTGGTGACCGTGAACTTCTGGCGATAGTATTGGAGGCATTTGCTCAAGGGAACTTCAATGCCAGTCTTAATCCTTACGGATCACAAAAACCTTACCTACTTGTCTGAAGCTAAGTGCTTGTCTCCAAGACAGGCAAGATGGGCCTTATTTTTGTCTTGTTTTAAATATGTGGTCTCATACCTGCCAGATACCAAAAATGTCCGGGCTGATGCCCTATCCAGACAGTTCTTGGGCGCTAAAGAGGAGAGTCCTCCTTGTCCTATTATTCCTCAGGACAAAGTACTGGCCACCATATGTACCAGCATAACATCTCCCCTTGGGGAGAAAATACGGGCTGCCCAAGTAGATGCACCTGCTGAGACTTCCTCTGGGTGCTGTTTTGTCCCTACTGACCTTTGTACCAAGGTGCTTGCAACCTACCATAATACTAAATCAGCAGGTCATCCTGGAAAGAACCAGCTCCTCTGGTTGGTTTCCCATCTCTTTTGTTGGACAGAACTTGGCAAAGATGTTGCTGCTTTTGTCGCTGCCTGTCCAGTCTGTGCTCAGATCAAATCACCCTGTCACCTTCCAGTGGGCCTTTTCCAACCCATACCCAATGGGGAGAAGCCATGGTCACACCTTGCCATGGACTTCATAGTCGACATCCCTTGTTGTTACACTGTCATCCTCATGGTCATTGACCGATTTTCTAAGATGATTCATTGCATACCTTTCAAAAAACTTCCATCCGCGAAAGAATTGGCTACTGTCTTTGTCAAAGAGGTCTATCGGCTACATGGGGTTCCTAAAGTCATAGTTTCTGAGCGGGGTAGCCAGTTTGTCTCGATTCTGGAGGGCCTTCTGTGCGCAACTAGGTATCCAACTTTCCTTCTCCTCAGCCTATCACACGCAATTGAATGGGGCAGCGGAAAGGGCTAATCAGGATTGGAGCAATTCCTGCAGTGTTACATCTCAGATCATCAGAACAATATTTGGTCCATTGGAAGGGTTATGGTCCAGAAGAGCGCTCATGGGTTCCAGATACAGACATGCATGCCCCCGCCCTCCTCCATGCTTTCCATGCACACTTTCCCCATAAACCTGGTCCTGCCCCACGGGTGGGGGGTTGTTGAGGGAGACAAGGAGATTAACTCCAGGTTAGCTTATTTTTTCCAATGTCTTTATTGATCCAGATGAACTAAATCATCTATGGAGTTAGTATCCTATCTTTTGGGTTGCCTCCTACCAGTACTGTCCCTTGAAGACAGATGTTATATGGAATCCTCCATCCTTTTGAGGGAGGTAGTTGAAGATATAAGGGCTATACAGAATGGTAAGTCTCCAAAGGTGGACAGGCTGCCTATTGAATGGTACGAACAGTACACTGATGTTCTTGCACCCCAATTACACCTTGCCTATCCTGAACACTACCCTCTTCGATGAGAAGAGCTTCCATTGTGGTGGTCCCAAATTCTAGGAAGGATGCAACACTTTTTGAGTTGTATCACCCCATATTGCTTGTTGCTTTGGAGTAAAACTTTTAGCAAAACTACTGGCAACCCGGATGAATTGTGTCATCTCCAGATTGGTACATACAGACCAAACTGGGTTTATTCCAGGAAAATCAATGGCCCATAACCTTAGGCGATTATACAGTTGCCACATGAAGTTCGGGGTCATTGAGCTATCACTTCCTTGGATGAGACTAAGGCCTTCGACTCTGTGAGTGGTGCTTGAAAGGTTAATTTTGGACTGACTTTCATAAGTTGGGTCCATACCTTATATGCCAGGCTTGTGGGCTCTGTCTGTTCTTGGAATGTCTCGTCTCTCGACTTTGGTGCAGATTAAGGGTACTAGACAAGGTTGTCCATTCTCACCGGGCGTCTATGCCTGTCACAGTTTGTTATGACTCTCAGACACAAGTTTTAGGTAAAAATCAATTTTATTGAAATAATTAAATTGATCACTTAGGATGGCAATCACATACATATATAAATCATGAGTAATAGCAAAGACAGAAGGCAGACTCTACCGATCCTGTCAATATACCGGACAGGACAGTCTGAGAGAATTGAATATTAGGCTCTACCGGCCTTGCCAATACCGGGTAAGGCAACCTGCAGATGGAATAGCATAACGGTTCTACCGGCCTTACCTAATTACCGGGCAAGGCAGCCCCAATAAGTACACAGTGTAGGCTCTACCGGCCCTGCCAATACCGGGTAAGGCAACCTGAGATGGAATGTGGCAAAAGGTTCTACCGGCCTTACCAATACCGGGCAGGGCAGCCCAGAGATATCAATAGCAGTCGGATGATAATGGCAGAATGACAGAATCGTAAGCAACCCAGTGTCCGCACACTGAGACCAACAGGGGAATCGTATAGCTGCGAGGCTTAGGAGCAAACCAATGTCCTCACACTGGAGTAACAAGTGAATCATATAGCCGCAAGGCTTTGGAGCAAACCAGCGTCCGCACACTGGGACCAACTACTGAATCGTATAGCCGATAGACTTTGGAGCAAACCAGCGTCCGCACACTGGAGTAACAAGTGAATCATTTAGCCGCAAGGCTTTGGAGCAAACCAGCGTCCGCACGCTGGGACCAACACTGAATCGTATAGCCGATAGGCTTTGGAGCAAACCAGTGTCCGCACACTGGAGTAACAAGTGAATCATATAGCCGCAAGGCTTTGGAGCAAACCAGCGTCCGCACACTGGGACCAACACTGAATCGTATAGCCGATAGGCTTTTAAAGCAAACCAGTGTCCGCACACTGGAGTAACAAGTGAATCATATAGCCGCAAGGCTTTGGAGCGAACCAGCGTACGCACGCTGGGACCAACTACTGAATCGTATAGCCGATAGGCTTTGGAGCAAACCAGTGTCCGCACACTGGAGTAACAAGCGAATCGTATAGCCGCAAGGCTTTGGAGCGAACCAGCGTCCGCACCCTGGGACCAACTACTGAATAGTGTAGCCGATAGGCATGGGAGCGAACCAGTGTCCGCACACTGGACTAACAACAGAATCGTGTAGCCGCAAGGCTTTGGAGCAAACCAGCGTCCGCACGCTGGGACTAACAAGCAATGTCGCCGACGCGACCAGGCAGAAGGTCGCCAGGATACAGGAGACAGGTGATGAGATGACAGGGACCAGCAGCGATCAGTCAGGTCAGGAAACAGCAGAGAAGAAGGTCAGCAGGAACTGCAACAGCAGAGTACTAGGCCGGAACCAGGACTGGAACAACTCAGCATGCAGGAGACACTGGAACAGTTGAAATCAGGAACTCAGGAACACTGGAACAGAGGCCCAACTATCACTGGACATAGTGATAGCAAAAGGTCAGAAACAACACGAAAGGGCACACAAAGGGTGCCCAATCCAGGTTTAAATAGGCAATATGAGGCGGGCTAAATGCAGACAGCCAATAGAAGTCCCCTACTGGTGACAGACAAGAAAATGCAGCAATCACAGGCACTGTGATAGTACCCCCCTTTCAAAGACCCCCTCTCCTAGAATAGGGTCTAGGTTTCTGTGGGTATTTGGCATGAAAGACCCTATATCTGAGGCATCAACCTCTAACGTAAATGGAAGAAGAGGATTGGGGTGGGATAACACAGGAGCCGCAGCAAATGCCAGCTTCAATTTCTCAAAGGCTTCCTCAGCAGATACCGGCCAACAAGAAGGATTAGCACCCTTGTGCGTAAGATCGGACAGAGGTTTGACAATGGAAGAAAAGTTCTTAATAAACCTCCTATAATAATTAGCGAAACCCAGGAAACGCTGTATGGCTTTAAGACCCTTGGGTTTTGGCCATTGTAGGACAGCTGACAACTTTTCTTTGTCCATAGCAATGCCATCATTGCCAATTATGAACCCCAAGAATGGCACACTGGTTCTATGAAACTCACATTTTTCCAATTTACAAAATAATTTGTTCTCACGGAGTCGTAGCAATACTGCGGATACATGTTTGATGTGCTGTGACATGTTTTGGGAGTAAATCAGTATATCGTCAAGGTACACCACAACACATGTCTGTAACATATCTCTCAGAACATCGTTTATCAGTTCCTGAAAAACTGCGGGTGCATTACACAGCCCAAATGGCATCACTAGATACTCGTAGTGCCCAGATCGAGTATTAAAGGCAGTTTTCCACTCATCACCTGCTCGAATGCGAACCAGATTGTAAGCGGCCCGTAGGTCCAATTTGGTAAAAATCGAAGCGCCTTTAAGCCTATCAAAAAGCTCGGTGATGAGTGGTATTGGGTATGCGTTTTTTGCCATTAGTTTATTCAAGGCCCGGTAGTCAATGCATGGTCTTAATTCGCCATTTTTCTTTTTTACGAAAAAGAACCCAGCCCCAGCTGGAGAGGTAGATTTTCGTATGATCCCTCTAGCAAGGGCATCAGAAATGTAATCTTCCATAGCATTATTTTCCTCAAAAGATAATGGATAAGTGCGTCCCTTAGGAGGTACTGCTCCAGGATGCAATTCAATGCAACAAACATAAGGTCTGTGCTGGGGTAGTATACTAGCCTCTCCTTTGCTAAAAACATCGCCAAACTGTTGGTAAACATCCGGTATAGCAGAAGAGATGCACAGGACCTTAATAGGCTGGATGACGCACTTGTCCATACAAAACGGGGACCAAGCAGCAATTTCACACTTTTTCCAATCAAATTGTGGGTTATGTAACTGTAACCACGGAAATCCCAATATTACAGCATGGTGAGGAGAATTAATAAGTTGGACCTGCTGCTCTTCTCTGTGAAGTGCCCCAATAGTCATAGACAGTGGCATAGTTTCAAATATAACCTGAGGCGGTTCTAAGGGTCTGCCATCAATCGCTTCAATAGCCAAGGGGTTTTCTCTTTCAATGCGTGGAACTCCGTGTAATTCGGCAAAGGTATTATCCATAAAATACCCTGCTGCACCAGAGTCAACCGGGGCCAAAACCTCCACAGAGCATTGTGCCCAAGACAATACCACCTGTATGGTGGGTTTCATTATGCCCGACACTGGGGACGATTGTACACCACCTAGGGCCTGTGCCCCAAGGTACCCTAGGTGTGTGCGTTTCCCGGACGTACCGGACAGGAATTTAGCAAGTGCCCGTTTTTACCGCAGTATAAACACAACCCTTGTTTCTTGCGATATAGTCTCTCCTCCTTGGTTAGTCTAGTGAAACCTACTTGCATAGGTTCACTTGTCTCCCATACTGGTTCACTAGACTTCAATACCAGGGGAGGGATGGGTGGGCAAAACATGCTACTAGGCTCATTATTTTTTGACCGTATCTTACGATCTCTGGCAGTTGATCTCTCACGTATTCTGGAGTCAATTTCCATAACATACTCAATGTAATCATCTAGGTCAATAGGTAGATCTTTAGCAGCGATTTCGTATTTAATGTGGTCATTCAGGCCTTGAGCAAAAGCTGCAATAATGCCTCATTATTCCAACCTACCTCTGCTGCCAATGTGCGGAATTCGATGGCATAGTCGCCCACTGTACGCCTGCACTGTTGTATCTCCATAAGACGTTTGGCAGCAGAGGTGGTTCTACCAGGAGGCTCAAACACTCTTCGAAAGGATTGCACAAATTCTCTAAAGTTCTTAGTGCAAGGTTTAGCATTCTCCCACAAGGGGTTAGCCCAAGCCAATGCTCTGCCAGTGAGCAGCGATATTGTGAACCCCACTTTACTACGATCATTGGGGAATGCGTGTGCCGTCAATTCCATAAAAAGTTCAAGTTGGTTGATGAACCCTCTGCAGAGACTAGGGTCACCATCATATCTTAGCGGCAAGGGTGCAGAAGCTGTTAACCCTTTAACAGTACCCCCTAGGGGCCTGGTATCACTTTCCGGTGTCTGACTTGGCGAGACCACCGGGCTAGAGCCAGATTTGTCAGCGAGTACCTTGCGTTCAAGGATCGTTTGAATTGCAACCGCCAACTGATCCAAACGTTGCTCGTGCATATCCATCCTCCAATGGATATTCTGTGCGTTACCTTCACATTTGCAATCACATACATATATAAATCATGAGTAATAGCAAAGACAGAAGGCAGACTCTACCGATCCTGTCAATATACCGGACAGGACAGTCTGAGAGAATTGAATATTAGGCTCTACCGGCCTTGCCAATACCGGGTAAGGCAACCTGCAGATGGAATAGCATAACGGTTCTACCGGCCTTACCTAATTACCGGGCAAGGCAGCCCCAATAAGTACACAGTGTAGGCTCTACCGGCCCTGCCAATACCGGGTAAGGCAACCTGAGATGGAATGTGGCAAAAGGTTCTACCGGCCTTACCAATACCGGGCAGGGCAGCCCAGAGATATCAATAGCAGTCGGATGATAATGGCAGAATGACAGGATCGTAAGCAACCCAGTGTCCGCACACGGAGACCAACAGGGGAATCGTATAGCTGCGAGGCTTAGGAGCAAACCAATGTCCTCACACTGGAGTAACAAGTGAATCATTTAGCCGCAAGGCTTTAGAGCAAACCAGCGTCCGCACGCTGGGACCAACTACTGAATCGTATAGCCGATAGACTTTGGAGCAAACCAGTGTCCGCACACTGGAGTAACAAGTGAATCATATAGCCGCAAGGCTTTGGAGCAAACCAGCGTCCGCACGCTGGAACCAACACTGAATCGTATAGCCGATAGGCTTTGGAGCAAACCAGTGTCCGCACACTGGAGTAACAAGTGAATCATTTAGCCGCAAGGCTTTGGAGCAAACCAGCGTCCGCACGCTGGGACCAACACTGAATCGTATAGCCGATAGGCTTTTAAATCAAACCAGTGTCCGCACACTGGAGTAACAAGTGAATCATATAGCCGCAAGGCTTTGGAGCGAACCAGCGTATGCACGCTGGGACCAACTACTGAATCGTATAGCCGATAGGCTTTGGAGCAAACTAGTGTCCGCACACTGGAGTAACAAGCGAATCGTATAGCCGCAAGGCTTTGGAGCGAACCAGCGTCCGCACCCTGGGACCAACTACTGAATAGTGTAGCCGATAGGCTTGGGAGCGAACCAGTGTCCACACACTGGACTAACAACAGAATCGTGTAGCCGCAAGGCTTTGGAGCAAACCAGTGTCCGCACGCTGGGACTAACAAGCAATGTCGCCGACGCGACCAGGCAGAAGGTCGCCAGGATACAGGAGACAGGCGATGAGATGACAGGAACCAGCAGCGATCAGTCAGGTCAGGAAACAGCAGAGAAGTTCAGCAGGAACTGCATCACCAGAGTACTAGGCCGGAACCAGGACTGGAACAACTCAGCATGCAGGAGACACTGGAACAGTTGAAATCAGGAACTCAGGAACACTGGAACAGAGGCCCAACTATCACTGGACATAGTCATAGCAAAAGGTCAGAAACAACACGAAAGGGCACTCAAAGGGTGCCCAATCCAGGTTTAAATAGGCAATATGAGGTGGGCTAAATGCAGACAGCCAATAGAAGCCCCCTACTGGTGACAGACAAGAAAATGCAGCAATCACAGGCACTGTTATAATGCCTTAGCTATTGAACCCCTTTTGGTGGGAATATGGGCTGATCCTTCAATTTCTGGTCTGAGCCTGGGGAATGTGTAGAAAAACTGGCTCCCTATGCAGAAAATATGGGAGATGTGGGGGATGTGGACTCCTCCTTAACGGCCTTATTGTCCCGGGTTGATGACTTTGGCCTGTACTCTGGTCTAACTATCAACTGGTCCAAGTCTACCCTGTTCTTTTTGGACTGGGACCTGGTCGATGCCAGCCTGCCCTATACTGATCTTCTAATTAAAGACTCCTTTAAGTAGTTGGGAGTCCTGGTATCTGGCTCTCCCGATTTATTTCTTCAGGATAAACTTGTCTCTATGGCAGATTACTACCACGACAAACCAATGGGTGGTTGACCCTGCCTCTTAATGTTATTGGGTGGACCAATCTTATCAAGATGGTGTTTCTACCAAATATCTGTATGTCTTTCAGAAACACACCAGTTCATATTCCCAAATCCTTTTTTTAGGGAGATGAACTCTATTACTTCCCATTACTGTTTGGAGGGGGAAACCTACGGTTCGGCTCTCCACCCTGTACAGGTCCAGATTGGAGGGGGGCAAAGCCTTATCTGATTTTTACCTTTACTATTTGGTAGTGCAAGGTCAATATGCCTTGACCTGTGCTAATCCTTATTCCCAATATCACCATGGAGATGTTGGTTTTGGAGGACTGTCATTGTTTATCTCAACTCTTGACTATAGGCCTGACGGTGATTAGCAAGGTAATGACCATGGAGTCTGTGGTATATGGGGCATGGCTGAAGTTGCAGAAAGTGGTGGGATGAAGGGGCTGTGACCCTTCTACTCCCCTGCTTCAAATGATTTGATCAGCTTCACAGGAAATTTGTCCTCCCACATCATCTTTTCTACTCATACCTGCATCTTCGACAAACACTTTGGGCACAGCGGGGAGCTCGTGATGCCTCCCTGATGCTGAAGTGGGAGGAGGATTTGAGGGAATTGGAGGACTGGGAGTGATCTATGGCCAAACTGATGTATTCTCAGCATAAACTGATCTAACTGAAATTCCTACAGAATCGGTAAGATTGTTCACGATGTGAGTGCGATGTAATGACCTGTGTGACAGATGCTCGACTGCCATTGGAACCTTTATGCACATCATCTGGACATGTCCTGTAGTTTTTGGATTCTGGAGAGAGGTGTCTGCTACGTTGTTGGACGTTGTGGGTAAACCAATTCCCACTGCACAGAAGATGGGCATCCTTTCTATTTTTCCTGATGACCTTGTGACCTATCAGATCTGTCCTGCAGGGGACCTTGTTAATGTTACACAAGGTGGTTAGGATGGTGTAACGGTTTTGTAGGACACTCAGACCAGCAGCTTAGAATGAAACACACTTTTTTTAAAAGACACGAAAGACTGCCCTCTATAGGCAATACAGAATAACTGAAATGAACAGTAAAGTACAGATGCCCTCTCAGGCCCAGTATACAGAGAAATAAATACATACAGTCACAGGATAGGCATAAGTAACATACAGGGTACTCTATGGTTAAAGTACATAGAAATCAATCAGTCTGTTGTGGTGTGTTTGACATGCCCATAAGATGGTAAAGGAGCGGTAAGTGGTGCTAGATGAGAAAACACCAGTAATAGAGCAGGACAGAGACTACTGCTTATGCTGAGGCAGGGAACTAAGGCCAAAATACTCTGCAAGAGCTTAATGAGCTAGAGCCCCTAGCACCCCAACCGGTGCATGAATGGAGAGCAAGTGCACTGCAAGAGCTGAGGATAATAGAGCCAATAGCCCCCACGGGCGTTGTAACGGAGACCAATTACACTGCAAGAGGTTAGCTGTATAGAGCCAATGGCACCCCCACAGGCGCTGTAACAGAGACCGACTACACTGCAAGGGCTTAGCTGGATAGAGCCAATGGCACCCCCACGGGCGCTGAACAGAGACCCAAGGCTCAACAAGTGTAGCGGAAGGCTCAGGGTAGCGGAAGCAACGGCTCTGCAAGTGTTAACGGAGGCTCAGTGAACGGAGACAACTGCTCTGCAAGTGTTAACGGAGGCTCAGTGAATGGAGGCATGGCTCTGCAAGTGTTAACCAAAGGCAGAGTGCTCTGTAAGAGTAAACAGAGGCCCAGAGTAACGGAGGCAGCAGGCTCAGCAAGAGTAAACAGAAAGGCCCAGTACACAGGAGGCAACGACACAGTCAGCCCTGCCACAAGCACAGCGGAAGTCAGAATGTCACTCAGGTGACACGAAAGACTGCCCTCTATAGGCAATACAGAATAACTGAAATGAACAGTAAAGTACAGATGCCCTCTCAGGCCCAGTATACAGAGAAATAAATATATACAGTCACAGGACAGGCATAAGTAACATACAGGGTACTCAATGGTTAAAGTACATAGAAATCAATCAGTCTGTTGTGGTGTGTTTGACACGCCCATAAGATGGTAAAGGAGCGATAAGTGGTGCTAGATGACAAAACACCAGTAATAGAGCATAACAGAGACTACTGCTTATGCTGAGGCAGGGAACTGAGGCCAAAATACTCTGCAAGAGCTTAATGAGCTAGAGCCACTAGCACCCCAACCGGTGCGTGAAAGGAGAGCAAGTGCACTGCATGTGCTGAGGATAATAGAGCCAATAGCCTCCATGGGTGTTGTAACGGAGACCAATTACACTGCAAGAGCTTAGCTGTATAGAGCCAAAGGCACCCACCCGGTGAATTTAACGGAGGCCAAGGACACAGTGAGAGCTGAGGATAATAGAGCCAATAGCCCCCAAGGGCGTTGTAACGGAAACCAATTACACTGCAAGAGCTCAGCTGTATGGAGCCAATGGCACCCCAATGGGCGCTGTAACAGAGACCGACTACACTGCAAGGGCTTAGCTGGATAGAGCCAATGGCACCCCCACGGGCGCTGTACAGAGACCCAAGGCTCAGCAAGTGTAGCGGAATGCTCAGGGTAGCGGAAGCAACAGCTCTGCATGTGTTAACGGAGGCTCAGTGAACGGAGACAACTGCTCTGCAAGTGTTGACGGAGGCTCAGTGAATGGAGGCACGGCTCTGCAAGTGTTAACGGAAGGCACAGTGCTCTGTAAGAGTAAACGGAGGCCCAGAGTAACGGAGGCAGCAGGCTCAGCAAGAGTAAACAGAAAGGCCCAGTACACAGGGGGCAACGACACAGTCAGCCCTGCCATAAGCACAGTGGAAGTCAGAATGTTGCCCAGGTGACACTGGAACAGGACACAGCAGGAACACAAGCAGGGTCAGCAATGTAGCCGGGTCAGGTCACGGAGCAGGAACGTCAGCCAGGCCGGGTCAATTCACAGAGCAGGATCGAAGGAGCGTAGTCAGATGGGCCAAGTCGGTACACAGGAAGCAGGAACACTGGAACACAGCTACTCAGCAACACTGGCTCAGGAACACCACGAAAGGGCACCTGACAGGTGCCAAAGGCCAGGTATAAAAAGGCCATACTGGGCGGGCCAAACAAGCTCAGCCAATGGGAGCGCACCACAGCAAAGAGTTACAGAGGAAGATCACGGGCACCGTGATAGATGGCTTGGATGTCTGCTGCCCCACCATCCCGTTATCATTGGATCTGACTAGTTACTCAGAATATTCCGCATTATTGCCTTGTTTTTCTGCACCAGGTGATTGATGCATTTTGAACTCAAACTATCTTCTTGATGGGATTTATATGTACTGGCCGTTTGAGAGTGTGGGTGGGCGTGCTGGGGGTAGTGGTGGTCTTTCTAGGGTGGACAGAGTTATCCCCTTCCCTTTTTTTTTTGTTTTGTTTTGGGTTCATATTTTTCTTTTTACCTAAAACTATAAAACTGTTGGGGCTGCCTTGGGTACATGTGCTGTGCTTACCTGATCTACTGCTACTCCCCTGTATTGTTATTGCTGACCACTGTAATAGAAGTATAAATGTCTGTACACTGGATCCGTTCACCATCTGTTTGTGCTGCCTTTGTTAATAAAAAAAATGTCAAAAAACTATTCTAGAACTATACCATCGAAAGAATTACATTATTGATGTTGATTGGTATTGACAGGAGTTTGTATATATATATATATATATATATATATATATATATATATATATATATATATATATATATATATATCAAGCAAGTGGGATAGAGAAGCTAGAGAAGATAGGGGAATTAAAATTTAGTGTAGGGAGTCTTTCAGGTAGGACATTTGCTCTCTGTATTAGAAGAGACTGGAGGCACTCTGGGGAGAAGAAGGGAGGAAGGAGGTTGACCCTAAATACTAGGGATGGGCAAAAATTTCTGCCTCAAACTGAAATCGGCGAAAAATTACACTTTCTGCTTGGCGAAAAATTCCCTGCAAAAAGTGCAGAAACATAGAAGTTACACACAACACATAGCAAATATTATTTTATTTCCCTAAGGCACAATATAAAAGGGGCATGAGGGTGTCTGTGTTGGTGTAATGTGGGGAAAGAATCAGTTGAACAGGGGATAATTTTTTTGGGGGGGTTGTTTACTGGGATTGGGGGGCACTTAAAAAAGAAATCCTAAATAAAATAGAATAAAAACCAAAAGACATGGTATAAAGGGGTCTGAGGAGGGTGTCTGTGTTGGTGAATGAATGAATCATTTGAACAGGGAATTTGTTTTGGGGGGGTTCTTGAATGCTATTGGGGGGACAGTTAATAAAAAAATAAATCAATAAAATAAAATAAGAAGTTTGTATGTAAAGTGATAGAAACAGGAACCTCCTGACATAAGCTGCCACTGGGGTGGACTGATACTTGACTTGATAGAGTATTTTGTAGAAGATGATTTGTTAGCGTTGTTGTTAGAGGCACAAGCCTTGAAGAAACAATGATTTGTAGGACTTAAGCTTGTTTCTCACAAGCACTAAGGAAATATTGATTTGTAGGACTTAGGCTTGTTAGAAACAAACCCCTCAAAAATTGTTTATTTTTTTGTAGGACTATTTTTTTTTTCAAAGCACAAGCCCTGAGAAAAAAATAAAAATTCCCCACTGGCCTAATGCCAGCAGGTCATGTTGGCCGGTGACCACTGTCAAATGTCCTCCTGAGTTGCAACTGCTGTTCGTACTGCTGCTGAGTTGTTTAAGCAGCAGGATGATTAGGCAGCTGAAAGGGAATGGGATCAACAATAGCAGTAACATGGAAGATGGATGATGAAGGCTCCACTTGCTATGACTAGCTCCAGTGATGTGCCTGAGACAGTAGCAGCAGAATACGTAGCCCCCAGTATATGTGGAGAAAAACAGAAGTTGGCCATTAAATCTTTTCCACCTGCCCCTCCTCCAAAATCATCATGGGTATGTTGTTATTAGAATATATTTTTTCCCCTGAGAGCAGAAACAGCGGGTCTCATCAGCAACTGCAAAGTGCACAGTGTTTGTGTGTGTGTGGTAAATAACATCTGGGGGCACAACTGTATCCAAATACCATGACACCCGAAACCAAGTACTTCTGCTGTCACTGTACCCCTTTTCCACACCCGCTAAGGACACATGACAACTTGCTGACAGTTTAATAGTAATGATTAACCCTCCCTGTCACCATCTTAGCATATTCTGTAGGAAGGAATCTCCTCAGATGCCACTTGATGCACTGATTGTGATTCTCCTCCACCACACTGGCAGGTGTGGTCAGTGCAACACACAGTGTGCAATGGGTAGAGACGAACTGCCACATCCTAACATCAACAGAGTGGCTATCATTTGGCGGGGAAGGTAATGAACGAGGTGGATTGGCAGAAGATGTATTTACCCTAGAAGGTGATGGCGAGCTAGTTGGTTCACTTGTCCTGGAACTTCCAGTCTCTGCCTGGGTTGTTCTATTTCTCCTCCTCTTTGATCTCCTCCTCACCTCTTGTTGCCTTTCTGGAGAGTCAGGGACAGCAAAAGCAGTGCTTGATTTCTGTGGTCGGTGTTTGGCTTTAACATGTTTGTCGTAAATGTCATGGTGTCTGTGTTTCATGTGTGATATCAGGGCACTTGTGCCAATGGGTGTTCCCTCCTTTCCTCTTTTCACTGACTTGTCACAAATTGTGCACAGTGCCGTTGCTGATGACTGCACTGTGCCTGCCCAAACAGAAAAATAGTCCCTCGCCCATGATGGCTTCAGGGGGAAGGGAACAGATGGAGAAGAATGGCCTCTTTCTTCTTGTCCTCTACATTGCCCTTCATTGTCTGTGGCAGTGGATAATGTTGCTGCTGTTGCTGCTACTGCCTCAGATTCAGCACTGCAACTAGGATTAGGATTATTGCTATTGCTGGCAAGTGGAACGTATCCTAGTCCCGCATCACCTGTTGACCCCATTTTCACTTTATCCACAGTGGTCTGTGGCACTCTAGCCTGCTCCTCAGCATCCTGCTGCCCTTGCATCTCAGCATCAGAAGGAATTAGAGCAATTGCAAATTCCTCTAATTCCAAAATGTCATTGCTAATGGTGGTGGTGATGCCAATCCTCACCCCTGTCTCCCATTCCTTCTCCGTTTCTGCTAAAAAGGCCATCAATGTCTCTTCCACCTCAGCTTCTCCAGCATTATATATATATATATATATATATATATATATATATATATATATGTGTATAAATAGTACAACCTACAATGTGGCAGATGTATATTGTAGTGGTGGTGGGTGGACTGGTGTGGTGAGATTAATGTATAATACACATAGTTATTAGTGATGAGCGAGCACCCCAATGCTCGGGTGTTCGGGTGCTCTGACCGAGCGCCCCCGGAGGCTCGAGTGCTCGGCCGAGCACCCGAGCCCCATTGAAGTCAATGGGAGGACTCGAGCATTACACCAGGCACCCCCTGCTCTGATGAGGGGAGGGTGCCTGGTCCATAGGAAAAGGGCAGAAAATGATGGAAACACCACAGAAATGGTTCAGGGACAGCATAGGGAGGATGTCTGGATGCATCTTGGACTCCAACGTCGCTGCTGGGAACGATCTTTCGCCCGTAGTACGCCATTTTTACAGACTGACCGTAAAACACACAAAAAGGAAGATAAAAATGACTTTAGGCGAAAAATTGTTACCAAACAGTATTTGCTGTATATTTACTTGTATATCATCTGCAAATTCTCCCAAAAATTTCCTCGATTTTTCTGAACTGAAGCCATGATTAAGAGGGAAACGTGCGCAGAGGCAAATTCTCCCAAAAATTTCCTCGATTTTTCTGAACTGAGGCCATGATTAAGAGGGAAACGTGCGCAGAGGCAAATTCTCCCAAAAATTTCCTCGATTTTTCTGAACTGAGGCCATGATTAAGAGGGAAACGTGCGCAGAGGCAAATTCTCCCAAAAATTTCCTTGATTTTTCTGAACTGAGGCCATGATTAAGAGGGAAACGTGCGCAAAGGCAAATTCTCCCAAAAATTTCCTCGATTTTTCTGAACTGGGGC
Source organism: Rhinophrynus dorsalis (assembly GCA_037306005.1). Classification (NCBI taxonomy): domain Eukaryota; kingdom Metazoa; phylum Chordata; class Amphibia; order Anura; family Rhinophrynidae; genus Rhinophrynus; species Rhinophrynus dorsalis. The sequence goes on from CM074719.1 coordinate 380,945,517, forward strand.
CGTGATTAAGAGGGAAACGTGCGCTGAGCCGACCATCTAAAACAATATGGGTGAGGGTCTGCTGCGGAGCTGACCATCCTAAACATTATATGCGAAGGCCCGCTAGTGAGCTGACGCTATAAAACATTATATGAGAGGGCCCGCTAGAGAGCTGACCCAATAAAACATTATATGAGAAGGCCCGCTGGTGAGCTGACCTATACAAAAATTGTCAAACTGCGCCCGCTGGTGAGCTGGCCCTATATAAAAATTATATCACTGGGCCCGCTGGTGAGCTGGCCCTATATAAAAATTATATCACTGGGCATATGGAAGAGAGTCAACCATATACCCGTTTTTTGGGTGGAAGGGGTGAATGGGAATACAGAGTATTCCCATCATTGTAAATAACATATATAAAGTGAGTTTATGTTCCCCCTGGGCTTTCCTCCAGTGGAGTGGAGAAGTCAGGGGAAATCCAGGCCTTGTTCATTTTTATAAGTGTCAACCTATCAGCATTTTCGGTGGAAAGGCGGATACGCTTATCTGTTATGATACCACCAGCAGCACTAAATACCCGCTCAGACAGAACGCTGGCGGCAGGGCAGGCCAGCACCTCCAAGGCGTAGAGTGCCAGTTCATACCACTTGTCCAGCTTGGACACCCAGTAGTTGTAAGGCACAGAGGGATCATTGAGGACGCTGACACGGTCTGCTACGTACTCCTTCACCATCTTCCAAAACTTTTCCCTCCTTGTGACACTAGGCTGCGCATCAGGGTGAGGGTGCTGGCGGGGTGTCATGAAGGTGTCCCACGCCTTGGAGAGTGTTGCCCTGCCTTTGTCGGAACTGCTGTGTGCTCCCCTTTTCTCCCCTTCTCGGTTGGCCAAGGTAGCACGTACTCTGCCGCCAGCGTTGTCAGATGGAAAATTTTGGAGCAATTTTTCAACAAGAACCTTCTGGTATTGCACCATTTTGCTTGTCCTCTCCACCGGAGGAATGAGAGATGAGAAATTCTCTTTGTAGCGGGGGTCCAGAAGGGTGAACACCCAGTAATCCGTGTTGTCTAAAATGCGTATAACGCGTGGTTCACGGGAAAGGCAGCCTAACATAAAGTCAGCCATGTGTGCCAGAGTACCAACAGGCAAGATTTCGCTGTCCTCACCAGGAGGATGACTCTCAATCTCCTCATCCTCTTCCTCCTCTTCTGCCCACCCACGCTGAAGAGATGGAACTAAAGTTCCATGGCTACCCTCTGTAGCGGAGGCAACCGTGTCTTCCTCCTCCTCCTCCTCCTCCTCCGCCTCCTCCAATTGTCGCTGAGAAGACGAAGTGAGGGTGCTCTGGCTATCACCTTGTGTAAGCTCTTCCTCCCGCATTTCCACCTCTTCCACATGCAAAGCTTCGGTTTTAATTGTGAGCAGCTAGCGTTTCAGTAGACACAGAAGTGGGATGGTTACACTGATAATAGCGTTATCGCCGCTCACCATCTGTGTCGATTCCTCAAAATTGCGTAAAACCTCACAGAGGTCTGACATCCATTCCCACTCCTCACTTCTGATTACAGGAAGTTGAACGGAGAGGCGACGACCGTGTAACAGCTGGTACTCCACTACTGCCCTCTGCTGCTCACAAAGCCGGGCCAACATGTGGAAGGTGGAGTTCCAGCGCGTGCTCACGTCACACAGCAGCCGGTGAGCTGGCAATTGTAAGCGCTGCTGCAGCTTGAACAGGCCGGCTGAAGCTGTAGATGACTTACGGAAATGTGCACACACGCGGCGCACCTTTGTCAAGAGATCATGCAAATTGGGGTAGGTTTTTAGAAATCGCTGAACCACTAAATTAAATACATGCGCTAGGCATGGTACGTGTGTGAGCTTGCCGAGCTCCAAAGCCGCCACCAAGTTACGCCCATTATCACACACAACCATGCCTGGTTGCAGGTTGAGTGGCGAGAGCCATTGCTCAGTCTGGTGACTAATCCCCTGCAACAGCTCTGAGGCCGTGTGCTGTTTGTCCCCAAGGCAGATCAGCTTCAGCACGGCCTGTTGACGCTTCCCCACTGCAGTGCTACACTGCTTCCAGCTACCGGCTGATGGGTGAGTGGCGCTGCGCGCAGAGAATTCGGAGGTGGAAACGGAGGAGGAGGAGCCAATAACGTAGGTGCTGGCGGAAACCCTGATGGAGGTAGGGCCCGCAATCCTCGGCGTGGGTAACACCTGTGCCATCCCAGGGTCCGAGTCGCTCCCAGCCTTCACGACATTCACCCAGTGTGCCGTCAGGGAAATGTAGCGTCCCTGGCCACAAGCACTTGTCCATGTGTCAGTCGTTAAGCGGACCTTCCCAGTAACTGCGTTGGTCAGGGCACGGGTGATGTTACGGGACACATGGTGGTGTAAGGCGGGGACGGCACACCGGGAAAAGAAGTGGCGGCTGGGGACTGCGTACCGAGGGACAGCTGCTGCCATCAGGCTGCGGAAGGACTCAGTCTCCACAAGCCTAAATGGCAGCATTTCGATGGCCAGTAATTTGGAAAGGTGTGAGGTTAGTGCTATGGCCTGTGGGTGGGTGGCTGGGTATTTTCGCTTGCGCTCAAATGCCTGGGGTAACGACATTTGGACGCTGTGCTGGGACAGGGAAGTGGATGTGGTCGCTGATGGTGCTTCAGATGGTACAGGTGCAGGGCGGGAGGTATGCGGGCCTGCGCCTTCGACAGGCGATTGGCCGGCACCGAAAACAGGGGAAGAGGAGGCAGTGGTGTGGCCTGCAGACACAGATTGGCGATCCGGGCATTCCTCCCACTTATTACGGTGCTTGGATGCCATGTGTCGGATCATGCTGGTGGTGGTGAGGTTTCTAGTGTTCATGCCTCGGCTCATTCTGGTGTTGCACAGGTTGCAAACTACAATTCTTTTGTCGTCCGCACTTTCCTTAAAAAAACGCCATACCGCGGAACACCTACCCCTTGGCAAGGGAGATTTACGCAAGGGGGTGCTCCGTGGAACATTTGCGGGCCGGTTTGGTGCGGTCCGCCTTCTTTCTGTAGCCACACCACTTCCTCTTCCAGCATGTTGCGGTGCTGCAGATGGCTCACCCTCAGGACTGCTGTCATCGCTCGGCTCTACACCTTCCCAGGTGGGGTCAGTCACCTCATCGTCCACCAAGTCCTCCTCCACTTCCTCACTCTGATCATCCTCCTCATGTCTTGATCCCACCACATACTCAGTCATTGACAACTGTATATCATCCTCCTCATCAAGGTCTTGAGACAGTAATAGTGGTTGATTTAATGGCAACTGTGTCTCATCATCATCATCCACTTCCTTTGACCTTAAATGTCGTTCACCTCTGTCATCTTCTTGTGATTGGGTACCCTCTAGAGGTTGTGAATCAGGGCACAAGATGTCATGTTCCTCTGCAAGCGTGCTTGGAGAGAGGTTCAAATTAAGGATTGGTGATGAGACGAGCTCCTCACTATATCCCAGTGTGGGATCACTTCTTTGGCCAGACCCTCTATGGTGGGAGGAAGGATGATCAGGGTGAGGATTATGTTGACCAGACTCTTGGCTACTGAGAGTGGACTTGGTGGAAGACAGGGTGGTGCTTAACCGACTGGAAGCAGTATCAGCTGACATCCAACCGACCACCTGTTCGCAGTGGTCGGACCTCGAGAGTGATGTCCTGTGACGCCCTGTAAACTGAGACATGAAGCTAGGTATGGTGGATGTCTTTCTGTCTTGTGCTCTGGCACCAGGAGCAGTTTCTACACGTCCTGACCCGCGCCCTGAACTATCAGGATCACGTCCACTTCCCCGTCCCTTTTTACCCGCCTTCTTCATATTACACGGAATATGTGCTGCAAATCTGCAACTTTGCACAGTAAACAGAATGTGCTTCTTAACTGCGGCTACGCACAGTGAATGGAATATGTGACTTTGATATTTTACAGTTTGAACACTTAACAGAATGTTCTCCTATTCTGAAACTTTGCACAGTAAACAGAATTTGCTTCTTAACTGCGGCTACGCACAGTGAATGGAATATGTGACTTTGATATTTTACAGTTTGAACACTTAACAGAATGTTCTCCTATTCTGAAACTTTGCACAGTAAACAGAATTTGCTTCTTAACTGCGGCTACGCACAGTGAATGGAATATGTGACTTTGATATTTTACAGTTTGAACACTTAACAGAATGTTCTCCTATTCTGAAACTTTGCACAGTAAACAGAATTTGCTTCTTAACTGCGGCTACGCACAGTGAATGGAATATGTGACTTTGATATTTTACAGTTTGAACACTTAACAGAATGTTCTCCTATTCTGAAACTTTGCACAGTAAACAGAATTTGCTTCTTAACTGCGGCTACGCACAGGGAACGGAATATGTGACTTTGATATTTTACAGTTTGAACACTTAACAGAATGTTCTCCTATTCTGAAACTTTGCACAGTAAACAGAATGTGCTTCTTAACTGCGGCTACGCACAGTGAATGGAATATGTGACTTTGATATTTTACAGTTTGAACACTTAACAGAATGTTCTCCTATTCTGAAACTTTGCACAGTAAACAGAATGTGCTTCTTAACTGCGGCTACGCACAGTGAATGGAATATGTGACTTTGATATTTTACAGTTTGAACACTTAACAGAATGTTCTCCTATTCTGAAACTTTGCACAGTAAACAGAATTTGCTTCTTAACTGCGGCTACGCACAGTGAATGGAATATGTGACTTTGATATTTTACAGTTTGAACATTTAACAGAATGTTCTCCTATTCTGAAACTTTGCACAGTAAACAGAATGTGCTTCTTAACTGCGGCTACGCACAGTGAATGGAATATGTGACTTTGATATTTTACAGTTTGAACACTTAACAGAATGTTCTCCTATTCTGAAACTTTGCACAGTAAACAGAATGTGCTTCTTAACTGCGGCTACGCACAGTGAATGGAATATGTGACTTTGATATTTTACAGTTTGAACACTTAACAGAATGTTCTCCTATTCTGAAACTTTGCACAGTAAACAGAATTTGCTTCTTAACTGCGGCTACGCACAGTGAATGGAATATGTGACTTTGATATTTTACAGTTTGAACACTTAACAGAATGTTCTCCTATTCTGAAACTTTGCACAGTAAACAGAATTTGCTTCTTAACTGCGGCTACGCACAGTGAATGGAATATGTGACTTTGATATTTTACAGTTTGAACACTTAACAGAATGTTCTCCTATTCTGAAACTTTGCACAGTAAACAGAATGTGCTGCTAATCTGCAACTTTGCACACTAAACAGAATGTGCTCTAATCTGCAACTTTGCACACTAAAAAGAATGTGCTGCTAATCTGCAACTTTGCACACTGAACAGAATGTGCTCTAATCTGCAACTTTGCACACTAAACAGAATGTGCTGCTAATCTGCGGCTAGGCACAGTGAACAGAATATATGAAGATTTTTTTTTTTATATCTCTGCCCCCCCAAACAAAATAAACTGCTTCCCCCACACACAGTAGTCCTAAAAAGGACTTTTGGGTCTTTTTTTTTTTTTAAATAGCTTTTCTTCTCCCTACACTGACTTTCCCTTCCTATCCTCATCTCTCCCTGGCTAAGACTGAGCCGAACTCGCTGGTCAGGTGCTATACAGTACCCGATCACGGGTTCTGGCCAGCCAATCAGTGTAATGCCAGCAGCCAACATGGCTGCTGGCATTACACTGATGTCAGAGCCTCCCTGCACGTTTATTGGCTGCGCAGCAGCCGCGAAACGTGCGGGGAGGAGACCCGAACATGGCGGTCGAGCACATGCGGTACTCGTACGAGTACCGCCATGTGCCGAGCAGAGCGATGCTCGAGCCGAACCGAGCTTCGGCCGAGCATGCTTGCTCAACACTAATAGTTATATATATTCCTACAGCAGTTTTTACCATTGTCATGTTTATGGGAAATATAAGCTATACTTCTTTTTATATTATTGATACACATTACTTATTAGTCATGACAGTGGTCCCAATTGTGGTAGATGGTAGCAACCCTTCTTCACATCCCTCCTCCTCCTCATCTGTGCTGCTGTTAATATATTTGTCCTGGCTTTCTCTGTCATGTGTGGTTTCTGCTACCTGATACTCAGATGTTATGACATGTTGGTTCATTTTTAAGAATGTTAGTCTCCCAACATTGCCGCTTGATAGCCTCTTCCTGTGGTCATTGAAACGTAACCAGCCACACTGAAAACCCACCCAGACTCAATGCTTGATAGGTTTCCAGTGCAGTACGTGTCAATGCTGGCCACACACTGCTTTGTGTCTGCATAAAACATGGCTATTCTACAAGTATGCAGAAACCATCTCACATGCAGTGGGACCACTTCTAGGAGCAACATGGTGTTCCTGTGTGTCAGTTACCAACCCTCTAAGAGAGCAAGTCACAAAGAGATGTGCTGCCACCACCACCACCCCCAATGCTGGGGTTTTGCCACCCCTGCTGAGACCCATGAATTGCCCTGTGTTCAGAATGGGATATTCTGGTTGATGATGTAGGTGATTTTGCTGGTTGAAATGCTTTGCTGCCTTCCTTTTCACTATACTGTCTAGATGTTTTTTGTGCTCTCACTTTCTCCCACTCATCTTCCACAATGCAATCCTCCACTCGATCAATAAGCATATCTCGATATTCCTCGACAGAATCCGATTCCTCAGAGAGTTGCTGCTGATTGTCATGACTCTGTGTTGTGACAAACTGCTGATGGCCCTTTGACAGAAATTCACAAATTTTGTGTTTGAAGCGGGGGTCCAGCAAAGTGGCAAAAATGCATTCCTCACTGCTTTCAATTTTACATGGTTTATTCGCTAATGGCCTTAATCTGATTTTACAAATGCCATTGGCCAGGTGACAAAGAGGCTCCCTCAAAAGCCTTCCAGTTTTACATGGTTAATTCACTAATGGCCTTATTCTGCTTGTACAAATGCTCTAGTATGTACATTGTGGAATTCCACCTAGTAGGGACCTCCATTTTCAGATGGTGATGGGTCAGGATGTTATGCTCTTATACGGAATATAGAGTGTTGTATGTACTGTAGGGGAGACTAAAATGGGCACAGATTTTGTGGACAATAGTAAGCATCTCTGTGAGGGTTTCGGATTCTGCCTGATCACAACTAAATTTAGCACACGGGCAAAGAGGGCACATGCAACATTTCACCTATTCTCAAAGCAGCGATTATGTTGGAGCCATTATCAGCAGGCACAAAACCAGCTTTTAAGAAGCAGCGTACAAGCCAATCCTCTATCATCTACTCTAACTTACTTAAAACATGTACGGCTTTGTGGGACTGTGTCTCAAAAATTTGCAGGCACAAGGTGGCATGCCATTGGTATGGGCTATGCTGCCGCCACCTTTTCATCACACTGCCAGAACCAGAAGCACGATTACTGGCTGTCACATAATGATGTAAGCTAGTGTTGCCCACTGTTGGTGGTTCGAGGGAAAGCCAGTGAGCGTCACAGTCATATAGTCTGTGCTCTGCCCACTTGTCCAAATATCGATTGTCATGTGGATTTTCTTGCCAATAGCACTTTTTGGCCCTTTGCACTCCACACTAACAACATGCTTGCACAATTTAGGCACAGCTGTCCCGAAAAATAATTGCAGCTTAGGATATGCCAGTGTGGAGCTACAAATGAGATCATCTCTCATCATCTTGGCAACCTTACAATTCCACAGTATACTTTGTGATTGTTTTTGTGAAGTTTTTGACTCCTTCCCAGGAACTCAGTCAGTGTGGGATGGCAGGACATAGCAGAAGAACCCTGGAATTTTATTGCTTTAACAACATGACTAGAAGAGGGGATGGAGGTTGAGGCAGCATGTGTGGGCAGTCTGTGACTCTTGCTATCTCCTACAGCATAGCCAGAGTCATCATACTCCTCTGTAGCAGGGGCAATAGGTGTTATTTGGAATTAACTAACTGTTGGCAGTAGCACACTCTCTGACACATAAATAACTTAATTACTTCCTTTTTTCTGCCCCAGATCCCAGGGGACTAGGTGCAGCACTTTTGACCAGCTGATAGTGTCTCCCAGTCAGACCTGTGGTTGCGCTTCAGGTGGGATCTCATAGAGGAGCTGCTTAGGTGTGAGCCTGCTTTACCCCTGCTCATGTGCTTTTTGCACAGACAACAGATATCAACATGCTTAGCCTTAGGATCCTGAGTTAAGTATCTCCATAATGTGCTATTACTGGGGCTAGATGGTGATGCAATTCTATTGCTACTAGTACTAGGTGTCAAAGGTGCAGCACTTCCAGCAGCAGCATAGGCTCTCGTCATATCTAGCATTTTGAAATTCATGTAGGAAACTTTTAGCCCACACCTATCCACCAGTATCAATATGAGCACAGTGCAGCTGCCTCAGGCTGATACAGGTGTACTGTGTGAAGAAGTGTCATCTGAGCATTTGTGCCCCAATACAGTGCCTCTACTTGAGTCTGGAGCATATACATTGATTTTTTTAGTAGTGTTAGAGCAGACACCTCCAGTAAAGCAGGAGGTGGGAGATTCTGGTGGTGTTGATGATACCCTGAAGGGAGTTCTTGATAATGAGACAAGTATGAGAGTGTTTTGTAGGTGACAACTTAATATTGGAGGCACCAGTCTGGAAAGACTGAGCATTACTACCACCACCGCCAGTGCTACTGAAATTAGCTGCAAGTTTAGTTACAAACATCTTTAGGATCATATGTCCAGCAGCAGCAGGCAGAGTAGCATAATCCTCATGAGGCTGCTGCTGATGCATCCACGCTGCCCACCAAGAGTGCAAGTATTGGTAGAGGGAGTAGTGGAAGTGGTGATGACATGGGTCAGACAGTGGTGGAATAAGTTATTCCACTACTTGGTACTAGCAGTGGTACAAGTGAAGCAGCAGCAGGTAGAGCAGCACCAATAAGTACAGCAGCTACAGAACCAGAAGACCCTTAAAAGGGTTAAAGTCAACAGCCCAATCCCCTCCACCTTTCTTAGCCCTGAAATCATGGGTATACAATTATTTACCTTTGGGCAGGGACAATTAAATATTCATCATCAGCTTTTTCCCAATGTGTGACAGTATTGTAAAGAGGGGTCACACCTTTGCACAATTTCCCTGAAAAAGCATGAATATGTTTACTAGGCCTGAAGTTTTTTTTTCTTCTGTTGCTGGTGCTGCCACTGCCACCTCAATACCACTAGGACTTGTCCTAGAAAGAACCATGACCACCACCACCTGTTCCATGTAACCACTGCTGAATGATCTCAGTCATACTGCTCCCATCACCATTACTAATGCTCTTCATGGGCAGGTTAGTTACAGAAACTGCCATGTCATATGATACTTAGATGACAGCAACAACAATGAAATTAGCAGAGCTGTGGCAAAGTACTGGTCTGGCTTATCTTTGCTTCAATCAGTTTTTTAAAGGCTTGACTTTCCATGCAAGCCTTGTCATAATTTTGTTAACATTTGCAGTGTTATGAAAAAGTGCTCATAGTTTTTTTAATTTTTGTCAAGGTTTGCAGTGTTATGGAAGACTTCATAATTTAATGCAAGGTTTGCTTTGCTATGTAAGCTTTCAAACAATTTTCTTAAGGCTTTACCTATTTTAACTGTCATGGCCTGGTCTATATTCCTAAGTAAGAAGCTGGGGAATGAAGTCAGTGAGGCTAGGGTGAGTTATCAGTGTATACAGTGCCCTTGCTGTGGCAGAAGCCTTGACGAACATTGCAAGCCAAAAGGTTAGATGTCTGGTCCAAGCCTGAGCCCGGGCCAAATCAAAATGGATGTATCAGTGCTCAGGGAATACACTGAGGAAAGACCAAGATGTCTGAGGTAGGATACATAGTGGAAGCTGGCCTTGCAGTAAGAAACAGAAAATAACGGCTAATTGCCTGACCTATGGATAGCTGGAATAGATAGCCAAGAAGGTTAACTGGTAGATGCTGACCAGAGGCGCAACTAGAAGCCACTGGGCCCTGGTGCAAGAATTGCCATGGGCCCCCCCGACCACATTGGCCCCCCTCAACCATATTGGCCACCTTCACATTACCCCTTCAACAATGCCCCTGTCTCCACATTGTCCCTTAAACAATGCCCCTCAATCTCCACAATGCCCCCACCACAATGCACCCATCTCCACATTAACCCTTCCACAATGCCCCTACTGCCCCCCCGTCCTCCTACCTCGAGTCCCTGGTGGTCTAGCGGTGTGTGACTTGACAGATCTGTGCCTCATTCAGCACAGACCTCTGACTGGAACTTAAGCTCCCGTATGGTTCTTAGTAATGCAGAACGCTGGGAGATTATGTCATCTCCCAGCTCTCTGCATTACTAGAGCGCCGATCACAGGGAGATGAGCTGTGCTGTCCTGTTTCATAAGTTTCTGCGGGCACGTGGCGAGGGGGTAGCAGGGGGAGGTCGGGCCCCTGAGAGTGACGGGCCCGGTCACAGGTGCGACCCCTGAGACCCCTATTGTTACGCCATTGATGCTGACAATGTCAATGTGTGCAGCAGAGAGGACTTTCTGGTGGATGCCAAAGATGTCAAATACAGAAGTGGAGATTTGTGGATACCAGTGATGTCAATTAATAGCAGCAGAGTCTCTTTAGAGGATGCCAAAAGTTAGAAGCACAGCATATTCTATCTCTGGTGAATGCTAATGGGAGTGACTAGCACAAAAGTTTACATTTTCTGTCGGATGGTAATGGTATCAGACACAACAGCGGAGATTCTATCGTGGATGCAAATATGATTGATTAGCCCAGCAGAAAAGTTTCTTGATTGTGTCACATTTGATAATTTCAGTAAATTAAATATTTCTGTATATGTGATGTCATTCCATGCTGGTTTGTTTCCTATTTTAGCACAATAATTACTATTCAGTTTTCAATCAATATTATTTTGACAATTTTGTAATTTTGATTTTTCATTTGTTTTTGACCCCGTGATGGAGGTAGTCGGTTTGTTACAGCTGCCAATCATTTATATAAAGTGTAGGTCCATTATAGTTTATATATATGTGTATCACCTACCTATGATATTTATACAGTATCAAACAATATCATGAATATTTCAGAATCTGAATGGCATCTTCAAATATGCTCTTCAGTCTGGCATTCCATTCCTAGAGAAGAAAAGAAACTATCTTATGTGTGCATGTTTGATGCCAGTCCAATTAATAGAATCTGTTTTCTTTGCCTTCACTATGCTTGGCTTCATGGAACTTTCCCTTTTGAAAATAAAAAATTCAAAGGCTGTATGAGATAAAAGGTCTACTATTGTTTCTTTCCAAATTTCATAGTTTCATTTTTAAATTGTGTTTGGAAATGTGGATTTTGGTGCAGATGGTGTGATAGTCCACAGTATGTTCTGAGGACCTACAATGATAACAAAGCTATTCAAATGCAGAACAATAATTGGTTAAAAGCCAGGCTATCCAATTTCAAAATAGCTGAAAACAAATTGAGGTGTCCATCCAGCAAAAAGCTCTGAGAAAGATAAGGAAACATTACAGTTCCAAAACAAATCATAATAATAACTTGAATGGTTTATGTTACTCCACTGGCTAATTCTTTTTTCTGATGCCTGAATCTGGAATTCTCACATAAGCCATTACAATAGACATACTTATATATGCATACCTACATATATACATAAACTTTTCATCCCATGCGTCCAAAGTATTTAAACTCTATAAGAACCAGAGGCATTTTAATCATTTAAGAACTAGAGGGTTCATTTCACCCTTTATGTACCAAAGGATTCATTTTATAAAATGTGTCCTACAATAAGAATACATTCTATGTGCCTTTAAAGGGATAGTAATGTTTCAAAATAAAAGCAGCTCCAATTAATCTTTATAGTTTTTGGGCCATGGAGAGTGTTATTTCATTACTGTCAAAGTTGTAGTGCAATTGAATGATAAAGTATCCCCCTCCTGCCTCTTTTTACCTAGTGTAAGCCACCTCCCCTCAGATGTGGAATCTGGTCCTGGGACCAGACAGCTCACAGCAAGGGACAATCTTCTTACTTTGAGCATGTCATGGTTTTATTAAACACTCAGACAATTTGGTAAGATAAAACAATGAAGCTTTATTAAACAACTCAGTAAAGAACAGAGATGCCCTTCATGGGTCCATACTTCAAACAGTGGATAGTAATATTGAATCTGACACAGGGCAGGGCACAAACAGTTAACAAGATAAACAATAATGACTGAAACAGAGACAGGAACAAAACCTCAGCAGTACAGGTCCAGAGAGAGGCCCTAAGAGGGAACTATACTGAAGGGCAGACACCACAATATAGGGAAGTGAATAGGCTCTACCGGCCTTACCTATGACCGGATAAGGCAGCCCAAGAAATGGTATCAACAAGTATAATGAGGAGGCTTTACCTGCCTTACCTATAACCGGGTAAGGCAGCCCAAGAAATAGCACCAACGAGTATATTGAGGAAGTGCCCGGAGGCATGCAGAGTAGGAACCGGTGCAACAGGTGTTGATATAGGCAGACTGCTCAAAATAGCGTAACCAGAGCTAGTGCAGACTGACCGGAGGTAGAACCGCTAGTGACCTTAGCGCACAGGCTGTATAGTATGCAAACGGAGACTGCAAGGAGGCACAGACTGAGAGGCAGTGCAACCGGTGGCAACGGATAAGAGCAGACTGACAGGTGGTAGCACTGCTAGTGACCGAGATCACAGGCCGTATAGTATGCAAACGGAGGCTGCAAGGAGGCACATGCTGAGAGGTAGCACAACCGGAGGCAGCGGGTAAGAGCAGACTGATAAGCGATAGCAATGATAGTGACTGGAGGGCACAGGCTGTATAGCATGTAACGGAGGCTGCAATGAGGCATGGCTGACAGGTAGCGCAACTGGAGGCAACAGATAAGCACCGACTGGCAAGCAACCGTTAAGGCAAAGGCAGTGGGCACAAGACAGGGACAACAGAAGAGCTAGCAACAAGAGGACGCTAGGTGAGTAGCCAAAGCCTGGAACGGTGCACAGAGAGCGGAAGTCAGCCAAGCCTGGGTCGGTACACAGAGAGCGGTAGTCAGCCAATGCCTGGATCGGTACACAGAGAGCAGTAGCCAGCCAAAGCCTGGATTGGTACACAGAGAGCGATAGTCAGCCAAAGCCTGGATCGGTACACAGAGAGCGGTATTCAGCCAAATCGGTAACTGGTCGTAGTCAGGCAAGCTGGGTCCAATAATACGGGCAGCAGAGACAGGAGCAAGGTCAAATGAAACCGGATCATACACGGAACAGGAACACAGCAACAAGCTTCAGGTCAGGAACACCACGAAAGGGCACCGGCATAGTGACAGGAGGGCGTATATAAAGGCAAGCCCTGGGAGGGGTTAAGAACCCAAAACCAATAAGAAGCAGCCAAAGCAAACCTGGAAGTAGGAATGTCGCTCAGGCAGAATCACGGACACCGTGATAGAGCATAAGGAAAACCCTTTCCCCCTTGACTGATATTTAAGGTTTTTCCTTATGCTCACTGAATATTGTTCTTCTCTGTGATCCATCCGAATAGTCTTGCTGCTCTGAGTTGAGCAGTGTTACATCAGTAAAAGGGGCGGGAGGGGAATATTTTATCATTCAATTACTCTTGAACTACAGCTCTGACAGTAATGAAATAACACTCTCCATGACCAAAATATTATGAAGATTTTATTGTGAAACATTATTATCCCTTTAAAAGATTGATCTATATCAGCACAGTCCATTTGACATTATAAGGGCTGACCTTTTTGACATATGAATCTCAACAAATTTCTGTATGCTTCAATTCAAGGAGTGGGCCACATTAATATTAGAACAGTCATCTGGACAGAATAAAATATCAGATTTCCAGGATACCCCTATGTAAGCACAGGTTGATCAATCATAATAAATATAGAATATAGATAGAGGTCAATCAGATCGATCTCACCCTTCTGTGTGTGTACTCACGGACCCTCCAGTTCTCCTCTGTCACTTAGTGTAGTTGGCTGCCTTCCTATGATGCTTGGCTTAAACAGCATTTGTAGAGATTTATAACGCTCTCAATGCTTGGCGGCTTCAATCAAGGTTTGAGATAGATCTAATCTTTTATGTCAAGGGCTTCTCTGGTTGGACTCCAATGTCATGGAAGTAACATAAAGGCACATTGCCACCGCAATACACACTTCCATTTCCTTTTCCTCAGAAATATACCTGAGGACAGGAAACACCAACCTCGTTCTTAACCAATCAATTCAAATTAAACACCTAAATTAACCTAACCTGTCTGCCAACTGTTAAACTTCCATTTTTTTCCCAAAGCTTTATTGATGTAGAAGATAAGCAGTACAAAAGGAAAGATCCACAGTGTACAAACATATGTAAAATATTCAACCATAATGATCCAAACTGTAATGTAGTTATCATGAAAACCACTATATAGTAGCAGTTTATCCCCATTCACCAACCAGAGCACACCTCCATTCAAGCCAGGGATACCAATGTGGTCATCCACTATCATGTGTAAAAAGGAAGATGAAAGAAAGTATGGACGAGGAAAATAGAGCAGGTAAAAATAGAGATAATAGAGAGGGAGAAAGAGGAGAAGAAATAAAAAAGGAGCAAATAGATAGATATAAAAGAAGGAAATTGAAGAAAAGTATACTGATGTTCAAATCAAAACAAAACAAATGGACAGGGCGGTTCCCCATAAACATACCCCGGGGATTACCTGGATTGGGGGCAGAAGGAGGGGGAAGTGGATAGCATACAGGAGACCCTGAATCCCACAGGAGAAGGACACTGAGGCATTCCAAGGATTGCAGCAACTCTATTGTATCATTCCTCAACTATAATAATTACTCCCATAGTTCAAGCAACATAACCCCATGAATGTGTCCACAGTTATACCAGGTATATATATGGAATGAAACATAATTATACATAGATAGGCAGATCTCCAGCCCCTATTGGGTCCGCAAACATCAGGATGCCACAATCTGTGTTTGTCTTAAAACCAAGGATCTCAGATCTGATGGAAGGATAAGGACTGGTCCATCAGTGAGGCATTGGTAAGTTCTAGAATAGCCACCTCATCTACTTTATGTCGTCACTCCTTAACAGATGGTGGGGTCATCAAATTCCAGTGTGCTGGAAAAAGTTGTTTAGATGCATTTAAAAAAAGTGAGAAGTTGCAGCTGATCTTTAAAAAAAACATATGTACATTGCATTACTCGAAAAAGCAAAATCATAGGATCACCGAGTCGGTAATGCAGGATCAAATTAATTTCACCCAACCAATAAACACTCAGAACTGGGCAGGACCACCAAACATGTAGTGCCGAACCTCTCACACACTTACACCTCCAGCACAGTGGAGAGCTTGTGGGTAACATTTCAAACAATCTCACTGATGTGTAGTGCCATCGAGTGATGAATTTGAAATTAGCCTCCCTGGCAGATATGTCAGGGGCTTTGTGAACCAGTACCTGTAATACTCTAAGCCATTCATGGTTCAACCAAGAAATTTCCAACTCATTTTCCCATTGTCTGAAAAAGCCAGGTTTGGATGTAAGGGGACCCTCAACCAGCAGCCTACTTAGTTTGGCCACTGAGTGAGAGATCAGAGAACCATTTGAGAGAGTGGACTGGAAAGGAGTAAATTGTCTACAAACAGAGTACTTAACCAGTAGGTCTGAGAAGAAGACCAGAGTCCAAAACCAATACCTCCAAGGTATGAATTTCCAGAGTTTAAACCCTTAAGGATCGGTGACGGTCATAGCATGTCAAGTACTTTTTACTTACAGCACTCTACCGGGATCAATGTAAGTTAAAACGGGACTAAAATTGAGTGCTTCAAGACTGGAGTGATCTCTATTAGGCCCGAAAGCGGCGCTCTGGTACGTATAACAGGTCACGTGTACCGGCACGTCGGCAAGGATCAAAGCAAAATATTTCCTCATTAAATCACCAAACTTCTGATACTAGATTAATATAATGGTAAAGAAAGATCCCAATGCATGAGGAATCATATATCTATTACACACAACTGATTTTTACTTTATATATAAGACACTCAGATCCAACCTTTCTACAGTATTAAATTACCTATAGGAACATGCTGAACCTGAGTTCTTAATTTAACCCATTAGGGCTCAAAGTCCCCAATGTATAAGTCAACCTAGATTCCTTCTGCATTAGCAGTATATCTCTATCACCTCCCCCTCAAATCTCTTTTAACTTGTGAGATCCCTATAATCCACAGACCTCCAGGGGATCCATGTTTTCCAAAAAATTTGTAGACAGTGGATTATCAAAACTTATATTAAGTATTTCCCCCACATGATCTAGGGTTCTCCCTGAAATTGTCTCATAATTTTACCTATATAAATCAACCCACATGGACATGTGAGCTGATATGCAACCCTCAGATCTGCAATTCAAAAATTATTTCACAACATATTGATGGGTTCCATCAAAATAAAAGAAAAATTATCAATTCATACATATCTACAAGCCCTGCATGAACTACATTTATACATTCCACACAACTGTGTTTGATTCAAACAATTTGTTGTTCTAGAAAAATCAGATTTTACCAATTGATCCTTTAAATTTAAAGACCTAGTGGCCTAGTGGTAGTCAGACAGGAGTGAGGCACAAATGGAGCGCCAGTCAGACAGGCCATGGTCAGGAACCGGATCAGGTAGTCAGCCACAGCAAAGGTCAACACAGAGCAGGTAGTTGACAAGCCAGAGTCATACACGGATCAGGAAGTCAGCCACAGCCAAGGTCACAACCAGGCATCCTGTTGCCCTTGCAACTTAGGAATTAGAGCAGTTGCAAATTCTGCAAATACCAAAAGATCACTGCATGTTTAACACTACTGGTCTGAAACTGCAGGCAGTATCAACACGGGATTTTTATAGCGAACATCTGTGTAAGCAACCAAAATGGGAATTATTGCAGTATTTGGAGGAAATTTCTCCTGCCATCACTGTCACTGCCACTGAGAGCATATCTTCTCCAAAAAAGGTTACTGAGGGAGATAGTTAACCATTTCCCAGTAGCTACCAGGCAGAATAAGGAATTCAGCAGGTCTCCCCAAAATCTGCTGCTGATGATTTTTCTTCCTGTCCAAACCTACAAGAGGTAGTAGAAGAATATGGGGGACAAAGGCCTCCTGAGCTTGATTTTTCCCCTGCTGCCCATAGTACTCCTGATGTTTCTCCAGCTACAATTGTGTCTTCTATTGAAAACTCAACGCTTGCCTCTCCAGTTAAGTCTCCCAGATTGTAGCTGCTGGTGTCTCCGCCACCACTGTTACTTCACTATCCTCCTCCAATCCCAGTCCCAAAATCTGTGCTGCCATCTTTTGGTCTACTAGTACCCCTGTAAAGGTATGTAGAACCAAAAAAAAATAGTGAGGTTGCTCCAGCATGTGAAGATGAAGAAAGTGTTACCTCAGTTTCTTCTTCTCCACCACCATCCGTTTCAACTGGCAGAGTCATACATTGCTCCAAAACATGGGAGCATTTTGTGACACTTGGCGATGGCTGGATAGCTAAATGTAAATTGTGTGGCAGGGAAGTCAGCCGTGGGAGGGTGTTGTGTCATCTAACCACTTCCAGGATGAACCAACACCTGAACAGCTACCACAAGTCAGTGTTGATAAGTGCAGAACGTGGCACTACTACATATACCGGTGTCACACTCACCACCAGTAGGCAGGAGAAAGGGCAGGGGGATCATGCCCACATTTGGTCCTAGTAAGAGCAGACAGTCACAGCCCATCCCAAAATCAATACAGACCACACTGGAACATTTTGGTGGGGTTCGTTCAAAGGGGATGTGCAGACAGTAGTCCCGAAAAATTACACACTTCATTGCACAGCTCATAGCCGTTGGGGGTGCTACTTTTAATTTGGTGGACGGGGAGCCCTTCCAGCAACTTATGGAGGCTGTCATACCCCGATATAAAATTCCACCCTGCACCACATTTAGTCGATTATAGTGCCCTCACTGTACTGGTCATGCGTTGGGTTTTTGAAGGACCTGCTAAGAAAGGCTGGTGGCCAGTCAGTGCATTTTACCACTGACTTATGGAGTGCTCCAAATGGCCAGCATGCCTTCCTGTCATTGACGGAACATTGTTTGCAGCCTAATGTGTTGCAAGACACATTATTACTGATACCAACAACAAGTTCATTTAGAGTAGCCAAACAGGGGCACCACTCTTTCCTCCTCCATGCTGAGTTAATGGATCAGCAGCACACCTCAGATAACATTCGCAAAGCACTGCAGAACGTGGTGGTGCAGTGGCTAGGGGAGCAGGCAGGAACACAGGCACAAATGGAGTTTGTGGTTACTGACGGCGCAGCTAACATTATAAAGGCTCTCTGGGATGGCAGATTTATGGGTGTGCGCTGCTCAGTGCACGCCCTGCATCTGGTAGTTAAGGCTGCTCTCGATGATGGCAATAACACTGGAAGGTTGTCAGCACTTCTGGAGTTGTGCCAACGAATTGCTGGCCACTTCCATAATAGCATCAAAGATATCCAGCTCCTCAGGGAGGGACAGAAAAAGTCAGGCCTCCCACAGCACCGCCTCAAACAAGATGTTGGGACCAGGTGGAACTCCATCTTAGATATTCTGGAGCATATCCTGGAAGAGTAAAAGGCAATTCACGCAATGTCATGTCATCATTTCATTGGCAGTAACAGAACACTGGGCAGGGCTGACTGGGCCCTGATGGAACAGGTAGTGACAGTCCTCATGCCTTTCTGTGGTTTGACAGAAATTTTAAGCAAAGATAATGCTAGCCTGGCCTAAGTCATTCCCCTCTTCACACACCTCTCCTTAAAAATTGATGATTTCCTTGCCCATAAGGAATGCTTGCCTGGTGATGAGGGTAATATAATTCCCGATATTGATGCCCTTCTAATGAGGCTGAAAAAGGAATTGACTCGGTGCATGGAAGAGCGCATGGACAATTGTCCCAAGTTAATGCTTGTAACAATTTGCGATCTTCGAATCAAAGGCAAGATGGAGGGAACAATTGATAGAGAGTGTGTGAGAGGCAAAGAAAAAATGCAGTCAGAGGAGGCAGGAGAAGATTCCGAAGATGAGCTGGAGGAGTGTGGTGGTCTTCCGGGACCTATCAGTAGCAGCACCAGTAGCACTTCATCTTGTTCCAGTGGAGCAGCTGCTGCTTTTTATGCTGAAGGTCATGCTGTGTTGGACACTGGCCACTGGCCATTGGCCATTGGCCATTGCCAAATGCCCTCATGTAGATGCGGAATTTGCGACTCCTGTTCTTGCTGCTGCTGAGTTGTTTAACCCTTTGAGTGCCAGAGGGGTACAGAATGTATTGCAAAGCAATGTGTTCCATACCCCTCTGGCACTCAAAGGGTTAAGCAGCAGGATGATTAGGCAGCTAAAAGGGAATGGGATCAACAATAGCAGTAACATGGGTGATACATAATGAAGGTTCCACGTGCCACAACCAACTCCAGTGATGCGCCTGAGGCAGTAGCAGACCTATAACTAGCCCCCACCACTTCAGGTATGTGTGGAGAAGAGAAGAAGCTGGCCAATAATTCTTCTCCAACTGCCCCTCCTCCAAAATAATGGGTGTGTTGTTACTAGAAAATAAACTTTTCCCTTGAGAGAGCAGGAAATGTGTCTATCATCAGCAACTGCAATGTGCACAGTTTGTGTGTGTGGTAAATAACACTTCACACAACTGTTTCCAAACACAATGACACCAGAAACTAAGTACTGCTGCTGTCCCTATGCCCCTTGTCCACACCCCGCTAAGGACACATAACAACTTGCTGACAGTTTAATAGTAATGATGAACCCTCCCTGCCACCATCTTAGCATATTCTGCGGGAAGGAATCTCCTCAGATGCTGCTTGATGCCCTGCTTGTGATTCTCCTCCACAACACTGGCATGTGTGGTCAGTGCTCCACACAGTGTGCAATGGGTTGACATGGACTGCCACATCCTAACATCTACAGAGTGGCTATAATTTGGTGGGGGGAGGTGGATTGGCAGAAGATGTAGTTACCCTAGAGCAAGAAGGGACAGCGAGCTACTTGTTTTTCTCCTCATCAAACTTCTAGCTAGCCTCTGCCTGTATTTCTCCATTCTTCCACCTTTTTGATCTCCGCCTTGCCTCTTGTTGACTTTCAGGAGAGTCAGGGGGCACAGCAACAACAGTGCTTGATTTCTGTGGTGGGTGTCTGGCTTTAATATGTTTGACAAAAATGTCATGATGTCTGTGTTTCATGTGTGTTAACAAGGCAGTTGTGCCAAGGTTCATTCCTCCATTCCCCTTCTCACTGACTTGGCACAAATTGTGCACAGTGTTGTTGTTGATGACTTCACTGTTTCTGCCCCAAGATAAAAATAATTCCACAACCATGACTTCTGGAAGGAGGGAAAAGGTGAAGAAGAATGGCCTCTTTCTTCTTCTCCTCCACATTCCTCATCAATGTTTGGAGCAGAGGATAATTTTGCTGCTGTTACTGCTACTGCCTCAGAATCAGCACTTAGTCTAGGACCAGGATTATTGCTGCTACTGGCAAGCAGAACATGTCCTAGTCCTGCATCACATGTTGACCCCATTCCCACTGCATCCACGGTGGTCTGTGGCACACTAGCCGGCTCCTCAGCATCCTGCTGCCCTTGCAACTTAGGAATTAGAGCAGTTGCAAATTCTGCAAATTCTAAAAGATCACTGCTGGCGGTGATGGGGATGATGCCCATCTCCATCTCCCATTCCCTCTCAGTTTGGGCTAAAAAGGCCATCTATGTGTCTTCTATGCCAGCTTCTTGTCACAGTGCCCATGCTTTCGCTGGCGACATTGTTATGCCTGGGCTACTTCCTGATTCTCTTTTATTGGCTATTGAAGATTGTCTCCGCCCAGTTCTAGCCTTTTTATACTGAGCCCTGTCACTTCAGTGCTGCCCTTTTGTGGTGTTCCAGTTGCCAGTGCTTGTTCCTGTTATTCGTGTGAATCCTTTGTATGACCTGGACTGCCTAACTACTCTGCCTGATACGTTCCTGCTCTGTGCACCGACCCGGTCTGACTAACGTTCCTCCTCTGTGTACTGACCCTGCTTGGCTGATGTTGCTGATCTGTGTACCGACCCGAATTGGCTGATGTTCCTGCTCTTTGTACCGACCCGACCTGACTGACATTCATGCTCTGTGTACCCACCCGGATTGGCTGACGTTCTTGCTCTGGGTACCGACCCAGATTGGATGACGTTCCTGCTCTGTGTACCGACCCGGATTGGCTGACATTCCTGCTCTGTGTACTGACCTGGCCTGGCTGATGGTCCTGCTCTGTGTACCTCCCATTACTATTATCCACCCAGTTGCCTTCCATTCGGAGGTCCTTCCTCCGTTACCATTACTGTCTCTGGCAGTCACTGTTGCCTCCATCTAGCACTACGTGCAGCACTGCTCTGTGACCCTGTGTCTCTACCTTGCTCCTTTATCCTTTCACTTCGGTGTTAGGAGTTGTTGGTTGCACCCGGTACACTTGACCTGTATGTTCTTACCACCGAAGTTGGGTTGTCTCTGGGCGCCTCGGTTAGTCTCCTATGTTAGACAGTTTTGTCCAGGTCTGAGCGTCCGTTCACCCTTTACGGTTTGGTGCTACAGCTCCTCAGGGTCACAGCTCTGCTCTGTCATCCAGGAATTTCCCATGATACTCAGTCTGTCAGTACCATTTGTCCTCACTACCCAGCAGTCCGCCTTTTGTTGCCTACAGTACCCTACAGTCTGTAGCCTTCCTTAAGACTGTTAAGGCATTTGTCCGCTGGTCTCCTGTTCTGAGCCTATGTTTGTTCCTCTTGCCTCTCTTACTGTCCTGTGGGATAGTAGTGGCCTCCTCTCAGTCACCTACTGGTGGTTTACCGATTGGGCTCACTCCCTGCTTAGGGAGTCTCCACTGTCCGTTGCACTATTAGGGCCTGCTGGCATTCCTGGTCTAGTAGTGTCATTGCTCATCTGCTTAACCAGATTCACACGGACTGTGACCTGACCTGTGTCAGTATAGTATCTTTGGTGCCTGCTGGGTTTGAGTGGGTTACTGTTATTCTTGTGACCTGACCTGTGCCAGTATTATAACATCTGTATCTACTGGACCTGTGTGGGTTACTGTTCTTTCCTGTAGCCTGACCTGTGACAGCATTGTGTATTTGTATGTACTGGACCCACATGGGTGACATTATCCTTGTGCTCTTAATAAAACTGTGTTTTACCAAACTTTCTGTGTCTGAGTGCCCTTAAAACCATTACAGTATGAAAGGGCCATGAGCTCAGACGGTACAGGTGAGGGTAATGCACAAAATATCCATTGGAGGATGGATTTACATGAGCAGTTGGCACTGGCTGTACAAACGATATTGGAGCATACCGCTCATTTGGACAAACCAGTACAAGCCTCGGTGGTCTCCCCCGCTATGACACCGGGAGCTCAGTTCCTGACTCTGGGAGGCTCGAACAGAGGGTTAACAGCTACCGCTCCACTACCATTAAGATATGATGGCGAACCCACCCTGTGTAGAGGGTTTATTAACCAGTTGGAGATTTTCTTGGAGTTAAGAGCTCAAGCCTTTCCTAGTGACTGAAGTAAGGTGGGCTTTATGATATCATTGCTGACGGGCAGAGCATTGGCTTGGGCTAACCCCTTGTGGAAATCAGCCAAACTGTGTACCAAGAATTGCGTGTGTTTCATAGAGTGTTTCGAGGTCCCAGGAAGAGCCACCTCTGCTGCCAAAAGATTGATGGAGATCCAACAAGGGTCCCTTACAGTTGTGGATTATGCTATCGAATTTCGTACATTGGCAGTGGAGATAGGCTGGAACAATGAGGCACTGGTGGCAGCATTCGCACAGGGACTCAATGACCGTATTAAAGATGAAACGACGGGGTGCGTGGCCTGGCAGCCATACTGAGCAGAGATATTGTGGAGGGGCTTCGCTACTAAATCTATCCATTGTCATCCACACAATACAGCCAATTTTTATACATTTTTCTCCCTGGATCTACTTTCATGGACTGAGGAGCTGCTTGGGGATGCCTATACTTACATAGCTGGTGAATCTCTGCACCATCGGACGCATGGGCCTGGAGCCGCGGCCTGGAGTGCTGCCTCGGCCCGGCAGGAGGGACTGACTGGTGGAGGAGGCAGTGGCTTGGTCCCCCAGACGGATGCTGATGTGACTTCCTGGAGAGCGCGGGAGTGTGGCGGCTGTGGCGGCAAACTCTGTTGCAATCAGCTGTGACGGCAGGCGGAGGAGATGACAGAGCCCTCCTCTCTTGCCGCAGTGAGTCGGGCACTCTGTCTTTCAGCCGGACGACTTCTGGCAACCCGCCAATGTGCCCCGTTACATAAGGCCGCTGCCTGGAACGGATCTACACCCTGTGAGTGAATGTTTGGAAACTTTGCCTAGCTTGGTGTTTGCTGCTGCTGTAGATTCTGGCCCCATATATTACTACCCCTCTCCCATCTTAGCACGCCATCTTGTTTGTTGTTTTCTGTCCCAGTGCCCCTTCCCTCTCCAGTAGGCCTTCCTACCTGCCATATTCATCCGGGCAAATCTCTCTTGGATATTAAACACATTATTTCTTCCTTCTGGATTGCAGACTCCCCTTGTTTGTTCTCTTACCTATATATGTTCCCCCCTCTGCCCCGTGTATATTATACAGTGGATCACTTGCACATTCCCATCCGTATATAGGATATTGAGTTTTTGGCCTGCTTAAGCTACTGCTACATATCCTTCTGCTGCAGCAATATACATCAAAGTTATGAAGATGGCTGAAATGTCTACTGATGCTGTTTTGGCCCACAATTGTGGCCAGTGCTCCTAGTTCTTCTTTATAAACCTATCAATATCTTCAGTGGAGCAATTTTCCCTAGTGTGTTGCCTCTCCTTTATATGTTTTCCCCTTCTGCCCCATGTATATTTGAGTTTTTAAGCTCAAGACTCTGGCAGTTCTTCACTTACTTCAGTTTAAATATGAAACCATGAGACAAGTTATGTGTGTCATTTGAACTTTGAGGGGTCCTGTCTGCATCTACCCGCCTTGGCAGCGATTATCCACCCTACTCTGAATCTATTCTATGTTGATCTGACCTACTCTTGCTTTTTTTAATTTCACTATGGTTAAAAAGACATCAGAATACAAGAAGAAACTAAGTACATTTGCTAGAAGAGCTATGGCCGCGGAAGAGGTTACGGCCATGTTGGAGGCCCCTTCCACGGTAGCCTCGCCGGTGCAATCCTCAGCTTCTGAGGAAGATGATTCTAAATACCAATTTGCAGAAATCATGTCTGCAATTGCTACCTGCCAGGCAGTCTTGACCAACAAAATCGATACAGTGCAGGTGGAGATTAATCTTTTACATGCAGACCAACAAAATCTACGTGAAAGCATCACTGATGTTAGACAACATATCTCTACTGTAGAGGACACACTTCCTCCTGTGGTTACCACGGTGGATGAGTTAAAGAATCAAGTAAGTTCTCTACAATCTAAAGTGGATGATCTTGAAAACAGGTCCAGACGCAGTAGCATTCAAATAATTGGGCTGCCGGAAGGTCGCGAGGGTTGTGCCCCTGAGCAATACATGGAGGTCTGGATAAAGGAACATGTTGGCACTGAGGGTCTCTTTCCATCCTTTACTATTGAGATGGCGCACCGATTGCCAACAGGCCCGAGACCCCCTGGATCCTCTCCTCGTCAGATGATTTTCAAACTCCTGAATTACAGGGACCGTGATGCCATACTTCGCTTGGCCAGGATGAAAGGTCAAATTATTTTTGAAAATCAACAAATCTCCTTTTATCCGGACTTCTCGGCTGATGTCCAATACCAGAGACGCAAGTTTGGCGAGGTGAAGAGCAAACTTTGAGAGAAAAATATCTCCTATTCTATGTTGTTTCCTGCTAGATTGCAAATTGTCCATGACGGCAATACCATCTTCTTTACATCAGGATCAGAGCCTAGAGAATGGGTGGATGTTCACTAAAGCCCTCATCATTTCATGACGCTGCTGTCTCAGCCCTAGATACCTGAGCCATCATCTATTTAGTATCCCCTTTTTATCGCTGACCCCTACGGTGGATCTTGGGGGACATGGTGGCCGTACGGACTGGTCCTTTTGCCTGCTGGTGTGCTTGGGAAGAGGCTGGACTTGGCATGACATAGCGACATGGCTCCTGTGCAATGTGGATACAAGGCAGACTGTACACCTCCTGCTCTACTGTGGTGATGAGGCTGGGGGAGGGATATCTTGGTATAATTGCTTAGAGCTGCCTAAATGCCTGTTACTATAATGCTATTAACAACTTATATCTAAATGTATATGTCTATATATCTGTGGAAATACCCCCTTTTTTTGTTTTTTTGTTTTTTTTTTGTTTGTTTGTTTTCCCGCCATACTGCTATTGTGAGCTATTGTTCCAAAATGTTATCATTATGCTAGTATTGTCTTGTATATCTTGGGCGGTGGTCTGATGCTGTGTCGCCATAGTTCGGCTTCCAGATTATTTGAAGTTGTTGTACTTTGTCCATATATTTTATGACGTCTCCGACCCACCCGGGATATACTTGGACGGGGTGGATAAGTGGGAAAGTTATCTGGTTACTCCAGGGGATTTACTCTGCTACTGGGTGGGGGATGCTCTGTTCTTCGGGGGGCTGTGGTGGTATTGTAATTGGGTTCTCTTTCAACATTGCTATGAAATGATGATATGTTTACCTTTGCTTTATTCTACTGCTGTGGGATGCGGGGGGTTTGGATGGGACTGTAAGTGGTCTGCTTGACCACCAGTTAATTGGTTTATGTGTGTTGGGTGGGAGGGAAGGGAAAGCGGTTTTGGCTGCCAGGCCTCGTGTATGGGTTTGTTAAGGGATAAAATCTCTGTCAGGTTGGGGGTGATAGAGATAGGGGGGATGTTCAGAATGGGGTTGGGTCGGTAGTTAATTTAGGGATTCCTCTCTCTTCTGGGCCGGGCGCCCCTCGCCTCCTACGGGCCCTGCCGTATGGCCAGGGTTATGGCATATATTACCTACAACTATAATGTCAATAATAAATTGTAAATTCTTGTCATTGAATGTGCGTGGATTGAATGATGCTGTGAAACGATCCTTAGTTCTAAACCACGTCAGGAAACAAGCCCCAGGGGTGGTCATGTTGCCAGAGACTCTTCTTGCTGCAAGCAGAGTCCTTCCTCTTAGAAGGCAATGGATACAAGCTCACTATCATGACAGATACTCCACATATGCCAGAGGTGTCTCCATTCTCATTACTAAACTAATTTCATTTGAATTCATTGACCTCAAGACAGACCCTCAGGGATGAAACCTCTTTTTAACATGTAAATTACAGGGGACTCTGTTTTACTGAATGTTTATAACCCGCCGCCTTTCGACCCTTCAATCCTTAGAGACATACTCATATGTATTTCTGATAAACCGCACCACCATATAGTATGTATGGGTGACTCTAATATAGCAACCAACTCTAATTTGGACAGATTAGGTGGGACAGCGGTTGACTCTAAATTGCATAAAGATGCCTTCCTCAGTCTCATAGGTGACATGGGATTTATAGATGTATGGAGGACTCTCCATCCGTAGGTTCGGGAGTTTTCTTGCCACTCGGCCACTTATAAAACTTTATCTAGAATAGACTATGTATTTGCTAACCAGTCGACTTTAAATTTAGTTGCAGACTGTTGTTTTCTGACCAGGGTAGCCTCTGACCACTCCCTGCTATTACTGACCCTACGGCGAGACCAAAGACCAAAATCTGGGGTGTGGAGGCTCAGTCCCGTGTGGCTGACTAATACGCTCCTGGTGTCCAAACATAGAAACGATCTATCTGAATATTTTGTCAATAATGTTAACACTGCTGCTCAGGGCATTGTTTGGAAAGCTGCCAAGGCGACTGCAAGGGGCTCCTTATTATCTCTTATATCTATGCAAAACAGACTTAAGACTAGAGAGGGGGAGACATTGGAGTCTGAGGCTGCTGAGGCTGAAAAGCAGTTTGTGGAAAAGGGGGATTTGGTTTCTTATACTAATTTTGTCTCTTGTTCATTCAGATATTCTATAAAATTGTCTGTATTGAGTGCTCAACATGTTTTTTACTTGAAACAAAATGTCTTTGAGAATGGGGACAAGGCAAGGAAGCTGATGGCTCATCTTGTTCGTCAAAACAGGGGGACTCCGTCGGTCTCTTCACTCCGGGATCCTGGATGTGAACTGATACTAGATCCACAGATGATTAATTCACGATTCCAATGCTTCTATTCTCGTCTTTATGAATCTCGATTGACCCGCTCTGAGTCCCAAATCTCTTCTTTTATTGATCAATGTGATCTTCCGCAACTCTCATTCGATCATAGGCAAATGCTGGATGCTCCTATTCTTTCTAGAGAGGTGGTGGAGGGTATTCATAGCTTGCCAACAGGCAAGGCATCAGGTGTAGATGGTCTTCCTGCGGAATGGTATAAGGAGTTCGTGGATATCCCGGTCCCCCATTTACTAAACACCTTTTATGTGGCTATTGACGATGGACATCTCCCGGACTCTATGAATAACACTTCCATTATTGTATTGCCCAAACCAGGAAAGGATCCGGAGATTTGCGATTCTTACATACCCATTTCCTTGCTGACCACAGATGCTAAAATTGTGGTGGAAATCTTGGCTACCAGATTAAATGTGGTGCTGGGAACTATATTACATGAACATCAAACTGGATTTATTCCAGGTAAATCGACATCACATAATCTTAGAAGGTTATTTATGCATTTGCAACTCCCTCTGATACTTTGGGGTCTCGGGTAATAGCATCTCTCGATGCATTTAAAGCCTTTGACTTTGTTGAATGGCCGTATCTATGGCATGTGCTCCGAGGATTTGGGTTTGGCCCGTCCTTTATTAGATGGATACACATTTTATATAGTAATCCCAAGGCTTCTGTGGTGACAGGTGGACTGAATTCACAGTCCTTCTCCTTTAATCGTAGCACTAGACAGGGCTGCCCGCTCTCACCCGGTCTGTTCTTTGGCCCTAGAACCCCTGGCTGTCCTGATCCGTGCAAACCCTCTAATTAGGGGACTCAGTATAGAAGGTAGAGAGGAAAAACTTGCAATGTATGCTGATGACATCCTGAGTTTTTTAGGTGATGATGGGAACTCCTTGGAGACCACATTACAGCTTGTGGACAATTTTGGTACATATTCAGGATTTCAGATAAAATGGACTAAGTCCTCTTTGTTTTCACTTGATAGTACTCCACGAGAATCTCATCCTACTGACATTCCGCTATAGTATGTGGATGAGTGTACATACTTGGGGATTAGGGTGGCAGCAACGACGGACTCCTTTGTGGAGATGAATCTGATACCTAATATTCAATACTTTAATGACAAAACACTTGCATCGCTAGTAGATCAAATCTTATTAAAATGATTTTTCTACCTAAATTTTTGTACGTTTTTCAAAACACGCCAGTCCCTATTCCTAAAAAATATTTTCGACAAACAGACAAAATTATTTCACATTTTCTATGGCGGGGGGGGTCGGGCTAGAATCAAGCTAAATACTCTCATGAGACCCAAACGTGAGGGGGGAATTGCTTTGCCCAATTTTATAGGTACTACTTAGCAGCACAATGTCGGTATGCGCTAGTTTTTGTCTTTCCCCAGCCTCGCTACCTGTCACGGTTTGTTTGACTGACAGACACAGAGTTAAGATAAAAACACAGCTTTATTGAAAAAATAATAAAGAACCCTCACAGGTCCTGAACATTAACATATGTTACAGACACACGACAGGTTTAAGTAATATAGCATACAATGTACACATATATAGGCGCTACCGGCCTCACCAAAATACCGGGTAAGGCAGCCTAGAAGATGGTGCAATAGAACTGAGGAGGATCTACCGGCCTTACCAAAATACCAGGTAAGGCAGCCTGAACTGGTACAGCAAGGAACTGAGGAGGCTCTACCGGCCTTACCAAAATACCAGGCAAGGCAGCCTAATCTGGTACAACAAGGAACTGAGGAGACTCTACCGGCCTTACCAAATACCGGGTAAGGCAGCCTATGACTGGAGCAACACGGTGTAGCTGAGGCCCTACCGGTGCTATAACGGAGGTAGCAAAGCAGCCGGTTAGAGGGAGTGGAGCAACCAACTACTGTATACCAGCGCATTCACGGAGGCAACACATGCGACTGGAGGTTTATAGTGGAGCAAACCAGTGCCATAAACTGAGCAACATGGAGGCCCTACCGGTGCTATAACGGAGGCAGCACTAGCAACCGGTGTCAGCATCATCATCACCACCCCCACTAGTCCTTATGTGCTGCTGCTCTATTACAGACATCTCACTGCTGCTTGGAGAAGGTGACTAATGTCCCACTTGGCATTTCCTTTTGACCTGAAGAAGAAGGCAGACTAGCACTAGCAACAGTAGCAGCAGGCACAGGCAGCTGATCTGTGCTCCTACTGGTGGTGGTGTTAATTCTGAGTCTGCTCTCCCCTCCCAACACCAGTTCTGGCCTCTTCAGGATCATGTTACACCTGGACACTATAGTTAAGGGAAGGTAAGGAGGACTCTCAGAGCCAGAAGAATGGTGTGGGCTCCCTTGACAGCTAGTCTGCACACTCTCCAATGTTTCCCCTACTACTCCGGCTGCTTCACCATTACTGTTACTACTACTAACACCAACCACATCAAGTTCAGCTGCAGAGTCTTCTTCGTCAGTCTCACAGTTACTAGTAATATGAGGATATTGTTGATTACCCCCTCCTTCACTCCTAACTCTAAGCTGCTGAACCTTAGTAGCAGTAGTACTAGCACTGGTCAGACTGCTTGGGTATGGCAAGAATGATTTAGGGTCACTTGCTGTCACACTTGGCATCATTTTCTCCTTTTCCCTCCTGAGTCCTACAAGACACACTAGCAGCAGGCAAAGTATTGGTGGCAGTAGGTTCAGCACTAGCAGCAGGTACAGCAATGGTGGTTGCAGGTACAGCACTGGCAGCAGCAGGGGCAGCCCGGCTGACAGCAGGTATAATACTAGTGGCTGCAGGTACAGCAATGGTGGCACTGGCAGCAGGGGCAGCACGGCTTGCAGCAGACACAGGCAGCTGACCTGTCCTGCTCTCGCTAGTACTACCCTGTTTTCCCTCCCTTCCCATTAAATTCGCCAAGATCCCCTGGGGTGATTTAGGGGGACTGGACAGCATTGGTTCAGTACTTCTAGTCACTTCCTCCTCCTCAGACTCAGTGGACACATAATAAGGGTCCTTCCAGTTCCTCCTTTTGCTGCTCATAGTGATAGCAGTAACTATTAGCCTTTCCTGCCTCATCTTTCACTATTGTTGTGGCTGTGGGGCTCCGTTGGGGTCTCTATTTGGTTCATTGAGGCACCAAGAACACTTTTGAGGCCCTTTTGATGGTTGAATTATTGGAAAGAGGTAATAGAAACGCATCCTTAGGTTAGCGTTAATGTTCATTTAAAGGGACAGTATCACTTAATATGTAGAATAATATTTATTGTAGGGTTTGTCCTCTTGAGTAAAACATGGGCACTCCCATGGCTTAGATGTGTTTTATTGAAAAATGATTGTAGCTCAAACATGATTGTTTAGTTGCAGTATCTCAATGGCCTTAAATTTCCCTATGGCAGTGTTTCTTCACCATCCTTTGGAGGTTTTTGGTCAACTGACCGGTTCTGTCCATAGGGTGGTGTAGCAACAGCACCATTGTAAAATTACAGGACACTGATACTGCACCAAAAAATGTTCAGTTTGAGCTGCATCTGCATTATTTTTGAATAAATGGCCTCCCAGCAGTGGGCATACCCTTATTTTACTCAGAAGGATAAACTTTGCAATATACATTTTTCTACATATTAAACATTACTATCACTTAAAAAAACAAAAGCAAAACAGTATTCATTTTATAATACAGATGAACTATACATATAAAATTACAAATAAGCTTATTATATGTTCTCTGAAATTTCTTATCATCAAATATTATAAACCGACATTTACAAATTATATAACCCAACACATTTTGCACCCCAGAAGAATATTAGATGAAAATAATATCTTAGAGCTGTCCATCACCTGTACAAATTAAAACATGAGGTCATATTCAATAAGCTGATTATGTGCAAATCTGTAGTAAACTGTGTTCTGGGGAGAAATTAAAATTCCTAATTCCTAATTATGAAAATGGATCTTATCACCCTTACAATGCGACAAATCAATTAAATGCATTGTTTCTCATGGCATTGGAGGCCTCTCTAGCATTCAAGAGGTTAAATATCCCAATTTAAACACATATTTTTGTGTGTCCTCTATGGTGCAGTTGGTTAGCTGCAGATGGTGCAGTTAGCTCCTATGGTGTAGTTGTGGCTACCATATAGTGCCCTTGGTTTCTAAGCAGGAAGCCAAATGTACTCTTTGCCTTCTTGCATAATTCATAGAAAATAGGTAAAATAATGGGTATTTTAATTGGTTATACTTGCAATTTTGTTTTAGTAGAGTATTGTCCAGAGACAGTAATATCAATTATCCCTCTCTGGACTTTGTTATTTGTAAAAGAGAAAGCATGCTGCTAGATAATATACCCACATTGTAAATAGATTTTAATTAAGAAAGTTGTATGTTAATTGAAATACTTTAACATATTAATTAATAGCTGCACAGTTATTAGGATCCACTGAATAAAGTTAATATCACTCTATATGATTGCAATTTTGTCATGTGGTTTTGTTAATAAGTGTGCAGGTAGATTAACTTTGTTATTATTTTAAATTATCTATGACATTTGCTGTCACTGGTTCTACACCATTATCACAGAAAAAGGAAAGATGCCATCCTTTTTGTTGCCATGAATGCCTTTCACCCAGCACAAGTGAGACGAGAGGTTCAACATCACCTATCTCTTTCTTTCTTCTTCCTCCAACTTACTCTTTTCACTTGATTGACAGATACTAATAACCTTCCTTGCTATAAGTGCCACTGGAGACACTTTAATAGGACAAACAGGCAAGGAAATCTAGGAAAAATGCCAAGTCTGCAATGAGTTATTATTGGACCTGTATTTATCTCAGCTTTGTAATATGTTTCAGTGATATGCAAATTATGAAATAGATCTTGCTCTGTTAAAGGACAGGTCTCTCTGTTAATTGATCCACTGAGATTAAGCCAAACCTCTCTTAGTAAGTGAAACATGCTACATAAAAAAGCTTTGAACTATGCACAAGTCTAATAAATTTACTCTGTATCATATACAAATATCTAAATGAAGTATACTTCTTCCACGGTTCATGCACATTTTGTATGTTTATTATTATAGTAAAACAGCTGTATAGATGCTAGTATCAGAACATGTTTACACACACACACACATACAAACACACACACAGATCTATTCAAACTCCAGGGTCACAGGTCCAGACAGTGTACACCTTCAGCTTGTGTTGCTGTGGAGGTCTTCATCCTGCAGTGGATTGACAGCAACTTTATATAATTATCACCTCCCATGGCCGCCACCGCTCTGTTCCTGGCTGCAGCCGGGTCCCTGCCTTGGCACATGTGCGTGTACTCCCGGCTTCCCCAGCCGGCGGGCATTTGCCTGTCACATCACCCACTGTGTGCGGACATTAAGGTCCTTCTCCCCGTTGTCTCTGCTCAGTCCTGTAGCCCAATGGGAGTGTCGCTTGTCTTTTGCCAATTGGACATTTCATAAGTCCATTTGGGTATTCTGTAGTGTGACTTTTCTGATTGGGCTTTGTTCTGTAGCCCATCTGGACTTTGTCCTGCCTCATCTTCCTATTGGAGGTTTACTGTATAAATCCCCAGTCATTCCTTCAGTTCTTGCCTGTTCCACAAGCTTGTTTGGTAGTTCTGTACGTTCCTGTGCATTTCTGCTGATATCTGGTATCCTGACCTGGTTTGTCTGGCCACCGCTGCTCTCTGGTATCCTATCCTGGTTTGTCTGACCACCACTGCTCTCTGGTATCCTGACTTGGCTTGTCTGACCACCGCTGCTTTCTGGTATCCTGACCCGGCTTGTCTGACCACCGCTGCTCTCTGGTATTCTGACCTGGCTTGTCTGACAACCGCTGCTCTCTGGTATTCTGACCTGGCTTGTCTGACCACTGCTGTTCACTGGTTTCCTGCCCCGGCTTTTCTGTCTCCCCCTCATCTGGCCTCCTGGTCTTGGTTCACACGGTTCCCAGTTACTCCTATCCTGGTTGCACCCCTACTCAACTGGGGTGGAACAATCTGATTTCATGGCCAGCATCTTTATCCAGCTTCGGCTGCAGCAAGGGAGTACCTGGCACACAGTCCACGCACCAGAGAATTGTCCCCTAGCGTCGAACTCAAGCAACAACCAGTACCTAGGCTGCGAGGGTCCCTACTCCCCTGGCAGTGACAATAATGTATCGTCATCTTCAGCTATTGTCGATCCACTGCAGGACCAATGAGACCTTCAACCTAGTGCTTTTTGTTTCCACTGTGCCTCCACAGTTGAGTATTGTACTAAAATACAGTGGAAAAAAATAGGAGAAAAAAATGAGGCACAAAGACATAAATAAATAAATACATAATAGTGTATATATATATATATATATATATATATATTTTTTTTTTTTTTTTTTTTCCAGGTGTGTGGCATGGCTTTCCATCCTCCAAAGCCTTTGAGTAACTGACCACTACTTCCTACTCAACCATTAAGCTTTTTCCAGCCATGACCCCCAGACAAAAAACCTTGGTAGGACTATTTTGTCCTATTTTGTGTCAATGATCATAGATATAAAACCAGACTAAATTGATCTCAAAGCTGCCAACCAACACTGGACCAGAGTGGCAGATTACAGTCTATTCCCTCAGCATGGCTTTACAACAAAAATAATGGCCTTCATCATTACCCAGAGGCTTATGAGCTATATCCTATGGCAGTATGAAGACTAACTCAATGGCAGTGGGTGCTAAGAATTACTGGGTTCTGCTTAACATTCAATCTATAAGTATGGGGGACCTTGTACAAAAACTAAATCACATCAGCTGACTCATCATCGGCTTATATGAGACTTGTGAAGATTAAGTCAAATTAGAAGATGGACACTGGCTATAATATAAAGGAACCAATGGTGGATGATGTGGAGGAAATGGATTATTGATTAAGAAAAGACTGACAGTTGTAAAAAGTAGAAAGTATTTCAGAAAGATTCACTTCCTGTGTTATCAAGCTAAACAGTTGATATTTTCTTCAACACATTCATGATTTACTACACCTTCACAAACAGAACAATTACCACTACATCTGTAATGGGAGATTTCAATGCAAGAATTAGTAAGATCCAAAATGGAGAAAAATCAATCAGACCATATGAAATCGTCATCATACTTGCAAATAATAAAACTATTTTCACTGACTGCTTAGTCTTGAATCGTTTTAACCTTTTAAGTGGCCGTCATCTAGTGAGAGCAAAAATCTAAATTCACCACAAGAAACAAAATTATCAAATCAAGGAACAAACAATTCAAGAAAATCGACTCTATCCAGCTACTGAAAAATCATAAGAATTTTGAGATAGCACTGTCTAATTTGTTCATTGTGTTGCAAGACCTTCCAGACACAGACATTTCAACCCACAATGAAAAGTTATTGAGACTCTTGTAGACACTGCCCATGCTGCACCTACTGTAAAACAAGAAAAATCAAACCTAACATAAAAACAGTTACCATTGTGAAAAAAGCTATTAGAAATTAAATAAAATGGTAATATTAGTTAGAAACAGAATATGAAGGAATGTGTAAGACCATAAGGAATCGCATTAAAGAACAAACACGCAAGTTCAATGTTGTTCTCATCAAAAGGACACTGGAAGAAAATCAAGGGCTAAAGAAAGCAAAATAAAAGATAGCCACACATAGGAGCCAAATGTTTGCACTGAAGTTTGAAGATGGTACAACCTCAATGAGTAGAAGAATCTTATTCAAATCTTTATAAAGTTGAAGGACAACAACTGAAAGCAGTGTCAAAGACTGTAGCTGTGCTATTAGTTTGGGTAGAAGAAGTAGAAGCTGCAATAAAATCAATGAAAAATGGCACAGCAGTTGGACTTGATAAAGATACTATTGAAATGTTGAAAGCCAGAAGTCATCCCTTATTCAAAGCCCTAGCTAAACTGTTTTCAAAATTTCTACTACTCAGCAACGTGGCTGAAACATGGAAAAATGCAGAAGTCATCCTACTGCATAAAAAAGGTGAGAAGGAGGATCTAAAAAAAAATACTGACCAATAAGCCTATTGCCAGTGGGCTGTAAGGTTTCCACAAAGGTACTATCAAGAAAAAAATGGACACGCTACTTAACGGGGCACAACATATGGAACAAGCAGGCTTCAAGAGAGGTTTCAGTAAAATGGACCACATCTTAACAATACAACAAGTTATATAGCGACATAATGAATACTACATTCCATTATAAATAGCCTTCACTGACTACGAAAAGGCCTTTGACTCCGTGAAAAAGGAAGCAATAAGTGAGGCCCTGATCAACCAAGGAATAGACAGAGCTTATATCAATATCTTGCAATCAATATATGAAAATGCAACTGCATCAATGCATGTAAACAATGATAAAGTCCAGGTGAACATAAAACGGGGCTCTGACAATTTTCCCCAAATCTATTTTCTGCTTCTTTAGAAGAAATTGTCCGCAAACTAAACTGCAGATGATATCATACTCTTTGCTAGTAGTCCGGAAAAATTGCAAGAACACATTGACGAACTAAAACAGGAAAGCAAAAAGTTTGGTCTGAAGATGAGTATCAACAAAAAGTCATGTTTAACAAATTTACCATACCAAGAAAAATTACAGTAGATGGACTAGAACTAGAAGAAGTGAACACATGTCTTTGCCTTGGACAGTAACTGGCAACAGATGGAAACAATATGGTAGAAATTGAGCAACAAGAAGCTTAGAGTGGCAAATTATAAACATGACAAAAAAAGGGACTGAAAAACGTGAGTGGATTCATCAGCAAACAAAGGTCTATGATGTAATTGAAAGAGTAAAGTGTCTGATACGGAAATGGGCAGGCCACATAGCATGTTTAGTAGATGGATCAAACTAATTTTGGAATGGATTCCACTCAGTACTAAACACCCAGAAAGAAGACCAAACACAAGATGGGTAAATTAATTTACCAAATTTGTCAGTACCCAGTGGCAACAAAAGGCACAGGACTGAAGTTGTTGGAAGTTGGCTGAGGAGACCTTCCTCCTGCCGTGGATTTCATTTTAAAAGGTCAGATACCTATGCAGGACATACCCTGTGATGTTTCAGAAGCTGCTACTGCAATTAATAGTTCTTCCTTCTTGTTTATTGTTCATTTTGTTATACCCTCTGATACACCAAACAGATAGCTGTGGTTGCAGATTAAACTCCTATATTCCCCCCTTCTTTGTTTTTTTTCTTCTCCTACTCACCCACCAACCTCTCCCCCTGAGACCTCTCAGCACTCTGATGTCATGTGTTCTCCTTTAGTTGCCATAAAGATTCCATTCCCAGTAAAGCCAGAAGCTAGGGATAGGCTTGGGATAGGGTCTCGGAAGCAGAGGTTGCTAGAGATGGGACTGTGCTGCGGCTTGGCTGAAGCTCTAGCCACAAAGTAATGATCAAGAAACTCGTGGGTACACCTTACTCCAGGGGGTCCAGCAAGAGAGGAGTGGTGTGCCCACTGAAGATCTCTGTGTGGATCCATTTAGGCACAAATAATGAAGTTCCTACAGGGGAAGAACTGCCTTCAGGAGCAAGATGGTTCCACATAAAAGGTTACTATACAAATTGACTGAAATAGGCTTAGAGGCAAACGTTTGTGTGTGGATTGGAATTTGGCTGAAAGATCGAATGCAGAGATGGGTGGTAAATGGAAAATTCTCAAATTGGACAAATGTGATAAGTGGAGTACCTCAGAGATCTGTCCTGTGCTGGTGACACAAAATTAAGTAGGGTAATATAAACTGAACTGGATGTGTCTTCATTACAAAAGGATTTGGACAAACTGGGTAACTGGGCAGGCAAACAGCAAATGAGATTCAATATAGACAAGTGTTCAGTTATGCATTTTGGGTATATAATAATAATAATAATAATAATAATAATAATAATAATAATAAAAGTTAACCATATAGTCTAAATGGTATTTCTTTGGGGAAATCTACTAATGAAATGGATTTGGGAGTAATGGTAGACAATAGACTTAGCAGCAGTGCTCAGTGCCAGCTGGTGGCCGCAAAGGCCAATAAGATATTTGCATGTATTAAAAGGGGTATTGACTCATGGGAGGAAGATATTATTCTGCCTCTTTACAAGGACCATACAAAAGGCTCTCCAAAGACCTGTTCATTGACAGAACGCTACATAGGACAAGGTGTCACTTGCTAAGACTTGAGGAAAGGAGATTTCATCTATATCAGTGGAAGGGACTCTTTATGGTAAGGACAATAAAGGTATGGAATTCCCTGCCTGAAAAATGGTGGTACTATTGAATACATTAGATGCTTTTAAAAAGGACCTGGATACTTTTTAAAAGAGCAAAATATAGAGGGCTATGTATGTAATGTATGTATGTAATATTGTAAATAATATTTATTTAGTGCTTTTTGATCCAAGGAGAAATCTGATTGCCATATGGAGTCGAGAAGGAATTTTTTTCCCCATTTAAAGCAGAATTTTAAATTTATGAAATAAGGGGTTATTTTGCCTTCTTTTGGATCAACAGTGGTAAACAAGAATAGTAAAAGGGTTGGACTTGATGAATACAAGATTTTTTACTACTACTAGTACTACTAGTACTAACTACTATTTAACTATGTAAATTTATATAGCTATGTTGAGCTGCTTTAATAGCCTGGATAATATCAGTAGACAAAGAAAATGCAGAGACAGTTGAAGGAGGCAAGTAACCAGGGCGGGAGCCGTTCCAGTTAAGTGGTATGCTAGGTTTAATTATCCAGGAAAAGCCCTTAATGAACTTTCAGTAGTAATTAGAGAAACCTATGAATCTCTGCACAGCCTTCAAGGTGATAGGTAATGGACACTCCACAGCCGCAACCTTAGCCGGATCCATAAGGAGGCCTGAGGATGAGATTACATATCCAAAATATGGCAGGGAAGCCTGTTCAAAGATACATTTCTCCAATTTGGCCTATAAATGGTTAGCTCATAGTCATTCCAACACAGTCTTGACATGGAGTCGATGCTCGAGCAAGGATTTGAAGAAAATTAGTATATCATCAAGATGGATGATTACAGAAGAGAGGAGTAGGTCTCTGAAGACGTCATTTATGAATGCCTGGAAGACATCAGGGGAATTACAAGGACTGAAAGGCACCACAAAGTATTCATAATGCCCAATACTGGTGTTAAATGCTGTCTTCTATTCCATCCCCTCACGCGTCTGAACCAGGTTATATGTTTCTTGAAGGTCTAATTTTATAAACACTGTTGAACCCCTCAGACAGTCAAGGAGCTCTGAAATAAGAAGGAGTGTGTAACAGTTGTGACAGGTGATAGCATTCAGACCCTGTTAGTCAAAACAGAGCCTGAGGGAACTGTCTTTTTTCCTGACAAAGAAAAATTCTGCAACAGCCTAAGAAGTAGAGGGATGGATAAATAAGCACACCAGGTTGCTTTTAATGTACTCCTCCAGAGATGCATTTTTAGGAATGGTTAAGGGGTAAGTCCATCTACGTGGAGGCAGGGGCGGACTGACAGGACCCAGGGCCCCTGGTCAAAAAAGAGGTCTGGGCCCCCTGCAGAAATCTCCACAATGCCCCTTCCACCTCCACAATGCCCCCCATCATCTCATCGCCACAATGCCCCCTTCTCTCCACAATGCCCACTTGATCTCATCGCCACAATGCCCCCTTCTCTCCACAATGCCCCCTTGATCTCATCTCCACAATGCCCCCTTCTCTCCACATTGCCCCCTTGATCTCATCTCCACAATGCCCCCTTCTCTCCACATTGCCCCCTTCATCTCCACAATGCCCCCTTCTCTCCACAATGCCCCCTTGATCTCATCTCCACAATATTGCCCCCTTCATCTCCACAATGCCCCCTTCATCTCCACAATGCCCCCTTCCACAATGCCCCCTTCATCTCCACAATGCCCCCTTCCACAATCCCCCCTTCATCTCCACAATGCCCCCTTAATCTCCACAATGCCCCCTTCCACAATCCCCCCTTCATCTCCACAATGCCCCCTTCCACAATCCCCCCTTCATCTCCACAATGCCCCCTTCATCTCCACAATGCCCCCTTCCACAATGCCCCCTTCATCTCCACAATGCCCCCTTCCACAATGCCCCCTTCCACAATCCCCCCTTCATCTCCACAATGCCCCCTTCCACAATACCCCCTTCATCTCCAAAATGCCCCCTTCCACAATCCCCCCTTCATCTCCACAATGCCCCCTTCATCTCCAAAATGCCCCCTTCCACAATACCCCCTTCATCTCCACATTGCCCCTTCCTCAATGCCCCCATCTCCACAATGCACCCGTCTCCACATTGCTCCTTCATCTCCACAATACCCCCCTTCATCTCCACCATGCCCCTACCTGCAGTACCTGCAGTCCCCGTGACCGAATGCCCGATGGTCAGTCCGCCCCTGCGTGGAGGAACAGACCCGAAAGCTAGATTGATCACGCAATCATAGGGATGCTGAGGAGGCTTTAGTTTGGCCTCCTGTTTCTGGAAGACATCAGCAAAAGGAAAGTATGGGGCTGGCATGTCACCTGGCAGGGAGTCAGAGATCGAGGCAACCCCAAAGCAGTAGGGGAAGGATCCTCCAACCCAGGAAAGGTAAGAACCCTTTACTCCTATCAATAGAAGGATTATGTTTCCTAAGCCAGAGGTACCTAAGGATCAGCGGAGTCTGAGAAGACATGATTACATCACACATCATAGTTTCAATGCGATCCAGCCCGTCTCTAAGCATAGGAATGCAGTAGATAATGTAATACAACCCAGAACCCAAGGCAGTGCCGTGTCTCTGGGCAAATGCGGAATCAAGGAAGAGGCCAGCAGCCCAAGAATCGAGAAACACAGCAACAGTCACTGAAGAAGAAGACCAGGACAGGATTACGGACAGCTCTCCATAGGATTGTGTAGCAACAGCGCCACTGTACAATTTCAGGCCACTGTGATATTGCACCTAAAAAATTCAACTTTGAAAATTAATAACTTTTGAATGAAACACCTTTAAGCAGTGGGAGTACTCTTGTTTTACTCAGGGGGATAAACCCTACAACATATTTTTTTTTTACATTTTAAGTATTACTATCCCTTTAAGACTAGAAAGATATTGAGCAATACTTATGAGAACATCTCCTTTAAGAACTAGGAACTGATTTGAAAAATAAGCCAGTTAGAGAGAGATGGGGGTTACTTTTTTGGCGGAGGTAATCTTTTGTTTGTAGCATTTGAATTTTGGCTTTTCAGCTTTGAGAAAGTGGTGGTAAACCGCAAAACATGTTAGCGTTTAAACCTTTGTATTTTACTTCTTTTTAATAAATATATTTTTACTTGGAAAGGAATCCTCCGCCTGTGAACACTATATTTGTTCTTCTGGATAGACACCAGACACTGACGGTAGACCTGAATGGAGATGGGTATATACATGTGTGTTAGACTGACAGGTAACAGCAGACTAACCCTTTTACTTGTGGGTAATATTGTATCTATTTAGATTATATCTGTGTTGTGTAACAAAATTACACTATTGGGCACCTCCTCTATTTTTTTTCTTTTTTGGTTATTTCTGAGATATTCTACACTGCTTTTGGGAAGCGTGGTCGTGGGAGAGAGCTGCGGATTATCTGATCCAGTGACCCTGTTAATGGGGACAGGAATTAACCCCAGAAGCTTGA
Source organism: Rhinophrynus dorsalis (assembly GCA_037306005.1). Lineage (NCBI taxonomy): Eukaryota > Metazoa > Chordata > Amphibia > Anura > Rhinophrynidae > Rhinophrynus > Rhinophrynus dorsalis. The sequence continues at coordinate 380,986,536 of CM074719.1, forward strand.
ATGCTGGTTTTGACATATGTCATTAACCAGCTACTAGAATTGTAAGTGCATATATATATATAGGGTGTATGGTGATGGTTCAAGATTGAAAATAATGATATACACAGGGCACCCCTCTGTTGTTGTTCCTCCTCCTCTTTTCTTGCTATTTAAATCAAGGAATTGTTGCTTGTACCCTGTAATGCAGTTGATTTGCCCCAGAGTTAATACACTTACAACTGTATGTATGCCTCTAAGACACTTTGAATCAGTGGGAATTTTTGTTAGCTACAAACGTAGAAGATGTTTTGTCTTTGAATTACTCCATGTTATCTTTGTATATATGCCCCCTTGTGTTAGCAGTTTATTGGAACCAAAACGACTCATAAGCAGGGATGGGCAAAAATTTTCGCCTCAAACTGAAATCAGTGAATAATGGCACTTCCTGCTTGGCGAATAATTTCCCCAGGAAAAGTGCAGTTTTTCTGCTTTTTTGCCTGGCTCATTCCATTGATATCAATGGGAACATTGAATTTACACACATCACATAGCAAATATTATTTTACTTCCCAAAGGTATAGTATAAAAGCAGAATGAGGGTACCTGTGTTGTTGGAGTGTGGGGAAAGAATCAGTTGAACAGGGAATTAATTTTTGGGAGGGTTTGTTTTCTGCAATTGGGGAGGCAGTTAATAAAAAAAAAATCCTTAATACAATAAAAAAACAGACAAAAAAAAAGACATGGTTTAAAATGGGTCTGAGGATGGTGCCTGTGTTGACAGGTGGAGTCTGGGGAAAGAATCAGTTGAACAGGGAATTTGTTTTCGGGGGTTTGTTGACTGGTATTGGGGGGACAGTTAATAACAAAATAAAATAAAATAAGACATTTGTATGTAATGTGATAGAGACAGGGACCCCCTGATATAAGCTGCCACTGGAGAAGACTGATACTTGACGGACAGAGTATGTTGTAGAGGACGATTTGCAAGATTTGTTGTTAGAGGCCCAAGCCCTGAGGAAATATTGACTTGTAGGACTTGTTTACTTTTTGTAGGCCTATGGGGTTTTTTTTGTATTTTTTTTTTTAAAGCACAAGCCCTGATGAAAAAAAAGTCCTACTGGCCTAGTGCCAGCAGGTCATGTTGTGTTGACCATTGGCCACTGGCCATTGTCAAATGCCCTTATGAAGATGCATAATTTGCAACTGCTGTTCTTGCTGCTGCTGATAAATTGTTTAAGCAGCAGGATGATTAGGCAGCTGAAAGGGATCAACAACAGTAGTAACATGGGTGATGGATGATGAAAATTACACATGCCACAACCAACTCCAGTGATGCACCTGAGGCAGTAGCAGCACCATAACTAGCCCCCAGCATTTGTGGAGAAAAGACAAAGTTGGCCAGTAATTCTTCTTCACCTGCCCCCCTCCTAAATCATGGATGTGTTGTTACTAGAATAAAATATTTTCACTTGAGAGCAAGAAATATACCTCTCATCAGCAACTGCAATGTGCACAGTGAGTGTGGTAAATAACACCTGGCACAACTCTATCCAAACACCATGGCATTAGAAACCAAGTACTGCTGCTGTCACTTTGCCCCTTGTCAACATCCCTCTAAGGACACATGAAAATTTACTGACAATTTAATAGTAATGATAAACCCTCCCTGCCAATATCTTAGCATATTCTGCGGGATTGAATCTCCTCAGATGCTGTTTGATGCCCTGCTTCCAATTTTCCTCCACCACACTGCCATGTGTGGTCAGTGCACCACGCAGTATGCAATGGGTGGACACAACTGCCATACTAACATCTACAGAGTGATTGAACTTCCAGCCTCTGCCTGGGTTTCTTTATTCTTCCTCCTCTTTGATCTCTGCCTCACCTCTTGTTGCCTTTATGGAGAGTCAGGGGGTATAACAGCAGTGCTCAATTTCTATGGTGGGAGTTTGGCTTTAACAATTTTGACATTAATGTTATGGTGTCTGTTTCATGTGTGTTATCAGGGAGGTTTGCCAAGGTGGGTTCCCTCCTTTCCCCTTCTCACTGTGCACAATGCCGTTGGTGATGACTGCACTGTGCCCACCAGAAGAGAAAAATAGTCCCTCCCATGACTTAAGGAGGGTAGGGAAACAGGTGGAGAAGAATGACCTATTTCTTCTTCTCCTCCACATTCCACTTCACTGTCTGGGGCAGAGGATGATGTTGCTGCTACTGCCTCAGAAGTACTGCAACTAGGATCAAGAGTATTGTTGCTGCTGGCAAGTGGAACCTGTCCTAGTCCTGCATCACTTGTTGACCCCATTTCCACTATGTCCACGGTAGTCTGTGACACACTAGTCTGCTCCTCAGCAAACTCTGCAAATTCCAGAAGTTCACTGCTGGTGGTAGTTATAATGCACATCCTCATCCCTATCTCCCATTCCTTCATAGTTTGGACCTAGAATGCCATCAATGTCTCTTCCATCCCAGCTTTTCCAACATCATCATCACCACCAGTCTCTATGTGCTGCTGCTGCTCTATTAAAGACATATCACTCCTGGTTGGAGGAGGTGATGAGAAATGTGACAGAGGGTCCCCATTTCTTGGTGACCTGAAGTAGGCAAACTGGCAGCACTAGCATCAGGCATAGACAGCTGATCTGTGTTTCTGGTGGTAGTGGTATTATTGCTGCTAGGCAACAATTATGCCTTCTTCAGGATCATGTCCCACCTGGACAATGCTGTTGGGGGAAATGGGATTTCCAGAGTCAGAAGAATAGTGTGTGATCCCTTGACCGGTAGTCTGGACGCTCTGCATTGCTTCCCCTACCACACCCCTAAAGCTATTCATACCAGCTGCTTCACCATCACTTTTACTACTACTAACACCAACCACATCAACTTCAGCCCCTGAGTCTTCCTTCTCATAGTCACTAGTAATATGATGATCACCCTATCCTTCACTCCACTCCTAACACTAACAAGCTGCAGGACCTACTTAGTAGTAGTACTAGTAGCGGCACTGCTTGTGGATGCCAAGTGTGACTTAGGGTCCTCTGCTGTCACACTTGGCATCATCTTCTCCTTCCCCCCTCCTGAGAATTACAAGACACACTGACAGCAGGTTCAGCACTGGCAGCAGGTTCAGCACTGACAGCAGATGCAGTACTGACAGCAGGCACAGAACTGGTGGCAGCAGGGGCAGCACTTCTGGCAGCAGACACAGACAGCTGACTTGTCCTCTCACTACTACCCTCTTCTTCCGCCCTTGAGTTTAATTTCCCCAATATCCCTAGGGGTGATTTATGGGGACTGGCCATAAATGAGTCTGTAGTGGTCACTTCCTCCTCCTCAGACTAAGTGGACACATAAGGGTCCTTCCAGCTCCTTATTTTATTGTTTGTAAGCTTGCTCATAGTGATAGCAGTTACTATGAGCCTATCCTACCTCAATTTTGCTTCTAAAGCACAGCAGAACAGCAAAGCACATCTCTCTCTGTAGCTGCTTTTGTTGTGTTTAATTTCCTGGGAAACGTCTTGTTTTTATAGCGAAAAGGCAAAATACACATTAATCAATGGGCTAAAACTTTCTAGCCATTGGGCGAAAACTGCATACATTTTAATTGCTGTATTTAAAGCAGATTTACTGCGAAAAAGCAAACAAAACATAATTTTTGCTGATTTTTTTGCTAGAACGCAATGCAACCTTTCGCCTACTCCTAGCTTCAAACATGTCTGGCTGGCACAGAAAATGCAGTAAGCATGATTTCAATAATCCCCACACTTCTTTGGAATTGCCATTGTAACAATCCAACAGCTGTAAGCAGAGAGAGATAGCCACTGAGGAATGGCCTGACACAGATGGGACAGGAGAGGTACTAGGAACCATGGACCTTTGAGCTTCAAGCCTCTGTGCATGTTTTGGATTAGACCAGTGATGGAGTCTAGCTACTGATCCAGTCTCATTATAAGGGATGGGCAAAATTTTTCACCTCAAACTGAAATCAACGAATAATGGCACTTTCCTTTTGGCAAAAAATTTCCTCCGAAGAGTGACGTTTTTTTCACTTTTTTCCACCTTTTCAGCCCATTGAAATAAATGGGAAGAAATATTTCTACAACACACAAAAGTTTTCTACAGCCATATAAAAGGCTGTCAGGCTCTCACAGCAGCCATTCTGTGTTTGTGAGAGGAGAGAGCAGCATGTTTTTAACTAGAGGAGTTAGGCAAATAAAGTGGAATTGAAACTTAGTTTAGGAAGTCATATAGGTAGGACATTTGTTCTCTGTAGTAGGGGAGTCTGGGGGCACTCTAGGGGATAAGAAGGGAGGAAGGAGGTTGACCCCCAAATACTCCTAAATTCCATGTGACTGACAGGAAAGATACAGGCAACCTATTTGCTTGCTATTATTGTCCTGTGCTGAGTGGGGAAGTCTGGGGAAAGACATTGCTGATTTTCTTTTTCAGTTATATTTTTTTTGACAGACTGTGATAAGACAACAGGGTGGACAACTTAAAAAAATAAAATAAATAAATAAATAAAAAATAGTAAAAAACGACAGACAGTGACAGACAGCTGACTGGGCTTAGGCAAGGCATCATACAGCTCCATCAGTTGTGTTGTGCACTGTACAGTAAAAAAAAACAGTGTAGTTGCAGAATGTCCAGCAAACTCACAAGGGGAAGGGGGAGGAGTGGAGCAGTGTAGGGATGCGAGAGTAAAGTAGTAGTCCAAAAACCTACTGCAGCAATGGTTGTTGCAGTGTTTGCAATCAATGATGATGATCCCTTTACTCCAAGGGAGGATGCAGTTTGTCAAGGTCCCAGCAAAACTAGGTCCAGCACCACCAGTGCCAGTAGAAATATAGAACCATATAAGAACACTGAAGACTAGACTTGTGCAAATTGATTCGGAGATATTTGGAATTAGTCGAAAATAGAGACATTGAGACCATCCGACACTCAGGGGTCGTTCGACAAAAAAGATCCGACTCCGAGCAGCCCTGGACCGAAAGTTGTTGAAACTTTTGGAAATTTCGACATTCAACAAATTTCTGAAAGTATCAACTACTTTCGACCAGGACTGTTCGGAGTTGGATCTTTTTTGTACTACCTGTGCGCGCTCGATTACTTTCCCTCCATACTTTTCCCTCTTTGTCTTTATTCCAATAAGCTTCTTTTTTTCATGATGGGGGTTGGACTAATGACACAGTCACCCAGGCAGACAGCCTGCATTTCCTCATTGCATTGTTGGAGCTCAGAAAAAGAAGAAGAGATTAGAGAGTGTCCAGTTGTTGTGTAGGAAGGCAGGTAGCATTAGGCTAGACATAGGCAGGCAGCCAGCATTAGTGCCAGTTATTGCCACTGCAATGAAAAGTCATCTTTGTTCCTGTGCAAAATATAAAAAATATTAGGGATTTCTTCAAATAATTTTCAGAGTGTCACATCAGCCAGTCTGACAGTTGTATAGGCCAGCAGGGTGCATTATTGCCTCCGCAAGGGAGAGTCATCTGTGTTCCTTAAACTCCTGGCGGAGTTTGCCAGGAATTGTGCTATTAATTCATCGTCAGGGAGCTCCCCGTTTCTCATCAATTACGGGTTTCAACCTTGTCTGCTCCCGGACTCATTTCAGACGCAGCAGATTCCAGCTCTGGATGAGCATATGGAGCAACTCCGTTCCACTTGGGCACAGGTGCAGAGGACCCTCAGTACCTCGTTCCAGCGGTATCAGCACCAAGCTAATCGCTGCCGGCTGCCGGCGGTCTCATTCCAGGTTGGAGACAGGGTTTGGCTCTCCTCTAAGTATCTTAACCTTCAAACCCCTTGCAATAAGTTGGCTCCCCGGTTAATTGGTCCGTTCAAAGTTATTCGTAAAATTAACCCTGTGTCTTATGCTCTGGACCTCCCAGCATCCATGTGTATTCATAATGTGTTCCACGTATCACTGTTAAAACCTCTGGTCTGTAATCGTTATACTACTACTCCTGTGGTTCCATGGCCTGTTCAAGAACAAGGCCAGGAAGAATATGAGGTGCAAAATATTATTGACTCATGCAGATTCAGAGGGAAATTGCAGTATTTGGTCCATTGGAAAGGCTATGGTCCAGAGGAGCAATCATGGGTGGATTCTAGGGACCTTCATGCTCCCAGATTACAGCGCAATTTCCATGCCAAGTACTCCCATAAGCAAGGTCCCTCTTCTCGGAGGGGGGTCTTTGAGAGGAGGGTACTATCACGTCGCCCGTGATCTAGTCGACATTCTGACCATCTTGCTTTTGCTGCTTTCCTATTGACTGCGCTGTACTGCTCCTCCCAGAGACAGCCTTTTTATACCCTGGGCTGTCACTCTGCAGTTGCCCTTTCATGGTGTACCTGATGCCTAGCGCTAGTTGTGATTTCCTGATACCAGTGTGTGACCCCATACTGCCTGACCATGCCATAGTCTCTGTTCCTGATTCTGTGTACCGATTCGGATTGGCTGACGTTCCTGCTTCCTGTTCTGACCCGGCCTGGCTGACGTTCCTGCTACGTGTACCGACCCGGCTTGGCTGACGTTCCTGTGCTGTGTACCGAATCGGCTTGGTGGTGGTTCCTGCTTTCCCAGTGCCTGGCTGGGCGATTACCATGCTGTTCCTGCTGCTGACTACCTGGCACTACCTTGCTGTGTCTCTCTGTGTCACGGTACTCCGGTACCTCGCTCCATCCAGTCCGGGGGTTCAGGATCTCAGTGTGCCAGTGCTCCTCCACACTGTGCTAGTGATCTCTTGGTCTTACACTTTGGTTCAGTTGGGCGCATCCGGTTGTCTGCCGGTATCCAGACCATAGCGTTCATTAACCCCTTCGGGGTGGTGCCTTGCTCTACTACTTGCTACACCAGTGTTGTTTGGGCCCCGTTATCTGTGCGTTTGGGATTCCATATAGGTACCATTGGGCGCTTTCGGTTACCATCCATTTTATACTATACACACATTAACCCTTCATTGGTAGCAAGAGCACATGGTGGTGGTCTCGGTAGGGCCTCCGTTTTGGCACGAGCTCTGACCTGCCTTGTGTAGCCTACAGTGGGCGTCCACGTCGTATCCTCAGTACAGGTGATCCTTGCCTGTTTGCTGTTGCAGTCCTGTCACTGTTGCATCCTGCTGCCTATAGGCGACATTGGGCCTCCGTTATCCTGGCTACTAAATCAGTGGCTACTTAAGTTCACCTTGGACTTTTCATACACTGTATCAATCTGTTACCTGACCTGTGTCAGTATTGTGATTGTATATCCGTACTGGACCCGTGTGGGTTAACCTGCTTGTAACCTGTCTTGTGTCAGTATTGCTGCTATTTACTGGACCCGTGAGGGTTATCATATTCCTTGTGTGCATCAATAAATTTGTGTTTTACCAACATCTACCATGTCTGAGTGTACTGAACCATAACATCAAGCCTAAGTGTTCGAAAGTGATAGCAAAGATAAATTCTACTCTCTTCCTGTCTCTGAGGTCGGACCCTTTGCTTTGTCTCTCTATTGTCCTTCCTACCTCCCCTGGAATTCCTCCTCTCCACACAAAACTGATCAGGAAATTGCTTTTCCATGCCAGGCATCTTATTCCGAGGCATTGGAACTCAGCGTCTACCCCCACACTGTCTGCATGGATGGCCAGTGTGCACGGAACTTATAGGCTTGAAGCACTTCGTGCATTATCTACCGGATCTTTAGATGCCTTTAGAACTGACTGGTCAGTATGGGAGTCTTTTGGTACCTGAGAGTCATAAGGTGACACAATAACATACTAAACATCTGAATTTATATATATAAATATATATAAAAAACTTCTGGTCTGTAATCGTTATACTACTACTCCTGTGGTGCCAGGGCCTGTTCAAGTACAAGGCCAGGAAGAATTTGAGGTGCAAAATATTATTGACTCACGCAGATTCAGAGGGAAATTGCAGTATTTGGTCCATTGAAAAGGCTATGGTCCAGAGGAGCATTCATGGGTGGATTCTAAGGACCTTCATGCTCCCAGATTACAGCTCAATTTCCATGCCAAGTACTCCCATAAGCAAGGTCCCTCTTCTCGGAGGGGGGTCTTTGAGAGGAGGGTACTATCACGTCGCCCGTGATCTAGGCGACATTCTGACCATCTTGCTATTGCTGCTTTCCTATTGGCTGTGCTGTACTGCTCCTCCCAGTGACAGCCTTTTTATACCCTGGGCTGTCACTCTGCAGTTGCCCTTTCGTGGTGTACCTGATACCTAGCGCTAGTTGTGATTTCCTGATACCAGTGTATGACCCCGGACTGCCTGACCACGCCATAGTCTCTGTTCCTGATTCTGTGTACCGATTCGGATTGGCTGATGTTTCTGCTTCCTGTTCTGACCCGGCCTGGCTGACGTTCCTGCTAAGTGTACCGACCTGGCGAGACCGATGATCCTGCTCCGTGTATCGACCTGGGGAGACTGAAGTTCCTGCTACGTGTACCGACCCAGCTTGGCTGACGTTCCTGTGCTGTGTACCGAACCGGCTTGGTGGTGGTTCCTGATTTCCCAGTGCCCGGTTGGGCGATTACCGTGCTGTTCCTGATGCTGACTACCTGGCACAGATCTTGTGTTGCTGTGTCTCTCTGTGTCACAGTACTCCGGTACCTCGCTCCATCCAGTCCGGGGGTTCAGAGTCTCAGTGTGCCAGTGCTCCTCCACACTGTGCTAGTGATCTCTTGGTCTTACACTTTGGTTCAGTTGGGCGCATCCTGTTGTCTGCCGGTATCCAGACCATAGCGTTCATTAACCCCTTCGGGGTGGTGCCTCGCTCTACTACTTGCTACACCAGTGTTGTTTGGGCTCCGTTATCTGTGCGTTTGGGATTCCATATAGGTATCATTGGGCGCTTCCAGTTGCCATCCATTTTATACTATACACACATTAACCCTTCGTTGGTAGCAAGAGCACATGGTGGTGTTCTTGGTAGGGCCTCCGTTTTGGCACGAGCTCTGACCTGCCTTGTGTAGCCTACAGTGGGTGTCCACCGTCATATCCTCAGTACAGGTGATCCTTGCCTGTTTGCTGTTGCAGTCCTGTCACTGTCGCCTCCTGCTGCCTATAGGCAACATTGGGCCTCCGTTATCCTGGCTACTAAATCAGTGGCTACTTAAGTTCACGTTGGACTTTTCATACACTGTATCATTCTGTTACCTGACCTGTGTCAGTACTGTGATTCTATATCCATACTGGACCCGTGTGGGTTAACCTGCTTGTAACCTGTCTTGTGTCAGTATTGCTGCTATTTACTGGACCCGTGAGGGTTACCATATTCCTTGTGTGCATCAATAAAATTGTGTTTTACCAACATCTACCGTGTCTGAGTGTACTGAACCATAACATCAAGCCTAAGTGATCGGAAGTGATAGCAATTGGAACTCAGCGTCTACCCCCACACTGTCTGCATGGATGGCCAGTGTGAACGGAACCTATAGGCTTGAAGCACTTCATGCATTATCTACTGGATCTTTAGATGCCTTTAGAACTGACTGGTCAGCATGGTAGTCATTTGGTACCAGAGAGTCATAAGGTGACACAATAACGTACTAAACATCTGAATTTATATATATAAATAGACCGCAAGACCCTTGTATCCGACTCATTCTGTTACGTTTCTTAACATACAAATGGTTCTAAAATTCAGTTCAGGTAATGAGGCAGTAGACCATACTCTACTCTCTGTCCCTGACTATGCTCGTGATTGGGTTTGATCTTCTTGGGGCAGACGCTCACACGAGGGGCTGTACAAGATTGCTTTGGTTTCCAAATGACCTCTCATGGTGCCCGTGATTCCTGAGTGACATTGTTACTTCCGGGTTTACCCTGGCTGCATTCTTATTGACTCTGTGTTGATAACTCCTCCCAGGGCTTGCCTTTAAATACACCCTCCTGTCACTATACCAGTGCCCTTTCGTGGTGTACCCCCTGTATCTAGCGACTTGTAGCTCTTGTTCCTGTTTCCATGTATGACCCGGCTCGCCTGACTATGCTTAGTTCCTGATGGCCATGTGATCCGATTCTGTTTCTGTCCTTGGACTGGCTGACTAACTCCTTGTGTACCGAACTGGCTTGACTATCTGATTCTGTTTCCAACTAAGGACTGGCTGACTAACTCCCTGTGTACCGAACTGGCTTGGCTGCGTATCTTATTCCGTTACTGACTAGGACTGACTGACTAACTCCTTGTGTGTCGAACTGGCTTGGCCGAGTATCTGATTCCGTTACCGACTAGGACTGGCTGACTATCCTGTTTGTACCGATCTGGCTGGGCTAGTGTCTGGTGGTCCATCTGACTAGCTGTGTATTCCGTGTGTGCTGACCTGGTTAAGTTCCAGTTCCGTCACTCATAGGACTGGCTATTCACCTCCGTGTACCGATCAGAGTGACACCGGTTGCTGACCAGTTACGTTACGTACCCTTCTCACTCCCGTTCGTTTACTGTATTTTGCCTATTAGGCCTAACTGGTCCTATAGTCTCCTGGAGCCTGTGGGAGTTCCATCACTGACCAGTGTCTGTATTGCCTCCGGTAACCCTATAGTAGGGTCCAATCTATAACAGACTTCTGCCCATATTGTCTACGTTCACCCTAGTGGTCTATGGTCACTATTCTGCAAGTATCTGGTCTGTTGCCTCCGGTAACCCTAGCATGCTAGGGCCCAGTCGCTGCCATAGTCCTGTTGCCTCCATTCACCCTAGCATTCTCGGGTCAAGTCTCTGTCAGAGTCTGAACCGTATTGCCTCCGTTAACCCTAGTGTGCTAGGGCCTAGTTGTTGCCAGATTCCTATCCGTGGAGGGTTAACCCTAGTGCTCTAGGGTCAAGCTATTGCCAGAGTACTGTCTGTGTTTGCCTCAGTTAACCCTAGCGTTCTAGGGTTCAGTCACTGCCAGAGTCCTGTCCGTGTTGCCTCCATTTACCCTAAACTACTAGGGTCAGTTCTCTGCCAGAGTCTTCCCAGTGCTGCCTCCATTAACCCTAGATGCCTAGGGTCTAGTGTCTCCCTGTACACTATCTGTGCTGCCTCCGTTATCCCTAGTCCTTTAGGGGATTGCCCTTCAGTCACCCATCACTTGTGTCACCTATTGCGGTGTGGTGCTGTGGAGGATATTCGGTTCACGAAACTATCTACGAATTCTTCTGCAAGTACAAGATCCTTACACTTGTTTTGCATTATTACTACTGTGTGTGTTCTTGCCCTGACCCGCATCAGATTTGGAAAGTACTTGGTGCGGACCTCATCTGGACCTGTGTGGGGCTATTGTGCATTATTTTCAATAAACTTTTAATCTTACCTAACTGTCTGAGAGTTCTTTAACAAACCGTGACACTCTCGTATTCTCTGAGAGACCTACTGGGCTTAAAAACTCCACTATCCTGTTGCTTAATGCTGGTTAGATGTTTTATGGCGCAACATCCGAGACTGCTATTGTTCACATCAGCTGGCGTGCTCCTTTTCTACCTGGACCATACCACTTCTTTTCTCTTTACCTCTCTTTACTTTTAATTTTATATTTGCATTTTCTATTCTAGAACTAGTATTATAATACTTCCTCTTTATATCTTACCTCAATCAATTCATGTTCTATCTACCTCTTTTTTCTATATCTACTCTTACCTGATTTACAATGTGTGTACCCGCAACTGCATCACTGAGTGTTCCTGTCAATAAGCGTTTCAGAGCACCATATGCGCATGAGAAAGAGTGGGTCCCACAAGTTTGATGTCACTGATTGTATATCTAATCCATTCAGATTTATTGTAGGTATTTTAATCTCTGACATGTATCATTCTATATATTTTGTTGCATGATTTTGATTGTAGTTCTTCTTGGATTGTAATAAAGTTTTGAAAAAAAAAAAAGAAAACTACACGCCTCATTGCGCAGTTCATAGCCTTTGGGGGTGCTACTTTTAATTTGGTGGATGGGGAGCCCTTCCAGCAACTTATGGAGGCTGTCACACCCCAATATAAAATTCCATCCTGCACCACATTTAGTAGAACTATAGTGCCCTCACTGTACCGGTCGTGCGTTGGTCTTTTGAAGGACCTGCTAGGAAAGGCTGCTGGCCAGTTAGTGCACTTTACCACTGACTTATGGAGTGCTCCGAGTGGCTTCCTGTCATTGACAGTGTATTGGCACACCGATAACCACAAGTAGTTCAGGTGCAGTAGCAAAGCAGGCAGGGCACCATTCTTTCCTCCTCCATGCTTATTTAATGGATCAGCAGCACACCTCAGATAATATTTGCAAAGCACTGCAAAACATGGTGGCGCACTGGCTAGGGGAGCAGGCAGGTACACAGGTGCAAATGGGGTTTGTGGTTACTGATGGTGCAGCTAACATGATCAAGGCTCTCCCGGATGGCAGATTTGTGGGTGTGCACTGGTCAGAGCATGCCCTGCATCTAGTAGTGAAGGTTGCTCTTGAGGATGGCAGTAACACTGGAAGGTTGTCAGCACTTCTGGAGTTGTGCCGACAAATAGCTGGCCACTTCCATCAGACTGTCAAAGATAGCCAGCTACTCAGGGAGGAACAGAAAAAGGTAGACCTCCCAGAGCACCACCTAAAACAAGATATTGGGACCAGGTGGAACTCCACCTTAGATATGCTAGAGCTTATCCTGGAGTAGAAAAAGGCAATTCATAAAATGTCATGTCACCATTAGTGTTGAGCGAGCATACTCGGCCGATGCTCGGATCGGCTCGAGCATCGCTCTGCTCGGCACATGGCGGTACTCGTCGAGTACCGCCATGTGCTCGCCCGCCATGTTCGGGTGGCGGGGATCTGTGCCGGAGGAGGCACAGATCTGAAGACGCTCCGCTGGACCACCAGGGACTGGAGGTACGGGGGCATTGCGGAGATGAAGGGGGCATTGCGGAGATGAAGGGGGACAGTGTGGAGATGAAGGGGGACATTGTGGAAGAGGGGCATAGAGGAGATGAAGGGGGACATTGTGGAAGAGGGGCATAGCGGAGATGAAGGGGGACATTGTGGAAGAGGAGCATAGCGGAGATGAAGGGGGACATTGTGGAAGAGGGGCATAGACTCTATGCCCCTCTTCCACAATGTCCCCCTTCATCTCCGCTATGCCCCTCTTCCACAATGTCCCCCTTCATCTCCTCTATGCCCCTCTTCCACAATGTCCCCCTTCATCTCTGCTATGCCCCTCTTCCACAATGTCCCCCTTCATCTCCTCTATGCCATAGAGGAGATGAAGGGGGACATTGTGGAAGAGGGGCATAGCGGAGATGAAGGGGGACATTGTGGAAGAGGGGCATAGAGGAGATGAAGGGGGACATTGCGGAGATGAAGGGGGACATTGCGGAGATGAAGGGGGGCATTGACCAGGCACCCTCCCCTCATCAGAGCAGGGGGTGCCTGGTGTAATGCTCGTGTCGCCCCATTCTATTCAATGGGGCTCGGGTGCTCGGCCGAGCACTCGAGCCTCAGGGGGTGCTCGGTCAGAGCACCCGAGCACCCGAGCATCGGGGTGCTCGCTCAACACTAGTCACCATTTCATTGTCAGTAACAGAACACTGGGCAGGGCTGACTGGGTCCTGATGGAACAGGTACTGACAGTCCTTACCCCTTTCTGTGCTTTGAAGGAACTTTTGAGCAAAGAGAACGCTAGCCTGGCAGAAGTCATTCCCCTCTTCATGCACCTCTACATAAAATTGGATGATTTCCTTTCCCATAGGGAACACTTGCCTGTTGCTGAGGGTAATATGCTTCCCGATGTTGCTGCCCTTCCAACAAGGCTGAAGAAGGAACTGATTCAGCTCATGGAAGAGTGTATGGACAATTGTCCCAAGTTAATGCTTGCCACAAGTTGTGATCCTCAATTCAAAGGCAAGATGGCACTTTGTTCCAATTCCCTCACTGCCTGGAGGGAACAATTGATAGAGAGGGTGCGTGACAGGCAAAGAAAAGCTAGATTGCAGTCACAGGAGGTGAGAGAAGTTTCCGAAGATGAGCTGGAGGAGTGTGGTGGTCTTCCTATTAGTAGCAGCACCAGTAGCACTTCATCTTGTTCCGGTGGAGCAGCTGATGCTTTTTATGCTGAGGCAATAGACAGATTATGCTTCGGACAAAACAAACAGCTCCCCATTAATAGAAAAAGTGCTGAGTTTGAGGTTAAGGTTTACCTTGTGGAACCTTCTTTGCCCCCAACTAAAGATCCCTTGACTTTCTGCGATAACAAGAGGGCTGTGTGGCCTACATTGTCCCTGGTAGCCCAGGAGTTCCTTTCTTGCCCCCCAACCACTGTCCAGAGTTAGCAGGTATTTTCCATAACTGGAAATATACTTAGCCCCCAGAGCTCACAATTGGCCCCCCACCTTATGGAGCAAATTACTTTTTTAAAAGTTAACTTGCCAAAGCTGGGTTACCCTACTCTCAGGTTCGATGCAACTTATAAAAACAAAAAGGACTTCAGATATCTACAATCATCCATGTTGCTGTCATCCTGAGTCCACCTCGCACAAGTCTTCCTCATTCGCTGTTTCCATCTACTGACTGAGTCCTGCCTTCTCCAGTGTTTTGCAGTTTGCTGCTGCCTACATCTCCAGTGTTGCTGTCATCCTGAGTCTGCCTCACACCGTTCTTTCTCAGTTGCTGCTGTATCCATCTACTGACTGAGTCCTGCCTGCTCCAATGTTCTGTGGTTTGCTGCTGGCTACATCTCCAGTGTTGCTGTCATCCTGAGTCTGCCTCACACCAGTCTTCCTCAGTTGCTGCTGTATCCATCTACTGACTGAGTCCTGCCTGCTTCAATGTTCTGTGGTTTACTGCTGGCTACATCTCCAGTGCTGCTGTCATCCTGAGTCCACCTCATACCAGTCGGTTCCCTTTTGAAACGTTGTTGCATTACAGTGGAACTACCACCTCTTACAAATAATTACCCATCTGGCAACTAGCTGCTCAGTAAAGCTAGTCACCAGAATTATTACAATGTTAATGAGAATTATACACTGCTCTCGGACTGACAGGCAGGAAACCGCACAGACATCTTTCCAGAGTAACGTCTGCATGACTGCCCTGTCAGTCCCTTTTGGAGCCTAACGGCTCCTAGTAACGCCTCCTAGAGCAGGCTGGGACTGACAGCGCAGGCACACAGATGTCACATGGAAAGATGTCTGAGTGGTTTCCTGCCTGTCAGTCCGGGAGCAGTGTATAATTCTCATTAACGCGGTAATGATTCTGGCGATTAGTGCTACTGAGCAGCTAGTTGCCAGATGGGTAATTATTTGGGGTCGTGTTTATAAGAGGTGGTAGTTCTGCTTTAATGAGAGCTGGGCAACACAAGGTAAGGATGCTGGGAGTTATGGCCAGTACATAGGGACATTTAATTATGCGACATGACAACCTAGCACTTTTATGCAGAGCAAGGCTTTCATGTCACTATTTTAAACATTGCAACATGTTTAAATCAGCTTCTAGCCACGCAATATTTTTCTCTGCAATGTTTCCAAAGGATGTCACACCAGTCATCCTCACTTTTCCTTCTTCCTTCTAATTTAGCTACATCCAAATATATATAACACCTCTGCTACACATAATAAACGACACATGCTACATACTGTGTAATGTATTACCTTTGCTACAGATGGTAAATGACAGATGCTCATGCTATATTGTATTTCACCTCTGCAACAGAAATGGCCCATGCAACAG
Organism: Rhinophrynus dorsalis; assembly: GCA_037306005.1. Classification (NCBI taxonomy): domain Eukaryota; kingdom Metazoa; phylum Chordata; class Amphibia; order Anura; family Rhinophrynidae; genus Rhinophrynus; species Rhinophrynus dorsalis. The sequence goes on from CM074719.1 coordinate 381,002,197, forward strand.
ACAATATTAAAAATATTTGGAATAATTTGTCTGAATAACTTTTTTCAGAGTGACACATCAGCCAGTCTGACAGTTGTATAGGCATACAGGGTTCCTTATTGCCACCACAAGGGAGGGTCACCTTTGCCCCTGTGTAAAATTTTAAAAATATAAGTCATTTATTTGAATAATTTTAAATGCCATTAAATAGTGGCAGTATTGGGAACTTCAAAGGAAAAAAAGCTAATGATCAGTGCCTGACATACTGCCAAGCACTGATCGTTAACTAATCTGTGTTACACTTACCTGTCATCCACTGTCTGTCTCCTTCTGTCTTGTTTTCTGTCTTGTATCTTCTGTCTTCTTGCTGTAAAAACAACCCAGAAAAGTATAAGTCCAATGCAATATCCGGCACACTAATACATAGTTTAACCCATTGAATGCCAGAGGGTTACACTACACATTGCAAAGCAATGTGTTGCATACCTCTCTGGAGCTTAAAGGGGTTAAAGTATGTATTAGTGTGCCGTTGTTCAAATATTAACTGCCTATATAAATGTTAAATGTTAAGCCAAATAAGATATTCAGTAATGTCACTTATAATGCTATCTTAAAATATACTAATAAAATACTTAGCTTAATATTAATCACTGTGTGCGGCCTCTGAGGCTGAGGCGGAGACAGTATCATGCAACAAAGATTTCAACTTCTTCTGCATGGGCTGATGCCCGTTCCACTCTGAGGGAATTGGAATTGAGACTGCCCTTAGATATGGGCAGCCTTACCTCAAATTCCCTCACAGTCATTGGCTGGGATATGTTTACGCACTTCCCAGCCAATCAGTTTAAAGTACAGCCCGCTCAAAGTGGATTGGCAGGGAAGTGCATTAGCATATCCCAGCCAATGGCTGTGAGGGAATATGAGGTAAGACTGCCCATATCTAAGGGCAGCCTCAATTCCAGTTCCCTCAGAGTGGAACAGGCATCGGCCCATGTGGAAAAAAGGGAGGGGGGTCTTTGCTGCATGATACTGTCTCTGCCTCAGCCTCAGAGGTCACACACAGTGATTAATATTAAGCTAAGTATTTTATTGGGATATATTACGATGGCATTATAAGTGACATTACTGCATATCTTATTTGGCTTAACATTTAATATTCATGTAGGCAGATTAATATTTGGACAGCAGCACACTAATACATACTTTAACCCTACTGAGCCCCACAGAGCACTCAAGGGGTTAAACTATGTATTAGTGTGCCGGATATTTATGCATTGTACTTATAGTTTTCTGGGGGGTTTTTGCAGCCAGAGGAAAGAAGACAGAAGAGGAGAAAGTAGAAGAGATGAAAGATGGACAGAAGAGGACTGGTATGTTGAGGACTCTGCTGGACATCAGGATTAATGGTAAGTGTTACTTGTAATGTGATGGTTTTTTTATACTTAGTTGGGTTATCCCTATGAGTGCCGGCAGGGTGATTTTACCCAACTGGCACTCATGAGCTTAATTCTACTAACATTTGACATTGTTTTGGAGTGCTTTGATGTATTGATGTGGGGCTTAGGGCCCCATTTCAATACACCCACTGGAGACTCAGGTTTTTTTTTCACTTTATTTTCCTTTCAGTTTTGGTGTCAGCTGTTTGAAGATGCGATAAGGGACTCAAGTCAGAAAAAAAGTAGGTCTTAACTTTCCTGCAATAAATTTAGGGCTCGATCCAAATGTTGGCGTTAAAACCAACGTGAAGAAAAAAACTGCCTTCGCTCCTTAAGCAAGACCAGGTAACGTGAGATTCAAATCTTCCTTACCCAGAAAGCCTGAGGAGCGATAACCAACAAAATACACGTTAACCTTAAACCTGCGTCGCATAGAAAATCTTACCTAAAAACACACGATAAAAATGTTACCTAGCACCACAGCCAATCACAGCACTGCAAAGTATCAAGTTCAGTCAGAAAATCCAAAACCCACGTCTCCAATTCTGAATAGCTTTCTCTGTGCTTCCCTACCCAGCCACTAGGGGAACACAGAGAAGGCTTTCAGCACCATGGACAGCTTTGAATGCCATAGGGATGTGCACTGCTCACCCCTGTGGCATTCAAAGGGTTAAAATCAATAAAACTAGTACACTAAGCACTACACAATGCCCCCTTCCACATCCCCCCCCCTTAGTATGTCACATATATTGCATATATGGGACATACTAACCCCATCCACATCCACCTCATGGACTTCCATGAAGTGGACAAATCTGTCTTTTATTCCACAATTAACCCTTTGAGTACCAGAGAGGTAGGAAAGCATTGCTTAGCATGTTTCCTACCCCTCTGGTACCCAAAGGGTTAATAGGCAACGTATGGACTACATACCTTGCCTATATATATATATGTGTGTGTTTGTGTGTGTTTTAAACTTTTTTTTAATTAAAATAGTATTATTAGACAGTTTAAGTTAGATCTCATTCATTGTTAACCCCTTACCTCCTGTGTCCCATTGCTATTAGTACTTTTGCTCCACTCTTCTTCAAACTGAGAGTGGAGCAAAAGTACTAAAAGCAAAGGGACACAGTAAGTAGGGCATCATTAATGGTTGAGATCTAAGTTAACCCTTTGAGTGCCAGAGTGGTACGCAACGCATTGCAAAGCAATGTGTTGAGTACCACTCTGGCACTCAAAGGGTTAACATACAACTGAGGGAGCAGGCTGCACTGTGAGTGCAGCGCTCCCCTCATCTCTATGTATAACTTATTACTTTATTAATAATTCCCTTGCTGCGGGCGGCTGTGATGCCCGCAGCATAATAAAACCCCTAGGCATTGGAGAAAGCAGGAGGAGGGGACAGAGACATTGGAGGAAGCGGGTGGTAGGCTTGTACTTGCTGCCCGCTTCCTCCAATACCTCTCCTCACGCGTTGGCTTTGTGCCCAGCTGCCTGGTCGCCTTGTGCAAATCGTCCCTTTTCACAAGGCGTTGTACAATTACAACAGGGGGCACAACAGATTTAGGATTTTACTTACCATGCGCTTCCTCTTCCATAGCTTCAGGAGCAGAGGCAGACACCCCCAGAGGTGTTTCATCATCCTCGTCACCAGACAAAGCCTGTGATGACTCTGAGGAGATACAGGACATTTTCACAAGGGTGACATAATTGTATGGAGCCTTAACCCATTTCAGTGCCAACAATTTTGAGAATGCATTGGGTACCTTTCTGCCATTGAAATGGTTACAACAACCAGAAACACAATCTGCAGAACCCTTTCCACAAACATAAACCAACAACACACAACAAAAGACATATTAGACATTGAACGGATGACATGTTTTTGCTGGAGGACATATTACAATTTACTATCCTCACTTGCCCTTTCCTTGTGGTGGTCCCCAGGTACACCAACGGGGGCCTGCATACCACCATCTTCCTGCCCCCCCCCCCCCCCGTCTCCTCCGGAATGTCAGCTGGACCTATTTTGGATATTGAGGGAACATGTGATGAGAAACACTGACTTCATTAAAGGGATAGTAATACTTCATTTTAACTTTATTTTGTAGGCATTAAAAAAACATTAAGAATGATATAAGTCTTATCTCTCAAACCTTTATGGTTTAAGAGATATTCACAAGCAAAGTTTCCCCTCCCGCCCCTTTTACCTAGTGTAAGCCATCTCTTCTCAGATGTGGAATGCAGTCCATAGACCAGACAGATAACAGAAGGGGACACTCTTATTCTTATGAAAACAATGAAATCCCTGCCCCCCTTGACAACTTTTTCAGTTTTTTCCCTTATCTTAATTGAAGATTGTCCCTCTCTGCAATCTACCTGGGCACCTCCCTTCTGATCTGGCTGAGCAGTGTTACATCAGTAAAAGGGGAGGGAGGGGGACACTTTGTCATTGAATTACTCTTCAACTACAGCTCTTACAGAATTGACATAACACTCTCCAAAGTCCAAATACTATGATGATTAATTAGAGCTGCTTTTAATATGAAACATTACTATCCCTTTAAATGCTTCAGTTGTGTAAGCATTCAGGTTCACAACAACTGCACCAAGGTGGGATAACCTAGTTATCAGGATTTACTCAGCAGATTTTGAATCACTAGAAATAAAGATGAGGTTGAAAGTTGATTTATTGCTCATGTGCTAATGGCGCAATTGATTAAGACTAACACAGGTACCATGAATGTAACATTGCTGACAGCTGATGAGGGGAAACTCCTGTCCACTGATCCATATTAACTGAATTTACTAAATTGCACACTATCCTTGCACACTGGATAAATATACATGTACACTGTTTTGTAGGGATGGGTGAAAATTGTCGGCATGTTCACGTGAGAAATTCCACGAAAACCACATTATTGTCCGCTTTTTCATTAGAAATTCCGCTTTTAAAAATTTAAGCATTTTTCAGCCCATTGGTCAAAATTCCCCAGCAATTTTCCAGTGGCTAGAACATTTTCGCCCATTGATTTATGTTGTTTTCGCATTTCTGCTATAAAAACGTGAGGTATTTCAGGAAGTGAAACACAATAGAAGCAGCTACAGAGGGGAGTAGACGTGCTGTGCTGTTCTGCTGTGACCTGTTTGTTAAATTGAGGCAGGAGAGGCTCAAAGTGACTCTATCACTATGAGCAGTTAAAGGAGGAACTGGAAGGACCCTTATTATGTGGCCACTAAGCCTGAGGAGGAGGAGGAGGAAGTAACTAGCAGTACTGAACCAATATCATGGGGAATTTAATAGTAAAGGAGGGAGAAAAGGGTAGTATGAGTGAGAGCAGGACAGGTCAGCTGCCTGTGTCTGCTGCAAGACGTGCTGCCTCTGCTGCCACCAGTACTGTACCTGCAACTACCATTGCTGTACCTGCTGCCAGCTGGGCTGCCCATGCTGCCACCAGTGCTGCACCTGCTGCCAGTGCTGAACCTGCTGCTAACAATACTTTGCCCGCTGCTAGTGTGTCTTGTAGTACTCAAGAGGGGGGGGGGGGGGAGGAGAAGACTTGCCATTCCCAAGCAGTCCCACCAGTGCTAGTACTACTGCTCACCAATTGAAACAAGACAGACATCACTTAAATAGTGACCCCATACACCACTACTACATCTTACATGTTTCGCGCCACTGGGCACTTAATCATAGACTTAGAGCAAGAACGGAAATCCCGTACTACTTAAAGACACCAACGTACATTTGATTGGATAAAACAAAGTATCAAAAACAACAGTGGTGACTTCTGGATTCCCATACGTCAATCAAAAAAGCAGTCTCAACTAAAAAGTGTCTGCACAATTTGCATGTACTCAGGATGGCCGTACATATAACATCAAGAGTTACATTAACTGTAACTCTGACAGTATTGAAATAACACTCTCAATGGCCCAAATCCTATGAAGATTAATTGGAACTGCTTTTATTGTGAAACATTACTATCCCTTTAAGTTTATAAGTAGCATTGCAATTTTTTTCTTCCCAAATGTAGAACTTTACACTTTCCCACATTAAACTTCATATTCCATTTGTTTGCCCAATTTGCCATTTTGTTTAAATCCCTCTGTAAACATGTTAAAAGCAGTGCACAAGTACTGAACCCTGAGGTACTCCACTCTCAAATTTAACTGTATTGGTTTATTGTCCATTTATAACCGCACACTGTCCCCTATTCTTCAGTCAGTTTTCTATCCAATTGCAAAGGTTATACCCCAGCCCCAATTTCCTTATTTTATGCCCCAGCCTCCTGTAGGGCACTGTATCGAATGTCTTTGTAAAATCTAGATACACTACATCAATTGCCTTGTTATTATCTAGGGTACTACTTACTTCTTCATAGAAGCTAAAAAGATTAGTTTGGCATGATCTATTCCTCATAAAAACATGTTGATTCCTACTAATAATCTTATTTGTTGCAGTTTGATCCTGAATATAATCCATTATTATCCATTCTAGAAGTTTGCCCACTACAGAGGTCAAGCTCACTGGTCTATAATTCCCAGGTTCTGTTTTAGTTACCTTCTTAAACAAAGGCATTACATTGACTTTACACCAGTCTTATGACACTGAGCCTGCGGCATGAGAATCTTTAAAGAGTAAAAAGAGGAGTCTTGCTAATACTGCACCGAGTTCCTGAAGAACCCCTGGATGTATATCATTAGGACCAGGTGCTTTCTTAGTCTTAATTTTGTTCAGTTTTCCCATGATCTCTTCTTGTATTAACCAGATATCTGATAATGGTATGCTTTTAATTGTTACTTGTTGCGGCTCTTTTACCATTCCTTATCCCCTTGTATTGTCAGTACCTTATGCGGCGGCTGTTCGAGCCAACCACAGTTACTGCTGGTGGCTCCAGCCACATTGCCCATCCTTTGGGGTTGCGTCCAGTGAAGCAGGCTCTTGTTGGCAGCTCAGCTGCTGAGATGCGGCGTGCGACTCAGCAGCATCTTCTGCTGGTGGGCAGAGGCAGTCTTGTCAGTTTTGGCACATGTCCAGAGTCAGGATGTGCGCTCTATTTAAAGTGACAGTCACCTCTTGGCTGCTCCTCTTCTTTCTGTCCCTCTGCCTATTTGAACTGCCTGGAGACAGGGCTTAGTTGCCCTTTCGTTTTTGTCCAGTGCAGTTCTAGTGTTTGGGCTCAGTGTATGATTCGGTTTGTCTGACTAACTGATCTGGTGCTGACCTGTGGCTCGGTCCGAGTACCCACTCTGTGTATGACCCCTGGCTTGTTGGACATCCATTCTGGTGCAGACCTGCAGCTCTGGCAGACTAACCGTTCCGTGTGTTGTTCCGGGCTTTGGCTGACTACCCGCTACGTGTATGACCTCTGGCTTGTCTGACTATCCATTCTGGTGTTGACCTGGGGCTCTGTCCACTGCGTTTCCAGCATACCAACGCTTCAGTGGACATCCTTCCTGGTGCAAACCTGTGGCTCTGGCTGACGACCCCCTCTGTGCATGACTTCTGGCTTGTCTGACCACCCTATCTAGTGCTGAGCGTTGGTGTTATCTACTACCTTGCTTGTGGCCTTCCATTTAGTGGATAACCAATCCGGTGCAGGCTTGGGGCTCTGGTAGACTCTTTCCTGTTGCCTCCCTACATTGCTGGTTCTCTCAGGTGCGGACCTGAGACCTTGGTACCCCTATCTCTGTCTGGCTACTACCAGGTGCGGACCTGAGGTACTGCAGACTCTCCTGTTCCATTGTTGGGACACGGTTATCTAGAGAATCACACGGTAGCAGGCTTCTATTCCTGGTAGTCGTCTCTTGCACTGTTGTATGCTTCTCTTATATCTTGCATATTTTACTGTCTTGATATCTCTGTATACTTGTTGCCTGAATAAAGTTGGTGTTACCTTAAGTACTCGTCCTGTGTTTCCTTGTTGGTACAGTGACATGTATATACTGATGCAAAGAAAGTATTTGGAACATCTGGTTTTCCTTATACTCTCTAATCAATTCACCCACCTCATTTTTGAAAGGTCCAATGCTCTCCCTCAAGAGTTTTTTTGCTATTTATGTATTTGAAAAACATTGGATTTGCTCTCCCTTGCAATTTGAGTTTCATTATCTATTTTTGCTAACCTAATTGATTTTGTGCAATCTTTGTTGCACTCCATGTATTTCAAGAATGATAGGGATGAGCGAGCACCCCGATGCTCGGGTGCTCGGGTGCTCTGACCGAGCACCCCCTGATGCTCGAGTGCTCGGCCGAGCACCCGAGCCCCATTCAAATGAATGGGAGCACTCGAGCATTAAACCAGGCACCCCCTGCTCTGATGAGCGGAGGGTGCCTGGTCAATGTCCCCCTTCATCTCCGCTATGCCCCTCTTCCACAATGTCCCCCTTCATCTCCTATGCCATAGCGGAGATGAAGGGGGGCATTGTGGAAGAGGGGCATAGCGGAGATGAAGGGGGACATTGTGCAAGAGGGGCATAGAGTCTATGCCCCTCTTCCACAATGTCCCCCTTCATCTCCGCTATGCCCCTCTTCCACAATGTCCCCCTTCATCTCCTCTATGGCATAGGAGATGAAGGGGGACATTGTGGAAGAGGGGCATAGCGGAGATGAAGGGGCACATTGTGGAAGACGGGCATAGCGGAGATGAAGGGGGACATTGTGGAAGAGGGGCATAGAGTCTATGCCCCTCTTCCACAATGTCCCCCTTCATCTCCGCAATGCCCCCTTCATCTCCGCAATGCCCCCGTACCTCCATTCCCTGGTGGTCCAGCGGAGCGTCTTCGGATCTGTGCCTCTTCCGGCACAGATCCTCTTCACCCGAACATGTCGGGCGAGCACATGGCGGTACTCGTACGAGTACCGCCATGTGCCGAGCAGAGCGATGCTCGAGCCGATCCGAGCATCGGCCGAGCACGCTCGCTCAACACTAAAGAATGACTGTTCTGTTCCTTCATACTTAAATAGTTTATATGCATTTTTCCTTGCCATTTCCTTCTTTATATTTGCAGTTAACCACATTTGCTGTAATCTACTTCTTTTGCATTTGTTTCTCACTGGTATATACTGTTGAATACATCTCTACAACCTAAATTTAGATTCTAACCATTTTTCCTCAGTATTTTGCCTTTAAATAATTTATCATAATCTGTGTATTGCAATCATGCTCTTAACATTTTGAAGTTATCTCTTTTACAGTGAAGAGTGTTGGTTGAACCTATAGAGTTTTGCTTTGCCAAACTGATCTCAAGTGTACCCATGTTGTGATCACTGTTTCCCAAATGTTCACCTACATTAATTCTGGATACAGTGTCTATGTAATTTGTTAACACTAGGTTCAATTCATTGTTATTTCTTGTCAGCATTTTCATCATTTGTGAAATGTAGCTATTTCTAAGCATGCTCAAAAACCTGCTTCCCTTAGCACTCTGACAGGTTTCATGTTTCCAGTTGATATCTGGGTAGGTAAAGTCAACCATAAGTATAGTATGCCCAAAATATAAAGCTTTCTTTATTTGCAATAGCAGTTGGGCCTCAACATTCTCATCAATATTTGGTAATTTGTAGCATATACCCAGCAACACCTTTGTGTGTGTGTGTGTTTGTGTGTGTGTGTTTGTTTGTGTGTAGATAGTGTCACAATTTTATCAGCAGCTTTCATTTTCCTCCTAACTTGACTGCAGCGTTCTTTTTTTTTTAACACAGTACAAGATGAGGATAGACCTGTTAGTTTCAGAATCAGTACCTTGCAACAAAGGATAAAACATGCCACACGGCAGATGATGCAGGTGGGCAGCAACCAATTGGTATTTACTATCAATTAAGTTGCGTTTGTCTGTTTCTTGAATGTGTGGTGACTTGGCATAAGAATATATGATGTTTTTATGTATGACTGCAAAGCCACTCTGTAAAATAATCACTGTCTTATTTGAGGCTCAGTCAGAGCAGTTAGGAGCTTGAATTACCTGTCTGTCTGACTGTTACTGATTGTCAGTTCTACGTCAAAAAAGTTTTATTTTTAATGCTTCTTTCTCTCTTCATATCTCTGAAACACAGAAAACTCACTAAGATTGCAATTGAACAACTCCAGCTCTGTCTCTTTTCCTTTCTGCTTCTACCATCAACTTTCAACTGCTTTCTTTCTCTATTCCAAGGACAGACTGACAGCATACAGGAAACCAACAACCTTTTATAGCAGCACAACAGGAATACATGGGAAAGCTCTCTACATGTGAGATGGGATACATTATTATCATTGATTCCAGTCCTAAAGAGAAGGTTGAAAAAACTTGATACCCATAGATCATAAAGTCTAATATAGTGGAGTGGTTCTTTAAGCAAGCTGTATCATATCTTTTGCAATATTAAACTGTACCTTTTCAAAATAGTTTTGGTGGAGAAGTATTTTGCTCAATTTGTAAAGTCCCTCCACCAACATTTTTATAACCAGAATTTAATTTTTTACAACCTATCTATAAAGCTAATGAAAGGTCAGTTCAGTGTTTTTATATAAATGATTGGGTTGAAAATGCTCAAATTTTATTTATTTGTCTTATTAAAAATGTACAATAACTCTTATAATTGTCTGGGCATATATTGTATCACCTTAAAAACATCCCTTGCTGTTTTTTCAGACTCACAGCAGCAGATATTAAAAAACAGAGATTAGAATGTACCTATTAACTCTTTATTTTTTCTTTTCATTCTCTTTTTCTCTTTGCCTTCTGAAATGAATCTTTACAGAGAATATTACTGTCACCTTTAACTTTCAGTCAGATATTACTTTCTTCATGATTTGATAGCCCTGATTTGGATTTTGATAACATGTAATGTAAATAGACCATGTTACAAGGCAATGTATACCTATATGGATTTATACTAAATATACATTTACAGGCTAAGGGACAGCTCAAAATTAGGGTTAAAGTAAGTCAATAATGTTTCACAACAAAAGTTTCAGCTTAAAATTTTATTTGCAGGAATGTTTTGACATATAAGTACTGAGAAGTGTGGTAAGTATTCAGAGAACTTCAAGAGACCTGCTGCTAACGGTGTTGTATTGATCTCTCTGATAAATTACTCAGACGCACTTGGGACATCATTGAGATTCAGGCAAAGTATTGGTTGCATGTGATGGTCACTAATGTTAATTGGTTTCGATCTTAGCACTTCAACAATTTATTATGTACTTGTTTCACAGATGAATGGTGGTCACTAAATATTTATAGAAGGGAAAATATATTTTCCTTTCATTTTTTTCCTATCTACAGAAATTATTCAATTTGCTCTGCAGCATTGATTATTCTCTAACTCAAGGGATCTTTTCAGTTCCATTTTTAATTTTGTATTATAATTGTATTGTTTTGTATATTTATAGTAGTATATATAGTATTGTATATATTGGTATTAACATACAGATCTACTGAGCATATTTTATTAAAATATATAATTTTAATATTATGCAAAAGTTATGTTTTATGAAGCTATATAATGAAAATTATAACCCTTTCTATAAACAGTAAATGTTATTTATTTATAGCTGATAGATAGGGCTCAATTTAAAGAGGTCCGATGACAAAAAAAAATCCAACCACAGTTTTTCAAGCACAGTAAGCAATTAAAAAACTGAGCTATGAAGGACTGCCTGCAGAAAATGAAGCTTATCAGTCGCTAAATTTACCTGCCATTTCCCCCTCCATTAAACATAGTACAAATGGTCTACACTGTAATTCAAGTGCTAAGATGCGCTAATGGACCCACTTTAACATGGGAAATTCTAGACCCAGATTTTTTGGTGTACAATCCCTTAGCACATCTTTTAACACCCGAAGCAGGAGTTGCATTTGAAAAAAACAAACCTAAGTCCCTAGTGGAGGTATTGATATGGGGGCCTATGCCCCATATTGATACATCCAAGGTATACCCAAAATGAGTCCAAAGTTAGTTAATCGACCCTATGAGTGCCAGTGTGGTATAATTATCCCACTGGCACTCACAGGGTTAATCTGACTAAGTAACAAAGCAACGGCCCTGAAAACAAACACTTACCATTAATCATGCTGTCCAGTGGAGTCTTCAGCACCATGGTTAGCTACTGTCCATCTTCTTTCTTCTCTCTTCTATTTTCCTCTGGTCCTTCTGTCTTCCATCTTCTCGTAATGTACCTGTAAATAAAAGGATGTAAACTATGCTTAGATGTGTGGGTTTACTTAATTATATCTCCTTTTGTTTACAGGTACATTACGAGAAGATGGAAGTCAGAAGGACCAGAGGAAGAAAGAAGAGAGAAGAAAGAAGATAAAAAATTAGGAAGATAGGAGGAGACAAACAGTGGATGACAGGTAAGTGTAACACAGATAAGCTAATGATCTGCACTTGATATTATGTCAGGCACCGATCGTTAGCTTTTTTCCTTTGATGTCCCATTATTGACTCTATTTAGCAGCTTTTTGGGAACGTAACACAGCAAACAGACATTTGACCACAAGACCTATTCTGTGGCCTAACTTCTGTTGTGCTTTCAGCTGGTAGGGCTTTTGAATGGGTTGTTAGCACTTTATGGCCCTACCGGCTGATTTACCACACTCATTTAAACCTTTCAGCACCAGAGGGGTATGGAATGCATAGTTAAATGCATGGTTAAATCGAGCCCTTAGTCTCATGATAGTCAAGTGACTATTTACCCTTTCAGTGCCAGATGATTAGGCCATTTTTAATAACCTGGAAGACAGTTATACATTTGCTAATATTATTAGATTTCAAACTTTCTGTATTCCCTTATGTAAACTGATACCAAATATGTCTCGTGTTACGTACATGTACAGCCTGTATTAGCAGGAGATTAAAAGGGTATTTTCAGATATTTTTAAGCAAACATTATATTGATTACTTGGAATGGGTGAAAGGTTTTGCCTAAAACCAAAATCGATGAATGGCAATTCCTGCTTGGTGAATAATTTCATGAGAAAAGTGCCGATTTTCCATTTTTTTTCACCTAGCTCATTGAAATCAATGGGAACATCGAATTTACACAAAATACAAAGCATTTGTTATTTTATTTACCACAGGTATAGTATAAAAGGGGTCCGAGGGTGCCTGTGTTAGTGGAGTGTGGGGGAAGAATCAGTTAAACAGGAATTTTTTTGAGGGGGATGTTGACAGGTATTGGAGGAACAGTAAAATATAAATAAATAAATAAAATAAAATAATATAATAAAAGGGGTCTAAGGAGGGTGCCTGTGTTGGTGGAGTTTGGGGAAAATCAGTTGAACAGGGAATTTTTTTTTGTGGGGGGGGTTGTTGACTGGGATTGGAGAGGGACAGCAAAATAAATAAATAAATAAAATAAAAAAAATTCACCCTGATTTGGGGAAGCATAAAGAGACAAAAGTGAACCATTTCTTTCAAGAACAAAAATTGCACCTCTGGGTCATAAAGAGCTTCATCTAATATACAGAGTACTCAACGGTGGAAGAGGATTGCTATACTCCTCTTTTTAGAGTAATTCAGACTGGAAGCAAGCATCCCACTGGATAATATTTGTTTCACAGAGACAGAGGTGAGGTATGAGGGAAGTGAGTCTCCTGGTGTAGGAATACGTCCTCACTAAGTCTTTGTAACTCCCTGAGACCAATGAGCACTTTTCAGGTAAATTGAGACATGGGAGTATTCATGAATGAGAGGAGTATTATGCAAAATGAAAGTGAATGTTCCTGGGAACATGGAACCACCTCGACACCTCTTCCCCAGACCCCCAGACCCAAACACTGGACCCTTGAAGGCATCAGACCAGAGGAGGAAAGGGAAAGTAAGGGGGGGAGGGAAAAGGGGAGAAGAGGGAGCAATTAAATAGAGAGGAAGGTTTAAGAGAGAAAAGATGTATGAACCATGTGTCATGTCAACTGGGAAATTCAGTGAATGATAGTGAAAGTCACATAATACACGGTGTCCGTGTATTCTGGCGACATTTTGACACTGAAGTCTGATGCTTTCCTATTGGCTAAGTGTTATGGCTCCAGCCAGTGGTAGCCTTTAAGTACTGTGCTCTGTCACTATTACAGGGCCCTTTCGTGGTGTTCCGTTGCTTAGTGCCTTGCTGCCGTTATTCATGTGATTTCCTGTGTATGACCCGGTTCACCTGACTACTCTCTATCAGTTCCTGTTCCTGCTTCGTGTACCGACCCGGCCTGGCTGACATTCCTGCTCCGTGTATCGACTTGGATTGCCTGATGTTCCTACTCCATGTACCGACCCGGCCTGGCTGACGTTCCTGCTCCGTGTATCGACTTGGATTTGCTGACCTTCCTGCTCTGTGTTGACTGTTGTGGAGTCCGTTCCTCTCCCGGGACTCCTGTGCTACCGGATTCGGTAGAGAGTTGCTGCAGTGCTCTGTCTCTGGTGTACTAGCCCAGCCGGTTGCTTCATATACTGCACTACCATTCTGTACTGCGACCCACTAGTGCCTCGCTGCCTCCTTACTCCAAACCCAGGGTTGTTGCTCTGCTTGTTGATCCATATATGCTTGGCTTGTTCCATTATCACTGGGGTTGGTCTCACGGGCGCCTCAGTTAGTTTCCGCTCCTGTTCTGTCATTCCACAAGCCAAGCGCCTGTTCAGGGCCTTCCGTTTATCCACCTGGGTAGGAGCTTTATTGTGGCAATATTATGCTGGCTTGTCATTCCACCATTTGTAAGGTTGGCCTCTGGGCGCCTCAATTGGCTCTGTCACCTGCCAATTGCCAACAAGCCGTGCATATCACGATAATACCCGGTACCGTTACCGTGGGTTGCAGTTGGTATATATTCAGGGCGTTCCGTGATTCTTCCGGTTGCAGTATCACTGTAGTCTGTGTTTCCTCCTGGGCCTCAAGCAGCCCTCCTGGGCTAGTCGCCATTCTTGCACTTCTCAGCATTTTAGTGCTTCCTGGGCCTCGCTATTAGGGCCTCCCAGTCTCCTGGTCTAATAGCATTAACCACTTGTGTCTCACAGAATCACACAAACTGTTCCCGACCTGTGTCAGTATATTTATTACGTGTTATATGTATACTGGACCCGTGTGGACAAATTTAAGTTATTAACCTGTCCTGGGTCAGTTCTGTTTGTCACATTACTGGACCCGCGAGGGTTACTTCAGTTTGCTTATTCAATAAAACTGTGTTTTACCAAATTGCCTGCCTCTGAGTGTACTGAAAACCATTACACATCAATAGAGTGGGTTTTAGGTCTTTACTTTGCACTGTTTCAGGGAGACCTTTGATTCTGAGGCTGCATCTAGGACTCCTGTTGTCCAAGTCATCTAACTTGTATGTTAAAAGTTGAATGGAATCATCTTGTTGTGCTAAGAGTTCTTCCATGTTGTGATGTTTGTTGATGAAGATCCTCTTGCTCTTGTTCCAACCTGTGTATCCTTTGGCCGATTTGTGTTAGATCTTTCTGTAGCTCCAATATTTCCTCCTTGACTGTGGATTTGATGTCTGAAGCTTGCACTTTCAGATCTTCTTTGATCACCATGTGCGATAAGCCAGCCATCTTGGGAGGTAGCTGATCGTTACTTCGTGCAGACGCAGGCCTGGAGGATGGTAGCAGAGTGGATTCATTGGGAGGAATCTCCACTGGAGATAGGTGAGCAAGCTCCAGATTAGAGAATGAGCCACTGCTTCCACATGCTGAGGAATCGTTAGGCACCGGTGGCAACACTGTGGAATGCTGAGGTTTATGGCGCACTAGAAAGTACTCCATAGCCTTCGATACCTGATCTATTTTCCTCAGTTTCCTGTGACTGGAAGGGGTGGCAATGATCTCAGGTTCCGTGGATATCTGAGAGGACGTCAGAAAAACAGTTTTATAGCTGTAAAGCTCTGCTTTTGGTCACAGTTTCGCTGAGTAACTCACTTACACGGCCATCTTGTAATCCTCGTAGATCTGCCTCCCAAATGGTGAAGATTCTAATTGCTTTATTCAAAGTGGATTTTCCAGCAAAAAGCGGACAACCAAGTGGTTTTCATTGATTTTTTTTTTCAGTAACACGACTGAACTTTTCTCCTACCCCTATTGATTACACGATAAAACTAATCTAAAATAATTGAATAATCATACAAAGTCAAATATTTCCTGAAAGTGGGCAACCTAAGGAATCAGAACACTGATAATCAACATATTCAGGTCTACATATGTATGTTCATCTCCATGACCCCAAGTTTATGAAAGCATATAACAGAATTTACAAATGACAATTGAGTAGAGATAATCAAAGCTCAATAAACTTTGTTCAGGAAAAATGTGGTACTGTGTTAGCTAGTAGAGTACATGGGGTTCAATGTTCTTTTATAACAAAAAACCAACAAGTGATGTAAATGTGATACCTTTTAAGAGCTAACAGAGAACATAGAAAATGCTAGCTTTCAGGACACTAAGGTCCCTTCTTCTGGAATAGATTAATTGTTTGGGTGCCAGAGGGGAATCCAATGCATGGTGAAGGGACCTTAGTGGGACCTTTACATCACACAGTAGTGTCCCAAACATGTGCAATTTCTCAGTCATTAAAAGATATCACCTTTACAGTTCTTCTTACAAAAGTTAATTTAAGCTTTGTTTAGAAAGCTTAATAAACCCTAAGACATACATTTTCTGAAGAAGTCATCCTGGAGACCTGTGCTGTTTTACAAATCTTTACAAGGACTTTATTTTAATATTTTTTTATAAAATTACAAAAATGTCATGTTATAACAAAGCTTAGCATAAAGAAAGTTTGAAATGCTAATGACAACTATGTGTCTCCAGAGCACAGAACACCATCAGATATCTTTCTGGGTCAACACTAGTGTTGAGCGAGCATGCTCGGCCGATGCTCGGATCGGCTCGAGCATCGCTCTGCTCGGCACATGGCGGTACTCGTACGAGTACCGCATGTGCTCGCCCGCCATGTTCGGGTCTCCTCCCCGCACGTTTTGCGGCTGCTGCGCAGCCAATAAACGTGCAGGGAGGCTCTGACATCGGTGTAATGCCAGCAGCCATGTTGGCTGCTGGCATTACACTGATTGGCTGGCCAGAACCCGTGGTCAGGTGCTGTATAGCACCTGACCAGCGAGTTCGGCTCAGTCTGAGCCAGGGAGAGCTGAGGATAGGAAGGGAAAGGCAGTGTAGGGAGGAAAAAAACAAAAATTGTGAAAAAAAAAGAACCAAAAGTCCTTTTTAGGACTACTGTGTGTGGGGGCAGCAGGTTATTTGGTGTGGGGGGAAAAAAAAAAAAAAAAAAAAAAAAAAATATATATATTCTGTTTAGTGTGCAAAGTTGCAGATTAGAGCACATTCTGTTTAGTGTGCACAGTTGCAGATTAGAGCACATTCTGTTTAGTGTGCAAAGTTGCAGATTAGAGCACATTCTGTTTAGTGTGCAAAGTTGCAGATTAGAGCACATTCTGTTTAGTGTGCAAAGTTGCAGATTAGAGCACATTCTGTTAAGTCTTCAAACTAAAATATCAAAGTCACGTATTCCATTCAGTGTGCGTCGCCGCAGTTTAGCAGCACATTCTGAGTACTGTGCAGAGTTGCAGAATAGGAAGAAATACTGTTAAGTCTTCAAACTAAAATATCAAAGTCACATATTCCATTCAGTGTGCTTCGCCGCAGTTTAGCAGCACATTCTGTGTACTGTGCAGAGTTGCAGAATAGGAAGAAATACTGTTAAGTCTTCAAACTCAAATATCAAAGTCACATATTCCATTCAGTGTGCTTCGCCGCAGTTTAGCAGCACATTCTGTGTACTGTGCAGAGTTGCAGAATAGGAAGAAATACTGTTAAGTCTTCAAACTCAAATATCAAAGTCACATATTCCATTCAGTGTGCTTCGCCGCAGTTTAGCAGCACATTCTGTGTACTGTGCAGAGTTGCAGAATAGGAAGAAATACTGTTAAGTCTTCAAACTAAAATATCAAAGTCACATATTCCATTCAGTGTGCTTCGCCGCAGTGTAGCAGCACATTCTGTGTACTGTGCAGAGTTGCAGAATAGGAAGAAATACTGTTAAGTCTTCAAACTCAAATATCAAAGTCACATATTCCATTCAGTGTGCTTCGCCGCAGTTTAGCAGCACATTCTGTGTACTGTGCAGAGTTGCAGAATAGGAAGAAATACTGTTAAGTCTTCAAACTAAAATATCAAAGTCACATATTCCATTCAGTGTGCTTCGCCGCAGTGTAGCAGCACATTCTGTGTACTGTGCAGAGTTGCAGAATAGGAAGAAATACTGTTAAGTCTTCAAACTAAAATATCAAAGTCACATATTCCATTCAGTGTCTTTCACCGCCGTTTAACAGCCTATTTTGTGTACTCTGCAGAGTTGCAGAATTATAAGAAATACTGTTAAGTTTTCAAACTCAAATATTAAAGTCACATATTCCATTCAGTGTGTTTCAACGCCGTTTAACAGCCTATTCTGTGTACTCTGCAGAGTTGCAGAATAGTAAGAAATACTGTTAATTTTTCAAACTCAAATATCAAAGTCACATATTCCATTCAGTGTCTTTCACCGCCGTTTAACAGCCTATTCTGTGTACTCTGTACAGTTGCAGAATTATAAGAAATACTGTTAAGTTTTCAAACTCAAATATTAAAGTCACATATTCCATTCAGTGTGTTTCAACGCCGTTTAACAGCCTATTCTGTGTACTCTGCAGAGTTGCAGAATAGTAAGAAATACTGTTAATTTTTCAAACTCAAATATCAAAGTCACATATTCCATTCAGTGTCTTTCACCGCCGTTTAACAGCCTATTCTGTGTACTCTGCAGAGTTGCAGAATTATAAGAAATACTGTTAAGTTTTCAAACTCAAATATTAAAGTCACATATTCCATTCAGTGTGTTTCAACGCCGTTTAACAGCCTATTCTGTGTACTCTGCAGAGTTGCAGAATAGTAAGAAATACTGTTAATTTTTCAAACTCAAATATTAAAGTCACTTATTCCATTCAGTGTGTGTCACCGCAGTTTAGCAGCCTATTCTGTGTACTCTGCAGAGTTGCAGAATAGTAAGAAATACTGTTAAGTTTTCAAACTCATATATATTAAAGTCATATATATCGTGTAAGATGAAGAAGGCGGGTAAAAAGGGACGGGGAAGTGGACGTGATCCTGAAAGTTCAGGGCGCGGGTCAGGACGCGGAGAAACTGTGCCTGGTGCCAGAGCACAAGAAAGAAAGACATCCACCATACCTAGCTTCATGTCTGATTTCACAGGGCGTCGCAGGACATCACTCTCGAGGTCCGACCAGTGCGAACAGGTGGTCGGTTGGATGACAGCTGATACTGCTTCCAGTCGGTTAAGCACCACCCTGTCTTCCACCAAGTCCACTCTCAGTAGCCAAGAGTCTGGTCAACATAATCCTCACTCTGATCATCCTTCCTCCCACCATACACGGTCTGGTCAAAGAAGTGATCCCACACTGGGATATAGTGATGAGCTCGTCTCATCACCAATCCTTCATTTGACCCTCTCTCCAAGCACGCTTGCAGAGGAACATGACATCTTGTGCCCTGATTCACAACCTCTAGAGGCTACCCAATCACAAGAAGATGACAGATGTGAACGGCATTTAAGGTCAAAGGAAGTAGTGGATGATGATGATGATGATGAGACACAGTTGCCATTAAATCAACCACTATTTCCTTCTCAAGACCTTGTTGAGGAGAATGTTATACAGTTGTCAATGACCGAGTATGTGGTGGGATCAAGACTTGAGGAGGATGATCAGAGTGAGGAAGTGGAGGAGGACTTGGTGGACGATGAGGTGACTGACCCCACCTGGGAAGGTGTAGAGCCGAGCGATGACAGCAGTCCTGAGGGTGAGCCATCTGCAGCACCGCAACAGGCTGGAAGAGGCAGTGGTGTGGCTACAGAAAGAAGGCGGACCGCACCAAACCGGCCCGCAAATGTTCCACGGAGCACCCCCTTGCGTAAATCTACCTTGCCAAGGGGTAGGTGTTCCGCGGTATGGCGTTTTTTTAAGGAAAGTGCGGACGACAAAAGATTTGTAGTTTGCAACCTGTGCCACACCAGAATGAGCCGAGGCATGAACACTAGAAACCTCACCACCACCAGCATGATCCGACACATGGCATCCAAGCACCGTAGTAAGTGGGAGGAACGCCTGGATCGCCCATCTGTGTCTGCAGGCCACACCACTGCCTCCTCTTCCCCTGTTTTCGGTGCCGGCCAATCGCCTGTCGAAGGCGCAGGCCCGCATACCTCCCGCCCTGCACCTGTAGCATCTGAAGCACCATCAGCGACCACATCCACTTCCCTGTCCCAGCACAGCGTCCAAATGTCGTTACCCCAGGCATTTGAGCGCAAGAGAAAATACCCAGCCACCCACCCACAGGCCATAGCACTAACCTCACACCTTTCAAAATTACTGGCCATCGAAATGCTGCCATTTAGGCTTGTGGACACTGAGTCCTTCCGCAGCCTGATGGCAGCAGCTGTCCCTCGGTACGCGGTCCCCAGCCGCCACTACTTTTCCCGGTGTGCCATCCCCGCATTACACCACCATGTGTCCCGTAACATCACCCGTGCCCTGACCAACGCAGTTACTGGGAAGGTCCACTTAACGACTGACACATGGACAAGTGCTTGTGGCCAGGGACGCTACATTTCCCTGACGGCACACTGGGTGAATGTCGTGGAGGCTGGGAGCGACTCGGACCCTGGGATGGCACGGGTGCTACCCACGCCGAGGATTGCGGGCCCTACCTCCATCAGGGTTTCCACCAGCACCTACGTTATTGGCTCCTCCTCCTCCGTTTCCACCTCCGAATTCTCTACACACACCGCCACTCCCCCATCAGCCAGTAGCTGGAAGCAGTGTAGCACTGCAGTGGGGAAGCGTCAACAGGCCGTGCTGAAGCTGATCTGCCTTGGGGACAAACAGCACACGGCCTCAGAGCTGTTGCAGGGGATTAGTCACCAGACCGAGCAGTGGCTCTCGCCACTCAACCTGCAAGCAGGCATGGTTGTGTGTGATAATGGGCGTAACTTGGTGGCGGCTTTGGAGCTCGGCAAGCTCACACACGTACCATGCCTAGCGCATGTATTTAATTTAGTGGTGCAGCGATTTCTAAAAACCTACCCCAATGTGCATGATCTCTTGACCAAGGTGCGCCGCGTGTGTGCACATTTCCGTAAGTCATCTACAGCTTCGGCCGGCCTGTTGAAGCTGCAGCAGCGCTTACAATTGCCAGCTCACCGGCTGCTGTGTGACGTGAGCACGCGCTGGAACTCCACCTTCCACATGTTGGCCCGGCTTTGTGAGCAGCAGAGGGCAGTAGTGGAGTACCAGCTGTTACACAGTCGTCGCCTCTCCGTTCAACTTCCTGTAATCAGAAGTGAGGAGTGGGAATGGATGTCAGACCTCTGCGAGGTTTTACGCAATTTTGAGGAATCGACACAGATGGTGAGCGGCGATAACGCTATTATCAGTGTAACCATCCCACTTCTGTGTCTACTGAAACGCTCGCTGCTCACAATTAAAACCGACGCTTTGCATGTGGAAGAGGTGGAAATGGGGGAGAAAGAGCTTACACAAGGTGATAGCCAGAGCACCCTCACTTCGTCTTCTCAGCGACAATTGGAGGAGGCGGAGGAGGAGGAGGAGGAGGAGGAGGAGGAGGAAGACACGGTTGCCTCCGCTACAGAGGGTAGCCATGGAACTTTAGTTCCATCTCTTCAGCGTGGGTGGGCAGAAGAGGAGGAAGAGGATGAGGATATTGAGAGTCAGCCTCCTGGTGAGGACAGCGAAATCTTGACTGTTGGTACTCTGGCACACATGGCTGACTTTATGTTAGGCTGCCTTTCCCGTGACCCACGCGTTGTACGCATTTTAGACAACACGGATTACTGGGTGTTCACCCTTCTGGACCCCCGCTACAAAGAGAATTTCTCATCTCTCATTCCTCCGGTGGAGAGGACAAGCAAAATGGTGCAATACCAGAAGGTTCTTGTTGAAAAATTGCTCCAAAATTTTCCATCTAACAACGCTGGCGGCAGAGTACGTGCTACCTTGGCCAACCGAGAAGGGGAGAAAAGGGGAGCACACAGCAGTTCCGACAAAGGCAGGGCAACACTCTCCAAGGCGTGGGACACCTTCATGACACCCCGCCAGCACCCTCACCCTGATGCGCAGCCTAGTGTCACAAGGAGGGAAAAGTTTTGGAAGATGGTGAAGGAGTACGTAGCAGACCGTGTCAGCGTCCTCAATGATCCCTCTGTGCCTTACAACTACTGGGTGTCCAAGCTGGACACGTGGTATGAACTGGCACTCTACGCCTTGGAGGTGCTGGCCTGCCCTGCCGCCAGCGTTCTGTCTGAGC
Source organism: Rhinophrynus dorsalis (assembly GCA_037306005.1). Classification (NCBI taxonomy): domain Eukaryota; kingdom Metazoa; phylum Chordata; class Amphibia; order Anura; family Rhinophrynidae; genus Rhinophrynus; species Rhinophrynus dorsalis. Next base: position 381,023,977 of record CM074719.1, read on the forward strand.
GGGTATTTAGTGCTGCTGGTGGCATCATAACAGATAAGCGTATCCGCCTTTCCACCGACAATGCTGATAGGTTGACACTTATAAAAATGAACAAGGCCTGGATTTCCCCTGACTTCTCCACTCCACTGGAGGAAAGCCCCGGGGGAACATAAACTCACTTTATATATGTTATTTACAATGATGGGAATACTCTGTATTCCCATTCACCCCTTCCACCCAAAAAACGGGTATATGGTTGACTCTTAATGTTCTCATCCTCCTCCTCCTCTTCCATATGCCCTGGGATATAATTTTTATATAGGGCCAGCTCACCAGCGTGCCCTGGGATATAATTTTTATATAGGGCCAGCTCACCAGCGGGCCCTGTGATATAATTTTTATATAGGGCCAGCTCACCAGCGGGCCCTGTTTGACAATTTTTGTATAGGTCAGCTCACCAGCGGGCCTTCTCATATAATGTTTTATTGGGTCAGCTCTCTAGCGGGCCCTCTCATATAATGTTTTATAGCGTCAGCTCACTAGCGGGCCTTCGCATATAATGTTTAGGATGGTCAGCTCTGCAGCAGACCCTCACCCATAATGTTTTAGATGGTCAGCTCAGCGCACGTTTCCCTCTTAATCATGGCCTCAGTTCTGAAAATCAAGGAAATTTTTGGGAGAATTTGCCTCTGCGCACGTTTCCCTCTTAATCATGGCCTCAGTTCTGAAAATCAAGGAAATTTTTGGGATAATTTGCCTCTGCGCACGTTTCCCTCTTAATCATGGCCTCACTTCAGAAAATCGATGAAATTTTTGGGAGAATTTGCAGATGATATACAAGTAAATATACAGCAAATACTGTTTGGTAACAATTTTTCGCCTAAAGTCGTTTTTATTTTCCTTTTTGTGTGTTTTACGGTCAGTCTGTAAAAATGGCGTACTACGGGCGAAAGATCGTTCCCAGCAGCGATGTTGGAGTCCAAGGTGCATCCAGACATCCTCCCTATGCTGTCCCTGAACCATTTCTGTAGTGTTTCCATCTTTTTCTGCCCTTTTCCTATGGACCAGGCACCCTCCCCTCATCAGAGCAGGGGGTGCCTGGTGTAATGCTCGAGTCCTCCCATTGACTTCAATGGGGCTCGGGTGCTCGGCCGAGCACTCGAGCCTCAGGGGGTGCTCGGTCAGAGCACCCGAACATCCGAGCATTGGGGTGCTCGCTCATCACTAGTCAACACCAGATATGAATTGCAACCAATATAATGGATTCTCAAAGCCACATAGTCCTTTCTATATTTTGAGATCTAGGTGCCTCCACCAGCACCAAACCAGCACCAAACTCTCTCTTCTCTCACCCATTGAAAAACCACAATTTTAGACACACCCTCAGAGTATACTTCCTGGAATGTGGGGTCAGCTGACTCCCGATACACCCTGTGGAAGGCTCATAAGGCCACCATAAGGGGAGCACTAATACATATTGCATCACATTGAAAATGACAATGTCAAGTGCAATAGACAGATTGTCAAAAGCTTTATCCAATCTTACTGACCAGTTGAATGGCTGGTGGTTTTGGACACTGAAAGCCAACCTTTCTAACAGCACTCTAATAAAGTTCACACCATGTTGGCCAAAAAACTTAAAATAAATCTAGAGATGTAATAATTATTAATACAATTTGTATCAGAAGAGCTAATGGTGGCTTCCTTAACCCAAAATGCACAACAAATACTATCCACATTCAGCTCTTTTTCAGAGTTACACTTTGCCACTCATTCCTCAGACACAATGCCTTCAACAGTCTTGCCATATCTCAAGGCTAGCAAAGTTTCTCCACTTATACTTGACGTTGTTACGTATTAGATGTCCTGATTGTTTCTTAGTAAATCACATAGGCCATTAAGCAATCACCTTAGGCTCCTTTGAATAAATATTATAAATCATTTCAGTCCCTGTTCATCCTCCTTCTCTCTAGCATTTTAAATACCCTAGATTAAATACCCCCCTCACACACCCCTATGTTGCAGATTAAGATTGTACTTACTCATAGAAAAGGGAAGGCACATACCAATTATAACTCCTATAAGTCAATTTCTCATATCATCACATGACATTAAACTGCTTGCCAAAATTCTTGCAAACTGACACCCTCCAATCCTCCCAAAGCTAATCCATTGGAACCAAGTCAGTTTTTGTACCTGGCCAACAGGCTTCTGAAAGCATAAGACGTACAATAGACCTGATACACCATGGAAACACACAATGGATCCATTTACTTGTTCCCTCACTGAAAACTGAGAAGGCCTTTGAAAGGCTCAACTGGAAGCACATGTCAATTACCCTTCATGAATTTAATTTACCAAACATTTTCTTCTTGTATTTAGAGGTCTCTACCCTAATCCCTCTGTTCATATATCTAACTCAGGCACCATTTCTGATCCTCTCCTATTTAAAAGCGGACTAGAAAGGGATGCCCCTTCTCTACCCTTCTGTTTATCCGTAATGTAGAACCATTTGTTTTTCATGTCAGACAGTATCCAGACATATCTGGAATCTAAATCCATACATTCAAAAATAACCATTGCCTTTTTTTCAGCTGATATTCTACTGATGATCTCCAGACCCATGGTTTCTCTACCAAATTAAATAGGGAACTAGGTACATATCAAAGGCTCAGGAGATTTAAAATAAACAGTGAAAAATCCAAGACTCTCATCCTAAATATACAAACAAAGAATGTTGTTAGCACCCACTGAGAATGAACAAAATAAATTGTACATTTTATCCTAAACATTTCTCCCCATCAAGAAAGTGCTAGCACTTAGCTTTGACTTCAAACATCTAACACATCAGATTATTTACTTGGGAATTCAGGTAACTTCCTCTTTTCATACATCGTACTGAACAAATTATACTTCACTCTTCCACACACTCCAATCTGATCTTACTAAATGGGACTCTTTTAACATATCTTTGATAGTCCATATCACTTCAATAAAGACAATCATTATCCAGGATCCCCTATTATTTTATTGTTTTTCCCAATATTTTTTACACTATCAGTATTTGGTACTCTGCAATCCAAAACTGGCAAGTTTATTTGGGTTGGGGGTATACCCAGGATCTCATCTAGTACAATGTCTTTGCTAAAGTCTCAGGGTGGTCTCGCTATTGCCAATCCACACAGCAAACATTCTATGAATCTCTGAATGGTCCTTTCTGTAAAACTCTGGGATTCAATTAAAATAAAAAAAATCCTGAACTACCGATATGCCCAGGATGACTCTTGTTAACTTCAATCTTGGAAGCATTGACCAGTTTCAAATAACAGTAGCTAAAGCAAAGTTCTGTTTTGAATAAGAAGAGGCATTGCAACAAGTGTGGATAGCATAAATTTGTCACTGTACAAATCAGTGGTAAGACCTCACCTCGAATATGCAGTGCAGTTTTGGGTACTAGCTCTGAAAAAAAACATATTGTAGAACTGGAGAGAGTACAGTGAAGAGCAAAAAAATTAATTAAGGGAATGAAAAACTTGACATATGAGGAAGATCTAGACACATTTGGTTTATTTAGTCTAAAGAGATGGCAACTAAGAGGAGATCTTATCACAATGTACAAGTATATGAGAAGTCAATACAATAATCTCTCTGTTGGGCTTTTCATTCAAATGCCTGCTCAAATAACCAGGGGCTGCCCCTTCACATTAGAGAAAGTAGGTTTCAACTTCAACAGAGGAAGTTTTTTACAATAAGGTCTATTAAATTGTGAAATTAATTGTCCAAAGATGTGGTAATGGCAGATACAAATGTTACATTTAAGAGTAGATTAGATATATTTGTTTGAAGAGGGAAGATACAGAGTTATACTGTGTATTGGTAGGTAAAACAGGAAGTTCAGATCAAGATTAACATATTTGGCAGCAGGAAAGCTTATATAATTCTTATTTCTCTGGTTTATGAGGCAAAAGTTAGTTGATGGATGTGTCTTGTTCATTCTAATTTAATATGTAACTATGTTGCTTTGGGAAAAGCTTCCTTCTGTACTGTTTTAAATAGAACTGAGTTTAGGTACTAGTCCTCTATTTACACCCTTAGGTTAAAGAATTTCTTAGAGAAGGATAAAATAACTCCTTTTGCTATCATGGTTGAAAGACATAGGGCTAGATTTAAAGGCAGCCATTAAACCATCCTCTAAGTAAAAAAGGCAGAGGGAATGCATGTCTGGATTTGGTAATAACTGACCATGAAGAACTTATCTCTAACATCCAAGTAAGGGAGCACTTGGGGAATAGTGACCATAACATGGTATCGTTTGAGATTAATTCAAAAAAACAAGTTGATATGAGTTCCACCAAAACACTGAATTTTAAAAAGGCCAACTTTAGCAGGTTTAATTCATCCCTTGGTCTCGTTGACTGGGATAAAATATTTTCAGGAAAAAACACAGAAGGTAAGTGGAATGCCTTTAAAATAACATTGCAAAAATACACATATAAATTTATCTCTGTTGGAAACAAATACAAAAGAAGCAAATTGAAACCAATGTGGCTAACCAGTAAAGTAATTCATGAAATAAATAACAAGAAAGCGGCATTTAAACATTACAAAGCTGAGGGATCAGCAGAGGCATTTGCAGAATACAAAAATGTCAAAAAAACCTGTAAAAAGGCTATTAAATTAGCTAGACTGGAGAATGAAAAAAATATTGCTAAGGAGAGCAAAAGCAACCCAAAAAAATTCTTTAAATACATTAATGGCAAAAAATTAAAGTCTGATAATGTTGGGTCCTTGTTAGCTGAAACGGGTGAGATGGTCAAAGGTGACAGAGAGAAGGCAGATATTTTAAATAATTTCTTTTCTTCTGTTTTTACCAAGGAAGACCCATTGGACAAGAATCTGCAAACTACTTTTACAGAACAGTCACAGCAAGCATGGGACTGGCTAACACAAGAAAAAGTGTTAAAACAATTGAATGGTGTCAAGGTAGACAAAGCTCCGGGGCCAGATGGTATACACCCACGGGTACTTAAAGATCTAAGCCAGACCCTGGCCAGACCGATATATCTGATTTTCAGGGATTCTTTTATTTCTGGTATGGTGCCCATGGATTGGCGTAAAGCAGATGTGGTGCCCATATTTAAAAAGGGATCAAAGTCCCAGCCAGGAAATTACAGACCCGTAAGCTTGACATCTGTGGTAGGGAAGCTGTTTGAAAGGTTGCTAAGGGAATATATTCAAGAATTCTGCTGGAACAGGAATATCATTAGCAATAGCCAACATGGCTTTGTGAAAGATAGGTCTTGTCAAACGAACTTGATCGCATTTTATGAAAAAGTAAGTAATAATATAGATGAGGGAGAGGCGGTTGACATGATCTATTTAGACTTTGCCAAGGCATTTGATACGGTTCCACACAAGAGGTTACTGTACAAATTGAATGAAATAGGACTAGGGCAAAATGTTTGTGAGTGGATTGGAAATTGGCTGAAAGATAGAATGCAAAGAGTGGTAGTAAATGGCAAGTTCTCCAGTTGGATAAACGTGATAAGTGGAGTGCCTCAGGGATCTGTCCTGGGTCCTCTTCTTTTTAATTTGTTTATTAATGACCTCCCAGAGGGCATAGGAAGCCATGTATCAGTGTTTGCCGATGACACAAAATTAAGTAAGGTAATAAAGTCTGAACTGGATGTGTCTTCATTACAAGAGGACTTGGACAAATTGAGTAACTGGGCAGGCAAATGGCAAATGAGATTCAATATAGACAAGTGTAAAGTTATGCATTTTGGGTATAATAATAAAAATGCAACATATAGTTTAAATGGTGTTTCTCTGGGGAAATCTACTAATGAAAAGGATTTAGGAGTAATGGTAGACAATAGACTTTGCAGTAGCATGCAGTGCCAGCTGGCAGCTGCAAAGGCCAATAAGATATTGGCATGTATTAAAAGGGGTATTGACTCAAGGGAGGAAGATATAATTATGCCTCTTTACAGGTCCATGGTAAGACCCCACCTAGAATATGCTGTTCAATTCTGGGCGCCCTTTCTGAAGAAGGACATTATGGAACTAGAGAGAGTGCAGAGGAGGGCTACAAAACTAGTAAGGGGAATGGAATGTTTTAGTTATGAAGAGAGGCTAGAAAAGTTAAACTTGTACACACTAGAGAAACGGCGTCTTAGAGGGGATATGATAACACTATATAAATATGTTCAAGGCCCATATAAAGGGCTTTCAAAAGACCTGTTCATTAACAGAACAGTACACAGGACAAGGGGCCACCCGCTTAGACTTGAGGAAAGGAGATTTAGTCTACAACAGCGGAAGGGTTTCTTTACAGTAAGGACAATAAAGGTATGGAATGCACTTCCGGAGGAGGTGGTGCTATCAAATACATTAGATGCCTTTAAAAGGGGCCTGGATACTTATTTAAAAGAGCATAATATAGAGGGCTATGCACGTTAGTATTGGGATTAATATTTAGTTAGGGCTTGTTGATCCAGGGAGAAATCTGATTGCCATTTGGAGTCAGATGCCTTCTTTTGGGTCAGCGATGGTAAACAGGAATAGGAAAAGGGTTGAACTGGATGGACGCAAGTCTTTTTTCAACCTAAATTACTATGTAACTATATGTAACTATGTAACATCAGCCGCAAAGAACACATGGTTTACGGCAGATTCAAAGGTAAGAGTACAAGAATAGCTATTGGGCGTAGGCACTACAAAAACACGTAACACAAAAACCAGCGTCGCACCTGATTTCGCATCACTGTGCGTCCCAAACACCAAACACAAACAAAATTCAAACCTACAGCCAATCCCAAGGCCCCAAAGTATCAAAAATGTTCAAATACACCTATATATACTTCAAAATAACGGTCACACCCTGTCTGTGTTTCGAGTTTCAGCAAGCTAGAGCACAGGACCCAGGAGTGGAGGATAGTGTTTGGAGAGAGAGAGAGAGAGAGAGAGAGGCATACACAGGAGTAAGGTAGAGGGATCTTGGAGAGGAGAGAATTACATTTAAATTGACACATAGCACACTGTTGCACATAGCACATACATCCATACAAACACAAACACATACACATACATACACATAGTCTTTTTTTTTCATCACACCTTACACATTTTAAACTTTATTTTTACAGTGTGAATCCGTGAGTGAAAGTGTGTGACAGAGAGTGAGTGGGATCGAGTGTGTCTGTGAGGGCGTGTGAGAGTGCCTGGGTGTGAGTGGGTGAATGATGGCCAGAAGAGGAGGACAGGAGAGAGGGATGGGGAGACTAGTGGAGGAGGAGGAGGAAGGTCAGGAGGGTATCCCTCAGCAGAGCAGGGGTGGGAGAGGGAGATCCGCAGGGCGGAGGGGGACCAGGCCCACAAGAGCAGGCACACAAAGAAGAGGGACAGATCCTGCAGTGGGATGAGGGGTAGTTCCTGGGGACCACCACACACAGGCAGGGGCAGAGCAGGCAGGACACTCCGGGTCTGACTCCTCGCATGCCGGAACTGAGGGGGACAGGGTCAGGGATCCCCGATATACCGAAGAAGAAAACACAGCCCTCGTGGAGGCTGTGCTGGAGAGGGAGAGTGTCCTCTTCCCGGGGGAGAGACTCCCTGGCCTGGCTGCGAGGAGGAGAGCTGTCTGGAGTCAAATCTGCAGCAGAGTTAATGCGGTGGCCACCTGCAGATGGGATGTGGACTCAATCAAGAAGAGATGGGGCGACTGCAAAGGGCAGGTGAAGTAGAAGATGGGGGATGCCGCCCTGCACGCCCGAGCCACCGGAGGTGGGCCACCTCTCCCCATCACCTTCAGTGCATGGGAGGAGAGGCTGCGGCAGACACTGTCATCTACCTTTATTGAGGGGGTCCCTGGAGGATCAGACACTGGGGATGAGAGGAGCCTTCACACCACTGGTAAGTGCCTCACCCCAAAACCACACACCACCTCAAATCACACACCCATCACAAACAAGCACTCACATCCCAACATCTGCCCTTCATTCATCCACACAACTGCACCAACACAGCACCCTGAGGGTTTAAACAGGACGCAAGACAAGGACAAATGTCAAGGTTCAACAAGGCCAAAACCTGTCCAACTCCCTTGTTAACCCTCATGTTGCTGTGCTGATCACACACAATACACACAAACCATGCTCATAAAAGTGTTGTATGTCAAACATCACAATTGTTGTCACACAGTGTTACCCATGTTCCCACAGGGAATCCAGCACATAACCCCATGAGTGCTAGAGGGATAATCAATGCATTGATCAACAATGCTTTGGCAACCCCTCCGGTACTCAAAGGGTTAACCAGACAACAAACACATGTCGATAGGTTAACAATTACATGACACATAGGGGACATTCACTAAGCGGTGAAAAAGAGCTGATGTAGAGAATTTGACACTTACATAGCCTCACTTTACCAATTACAGTGTTAGTCTATGGAGAATATCCAATAACATGATTCAAGCTGCACAGGCCCCATTGTATGGACTCCATATAAAACATTGCAGATGGGGAAATTAGGTCAGCGGAGAAGTCAGCATCATAATCAGTTCATCAGGTCCACTTAACCGCTTACTGAATCACCAACAGGATGGATCAGGTCACAAATCACAGTGCCACTAAGAATAACTGCTTGTATGTGCAACACACAGGCCAAAAACAATTACACATAACTAAAGGTGAAAAAGTTGGCCTTGGTGTTGTGTATGCAATCATTTACGCTAACTTGAATTTACATATCTCACATTTGATTCACATATAGATCCTCAGGAGTGCTGATGCCATGGATGGATGGTACACCAGACACTATTTGCAGGATACATATGGGAACCAAATATGAACCATTGAGGTTTGGTCAATAACAGGCCATGAATTACGGATATCTATGATCGGGTCTGGCTGCCTCACACAGAAGGATGGATGGGCTGATCCAGGAAAAAAAAGGCCTCAATCAATGATATCCTTCAATACTGACTTGATTGTTGCCCCTCAGGATTCAACTTGAACAGACCTCATGGACAGAATCCTGTAATGTACATCAATCCCTGATTGCCACGGTGGTATCCCATGCATCACAATGCTATGCATAGGATACCATCATGACAACCAGAGAGTGACATGTCAAATCTGACAAAATCCAGCACTGTACGGGATGAACTGATAACATAGGGATGAATACTACTTGAATCACACTGCAGATCAATTACAAAAAGATATGTACAGAAAGATAAACGACCAGATATGTATGTGGTTATGTCCCTTTCAAATGGGTACAAATATGTCCCAACAAGATGTGAACCCAGAGTTCGGTTCAATACGTGTGATTGTCCTACTGCCCATATATGTGCACCCTCAACAAAATAACTCATATTGATATCATCATAAGAGTACATATACCTAGTATATTACACCTTACTTGGATGGGTATCAGTGGTATCAATAAAAGTTAGTTTATGATGGCTGTACATATATAGGCAGTAAGACAATCACATGTACTGAACAGATCTCTGGGTTCATAACTATCAAGGATATGTTTGTACCCGTATGAAAGGTACATATACACACATATCAGACCATATTCCTCACTGTGTACCTTGGCATGGCAATGGTTAATTTCACCTTGATGTAACATTGCAGGCATCATAAAGAGATGTTTAGAAAGATGTTACTGTATGTGACAGCTGGAGATGTCAGTCATATGACCACACGGAGGCTCTTCAGCGGACCCAAAATTGAACCAATTGGAGATGGATCCATCATTGACATGGTCCACAGAGCGTGCTTACAAACCAGGAACACTTTGTAGACAATGGCAAAGATGTAGTTATCTCCAAATGGGTCAATTTTGAGTCTGCTGAAGAGCCTCCGTGTGGTCAAATGACTGACATCTCCAGCTGTCACATACAGCAACATCTTTCTAAACATCTCTTTATGATGCCTGCAATGTTACATCAAGGTGAAATTAACCATTGCTATCCCGTTAAAGAGATAGTAATACCTAAAATGTGAAAGTAAAAATACATGTCATAGGATTAATCCACCGGGTAAAGCAAGGGTATTCCCACTACTGAAAGGTGTTTCATCCCAAGAGTATAACAGCTCAAAGTTGAATATTCCATGGACAATATCACTGTGGCCTGAAAATGTACTATGCCAATGTTGCCAGACCATCCTCTGACTAGCTTTGGTCCAGGGAGCATAAATCCACAAAGGATGATGTGGCAACAGCGCAAATGTACAATTTCAGGCCACTGGGATGTGGCACCAAAGGAATTCAACTCTGAGCTGCGATACATGTAGAATAAAACACCCTTCACCAGAAGAAGTACCGTTGTTTCACACAGGGGGATAAACCCTGCAACATATATGTTCCTTTCCACATTTCAAGTATTAATATCAATTTGACACCATCATGGCTAAGTTTACTGATCACACAATCTCAATCCTCCACACAGGTTATGTGCCTCCAGCACTCCAGGAGCCCATGGAGGAGGCCACCTCACCACCCAGTGAGGAGTATACGGAGGAGGGGACCAGCCAGTGGGCTCCGTACCCAACGGTACTTGCGATTTTTTCTTCTGCTTGCTGGTTCCAACCAAGTGCTCTCTGTCTGGATCTCATTTAAAAGCCTTGTTTTTAATTCCGGACAGGTAAATCAAGCATGGATCTCCTATGAGCACCTTGGTATCCCTTTGTATTCTGACCTCCCGTCCTCAGACAAAAGTTCCCACGCCTGTTGCTCTGTATCGTATCTTGATATTCTCAAGCAGAGACTCTTCTCTTATTATCGTCGCATATCTCATATATACCTTATATTATTATTACAAAACTGTCACTTCTCCAAAAACAAATTCACACAGGCAATCTGATAAACATTAATATCCAATGCGTTTTGTCATTCTCCAAAGGACTTCCTCAGGGAATGTGATGTATAAACACGAATGAGTAAATACAGTGACTAAGTGGTATATTGTTCACTCGCAAAATATTGGGAATGGAGGAGATATCCATTATTGGGGTGAATACATATTGGTCACTTGCATATTGTTTGATATAGACCTGCCCACGACAAATAAGCACCTGAATATCTATAAAGAGATCATCCAGCTATAGGTTAAAGGATTGATACGATCGAGTTGGCATATTAACTCATATTAACCAATTCAAGATCACACATGAATATAAGGAACTGGCATTTGGATCCTAAACTGTTTTTTTAGTGATCTATTGCGCATTTTTTAAGCTCCAGAGCGCTTATTGATGCTAAGATTTTACAATTTTATTAATTTTACACAGCGCTGTTGTTGACTGATATATTATGTCTATATTATTGTTATAATAAAATTATTAGATTTGAAGTACATTGCTAGCGCTCTCCTTTTGTTTGTTAGTATTTATTTCTTGTTTTTGGACCCCAATCACGGGGTCTTAGGATTGAAGCGCTACACTGTTACTTTAAAGATTCATTTGGCTGATAGTGGAATCCACACACACGGGCCGCTGTGATCACAGTTAAGTGTGTTTTTGTATTGTGTATATATATATATATATATATATATATATATATATATATATATATATATTCTACACAAAAAAGGTCAAGAGAAAATGGATATGGAAAAGCCCTAACGGTAATACAAGAGAAATCGACTTGATACTTGCAAATAATGAAATTATATTCACTGACTGCTCAGTCTTATATCATTTTAACATTTGAAGTGATCGTCGTCTAAAGAGAGCAAAAATCAAACTTGCCTTCCAGAAAGAAAGAAAATGATCAACAAATATGAAGATCAACACAAGCCAGCTATTGCAAAATTATGAGAATTTTGAGAGTCCACTGTGTGAGCTTACATCAATATCCTCCAATCAATATATAAAAATGCAACTGCATCAGTATAGGTCAACAATGATAAATTCCAGATCCATATAGAAAAAGGGGTCCAACAAAGGAACACAATTTCCCCAAAACTATTTTGTGCGTGTTTATAAGAAATCTTCCACAAACTAAATTGGAACAAAAAAAAAGATTTAAGATTAATGGGGACTAACTACAACTTTTACGTTTTGCAGATTATATCATATTCTTTGCAAGTAGTTCTGAAGAACTACAAGAACGCATTGAACAAGAAAGCAAAAATTTATGTCTGAAGATGAATATCAAGAAAATCACAGTAGATGGACAAGAATTAGATGAAGTCTATTTTCCTTGGAAAGGAAATGTCAACAGTAGGAGTAGGGGAAAGGTCTCACTGTGCTCCCATGAGAAATTCTGCGAAAACCACATTCTTGTCCACTTTTTCTTGGAAAAATCCTCTTTAAAACCAGAGATTTTAAATTTTCGCATTTTTTGCCTATTGGCCAAAATTCTTTGCCATTTTTAAAATGGCTAGAAAGTTTCCGCCCATTGATTTACATGTTTTTTGTCTTTTCACTATAAAAACGTGAACATAATAGAAGCAGCTACAGAGCGTGGTAGATGTTCTGAGCTGTTCTGCTGTGATTTGTTTGGAAAATTGAGGCAGGAGAGGCCTATCACTATGAGAAAGTATAAAAATAATAAAAGGAGGAACTGGAAATACCAGTTATGTGTCCACTGAGTCTGAGGAGGATGAAGTGAGCACTACAGAACCAATGCTGTCCAGTCCCCCTAAATCACCCCTATTGATCTTAGGGAATTTAATAGGGATGGATAGAGAAAAGGGTAGTACTAGTGAGAGCAGGACAGGTCAACTGGCTATGCCTGCTGCTAGATGTGCTGCCCCTGCTGCCACCATCACTGTGCCTACTGACAGATGTGCTGCCCCTGCTGCCACTAGGGCTGTGCCTTCTGTCAGACATGCTGCCCCTGCTGCCACCAGTGCTGTGCCTGCTGCCAGTGTTGAACCTGCTGCCACCAGTTGTCATGGTTTGCAAGCAAGACAAGAGTCAGATAGTACAGTAAAAATCACCTTTATTAGAATCATAAAAATGAATAGCAATAAATAAAATAGAAAATCTCTGAATGGAGCAGAGGGTAACCAAAAAGGCAGGGACTCTATCAGAAATAGGAGGATGCCTCCAAGTTACCAGACTGCAGAGACTAGGCTGAAGCCATTGGTAGTCTCATATGCCAGCTAGGAATAGAGACCCAAACGATCTCCCCTAAGAATGATAACCAGGGAGAAAACTGACACACCTGCAGTCAGAAAGGAGAAGGCCATCTCCCGAAAGGGAAGGCAACAAGGGAGACTACTGACTCACCCCTGCAGTCAGAAAAGCTAGGGTCTGCCAGAGCCACTGGTCTGCACCAGTTAGGATTTCCACTAAACAGGAGGCAACACAGAGGGTAGCTGGACAGAGCCCGAGGTCAGCACCAGGTTGGATAGTCAGACAAGCCAGGGTCATACACCGAGCGGGTAGTCATCCAGAGCCACAGGTCTACACCAGTTAGGATGTCCACTATTCAGGAGACAACACAGAGAGTAGCTGGACAGAGCCCGAACTCAGCACCAGGTTGGATAATCAGACAAGCCAGAGTCATACATGGAGCGGGTAGTCAGCCGGAGCCACAGGTCTGCAACAGATTGGATGTCCAAACAGATAGGGAGAGTACAGAGAAGAGTCAGACAGAGACACAGGTTAGCACCAGAATGGATTGTCAGACAAGCCAGGGTCATACACAGGATATCAGGATACAAGCAAAATACAACTGCACTAGACAACAACGTAAGGGTAACTGGATAGAAATCCAATTCCCTTAAATACTAAGAACTAGGAAGTAGATAGGAGGAGACAGGCAGCTCTTCCTGTATAAAGTTGAGGCCTGCATCAATACGCAGCCTCGCACCCGTAATTGACTCATCTAGCGAGATGCATCAAATTCCTGCACCCATCTTGTGTCATACAGAGAAGTTGAACTGCCTAGCCAGATGATGTTTGTGGCCACTGCAGATGCCAAGCGTGCCCAGACCCAATGCCCAAAATGACGAGCGGAGTGACACTAAAGCGTCATTTCGAGGTGAGCTGTTACACCAGTGCTGTGCCTGTCCCCGTGCTAAACCTACTGTTACCAGTACTGTGCCTGCTGTCAGATGTGATGCCCCTGATGCCAGTGTTGAACCTGCTGCTATCAGCACTGTGCCTGCTGTCAGACGTGCTGCCCCTGCTGCAACCAGTTGTGTGCCTGCTGCCATTTCTGAAGTTGCTGCCTTCAGTGCTGAAGCTGCTGCTATTGTGTCTTGTAATATTCAGGAGTGGGGAAGGAGAAGATGATGCCAAGTGTGAAAGCAGGGGACCCCAAGTAACATGTGTCATCCCAATGCTAGTACTACTACTAAGAAGGTCCAGCAGCTTATTAGTGTTAGGAGTGAAGGAGGAGGTAATGAATATCCTCATATTACTACTGACTGTGAGGAGGAAGACTCAGGGGCTGAACTTGATGTGGCTGATGTTAGTAGTAGTAACAGTAATGGTGAAGCAGCCGGTGGGTGTGGTAGGGAAAGCATTTGAGATCCTCCAGACTAGAGGTCAAGGGAGCCCATACTATTCCTCTGGCCCTGGGAGTCCCTTTTCCTTAATGGCAGTGTCCAGGTGGAACATGATCTTGAAGAAGCCAGAACTGGTGGTGGATAGCAGGCAGAGGAATAATACCACCACCACCAGGAGCACAGATCAGCTATCTGTGCCTTTTGCTATTTCTGTCACCAAAAAATGGCAAATGTGTCATTAGGGGACCCTCTGTCACATTACTCATCACCTCCTCTAACCAGCAGTAAGATGTCTGTAATAGAGCAGCAGCAGCACGTAGGGACTAGTTGAGGTGGTGATGATGATAGTGGAGAAGCTGTGGTGGAAGAGACATTGATGGCCTTTTAGCCCAAACTGAGAACGAATGGGAGACAGATGAGGATAGGCATCACCACACCACCATGAGCTGTGAGCTTCTGGAATTTGCAGAATTTGCAGCTGCTCCAATTCCTGCTGGTGAGTTTCAAGGGCAGCAGGGTGCTGAGAAGCAGGCAAGTGTGGCCCACACCACCGTGGACACAGTGGGAATGGGGTTCAACAGGTGATGCAGGACTAGGACAGGTTACACTTACCAGAAGCAGCAGTTCTCCTGGTCCTAATTACAGTGCTGGTTCTCAGGCAGTAGGAGTAACAACATCATCCTCTGCCCCAGACATTGAAGGGGAATGTGGAGGAGAAGAAGAAAGAGGCCCACCTGGTCCCTATCCCTATTCCCTGAAGTTATGGGTGTGGGAATATTTTTCTCGTGGGACAAGCACAGTGCTGTCATCACCAACAGCACTGTGCACAATTTGTGACAAGTCAATGAGAAGGGGAAAGGAGGGAACACACCTTGACACAACTGTACTGAAAACACACATTAAACACAGACACCATGACATTTATGTAAAACATGTTAAAGCCAAACACCCACCACACTAAAGAACGCCGATGTTGCTGTACCCCCTGTCTCTCCAGAAAGGCAAGAAGAGGCAAAATGGAGAGCACAGGGGAGGAAGAATAGAGAAACCCAGGCTGGAAGTTTAATGACGAGCGAAACAACTAGCTCGCCATCGCCTTCTTCCTCTAGAGTAACTACATCTTCTGCCAATCCACCTTTTTCATCATTACCTCCCCGTCAAATGATAGCCACTCTGTAGATGTTAGGATGTGGCAGTCAGTGTCTACCCATTGCACACTGAATACACATGGCAGTGTGGGGGAGGAGAATCTCAAGCAGGGCATCAAGCAGCATCTGAAGAGATTCCATTCCATAGAATATACTAAGACGGTGGCAGGGTGGGTTCATCATTACTATTAAACTGTCAGCAAGTTGTTATGTGTCCATAGCAGGGTGCGGACAAGGGGTATAGTGACAGAAGCAGTACTTGGTTTCTGGTGTCATGGTGTCTGGATGCAGTTCTTCCCAGCCATTTACATACTTTATGTTGATGTGGCTGAATGACAGGCACTTCCTATATCGAGGCATGAATACATTCAAGCTTCACTTTCAGTTTTCCAGAGGTATAAAAGAGCAAGCTTGCTTGCGGCTCATTTTCTAAATTTCCCCTGATGAAGCCAGGTCTCCTGGTGAAATGCGTAGGGCTATTTATGGACACTTAACATAGAGTGCCCAGTGTTTGGTTTTGTCATCCATGGGTTTTCATAAGTAATCATTAAGATGAGTACATACATCTTTAGAATGTGGCTTACTCCACGAGGGAGTTAGATAGTCTGACTTATTCATATCTAGCCATTTACTTTTGAGCTAACAAGGTTTATTTCTGCAATGCTAACCATATTTTTGTTATAGTTGTATAGGCAGGGTGCCTGCGGTGAGTATTGTTTGCTACATTGTTTCTGATTCAAGGACGATCACTGTGACAATAGAGTGTGTCATGCACTCCAGGGTGTATGTTGTTACATACATCTCCTCCCCTACTTGCATAAATCTTAAAAAATCCAACCATACTCTGCTAGACTGGATCCATTTATCCTGCACCAGAAGAATCCAAGATTCAGGTGTACTAACAAATGTTTTTAGCGATCACTCCATAGTTTACTGTGCCCGCAAAATAATGCCAGTCATGTTCCAAAGTCATCCTCACAAGATCATTTAGAAAACTTAATCTTCAGTCCTTCTGTTCCCAGTCTAAAAGCCTTAAAAGTAAAGGCTTCTTTATATCTAAAAACAGAGTGTAACTGTATATAATTGTAATATTCCATATGTATGTATATTCATATGTGTATGTATGTATATATAATTACATGTAATATATAATGTTTCTCAATTTGTGTAAATATGTAACCCTTTACAAAAAACTATCCAGGACATACTGGTAAAACATTTTCTAAATAAATAAAATATGTATCTTAAAGATGGAGTGAATTGTTGTCTGAACAGAAGGGTACATAAACAGAGTGCTTACTAATACTAACCTCCACTCTCCTTACATCCTCTGCAATCAAGCAATTACCTTTGCCACTCTGGGCGGTAGCATTATCTAAAAAGATTGCTCTATACATTACATTAGCAGGGGACTTGCAGATATACACTATAATCAGTTAACTATACTAGCAAAGCACTAATATCCGTTTATAAATACCTTTTCAGCTGAGATTGTTATACATTCATACTGTTGTTTGAACTGACTTATCAACACCATGAGGAATGTAAATAATCTGCTGAGATGCATTTTCACTCATGCTGAATATGATACTTATTGCCACAGTTATCCTTATTCGTCAGTGCAAAAGCAGGACACCTACAGGAAGGTATCATCTAGCCCTTATACATATATATTTCCTAATGAGTAATATTGAACAAGTTAGGGCTTAAGAGGTGGTTATTTGATATAATAATTAACTATCTAACTAGCATTATAATGATACACAGGGCATCTGCAGTTACTTGGGTCATTCAGTGTACAAATTAAGATCCAAAGCAAATAACGGCACTTATGGGGTTTTAGTACAGAAACCATACATTTCTGTACTATTCTGTACTTAAAATTTCTTGTGAAAGTATATTCGTACCCATGGATTCTCAAATCCCACTATGTTTTATAATAGTCACATGAAAATTGAAATGTGATTTATAAGCTGTTGCTTTTTAACAATATAATTTAATAAAACTAGCTCTATACTACCTCATAGATTAATTACAGTACTGAACGAGTCTCCTTTTAGTTTTAGCCCCCTAGGTGCACCTTATTTGACTCAGTGGTCCACCTTACAGGAGTTATCAATCTTCTCTTTCTATCTTTCCTTTCTTCTTGCTCATTAAAAAATTCCCCCAGATCCCAAGGGAAGATGTCAAAGGACTCATCATCATTGTGTCTGGGGAATGTGGGCCCCCAGTCCCTTAAACACTGGTGGTGCCACTGCTGATGACTTCTGTGTCACTAGCATCAGGATCCATCCAGCTTCTCTTTTTTTAACACTGGTGGTTGCCATAGTGTTGTCCAGTACATGAAACCGGTAAACACCTTGTATGTTTTTTGTATTTGTTTTCATTTTTTTCCCTCATTCTCTCTCTCTCTGTCTCCATCCATTCGCTTTTTCTTATAAACTACACCACACTGCATTGCAGGAAAGTATGTGCTTATATAATATATGAGTGGGACATTTTGTCCCATTAAAAAGCATTGGAGGGAAATAGAACCATTCTCACAAAATTTTCTGTGGTCTTAGCAGAAAATCTATGGGCTTCTCATGTGATTGTCTACTTTTCCTACGGAAACAAAATGGGACTTTACCTCTATCCCTACACTGACATTTTCTACACCACATTAATTTTTCAAGGACAGCTATGCCAGAGTTGTGCAAACAAGTGATTAGGGTCTTGAGAAAAGAGCTGGAAACATCATTTTTATTTTGTTTTTATAATGCGAAACTGTCCCTGAAGATTGAAATCATATACCATTGCTGTCACTATTCTCCTTCTCTGTCTCCAGCCTCAGAATGCTAACAATTGTTTCAAAGCTTGTGTTGCCATAGGATTTAGCCTGCTAACAATATATTGCATTCCTTTCAAGACTATAATCATGTGCCCCATCACCTTCACCAGCTTAAAATGAAGGTCCCTACCATCCTGCTAACAATTTTTTAAAGGCTTAAGTTGCAAACAACTTTGTCAAAGCTTTTATTGCTAAAAGACTCAATCTGCTAACAACTCTTACTTTCAATTGTGGATCTCCCTACTTCAGCATTTATCAGCAGTAGTATTGCAGAAATATATTCTTTTCTGTCACACAAAGCATACATGGAAATTGGCAAAGATCTCTTGGGAATTTCATTGGCATCAGTGAATAGGTAGAAATGTTATGTATTTTACTATGTAGGGGAATTTCTGCTGAAACGTTAATAACATGCACTGTGATGTAGTAAAAAAAAATCAGGTACAGAACATAAACATGGTGCCTAAAGCAATACTTCTTAATTAGTGAGGAAGTGTTCTCTGCCAACATCATGTGAACTTTTAATCTGAAACACTCCTTTGGCTTGTTGGGACTACAATCTGTTGCACTGAGAGTTATTAAACATCTTTGATTGTTTTCAGTCAATTCTAATATTGAGTGTACAGCCACTGATCAGGCTAAATAATGATTCATGCCATACTCTAGTGTATATTCACTTCATTTCAAGGCTACTAGTTTGTCTGTGAAACTATTACAAAAATTATTTTTATGTAGCTCAAACCTATATAACTGACCTTGATTTTTTTTGTCTGCCTTTGGCTATCTAGTGATTCCCAAGATATTTCTGTAAATGTAATGATTGAGATTTGTGTGAATATTTAAATAATCTGCTATTTTCAAACATTAGTTTACACAATATATGGTGGCATTTTACTCATTTTGGTGTAGAAAGTTTAATAATGTAACTCCAGTATATAACTTAGGGTACTAAATATGGTTCATGTGCATGTAACACCTGAACTTACAAGTTTTCATCTACTAGATTGTGGTAACAATTCTTTTACATTGATATCAATAATATATAAACTGAAAATAACATAGCATAGAATTATACATTTAATGCTACATAAGCATTTTTTATAATGCAAAGCAAACATGATAACATTTGGATTCTACAAACACTTAAGTGCTTGCTAGTATGAGCAGTGTTAAATAGAGAGCTCTAAAACAAGTACTTAAAACTGTGGTGACTTTGCATATGCTAGAAAATGGATAGAGGTGGGTTTTGTGAGAACATAGCCTTTAGCCAATAGAAAAAGGAGAACAGGGCCAGAAATGGGCATAAAAGTCTCTGGGCTCTTTTTTCTATGGCTGTTCTGTTCCTGTGCTATTGGGGGATTCCAGCCTCCTTCCCTCCTTTCTGTCACTCCCTGTCCCACCTCCCCATTCCCTGATTACCCATAATTCCCATCCAGGTTTTGCTGAACCTTGTAATCTCAGGTAACATTGGTTTTAACTGTGTGTAACTGTTAATGCAATACGGAGGTACAAAGCGAATGAGTTGCCTGGTGTAGCTAAGGAGGGATTGCACTCTGGGAATGTAAACCTCTGTATTTGGCTTTCTTTATAAATACTGCTTAAAATAGAAAACTTTTGGAATTGTGTTTTATTATATACTAGTTAGAAAGACGGCTCAAGCCTGTCTCTTCTCCCTGCTCCGGGGCAGTAGCGGAGGCCGCTGGGTGACAGTTTGTCACCGAGTGGCCTCCGCTGCTGCCCTGGAGCCGGGAACACAGACAGGATGTTAGCCATCCGAAGCTCCCTGCTCCGGATCAGCCCGTGAAGCCAGTCCTTACTGCGCATGACTGCATAGCTCCATCAGTCTCTACTGCGCATGTGCTGTTTAGAACACAGGGAGCTTCACAGGCTAGCGTTTTATATATATAGATAAGTGCATTAATTAATTATTACTAAAACAAGATGTTTGTTGGCCTTATTTGATGAAATCAACAGAACACCATATATGGAGATGAGATCACTAGGTGTCGCACTCTGTGGCGGTTGTTGGGTACTGAAGCCCGGAGGCAGGGAGAAACCCACCAGTAGATTGGAAATTCCACCTGAGAAAAGTGATAGTGACACAGTCCCTACAAACAGGGGTCATGATACTGAGGAGAAAAAGGAGCTGCTAGAGAGAGAGAGGTAATAGGAGTCAACCTGTGGTCCTTAGGAAAGACTCCTGCCTAGGGTCCCAAGAGTAGGTGTAGTAGAGTGTGAAATAAAGGTCCAGGGATATAGAAGGTAGTGTAGTCAAGGGTCAAACCCAGTATCATCAAAGGTCAAGCCAGAGTCCAGGGGTTGTCACGGTTTTTGATGAACACTCAGAACAGTTTGGTAAGGTTAAAATAACTTTATTAGAACAAAGTTCAAATACATAGATAGGCCTATGGGCCCACACAGCAGAGTAATATATAGGCAAGTATATACAGCAGTATCAGGCCAGTAATGGAGATATATGTGAAAATAATGTCAATCTCTGACAGTGGGGTTCCTGGCTAGGACCAGGACAGGCAGCAGGATAAGTAGACAGAGGGCTGACCACAGGACCTAGACGGTAGATGATCCAGATGAAGGTGACTGGCACAACCCAGAGAAGAGACGCATCACTGCTGGCACAACCCAGATGCCTGGGAGGCACAAACCCAAGAAGCGAAGCAACACTACTGGCACACCCAGAGGCCTGGGCGGTACAGGATCGAGGCAACACTGACCCTGGCACAGGATGGTAACAGACCGAGGTAACTCTCCCAGGAAAACCCTAGAACGCATGGGGTGGATCGCAGCACAGATAGTATAGAGATAAAGGCAACCAGTGTCCCCTCTAATGAGGATGGTACAACACAGCGCTGACTCTTGAGCCCGAGGCTCCTGCAGAGGAAATACGCCACACACTACCTTGAACGTCCAGGTATGCAAAGGGCCAAAGGAAACGCCCAGATATATTGCAACTCCCAAAGGGAGTGAGCCCAGCGAGGTATGAGAGGCAGACACAGAGAGATCAGAGTAACACAGTCAGTGGTAGAACACTGTACCGGTACTTCGCTTGTGCACTTCACCAACGGCGGTATGGAGAGAAGCTATAGCACGAATGTCTAGCTAAACGGTCGACAGAGACATAGCGCCACGCGGCACAACCGACTAACGTAACAGCAACCACAGGTAAAGTGAGAGCAAAGCGGAGACCACAAGTGGTATGCTGGAAATGTACGGTACTCTGGGACAAGGCAGCCCACAGAGTAACTGGTAACCAGGAAAGTCAGATACGGAACGGATACTCAGCCCAGCCCAGGGTAAATGGAAGCGGGTGCTCAGCCAGGCCAGGTCAACAACGGAGCGGGTTCTCAGGCAGATACATTCAGTAACGGAAGCGGGTTCTCAGGCAGGCCAGGTCAGCGGCAAGACTGCTTTCTTAAAACATCAAAAAGCCAACAAACAGACAAGGAACACAGCCTATCTCGTATCTGGCTATGACTGGATAGAACGTGAAACAAAGCACCAATCAAAGCCAAATGAGAGAGTATGCCTATTAAAAAGTATTCTCATAATGTATACAAAATATGTACAGGAAACAATATACATAATGAAATATAATCACAAAAATGATCTGCATTGTGTGATCAAGAAGTACTCAAAGTAAAGGAGAACTGACCAAATGGAGGACCATACCATTGCCACGGAGTCCCAGTGATTCAGCAACCAAATTGTGATTGCAATAAATTAAACTATGGACTCTCCAGTTGCAGTGGATGCACCTCACACTAAGCCACTATAAAGATATAAAGTCAGGCACAGGAAGAGGATCAACAATCAAGATCATAACAATACAATGTAGCCAAACTGTCACCACTGTCCTTACCTCTGCAGCCGCTTCTGATGCCTCCTCCAAAATGGCAGCCGGCCCACGCATGTGTGGTCCATTCTGGCAGCTATTTATGGGTTCGGTGACTTCAGATGTCGTAACGTCTGGAGCCTCTGCGGTATATATAAACCAGTAGCAAACAGGCCTCCTCTCTCTCTTGTCGGGCTTTGCTCGCATTTCTCTTCCTGTGTACTCTCTATTCCTGTAAAATCTCTCAGTTTTTGACCTGGTTACGGATTTTTTGGTCTTCCTTGATTTCAGCCTGCCCTAATTTTGGCCTTTGTCTTCTCGTATAAGATCCTTTGCTGCCAGTTCTGACCACTGCCCTGTTCTTGTCCTTGCTTGCTTGCTGCCTGCCTTTTGACCTCGGCTTGTACCCTGACCAATCTTCTCCCAGTCATCTCCTTTGTACTCTGCATTTTTAGGGCTTTGTGATCTGCTGTCTCAATTCAGCATCTTCTCTCTTCAGAATAACCAGCTGCTTGCCTCCTTTGTATTTTACCATTCAGCACAGAGTCAGCATTCAGGCAGCTAACAGTACAAGTGAGCCTAGCCTGAAGATGGAGCCTGCAGGACTCATTGAAGCCCTTACTTCCCTAGGGAATTGTATCTCTGCACTCACCCTCACTGTGCAGGACTTGAAAGCTAATCAAAGTAATCTACAACAACAATTTCAAGACTTGCTACTTGGAGTGCCCCCTCCAACAGCTCCAAGCCCTAGCGGATCTATGGTCCAAGGGGAGTGTGGCACCCATGCCCCCGAACCTGAAATACCTCTTCCTGAACGTATTAATAGAGATAGATTGCAATACCGTTCATTTATCATGACGTGCAAGTTATTATTCTCTTTGAACCCTTATACTTACTCCTCTGACTTCATCAAAGTTCAAACCGCAATTTCTTTGTTGACAGGTGAACCACAAGCCTGGGCCTATCATCTGTTGCAGACTCATGACCCTTTGCTAACTTCCTAGACCACTTTCCAACAGGCCATGGAGGCCACTTTATGAAGACCCTTTTCGGGCTGCTACTGCCTAGAGCGCTCTGCATGTCCTTAGCCAAGGCAGGAGACTGGTTGAGGACTATGTAACTGAATTTTTCTAGTGACTCCAGATGGAATGAGGCTGCACTTTTTGGCCAGTTTCGCTTGGGGTTGTCTAAGACTCTCAAAGATGAGCTAGCCAGGGTATGTCTGCCCACTAGCCTTGACGACATTATTCATACCTCAATCCAAATTGATCGTAGGCTAAGGGAGAGGCGTTGGGAGAGACTTGCCCAGGCACCTGTGCCAGTCCATTGTGTACCTTCTGTTGCTCCCCAAACACCGGATCTCAATAACAGTGCCCCTGTTAACCAATCAGAGGAACCTATGCAACTGAGAGCAGTTAGAGGCCCACTAAACAGAGCTGAGAGGGAATGTCTCAGACAGCTAAATCTCTGTCTATACTACAGAGGAAGCGGTCATCTTCTGAGAACCTGTCCTGTGAAATCTCTACCCTCCCTAGGTAGTACCGGTTCACCTCTCTCTAATCTGTCTGCTTACTGTCCTACCACTTACCTATCTGTTTTTGTTACCTTGCAGTGGAACAACCAGCGGAGTGATTCAGGGGCAAGTGGGTGCTTTATTAACCAGGAATACACCACTGCCTTTGGAATGCCCATACAGAAGAAATTGCATCCTGTAGGTGACTCTGATGGCTGATCAGAGTCACCTACAGTCTGGTACCATCACCCTGGAGACCTTACCCATAGGCCTCCTGACTTCTGGCCACCACAAAGAAGAACTACATTTCAATGACTGCTAGACTGGAGAATGAAAAAAATATTGCTAAGGAGAGCAAGAGCAACCAAAAAAATTATTTAAATACATTAATGGCAAAAAATTAAAGTCTGATAATGTTGGGTCATTGTTATGTGAAACGGATGAGATGGTCAAGTGGGACAGAGAGAAGGCAGATATTTTAAATAATGTATTTTCTTTCACTTACATTGGGATAGTACATGTTCATTTCATGTTATGTCTTGGGCATATGTAACTATGCTTTTGTTTTTTGTTTTGGGGGTTTGGGGGGTTCGGCTGGAACTTCTAGCTCTGGCCAAGTTAGGGTTTAAGGTCTCCATCAAGTTGGGGGGAGTGGGGACAGGGTGGGGGGTTGGTTTGATGAGACAGGGGGAGGGAGAGTGGACAGGTGGCTCTGTCACTCCCTGCTCCTGGGGTTTGGGTAGTTTGGGTCTTGCTCTCTCTCGCTTTCTCCCACTCATGCTGACACCCCATGTTCAGGGGTTACTAAGGAGTGGACACCTGTTTTGTGTTGCTAAACCGTAATGACAGCCAAATTATGTAAGTTTCTGTCGTGGAATGTTAGGGGCCTGAATGACCCTATTAAGCGATCCTTAATTATGGCTCATGTTAAAAAACAGAGAGCAGATGTGATCATGCTCCAAGAAACTCACTTATTGTGTGGAAAAACTAGATCGCTAATGAGACAATGGTTGCAGGCTCACTATCATTCCACACACAAGGCCTATGCTAGAGCGGTCTCGCTATTTGTATCTAAGCGGGTTTCGTTTGAATTTGTTGATCTTAAATCTGATCCGGGAGGTCGCTTTCTGTTTCTGACATGTAAATTGTATGGGGCCCTGTTTGTTCTTCTAAATACATATATCCCACCTCCGTTTGATACATTGGTTCTTCGAGAGGCACTGGCATACATTTCGGATAAGTATCATTATCATATAGTCTGCATGGGAGATTTCAGTATGGTGATGGATGCAGCTTTAGATAGGAAGGGAACTGTATCTAGAATAAACCCCACGCACATTAGACAGTTTAAGGCGATGTTGGAGGACATGGCCTTGCTAGATATTTGGCGGATGTTACACTCTAATGATAGAGGTTTTTCATGCCATTCCACTTCTCATAAGACTCTTTCTAGACTAGACTATGCCTTTGTTTCCTCTTCGGTTAGGAATATTGTGACGGCCTGTGAATTTTTACCTAGGGTAGCCTCTGACCACTCCCCCCTGATGTTGTCTTGTTCGTTGGGTGAGGCTGAGGTTGGGCGAGAATGGAGTCTTAATTAATTCTGGTTGCGGGTACCCGATATTAAACAAGCTCACCATGACGCTTTATTGTCCTATTTTTGTACCAATGTAGACACAGCCTCGCCGGGTATAGTATGGGATGCAGCCAAGGCTGTTGCGAGGGGTTCCTTTATAGCAGAAATTTCCAAGTTCAGGAAGCATGGCAGACGGGAGGTTGAGGCCTTGGAGAGGGAGGCGGCTGAGGCCGAGAAGCTATTTGTAGAACGGGGTGACTCGGAATCTTATGACAACTTTACCTTGGCCTCTGCTAATCTTTCTCTTAAAGTTACCGAACTTAATGCTAGCCATGTTTTTTACCAACAACATAATATTTTTGAGAACGGTGACAAGGCCGGCAGACTAATGGCCCAATTAGTCAGAGGTATTAGACTCACTTCATCAATCTCCGCTGTTTTTGATGGAAGTGGTTCATTGGTCTCGGAGCCTGTTGTGATCCTTGACCAATTTGTTTCCTTTTATAAACACTTATATGAATCCAGATCCCAAAGAACGGACGAACAAATCGATATGTATTTAGGGAATTGTGATCTACCCACTCTGTCGACGGACTGTAGACGTATGTTAGATTTGCCGATTATGTTGAGGGAGGTTGTGGAGGCTATTAAAACCCTGCCACTAGGTAAATCCTCGGGAAGGGATGGTTTGCCGGCTGAGTGGTATCACTCTTATGTTGAAATCTTGGGTCCACATCTCCTTAATGTCTATTACGATTCTCTAGACAGGGGAGCCCTTCCAAGCTCTCTTACTGAGGCCACAATTATAGTTCTTCCCAAACCGGGAAAGGATCCTAGATATTGTGATTCCTACCGGCCTATCTCACTTCTTACTACTGATGTAAAAATATTAGCTAAGATCTTGGCCGCTAGACTTAATTCTGTAATCACTACCCTTGTACATGGTGATCAGGCAGGGTTCATCCCGGGGAGATCCACTTCTCATAATTTAAGGAGGTTGTATATGCATTTACAAATTGTACATGATAATTCAGGCAATAGGATATTGGCGTCTCTGGATGCGTCCAAGGCTTTTGATTCTACACTGTATTTACTACACCCCGAAACAGTTGCACTCCATGGCTAACGCTAATAGCAGGTTCTGTCATAGATGTGACGGTGTGGAGGGATCTTTTTTACACATGATCTGGGATTGCCCACCAGTGCATGTTTTCTGGCAGCAGGTGTTGAGGATAATGGGAAATGTACTGATGAGACCTATTGATTTTACTCCCAAGTTGTGCCTTTTATCGATTATTCCTGATGAGATATTAGAAGGCCCTGTACGAACACTTCTCCAGGAATTATTAGTGATGGCCAGGAAAATAGTGGCTATGCAGTGGATGGCGGACAGGGCTCCTGCATGTTCACAGTGGATTGAGCTAGTGACACAGAATTTGCCCCATTACAAAATGGTATATAGACATAGGGGTACTCCCCAAAAGTTTAACAAAATCTGGGATAGCTGGATATCTAGGGGCCCAAAGAGTTTCCGCACTTTGACAGGAGAGTCGGCAGAAGTGCATTAACAGGTGAACGGGATGACTTGCAAGGTGTCCTGTATGTATGTGTATATATATGTATATATAGGTCAAATTGACTATTCGGCTTGATGGCATGGGGTGGGGGGGGAGAGAGCGAGATGGGGTAAAGGGGAGGAAGGGGAGTTGGGTTGGGGGGGTCATTAGTTCAAAAAAGGGGTTTAAAAGTTATGGGATGGATTGAACCACTTGCTTATGTTTAATGTGCTATGACTACTTGGTGTACATATAAAACATGTCTTGATATGTCCGGATTGTATGTATCTTGTCATATTTGTAAGATTTTGATTCATCCTTTTAATAAAAACATGTTTTTAAAAAAAAATAATTTATTTTCTTCTGTTTTTACCAAGGAAGACCCAATGGACAAGAATCTGCAAACTACTTTTACAGAACAGCCACAGTAAGCATGGGACTGGCTAACACAAGAAAAAGTGTTAAAACAATTAAATGGTGTTAAGGTAGACAAAGCTCCGGGGCCAGATGGTATACATCCACGGGTACTTAAAGAGCTAAGCCAGACCCTGGCCAGACCGTTATATTTGATTTTCAGGGATTCTTTTATTTCAGGTATGGTGCCCATGGATTGGCGTAAAGCAGATGTGGTGCCCATGTTTAAAAAGGGATCAAAGTCACAGCCAGGAAATTACAGACCTGTAAGCTTGACATCTGTGGTAGGGAAGCTGTTTGAAAGGTTGCTAAGGGAATATATTCAAGAATTCTGAGGGAACAGGAATATCATTAGCAATAGCCAACATGGCTTTGTGAAAGACAGGTCTTGTCAAACTAACTTGATTACATTTTATGAAAAAGTGAGTAATAATATAGATGCGGGAGCAGCGGTTGATGTGATCTATTTAGACTTTGCCAAGGCATTTGATACAGTTACATACAAGAGATTGCTGTACAAATTGAATGAAATAGGCCTAGGGGAAAATGTTTGTGAGTGGATTGGAAATTGGCTGAAAGATAGAATGCAAAGAGTGGTAGTAAATGGCACATTCTCCAGTTGGATAAACGTGATAAGTGGAGTACCTCAGGGATCTGTCCTGGGTCCTCTTCTTTTTAATTTGTTTATTAATGACCTCCCAGATAGCATAGGGAGCCATGTATCAGTGTTTGCAGGTGACACAAAATTAAGTAAGGTAATAAAATCTGTACTGGATGTGTCTTCATTACAAGAGGATTTGGACAAAATGAGTAACTGGGCAGGCAAATGGCAAATGAGATTCAATATAGACAAGTGTAAAGTTATGCACTTTGGGCATAATAATAAAAATGCAACATATAGTTTAAGTGGTGTTTCTCTGGGGAAATCTACAATTGAAAAGGATTTGGGAGTAATGGTAGACAATAGACTTAGCAGTAGCATGCAGTGCCAGCTGGCAGCTGCAAAGGCCAATAAGATGTTGGCATGTATTAGGAGGGGTATTGACTCAAGGGAGGAATATATAATTATGCCTCTTTACAGGTCCATGGTAAGACCCCCACCTAGAATATGATGTTCATTTCTGGGTGCCCTTTCTGAAAAAGGACATTATGGAACTAGGAAGAGTGCAGAGGAGGGCTACAAAACGAGTAAGGGGAATGGAAAGTTTTAGTTATGAAGAAAGGCTAGAAAAGTTAAACTTGTACATACTAGAGTAACGACGTCTCAGAGGGGATATGATAACACTATATAAATATGTTCAGGGCCCATACAAAGGGCTCTCCAAAGACCTGTTCATTAACAGAACAGTACACAGGACAAGGGGCCACCCGCTTAGACTTGAGGAAAGGAGATTTAATCTACAACAGCAAAAGGGTTTCTTTACAATAAGGACAATAAAGGTATGGAATTCACTTCCTGAGGAGGTGGTGCTATCGAATACATTAGATGCCTTTAAAAGGGGCTTGGATACTTATTTAAAAGAGCATAACATAGAGGGATATGTACATAAGTATTGGGATTAATATTTAGTTAGGGCTTGTTGATCCAGGGAGAAATCTGATTGCCATTTGGAATCAAGAAGGAATTTTTCCCCCCATTCAAGGCAGAATTTGAAATTGCTATATTGAAGGGATTTTTTGCCTTCTTTTGGATCAACGATGGTGAATAGGAAAAGGGTTGAACTAGATGGACGCAAGCCTTTTTTCAACCTAAATTACTATGTTACTATGTTAATATCATGCCATCTCTTCTGTTTTCGGTCATCCTGTGCCTTCCATGGCTATGTAGACATAACCAACTCATTTCCTGGTCTACTGCTTCTGGATGTTTCAAGTCTTCTTACTGCAAAGACCATTGTTTACCTCCTTCCAGTACCAGACTGTTATTGTTTCCTTGTTTCCTAATATACCCGCTCCGTATCTACGATTTGCAGACATGTTTGATAAAAGAGGGGCTGCCACTCTACCTCCACACAGACCTTATGATTACCCAATATATATATACTTCCTGGAGCTACCATACCATATGGGCACATATACCCTCTCTCTGGCCCTGAAGCACATCTGAAAGAATATATCACAGAGAGTCTACAAAGGTTTCATTCACCTTTCTATTTTTCATACCCAAGAAAGACGGGGGCGTAGATTATCGAGAACTTAACAAAATAACAGTGAAGAATTGCCCACAAGTGAGAGAAGGGGATGGATGGAAGACTGCCTTCAGTACTTGTTTCGGTCACTATGAGTATACAGTCATGCCCTTCTGGCTCTGTAATGAACCAGCTACTTTTCAGCACTTCATGAATGACGTCTTCCGTGACCTACTAGACCTGTATCTCATCATTTACTTGGACGACATCATGATATTTTCTTCTTCTGTCTCTGGGCATCGGGTCCATGTCACTACAGTACTTTCTCGTCTCCACACCCATGACCTCTATGCCAAGTTGGAGAAATGTCAGTTTGAACCACAAGAGATTGATTTCCTGGAATTTCTTATTTATCCAGGGTGTATTAGGATGGACCCACGTAAGATCACTGCCATACTAGATTGGCCTACACCCACAGACATGAGAGCAGTACAAAGATTGATTGGCTTCACCAACGTTTACCGGAAGTTAATTCGGGGTCTCTCCATTCCATTGGACAGAGAAGGCCCAGGTTACCTTTCAAACACTCAAGACATCCTTCACTTAGGCACTAGTGCTGCACCAACCAGATGTCACTAATCCTTTTTATCTAGAGGTGAATTCCTCCAACACAGCCACTGGAGCGGTTCTCAACCCTTCTGAACAGAATTACATCATCGGTGAAAGGAAGGTCCTGGCTATTAAACATGCCCTGGAGGAGTGGCAACATCTGTTGGAGGGTGCAGCAAATCCTGTTATCATCTTCACAGATCACTGTAACCTGGAGTATTTGTGATCTGTCCATAGGCTATGACCTAGACAGGCACACTGGTCTCTCTTTTTCTCTTGATTCCACTCCACATTACTTATAGATCAGGTTCCAAGAATGTTAAAGCAGATGCTCTGTCTAGGATGTATGGCCCATCTGTAATTCCTGCTGAACCTCTGGATACTATCCTCCAACCACATCACTTCCTGACAATAACTAGTGATCTATTTACATGACTTAAACAGGAGACCAAACCCACTCCTTCTCTGGTACAACTATACGCCCTTACAACCACCAATGGTCTCCTGTATAACACATATGTTTGTACCTTCAACCGTATGAGTTATCAATAAGGCTCTGGACTGTCTTCAAAGACATTTCTGGTGGCCAGAGATGAAACAAGATGTGATTCGGTTTGTGAAGTCTTGTGACCCTTGTAATAGGGCCAAAAACCGACACATGAAGCCTGTTCCTTCTGGTCCTTGGATAGAGGTCAGTATGGATTTGTTCGTTACCTATATCTAATTAGTATGATACCATCTTTGTTGTAGTAGGCCGTAACACAAAGATGGCTCACTTTATACCTGTTACTGGCTTACCTTCTGCTGCTACCACTGCTGCCTTATATATCTATGAGATATTTAGTTTACGTGGAGTGCCTTGTTCCATCATATTCGATAGGGGGTCACAATTTACCTCCAGGTTCTGGAATGCCTTCTGTTCTAGCCTTCAGATCAAATGTAACTTATCTTCTGGACACCATCCGCAAACAAATGGGCAAACAGAGAGGACTAACCAGACTTTAAAACAGTACCTATGGTGTTTCTCTACACATCTACAGAATGATTGGTCCCAACTGTTATCCCAAGCGAAATTTGCTTACAACAATCACTCTTGTAGGTCCATACAAACATCACCATTCTTTGCTACTTTTGGTTATCATCCAGCTACTATACCTGACCTACCACCCACAACTCTAGTACCTGATGCCAACCAGCGAATACTGGAATTACAACAGTTACACCATAAATTGCATGTTTTATTGTGCCAAGCACAATCTGTTTATAAGAGACAAGAGAATAAACACCATACTGATGTCCCAGAGTTTCAAGTTGGGGACAAGGTATGGCTGTCGTCTGCTCATGTCAGACTATCATCTCATCACATATCATCACATAAATTAGGGCCTAGGTTTCTGGGACCTTTTCCTGTCTCAAAGATAATTAATCCAGTGGCCTATCACCTGGATTTACCAGCCACGTTCAAAGTTCACCCTACGTTTCATGTGTCTCGACTCAAGCTGTGGATTACAAGTCCATTCCCTGGATGCCATCCTACTCATCCTCCGCCTCTTCTTGTAGATGGTGCTATGGAATATGAGGTGCAACGTATACTGGAATCTCGGCTGAGAAGAGGACATCTGGAATACCTGGTACACTGGAAAGGCTATGGCCCTGAAGATCGATCCTGGGTACCATGTTCCAACATTCACTCCCCTTCCTGCCAGAAAGCCTTTCACGACACGCATCCTGGCCGTCCATCTCTATTGTCCTCCCGGAGGTTGTCCATTCCAGGGGGGGGGCATCTGTCGCAGCAGTCCTTACCTCTGTGGCCGCTTCTGATGCCTCCTACAAAATTGCAGCCGGCTTGCGCATGCACAATCCGTTCTGGCGGCTACTTCCCGGTTCAATTACATCAGACATTGTGACGTCTGGAGCATCAGAGGCCTATATAAACCAATAGCAAACAGGCCTCTGCGCTTTCTTGTCGGACTTCACTCGTGTTGCACTTCATGTGTACTCTTAGGCTTTATTCCTATATTCTCTCTCGGTTTTTGACCCAGCTACGTATTTTTGGTCTACCTTGATTTCAGCCCACCCTGATTTTGGCTTTGTCTATTCTTGCATAAGACCCTTTGTTTTCAGTCCTGACCACAGTCCTGTTCTCGTTCTTGCTTGCACACCACCTGCCTTTTGACCTCTGCTTGTCCCCTAACCAATCCTTCATCTTCTCCCAGTTGGCTCCATTTGTACTCTGTACTTTTTAGGGCTTTCTGATCTGCATTCTCAGTTCAGTATCTTCTATCTTCAAAATAACCAGCTGCTTGCCTCTCCTTTGTG
Source organism: Rhinophrynus dorsalis (assembly GCA_037306005.1). NCBI lineage: Eukaryota > Metazoa > Chordata > Amphibia > Anura > Rhinophrynidae > Rhinophrynus > Rhinophrynus dorsalis. The sequence continues at coordinate 381,056,382 of CM074719.1, forward strand.
TTTTACCATTCAGCACAGAGTCAGCATTCAGGCAGCTAACACATACAAATACATGACACAAACAACTATACAAACATAATGTATAAAAAATATATACAAAAACACAATGTATATAATGACAAAAATGATGAAAATGATCGGTATCGTGCGATCAGGAAATACACAAAATGAAGAAAAGTTTTTAAAATAAAACATATGGGAAACCCATACCAATGCTGGCAAACAATGTTTTTACTGAATCTCTCCTACGCACCATGCTTTTAGCTGCTAAATCTCTTATTTCCAAACACTGGAAGGATGACATCCGATCTCAAATATCTATGACTAGTTGAAGAGCCCGTTACACGGGCCACAGTGCCACTGCCAGCCGGTTGCTGGGCAGTCAAGCACAGTAGAGACTGGTCATGCCGCTGCTGATACAGTGGTAGCCGGTCATGGTGCAGTCATGCTCCCCACTGGCAGTCTCTACTGAGCATGACTGCAGCACGTGCAGCAGTCTCTACTGCGCATGACTGCATCATTAGACAGGTTTTAGAAAATTATTATATAGGATGAGGAAGCAACTTCTTAGACTGGGTGAAGATCCAGATGCCGTGGATGGCTTTTTCATCACAGGTTCCATTTAAATTCTCTAGCCTGGAAATTACAAATGTTTTTGATACTCCTGAACAGGTCGTACTGTGGGAAATGTCCCTTCCCCTACTCTCTCATCCCCTACCCTTCCCCATTTTTTTTTTTCTTTCTTCTGGCTAACTTCTTTCCTTTTTCTCTTCTCCTTCCTTTTCTTTCTCCTCTATATGGAACTACATCCTAGCTTTGCCATCCATGTTCACCTATTACAACAGCATATTTATATTTGAAATATGGGGCACTGTGACAATCTGTATTATCTGTTGCTTTGAAGCTCTCTGTATATTGTTATTTCCTATACGGAACAGCTTCATTTGTTATTGTTATTTATATACCTTTTTGATCTGTACTCCTCTTTGTACTTGTTACTTGCTTATTTTCAGTAAAGCTTATTTGAAAACTAAAATAAAAAAATGAAAAAAATAAAAAGTAACAAATAATTATAAAATAAATAAAAAAAATAAAACACAAAAATTGACTGCGAGACACACTAACAGCTGGCCAAATGTGCCACAACTAGCAGCAGCAGAAGCACTCTAAAAAGTTCCCAGGGCTCTAGGGCAGAAAATGTGGTTATATATGTCAGAGAGTTTGTAAAAATCCACCTGACAACAGATATGTGGACAAGTGGGAAGAGCACAGAATATATGCCTGTGACTGCTCACTGAGTTTCCCTCCAAGCACCAACAGTGGACAACACTAGCTTACAGCATCAGGTGACAGCCAGTACTCGTGCTTCTGGTTCTGGAAGTGTGATTAAATGGTGGCAGCAGCAGCAGCAGGATAGCCAATACCATTGTCGCATATGTATCATTAACAATGTAATTTTGATAAAACTGTAACAATAATGTTATCTTGATATAAATTTCACAATAAATACTGACTGCCCTATAGAAACTAAAAAATTGGATACTATAGACAGTGTGTGTCCCTAATTAATATGGCTAATTAATAGATGACCAGCTATATTGGTTTTTTTTTTTTTTTTATTCCAACAACAATCATATATGACATTTTGACATCTCTTTTGCAATTATATTGACACAGTTTACACAAGAGGTAACAGATGTATCAGTAAAAACTGAAGTATATAGTTATAACACTGCTATTTCTCTAAACATTCAATGTATGTGGTTGCTAAATAATATCTACTCATTCATACTTGCCAGATAAATGTATTCTTTATTTTTTATATGCATGGCTGCTGACTACATGAATAGGGTGGCTATTTAGCCTATCCATGTGTCAAGCAGAGAGCTTGTCAAACAAAGAGGCTAGTTCAGTGCTTTGAGGCTTTGATCATGAGCCAAGTCTCATTTCTAAAATGTAGGAGATATAAAAATTGCAAGTTGTTGCAGCTCACTTCCTTATAAGTCCCTGATGAAGCCACATCACTGGTTAAATATGTTGGGCAATACGTAGTAGGGGACCTGTGTGTCCTCTACTGGTAATCCATCCCTAGAAATAAATAATGAAATCTGAACTAGTAGTTGTTATAGAATTTGAAATATACAGCTACATAGTCTCTAGGAATGTAGAAGCACTGATTCTATAGCCTAACAATTGTCGAGCAGAAGAGCGTCTGATAAGTGCTTTAGTGATTACTGAAAGTTGACGGAATGTTATAGTCCCTGGATGCCCAACAATCATGATGGAATAGGGACTACTGGTACTGTCTTAAAACTGAATATAGACAAAGACAATCGCTATAGAGTTGTGCTTGAGTCGAGTTAATCAGCTACTGATCGGCTGTTTAACATACTGTTGTAAAATGGGTGGGAAGAATGACTTGAGGTCCTAAAAATATAACCAGTAGGCTTTTTTAAAGGGTCATGGATATATTGTCTAGTAGGGATCAGGACCTGATTAATCTTTCCCTTATCTTCCTGGAGAAGTGGGTTGTCAGGCAAGCAAAGGGTTAATAAAGCTCTAGAAAAGCTAATCAACTAAGTCTCCTATGGTGTGCTATAACTAAGGCATCTCTAGGGATGTTGTCAGCACTATAATCAGCCTCTGCTGTGTTCCAGACTAAAAGGGACTGCAACTGCTTTTAGAAAACGTTACAATAAGTAAATGATACTTTGATCAATTATAAACAATAATTGTGAATAAGCCATAAAGAACAAAAGATACTTTAATCAATAAAACTAATGATATTAAATAGAGGGTAAAATATCATGAGATTTCTATTTACTGGTTTAACAAAGTATATCAAGCGTTAATTGTGACTATGTGCAAGCAGCAATAGTCAATTAACCCTTTCCTTGAAGAATTGAGGGTCAAAATCATCCACCCTTATTTCTTAGAATGGGTTTTAGACGCCAATACATTCTACAAAAGTACCATATGAGATGGACTACTGTTTCTAGACTAAACTAAGAAATGTCTTAACCCTTTAGGTCCACTGGGAATATCCAAACTTGGCTCATTGGTTTGTTCGATCACATTAGCATTTCTTGACTAGGTATCTGGATACTACATGATGCTCAACAAATAATGAAGCCATGATTTGATTTTAGTGATGCTTTTAACTGTTGCAAATAAAAGTTAGTTTTAAAATGTGTTCACTTGACACCTCCTATGGTAAAAAAGCACTGAACAAGTGTCTTTATTTGACAAGATCTCTGGTTGACACTGAAATAAAGTGGTACAACTAAATTGACATTGGTTTGTCTTCCTTTCTCTTCTTTTTTTTAAATATATTGTTGGCAGTCAGTCACACAGCATTTTCTGGTATTTGGGGTCAGCCTCCCTTTTCCCTTCCTGTCCCCCAGAGTCTCCCAGACTCCCTAATACTTAGAACAAATGTCCTGTCTACTCCTTAAGCCTAGCTTCAACTCCACTTTATTAGCCAGGCTTCTTAAAGCTCAAAAAATGTGCTGCTTCCTCTTCCTTTCACAAACACAGAATGACATGCTGTGGAAACCTGATAGCCATTTATACTATGCCTGCAAGAAAAGAATTGTCAATCCCTTGATTTCAATGCAATGTATCTAGGCAAAAATGCAAAATAAATGCACTTTATGTAAAAAATGTGTAGCTCTGCAAAAAGTGCAATTTTTCTCTTGTTTCTGTTTTGAGGAGAAAACTTTTACTTATCCTTAATACCAGCACAGTACATTAAGCTGAACCCCTTGTTTCTATCTGCCTTGACTGTCATATCAGATGGATTGTCTGATAGTGTCATGTCACTCAGTCTCAGGCTGGCTAGTTCATTGCTGTCACTCGCACTAACACTTGTAATTTTTGAAAGGTTAAAGTTCCCTTCTTCTCATCTACACCAGAATAAGGGCTCGATCCAAATGTTGGAGATTATTATTATTATTACTATTAATATATTAATATTAATTATAGCGCCAACAAATTCTGCAGTGCTTTACAGTAGGGAGTAGACATACAGAGGTATTAAATAGTACAATCAAATGTGGAGAACAGAAGGATCAGAGGACCCTGCTCGTGAGAGCTTACAGTCTAGAGGAAGGTAGGTATGACACAGAAGGAGTAAGTGCTATTGGGTGTAAGTGCCTCCTGCCACCTGACCTGCCAGTCATGGCTGTTTTTTTCTGCCAACTGCATTTTTTCCAGCACAGTAAGCTATTCAAATGTCTGTGTTGTGAAAAAATACCAGCAAAAAAAAGAGCCATCGTATGATAATGTTAAGAGGTGTTTTCATCCATAGAAAATAATGAAATACCGTAAATATCAATTAAAATGTATATGTTAGCTATGAAAACCTGATAAGGGACTCAAGTTGTCACAGGAAAGTTAACATCTACTTTTTTTTAACATGAGTCTCTTATGAGTCCCCAAAAATACCTGACACTGCTGTTGCCATAGATGGATACTCATGCTTTAGAAAAGACCATGCAAAGCGAGGAGGAGGGGTAATCATATACATACAGAAATCGGTTAACTTTACACTTCTAAATGACTCTCATAACTCTGATCGTTATGAATACATTGCTGGCAAAATTTGTCTTCCATACTCAAAACAAATCATAATTGTTGGCATCTACAGACCACCAAATACCCCAGCATATTCCCTGTCAGACATAGCTCAACACCTAAAGGAGATTGCCACTCATAACAAGAAAAGCGAGCTGATGGCTCTTGGAGATTTTAATATTAATTGGCTAGACTCCTGGAATGAAAAATTTTGTTCAATGTTTAAAACATTGAACTTATCACAGCTAATATCCTGCCCTACTCGCATAAATCTTAAAACATCCAACCATACTCTGCTAGACTGGATCCTTTCATCCTGCACCAGCAGAATCCAAGATTCAGGTGTACTAGGAAACGTGTTTAGCGATCACTCCATAGCTTACTGTGTCCGCAAAATAAAACCAGTCAAGTCATGTTCTAAAGTCGTACTCATGATATCATTTAGAAATTTTAATCTTCAGTCCTTCCTAAATGATTTAAGAAATTGCTCATGGCATAGAATACAGCTAATACCAGATCTAGACTCAGAGATTTAATTTTTTAACTCGGAATTCTTACAGGTCTGTAATACACATGCCCCACTAAGGAAGGTCAGGGTTAGGGGGGCACATCTACCCTGGGTCTCAGCGGACTTAATTCAATTATACAGTTTCAGAGATGCTTATGGACAAAATTTAAACAAACCGGTTCCTGATATGATCACACTGCATACAGACAATTAAGGAATACATGTACAAAGCAAACAAAATTAGCAAAAGCATAATATATTACTGACAACTTAAACAGTAACATTTCAAAGACAGACAAATTTTGGATGGTTATCAAAAACCTCTATAACCCTCCTAATCATTCTCACCCATCCCTATAACCATAGACAAAGAAACAATACAGTGCCCCATAGCCATAGCCAATACATTTAACAGCTACTTTGTTAGATGTGCCACCACCCTGATTACACAAAACAAAGATAACTCGGAAGTTCAGCCATCTACAGAACACTCACTGGCACCTGTTGCCCGGTCCAATTATGAAAATGAATTCAATTTCATACCAGTAAATGAAAGTGAAATATATGATCACCTCCTCAACCCAAAAATAAAATGTCAATCTAGCCCTGACAAACTACCAGCAATGCTATTAAAACTCAGTGCTATGGTAATGGCCAAACCGATTGCATCTTTAATTAATGCCTATTTGGCAACAGGGTATATGCCCAAATCCTGGAAGGTGGCTAGAGTTGTGCCTATCCACAAAGTGGGGATAAAAATGTAGTATCAAACTACAGACCAATATCCCTACTCCCCACTTTATCCAAAATCCTAGAGAAATGTGTACACGTGAAACTAAATAAACAGACCAGTTTTTTCACCCCACTTCAATCAGGTTTTAAACCAAATCACTCAACAGTCACGGTCCTCCTAAAAGTAACCAATGATATTGAGACGGGCATGGAAAATGGTGACCTCACAGGAACCATTTTCCTAGATTTTGCCAAGGCCTTTGACACAGTAGACCATAATGTTCTTATAAACAAACTCCAAAGATCAAGACTGGGTAATAAGTCTCTAAACTGGTTCCGATCCTATTTATCAGACAGAAGGCAGTATGTGTCAGGTGCCAGCAATGACTCTCTTCCGCTCAAAACAACAAGTGGAGTTCCTCAAGGCTCCATTCTTGGCCCTCTTCTGTTTTCTATTTTTATAAATGATCTGCCCAAAGATTGCAAATAATCTTCAGTACACATGTATGCAGACGACACCATACTCACAAAAAAACAACAAACTCAAACATATCACACCTTGATGCCATATTACAACATGATTTCTACGAGGTTGAAAGATGGATAAGCAAGGAACAAATTGTTCTTAAACACAGACAAAACTGTCACAATGATATTTGGCACAAAGCACAAACTGCTTAATCTCGGCTATATCCACCTATCCATTGTAACAGAGTCTAATCATAAATTGGCCCCAGTGGACTCCTACAAATATCTTGGTATGTGGCTTGACCCCAGCCTCACTTTTGGTCACCATATTGACAAATTAACCTCCAAGCTTTATCCCAAAATCAGTTCTCTTTTTAGACACAAATCATGTTTAAGTTCCCTGGTTAGAAAAGTATTGTGCATCAGATTTTGCTGCCAGTCATAGACTATGGTGATGTAGTTTATGCTCCAGAGCCAGAAATCCATCTTAGTAAACTTGACACCCTGTTTAATTCAATATGCCGCTTTAGCGTACTCATTGCTGTTATATGCTAAAAGAACTAAATTGGTTAACACTTAAATTTAGACGTGCCCTTCACCTTTCTTGCTTAGCACACAACCACTTCTCTGGAAAACTACCAGACTACCTGAGCAGTATGCTCACTCCTGCTCTCCATACTAACTATAACCTCTGCTCCACTGCTAACAACTCTCTGCGTATACAAAAATACAAGAAAGAAGCAGGAAGATCTGCCTTCTCCTTCAGAGCTCCAAAGGCCTGGAACAATCTGCCTGAAATAATCAAATCCGCTCCCAGTCTAAAATCCTTAAAAGTAAATGCTTCTTTATATCTAAAAACAGAGTGTAACTGTATATAATTTTAATATTCCATATGTATGTATTTTCATATGTGTATGTATATTTAATAACATGTAATATATAATGTTTCTCAGTTTGTGTAAATATGCAACCCTGTACTGAAAACTGTCCAGGACATACTTGAAAATGAGAGAAATCTCAATGTATTCTTACTGGCAAAACATTTTCTAAATAAATAAATCGGCTGTTTAAACAACCGACCAGAAACTTGAATTAAAAAAACAAAAAAAAGTCCTCAGTGGATGTATTAATATGGGGCCCTAAGCCCCATATCAACAAATACAAAATATGAAAAATGTGTCATACATTAGTAGAATTAACCCTATGAGTGCCAGTGGGGTATAATTATCCTGCCGGTGTTCATAGGGTTAACCTAAGTTAAAAAAAACATTGCATTACAAGTAACACCATTGCTCCTTACGTCCAGCAGAGTCCTCATCTTCCTGGTCATCTTCTGTCCTTCTCTTCATTCTTCTCTTCTTTCTTCTGTTCCTTCTTCTCCTTCTTCCTGTAAAATAAAACAACATAAGTATTACAAAGTATTAACATTTACATAATTTAACCTTTTGATTGGCAGAGGGGTATGCAACAGGTTACCGTTTATTGTGCAATGAGTATTCTACAACGTAAATGCCTCCATATATTGTCCAAATGTGTAAATACTCCATAGAAATTATATATATATATATATATATATATATATATATATATATATATATATATATATATCTATCTCAGACAAATATTTAATGCTAAGTAGAGTCCCTTAGCTTATATGGTGAAGTCTCCGCCTCTTGGTGCGGCAGCGGAGGGGGTGGAGACACAGACCAGCTGCACCACTTCCCCCAGTCCTTAACAGGCTGATGCTTGTTGCACACTGAGGGAACTGGAAGTGAGCCTGCCTTTATATATGGGCAGGCTCACTTCCATTTCCCTCACAGCCATTGGCTGGGATGTTCTTACACACATCCCATTCAATCAGATTTGAGCAGCTGTTATTTAAACTGATTTGCTATGTAAGAACATCCCAGCCTATGGCTGTGAGGGAAATGGAATGGATAGCTGTTAAGGTGACCTGGATAGTGTATGGAGAGCCGGTAAGGAACAGTATGCATTCTTCACTTTGTGCAGGTGGGCACAGTTGAGGGGATCAATAATATATATTAGTCACAGTGATGGCTGAATTTGTAGAGGTAAGCAGTGTTATCAGAACATTTTTTGAAACATAAGCAGGCTTGTTCCTGCTGGTGGAGAAGAGTGTGCTCTATTAGTCCTTTAGAATAAAGTGGACAGGGAGCATGTGGAGATGTGATGGAGAGTGAAGAGGGAAGAAAAAGGAGGAGGTAGGGAATGTAATGGTGAGTGAAGAGGGAGGACACTGGGAATGTGAGGTAGGGAGGATAAGAGTGAGGTGGTAAATGTGAAAGAGGGAGAAGAGAGAGGATATGGTGAATGTGAGCGAGGGCAGAGGTTAAAGAGATGGCCAATATGAATGAGAGCAAAGTGGGAGGACACTGTGAATGTGAAAGAGAAACTGGTGAATGCGATTGTATTCAAAGAGGAAGAATGAGGTGGACAATCATGGAGGATATAGCAAATGTATGGGAGGTTGAACAGGGAGGACATGGAAGAATGGCCCTACTAAACTCTGTGTTGTGGCAAAGCAGAGAAAGGGAGTTGAGATGGGAAAATGGAAAATGGAGATACAAAGTGGTGAAAGGGACGGTGGGAGTAGAAAATGAGGAGGTAAAATGGTGAGTGGGCACATGTGGCATTAAAGGATAGGATTCTGTGCATACATAATTTAGAAAATTACTGAAAGGAAAATGTATAAAGAGAAAGGTGATTAAAGTGCCTGTTATTGCATGTAAACTGTGGGATACATTCACCCCAGAGTCCTCTGGGCACACCAAAAAGATTTTTCAGGCTATCCCTCCTTAATCACAGGTGGGTAATCAGAGACTCAAAGATAACCTTTAAATCTGACCCCTTGGAGTGCTTCAAGGACTGGAGTTGAGAATCACTGTTCTAAGATTTTGAAGATTGATGAACTTTCAAGAGTTTTTCTTTCACATTTGCTATAATAGCATGTGGAACTGATTAGGCAAATTTCAATGAAACAAATATTGTACAGGATCATGTCTATTCAGGTAGCATATACGTATAGGCAAAAAGTCAATTTTTCCCCGCAAAACGTTTGGGAGAAAACCATATATTTCCCTCAATTTCTGTGAAAATTCCTTCATGTAGGAATCCCCCCAAATTTTCTCCTTTTTCCTAATCTCAAGAAATTACTAACAGGAACTTTGCCAGTTCCTGCAAAGAGGGGAGGGGTGGATTTGATAAGTGGGGCATGGCTGGAAGGTTAGTATGTGTGGTTCTCTGGCTACAGTGTGATAAGTTTGGTGATTTGTGGCTCATTGGCTACCGGTATAATGGGAAAATTCAGGGGATTATTATGTGTGGCTCTAAGACTGGGAAGAGTTAGTATGTGTGGTTCAATGGCTACCATGAGAAAAAACTGGGGATCACAGAAGTGGTTGGCAAAGTGGGGTCCTCATGCGGCTGTCAGACTACAACTCCCATCATTTATAGGGAATGATTAGGGGATTTGTAATCTGTCAGCAGCTGGAGAGCTTCATATTGCCTATCCCAACTATCTAGGAATAGACAATGAGGTAAAGCTAGGTGGTAAGTATGTATGGTTCTGTGGCTAACTTGGGATAAGGTTGGTAGGTAATTATGTGTTTTTCTCTGGCTACCATGGGACAATGTTGGGGCAATAATATGTGAGCTTCTATGGCTACCAGTGCAATGAGGCATGGATGGGGATCAGTATGTGTGGTTCTATGGCTACTGTGGTACAAGGCTGGGGGGTCAATATGTGTGATTCTAGTGCACTGGAACAAGCCTGGCGGGGTCACAGCAGAAACACTTTTCTCTTTTTGCCCATCCTTAGTAGCCTATTAATACATTTCAGTTTTAATAATTTAATAAATTGTAATACAATATCAACTATATAATTAATTTAAAATGTTATTTCAAGCATTATTAAAGCTAAAACTTAAATATGTCAGATGGTTCTTTCACTGTATGATATATACATGTTTTCAGTGGTACTATTATTGACACTTGATCTATGTGAATAAAAAAATAACATAATGAATTAATTTTCCATCATAATATCACTGCTGAAGTCTGGTTCTTCAGACAATTTGCCAAATCTTCATGTGACTCAGACTGTGTTCTGTAAACATTCTTCCCACATATTTTAATCAACAGTTTAATACACAGTTTGATCTTGTTTAAATTCTAGCTTTTGTATTCATTTTCATCTTGGGTTTTTGTATGTTTTTTTCTCTTTAGCAATCTTTAAATAGGTAATAATTTTTGATTTCACACTTAGTTGAAAAAATAATAGGCTTTATTATTTCCCACAATAATTAGGGGATATTAAAATAATATTATGATTATATTTAAATCCTCAACAATGCAATGGAGATGTATTTTGCATCTAAGGAATTAAATGCTCGTCTATGTAAATTGGTAAAATATAAATTCAGGAAGGAGACAACAATATTACCAGTTCAGATGCAGGACAGGGTATATGAATTTTAATCTACGCTATTATGAAGGCACAGTTGCAGAATTCTCATTAAAAATGTCAGAACCATAAATGTTCAAGTATTGTCAGAAATATTCTGTTGGATGACACTATACTATGATTTGTACACACAGCAGACCATAGCTGATGGCTGAATGAAATGATCCATAACCCTCACTGACACATTTAGAGCAGTTCAGCTGCATACAGAGAACAGTCCATCATTTGCACCCTTCTGTGAAAGCTGGCTTTACCAAGTGTTTCAATGAAATATGTGCAAGTTCCCATTTAAATTAGTACCCCATGAACCATGAAGAGCACCACAGGTATCTGTTGCAGTACTAGCCTAATGCAAAAGTGGCCTGAGTTGCAAAGGTCTACAAGGAAAGACATACAACCCCTCATCTGTAACATATTAAAACCAGTAGAAATAAATTACTGAATAGATGATAAATTGTTGCTTAGGAAGAGGATGTGTCAAGTTACTCTGATTCAAACATGCAGCTTATAATAAATACAAAATGATAAACACAATTTGGACCATATTTGTAGTGAATTTATCATAAACACATTAAAGAAAAGGATATGTAAAAATGGCATACTTTGCAGTAGTCTCTTTAGAACAGTTACTTTTTTATTTGTGGAACAATGGAGATAAATGTAGCTACATATACATTTCATCACTAAAAAAGAAACACTAAGATGCACACTGCTGGGGTGTCCCATTTTTCAGTCTACTGAGAAACCATAAAAACAGATGTAGAGACATCTGATTCAGTGCTTGTGCATTCTAGGAAATAGTCAATTCCTTCTTTGGTTCTTATATATATAACCAGATAAATTAATACAATAGTTTTTGTTAAATTGTCCATTGATCGTTTATTTCTAATGTTGATTTTTTTTTTCTCATATTACATTGATAACAAAAATGTATTTTTTTTTTTTTATTTTTTTTTTTTTATTTTTTTTTACAGATTATGGCCTTAATTCAATTTCCCCTGTTAAAACTGCCTATAGGGCAAAACTGGCTACGGACAGTACAAAAAATATGTGTAAGTCAGCATTCAATTGCCATACCAACTGATACCACAATGTTGTGCCAAAGAATATGAGCTTTGGCCAACAGTCCATCCTGTGTTTTAAGTTCCCAAAACCAGTGCTAAATAGTGTGAATAATAGCAACATCAAAGGAAAAGGGTAACGATCAGTAAACACACAGTCAAGCTCTTGAAAACTAACCTTACACCACCCCTAAAAGTGAAGTACAACAATTCTAGCCTTAACACTAGCCTAACACTCAGAGCTTTATAACATTTACCTGTCATCCACTCTCCATCTTCTATCTTCCATATTCTTTCTCTCCATCTTCTGTCTTCTTATCGTCATCCTTATAGCATATATGTACCAGGAAAGAAAAAAAGAAAACAGGAAAGGAAGAACCCTCTGACTGTTAGAGGGGTACGCAATGCATTGCAGAGCAATTCGCTCCATACCTCTCTGGCACTCAAAGTGTTAACCCTTTGAGTGCCAGAGGGGTATGCAAAGCATACCTCTGCAGTGTGTTGGATACCACTCTGGCACTGAAAGGGTTAAATTAATGCATCCATTCCAAATCCCAAGAAAACAACATTCCCCCAATAATATGTTTCAAAATCCATTTCTCTTAAAAATCATTTTCCTTCAAAAGAGAAAAATATAGGCTTATGTGAAATATATCTCATATGGTACATTGCAATACATAAATAGTTTGCGGGCTCCTCCACTATTGCTGGCGGTGACAGTAGGAAGTCAAGAGGACAAACCCCCCCTTTTTACCTTTTGGGATGATGGCCAAGCCAGTGCATGGGATATTTGAACAGAAACTGGGTCATCCCCCCACTAGGAGTTGACTGACTGATTGCCAAATAATTGACTTCAATTATTATCTCATTCAAGTCCAAATCATACTCAAAGCAGACTAAACTGGCCTTTTAAATCCCAATTTCAATAAATTAATTCAATCCTTTTTATTGAGCTAACCCTTTGCTGATTTGTACACCTATAAGGTGCATCTCACTGAATAATCCACAGCCTCATTTATCACATTCCGCAATTAATCATAAATAGATGGAATCTGACCGTGTCACAATATGAGTCTGATAATTTAAGAACAGCTCTGATAGACTCTAATTTGCACTCTCTGGATTACTCTAAATAAGTGAGGTCGGGGGGGCGTGGCCAGGCAGCCATACTGTGCAGACGCACTTTCTGCAGCTCCGCCGGCACTACAATAACCCACTTCCATCCACCTACAGGATTCGTGTTTGAGTCACCTCCTGCATCGCCTTGAGATTTGCAGCGCAAGAGCTTTCCAGGGATACCTTTCATACCTTGATTGGTCGGACATAGCACTGTTCGCGGCCTAGGCCGCAGGACCGGGACCTCGAGTGTCTGATTTACCGGACCGTTGCGCTCAATTCACCAGCTGGTGTCCTTGTTTTCGATGCCCTGCTGAGGAAGGGGACGAAGTGTGAATACACCTTGGTGCCTTAGATCCGCTGTAGGGGTGGATGTCGGCGGGGCTGCTTTCGGCTACGATTTCGCTGTGTGGCCTGGTGAGAGCTATTTGTTTGGACTCTGCCTACCGGTGGTTTGCAGCTGATATACGGAGCCTCATACTGTCTGGGGTGAGTGAGTCTCAGGCTCCTACACTATCTGCTCCTGCTGGTTACGTCTCTCCCCCCCCTCCTTTCTTTTACATTTAGCTCGCCTTCTTGTTTATTGTTTTGTATCCCAGTACCCCCTACCTTCCACTAGGCACGCACTGCATCTCCTCACTTGTGGACAACCTGGACTGTTTTTCCAGTGACTTCTGTGAAGTGTGCCAAAAACCTGTGTCGTTCTGAGGACAATAGATCTCCTGCGCTGTGGTGTTTGATCTAACCACGTAAAGGAACAATTTGCTGGTACTACATCACATATCTCCTAGATATCAAGTCCTATTGACTATTTTGGGGGTGACACTCCACTCCATATCCCCCCCATTGACTTGAGATGGGGAATCTTTCACTCATTGTTTATCCTATTTGTAAGGCTGCCGTTACTATGTAACTCAAGTCCACCTATGATGGACATGTGCTAAGGATCTCAAGCTATTCATCGTTGCGGTCTTCGCCCTCCTGGTCTTAATCTGGTCCTCATAGGCCTCCTAGCTCTGTTACCATATCTATTATCATGGGGAAGAAATCGGGAGAATTCAAGGCTAAACTGAGTAAATATGCAAGGAAACAATTGACGGAGGGTACTGTACAAGCTATTATGGAGGCCTCTTCCACTCCTGCTTCTCCTGCCTCGATGTCTTCGGACTCTGGTGAGTCAGAACACGCAATTTGCTGATATCATGGCAGCTATAACCAACTGTCAAAATGTACTTACCTCGAAGATAGACTCTGTGCAATTGGAAATAAATTTGCTCAGAGCAGATCACCAGGTTCTGTGGGAAAAAATAACGGACACCCAGAGACGGATCTCTGTGGTAGAGGACTCTATGCCTTCTATCTCTGAGTCTGTGGAATCACTGAAGGCTCAGGTTAAAGCATTACAATGAAAGACCGATGACCTTGAAAACCGGTCTAGAAGGAATAATATTCGTATTCTGGGGATCCCTGAGGGGAGAGAGGGTGGTGACCCGGCTGTGTACTTGGAGACATGGCTGAAGTCTACTTTAGGCACGGAGGGCCTATCTGCCTCATTTATGGTGGAACGTGCACACAGAATTCCGACGGCCAGACCACCGCCAGGGGCTCTAGCTCGACCAATTATAGCCAGGATGCTAAATTTTAGGGATCGTGACGCGATCCTGCGGATGGCTCGCATAAAGGGTCCCATTGAATATGAAAATAACCGTATTTCCATTTTTCCTGACTTCTCGCTGGAGGTGCAGAAGATGCGTCGCAAGTTTGTTGACATAAAGAAAAGGCTGCGGGATCGAGGCTTGTCGTACTCCATGCAATATCCAGCAAAGCTTAGAGTGATTCAAGGGGACCCTACTGTATTCTTTAATTCTGAGATAGAGGCGGCATCTTGGCTGGAAAATCTGGGCGGAGACCGCTGAAGTACACAAATGTTTCATACTTCTCTTAGTGGCCGAGAGTGACCCTTCTGAAGTGTTCCAGGTGTGATGTTACCTATGCCTGCTGCCCTTCTCTGCTGTTTGCCTATGGTGCCTTCGGGGTTGCCGTGACACTACCCATCTTTGCTGATACCTCTGAGTATATTAGCTTGACAGCTTGACTGTTTACTACTAATTCCTCTCCTGCTGAAATCTACTACATGTGATGTCTCCTTCCACCTGGAACTTCTCCTGTGATATGTGCTCTGCTGGAAATCTGTCCTGGTTCTTATGCTGCCCACACCCGGACTTGTCTGTAACATGTATACGATGTGGAGGCCAGGTCTAGTTTATGGGTGGCGGGACTGTTGTACATGATAATACTATTTAATGTCTGTTATTGTTTGTTTATGAGTTCATCTTACTTCTGGGTTTTTCAGTTGGAAGGGGTGCATGTTTCATACTAAGTTTTCCCCTACTGGGGATTTTTCTGATTGTATGTGTTGTAGCCTTCCACCTGGAGCTTGTCCTGAACTCTGTGCTATATATGGTTTCTGCCCCGGGACTTATCCTAACTATAGTCTGGAATTTCTGTAACATTTATACGGGGCGGTAGCTGGATTTAGCCTACGGGTGGCGGGTTGCTATACATGATAATGGTGCTTGACACTTATTGCTGTTTGGCTATATGTTCACACATACTTCTGTATGTACCAACTGGGCAGATTCAATATTTAATACTACCTCTCATCCCACTGGGACCTGTCCAGCTCTCTGTGCTGCAGCCTTCCACCTGGAACTGCCTATGGGTTATTAACTCTGCTTGATGTCTGTCCTGGGTACTACCCTGCTTATAATCCGGAATTAACTCTACCATTCACAGGATGCAGGGACCGGTTTTGGTTTCCAGGTGACAGGTTTGCTGCACGCGATAATAGTAATTTGATGTCAATCATTATTTGTTTCCGGGTACATGCCTATTATTGTTTATATGTATGCTCGGAGGGGGGTTAGGGGAGGTGGGATAAAATTGGGTGCTGGGCGGCAGCCTCTCTTGAGGGATGGGCACACTAGATTATCTTTGGATTTACTCTTGGTTATATATGTGAGACGGCACATGTTCATTACATGTTATGTTAAAAGTATATGTTTATATGCTACTGTTTTTTGTTTTGGGGGTTGGGGGATTCGGCTGGGACTCCTAGTTCCAGCCAGGTTAGGGCATAAGGTCTCCATCAAGTTGGGGGGGGTGGGGACAGGGTGGGGGGTTAGATGGGGAGTTACATGGGAGGGGATGGGGATAGGCGGGAAGACAGGTGGTTCTGTCATACCCAGCTGTCTGGGTTTGGGGTGTTTAGGTCTTGCTCTCTCTCGCTCTCTCTCTCTCGCGCTGGCGCACCTCGCTCATCCGTCCTTGCGGAGTGGGCATTTACTTTGGGTAGCTGTACTGTGATGGCAGCCAGGACATGTAAGTTTCTCTCATGGAATGTTAGAGGCCTTAATGATCATATTAAGCGATCCTTAATTATGAATCATGTTAAAAAACAGGACGCAGATGTGATCATGCTACAAGAAACCCATTTATTGAGTGGAAAGACCAGATCCCTAGCTAGACAATGGTTGCAAGCATTCTATCATTCCACACATACATCATATGCTAGGGGGGTCTCGTTATTTGTATCTAAGCGGGTTCAGTTTGAATTTATTGATCTTAAATCTGATCCAGCAGGACGTTTCATATTTCTAACTTGTAAATTGTATGGAGCCTTGTTTGTCCTTCTAAATATATATGTCCCACCTCCGTTTGATACGTTGGTACTTCGAGAGGCACTCGCATACATCTCGGACAAGCATCATTACCATATAATCTGTATGGGAGATTTCAATATGGTGATGGATGCCGATATGGATAGGAGAGGGAATATCTCTAGGATAAGCCCCACGTTAATTAGGCAGTTTAAGGGGGTGCTGGAGGATTTGTCACTACTAGATGTCTGGAGGATGCTGCATCCTACTGTTAGGGGATTCTCTTGTCACTCTGCTTCTCACAAGACTCTTTCCAGGTTGGATTATGCCTTTGTTTCCTTGTCAGTTCGGAATATGGTGACGGCTTGTGAGTTTCTGCCCAGGGTAGCTTCTGATCATTCCCCTCTGTTGCTTGCCTGTTCGGTGGGTGGCGTGGTCCCTAAACGGGACTGGAGACTTAACCCGTTCTGGCTGAGGGTGCCTTCCATACGACAAGCACATTATGAATCACTAATGTCCTATTTTAGTACTAATGTGGACTCAGCCTCACCAGGTATGGTGTGGGATGCAGCCAAAGCTGTGGCAAGAGGCTCTTTTATAGCTGAAATTTCCAAATTTAGGAAACATGGTAGGCGGGATGTTGAGACCTTGGAGAGGGAGGCGAGTGAGGCTGAAAAATTATTTGTGGAAAGGGGTGACCCGGAATCCTACGCCAAATTCCAATTAGCTTCTACGAACCTTTCTCTTAAGGTTACCGAACTTAATGCTAGCCATGTTTTTTACCAGAAACAAAATATCTTTGAGAATGGTGACAAAGCCGGTAAACTGTTGGCCCATCTGGTTAGAGGTTGTAGAACTACACCAGCTATATCCGCTGTCTTTGATAGCAGCGATTCATTGGTATCGGGACCTGGCGAGATCCTTGATCGGTTTGTTTTTTTTTATAAACATTTATATGAATCCAAGTCTACTGTGTCAGAGGACCAAATAGATCAATATCTGGGGAATTGTACTGTTCCCACTCTATCTGAAGATTGCAGGCGCATGTTGGATTCACCGATTATGTTGGGAGAGGTGGTTTAGGCTATTAAGACTCTGCCATTGGGTAAGTCCTCGGGGAGGGACGGCCTGCCAGATGAGTGGTATCACTCCTTTGTTGAAATTCTAGGCCCGCAATTACTTAATGTTTTTTATGACTCTCTGGATGCAGGAGCCCTTCCGTGTTCCCTTACTGAGGCCACGATTATAGTTCTTCCTAAACCGGGAAAGGACCCTAGATACTGTGATTCCTATCGGCCTATTTCGCTTCTTACTACTGATGTTAAAATTCTAGCTAAAATCTTGGCCGCTAGACTCAATTCAGTGATCACTACTCTTATACATGGAGACCAGACAGGGTTTATTCCCGGGAGGTCTACTTCTCATAACTTGAGACGATTATATATGCACTTACAACTAGACCATGATAATTCAGGCAATAGGATATTGGCATCTCTGGATGCTTCCAAGGCTTTTGATTCCATAGAATGGAATTATCTCTGGGGAGTGCTTCGTAAGTTTGGGTTTGGACCTGTGTTTATTCAATGGGTCAAGCTTCTTTACGCCTCCCCCAAAGCTAAAGTAGTTGCGGGGGGTATGGGTTCCGAGGATTTCTCTTTATACAGGGGAACTAGACAAGGTTGTCCTCTATCTCCGGGTTTATTTGCCTTGGCTATAGAGCCGTTGGCTTCAATGCTGCGGGAAAAGTCGGATATAAGGGGATGGAGAATTGGCGGTAGGGAGGAGAAAATTGCGCTATACGCAGATGATATCCTACTGTTTCTGGGTGATTCGGAGGGATCTCTTTCCAGGGCACTTGACTTAATTAACGTCTTTGGCTCTTACTCGGGCTTGAAAATTAACTGGGATAAGTCCTCACTGCTTCCGTATGACGTAATAAATAATGACAAGCCGGTTGCAAATACACGGATGAAACTGGTGGATAAATGTGACTATCTGGGGGTTCGAATTGGGGTTTCACCCTATAGCTTTTTAGGTGACAATCTGATTCCCCTCATTACTACATTCTGTGATAAAGTATCTACTTGGATGAATCTGCCACTAAATTTAATAGGGAGGGCTAATTTGATTAAAATGGTATTCCTTCCTAAATTTCTTTATATCTTTCTAAATACCCCGATTGGGATCCCAAGAAGTATTTCAAGCAGATAGATAGGACTCTGCGACAGTTCTTGTGGGGTGGGCATAGGTCTAGGATCAAACTATCCACTCTAATGTTGAGGAAGGAAATGGGAGGTATTGCTTTGCCGAATTTTAGACTCTATTATTTAGCAGCCCAGTGTCAGTATGGGAAAGCTTATCTCGATGTTACTACATCTCACTCCTTTATTCAGACAGAGAGGAGCCTACTTTGGCCGGACATGGATTTGCCGCATCTGCTTGTGGCAGGTCCACAGGTAAGTAAGAAACCAACGTTGCTTTCAACGGTTCTGTTTGATGCATGGCAGGAATTGCAATCGGTGGTAGGTTTAAAGGCATTGCAGCCTGATACCCCTCTGTGGGGCACGGCGGGGTTAATACAGCTAAGAAACTTGGACTTCGGTGCTATCTGGTCGGGCTGGGGAATCAATACCTTGGGTCAATTATATCAGAATAATATTCTTAAATCATTTCAACAATTACATCATGACTTTCAGATCCCAAATACCCTGTTCTACTCTTACCTTAGATTCAGGCATGCCCTGAGGGATCTTTGGGGGGCTCGTAGTCCGGAACTTTCCCTCTTTCCTTTGTCTTCCCTATTGGTCCTTCCGCAGGTTAAGAAACCCCTTTCCTTTATTTATGCATGGGCCTCTAAGAAAATGGCTGACAAGGGACTGAATGTTAGACTCCGTTGGGAGGGAGATGTGGGACCTCTGGATGACTGGGAGTGGGATGCGGCGTGCCGTGCCCCCTCTCAGGTAGCTATTTCCACACGTCATCAACTGATCCAACTCAAAATATTGCACCGTATTTATTACACCCCTATGCAATTACATTCCATGGCTAGCATTAATAGTAGGTTCTGTCACAGGTGTGTGGATGTAGAGGGTTCATTTTTCCACATGATTTGGGAATGCCCACAGATTCAGAACTTTTGGCGGCAGGTCTTAAAGACGATAGAAACTGTAATAGAGATGCCTCTTGATTTTACGCCCAAGTTATGTCTCATGTCAGTTATCCCTGACGAGATTTTGGACAACTCGGTGTGCGCACTTCTTAGGGAATTACTGGTGATGGCTAGAAAAACAGTGGCTATGCAGTGGATGGCAGATAGAGCTCCAACGTGTTTGCAATGGATTGGGTTGGTGACTCAGAATTTACCCCATTATAAATTGGTATACATACATAGGGGTTCTCCCCAAAAGTTTGACAAAATTTGGAACTGTTGGGTGTCTGGGGGTCCGGGGAATTTCCAGTGTCTGGGAGGAGAGCCGGTAGAGCCAACTTAATGGGTGGTAAGATTATTTTTGTAGCTGTCCTGCGCAGATCACATTGAGTGTTGGGTTGTTGATGGGGGATGTGCGGGTGGGTTGGGGGGAGCGGGAGAGAGCGAGATGGGGTGGGGTGGGAGTTTGGGATAGAAAGGGAGTTTTATTGTTTTTTTTTTGTTTTTCTTTCTTTTTCTTTTAGAACGGGGTTGAAAAACAAAAAAAGAAGTTATGGGATGGATCAGTCCACTTACTTGCACTGTTATATGTGATATGATATACTTGTATGTGTATTATGTAAGTCTTCTATGTCCAAGCTATGTGCATTTATTTGTATATGTATGGATTTGATTCATCCTATTAATAAAAACATGTTTAAAAAAAATAAAAAAAAATAAGTGAGGTCGAGTTACCTGATTGAACACAGGCCAATATCTCCAGGCACAATTATCAGACTCACTCTACGTAGTTTGCAAAAATGAAAAGTGAACAGAATTTTACTCTGTGATATCAGAAGAGAGGTAGGGGCATTTTATGTAACCGAGACAAGCATCTCATTGCACATATTAGTGAGACATGATACAATATTTCCATCAATGATATACTTGGCTTTAGGTTTCCTCAACTGTAGTAGGGCTATCTCAGGATTGTGACTGAGGTACCTAATTTGGTTAGCATGAGGCAAAATTATACATATATATATATATATATATATATATATATATATATATATATATATATATATATATTAGCACCTCATGATTGGCATGAAATATAAAATATATCCTAAATTGGTGAACAATGGCACTTCCCACTTGGTGAATAATTTCCTGTGAAAAGTTCAGCATTCCTGTTTTTTTTTTGTCTAACTCATTGCATTTAAATCAATGGGAAGAAAACATTTTCTCCACATGAATGTTTTCTCTATTTTTCTAAAGCCATATAAAAGGGTGTCAGGCCCTCACAGCATGCCATTCTGTGTTTGTGAAGGAGAAAACAGCACATTTTTTGAGCTAGAGATGATAGGCAAATAAAAAGGGAATTGAAGATTAGTTAAGGGAGTCTTTTAGGTAGGACATTTATTCTCTGTATTAGGAGAGTCTGTGGGCACTCTGGGGGAGAAGAAGGAAGGAAGAAGGTTGACCCCAAATACCCTAAAATTTGTGTGACTGACACAGGTAGCTGGGGACCAGTTTGCTTGCTGCTCTTGCTGTTATTGTCCCTGTGCTGGGGAAGTCTGGGGAAAGAAGTTGTTGATTTTGTTTTTCAGATATATATATATATATATATATATATATATATATATATATATATTTTTTTTTTTTTTTTTTTTTTTTTTTTTTTTTTTTTACAGACTTTGATAAGATAGGGTGGACAACTTAAACAAAATAATAAAAATTATAAAAATATAAATAAAAAATAAGAAATTTAAGAGAAGATTAGACATATTTCTTTCAAAAGGGAACTGTTTATCAATAGGCAGATCAGGAAGGTCTGATAAAGACTAACTTAATTTGTAGCAGGAAAGCTATAAAATTCTCAGTTACTGGGGTATGAGGAGAAGGTTGAACTTGATGGACTTGTGTCTATTCAACCTAGTTTACTGTGTTCCTATGTTACTAATTTACTATGAAATAATTAAACAAACAACTAAATATATTAGGTGACAGACAGTTGACTGGGAGCCTGATGTCAGCTGTGAGGCAGAATTTATAGACAGCAGACAACACTGACAATTTTGTTAAGGGTTAAGGCAAGACATCACACTCCATCAGTTGTATTGTGTTCTGTACAGTAAAAACACACACACGATAGTTGAGTAATGTCCAGCAAATGCACAAGGGGCAGGGGGATGGGGGGGAGCAGTACATGGACATGAGTGGTAGTTCAAAAACTGAGCAATGGTTACTGCAGCATGTGAAATAAATGATAATGTTGCATCTCCTCCACGGGAGGATGCAGTTTGTCAAGGTCTCAGCTAAACTTCCAGCACCACCAGTGCCAGTAAAAAAATAGAACCATATAAGAAGAAAACTGAAGACAACAAGTCTCATTCTATTGTTGATGATGGCAATAGCATAATGGAGGAAGGTGTATCAGCTAAACCATCAGTAAAAATAAATTGTTAGAGACCTTTCAAAGCTTAGGGGAATATAATGGTAGTTTGCAAGCAGTGGCAGGCAATGTTGATGCTGAGGAGGGTCTAATGATGACTGATGATGATGATGCAGATCTCGAATATATCCCTCCAGCATCCTCCTCTTGTTCAGATACAGATGAAGTTGAGTGTGAGGGAGATGATGACATGGCCAGTAAGTTAGCAGAAAGGCAAAAGATCCATCTTCCACCATTGAAAATAAGCAGTTTGCCTGTAAGTCATCATCAGCATCATCGTAGGCGAAAAGTGTGAAAAATTTCCTGCAAAAATGTGCCAATTTCTCGCTTTTCCCGTGAAAAATTTCACCTTCCCACCTATGCAAAAATGTCCTCCCTTTTGCCTATTTTAACAAATTCTCTGCCTATGTTAACACATTTTTCACCTATATTTCCTATAGGTACTACATTTCCCACTGTAATATTACTTCTTCTGAGGGCTGAAGTTTAGAAATTAGTGGCTGAAAGTCAAAGTTGTGAGTCCTACAACAAATTATGGCTTGAAAAATGTGTTAGCATGCAGAATGCATTTTTCCTTTGCCCATAACACTTTCTTGTTTAAGTTACACTTGCACATATTCATGATGATATTAAGTAATAAAAAAAATAAAGTACAACCTACAATGTGGTATATATGTATTTTAGTGGTGGTGGTGGGGGACTATAATGGTGTGATTTGTGTATGTATTTTTACCATTGTCATACTCTATCCCCCTTCTCAGATTATTGACACACATTACTTATCAGTCATAGCAGTGGTCCCATCTGTCCTCCACCTCCTCATCTATGCTGCTGTTAATATATTTGTACTGGCTTTGTCTGTCATGTGTGGTTTCTGCTACTACTACTACTGGAGCTAGATGTTGATGTAATTCTACTGCTACTACTACTAGGTGTCAAAGGTGCAGCACTTTCTGCTGCAGCAAAAGAGGTACTCTTCATATCTAACCTGTGTTGCTGTTGCTGGGTACTCAAAACAGGTGTGTGTGGCTGAGTGGGACTTGGACTTTGAAGAGGCAATGATGCCGAGGATGACCAATAGGGTGACTGTGTGCTTTTTGACATCTGTACCTGTCCAGGGTCAGACTTTCCAATGGCTTTCTCAAACAGTTTATAGACAGGCATAGTGCTCCTTAAAAGTGGTGGAAGATACAGCCTTTGAATTTCTGCTAACCTTATAGCCCTGTCATCATCCTCACTCTCAACTTCATCTGTATCTAAACAAGAGAAGGATGCTTCATGGATATATTCTAGATCTGCATCATCATCAGTCATCATTAGGTCATCCTCAACAGCATCAGCATCACCTGACAGTTCTTGCCCACTACTACCCTTATATTCCTCTAAGCTTTTGGAGGTCTCAAACAATTTATTTTTATTTTTACTATAACAAAATTCACTACTTCTTTGAGGACATGTGTTTTGGTGTCTCATTATCTGAAGCAGCAGGAGGTTCAGCTGCTACACCTTCCTCTATTATGCTGTTGCCAGCATCATCAACACTTGCATGTGACTTGTTGTCATCTTCAGTGTTCTTCTTATATGGTTCTATATTTCTACTGGCACTGGTGGTGCTGAACCTAGTTTTGCTGGGACCTTGACAAACTGCATCCTCCCTCGGAGTAAAGGGATCATCATCATCATTGATTGCACACACCGCAACAACCATTGCTGCAGTAGGTTTTTGGACTACTACTTTACTCTCACATCCCTACATTGCTTCACCCCTCCCCCTTCCCCTTGTGCGTTTGCTGGACATTCTGCAACTACACAACTGATGGAGCTGTATGATGCCTTGCCTAAGCCCAGTCAGCTGTCTGTCACTGTCACCTAAGATATTTCATTTTTTATTCTTTTTAATTTTTTATTTTATTTATTTTATTTTTTTAAGTTGTCCACCCTGTTGTCTTATCACAGTCTGTCCAAAAAAATTATAACTGAAAAAGAAAATCAACAATGTCTTTCCCCAGTCTTCCCCACCCTGCACAGGGACAATAACAGCAAGATCAGCAAGCAAATAGGTTGCCTGTGCTTGCCTATCAGTCGCATGGAAGTTTGGAGTATTTGGGGGACAACCTCCTTCCTCCCTTCTTATCCCTTAGAGTGCCCCCAGACTCCCCTAATACAGAGATCAAATGTCCTACCTAAATGACTTCCTAAACTAAGCTTAAATCCCCCTTTATTTGCCTATCTCCTAGCTCAAAAACATGCTGCTCTCTCCTCTCACAAACACAGAATGGCTGCTGTGAGATCCTGACAGCCTTTTATATGGCTGTAGAAAACTTTTCTTCCCATTGACTTCAATGGACAGAAAAGGAGGGAAAAAGCGGAAAAACAGCACTTTTCGGGGGAATTTTTTTGCCAATTGGAAAGTGCCATTATTCGCCGATTTCAGTTGAGGCGAAAATTTTCACCCATCTCTAATCATCGCCTCTTCGAAGTCCAAGTCCCACTCAGCCACACACATATACAATTGTGTTGAGTACCCAGCAGCAAAACAGGTTTTTAACATCCACAATGTTAGATATGATGATTGCCTCTGCTGCTGCTGCTAGAAGTCCTGCACCTTTGATACCTAGTAGCAATAGTAGAATTACATCAACATCTAGCCCCATCAGTAGTAGTAGTAGCACCTCAGGAGCCCCTCAGTCCCTGAAGTCCACAGTATGAAGATACTTCACTCACAATCCAAAAGTTAAGCATGTTGCTAGTTGTTGTCAGTTCAAAAAGCATGTGAGCAGGGGGAAGCAGGTTCACACATCTAGGCACCTCCTCTATGAGATCCTACCTGAAGCACAACCACAGCTCTTACTGGGAGACACACTATCAGAAGGTCAGAGGTGCCACAACTAGCAGAAGCGCTCCAAAAAGTTCCCAGGGCTCTGGGGCAGATATGAGAAGTAGTGATGTTATTTGTGTCAGAGAGTGTTCTACTGCCAAGGATTAGTTCATTCCAAATAACACCTAGGGTTCCTGCTGCAGAGGAGTATAATTCTGGGTTTGCTGTAGGAGATAGCAAGATTCATAGACTTCCCACACATGCTACTTCTACCTCCACCCCCTCCTCTAGTCATGTTGTTAAAGAAATATATTTCTAGGGTTCTTCTGCCATGTCCCCATGGGAAGGAGCCAAAACTTTCACAAAAAAAACAAAGTATGGTTGTAGAATGACAAGGTTGCCAAGATGTTGGCAGTGAACAAGCTGCAATATTGTTTTGTAGAAAACCAAGTTTCATTTGTAGCTCCACGCTGGCATATCCCAAGCCGCAGTATTTTTTACAGAACAGCTGTACCTGAATTGTACAAGCAGGTGGTTAGTGTGGTGGGCAAAGGGCTGAAAATTGTGTATGGCAAGAAAATCCACCTGACAATAGATATGTGGACAAGTGGGAACAACACAGACTTTATGACTGTGACTGCTCACTGGGTTTCCCTCCCACTACCAACAGTGGGCACCACTAGCTTACAGCATCAGGTGACAGCCAGTAATCATGCCTCTGCTTTTGCCACATTGTAGGTTGTATTTTTTTTTTTTGATCACTTGATATCGTCATGAATATGTGCCAGTGTCACTTAAGCAAGAAGTTAGTGTTGTGGGCAAAGGACAAAGGCACTCTGCATGCTAACACATTTTTCAAGGCATATGTTGCTGTAGGACTCACAACTTTGACTTTCAGCTACTTATTTCTCCACTACAGCCCCCAGAAGAAGTAATATTGCAGTGAGAAATGTTGTACCCAATGGAAATATAGTCAACAAATTTGTTAAAATAGGCGAAAAGGAGGAACAGTTTTGTGAAAAAGACAAAAATCAGCCAGTCAGAGATAAGAATTCTATTATTGAAATCACATTCATCGTCCTAATTCTGAGTTTCATATCACTGACTTCCAATAGGGTGAAGTGTCATTATTTATGATTCTGATATGTTTTATATTTATGTTATATATTATAACGAAATATGCATCTTATAAATGTTGCATGACTCTTTACCTTTAAATTGCTCAAGATTTATCATTATCCACGTCTTTTTTAGACATTATTTTATTCATAAATATAATAAAGAATGAACATTTAACAGTGTCTTTTTCATCTTTATTTTTCTTTTCCTTGGGATCTTTATCTTAGATCCATATTTAGGGAATACATTATGGAGTGCACCATAGATAATAATTCCTATCCCTACTATTTGGGAGAATTTTTGTTTCTGTATTCTTATTACCTTTGCACCCTTAGGCCAACTTTGTATAGGCTTTATTCCCTTTTACTCAAGGTGGTGCAATCTTTGGCCCTTGGGGGTCACTCTGGTTTAGTTTTTAAGCACACATCTCAGCCAATGAATATCTGCAAGTCATTTTCAGCAGAGACTGGACATATGAAAAACAGTCTCTGTTCAAATTTCCCACACACTGGCTTGGGCTGAAAGGAGACAAGGGGATGGTGAGTTTTCCACCAGACTTCCTACCACCACTGCCGGTAACAGTCCACAAACTATTTATGTATTCAATGCACCATATGCAATGTTTTTTGCATAAGCCTGTATTTTTCTCTTTTGAAGGAAAATTATTTTGAAGCAAAATGGATTTTTAATCATATTATTTGATTTGGAGAAATTTTGTTTTATTGCTACTTGGAATAGATGTATAAATTTAACCATCTGAGTGCTAGAGAGTTATGCAATGCATTGCTCTGCAAATTTCATGTTTAATTTTTTTCTTTTCAGGTACATATTTGCAACAAGGAAGAAGAGAAGACAAAAGAGAAGAAGACAGAAGATGGAGAAAAAGAAGATGGAAGATAGAAGATGGAAGAAGAAGATGAACAGTAGCTGATCAAGGTGCTGAAGAACCTGCTGGTCATCAGGATTACTGGTAAGTGTTTTGTGACAGGGGATTTTTTAAACTTAGATTAACCCTGTCAGTGCCAGTGTGGTGTGCATAACCCACTAGCACGCATAGGGTAAATTCTACTGACATGTCACAAATTTTCCAGTGTTGATCTGCCTAATGTTGAGGTGGAAGAGGAAGTAATGAGCAGCCAGACTAGTGGTCAAGCGAGCCCACACCATCCCCCTGACCCTTTGATTGCCATTCCCCTGGCATTGTTCCTCTGGGGCATGATGATGAAGAAGGCAGAACTGGCTTTCAGTATTAGCATCAGCACACATCAGCTGCCTGTGCCTGCTGCTAGTGATGTCAGGGTGCCACCTTCACCTGAAAAAGAGATGGCAAGTATGACAGTAGGGGACCCTCTGTTACATTTGTCATCATTGTCAATCCATTCCACTCCTGTAGAGCAACAGAAAGAGACTGGTGCTGGTGGTGATGATGATGATAATGATAAGAGTGAGGGTGATGGGGGAGAATTAGTACCTTTTTATCTGAAAGCAAAACATAATGGGAGATAGATGATGTGGGACTAGGACAGGTTCCATGTGCCAGCAACAATCCTGGTCCTAGTTCTAATGCTGGTTCTGACAGTGCAGCAGCAGCATCCTTTGCCCCAGCCAGTAAAAGGGATTGTGGAGTAGAAGAAAGAGGCCATTCTTCTCCACCTTTGCCCTCCCCTCTGAGGTCAAGGGTGTGTGACTATTTTTTTCTTGGGGCAGACATAGTGCAGTCATTAGCGACGGCACTGTGCACTATATGTGACAAGTCAGTGAAAAGGGGAAAGGAGGGGACATACCTTGGCATAACCACTCTCATAACACATATGAAATAAAGACACCATGATATTTATGTGAAACATGTTAAAGCCAAAACCCCACAAAAGAAGTCAGAAGCTGTTGTTGCTGTACCCCCTGTCCCTCCCCAAGAGAATGAAGAATGGGTATCCTTTTAAAATGTTACACACTAATGTGAGAGCATCTAAACTGTTGATTCACCATGTCATCGAGATGAAAGGGGCGACACGAGAATCTCGCCCATGTTAAAAGGACGAGATTCTCAGGTCGCAGACAAAAACATCGCTTCAATATATCTTGCTATGGTCTCTGGATGTCTATTACTGTGTGTTGGCTGACTAATCCGTCTGTTAGTTTCTGAGCAAAGGCTTGCCTATTGCAAAAGAAGATATAGTTGGATGTCTCTGGTTGTCATGGAACAGATGCTCCTGCCTTTGTTATTCCAGTGCTGATGACAGCTGAGAGTCATATATGCATGTGCAGATCATACTCTGCTAGAGAAAAACTGAAAGATGACTTGGCCGCATCAACATACATAGGCATCATATATGTAACATATGTAACCGGCTGCATAGCCAGTGTATGTAACACACAGTTACTAGCTGATTTATACTGTCTTGACAGATCATTTGCCTTCAGGTTCTTTGTTCCTGGTATGTATGAAATGGTAAAATTAAAATGAGAAAAGAACAGGCCTGAATTTAGTCACTTAGCAGAGGCCAAGTACTAGAGATTCTGGTGGTCTGTCAGAATAGTGACGATATGAGGTGACTCTTCTATCAGATAACACCACTCCTCCAGAGCTAGCTTGATGGTTAGTAATTCCCGGTTACTGGTGTCATCATTTCTCTCTGCAGATGTAAATAAATGGATAAAATATGAGCAAAGATGGATCATTCCTGATGTAGCAGACCTCTGAGAGAAAATAGTCTCTGAAATGTTAACCTCAAGTATGAATGGAGCATGGGGATCTGGATAACTAAGAATAGTAGAAAAAGCTGACTTCAAGGAAGAGAAGGCTTGTAGAGCTTTGGTGGATCAGACCTCTCCAGGTCATAAAGGTTAGAGGAGAAATGGGATCAGAGACATTCTTGATTAAACTCAAATTTTTCATGTTTCACATATAAGTGGTTCTCTCTGAGATGAGTCAATAAGTGGCAAACATGAATTTGATGTTCCTCAAGGGACTGGGAGAAGATTAGAATGTCATCCAGGTAGAATAACACAACAAGAAATTCCTGAAGACATCATTCATCAGACACTGGAAGACTACATTACAAAGGTCTAATGGCATAACCTGATAGCTGTAATGCCAAACCTGGAATTAAATGCAGTCTTCCCCTCTCGAGCCCTGACCAAGTTATAGGCCCTATGAAGGCTGTGGATGAAGGCTGTGGCTGATGAAGAAGAGGGCCCTTCTGAGCCTCTCCAGCAATTCCAGAATCAGAGGTAGTAAATAACAGGTTTGTCATGTGACCACTGTAATCCACCCATCCTTTTCTTCATGAAGAAGATGCTTGTTCTTACAGGAGATGTAGATGGTCATATGAACCCACAAGCGAGATTGTCCCAGATGTAGTCCTCTAAGTCTTTGATTTCTCTAATGTATAATGGATAGACCATACCTCTAGAAGGTGATATCCTGGGCAATAGGTCTATGGAAAAATCATAGAACCTATGAGGCAACAGGGTCTCAGCTTTGACCTTGCTAAAGGCATCAGTAAATGCCATATAGGCCTCAAAAATCAAAGGAAACTAAGAAGGTGAGACATTTCGGGGGAGTAGCCTAAATGGTGAGACATATGGACATGTCTGGAGAGCTTTTGCATCGCTACTTGTAAATCTGTTGCCATCCTGTTAATTTTAGGCTTTCTAGCCCAACCAACCTGTGGATAGCCCTCCCCATACCCTCTGCTACCTGTGGATGCCAGTTTGGATGTGCTTCACCCTTGGTTGCTGAAACTATGAGCTGCCGGGGACCTAGGCTACACAGCCACTGCCTTGAGTGCCATTCAAACCATTTGGGGCAGATGTGACCAGGGGCTTAGTGGAAACACTGTGGCTTGGCAGCCCCCACTCATTTGCTCTCTCTGCCAACCTTGTGACCTGTTCAGGTCCACATAGACCATCTGTGGGCAAGGCAGCATTTGAAGCAAAGTCAGTTCCTGCTAATGGGTTGGGCTTTGCATGCTGGGGTCTCTTTTTCCTGTAGCTTGCTGTGGAGCCAGGACGTGTGGTACAGAGGCTGCCCTAGTTCTTTCTGTTGTAATACCCAACCTCCTATCCTACCTAGCTGTGTTGGAAGAGCTCCTGCACAATAGCTGAGCAGCATTACTGATGGACCCTGGAACTACCCTCACCAGCTACTGCAGACCCTACTGTTCTGTTGACCAGTGTTGTGCAGTGGGCTGCTGTATGGAGGATCCCCCAGTATCTCTGAGTACAGGGGCTATATTTGTATTTACCTACCATCTTCCAGGTCCACGGCTCAGTGGTGCTAGCAGTCTTCCACCATCCCCTTAGATCACCATCCTGTTTGTCGTTTTCTCCCCCAGTATCCCTACCTTCCTTTAAGTCTGTCTGCCCCCACTGACCTCCTCTGTTAGAAGCGACCTACCTCATCATTCCTGGGACACCTCACTCCCCTTGCTTAGATGCTACTCCATCTCTGCCTGGGGTTTCAGGATACTGCATCACTCCCCCCCTGCGCGGATGCTCGCTGGGTTCGGACTCTAGGACTTGTCACCTAGGCCAGAACATCGCTTGTACCCTCGCCGGCCTGCTGTGTAGTCCCCCACTGTCCCTCCTGTCTATATTGCCTGCCATTGGGCCTACTCGGCCTTCATGCCCCTTAGTGCACACTCCATTTTTTGGTTTACCTCCCGGTGCCCCTTCCCTCCCACTAGGCTACTCACTACTTTGCTGCTGCCTAATGCTGCACTGCTGGAGCGTGCCAGCTGACTAGCATGCAGACCAACACTGCATATGTACCCACTCCTTGCTACTTGCTCTCCTGTGTGATGGATATATTATGCTACATTATTTGATTTTCTAATGTATCCCATGTTGTGAATTGTTGTCTGGAGCCGACTATCCACTGCTACCCTGTTTCTTTGAAGTTGTTGCACACCCCTCCTGTGATCTCCACTTCTCTAATGTCTCTGGAGTGCGGTCTTCTGCCACTGTGCCACATACTTCTGTGGTTGTGCTATATACTTCTGGGATTTCACCATTGAGTGTGTCCCCTGCTATGGATACACTTTATTTGAAGCTACACTTTGTTTATGCTTTATGCTGTTGTTTGGTGTCATGTATTTTCTTTTAATCTGTTGGTAAATAGCTCACGTTACCTTTGTTATTGCTACACCTCTGTGCTGAGCTTCATAAACATTCAGTAGCTTATTATTAACTTGCTTTCTACATGTATTGGCTTTATCATTGCTGCCTCCTTGATTTTGGACTATGTTCGCACCGGGTGCACCCAGGGTTCTCACTGCTGGGATGCGTCCAAAGACACAATTATACACAGTCTAGACATATTCTCCAATTTTATATGATGCTGCCATTTTGTATTGCCTTTCTTGTTGCTTCTTTTCTGTTGCAGACCACACTTACATGTTGTGTCACTATGTAAAACCCTGGTTGTGCAACATACTTCTGGGGCTTTCACCATTAAAGTGTGTCCCCTGCTATGGATAGACTGAATGTGAAGCTATACTTGGTTTACACTTTATGCTGCTGTTTGGTGCCATGAATTTTCTTTTAATCTGTTGGTAAATAGAGGACATGTTACCTTTGTTATTGATACCCCTCTGTGAGAGACCACACTGCTACGATGTCTTATTTCTAAGATCCCTGGCTGCACCATGTGTATCTGAGGTTCTCACTGTCGAGTGCATTCTCTGGCAAGGGCATATTTTACTACATACGACCTACAGCTATTGTTGCACCTCAGTTGGAGACCTCAACATCTTGTTTTACCTCTGCTTATGACCCCCTGCATCTGGGGCTCTCACTGTTGAGTGCATCCTCTGGATTAGAAGTATTTTTCTTTTTTTGACAACTGGTGTCATAGCCTTACTTTGACAGGATAGGATGGGTTTATACTGTTTCTGGGGTTTGCATGTTTTTTGTTTCACTGGAGCCTTCGAGTGGGGCCTCACGTTCTTCTTGGTTTGGGTTGTAGGTCTCTTCAAGGTTTGGGTGGGTTGGATTTGGAGGTTACTTAGTTTAGGCCAGTTTAGGGCTTGGGCTGTGGTTTGTCCCCCCCCCTTTTTTTCTCTCCCTCACCCTGGGTCTACCAACTTAATGACTACTCAACTATGTAAATTTTTATTATGGAATGTGTGGGGCCTAAATGTTAGTATTAAATGTTCCCTCATACAGGATTATATTCGCCGCCAGGCCCCTGATGTGGTTCCACTGCAGGAGACACACCTGGTATGATAAAGGGTTCTGTCTCTTAACAAACCTTAGGTGTCATGTAACTGCCACTCTACCTTTTTTACCCATGTGAGGGACATTATGATCATTGTTAGGCTTAGGGATGGGTGAACATTTTTGCCTCAAATTGAAATCAGCGAATAATGGCACTTCCCGCTTTGCAAATAATTTCCCGCGAAAAGTGTTGATTTTCTGATTTTTTTCGCCTAGCTCATTCCAATTAAATCAATGGGAATATTGAGTTTGCACACAACACATAGCAAATATTATTTTATTTCCCAAAGGCATAGTATAAAAGGGGTATGAGTGTGCCTGTGTTGGTGGAGTGTGGGAAAAGAATCAGTTGAACTGGGATTGTTTTTTTGGGGGGGTTGTTTACTGGGATTGGGGGTCAGTTAATAAAAAAACACACCTTAAATACAAATACCCCCCCCATAAGACATGGTATAAAAGGGGTCTGAGGAGGGTGCCTGTGTTGGTGGGTGGAGTCTGGGGAATTAATCGGCTGAACAGGGAATTTGTTTTGGGGGGTTCTTGACTGGTA
This sequence comes from Rhinophrynus dorsalis, assembly GCA_037306005.1. Taxonomy (NCBI): domain Eukaryota; kingdom Metazoa; phylum Chordata; class Amphibia; order Anura; family Rhinophrynidae; genus Rhinophrynus; species Rhinophrynus dorsalis. The sequence goes on from CM074719.1 coordinate 381,089,275, forward strand.
TTGGGGGAACAGTTAATAAAAAATAAGTAAATAAAATAAGAAATTTGTATTTGTAGTGATAGAGACAGGAACCCCCTGACATAAGCTGCCACTGGGGTGGACTGATACTTGACTTGATAGAGTATTTTGCAGAGGATGATTTGATAGATTTTTTGTTAGAGGCCCAAACCCTGAGGAAACATTGCATTGTAGTACTTGCAATGTTTATTTTTTTTTATTTTTAAAAAAAGAACAAGCCATGAGAAAAAATGCCCTATTGGCCTAGTGCCTGCAGGTGATGTCCTGTTGGCTACTTGTCAAATGCCCTGATGTAGATGTGGAATTTGCAACTGCTATTCTTGCTGGTGCTAAGTTGTTTAAGCAGCAGGATGATTAAGCAGCTCAAAGGGAATGGAATCATAAACAGCGGTAACATGGTTAATGGATGACAAAGGCATGTCTGAGGCATGAGTAGAACAAAAAGTAGCCCCCTGTATATGTGGAGAAAAGAAGAAGTTGGCCAAAAATTCTTCTCCACCTGCCCCTCCTCCAAAATCATGACTGTGTTGTTATTAGAATAGAAATATCTCCCTTGAGAGCTGTAACTGTGGCTCTCATCAGCAAGTGTAATGTGCACAGTGTGTGGTAAATAACACCTGGGGGCACAACTGTATCCAAACACCATGACACCAGAACCTAAGTACTGCCACTGTCACTATACAACTTGTCCACAACCGCCTAAGGACACATGACAACCCTCCCTGCCAGCATATTCTGTGGGATGGAATCTCCTCAGATGCTGCTTGATGCCTTACTTGCAATTCTCCACCACACTGGCATGTGTGGTCAGTGCACCACACAGTGTGCAATGGGTGAAGACGAACTGCCACATCCTATCATCAACAGATTGGCTATCATTTCGGGGGACGTAACAATGAATGAGGTGAATTGGCAGAAAATGTAGTTACCCTAGAGGAAGAAGTTGATAGTGATGGCATGCTAGTTTCACTTGTCATGGAACTTCCAGTCACTGTCTGGGTTTCTCCATTCTTCCTCCTCTTTGATCTCTGACTCGCCTCTTGTTGCCTTTCTGGAAAGTCAACGGGTACAGCAACAGAGGTGCTTGATTTCTGTGGTGGGTGTATGTCTTTAACATGTTTGACATAAATGTCATGGTGTCTGTTTTTCATGTTGTGTTGTCAGGGTGGTTGTGCCAAGGTACTTTCCCTCCTTTCTCCTTCTCACTGACTTATCACAAATTGTGCACAGTGCCGTTCGTGATTACTGCACTGTGCCTGCCCCAAGAGGAATATAGTCTCACACCTATGACTTCAGGGAATAGGGAACAGATGGAGAAGAATGGCCTGTTTCTTCTTCTCCTGCACATTCCCCTTCACTGTCTGTGCTGGCAGTTGATTATGTTGCTGCTACTGCATCATATTCAGCACTGCAGCTAGGAGCAGGAGTATTATTACTGCTGACAAGTGGAGCCTGTCCTAGTCCTGCATCACTTGTTGACCCCATTCTCACTGTATCCATGGTGGTATGTGCACATTAGCTTGCTACTTAGCATCATGCTCCCCTTGCAACTCAGCAGCAGACAAAATTAGAGCAGTTGCAAATTCCACAAATTCCAAAGGTTCATTGCTAGCAGTGGTAGGGATACACATCCTCATCCCTGTCTCTCATTCCTTCTCAGTTTCTTCTAAAAAGGCCATCAATATCTCTTCCACCCCAGCTTCTTCACCATCATCAGCATCACCACCACCACTATGTGATGCTGCTGCTACTCTATTACAGACATCGCACTGTTGCTTGGAGGAGGTGACGAGCAATGTGACAGAGGGTCCCCTAATGTCACACTTGTCGTTTCTTTTTGCCTGAAGAAGGCAGACTGGCAGCAGTATCAGCAGGCAGCTGAGCTATGCTCTTGCTAGTAGTGGTGGTATTAATTTTGTGCCTGCTCTCCCCCAACACCAGTTCTGGCCTCTTCAGGATCATGTTCCACTTGGACACTGTAGTAAGGGGAAGGGGACTCCCAGAGGAATAGTGTGGGCTCCATTGACCACTATCTTGGACACTCTAAAATGCTTCCCCTCCCATGCCCCTAACACTAGTCCCACTGGCTGCTTCACCATTACTGTTACTACTACTAACACATACCACATCCAGTTCAGCCCCAGAGTCTTCCTCCTCACAGTCACTATTAATATGAGAATATTGATTATCCCCTCCTTCACTTCTGACACTAACAAGCTGCTGGATCTTAGTAGTAGAAGTACTAGAACTGCTTGGGGATGGCAAGTGTAACTTAGGGTCCCCTGCTGTCGCACTTGAAATCATCTTTTCCTTCCCCCCCTCCTGAGTATTACAAGACACACTAGCAGCAGGTTTAGCACCGGGGGCAGAAGGTTAAGAACTGGCAGCAGGCACAGTACTGCTGGCAGCAGGTTCAACACTGGTGGCAGACACAGCACTGGTGGAAGCATTGGCAGCATGTTTTACAGCACTAGTTGCAGCAAGGGCATCATGTGTGACAGCAGGCACAGCAGTGGTGGTAGCATTAGCAGGGGCAGCATATCTGACAACAGGCACAGCACATCTGGCAGCAGGTACAGCACTGGTGGCAGCATGGGGACCACGTCTGCCCGCAGGCACAGACAGCTGACCTGTCCTGCTCTCACTACTACCCTTTTCTTCCTCACTACCCATTAAATTACCCAAAAATCCTAGGGGTGATTTAGGGGTTTTGTAGTGCTCACGTCCTCCTCCTCCTCAGACTCAGTGGACACATAAGGGTCCTTTCAATGCCTCCTTTTGCTATTTTTAAACTTTCTAATAGTGATATCAGTCATTATGAGCCTCTCCTGCCTAATTTTTCAAAAATATCACAGCAGAACAGCACAGCACATCTACCTCGCTCTGTAGCTGCTTCTATTGTGTAACACTTCCTGGAATACGTCACATTTTTATAGCGAAAAGGTGAAAACCACATAAACTAATGAGCGGAAACTTTCTAGCCATTGAAAAAATGGCGAAGAATTTTGGCCAATTGGTGAAAAATGCAAAGATTTTAACCTTTGGTATTATATAGGATTTTCCTGTGAAAAAGTGGACAACGTGGTTTTCGCTGGATTTCTGGCAGGAACATGGCGACCACCCCTACTGATCAAGTGTGATGTCTTAGCTTAGCCCAGTCAGCTGTCTGTCACCTAATTTAGTTGTTTGTTTATTTCTTTATTATTTTTTATTTATTTTTATAGTGTGTATATATGTATATGTATATATATATATATATATATGTATATATATATTTTTTTTATTTTTTATTTTTTTTTTTAAAGTTGCCCACCCTATCTTATTACAGTCTGTCCAAAAAATATAACTGAAAACTGAAAAACAAAATCAACTACTTCTTTCCCCAGCGCAGAGACAATAATAGCAAGATAGCAAGCTCAGCAAGCAAATTGGTCCCCAGTTGCTGTGTCTTGCCAATCAATCGCATGGACTTTCGGGGTATTTGGGGTCAACCTTCTTCTCCCCAGCATGCCACAGAGTATCCTAATACAGAGAACAAATGCCCCACCTAAAAGACTCATTAAACTAAATTTCAATTCCCCTTTATTTACTTATCTTTTCTAGCTCAAAAAATGTGCTGCTTTCTCCTCTCACAAACACAGAATGGCTGCTGTGAGAGCCTGACATCCTTTTATATATGTCTGTAGAAAAGTAGTGAAAATGTTCATGTGGTGGGGAAAAATTTTTCTTCCCACTGATTTCAATGCAATGAGCTAGGAGAAAAATGTGGAAACATGGTTTTCACAGGAAACTACTCCACGAGTGGGAAGTGCCATTATTCACCAATTTTGGTTTGATGCAAAAGTTTTCAACAATCCCTACTTAAGAGTGCTTCTGATGCTGCTAGTTTTAGCACCTCTAACCTGTTGATCATCTATCTCCCAGTCAGACTTGTGTTTGTGATTCAGGTGGGATCTTATTGAGGAAGTGCCTAGGTGTGAGCCTGCTTTCCCCCTGCTCACATGCTTTTTGCACTGACAACAGATAGCAACATACTTTTGGATTGTGAGTGAATTATCTCCATACTGTGTACTTCATGAACTGTGGGGTTCCTAAGGGGCTGTTACTACTACTGGGGCTAGATGTTGATGCAATTCTACTACTACTACTTGATGTCAAAAGTACGGCATTTCCAGCAGCAGAGGCACTCATCATCGCTAAGATTGTTGATGTTATTAAACTGAGTTTTATTGCTGATGGTTACTCAATACCAGCAGTGTGTGGTTGATTAGGGCTTGGAAGCAGTGACAATGCTGATGATGACTGACAGGATAACTGTGTATTTTTGGACATATTTGTCCAGGATCAGACTTTCCAAATGTTTTCTTAAACAGTGTACTGACGGCACAGTGCTAATTTTCAGTGGTGGAAGATTGAGCTTTTGGCTTTCAACTATCTTTCTGGCCATGTCATCATCTCTCTGTCTCACTTCAGATCTCATCTGTATCTGAAGAAGAGGAGGTTATATTTGAGATCTTCATAATCATCCTCATCGCTCACAATTTGTTGCTCACTAACTTTGTATTTCTCTAAGCTTTTAGAGGTTTCACTCAATTTTTTTTTTCCTTTGGCTTTCACAAAGTTCACTACTACTTTGAGGACAGGTGCTTTGGCGCTTGTTTGTCTCTCTATCAGATGTAGGAATGGTTTGAGCTGCTAAAGCTTCTTGCATTATGCCATCATCAACAATAGAATGCTACTCATTATCATCTTCAGTGTTCTTACATTTTATTTACAGTACTGGCGCTGGTGGTGATGAGACTTTTGGTGGAACCTTGACAAACTGCATCCTCCTAGGGAGGAGAGGGATCACCATCATTTATTGTATGCTCTGCAGAAACCATGTGTGGAGTCAAGACTGCCTCAGTCACACAGCTCACATCAAGGTCCCTGTCATCTGTCACCTACTTTTTTTTATTTTTTTTATATATTCTTTTTTAACTGTCCCCCTATCCTTATCACTCCCCAGAGTACCCCAGAACAGAGATAATAACAAATAGATGAGCAAGGAACATGGACATCAGCTACCTGTATCGTTCAATTCAAATCAGTGAGACAGAATGTTGGGGTATTTAAGGTCAACCTCCTTTGCTCTCTTCTCACAACCCTAGACTCCTGTTACGGTTTGTTAGACACTCAGACCAGTAGGTAAAATAAATCAATCTTTTATTGAAAGAAATAAAATGAAAAGGATCGCCCTCTACAGTTGACTGCAACAATTGCAAGCTATTACACAGTACATATAACTTTAATACAGCATTCAAAAGGCACCCAACATAGGTACAGAGAATAGGGAATAGGACCCTAAAGGGTGTATGAAAACAGTTAGTCAATCTCAGCTGTGGGGTTTGGCACACCCGTGTGCTGTCTAGATAAACTGAGCAAGTGTGCACAGCACAGAGTTCATATGAAGATGAGTAGAAGATGTTCAGTGACCAATATAAGTTATAACAGCACCGTAACCCACGATAGCCCCCACGGGCGTTCGTGAATAGACCGGAGAGCCTGCAAGTGCGAGAGTATGTAGCCCCCACGGGCGTGATCGAGACTAGCCCGAGATGCGAAGCTGGCGTGTTAGCCCCCACGGGCGTATCACCGAGGACCACTGTAAGCACAACACGAGCCAAGAGCCCCCGCGGGCGTTTACCTACAGATTGAGCAAGAGCTTGGAGCCTAACCTTGCCACCAATAGCCGCACCGGACACCTCCGTCGTTAACCGTGAGACCAAGAACGCCCAAACGGCCTACCGGGATTTACTACTCTGCAAATATAACCGGGAGTCGCCGTCCAAGTAGCGGCCAACTCAGCAGCAGTAGAATTACAAGGCAACGGTTCTATATAGAGCAAGGAGGTCCGGTCAGTGAGGAGCGGCAGTGCAAGGGTTAATAGGTACGTTTGAATCTCCCAGGCTCGGTATGGTAGCTTAGCTCTGCAACGTGTAAAGGCTCGGTACGAGAGGCACAGCTTTTGCAAGTCGGCAAGGAACTCTGCACAGATGGATGGGTTACCCAGGAGGGTAATGGTCACACTAGCTTGGCACAGCAATGCAGGATTCAGAATGTCGCGGCGGCGACAACCAGCCAGGCAGACGGGAAGGACTTGAAGCGGGACGTCAGCCAGCCGGGCCGTAGCACGTAGAGGATTCTCAGACAAGCCGGATCGTAGCACGTAGAGGATTCTCAGACAAGCCGGATCGTAGCACGTAGAGGATTCTCAGACAAGCCGGATCGTAGCACGTAGAGGATTCTCAGACAAGCCGGGTCGTAGCACGTAGAAGATTCTCAGACAGGCCGGGTCGTAGCACAAGGAGGATACTCAGACAAGCCGGGTCATACACGATCAGGAACACTGGAGAGTAGTCAGAACAGGCCAAAGTCGGTACACAGGAATCCGGATACAAGAACACAGCAACAGCAAGTCTGGCTCAGAAACACCACGAAAGGGCATCTGACAGATGTAAGCGTCAGGTATAAAAAGGTCACCAAGGGGCGGGCCAAACCAACCGAGCAAATCACAATCTGCCACAGATGAGAGTGACAGACAGATCACAGGCACTGTGATAACTCCTCCAGCACAGATATGATAAAAGCAAGATCAGCAAGGAACTTGGACAATACTACCTGTGTCATTCAACAAAAATCAGTCAAACAGAATGTTGGGGTATTTGGAGTCTACCTCCTTTCTCCCTTCCTGTCCCCCAGACTCCCCTAATACAGATGTCTTGGTTACAAGACTCCCTAAACTAAGCTTCAACTCCACTGTCTGCTATAGCTCAAAAATTAATCCTTTCTCTTCCTCTCACAAACTGGCATGCTGTTAGAACATGATGCCCCTTTTATACTATGCCTGAGGGAAAATAAAGTGAACTTGCCATGTGTTTGGTAGAAATTCAGTCATATCATTGATTTCAATGCAATAAGCTATGTGGAAAAAAATCGGCAAGATGGCACTCTTCATGAAAAATTTGCAGCTCAACAAAAAGTTCAATTTTTCTCCTGTTTCACTTTCAAGGTGAAAAGTTTCACCCATCCCTACTTGCTGCAGACTGAAGGTATTAGACAACGGTAGCTCAAAAGTAATATGATTTAGCTAGTGTTGATCTTCAAGTTTGTTGGCGATCATTTTATTCCCCTCTTTCTTGCAGTCAATTTTGATTTTTGCTCTCACTAGATGATCACTTCCAAAGCTAAAATGATTTAAGACTGAGATGTCAGTGAGTATTGCTTTATTATTTGCAAGTATGACGTTGATTTCACTTGTATTACCATTAGGGTTTTTCCATATCCATTTTCTCTGTGCTTTTTGTTGTAAAATTAATTCATGATGTGTAAATTTTGTTGTTCTGCAGATTCGATCAGTTGGTTAACTCTGTCTTCTCTTTTTCCAGTTCCATGCTATACGATTGATTTTTCACCATTTTGGATCTTACCAATCCTCATAATGAAATATCCCATTATAAATTTGTAGTGGTTATTGTCTTGTTTGTAAAGGCATAATAAATCATCATAAAATTCTTCAACTTTCTCATCACTCTGGTCACTTGTAGGGGCACAAACCTGAATGATCTGAAGAACATAGTGACTGTTTAGTTTGATAGCACAGGAAGAGTTTCTTTCAGAAATGCTTTTAACTTTTGTGATTGAGTGTGTCATGCTTTTGTTAATCAAGAATATGATTCCTCCACATCATCCATCTATGGTTCCTTTCTAGTATAGCCAGTGTCCATCTTCTAAATTTGCTAACTATTCATCTTTTTATGAGTCTCACATAAGCCTATAATGTCCCTATTGATGTTATTTAGTTCTTGTACTAGTTCCTCTAAGTGTGAAACCGTACTCATAGATCGAATGTTAAGTATTCCAATGTATAAAAACCAAAGGCATCATGATAGAACCTGGTAATTCTTAGCACCCTCTGCCATCTAGCTGGTCTTCCCACTCCAGTAGGAAGTAGCTCACAAGCCTCGGTGGAATAAAAGCCATTTTGTTGTGGAGTCATGCTGAGGCAATGTACCATAATCTGTAATGTTAGTCCAGTGTGGGTTGGAAGATTTTGGATCTCTTTGGTCTGGTGTCTTATATGTGCACCTTGGGTGACCCGGCCAGGAATATACACTCTTAAAGGCATAGTTCTCTGCTTCATTGACACACAAACACTCCCACCTTGATAATGCATTGGCCCATGGGAACGAATTCCACTGCAGATGAAGATGATATATATTTCCCCTTCTATAGTCATTAAGTTTTATCAATCAATCTATTTATCTAGGCAAGCAATTGAGAGTGGCACACTAAAGCAAACTAGTAAATACAATGATTGGTGCCCATCCCCAGAAAATAATTATAAGACAAACTCTGCCAAAGCACCTGGACAGCACTCACACACATATAATTGATTGAAGCAAATAGATTTTATTCAAACATTTCTCTGAATCAATTTTGAATTAATTTATTTTTTGAGAAAATACATCTCATCTTCATCTTAGGTGGAATTCATTCCCATGGGCCAATGCATTATCATGCATTTCTTTTCCACTCCCACGTGAAGAAATTAGTATAAAAAAAGTATATGTTTATAATTTTAATAGGATTTCAGTATTTATTCCCTTTTTATTTTAATACAGTTTTGATTATTTATTTTAGGAGGTTTCGGCCCCTTGCTCTCTTAGGTGGTGGATCCCTGTCTATTCAGGTGTTAGCATGATTGGTGAAGGTATAAATACCCCCCATATTCTCCAGACAAGAGTTTTGCTCACAGTAGGTGGTATCACTGCTTTTTAACTGTGTTATACATCACCATTTCTATTTACAGATTCTAGGTATGGCTATGGGGGCAACCATATGCACAAATTTGCACCTTGGCTATTGGGTTGGGGTGGCTGAAAGGTTCCATTGTGTTCCTTTGAAAAAATCCATGAAAATCACATGGTTGTCCACTTTTTCATATGAAAATCTACCCACAGCCAAAATGGTTTTGCTATTTTTTTCAATGTCCCCAGAAAGAGAAACACAAAATTAAGCAGCTAGAGAGATAGAGGCAATTTTGGACTGAATTATAAAGCTAAATAAGGACAGCAGAGGCTCAGACTGTTGGCTAAGAGGATGAGCAGATGTCTGAAAAAATAAGGAGGAGCTGGAAGGACCATGATGCATCCAGTGATTTGGGGGAAGAAGAGGAGGAGGAAGTGACCACCACCAGTATAGAATGATCTGAGGGTCCTGATTCCCCAGACCAATGATACCCAGTCCCCTGAAATCATTCTTTGGGATCTGGGGAAAATTTGTGAGCACATGAAGAAGTTGGTAAAAATATGAGCAAGAAAGCTCAGCTACCTGTGCCTGCTGCTGCTACTGCTGCCAGTGTGTCTCTGATACTCAGGAGGAGGAGGAGATGATTACAAGTGTGACAACAGTATACCCTAAGTCACACTTGCCATCCCCAAGCAGTCCATCTACTTCCATACAGGAGCTGGGGGTGAGGGAGGGCATAATGATGGTGATTAAAGTGAAGCAGTTTGGGGTTGGATTATCATGACAACTGTAGATCCTCCTGCTGAGGTGGAAGGGTAAGTGATGCCGAACATCCAGATTACAGGTCAAGGGAGTCCACAACATCCCCCTTATCCTGTGATTCCTTTCCCCCTGGTATTATGCCTCTGGGACCTGATGGTGAGAATGGCAGAACAAGCTAGTAGTATTAGCATCAGCATAGATCAGATGTGCGTGCCTACTGCTAGTGCTGCAAGTCTGCCTTCTCCACCTCAAGAGATAGCAAGTGTGACATTAGGAGACCCTCTGTCACATTTGTCATCATTGCCAACAAGTGACACTCTCATAGAGCAGCAGCAGCAACAATAAGGACAGACAGGTGGTGGTGGAGCAGCTGGGGAGGAAGAGACATTAATGACATTTTAGCTGAAAGCGAGAAGGAATGGGAGACAGATAAACAAATGGAGATGGTCATCACCACCACTACCAGCAGTGAGATTGCAGAGTTTGCAACTGCTGTAATTCCTGCTGCTGCTGAGTTGCAAGGGCAGCAGTCTACTGTGGGAATGGGGTCTAGCCGTTCTTGTGAAGTGGGACTAGGACAGGTTCCACTTGCCAGCAATATTCCAGGTCCTAATTGTATTGCTGATTCTGAGGCAGTAGCAGTACCATCCACTGCCCCAGCCAGTGACTTGGAATATGGAGAAGAAAGAGGCTATTTTCCTCCACCTTTCTCCTTCACCCGAGGTCATGGGTATGTGACTATTTTTTTCTCCTGGGGCAGGCACAGTCATCAGTAAAGGCAATGTGTGCTATATATGATAAATCAATGAAAAGGGGTAAGGAGGGAATTCATCTTGGCACAACTGCCCTGATAACACACATGAAATACAGATACCATGAAATTTATGTGAATCATGTTAAAGCCAAAACCACCCCTCTCTGTGCCCAAGGAAAAGGAATAGAGAAACTCAGCCATGGCCTGAAAGTTTGATGGTGAGCAAAACACCTGGCTCGCCACCAACTTCTTGCACTAGGGTCTGGGTGCAGGAAGAAGTACAAACATATTCTGCTGATTCTTCTGTCATCATTACCTCCCCCACCAGCTGATAACAAATCTGTAGATGAGAGGATGTGACAGCTTGTGTCCACCCAGGGAATCAAGCAGATTCTGGGGAGATTCCATCATACAGAATATGTTATGCTGGTGGAAGGGAGGATTCATCATTATTATTAAGACTGCAAGTGGTCATGTGTCCTTAACAGCATGGACAAGTGGTATAGTGACAGCGTGGTACCTGGTTTAATAATAATAATTTAGCTGACATTGTGCATCTAGCTAGCTGTTTCCCCAGGGCTTGTGCCTCTAACAAACCTGAGTCCAACAAATCATAACTGATTCATCAAGGATTGTGCTGCTTCCAATCTTGAGTCCAAAAAAATCATGACTGATTCCACAGGGCTTATACTACTAACATGCCAAAGTCCTACAAATCAATGTTTCCTCAGCGCTTGTGAGGGGTCTGAGCCTCTAACAACAAATCTAAATCCACAATCCCAGTCAAAAGAAATTACCCATTCAATTGATTAATTATCCTAATATGTATTGAATTTGCTGACCATTGACACATGCTTTATTATCGTATTGAATGCAGTCCGACTCATAACATAACATACGTAACAAGCAGAGAGTGATTTTGATTAGGTATATGCTTCTGATTTCAAGTAGGGTCAGGATAGGATTTAAAGGGATAGTAATATTTAAACTGTAAAACATATATGTTGTAGGGTTTAGCCTCCTAATTAAAATAAGGGTACTCCCACTGCTGAGAGATATTTTATTAAATAATTATATCAGTTCAAACTTGAATTTTTTAGGTGCAATATCACAGTAGCCTGAAAATTTACAGTGGTGTAGTTGCTACACCATCCTATGGACTGCTCTGGTCCGTAGACCATAAATCTCCATAGGATCGTGTAGCAACAGTGCCACTGTAAATTTTCAGGCCACTGTGATATTGCACCTAAAAAATTCAAGTTTGAGCTGTTATAATTTTTTAATAAAATATATCTCAGCAGTGGGAGTATCTTTTGTTTTATTCAGGGACAGAAACCCTACAACATATATTTATTTACATCTTAAATATTCCTATACCTTTAAGGTTACAGTCTGTTACAATCTGTTCCTAAGTTGTGATATGTATGACGGAAGCATTTTTACTATCTTATTTCAAGCCAGAAAATGTATGTTGTTCCTGACTGTGGTTTACCATTTAGAAATCAGAAATCAGAAACTGAAGGGCCAAATTTCCCCAAAGAAATCCTTACCATAGATAACAAATGTTTGTCCTATCACATGGACCTGTGCAATGCCTCCCACAAAGGGTGGTCAAATACATGATGTCATTCTTAGCTGGTTTAGGAGGCAGGATCCAGTTTAATACTAAACAAGTCCTGCTATATATTGACTATTCTATGCTCTCTATACTTGTTCCTATTAAAATGCATTATCAATTTCAAATGTGGGTTACTTTAATATAAATTGATTTACTTTATTCTGGTCCCAGCATCTAAAGGCACTTGAGGTTTGGTAACGGTATGTTAGATGAGCAGGGGATGGTTTAGATATAAGACCCTAATTATTTCTTTACTTTTGGGCTCCAGCATTTCATTAAGGGTGCACCAAGCAACTCCAGTTCCCTTTTTGCCTGTCTGCCTATATTAGCTAGCATCAAAATGCCAGCAGCTCAGACAACATATGGTAAACTGACACCTCCTTTTTTACACTAGTGAGTTAGTGTTGTCAGAATACAAAGGTGAACTCTTCATGTGGGGGAAATTACATTATTATCATTGATTTCAATACCATGACAAAGCAGAAAAAATGCACTTTGTGTGGGAATTCCAAATAAAAGAAGTAAGTATCATTTTCCCCCTGTTTCTCTTTTGTAGTAGAAATATTCACCATCCCTAATTTTCATTAGCTCAACTTTATTTTCTGGAATTAATTTGTACTTTGGTTCTATTTTCTTTTACTATGTTCATTGCTATACAATCTAATCTTCACCTACCGTCTAAAATTCCTTCAGAGTAATCACTAATTTCTTCATTAACTAAAAATTGTAAAATGTAATTGAAAACCTACATCTATACAGAAAAAATATATCACAGGATTCTTTCACAAACCCAGTGAGAAACCTCATAGATATATTTTCTTTATTGTGTTTACTAAATACGAAACTAACTCTTTCACACAGTGCATTCTGAAGTAATTGCATCAATTTATTTGAATTTGTTCTTCTTCATGCCTTTTAGTGCATGCAGACTTAAAGCAAAATGTGCTCAAGCTTAAAACAGTAAATACTCAATAACAATAATTTCAGTCAATACACTTATATAGTTTGTCTTTAGCTATATTAATGATTATTAAATGCATTACATTTTGATAATTTTATTGATACAAAATGAGTCCTTTAAGAATATATTGTAATACTATATTAACTGGCCCTCCATGTTACTGTATAAGTTAGATGATTAAATAAATCTGCATTCGTTTTACATTATTTGCTGTGTTATTTTAAATTGAATTTTAAATCTCTCGTAAAGAAGGAGGTTGATAAGCTGCATGCCACATACACATTCTAGCGTATTTTAGAATCCACATTTCAATGCTAAAAAGTATTTAATGTACAAAAGAACATTCACAAAAATCCATGAAATACCGAGAGAATTGGAAAGAAGTGTTTTTTTCTTCATTTGACATTGTTGATCTCAATAGCCTAAGACATATCCTGAAGGAATACAACTTTTCCCAGCATTTTAAATTAAATGGCTCATTAATACACTGTACGGAATAGAACAATAGAGTTCAGGTCTCCTTAGCTATGAAATGCTGTGCAAAACAACTTGATGCTTAGTTAATCGTCACACAATTAGCTGCATTTGCTAATCATCCCTGATACTTTTTCACTATGCAAAGTAGAATTCAAAGATTTTATTTTGCTAATCATCTCAGTTTGATCAGGAGAGATGCTAATCATCTGTAGACATTTGTAATGACCCTTGAACAAAACTGAGTAAAACTGAATCAAAGCTTTGACAAGGGAAAGGGAGCGGAAACAGAAGCAGTAATTATGGCCTTGTGAAGTACACTTTCCCTTTTGCACTATTTGTAAGAGAATTGCATACTTGTTCAAGAATACTTGTTCAGAGTAACTTTTAGTGTCTCAATGGAGAAAAACTGTCACTATACAGATTTTGGTGCAAATTAACAGATTTGGCGTGTAAAGCCCTGGAAGATGGACCAGTGTACATGTGAAAACAATGACAACCAGATTAGGTAAGTCTTGGCCAGTTAAATTTGACCTGCAAAAAAAAAGCTTTAAAAAGTTAACCATTGATTTGAATCCTTAAGTGATTTTTTTATATTTACTTGGAGTTTAAGTATTTTATACATTCTTATATATTTTATGGTTTACTTAACCACATAAAAATGAAATTGTCTTGGAAAATAAATTGTTAATGAAAAGGGCTAAAGACTTGCACACAACAACTAACATGAATAATAAATGTTAATTTCCCCACATCTTTTCCTTAAGACCATGTTAATTAATTCTTACCTGTTGTTCTGTGAGCAGCAACAGATCTAACTCTAAAGGCATTTTTAGATACCTCCATTTTAGTACTTGGAGCCTACATAACAAACAAAGGTATGAATGCTTAGTGAATCTCCCCCATAGTTTCTGCAAAGTTATGAGGTAAGAATGCTTTAGATTTTTAATATTTTTATATCTTGTTAAAGTTTGGTTTGCTAGCATCTTGTGTCAGTTTGTCCTCTAATAGAGTCTATTATGTATAGGTGGGTGTGTTAGGAGAGGATTAATGGACATGCATTGTTCTAGTATCTTATTCAGTAATAAAACATATTGGTGTGCTGCTGGCTGGAAAAAAGTTATTAGATGTAATGTAAAATATGTTTTCCTAAAATTGATAAACATTTCATGAACAAGAATGAGCTTTCCAAGAAAACTAAATGTCAGTTCAAAGAACATACATATACATATAGAGTTTTTTTGCTTTGTTTTTATGACTAATTCTCCAAGTGTAGGATAAGTTCACTCTGTATTTTTTGATCTACATTCTCCAAGAATAAAAACAAGAATATGGGATGTAAACATTTAGAAATTCAGGAGATGAAGAGAAAATCCTTTTTGCAAGCAAATTGCAAGAAAACCCTAATCTAATTTTAATTCTACATTGTTATTCATGTAGGCATGCCATGTACGTCAAATTTAAATTTAAATTTGCTCTCAAGGTAGTGTATGACTTGATTTGTCATCTAGTTATTTTTCTTATATAAAATAAAATTAGGTTCCTCTATAAAAGCATTGTGAATAATTTGTATGTATGTATGAATGTATGAGTATACACACATATTATACATATATATATATATATATATACAAGCATATTGTTTCAGGCTTCTTATTGTTTTCAAGCAATTTATATGTTTAGGTTTTTTCTGTATTTTGGGAGTTACAATGTAATTTCTAAATTTACTGTAAATGTATGATTATGATTTTATTATTTGTTTTATTTATGCACTTCAGCCTAACTCCTCACTCTGAACTGTACGCTAAAGCATGAACCTGACCCTTTAAATGTACATCATGTTTCTGCTTCACAGAGTGCACATTGATGTAATTTAACAGTTAAAAAGCGTAGTAAAGGAGATAATAGAAAACATGGTTAGTAACTCTAAAATAAAATGAGCTATCTTCTGTAAGAAATATATGTTTTGATAGGCAATTTAATTTTTATTTTCTTCTAAAACAAAATATAATAATTATATATGAGTAAGCACATAGGAAGAGAGTAACAGTTGAATTGAATATGAAGTGGCTATGCATTTGTATAGGTTACAAAGAGAACTAATAATAACATACAAAACTGTCTGTATACTCCTGCTCATACAGTTTCATGCACTCATGCACACAAATACATACATACAACAAGTCACCACAAAATGTATGTACACACAAACACACACATACTGTTCTTCCCCAACCCCCTTCAGAAAATATAATGTTTTTTTAAATTGATCTACATTACAACACATGTTGATTCAAATATATAATATGATAAATTTTGCAGTTGGATTAATTTCAATGAATACTCAACTCTGTACACACTATGATATATAAATTCATATTTTAAATGTCATTAAGTCAATTAGAAATCAAAGTAACTTCTCTATAGTATATAAGCCACCAATATCTGTATAATCTCTTTATAATTATGTTCCATTTATTGATTGCTTAATATACAGTATTTACCTAATTTCCTCGTGAAAAACCTCACCTAATGGTAAAACTTTTACAATAATTAGTTGCTTACATCCAACATACATGGACAAAATGCAGTATCTGACAATAGCAAGAACATCCCTTTTCACTAATACAAATGTTAAAACATTTGATACGTTCAAATACAGCTAATGTATTATTTATTATAGATTTTTGTGGTTATGATAATTTATATTTCTTATGGAGTATGGCGAGGAAAGCAAATGCAGATAAACTATATTTCAATGGATAGCAATAACAAGAACAAGTTAATAGATTTCAACATTTTAGCATTTTGTTGGACAATTTGTTTCTTTCCATTATTGTCAAATGTTCCCTGAATGACATGCTTCCACTACTATACTTTACTATATCAGTTTAAGATTCAAAATTATTGGGGAGGTGAAGCAACAATGAACCACATATGTTTAATTTATTTGTGTTTTATGGATGCATTTTAATCCTTTAAGGACCAGAGGATGCCTAACATATTGCTTTTGCAACATGTTGCACACCCCTCTGATAGATGAAGGGCTGTTTCCCAGATGGTAAAAGGTAACCTACACTTATTGCATTTTTCTGTAATTTAAACGTGCATACATTTATTAAAGGTTAGTTACCTTGGCATTTGAGTAAGCTATAACCTATGTTTTCATGAGCTTTGTATCATTTAGCATCTTAAACAGTGTGGTATGTGTTGTAATTTCCCTATATGTTTTATTTACAAATTAAGAAGAAAAATATAAATTTGGATTGTATGTATTTGTGAGCAGGATCCTCACAACCAATTGTCTGAGCAGCTGCCCACTATACATCACTACAGAATTATTTAAAATAGTGAATGTTAATTGCATGTGTCGATTATCTAACTTTTCAATGCATTCATCAATAGTAAATATATCTGTGTTATTTCCTAGAACATATTTAGCATTTACATAATCAGCACTAACTTGCATAGTATGCATCACCTTCAATCAGCTGAGTAGATGTCTCATATTAGCAGAGAATGATGTCCTCAGCAAAAAAGTGTAGAATAAGGAGTCAACTCCCATTCTACTGAAAACAAAAACAAACATTTGTAAGAAATATTTGGTCACCAAAAACATAATATGCTGTTGTTCACTGAAATAACACAAATACACATCAGATCACTAAGTGAAATGGAAGTGGGAGGATACAAAATCACAAAAGAAAATGTCAGGATAAAAGCCAAAGGTCTAAAAACAACAACAAAAGATGAAATAGTCACAGCTATTAATGGAGGGGCTATATGAAGTGATGAAATGTGTGGCTAGAGGTAAATGATTCCAGTATTGATGACATATTATTTATTTTAGGATGAATAATAAATAATTGCCAGTTATGTGTCAAAAAGTGTCAAAAAGTAAAAGTGATAAGATAAATCCTGTATGATATTTTAAATATGTTTTAATTAATCAGCTGATTCAGTATGTACATACAATAGATGTAGTTAATCTAATATTCAAAACAGTTTGATGTTTAACCATTGACTTCATCTGATTTCCTTTCTGCTTAGCTAATATTTAAAGAAACTATTGGGGAGATTCACTAAGCGTTGATAAAGAGGTGACAAAGTGAGATGAATTCTCCCGTGATATCACTTCTCCAGTTCCTATGTTATTCTATGGAGTCTATTCACTAAGATCTCCAAAGTTGAAGAAATCTTAGCGCACAGGCTCCATAGAATAACACAGGAACTGAAGAAGTGATAAACTGGTGAACTCATCTCCAGTTTATCACCTCTTAATCACCACTTTATCACAGCTTAGTGAATCTCCCCATATGCCTTGCACATTATCCTTTTCTGCTACATCAAAAGTGGCAATAATGTGGATATATACAGCAAAGTTTGCAAACAAATATGAATAGTTTTATCAATATATCAGCAGTACTCTGAGGGTGTGATGTTCAAAAATCCTTCATGTTTGAAAGTGAGTTGTTAAGAATTAAAAAATGATGGTAAGAAAATCTTGATTATTATTGCCCTTAAAAATTCTGATGGCAAAAATTAGGGATGGGTGAAAATCTTTGCCTCAAACTGAAATTGGCAAGTAATGGCACTTTCCACTTAGCAAATAATTTCCCAAAAAAAGTGCAGTTTTTTTTTCACTTTTTCCTGCCTTTTTCACCCATTGTAATCAATGGGAAGAAAAAATTTTCTCCACCACATGAAAGCTTTCTACAGCTATATAAAAGGCTCTCAGGCTCTCACAGCATGCCATTCTGTGTTTGTGAGAGGAAAGAGCAACACTTTGTTTGAGCTAGAGAAGACAGAGAGGGGAATTAAAGTTTGGTTTAGGAAATCTTTTAGTAGGACGTTTGTTCTGTGTAAGTGTGTATTAAGAGAGTCAGTTGGGCACTCTGGGGAGAAGAAGGGAGGAAGGAGGTTGACCCCAAATACTCCAAAAGTCCATGTGACTGACTGGCAAGACACAGGCAGCTGGGGACCTATTTGTTTGCTGATCTTGCTGTTATTGTCTCTGTGCTGGGTGGGGAAGTATGGGGAAAGAAGTTGTTGATTTTGTTTTTCAGTTATAATTTTTTTGGACAGACAGTGATAAGATAAAGGGGTGGACAACTTGAAAAAATAAAAATAAAAAAGAATAAAGAACTAAATATATTAGGTGACAGTGACAGCTGACTGGGCTTTGCAAGGCATCATACGGCTCCATCAGTGTAGTAGCGTAATGTCTAGCAAACGCATAAGGGGAAGGTAAAGGAGGAGGGGTGGAGCAGTGCAGGAATGTGAGAGTAAAGTAGTAGTTCAAAAACTGACTGCAGAAAACAATGATGATGATCCCTCTACTCCAAGGGAGGATGCAGTTTGTCAAGGTCCCAGTAAAAGTAGTTCCAGAACCACCAGTGCCAGTAGAAATAAAGAACCACTGAAGACGACAACAAGTCGCATCTAAGTGTTGATGATGCTGGTAATAGTATAATAGAGGAAGGTGTAGCAGCTGAACCTCCTGCTGCATCAGATAGTGAGACAAACAAGCACCAAAACACCCATCCTCAAAATAGTAGGGAACTTTATTACAGTAAAAGTAAAAAAAAAAATGTTTGAGACCTCTAAAAGCTTAGAGGAATATAAGGGTAGTGGGCAAGAATTGTCAGGTGATGCTGATGCTGCTGAGGATGACCTAATGATGATTGATGAATATGCAGATCTAGATTATATCCTTCCAGCATCCTTCTTTTTGGTTAGATACAGATGAAGTTGAGAGTGAGGATGATGACATGTCTATAAGGTTAGCAGAAAGTCAAAGGCTGAATCTTTCACCACTTTTAAGAAGCACTGTGCCTGTCTATAAACTGTTTGAGAAAGCCATTGGAAAGTCTGACCCTGGACAAGCACAGATGTCAAAAAGTACACAGTCACCCTGTCAGTCATCATCAGCACTATCGCCTCTTCAAAGTCCAAGTCCCAGTCAGCCACACACACCAGTTTTGAGTACCCAGCAACAGCAACACAGGTTAATATCCGCAATGTTAGATATGATGAGTGCCTCTGCTGCTGCTGTTGTAAGTGCTGCACCTTTGACACCTAGTAGTAGTGGCAGTAGAATTGCATCAACATCTAACCCCAGTAGAAGAAGTAGCAGCAGCACCACCACCACAGGAACCCCTCATTCCATGAAGTCCACAGTATGGAGATACATCACTCTGCAAAAAGCACGTGAGCAGGGGGAAAGCAGGCTCACACCTAGGCACCTACTCTAAACCAAACAAATACTCTTTTTGACTTTAAAATTACAAACTTTCTAATGCTTTTTTATCAGTGAACACCATACGGCTGCTTCTTATTACTTTATTACTATCTGCTTATAGTACTTTAACTTCTCCAAGTTTAGACCATTTTTATTTTGTCAGGAATAATCAGACAAAAAAGTGATGAGTAAAAGAATATGTTTTGCTCTGACAAAATCTAACAATATAAAGGTAGATTAAACCACACCCACTTTTAACCCCTTCAGTGCCAGAGGCTTGGGCCATTTCCTGTACCCTGCAGGCCAGACACTTTTTCAACATTTTTGCTATCCTTCCGTTTAGGCTTGATTTCCTCTGGGGATTTTTAGTTAAATATGGAAAACTATAGATTGTGCAAAAAGCTATGATGTCATAATGACAAAAAAAGTGAAAATTTACTCATTTTGCTAAAATCACATACTATGTATCAAAAACATTTACCTTGATTGAAAAAGTTTCAATTATTTGAAAAAGCCTCGAGTCCCCCGAGTAAAAGAATACCAAATTTGTATAGTTTTACCTACGTCCATGGCTAGTGTACAGCCCTAATCACCAGCAACGCAAAATTACATTTTCAACTTTATGAGCTAATATGTGCATTCTAGTGTTTTTGTGGTAAATCTACCCTAAAACAGTGGAATAACTATATAAAACTATATATTTCTGGAAAGTAGACAACCTGCTGCATCTAATGATGGGTGACTTGCCTTGTTACCCCAAGCCTGGTGTGCACAAATGCCTCCAGAAGGTGGCGCTAATGAAAAAAAAGGCATTTTCTTACATTTCTGTCCCTTCAAATGTACTGAAATTTGTGCAAACCATGGCATTTCTAACTGTATTCATTAGCTAGTGCTCTTAGGAGAAAAATGACACCCCATTGGTATGAATTTAACTACCTAAGGGGGCGCTAGAAGTGCAAAACGACACCTACTACAACCTCTAATTTTTCTAACATTTTCTCAAACATTACTTGTCTGTACACAAATAGTTATAACAACTACAGAGTTAATTTTTTTTATTTACTTTTTTTGTATTATAGACCTCATTGGGGGTATCAGGACCCCTCTGATCCCCCCAATGAGGCCTTACAAAAAAAAAGGAATAAAAATAAATGTCCCTGTGAGTGCCACAAGGGTCTCCAGTGCATTGTAAAGCAATGCACTGGATCCTTGTAGCACTCATAGGGTTAATTTTTTTTTTATTATTACTTTGTAATCAGAGCTTGTTGGGGGGCCATCAGGACCAATCAAGGCCTTGAGTATTTGTGGTGTTGACTGAAGTTTGTAGGGATCCTCCAGGGGCGTATGATATTCCCCCAGGCCCTCCCTTTTGGCTCCGTCTCATGCTCATACCGAACATTGTGTGGGAGAGAGCACTGCGAGTGTTGCCTGCTCTCGACTATATTCAGGGCCTGGCACATGGAAGGCCTACCCTGCCCCCTTGGACTGGTGATGACCAGCTGCTTGGGACTGGAAATATTCCAGATGAGGCTGCACTAGTTCCTCCAGGCCATACAATCAGAGACTTGGAGTGAAGCCTGATGGCTGCACCACTGAGGCCTATACAGACCGTATTTTGACTGTGGAACTGAGCAATCAGCTGCCACAGTAAATAGCCCAGTCCCAGTGAGCTTAAACTGGGAGGAGAAGGGGAAGATTGTGGACCTACCCTGTGCAATATTTGAGACATCGGGCGAGGCTATTGATTTCATCAATTTTGCACCTTGCACCTTGGACCCCTGAACTCATTGTCTATTGGGAGTGTGGCACCTTGAGTGGGTGGTTCCACTGTGCTATAAAGGAGGAAAAAACTGAGGAAATAAGGAAGGCAAAAATATAAAAATGAGGGAAGGAAAGAAAAAAGGGTAACTTTTTTTAACCCACTATAGGTTTGGCTGCTTATCCCCCCCCATTCCTTCCCTTAGTGTACCATCCTGTTTGTTATTTTCTTTCCTAGTATCCTTCCCTTATAATAGGCCATCCTGTTCCCCCTGATACCATCTTTGTATCTACATCCCCATGTCCTCCTGATCTATACTTCCTGGTGCTACCAGTGATAGTCAGTGGCCCTATGATACTGGTGGTGTATAGGCCAGACTAAATTCTGCTCTCCTTAAAACACAGCCACCATGTATACATTAATGTGGTAGGTGCTACCTCTGCTTCAATAGGGTCTGGGCGCAACTGGCCTAGAACTTTCCATCCTTCTATACTTCCACACGTGGACCCATGAGATGGAGCTGTTAGGAACCAGGGGAATATCATATGCCCTATCCGCAACCATCATTGGGACTCATCCTCACAGGCCTCAGGTATATTGCATCCTGCATATAGGTGGCCCTTCCCAAGGATGTAACTGGGCTCCATTCTTTCATTGACTGAAAACCCTACACTATACCCTTGCCGTGCATGCTCACTGGATCCCACTGTTGCCTTTGAACCCACTGCAGTGTTGCCTTTGTTCCCTCATCAGCTTGTTTGTTGTTTTTTACCCTTAGGATCCGATTTCCTTTTCTATCCACCGGTTTCACCATATAATATAGCTGCTAGTCACATGATTCAACCCAGTCTGCACACTGCTCATTCTCAGTAGCAGTGAACATGCTGAACCTGAATTATATTGAATTTACTCTCGCTGTACTTATATTCAGTCAAGACCATGATTAAAAAATATGGAGAATTAAAAAAAAATTAAGCAAGTTTGCCAGGAAGTCCATGGCAGAGGAGGAAATGGAGGCCCTACTAGAGGCTCCCTTGACATCATCCTCTCTTACACACTCATCAATGTCAGAAGACACTAATTCTTCACAATTTACAGAAATCATGTAATGCTAATTGCAAAGCCATACTAACCAACAAAATAGATTCTTCACAAATGGAACTCGATCTCCTGAGACCGGATCAGCAAAGAGAGAAGTTATCAGTTATACTGCACAGGGTCTTGACTGTTGAAGACACTCTCATGGTGGTTACTACATCTTTTGCTTCGCTGAAACCTCAAGTCAAATTACTACAGTCAAAGGTTGATAACCTAGAAAACATATTGAGACGCTGCAGTGTCTACATCATTGGCCTGCCGGAGGGGAGAGAGGGTCGTAATCCTGAAGCATACATGAAAACATGGATTAGAGAGCATGTGGGTTCTGAGGGCCTTTCATCATCGTTTACCATAGAAAGAGCTCACCGCATACCTACAGGCTCTAGACCACCGGGAACTGTCCCACGACCCTTGGTCATTAAACTACTTAATTTTTGTGACAGAGATTTGATCCTCCACATGGCAAGAATGAAAGGCATGGTGGAATTCGAGATTCAGTGCAGTTCATTCTAACCTGACTGAGGTACATCAGCAACACAAATTTATCAATGTGAAGAGAAAGCTATGTGAAAAAAACATTCCTTACTCAACAATATAGCCAGCTAAACTGAGAATAGTACATGACGGTAACACAATATTTTCCACTTCTACCCTGCTAGGACTCAATTCCTAACAGGGTAGAAAGAGACTTCCTGAAAGAGAGGCAGGGGACTGAGAGAGGTTTAGGTGTTTTTTTTCCTTTCTTCCCCGGATGACGGAAGGGGGAGGAGTGAGGAGGGAGAAGAGATGGAGGGAGAGAAGGGTAACCTTGATGGGCCATACTATTTGCTTCATATGGATGTTATATTATATATTGCTGTTGTAGATGGGGTTGTCTAGCTGTCTGGCTTTATCTTTTATGATATTACATCTTATTCATCTTGTTAAGGGGGATTGTCAATGAACAATTTATAGTGGGACAGCACATCTTGATATCCCTATGGGAGACATCTGTACTATACATAGCACAGGGTGCCATTACATCCAATAATAAACATTTCATAAAAGAAAAAGAGAAAAGCATATAGTATACTGGCACTCCGCTCCTCCAAATAAACGTGAAATAAATTCCCAAAATAGACTAATATAATATCAAATAATACAAAAATGTATCAAATCAACACCTGCTTCAAAAGAAAAGAGAGCAGACCCAAACACACACACCCATTCCCCTCTCCCCCTCACATAAAAAAGCAACGTTGGGGGCATTGTCTCCAGGGTGAGCCATTTTTGTTAGGTAATTTAGTTGTAAGATCTCTGTCAGAGTAGGGGATGATAAAGATAGGGAGGGAGGGGTCATTTTCATGAGTTGAGGGGATGGGGTCAGGGTAGGGAAGGATTTGTTTATTTTTCTTTTCACGTTCTATTTTTTCCCAGTTAGTTCTGCAGCTGGTGGGTGGGGTGCCCTTGGCCACCACGAGGGGGGATTGGATATATGGGATGACTTGCTGAGATATGGCACATGGTAAACTGAGATTCTTCTTGTGGAATGTCAGCGGTGTGAATGACCAGATTAAATGATCTTTAGTTCTTATATAGCTTAAGAAACACTGCCCTTATGTAGTACTATTACAAGAAACACACCTACAGGATGCAGAGATTCTGGCACTAAAAGAACCATGGGTAGAACACCATTACCATTATACATTCTCCTCACATTCCAGGGGGGTTTCAATCCTGATCAAAAAATCAATCAATTTTGAATTTAAAAACTTGTACTTGTAAGATACCGGGGTTCCCAACTGTATTACTTGTATTACATATGCATGCCGACATCTTTTGTGCCCACTATATTGCACAAGGAGCTGAAGTATTCATACTCTAGAGATGAACCCATGATAATGTATGGGGTAGTTTAACATGACTATTAACCCTGACTTGGATAGGCTGACTACCCCTGCTGCAGTTGCCATTAATGCTAGAGCAAAATTTACTGGATTGATAGACAATATGGGTCTCCTTGATGCATGACGTGCTTTGCACACAAGGGAAATGTTTTTCTCATGCTTCCTCTCCACCCATAAAGCTCTAATTAGGATAGACTATGCATTTTTATCTAAGAGAGTGTGGTTGAGAACTGAGAGCTGCACAGTGTTACCAGGATTGGCATCTGACCACTCTTCATTGGTGCTAGATATAAGGACAAATGGGGCCCGCTGTAATAAAAGTTGGAGGTTACACCCAAAATGGCTTTCAGTAGCTTAGGTGGAAATACAACACAGGGTCCACCTCGCAGGATGTAGTCTGAGAGGCTGCGAAGGCTACTGCCAGGGGTTTGCTTATGTCTAACATTATCTCATATAGAAAGAATAAAATGCAAGAAATTAGGAAACTCGAATATGACCTGAAGAATGCAGAGACTCAATATGTTCAAGTAGGGGATATGGATTCATATCTGGAATTTCAAGCAGCATCTTCACTATACAGATTGAAACTGTCAGACCAAAATGCCAGTCATATTTTCTACAAACAAAAGAGCTTTGAGAATGGTGATAAAGTGGTTAGAGTGATAGGGAGATCAAACCTCATTAAAATTATATTTTTGCCTAGATTTTAATATGTAGTTCAGAGTGCACCGATTCTCATTCCCTTACTTTAGAATCATATATAAGATTATTACTCATTTCTTATGGTCCAGGGGTAGGGCTACAGTTAATAGTTAAGTCCCCCAATGTAGGGGAATAAGGTTCTTGGCTGCATTGGTTGGCTGGCAACACATGCACCTGATAAATTAATTCCCAGTCATAGGGTTAGAGAGAGTGTATGAGAAATGGGGGAGAGATATGCCCAGGATGACCCCAATATGTAAGCAAATTTTCTTACAGAAGGAGAATTTGGATCACCCCCGCTAGATGTGTAAGAGGGACCAGAGTTCAAAGGAACATCTTCAGCAATTAGGAGATACCATGGGGAACATGGTAGTACATGGGAGTATGATACCATCGTGAGAAAAACTTGTATTTTCATTGTTTAGTAGAGACTTCATGTAAAGAACAGAGTAAACGTCTGATGATAAGAAGCTAGTGGGAAGAAAGATGCCTAATTCAGATTTGCAATCCCAGAGGAATCAAGGTTTAGACATGGGAGAGGAAGAGAAGAAAAACGTGTACTACTTGGTCAGAGTCTGGCTATGTACTTTGGGGCTAGACTAAAGGGTCTCAAATGGTGAGACACAGGAATGGCTGTTAATTTAAATAAGGGAGTGTTAAATCTAAAAATGCTGGCAGAATTGAACTGCCAGGTAGCAACAGTTTTCCACCACCTGATCCAAATGACAACACCGCATCCTCCCAGATGTAAGTCGTACCACCCCTGGAAGGATTCTGATCTCTGACCTAGCAGAAAGGCAAAGTGGTGGGCTAAGGGTGTATATGGAGATGGGTAAGGAAATAGGGAGAGTTAGTTAAGATTTGTCCAGGAGACAAGATGACCTAAGATGAAATGTTGCAAGCATGTATCAGGAAAGGATCTAGAATCAAATCAACAGAGGCTACCCAGCACAATTCCTGGAGCTGACAATTGGGAGTAAACCACCCATTCCTTAGGTAGAATACGTGCAAGGTCAGTGATCTTAAGAAGGGTGGAGGCATTGTAATAGGATAAGAGGTCTGGAACCTCCAAACCCCCAACAGATTTGGGGAAATGAAGGCAAGAGCTGGATAGTCTCAGTCTACTGAATCTTCAAATAAAGTTATTCACTATACGTTGAAGCTGTTTGATGAAGCATAAGGGAATATGGACCAGGATCAAACTGAATATGTATAACATTTTTGGTACTAAAATCATCTTGGAACTTTTAATCCTCCCGAACCATGAAACCAAAAGAGTTTCCAATGTTCAGTATCAGATTTGAGGGACAATAAGAACAGGTTGAAATTGGGTTTAACTTGGTCCTTAAGGTTTGGTGTTAGGATAATACCAAGGTATTTTATGCCCTGGGAGTGCAATCAAAAAGGGAAGGAGAGGCGGAGATGAGAGACATTCTCTTAGTGTAAATTGAGATTCAAAATTTCGGATTTGCTTAGGCTAACCTTGAAATATGAAAGGTATCCATAGTAAGTTCAAAGAGAGATCAGATGCCTTAAGGACTTGTGGGGACAAGGCAGGAATAAGAGGACGTCATCTGCAAAGCAGGCAAATTTCATTGAAGAGGGAGAAGTGGGGAGGTCACAAATATGAGGAGACAAGCTGATTGTATTTAAAAGGTGTTCTAACTCAAATCTAAATAAGATGGGGACTGGGGGTGTGGTGACTTTGCACATGGTTTGAAATGGATGGGGGTGGTTTTTTTTAGATCATAGCCTTTAGCTAATAGGAAATAAGGAGGGCAGGACCAGAAAGTGGGCATAAAAGTATACAGCACCAACTGCTCTTGCTCTGTTCTGATCATGTGCTGTTGGGGGATTTCAGCCATCTTCCCAGCCTTCCTGAATCTCAACCATTCCCTTCCTGCACCTTCCTACACATCCCTTTTTTGTTATGCTGACATCCTCCAGGTTTTGCTGAGTCTTTTGATCTCATATAACATTGGTGTGTGTGTGTAACTGTTTATCACAGTCCATCTAAGGAGGCCTTAGTGATCCTATGGTTCCTTCCTCTGTGGTGTGTCGGGCGGCATGATTGCGGTTACTTCCACATTGCTAACATGAAACAGGCACTGGCACGGACGCCTATTTATGGGCTTATGCTGTTTTGCCTTCTTCTGCTCCTTTATATACCTCCTTGGGCCTAGGAGTGATTGCCCTTACGTGGTGTTTCTGCCAGTTCTTCTTGCTCTCAGTTGTGACCTGTGCCTGTTTGACTACCCACATTGGTTCTGACCTGTGGCTCTGGCTGACTAACTTGCTCCGTGTATGATCCTGGCTTGTCTAACTACCCACATCGGTTCTGATCTGTGGCTCTGGCTAACTACCTCACTCCGTGTATGACCCCGGCTTGTCTGACTACCCACACTGGTTCTGATCTGTGGCTCTGGCTGACTAAATCTCTTCTTGTAGTCTCCAGTTTGTCTAACCTCTGGCTCTGGCTACTACCTCACTCCATGTAGCCCCTGGTTTGTCTGACCTCTGGCTTTGGCTACAACTCACTCCGTGTAGTCCCCAGTTTGTCTGACCTGTGGCTCTGGCTGCCTACTCGCTCCGTGCACTCCTAGCTTGCCTGATCTGTAGTCTCCGTGTTCCGTGGCTCTGGCCTGCTCTCTCTCCCTGTTGCCTCCGGTCGTGAGACCGAAGTGGGACTTACACATATTACCGCTTCATACTGACGTTTCACCCCAGCCTCTTTCCTAGTCTTGGTAGCTCGCAGTAGTGCAGTGCACAGCAAGGTGTGCAGCTCCAGTAGCCTGGGTCCAATCATCCTGTGTCTGGGGTTGTGTGGGCTAATAGAACTACCAAAAAATATTGCACTTCCACATGTATTTCCAAAAGTAAATCTAAAAACAGCTTTATTGATATAATTTCACACACGATACATATTAAATACCTTCATTCAA
Source organism: Rhinophrynus dorsalis (assembly GCA_037306005.1). NCBI lineage: Eukaryota > Metazoa > Chordata > Amphibia > Anura > Rhinophrynidae > Rhinophrynus > Rhinophrynus dorsalis. The sequence goes on from CM074719.1 coordinate 381,117,280, forward strand.
GTATCATTATGTTCCTACACCAAACAGAGAGACTTGAGTCTTGGAGTCACAACCCAGTAGATGGCACCATGTCACATCATATTGATCAACGCATTTCGTGCAATAAACGCTTAATCATGAGAGTGGGATTATACTTTAGGAATATAAATCTCTGTGTTTTGACTTTCTTTATAAATACTGCCTAAAGTAGATGAACCTTTGGAATTGTGTTTCATTATATAAAAATATACAAATAAATTACTAGTGGGGGCACACCTGTCTAGTGCCATTCAGTATACTAAATGTCTTTTGGAACTTAAAGAGTTTGCAACTGCTCTAATTCCTGCTGCTGCTGCTGCTGCTGCTGCTGAGTTGCAAGGACAGCAGGATGCTGAGGAGCAGGCTAGTGTGCCACAGAACACTGAGGACACAGTGGGAATGGGGTCAACAAGTGATGCGGGACTAGGACAAGATCCACTTGCCAGCAGCAGCAATACTCCTGGTCCTAGTTGCAGTGCTGATTCTGAGGCAGTAGAGGCAACAACAGCAACATCATTCTTTACCCCTGACAGTAAAAGGGAAAGTGAAGGAGAAGAAGAAAGAGGCCATTCGTCTACATATTTGGGTGTGGGACTATCTTTCTCTTGGGGCAGGAACAGTGTAGTCATCAACAACAGCACTGTGCACAATATGTGACAAGTCAGTGAAATGGGAAAAGGAGGGAACATGCATTGTCACAACTGCCCTGATAACACTCATGAAACACAGACACTGTGATATTTATGCCAAGCATGTTAAAGCCAAACACCCACCACAGAAATCAAGCACTGCTGTTGCTGTATACCCTGCTCTCCAGAAAGGCAACAAGAGGAGAAGTGGAGATCAAAGAGGAGGAAGTATAGAGAAACCCAGGCAGAGGCTGGAAATTCAATAAAAAGTGAAACAACCAGCTCGCTTTCACCTTCTTGTTCTAGAGTAACTACATCTTCCGCCAATCCACTTTGTTCATCATTCCCTCACCTGCCAAGTGATAGCCTCATTGTAGATGTTAGGATGTGGCAGTTCTTGTCCACCCATTGCACACTGTGTATTGCAATGACCACACGTAGCAGTGTGGTGGAGAAGATTTGCAAGCAGGACATTAATTGGCATTTGAGGAGATTCCATACCACAGAATATGCTAAGCTGGTGGCAGGGAGGGTTCATCATTACTATTAAACTGTCAGAAAGTTGTAATGTGTCCTTAGCGGGTTGTGGACAAGAGGAACAGTGACAGAAGCAATATTTTGTTTCTGGTGTCATGGTGTTTGGATAGAGTGTGATATTTATCAGACACACTGTGCACATTGCAGTTGATGATGAAAGGCACAGTTCAGGTTCTCAAGGGAATAATTTCTAGTCTAGCAACAACATACCCTTGATTTTGGAGGAGGGGTAGGTGGAGAAAAATTATTGGCCAACTTTTCTCCACATATACCTGATGTGGTGGGGCTAATTATGGTGCTGCTACTGTCTCAGGCACATCGCTGGAACATCACTGGAGCATCACTTGTGGCAAGTGGAGCCTTCATCATCCATCACCCATATTACTGTTGTTGTTGATCCCATTCCCTTTGAGATTCCTAATCCTCTTGCTGCCTAAACAACAACTCAGCAGCAGCAAGAACAGTATTGCAAATTCCACATCTACATCAGGGCATTTTACAATGGTCAGTGGTCAATAGCCAACACACCATGACCTGCTGGCACTAGGCAAGTAGGGCATTTTCTTCTAAGGGCTTGTGCTTTAAATATAAAATAAAACAATAAAAACATAGGCTTACAAAAAAAAGACAATTTTTGGGGGCTTGTTTCTAACAAACCTAAGTCCTACAAATCAGTGTTTCATTAGGGCTTGTGCCAAACAAGTCTATGTCCTACAAATCATTGTTTCCTCAGGAAATGGGCCTCTAACAACAAATCTTACAAATTATCCTCTACAAAAGTCTCTGTCACATCAATTATCAGTGTACCCCAGGTTCAGCTTACATCAGAGGGTCCCTGTCTCTATCACGTTACATACAAATTTCTTATTTTATTTTTTTTTATTAACTGTACCCCCAATACCAGCCAACAAACCCCCATAAACAAATTCCCTGTTGTGTGTAAATTCAATGTTTCCACTTATTTCAATGGAATAAGCTAGGCGAAAAAAAGTGGAAAATGTACACTATTCATGGGAAGTTGTTCACCAAATGGAAAGTACCATTATTATTTTCCAATTTCAGTTTGAGGTGAAAAATTTCATCCATCCCTACTCATAACACATACAGACACCGTGACATTCATGTAAAGCACTTTAAAGCTAAACACCCCAAAAAGAAATTGTGCAACGCTGTTGCTGTACTGCCTGTCTCTCCTCAAAGGCAGCAAGGGACAAGGTGGAAATCAAAGAGGCGGAAGAACAAAGAAACCCTGCCAGAGCCTGAAACTTTGATGGCGGGCTAAGCACCTGGCTCGCCATCACCTTCTAACTAGGAATGGGCGAAAATTTTCCCCTCAAACTGAAATCGGCGAATAATGGAACTTTCCTCTTGGTAAAAAATGTCCAGTGAAAAGTGCAATTTTTCTGCTTTTTCCCGCCTTTTCCACCCAATGGGAAGAAAAGTTTTCTACAGCCATATAAAAAGCTGTCAGGCTCTCACAGCAGCATGTTTTTTAGCTAGAGGAGATAGGCAAATAAACGGTAATTGAAGCTTAGTTTAGGAAGTCATTTAGGTAGGACATATGTTCTCTGTATTAGGGGAGTCTGGGGGCACTCTAGGGGATAAGAAGGTTGGAAGGAGATTGTCCCCCAAATACTCCAAAATTCCATATGAATGACAGGCATGACACAGGCAACCTATCTGCTTGCTGATCTTGCTGTTATTGTCCTTGTGCTGGGTGGGGAAGTCTGGGGAAAGACATTGTTGATTTCCTTTTTCAATTATAATTTTTTCGGACAGACTGTGATAAGCCAACTGGATGGACAACTTAAAAAAAAACAAAAAAAAAAAACGAAATATCTTAGGTGACAGTGACAGACAGCTGACTGGGCTTAGGCAAGGCATCATACAGCTCCATCAGTTGTGTTGTGCACTGTACAGTAAAAAAAACACAGTGTAGTTGCAGAATGTCCAGCAAACGCACAAGGGGAAGGGGGAGGGGTGGAGCAATGTATGGACGTGAGAGTAAAGTAGTAGTCCAAAAACCTACTGCAGCAATGGTTGTTGTAGCATTTGCAATCAATGATGATGATCCCTTTACTCCAAGGGAGCATGCAGTTTGTCAAGGTCCCAGCAAAACTAGGTCCAGCACCACCAGTGCCAGTAGAAATATAGAACCATATAAGAAGAACAATGAAGACGACAATTCACATTCAAGTGTTGATGATGCTGGCAACATTGTTTGAGATCTCCAAAAGCTTAGAGGAATTTAAGGGTAGTAGTGAGAAAGAACTGTCAGGGGATGCTGATGGGATGACCAAATGATGACTGATGATGATGCAGATCTAGAATATATTCCTCAAGCATCCTTCTCTTGTTCAGATACAGGTGAAGCTGAGAGTGAGGATGATGAGATGGCTATAAGATTAGCAGAAAGTCAAAGGCTGTATCTTCCACCACTTTTAAGGAGCAAGGTGCCTGTCTATAAACTGAGAAAGCCATTGGAAAGTCTGACTCTGGACAAGTACAGATGTCAAAAAGTACACATACACCCTATCCGTCATCATCAGCATCATTGCCTCTTCAAAGTCCAAGTCCCACTCAGCTCCACACACCTGATTTGAGTACCCAGCAACAGCAACACAGGTTAACATCCACAGTGTTAGATATGAAGAGTACCTCTGGTGCTGCTGGTTTAGGTGCTGCACCTTTGACACCTAATAGTAGTGGCAGTAGAATTACATCAACATCTAGCTCCAGTAGTAGTAGTAGCAGAAACCACATATGACAGACAAAGCCAGGACAAATATATTAACAGCAGCACAGATAAGGAGGTGGAGGACAGATGGGACCACTGCTATGTAATGTATGTCAATAATCTGAGATGGAGGATAGAGTATGACAATGGTAAAAATACATACACAAATCACACCATGCCAGTCCCCCACCACCACCACTAAAATACATATCTACCACATTGTAGGTTGTACTTTATTTTTTTATTACTTGATATTATCATGAATATGTGCCAATGTCACTTAAGCAAGAAAGTGTTGTGGGTAAAGGACAAATGCATTCTGCATGCTAACACATTTTTCAAGCCATATTTTGCTGTAGGACTCACAACTTTGACTTCCAGCCACTTATTTCTAAACTTCAGCCCTCAGAAGAAGTAATATTACAGTGGGAAATGTAGTACCTATAGGAAATATAGGCGAAAAATGTGTTAAAATAGGCGAAAGATGTGTTAACATAGACAGAAAATTTGTTAAAATATGCGAAAAGGAGGAAATTTTTGCATAGACGGAAAGACGAAATTTTTTGCGGGAAAAGCGAGAAATCGGCACGTTTTCGCAAATGTTTTTGCGGGAAATTTTTCACACTTTTCACACTTCTGACTGTAGGGTCTGGGTGCGGGACGACATAACAGTGTCTTCTTGTGATGCCCATCGTTCATCATTATCTTCACCATCAGCCAATCTGTAGATGTTAGGATGTGGCAGTTTGTGCCCACCCATGCACACTCTGTGGTGCACTGAAAACCTATAACAGTGTGGTGGAGGATAATCTCAAGCAGAGCATATGGGGACCCTAAAAGTCATGGTGTTTGGAGTTGTGCCAGGTGTTTGATGTGGGCTCTGATGTGCCCATTGTTCCCAGTCCTTCCCTTATTTACCACACACACTGTGCACATTGCAGTTGCTGTTGAGACGCACCATTCCTGTTCTCTCTATTCTATTCTAGTAACAGCACACCCATGATTTTGGAGGAGGGGCATGTGGAGAAGCATTATGGAGCAACTGCTTCTTTTCTCCACATATAACTGTAGTGGCGGGGGCTAGTTATAGTGCTGCTACTGCTTCAGGTACATCACTGGAGCAAGCTGTGTCAAGTGGAACCTTCATCATCCATCACCCATGTTGTTACTGTTGTTGATCCCATTCCCTTTGAGCTGCTTAATTGCTTTTTAAGCAACTCAGCAGCAGCAGTATCAAGAACAGTATCAAGAACAGCAGTCTTAAATTCCACAATTAGAAACATAGAAACATAGACTATGACGGCAGATAAGAACCATTCGGCCCATCTAGTCTGCCCAATTTCCTACTGTAAAAAACAAAAAAAAAAAATTATGTTAAGGACCGCCTTATGCCTATCCCATGCATGCTTAAATTCTGTCACTGTATTGACATCTACCACTTCTGCTGGTAGGCTATTCCACTTGTCTACTACCCTCTCAGTGAAGTAAAACTTTCTTACATTACATCTAAACCTGTGTCCCTCTAGTTTTAGACTATGGCCTCTTGTCCTAACGTTTTTACTCTTTTGAAATATACTTCCATCCTGTACTTTGTTGAATCCCTTCATGTATTTGAATGTTTCTATCATATCCCTTCTCTCCTCCAAGCTATACATATTCAGATCATTTAGTCTGTCCTGATTTATTAGACCAGTCACCATTTTAGTAGCCCTTCTTTGAATTTTCTCTAGAGTATCAATATCCTTCTGGAGATGGGGTCTCCAGTACTGTACACAATATTCTAGGTGAGGTCTAACTAGAGATCTGTAGAGTGGCATGACTACTTCCCTTTTTCTGCTACTAATGCCCCTAGCTATACAACCCAGTACCCTGCTTGCATTCCCCACCACTTTATTACATTACCTGCTTACCTTTAGGTCATTAGAAATAATTACTCCCAAATCCCTTTCCTCTGTTGTCTCTGACAGCACAGTACCCTTAATAGTATATTTTTCCTTTGAATTTTTATGTCCCAAGTGCATTATTTTACATTTATCAATGTTAAAGTGCATCTGGGGCAGCACAGTGGCTCAGTGGTTAGCACTATTGCCTTGCAGCGCTGGGGTCCTGGGTTCAATCCCACCAAGGACAACATCTGCAATGAGTTTGTATGTTCTCACTGTGTTTGCGTGGGTTTCCTCTGGGTACTTCGGTTTCCTCCCACACTCCAAAAACATACTGATAGGTGAATTTAGATTGTGAGCCCCAATGGGGACAGGAACCAATATGAGTGTAAAGCGCTGCGGAATCTGTGTGCGCTATATAAATAAAGGATTATTATTATTATCTGCCACACTCTTGACCATTCTTCTAATTTACCTAAATCATTCGCCATTTGGCTTTTCCCCCCTGGACTGTCTACACTATTGCAGATCTTTGTATCATCTGCAAAAAGGCATACCTTTCCTTGAAGACCTTTTGCAATATCACTAATAAAAATATTAAAAAGAATGGGCCCCAGTACAGATCCCTCAGGTACTTCACTAGTAACACTCCTTTCGTCCGAATATTCTCCATTGACTACCACCTTCTGTCTCCTGTCACTCAGCCATTGCCTTATCCATTTCACTATTTTTACATCTAGACCCAAACACTGCAATTTATTTATGAGTCTTCTAAGAGGGACAGTGTCAAATGCTTTACTGAAATCTAGATAAGCTATATCTACTGCTCCCCCTTGATCTATTATTTTAGTTACCCAGTCAAAAAAATCTATGAGGTTAGTTTGACAAGATCTCCCTGCTGTAAACCAATGCTGTTTGATATCTTGCAAGCTATTCATATTCAGATATTCAACAATTCTTTCCTTTAACATACTCTCCATTAATTTTCCCACTACTGATGTAAGACTTACTGGTCTGTAGTTACCAGACTCTTCCCTGCTACCTTTTTTGTGAAGCAGAACACCGGGCATTTAACAATGGCCAGTGGCCACTGGACAAGACAACATGACCTGCTGACACTAGGCCAGTAGGGCATTGTTTTTTCCTCAGAGGCCTACAAAAAAAAAAAAAAAAATTTTGTGGGCTTGTTTCTAACAAGCCTAAGTCCTACAAATCAATGTTTCCTTAGGGCCTGGGACTATTTATTTATTTCCTACAATAAATCAATGTTTCTTCAAGGCTTTGGCCCAAAACAATTCTAATTTCCTACAACTAATTAATATTTAATCAGGGCTTGTGCCTCTAATAAGTCTAAGTCCTACAAATCAATGTTTCCTTGGGGCTTGCGCCTCTAAAACAAGTCTAAGTCCTACAAATCATCCTCTACAAATGACTTTATCCCTCAAGTATCAGTCTGCCACAGTTGCATCTTTTATCAGGGGGTCCCTGTCTCTGTCACAATACATAACAATTTATTTCATTTTCTTTTTTATTAACTGTCCCCACAATACCAGTCAACAAACCCACCAACCCCCAAAAAATCCCTGTTCAACTGATTATTTCCCCAGACTCCACCCACCAACACAGGCACCCTCCTCGAACCCCTTTTATATCATGTCTTTTTTGGGGGGGTTAATTGTATTTTGTTTCTATTTTTTATTAACTTTCAGCCAATCCCTGTAAACAAACATCCCCAAAAACATTCCCTGTTCAACTGATTCTTTTCCCACACTCCACCAACATAGGCACCCTCATACCCCTTTTATACTATGTCTTTGGGAAATAAAATAACATTTGCTATGTGCTATGTGTATATTCAATCTTCCCATTGCTTTCAATGAAATGAGCTAGGAAAAAAAGCAGAAAAATGGCCCATTTCACAAGAACTTATTCACCAAATGGGAGGGTCATTATTCGATGCTTTTGGTTTGAGGCGAAAATTTTCACCCATTCCTACTCTTGACATTCAGACTGCCCTACCTGCCTCATCAGGCTTGAACCAGTGACTAGGGGTGGGTGAAAGGTCCCATCATGCTCCCGTTAAAAAATCTGCGCTAACCACATTGTTATCCACTTTTTTATGAAGAAATCCGCTTTATAAACAGCAATTAAAATCTTTGCATTTTTCACCCATTGGCAAAAATTCTTTGCCACTTTTTCAAAGGCTAGAAAGTTTCTGCCCATTGATTTACATGTTTTTTGCCTTTTTGCTATAAAAACGTGATGTATTCCAGAAATTGAAACACAATAGAAGCAGCTACAGAGTGAGGTAGACATGTTGTGCTTTTCTGGTGTGATCTTTTTTGCAAAGTAGAGGCAAGAGAGGTTCATAGTGACTGGTATCACTATGAGGAAGTTAAAAACTAATAAAAGGAGGAACTGGGTGGACCATTATGTGTCCAGTGAGTTTGAGGAGGAGGAGGACGTGAGCACTACAGAACCAATGCTAGCCAATCCTGGCCAATCCTTTAAATCACCCCTAGGGATCTTGGGGAAATTAATGTAAAGGGAGGAAGAAGAGGGTAGTAGTGAGAACAGGTGTGTGAGCCAAATCAGCATGATATCTTTGACAGTCTTGCCCAGTACCTTCCACTCAGCCTTCTTGTTTTTGTGAGTCTTCTCAGTTTGACTTTGGCTTGCTCCAGGACCCTGCCTGACTTTACCTGTCTGGACCTTGGATTTTATCCTTGACCCTAGTCACTTCAGCCTTGCACAGACCTTGTATTTGGACCTCTCTTTAGAACTTTTCCTGGTTGCCCTTACATGGATTGTTTGCTTCACAGGCCTGGGGGTAATTTTCCAGGGGCTATTCGTTGCTTCTACAGTTTCTTTTCCTATACCCTGTATATACCTTATATTGCCTACCACACCTTTGTCTGCAGGTTGGTACATCCCCTCAGACTTATAGAATTATGTTCATGGCCACACAAATGTAGGGGCTCAAACTTTGTGGGTGAGTGGCTTCTTCTTTCAGATTATGTGCCATTCCATGTCTGCTATATTTGTACCTTTCACGTTTCTCTAAGTCACGCTTACAACTATATCCAAGTAATCAGAAAATCAGGCACAAATCTTCATATACAACGTACTTTCAATATGGTATACAAATTTATAATAATACAAATGTATCAAATGAAAAATCCCCCACACTTAACTCAATTCCCATTCACATACAATCCTAGATATTATTCAGGAGATGGAAACAATGATGAATGGTTTAGAATGGATGAAATGGGATGAAAAGGCAAATCCACAGCCTTTCACTTTAGACGTTGGATCCCATGCAGCCTTATATATAGTCTTCCTCCATACACTTCATCAAAACATAAGCATCTAGAAAAAAGAGCACCATCTAAAAGCAAAGCATCAATTTTTATTGCCTACACACAATAGTCTTAAAAACACTTACAGGATCCCCAGTGGTACAAGCATATAACTCCCTTTATATCAAGTATCTCAGATCGCTTTGATGTTTTTCAGACGAACTAGTCCCACCATTCAACACCATGCTCTCTCACAGAGTGTGTTACCTCCTTACACTTACAGACATCTTCAAATAATGACATATTCAATCTCTAGCTGCTTCCTTTGTTGTTGTCTCTTAGCTGCAGCACTCATTGACAGCTCCACCAACAGGAACCTCACGGAAGCACAGGAGCTTAAAGTGAACTAAAGGGATACTAATACACACTGGGACATATATATTAACACACCCTACGAGTATCGCTGACACTACTATCCTTCATCATTTGAAGACATCTGTCAGTCTACGGAGGTAAAGCACTGTGAGAGAGTGTGGTGTTGAATGGTGGGACTAGTTCATCTGAAAAACATTGAAGTGATCCGAGAGACTTGATATAAAGCGAGTTTTATGCTTGCACCACTAGGGATCCTGTAAGTGTTTTTAAGAATATTGCGTGTAGGCAATAAAAATTGATGCTTTGGTTTTAGATGGTGCTCTTTGCGCTTTTTTCTAGATGCTTACATTTGTAACTTTACCTTAGACTTTTCTGTATCATGTAGTGGCCTGTAGCACCTGGCTTCTTGCTTATTTCATGTTACCCTGGACATTTGGATCCGCCCTTGTGTGGACACTCATTGTGAGGAGGTCTGTGTCTATTTGCAGGCCCTCTGTTGGTAAGGTCTTGCACAGGTGTTCACCATCTCCAGCACAATCTGGCCTTTCAGGTACATGACCATGGGCACATGATAATACAACTATAACTTGAACACAATATAATATATTACATTTATGTTTATTTCTACAGGAAAGCAGATTTACTTCATAGGTCAGTGGTAAAAATGGACAGTTTATGGAATGGGTGCAATAATTAACAGACTGGAAACACCAAAGATCTAATTCGTCATTAAGTCCTGAAGTCAATGAGCCCAACATAAACATCCAATAACTCTCCTACTTAGCTAGAATCTGTTACCTTGCTTAGTTATTGGAAGGGTAGGTGGCATTTTTCTGATGTCATTGATATGTTTTATTGTGAGAAATGTATATAATGTCATAAGCATGCATACTTCCTGAAATCTTTGATCATATTATATCTGTACTGCTAAAAGCACTCCTCTTGCTGTTTTCTAGTTTGTCCCACATATTGTTTCCACATCCACATTCCAAAAGATATCACATTATTATCAGTCATTTATAGTGTGTTTTTTTCTGTGAAAATGTTTCCTATTTTGTTCTAGGTAAAGTGTTTGCCTTTATTTTCAGCATGGTCACATGGGATTCAAGAATTGTGACCACACATATGGTTCCCCAAAACTGGCTCTCCATCAGCCAAGTTTTTTTCATTTATGTACTTGATTTATATTTTTTTTAACATTGTTAAAGCAAGTTTTCTCTCTAGAGCCATTGATTTATGATTTTGGGGGAATGATGATTTGGAGAAATATGTCCCCTTATGTATTCCAATATTGCTGTATCGGGAAGGATGTTGAGTTGTATTGAGGTATACTGAGAGATAACAGCTATGCAAGGCTCTCTGTAACATCTGCAATTCTCCTTTTCTTAAGTTTCTTCTCAACCTGCAGCAGTTCCCTGGGGTTTTTCTTTAATTCTATGACCCAGTTATTGTATTGTAAACCTCCATTTTAGCTTTTTCAGTCTGCTGTATAAAGATTTCTTATTTTATATGTAATAACTTCTGAATAAATCAACTGTTGTCAGTAGGAGTATCTTTTTCTCAACAGAAAAAGCCCTACAATATATACTTTTTCATAAATAAAAAAAGATAATTTAACACTGGTCTGTCTTTGCATACTGGGTGTGTATCATCCAGTCATTTTTAAAGTAAAGATATGCTAAAACAAAAAACTCTAAGCTAATAACAATGTTTACTTCATTATTTTTATTATCAGTTCTTATGGAGTCTAAAAAAAAAAAAAAAAACTGTGGCAACAGAAAACTATAAAAATATAGACACTACTGTAAATTTAATTTGGTGGCTTTGTGTGTAATAAATTGTTAGAGTTGCTTGCAGGGGATTCCAGTGATACATCAGACTTTTTTGACTTATTATAAATCCTTTGTTGGAATTTGTTGGCTGGTTCAGTAATTCAGATTAGAGCTCATGTTTATTAATGCACTACATCTGTGCAAACAACGTGTCAAGCCGAGAGTTTATTGTAATTGCCTGAGCAAACAGAACCTGAAAGAAGCAATTTCCAGTTACAATGTGCTATGACAAGTAATGGGGTAATTGGCATTCTGTCCTGATTACTTCCACCTTCCTTATATTGTATGTGATAGATAGTTTTACAAGAAGTGAGGGTGTTTGATAATATGGTTCACTGATTTATAGGTTAGTGATTAAAGGTCATCATCATTTTGCTGAGATCTTATTAGGTTTAACATTATTTATTCATGTGAAAAGTTTGTTATCAAACTGAGTCAAAATGGTGGCTCCAGAGTCAACATGAAACAATGCAAGGATTGATAGATGATTATTAATCATTTGAAGGCCAGAGATCTTAAACCATTAAATTTAAGGGTTTAAATGTTTTCACATTATTATAACTTATTATTAGGTATACTTGCATTCATAATGGAGCAGTTCATGACAAAGGAAGAGTCAGCTCCTGTCCCTCATTTTTTAGCCTCAAAATATATACTGCACACTCAGTTGCATTACATATAAAGAGTATACCACTTTTGTTTAGAATTCAACAGTTAATAAATTACTGTAATGATATTAAAACATCTTAACATCTAAACTAACTATCATTCACAATCAAAAACAAATCCCTATATGATGATGCTGCTGCTAGTCACAACTTTATTCCAGCACAATCTATGTGCCATAATAAATGATGATAAAATATTCCACTTTGCTTTCCAGATTGTTACCCCCTCACGGAGCAATAGAGGAGATACTGGGATTCCCAGGCCTACAGGTTATGGTAGCTGGGGTGCGTGGAATTGGATTCAGAGCTCGGGAGCAGAGGAGCCTTGTTGGAGTGTTCTTGCGGCAGCCAAAGCTGTAGTAAAGCTGCTGGCCGCGAAGCCAGATGTCTGACCCCAGCTGAGCCGGGGCCAGGACCAGGATGAACACCCCTCAAGCTGGAAGCAACAGTAGGTACCTGGGAGGCCAGCAAGAGGATCCCATAAAGCGGACCCCTAGTAGGCAGAATGCAGAAGACCAAAAACTAAATGCCCTGGAAGAAGTACCTGTTAGACCCAGTACCCAAAAGCTGCTCTGGCGAAAGCCCAGACTCTAAAGAATGAAAGATAGAAGGGACCGAAGTCTGAACGCTCAAGAGGCCCAGTGCCCAGAAAATAGAACCTCCAAGAATAAGAGCTGAAGCAGCCAAGGGGCTGAGAAAGAGGCCCTGGGTGCAGGCAAGAATCCCACAGAGGAAAACCCAGGAAAAAACAACACTCCTTCCTAGACACACATGAGAGCAGATCCCCTCAGTCAGAGGAAGAGCCAAAAGAAGGACCTCTATCTTGGTCAGGAAATCCTCCCTTGCTTCTACTACCCCTGCAGAAAATAGGAGGAAGGCAGGGTAGGATAAGAGAGCTAAAAACTCTCAGCAGACCAGGGAAAACAACAAACCAGGGGGCCAGAGGCCTCTAACTAGGCCAGAAGGTACACTCCCTTGCTTCCCTCACCCTCTGTAGATAGCTGGGTAGGATAAGGGAGACCAGCAAATAGACTCGCTGGAAGAGGGCCCCCTAGAGAATGAGGGTCTGCTACAGGGCAAGGCTCTGAGGTGCCGTGACTATGGCTAGCAGAAAGATGGGAAGCCCGCCAACAATGCTAGAGAGAGAGGCACTGAACCGCTTCACACTGGAGAAGAAAGGAGGTGGCCCCGAGGACTAGGCCATCCTCCTACTGGTGTCAGCGGCAGATTTGAGCGAAGACTGGCTCCGAAGCAAGCGGGCGATGCGTCAGAGGCTGGCGTACATGAGAGATGAAGCCACGAGAAAACTCGCAACGGTAGAAGCGGAATCTGGAAGCAGGCAGCAGCTGGGCAAGGAAGGAGCGGTAGTCAGACGGTCCGGGTCAACAACGGAGAAGGCACGAGTGCAAGGTACTGGGGAGATCCAAAAGCGTAGTCATACAGACAGAGGTCACTTTGAGGTAGACAACAGGAGCCAGGAATTGAACAGAGAGAAAATAACAACAAACAGGCATCAGGGAGAGGAAGTGATGCCTCTAAAAAGGCCTCAGTGGCCAGTCCGGAGAGAGCAGGGTCAAAGGTCAAGGAATGTAACACTCAGTGGACAGTCCAGAGAGAGCAGGGTCAAAGGTCAAGGAATGTAACTCAGACATAATACAGGAAAGAATCTCCTCTCCACCATCCATAAACAACAGCTCACTCAAACATGCCAGCTTGTGTCCTGATGTAAACTTTGACCCACAAGAGTGAATTCATAAATACAATGGTAATAAGACATTCTAACTTCTATACTTACTAGGTCCTTGACTTTAACAATTAAATATTGCTAGATATGGGCAAAAAGTCACATTCTTTTCTTTTTGAACCCTCCCCCTCCAATTTCACACTTTTCCTGCACAATTTCCTGCTTATTGAAAATCCATCAAATGTCTTATTTATTTAACTGTAAACATAAACAAAAATCCAAAAATAACCCATATGTTGTCAATTAAGGAGATATAATATGACACAATCATAACTGAACCCCTGGAGAACCAAAATGGTGTGCATTACATTCCATAAATTGCACACCTCACATCATCATAACTTGTTAAACCAATATCAGCAAGCATCCATGGTAAATGTTATACCGCTACACCTTTGTGCTGTATAAGTAACATATCTCTTATTAACCAATGTAGTAGAAAGTAATGCAAATAGAAAGTCTTGTTGTCCACCAACAAGATTATTAGGTATTCATCTGTTAACACAGAGTTGCTAAAGGTATCCCAGACAGAAAATAGAAGTATTGCTGGACAAAGTAAGATTGTTACTTTTCCTTATGAATGCTTGCTCATTGATATTTCTTGCAAAGGTAAACTGTATGGTAATATTGTTATTTTCCTTAAGTGTCAACATGATTCCACGCAATAATACAATCATAGACTTTAAAAGGAATTCATTTGTTATTTTATAACCATATACATAGTTTAAGTGTACTTTAGTTTGTGACTTGAAAAAAAAAATGTAGGAAGACTCAACAAGTGTGTACAGATGAGAGGTGAATACCATCAGCCATGATCAATGTCTTTCACGTATCAAAAGAGTACGCATGATCAAAGTTATCAGAGCTTTACTACTACGGCCTGAGTGTTTGCATGTGACCTTCAATTGATTCTCATACTGCACATTGGTTTTATTTTCCAGATGCGCTGAAGTAAATGTTTACTGGTAACCATTGATGACCAGCACACTGGCTACACAAAAGTAATAATTGACTACTTGCAGCACTACAAATCAAGGACTGTAGGACTGCTTCATCATTATGCAATTAGAACGGCCACTCAATGTATGCACATCCAGACCTGCAGAGCATGTTGATTTATTTCTAGAATCCTTACAATGAAGACATCCAATCCCACATTTTTAAGATGGAATCCATCTGACCAGAATTGTTGACTCCATATCTCAGGTTCTTTTGTCTGAGTGACAACTCCCAACCCTTTCTACTGAACAAATTTCACCATGAATTTAGAAATGTTATGCCCCATGCTGTTTAATTATTTAAAGAGCTAGGTATTCATGGATATCATATCATCAGACCTGGTAAACACACACCGACTAATCCCTTTGTCCCAAACCTTCAACTAAGACCAGTCATACTGGGCCAACTTACCACCCATGTCACGGAACCCACAATCATACCACTCAGCATATGTGGAGCAAAACAAAGTACCCCAGAAATGCCACACCAGGACCCAAACATACCACACTGCAATTCCTCAGCAACCCAACTGAAGATGCAAAAACCATACCACCCACCACCAGTGCTGCACACCCACCAAGGCAAAACCAGTCAATACCAAGCCGAACATTTAAAACCCATACACACATGACCACACATGTCTCCCATTGTCCACACCCAACCATCCCATAGTAAATATCACTACCCCAAAACCCATTAGAACCAAACGCCATGCATACCACCTCACCCAAAAAGTTATTTAAACCTTGCCGAAAAGCTATATAAGGCACACATCTTACCCACTACTTCACCGTAGCCTTTTTTTTGCCACATGTCACCAGAATGCCAGTGGATACTCACCTGACAAGCTCCAACCTCCACAAACAGACATTGAGACATACCACAGCATAAGTAGACATAAACACAAATATGTATATATATATATATATATATATATATATATATATATATATACACACACACACACATACATACATAAACATAATAGACACATACACAGATGCCAGAACAGCCACAGACATAAAACACCCATACCCATAATTCACACCTACATTCCCCAATTTTTGTAAAAACCACCAACGCATAATCCATGACCATTGAGCGAGCAAGTCTTGGATAAGCTAAACTGACATGTCATCCTTACACAAAACACACACCAACACCGTACCATAGATTCGGACCCGCCACATACAGATAAATACATCCACACATGCAAAACCCTCCAATCCTATTTATACCTACACACACACCCCCCTATCCAGGCATTCCAACAACTCCTAACCAGCCCCAAGGAGGCTCATGGACGCAACCCCCAGACAGACCAACACAGCACCAATCACCCCACCCTCGTCAACTCCACATGCAGCCCAACACCCAACAGATACCCAATTGGAACTACAACCACTGAGATTAGAAGAACCACCACAAACCAGCACGTTATACTCCAACAGTGATGAACCTGAGGCAAGAAGGAAGCCAGAACCGCCATGCAGGCCACAAGTTCCACAGCACCACCTGCAGCATACTGTCCATGGAGCCCACATCACCCACCTTATGACTGTAACAGCTGGTGATGGGCAAACCCTATTCAATGCTCCCCATCAAACACTGTGCTAGCATCCTATACCAGCTACCAGAGTAACTGAAGTGTGCATATTTAAACATTTTGATAGAGTGAAGGGTCCGCCCCTTTCACCTGGGAAAAAATGGAATAAATTGATGAGAGGGGAGGGGAAAGATGTAAGAAGGTGGTCTTTGTTGGCGCACTGCCATGATCAAACCAGTGTATTAATATAGAGTGAGAGGTAAGAGCTCAATATCGTAAAGATGTAAGGATCCAAAAACTTTTCCAAGCTCCATCTCAGGTCCAGAGTCTTTTAGGTCCAAGATCCAATCCTTGTGCAGGGTGTAGTGACACTCAAGCATGGCAACCACTTCACAGGAGAAATAGGATTTCATGATATTCAGTAATCCCAGATCTCTGAAAGTGACAGGGAGGTACAATGAAGTGGCTGAGACACTGGGCTTTTATATGCCCACACAAAGGACTTGATCGAGGATTGGAGTTTGCGTAGTTGGGATTTGTGGAAGGGCATGAGAATTGTCTTAAAGAGGGAGAGGAGCCTTGGCAGAAAGATCATTTTTATAACATTGACCCAACCTGTTCAGGAGAGGAACAGGCCTTTCCATTGAGAAAGGGAAGCAGAAATATTCTGAAATATGGAGTCAAAATTTACGGTCAATGCCTGAGAGAGATCCTGTGTACCTAGGTAGGACAACAGCTCTCTAAGATAGAGCTAATGCAACCTATCAAATTCATTCTCTGAGTCAATACTCAAGTGCATGGCTGGAATATTACACACAAGTGCAGTGTGAATCACGGAGATCACTTTTATCATGTCTTTAGTTTCAAGACCCAAGACAGCTTGATTTAGATGAATGAAAGATTGAAGACTAGGGGTGGGCGAAATCTCTTGCTGTGTTCCTGTGGAAAATTCTGCAAAAACCACTTTGCTTTTTTAGAAGGAAATCCTATTTAAAACATGCTATTAAAATATTCACATTTTTCTCCCACTGGCCAAATTTTTTTGCCATTTTTCAATGGCTAGAAAGTTTCCACTCATTTCTTTACATGGTTTTTGCCTTTTCAATATAGAAACGTCACATATTTGTGGAAGTGAAACAGAATAGAAGCAACTACAGAGGGAGGTAGATGTGCTGTGCTGTGATTTTAAGGCAAAATTGAGCCAGGAAAGGCTTATAGTGACTGCTATCGCTATGGGCAGGTTTAAAAATAATAAAAGGAGCAACTGGAGGACCATTATGTGTCCACTGAGTCTGAGGAGGAAGTGAGCACTACAAAAGAAATGTTGGCCAGTCCCCCTAAATCACCCCAATGGTTTTTTGGGAAATTACTGTCAAGGGAGGAACAAAAGGGTAGTAGTAGTAATGAGAGCAGGACAGGTCAGCTGCCTTGCCTGCTGCTAGATGTGCTACACCTGCTGCCAGATGTTCTGCCCCTGCTGTCAGACATGCTGTGCTGCTGTCAGACGTGCTGCCCCTGCTGCCAGTACCACCACCACCAGTGTTGTGCCTGCTGCCAGTACTGCACCTGCTGCCTCCAGTGCAGTGACGGCTGTCAGACATGCTGCCCCTACTGCCAGTACTGCCCCTGCTGCCTCCAGTGCAGTGCCGGCTGTCAGGAGGGGGGTAGAAGAAGATGATGCCAAGTGTGACAGCAAGGGACCCTAAGTCACACTTGTCATCCCCAAACAGTATCTCCAGTGCTAGTACTACTACTACTAAGGTCCAGCAGCTTATTAGCGTCAGGAGTGAAGTAGGTGGTAATCAATATCTTCCTATTAATAGTGAGTGTGAGGAGGGAGACTCAGAGGCTGGGACTAGTTTTAGGGGAATGGTAGGGGAAGCAATTGAGAGCGTCCAGACTAGCAGTCAAGGAAGCCCACACCATTCCCCTGACCCTGGGATCCCCCTTCCCCAGAGCATTGTCCATGAGGAACATGATCCTGAAGAAGGCAGAATTGTCACCACAGCAATAATACCACCACCACCAAGAGCACATATCAGCTGCCTGTGCCTTCTGCTACTGCTGCCAGTCTGCCTTCTTCATGTCAAAAGAAATGGCAAGTGTGACATTATGGGACTCTCTGTCACATTGCTCGTCACCTGCTCCAACCAGCAGTGAGCTTTTGGAATTTGCGGAATTTGCAACTGCTCTAATTCCTGCTGCTGCTGCTGAGATTCAAGGGCAGCAGGATGACGAGGAGCAGCTAGTGTGCCACAGACTACCATAGACACAGCGGGAATGGGGTCAACAAGT
The DNA here is from genome assembly GCA_037306005.1 of Rhinophrynus dorsalis. NCBI lineage: Eukaryota > Metazoa > Chordata > Amphibia > Anura > Rhinophrynidae > Rhinophrynus > Rhinophrynus dorsalis. The sequence goes on from CM074719.1 coordinate 381,135,845, forward strand.
GATGCGGGACTAGGACAGGTTCCTATCACGGTCCCCATGATTCCTTGTCACTCTTAGTGGTGGTGTTCTTCCATTGGCAGAGCTTGATTGGCCCGCCCAGGGTGTCCCTTTATATACTGGGCCTATGGCACCTGTAAGGTGCCCTTTCGTGGTGTTCCTGTTCCTGCGCCATTGTTGCTGTGTTCCTGCGTTCCTGTGTACCAACTTGGCTCGTCTGACTACTCTGCTGTTCCTGCTCCGTGATTGACCCGGTTCTGGCTGACGTTCCTGCTCTGTGATTGACCTGGCTCTGGCTGACTTCCTGCTCCGTGATTTGACCCGGTTCTGGCTGACGTTCCTGCTCCGTGATTGACCCGGCTTTGGCTGTCTTCCTGCTGCGTGATTGACCCGGTTCTGGCTGATGTTCCTGCTCCGTGATTGACCCGGTTCTGGCTGATGTTCCTGCTCCGTGATTCAGCCGGTCCTTACCGACGTTCCTGCCTGGCGACATTCTGAACCTGCTCGCAGCTTGCACTGACTGATCACGCCTCCTGTGTTACTGTGGCCTCTGATAATGAGCCCGTTTGTTGCCTCCGTTACCGAGCCAGTCTGAGAGTACTTGCCGAGCTATTGCTGTGGTTACCGAGTCTGTCTGAGAACACTTGCTGTGCTGGTTGCCTCCGTTACCGAGCCTGTTTGTATACACTTACCAAGCCTTGTTGCCTCCCATCCTGAGCCGTTTAACACTTGTTGAGCTGTTGCCTCCATCACCGAGCCTATCCGTTACCACTGCAGAGCAGTACCTTTCTTTAGGTGCTCGTTCCCTAGGAGTTATCGCACCGCGTGGTGCTATTGGGCATTCCAGTACTCTGTCAGTGTGTTGTTCCATTCCGGCACTGGAAGGGTGCCGTGGCTCTGGTCTCCTCTTGCTCACAGTGTTGTTCCAACAGATCGCACCTGGAAGTCCGTTTGGCTCACGGTATATTGGCTTGTGCAGTGTCTCCTCCGTTACCGCACCTAAGGGGTGCTCTTGGCTCTGGTCCCATTTCCATATGCAGTGTTTCCTCCGTTACCGCACCCAAGAATGCTCCTGTCTCTGGCTCCATTGGCTCTGGCAGTGTCCTAGACCCTAGTTAGGGGTATTGGCTCTAGCTCCAGTTGGTCCTTGCTATACTATTGGGCATTACGATACAGCTATCTGGTTGTGATTCAGTTCAGTCGCACTGCTTGAGCTTGCTTGCTGCACTACTACTACTGGGACTGTTTATAGCACCGGGCGTTGGCTTATCACCACCACAGAGACTGTATACCTGTTTTGAGCATTAACCCTTTTCTGTGTTACTGCTATATTTTACCTGTTCCTGCTATATTGGGCCTGTATATTATCCATTACTTACCTCACTGCTATACCGATTCTGGCCCCCAGGGGCACTGTTCCTTATTTTATCTCAATAAAACTGTGTTTTATTTCTAACCTTGGTCTGAGTGTCAGAAAACCGTAACAGTTCCACTTGCCAGCAGCAGCAACACATATACCAGAAGTGGTGGGGGCAACTGATGGTGCTGCTACTTCCTCAAGCTCATCACTGCAGCTAGTTGTGACAAGTAGAACCATCATCATCCATCATCTATGCTACTCTATTGTTGATCCCATTCCCTTTCAGCTGCCTAATCATCCTGTTGCTTAAACAACTCAGCAGCAAGAACAGCAGTTGCAAATTCCGCAATTATGGACTCAGGAGGACATTTGACAATGACCAGTGGCCACTGGCCAACATAACCTGCTGGCACTAGGCCAGCAGGGCATGTTTTTTTCTCAGGGCTTGTGTTTAAAAAAAGGTAAAATAAAAAAATATATAGTCCTACAAAAAAATAAACAATTTGGGGGGCTTTGTTTCTAACAAGCCTAAGTCCTACAAATCAATGTTTCCTTAGTGCTTGTGCCTCTAACAACAAATCTAACAAATCATCCTCTACAAAATACTCTATCAAGTCAAGTATCAATCACTCCAGTGGCAGCTTATGTCAGGGGGTTCCTATCTATCACTTTACATACAAATTTCTTATTTTATTTTATTGATTTATTTTTTATTAACTGTCCCCCCAATACCAGTCAAGAATCTACCCCCAAAACTATTTCACTGTTCAACTAATTCATTCCTCAGACTCCATCCACCAACACAGACACCCTCCTCAGACCCCTTTTATACCATGTCTTATGGGGGGGGTTTAATTGTATTTAGGATTTATTTTTTTATTAACTGCCCCCCCAATCCCAGTAATCAAACCCCCCATAAAAACATTCCCTGTTCAACTGATTCTTTCTCCACACCCCATCAACACAGGCACCCTCGTGCCCCTTTTAGACTATGATTTTGGGAAATAAAATAATATTTGTTATGTGTTGTGTGTAAATTCAATGTTCCCATTGATTTCAACAGAATGAGCTAGGTGAAAAAGGTGGAAAATTGGCACTTTTGCTGGAAATTATTCTCCAAGCGGGAAGTGCCATTTTTCGTTGATTTAAGTTTGAGGCAAAAATGTTTGCCCATCCCTACTGAAGACAAGGTATGAGATGTTCTGTCAGGAATATGCTGAAGATCTTCACATCTAGATTCAACAGTGAAATGGGTCTATAATTTGCACATTGTCCAGCTTTGGAATTAAGGAACCATGCCCTTCTAATGTCTGTGGAGGGAAAGAAGCTCCATCCAGTACAACAGTGAGAGAGAACAGCAAATGGGGAACAGGAATGTGTGACAAATTCTTATAGTAAGGCATGGAGATCTGAGCTGGGCCCAAACTTTTCCACAGTGACTATGCTACTATAGTACAAGAGAGCTCATCCACTTTAAATGGACTATCTAGCAGCTGCAGGGTATCTACTGACAAGGTATCACAGCTTGAGTGTGTAATAAAGTCCCATATACAAGCACGGACCGAGTATGAGTTCAAATGCATAGGGTCTACGGGAGGTTGTATAACATTTCATAAAAGACCCTAAACAGACCAGCAATCTTGGGGAATGAGGCATGCGATATGCCCTCACCATCCTTAATATGTGAAATAAACAAAATGCACTTCTTGTTTTATCTTGATTCTAGCCAGCCATCAGTCATATTTATTACTTTGTAAATAACCAGAGTATTTGAGCCAGAGGAAAGATTTATGAATTCTAGAGGGGTACCAAGTTGCAATTTGATGGCGCACACAAGTGAGGTCAGCAGTGATTGTGGCCGATGCAGACTGCTTGTGGCAAGACTCAAGTCTCTATTAAAGAACAACAACTGTAGGATGGGGCTGTAGTATTATGTACCGCTCAGTTTAGGTGATGGTTAGACTCCTTCAACAAGGGACAGTAAAACCAGAAACTAGGGAGTGTAGCTAGGGGTCAGAGCTTGGAAGTGAAAGTTGCCAGAGAAAAGACTGTGCTGCAGCTTGACCAAATAAAGATGCCAGTCGTGAAGCTAGATGATGTGGCTCCCTCCAGAGGAGCAGAAGAGAGACCCCAGATAACTCCCTCTGAGACAAACTAGACTAATATTATCTCCAGGTAGAATAACTACTCCAATAGGATACAAAAGGAAACTGATGTGACCAAGATGCTGGGTACAGGAAAATCCCAAGGAGAGAAGTCCTGAACAGCAGGCCAAGGAGTGGTCAAGTACTAGCCAGGTCATACATTTAAAGCAGCAGGTAGAATCAGCAGACAAGCGGAGTGGTTAAGTACTAGCAGGGTCATATACTACAACATCAGCAAGCAGAATCAACAGACACGTTGAGTGGTCAAGTACTAGCCGAGTCATACAGTTTAACTGTAATACTACTTGGAGGTATATGAAAACTTTTAAAAGCTCAGTTTTTATTGAAAATAAAATTAAAAACAAACATGTCACATCCAACATTTATTGTGACTGATTAAAATAAATGATCTATTCAGCTATCGCTTGATGCCGATTATCTGCTTATACTTTATTATCAGGGTAACCAAGTGAATATAAACATAGGTATTTCCTGTACTAGTACAGTAAGGTACTGAAGTTTTATAATACATACAGACACCCTGTTATATTAGTAAAATGTAACTAGTTAACCACTTGTGTGCTGCTCGTATGTAAGAGCGTGTAACGTTATACACACATAGGTATAGTAGCTAAATGTGTACTCTCTTATATTTATAACATATAGCCCTTTGAAATTTTCTAATTGCAGGTGCCCTGCACGTCTAATATTTGCTACGTGTAATGGACCATAGGGCATTACCGAGAGGCCTTCTCAGGCCTATCATATTTACATGGACTATAATATATCTGACAGATGCTGGACCCCTGTGTTATTGTGGCCCACAATCTTACATGGGCTTGAAGGGGTTAATTTGTTGGATATTTGCAAGGCCAGCAAAATTGTAGATGTGTCACCCTCTCTGGTACAGAGTTTGATTAAGTTTTCACTTTACTAATTCCTTCACCTCTGATGTGTATTCACTATTGTCTTCTTTGTGTTGGGATTAATCTGGGGTTCTGATTGCATGTGACACCTGTTTCTATTGTACTGCTTTTGTTGAATGTATCCATTGAACTGTATTGTTCCATTGTCTTGTGTGTACACTCTATAGTGCCATTGTCTGGCCCAGTGTTTACTATAAACACCACCATTGTTCAGAATTATGTGACTTCATTCACTCATGTCTGGCCCCCTTGTGTGATGTTTACATGTCCATTGTCCCACCATCCACCTATCCATTGTACCACTGTGTCCCTTTGTGCCCAGTTCCTGGTTAACATTGTTACCTGTGTATAAAAGAGATGTTTTTGCCATCAATACACCAGTATTTGTTTGGGACCCAAGCTGTGTCCTGTGTTGTTAATTCCTGGATGGCTTAAAGAATCCCCTTTTGGCTCCCATTCAGGATACCAGCATTCCAACTTTATGTTTCCTGCCTTTCAGCTTGGTTTGCCAGCTTGTTTTCCCCAGTGTCCCAGCCAGCCACCCAGCTTCACCGGACCAGTTACCCTTCTGTAGCCGTTCAAGGAGAGAGGACCCTGGTATGACGCTAAGAACAACACCAGCGTCCTTAGCTTCCATTACACTACATGTTAGCGGTGATCCGATAGTAAATAAAACTATGATTTACTGCAGGCACCCTGCTTGGTTAATATGCGTAATGTAGCAATAATCATACCATGTTCAGAGTATATAGAGAGGCAGGCACTCTATTGTTAATATATCCATATATTGGATTAAGCCCTAAAGTGCCACTAGTGTATATAAGCACCACATAGGATTACGAACTCATTCAAGAATTCAACAATTGCATGTGTCCTGCATTACCGGCGCTAGCTTTGTCTTCAAAGTGCACCTATTTCAAACTGTGCAAGTTATTACTGCAGGTGCCCTGCTTAGACTAGTGTTGAGAACATGGCAATATAGGGTTGAATCAATAAGACTCATAGTCATTACGAAGTTCTGCGGTATTCTGATTAGTGCCCTTGAATCATCTGCAGATGCCCTGTTGGGTATGTATCCTGCTGCAAGCGCTCTGCTATTTACACATCAATTTCCGCAAAGCAAAAAAAATCCCACCATTGACATTTTTTACTGTCTACCAAAGGTACACAAAAATCCACAAAAAACACCGGACAGACCCATTGTTTTGGGCAATGGATGCCTGAGTGAAAAAGAATCAATATATGTTGATACGATTTTAAGGGATTTTGTAACTGTGCTACTGTCCTAAGTAAGAGAATCTCAGGATGTAATCACTAAGCTTGAGGGGTTACATTTTGGGGAAAAAGAGTTCCTGGTGAGCCTTGATATACAATCTCTATATACTAGTACTGAGCATGAGTATGGTATAAGAGCAACTAAAAGTTTTTTGGAGACCAGATGTAACCAATATAAGGACCACAACAAATTTGTACTAATTATTTTATCTTCAATGGACAGTATTACCAGCAAATAAGAGGCACAACAGTGGGAAGCTGCTTTGGCATACGCCAAACTTTATTTGGGTTGGTGGGAGGATAAGGTGTTCTTTGTTCTTTACTGAACAAAACATTCAATTCACTTGTAAAATAGGTACCTGGTTAAGGTATACTGACGATGTAGTCATGACTTGGGAAGGCAGCATCAGTGAATTTGATGAATTTGTACAAGTCCTGATTTAGAACACTTTTAACCTCAAGGTCACCAGTGATTTACAAAAAATTAACTGTCTTTCCTTGATATTGTGCTGTTTAGAAATGTGGACAATCCAAACATCATACAGGGCTTTTGGAATCCCACAGCTAACAATAGTCTACTGGCAGCACAAAGTCACCCCCCGGCTCCGCTAATTTAAGGTATTCAATGGGACAATACTTGAGAATCAGACGCTTATGTACCACCATTAGTGATTTTAAGATCAAAGCTAGAAAGCTTCAACAGCACTTTCTAGCAAGGGCTTATAATATTAAACTCCTTAAAAAGGCTTACCAAAGGGCAATCTTCAGTGACCGTGGTGCTTTATTGCAAAAACATAACGGTAGAAAGAAACAGCATATTTTAAAAGATGTTTAATTAATAGGCACTTTCAATCAACAACATCATGCAATTAATTTCATCTTGTTCAAGTATTGGTTTACTTTGCTCTTAGACCAGAATCTCAGAAAACCAGAAATCACATTCCGTAGAAATAGAAACATCCGTGATCATGTTGTACACAGCCATCTCCAAAGAGATCTTAAAACTAACTGGCTGTCTGTTGCATGCACTTTAAAAGGTAGTACAAAATGAGGTCGCTACAAAGCATGTCCCTATGTCTCTAAAACAAAAGACTTTCAGGACAAAAGGGAAATAAGTTCCCAATTAAACATTTGATTAATTGCAGAACCCCAGGCATTATTTATCTCATGCAATGCATTTGTGGTGTCCAGTGTATTGAGAGAGAGAATACTGGAGCATATTGGGGATGTCAGGAACAAACAAGATACCCCAGTAGCCAGACACGTATTGGAATAACATGCCAATGATAGAGGGGTAATGCATTTCCTTGGTCTGGAAAAGGTTGAAGTCTACCCAAGAAAGGGAGACTTTGATAAAAAAAAAAACTTTTGAAATGTGAGGCCTTCTGGATATATAAATTAAAAACCTTAAATACTGGAGGATTAAACAAAGGCTTCACATACAGATCTTTTGTCGACTAGTCAATGTCTCTATTATTCTTTATATCTGTCACTATCTTTTTATGTTCTTTAGATCAGTCTGGAGCTATAATCCTATGACTGGACCATCATTACATCTGGCTATTATTCTGGGTGGCACTAATTGTCTAGTATCTTAGCCATGAATTTTCTTTTCTGTTTAATAATGGCATTATGATACATCTATGCTGATGATGGGTAAATTAATTGACACATTGTCATATCTTTCACACTGTTTTAGGACAAACTAATACTTTGTTATTTTAGAAAATAATAATGACTAACCATAGATAGTTTTAAAGTGATATTCAAGAATGAGCAAACTAAAATAACTCTGTGTATTAACTTCAAGACACACTGTTATTATTGTAAATGTCCTTCTCTGTTCAATCTTATGGTCATTTTTTTCTATTGTTTAATCTTTACTTACAAGATCACATCATGCCAATATTTTATTGACATTCAGTGCCTAATATCATAGCTGTGATTTTATTTGTTATATTGTTCCAATAATGGCATTATGGTACATTCATTTATTCATCTTAGAATTACTAAACATAGGTTATTCCAAGGCATTTCAACAAATAACTGAGCCAGAATAACTTTTCAAATTAACCTCCATATACTTTGTTATCATTGTGAGTGTCATCTTTTGTCCAGTCTTATGATTATTAACTCCTTTGTTTAGCCCTTACTCATAACCATATCTTTAAAATCAAAAGGATGATCTTAACAATTGGTTATTGCACTCTGAATGAATGTATATAAATACATTGTTGCTCTCATCTTTTGAACCATTGGTTGGGGCAACAGTGTAACATGTCCGCAGGATGCTTGTGGCAGTGAGGTCGAGGCATTGGCTGATTCAAGCTTCACTTTCACTCTAAAATGAGGTATAAAAGAATGCTTAGATTTGTGGCTCACTTCCTAACTATCCCCTGACAAAACCAGCGTGCCTGGTGAAATGCGTTGGGTGTCTCATGGGCACTTAAAATTCTCATGGGCACTTAAAATAATGTACCCATAAGTGCAATACTATCTCTTTATGGCTTTTATATCTGTTGTCCTCTTTTCAGGTTAAGCACTTTAGATTGTGGCTTACACCAGGAGAAAGGGAGTTAGCATGATATTCTCACACTTTCCATTGAATCAGCTAGCAATACCCAGTAGTAGACTCCATAATATCCTTCTACTTTTAATTACTGTGTTCTGTCTTGCTTTGCAGAAATTGGTGCATATAAAATAATAGCAGAGCTCTTGCAGCAGAAAACATACCCAGCAGGGCATCTACAGGCAATTCAAGGGCTCTAATCAGAGTACCGCAGAGCTTTGCAATGACTATATGAGTCTTACTGATTCAAACCTAAGTCGCCATGTTCACAACACTAGTCTAAGCAGGGCACCTGCAGTAATACCTTGTACAGTTTGAAATAGGTGCACTTTGAAGACAAAGCTAGTGCAGGAAATGCAGGACACATGCAGTCGTTGAATAATGAATTACTTTGAATGCGTTCACAATCCTATGTTGTGCTGATATACACTAGTGGCACTTAAGGGGTTAATACGATATATGGGTATAAACAATACAATGTCTGTCTCACTATATTCTATGAATGTGGTATGATTATCGATACATTCCGCATATTAACAGAGCAGGGCGCTTGCAGTAAATCCTAATTTAACCAGCTATCGGCTCCACTTGAAGACGTAGAAAATATTAGAAGCGCAGGGCGCCTGCAATTCTAAAATTTCAATGGGCTATATACTATAAATATAAAATATAAATGTGTATAACGTTACACACTCTTACATACGAGCGGTTAACTAGTTACATTTGTGCAAATATAACAGGGTGTCTGTATCTATTATAAAACTTCAGTACCTTACTGTACTCGTACAGGAGATACATACGTTTCTATTGTTCACTTGGTTACCCTGATATCAACGTATAAACAGGTAATCAACGCCAAGAGTTAGTAGTGTAGATAATTTATTTAAATCTGTCACAATAATGTTGGATGTGACATGTGTTTGTTTTTAATTTATTTTCAACAAAAACAGAGTTTTTAAAAGTTTTCAAATATCTCCTAGTGGTATTACAGCACTGAACTGGTCCCCTTTCCACAATTCGGAACCCAGGGTGAACTATACTCAAACTGGTTGTGGTTCACCTAACTGGTGTTTAGTTTGTTTCTTTTCTATCTTCTTTTCTTCTTTGTTATAATATTTACATTTGGGACTTGAGGTGTCATTCTTTTTTAAAAAAAAAATTACACAGGAATGTTCATACTAGTGACATTGATGGTGAGTAATTTTATCTTGCGTGGGTGGAACTTTCCACCCAACTTCACATGGCTAGTAGTCATATTGTGCATATATTGTTAAAAAGATGACCAGCAATGCTCCAAACCCCTTACCGCAACCCCAGCCAGAATCTCCCCCCAGAAAAGAGAACAGATAAAGACTGTAGTAAGAATGTGACTGTTGGCATAGTATAGAACTGCATCTGCACAGACCGGTAAAACCACATAAGGGTCCAACATGACCCTTAGATGGGGAGAACATATCACTGTAAAGTTGGCAACTTTCCAATGAAAAGAGAGCAAAGTAAAGTAAGATATACATTATATATATGAAACACTTCACCCCCCCACACACACTAACATACCCTTGTAGAACCCATGGAGAACCATGCGACTCCCGAGTCCCAGCCTGGAGTCCCTTCCTACAAAACATACCCAACCCTGTCGGGGGATGGTATGAGGAGCTTCCAGGGGCCCCCGGAGCTCACATGGACTCCACAGATATCCACCTGTTGTTGTTCGTGGCTTTAGGTGCATTAATTTGGCGCAAAGGGTTTCACAATAACAGCTGTGTGAAACGGATAGTAATGTTTCAAAATAAAAGCAGCTCCAATTAATCTTCATAGTATTTGAGCCCTGGAGAGTGTTATTCCAATACTGTCAGAGTTGTAGTTCAAGAGTAATTGAATGATAAAGTATCCCCTTCCTGCCCCTTTTACCTAGTGTTGGCCACCTCCCCTCAGATGTGTAATCTGACCTGCAGAACAGACAGCTCACAGCAAGGGACAATCTTCTTACTGTGAGAACAATGAAAACCCTGACCCCCCTGGACAGGTTTTTCCCTTATGCTAATTGAAGATTGTCCCTCTCTGCAAGCTTTCTTTTCTGAGGTGAGCAGTGTTACATCAGTAAAAGGGGCAGGAGGGGGATACTTTATCATTCAATTACTCTTGAACTACAACTTTGACAGTATTGAAATAACACTTACCTTGGCCTAAATACTATTATTATTCAGATTCACTAGAGCTGATTTTATTTTGAAACATTACTATGTGGCCTGAGAACAAAGACACAGGTTGGGGTCTAGCAAGATGGAGTCAGACCATGTGTCTTGAGAACAAAGATGCAGGCTAGGGCCTAGTACAAACTGAGAGACTGTAACGGTTTTATAGGACACTCAGACTAGCAGGCTAGAATAAAACACAGTTTTATTAAAACAAAACAAGAAAGAATGCCCTCTATAGGCAATACAGAATAATAGAGAGATAGTGGCTTACAGATGCCTTCTCAGGCCCAGTATACAGATGCAATAAATATACATATACTGTCACAGGACAGGCATAGAAACATAAGGTACTCAATGGTTAAAGTACATTTAAATCAATCAGTCTCTGCTGTGATGTTTGACAAGCCCAAGGTGGTAATGGAGCAGCAAGTGGTGCTAGCTGAAACAACACCGTCAGTCTATTGAACAGAGATTGCTGCTTAGGCTGAGCAGGAACTGAGGCCAAAACACTGCAGAGTTGAGCTAGAGCCAATAGCCCCCACGGGCGTAGCAACGGAGATAACCTTACTGCAAGAGCTTGAGCCAATAGCCCCCACGGGCGTAGTAATGGAGACAAACTACACTGCAAGAGCTAGAGCCAATAGCCCCCACGGGTGTTTAACAGAGACTAATCACTGCAAGAGCTTGAGCCAATAGCCCTACCGGGCGTTGTAACGGAGAGCAAACACTGTACGAGCTAGAGCCAATAGCGCCTCCCACGGGTGCGGTAACGGAGACTGACTACACTGCAAGATAGACAGGATGAGCCACCACCTATACGAGGCTCTGAAACATAACCGGCTCAGCAAGTGTAGCGGAAGATCTGGGCAACGGCTCTGCAAGTGTTAATGGAGGCTCAGTGAATGGAGACAGCAGCTCTGCAAGTGTACTGGAGGCTCAGAGAACGGAGACAACGTGTTAACGGATGCTCAGGGAATGGAGACACAGCTCTGCAAGTGTAACGGAGGCTCAGGGAATGGGGAGAACAGCTCTGCAAGTATAAACGGAGAATGTCGCCTCAGCGACACCAAGCAGCAGTGGCAGGAACGGAGGCAGGGTTAGCAGCAAGCCGGTTCAGGTCACGGAGCAGGAAGTCAGCCAGGCCGGGTCAGATCATGGAGCAGGGTTCTCAGACAAGCCAGATCAGGTCACAAGCAGGAACGTCAGCCAGGCCGTGTCAGATCACGGAGCAGGATTCTCAGACAAGCCAGATCAGGTCACAAGCAGGAACGTCAGCCAGGCCGGGTCAGATCACGGAGCAGGAAACCAGGAGCGTCGTCAAACAGGCCAAACCGGTACACAGGAAGCAGGAACACTGTAACACAGCAACAGCAACACTGGCTCAGGAACACCACAAAAGGCCAGGTATAAAAAGGCCACAATGGGCGGGCCAAACATGCTCAGCCAATGGGAGCACCCACAACCAAGAGTGACAGTTAAGGATCACGGGCACAGTGATAGAGACACACATCATGCTCAGTTATTGGAAACAACATGCATTTGCCAACACCCCAGAAGCCAATCCATTAATTTTAGGATATACCCAGAGAAGATTGTTCTAATGACCAATACTCTCTCTGTGCATGACCCCAGCTTATCTGACTACCCACTTAGGTTCTGACCTGTGGCTCTGGCTGACTAACTCGCTCCGTGTATGACCCTGGCTTATCTGACGACCCACATAGGTTCTGACCTGTGGCTCTGGCTGACTAACTCGCTCCATGTAGTCCCCGGTTTGTCTGACCTCTGGCTTTTGCTACCTTTTGCTCCGTATAGTCCCTGGCTTGTCTGACCTGTGGCTCTTACTGACTACTTGCTCTGTACTCTCTGAACTTGCCTGACCATCAGTCTCAGTGTTTCATAGTTCAGGCCTGCTCTCGCTCCTTGTTTCCTCTGGTCACGTGACCCAGGGTGGAGACTTATGTCTCAGTTATCGTTCCATCTGGTGTTCCACCCGCACCGCGGTCCTAGTCTCGGTCTTATCATCCTGTTTTAGGTGGTTGTGTGGGCTATACTATTATTTCTGTACTTATTATATAGAGGTGGATTTATATTTTATAGTCCTGTCTGTCCTTCTTTGCCTGAAAACCGTGACAGTACATAAGGGCCATGTCTACTGAAGATTCAGGCAGTCCACCTAATCTAAGCATCCTATCAAGGATGGATTCTCAAGATCAGAGAATAGATCAGTTGTCTTTCACTATACAGACACTGTTAAATCACACGGCTCACCTTGATTGCTTTACCCAACAACCAGTGGCGCCTCCAGTACCTGTACCGGTTGTGGCCACACCTCTGAATCTAGCCTGACTAGAGGTTTGTCAGGCTCTGCTCCATTATCTCAAAGATTTGATGGGGAACCTACTTTGTGCCAGGGGTTCCTGAATCAGCTGGGAATTTTTTTGGAGATGTTCCACACACATTCCCTACTGAGTGAAGTAAGGAGGGATTCCTGATCTCCCTCCTGTCTGGCAAGGCGTTGGCCTGGGCCAACCTACTATGGGAGACTGAAAACCCCATAATTCATAACATTACTGAATTTGTAGCCTCGTTTCGGAGAGACTTTGATGTTCCTGGGCACGCAACCTCTGCGGCCAAATGACTCATGACAATACGGTAGGGCTCACATACAGTAGCGACATTCTCCCAGGGCTTGTGTGACGCCATTAAAGACGAGATGGCAACCCGTGACCTGCCTGGTGATCTGGAGGAACTAATCTCAGTCATCATCTTGTTAGTTATGAAAATTTGTGAGAGGCTTTCATTCAAGGAGCATGTACAGAAACCGTTGCCTCGTTTGGCACCTTGGTTCTGGGGGGGAACCGATGCAGCTAGGCTTCCTCCTTAGGAGGTATTCCTAGTTCTGACCCTGCCTAGGGGGGAACCGATGCAGCTAGGCTTAACATGCCTGTCAGTGGAGGAGAGGGCTCGGTGCAGGAGGAGGGACCATTGCTTGCACTGTGGAGATCCAGGTCATGTGTTGCGTGCTTGTCCCATTCAGCCAGGAGAATGCTTGCACCTAGTGTCATGTAGGGACAGACCCTGGGTGGAATTTCACAGTGCCCAGATAGACTTGATGACAAACCTATCCTTGAAGCAGTATTGTCTTGGGAAGGGTCATCAGTAGTGGCTACGGACTACTGGACTCCGGAGCAGCGGGCTTTTTCATGGATGCAGACTTTGCGGCCAAGCACTCTATCCCATTACTGCCTTGCTCCGCTCCATTGGCAATTGAGGTTATTGACGGCCGACCTCTACAGCCAGCACACGTTAAGCATGAGACTCATCCCTTGTCTCTAAGGGATGTGGAGACACAACAGTTCCAAGTCATACATTCTCCCCATCATGCCATCATTCTGGGTTTTCCCTGGTTGCAGACTCACAACCCAAGAATTGATTGGCAGACTTGCGATATTCTGTCATAGTCCTCTCAATGCAAGAAGTCTTGCCTCCAGCAGCCTACCAAGATATTATGTACTTCTACCTCTTTAACTGCTGAGTATCAATCCTACAAATAGGTATTTAATAAGGTAGCGGACGGTTTGTTACCGCCACACAGGCCTTACGATTGTACTGTCAATCTGGTATCAGGGGCCAGACCTCCTAGGGGCCGAGTATACCCCTTGTCGGTGGAGGAGGACAAGGCCATGGAGGATTATGTGACTGACACTCTAGCCAGGGGCATTATCCAGAAGTCTCCCTCACCTGCAGGTGCAGGCATCTTTTTGTTAAGCAATAAGATGGGGAGCTTAGACCATGAATCGATTTCAGGGGTCTGAATAAACTGATGGTAAAAAACGCTTATCCGATACTGTTGATCATGGAGCTATTTGACCGTATCAAAGTGTAACGTTTTTCAGTACACTCAGAGGCAGGCAATTTGTTTTATTGAATAAGCAAACTAAAGTAACCCTCGCAGGTCCAGTAATGTAACAAACAGAACTGACACAGGACAGGTTAATAAATTACATTTGCCCACACGGGTCCAGTATACATATAACATGTAATAAATATATTGACACAGGTCAGGAACAGTTCGTGTGATTCTGTGAGACACAAATGGTTAATGCTATTAGGCCAGGAGACTGGGAGGCCCTAATAGCGAGGCCCAGGAAGCACTCAAATGCTGAGAAGTGCAAAAATGGCGACTAGCCCAGGAGGGTTGCTTGGGGCCCAGGAGGAGACACAGACTATAGCGATACTGCAACCAGAGGAATCACGGAACGCCCTGAATATACACCAACTGCGACCCACGGTAACGGTACCGGATATTATCGTGATACGCATGGCTTATTAGTAACTGCCAGGTGACAGAGCCGATAGCGGCACCCAGAGGCCAACTTTACTAATGGTGGAATGACAAGCCAGCGTATTAGTGCCACAGTAAAGCTCCTACCCAGGTGTATAAACGGAAGGCCCTGAACGGGCGCTTGGCTTGAATTGTCTAAGGCTACGAGTTTATATGATGTGTGCGATCATGAACTACTCTCCATCATCCTTGTCTTGAAAGAATGGTGATATTTGTTGGAGGGGACCACTGTTCCAGTCCTGATACTGACTCACATACTTATATGAGACAAAGAGGTTGTCTCCTTGTCAGACCAGATGGGCTTTATACTTCGAGGTTTAATTTTGTGGCCTACCTCCCAGGTACAAAAAATACTAGAGCAAATGCTCTTTCTCGATAATTTGGGGCCGAGTCCCAGGAGGAGTCTCCTCCAGTATCTACTATTCCTCCTAACCGCATCTTGGCTATGCTACTTACCAGTATTACATCTCTGTTCTGTGAGGAGATTTTGGCTGCTCAAGCTTCCGCCCCAGCGGAGAAGCCTAATGGGAAGTGTTTTGTGCCTGAATCCCTCCATACCAGACTGCTGGAGACATACCATTCCTCGAAGGCTTAGGGCATGTTGGTAGAGACCAACTGATTGTTCCACATTTGTTGCCACATGTTCCACTTGTGCGCAGACCAAGACTCCTAGATATCTTCGGGTTGGCCTCCTGCAACCCATCCCTAATGGGGAGCATCCATGGTCCCACTTATCTATTGATTTTATGGTAGAATTGCGTGTCTCAGCGGGTTACGCTGTCATCCTCATGACTGTGGATAGATTTTCCAAGATGGCCCATTTTCTGTCACTGAAGGGACTTCTCTCCCCCAGGAGTTTGCCAAAATCTTTGTGCTATAAGAGACAAGCAGACCGTAGGCGTCTACTGGCTTCAGTGCTCAAGGTGGGAGAGAGAGTATGGTTGTCCTCATGCAATCTCCATCTCCAGGTGCCTTGTAAAAAGCTGGCTCCCTGATTTGTGGGCCTCTTTCGGCTTCTCCTCAAGATTAACCCTGTAACTTATGCCCTTGTCCTCCCCACTACCATGTGCATTTCTAATGAGTTCCATGTATTGCTACTGAAACCATTGGTCTGTAACAGATATACTACTGCTCCTGTCCGTCCCAGACCTGTCCAGTTGGGGGACCATGAGGAGTATGAGCTACAAAGTTTTTTGGACTCTCGCAGCATCAGAGGACAAGTCCAATATCTAGATCACTGGAAAGGGTATGGACCCGAGGAGAGTTCCTGGGTCGCTAAAAAAGATCTACATGCTCCAGCCCTTCTCCTTGAGTTACACTCCCACACCTCCTCTAGTGCTGGTCCTCGTCCATGGGGGAGAGGTCCTTAAGTGGGGTTACTATCACAGTCTACCTTAGAGGCCTAGTTAGCTTGTCTTCCTTCCTCTGTGGTGTGTCGGCCGGCATAGTTGTGGCCACCTCCGCATTACTGACATCATGAAACAGGCACTGGCTAGGATACCTGTTTATGGGCCTATTCTGTGTGGCCTAATTGGGTCCCACCTTCTCCGGCTCCTTTATAAACCTCCCTGGGCCTGGGAGTCATTGCCCTTACATGGTGTTTCTGATATTGTGTCTTGCGCTCTTTTGTGAACTGTGATCTTCTGACAACCTGCTCCGTGTATGACCCCGGCTTGTCTGACTACCCACATCGGTTCTGACCTGTGGCTCTGGCTGACTAACTCGCTCCGTGTATGACCCCGGCTTATCTGACTTCACACATGGGTTATGACATGTGGCTCTGCCTGACTAACTCGCTCCGTGTAGTCGCCGGTTTGGCTGACCTCTGGCTCTTGCTGCCTATCACGACGTATGATCCACGGCTTGTCTGACATGTGGCTATTTCTGACTACTTGCTCTGTACTCTCCGAACATGCCTGACCATCAGTCTCAGTGTTTCATGGTTCAGGCCTGCTCTCACTCCCTGTTGCCTCTGGTCACGTGACCCAGGGTGGAGACTTGTGCCTTAGTTACCGTACCTCTGTGGTTCCACCCGCACCTCAGTCCTAGTCTCCGGTATCTCGCAGTAGTGCAGCTCCGGATAGGAGCCTTAGTCCTATCATCCTGTGTTCTGGGGTTGTGTGGGCTATACTATTATTATTGCACTTATTAAGTAAAGGTGGATTTATATTTTATATTCATGTCTGTCCTTCTTTGCCTGAAAACCATGACAACTTGATAGAGTATTTTGTAGAGGATGATTTGTTAGATTTGGTGTTAGAGGCCTTTGTAGGACTTAGACTTATTAGAGGCCCAAACCCTGAAAAAACATTGATTTGTAGAACTTAAGCTTGTTTAGCACAAGCCCTAAAGAAACATTGATTTGTAGGACTTAGGTTTATTAATAACAAGCCCCCAAGCAACAGGATGATTAGGCACTGAAAGAGAATGGAATCAACAATAAAAGTAACATGGGTGATGGATGATGAAGGTACCAGTTGCCACGACTAGCTACAGTGATGCGCCTGAGGCAGTAGCAGCACAATAAGTATCCCCCAGTATATGTAGAAATAATAATAATAATAAGTTGGCCAATAATTCTTCTCTACTTGCCCCTCCTTCAAAATCATGCCGCCTGATGCCCTGGTTGCGATTCTCCTCCACCACAATGCCGTGTGTGGTCAGTGCAACTATCACGGTGCCCGTGCTCAGGACGCAGGCAGCGATATTATTATGCCTGATTCACTGCCTCTCTCTTATTGGTCTTGCGATCCTGACTCTGCCTAGGGCCAGCCTTTATATACTCTGTCATGTCTATACTGAGGTGTCCTTTTGTGGTGTACTTGTTCCTGACGTTTGTTCCTGTTTTGCTCTGATTATGTATGACCTGGCCTTCCTGATGACATTTCTGCGCATCCTGTGTTGCTGCTCCGTTGCTGACTGATCTGGCTGAGAACCCGCTCCATTGCTGACTGACCTGGCTGAGAACCCGCTCTGTTGCTGACAGTATCTGGCTGAGAACCCGCTCCTTTGCCGACTGTACCGGCTTTGACCCGCTCCGTTGCTATCTGTGCCTTGTTGAACCCGCTCAGTTGCCTCTATCTGGCTAGCATTCCACCCTGCTGGCTTCCTGTTGCACTTGTCAGTATAGCGCCGCGTGGCACTTCCATTCTCTTGCCGTAGGCTGAGCATTCGTGCTATAGCCACTTACAGTATAATCTACGCAGGTGGTGTGCACATGCAAAGTACCGGTTCTTTGTTGTATAGCACTGACTGAGTTACTCTGATCTCCATCTGTGTCCTCCTCTGCTTTCATAGCTGGGCTCACCCCCAGTGGGAGTTGCAGACTCCTCTCTGGGCATTTCCTATTGACCCTTTCAGTACCTAGATCCACTAGGTAGGGTCAGTGCTCCATTCCCTTCTGCAGTAGCCTCTGGGCTCTATTGCCAGCTGTTGTGTTTCATCACACATTACTAGTGTGCGGGGACACCAGTTGCCTTCATATAGTGTGTCTTGATCCATCCCTAGCGATCTAGGTGATGGTGAAGTTTATGTTGTTACTATTGATGCAGACTAGCTGTCAAGGGAGCCCACAACGTTCCCCTGACCCAGTTATTACTCTTTCCCCAGCATTTTGCCTCTGGAACATGATGCTGAGGAATGCAGAACCAGCTAGCAGAAGTAACAGCATCAGTACACATCAGCTGCCTGTGCCTGCTGCTAGTGCTACCACTCTTCCTTCTTCACCTCAAGAGATGGCAAGTGTAATAGTAGTGGACCCTTTGTCACATTTGTCATCAACTCCAATCAGTGAGACTCTCATAGAGCAGCAGCAGCATCAATGGGGGACTGGTGGTTGTGTGATGAGGCCGATGGTGGACCAGCTGGGGTGGAAGAGACATTAGCCCAAAGTAAGAAGGAATAGGAGACTGGGATACATATCAGGATGGGCATCAACACCACTAGCAGCAGTGAGGTTGCGGAATTTGTGGAATTTGCTGCTGTTGTCTGTTGAAGGTAATATCCAAGAAAAGATTATTCAAGAGAACCTGTTAGGTTGGATACCTTCACATAAATAGATAAAATTAAATTTGAGAACTTTACAATATATTAGGTATTGACACGCTACTTCACAGTAAAGAATTGATTAAAATAATCAATCCTGCATATTTGTGCAAAAATATATATAATTTAAGTAAAATATAATATCTATATAGTGTAAACAACAATGATATAAATGAGTGACAAGCAATTACAATAGATATACAGTAACTCAAACCAATTATCACCATTATAATTACCAGCAATTAAAGGGTTAACCACATATAGGTATATTCAGAGATATTAAATAACAATAATTGAACTCAGCAGCATAGAAAAGGATAATTGATCCTCACAATTAATAAAATACAGTTGGCAGCGGTGTATATGAATAACTCTGCCCCATAAACTGTATAAACTATGCAAATTGAGGTTTAAGGTATATTGTCAGGTGAGTAAGTTTTAATAGTAAGCCAGGTCCTCTGACAATTCCTTTATACTATATATAATAATCAAATTTAGAGACTAACTGGAATAAAATCCCAGCTATAGATCACTATAATTTAATTATGTACTGATTTCAAATATTGCATACCTTCTGAATAAAACATATGCATTGCAATTAATATAGTCAATAATAGTTTATACTAAGAATATACTTAGAATCAATCCAATAATATATGTCTAGACAGTATATTAAACTTCGTGCAACATATATCACAAATATGACAATAGCAGTCCTATTTAAATCACTAGTAAAATATAGGATGCCACACCCAAGATGGCTAATTCTTTTGTTTAGTGAGATGTTAAAAACTTTTCACTGTACAAAAGTTTAGATCCAAAACCAATAAAAAGAAATCCAAGAAACACATCAAAGTAAATAGACAAATAGCAGTTAAAAGGTTAATAAATGAATTCAAAGAATTCCTCAGATCAAATATTATATTATAACCTTTCCAGAAACACAAAATATTATTCTAGAAATATAAAGGATTATATTAACTAATATATAAACAAAGCTATTTAACTATATTACACTTATCTGGCAAAATATAACAATTTATCAATAAATTAATGAATTGTGCTTAATTCAGAATGACTACAGCTAATATAACTTATTATAATTGATCCCAAATGGTTGGCCAGTCCAAAATTAAGTTTCTTCAAATATATTTGATTCTGAATTTTGCAGATTTTAAATAAAGAAAAATTTATAGTTACCAGTCCAATAAGTGTGGACTTCTTAGGATTTCATTAGCAGGCATCCAGGTATATAGCAGGAATTGAAGAGCCAGAAACCAAGAGGAAAAAGGCCCTTTCTCTCTCAAAACTTACATATTTATAATGTCAAATTACCCTTATCACAATCTCCTCTGATTGGATAGAGAGACATCTCATTATGCAGTGACATCAGAATAAAATTATCCTAATTTTTAGAAATTCTTCAAAACACTGGTAATAACGCCATATATCCTGTAGATGGCACCATTACTCTACACTAAAATTCCCACTTAAAATGATACCTGGTCTGTATTCTATCAAAAAATAGGAATGTGAACCTTAATCCTACGTCTCATAAATATGTCATCCTGCCTGACTTCCCATAGGGGAGTATATCTCTGTTTTAGACTTTGAGATTTTCTCATAATATAAAAATAAAGCTTGAGACTGTGGTTGTCTTCAATTCGATATCAATTATCATAAAAGTCACCTAGATATTTTTCACTCCAATCCTGGTAAATAGAGGCCCCTTTTGTCCAGAGGAATGAGCTAATCTAAACACATTTTAAACACAGATTTTTAAAGAATTTGGTTTAAAAGAAAAATTAACCATTTCCTCCTCATCATGGCAATGTCTCTGACATGTCATTCCTGTTGCTACTGAGTTACAATGGCAGGAAGATGATGATGAGCAGGCTAGTGTGCCACAGGCCACCTTGGACACTTTGGGAATAAGAGAGGTTCCACTTGCCAGCAGCAATACTCCTCTTGGTCTTAGTTGTATTGATGATTTTGAGGCAGCAATAACAGCAGAAGCTTCATCATCTGCCCCAGTCAGTAAAAGGAATTGTGGAGGAAATGAAGAAAGAGGCCATAGATAACTTATGGTTTTATTATCTTCTAAATCCTATAATGAGCCTGCAAAAAAGTATTGTACATTTATTACATTACATTTAGTTATTTATCCGTGATTATGTGACAAGGTATACTATTTTTTAAATATTTAAAGTGCAAGGTTCTGCATTAGTTATTGTCTAATAATGTAAAAAGTGCATCTATCTATCTATCTATCTATCTATCTATCTATCTATCTATCTATCTATCGCATGTGCAGGAACTACATTCTGCTGTAGATTTTCAGTTTCAGATTGACCTTTACAAGACAAATAAAAAATCTAGGAAAAACTCTTCACATTGTTAAAATGTTAGGTTGTAAGATGTTAGCTTGTTACATTTTACTCTCCTGAGTGTAATTGCACTAAGATCATTTCGTTTCCATTTGGAAAGTGAGTGGCAATTACTGGAATACAATGTATCATGCATTTGCTCACTGGATATAAAATGTATATACTAATCCGCAATAAAATGTAACAGCTGTCAGTGTATTTTCTGCTCTGTTACTTCAATAAATTGGAAGTCTGACGAGAAAATGAGAATATTGCGTTTTTACACACTCCATAATGCATTTGCTTTTTACAAATACTATTTATTTTTTCAGGACAAAAATAGTGGTTTGTTATTACTGGTAGTGGATAAATATCCTTAAAAAAAGAACAAATAACATAGTAATTGGGGAAAAGCAATGTTTTCTACTTTTATTGTAGTTTATCTTCAGTAAACAAATGCACTTAACCTACATCTGCAGAAGTACCAATCATAGCTTTTACAGTCAAATAGAAAGGGAAGATTTTTGCTCCATTTCCTCCTCACCAATTATTGCGTAGCTGAGTAGCCCCTCTATTTAAATCTCCTGGGTGAGCACACGGTTTCCAGAACTTCTGTTCTAGGTGTAAATAAGTGAAAATGATAGCTCATTATTATTAATAAGATCATGAAATCAGGACTCTTGCATAGACCCGAGTTTTATTGAAAATCAAAATGCCTGCAGAGTATCCAATATTGCTGCTGGAGGTCAGAATTTTCACAGATAATTAGCCTTTTACATACTGTGAAATCAACCTGCACTGGCTATTTGGCTAGATGTTTCACTTTTATTGAGTATTTCTCAGAAGGTCAAAATGCTTAAAATGTAACAGCAAGCTTAAAAGACTGTCTCTTTTTTGTTGCTAATTATGTAGTTGCATAATTATTAATATCAGGAAGAGGAAACAGCTAGGAAAAATAGTCATGAATGCTAGTATTCTGGCAGGAAGCTACTTCTACATTAATAAAATGTGCCTGTGCCAATATCATAAAGATAGGAGCATTCCTTGTTAAGGATCATTTATTAACTGAGATCATCTTTTAGTTCGCCTTGGGGTAATGACTAATGTCAATGGCAAATTTCACAGTTGTCTAGAGAAATGAATTAAATTTGTAATAAAAAGCCCTTCGGCTTGTAGTACATGTTCATTTATTGGAGTAGTTGAACTACTAGAACTGTAAAGCAACCAAGAACATCATGCTAATTTTCCTTACATATAATAGTGGCCTTTAGCTCTTTTCTGGAAAAAAGTTACCTATTATGAACTGGTAAATTAAATGAAAAGTCCTTTTAATGCAAATGAAACTAGTTGCCTCTATTAAGCAAAGACGACCTTAAGCGTTCTCTTAAATTATAAGTCTTTTGGTTTTTCTTCTGTTTAGATCAGTAGATATTAAATTCATTAATGCTGTACCAGTGGAAAAAATTAAAAATTTCTAACAAAATATTTAGGGAGTGTGAGCTAATTCATCGTAATTCAATTGGTTAGTTGAAAAAAAAAGTCTCGCCTATAAATTTGTTTCTTTGAAAAGCAACTACAGATAAGATATTTTGTGTTTTTTCTATTGAGATGCAGCAAGTAGACATTTCCATCTGTATATCTTGGAAACGAAGGGCAACAAATTAACCTCTTGAGCTCTGGATAGCATTAAACTAATTGAAAATGTAATTTGTTAGAAAATTATCTGTAAGGATTAAGCGAGTGCAATAGCAAAATAAAAAAAAAACATGTGCAGGTCATTAAAAGACTTTGAAAGAACTTTCATTTTTATTTTGAAAATTTGTTTTGGAGGTATTTAGATTCATACATTATGCTAAATGAGGCTGTGAAAGCACTTCCTTTATTAGCAGTAGCACTACATTACCTCTCTACACACACACACACATGCATTGCTTACCGCTGTAGTTTTCTAAATAACAAAGGTGTCCCACAACATAAAGGTGATTCTAAAAGTTATTTAAAAATCACCAGCATTGTTTTTTTGGTGATAGGATAACATTAACCCTCTGAGTGCATGAAATACAATGATACCCCTATAGTACTCTCTCTTTGAGATTGTCTGTCATTTCAAGTATATCCTGGACTGATTTTATCTACCTCAGAAGGGGGAAAGGCTGAGCTGACCTTGCCGGGACTAGAACCTGCAACCTTGCGGCTTGAACAGATTTTACAGCTGGTGCATTAACCAATTGGGCCATCTAAACTCAGGGTTACATACAGAAATATTAATACTAAAAAGCCAAGAGACATAGAGAGTAGGGATGGGAGAAAATTTTTGCCTCAGAGTGAAATTGTTGAATAATGGCACTTTCCACTTGGTGAATAATTTCCCACGAAAAGTGCCTTTTCCTGCTTTTTCCCACCTTTTTCACCGATTGAAAACAATGGGAAGAAAATTTTTTCTCCACCACATGAACGTTATCTACAGCCATATAAAAGTGTGTCAGGCTCTCACAGCATACCATTCTGTGTTTGTGAGAGGAAAGAGCAGCACCTTGTTTGAGCTAGAGAAGGTAGGGTAATTGAAGTTTAGTTTAGGGAATCTTTTAGGTAGGACATTTGTTCCTTGTATTACGAGAGTCAGTGGGACACTCTGGGGAGAAGAAGGGAGGAAGGAGGGTGATGCCAAATAATACTGCAAAATTCAGATTGACTAACTGAAAAGACACAGGCAGCTTTGGACCTATTTGGTTGCTGATCTTGCTGTTACTGTCTCTGTGCTAGGTAGGGACGTCTGGGGAAAGAAGTTGCTGATTTTGTTTTTCAGACAGACTGTGATAAAATAAATAAATAAAAAAGAATACAGAACTAAACATATTAAGTGACAGTGACAGACAGCTGACTGGGCTTAGGCAAGGCATCATACAGCTCCATCAGTTGTGTTGTATACTTTAGAGTAAAAAAAATCACAGTGTAGTTGAGTAATGTCCAGCAAAAGCACAAGGGGAATGGGGAGGAGGAGGTTTGGAGCATTGCAGGGATGTAAGAGTAAAGTAGTAGTTCAAAAACTGACTGGAAATGGTTTCTGCAGTGTGTGCAATCAATGATGATCCCTCTACTCCAAGGGAGGATGCAGTTTGTCAAGGTTCCAGCAAAACTAGTTCCAGGCAGCTCTCACAGTATGCCATTCTGTGTTTGTGAGAGGAGAGAGCAGCATGTTTTTGAGCTAGAGAAGATAGGAAAATAAAGGGGAACTGAAGCTTAGTTTTAGGGAGTCATTTAAGTAAGACAATTGTTCTCTGTAGTAGCGGAGTCTGGTTGCACAGTGGGAAGAAGAAGAGAGGAAGGAGGTTGACCCAAAATACCCAAGACATAGGCAGCTGGGGTCCAAATTGCTTGCTGATTTTACTTTTATTGTCTCTTTGTTGGGGAACTCTGGGGAAAGAAGTTGTTTTTCTAGTTATTTTTTTTGGGACTATCTGTGATAATATATGGTGGACAACTTAAAAAAACTGACTGGGAGCTCTGTGATTGAGGTAGACCTGATAGATAGAAGACAACATTGAGAATTTT
This sequence comes from Rhinophrynus dorsalis, assembly GCA_037306005.1. Classification (NCBI taxonomy): domain Eukaryota; kingdom Metazoa; phylum Chordata; class Amphibia; order Anura; family Rhinophrynidae; genus Rhinophrynus; species Rhinophrynus dorsalis. Next base: position 381,160,624 of record CM074719.1, read on the forward strand.
GTTGATGTCCAAAGCAAGACATCACACTCCAGCAATTGTGTACTGTAGAGTGTAAAAGCACACACAGTAGTTGAATAATGTCTAGTAAATGCACAAGCAGAAGGGGGAAAGGTGGAACAGTGCAGGGACGTGGAAGTAAAGTGGTGGTACACCACACCATACCTTGCCTATTAACCCTTTGGGTACCAGAGGGGTAGGAAACATGCTAAGCAATGCTTTCCTACCTCTCTGGTACTCAAAGGGTTAATTGTGGAATAAAAGACAGATTTGTCCACTACATGGAAGTCCATGAGCTGGATGTGGATGGGTTTAGTATGTCACATATATGCAATATATGTGACATACTAAGGGGGGGATGTGGAAGGGGGCATTGTGTAGTGCTTGGTGTACTAGTTTTCTTTACTGTAACCCTTTGAATGCCACAGGGGTGAGCAGTGCACATCCCTATGGTGTTCAAAGCTGTCCATGGTGCTGAAAGCCATCTCTGTGTTCCCCTAGTGGCTGGGTAGGGAAAAGCACAGAGAATGCTGTTCAGAACTGTCAACTTGGATTTTTTACTCTGCCTCCAGTGCTGTTCTCCAAAAAAAATAGGTGTTAGATTTCTGGAGAGAAATGTTGCAATTTAACTCGCTTTAGCCCTAACTCCAACATTTGAATAGCTTTTGACGTCGCTTGTACATTATCCTCTATGGGTGAGATCTTGCTGTTCTGGCGACGGGCGACGTGTGTTTCAGAACTGGCATCCCTTCTTACTAGTGGAATATTTGCATTGCCCAGTTGACGTTAAAACCAGCGTCGCCAGTTTTTTCTGCCGACACCAACATGTGAATCGAGCCCTTAATACCTTTCTGCCTCCGCATTCATCCTATGTGACTGATTGTTCTACCTAGCCAGTCACAGAGGCTTAGTGGTTGCCACCCTGCTCGGTTTCCAGGCTGCCTTGCCCGGTATATTGGTAAGGCTGGTAGAACCTTATCCTCTCTTTACCATCTTGGGTTGCCTTACCTCGTATTGGCAAGGCCGGTAGAGCCTCTGTACTTATTGTCTCACCCTCAAGGCTGCCTTGCCTGGTATATTGGCAGGGCCAGAAGAGCCTTCTCTATCTCATTATACCAGTTGCCAGGCTGCCTTGTCTGGTATATTGGCAGGGCCAGTAGAGCCTATCACATTCTGCATTCCAGTCTCCTGGCTGCCTTGCCCGGTATATTGGCAAGGCCGGTAGAGCCTGATCCTCATTATTACCGTTGCTTATGTTCTAAGTCATTGCAATATATTGTACATGTATGTTTACCCTATGGGGTTGTCTTAAACTTTTCAATAAAGTTCTGTTTTTACCTAACTCCGTGTCTGAGAGTCGTAACAAATCGTGACAGTTATCCCAGCGTACCGGCCCTAAGGGTACCCTTCATCCTTGTTCTTATTTCTCTCGCTGCTTTACCACTGCGGAGAGCAACTATGATACCGGAAATAGGGAATTATTGGCCATAAAACGGGCCTTGGAGAAATTGCACTACTTTTTTGAAGGAGCTGCACATCCAGTCAGCATCCTTACAGACCACCATAATCTGGCCTATCTGGCTTCTGCCAAGCGCTTGACTCCTCCTCAGGCCTGGTGTTCCTTATTTTTTACCCGGTTTGACTTTACCATCTCTTATCTGCCCGGTACTAAGAACCTCAAGGCCTTCCCCTTGTCCAGACTCCACCAGACTGCGCCGCTTCCTTCTCTCTCTCCGGAATCCATTGTGCCTCAGTCTAAGATCCTAGGGGTTTTGTCAGTTCAGACCCTGCATTGTATCCAGGAGGCTCAGTCTCCAGAATGTCCGTCCTCTCTGCGCTTCCCTGCTCGACTTTTTGTGCCAGACGCATATCGCCATGACGTTCTTTCCTGGGCTCATCAGTCCCCGGTAGCAGGACACCCAGGAGTCAGACGCACCCTGGATCTCCTCACAGGATACTTCTGGTGGCCCTTCTGTTGGCAAGGCGTTCGCTCCTGGATACAGTCTTGTACTACCTGTGCTCGAATGAAAGTCCCACGGACTAGACCCATGGGTCTTTTGCAGCCGTGGCCTGTACCTGCGGTCCCATGGACCCATCTGGCCATGGATTTTGTGGTGGATTTACCACAGTCCCCAGGGAACACTACTATACTAGTGGTCATTGACCGCTTTTCTAAGCAGGGCCATTTTATACCCCTCTCTAAGCTACCCACTTCTGTAGAGCTTGCAGAAACCTTCTTCGCTGAAATCGTCTGCCTCCATGCGTTCCTTTGCACATAATATCTGATCGTGGCACTCAGTTCGTCTCGCGCTTCTGGAGAGCTATTTGTTCCTGTCTCGGTATTACTCTGCATTTCTCGTCTGAGTACCATCCTCAGACCAATGGGCAGACAGAGTGACTGAAGCAGAACCTTGAGCACTATCTCCACTCCTATTGCAACCAGCACCACAACAACTGGTTGTCCCTTCTACCTTGGGCCGAATTGTCTTATAATTCTCTTCGTCATTCGTCCCTCGGTTGCTCTCCATTCTTTGCGGCCTTGGGGTATAACCCACGTCTGCTCATACTCTCTCCTGGAGAATCGCTAGTGCCCGCTTCTGAGAGACGGGTTATCTCCCTAGCATTTCATTGGCAGTCCGTTTGGTCTGGCCTTCTATGTGCCCAGGAACAGCAGAAGAATTCCGCTGATCGCCGCTGCAGTCCTTCTTTACTGTTCAACGTTGGGCAGAGGGTTTGGTTGTCCACAAAACACTTACACCTAGCCCAGCCCTCTGCTAAGCTTGGTCCCTGTTACATAGGTCCATATCGGATTCTACGGCGGTTATCACCTGTGTCCTACTGCTTGACCCTGCCTCGGGGTCTTCGTATTCATCCCGTGTTTCACGTGTCTTTGCTTAAGGCATTCCTTCCCGCCAGTGGGTCCCACCCTACACCCCAGCCTCCTGCTCCTGTAACCGTCGACAGTCAGGAGGAGTATCTCATCGACGGGACCCTGGATTCTCGGCGCTCCCGGGGAGGATTACAGTATCTTGTAAACTGGAAAGGTTACGGTCCAGAGGAATGGTCCTGGGTATGCTGGGTGACGTCCATGCCTATGCCTTGCTTCGTGCCTTCCATCATTCCTTTCCCGCTAAGCCTGCTCCGCAGGTCCCCGGAGGCTCACTCTTGGGCGGAAGCAGTGTCATGTCCCCTGTGCTTCCTTCCCTCTTCGGCTCACCTATCCGGCAGAGGCTTTCTCCTCCCCTGTGAATCCTGCCTGCTGTGGCTTTCCTCTCTGGCAGAGCTTGTCTCCTTCGCTTTTGTTCCTGCCCGATGTGGCTTGCCTCATCAGCAGGTGGCTTGTTTCTAGCCCTTTTTCTTCTTGGAGTGGCTTTGCGCTTCCGGGTTTGCCCGTGTCATAAGCCAGTGACGTTATCTTCCTGCCCCTATATTTGGCGTCCTTCTCTGACACCCGGTGCACTTTCACTAGTGTTCTAGTGTGTTCTAGGTCCTTGCTCTGTTCTCTGCAGCCTAGTCCTGTTCCTTGTGCTCTGAATTACTGTGCACCGTTTTCAGCTTGTCTGACCATTCTTCTGCCTTGTCCTTGTGTCCAGTGTTGACCTCTAGTTGCTGACCGGCTCATCTGACCATTCTTCTGCCTTCTCCTCTAGCCCAGTCTGGATTCCTCTTTGGCTCCTTGCTTCGTCCGATCCTTTAGGTCAGTGCCTTCTGGCTCTGGGGGTGTGTGTATTTATATTTTTGGGAAGTTTCATCTACCTAGTGGCCTATGCACCCTACCACCGCTCCCTAGGCACTGCCCTCCAGCCTTCGCTCCCCCCTGCAGGGGAGCTTGTACTGTCTGCAGTTTGGCCATCCTGGTCTGGGTCCCGGCTCAACTGGGATCGGACATCTGGCTTCGCGGCCAGCATCTTTATATGGCCTTGGCCGCAGCAAGACCTTACTTCAGGAAGTCTCCGCTCTCTAGCTCCGAACCCTAGCCTCGCACCCTAGCACTACCTCCCCTGAAGGTGTTTCCCTGCATTAATTGGCCTTGACAAGGCGATAGCAAACTATCATAAGACCGTTCAATCAACAGGCTTAAGTTCTCAGACTTGGACACACATTTGAGGATATAAATACAAATATAACCAATACATCACCCCGTCTCCTGGGAGAAGGAATCAGGGGACAACAATCATTCAACACAGATTCTATGACGGCTTTTATCGTTCCTTTATCGGACCTAAGTTTGAATTATTTTTTTAATTTTAACTCCTTCATCACCATACTATTGCCATACACAGCAAAATGCCACAAACAACCAAAAAAATACATAAAAAAATTACAAGAAATGAACACATGAAAATGTACCACCCTATTTATAATAAATCTAACATCCTCACTAGCATTATACTCTAGAAAATACTAAAACAGTTAATAGCAATAGGGTAAATGCTAATGCCCCTATATTATCAAAAACACAAAAAAAACCAAAAAACAAAAACAACAACAAAAAAAAAAATATATATATATATGTATATATATATATATATAATGTCCCATATAATTACGCCATTTAAAGACGGGACTGGATATAACCACGCTTAATATCTCAAACATAAAAGCAACTACTTATATTACAAATAAATGCATGTCTCTAATCAAAATGAAAACATATCCAAAATAATACCTTAAATAGTGACATATATTACACTAATATGCAGACCGTGATGTGTGTTGTACCATAATGTGATATCAGATATATGGATTCTTACTGTGTGCTCTCCGATACTTCATTTAAACCAAAAGATGCAAGTGTTTTCATCTTAAAAATCCAAAAGAATTCACAATTAATACATTTTTGTATTCTATTATAACCAGATGAATATCCTACATATTCAATTGGAATGATATTAAGACAAGCAGGATCTTTATTATGGATTGCCTTACAATGTCTCGAGACACTGTGCAAGTCATATCCTTTCTCCACATTCCTCCTATGCTGACCGAATCGGGTCCTTAATTTTTGAGTTGTCCTGACAATATACTGTTGGCCACACTCACAATTAACCAAATATACTACACAAGAGCTATCACAGGTCATATTATGTTTAATCTTAAAAGACTCTCCAGTGGTATTTGATTTAAATGTATTTACTTTATGACCTATATTTTTACAGGTTAGTAGGTTTTCATGTCCACACCTGTAAACGCCTATATTTTTATTCATTAAAATATTTTCATTCTTATTTCTATTTTTAATACCTACATTTTTCGGTAACATACTTGGAGCCAAAGTACTTTTAAGTGTTCTTGCTTTTCTAAAAAATATTTTTGGTCTTTTTGGTGTGAACTACGCAATATGGGGTCTTTTGTTAAAATTGTCCAATATTTTTCTAATATGCCATGTATATCTTCACGTGCTATATTAAACTGGGTTATAAAATTATATTTGTTTTTATTCTTGTCCTCAATCCTTCTTCTCTTTCTCTCCTCTCAATTAACCACACCCTGTTCTGTCACAATCTCTTCTCTTGATTTTACTTTTGCTCTTTGAAATGAATATTTTATTAAACCTTTGGGGTAGTTTTTCTCACCAAATCTAGTACTTAGTATTCTACTTTGATTTTCAAATTCAGCCATTTTGCTGCAATTCCTTTTCAGTCGTACAAACTGGGTATAGGAAACATTCTTTAACCACTGTTTGTGGTGTGAGCTATTATAGCCCAGATAACTATTTATATCTACTTTCTTAAAATGTGTGGTAGTTATAATCCTATTTTCGTTCCCTATTTGCATTTCTAGATAAAAAAACAACAACAATGGGTTCTGTTCTGAAGTGATGCTACTTTGCTGATGCTCTCTTGCATCTCTCGTGCTGTGGGCGGATGCTGCATTGCCGTGAGTTGGCATTTGACACCTATTTTTCTTTTTTTGCAGCTATTAACTTCTGTTTCCGTATTTTTATGACACCTCTGACCCACCCGGGGGGTGCTGAGATGATGCGCTTGAATAGGGGTTGTGCCTAGTAGTTACGGGGAAGTATATTTTGACACTGGGATGTATTGCCACTATTGTCATCATATATCTGACAGTGTCTATATATGTTTATATGTTTAATTATGGGAGTATGGATTACTTCTCTGAGGTGCCTTTGTTGCGTTGCTCTCGTCTTGCGTCCTCTGGGCAGTGGTTTGATGCTGTGTTGCCGCAGTTTGGCACTTGAACCCCTTGACATTGCTGAAGTCTGATTATCTACTGATGCCTCCGATCTGCCTAGGGGATGCTGGGATGGGGAGCGTGAGTAGGGATGGCACCTGATAGAGAACGGGGGGATGGCTTCCTACTAAACGGGAGATGTTTTGATCCAGGGATGTCTATGGTGGTACGATCATCAGGTTCTCTGTTACTGGATGTTATGGGATGATGATGTGCTTAATCTGCCATCATTCTACTGCCGTGGGGGGCGGGGGGTGTGGATGGGACTATAAGTGTTCAGTTTAATTACTAGTTAATTGTTTTATGTGTGGTGGGTGGGGGGGAAGGGTCAGAAGTTTTGGCTGCCAGGCCGCGGGAATGGGTTGGTTAAGGGATAAAATCTCTGTTGAGTTGGGGGTGATGGAGATAGGGTGGGATGTTCCGGTAAGGGTTAGGTTAGTTGCTTAGGGATCCCTCTTCCTCTTTCTTCTGGGCCGGGCGCTCCTCCCCCCAACAGATCCCATAGTATGGCCAGGGATGTAACACATACTACTTATCTCTGTGATGACACCACTAAATTGTAAATTTATGTCCTGGAATGTGCGTGGCTTGAATGATGCTATAAAACAATCTTTCGTTTTAAACCACATCAGGAAACAGACTCCAGGGGTGGTCATGTTGCAGGAGACCCATCTTACTGCAGGTAGAGTTTTGTCTCTTAGGAGGCACTGGTTACAGAGTCATTATCATGCCACGTATTCCACGTAGGCCAGGGGTGTTTCCATTCTTATCTCTAAACTAGTTTCTTTTGAATTCATTGACCTTAAAACTGACCCACAGGGCCGTTACCTCTTCTTAACATGTAAGTTACAGGTAGCTCTGTTTGTCTTAATGAATGTTTATATACCACTGCCTTTTGATCCATCAGTTCTCAAGGACATGCTTATATATGTCTCTGACAAGACACATCACCATATAATTTGTATGGGTGACTTAAATATAGCTACTAATCCTGGTGGGACGGCGGTTGACTCCAAATTGCATAGAGATGCCTTCCTCAATCTCGTAGGTAACATGGGACTTGTAGATGTATGGAGGACTCTCCATCCGCAGGACCGGGAATTCTCATGCCACTCGGCCACTTATAAAACATTATCTAGAATTGATTATGTGTTTGCTAACCAGTTGACCTTGAATTGGGTTATGGATTGCTGTTTTCTGACCAGGGTGGCTTCCAACCATTCCCCGTTATTATTGTCTTTACAGCGAGACCAGAGACCTAGGTCCAGAGTCTGGAGGTTTAGTCCCGTATGGTTGACTAATACGCATCTGGTGTGAATATTTTGCCAATAATGTCAATTCTGCTGCTCAGGGCATTGTTTGGGAGGCTGCCAAGGCAGCTGCAAGGGGCTCTCTGATATCTCTTATATCTATGCAAAATAGACTTAGATCTAGGGAAGTAGAGGCTATGGAATCGGAGGCTGCTGAGGCGGAAAAACAGTTTGTGGAAAGTGGGGATTCTGCTTCTTATGCTAAGTTTGTTTCCTGCTCGTTACAAAATGCCCATCATGTTTTTTATATGAAACAAAATATTTTTGAAAATGAGGACAAGGCGGGGAAGCTACTGGCTCATCTTGTTCATCAGCACAGGGGGACTCCGTCGATTTCTTCACTTCGAGATTCTGGGGGTGAATTGATACTAGACCCGCAGATGATTAACTTGCGGTTTCAGTGCTTCTACTCTTATTTATATGAGTCTCGAATGACCCGCTCTGAGTCTCAGATATCTTATTTTATTGATCAATGTGACCTATCACAAATTTCCTTTGAACACAAACAAATGCTAGATGCTCCTATACGTCTTAGAGAAGTGGTGGAGGCTATTTGTGGTTTGCCGGCGGGCAAGGCCTCGGGTGTGGATGGTCTTCCTGCAGAGTGGTATAGGGAATTTGCTGATATCTTGGCCCCCCAATACTTTCTATGCTGCCATTGATGACGGACATCTTCCGGATTCCATGAAAAATGCTTCCATTATTGTATTGCCTAAGCCAGGAAAGGATCTGGAGATCTGTGACTCTTACAGGCCCATTTCCCTTTTGACTATGGATGCAAAAATTGTGGCAAAAATACTGGCTACCAGATTAAATAAAGTGTTGGGAACCATCGTACATGAAGATCAAACTGGCTTTATCCCAGGCAAATCGACGTCACACAACCTTAGAAGACTATTTATGCATCTGCAGCTTCCACACGATACCATTGGAACTCGGGTGATAGCGTCCCTTGATGCATCTAAGGCCTTTGACTCTGTCGAGTGGCCATATCTTTGACATGTACTCCGGGGTCCATCCTTTATTAATTGGATACATATTTTATATAGTAACCCCAGGGCTTCTGTGGTGACGGGTGGACTGAGTTCACAACCCTTTTCCTTGCATCGTGGCACTAGACAGGGCTGCCTGCTCTCACCCGGTTTGTTTGCCTTGGCCCTGGAGCCCTTGGCTGTTCTAATTCGTGCTAGTCCGCTGATTCGTGGACTCAGTGTTGAGGGCAGAGAGGAAAAGCTTGCACTGTATGCTGATGACATCTTACTCTTTCTCAGTGATGATGGGGATTCCCTGGGGACCACGTTACAGTTGGTGGACGATTTTGGTACTTATTCTGGATTTCAAATAAAATGGACTAAGTCCTCTTTGCTTCCGATTGATGTTGGTCTACGGGAGTCCCACTCAACGGACGTCCCGCTTTCTTATGTGGCTGACTGTACATATTTGGGGATTCGGGTGGCAGCAACGACTGACTCCTTTTTGGAGATGAATTTGTTACCTACTATTCAATCTTTTAATGATAAAACAATGGCATGGCTTCACTTGCCCTTAAATGTTATTGGTAGATCGAATCTTATTAAAATTATTTTTTTGCCCAAATTTTTGTATATTTTTCAGAATACACCGGTCCCTATTCCTAAAAAATATTTCCGACAAATAGACAAAATTATTTCACATTTCATATGGCGAGGAAGTTGGGTTAGGCTCAAGTTAACTACTCTCATGAGACCGAAATGTGAGGGGGGAATTGCCTTGCCCAATTTTTATAGGTATTACTTGGCAGCACAATGTCGTTATGCGCTTGGTTTTGTTTCTCCCCAGCCTTGTTATCAAACTCCCCAAGTAGATGCACTATTATTGCAGCTTGCTTATGAGCTACCCCAATTCTTACATGGCAGCCCAGCAGTTTTTAAAATTCGAACTCCATTAGCTGCAACCCTATATGAGGCGTGGGTGGAGTTGAAGAAGTTGCTGGGATACATAGCCATGGACCCGGGCACTCCCTTATGGGGCGCCGTGGGGTTGCATCATTTACTTGGAAGTGAGTTTGGTCCTTTGTGGGCTAGATTTGGGATTAATACTCTTGGACAATTATACCACGATAACCAGTTGAAATCCTTTGCACAATTACATGACGAGTACCGCATTCCACACAATCTTTTTTATTCGTATTTATGTATCAGACATGCTCTTAGAGCTCAGTGGGGTGATCGAGTTCCAATGATTACTATGTTCTCACTTCTTACTACATTGATGATCCTTGAGCCTTCGAGACTTCTTTCTTTTATTTACCAGTGGCTAGAATCTCACATGAGGTATCAAGAATTTCCTTCATGGAATAAATGGGAAATGGATGTGGGTCCACTGGAGGATTGGGAATGGGATATGGCTAAGGAGGGGCCGGCACTGGTGGCGACTAGACTAGACTAGACTTGACTAGACATCAAATGATACAGCTGAATATTCTACATAGAATTTATTATACTCCAATCAAACTGTTTAAAATGGGGAATTCTGGCACTGACCATTGTCTTCGATGTGATAATGTTCAAGGCACATACTTGCATATGATTTCGGAGTGTCTTGAAGTCGGGAGATTTTGGTCATAGCTAATGCGTATTGTGACCCTGGTGTTGGGAAGTCCTGTTCCTGTGACTCCAAAGCTTTGTTTACTGTCTGTCTTCCCCGATGAGATTGAGCATGCAAATGAGAAATTTATCTGTGTGAGCTCTTGGTGATGGCGAGAAAGGTGGTGACCTTGAACTGGATGTCAAACAGGGCTCCCAATTGTAGAGCGTGGATAAACTTGGTTTCACAGTGTTTTCCACATTATAAATTGGTTTACTTACACCGAGGTACTCCGGCTAATTTTGATAAGATCTGGGGACTATGGCAGACCTGGTGGACAACTAGAACAGATACTACTGTAACTCCCGATGATGTGCAACTCTCTGGAGATGGTTGACTGAGATCATATCTGCTTGTCGTGTGCATGGTTGTGACATATATTTGATGTGCATCTTTGTGTATGACTCCTGTACATAACGGGATTCTGTGAAATCACTGGCTGGTGGGTGGGGTTGGGGGGTGCTGAGGGCTTGTGGGAGAGAGGACCTGGGATTGAGGGGTCTAGTCTTAGTTCAGTTAGGTTAAGTGTTTGGAGTTTGGGTTTTTCATGGTTGAAATTATCATAAAAACCTCAGGTTGACTCTGTACGCCCTATTATCATGCATGTGTTCTTTTTATTGTTATAAATGTTTGCATACTCTTGATGTACTTGAAAGATCTTACATGTACCTTTTTTCTTTGTATGTGTATGGAGTGATCTGATAATAAATTATATTTAAAAAAAATATATATATATTTTTAGAATGAAAAGTGGATGTAAACTTGATACCCCAAGGATTATCATTCATATAATCTACAAACAATTGAAATGAAAAGTAATCACCCTTCCAAATTATGAGTAGATCATCCATGAAGCAGCGAGAACGAGATTCGCACTGAAAAGGCAATTAATGCCCAAAAAAGAAAACTTTAAAAAACCCATAAATAAATTTGCATAACTCGGTGCGAATCCCGTTCCCATCGCCGCTCCCTTGATCTGTCGATAAAATGTATCTAAAAAGGAAAAATAGTTGTTTTCAAGAATAAATAATATAGAATCCACGATAAAAGTGGATCAATAGATCCATATTCAAAAAATGTTCCACAGCCTCTAATCCTATTGAATGAGAAATATTAGAATATAAACCCGTAACATCAAGTGTTGCCCAATTGTAATCACTCTCCCATTTGATAGTCTTCAAAATAGACAACAAATGACCGGTATCACTCAAATATGAGTCCAAGCCCAACACAAACGTTTGAAGCCAGTATACCTAAGGAAGAACAGATGGAAACTGGGGCAGTACCCTGTCTCTCTGATGAAGAAAAATGTAGATGAAGAACTCTAGGGTTATGTCTCTATTGTGGACAGAAGGTTATCTCCTACACCAATGCCCTACCCACCTGGGAAACTTCAAGGCTTGAAGGGCAGCAGGGAGACCCTCTCAAACCTCAGCTTCAGTCCACACAAACCTAATTGCAGCTGGTGCTAGTTACGGTAATATGGGAGAGAGGATCAGTCTCCACTTCGGCCTTCATTGATTCCAGAGCAGCAGGACTAATCGATTGCACCTTCGCCTACCTCCATCGGATAATGATGAAGGGTAAAATCGCACCATCTTTGTGTCTGAGGAGGATAGACAACCCTTGGGTAAAGGCATCGTATCTGTGGAAAAAATCAAATTAACACTCCTGTGCCAGGAGATGATCCAATTCAACCTCATTGAATCCCCATCTGTACCTATCATTCTGAGACTTCTGTGGCTTCAAAGGCACAACCCAGGCATCAACTGGACTAAGTAACAAATAATTTCCTGGAACTTTACCTGTCTAAATCAATGTATCATCTAGTGTCTAGCCCCGATTGCTAGCATTTCTCAGGAAAAACCCATGAAAGACTTATTTTCTGAGGCTTACTGGGACTACTTGGGCATCTTCTCCAAACTTAAAGTGGAAAAGTTACCCCACCACCACCCCATCGATTGCTCTATCGACTTTCTGCCTGATACCTCCCCTCATAGGGGAAACACATGCTTACTATCAGAACCAGAGACTCGAGCAATACTCACATTGATTAAAACCTAGCTTGAGGCTTCATCTGCCCCTCCACATTTCCAGGCTTCTTCGTCTTTGTGACCAAGAAAAATGGATCTCTGCGGCCCTGCGTGGATTACAGAGGCTTAAACATCACCATCAAGAACCGTTATCCCCTTGCCATTTATTAGCTCCTGTAGCCTGGTTCATGAAGTGAAAAGGAATCCTCAGTACCTCACGAGAAGAGGAGCTTGAGTACAGATGATTGAGAGAAATGCTGGTGAAGGTAGGAGTCATGTTGGAGAACCCTTGCTGCAGCCGAAGCTGGATTAAAGGTGATGGCCACAAAGCCAGATATCTGACCCCAGTTGAGCCGAGACCAGGACCAGGATGGGCCCCCTCAAACTGGAAACAGAACCGCTGGTACTATGGAATGGATTCCTTGATGTGGATATCGATCTTGGTGTGTCTTGGGAGAAACACCAGCAATCCAGGTAAGGCTGTATGTAGTAAAAAATATGATAACCCCAAAGGGCATCTGCCAGAGTGTACCCCCTATTCCCTTAAGTAAGAAAGAGTGGAAGAGTGCTTGATTTCTGTGGTGGTTGTTTGTCTTTAACATATTTGACATAAATGTCATGGTGTCTGTGTTTCATGTGTGATATCAGGGCACTTGTGCCAAGGTGTGTTCCCTCCTTTCCTCTTTTCACTTATTTGTAACAAATTGTGCACAGTGTCTTTGCTCATGACTGCACTGTGTCTGCCCCAACAGAAAAATAGTCTGATACCCATGATGACTTCAGCGGGAAGGGAACAGATGGAGAAGAATGGCTGTTTCTTCTTGTCCTCCACATTCCCCTTCACTTTCTGTGGCAGTGGATAATGTTGCGTTGCTGCTGTTGCTGTTACTGCCTCACATTCAGTAATGCAGCTAGGACCAGGAGTATTGCTACTGCTGGCAAGGGGAACCTGTCCTAATCCCGCATAATTTGTTGACCCCATTCCCACTGTGTCCACGGTGGTCTGTGGCACATTAGCTTGCTCCTCAGCATACTGCTGCCCTTGCAACTCAGCATCAGAAGGAATTAGAGCAGTTGTAAATTCCTCAAATTCTAAAATTTCACTGCTAGTGGTGGTGATGCCCATCCTCATCCCTGTCTCCCATTACATCTCAGTTTCTTCTAAAAAGGTCATCAATGTCTCTTCCACCCTAGCTTCTCCAGCATCATCATCACCACCACCACTAGTCCCTACATGCTGTTGTTGCTGCTGCTCTATTCCAGACATCTCACTGCTGCTTGGAGGAGGTAATGAGCAATGTGACATAGGGTACACTAGCACTAGCAGAGATAGCAGCAGGCACGGGCAGCTGCTCTGTGCTTCTGCTGGTGGTGGTAGTATTAATTCTGAGCCTGCTCTCCTCCTCCAACACCAGTTCTGGCCTCTTCAGGATCATGTTCCACCTGGACACTGTAGTGAAGGGAAAGTGAGGAGGACTCCCAGAGCCAGAGTAATATTGTGGGCTCCCTTGTCCTCTAGTCTGGATGCTCTCAAATGTTTCCCCTACCACTCCGGCTGCTTCACCATTACCGGTACTACTACTAACACCAACCACATCAAAGTCAGCCATAGAGTCTTCCTCCTCACAGTCACTATTAATATGAGGATATTGATAACTCCCTTCTACACTCCTAACGCTAACAAGCTGCTGGACCTTAGTAGTAGTAGTACTAGCATTGGCGGGACTGCTTGGGAATGGCAAGTGTGACTTAGAGTCCCTTGCTGTCACACTTGGCATCATTTTCTCCTTCCCCCCCCTCCTGTGTACTACAAGACACACTAGCAGCAGGCAAAGTATTGGTGGCAGCAGGTTCAGCACTGGCAGCAGGTACATTGCTGGTAGCAGCAGGGGCAGTACATCTGGCAGCAGGTACTACACTGTTGGCAGCCGGGGCAACACTAGTGGCTTCAGGTGAAGCATGTCTGGCATCAGGTACAACACTAGTGGCTTCTGGTACAGCAATGATGGCACTGGCAGCAGGGACAGCACATCTGGCAGCAGGTACAACTCTTGTGGCAGCACATCTGGCAGCAGTTACAGCAATAGTGGCTGCAGGTATAGCAATGGTAGCACTGGTAGCAGGGGCAGCACGTCTTATAGCAGGCACAGGCAGCTGACCTGTCCTGCTCTCACTAGTACTTCCCATTAAATTCGTCAAGATCCCTTTAGCATTAGTTCAGTGCTGCTAGTCAATTCCTCCCCCTCCTCCTTAGACTCAGTGGACACATAATAAGGGTCCTTCCAGTTCCTCCTTTTGCTGCTCATAGTGGTAGTAGTCTCAATGAGCCTTTTGTGCCTCAATTTTGTGAAAATATCATGGCAGAACAGCACAGGACATCTGTTTCTCTCTGTAGCTGCTTCTATTGTGTCTGCCTTCTGCAAATGCATCGTGTTTTTATAGCGGAAATGTGAAAACAATGAAAATGCAAAAATTTTAATTGCTAGTTTTAAAGTGGATTTTCCCTCGTAAAAGCGAACAACGTGGTTTTCGAGAAAATTGTCACAGGAACAAGACGACAAATTTCACCCATCCCTACTCATCATGGAACTTCCAGTCACTGCCTATGTTGCTCTATTCCTCTTGCTCTTTGATTTTTGCCTTGCCTCTTGTTGCCTTTCTGGAGAGTAAGGGGGTACAGCAACAGCATTGCTTGATTTCTGTGGTGGGTCTTTGTCTTTAACATATTTGACGTAAATGTCATGGTGTCTGTGTTTCATGTGTGATATCTGGGCACTTGTGCCGAGGTGTGTTCCCTCCTTTCCTCTTCTCACTGACTTGTCACAAATTGTGCACAGTGCCATTGTTGATGACTGCACTGTGCCTTCCCCAAGAGAAAAATAGTCCCACACCCATGACTTCAGGGGGAAGGGAACAGGTGGAGAAAAATGTCCTCTTTCTTCTTGTCCTCCACATTCCCCTTCACTGTCTGTGGCAGCGAATTATGTTGCTGCTGTTGCTGCTACTGCCTCAGATTAAGCACTGCAACTAGGACCAGGAGTATTGCTACTGCTGGCAAGTAGAACGTGTCCTAGTCCCGCATCACTTGTTGACCCCATTCCCACTGTGTCCATGATGGTCTGTGGCACACTAGCTTGCTCCTTAAAATTCTGCTGCCCTTGCAACTCAGTATCAGAAGGAATTAGAACAGTAGCAATCTCTGCAAATTCCAAAAGCTCACTGTTAGCAATGGTGATGATGCCCATCCCCATCTCTGTCTCCCATTCCTTCTCAGTTTGGGCTAAAAAGGCCATCAATGTCTCTTCCATCCCTGCTTCTCCACCATCATCATAATCAGCACCATTAGGCCCTACATGCTGCTTCTGCTGCTTTGTTACCGACATCTCACTGCTGCTTGGAGGAGGTGACAAGCAATGTGACAGAGGGTCCCCTAATGTCACACTTGCCATTTCTTGGTGATGTGAAGAAGGTAGACTGGCAGCAGTAGAAACAGGCACTGGCAGCTTATCTGTGCTCCTCTGATGGTGGTGGTATTAATTCTTTAGCATACTGAAACAGAAATTCTCCTCTGCTCCTGTTTTACAACATCCTGATCACACATAACCATTCTTTATAGAGGTGGATGCATCTGAAATTGGTGCAGGAGTCGTGTTGTCTCAGAGGAGCTCTTACAGCAGTCAGTTTCATGCCTGTGGTTTCCTATCTAAAAGGTGTTTCCAGGCTGAAAGGAACTACGATAAAGGGAACCGTGAGTTTTAGCCATCATTTTAGCCTTGGAGGAGTGGAGGCATCTACTGGAGGGGGTACACATACCTAATCGTCTTTGCAGAATACAAGAACCTCCTTTACATAAATAATGCAAAACACATGAAGCCCAGACAGACTCAATGGTTGCTCTCCTAATCTTACTTTAATAATGTGATTTCCTACAGGCTGATGCCCTCTAGTGGATGGAAACGAGGGAGGAAAAGGGGTAATAGGTTGAGATGATAGTACCCACCTGAAGGCTCCTAGCAGCTATAGTCCTCTCTACCCTTTCCTCTCCACTCAAGGAGCACATCCATAGCAGACAGAATACAGCACCCCCCAAATTACCTGGAGGGAGACTCTTTGGAGCTATGGAGTAGAGAAAGGCAGCATTAAGGCAATGCCACAAATCCAAGTTGCCAGACAACCGGTGTGGCTCATATTCAGGACTTGGTTTCTAGGGCCTTCTAGTGGCCAAGATCGAGACAGGTTGTACAAGACTATGTCATGGCATGTCAAATTTGAACTACAACCAAGAACCCCAGATCCCTCCCTGTTGGTTTGCTACATCCTCTTCCGATCCCTTCTCACCATTGGTCTCATCTCTCGATGGACTTTGTTGTCGAGCTGCCTCTTTTCAAGGGTAATGTGACAATCCTCACGGTCATAGACCAGTTCTCAAAGATGATGCATCTCATCCCACTCTGCACACTGCCTTCTGCACCTGAACTGTCCCAGATATTCATTAAGGAGATAGTCAGGTTACACAGGCTGCCCTCTCAGATCATTTCCGATCGGAGCAATCAATTTGTCTCAAGATTTTGGAGGGCTTTCTGCGAGAAACTTGGGCTCTCTCTTGCATTTTCACTTCCTATCATCTCCAATCCAATGGGGCAGCTGAATTGGCCAACCAGGAGATGGAACAATATCTCCACATCTTCATCAACCAGAACCAGGATTACTGGTCCGAACTTCTACCCATGGCAGAATTTGCTAGAAACAAGTCCCTTCAGGAGTCCACCCAGTCATCTCCATTCTATTGTCTCTATGGTACCAACCCTGTGGCCTTTCCTACTGTCTTTACAGATGCAGGGATTCCTGTGCTGGATAGACATCTGGACAATCTCAGACAACACTGGGGGTCTATACGAGAGGCCCTGCTTAAAGCTTCTGTAAGACAAAAGAGGAATGCTGACAGGAGGCATTCTGCTGCTCTCCCTCCTGTGCACATGGAGACAGGGTTTGTCTCCCTACCCCGCATCTGCGCCTACACATTACACACTACACATGGTGAAAATGGATGGGGAGTGTTTTGTGACATCATAGCCTTTAGCCAATAGGAAATAAGGAAGATGGGGCTAGAAAGTAGGTAAAGTATGAAGCACAGACTGCTCTGGCTAGTTTTTTCTTATCCTGTTGGTGGAGGATCCAGTTCCCTTTTATGTCTTCTCCCCCTCCCCCATTTCCTGCCTATCCCTCCCCACCTCTGTTTATTGACTTGTTTGCTGGCCTGGAATTCAAGTTTTCTGGACATCTCAAGGTAACATTGGGTAACTGTATGGGTAACTTAATGGAATAAGGGAGATAATAAGGGAAATAGTTTGCCTAGAACAGTTTGAAGGAATTTCACTCTGGAATGGAAATCTCTGTATTATAGCTTCAGCTTCCTATATTAAATACTGCTCCGAAAGTAGACAAACCATAAAAGTTGTGTATTTAATTAATTATTAACCACACCATGAATCTTGCACCTAGCTTTTTCGGTCCCTTTGCATAAGGAGAAGGATAAACCCAGCTGCCTATGAACTCTTACCTAAAGCACTTAGTATACCAATGGTCCTCCATGTTTCCCTCCTCAAACCTCTGGTCTGCAACTGATATAACCAGACTGCTGTTGCTCCTGGTCTAGTGGAGGCAGAAAACGATAACGAATATGAGGTCCAAGCCATTGTAGATTCCTGTTTCCTCAGAAGACCCTTACAGTACTTGGAACAAAGCAAGGGCTATGGTCCCAAAGAGAGGTCCTAACTGTTTGCTGCTAATGTTCATGCCCCTCATGTTGTCCACTGGTACCAGGTGTGGTATCCGACATGCCCGGGTTCCAACCGTTCGGGGTCGATCTTCAAGGGGGAAGTCTGCCATAGTCTTCCCAGGTCCTTCCACTCACGGTTGTCACCAGGCACTGACTGCTAAACATTCTCACATATGATACAGCCTATTTAAACCCTGGGATTCCCAGCTATCTTTGCCCTTGGATGGTTGTATTCTCAGTGTCTAGTGCCTGATTATCTGTGATTCTTCTGCTTCCTGTTGTGGCCCAACTTGTTATTCAAATCTTCTGTTCCCTGGCTTCCTGTCTTCTCCTCCGTACTCAACTTCCCGTACCTCTCCTGTGTTCTGACCTCTGTCTTGTTGAATGATCTCCCGTACTTATCCTGTATTCCGACCTCTGGATTGTTCATAGACTTCACACATGTCTCCTATGTCCCGACCTCTGTCCTAATGATCGACTTCCAACACCAGTGTTCCAACATCTGGCATGTTGTTCAACTTTCCTGTATTCTGAACTTTGCCTTGTTGATCAACAACCTGCAACACTCATGTGTTATGACCTCTGGCCTGTTGATCAACTTCCCACACCTCTCCTGAGATCTCTGATATCTGGTTTGTTCAAATGCTGGTCTCTGCTTGAGGGTTCTGTTCCAGCATTCAGTGCTACAGTATATCCTTGCTTTCCTGGCACTCGATACCCATACCTGTGCTCTAAATCCAGCTGAGTAAGTGTGACAACCACTACTAGGTGTTACAGGTGCTGCACTTACAACAGCAGCAACATCATAGCTAAGGTTGTGGATGTTGATGGCCTGTGTTGTTGTTGCTGGTTATTCAACACTAGTAGTGTGTGAGGCTGAGTGAGACATGGACTTGGAAGCATTGGTGACAATCCTAATGATGACTGACAGGATGACTTTGTATTTTTGGGCATCTTTGCTTGTCCGGAGTCAGGCTTTCCAATTGTTTTCTCAAGCAGTGTATAAACTAGGACACTGTGCTCCTCAATGGAGGAAGACTTTGCCTTTCGGCTAACTTTCTGCTCATGTCATACTCTCCCTCTCTGTCAACTTCCTCTGTATCTGATAAAGATGAGGATGCCAGACGGATATATTCTAGATCTACATAATCTTCATCAATCGTTAGGTCATTCTCAGCATTGCCCTCTGCTTCTTACCAATTACTTTTATATTCCTCTAGAGTTTTTGAGATCTCAAACAATTTATTTTTACTTTTCTACTTTGAGGGATTTTCACAACATTCTCTGCCACTGTCAGGACAGGTGTTTTTGTGCTTCTTTCTCTTATTGTCAGATGGAGCAGGAGGTTAATCTTCTACACCTTCTTTCACTATGCCATCAACACTTGAATGTGACTTGTTGTCTTCACTGTTTTTAAATACTTTATTAATTAAACTAGTGTTGGTGACAATGGAAATTTTGTTGGAACTATGACAAGCTGCATCCTCCTTGGCAGGAGAGGGATCACCAGGGGCATCCGTAGAAATTTTTCTAGGGGGGGGCAAAGCCATAATATGACCTCTAGGTCAGCCCATCCAGCCCTTTGTATATATGGGGGGGGATTGTATGGGGGGCAAGTGCCCCCCTTGCCCTCCCCCTCCAGATGTCCATGGGGATCACCATCATTTATTTTACCCCTGCTGCAGCCATGGCTGCAGTCAGTTTTTGGACTACCACTTTACTCATCCTGCACTGCTCCTCACTATTTAGACCCTTATGCATTTGCTGGACATTACTCAACAACTGTGTGTTTTTTTACTGTAAATTAAACAATATATATGATTGTGTGTGATGTCTTGCCTTGGACCTCTACAAAATAAGTTATCTCATGTAGTGTAGGTCTGACTCAGCCAGTACTCATATCAGGAACCCTGTCTCTGTCACTTGTCATTTTTTTTTATTTAATATTTTTTCTAGTTAACTGTCCCCTATCCCTATCATTGTAAAAAAAAAACTCACTCTGTGTTCAACTGCTTCTTTCCCCTAGCACAGAGATAACATCCAGATCAGAAACTAAATGGTATCATGGCTGCCTGTGTCTTTCCAATAAGTCATACAAGATTTGCAGGTTTTTGGGCTAAATCTCCTTTTTTCCCTTCTCACACCACCAGACTCTCCTAGCACAGAGATAACAGAGAGATCAGTAAAACTTGGATCACAGCTGCCTCTGTTTCACCAGTCAGTCACACAAGATTTTGGGTATTTGTTTTAAATCTCCTTTTCTCCCTTCACACAACCAGACCCCCCTAACAAAGAGATAACAGCCAGATCTAGAAGAAACTTGGATCATGGCTGCCTGTGTCTTTTCAATCAGTCATACAAGGTTTTGGGGTAAATATCCATTCCTCCGTTCTCACTCTCATGGTTTCCCAAAGATGTTCAGGAGTCAGTATGGTATAGTTAAATGCAAATTTATTGAAAACAGAAAAGTAGTGCACAATATATACAAAAGGAACAAGGAGAGGGTTACAAGCCAGCGAGCACTGCTATCAGGAATTGTAGGCTGCCAAGCTAGACCACTCTGCTAGAGACTAGGCCTCAGCCACTGGTAGTCTCGATAGGAACCAGGAGCAGGAACAGAAACATGAACACAGGATCTTGATCCAACATCGCTGGAGTACTGACTCACGCCTTCAGTCAGTATGGAGCAATAACTGACCCACGCCTGCAGTCAGTATGGAGCTTTAACTGACCCACACCTGCAGTCAGTATGGAGCATTAACTGACCCATGCCTGTGGTCAGTATTAGAGCTAGTCTACCAGAGCCCAAGGTCCGCACTAATTAGGGTGTCTGCTAGGTACAAGGGAAAAATGTAAATGTAATCAGACAGAGCCTCAAGTCGACACCAGAGAGGGTAGTCAGACAAGCCATGTCATACACAGTTCGGGTAGTCAGCCAGAGCCACAGGTCTGCACCAGGTTGGGTGTCCACTAAAGGGATAATCAAAGAGTAGTCAGCCAGAGCCACAGGTCAGCACCAGACTGGATGGAAGACTAGCCAGGTCATACACAGAGCCCAAGAATAGAACTGCTAGGAACAACAACGCAAGGGCAACTGAGTCAGACTCAGGCTGCCCTTTAAACCCCTCCTCAGGAAGTAGGTAGGAGGAGACGGCTCAGAGGAAGGAAGTAGGTAGGAGGAGACTCCAGGAAGCATGGCATAAAACAGAGGCCTGCTTCACTCTAAAGCCTCGCACCTGCAGTTGAAGCGTGGAATATGCAGAGCATCGCTGGAAACAAGGTAAGCTGTGACACTCACATACTTATACTCCCCTAGAACAGAGATAAAAGCCAGATGAAGGAGGACATCGGATCCTGTCTGCCTGTGTCTTCCCAGTCAGTCATGCATGAGTTTGGAATATTTGGGGTCAACCTATTTTTTCACTTTCTGTTACTCAGAGTGCCCCCAGTCTCCCCTAATACTGAGAAAAAATGTCCTGCCTACAAGACTCCATAAACTAAGCTTCAAATCCCTTTTATTAGCCTGTCTAGCCAAAAAAATGCTGCTCTCACTCTTCCTCTCACAAACACAGAATAGCATGCTATGGGAACATGACACCCCTTTTATACTATTCCTACAGGAATAGAGACCAAAATACCATGTGGTGAGGAGATATTCAGTCTTCCAATTGATTTTAATGCAATGAGCTACGTGCAAAATGTGGAAAAATTACCACTAGGAAGAAAGTGTAATTTTTCTTCTGTTTACCTTTTGAGGTGAAAATATTCAACCATCCCTACCTAACACATTAGTCTGGGGAGTAATGCATCTTGATAAATGAATGGTCTACCATAGTCTGAAAACCATGAATCAGGTGAACTAGTATCTTTCTTTAAAAAAAGTCACACAAACACACTGTCTCATGGCCTGCCATGCAAATTACATAAACATAAATTAAATCATGTTAGTATCTCTAAAATGTATTTGTTATTTGTTAAATAAAAGTGGTTATATGTAAAAAAATATATATATTTTGAAATCACCTTTTGATATAAAGTGACAGGTCCATGTTTATTTACTAACATTTCAGCTATACTGAATCATTGTAATTAAAAAGTAAATGAATAAATTGGGCAAATATTAAGCCTTTTGATTTGTCTTAGGTTTTCTGTTTTATACATACCAACAGAAAGGCACTGTTTTGTTGCTTTGCTTTAATGCAATTGTTACTAATATCATAAACACATTTTAATTACAGTAGTTTATGTGGCTTAACCGTAAGCGTTTATTAATATAAACAAAATGTTCATTACAGATTTCCTTAGAAATGATAAAATATGTAAGAAATGAATCATTTGCATGGATCATTAAGTCCTTTATTTTCATGTAATTGAATTTGTCAGTAGTACCCTCTTTAACTGAAAACCAGTCATAGCCACAAATTAAATAATAATTAAAGATACAAGAATTGTAAGAGTTGGATATAATATAAGGTGCTGTTTAAGCAAAACATGGTAAATTAATGTACATTTCAATCACTCTAGAGTATGGAAATTGTGCATCCTGTGGTTCATATATGTTTTATTTAACAAACATGTTAAGCATTGCACAGTAGGTTTTCTCGTAGTGCTCTGTAAACATATCCAAGTATTTCAAGCAAAGAAATGGAGCACAAACTGAAAAGGTTATGGTGGGGAAAAAAGTGAACGAAAACCCCTTCCACCCGAATTTGGTGGGTGGTAGATACAATGTTAAACAAAAATTTGACATACCAATTAAGCCATAAGACTTGCTTTTCCCACAGAAATCTCACATTTGCAGTGTTGTTACTACTTCAAGGGATTCTGGGTAGGCATATGCAAATGTGTTTAACAAGGAATCACCTTTTTGCCTCAGATTTCACTTTATACATGGATTCCTCTGAGGCAAAAAGGTGATTCCTTGTTAACCTTATTTGCATATGCCTACCTAGAATCCCTTGCAATAGTAACAACACTGCAAATGTGAGACTTCTGTGGGAAAAGCAAGTCTTATGGCTTGACTGGAGTGTCAAATTTTTGTTACTCAAAGAAATGGAAATAATATGATAGGTAATGTAATAAAGTCAGTAATACTTAAGTCACGTATATCTGAGTTAGATTTAAAATAACAACTCAATGACAATGATCTAAGTAGATGTTTATCATATTTAATTGCTTGAATACTAAAGAGGTCTCCCACACATTGCATATCCTGACTTACCAGAGATTTCCTCACAGTACTAAGAAGGGTTGGAGCAATTCTGGATCAAAACCAACTGTACCATAGGGGACAAATAAAAATGTCCAAAAATTCTATTTGATTTAATGGAGCTTTTAATTCCTCAAATGGAATTGCATGTGTCCAAAACATTTCTTTAAAATGCTGTAATACTTAATGGGTTAAAACACACATTTTTAAAATATTTTTTATTAGAGACAATCCTGGTTAACAGAATATCTGAAAATCATAACTAGGATGCATATTACATTTACTGATTACCATAACATAGAGTTTCCAGCTTGACAATTTTTGCAATTAAATCAAACATCCCTTTCCCACCCCTTCCCCTCCCATTTCATCCCTCCAAAACTAACCTAACACCCCCTTCCCATGCAAGCAGAACAGAATATCCCCCCCACCCCCTAAAGACTAAGTGGCATCTCAGTGAAAAAAAAGAATGTATATGAGCATACCAGTTACTGTCCCACTGTAATCCTATATAATAATTCGCTAATGTATGTTTGACAGAAGCTGTCATGCTTAGTACAGACTGCCCACACCGCGGCTGATAACAGAGCGGGGTGCTCCAAATTCAGACCGTAGTTGGTATGCAGAGAGGACTACGGTCTGAATTCAGAGCGCCCCTCTCCGTTATCAGCCGCATCGCAGTCAGTCTCTACTGTGCATGACTGTACCATGGCCGTTGCTGACTGGCACTGTGGCCTGTGTACACGGGCTGTTCAACTAGTGGATTATATAGCACCACAGAGATCATTCCAAGAACCTGCGTCCAATCACAGATAAGAGTCAAAAAAGTACCTCTAGCTCCCCACTTCTGAAACAAACATCTCTATTTAACTTTTCCATTTCATAATGCCTTGCAGAAGTAAAATAGATTCTGTGTACAATTTTCAATTGGATCAGCTGATGTCTAGCAATAATAAAAGCCAACATTGGTTTTTAGCCATAGTCCATACCCAATCTTTCAAGTTCCTATCCCACTTATACTATAGAATAGAATCATCCATCAGTGTCTCTTTTTCTAGGTAAAATAAACTGATTTTTGCTCCATTTCTGTGTCATTGTGGAGAGTAATCTGAATGTCCACAGTGCATTCAGCACATGCCTAGATAGAGTAGAATAGATTATTAGCCATAGCTTGCCCATATTAAGCCTAATTGCCAGTGGCACAAGTGGCCTAGGCATGCCTTCCCCCACAGGGGGATATTTGGATCCTTAGGTTCCTAACCATTCATTGACTGTATACTTATCAGGTCTTATATGTAGTTTTAGAGGCCAACATTGTTGTTATACTGATCCTAGGCCCTATTGATAACATAATAAAATCAAAGTATTTTACCAGGAAGGATACATTCTCGTTTTCAAGTATGTCCTGGGGGTATAGATATTATTACCTTATTTAACTGTACTCATTTTATCTACCCCGGAAGGATGAAAGGTTGAGTTGATCTTGCCAGGACTAATCAACAGATTCTACAGCTGGTGCCTTAACCAACTGAGCCATCTCACCAGCATGGCATAAATTAGAGGTTTGTGTGGCAGTGGTTTGTATATGAATAAAGTCACATGTGGTGTCAGGGTTTGCATATGCCATGGGGTATTATCCTTGTGCTTCTAAATAGTAGTTGTAAATATCAGGCATTGAGATCCCACTCTCCTTTGCTGGTTTCCTGAGAGTTGGTAGTAAAAGTGTAACGTTATCGATTACTGTGAAGTATCACTTTGTAATATGAATGGGAATATTTTTCATCTTAATACAGTTGTAATTACTTATAATGTTTAACGGAAATTTGCAACACATAGTAGATTTGTCTTAAAACGTGGCTATTATTCAGTCTAAATAATTTATAAGTAAAAGGGATGGAAATGCTGCCACAATCACCCCCAGATACCTAAAGAATTACTGTGTAAGCCTGAGTAAGAACCAAAGGTCTTGACTAGGTTCAAAAGCTTGCACAAGTATAATATCTCTGAAAAACAGAATATAATCAGCATATAGAGCTATTCTTCCTTGTCCCCTACAAGGAAGCCATCCACCATATCATCAGCCCTGAAATGTGCAGTGAGTGGCTCACAGAAGCCACCACTTATTCAGTACATTACAAATTCAAATTTTCATTGCAAACAACGTGTTGAATTTACTTCCGACATTCAGAAGTAAGGATGGGTCAAATATTTCAGATTGGCTTGGTGTGATAGATGTGTGTATAGTCAATGAACCACGCTCACTGGCCTTTTTAAGAACAGGTTAAGAACAGCAATTTAATAGTGTTTATTGAAGGATAGTCAATGTTTTGGTGGACACCTCCACCTTTATCAAGACATACCAAATTAACAAAGAATGAGCATATTTACACCCTACATTCAGTGACCAGTAAAAGACCACCAACAACCCAATACAAATTGATTGGTGGGGGCCCCTGAGGCATGCTGACATCATCACGGGGAAACCCATCAAGATACAAGGTATTGTAATGTGTTACACGTTAATACAAAATGTAACAATGAAGCACAGGAAATCCTATGCTGCTGCTGCACTAAGTAAATCAACATCAAAGCCTAGTTTAAATAAACATCAGAGGTGCACTGTAAACATTGTAATAAGAGATGCCAAAATAAAGTGGTATAAATGTACAGTATACATCGTCATTGAAGCACTGGTTGATTCAGCGTTCTACATTCTTCACAAGAGGACAAGATCCTCTTCACTGAAAGGCAGATGAGTCTCAACCAGACTAGGTACCTACAGATATTTATCATCATCTTTTGAAGCTTAAAAAACTTTATTTACATGGTGTCTATCTTTCAGACTATTTTTGCTACAAATCCCTAGAGGTTTCAGGATCAGTAACATACCCACAACAGACCAAAAGTTGATTTCTGAAAAAAATGTTGCCGCATTTTAAACAAATGCTCTTTTGACCTCATACTATTAGGAATAAATGAAGTTACTAAAGACCTAGTATTAGTTAGAAATGAAATATCTGCTTATGAACTAACTTATTAAGATACATTGATAGATAAGATAAGATAAAACCACTGACTGGCTCAACAAATTACAGACACAACTCACATAATACTGTAATGAACTACACAGATTTAAAAGGAGCAAAGTAGAGAAAGTTAAAGGTGACTATAAGGATAACAGGGTGTATAAATGATTGACAGGTACCCAGGAAACAAACCCCATCACAGATGTATCCCAAGAAGCAAGATCATTAAGTCATAATCATCACGGACTAGTGACACATCAGGTGACTCCAGTGTGGAAACTGAGTACCCTAAACTCACTGAACCACCATTCATTGTTCCCTCAACATCTACACTTCCTCTTCCTCTTTTTTTAGGAGTACACACCAAGTCCCAGTCCAAAGCAGATCCCACAAGAGATGAGGAGGGAGGAGATACTCTCACCGCAAAACCCTCCAGACCCCCCAACACCAAACAGTCTTTAACTTTAGCTCTTACAAATTAACTCAGGTAGAAATGACAGTGCTATCAACAGGACTAACAGTTATACCCACTAACAAATAACATGATTTAGACATTGAAATCGATCTATGTAAGTTCAAAAGATCATTGAAACTAAAGGAGCATTTCAGAACCAACAGGATCCTATGCCATTTAGAACTACATCCTGATTTGAACCAGGCAATACTCATAAAGCCATTGAATCTTTCTATAGAGTTGTACATGAAGATACACACTTACAGCCTAAACCACAGAATACTTTCAACAATATCTCTTTAGCTGAGCGAAGGGCCATAGATAGTTTGAGTACAGTAGTAGTCCTTGACTATACGTACTAGAGGAACAAAATATTGACTCACTTATCTGACACTAAGACATACCATAAACTACAGTCTAATCCTACAATTGCATATAAAAAGAAGGTTGACAATATACTGAATAATGCATTTACTCATGGTTGGATTAGTGATTTTACATTAGGTTTTTGTCACAGTGCCTTACCTCGGCCTGCTCCATTTGGCCAGGAGCAGGGTTCTAGACTGGCTCTCCGGCATCACTGGCCACATCCCTCTCTGCCTGCGGCCTGGTCGCATCTGGTTCTTTGTTACTGGTGCATCATGAATCAGGCACTTGCCTGGACGCCTGTTATAGGCCCAGCCTGGGGGACCTTATTGGTCCCACCTTCTCCTACTCCTTTATAAACCTCTTTGGGCCTGTGTATCATTACCCTTACATTGTTGTTCTGTGCAGTTCTAGTTCCAGTTGTTCCTGTATCCTGTGTATGACCCGGCTTGTCTGACCATCCATTCTGGTGCTGACCTGTGGCTCTGTCTGACCATTCTTCTGTGCACTCCTTTTGTCTGCAGACATCCAATCTGGTGCAGACCTGTGGCTCTGGCTGACACACTCCGTGTATGACCTGGCTTGTCTGACTAATTCATTCTGGTGCTGTCCTGGGGCTCAGTTCAACTATCCTCCCAGTGTTGCTTTATTCCTCTGAACATCCTATCTGGTGCAGATCTGTGGCTCTGTCTGTTTGCTCCACTGTGCTGCCCATTGTCCAAAGACATCTATCCTGGTGCAGAACCGGGGCTCTGGCAGACTCTGGCCTTACTGACTGCAGGTATGAGTCAGTAGTCTTCCTTGTTGCTACTCGTCTGGAGACCCTAGGGTCTATTCTGTATTCCACTCATTTCTGCTGAGATTACCAGTGGGCTCCAGCCTAGTCTCCTGCAGCTGTGGTTGACCAATTAGCAGGCTCCTATTCCTGAAAGAGTCTCTAGCCTCTTCAGTCATCCTTTACCTATCATACTAATAAAGGTGATTTTAACTATACCATCTGACTGCTTGTCTTACTTACTAACCGTAACAGTACGTAAGGGTCACGACTACAGACAGTGATAGTGATCCACCTTTTCAGAAAATATTGGACAGGATGCAGATCCAAGATCAACGTATTGATCATTTGTCATTAGCTTTGCAGACCTTGTTTAGCCGTATTGCTCACTTGGAATGCTCTAACCCACAACCGATGGCCATCCCAGCCCCTTCCTTGGCACCGATAGTTCCTGTAGGCATAAAAAGAGTCTTCAAGCTCCATAAAAAATATATACTTTATTAGTTCATATAAAAAACATCAAACTAGATGGACATCCAGGGAGGATCTTTTGAAGACGCAGAAGAGTGGACGCAATTCGAAATCATGGGATTGAAACAATCTTCCATTGTTGCAAACTGATGATAAATTGGCTATTATCATCAAGGGGGGATGTAATTTTGTGGCCAAAAGAGGTGCCGCGATTGGAAATTATGTATCACCAAGTTTATTTAAAAGTAAAAAAGTGATGCCCATGTGGTTACATTAAGTGGGTTTCTACAAGTGTGGTGCAGATACTTGCAAATGCTGTAGATACGCACAGGTGTACACGGAATTTACTAGCAGTAAGGATCTTTAAGTTGGAAACTAGGGTCCCATCTGGTCTGAATTTGGAGTGGGACATTAGTCTAATTTTTTGATGAATGGTGACCCACTATCCTCCCAGTGGTTTCCTCCTTGAATATGTCCCCACTCCCCGTAGGTATACCCTTCTTGTGGTTACCACATAGAACGTGATGTGGAGGGTTTTAGTCCCCGTTTGACCATGCAACATGGATTGGAGTTGGAGCAGTTTGCTGATTATTAACCCCTCCTTCTCCCTTCCCCTTCTCTTATGATCTGGAA
Source organism: Rhinophrynus dorsalis (assembly GCA_037306005.1). NCBI lineage: Eukaryota > Metazoa > Chordata > Amphibia > Anura > Rhinophrynidae > Rhinophrynus > Rhinophrynus dorsalis. The sequence continues at coordinate 381,189,500 of CM074719.1, forward strand.
AGTGTGATACGATCCTTGGGGCTAGGGAGGTATGCCTGTTGATCACTGTGTTTTTGGTGTGTTTCTTAAAATGAGATGTGCTCATGAGGAATTTGTGGATGTGCATAAATGATCAGTCTTTTTGTAGCTATATAAACTTGTTTACCACAGAATATAATATTTCATTGTATGTGGTCATATAGTAGAGTTGCTTTTGGTTAGTAATTATATTATTTAGTTATGTTATTTATATTTTATTCGTTGTGTATATATATGTATATATATATTCCAACAGTAGTTTTTACCATTATCATCTTTGTGTCAAATGTAAGCTATGCTTTTTCTCAGATTACTGATATACAATACTTATTAGTCATGGCAGTCGTCCCACTCCCAAGTTTGATAGGTGGTTGCAACCCTTCTTCACATCCCTTCTCCTCCTTCTCATTTATGCTGCTGTTAATAAATTTGGCCTGGCTTTCTGCTTGTACAATTCAGGCACAGCCATCCTGGAAAAATAAATGTGCCTTGGGATATGCCAGTGTAAAGCTACACATAACATCAGTTCTTTGAAACCTCAGTTTTCTACAAAAGAATACAGCAGCATATCCACTGCCAACATCTTGGCAACATTCCAGAAAGACTAAGCCGCTCAAGCGGATAACAATGTATCTCAAGGCCAATCAATGTGGCGACAAGAACAATCGTTTCAATCTAATATAAACCACAGACACTCTCCTCCACGCTATTTTCCAAACTGAAGCAAATACCCATCATCACTGGCGGTGCAGGAACGAAGGATCTCTACTTCTCCAATTGAAAATGAACATTTAGAAAAAATGTCCACACTCGCTAATATAATTGAAGTATACAAATGCAGAAACTTTATTGAGAAAAATAATAAAAATAAAAACATCCAGACACATGGACAGAAGTACAATCACCCCACAGTGATCCCCTTACATGTTTTGGACCTCAAAGGCCCTTTTTCATAGGAAAAGTAGGCGGGAAATATCACTGTTTAAATACACTGGTGAATCTCAAAACAACCAACCCCTTAAAGAAACATACACTTTAAAATAAAAAAGTGGATGTAAAACCGGTACTAAGTATAGAACTACTAAAGTACCACGTGGGATGAAAATATACAGGCGAAAACCCATATATTGAAACAATACATCCAAAGCTATTCAATATCCCCATATGTATTCAGAGTAAATTTACAATCATATAAAGAAAATTACTTGAATATACAAGTAAATGCAAGGCTGAATCCAAAAACCCTGTTATCTACACATATACCACAAAACATGATCCTCTAATAAAATAGACTCAAGTCCCATTCTGCATTGAGACCATGGGGTATTCTGGTATCTAATAGCTATCTACACATATACCACAAAACATTGCCATTCCAAATGCGTACATTGGGATTGTTTTTGTGAAGTTTTTGACTCCTTCTAGGAACTCAGTCAGTGTGGGCTGGCAGGACATGTCAGAAGAAACCTGTAACTTTACTGCTTTAACAAGATGACTAGAGGAGGTGATGGAGGTAGAGGCCACATGTGAGGTCAGTCTATGACTCTTTCCATCTCTTACAGCAAACCCAGAGTCATCATACTCTTCTGCAATAGGAGCCAAAGGTGTTATTTGGAATGAACTAACTGTTGGCAGCGGCACACTCTCTGACGCATAAATAACATTACTACTTCTTTGCCCCAGACCCCTGACCTTCTGATAGTGTGTTTCCATGTCAGATTGGGGGGACATATAATAAAAAAATAAAATATAAATAAATTTTAAAAACCCAATAAGACACAGTAAAAAAGAGGGTCTGAGGAGGGTGCCTGTGGATAGAGTCTGGGGATAGAATCAGTTGAACAGGGAATTTTTGTGGGGGCAGTTTGTTGACTGGTATTGTGGGGATAGTTAAAAAATAAATAAATAATAAAATAAAATAAGAAATTGGTACATAAAGTGAAGAGACAGGGATCCCCTGTCGTACGATGCAACTGGGGCTGACTGATCCTTGACTGGATAAAGTATTTTGTAGAGGATGATTTGTAGGACTTTGACTTGTTGTTAGAAGCCCAGAGGAAACATTGATTTGTAGGACTTAGCCTTATAAGAGGCACAAACACTGAGGAAACATTGATTAGTTGTAGGAAATTAGACTTGTGTTAGGACCAAGCCCTGAGGAAACATAGTTTTGTATGACTTAGACTTATTAGAGGCACAAGCCCAGATAAAACATTGATTCACCAAGCTCTGAGGAATCATTGATTTGTAGGATATGGCTTGTTTGGCAGAAGTCCTAAGGAAATATTGATTTGTAGGACTTAGGCTTATTTGGCACAAGCCCGCAAAAATTTTTTTTTTTTTTGTAGGCCTCTCTTTTATTTTTTGTAAAGAACAAGCTCTGGGAAAAAAAACGTCCTACTGGCCTGGTGCTCGCAGAATGTGCAACTGCTGTTCTTTCTACAGCTACTGAATTGTTTAAACAGCAGGGTGATTAGGCAGCTCAAAGGGAATGGGATCAAGAACAGCAGTAACGTGAGTGATGTATGATGATGGTTCCACTTGGACCAGTGAAGTGCCTGAGGCAGTGCCTGAGGCAGTAGCAGCACCATAAGTAGGTCCCACCACTTCAGACATACGTGGAGAAAAGATGAAGTTGGCCAATAATGCTTCTTCACCTTTCCCTACTACAAAATCATGGTGTGTTGTTAGAATACAAATGTTTCCCTTGAGAGCAGGAACTCTCATCAGCAACTGCAATGTGCACAATGTGTTTGAGAAATAAGGGAAAGACTGAGAACTATGGGCACATATGGACTCCCATTAAACACCTGGCATGACTGTAACCAAACACCATGATGCTTAGGGTCCCCCATGTGAAATTATCCCACCAAAAACCGAGTACTACTGCTGTCACTATGCCCCTTGTCCACTTCCCGCTGCTGACAGTTTAATAATAATGATGAACCCTCTCTGCTACAAGTTTAGCATATTCTGCGGGATGGAATCTCCTCATATGCTGCTTATGCCTTGCTTGCGATTATCCTCGGCCACATTGTCACGTGTGGTTAGTGCACCACAGAGTGTGGACACAAACTGTCATATTCTGACATCTACCAAATGGCTAACAACCGGTGAGGGAGGTAAAGATGAACTATGTGGATCGCCAGAAGATGTAGTTACCTTAGAGCAAGAAGATGATGGCGAGCCTGGTGTTTCAATGTCTATCAAACTTTCAGCCTCTTGCTGGGTTTCTCTATTTTTTCTCCTCTTTGATCTTCACTTCACCTCTTGCTGCCTTTGGAGAGAGTCGGGGGCACAGCAACAGTGGTGCCCGATTTCTATGGTGGGTGTTTGGCTTTAACATGTTTCCCATAAATATCATAGTGTCTGTGGTTCATGTGTGTTATCAGGGTGGTAGTGCCAAAGGTGTGTTCCCTCCTTTCCTCTTTTCATTGACTTGTCACAAATTGTGCACACCCATGACTTCAGGGGGGAGGGGAAAGGTGGAGAAGAATGACCTCTTTCTTCTCCTCTACATTCCCATTCAATGTCTGGGGCAGAGGATGATGTTGCTGCTGTTTCTGCTACTGTCTCAGAATCAGCACTGCAACTAGGACCAGGAGTATTGCTGCTGGCAAGTTGAACCTGTCCTAATCCCGCATCACTTGTGGACCCCATTCCCACTGTGTCCACTGTGGTCTGTGGCATACTAGCCTATTTCTCAGCATCAAGCTTCCCTTGCAACTCAGCATCAGAAGGAATTATAGCAGTAGCAATCTTTGCAAATTCCAAAAGCTCACTGCTGGTGGTGGTGATGGCGATGCTCATTCCCATCCCTGCCTCCCATTCCTTCTTAGTTTGGGCTAAAAAGGCCATTAATGTCTCTTCCACCCCAGTGTCTCTACTATCATCATCACCACCACCACCAGTCCCTCATTGCAGCTACTGCTCTATTACAGACATCTCATTGTTTGGAGGAAGTGATGTGAAATGTGACAGAGGATTCACTAATGTCACACTTGTTGTCTCATGTTGAGCTGAAAAGGGAAGACTGGTAGTACCAGCAGAAGGCACAGGCAGCTGATCTGTGCTTCTGATGGTCATGAAATTATTGCTACTAGGCAACAATTCTTCCCTCTTCAGGATTATGTTCCAGCTATACAATGCAGTGGTGGGAAGGGGACTTCCAGAGTCAGGGTAATATTGTGGGCTTCCTTGACTGCTAGTCTAGCCACTCTGCATTACTTCCCCTACCACTCCTCTAACGCTAGTCCCACCAGCTGCGTCACCATTACTTTTAATACTACTAACACCAACCACATTAATTTTAATCCCTGAGTCTTTTTCCTCACTAGTAATATGATCACCCCTCCATCACTCCTAACACTCTGTACATGCTGCTTGACATTCTTTTCTTTTTTAAACTGTTTTTTATTAAAAAGCCATACCAAGCCAATTGCATAAAAAGGAAGCATATACATAGTAGGTACATGTAGGTACAATGAACATAATGACATGATCAGCTCAGCATAGCCCATAACTTTTACCCCTTGTTTTAAACACCCGCCCCTCCCCAGCAAACCCACCTTCCCTCCCCCCCCTTAACTACCCATCCCCTCCCTCCCCTAGCTCTCTCCTCCCCCCAACAGTTAGGCACCCCCACTCCCCCTGAAAGGGTAATGGTCCACATACACCCCATCTGTGGTATGGCAGCACAAAGGATACAATGTACATGAATATGTAAATGCCCACCCAAGGAATCCCCGTTGCTTCTTCAGTCCCAACTATGTGGGCCCCTCAAATGCCAACAGACCCAAACTTTATCATATATTTGAGGAGTGCCCCTGTGCAAGTGGACCATTCTATAGTGTGGTAGATTTTGTGTCACCAGTTCAACCCAGAGTTTGCAAGTAGGAGTCCTGTCCACCATCCAATTCATGGCCACCATTTTGCTGGCCATAACAAGGAGCTCCCTGAGAAGTGTCCACAACGAACTCTTCTGTATCTCATCAGGGAAGATCGACATAACACACAGTTTAGGCGTATGTGGGATCGGTACCCTCTCCACAGTTTCAATAATTGTCTTTCAGAAGTCATTCACCAGGGGGCAATCCCAAATCATGTGTAAAAACGTACCCTCTACCCAGTCACATCTATGCCAAAATTTGCTCTTAGTTCTAGCCATCAAATGCAGTCTCATCAGAGTATAATAAGTACGATGTAATATCTTAAGCTGTATCAGTTGATATTTTGTGGAAATTGCTACCTGAGATGGGGCCCTACATGCCTTGTCCCATTCCCAATCCTCAAGTGGTCCCATATCAGTTTCCCATCTAGTCTGTATGTTCAAATCGGTATCAGCCAGCCTCCCCACCGCCCAATTATATATGAAGTATAATGGTTTCGACCTATGAGTAAGAATCAAAAGAGAAAGTAAAGTAAACCGAGCCAACTCTGGCTCCCGAACTCCCCATAGATCTCTAAGATCGTGTCTCAGACTTAGATGCAGTAGAACATTGTATTTGGCAACTGATATGCAGAATTAAATTGTTGGAAGGTTTTAAGTACATTGTTCTGATACAGATGTCCCAGAGTCGTAATCTCCCTACCTACCCACACCTGGCCAAATTCCAAAGTTTCCAGTTGTTTTAAACCTGCATTACCCCATAGAGGTGTTTCAGGGGATAAATCCTTAAACCCCAGAAAAGTTTAAAAGTTGTTTTCTGTAAAAAAAAAAAAAAAAAAATGTAAAGGCATTTTTAGGCTTGACAGGCTACTATCGTAGGTTTATCCTCAACTTTGCTACTATTGCAAACTCTTTGATATTGCTAACAAAGGGGAAAAGTCCTGTAATGATAAAAAGGACTCTAACGGAGACGTTGTGTGCTGACCCAGTTCTGGTCACCCCCAGACTTCACTATAGAATGTGTGGTACAGGCCGATGCATCTGATGTAGGTCTGGGGGCTATCCCTTCTCAATTACATAGGAGAGAGGAACATCCTATTATGTACTCAGGGCTTAAAAGTTGAAGTCCTTTGCTACTAGTCAGAACTGAAAAGTTACTTGCCACTGCAAGCCATAACATACCAACCAGGGCTGAATTTCTCCTCACCAGGGCTAAATTTTTACTCGCCATTGGCTAGTGGGGAGTGGAAATTTTGAGCCCTGATGTACTTGAGCAAAAAGCTGAATCCCCATTTACTGAGTACTAAGTATATAATCATTCGTGGTGATTATATACTTAGTACTCAGTAAATCTCTAGTGTGGCTGAAGAAAAGAGATTTAACATATTCGTTACAACTTTGGCTCTGTTCCTATTAACTAACTTCATTCACACCTGACCATCACAGTCGAGTAAACAAACGTCGCAAGCCTCTAATGTGGTTCGGTGATTAAGCAATGATACTTAGTTGCAGAGGCGGAGCAGTGAACAGCGCTGTTTTTCAGATCGACATACAGCCTCTTTGCAGTATATAGCATTGATGACATCTAGCGAATAGACAGCAATAAAAGGTGTTTATTTTGAATGCTAGGCTTAGACAATCGGAGTTTACTTAGCATTAGGTTATGTTTAGTCTAGGAAGTTGAGATACGAAGAGAAGACTAACATAAATGATGAGGTAGTTTTAGCAATAGAACGTACGTAGTATTAAAGGGATAGTTTACCCATATACAGTTTTGAACTGATACCATCATATACACAAAGTAACGGCTCTGGGAGTGATTTGAAAATATAGGCAGAGCATTTATGATATAATAAAAGACATATCCCTTATAGAATATTATACATAAGTTGTCTCTTAGGTTCACATATTAACAAGACAAGTGATATAAGATAGGAATGATGATGTGGAAAGATAACATATGGATATAAATCCTACATCATCATCCCGTTCTATCTATGAAAATTGTCTCCAGAAAGAAAGTACAATACATAAATAAAGTATTGCATTACTAAATGCTAAAGTCGTTTCACAAATTCTTTCTCCCCTGTACATGCCCATTTTATGGAGATATATCAATATTTTAACGAAACTGAAAGGGTTTCTATCAATAACAATATGAAACCTATTTGGTTGGTTACCATTTTATGTAATAAAAAGAGTATTTAAATTTAAGAGAATTAATAAAAGTTATGTTTTAAGACTGACTTTAATACTAACGTGTGGGCTTTGAGTGCAGAACTGGTCTTCTTTTTCCAGCATTCAAAGGGTCCTGTTCATACAAATAAGGACCTATTTTTGATAGCTGGTATTTTTCTTTTCTCTGTGTTTGAGGTACATTAAGACTTGCTGCACTATATAGTCTAATTACATCATCTCTGATCTTGATATATAATTGTGCTCCAACCTGTATGATTTCGGTATCGTGAAAGAGAACTGAACTACCCAGGATACAAAACCAATTATAATTCTACAAAATAATCACCAAACCATGCCTTTCCCAATGTGGAAAGATTTGCTTCCTTAGCCCTCCTAAACACTGAGCCTACCACTCTGATGTTCCACAAGTCCTTTGAATGCTGGAGAGAAGAACAGAAGTGACGTCATGTAATAGAAGGAGAACAGCAATCTCTCAATAAACAACACTAGACATCAAGATAAGATATAGCTTCTGACTTACATTTAGGTAAGGCGTATGTCTCCTTTTCACTTTTCAATCAAACAGCTTGGTCCCACTTTGTCTCTTGTTTATAATGTTTAAATGGAAAGAAATGATATCCTCTCAGAAATCAATATATGCACCACTATCACACACTTACATATAAGTTACTTGAGGGTCACTTCATCAACTCCAATTGGCTTCCTTCTTTGTAGCACCACTTATGTTAGTCATTTATATCAACAATATAAATAAGAAGGAGACTTGTCTCAATTATATGTATGCACAACGAATTACAAAGTAATCTCCACTTACATGTAAATTTGATGTATTCATCTTGCAATCAAGTTGTAATTAGTGGATCTGAGTGATGACTTATATCTGAAGGCAAAGCTACATAAATTCCAGTGTAATCAGTGAGTTTCAGAGTTTCTCACTAGGAAAGTGATCAAGATGCACGGAAATTATATCAAGCACAAATGGTATCACAGAAATCACAACTTAATGATTGTGGTACTGTGGGTTTTGTATTCTTTGTTATTGATTTTCTATGTTAGTGTAAGCGACAATGAGCTATTTAGGATAAAAGGATGAGTGATCCATGTTAAAATGCATGAATTCTAGAAAAAGAAATAGATGATTAGGATCAATAGGACATTTGTTAAGGTGTTAAACAAGACTAGAGAATTGTTTATTTACAGTGTAGGACAACAATAGCCTTAGAAATAATTCAACAACAAAAAATAATGCATTTGTGATTCTATTTCTTTAAACTGCTTTTGCATATGTATTAGAACTATATTGAAATGTGGATTAGTCCATTTTTTTAATTATCACTGAATTCAGAGATTCCTTGATGGAGAGAAAGGGTTATTGGCAATTATCCATTTCACAACATGAAAATCTAAATTGCCTGTGTAAATACAGAATCCAGTGTTGTGTCGTAAGGTTTTGTTTGGAGAGTTGCCAAAGATGTAATGTATTTAGCTGGGAAAAGTGCCTAAAAGTTAATTGAGAGGAAAACACTAATATAAAGATCCTTCCTCCATCACTTCCCCTAATAAAAACATGCAATTGCTGTACATATGTCACTGCTGATAAAGAAAATATATGCATATGCATGTACACGCATATCTGTGCATATGTTTTCAAGGCATGATTATTAGTTGATATATCCTTAAATTTAATATTTTCTATCTATTTTATGTAATAACATGTCTGCAGGGTGAGCACCTTAAAGTATTTTGTCTGCTTTCAAACTTTGCTATGAGAGTGCAGAACCTTGAATTATCAAAAATGCTAAGATGGCTGGCAGGTGAGGTATTGGTGTGAAAATACTTGAGATCTGAAATACAAACACTACTGTAAACAGTATAAGTCAACATTCATTTCATTGTAAAACTTGTCATAATGCATTTTTTGAAAAATTAAAATATATGATTTTTTACTGTAGCAAAGATCATGGACTTCCTTAATTATACTATACCAAAAATATCTTTATACATTTTTTTAAGGGAAGCACAAGAACACGTGCCATGATTTCTAAAAACGTGTGTTCACGTAATACAACCTTTAAAATAGGTATTGATTAAAACAGTATTTTCAAACATTCTACTTTTTCTACTTCTATAATCAATAATCACTTATAGCTCTTTTGCTGTTTTTCTATTACTAAAGCAAGCATGTAAATGTTTACAGTTTTAATAATCCTTCCTAGAATTTTAATCTTCCAATCAATACCTATTTCAATTGATTGATAAGTTTTAAAAAAGTAATGTATTTGTGTCAATGGACAAAAGGAACATTCACTGCCAGTATAAATACAATTTTGAAACTCTCTAAATGTATTCTTCCTTTATTAATCCTCTTCCATTTTAGCATGTAGCTGAGAGCTGATGATTTTGGTGAACCCTTAATGAAAACTAGTAGTTTGAATTCATGCCACCAGCCCTTGTTAATGAATAGGCCTAATGAATGCTAGTAAGTGGTAGGAATGGGTGACCAGCTGCATCAAGGCAGGTAATATAGCTCAGATTTAATTGGTAGCAGGTATTGGAGGGCTGTATTACTTTAATTGGCGAGGGGTTTTCTAAATGGAAGGGACAAAGTATAATGGACAAATTGTGGTATACAATACCACTTAGACTTGGATTGTATGCATTTGTTAATCTGCTGAGGAATGAGGCAATTCTAAACAATTTTCTCAGTGAAATCAACTCCAAAAAGCTTGTCCCTTTTGTTCTCCCTTGGGAAAATGCAAGATTGAAACAGAAAATACCTTTACCAAGGCAATCATATGCCACGTGTGGAAAGCGGATACAGCTGTAAAGTATGAAAAGGGGATCTTTGTAGGATAATAAGGGATGGTGAAAAGAGATAAAGCTCAGGATAAGAGTCGGCTTGTCACCGCATCCAGAAGTGAAATAAAGTGATGACATTTACAGTGACAGATGAGACCGTAAATAGAACTCAGGACAATTTGATGTGGGATACTTGATATTTAAATGAAAAGACTTTGATAATTAAAAGTAGAGTTGCATTAAACTGTTATGCATGTCATTAAGTGACAGAAGGGAATTGGGGCCCTTTTTAAAAGTTAATGATTCATGAGAAGTGGTCCTGGAACTGTTTTTTCTCACACAGTTGATGTAGGATCCAGAACCTTAAATGCAGTACTATTGATTTAATAGTTAAAGCATGACTCCTATTTTGCTGGAAATTGCTAATACTGCATACGCAACATTGAAAACCATTGTTAATTAACTCAAAGAGGTATCCATCTGATTTGCTTCTCTTCATTAGAGAGTCTTATTTCATTGAAGGAATTAAAACATCACAGTAATATAATTTTTTTTCTGTCTTTAATGCTGTGTTTTCCATGCAGATAAAACCTAACCATATTAAAGATGAATACTTAATTTTAATTTAGTGAAAATAATTTTCAGAAAAGGCACACAACTTGTTAAATGTCACAAGGTTAACAGTGTTATTGCAACTGATCTTTTAATGGTACATTTTCCTCTTGTATATTTTGTTTCAAGTTGAAAAACTGGAAGGATTGTATGTCCTTCATGGTCCATGTCGGCCCTCTGGTAGGAGGAGAAAAACAAAATGAAGTATAAAGAGAGTGTTGAACAGACTTTCCCAGGATCCCCAGGTGGGTTTCATTTATTGCTTAATGTTGAAAATGAGACCGATTCAGCTTTCTTCTCTTGCTGTAAGGGCTGCATTATCTTACTTATTCTATTGTCTGCAGCTAAAGCTGAAAGAACAAAACTGCGCCCTTTTTTAGCAATTCTTTGTTAATAAAGTAGAGTACTTTTCCCTGCCTTGCTTGTATTTGTGGGCAATGGGAGAATGTAGGTTAGAACGGACAAAATTATTAAATTACACACATATCTCCAGATATATCCATTGGCACCCATATTCTTAAAATGTAGCCTTAGTCAACCTCCAGAAATACATTGATTTATTTTAAAATCTTTAACCCCTTGAGTGCCAGAGGGGTACGCAATGCATTGCTTTGCAATGCGTTGCATACCCGTCTGGCACTCAAAGGGTTAAATATGCTATTTCTGTTAATAAAGCACCTAGCTGACTTATTGAATATTACTGACTTTTGAATCATATGAAAAAAGTTCATGCTTTGAAACTGATTCACCAAAATGCTCATGTTTTTAGTCTATTTGTGTCAACCTTTCTATCATTATTGTCACTGACAATCTTACACATATTAAGGCAGATGTACAAAGTAAAAGTGGTGCAATTCTGGGGGCAAACCAACTGTACCATAGAAAATAAACAAAAAGTATCTTTGAATAAAATGGGTCTTTTAACCCCTGTAATGCTAAAGAGGTCTCCTAAGCCTTTCAAAGCATTTGCAGGGTTAAAGGCACATTCAAATTTGAAATTTTTGTAACCTTCTTTGTTCACTGTGGTACACTTGGTTTGCACCAGAATTGCACCACTTGGACAGTACATTACCCTCATGGTTGACATTCATGGCTTTATAAATAAATATTGAACTGTTTGAAATATATTGATTTGCAAATGTTAACCGATTAGAGAGATCTAACCAGGACATTCTTCTCACATTGGAGACCACACTATCATCCAAGGAGTTAAAGGGACAGTAATGTTTCATAAAAAAAGCAGCTCTAATTAATTATCATAATATTTGGGCTTTGGAGATAGTTATATAAATACTGTCAGAGTTGAAGTTCAAGAGTAATTGAATTATAAAGTATTCCCCTCCTGCCCCTTTTACTGATGTAACCCTGCTCACCTCAGAGCAGCAGGGTGTGTCCTGGTAGATTGCAGAGAGGGACAATCTTCAATTTAGATAAAGGAAAAAGCTGAAAAACCTGTTTAGGAGGGCAGGGTTTTCATTGTTCTCACAGTAAGAATATTGACCCTTGATGTGAGCTGTCTGGTCTATGGACTGGATTCCACATCTGAGGAGTGGGGGCTTATACTAGGTAAAAGGGGCGGGAGGTGGAAATTTTATAATTCAATTACTCTTGAACTACAACTCTCACAGTATTGAAATAACACTCTCTATAGCTCAAATACTATGAAGATTAATTGAAGCTGCTGTTTTTGTGAAACATTACTATCACTTTAAATGATCTTTATATTTTTATTCAATCTTGAAAATGTTTAAAATGTAGTTTGTCATAGAAACATTCAGCAATATATACTAGTATTGAAAATATGTATAAAGTTTTCCAATGTTGCTGATAATAACACTTCTAGGACTAAATAAAATGCTAAGTGTTATATATAACTCAGTTTTGAATGTCATAGCATTTTAACTAAAGAGGAGAGAAAGTGACTCATTACTTTGAAGACATTTTCTCAAATAGCACAGTTTTCGTGATTTTTTCTCTATTGGCAGAGACACATCTCAACATGTATGGAGTATATATGCGTAAACTTTTGTGGTAATAGAAATTCACTCAATTAGTCATTATAAGTCACCATTACTACACAATTTGACGTACCAGAAAAAAATGATTGCTAGTTCCCAGTCTTGAACAATATTTATTTTGCCACATCTTATCCTAATATCACAAAGTGAAATTCATAAATCAGTTGATTTAACATAAATATCTGCCCAGCATATCATACTTTGATAGTAGAGCAACAGCAAAAACTCAACAAATTGAATAATGCTATTCTTTATAAGGATGAAGAATAACAAGTGAATGCAGTGCCAGAGGCTGAAGCTGTACCTGTAGTTTTGGTAGAAGGAGTAGAAACTGCAATAAAATCAATGATAAATGGCAAAATAGTTGGACCTGGAAAAGTCACTACTGAAATGTTGAAAGCTGGAGCTCACTCCTTTTTCAAAGCCCTAGCTAAATGATTTTCAAAATGCCTACTAGGAATGGGTGAAAATTTTTGCCTTAAGCCAAAATTGGTGAATAATGGCACTTCCCAATTTGTGAATAATTTCCAGCAAAATGTGCTGTATTTCCGTTTTTTTCACCTAGCTCACTCCATTGAACACTGGGAACATTGGATTTATACACAACACATAGCAAATGTTATTTTATTTCCCAAAGGCATAGTATAAAAGGGGCATGAGGGTGCCTTTGTTGGTGGAGTATAGAAAAGAATAACATTTGAAATATTTGGCTGTAGTAGAAGGCAGTTTTTTCTCAGAAGGTCTGGTGAGCGGTACAAGAATGAGTGTTTGTGGTCAATATTGAAGCATGCTGGAGGTTCTTTGCAGGTTTTGGGTTGCATTTCTGCAAATGGAGTTGGGGATTTGGTCAGAATTAATGGTCTTCTCAATCCTGAGATGTACAGGCAAATACTTATCCATCAAGAAATACCATCATGGAGGCATCTGATTGTCCCCAAATGTATTCTGCAGCATGACAACGACTCCAAACATACAGCCAAAGTCATTAAGAACTACCTTCAGTGTAAAGAAGAACAGTGCAAAACTATCAGTGGGCTCTCATATAGAGGCTTTTGATTCATTATTAGTGGCTGACAAATGAAAGGGGAATCCCCATCTGTATTTCACCTTCTGCAGTTAATCCTTTAGAGGCAGCAAAGACCAATGCTTTGTCAAAGTATGAAGAGAAAGATAATGATAGAGATGAACCATGATTCCAGTAAATTCTTTTTCCCCTAATTCCCTGCTGAGTTTAATAATTCACACTTGTCTGCAAAATTGCATAGACAGTTGCTGATATCCCACAGTTTTGAGTATTAGGAATATGGAGCTGTTCTGAGAAATGGAGTTGGAGAGAAAGAATCAAGTCCATTGGGGAGATTGTTTCAGTAGATCTTTGATGTTACACCTCCAGTTCCAGTTATCTAGGTCATCCATTTGTGAATTTAGAAAGTTAATTGTCTTCTGTTGTGCAGTATACTGTTCCATGTTGTGTATGTGTGACCAGGGGGATTCTTTGTCTTCCTCTAGTAGGTCAGTTCTTTGTCCCAGTTGGACTAGATCATTTTCAAGCTCAGTGAGATCTGCTTTCACAGAAGAGAAGATTACATTTCTGTTTTGATGTGAGCTGTGAAGGCTTTCATGTCCTCTTTTGTCAGTCCTTATTAGCGAGCAGTTGTATTGATGGGGGAGCCATAGATAAGTTGATTTCTTTTGCCAGCATCAACCAAGGAATAAGTGGGGAGGGCAAGGAATGAGTTGGATGGTCTTGAGAGGAGACACTGTACTGCCATCATGCTTGTGTTTGGCGAGTAAATACTCCAACATTTCTTAATTACTAGATGGCTTTTTTTGGGTCCTGTCATTCACAATCTTTGGTGGAAGCTTCCCTGGATATCTGATGTTCTCAGTAAGGTAAATATAACTATGGATGGGCAAAAGCTGTCGCCGTGTTCCCGCAAGAAATTTAGTGAAAACCACGTTGTTATCCACTTTTTTGTGGGAAAATCAGCTTTAAAACTAGTGGTTAAAATTTTCGCATCTTTCACCCATTGGCCAAAATCTTTTGCCATTTTATCAGTGGCTAGAAAGTTTTTGCCCATTGATTTACGTTGTTTTCGTACTATCGCTATAAAAACGTGACATTTTCGCTGAAGGCAGATGCAATAGAAGCAGCTACAGAGTGAGATAGACGTTTTGTGCTGTTCTCTTGTGATATTTTGCAAAAATTGAGGCAGGAGAGGCTCATAGTGACTCCTATCACTATGAGCAGCAAAAAGAGGAACTGGAAGGACCCTTATTATGTGTCCACTGAGTCTGAGGAGGAGGAAGTGACTAGCAGTACTGAACCAATGCTGTCCAGTCCCCCTAAATAACCCCAAGGGATCTTGGGGAATTTAATGAGAAGGGAGGGAGAAAAGGGAATGGGAAGGGAGGGAGAAAAGGGTAGTACTAGTGAGAGCAGGACAGGTCAGCTGCCTGTGCCTGCTGCAAGACGTGCTGCCCCTGCTGCCAGTGCCACCATTGCTGCCAGACATGCTGCCACTAGTGTTGTACATGCTGTCCCTGATGCCAGGGCCACATTTGCTGTACCTGCAGCCACTAGTGTTTTACTTGCTTCCAGATATGCTGCCCCTGCTGCCAGTGCCACCATTGTTGTACCTGCAGCCACTAGTGCTGAACCTGCTGCCAGTGCTGAACCTGCTGCCACCAATACTTTGCCTGCTGCTAGTGTGTCTTGTAGTACTCAGGAGGGGGGGAGAAAATGATGCCAAGTGTGACAGCAAGGAACCCTAAAACACACTTGCTATTCCCAAGCAGTCCTGCCAGTGCTAGTACTACTGCAACTAAGGTCCAGCAGCTTGTTAGCATTAGGAGTGAAGGAGGGGGTAATCAACAATATCCTTATATTACTAGTGACTGTGAGACTGAGGAGGAAGACTCTGTGGCGGAACTTGATGTGGTTGGTGTTAGTAGTAGTAGCAGTAATTGTGAAGCAGCCAGAGTGGTGGGGAAACATTTGAGAGTGTCCAGACTAGCGGAGCCCACACCATTGCTCTGGCTCTGGAAGTCCCTTTCCCTTCACTATAGTGTCCAAGATGAACATGATTCTTAAGAGGCCATAACTGGTGTTGGGGGAGGGAGGGCTCAGAATTAATACCACCACCACCAGCTGGAGCACAGAGCAGCTGCCTGTGCCTGCTGCTACTGCTGCTAGTGCTTGTCTGCCTTCGTCTTCAGGTCAAAAGGAAATGGCAAGTGTGACATTAGGGGACCCTCTGTCACATTGCTCATCACCTCCTCCAAGCAGCAGTGAGATGTCTGGAATAGAGCAGCAGCAGCAACAACAGCATGTAGTGACTAGTGGTAGTGGTGGTGATGATGCTGGAGAAGCTGGGGTGGAAGAGACATTGATGGCTTTTTTAACAGAAACTGAGAAGGAATGGGAGACAGGAAGGGCATTACCACCACCAATAGCAAGGACATCTTGGAATTAGAGGAATTTGCAACTGCTCTAATTCCTGCTGCTGCTGAGTTACAAGGGCAGCAGGATGCTGAGGAGCAGGCTAGTGTGCCACAGACCACCGTGGACACAGTGGGAATGGGGTCAACAAGTGATGTGAGACTAGGACAGGTGCCACTTGTCAGGAGTAGCAATACTCCTGATCCTAGTTGCAGTGCTAAATCTGAGGCAGTAGCAGCAACAGCAGCAACATTATCTGCTGCCACAGGCAATGAAGGGGAATGTGGAGGACAAGAAGAAAGAGGCCATTCTTCTCCATCCATTCCCTTCCCCCAGAAGTCATCATGGGTGTGGGACAATTTTTCTGTTGGGGCAGGCACAGTGCAGTCATCATGAATGGCACTGTGCACAATTTGTGACAAGTCAGTGACAAGATTAAACGAGGGAACACACCCTGGCACAAGCATCCTGATATCACATATGAAACATAGACACCATGACATTTACGTCAAACATGTTAAAGGCAGACACCCACCACAGAAATCAAGCACCGCTTTTGCTGTCCCTGACTCTCCAGAAAGGCAACAAGAGGTGAGGCAGAGATCAAAGAGGAGGAGGAATAGAACAACCCAGGCAGAGACTGGAAGTTCCATGATGAGTGAAACAACTAGCTTGCCACCTTCTAGGATAACAACTACATCTTCTGCAAATCCACTTCATTCATAGTTACCTCCCCTGCCAAATGATAGCCATTCTGTTGATGTTAGGATGTAGCAGTTCATCTCTAACCATTGCACACTGTGTGGTGCACTGACCACACATGCCAGTGTGGTGGAGGAGAATCACAATCAGATCATCAAGTGGCATCTGAGGAGATTCCATCCTGCAGAATATGCTAAAATGGTGGCAGGGAGGGTTCATCATTACTGTTAAACTGTCAGCAAGTTGTCATGTGTCCTTAGTGGGTCTGGAAAAGGGGTACAGTGACAGCAGCAGTACTTGGTTTCGGGTGTCATGGTGTTTGGATACAGTTGTGCCCCCAGATGTTATTTACCACACACATACTATGCACATTGCAGTTGCTGATAAGACCTGCTGTTCTTGCTCTCAATGGAAAAAATATATTCTAATAACAACACACCCATGATGATTTTGGAGGAGGGGCTGGTGGAGAAGATTTAATGGCCAACTTGTTCTTTTCTCCACATAGACTGGGGGCTACTTATTGTGCTGCTACTGCCTCAGGCACATCACTGAAGCTAGTTGTGGGTGGCAAGTGGAACCTTCATCATCCATCACCCATGTTACTGCTATTGTTGATCCCATTCCCTTTCAGCTGCCTAATCATCCTGCTGCTTAAACAACTCAGCAGCAGCAGTAGGAACAGCAGTTGCAACTCAGGACTCAGAAGGACATTTGACAGTGGCCACTAGCCAACATGACCTGCTGGCATTAGGCCAGTAGGGCATTTTTATTTTTTTCTCAGGGCTTGTGCTTTGGAAAAAAAAACTAGTCCTACAAACAAATAAACAATTTTAGGGGGGTTTGTGTCTACAAATCAATGTTTCCTTAGGGCTTGTGCCAAACAAGCTTAAGTCCTACAAACCAATGTTTCTCCAGGGCTTGGGCCTCTAATAAGTCTAAGTCCTACAAAGGCCTCTAACAACAAATATAACAAATCATCCTCTACAAAATACTCTTTCAAGTCAAGTGTCAGTCCACCCCAGTGGCAGCTTATGTCAGAGGATTCCTGTCTCTATCACTTTAAATACAAATACTTTATTTATTTATTTATTTTTTATTAACTGTCCCCCCAATATCTGTCAAGAAACCCCCCCAAAACAAATTCCCTGTTCAAATGATTCATTCATTTACAAACACAGGCACCCTCCTCAGACCACTTTATACCATGTCTTATGGTTTCTATTTTATTTTATTTAGGATTTATTTTTTATTAACTGCTCCTCAATCCCAGTAAACAACCCCCCAAAAAATCATCCCTTGTTCAACTGATTCTTCCCCCATACCCCATCAACACAGGCACCATCTTGCCCCTTTTATACTATGCCTTTTGGAAATAAAATAATATTTGCTATGTGTTGTGTGTAACTTCTATGTTCCCATTGATTTCAATGGAATGAGCTAGGCGAAAAAAGCAGAAAATCCTCACTTTTCATGGGAAATATTCCGCCAAGCAGAAAGTGCCATTTTTCACAGATTTCAGTTTGAGGAGGAATTTTTCGCCCATCCCTAATTATAGCAGAATGTCCCTGATATGTATGGATCAGAAAAGTTATGCAGCCATCTTGGTCCATGGTCAGTTCCTCCCCCTATAGCTTTTCAAAACATGTTCTTAAAAACATGGTCCAAAGAGTGTACTACTATATTGGGAAAGTAAGAAAAGTTATGCAATGCATACAAATTTGGAAACTTTACAACAGCCGAGTTGCATTTAGTGAACTATCTTGACAAACATGATAACACACCTTGCTATATAGATACAGGGCCCCAAAGAATCGTGGCACCCTACTAGAATGGGTTGTCATACTGTAGGTCAGGGCTCAAAATTTCCACTAGCTAATGGCGAGTGAAAATTTAGCCCTGGCGAGTAGAAATTCAGCCCTGGTGGGTATGTTTTGGCTTGCAGTGGCGAGTAACTTTTCAGGTCTGACTAGTAGCAAAGGACTTAAAATTATAAGCCCTGCTGTAGGTGTTCTAGGAGAACAAAACAGTAGGTTGCAATCTACAGCTTTCAATAAAATGTATTCCATATTTTGAAACATATTATGCTTCAATTAAATGGATGCTCCAATAATGCATATACTTTGGAAGGTACACAGTCAGCTATTCTAACTATGCAGTCCTCGGAATTCTCCAAATAATGCTTTAGCAAAAACATTTTTAATACAATTCTTTATTTTATACTTTTCAGAAGCATTTAGTAGCAAACATTTAACCTGGCATACAAACCAAATTTTTGAGATATAAGAACATATAAATGTGTGCAAAATGTAAAGTTCCTTTCTAAGGGTTGGGCTTTTATGTAGCTATCACTTAAAAATACTGGTATCTATGACAAACAGATTATAATACTGTCAGAGCCAGCTATTATCTTAGGCAACATATACATTTTCCTAGTACACCAGATTTTTAGGGATTCCTGGCAAGTGACTGTCAATTCCTCTTGCATGCCTACCCACAACACCACTGAAACTCTCTCTCACACCCACATCCAACCTAGACTGACAACCTAAATTCAGTATAGTTCACAGCTATTTTGTTGTTATTTTTTACCTCTAGGGAGGTTTGAGATTCTGAATTCCTCATCTTTAATTGCAACTACATTTAAGTTAAAGACTTGATCCTGAGTTGTTCTCATGTTGATTCCTAGTTATTAATTACCACCAGGTGTAAATCTGAAACTCCTCCTGAGGCTCAACCTCTGGGGGCTGAGGGCTTTAAGGGAGAAGAACTTTCTGTCAGGACAGAAGTAAATATCTCCATCTTTCAGGAAACTGAATACAAAGGGCTCGATTTAAAGGCAGCCTTTAGTAAAAAAAAATCACTAACGGGTGCGTTAAGTTTCATGTAGCAATTCAAAGATCCGTCTAAAGAAGAGCTAACGGCAGTTGCAGAATCCTAACGGCCGATACACTTACGTGCATTCAGACGCATGGAACAACATACCCCAGAGCCATTCAAAGGCTTGCGGTACTGGTAACGGCTGAAAAAAAGACACTCCTAACGGCAAAAAGTTAAGACCCACTTTTCTCAGACGTTAGACACTTAACGGGCAAAACAAAACACCCGTTACATAGGAAAATACACAAAATGCTTACCGCATAAGCATGTAAATGGAAAAATTAATCTGTGCGATGCCAAAACAACACAAAAACATGGACACACAACACAAATCACTCTCACACACAACAACAAGCAACACCACAGGGACAACGACACCCAAAAAAACAACAACACAACATGACACGGAATAATGGGGGTTATCACACAAAGCGGACACCTGCAAATATAAGCTCACCTGTGCAACATCAACACGCGACCTGCACCCCACAACTGCACACCCGCAAATGGCAGACACATAACAGGCACAACACACCACATCTTATAACACACACACACCTGCACACACTTACCTGGACAAAAACAACTCTCCATTGGTCAGCACTCACCTCATCACCACACCTACACAACGCCCTATCAAGTACTTAAAGGGACAACTTATCACACTCACTTGTGGCTTATTTTCCACTCAGGGAGGGAGAGATAGAGAGAAATAGAGAGAGCAAACAGTATGTTGGGTTACATATTGTTGCGAAGACTGCAGAGAAGGTGTGCAAGGGAGAGAGCTAGGGAACATCAGCAACCTCCAGGCATGCCTGATCAACAGCCTTCACCTGCTGCAAGTGAGGAGGCTCTGGCTCAGCAGCCACACAGGAGTCCATCCCCACCTGGAGGGCAGCACTGGCCTGCAAATGCACAGCTGCAGCAACAGGATGCTCCACAGCAGCAGAGGATGTATAGATGACCACCAAGGCCCAGGGTATACCGCCCAAGGGTCACCCTCTTTGGAATGACTGATGATGAGGTCATTGATCGCTACAGGTTGAGGCCTGACAGCATCATTGGCCTGTATGAGGTCATCAAAGATCAGGTGGATCCCATCTACATCCACAACCATGCCCTAACTGGCCTGCAGAAACTACTGTGTGCCATACACTTCATGGCAAGTGGGACCTTCCAGTCCACTGAGGGTTACGCATCTGGCATGTCACAGGCCACATTCTCCAGGGTGCTGGCCCAGGTCCTTCCAACCCTCAAAAGCAAGGCCAGTACTTATATATACATTTCCCCACCACCGACATGGACTGGATACACCTCAAGCAGGCTTTTTACGCAAGGGGAGGCATGCCCAGGGTCATGGGTGCTATAGATTGCACCCATGTCCGTATTAAGGCCCCAGCACGTGACGCGCAGCTATTCATCAACAGGAAGAACTTCCACTCCATTAACGTGCAGATGGTGTGTGACAGCAACATGAGGATAATGAATGTCTGTTCAAAGTATCCTGGCAGCTCACATGATGCATACATTCTCCAAAACTCCTCAGTCCACAGAGATTTTGAGAATGGAACCTTTACATGGGGATTGCTTTTGGGTGAGTTCACAATACAAAATCACACCACATACACAGGCGTACACACAACGCTGCTCAGCATGCACCTGACCCACAGCTAGTACGTCCACCACACAAAACATCATTCACACAACATGTGCTCCCTGTCTCACCATGTCACTCACATTACACAGGTGATGCTGGCTATGGATGCAAGTCCTGGCTACTGACCCCTGTGGCCAATCCCCAAACACATGCCCAGGAAAGGTACAACCAGGCTCATTCCAAAACGAGGAATGCTACTGAGCGGACCTTTGGGCTCCTCAAGTCAAGATTCAGATGTCTGGACCACTCTGGGGGAGCACTGCAGTGTGCACCTGCTAAGGTGTGCGACATAATTGTGGCGTGTGCAATACTGCAGTGGACACTAGGCTGCTGGATCACATCCAGGACCCCCCCATACATGAAGTGCCCATGGACATCGGGCATGTGGAGGAGACCTTGAGAGGGGCACAGATCAGAGACAGGCTCATCACGGAATACTTCACCTGTGAGTATAACACAGGCATGCAAACAAATCAATGCAAGTCCCCCATCAGTCCTGTGACACTAACCACACTGCACATTATGTTCTGTCTCACCCCACAGTAACATTGACACAGCACTGCACTGGCAGCAGCATGGCCCCAAACATCAACCATACCATGGACGTGGCAAATTGTGTGTGTGGATTCAAAAACCATCCTCCATTCCACTCTCCACGTTGACATACAGACCCCAAAGATATCACGCACACCCCCAGGAGAAACAAGGTACAACATATAACCCATGTTCATCACCTTACAGGGCTTGATTGACAGCAACTAACTGGATATGCCATGATCGTAGCCTGAGCAACCATGCTAGCCCAGTAGCGAAAGAGTATTATCCAATGCTATGCATTGGATAATACTCTGGTACATCAGGGGTTAAAGGGCCATTGGACTCAATATGGGACCTGTACTGTGCTAGAGCTGAGAAGAGCAGCAGAGGGGTGGATGTACAGTGGTATTGTCACACAATGTAGAGGTCATGAAACCTCTCAGATCAGATTACCAGAGACTCCATGCTGACCTGTGAGTGTGCAGACATATGTGCCCCCGACATGAATACACACATCAACAAATATGTCCTAATAGTTCCATGGAACAAATGACATTGGGCTGCCACTGTCACTTTCACAGTGGCAGCACAATGTCATTACTTCCATGGAGCTCTCAGAAAACTTGTTAATGTGTGTATACATGTCAGGGGCACATATCCATAGGGCTGGTGCACATGTCCTTAGTTCTCTGGTTTGTGTACTCAGCTGTAATTGTGAAAATTGAGGGGATTAAAAAGACTAAATTGTTGTTGCTTGATGATCAGTTCAGGTCTACTGCTCCAAATCCTGTCCTCTTGTCCCACAGGCATCCATAACATGATCCATCCTTGAACTGAAGATCTTCCATGTGACTAGATTGATGTCTTGACAACACCTTCATGAAGATCACCCCTTGCTTTTTCTGGTGATGTTGTTGGTGATGCAATGTTTGACCTGAGGTTCACACAAACCTCTACTGGAACATTCTCATATAGACAAAGAAAACACTAATTCTCGAGTGTTATAACCTGTACAGTTAGGATGCTCAGCTACAGAGTTGTCAAACCTTGTGGACAACACATGAGCAGGGCAGCAGTGTTACTGAAGTAGTACGATTTAGTTTCAAAGTACATTTAGTGTTCTCATACCAATGTTCAATGCATATAGGCAATACACACAGAAAACACATGTACTTTCTAATGTACTTTGAGACACAATAAAGATGAACCATCACCATTCTATCTGTGTCTGTATGAAGATATATTTGAGAACACATTTGTCAATGCGTAACCACACCCAGGATAGAGTATCCCCCATACATGGAAAGGCATCACCCACATCACAGGAGTCCACCACTTGTTTGCCAGTGAGTGGGCTCTGTGATGTATCCATGCAAACAGATGATGGTGGCAGTGATATACTAATGTGTTGTGGGAGTGATAAAGAGGTGATACAGGGGACATACTTCCACAGTGAATTCCTGTCCACAGTATCTGTATTGCTCAGTATAATCAATGTTCTGAGATATTGCTCCACTTTGACATATCTCAGTACATGGGCTACATCAACGAACAACCAGTCTAAGTGGACGTGTTATCACTGGTGAAGTCTGTTACACCCTTAGGGAAACAGCAACTTAACTTACTGGAGACCCCAATGCTCACCCCAGGATATCAATGTGTGTGCTACACATTGAAATCCTAGGTTAAAAACATTGGCTTCCCCAGTAAGTCAGTTGCACAATGAGTGTTTGAGTCCAAGACAATATTGATGCAGGTCCCATTTATCTGTCCTGCTTGTTATGTCACCGCTAAGTCACATAGCTGTTTGTTTGGTTATCCCCTTAACCCACTGAGTGCAAGAGTGGTCCCCAACACATTTATTTGCAATGCGTTGCCTACCACTCTGGCACTCAAAGGGTTAAACACAACATATGATATAGACGAATGTTCAATGATGTACTATTTGTTGTGCTAAAGGGTATGTTTTGTTGTTCAAATTCAACACACAACATCGCCATATAACACAGTGGTGTAATATGGCTCCAGGGATGTATTTCAAGTTGCATTTGTACAACGGTGTGTGTGTGTGTGTGTGTGTGTGTGTGAACCCATGTTATAGCATCCCACAAACATTTCACCCAGGCAGAGGTTGTGTTCACTGCATTGTATGGCAATGCATTGGAGACAACCCTGCCACCCAATCCATAACTGAAGACACAACAGATCAGACAGGAATCCAAAAAAAAGTTTTTTTTTATTGAGGGGAAAGTTGACAGGTTGGGCCTTTCATTTTTTCTTTCTTGGGTGGGGGGCCTTAGCCTAGGTGCCAGAGATGGATGCCCTTGTTGAACTCCTGGTAACCCTCTGCCCCCTAGGTGTGGCTTCAGGGGTAACACTGGAGGGGGTGGTGGTTGCAGTAGACCCCTCAGTGGAATGCAAGTTCTCCCTCTCCATACTCAGGTTCTCCCTGTGGTTTATCTACCTCAACTCCACAAGGACCTGTGTTAACATGTCCATGAGACCAGTCATGAGCTGGTGGAGTAGTGTGTTCCCCCTGGCCACCTCCGACTCCAGGGCTTGTATCCCGGTCTCCAATTGGGCAATGTTCCTCCTGGATTGCCTCCTGCTCCTTGTGATGTTGCTGTCAGTACTCCTGCTCGACCAGAGTAGTCTCCTCTGAAAGGCCATACACTCCACCTCCATCCCTGTGAGGCGTGCAGTGCTTGAGGTGGATGTGCCCAGTGTCACTGGTGCTGCTTTTCCTCTGCTGCCGAGGTTGCTGATTCTTCTGCTGCTGAAGGTGCTGATTCTTCTGCTGCCGAGGGTGCTGTTTCCTCTGCTGCCGAGGGTGCTGTTTCCTCTGCTGCCAAGGGTGCTGTTTATTCTGCTGCTGCTGAGGGTGCTCTTTCCAATGATGCTGCTGGAGCTGCTGTTTCCTCTGCTGCTGCTGGAGGTGCTGTGGCCGCTGTGACAGCTGTTGGAGTGGCTGGTGCAGATGATGGGCATATGCCCACCACATCAAGTGATCCCAAGCTGCCCAATGATGTGTGTGCTGGTGGAGGTGTGAATATGTCCCTGCGTAGGGGGCGCTGGGGCTCACCTATCAGGCCCAGGTGTGGGTAGTCCAGTGGCCAAGGGTCATATGGTGGCCATTGGAAGGTGCTGGACCCCACCTGGGGTCATACCTTGGGGCATGCTGTGGGGAGGGTGGGTTGATGTGGGAGGCATATGGCCCATATTGGGTGGTGTCCACAGTCCCTGGCAGCCATTGCCTCCCTGGCGGTGGTGGTGCTGCTGATGGAGGGTAGTAGCTGGTGGAGGTGGCTGGATAGGTCCACCTCTCCTCCTGTGGCATCCAGCCACTGTACTGGGGAGGTGCAGTTTGAAGGGGTGCAGCCTGTGGTGGTCCAGCTTGTAAGGGTGCAGTAGGTGGTGGTCCAGCTTGCAAGGGTGCAGTAGGTGGTGGTGCAGCCTGTGTTGGAGGGAATGGTGATGGTGGGTACGGTGACCACCGGCTGGTCCCCTCCTCTGTGTACTCCTCACTGGGGAGTGACATTGCCTCCTCCACTGTGTCCCGCTGGGCTTGAGGGCCGTAAGCTGTGTGGAGAAATAAGATGTTGTTATTAGTGACCTTAGCCATATGTTTGTGGAGACAGTTATACTCTGATATGTGGTGACAAAATATATATGTGTTTGGATTAATCCCCCTGGGTAAACAAAGGTACTCACACTGCTGAAAGGTGTTGTTTGAGTTATTACAGATGAAGGTTTCATTTTGAGGTGCAATATCACAGTGGCCCGAAATAGTACAGTGGGACTGTTGCAACACCCTCCCATGTAGATATCTGGTCCCTGTACCAGAGCTGTCAATATGATAGTGTAGTAACAGCACCACTGTACAATTTCAGGCCACTGGGATATTGCCCCTGACATATCCATGTCTGAGCTGTGATACCTTTTGAATCAACACACCTTTCAGCAGTAGGAATACCATTGTTTAACTTGGGGGGGGGGGGTGAATCCAACAACATATATTTGTCTTCACAACTTGTAGGGATGGCTATCCCTCCAGGGGGATGGCAAAGGTTAAGTCCACCTTGATGTCAGATTGTAGATATTGTGAAAACAGATGTTGTTCGCTGTTAGTCCTATCCCTCCTACCCTCATGGTTGTTCAGATATTGCTCTATGTGACAGATGTAGATTTTAGTCATTTGTCCACACGAGGGCTTTTCAGCAGAGCCCAAATCACCCCATTTAGAGAACAATACTTAATTGGAATGGTGTACAGAGTGTGAATGGTTTGCAAGCACACTCTGTGGACCATTCCAAAGAGGTATTTATCTCGAAATGTTGCG
Source organism: Rhinophrynus dorsalis (assembly GCA_037306005.1). NCBI lineage: Eukaryota > Metazoa > Chordata > Amphibia > Anura > Rhinophrynidae > Rhinophrynus > Rhinophrynus dorsalis. Next base: position 381,215,591 of record CM074719.1, read on the forward strand.
ACTTTGGCTCTGCTGAAGCGCCTCCGTGTGGTCAAATGACAGATATCTCCACCTGTCACATAGAGCAATATCTGTATAACCATGAGTGTTGGAAGGATGGGACTTAGATCAAGACACATCTCTTAACGGTGGCAATGATATGACATCATGATGACATTACCCATTGCTATCCCATTACAGTCACACACAAGTAGAAGTGGTCATATATGTATGTGGATATGTACCCTTCATATGGATACAGTAATATCCTTCCAAGATGTGAAGCCAGAGAGCAGTCCAGTAGGTGTGATTGCCTTACTGGCTATATATGTGCACCCATCCAACAATACATTGGATTGATATGATGGATATGAACATACCTCATATATCCCATCTATGTAGAGTGTGATATACTATGTATGTGTATTTGTATGGTAGCAATGTAGGTTGATTTGTGATGGGTGCACATATCTGGCCAGTAAGACAATCACATCCAGTGAACTGATCCCTGTGTTCACATCATGATGGAACATGTTTTTCTCTGTGTATGAGCCCATCCATCCTTCTGTGTGAGGCAACCGTACTCAATCCTAGATATCCATCAGTTATGGCCTGTTGGTGACTAAGGTACAATGTTTGCTATTTGTTTCCCATGTGTATCCTGCAAAGAGCGGCTGGTGTACTATCCATCCATGGCATCAGCACCCCTGTGGATCCATGTGGGAATCAGATATGGGATATGTCATTTCAAATCAGAGTAAATGATTGCAGCCACAACACCAATGCCTACTTTTTCCAGCTTTAATTCTGTGGAATAGTTTTCGGCATGTGTGTTGCATATACAAGCATTTATTCTCTGGGACACTGTGATGTGTTACCTGATGCCCCCTTTTAGTGATTCAGTAAGCGGTGATGTTGAACTGATGAAGTGAACATGATGGTGACTTTTCCAGTGATCTCCTTTCCCCATTTCCAGTGTTTTCCATGGAGTCTGTACAATGGGATCTTATAAACTTGATTCTTGATTTTGCATATTCTCCATGGACTAACACTGGTATTGGTGAAGTGAGGGTGTGTGAGGGTTACTTTGTGTCCACCATCTCTTTGTCGCTGCTTAGTGAATGTCCCCTTTGTAGAATGTGATCGTTGGCCTATTGACTTGTTTGTTGTCTGGTTAACCGTTTGAGTCCCAGAGGGGTTGCCAACGCATTGTTGATCGATGCATTGATGATCCCTCTAGCACTCAAGGGGTTAGGTGCTGACTTCCCTGTGGGGACATGGGTGACATGGGTGAACAGTGATGATATTTAACAGACGACATTTTGAACATAACAGTTTGTGTATTGTGTGTGATGAGCACAGAGACAGAAGGGTTGAAGTAGGACTTTGACAGGTTTGTCCCAAGTTGGACCTTGCCATTTGTCCTGGTGTTGTGTCCTTTTTTTAACCCTCAGGGTGCTGTGTTGGTGCAGTTGTATGGCTGAGTGATGGACATGTGTTGAGGTGTGACTGTGTGTGCAGCTGGTGTTTGTTGCTGTAGTGTGTTGTTCTGTAGTGTTGCACTTACCGGTAGTGTGAAGGCTCCTCTCATCCCCAGTCTCCGTTCCTCCAACGACCCACTCGATCAGGGTCGGGGACATGGTCTGCCGCACCATCTCCTCCCAGCCGCAGAAGGTGATAGTGACGGCTGGTCCACCTCCAGTGCCTCGGGCGTGCTTGGCGAGCTCGGTCATCTTGTTTTTGAGCACCCTCCGGCAGTCGCCCCATCTCTTTTTGATGGACTCCACGTCCCGCCTGCATGGAGCCACCGCATTGACCCGGCTGCATATTTGGTTCCAGGCTGCCTTCCTCCTTGCTGACAGGCCAGGGACCTTCGCAGTTGGGTGGAGAACACTCTGCCTCTCCAGGACAGCTTACACGAGAGCCGTGTTCTCCTCCTCTGTGTATTTGGGGTCCCTGATCCTGCCCTCGTCACCTCCGGCATGGGATGACTCAGAGCCGGAATGCCCTGCCTGGTCTGACCCTGACTGTGTGGGGTGCTGCCCAGCAACTACCCATCGTCCCACTGCAGGTTCTGTCCCTGTCCTGCGTGTGCCTGCTCTTGTGGGCCGGGTCCCCCTCCGCCTTGCGGATCTCCCTCTCCCACCCCTGCTCTGCTGAGGGATACCCTCCTGTCCTTCCTCCTCCTCCACTACTCTCCCCATCCCTCTCTCCTGTCCTCCTCTCCTAGCCATCATTCACCCACTCACAGCCAGGCACTCCCACAGGCCCTCACAGACACACTCGATCCACTCACTCTCTGTCACACACTTTCACTCACAGATTCACACTGTCAAAATAAAAAGTAAAATGTGTAAGGTGTTATAAAATAAAAGGACTATGTGTATGTATGTGTATGTGTTTGTGTTTGTATGTGTGTATGTAATATGTGCAAAAGTGTGATATGTGTATATTTAGTGCACCTCTCTCCAAACTCCAAAATCTCCTTCTACCTCCAATGAACGCTCCTGTCTCCCTCTCTCTAATCACTATCCTCCGCTCCTGGGTCCTGATATCTGGCTCTGAAGAACTCGATAACAGACAGTGTGTGACGGTTATTTTTGGGTATATATAGGTGTATTTGAAGTTTTTTGATACATTGGGGCTTTGTGATTGGCTTTGTGTTTGAATTTGTTTTTGCATCAATCATGGTTGCTAGACAACGGCAGCCGTTATGTTACATGTTTTGTTTGTTTTGAGCAATGTTATCGTGTGATTTGGCCTCCCATTGTGCATTAACATGAGCGACAATGGGTTTTGTGTTAAGTGTTTTGTGTGTGCCTACGCTCGATAGCTATTCTCGTAGAGTACCTACTGAATCTGCCGTAACTCATGTTTTATTTTTTTTCACTTAGCGGCTGGTTTGACGGCTGCCTTTAAATCTAGCCCAAAGCCTCTTCCCCACTCTCTCTAAAATAGTTTATATGTCCCCACACCTGAAGATGTCAAACATCAAATATAAGTGGGAGCTGGAAGAAAGAAGAGAAATTCAGGAGAAGAAGAGAGAGAAAGTGCTGATGCAGGTGGAGTGTGCAGAACTATAACAACCTGTAAGTTGATTGAAGAGGTACGGAAGAAAGAAACGTGGGTGTAACAGTGGCAGCCTACACCTATCCTGAGTATGTATTCCCTGTGTACTCTTTGTGGACAAAACAAAACTCTAGCGTCCAAGATGTTAAAACGTTACTCTCCTGAAGTTTTTAATAACTGCTGCCTTAAAGCTCTCCACTTTGATTTGTGTCATGTTCAAATATTCAGTTTACAGAAGGCTGTAGTTTATTATGTTAAAAATGTCAGTCCCTCCATGCAACAAAGTGAAATTTAATTACCCTTCTATTTAAAAAGTTGTTCCCTTTTGTAGGTTAATTGGTAGATGAGCTGTTGAATTGTATTTGGCATTAAACATTATATGAATATGAAAATGTTAAATAAAATTCAAAGAACAAAATCATTTTAAACAAATAATATTTAAGCTGTTAGCTATTATTGATACATTTCACTTCAGATGTTTGGTTCTAGACTAAGTAGGGATTGCCAGTTCTTTTTCTAAGTCTTTGATGTAAAACTGTTTTCAGTTCTATTGTCAAATTCTTACAATTTGGAAGCAACCAAATATATGCACCCAAGTATGCTTTTGTCTGTGAAATCCCTCAGTAGTTAACATTGAAATAGGAAATATGTAATTAACAAATGAAACATCTGTTCAGCCACAATTATTTTTCCTTTTAACATTAATAAGCAGATGTCTTCAGATAAACATTTATTACATATTTGAAATTGCTCTTGTCCATTATTATAGCATATACATATATATGTTCACAAAGGCAGTTAGAGCTGAAGTTTTGCTTTGCTGTACTACATGGACACTATTACAGTACAAATATATGTTTCTATTAATCTTAGATAAAAAATGTAAATGCTTTAGACTCTTTTAGGTGCACAAAGAAGCAAAATGATCACATGTATATATAGTTTGCATATAAAATACCATAACGTGGAATTATAGAGTGACATATTCTGGTTCCAAATTACCAACATCAAAACTCATAGATTAGACTCAAAATTAAACAAATTTTAGTAAAACAGTATGGTCACAAAAGGACCTTATGCACACAGTGCAAAGTACGTCCTCATAATTTATTTTCTGAAGTAAAGTTTTTTTTATCTATGAGTACTGAATCTGGGAATTTAGGGCTCCATTTAATAAAGCAGTGAGCACTGTAAAATATCCTTTAAGGCAAAAATCATTACCGCATATTAGCCATGTCTGAGTAGCGTAGCTATGCAATAAGCCGTCTAACTGAATGGATAATGAACGTAGGCCAAAAAAATACATGTAGATGCAAAACATGCCTTCTTTGACCTCACCTTGCCTTCATTTCAGCTGCTAAATAACGGCAGATAGGTCAGTTTCAAAGGAAACAAGATAACCGTTGACATTATCTAGCAAGGCTAAACGTTGTCAAGACATGTTCAAACTCACATCCAATCACGACACACCAAAGTCACAAGTACATTCAAATAAACCTATATATACCCCTAAATAACTGACACACATTGCCTGTGTTTTTAGGCTCTAAGAGCTTGAACTCAGGGCCCAGGAGCAGATAACAGAGAAAGAGGAGAGCAGACACTAGAGAGAGGTATACAGAGTGGAGAGCATTGCATTTAAATATAAACATAATCCACTTTGGCACATATTGCGCACACACATACACAGACAAATACAAACACACACATCATTTCTTTTTTGACACACAACACATCTTTATTTTTTATTTATACAGTGTGATTTTGTGAATGCAAGAGAGTGACAGAGTGATTGTGACCGTGCGCCAGTGGAAATGTGTGGCTGTGTGGGGGAGTGATAGGAAGATGGCAGGGAGATGAGTGGAGGCTGGAGAAGTGGGGTGAGGTGCAAAAGAGGGGGTAAGACAACAGAGGATCCCTGGTCAAGGAAGGAGAGGTAGAGAAGCTGGGAAGAGGGGTACCCAACTACAGTCAGGTACACAAGTGATTGAGACTTTCACATGAATGGAAACTGGAGTGGATATGCTTCAGGAGTACACACAGCCAGGGACAGTGTAGGCAGGATCTGGATCACAAACCACTTCTATACATTCTGACAAGTCCAAAGCCACCGACTCTATAAAGAAGAGATGGATTTACTGCAAGTGGAAGGTCAAAAACACCTGAGGTGGTACCCCTGCTAACATCAAGTTTAATGCATGGGAGGGGATGCTAGATGTTATGGTGACCCAGGTAGTACCCAAATTATGCTTGCTATCAATCCTACCTGACAAAATAAATATTGTAGTTGTAAAAATCCTGGATAAATTGGTAACACTGAATATTTTGCAGAATAGTCTTGTTTATCTACATTGTGGCTCTCCAAAGAAGTTTGACTACATTTTTGGGAAATGGCAGGCTGGGTGGCAAGGGTAGAAATTCCCACATGAGTGCTATCTGAGCTGAGTAGGAGCAGAGTTGTTATGAATCCAGGGACGAGGATTTTGATAAAGATTGTGATGCTTAAATAACTGGATGACTATGGGAAGGGAAGGAGTGGCGCGTCAGGTGCAGGAGAGGGGAGAGATATGAGATGGGTCTGTTTCTAGTTAGTGAAAGGTTTGTTTGGGTGTCTTTAAAAAAACAACCGAAGAGGGTCTAACAAGGGATTACCATCTTGTCATTGTAAATGATTAGCTGTTAAATGGATTATCGGTTTAATAACTATACCCCTTTCTGTTATTGTAGTAATGTTGGATCAACTTGACAATAAATTAAAAAAAAAAAAAAAAAGATAAAAATGGGGTAGTGGTAGCCAACAGAGTATACAGGAGGTCTCCTACGCGATACTGATAGGAATGGGGATTCAGCATAAAATCAGTAGTGGTATTGGAAAACAGTCACTGAACAGCTTGTTTCTCATTGCATTCAGTGACTGTTTTTTTATACTGACCCTTTTGATCTGTTTGTGAATACGTTATCTCTCTCTCTCTCTCTCTCTCTCTCTCTCTCTCTATATATATATATATATATATATATATATATATATCTATATATAGTCTGCAAGGATAAGCACTCTTCGCGACATATATCTATATATAAATACAATAGAGATACAGCAGGCTGTGCACTCACGGATTTTTACAAACACAAATAAACCAATTTAATGGGACCTTTGTCAAGCAAACATAAAATATGTAACACATTAGCATATATAAATACTAAATAGAACAATAAGACTCACCTCGTGTGAACCCAAACGACCCCATGTGATGACGTAGAACGGGACAAAAAGGAAACAATAGACAGCACCAGAACCATAGAACCTCAGAACCCAGAAAAGATCCAAAAATAGTGCCACTCTGTGTTCAAGAATAGAAAAGACATGTAACAGATCTATACACTTGCAAAGCGAATCAAAGATACAATATATACACATGTATCGAATAAGGAACAGACCAAAAAAATAATATATGTTATAAATATGGCTATATAGAAACTAGATCATTATTATCTTTCTGAGAGAAAACATTAAAATTATTCTTTTCATTTAAACCTATTGGATTAATAGTACATAATTCTTTTATCCAGAAGCATTCTCTTTGAAGTAACTTTTTTACGTGGTCTGCACCACGTCTTGGTACTGTTACATGTTCTATTCCAATAAAACTAAAGTGGGTAAGCGAATGTCTCTCCGCTAAATAGTGTTTAGCCACGCATTTGTCAGATTAGTTATCTCTAAATGCCTCTTTGATGGCTGAGTGATGTCCAGCCATTCGTTCTCTCAGGGTACGATCCATCTTCCCTACATATGCCAACCCGCATGGGCATGTCAAGAGATAAACCACAAATGTGGTGGTACACGTAATCCATTCTTTAATTTGATATCATTTATTGGAATGTGGATGAGTAAAAAAATGACCTGTACGCATGGATCCACACGTTGTACAACCTGTACATCTATAGCATCCTGATGGAGCCAAATTCAACCAAGTTTTTCTATTGCTAATATAACTTTCAACTGGATCCATTCTAATAAGAAGATCCCTCAGATTAGGGCCACGTTTATATCCATATAAAGGTAATTTATGGAGAATATCTGGAAGTTTCTTATCCTTCATAAGTATGTCCCAATTTTTATCTATACATGTTTTAATAGTCTTTGTAGCTGTAATGTATTTCATTGAGCTCACCATCCGTTCCTCATTACGTTTGATATTATCAGTAGTCAGATTTTCCTCTGCCAACAAAGTAAGGTACATTGTTTCAAGTTTCTTCCTTTGATATCCACGTCTCACAAACCAGTCTACCATTTCATTCAGTTGTTGCAACATTAGATCTTCATCGGAATTATTCCGTATGACTCTCAAAAATTGAAATTTTGGTAGAGAGTCTTTAAGGGCTGGTGGATGAAAACTTGAATGATGTAATAAGGTGTTTCGATCCATTTCTTTATGGAATAGACTGTAACCTAGCTTGTGGTTTTTGATACAGATTTCCAAATCTAGAAAAGTAATTTTATTTTGATCATGAGATAAAGTAAATTCCACTGGATAATTCAACGCATTAATGGCATTTACAAAGGATAGCAAAGAATCTTTAGTACCCTGCCATAACAGAAACACATCGTCAATATAGCAATAGTATACAACTATATGCTGTTCGAATTTTTACAATATCTGATCTTTTTCAAACATGTACATAAAAGCATTTGCATATGCTGGTGCCATAATTGCACCCATTGATGTGCCTTGTTAGTTGCAAAAAATATTTCTCAAATTGAAAAAAGTTATTAGTAAGACACAATTCTAACAAAGCCAAAAGATATTCGACTGTGGGACCTTGGTATTTATCAGATGTAGAAATGATCTCTCGCACTGCTTCCAGCCCATCTTTATGAGGTATAATTGTGTAGAGGCTTTTCACATCTAGAGATGCTAACCAGATATTATCATCCAATGTCGGAAGCTCATTTAAGATTTTAATCAGGGCTGGAGTGTCCTTCAATATTGTTGGAAGGCTTTGTATTGTGGATTGCAAATTAAAATCAATGAAGGTTCCTATTGGTTGTAGTAGGCTTTTTCTTGCTGAAACAATCAGTCTCATAGGAGATTACTCAAATTCTTATGTATCTTTGGCCATCCATAAAGAATAGGACTTATGGGAAATTTGACTGTGAGATACTTGCCAACGTCCTCTGTAATCCAATCATTCTGTAATCACGAAGCTATTAGATTTTCAAATTTATTTTGAACTGCCTTCGTCGGATCTTGTTCAAGGAATTGATATCTTGTAGCTGGGATTTTAATGATTTACTATAATCGTCATAATCTTGGATTATAATGGAACCTCCCTTATCTGCTGGTCTAATGCAGATGGAATGATCATTTTGTAAGGATTTTATAGCATGTCTTTCTTCTTTAGACAAATTCAGATGGATACATTTATTCGCTGTAACTGATTCTTGTATATCAGCATCTAGCAACATGTTGAAAGTTAAAAGAGTGGGATTCAAAGAATCAAAATCTTTATTGCTTTTCAATTTAAAAGGATTGGTTGAAAAATTGTTTGATTGAGATTGTGTTTTAGCAAAACGTTCTTTAATGCACAACGTTCTATGTAACTTATAACGTTCAACCTGCCACTCAAAATCATTGTGTCTGTAAGTAGGAATATATGACAAATCTTTATTTAGAAGTATTTATATATATCCATATCACAGTGTTTTTTTATCTATGTTCAATAAATGCTGCACTTAGATCTCTTGTGTGCTGTCTTTCTTTCTAATCTGTCACTTGCCTTTCTCTCACTTGACCAAGAAAAGGCATTTGACAGAGTGAATCACGGATATATCATAGCCACTCTGCATGCATATGGCTTTGGTCCAGGTTGTGGGCTACTTACAAAACACTGTATACCTCGTCAAAGTGTTTAATTAAGATCAATCGGTCCCTAATGGCACCACTCGTATTTGGATGAGGGGTACGGCAAAGATACCCCCTTGTCTATACGCATTGGCCACTCTCAACTGGGACTATGGAGGCGTCTTGTGAAATTGCTTTCCCTAAGAGGGAGGGCTTTGGTGATCAACCAAATGGTGACCTCCCAGCTATGGCACCGGCTGATCTGCCTTTGCCTGACCCCTGATTTCATCATCAAGTTCCAGAGAATGTTGCTGGACTTTCTCTGGATGGGAAATCATTGGGTCTCTGCAGATGTTGTATTCCTCCTACTGGGAGAGGGTGGTCAGTGAGTGTTGTGCACACCTTCCACTTTCAGTACCTGTAGAGATACCTGTACAAAGAACCTTCTCCAAGTGGTGTGCACTTGTTTCCAGCTCCTATTGCCATTTGTGCAATATGTTGTATGACCGGCAATTACTCATCATCAAGCATCAAGCCTGAGGGCTTTGGGTGTGGCCTCTCAGTTCTTTCGGCATACTACTGGAAAACTCTCAAGGCCTGGAGCTGTGTAAAGCAGGGCACAGTGCGGGAGGGGGGCATAAATTCTAACTGAGCCCCTGCTATGTAATCCAGCTGTAGGGACTTTGATGAAGACCCCAGAATATGCCACCTTCACCAAGCACAGGCGATCTCTTGGATTATGAACAGTCAGACTGGGTGAAGACTGATATGTTCATGCACTGAATGGGTTTACAGTGCCCCAGAGTTCCATGCCATATGCTTCAGGAGCTTAAGCCTGTCATCCACCCACACTTGTGCACCTTCATTGACAAGTCCTTACAGTCCGGAGATACATGTCCAACGAAGCTTGATGACATGTTCCGGGCACTTGTGCACTCCTTATCCAATAAAATTTCACCCAAGCCCTTGCCACTGGCAGAGTGTCATCCTTTAACTCACAGTGGGCTTTAAATGGGCTACTCTGGTTTCTTTTCATTTCACCTTCTTATTTAAGTCACTTTAATTTATGTTACAGTTCACTTTTTCTGGTGTCTCTTTATAAAGGTATAAAAAGCAACATCTTCTGATTGCCTGGTTTTGCCATCCAAGAAGGTACTTACCTATATAAAATGTTGTGCCTGTTTATAAACTGATTGACAAAACAATTAGGATGTCTTACCACAGACAAGCAAAGATGCCCAAAATAAGAAGTCTTACTGTTAGTCATCATCAGCATCTAAACCTCTTCCAGATCCAAGTCTCATTCAGTCACATACAATCATAGTGGTGTGTAACCAGCACAGGTTATCAAAATTCACAACTGTAGCTATGATGGGTGCCTTTGTTGCTGTTGGAAGTGCACCACCAGTGACAACCAGTAGTAGTAGAATTGCAGAAACAATTAGCCCCAGTAGTAATAGTAGCAGCTACTTAGAAACCCTGCAGTCTATGAAGTCCACAGTATGGAGATGTTTTGCTCATGTTCCAAAAACTAAGTGTGTTATCTGTTGCATGTATAAAAAGCATGTAAGCAGGAGGAAAGCAGGCTCACACCTAGGTACCTCCTCAATGAGATCTGACCTGAAGCAAAACCAGAGGTCTAACTGGGAGACACACCATCAACATGCCAGAGGTGCCATAACTAGAGCATCTGTAGCACTCATAAAAGTTCTGGAGGCACATTAAAGAAGTAGTGATATTGAAATGTAAGAGAGTATGTGAAGAGTTTGTTTATTTGAAATAGCACCTATGGCTCCTGCTGTAGAGGAGGAGACTGCTGTTGCTGTTAAAAGCAATCAAGTTATAGGGTTCTTCTGCCATGTACTGCCAATCCCCACAAGTGTGTCTGTGGAATGGTAAGGTTGACAATATATTGGGAATGGACATGCTGCCATATTCTTTTTTTTGACAACTTAGGATTTAGAGAACTGATGTCATGTGTAGCTCCTAGCTGGCATATCCCAAACTGCAATTATTTTTCCAGGACAGCTGTGCCATAATTGTACAAGCAGGTGGTTAATGTGGTGGACAGAGTACTAGAAAGCTCATACAGCAAGAAAATCCACCTGAAAACAGAAATGTGGAAAAGTGGGCAGTGCACAGACTATATGGCTAGTACTCCCTCCTTGAAAGCTGGTTTTGTGTCTGCTGACAATGACTCCAATATAATAGCTGCCTTGTGAATTGGAGATGTGGTTCATGTACTCTGCTTTGCCCATGACCTCATTTTAATTGTCACCAGATTCTTGTCAGAATCCAACACCCTCAGAGAGATGTGGCATATTGCCCGCAACATCTGTGCCTATTTTAGCCACTCTTACAGTGCATGCAGCACATTATATTCCATACAACAGTGAAAGAACCTGCCCCATCATCACCTGAAAATGGAGGACCCTACCAGGTGGAAATCCACACTGTAAATGTTAGAGATCAAGCTGAATAAGACCATTAGCGAGAACACAATGCAAAACTGTAAGGCATTGGAGGGAGCCTCTTTGTCACCTGGGCAATGGCAACTAATGTGCTATGAAACTGTTTCAGGAGGCAACCGTGCTGGTTAGTCATATAGGGGCAGAAATTAGATACATTCTTCCATTGATATATTTAGTGCAGAAAAACTGAGGTGCAAGGCTGTGTAATCTTACCATAATGACAACACGGGCATGTACCAGCTGGTTAAGGACATGTTATAATGCTTTAAGCAAGATCTTTGCATAGTATCCATTAAAAGCAATGGGGAATACATTCTTGCCACCTGGCTGGGCCCCTGCATTAAACACAAAATTCCAGAATTTCTGTCAAAGTGTGATCAGTTTGTCACAACAGGGAGTAATGATGATCAGCAGCATCTCTTTGAGGAATTGGATTCTGTAAAAGAATATAAAGATATTCTTGTACATTGAGTGTAGGTTTGCATTGTGGAGGATGTGACAGTGTGAATGTGGTGGTGGTGGCACTGGTGGAAGCATATCTCTATGGAACTTGCTCCTAGAGTATGGGTTGCTAACTGATACACAGAAACAACGTGTAGCTCCTAGGAGTGGTACGCCCCAACTCCATGTGAGATGGATTCAGCATACTTGCGGAAAAGCTATGTTCTCAGCAGAAACTATGACACGATGGACTAATAGCAAACAATGTGTGTGGCCAGCACTGACACATACCACCTTTGAAACCCTTAGTTGCCCATCAACAACCGTTTTTTCAGTGCAGTGGATTATATTGTAAATTATCAAATGACACAGCTATCAAGCAGCAGTGTTTGGAGACTAACATTTCTGAAAATGAACCAACATCTAATACTATCTGAGTACTGGATAACAGAAGTGGACAAAACCCTACATTTTGTATTAACAGCAGCACAGAGGATGAGGAGGATGTGAAGGATTGCTATGACCACTGATTAATGTGTGCCAATAAGCTGAGAATAAAGCAAGCTTAAATTAGATTAAAAAGATGATAATGCTAATATTCTCTGTATTAATCATGATGAATATCTCTCTCTCTCTCTCTCTCTCTCTCTCTCTCTCTCTCTATATATATATATATATATATATATATATATATATATATATACTGAAAAGGTTATGGTGGGGAAAAAAGTGAATGAAAACCCCTTCCACCTGAATTTGGTGGGTGGTAGATACAATGCTAAACAAAATTTGACATACCAGTCAAGCCATAAGACTTGCTTTTCCCAAAGAAATCACAATTTTGCAGTGGTGTTACTACTGCAAGGGATTCTGGGTAGGCATATGCAAATAAGCTTAGCAAGGAATCACCTTTTTGCCTCAAATTCCACTTTATACATGGATTCCTCAGAGTATGTGCATGCTGAGTAACAGCTTTAAGACACAACTCAGAATGAGGTGCAAAGCCAGTGAACCACTCATACACAGCTGTTTCGTTGTCTATGCAACTCTTCAGCATGAGGTTGGTTCTACTGGCTTGCTATTGAGGCTTGGCCATGAGTGGTTCACTGGCTTTGCACCTCATTCTGAGTTGTGTCTTAAAGCTGTTACTCAGCATGCACATACTCTGAGGAATCCATGTATAAAGTGGAATTTGAGGCAAAAAGGTGATTCCTTGCTAAGCTTATTTGCATATGCCTACCTATATATATATATATATATATATATATATAATACACATACAACACCATACACATCTGACACTCTGACACATTAATTGTAGGTTGTAACTTTTTTTGTCTCTCTACACATGATGGTTAGCTAGCAAAGCAGCAGGTTTAAGAAAACCCTGAAAAATATTTGTTTGTGCAGGACTCAGGCAAGCTAAATACAAGCCATGAGAAAAATCACTGTGTAAAGCTTAGGTTTGATAAATACAAGCCCTGAGAAAAATAGTTTTTCTGGACTTAGATTTGCCATTGACAAACACAAGCTTTGAGAAAAATTTGATTTGTAGACCTTGGGCTTGCTGAAAACAAACCCCGAGACAACAAAACGATGCCCTACTGGTATAGTGGTATGTTGAGTGTTGACAAATGCCACTGGTGACATTCCTAAATTTGCTTCTGCTGCTGCTGATGATGATTTGTGTAAGCAGCAGGTGGATTAGAACTGCTTCGAGGGACTGGGATCAACAGCAGTGATATGAGACAGGCAATGGCATGATGATGGTTCCATGTGCTGCTAGCTCCAGTTTTGCTGGTGCAGCAACAGCACCACAATGATCCCCCATCACTACAGTAAAGAAGTATCACGGTGCCCGTGATTCGTGCTATCTGGTGTCTATCACTTGCTGGGAACTACTCATTGGCTGTCTGCTATTAGCCCTCCTCACTTTGCCTTTTTAAACCCTGGTTGGGCACTCCCAGGTTGCCCTTTCGTGATGTTTCTGACCTCACTTGTCCTGACCAGCTGTCAGGCTTCTGGGCCTGCTATTCCTACGTTCCGGTGTTCCAACGTTCCAGTGATCCTGTGTTCCGGTGTTCCTGTGCCCCATCATTCCAGTGTGCCGGTATTCCCGTGTTCCAGCACCTCGCGGGTTAATCCTCCTGAGTTCCTGAGTCTCCAATCTTCCGCCTCTACTGCCGGTTGCTCCCTGTCATCGGTTCCTGTGTTCCGGTCTCCTGTCATCGCTTTCCTTCAGTGGATTCCCGCTGAGTACTGGGCTCTTGCTGTTGCTTTGTCGCTCTGGCGACATTGTTACCTTCCACTTCAGCTGTAGTGGCTGATTCCAGCAAGCGGGCGCTGGTTTACTCCATATTACCTGGTTGCGAGAATTACTGTTGGTCCCAGCGTACGGACGCTGGTTTACTCCATATTAACCTGGTTGCGAGAATCACTGTTGGTTCCAGCGTGCGACGCTGGTTTACTCCATATTACCTGGTTGTGAGAATCACTGTTGGTCCCAGCGTGCGGACGCTGGTTTACTCCACATTAACCTGGTTGCGAGAATCACTGTTGGTCCCAGCGTGCGGACGCTGGTTTACTCCATATTACCTGTTTGCGAGAATCACTGTTGGTCCAGCGTGCGGACGCTGGTTTACTCCACATTAACCTGATTGCGAGAATTACTGTTGGTTCCAGCGTGCGGACGCTGGTTTACTCCACATTCACCTGGTTGCTAGAATTACTGTTGGTCCCAGCGTGCAGACGCTGGTTTACTCCACATTAACCTGGTTGCGAGAATTACTGTTGATCCCAGCGTGCGGACGCTGGTTTACTCCACATTACCTGGTTGCGAGAATTACTGTTGGTCCCAGCGTGCAGTCGCTGGTTTACTCCATATCAACCTGGTTGCGAGAATTACTGTTGGTTCCAGCGTGCGGACGCTGGTTTACTCCATTAAGCCTGGTTGCGCTTATACCGTTGGTCCAACGCTAGGACGTTGGTTGCTCCTGAACTCTAGTCCTGTTGACAGTTTGCTGTATGCTTCCTATGCAGTTGTCTGATACTTCCTGGCAATAGACTTCTGCTGCGATTAGGCCATTGTATCTATTCCTATCTGCTGTCTGACAGCTGGCCTACACTTTGGGCTGCCCTGCCTGGTATTGGTAAGGCTGGTAGAACCTTTGCACGTTACCATCTTGAGGGTTGCCTTACCCGGTATTGGCAGGGCCGGTAAAGCCTTTACTCAGCCTCCCTTGGGCTGCCTTGCCCGGTATTGGTAGGGCGGTAGAACCGGTACATTTCACCTCACGGTTGCCTTACCTGGTATAGGCAAGGCCGGTAGAGCCTATTGTTATTGTGCTGTCCCTTGGGCTGCCTTGCCCGATATTAGTAAGGTCGGTAGAACCGGTACATGTCCTCTCACGGTTGCCTTACCCGGTATAGGCAAGGCCGGTAGAGCCTATTGTATATACTACTGTCACTTGGGTTGCCTTGCCCGGTATCATTGGCAAGGCCGGTAGAACCTATTCTACTACTATTGTTGTTGTATTGTTATGTATGAATAACCCTACGGGGATTGCCTTAACTTTTAATAAAGTTACATTTTTACCAAAACCTTAAGTCTGAGAGTCCTCAAAACCGTGACAAGAAGTTTGCCAGTAATTCTTCTCCTCCTGCACCTCCTCTAAAATTATGGGTGTGTACAAATATTAAGTTTTCCCTTGAGAGAAGGAAGGAACGGTCCCTTTCATCAGCAACTGCAATGTGCACAGTGTGTAAGGAAACATTGTGAAATAGGGGGAGGACAGGGAACAACTGGTACATCCTTGCTTATGTGAAAAACTGGCAGAGCTGCAACCAAAGACCTTGAGGCTAAAGTCCGCAATGTAAACCACCCCCCATGTGACAACTAGAAGACTTCGTCATGATGACACAAAGAAATCAGTGATAATCATGTTGTTGTCCACTTTTGAGGGAAAAGCCACTTTAAAAACTTAGCATTTTTTGCCTGCTGGCCTGCTGCCAGTGCTGAACCTGCTGCTACCAGTACTGTGAAAATCCACTTTAAAATCTTCACATTTTTCACCCATTGGCCAAAATTCTTCACCCTTTTTTCAATGAATAGAAAGTTTCCGCCCATTTATTTACATGTTTTTCACCTATTCACTATAAAAATGTGATGTATGTGGGGAAGTGAAACACAATAGAAGCAGCTACAGAACGAGGTAGATGTGCTGTGCTGTTCTGCTGTGACTTTTTTGAAAAATTGAGACAGGAGAGGCTCATAGTCACTGCTATCACTATGAGAAAGTTTAAAACAAATAAAAGTAGGGACTGGAAGGACCCTTATCTGTCCACTAAGTCTGAGGAGGAGAAAATAAGCATGAGTACTGCAGAAGCAATGCTAGCCAGTCCCCCTAATTTAGCTCTAGAGATCTTAGGGAAAATCATGTCAAGGGAGGAAGAAGAGGGTAGTAGTGAGAGCAGGATATGTCAGCTGCCTGTGCTTTCTGACAGATGTGCTGCCCCTGCTGCCATCATTGCTGTGCCTGCTGCCAAATGTGCTGCCCCTGCTGCCACTAGTGCTGTGCCTGCTGTCAGATATGCTGCCCCTGACACTGCTACCACCATTGCTGTGCCTGCTGTCAGACGTGCTGCCAGTGTTGCCATCGGTGCTGTGCCTGCTGCCAGTCTAAACCTGCTGCCACCAGTTCTGTGCCTGCTGTCAGATGTGCTGACCTTGCTGCGACCAGTGCTGTGCCTTCTGCCAGTACTGAACCTGCTGACACCAGTACTGTGCCTGCTGCCAGTAATACTGTCTTGTAATACTCAAGAGGGGAGGAAGGAGGAGATGATGACAAAGTGTGACAGCAGGGTATCCTCAATCACACTTGCCATCCCCAAGCAGTCCAGCCAGTACTAATACTACTACTAAGGAGGCCCAGCAGTTTGCTGTTGTTAAGAGTGAAGGAGACGGTAGTCATCATATTACTAGTGATTGTGAGGAGGAAGACTCAGGGGCCAAAATTGATGTGGTTGGTGTTAGTAGAAGTAACAGTAATGGTAAAGCAGCTGGTGGGAATAGTGTTAGGGGAGTGGTAGGGGAAGCAATTGAGAACGTCCAGACTAGTGGTCAAGGGAGCCCACACCATTACCCTGAGCCAGGGAGTTCCCTTCCCCTCATGGTATTGCCCAGGTAGAACATGATCCTGAAGAGGCAAGAACTGGTGGATAGCAGGCGCAGCAATAATACCACCACCACCAGGAGCACAGATCAGCTGTCTGTGCCTGCTGCTAGTGTTGCTAGGCTGTAGCACAAGAAGCTGATGAAGATGTAGATGTTACGCTCTCAGTAGAACCTTCAGGCTCATGCTGGGTTCCTTTATTCTTCCACTTGGATTTTTTCCAATGTTCTCTGTGATCTTGGGGAGGACAGGAAATATAGCGACTGTGGCTCTTGATTTCTTTTGTGGACTTTGGCTTTCACGTGCTTAACATAAACTTTGTGGTGTCTGGGTTGCATGTATTTTATGCCACACAGTGCATAGTACAATTACTGATGACTGAACTGTGCCTGTCCCAAGAGAAAAATATTCCTACACCCGTGTTTTCAGAGAGGGTACAGGTGGAAAAGAATGGCGAAGGTGATGCTGCTGCTGGCTCACAATCAGCACTAGGACTAGGACCGGGATTGGTCCTAGTCCTACCTTGGTGGCAAGTGGAACCTGTCCTAGTCTCAAATCAATACTGGAGGAACCCAATTCCATGTGGTCACAGTGGTCTGTAGCACACTAGCCCTTTCATCACCATCCTGCTGAGACAGATGAACTTCTGTCCCTGGAATTACAGCAGCAGCAAATTTAGCAGTGTCCCTGCAGGTTGTGATGGTGATGTCCATTCAAATGTGCATCTCAGTCTCTCATTCCTTTCCTCTTTCAGCTAAAAAGTTTCCTTCTCTCTTCCACTCCAGCTGCTCCACCATCACTCTCACCTCATCTCCACCACTATAAATGTGACAGAGTGTTCCCTACTGTCACACTTGCCATCTGTTCAGAGGAAGAAGATACATTGGTTGCAGTAGCAGCAAGCACAGGTAACTGATGTGTGCTGATGCTTATACTTCTAGCCAGTTCTGCCTTCTTTGACATAATTCCCCAGAAGTTTAATGCTGGGGGAATCACAGGATCTGGGATGTGTGGGCTCCCTTGATCACTAGTCTAGTTGATAACTTCCCATTCCATCTCAGCATGTACATCAGGGTCAATTCAGCTACCATCACCCTCACCGCCACCGGTCTCTAGCTGCTATTTGGTAGTGATACTGTTTGGGGATGACAAGTGTGCCTTAAGGTCCCCTGCTGTCACACTTACCATCTCCTCCTCAGAAGAAGAAGTCACACTGGCAGCAGTATTGGAAGTCACAGGCAGTTGATCGGTGCTGCTCAAAAAGCTACCCAGTTCTGCCTTCTTCACAATTTCCCCCCATATCCCAAGTGACGTTGTTGAGTGACTGGCATTATTGGGTCTAGGGAATGTGGGCTCACAGTCACTTTAGCACCGATAGTGAATTCCTCCTCCTCCTCTATGTCACTCACCTTCTGGAACTTCTACAAGTGGGGCTCTATCAATACTGGATTTACTGCATGGATGCACAATAGGACTTCTGGCCCAACACCCTACCTTGATGATAATCCCTGTGCATTAAGATATCAACATTGGGACTATGCTCGGATCAGTTGTGGCACTTGATTTGGCTGTTTTGTTATTGTCCTGAATCTGTAGGGCTAGGTCAGATACATCCTAAATCCTTGACGATGGAGTAACTCTCACTGGTTATGGATGTTCTGTACCAACGTCTTTCATGACACTATTATCCCTTTTTGGTCTAGAATGTGGTACTCTCCTCAGAACTCGAGCTGTGGATATTTCTGCATAATAGGACCGAGGTCCAGTATGACTATACCAACTTCTCAGCAAGCACACCATGGTACTGCAAACAAAGGGTTACCACAATTTACCTCTTATCCCCCAATAGGATCTAATACACTATTATTATCTCTTGTAATGCAAGAAGTCTCTGCTATCTTGTTTCATCTTGACATTGACATTATTTTATCCCAATGACACATTCTACTAATCAGCACTTCTGGATTATGATCTATTAATTTTCTGGGTATGTAACACATTAATCTTGGTCTCAGATTCCCTTTTTGTCCCTCCTGAAACATTTTTTGTCCTCTGCAAGTTGATTGAATTACCTTTTCATTTTATATTATTTCTTGCTTGTATCACTATTGGGGTAATCACTTGTATGTTAATTAGCATCACAAGGCTGATGACACTGCACTGTTAGCACGCCGATATGGGTGCACTTTTCTGAGCAGAGGCTATAATTAAGGTGTTTTTTTTAGTACAGTTTGATTGTCCTGAGGAAGGTTATCCATCTATAACCGAAACAATGATACATTAAATAAGACTTAGTTTTTGCTTTTCTTTGTACTGGTGTATGTATATAGTACAGTGGAAAAGTCTTATGCAGGTGTGATAAAATGCTGTAAAGTAAGAATGCTTTCAAAAATAGACATGTTAATAGTTTATTTTATCAATTAACAAAATGATAGTGAGTGAACAGAAGAAAAATCTAAATCAAATCAATATTTGGTGTGACCACCCTTTGCCTTCAAAACAGCTCAATTCTTCTAGGTACACTTGCACGCAGTTTGTTACAGAACTCAGCAGGCAGGTTATTCCAAACATCTTGGAGACTTAACCACAGTTCTTCCGTGGATTTAGGCAGCCTCAGTTGCTTCTCTCTCTTCATTTAATCCCAGACAGACTCAATGATGTTGAGATCAGGGCTCTGTGGAAGACATACATCACTTCCAGGAGTCCACTTTCTTCTTTACACTGAAGATAGTCCTGTCATGCTGCAGAATAAATTTGGGGCCAATCAGATAGCTCCCTGATGGTACTGCATGATGGATAAGAACTACCTGTAATTATGCTTAAAGTGGCTCACCAATGGAGAGATCGAGAATCTATTTGTCTCTCTGCTGCCTGACTGGAACCTACACTCTAAATCCAAAAACCAAAATATTCACCTAATGGTCTGGCGTATGAGTAGGTAAATACACACTCTATTAATTAACCTATATCTTAATTAAGACACTTTTTCAAAGAGCATTTTTGCACATTAAAATATACTATTCTCATATGTATAAAAAATGAAAAAATATTTCAAAGATAAGGGTCATACAGACGGCATTTATTTTAATTAAATTCTTTGGGAATATTCACCACAGGAAAACAAATTAAAAGAGACAGTTCCCAAAATAATCAATAAATTATGTAATTGGGTGGTATATTTCTTAGGGTTCCCAATCTACCAATAAGATGAGAACATTCCAAATAGATACTCAAAATTTACTCTAATAGTCACTTCAAAATATGTTTAATAAAAACTCAAAAACACAATATACAGATCATGGGCATGTGTATGACGTTCTCACAAAGG
Organism: Rhinophrynus dorsalis; assembly: GCA_037306005.1. Taxonomy (NCBI): domain Eukaryota; kingdom Metazoa; phylum Chordata; class Amphibia; order Anura; family Rhinophrynidae; genus Rhinophrynus; species Rhinophrynus dorsalis. Next base: position 381,235,893 of record CM074719.1, read on the forward strand.
AAACCCACACAAACAAACATTAGATCCGTACACCCATCCTATGCTCTACTCTGTCACTAACTAAATTATCAATCGTTAAAAATATAAAAAATAAAAAATGAAAAATAAAAATAATAAAAATCTTGTGCAAAAATAATTGTTTCCACGCAGACAAAAAATGGAGCTAGATATTATATAGCCAATCATTCAGCACTCGCTATACAGCACTGATGCAGATCTTGCACAGCCCTTAATTCAATGTGCCATTCAATAGCAGTATAAGTGGACCAGCGGGTGTTTTCTGCTCTCTTCAAAGTGATAAATCACCATTAGTATACTTCATAGAATGTTCTATATTCTCAGTGAATCAAATTACAATTTTCAGAAATGACTCAGGGTTACCACGTTCATCACCCGGTTCCTTTACTTTCACTGGAGCAGCGTCTACGACCTTTAATACTGCAGTCCTTTGCTGTATTTAAGCTTTTAATAGCAATATCACCACTGTATGTATCAATGTTTTTTCTTGCTAGGATAAATGTATCTGTAATGCGCAACAATTACTCCGATGCATTTCGAAATCCTCAGGTTTCTTCTACAGGGAGAAAAAAAGTATAGAATCTATACTTACCTATATTTAGATGGCATTTACAAATTGGAAACACCAAAACCTACAATTCTGTATTGTTTTCCAAATATAATCATCACTTTTTCAAAAATGTTTTTTTAAATGTTTTACAGGAAACCAAAAATTTCCAATTCTGCATTTAAACCATACAGAAATAGAGTCTGCATTCTATAAATCGAAAAAGTCCTTTTTTTCTACACGTCTTTAACCGTTTGAGTGCCAGAGGGGTACGGAATGCATTGCAAAGCAATGCATTCCTACCCCTCTGGCACTCAAAGGGTTAATGAAATCCCAACCTCACCAATTCTTTTCTACTATATCTATCCCTAAGAAATGCATGTTCTCAATTTTAGATCCTTCACAGTCCAGAAAGTGTGCTGAAAGACTATGTTTATGAAATTTGTTTTTTATATTACAGATGTGTTCTCTGATACAGTCTTTAAGTTTTCTTTTTGTTCGCCCTATATATTGTTTGCCACAATGACATTGTAGCAAGTATATTACTCTGTCTGTATTACGAGTGATTACTTTTTTGATCTCAAAATTCTCCCCAGTTTTGTTTGAAATAAATGTATTTTTGTCTTTACGAGTTTAACACTTCAGACACCCTATACTTCTACCACAATTATAAAATCCTTCCCTTACATCTAACCAACTAATTGTTTCTGCTCTCTTCTTTAACTTTCTCAGACTTGGAGCTACTTTATCCCCAAATTTGGAGCTTTTGTGAATATTATAACAGGATGCTCAGGGAGTAAACTACTAAGGGTTTTATCCACCTTCAATATCTCCTAATGTTTGTTAACAATTCTCTTAAATTCTCTATGTTTTGTTTTAAATGGAACTATTATATTTACCTGTATCTACCTGTACTTCTCAGCAAACTTCTCCAGATAGATGGGTGTACCAGGATACTACTATTTTCTGCAAATTCTGAGCTGATGGCACTGCTGGTCATCTTTTGATTAAGAACGGAAGTAACCATTATAGTGTCTCTTTCGTCTGCAGCACTATGTTTTCTTGTTCAGCTACTGCGTCTATGGTCCTCAACGCTGTTTGTTTCTTTATGCTTCTACAAAAGCTCTTGGACAGTACATCTGAAAACCCCTTTCTGCCTTGAAATTTCTGCCTGTGAGAGACCTTGCTGATGCAGTACATCTACCTTGTGTCTTGTTGCTGTGCTCAGTCTTGCCACGGTGTATGATATTTAACATTAAACTGTCTTCAGGAACCTCACCTTGCTAAGTCTGGCTGTTTCCCACCAATTTTTATTCCTAATACACAGTTGTTTCTGTTTCAGTTAATGATTGTGTTTCAACCCACATATTAAATTGGCAATTATTAGCACCTGTTTAAGTATAATTGTTTAATCATACACCTGACTATCTGACTACAAAATGCCTGACTTTGTGCAAATGGACCTAGAAGAATAGTTGTTTTCTTCTGTTCACTCACTATCATTTTGTTAATTGATAAATATAAACTAATAACATGTCTATTTTTGAAAGTATTCTTACTTTACAGCATTTTATCACACCTGCCTACATATAGATTAGTAAATGGTTAGCACTCATACCTTCAAAGAGTTATCACCTGGGTGCTCTGGCAAATAAATGTATAAGACTGTAGACAGGTTAGCACTCACAGGACTTGCATAAAACCAAATTTATTGAATCAACATTTTGTTTCAGTAAGAACCGTTATCATGACATACCTTGATAAAGGTTCTTACTGAACTGAAAACTTAATTCAATAAATAAGTTATATGCAAGTCCTATATCTATCTATCTATCTATCTATCTATCTATCTATAGATATATGATTGGAAGAAGTAGATGAAAACATTTTGAGGTAGTTTATATAACTACATTAGATGGGTGTAAACAATCATCCATAGAATTATAATATAAAAATGTTTTATTCCTTTTTCCATATCATTTTTCAAAACAATATGGGAAATATGAAATTGTACCAAATTAAAACATATGAAAAAATAATATATATTTCACATGGGTGAACTAAGCAATAAAAAGGGGAAACTTGGTTAACACCTTAAGGACCAGCGGTCCTGGGACGTTTCCATCCCATAAGAACCAATTTGATCCTTGCAGACGAGCCGGTACAAGTGACCTGTTATGTGTATCGGCACGCCACTTTGGGGCCTGAAAGAGATCACTCCAGTCTTGGAGTGGTCAATTTTAGGCCCTGTTTTTATTTACAGCGCTCCCGGTGGAGCTCTGTAAGTAAAAAGTACGTGATGTACTATGACTGTCATCGGTCCTTAAGGGTAAAAGGACCATGACGGTCATAGTACGTCATGTAGTCCTTAAGGGGTTAAACAAATAGCTAGCAGAAATGACATTGGTTACAAATGTGTAAAATACCCCTGGTCCTTAAAGACTTGTTAGGTTGAATTTTTTTTTGTTCGATTTCATTTAAATCTGTCTATGTTTCATGCTGGCCAAAAGTCAAGCTGTTGTATAGATTAGGAGGTATTCACACTAATATTTCTGGAAGAAGTCAAAGTGAAAGTCTCTCAGTGCAGCATATATCCTAATCATAATATCAAATGTAACTGAAAACTGTAATTATCATAGCAACCTGCACAGAAAAGATTCATTAACATATGAGAGCTTCATTACAATTAGGAGATATTTACATTTGGAACCGTATGCTATACTATCCATTTGTTTGCATTTTTAGATAACATGACACATAGGCAGTTTTTTATGTAAGTTTCCAGATATGCAAATTTGAATCAAGGTGACAGGTTCACTTTAATGGGTTAATCTAGGCAGATGGTGTCATTCCTAATCTCACAGTGAAAGATACATTTAGCCATCAGCAAAAATACCGGACAAAGTATTTGCTTAAAGTGCCATACTGTGTCAACAAACTATAAATTCTAATTTCTCAAAAAATATGTATCTTACAAAAATTGTGTAGAAAAACATATATGCAGATTTAATTTTCCATGAAACTAACAAAACTTTCCTTAGGATGACAGATTCGCTTGAAGAATCGTTGAACTACAGTAGTGATATTCAATGACTTTCCTCAAGGGCTTATAAAACAGGTTAGGATTTAAGGGTTTCCCTGCTTAAGCACAAATGGGTCAGTCAAAATGAATGAGCTGCTGATTAACTAATGTGGACTTAATCCTGTCTTGTTGGTAGCCCTAGGCTGGATACTCCTAATCTAGATAATCTCTGCAAATCAAAAGTCTAGAATAATATCTATTCATATCTCCTAATATTGAGGGAAAACTTTTAATGTAATTAGGTGAAAAATAATCAACAAATTCCCTTGGAGGTTCCTCACATATAAAAGGTGAATTCATAACATTTTGCAGTAATTTTAGTCCAGGATTAGCCATACTAGCTGCTTTAATGGCTTGAATACATTAGGATTAAATTGATAGTTATACTGCTATATTAATCAGCTGGATCAGTAAGATTTTATTTCAATATACTAGAGCATTTATATGTTAATTTAACTATTGTATCATTTTACCTGGAGCTTTTCAAGGAATGTATATCTCCCCCCATTTTCTGAAATGTTATCACATTTAATTGCCTGATCTTATTTGGGTTGCAATCATAGTCATTAATTAGCATGAAGGTGAGGGACAGCATCATATCTAACTATATGTTATTGCTGCTTTAATGAGGAAAATACCTGCCATCATTTTAATGGCATCTTGTATGCTTCACAAATACAGCTTGCTGTAGCATTCTCATTTAGACTGTGAACATCAAAGGAAATTGATGTCAGGTGTGAACAGAAGCTGTTGAATACATTATCTGCTGAAGAAACTGAATGTTGTGTCTGCATTAGCTTGATGTAGGGCAGCTTAAAACATTAGCACAACTACATGTAATTAGCAAAAACTTTTAAGGGGATGGTGTACCAAATTGACTGCAATTATTTTCTGTATATATGAAATGAAGAGACTACTATTTGTATTCAATAAAAGCTTTTATTATGGTTAAGGAGGAACAATGCCACGAGTACCGTTTCTCTTGTATCTTTAAATTAAAATTACAAGTGAATACAACATCTAGCATGTTAGAAAAATGTCAGCTATTCTGTTGAGTCTATCATATCAAGCAGAGTTCATCACACTCTCTACAAAGATACTAGACTTGCTTCTGCTATATTTACAATGATTTCCTGAAACAGAACAAGCAGAAATTTTCAGCAAAATTTGGTAATTGAACATATTTGTTTAAACTGTGTTTTTATTTACTCAGCATGCTTTTGATTTAAATGCAACCCTCCATCCACACACACAACTACATTTTCTCTAACTCCCAAAAATACACCTTCGCCAACACATTCATCCAACTTCTCCCCTGCAAACTTCCAAATATATTCTCATCCACCCCATATACAACACAAACTCCACATTTATCACACTCTCCAGAGGTATAATTTTGGCTGGTACAGCACCATTTTCTTAAACGCTGTACCAGCTTACCTGTATGAACACATTTCTTGCATCCAGATGGTGTATCTATACAAGTACCATGAGGGAGTCTTAAACAGAATGCATAAGATGTGTACCTTACAAAGATTAAAAGCTATTTCACAGGGCAAATCATTACAATTTGAAACATATTGGGAACCTTGGTAGCTAAGTTATTCTCTGTGTGTGGAAGTATAAAGGGATCACTGATAAGTGATAGTCAATAAAAGTCAGACATTCAGGTGATTCAAGTTCCTACCAAGATGGCTATAGAGGGGTTAATGTTTGAAAGAGGAATGGTTACATTTCATATCTTTACAACAGAACCCCCTCAAACAAACCTACACTGATCTTGGAGAGTATTGATGCAGCAGCAGCATTGGTGACTGTGTCACAGCACAGTATGGGCTTTAGGAGGCGATGAAGGAGGTTAGGGTTGGCATATCAGTACCACCAGCAGGATAAACCATGACTGTGTTACAAACACAGTATGTATTTCAGGAGTTGATAGAGGAGGCTAGTGTTGGCATTGTAGTACCATCAGCAGCAGCACCAGTCTAGAAAGACACATACAAATACTAGCTCAATCGGGAAAAAAGCAGCATGGCCTACAGATGTCCATGTACTAAGAAACTACTGATGGTGACTGTATACAAGCATGGTATGGGCTTTAGGAGGTGGTGGAGGAGGAAAGAGTTGACATTGCAGTGCCAGCAGCAGCAGGAGCATTAGACCAGTAAAGACAGATACATATAACAGCAGCATCATATATGGGTTAGAACAGTCTATCACATTGGCATATTGATTAATGAAGAGTGGGTGTTAGCATCACCTCACTCAGCCCTAAAATGTAAGCTTGTGTAGATTGACCTTTAAGAATGCAATATCCTCCACCAGACACAGGAAGAGATGTGGACACTGAGGGATTATGATGTTGCCCATCAATGAGAAACCTTTTTACTTTTGATTATGGTGGGTGGGCATGAAAGCAGCTCCAGGGCCACCAAGGAGAGAGCTTGACAGATAACAGTTTTATGGTCCCAGTAGCTTAGGGGGTCAACAGTAGCAGTGGGCGAAAGCTCTCGCCTTGTTCCCATGAGAAATTCTACAAAAACTACATTGTTGTCCACTTTTTCGTGGGGAAAATCCACTTTAAAACCAGAAATTAAAATCTTCACATTTTTCACCTATTGTCCAAAATTCTTTGCCATTTTTTCAATGGCTAGAAAGTTTCTACCCATTGATTTCTGTGTTTTTGCCTTTTCGCTATAAAAACGTGATGTATTCCAAGAAGTAGAACACAATAGCAGCAGCTACAGCGCGAGGTAGACATGCTTTGCTGTTCTGCTGTGATTCGTTTTGAAACCTGAGGTAGGAGAGGCTCATAGTAACTGCTATCATGATAAGAAAGTTTAAAAATAATAATAGAATGAACTGGAAGGACCCTTATGTGTCCACTAAGTCTGAGGAGGAGGACGAAGTAAGCACTACAGAACCAATGCTGTCCAGTCCCTCTAAATCACCCCTAGGGATCTTGGGGAAATTAATGTCAAGGGAGGAAAAAGAGGGTAGTAGTGCTAGCGGGACAGGTCAGCTGCCTGTTGCCAGATGTGCTGCCCCTGTTGCCACCGTTTCTGTGCCTGCTGTCAGACATGCTGCCCCTGTTACCACTAATGTTGTGCCTGCTGTCAGACATGCTGTCCCTGCTGCCACCAGTGCTGTGCCTACTGCCAGTGCTGAACCAGATGCCACCAGTGCTGAACCTGCTGCTAGAGTGTTTTGTAATAATCAGGTGGGGGGAAGGCGAAGATGATGCCAAGTGTGACAGCAGGGGACCCTAAATCACACTTGCCATCCCCAAGAAGTCCCGCCAGTGCTAGTACTACTACTATTAAGAAAGCCCAACAGCTTGTTAGTGTTATGAGTGAAAGAGGTGGTAATGAATATCCTCATATTGCTAGTGACTGTGAGGAGGAAGACACTGGGGCTGAACATGATGTGATCGGTGTTAGTAGTTGTAACAGTAATGGTGAAGGAGCTGGTGTGACTAGTGATAGGGGAGAGGTAGGGGGAGCATTTGAGAGCATTCAGACTAGCGGTCAAGGGATCTCACACCATTCCTCTGGCCCTGGGAGTCCTCTTCCCTTCACAACAGTGTCCAGGTAGAACATAATCCTGAAGAAGCCAGAACTGGTGGTGGATAGCAAGCGCAGCAATAATATCACCACCACCAAGAGTACAGATAAACTGACTGTGCCTGCTACTACAGCTGCCAGTCTGCCTTTTTCACGTCACCAAGAAATGGCAAGTGTGTCATTAGGGAACCCTCTCTCACATTTCTTGTCACCTCCTCTAACCATTAGTGAGCTGTCTGTATTAGAGCAGCTCATAGGGACTAGTGATGGTGGTGGTGATGATGATGGAGAAGCTGGGATGGAAGAGACATTGATAGCCTTTTTAGCCCAAACTGAGAAGGAATGGGAGACAGGGATGAGGATGGGCATCACCACGACCACTATCGATGAGCTTTTGGAATTTGCGTAATTTGCAACATCTCTAATACCTGCTGCTGTTGAGATGCAAGGGCAGCAGGATGTTGAGGAGCAGGCTAGTGTGCCACAGACCACCATGGACACAGTCGGAATGGGGTCAACAAGTGAAGCAGGACTAGGGCAGGTTCCACTTGTCAGAAGCAGCAATACTCCCAGTCCTGTTTGCAGTGCTGATTCTGAGGCTGTAGCAGCAACATCATCCTCTGCCACAGACAGTGAATTGGAATCTGGAGGAGAAGAAGAAAGTGGCCATTCTCCACCTGTTCCATATCCTTATCCCCTAAAGTCATGGGTGTGGGACTATTTTTGTCTTGGGGCAGGAACAGTTCAGTCATCACAAACGGCACTGTGCACAATTTGTGACAAGTTAGTGAGAAACGGAAAGGAGGCAACATACCTTGGCACAAATGTCCTGATAGCACACATGAAACGCAGACACTATGATATTTATGTCAAACATGTTAAAGCCAAACATCTACCACAGCAATCAAACAGCACTGTTGCTTACCCTTTGACTCTCTAGAATGGCAAAAAGAGGCAAGATGGAGATCAAAGAGGAGGAAGAATAAAGAAACCCAGGGAGAGACTAGTAATTTCACGATGAGCAAAACAACTAACTCACCATCACCTTCTTCCTCTAGGGTAACTACATCTTCTGACAATACACCTCGTTCATCATTACCTCCCCTGCCAAATGATTGCCACTCTGTAGATGTCAGGATGTGGCAAGGATGTGTACACCCTGTCACTGTTCCCAGGAATAAATCAGGAGTCAGTACAGTAAAGTAAAACAATCTTTTATTAGAATAATCACAGTAATGCACATAAACAGAAAACACACAGAAGGTGATCAAAGAGTCAAGCACTGTATCAGAAATAGCAGTCCACCAATAGATCCACCACACTGTCCAGGACTAGGCCTCAGCCCACTGGAGCCTTGAGGTAATTAGGAACGCCCAAAGGACTAGCACTGACTCAGCCTGCAGTCAGTCTAGGAGAGAAGTCTCCAATATCTACGCAGAAAAGGAGACTGCTGACTCACGCCTGCATTCAGTAAGCTAGGAATCTGATAGACCCCCAGGTCCGCACTAGGATGGGTGTCTGTGGAGCGGGGACCAACACACGGAGGAAACAGACAGATCCCCCTAGTCAGCACCATAAAGGATAGTCAGACAAGTCAGGTCATAATCAGAGTGGGTAGTCAGCAAGAGCAACAGGTTTGCACCAGATAGGATATCCACTGAAGCACTGGTATGCTGGATGCGCAGTGGACAGAGCCCCAGGTCAACAACAGAGTGGGTAGTTAGCTAACTTAGGTCATACACAGAGCGGTAGTCAGCCAGAGCCACAGGTTGCACCAAAAAGGATGTCTAAGCCAAATCAGAACGCACAAGGAGAATGGTCAGACAGAGCCACAGGTCAACACCAGAATGGATGGAGAGACAGGCCGGGTCATACACAGTTCAGGTAGTCAGCCAGAGCCATAGGTCCGCACCAGATTGAGCGTCCACTACACAATGTGAGCAGGCAAAAGAGTAGGCAGACAGAGACACAGGTCAGCACCAGAATGGATGGTCAAACAAGCCAGGTCATTCACAAGGGAAACAGAACTGTATTGTTCCACAACGCAAGGGCAACTGAGTCAGAACTCAGTCTGGCCTTTAAACCCCTCCTCAGGAGGAGCATCTCAGAGGGAGGAAGTAGGTAGGAGGAGACAACAGTAATCAAACACATAAAACAGAGGCCTGCTGCATGCTTGAAGTCTCGCACCTGTCGATGATGCATCTAGCTTTCATGCGTCCAACCATGAATCACTCTGGCGACATCCATGCAGCATGGACGGCCGCTGATGCCGAAGCGTCAGTTCGAGCATCGCCTGAAGCGGCAGCGCTGGAACCAAGGGAATCTGTAACACACCCATTGCACACTAAGTGGTGCACTGATCTTACATGGCAGTGTGGTGGCATCTGAGGAGATTCCATCCTGCAGAATATTCTAAGCTGGTGGCAGGGAGGGTTCATCATTACTATTAAACTGTCAATAAGTTGTTGTGTCCTTATAGGGTTGTGGACAAGGGCTATAGTGACAGAGGCAGTACTTGGTTTCTGGTGTCATGGTGTTTGTATACAGTGGTTCCCACAGGTGTTATTTACCACACACACTGTGCACATTGCTGTTAATAATGAGAGGCACAGTTCCTGCTCTCAAGGGAAACATCTGTATTTTAATAACAACACACCCTTGATTTTGAAGGAGGGGGCAGGTGGAGAAGAATTATTGGTCAACTTCTTCTTTTCTCCACATATACTGGGGGCTGCTTATTGTGCTGCTACTGACCCAGGTACATCACTGGAGCTAGTTGTGGCAAGTGGAACCTACATCATCCATTTTACTGCTTTTTTTATCCTATTCCATTTGAGCTACCTAATCATCCTCCTGCTTAAACAACTCAGGAGCAACAGCAAGAACAGCAGTCGCAGATTCCACATCTACATCAGGGCACTTGACAATGGCCAGTGGCCACTGGGCAACAGGACATGACCTGCTGGCAATAGACCAGCGGGGCATTTTTTTTCTCAGGGCTTGTGCTTTTAAAATAAACAAAAAAAAAAAAAAAAAAAAACATAGACCTACAAAAAAATAAACAATTTTTTGGGGTTTGTTTCCAACGAGCCTAAGTCCTACAAATCAATATTTCCTTAGGGCTTGTGCAAAACAAGTCTCAGACCTACAAATCAATGTTTCATCAGGTCTTGGACCTCTAACAATAAATCTAACAAATCATCCTCTACAAAAATCATCTAATCATGTCAAGTATCAGTCTACCCCAATGGCAGCTTATGTCAGGGGGTTGCTGTCTCTTACATACAAATTTCATATTTTATTTATGTTTTATTAACTGTCCCCCCAATACCAGTCAAGAAACCCCCACCACAAAATTTCCTGTTCAACTGATTAATTCCCCAGACTCCACCCACCAACACAGGCACCGTCCTCAGACCCCTTTTATATCATGTTTTATGGGTTTGTTTTTGTTTTTTTTCTTTTTCCGAAAAGTTTTTATTTGAAAATAATATGCTTCATACATCACAATATAAACATTAAAACTTTCCATATTGATTTATATTACGTAAAAGACAAATACACATGACATACAATAATCCAGATTATCAGGTATCTTCTTCTATAAATCCTATACCATTAAATTCTTTGGCCAGAGTGATCATTATGTAATTATCCCAATATCAATCTATTGCATCTAGAGCACTCTGCCATGATTCAAACCATCCCTTTTTAGTCCCCACCCATCTGGCGAGATTCTGCTCCATCTTAAAATTGTGTTTACAATGTTGTTTAATAAGTGCCCAGGTCGGTATAACACTCGTTTTCAAGCATTTCGCTAACTCTAATTTTGCCACAATTAATATATGAGTTATCATCAACCTTTGCACCTTACTCATAATTGGCCAATTAAGGTGGAGCAAAATCTGCCCTGGCGTGCCATCCAGCCTTATCTTACATTTCTCCTTTATACGCAAAATAACCTCCTTCCACATATACTGAACTTCTCTACGTGTCCACCAGACATGCATGACATCTGCATAAGCCGCATTGCAACGCCAACAGTTGTGCGGAACCGTTTCATAAATTTTATGTAACCTGGATGGCACAAAATGCGATCTATTCACCATTTTATAATGGTTCTTTACCAAATTTAGACAATGAACCGCCTGATGGACTAACTGCAATGCTCGTGTCCAGTCCTTTTCCTCTATTTCCACCTGTAGATCTTGTTCCCACTTTTTCAAGGCTGGAAATATAAGTTTCAATCTCATATTAGACAATAACCTTGAGCAATGTGTGATCAAATTCTTATTAAGAGGGTTTTTTTTCTATTAACATCAAAATGTTTTTAGAAGAATGATTAATCCTATGCTTCACCAAAAAATGACTCGCCCTTATATATGTGTATATTTCACCTTCAGGGATATTATATTGATCTTTAAGTTCTTGAAATGATTTAATCTTATTCCGTTTAACCAAATCTCCTTTAATATTAATCCCATTTCCTTTCCACCAATCTAATTTCAAATCTTGTACATTAACCTCTATTATTCTAAGTGGTAAACAATCCAGGATTTTCCCTTGCATATTTAATTTATTCTTTATATTGAGCCATAGTCTATATAACTGTTTAAATCCCCCCATCTTCACCTTATTAGTCAAACTATGGACATTCCAAAAAAAATCCTGTGTCTATTTTCCCTAAACTTATTGACTCTATATAATACCACGAGTCCTTAATCGCATTTTCTTTCAATATATTAATTGTATGTGAGAATAGACATGCTTTATGTATATCCATAATTATCGGCATCCCTAACCCGCCCTGTCCTATTTTATGGGATAACAACTTTTGACTTATTCTTGGGACCTTATGATTCCATATATAATTACACAAACTTTTTTGAATCATACTTAACCAAATATTCGGAATCTTTCTAGGGATCATACGAAATAGGTACACCCATTTTGGAATAATAAATGCTTTAACCAAATTTATTCTCTCCATCCAGGAAATCTCTGCATTTTTCAATTCCTTCAATTTACTATTAGTCTGTTTTAACAGTGATAAAACATTCACTTACAAGAGTCTTCCCGGATTTCTCGTTATTTTAACACCTAAATATACTAATTCCCTTTTAACCCAGGTGAACCTATATTTATCTTTTATCTCCACCTTCGTACTCTGACTTAAATTCTTATCCAGAACCATGGTTTTATCTATATTTAACTTATAATTGGAAAAAACAGCATAATTTGCAATAATCGTCATAAGCTCCTGTATTGACTCCCTAGGCTTCTCCAATAATATCAACAGATCATCCACATATAAAAACAACTTAAACTGTACCCCAGCACTGGATCTTATATCCATCGCAAGGGATTCTATCGTGAAAAAGTATAAAATAGGAGACAAGGGGCAGCCTTGCCTTACCCCGTTACTAACTTGAAACCATTCTGACTTCAAACCACTTCCTAATATCCTTGCCCTTGGAGAAGTATAAAGAGCCATCACAGCTTCATATATCCACCCTTCAAAACCAAAAGCCTGCAAAGATACCCCTAGGAAGTCCCACCTGACCCTGTCAAAAGCTTTCTCAGCATCTAACGACAGGGCCAGGAAGGGAGTCCCAGAGGCATGAACTATATGTATTATATCTATCAAGCCTCTAGTTGCGCTAGCGGAAGACCTTCCTTTCACAAATCCCACCTGGTCCGGATGGATCAAATCTTCTAACACTTCCTGTATCCTTGTTGCTAGAATACTAGCATAAATCTTAACGTCCCCATTTAGCAGAGATATTGGCCTATATGATGTAACCTTATCAGGACTCTTCCCTGGCTTAAGGATAGGAATTATATTTGCGCTCAACATTTCTGGAGGAACCTGCCTTATATGAACCATTGAATTGAATGTTTTCAGCAAATATCCTACTAACTCTTCCTTAAACCTTTTATAAAAAAGATTTGAATAACCATCCGGTCCCGGGGCGCTATCTACTCTCATTGCATCAATCGCTGCCCCAATCTCTTCCTTGACAAATTGATGGTTTAGTTTACCTAACTGTATCTCCGAAAGATGTTGAAACCTTCTTCCACTAAAAAAATCTCGCATCTCAACATTTTCTGCTGAAATGTTGTAAAGCTTGCTATAATACTGTGCAAACACTTCACTTATTTTATTTGGCACTTGCTGAACTCCCTGTTCCGTCACTATTTTATTGATCTTATTTCGAATCCTTTTACCCTTGACCCGATTAGTTAATAATTCATCCTCCCTGTTTCCCTTATAATACCATTTAGACTTTAAATACTCTAAATTCTTATTAGTTTGTTCTAACAATGCTTTGTTGATTTTATTCCTTATCACCGATATTTCTTCCGACCTCTCAATACTAGGCTTAACTTTATTTAATTTAGTTTTATGGTAATACTCAATATACAATTCCATCAGGGAACTACCATTTTTCTTTTTCTCTCTCGATCCCATCTTTATGAAATGTCCCCGTAAGACCACCTTAAATGCGCACCATACTCTAGGATCTACAACTTCTCCCCCCTTGTTTTCCCTAAAATAGCTCCTTATAACCATTCTTGTACTTTCTATGTCTTCCTTTGTATGTATTAATCTATTATTCAATCTCCAACTATCTCTTACCCTCCCCTCGCCTCGTACTTTCAGATCCAATATCACTGCACTATAATCTGTCCATGTTATATCCTGGATAAGAACTTTTTGAGTAGCTTCTATCACCTGTCTATTTACACAAAACATCAATTCTTGAATAACAATTAAATGTCTTTGAATAACATGTATAATCCCTTATATTTGGATGAAGTACTCTCCATGCATCATACATGTCATATTTCTTTAGTAAATTTTGAAGAAATTGAATTTTCTTAGCTCTCCACAAAGCTCCCCCCCCCCTCATCCATTTATGTTTTTTTTTTAAATTGTATTTAGGATATATTTTTTATTAACTGCCCCCCCCAATCCCAGTAAACAACCCACCAAAAACCATTCCCTGTTCAACTGATTCTTTCTTCACATCCCACCAACACAGGTACCCTCATGCCCCTTTTATACTATGCCTTCGGGAAATAAAATAATATTTGTTATGTGTCGTTTGTAAATGTAATGTTTCCATAGATTTCAATGGAATGAGCTAGGTGAAAAAAGCGGAAAAACTGCACTTCTTGATGGAAATTATTCGCCAAGTGGGAAGAGCCATTATTCAACAATTTCTATTTGAAGTGAATATTTTTGCCCATCCCTAGTCAGCAGTAGTAAGGATGGGTGAAAAGTCACATTTTGTTCCCATGGGAAATTTCATGAAAAATACATGGCTTTCTGCTTTCCCAGCTAGAAATTTCCCCCATAGAACATGTCGATTTTTACCCCTTTCATTATGAACACAGAAAAATTTGTGAACATTTCCCTCCTATGTTACTCAACGAGGGAAAACATCCTGCCCGTATACTGTGTTAACTCAGAATTTCCTGCACTCTAGAGTGGTTTATTTTAGGAGGAAAGCAGAGTGGAAGGAAATAGAATGAAAGAGAGAGAAAAACAATAAATTTAAATCAAAAAGAAAAGTAAAGTGGTTACTTAGTGGTTCATAGGTGTGGCTGAAATATAACCACCACCACTGTTTTAAAAAGTAGAGGTTGGGTGGATCCTGAGCTAATTATTCTGAAAAGGAAGTGTCATTAGCAGGGATGGGAGAAAAGTACTGTTCCATTTCCTACCTATGTTATTAAATTTGATGGGAGCAAAACTTTCTGCCCATATACTAAATAAACACACAATTTTCCATACTGTAATTCAAGGAGACCAAGTGAGCGAGAGAGAAAAAAACATTTTATCATTTTCTTTTTATTTATTTATTTTTTAAAGGTGGTTACTAAGTGGTTCATAATGCTGGCTGACACAATGACAACTACCAATGTTTTTAAAAAAAGAGAACCTGGATAAACCCCGAGGCTAGTGACTCTGAGGAGGAGGAGGAAATCTTGAACACTAGCAGTAACACCCCTACTACTAAAGGGACTGGGAGACCACAATCACCAGAACCAATGAGGCTGAGCCCCCCAACATCAACCCTCCCGTGTGATCTGGGGGCAGCACACTTTCATCTGTGTCAGCAGCAGGATGGTGATGAGAAGGCTAGTGTGTCACAGTCTGAACACCATGGTGCTTGCTTCTTCAAGCAGCAATATGGAACCAGGGCCTGCTCCACTTGTCATCAATAATCCTGGTAGCTGCAGTGATAATTTTGAGGCAGCAGCATCACCTGCCACAATCAGTGAAGGTGATTGTGGAGAAGAAGGAGAATGCCATTCTTCTCCACCTCTCCCCTTACTTAAATCATCAGTGCAGTGATCGGCAACTGTACTGTGCACTATTTGTTATAAGTTTATAAAAAAGGGATTGTTTTTAGAAAGCCTGAGTCCTGCAAGAATTATTTACTCAGGGATTTTGTTTAGGTAGACTGACTCCTGCACACACAAATATTTCTCAGGTTTTTTCTGTGTAAGCCTGCTGCTATGCTGGCTAACCATTATTTTTTTGACTGGAGTCCTTTATCGGATCTTTAAATAGCCAACACATAAATTGAAATAAAAAAACGTCCCCAGTGGATGTAGTGAGCCCCATAACAGTATATCGAAAGTACATCCAAAATGTTTCCAAAATAAGTAGAATTAACCCTATGAGTGCTAGTGGTGTATAATTACCCCACTGGTACTCGTATGGTTAACCTGACTAAGTAACGAAGTAACAGCCCATAAAAAGTAACACTTAGCATTAATCCTGATGTCCAGCGGTGTCTTCAGCACCCTGGTCAGCTAGTGTCCATCTTCTTTCTTTTTATTCTCTCCTTTCTTCCTCATCTTTCTTCCTCTGTTCCTTCTGTCTTCATATTCACATATCGTACCTGAAAAAATTGAGATATAAATATATGTTGCATAAAAAAAGAACCTACTACCTGATACTCAGATGTTTTTAGATGTCGGTTCATTTCTAAGAATGTTAGTCTCCTAACACTGGTGCTTGACAGTCGAGTCTGATGGTCATTTACAATAAAACCCGCTCACTGACTCAACGATTGATGGAGGGAAACTAAGGGTTTCAATGGCTGTTTGTGTCAGTGCTAGCAACATACACATTGTTTTGATTGCCAGTCGTCCATGTGGTCATTGTTTCTGCTGAATTTAGCACATGGGCAAAGCATGAAACATGCACCATATCACCGATTCTCAATGTAGAGATTATGTTGGTGCCATTATTAGCAGACAAAAAAAACAGCTTTCAAGGAGTGGGGTACAATCCATGTCTCTATCACCTGCTCTAATTTACTTAATACATCTATGGCTTTGGGGATGGCTTTGTGGCACTGTCTTTCATGTATGCACAAAGTGTAGTGCCAATGGCTTAGGCTAACCAGCTGCTGCTGCCTTTTAATTACACTGTCATAACCTGAGCCAAGATTACTGGCTGATACCTGATACTGTAAGCTGTTAGTGTTGCCCACTGGTGGTGGGAGGGAAACTCAATAATCAGTCACAGTCATATAGTCTGTGTTTTGTCCACTTGTCCATATATCTATTCTCAGGTGGATTTTCTTGCTGTGTTTGTGGATTTTCTTCCAGCCTGTTACCCAACACACTAACCACCTTCTTGTACAATTCTGGCACAGCAGTCCTGCAAAAATAACTACAGCTTGGGAAATGCTACTGAGGAGCTAAATACGTCATCAGTTCTCTAAATCCTCAGTTTTCAACAAAAGAATTTGGCGGCATGTCTACTACAAACATCTTGGTAACCTTACCATTCCTCAGGTTAACTTTGGGATTGTTTTTGTGAAGTTTTTGACTCCTTCCCAAGAACTCAGTGTAGTTTGGCAGTACATGGCAAAAGAACCCTGTAACATAATTGCTGCAACAGCATGACTTGAGGAGGTTTAGAGGTGTAAACAGCATGTGTTAGCACTCTATGACTCTTGCCATCTCCAAAAGCAAACTCATAGTGAAACTTCTTTGTAATAGTAGCCATAGATTCTATTTGGAATAAACAAACTCTTGGCACACTGTCTGACACATCAACATCACTACTTCTATTATGTGCCCCAGAGCCCTATGGACTTTTTGGACTGCTTATGCTTCAGCTAGCAGTTGCACTTCTGACATCTCAATAGTGTGTCTCTCAGTCAGACCTGTGGTTGTGCTTCAGGTGGGATTTTAATGAGGAGGTGCCTAGGTGTGAGCCTGCTTTCCCTCTGGTCATGTGCTTCTTACACAGACAACAGAAAGCAACTTGCTTACCTTTTGGATGATGAGTGAAGTATCTCCAAACTGTAGACATCATTGACTGATGGGCTGCTACTACCACTGGGGCTAGATGATGCTGCAATTACTACTACTGATTGTTAAATGTGCTGCACTTCTAACATCAGCAGATTCACTCACGATACCTAAGGTTGTGTATGCTGATAACCTGTGTTGTTGCTTAACGCTAGTACTCAGTGTGGCTAAGTGGGACTTGGACTTATTTGGTAGCAGTGATGATGGTGATGATGACTGACAGGATGATTATTTTTTTTGGCAGCTTTGCTTGTCCAGGGTCAGATTTTCCAGTTGTTTTCTCAAACAGTTTATAGACAAGCACAATGCTCCTTTTCAGTGGTAGAAGATTGTGCCTTTGCTTTTCAACTAACTTTCTGCCCATGTTATCATCTCTCTCATTCTCAACTTCATCTCTCTCTGAAGCAGAGGAGGATGTTGGAGGGATATATTCTAGATCTACATCATTATCATCACCAGTCATTAGGTCATCCTCATCATCATCCACCACGTCTTCCCCCTATTCCTTTGGGATTTTAGAGGGCACAAACAATTTTATTTTTCTTTTCCCCTTTAAGGGATATTCATGTTTGCAACTACTTTCAGGACAAGTGTGCTTGTTTGTCTCAAACAAAATATATCTGCACAAAAACAAAAAAGAAAAGGCAGACAATAATGAAATATGTAAATAACAAAAAAAGAAGAATATTTCCAATAGCCACTAATAATGGATGGTAAATAGTTTACCTTATTAACATAGAAACATAGAATGTATTGTTCCATATATCATGAATGGGATTTAATGACATATTTTAGATGATGAGATGAATGAAAAATGTTACTTGAATCATGAACTATAAAAAATGAGAGATGAAACTGAAAAAACAGAACAGTAACAAACTCTCGTGATACTTCTTAGTTAACCCAAAAGTTCTGGTGCAGCTGTAAATGATAGTGTCCTGTAAACCAAAAGAGAGAAATATTTGTTCTGGGTCCCTCCAATGCCTACTATATGGAGAGGGAAGAATGCATTTACTTCCCCTCCCTATAGTAGGCACTCTATTTTTATTTTGGGTCCCTCCCTACCCCCTGTGAGGTCCTGTTTTTATGTATGGTCAGTATATGGTCATTATTCACAGCATACAAGTATTTATATCTAACAAATGTATTTATTTCATATAGTGTGGATGCTCTTTCATCTTATACACTATTGCTACATCCTCCACAAAGCTTGAATAAGGAGTCGCATTGCTAGTGGAGAGAGAAGGACATTCAAAATGAGAACAGTGTTGTGGCAGTATAAGGGGAAAGGACCCCTGAGATGCTCTAAGCCCAAGATGAGTGTCAGGTGAGTGCAATGACAGAAGGGGGGTATTCTCTGTGATTTTATTTGATTGTATTCTAATAAATACTACACTTAGTACACACCTTTGTTGTTTTTCCCTTGGTTCCTGTTTTGTTGAGATTTATGTTCCAGATTCAAGTGTGTTTCAGCAGTAGACTGAGTTACTATACCTTTCTGCACTATGCCAACAACACTTGAATGTGTGCATTTACACGTTTTATTATAAGTAATGTTGCTGCAACAAACATGGTTGCAGTTAGCTATTGGACTATCACTTTACACAGAAATCCCTGCACTGCACCTAATCCTTTCACACTCCCCCTGCCCCTTGTGTGTTTGCTGGATATTGCTGAACTACTGTGTGTGTTTTTACTTAAACTACACAAAAGAACTTATTGTGTATGATGTGTTGTCTTGGCCCTTTACAAAATACTCTTTCTCGTCTAGAATCAGTCTGCCTCAGTTACAACTTTGAAGTCCAAGTCTCACTCACTTCAGGGTCCCTGCCTCTGTCACCAATCTTTTTTATTTATTTATTTATTTATTTATTTTATTTAACTGTCCCCCTATCCCTAGCACTGTAAAAAAAACAAACAAAAAAGGAAGAGATAACAGTCAGATCAGGAATAAACTTGAATTACAGTTGCCTGTGTCCTCCCAGTCAGTCACACAAGATTTTGGACTATTTGGGGTAAACCTCCTTCTTCCCTTCCTATCACCCAGAGTGCCCCCCAGACCCCGTAGTACAGTGAACAAATATCCTGCCTACAAGACTTGCTAAACTAGGCTTCAGTTCCAATTTATTAGCCTGTCTTCTCTAGCTGAAGATTGTGCTGCTGTCATCCTCTCACACACATGGAATGGCATTCTGTGGGAATTTGACACCACTTTTACACTATGCCTGTGAAAAAAAGAAGGGAAACTTGCAACATGGAGAATAGAATTCAGTCTTCCCATTGATTTCAATTCAAAGAGCTAGGAGAAAAAAGTGGAAAAACAGCATTTTTTTGTAAAACATTTGCGTCTCAGATTAAAGTGCCATTTTTCTCCTGTTTCCCTTTTGAGTCAAAAACTTTCACCCATTCCTATTCAGCACAGTAGTAAAATGAAGTGGAATTTCTTTGTGGTAATCTTTAAACACATTGGAGGCTACTCTGGTCGGTTTGCTATTCTCAAAGCTGCAATGATGAATCTGTGTAAGATATGGAGATAAAGACTGCTGGGTGGAGCTACAGCTGCTGCTTCAGGGAGTGTCCATGTCCAACTCCAGCATCTCTCCTTCCTTACGCTTGCTTCTCTTGCTTTGCATCTCACATAACCTTTGGACATGTTGGTTCTTCTGTGTAGTAACCTATGGATATATCACTGTTTTCCAGGACACCCTTCATTTTCTGGATCAGGATTGGTGTATAAGGGGTTGACCTATCCAGACTGGCAGTGGTTTGGCTTAAATTTCCTCTGACATCACTGAATGGCTTGAGGATTCTCACTACCTACCCCATTTATGCCCATTCCTTTCTGAAGTGCACCAGTGCTGTGATAGACCCTCCTTCTGCTGTTCCTCTGTCATCTGCTGGCTTGAAGTGAGATGGAAGTGCCCGGCAATTTTATGACATTGATCACTGAGGCTCGACAGCCTGCAATGCCATTCATCTGGAAGAGCTGCCTTTATTACCAGATGCTGTATGTGTTCTGTGCAGCTCAGACCCACAAATCCACCATCTTTGATAGCTTTCACCATGTTTGCTGCTCCCTACATCACCAGTAATGCCACCACCACATGTGTGCCTGCCTACCATCCAATCTTCTGTGTCATGACCTTCCCAAGCACTGCAAAGATGTTTACTGATTCATGCTACTCATCCACAACCTTAGCATGAAGGAGAAAAGAGCAATTCGACAGCTGCCCTTCTGACCCAGTTTCACCCATCCTGCCACTCGATTTGCCTACATTAGTTGGACCATTCTCCAAGACTTCGGGTTGTCATCAGTGTGCCATCAGTAAAATAAAGGCATTCTGTGCACAATGGACACTCCATATATAAGAGGTGAGTGGGCAGTCTTTCCAGCAGCCTTGCAAAACTTGCCCTTCAACAATCACACATGAGTAGTAAAGTGAGAGCACTACATTCCTTATGGTCATGGTGTATGATGGGAGGCAGTAGGAGGAGTGAGAACCTCTAACACCTGCCTGGAGTGCATGGAGAAGAAAGCACCTCCAACAGTGATCATCTATCAATGCAGCTGTGTCAACTTATTTGACTGATTCTTAGATATACCCTTCAAATTAAAACCCCCAAAGTGTTCAAGGGTGGGTGATGAGCCCTCCCCCATCTCTAGGAACTAATCTGAGTCCTAGAGAACACCAAGGCTTTTCACACTGTCTGCCCTGACTGCTGCTTCTGATTATGGCTGATGTGGCACTGCTATTCATGTCAGTACTTGCACCCAAAGCAAAGCTGATGAGATCTCCCAGCACTTTGCCCAGTTCCCACCCTTACACAACTTGAATCTGCAGTGTTCATATCTTCCCCCATCTAGCCACATCCCAGTGTGAAATTGATGGGGTACTGCTTTTCTGAAAGGCAGTGCATAGGACGGTACTATAGTGTTGGTGAAAGCACATATACGGGAAACAGCGGCACACAGTGTACAAAGAATAGTTACTGGGTTGCATTTTGTACGTATCCCTTGGGTATGATATTACTCCAAGTATCAACACTGGGATACACCAGGAAGCGCCACAAACAATGATAACAGCTAAGGTCCTATGCAGCTGTTAAGTGGGCAGGGATTCCCAACAATATAACTATAGAGAAAAAGCAAAAGAAAAACAGTGCAAAAGGTCCCCTCGAAGTGTAGTATATTCCTATTCTTGATCCTCTACCTTCACCACATGCTCTAAAAACAATACTCACTTGTTTGAGAGGTTATTACTGCCACCACCACTGCCAGTTCAACCAGAGCCATGACTATTACTACTACCAGTACCACCAGTGCCGCAAGCACCACCAACCCTGTGATGTTTGAAACTCCACAGAGCAAAGAAGGGCAGGCTGATGCTTGCAGTGTGTCTATTTCTGGTCCAGAAGAAAAGTGAGTGAGAGGAGAGAAGTTTGCAATTGTCTGGTGGTGGAACTGAGTCTTATTCCTACCTCTTATGCCCACCTCTGGATTGTGAGCCAGAGGAGACTGAGAAACAGTAGGCATGCAAGCCGGTAAAAGCAAAACAAAGACAGTGCAAAAAGTGCCCTCTAAGTGTAGTATATTCGTATTCTTGATCCTCCACCTTCACCACGTGCTCTAAAAACAGTACTCACTTGTTTGAGAGGTTATTACTGCCTCTCAGTGATATCAGCATGCCTGGTTTGAACCCCAGGTCAGTTTACACCTCTCATTCTCCCTGGAATCCTCCACGAGGATCCCCCTCTCTGACCGATATCTTTGCAGTGGGTTCGTTTCCTTCTCTTCCAAGATACAGCTACCTCCACTGGGTATCACTGGGCTTCTAGGTGTACTAAATTCCTATATGCTTAACTAATCAATAGTACTGGGCACAGGTGTATGGATCAGCATACACATTTATTATAAACAATAATTTCATAAAATAGCAATGCTAATGTTGATAAATAAAACAAACAGATAATACTACTCTAACAGAATAACCGCTCTACGAGTTTCGTAGGACCTGCCTACTTTCTCAAGAGCCTCTGATATGAAAAACTTGCCATTATTCTGTCCAATATTAATGGGGAAGCCTTCCTTCATTCAGCGTTCATCGCACTTCTGCCACCATCATAAACTTCAGATCGCGTCCCACATGTTTCCTCTATATCACTATGTGTACACATGATGCGCTCCATTACTGGAATGCATCCTCTGCACATGACTTATTGATGTGCTTAGCGCACTGTCCACCCACAGATTAAGTATCTATGGACTATTATTTACACCAACTATTCTAACGGGGACAATGTAAGAAAGCTTAGAGGAGGCTCCTATCTATCAGATTTTAAGGCAAATTTCGGATAAATCAGAACTCTATCAATTACACATAACTATTGTTGTTATTTTCTATGTATAATACCACCTACTATGTGCAGGCTTGGCATCCAGCATCCCAAAAGACCCCCCAGTAAATATCAGAGGAGAATAGCCAGGGGAAGATATAAATACAATATAGAAAATATTATACCAATAGTCCTAAATCGAAATTGTGACTAAGCCATATATGACTATGCCATATATAAGGGGGAATCCATAGCCAAAATGACCAAACTATATATACATAATATTTAAACATTAACATCTATTATCCAAATATATTCTTTCATTGTAAACATAAATCTAATTATCCCCAATGTGATGTAAAACTTATTATCCCTAATATACTATTCCCCTCTCTATATGTGTATTTAAATTAAATTAATTAATATCGCCTCTATATTCCATTTGAATATATATGTTCTATAAATTGTTGTTAATTTTTATATTTTTTTATTTAATATGTGATAAAAATAATACGATTCTAAATATTAAATATATCTTATTACAAAAAACCTAAATCTATCTCTTCATTTAAACCTTTATCTCCTAAGGTACCCAAAGTATAAATCCAAAAGGCTTCACGTGAACACAACATCATGAACCTATTGTCTATCTCTTGGAATACATTCTACTCCCATAACCCTGAAACTCTCCAACCCTCCCTCCTTACATGTGAGAAAATGTGAAGAGACTCCATGGTCATGTTCCCCCCCCCCCAATATGGCGTCTATGTTTCTCTAGTCTAGTCCTCAGTTTTCTGGTAGTTCTACCAACATACTTTGTACTCACGGAGGAATCCAAGGAGACTGAGAGGTATAAACCGACCTGGGGTTCAAACCAGGCATGCTGATATCACTGAGAGGCAGTAATAATGTTTCAGTCTCCTCTGGCTCACAATCCAGAGTTGGGTGTAAGAGGTAGGACTCAGTTCCACCACCAGACAATTGCAAACTTCTCTCCTCTCACTTACTTTTCTTCTGGATCAAAAATAGACACACTGCAAGCATCAGCCTGCCCTTCTTTGCTCTGTGGAGTTTCAAACATCACAGGGTTGGTGGTGCTTGTGGCACTGGTGGTACTGGTAGTAGTAGTAGTCGTGGCTCTGGTTGAACTGGCAGTGGTGGTGGCAACACTTGCAGTGGTAGTACTTTTGCTCTTTTGTAGCTGACCATGACTATGGAATAGTGTACATGTACAAGCAATCTTTGTCTTTTTCTTTGATCCAACCAAAGCACCAGTACATGACCCTACTTATGACCTTGACAGAAATTGCTCCTTAGTTTGGTGGGTGGGGAGGAAATTTTGCTGGGGCCAGAATGTTTGCTGTTTTTGCCTGCTTCTGATTAGAGGGGGCTGTAATATGAATATAATTCATTTGTCTGCCACACCACCAGAAAAGCAAGCACTCCCATACATTTCAGTTGCTAGATTAGTTATATTAAGAAAATATTTAACTGAGTAATTGTTTTTTATTTTTTAGATTGTTTTTAATTTTTTTTAATATTGTTTTACATTTTTTTATATTTTTTTATATTTTTTCCTACAAAAAAAATCCTACCCACAGCAAATACATAAAATTTCCACCTTTTTGACACTGCAAATAAATTTCCAGAGATAACTTTCACTTATGCTGTCTATGACTGCAGTTGAGAAATCAACAGCTAAAAGTCAAAGTTGTGAGCAGGCTGAAACTTATAGCAATATGTGCCTTGAAAAAATTGTTAGCAGACTGTCTTTTGGCCACAACACTGATCACATAGTTGTATAACTGGCACAGCCATCTATGGAGGTAGCTTACCTGGTCAGCTGGGGTTCTTTTCTTGGATACTCTGGATCAGACAGGAGACAGGAACAGATGGCTGCCGCTCGCTGGTAGACCAGTGAGCTAAGTTAATTTAGCTATTGCAGTGGCTGAATCATAACAATCTTTATTGATGAAACACACTGTTTTAATACACTACCAGACACTTTTATCAAGATAAGAATCCAAATTAGGGCTTGAAACAGTATTGTTATAGTTTTTACCAGTAATCAGATGTAACAAATAAAATTTTATCTAAAATTATAAAACCATCCGTGCACTATACATCTGTGAATGTGTGATGATGTGGCTTGGTGAGTGCTTTAGACGCTAAATGGACTTTTTTTGTTTCTATGAATTAAACTTCTTAGATCTTGACATTTATCAATTAAGGTATAATGCTCACTGTGGAAAAAAAGAAACATTTAAAGAACTTTTCAAAGAAGAATGTTTTTTTTTTAAGTAGACTGCTATTGTGGCAAAAGTGAATGGAGGCACACAACCTATTAATGCTCATTGTTAAATGTTAGCCCAGCTGTGGAATTATAAAAATGGGAGATGTATTCATCACCTTGGACTTTAATTCCACTATACAAATAGCCTTCCTGCTTGTCGGTTTGCATCCTTCCCTTATTCTCCTAAATATGTCTTTTTGTTCAGCTTATACTATATCTTTAAGATGGAATATAATGCTTTCTGCCCTCTGTTTGCTGACCATGAAACACCTAAACTGCAGCTAACAATTTACAAACAGTTAATGAAACATAGAATGTAAGTAGGTAATTTTCCCACAGGCTGTCACACACTGCAATTATATAGCCAACAATACACAGCACGAGAAAGCAACCTATGGATATTAGAAAAACCATTAGACCATTAATTCTTCAGAGCTGTTACACAAAATTACACTAGTAATTTTATCCAGTGAAGAGATCTGTTCATAACACAATTAAATATATTTTCCAAATCAAAATACATGCGAATACTGTGTATAAACATCAACTTATTTATTTTGTAATGTGTTGACAGATAAATGTTCTTTTTCAATATTTTCAGATTATAGTTATATTTTTTGCCACAAAACTCCAAAATAGATAATAATCCATAGTGTTTCAAATTTCAGATTTACATGAGTAAGATAATTTATTCTATCTTTTGGGGAAGGTTGAAGTTGTAGTGTCATTTTATAAGCATTTTACAGTGTGTGCCTTACATTTAAATATTATTAGATCTAGGAGTGGGTGAAAAGTGAGAAACATTTCCCTCATGTCTTTTTTCAAAAAACAGATGATTTTTCTCCTTTTTTCTATGCAACATTATCCTTCTTTTTGCCAATTCCAACAAACATTTTGTCAGTTTAATACGTTTCCCCATCTTTCCTATGGTTTCCCACCACAATATTACTTCTCCTAAGAGCTGCAGTGGAAATAAGAAATAAGTATCTGAAAGTCAAAGTTTGGAGTCCTATAGCACCATATGCCTTGAAAAATGTGTTCCTGTTTAAGTGACACTGGCACATAATTCATGATGATGGCAAGAGATACAAAAAAAACAACCTACAACGTGGCAGATGTGTATGGTAATGGTGGTGGGGAACTGGCATGGTCCATGAAGTCCACAGTAGGCAGATACTTCACTCAGGATCCAAAAGTTATGACAGAGAAAGCCTGGACAAATGTATTACCAATAGCACAGATGAGGAGGAAGAGGGATGTGAAGAAGGGTTGCTACCATCTAGCAAACTTGGGACAACTGCTATAACTATTAAGTAATGTGTATCAGTAATCTGAGAAGGATAGCATACATTTGTCAACAAACATGACAATGGTAAAAAAATGCTATAGGAATATAGTAGTAGTCTTAATGTAGACTCCACACTTAAGTATAGTAGTGCAAGAGACTAACAATTGCTAGAGTAAGCAGCAATGTACAGAATCTAAAACAATATAAAAACAACAAACACACTCAATGCATTTCGTAATTCACAATTACTTCATCAGGAACATAAAACAAACACTCCTGATGAAGTAATAGTGCATTACGAAACGCATTCTTGCACTACTATACTTAAGAGTGGAGCCTACATTAAGAGGAACTCTGTAGTCTGGACCACCCATAATACTTATAAGGCTATACTGGGAGATGTGGTACATCTCCAGTGAGTCTAGATCTTTAGTAGGGGTGAGAGATCCTGGAAAGAGGACCCAAAGAAGGCATATCGGCATAGCTATCCTGGGGTTTGCACAGGGGAGCTGATATAACTGAGAAAAAAAAAGACAAAAAGAAAGGGGTGCCTCATTGAGTAGCATGTCACTGTAACTTCAACTTCAGACCCACTCCAGACGCCTCAGTTGGGGTACTAACAAATTCAGATGGTCTATTGAGTACATATGCACACGACAGACAAAAAAATGCAGATGGAAGCGATTTGAATCTCCCACTTCAACTTGGGTACACCACCGGGCTGTTCAGCAACTACAATAGATTCATCTGGTGCCCCACACTGTGTTCCATCTGACGATCCAGTATACAGAAGAATGCCAGTACAATTCACACTGGAAGAAGAGCACTAGAACAAGCAATAGATAGGAAATAATAAGGCTGTACTCACACAGTATGCTGTACTGGTTTATATTCCATATCGGCGTTGAAAATAGCATGCAGGGAGATGCATACCACTTGCCCCTGCTCAAGCAACACTGAATATTGCTCCTCCAAATATAGTTTGTAAATGGTTATTCTTGTGTCTAACACTATCTAGTGTATATATCAATTTGGCCAAAAATAAAAAAAGAAAGAGAGAGTGTGCTAGTGATGTATTCAAAATGTATTTAATATAATATACCCAACATTTAAAATATATATCCGGTACACAGTACCTCTAATAGTACCAATTGATGAACCCTGCTAGAAGCTAATTGGCTGGGAGGTGTGAAAGCACTACCCAGCCAGCTGGAGGCTGCCAATTTATTTGAAACCGAGACTGGCATATAAAAGCCAGTCTTGGATCAAAATCTCTGCACTCTTGGGAGGTCTGTGCAGGTCAAAATGCCTTCCGATGCCAGTAGAGACGGCAGTGGAGGCAAGGGGGATGAGCAATTGCACAATTAAATATTGCTGAGCAATTTTGAAAACTTTTCATTATTTATTTACAGAGGCCATTAAGATTTCTCCCATATTAACCCTTTGAGAGCTGGAGGGCTAACCAGTCTGGCACTTAAAGGGTTAACAGCCACATCTTTGGGGCCTTCATTTCTTATTTGCACTGACAGCATTATTGGATTTAAAAAAAAAACAAAAACAAAAAAAAACAAAACAAGAAAGAAGAAAGAAAACTGAAGAAAAGAAGGAAGAAGAGAAATTTTATGAAGAAGCCTGACAATGGATGACAAGCAAGCATTTGATCTGCAGACTGTTATTGGGGCTGCAAAGCTGGACGCAGGGCAGGGTTTTGTCAATCCTGCTGTCTGATGTCTTGCTGGTTACTACCTAGCTTTCTGGCTCTCTATCTCTGGTGGGTATAAGCTATTGTTTCTGAGCTTTTTATTACCCTTATCTTGCTAGTGTTGCTTTTTCACAGCAAAGCATGTGCCACAATGGACTCTGACCGTGCAGTTAAAATTCCATATATTGTGATTCCTTGTCTGGTTTTCTGTTTGTTTTCACTTGTTATCTGGATTCTCCTTGGCTTGTGGTTGCTCTGAGTCTTTATTGAACCTCTGTGCTTTGGACGGGGTGGGAGCAAATATTCCAGGTCATGAACCTAGGTTTCCTGTCCTGTTCCTGAGTGTTATCTTGTGTATTGATCTGGCTTTTCTTCGACTTCCGTCCTGTTTTACGATTTGGTACCATGCTCATCAGATATCCTGTTACAGGCCTTTGCTCAGTTGAGTCAACCATTCCTCCGTTTGCTGCCTTGTACTGCATTGCCAACCTATTTCTGATCTGGCTTGTCTGACTTCCCATTTGCCTTCACCCTGGTTGGCTTCCAACTCCTCGACAACCTTTTTGGACTTCAACTATCCTTTTCCCTGTCCTCAGTGGAGCTCCATGCCTCTGTGTTTCTCTACAACAAATATAATTCAGGTGGGTTAGTTGTCCAGTATCCTCTTTGATCCCAGTGGGTAAATGCTGTTATCTGGGTTGTTATCTGGGGTGCGGCTGCCTCCTCCAAACGGCACTAACATGGCCTTGTGGCCAGCATGTCTAACTCAGCCTAGGCCACAGCAAGGCAACCCAGAAAGCAGCCACTGCCAGCCAGTACTCTAGTCTTCACTCCCTAGCATCTGGCCCACTGGAGCCTGCCTTTCAGTATACCTGTATTGGTTGTTGTTGTGCTTTTATCATAGTATTTACATCAAACAGCAGTCTGCCACATATTTGTGGAGAATCTACTTCACAGAGTGTACCAGGCAGCTTACATTCGGTGCTTAGTCTGTCAGATCATTACATTGTGATCACACCATGACAACTGATCCAGCAGATGTCTCTCCACACACATCAAACAAATGGATTCCAAGCTGGATTCGAATGCTGCAATGCTTCAGCATATGCAACAACATTTTGAGGCATCAGCACCATCTCAGAGTAGCTCTATTGGGCTTCCAGCCTCTATGTCTTCTGCCATGAGTCTGCTACCCTCTAGGATACCTTTGTCTGATTGCTATGATGGTTCTCCCTCTGAATTATGTGGGTTCCTGAATCAATGAGTCAAACTGAGGCTAATGGTTCTCATCAGGCTTGCATTATGTGCCTTATCTCTTTGTTATGAGGTCCTGCCATGGCCTGAGTCTCTCCACTTCTGTACCACCAATCACCTATCCTATCTGATTTTGACACTTTTGCCTCAGCCTTCCGTTCTGAATTTGATATGCCTGGACATCAGGCTATCACTGAGTCTGCTGTCCTGGCTTGGCAACAGGCTTATAGAAAGCTTCTCCAGTACGCAATAGAATTCAGGGCCTGGGTGTATGATACAGAGTGGGGAGACCATGCCTTGAAGGCAGCCTTTCAAATGGCTAGAAAGTTTTCACCCACTGATTTAATATTTAAAATGGGATGTATTTGCGGAAGTGAAATACAATAGAAACAGCTATAGAGCAAGGTAGATGTTCTGTGCTGTTCTGCTGTGATCTCTTGGAAAAATTGAGGCAGGAGAGGCTCAAAGTGACTGCTATTACTATAGGAAAGTTTAAAAATAATAAAAGGAGGAACTGGAAGGACCCTTATGTATCCACAGAGTCTGAGGAGGAAGTGAGCACTACTGAATCAATGCTGTCCAGTCCCCCTAAATCACCACTAGGGATCTTAGGGAATTTAATGGGAAGGGAGGAAGAAACCGGGTAGTACTAGTGAAAACAGTACAGGTCAGCTGCCTGTGCCTGTTGCCAGATGTGCTGCCCCTGCTACCACCATTTCTGTACCTGCTGCCATACGTGCTGCCCCTGCTACCACCATTGCTGTGTCTGCTGTCAGACATGCTGCCCCTGTGGCCACCAGTGCTGTGCCTGCTGCTAGTGCTGAACCTGCTGCCACCAGTAGTGTGCCTGCTGTCAGACGTGCTGGCCCTTCTGCAACCAGTGCTGTGCCTGCTGCCAGTACTGAACCTGCTGCTACCAGTACTGTGCCTGCTTTCAGATGTGCTGACCCTGTTTCCACCAGTGCTGTGCTTGCTGCCAGTGCTGAACCTGCTGCCACCAGTGCTGAACCTGCTGCTAGTGTGTCTTGTAATACTCAGGAGGGGTACAGGAGAAGATGATGCCAAGTGTGACAGCAGGGGACCTTAAGTCACACTTGCCATCCCCAAGCAGTGCTACCAGTGCTAGTACTACTACTACTACTAAGAGGGTCCAGTAGCTTGTTAGTGTTAGGAGTGAAGGAGGGGGTAATCAACTCTGGGACTGAAATGGATGTGGTTGGTGTTAGTAGTAGTAGTAACAGTAATGGTGAAGCAGCCGGTGGGACTAGTATTAGGGGAGTGGGGGGGAGTATTTGAGTGTCCAGACTAATGGTCAAGATAGCCCACACCATTCATCTGGCCCTGGAAGTCCCCTTCCCTTCACTACAGTGTCCAAGTGGAACATGATTCTGAAGAGGCCAGAACTGCTGGAACATAGCAGGCCTCCACCAACACCAGGAGCACAGATCAGCTATCTGTGCCTGCTGTTACTGCTGCCAGCCTGCCTTCTTCACATCACCAAGAAATGACAATGACTAGGGGACCCTCTGTAACATTGCTCGTTACCTCCTCCAACCAGCAGTGAGGTGTCTGTAACCAAGCAGCAGCAGCACGTAGGGACTAGTGGTGGTGGTGTTGATGATGCCGGAGAAGCTGGTGTGGAAGAGAAATTGATGGCCTTTTTAGCCCAAAATGAGAAAGAATGGGAGACAGGGATGTGGATGGGCATCACCACCACCACTAGCAATGAGCTTTAGGAATTTGCGGAATTTGGAACTGCTCTAATTCCTGCTGCTGCTGAATTGCAAGAGCAGCAGTGTGCTGAGGAGCAAGCTAGTGCTCTATGTCAAACATGTTAAAGCCAAACACCCACCACAGAAATCAAACACCACTGTTGCTGTACCCCCTGATTATCCAGAAAGACAAAAAGAGGTGAGGCAGAGATCAACGAGCAGGAAGAATAGAGAAACCCAGGAAGAAACTGCAAGTGCTCTGACAATTGAAACAACTAGCTCGTCATCACCATGACCTTCTTCCTCTAGGGTAACTACATCTTCTGCCAATCCAATGCATTCATTGTTACCTCCCCCGCCAAATGATAGCCACTCTGTAGATGTTAGGATGTGGCAGCTCATGTCCACCCATTGCATACTGTATGGTGCACTGACCACACATGGCAGTGTGGTGGAGGAGAACCACAAGCAGTGCATCAAGAAGCATCTAAGGAGATTCCATCCCGCAGAATATGCTAAGATGGTGTCAGAGAGGGTTCATCATTACTATTAAACTGTCAGCAAGTTGTCATGTGTCCTTAGCGGGGTTTGGACAAGGGGTATAGTGACAGCGGCAGTACTTGGGAGCGGGGTGTGGACAAGGGGTATAGTGACAGCAGCAGTACTTGGGTTCTGGTGTCATGGTGTTTGGATACAGTTGTGCCCCCATATGTTATTTGTCACACACATACTGTGCACATTGCAGTTGCTGATGCGAAGCACAGTTCCTGCTCTCAAGGGAAAAAGTTGTATTCTAATAACAGCACACCCAGGATTTTGGAGGAGGGGCAGGTGGAGAAGAATTATTGGCCAATTTCTTCTTTTCTCCACATATACTGGGGGCTACTTGTGCTGCTACTGCCTCAGGAGCATCACTGGAGCTAGTCATAGCAAGTGGAACCTTCATTATACATCAACCATGTTATTGCTGTTGTTGATCCTTTTCCCTTTCAGCTGCCTAATCATCCTGCTGCTTAACCCCTTAACGACATGTGACGTACTATGACCGTCACGGTCCTTGAAATACTCAAGGACCGATGACGGTCATAGTATGTCACATACTTTTTACTTACAGCGCTCTACCGAGGGCCTGAAATTGACCTCCCCAAGATCGGAGCGATCTCTATCAGGCCCCATAATGACGTGCCGATACACGCGACAGGTCACGTGTACCGGCGCATCCAAGTGGTCCTATGCGGTCCTTATGGGACAGAAATGTCCCAGGACCGCCGGTCGTTAAGGGGTTAAACAATTGAGGAGCAACAAGAAGTAGTAGCAAATTCTGCATCTACATCAGGGCATTTGGCAAGGGCCAGTAGCCACTGGCCAACAGGACATCACCTGCTGGCACTAGACCAGCAAGGCATTTTTTCCTCAGGGATTGTGCTTAAAAAAAACAAAACAAAAAAATGTAGTCCTACAATAAAAAAAAAGTTTTGGGGGGTTTGTTTCTAACAAGCTTAAGTCCTACAAATCAATGTTTCTTCAGGGTGTGTGCCTCTAATAAGTCTAAGTCCTACAAATTAATGTTTCCTCAGGGGTTGGGCCTCTAGCAACAAATCTAACAAACCATCCATTAGAAAATACTGTATCAAGTCAAGTATCAGTCCACCCCAGTGACAGCTTATGTCAGGGGGTTCCTGTCACTATCACTTTACATATACATTTCTTATTTTATTGATTTATTGATTTATTTTTTATTAACTGTCCCCCCATTACCAGTCAAGAACCCCCCCAAAACAAATTCCCTGTTCGACTGATTTGTTCCTCAGACTCCACCCACCAACACAGGCACCCTCCTCAGACCCATTTTATTAAATAATATTTGCTATGTGTTGAGTTTAAATTCAATGTTCCCATTGATATCAATGGAAGGAGCTAGGCAACAAAAAAAAAACAGAAAATCTGCACTTTTCACAGGAAATTATTTGCCAAGTGGGAAGTGCCATTATTCACCATTTTCAGTTTGAGGCAAAAATGTTTGCACATCCTTAATGTGGATTCCATGATTCCCCAGTTCCAATAATGGCTAGTCCCCCTACATTACCCCTAGGGATCTTGGGGAAAATAATGCCAGAGGCAGAGAAAGAAAAGAGTAGCAGTGTGAGCAGGACAGGTCATCTACCTGTACCTGCTTATAGTGCTACCAGTGTGCCTTGCGATTCTCAGGAGGAGCAGATGATGGCACGTGTGACAGCAGGGGATCCTAAGTCAAACTTGCCACCCCCAAGCAGTCCCACTACTTTTACAAAGTTCCATCAGCTAGAGACTCAGAGTTTTAGGAGTGAGGGAGGGGGTGATAGTGATGAAGACTCAGAGACTGAAATTTATTTTGTTGCTCTTAATGATAGTAAAGCAGCTGGTAGGACTAGAGTGGCTGCAGTAGATTCTCTTGCTGATGGAAAGGTGGAAGGAGAAGTAATGCAGAGCAGCCAGACTACTGGTCAAGTGAACCCCAACATGCCCCTGGCTCTGTGATTTCCCTTCCCCTGGCATTGTCCATCTGGGACATGATACTGAGTAAGACA
Organism: Rhinophrynus dorsalis; assembly: GCA_037306005.1. Lineage (NCBI taxonomy): Eukaryota > Metazoa > Chordata > Amphibia > Anura > Rhinophrynidae > Rhinophrynus > Rhinophrynus dorsalis. The sequence goes on from CM074719.1 coordinate 381,269,597, forward strand.
GAACTAGATATCATCTTCATATGCCTTAACCCCTTAGTGACAGACGACTTACCTGGTAAGTCCAGGAAGTCATTCGCTATAATGGAAAAAAAAAAAAACTGTCATTAAGGGGTTAATAAATTGTCTCCTTTATGTTTCTTTCTGTTGTACTGGATATCAATGTTACTCTCCCTGGGGTAGGGACTCGGATAGAGTGGTGCTGGTTCAGAAGCAAGACAGTGATGCTTGAGTTTGGAGACGGCGTGCCAGGTACTCCCTTGCTGCATCCGTAGCTGGGTATGGGTGCTGGTCGGGAAACCAGATTGTTCCACCCCAGTTGAGCTGGGGTGAAACCAGGATGGGAGTACACTGGGATCAGTTGGGAACCAGAAACAGGACAAAATAGGGGGTAGCCAAAAGTCCAGATCAAGAGAACTAGGAGAGTGGTCATCAAGCTGGATGTCATAGTTTGCGGTGGCTCACTCGAGTGCCACAGTATGTACCTCATTCTGTCGGCTGAATCCATTGGCAATAGGCCGGCCGCATCCTTCCTCTTCGTGGCTCAGCCACATTCTGTCTCTTAGCTCCAGCCACTTCATTGTAGATGACCCGGCCGATTCCGGGTAACTTCATATAGGTGCATGTCCAGGGAGATGAATGTGTGTTCCATTTAAAGGGGAAGTCACCCATTCCTGGCTCCACCTCTTCCTGGGGCAGGCATTTAAATACTGCCTGGACACAGGACTCAGTCGCCCTTTCGTTTATTGTCCAGTGCAGTTCTTAGCATTATATCTTGTGTATTGCCTGGTTTGCCTGACTACCTGTTCTGGTGCTGACTTGTGGCTCTGTCTGACTATCCGCTCCTTGTATGACCATGGCATAGTCTGATAACCATTCTGGTGTAGACCTGTAGCTCTGGCTGACTACCTGCTCTGTGTATGACCCTTGGCCTGTCTGACTATCCATTCTGGTGCAGGGCTGTGGCTCTGTTTGACTATCTGCTCCGTATACGACCCCAGCTTAGTCTGATAACCATTCTGGTGCAGACCTGCAGCTCTGGCTGACTACCCGTTGTTTATTGACCCTTGGTTTGTCTGACTATTTATTCTGGTGCTGAACTGTGGCTCTATCTGACTATTCTCTGTGTGTCCTCATGTTAGTCTGATATCCATTCTGGTGCGGACCTGTGGCTCTGCCAGACTCATTCCTGGTTGCCTTCCGAGCATCTGGTGTTCCTTCAGGTGTGGACCTGAGGCTCAGATATCTTCACTCTGTGTTTCGTTGGTCTAGGCAGGTGCAGACCTGCGGTGGCCTACCATTTCCTATCTGGGGTCTATGTACAGTACCACACTGAAGCAGTCTCCTATCCTCGCAATGTTGCTTGCTCTGTTGTGTGTGCTCATACTGTATACATTGTGTATTACTATTTAATTGTTTATTTCAATAAAATTGTATTACCTAACAGTACCTGTCCAGATCTCATTTGTACGAACCATGACACTGGGTCAGAGAAGCCAGTAGTACAGGATATCATAAATCAAGATGAGCCATGGTCAGAGAGGAATTAGAGGTCAAAGCCAGGAATCAGATTATGCCGAGGTCAGTGGAAGTGGAGGTCAAAGCCAGGAATCAGATTATGCCGTGGTCAGTGGATGCAGAGGTCAAAGCCAGGAATCAAACAACAAAGTTTTCAGGATAATGAACACTGTAAAGCTCATGGAACGGGCAACAAGCATCCTGGGATTAGGGTTTGAATACCTCAGGGAGCCAATGGGAAGAGAGGGCTCGCCTGAGGCTCAATTCTAATAGGTTCTAACAATGACCAATGCAGGCCAAGGAAATAAGTTGCAGCCGTTTCTGCGAGCTATGCATGTGCAGAACAGCTGAGCGACAAGAGGATGCTGGGACATAGGCGGACGGACCCTCCTTGAGGAAAGAAAAAGAAGAGAGGAGAAAGGAAACTTCTAACTCTGAAGAGGTGGCTGATCACCAGGGAAAGACAGGTAAGAGCTCCAGATATGGCCGTGATCTGCACAGAGCAGGTAAAAAATGCAAGGACTCCAGAAGTGACAGTGAACAAGCAGGAATTGACACAACCCCCCCTTTCAACGGGAGGCCTCTGGACGACCAAGCTTCAAAGGAAAAGAGTGATAAAACGCCTGCAAGTGGGCTTGCCTAGAGAAATGATCCACAATGACTAGGATAACTGTGTTTTCCTTGGACAGGGGTAGATCCACAACAAAGTCCATAGAGATGTGTGTCCATGGTGATGATGGTACTGGCAAAGGCTGTACGAGACCAAAGGGTCTGTTGCAGGGTTGTTTGTGCTTGCCACAGTGATGGCACCCATGAACAAAGTCCTTGAAATCCATTGGTAATGAAGGCCACCAGAATTGATGTTATATTAAGTCTTGAGTCCTGGAAATTCCGGAATGGCATGAAGTAGGTGACTGGTGAGCCCACTCTAAGATTTCTGTACGAAAACTGACTGGGACAAACAAGCGTCCTAAAGGACAGAGTTGTCAAACTGCTACTGGGCTTTTTGAATCTTACTCAGTGTGGATGTGGACAAGGCAGAGATTAATCTGGATTATGGAATAATGGTCTCAGGATGCTGTTCTGGAGAATGTGGACCATATAGACGGGACAAGCCATCGGCCTTTGTATTCTTGGTCCTGGAAATACAGGTGATAGTGAAACAGAATTGAGAGAAGAACAACGTCTGGCGGGCTTGACGTGGAGTGAGGTGTTTGGCAGCCTTGAGGTACTGGAGGTTCTTGTGATCTGTGTAGATCAAAAAGGGTAACTCAGATCCTTCCAACAGGTGACACCATTCCTCGAGTGCCAATTTCATAGCAAGAAACTCATGATTTCCAACATCATAGTTTCTTTCTGCTGGCGACAGTTGAAAGAAAAGTAGGAACAAGAATGTAGGGCATTGGTCTGAGAGTCTCTTTGTGACGAGATTGCTCCCACCCCAGACTCGGAAGAATCAACTTCAAAAACAAATGGCTAGCTAACATCTGGGTATCTCAGAACTAGAGATGAAGTAAAAGCCTTTTTTATAGTAGCAAAGTCGGCCATGGCATCAGGTGACCAGGTCCGATGATTTGCTCTCTTCTTAGTTAGTGCAGAAAGAGGAGCGACAATAGTGGAGTAATTATGGATAAAACATCTATGATAATTGGGGAATCCCAGAAATCATTAAATCCCTTATAGGTCAGTGGGTTGAGGCCACTGGGATACAGCTGATACCTTAGCGGAATCCATGTCAAGCCCTGTATTAGAGACAATGTACCCCAAAAATGGAAGTCGATTTTTCAAAGTCACATTTTTCAAGCTTGGCATACAATACATTATCTCTGAGTCACTCAGGTATTAGTTTGATACGGATTCTGTGCAGATGTAGAGTGGGAGAGTAGACCAGAATGTTGTCTAGATAGACAATGACATGGGATGTTAACATATCTTGAAAGACGTCATTGACCAAGGCCTGGAAGATGGCTGGGGCATTACATAGCCCGAAGGTCATGACAAGACATTCATAGTGCCCATATCTAGTATTAAAGGCCGCCTTCCACTCATCCCCAGGTCAGATGCGTACTAAGTTATACGCCCCTCGCAGGTCTAGCTTGGTGAACCACATAGCCCCACAAAGTAGGTCGAATAATTCATGAATTAAGGGCAGTGGGTACTTGTTCTTAATGGTGATGCAATTGATACCTCTTTAGTCAATGCAGGAGCGTAAGGACCTATCGTTTTTACCAACAAAATAAAACCCGGTTCCGGCTCTGAATGTAGAAGGGGCAAATAAAAACTTTCTCTAGATATGCTTGGATATAGTCCACTAGGGCTTTCATTTCAGGTTGGTAGAAGAGATAGGTATGACCCTTAGGAGGTTTAGTCCCAGGGAGCAGGTCAATAGGGCAGTTGTATGGTCAGTGAGGAGGCAGAGAAGAAGCATGACTCTTGGAAAAGACATCCTCATACTCCCTATAGGCCTCTGGAAGACTACAGTGCAGGGACAAAGCAGCCTAAACCACCTTCTAGGGAAGCACTGGATGATTGGGAAGACAGGATCAGAAACAAGAGTTACTCCATCAAATGAGCTCCCCTGATCTCCAATCGACAGAGGGGTTATAATGGTGGAGCCACGGATGACAGGAACATGGGGAGAGTAAACAGATCAAAAGATAAGAGTTAAGAGTGTAGTAACCCTGTGGTCACCTGTAGGGGTCCTGTATCCAGGGTAACTTATCCATCCCCCAGCAGCTTTCCGTCCAGTGTAGAAACCAGAAGAGGTTGTTTCTTGAGTTGACAAGGAATACCATGATTTTTGGGCCAAGTGAGGTCCATAAAGACACCAGAGGCGTCTGAATCCAAAATGGCGTGGGCGGAAACAGACTTGACTGGCCACTGGATTGTGACAGGCACCAACAAACTGGTTGAGGAGGAAAGAGGCAGAGGGATGGGGCTTAGTGGACTGCCTCTGTGTTCAGTTAAACCGCATTGTTTCCCGGTCTTGTGGGGAATTGTCTGAGCATGTGGCCCTTGAGGCCGCAGTAGAGACACAAACCCAGGGTACAGTGTCTCCTTCATTCCTCCTTAGACAGTCGAGTTACTCATCCAATTTTCATGGGGGTCTCAGAAGGGGCAGAAGTCTCAGGTGAAGCAGGGGTGAATGTTCCTCCCTGTTTATGGCTGTGTCCGCGTTCTTGTCTTCTCTCCTGCATGTGTCTATCCAAATCAGGGCACATGGTGATAAAGTCCTCCAACTCATCTTTGAGACGGTTGTTAATGTCACGTCTGAAAGCCTCCTTAAGGGCTTCTTGATTCCACTCGGTCTCATAAGACAGGGTTCGAAACTCCACTGCGTATTGACTTAAGGCACAATTCCCTTGTCTAAGGTTCAACAAGGCCACCTCAGCAGTAGCGCATGACCTGGGATGTCGAATACTGACTAAAAGGAGGCAATAAAATCACCAGAGTCATTCAGCAATGGAGACTTCACCGCTGCTTCACTAAGGGAGATACCCAGGCTAGTGACTCACCTCTGAGAAGAGAAATAATAAAGGACACTTGAGCAGCAGAGGTACAGAAAGACTAAGGTAAGGTGTTAAAATGAAGTTCACACTGGTTCATAAAACCCCGAAACTCTGAAGGGCGACTAGAGAATTTATCTGGCAAAGGAATCTTGGCAGGATCATATTCTGAAGATGAGCGGCATGTGCTGACAGGATCTGTTCTTGATGCTCTTGTTGTGTCATCAGATGAGACAGATCAGTCAGATCCATAGCACCTGAAGGAACATGGGGCCCGTTCCAACTGTTACTCTCCCGGGGGTGTAGGGACCCGGGTAGCCTGCCGCTGGTTCAGAAGCTAGAATGTGATGCTAGACGGCGATGCTTGAGTTTGGAGATAGCGTGCCAGGTACTCCCTTGCTGCAGCCGAAGCTGGGTATAGGTGCTGGTCGCAAAACCAGATTGTTCCACTCCAGTTGAGCCAGGGTGCAACCAGGATGGGAGCACACTGGGATCAGTTGGGAACCAGAAGCAGGAGAGTTATAGGGAGTAGCCAAAAGTCCAGATCAAGAGGTCAGCAAGCCAGGTCAAAGAAGCCAATAGTACAGGATATCAGAGATCAAGATGAGAAATGGTCAGAGAGGAATCAGAGGTCAAAGCCAGGAATCAGATTATGCCAAAGTCAGTGGAAGCAGAGGTCAAAGTCAGGAATCAGATTATGCTGTGGTCAGTGGAAGCGGAGGTCAAAGACAGGAATCAGATTATGCAATGGTCAGTGGATGCAGTGGTCAAAGCCAGGAATCAAACAGCAAAGTTTTCAGGACAATGAACACTGTAAATCTTGTGGAATGGGCAACAAGCATCCTGGAATTTCTGGGATAAGAGTTTAAATACTCCAGGGAGCCGATGGGAAGAGAGGGCTCATATGAAGCTCAATTCTAATAGGTTCTTACAATGAACAATCAAATGCAGGCCAAGGAAATAAGTCGCAACCTGTTTCTGTGAGCTGCACATGCGCAGAACGACTGAGCGACAAGCGGATGCTGGGACCTGTAGGAGGATGGAGCTGCCTCGTGGAATGCAAAAGAAGCAAAGAAAAAGGAATCTTCTAACACTGAAGAAGCTGCTGATCACCGGGGAAAGACAGGCAAGAGCCCCAGATGCGGCCACGAGCCGCACTGAGTGGATTAAAAATGTGAGGACTAGTGATGAGCGAGCACCCCAATGCTCGGGTGTTCGGGTGCTCTGACCGAGCACCCCCTGAGGCTCGAGTGCTCGGCCGAGCACCCGAGCCCCATTGAAGTCAATGGGAGGACTCGAGCATTACACCAGGCACCCCCTGCTCTGATGAGGGGAGGGTGCCTGGTCCATAGGAAAATGGCAGAAAAGGATGGAAACACCACAGAAATGGTTCAGGGACAGCATAGGGAGGATGTCTGGATGCATCTTGGACTCCAACATCGCTGCTGGGAACGATCTTTCGCCCGTAGTACGCCATTTTTACAGACTGACCATAAAACACACAAAAAGGAAAATAAAAACGACTTTAGGCGAAAAATTGTTACCAAACAATATTTGCTGTATATTTACTTGTATATCATATGCAAATTCTCCCAAAAATTTCCTTGATTTTCTGAAGTGAGGCCATGATTAAGAGGGAAACGTGCGCAGAGGCAAATTCTCCCAAAAATTTCCTTGATTTTCAGAACTGAGGCCATGATTAAGAGGGAAACGTGCGCAGAGGCAAATTCTCCCAAAAATTTCCTTGATTTTAAGAACTGAGGCCATGATTAAGAGGGAAACGTGCGCAGAGGCAAATTCTCCCAAAAATTTCCTTGATTTTCAGAATTGAGGCCATGATTAAGAGGCAAACGTGCGCAGAGGCAAATTCTCCCAAAAATTTCCTTGATTTTCAGAACTGAGGCCATGATTAAGAGGGAAACGTGCGCAGAGGCAAATTCTCCCAAAAATGTCCTTGATTTTCAGAACTGAGGCCATGATTAAGAGGGAAACGTGCGCAGAGGCAAATTCTCCCAAAAATTTCCTTGATTTTATTGAACTGAGGCCATGATTAAGAGGGAAACGTGCGCTGAGCTGACCATCTAAAACATTATGGGTGAGGGTCTGCTGCAGAGCTGACCATCCTAAACATTATATGCGAAGGCCCGCTAGTGAGCTGACGCTATAAAACATTATATGAGAGGGCCCGCTAGAGAGCTGACCCAATAAAACATTATATGAGAAGGCCCGCTGGTGAGCTGACCTATATAAAAATTGTCAAACAGGGCCCGCTGGTGAGCTGGCCCTATATAAAAATTATATCACAGGGCCCGCTGGTGAGCTGGCCCTATATAAAAATTATATCCCAGGGCATATGGAAGAGGAGGAGGAGGATGAGAAGATTAAGAGTCAACCATATACCCGTTTTTTGGGTGGAAGGGGTGAATGGGAATACAGAGTATTCCCATCATTGTAAATAACATATATAAAGTGAGTTTATGTTCCCCCGGGGCTTTCCTCCAGTGGAGTGGAGAAGTCAGGGGAAATCCAGGCCTTGTTCATTTTTATAAGTGTCAACCTATCAGCATTGTCGGTGGAAAGGCGGATACGCTTATCTGTTATGATGCCACCAGCAGCACTAAATACCCGCTCAGACAGAACGCTGGCGGCAGGGCAGGCCAGCACCTCCAAGGCGTAGAGTGCCAGTTCATACCACGTGTCCAGCTTGGACACCCAGTAGTTGTAAGGCACAGAGGGATCATTGAGGACGCTGACACGGTCTGCTACGTACTCCTTCACCATCTTCCAAAACTTTTCCCTCCTTGTGACACTAGGCTGCGCATCAGGGTGAGGGTGCTGGCGGGGTGTCATGAAGGTGTCCCACGCCTTGGAGAGTGTTGCCCTGCCTTTCTCGGAACTGCTGTGTGCTCCCCTTTTCTCCCCTTCTCTGTTGGCCAAGGTAGCACGTACTCTGCCGCCAGCGTTGTCAGATGGAAAATTTTGGAGCAATTTTTCAACAAGAACCTTCTGGTATTGCACCATTTTGCTTGTCCTCTCCACCGGAGGAATGAGAGATGAGAAATTCTCTTTGTAGCGGGGGTCCAGAAGGGTGAACACCCAGTAATCCGTGTTGTTTAAAATGCGTATAACGCGTGGGTCACGGGAAAGGCAGCCTAACATAAAGTCAGCCATGTGTGCCAGAGTACCAACAGTCAAGATTTCGCTGTCCTCACCAGGAGGATGACTCTCAATATCCTCATCCTCTTCCTCCTCTTCTGCCCACCCACGCTGAAGAGATGGAACTAAAGTTCCATGGCTACCCTCTGTAGCGGAGGCAACCGTGTCTTCCTCCTCCTCCTCCTCCTCCTCCTCCTCCTCCTCCGCCTCCTCCAATTGTCGCTGAGAAGACGAAGTGAGGGTGCTCTGGCTATCACCTTGTGTAAGCTCTTCCTCCCCCATTTCCACCTCTTCCACATGCAAAGCGTCGGTTTTAATTGTGAGCAGCGAGCGTTTCAGTAGACACAGAAGTGGGATGGTTACACTGATAATAGCGTTATCGCCGCTCACCATCTGTGTCGATTCCTCAAAATTGCGTAAAACCTCACAGAGGTCTGACATCCATTCCCACTCCTCACTTCTGATTGCAGGAAGTTGAACGGAGAGGCGACGACCGTGTAACAGCTGGTACTCCACTACTGCCCTCTGCTGCTCACAAAGCCGGGCCAACATGTGGAAGGTGGAGTTCCAGCGCGTGCTCACGTCACACAGCAGCCGGTGAGCTGGCAATTGTAAGCGCTGCTGCAGCTTCAACAGGCCGGCCGAAGCTGTAGATGACTTACGGAAATGTGCACACACGCGGCGCACCTTGGTCAAGAGATCATGCACATTGGGGTAGGTTTTTAGAAATCGCTGCACCACTAAATTAAATACATGCGCTAGGCATGGTACGTGTGTGAGCTTGCCGAGCTCCAAAGCCGCCACCAAGTTACGCCCATTATCACACACAACCATGCCTGGTTGCAGGTTGAGTGGCGAGAGCCACTGCTCGGTCTGGTGACTAATCCCCTGCAACAGCTCTGAGGCCGTGTGCTGTTTGTCCCCAAGGCAGATCAGCTTCAGCACGGCCTGTTGACGCTTCCCCACTGCAGTGCTACACTGCTTCCAGCTACTGGCTGATGGGGGAGTGGCGCTGCGTGTAGAGAATTCGGAGGTGGAAACGGAGGAGGAGGAGCCAATAACGTAGGTGCTGGCGGAAACCCTGATGGAGGTAGGGCCCGCAATCCTCGGCGTGGGTAGCACCCGTGCCATCCCAGGGTCCGAGTCGCTCCCAGCCTCCACGACATTCACCCAGTGTGCCATCAGGGAAATGTAGCGTCCCTGGCCACAAGCACTTGTCCATGTGTCAGTCGTTAAGTGGACCTTCCCAGTAACTGCGTTGGTCAGGGCACGGGTGATGTTACGGGACACATGGTGGTGTAATGCGGGGATGGCACACCGGGAAAAGTAGTGGCGGCTTGGGACCGCGTACCGAGGGACAGCTGCTGCCATCAGGCTGCGGAAGGACTCAGTGTCCACAAGCCTAAATGGCAGCATTTCGATGGCCAGTAATTTGGAAAGGTGTGAGGTTAGTGCTATGGCCTGTGGGTGGGTGGCTGGGTACTTTCTCTTGCACTCAAATGCCTGGGGTAACGACATTTGGACGCTGCGCTGGGACAGGGAAGTGGATGTGGTCGCTGATGGTGCTTCAGATGGTACAGGTGCAGGGCGGGAGGTATGCGGGCCTGCGCCTTCGACAGGCGTTGGCCGGCACCGAAAACAGGGGAAGAGGAGGCAGTGGTGTGGCCTGCAGACACAGATGGGCGATCCAGGCGTTCCTCCCACTTACTACGGTGCTTGGATGCCATGTGTCGGATCATGCTGGTGGTGGTGAGGTTTCTAGTGTTCATGCCTCGGCTCATTCTGGTGTGGCACAGGTTGCAAACTACAATTCTTTTGTCGTCCGCACTTTCCTTAAAAAAACGCCATACCGCGGAACACCTACCCTTTGGCAAGGTAGATTTACGCAAGGGGGTGCTCCGTGGAACATTTGCGGGCCGGTTTGGTGCGGTCCGCCTTCTTTCTGTAGCCACACCACTGCCTCTTCCAGCCTGTTGAGGTGCTGCAGATGGCTCACCCTCAGGACTGCTGTCATCGCTCGGCTCTACACCTTCCCAGGTGGGGTCAGTCACCTCATCGTCCACCAAGTCCTCCTCCACTTCCTCACTCTGATCATCCTCCTCAAGTCTTGATCCCACCACATACTCAGTCATTGACAACTGTATAACATTCTCCTCAACAAGGTCTTGAGACGGAAATAGTGGTTGATTTAATGGCAACTGTGTCTCATCATCATCATCATCATCCACTACTTCCTTTGACCTTAAATGCCGTTCACATCTGTCATCTTCTTGTGATTGGGTAGCCTCTAGAGGTTGTGAATCAGGGCACAAGATGTCATGTTCCTCTGCAAGCGTGCTTGGAGAGAGGGTCAAATGAAGGATTGGTGATGAGACGAGCTCCTCACTATATCCCAGTGTGGGATCACTTCTTTGACCAGACCGTGTATGGTGGGAGGAAGGATGATCAGAGTGAGGATTATGTTGACCAGACTCTTGGCTACTGAGAGTGGACTTGGTGGAAGACAGGGTGGTGCTTAACCGACTGGAAGCAGTATCAGCTGTCATCCAACCGACCACCTGTTCGCAGTGGTCGGACCTCGAGAGTGATGTCCTGCGACGCCCTGTAAAATTAGACATGAAGCTAGGTATGGTGGATGTCTTTCTTTCTTGTGCTCTGGCACCAGGCACAGTTTCTCCGCGTCCTGACCCGCGCCCTGAACTATCAGGATCACGTCCACTTCCCCGTCCCTTTTTACCCGCCTTCTTCATCTTACACGGAATATGTGACTTTAATATTTGAGTTTGAAAACTTAACAGTATTTCTTCCTATTCTGCAACTGTGCAGAGTACACAGAATAGGCTGCTAAACGGCGGTGACACACACTGAATGGAATATGTGACTTTGATATTTTAGTTTGAAGACTTAACAGTATTTCTTCCTATTCTGCAACTGTGCAGAGTACACAGAATAGGCTGCTAAACGGCGGTGACACACACTAAATGGAATATGTGACTTTAATATTTGAGTTTGAAAACTTAACAGTATTTCTTCCTATTCTGCAACTGTGCAGAGTACACAGGATAGGCTGCTAAACGGCGGTGACACACACTGAATGGAATATGTGACTTTAATATTTGAGTTTGAAAACTTAACAGTATTTCTTCCTATTCTGCAACTGTGCAGAGTACACAGAATAGGCTGCTAAACGGCGGTGACACACACTGAATGGAATATGTGACTTTAATATTTTAGTTTGAAAACTTAACAGTATTTCTTCCTAGTCTGCAACTGTGCAGAGTACACAGAATAGGCTGCTAAACGGCGGTGACACACACTGAATGGAATATGTGACTTTAATATTTGAGTTTGAAAACTTAACAGTATTTCTTCCTAGTCTGCAACTGTGCAGAGTACACAGAATAGGCTGCTAAACTGCGGTGACACACACTGAATGGAATAAGTGACTTTAATATTTGAGTTTGAAAACTTAACAGTATTTCTTCCTATTCTGCAACTGTGCAGAGTACACAGAATAGGCTGCTAAACGGCGGTGACACACACTGAATGGAATATGTGACTTTGATATTTTAGTTTGAAGACTTAACAGTATTTCTTCCTATTCTGCAACTGTGCAGAGTACACAGAATAGGCTGCTAAACTGCGGTGACACACACTGAATGGAATAAGTGACTTTAATATTTGAGTTTGAAAACTTAACAGTATTTCTTCCTATTCTGCAACTGTGCAGAGTACACAGAATAGGCTGCTAAACGGCGGTGACACACACTGAATGGAATATGTGACTTTAATATTTTAGTTTGAAAACTTAACAGTATTTCTTCCTAGTCTGCAACTGTGCAGAGTACACAGAATAGGCTGCTAAACGGCGGTGACACACACTGAATGGAATATGTGACTTTAATATTTTAGTTTGAAAACTTAACAGTATTTCTTCCTAGTCTGCAACTGTGCAGAGTACACAGAATAGGCTGCTAAACGGCGGTGACACACACTGAATGGAATATGTGACTTTAATATTTGAGTTTGAAAACTTAACAGTATTTCTTCCTAGTCTGCAACTGTGCAGAGTACACAGAATAGGCTGCTAAACGGCGGTGACACACACTGAATGGAATATGTGACTTTAATATTTTAGTTTGAAGACTTAACAGTATTTCTTCCTATTTTGCAACTCTGCACAGTACACAGAATGTGCTGCTACACTGCGGCGAAGCACACTGAATGGAATATGTGACTTTGATATTTTAGTTTGAAGACTTAACAGTATTTCTTCCTATTCTGCAACTCTGCACAGTACACAGAATGTGCTGCTAAACTGCGGCGAAGCACACTGAATGGAATATGTGACTTTGATATTTTAGTTTGAAGACTTAACAGTATTTCTTCCTATTCTGCAACTCTGCACAGTACACAGAATGTGCTGCTACACTGCGGCGAAGCACACTGAATGGAATATGTGACTTTGATATTTTAGTTTGAAGACTTAACAGTATTTCTTCCTATTCTGCAACTCTGCACAGTACACAGAATGTGCTGCTAAACTGCGGCGAAGCACACTGAATGGAATATGTGACTTTGATATTTTAGTTTGAAGACTTAACAGTATTTCTTCCTATTCTGCAACTCTGCACAGTACACAGAATGTGCTGCTAAACTGCGGCGACGCACACTGAATGGAATATGTGACTTTGATATTTTAGTTTGAAGACTTAACAGAATGTGCTCTAATCTGCAACTTTGCACACTAAACAGAATGTGCTCTAATCTGCAACTTTGCACACTAAACAGAATGTGCTCTAATCTGCAACTTTGCACACTAAACAGAATGTGCTCTAATCTGCAACTGTGCACACTAAACAGAATGTGCTCTAATCTGCAACTTTGCACACTAAACAGAATATATATTTTTTTTTTTTTTTTTTTTCCCCCACACAAAATAACCTGCTGCCCCCACACACAGTAGTCCTAAAAAGGACTTTTGGTTCTTTTTTTTCACAATTTTGCTTGTTTTCCTCCCTACACTGCCTTTCCCTTCCTATCCTCAGCTCTCCCTGGCTAAGACTGAGCCGAACTCGATGGTCAGGTGCTATACAGCACCCGACCACGGGTTCTGGCCAGCCAATCAGTGTAATGCCAGCAGCCAACATGGCTGCTGGCATTACACCGATGTCAGAGCCTCCCTGCACGTTTATTGGCTGCGCAGCAGCCGCAAAACGTGCGGGGAGGAGACCCGAACATGGCGGGCGAGCACATGCGGTACTCGTACGAGTACCGCCATGTGCCGAGCAGAGCGATGCTCGAGCCGATCCGAGCATCGGCCGAGCATGCTCGCTCAACACTAGTGAGGACTCCTGAAGCGGCCGAAAGCCACACGGAGTGAGCAGGAAGTGACAATCAAATACTTTGAGTATGCTAAATATTTTATTAAATAGATAAAATAGGAACTTTATAAATTTGGTGATCTTAAATCAGGTAATATCAGTAAAAATTTAATTATGGTGAAACATATATTGCAGGGATTTTTGGCTAAACAGAAAAAGTATACTCCCGCTACTTCATTCAGAATAACTAATAGTTTGATGTGTAATGAAGAGGGGGAGCTGTAACAATCCAATTTTATGGACAACTGTAGCTGGTGGCCCTCTTCTCCAAAATAATGCACAATGTAAACACTACAGTCAATACCTGGACTAGACACCGGGAGGCACTGTTTAAAAAAGTTTAATACAAAAAATAAAACACTTGTTTCAATTAATATATTGCAATGATGCAGATAGACTCTTATCTTTCTCAATGTGGAACTCTCTACAAAATATAATATTTATAATAAGTTTACTACATATTTCAAGTTGAAAAGGAAGGATGTTTCCAAAATTGCATAGATGGTTTTAACCATTTTAGGTACAAAGTGATAGTTCCAGTCTAAAAGTGAGAGAAACACACGTTTATAGGAATAAAGTATAAGTTCTATTCCATTAACAAACTTATGATGAGTACTCCAAGAGGGTTACTATCAATCATAACGTTAACATTTGTGGATTTATTATAAAACAGTGATATTTTAGTAAGGCGCCTCACAGTGGCAGAAGAATAATGTTATGAAAGTGATAACCACACACTTGTTTGCAGTTGTTGACTCACCTGGCTGGATAATCTAAAACCATTTCACTGTAACTGTAACTAACACCAATGATTTTTTTAAACTCCTGTAATTTAAAACACCTATTCAAGCTTCACTTTTGTGAAAATAATTATGTGTAAATGTCATTGTACGCTATTGAGGTGTTACTTTTTACAAAAAAACAAAATCTACTTCAAATCAGCAAGTCATTCCAATATGAACTTTTTTATGGACAAAAAGCTTAGTTTAAACAAGCCAAGTATTTTTTTTTCTAGTCGTTTGTCATTTACATAACACTGAGTAACCTGTCTTGGGAATATCCTTAACTACAGAAAAGCTTCTATAATAATTTTTGACACTAGGGAACTCATGGAGAAAAACTTATATTCATCAGTACAAGATTCATTGCACTTTCTGTTTGACTTCCCATATCCTAGTGGAATGCTGATGTTTTCTTTGGCTGTCTCTTGCTTCTTACACAGGAGAACAGTTGTATTCCTTAAACTGGATATTGGAAAAAGTAGTAGCATATTTTTCTTGTTATGTATACTTTTAATTTCAAACACGTATTTTAAGCTAACACACATATTTACATGTTTATTGGTTTACTGTAAATATTGAGCAAAACTAACAAACTGTCCAGTATGTGCATCCTTAAAATGAATGTAAATATAACATTTTATTGTAAAATGTTTACGCTTCAGCCCCTCTATTTTTTCTAACCATTTAATATTTAAGAGCTTTCACTCATTTTGCTGCAGTGAGAGTGTATTTATAGATATAGGAATTATTGCACTATTTTGTTCACACCAAAATTGGAGAACATTTATGCTATGACATCATACAATATATTTCCCATATTGCAATGCACTGAGACCAGTCTGTACATCTAAATAGGCACATGCTGAGCACCCAAATGGATACTTTCTCTGCATATATGGTCAATCTCTGTTCAAATTTATTCTCACGTTCCCATTGGCTAGGATGTGGGGTTACACTGAGCCCCAGTGAATGAAAGAAGAATTGAAGTGGATGAATGAAAGAAGAATTGAAGAGGATTTAATGTAGAATTATAGGAGAATATGTCACTGTGCCTTGTTTCCAGCGCCGCCAGTTCAGATACACTTGGCGTCTTTCCAAGCGTCATCTGCAGGTAAGAGGCTTCAAGCATGCTTCAGGCCTCTGTTTTATGTGTGTTTGTTTCCTGTAGTCTCCTCCTACCTACTTCATCCCTCTAGCTGTTCCTCCTACCTACTTCCTGTGGAGGGGTTTAAAGGACAGACTGACTCAGTCACCCTTACGTTGTTGTTCTGAGCAGTTCATTTTCTAGTATTCCTGATTCCTGTGTATGATTCATATTGTCTGTCCATCCATTCTGGTGTTGACCTGTGGCTCTGTCTCACTATTCTCCTTGGCAATCCAATTTAGCTCAGATATCCTTTCTGCTGCAAATCTGTGGCTCTGGCTGACTACCTGCTCCGTGTATGACCTAGGCTTGTCTGACTACCCACTCTGGTGTTGACCTGGGGCTCTATTCACTGCACATCCAGCATTCCATTGCTTCAGTTGATATCTAGTGATGAGCGAGCACCCCAATGCTCGGGTGTTCGGGTGCTCTGACCGAGCACCCCCTGAGGCTCGAGTGCTCGGCCGAGCACCCGAGCCCCATTGAAGTCAATGGGAGGACTCGAGCATTACACCAGGCACCCCCTGCTCTGATGAGGGGAGGGTGCCTGGTCCATAGGAAAAGGGCAGAAAATGATGGAAACACCACAGAAATGGTTCAGGGACAGCATAGGGAGGATGTCTGGATGCATCTTGGACTCCAACATCGCTGCTGGGAACGATCTTTCGCCCGTAGTACGCCATTTTTACAGACTGACCATAAAACACACAAAAAGGAAAATAAAAACGACTTTAGGCGAAAAATTGTTACCAAACAGTATTTGCTGTATATTTACTTGTATATCATCTGCAAATTCTCCCAAAAATTTCCTTGATTTTCAGAACTGAGGCCATGATTAAGAGGGAAACGTGCGCAGAGGCAAATTCTCCCAAAAATTTCCTTGATTTTCAGAACTGAGGCCATGATTAAGAGGGAAACGTGCGCAGAGGCAAATTCTCCCAAAAATTTCCTTGATTTTCAGAATTGAGGCCATGATTAAGAGGCAAACGTGCGCAGAGGCAAATTCTCCCAAAAATTTCCTTGATTTTCAGAACTGAGGCCATGATTAAGAGGGAAACGTGCGCAGAGGCAAATTCTCCCAAAAATTTCCTTGATTTTCAGAACTGAGGCCATGATTAAGAGGGAAACGTGCGCAGAGGCAAATTCTCCCAAAAATTTCCTTGATTTTCGGAATTGAGGCCATGATTAAGAGGGAAACGTGCGCAGAGGCAAATTCTCCCAAAAATTTCCTTGATTTTCAGAATTGAGGCCATGATTAAGAGGGAAACGTGCGCAGAGGCAAATTCTCCCAAAAATTTCCTTGATTTTATTGAACTGAGGCCATGATTAAGAGGGAAACGTGCGCTGAGCTGACCATCTAAAACATTATGGGTGAGGGTCTGCTGCAGAGCTGACCATCCTAAACATTATATGCGAAGGCCCGCTAGTGAGCTGACGCTATAAAACATTATATGAGAGGGCCCGCTAGAGAGCTGACCCAATAAAACATTATATAAGAAGGCCCGCTGGTGAGCTGACCTATATAAAAATTGTCAAACAGGGCCCGCTGGTGAGCTGGCCCTATATAAAAATTATATCACAGGGCCCGCTGGTGAGCTGGCCCTATATAAAAATTATATCCCAGGGCATATGGAAGAGGAGGAGGAGGATGAGAAGATTAAGAGTCAACCATATACCCGTTTTTTGGGTGGAAGGGGTGAATGGGAATACAGAGTATTCCCATCATTGTAAATAACATATATAAAGTGAGTTTATGTTCCCCCGGGGCTTTCCTCCAGTGGAGTGGAGAAGTCAGGGGAAATCCAGGCCTTGTTCATTTTTATAAGTGTCAACCTATCAGCATTGTCGGTGGAAAGGCGGATACGCTTATCTGTTATGATGCCACCAGCAGCACTAAATACCCGCTCAGACAGAACGCTGGCGGCAGGGCAGGCCAGCACCTCCAAGGCGTAGAGTGCCAGTTCATACCACGTGTCCAGCTTGGACACCCAGTAGTTGTAAGGCACAGAGGGATCATTGAGGACGCTGACACGGTCTGCTACGTACTCCTTCACCATCTTCCAAAACTTTTCCCTCCTTGTGACACTAGGCTGCGCATCAGGGTGAGGGTGCTGGCGGGGTGTCATGAAGGTGTCCCACGCCTTGGAGAGTGTTGCCCTGCCTTTCTCGGAACTGCTGTGTGCTCCCCTTTTCTCCCCTTCTCGGTTGGCCAAGGTAGCACGTACTCTGCCGCCAGCGTTGTCAGATGGAAAATTTTGGAGCAATTTTTCAACAAGAACCTTCTGGTATTGCACCATTTTGCTTGTCCTCTCCACCGGAGGAATGAGAGATGAGAAATTCTCTTTGTAGCGGGGGTCCAGAAGGGTGAACACCCAGTAATCCGTGTTGTTTAAAATGCGTATAACGCGTGGGTCACGGGAAAGGCAGCCTAACATAAAGTCAGCCATGTGTGCCAGAGTACCAACAGTCAAGATTTCGCTGTCCTTACCAGGAGGATGACTCTCAATATCCTCATCCTCTTCCTCCTCTTCTGCCCACCCACGCTGAAGAGATGGAACTAAAGTTCCATGGCTACCCTCTGTAGCGGAGGCAACCGTGTCTTCCTCCTCCTCCTCCTCCTCCTCCTCCTCCTCCTCCTCCGCCTCCTCCAATTGTCGCTGAGAAGACGAAGTGAGGGTGCTCTGGCTATCACCTTGTGTAAGCTCTTCCTCCCCCATTTCCACCTCTTCCACATGCAAAGCGTCGGTTTTAATTGTGAGCAGCGAGCGTTTCAGTAGACACAGAAGTGGGATGGTTACACTGATAATAGCGTTATCGCCGCTCACCATCTGTGTCGATTCCTCAAAATTGCGTAAAACCTCGCAGAGGTCTGACATCCATTCCCACTCCTCACTTCTGATTACAGGAAGTTGAACGGAGAGGCGACGACCGTGTAACAGCTGGTACTCCACTACTGCCCTCTGCTGCTCACAAAGCCGGGCCAACATGTGGAAGGTGGAGTTCCAGCGCGTGCTCACGTCACACAGCAGCCGGTGAGCTGGCAATTGTAAGCGCTGCTGCAGCTTCAACAGGCCGGCCGAAGCTGTAGATGACTTACGGAAATGTGCACACACGCGGCGCACCTTGGTCAAGAGATCATGCACATTGGGGTAGGTTTTTAGAAATCGCTGCACCACTAAATTAAATACATGCGCTAGGCATGGTACGTGTGTGAGCTTGCCGAGCTCCAAAGCCGCCACCAAGTTACGCCCATTATCACACACAACCATGCCTGGTTGCAGGTTGAGTGGCGAGAGCCACTGCTCGGTCTGGTGACTAATCCCCTGCAACAGCTCTGAGGCCGTGTGCTGTTTGTCCCCAAGGCAGATCAGCTTCAGCACGGCCTGTTGACGCTTCCCCACTGCAGTGCTACACTGCTTCCAGCTACTGGCTGATGGGGGAGTGGCGCTGCGTGTAGAGAATTCGGAGGTGGAAACGGAGGAGGAGGAGCCAATAACGTAGGTGCTGGTGGAAACCCTGATGGAGGTAGGGCCCGCAATCCTCGGCGTGGGTAGCACCCGTGCCATCCCAGGGTCCGAGTCGCTCCCAGCCTCCACGACATTCACCCAGTGTGCCGTCAGGGAAATGTAGCGTCCCTGGCCACAAGCACTTGTCCATGTGTCAGTCGTTAAGTGGACCTTCCCAGTAACTGCGTTGGTCAGGGCACGGGTGATGTTACGGGACACATGGTGGTGTAATGCGGGGATGGCACACCGGGAAAAGTAGTGGCGGCTGGGGACCGCGTACCGAGGGACAGCTGCTGCCATCAGGCTGCGGAAGGACTCAGTGTCCACAAGCCTAAATGGCAGCATTTCGATGGCCAGTAATTTTGAAAGGTGTGAGGTTAGTGCTATGGCCTGTGGGTGGGTGGCTGGGTACTTTCTCTTGCGCTCAAATGCCTGGGGTAACGACATTTGGACGCTGTGCTGGGACAGGGAAGTGGATGTGGTCGCTGATGGTGCTTCAGATGGTACAGGTGCAGGGCGGGAGGTATGCGGGCCTGCGCCTTCGACAGGCGATTGGCCGGCACCGAAAACAGGGGAAGAGGAGGCAGTGGTGTGGCCTGCAGACACAGATGGGCAATCCAGGCGTTCCTCCCACTTACTACGGTGCTTGGATGCCATGTGTCGGATCATGCTGGTGGTGGTGAGGTTTCTAGTGTTCATGCCTCGGCTCATTCTGGTGTGGCACAGGTTGCAAACTACAATTCTTTTGTCGTCCGCACTTTCCTTAAAAAAACGCCATACCGCGGAACACCTACCCTTTGGCAAGGTAGATTTACGCAAGGGGGTGCTCCGCGGAACATTTGCGGGCCGGTTTGGTGCGGTCCGCCTTCTTTCTGTAGCCACACCACTGCCTCTTCCAGCCTGTTGCGGTGCTGCAGATGGCTCACCCTCAGGACTGCTGTCATCGCTCGGCTCTACACCTTCCCAGGTGGGGTCAGTCACCTCATCGTCCACCAAGTCCTCCTCCACTTCCTCACTCTGATCATCCTCCTCAAGTCTTGATCCCACCACATACTCAGTCATTGACAACTGTATAACATTCTCCTCAACAAGGTCTTGAGACGGAAATAGTGGTTGATTTAATGGCAACTGTGTCTCATCATCATCATCATCATCCACTACTTCCTTTGACCTTAAATGCCGTTCACATCTGTCATCTTCTTGTGATTGGGTAGCCTCTAGAGGTTGTGAATCAGGGCACAAGATGTCATGTTCCTCTGCAAGCGTGCTTGGAGAGAGGGTCAAATGAAGGATTGGTGATAAGACGAGCTCCTCACTATATCCCAGTGTGGGATCACTTCTTTGACCAGACCGTGTATGGTGGGAGGAAGGATGATCAGAGTGAGGATTATGTTGACCAGACTCTTGGCTACTGAGAGTGGACTTGGTGGAAGACAGGGTGGTGCTTAACCGGCTGGAAGCAGTATCAGCTGTCATCCAACCGACCACCTGTTCGCACTGGTCGGACCTCGAGAGTGATGTCCTGCGACGCCCTGTGAAATCAGACATGAAGCTAGGTATGGTGGATGTCTTTCTTTCTTGTGCTCTGGCACCAGGCACAGTTTCTCCGCGTCCTGACCCGCGCCCTGAACTTTCAGGATCACGTCCACTTCCCCGTCCCTTTTTACCCGCCTTCTTCGTCTTACACAGAATATGTGACTTTAATATTTGAGTTTGAAAACTTAACAGTATTTCTTACTATTCTGCAACTCTGCAGAGTACACAGAATAGGCTGCTAAACGGCGGTGAAACACACTGAATGGAATATGTGACTTTAATATTTGAGTTTGAAAACTTAACAGTATTTCTTACTATTCTGCAACTGTGCAGAGTACACAGAATAGGCTGCTAAACGGCGGTGAAACACACTGAATGGAATATGTGACTTTGATATTTGAGTTTGAAAACTTAACAGTATTTCTTACTATTCTGCAACTGTGCAGAGTACACAGAATAGGCTGCTAAACGGCGGTGAAACACACTGAATGGAATATGTGACTTTGATATTTGAGTTTGAAAACTTAACACTATTTCTTACTATTCTGCAACTGTGCAGAGTACACAGAATAGGCTGCTAAACGGCGGTGAAACACACTGAATGGAATATGTGACTTTAATATTTGAGTTTGAAAACTTAACAGTATTTCTTACTATTCTGCAACTGTGCAGAGTACACAGAATAGGCTGCTAAACGGCGGTGAAACACACTGAATGGAATATGTGACTTTAATATTTGAGTTTGAAAACTTAACAGTATTTCTTACTATTCTGCAACTCTGCAGAGTACACAGAATAGGCTGCTAAACGGCTGTGACACACACTGAATGGAATATGTGACTTTAATATTTGAGTTTGAAAACTTAACAGTATTTCTTACTATTCTGCAACTCTGCAGAGTACACAGAATAGGCTGCTAAACGGCGGTGAAACACACTGAATGGAATATGTGACTTTAATATTTGAGTTTGAAAACTTAACAGTATTTCTTACTATTCTGCAACTGTGCAGAGTACACAGAATAGGCTGCTAAATGGCGGTGAAACACACTGAATGGAATATGTGACTTTAATATTTGAGTTTGAAAACTTAACAGTATTTCTTCCTATTCTGCAACTGTGCAGAGTACACACAATAGGCTGCTAAACTGCGGTGACACACACTGAATGGAATATGTGACTTTAATATTTGAGTTTGAAAACTTAACAGTATTTCTTCCTAGTCTGCAACTGTGCAGAGTACACAGAATAGGCTGCTAAACTGCGGTGACGAACACAGAATGGAATATGTGACTTTAATATTTGAGTTTGAAAACTTAACAGTATTTCTTCCTATTCTGCAACTGTGCAGAGTACACACAATAGGCTGCTAAACGGCGGTGACACACACTGAATGGAATATGTGACTTTAATATTTTAGTTTGAAAACTTAACAGTATTTCTTCCTAGTCTGCAACTGTGCAGAGTACACAGAATAGGCTGCTAAACGGCGGTGACACACACTGAATGGAATATGTGACTTTAATATTTTAGTTTGAAAACTTAACAGTATTTCTTCCTATTCTGCAACTGTGCAGAGTACACAGAATAGGCTGCTAAACTGCGGTGACACACACTGAATGGAATATGTGACTTTAATATTTGAGTTTGAAAACTTAACAGTATTTCTTACTATTCTGCAACTCTGCAGAGTACACAGAATAGGCTGCTAAACGGCGGTGAAACACACTGAATGGAATATGTGACTTTAATATTTGAGTTTGAAAACGTAACAGTATTTCTTACTATTCTGCAACTCTGCAGAGTACACAGAATAGGCTGCTAAACGGCGGTGACACACACTGAACGGAATATGTGACTTTAATATTTGAGTTTGAAAACTTAACAGTATTTCTTCCTAGTCTGCAACTGTGCAGAGTACACAGAATAGGCTGCTAAACTGCGGTGACGAACACAGAATGGAATATGTGACTTTAATATTTGAGTTTGAAAACTTAACAGTATTTCTTCCTATTCTGCAACTGTGCAGAGTACACAGAATAGGCTGCTAAACTGCGGTGACACACACTGAATGGAATATGTGACTTTAATATTTGAGTTTGAAAACTTAACAGTATTTCTTACTATTCTGCAACTCTGCAGAGTACACAGAATAGGCTGCTAAACGGCGGTGAAACACACTGAATGGAATATGTGACTTTAATATTTGAGTTTGAAAACTTAACAGTATTTCTTACTATTCTGCAACTCTGCAGAGTACACAGAATAGGCTGCTAAACGGCGGTGAAACACACTGAATGGAATATGTGACTTTGATATTTGAGTTTGAAAACTTAACAGTATTTCTTCCTATTCTGCAACTGTGCAGAGTACACAGAATAGGCTGCTAAACGGCGGTGACACACACTGAATGGAATATGTGACTTTAATATTTGAGTTTGAAAACTTAACAGTATTTCTTCCTATTCTGCAACTGTGCAGAGTACACACAATAGGCTGCTAAACGGCGGTGACACACACTGAATGGAATATGTGACTTTAATATTTTAGTTTGAAAACTTAACAGTATTTCTTCCTAGTCTGCAACTGTGCAGAGTACACAGAATAGGCTGCTAAACGGCGGTGACACACACTGAATGGAATATGTGACTTTAATATTTTAGTTTGAAAACTTAACAGTATTTCTTCCTATTCTGCAACTGTGCAGAGTACACAGAATAGGCTGCTAAACTGCGGTGACACACACTGAATGGAATATGTGACTTTAATATTTGAGTTTGAAAACTTAACAGTATTTCTTACTATTCTGCAACTCTGCAGAGTACACAGAATAGGCTGCTAAACGGCGGTGAAACACACTGAATGGAATATGTGACTTTAATATTTGAGTTTGAAAACGTAACAGTATTTCTTACTATTCTGCAACTCTGCAGAGTACACAGAATAGGCTGCTAAACGGCGGTGACACACACTGAACGGAATATGTGACTTTAATATTTGAGTTTGAAAACTTAACAGTATTTCTTCCTAGTCTGCAACTGTGCAGAGTACACAGAATAGGCTGCTAAACTGCGGTGACGAACACAGAATGGAATATGTGACTTTAATATTTGAGTTTGAAAACTTAACAGTATTTCTTCCTATTCTGCAACTGTGCAGAGTACACAGAATAGGCTGCTAAACTGCGGTGACACACACTGAATGGAATATGTGACTTTAATATTTGAGTTTGAAAACTTAACAGTATTTCTTACTATTCTGCAACTCTGCAGAGTACACAGAATAGGCTGCTAAACGGCGGTGAAACACACTGAATGGAATATGTGACTTTAATATTTGAGTTTGAAAACTTAACAGTATTTCTTACTATTCTGCAACTCTGCAGAGTACACAGAATAGGCTGCTAAACGGCGGTGAAACACACTGAATGGAATATGTGACTTTGATATTTGAGTTTGAAAACTTAACAGTATTTCTTCCTATTCTGCAACTGTGCAGAGTACACAGAATAGGCTGCTAAACGGCGGTGACACACACTGAATGGAATATGTGACTTTAATATTTGAGTTTGAAAACTTAACAGTATTTCTTACTATTCTGCAACTCTGCACACTACACAGAATGTGCTGCTAAACTGCGGCGAAGCACACTGAATGGAATATGTGACTTTGATATTTGAGTTTGAAGACTTAACAGTATTTCTTCCTATTCTGCAACTCTGCACAGTACACAGAATGTGCTGCTAAACTGCGGCGAAGCACACTGAATGGAATATGTGACTTTGATATTTTAGTTTGAAGACTTAACAGTATTTCTTCCTATTCTGCAACTCTGCACAGTACACAGAATGTGCTGCTAAACTGCGGCGAAGCACACTGAATGGAATATGTGACTTTGATATTTTAGTTTGAAGACTTAACAGTATTTCTTCCTATTCTGCAACTCTGCACAGTACACAGAATGTGCTGCTAAACTGCGGCGACGCACACTGAATGGAATATGTGACTTTGATATTTTAGTTTGAATACTTAACAGAATGTGCTCTAATCTGCAACTTTGCACACTAAACAGAATGTGCTCTAATCTGCAACTTTGCACACTAAACTGAATGTGCTCTAATCTGCAACTTTGCACACTAAACAGAATGTGCTCTAATCTGCAACTGTGCACACTAAACAGAATGTGCTCTAATCTGCAACTTTTCACACTAAACAGAATATTTTTTTTTTTTTTTTTTTTTTTTTTCCCCCCACACAAAATAACCTGCTGCCCCCACACACAGTAGTCCTAAAAAGGACTTTTGGTTCTTTTTTTTCACAATTTTTGTTTTTTTCCTCCCTACACTGCCTTTCCCTTCCTATCCTCAGCTCTCCCTGGCTCAGACTGAGCCGAACTCGATGGTCAGGTGCTATACAGCACCCGACCACGGGTTCTGGCCAGCCAATCAGTGTAATGCCAGCAGCCAACATGGCTGCTGGCATTACACCGATGTCAGAGCCTCCCTGCACGTTTATTGGCTGCGCAGCAGCCGCAAAACGTGCGGGGAGGAGACCCGAACATGGCGGGCGAGCACATGCGGTACTCGTACGAGTAGCGCCATGTGCCGAGCAGAGCGATGCTCGAGCCGATCCGAGCATCGGCCGAGCATGCTCGCTCAACACTATTGATATCCTTTCTGGTGCAAACCTGTGGCTCTGTCTGACTACCTGCTCTGAGTATGATTTTGGCTTGTCTGATTATCCTATCTGGTGCTTATTAGAAGGCTTTGTCTGTTCGCTCAGTTTGTTGGTTCTGTTATTCAGATATCCTTCCTAGTACTGACCTGGGGCTATAGCAGACTCCTAGCTGCTGACTGCAGGCTGAGTCAGTATCTCTTGGGCATTACCTTACCACGAGACTCTAGTGAGCTGAGGCCTAATCTGCCCAATCTAGGCAGAATTAGAGCAGCTCAGCCAAACCTTGACAGTACCCCCCTCAATGACCCCCCTACCACGGGGCAGGACCAGGTTTATTGTGAAAGCGTGCATGGAAAGCATGGAGGAGGGCAGGGGTATGCACGTCTGCAGCTGGAACCCACAAGCGCTCTTCTGGACTGTACCCCTTCCAATGGACCAAATATTGAAGACTCCCTTGGAACCTATGAGAGTTAGGGAGTAGGGACTCAAATGCCCTGATGGCTTCCTGGGACCAATTAGTGGAATTACCATCTTTTTTGGTCATGTCGGTAAGGGGTTTTACAATAGAGGAAAAATTGTGGATACATTTCCTATTGTAGTTAGCGAACCCAATTAAACATTTAAGGGATCGGAGACCTACGGGTCATGGCCACTCAAGAACAGCCCAAAGCTTCTCAGGGTCCATAGTGAAACTGACCTCTGATATTACGTACCCCAAGAAGGTGACCTGTTTACGGTGGAACTCATACTTCTCTAATTTACAAAATAGGTTATTATCTCTTAATGTTTGCAGAACTCGGTTTACATCTGCATGGTGGCTTTCCATGGAGGAGGAATGAATCAGAATGTCATCTAAATATACCACCATGCATTGTTGGAGCATATGCTGAAGGACAACATTTAGGGATTTCTGGAAAACTGCAGGAGCATTGCAGAGACAGAAGGGCATTACAAAGTATTCATAATGCCTGCTCCTGGTGTTAAATGCAGTTTTCCATTCATGGCCCTCCTTTATGACGTACCAAATTATATGCCCCTCGCAGATCGAGCTTAGTTAATACCTTAGACCCTTTCAATCATTCAAATAGCTCAGTAACCAGTGGAATGGGGTAGGCATTTTTAACTGTGATACAATTGAGCCCCTTGTCGTCAATACAGGGTCTCAGTTCACCACTCTTTTTCTTCACGAAGAAGAATCCGGGCCTGGCAGGAGAGGATGACTTATGGATGAACCCCCGGGACAGCACATCTGTAACATACTCTTCCATGGCCTTATTCTCCATGACAGAAAGAGGGTAGACTCAACTTCGAGGAGGAATGGCATCTGGTTGTAGTTCAATGGTACAATCGTATAGGAGGTGAGATGGGAGCTCACCAGCCCAGCCCTTATCGACATACATCACGGAATTCTTTGTATTCTTCAGGCGGCAAAGAGACCGATGATGTGGTTGGCACTCACCCCACTTTTACTAGGCATGTCTTGGAACAGTTGGGTGAACATGCCATGAATTCAGCCATGGATAACCCAGGATAGTGAGGAGAGTGGATCACCTGGAATTGTAAAATTTCATGATGGAGAGGCTCTACAGCCAGAGACAAAGGAGCGGTTTTATGGGTGACCTGCGGTGGCTGTATGGGTCTGCCATCAATTGCCTTGAGGTCAAGTGGAGTGGTACGGAGCTGCAAAGGAATGGAGTACTTCTGGGTGAAATCACTGTCAACAAAGAGGCCCTCTGCACCGGAGTCAATAAGTGCCTCCGAGGTAATGGAACTTGTGCCCCAAGAGAGCTCAACGGAGACTAGTGGTTTATCCGTATGAATATCCCAAGATACTGAAACACTACCTATGGTATGTCCCCTACAGGACCTTAGGTGCGGTAGTTTCCCAGACGTGGGCAAGTTCACAGTAGGTGCCCTGCCTTACCACATTAAAGGCACAGGCCCTCCCTCCTCCTCAAGTCTCTTTCCGTAACTGAAAGGTGAGTGAACCCAATCTGCATGGGCTCCACATTGCCTGAGGTTTCTAGACTAGGAGGAGAAGGAGGAGAGGGAGGCATGGGTGGGGACAAAAAGTTCAGAAGCGCTCCCTTATCACGGTGCCCGTGCTCCCCTTGCTACTTTCTGTCAGTCTACACTGTGCTTTGCTCCCATTGGCTATTCTGTGTTTGTCCCGCCCAGTATGACCTTTATATACTGGGCTCTGGCACCCCTCCGGTGCCCTTTCGTGGTGTTCCTGTACAGTGCTTGTTTCTGCTCAGTGATTACCAGTGTACCGACTTGGCCTGCCTGACTACTCTGCATCTCGTCTCCTGCCTGTGTACCGACCCGGATTGCCTGACCATTCTTCTGCGCCTGCTCCTGTGTACCGGCTTGGCTGACGTTCCTGCTCCTGTGTACCAACCTGGCTTGGCTGACGTTCCTGCTCCTGTGTACCGACCCGGCTTGGCTGACGTTCCAACTCCTACGTCATATGTTGCTCAATTCCTGATATTACTCTGGCAGTTCACGTTTGTTCTGCTAACCTATTTCTGGGCGTTACGTATCCTTAAGCTCTCTATATGGAGTGAGCTCCATTTCAGACCTCTCTTCACATGGGACTGTTCACACTCATTGAAGACCATTAACCATGCACTACCTTTGTCCAGGGAATTCATCATATTCTGCCTGACCTGTGTCAGTATATGCTGTTATGGACTCTATGGTTATACTGGACCTGTGTAGGCATATGTATATGTAACCTGTCGTGTGTCTGTATTATTCTTCTTAAATACTACAGAACCTGTGAGGGTTACTATATTACTGTGATTTCAATAAAACTGTGTTTTATCCTAAACCACTGTGTCTGTGTGTCAAACAAACCGTTACATCCCTGAAGGAAGGTCTCTCACAGATTCGTGAGTCAATCAGGATACAATAGGAGACCAGTTCCTCTAAATCTCTGGGGAGGTCCTGGGTTGCAATCTCATCTTTAACCATATCCGAGAGCCCATTATAGATAGCAACCACGAGAGCCTCATTATTCCAACCAACCTCGGAATCCAGGGAATGAAATTCTATGGCATAATTGGAATCCATCCTAGTACCCTGCTGGATGGACATTAGTTGCTTGGCAGCCGAGGTGGAGCAGCCCGTTATATCAAATACCCTTTTAAAGGATGCCACAAACTCAGAGTAATTGTATACAATAGGTTTCTGCGTCTCCCATAGGGGATTAGCCCATGCCAAGGCCCTATCAGAGAGTATGGCAATCACGAGGCCCACCTTACACCTATCAGATGGGAAGGACTGTGGTACCATCTCCTGATAGATACCAGCTTGGTTCAGGAAACCTCTGCACTGGTTAGGGTCGTCCCCATAATGCTGGGGACGTGGGCGGACCCTGTCATGCCTCTCACAACATTGGAATCACCATTGGCAGCCAGAGTTGGAGCGGCAGCAAGCTATAGGGACAGCCTGCACCAGGGGCCGCTGAGGCAGTGGAACCAGATGCTAAGTATGGTGCAACAAAGCCTGGAGGGCTGCAGCAAACTGGTCCATACGCTGGTCTACCTGGTCCAGCCTGAAAAAAATATTTGGTAAATTGCCTGCGCCTCCTGAGTTCATGGTCCTTGTGTAGTGTTAGGGACAAGGAACCAGACTGGACACAAAAATGTAAAATGCAATACACCTTTATTAAAGTAATAAAAACAGAAGCATGATCCAAGAGCATAAACCAAAAGACACGTCAAGGTCAGGAACAAAGACAGGTAATCAGCCAAGCTGAAGTCAGGAACCCAGAAGTTTGCAATGTCAGGAACAAGCCAAAGGTCTGGAACACAGCTAAACAGGAGCACAGGAGAATCCACAGCAGCCAGCAGCAACAAACACAAGGACAATCAGGAAGTGAGCCAAGCTGCTTTAAATACCCTGAGAGGGTTGGCTGATAACAGTCAGGTGAGTAATCAGAGAGGTCACCTGATTCAGCATGACCCAGGAACTCAGACGACAGCAGCAATGGATAGCAGAACACTAGATTAGCTCAGACAACAGAATCAATAGGCAGAGTTAGAGCAGCTCAGCCAAACTGGGGAGAAGTGAAATGATGTTAGAAATAGAAGTTTATGAGGTAGAACGGGATGAAGAAGCATGTGAGAACGATATCAGGTAGGTAGATGGGGAAAAGTGGAGTGAAGCAAAGAGTGGACACATTTGTAATGCACATGGAGCTCCGGGAGATGGGGGACAGTAAAGTTATGATAACATTTGTGACGTAGTGCATGCTGCTGATGGGCGAGTAGATGTTATTATCACGGTGCCCGTGCTCCCTTGTTATGTTTTCCTGTCAGTTATCCTGTGTTATGCTCTCATTGGTTGCCCTTTGTTGAGCCCGCCCAGTATGGCCTTTATATACTGGGATCCTGCACCCACACGGTGCCCTTTCAGGGTGTTCCTGTACCAGTGCTAACTACTGCTCAAGAAATTCCCAGTGTACCCGGCTTGGCTGATGTTCCTGCTCCTGTGTACCGGCCCGGACCGGCTGACGTTCCTGCTCCTGTGTTCTGACCCGGCCTGGATGATGTTCCTGTTCCTGTGCATGGACCTGGCTGAATCTTCGTTCCTGCTTCCGTGATCCTTGTCGCCTCGGCAACATTCTCATATCCGGTGCCTTTGGCTTGTCCTACGCCTCTGCTCCGGCAGGTTGCCAAGTGTTGTCTCAGTTATTGACCTAGTCCTCCACTACTGTCATACCA
The DNA here is from genome assembly GCA_037306005.1 of Rhinophrynus dorsalis. Taxonomy (NCBI): domain Eukaryota; kingdom Metazoa; phylum Chordata; class Amphibia; order Anura; family Rhinophrynidae; genus Rhinophrynus; species Rhinophrynus dorsalis. The sequence goes on from CM074719.1 coordinate 381,299,531, forward strand.
GTTGCAAGTGTTGCTTCCATGATTGCTCTGTGATTGCCACAGCCCAAAGGCGATCCAGCGCTTTTTGGGGTTCGCCAATTATTACAGAAAGTTTATCAAGAATTTCTCCACTATTGTTAAGCCACTGTCTGACCTCACGCACAAGGGTGCTAATCCTTCCCAATGGTCTGAGGCAGTCGAGCATGGCTTTGAGACACTGAAATCCGCTTTCGCAGCTGCTCCTGTAAAATCCCACCCCAACCCGTCTCTTCCATTTACGCTGGAGGTCGATGCCTCTGAGATTGGGGTAGAGGCAGTACTGTCTCAACGCCCGGTGGCAGGGGGCGCTCTCAGACCATGTGGGTTTTTCTCTAAGAAGTTATCGAGTGCCCAAAGTCATTATGAGATAGGTGACAGAGAACTGCTGGCTATCATTCTTGCCCTGAAGGAATGGCGTCACCTACTGAAGGGTACCAGAAGTCCTGTGCTAATCCTCACTGACCACAAAAGCTTGACCTATCTTTCAGAGGCTAAGTGATTGTCCTCTCGTCAGGCCAGATGGGCTCTGTTTCTATCCCGATTCAACTTCATAGTGTCATATTTGCCGGGTTCCAAGAATGTTAGGGCTGATGCCCTGTCTAGACAATTTGAGCCTGAGACCGATAGGTCCCAGTACCCATTATACAGCCTGAACGCATCCTGGCAACCCTACGTACTAGCATCACTTTGCCACAGGGGTAAGAGATTCTGGCCACACAGGCTACGGCCCCCCGGAAACTCCAGTGGGCAAGTCTTTTGTTGTTGAGCCATTTCGTACCCGTTTACTTGAAACATACCACTCTTCTAAGGCTGCTGGGCATATTGGGAGGGATCATTTAATATGGTCTCTCTCACAAGTTTTCTGGTGGCCCTCCCTGAAGGCTGACTGTTCTGCATTTACCGCAGCCTGTGCCACCTGTCCGCGTGCCAAGATCCCTAGACACCTCCCAGTGGGCCTACTCCAGCCAGTGCCTAATGGTGAACGTCCCTGGTCCATTGATTTCCTGGGAGAATTGCCAGTGTCTAGAGGGTATTTGTTCATCCTGATGGTGGTTGACAGGTTTTCTAAAATGGCTCATTTCGTGCCCCTCCCTGGCCTTCCCTCTGCCCAGGAGTTACCTGTTGTTTTCGCTAAAGAGGTGTTTCGGCTGCATGGGGTACCTAGAGTTCTGGTATCCGACCGTGGGAGCCAGTTTGTGTCCAGATTTTGGAGAGCATTTTGTGAACAGATGGGCATTCAAATGTCCTTCTAATCTGCCTACTATCCCGAGACCAATGGGCCGCTGAGCGTGCCAATCAGGGACTGAACAGTTCCTGCGCTGTTTTGTCACAGATCATCATGATAACTGGGCAGACCTGTTGCCGTGGGCAGAGTTCGGCAGGAACTGTGCGGTCAATTCATCATCCGGGAGCTCACCGTTTCTCGTAAACTACGGGTTCCAGCCTTGTTTGCTCCCGGACTCCTTCCAGTCACAACAGATTCCAGCTCTGGACGAGCACATAGAGCAACTCCGCTCCACTTGGGCACAGTTTCAGAGGGCCCTCAGTTAGTCATTCCAGCGTCATCAGCGCCACGCCAACCGTAGACGACTGCCAGCGGTCTCCTTCCAGGTTGGGGACAGGGTATGGCTATCCTCCAGAAACCTCAAGTTGCAAGTTCCGTCTAACAAAATGGCTCCCTGGTTTATTGGCTCATTCAGGGTGATCCGTAAAATTAACCCTGTCTCTTATGCCTTGGATCTCCCTGCGTCTATATGCATTCATAATTTGTTCCATGTATCTCTCTTGAAACCTCTGGTATGCAACCGCTACACTACCACTCCTGTGGTTCCAGGCCCGGTAGAGGTGGAGGGTCAAGAAGAGTACGAGGTTCAAAGCATTATTGATTCATGCAGATTTAGAGGAAAATTGCAGAACTTGGTCCATTGGAAAGGCTATGGTCCTGAGGAACGTCCCTGGGTTGATCAGAAGGACCTTCATGCTCCTAGATTACTGTGCAATTTTCACTCTAAATATCCTCAGAAGCCAGGTCCCTCTTCCAGGAGAGGGGGTCTTTGAGAGGGGGGTACTATCACGGTGCCCATGCTCCCTTGTTATGTTTTCCTGTCAGTTATCCTGTGTTATGCTCTCATTGGTTGCCCTGTGTTGAGCCCGCCCAGTATGGCCTTTATATACTGGGCTCCTGCACCCACACGGTACCTTTTCGGGGTGTTCCTGTACCGGTGCTAACTACTGCTCAAGAAGTTCCCAGTGTACCGACTTGGCCTGCCTGACTACTCTCCAGTTCCTGTTCCTGTGTACCGACCCGGATTGCCTGACTATTCTTCAGTGTCTGCTCCTGTGTATCGACCCGGCCTGGCTGACGTTCCTGCTCCTGTGCACCGGCCCGGACCGGCTGACGTTCCTGCTCCTGTGTTCTGACCTGGCCTGGCTGACGTTCCTGTTCCTGTGCACCGACCAGGATGAATCTTCCTTCCTGCTTCCCTGGTCCTTGTCGCCTCGGCGACATTCTTATATCTGGTGCCTTTGGCTTGTCCTACGCCTCTGCTGCGGCAGGTTACCAAGTGTTGTCTCAGTTACTGCTCCGACGGAGCGCCTCTGGCCTAGTCCTCTGCTACTGTTATAACGGTTGCAAGTGTTGCCTCCTTGATTGCTCCGTTAAAGCGCCATTGGCTTGTCCTCCAGTACTGTTATACCAGTTGCAAGTGTTGCCTCCGTGATTTCTCTGGTACAGCGCCATTGGCCTAGTCCTCCGCTACTGTCATACCTGTTGCAAGTGTTGCCTCCGTGATTTCTCCGGTAAAGTGCCATTGGCTGGTCCTCCGCTACTGTCATACCGGTTGCAGGTGTTGCCTCCGTGATTGCTCCAGTACAGCGCCATTGGCCTAGTCCTCCGCTACTGCCATACCGGTTGCAAGTGTTGCCTCTGTGATTGCTCCGGTAAAGTGCCATTGGCTTGTCCTCCGCTACTGTCATACCGGTTGCAAGTGTTGCCTCCGTGATTTCTCCGGTAATGCTCTTCTGTTTCAGTTGGACTGGTAGCTCACGGATATGTGCTGACCTTGGCTTGTTAAAGGATTTTTTCAGTACCTTCATATATGGGACTGTTTACCATCAGTGATGAACTTTAACTCCTGCAGTGCCGGAATCCTGGGAACCTACTTCTCTGCCTGACCTGTGTCAGTACATATTGTTTGTGCTTCTATATTTGTGCTGGACCTGTGTGGGCTTTGAATATATTACCTGTCGTGTGTCTGTTCTATACTGTTGTATATTACAGGACCTGTGAGGGTTCTTATTGTATTATTGTATTCAATAAAACTGTGTTTTTATCCTAACCCTGTGTCTGTGAGTCAAACAAACCATTACAGTTATGACATACTACATGGTGGAGAGGAACTTAGAGTGTGTTGTGAAGACACTGGAGATATTATTTTGTGGGGGGGCTGTGAGTTGGGCATGTGTGTATTTTGATTTAACAAGTGTGTCGACCATGTTTTTCTTTCTTGCAAATGGAAGTTGACAGAGGGCAAACTCCTTGCAGAGATTTTGACTGGAGTGGCCAATGTGCATTGGGAAAAACTAATCAGTCTTTGCTCTTTGACACAAGTATTCTGCCATTTAACCCTTTGAGTGTCAGAGTGGTACAGAATGCATTGCAACGCAATGCATTCCATACCACTCTGGCACTCAATGGGTTAATTCATCATGTCAAATATATAATTTAAGGCAGGATAATTTTGGCCAGGTTTTTCATATATTGACGACTCTTCTTTATAATGGGGCCACCGTGCGATGTGTGAGGTGGCCTTTGTGGATTTCCTTTATGCTACCAAAACCCTCTCCAAACTGCATTGACTCCTAGTCACATCCTACTCCTGTATCAAACCCAGATGTTTACAGCTATGGGAGGCTGATCTGTCTATTAACTGGCCCATCTCTAGAAGGCATACTATTATGACTCTTCTCACTAAAACCTCCCTGGATATCTCCTCCAGAGAGGCCAATTATAAACTTTTGACCAGATGGTATTATACTCCCATCGAATGGATAGGATGTTTCCTTCTAGTTCGCCCTTGTGTTGGAGATGTGGGGCCCAAGTGGGCATGCTCTTCTACATTTGGGGGGAATGTTCCCATATACAACCCTTCTTGTCCCAAGTCTAGTCAGACATTTCTAAAATATTACAACTTCCTTCCCATCTATTTCTTTGTCTTCACTTCCCAGACACTATCAAACTTACCAAAAAGCAATGCACTTTACTTTTTCCCCTATTGATCTCAGCCAAATCCCTTATCCCACTGTTCTGGAAAATGCCCCACCCACCCACTCTGGTATATCCAGAGCTAATTTGGATCACTTCTATTCCATTGCAACCTGTACCCTCACCTGACATGAGGTTCTCTGGCTTCCATAGACTGCCTTTCAAAATTCCTTTTCTCATGACCCTTCATTCCCATTAGGGTAACCTCTTTACTTCTGGGTGGTTTTGGGGTTGTGTTTTCCCACATATCGTCTCTCCTACTTTGCTAATTTCTCTGTAGTCCCCCTGGATTCTCTGGGCCACTTCCCATGGCTCTGGGTCCCTTCTCTTTCTTCCCAGACCACTGAGGTGGCCAATACGGTGGCCCCACGACTAGGTTCGGAACCCTCATCTAGACGCCTGGGGCACCCAGCTCATTTTTCTCTCTCTACTTCTGTTTCCACTCTTTTCCCTTTCTCTATTTCCCATGCCACAAATTGTGACACTTCTGATCATTTGTTTCAGTTTGTCATGCTATTCGTTGTAATGTCAGTACACTAAAACTTTTAACAAAATTTGGGTGAAATGGCAAACCCGGTGGTACGATGTCAGACAGTAACTATAGGGGTCCCCCTATAGAATACCTAGTAGTGCTCATTGATATCATTCTTCATAAGAATTATTTCAATTTTGAAAATGTATTTTATCTTCAGTTGTAGGGGACTGCTATGGCCCCTCATACACATCAATACTTTGAACAAAGATATATTTTCTCTAATCCAACCTTGTCAAACATATATATTTATAAGATTATTGATGACTTATTCCTTATATGGACTGGTGGTGAAGACATATTGATACAGTCAACAATATTGACTCCGCAATCCACTTTACCTTCACGTTTTATAAACATTCCATTAATTTTCTTGATATGCCCATACACAGTGATTCCAATCAATGAAAAAAAACTAAGATATACACTAAGATAACAGACTGGAGTACATTACTACATGCCAACAGCCATCATCCTGCCCCTCTGAAGCATGACCTCCCTTTTTCTCAAACAATTCAGGTAATATGCACTTGGACAGACAAAGATCTCCAGCGGTAAGGTCTGGATAGAATGGGGAATTTGTTTTTAGAAAGAGGTTACCCCAAATTAGAAATAAGGGAAGCCATCACTAAAGCCTCAGCACTTCACAGAACTAATCTTTTCAAACCCAAACAGACTGACTCAGTCAGTAATGTCAGCAAGAGAGTCTATTTTCATAAGCCACTTCATCACCAGCTGTTAAAAAAAAAATAATTCAAGAGAATTTGCATATCCTTAGTGAAGGTAGTAAACTGGGTCCCCAGTTCCAATTATCCCCAATTGTTCTGTTATCTTAGGGGTAGTAACTAAGGTGACATGCTTACACAGGCAGATCCCACACACAAATGTCGCAAGAAAACTAACTGTTTAACGATAACGTCTCCCATTGCCATGAACAAATGTAAATGTTGTTCCTATTGTCCCAGTCTGATAACCAGCAAATTTTTCATGAGATTAACCAGGAAAAGGAATCAGCAAATGGAGTAGAAGACAGAGTCCATCATAGCTCCTGTGTACCAAAAAGAGAAACTAGTTTGAATCCCATCCCTCCTTGGGAAACTTCTAGGATCAAATCGGTGAGATGAAGCAAAGTAGGCTCTACTTAACTTTATACAAAAATGTGTGAAATGTAAACAGTAAAAATGTAAGTGTTACATATATTGGGCACCTTCTGTTATTATGTTTATATGAACTTTTTGCCACTAGGGAGAACCAGTTTTGGAAGAGCATCCCTTTCTGATTGATGATTACCTCTGCTGTGTTTGTAACTGTGAACAGTTGGGAATCCCAGAAGGCTTACTTTGATGTTTCCCACATAAATGGGTTTGCAGAGAACAATCTTGTGAGTATATAGGTAGTGAGGAAGTAGTATGATTTGATCCAGTAGAAGGGGAGCCCCTTAAGTTACTCTGGTTTTTCTTTATAGGTTAATTAGCATATGAAATGTCAGCAGTACCACACAGGTGCTACAATTAGCATACATGGTGGAGGTACTGTTATGGTTGGGGAATGTATGGCTGACACTGGAACTGGCTCACTTGTCTTTACTGATGATATGATTGCTGACATCAGCAGCTGTACAGAAAAAGTTACCTTGTCAGATCCAGTCAAATGCCTCAAAACTCATTGAAAGGCTCTTCACCTTAAGCAGAGCACAATCCCCAAAGATACGTCTCAGCAACCAAGGTGTTTTTTAGAGGAAAAACATGGAATGTTCTTGATTGGCCAAGTCAATCACCTGATCTGAATCCATCTGAGCATGTGTTCCCCTTACTGAAGACAAGACTGCAGGGAAAAATTCCCCAAAACAAACAGGAACTGAAGATGGCTGCAGTACAGTCCTGGCAGAGCATAACCATGGAAAATACCCAGTGTCTTGTTATGTCTATAGATCACATACTCCATACACTGATTGAATGCAAATATGATGATTTTATTTAAGATTATGGAATTTGCCTGGTAACTTTTGGTCCTGTAAAATTGATGGATTATGTATACATGTTCATAGTTTATAAATGTAATACCCTCAAACGCCCCCAAATTATAGCTGACAGTTTTCACTTTATCGTCTTAGTCAAAAAAACAATACTTGCATCATTGTCCAAATACTTATAGTCTGCACTGTGTATTACGTTTACTTATGGACAATTTTTTTTATTTAAGTCCGATCAACATGAATCAATATGATTTTTTCTTGGATACATTTGGTATATTTGTTTTGCGCAAGAATGTTCTCTTTTTGACTTTATACACATGCTCAAATGATTCTAAACCTCATGGTCTATAAACAAACACTGCCAACTTCTTGAATGCGAAGGATGGACACAAAATAAACGCAAAATATTGCTTGATAATGTGTTGGGGACGTCTGTAGATGTATTTAGTCTACATTTAACAATAGGAATTTGATTGTCATTGTTATTTGTACAGTATTGCATGTATAAAAACTGGTAGGGTAGTTCATGTATATGCTATAGATAATGATCAGTACAATAGCATTAAAGCCATAAGTGAAAGACATAAAACTGTGAACAACAGAGCAGGCCAAAGAGCCATCTTTCTCTGCTTATCACCAGTACCCCACCCCACTCCTCCTTTCAACTGAAAAATCCAATAAAAAATATAAGTTAAAAAAAAAAAAAAAAATGAAGTCACAGTCTGGAAAAGAGAAATGGATTACAGCTCACTTACCCTCTGTGCCCTGATCAGTGGGACAATATCAGAGTTTTTCATTTATTCATCTTTCATTGCTAACATTCCAAAAAATATCAGAAATAAATGAGCACAACACAGTACAGGTTTCAATTTGTATATAAAAAAGGTGAAATTTACTCAACAATATTTTGTCTTCCTTTGTGTCTGTCCACGGCAGCAAATGGGTGATCTATCTGCCTCCCAGCTGGTAGGACCAATCATCTCAAAGTTTGAAAGCGCGCTCTGGAAGGGATGTTGCAGTTTAACTGTTGTGCAAGCTGTTGAGAAAGAAGTTGTTGGTAAGGTAATCATAAATCATGATCATAAAGGACCATTCCAGAGCAGATATCCATACAAAAGTATACAGAGATACATGAATGTGTGTGTGTGTGTGTGTATATATATATATATATATATATATATATATATATATATATATATACACCTACATATGTAGGAAGGGAGTGCTGTGGACAGACACAGAGGAAAACAAAATATCAGAGAGTAAATTTCACCTTTTCCTCTGTGTCCTTACCACGGCAGAAAATGGGACATCCAAAAGTAATATCAATAAGGGAGGGTAACAGAAAGAAAAAATACTACTCTTAGATGGGAAGTGCTACTTCCAGCACCTTTCTGCCAATCTTGGTGTCAGCTGAGGCTTGCACATCCAAACTGTCCAGGTGGCTGCCTTGCAAATTTCCTCTGGGGTTACAAGTACCTTTCTGGCCCACAAAGTAGCAATAGCTTTAGTGGAGTGCACTTTCATATTAATGGGAGGATCCTTATTATCAGAGGTAAATACAAGATGTAGGCAGTCTTTTATCCATCTGAAAATCGAGGATTTAGAGGCTGCTGATCCCTTAAATTTGCCGAAAAAAAGTAAATAAAGAATGCTTTAGATTTCATGAAACTCCTAGTCCTTGCCAAGTATGTGGAGAGACATCTGACGAGGTCTAGGTGGTGCAATTCCTCTTCCTTTGAGTTTTGAGGGTTAGGACAAAATGACTATCTCCTGGCTGAGAAAAATTCGGACATGACTTTAGACCTAAATGATGGTCTTGTCCACAACCTTATCCTGATGAAAGATGGTGCTGGGGAAGAACATGATAAGGCTTGAAGTTCACTCACCCTACTTACTGAAGTTACAGCGGTGAGAAACAGTCTTTAGAGTGAGATTCTTAATAGAAATAGATCCTAAAGGTTCAAACTGCTTAGAAGAGGCAATTTGATTCAGGACTAGATTAAGGTCTCAAGGATGGACAATTCACCTCATGGTGGGCTTGCTCTTACTTATGGTCTTCATATATCACTTGACCATATAATCCTCTGCAAATGGAAATGCTAGGACAGCCGAAAGAGCGGACAGCTGGACTCTGAGTGAGGAAGATTTTAGACCCTTTCTAAAGCCTTCTTGTATGACGTCCAGGATAGAATAGGCAGAAATGCTAGCTCTGTAAAATACCCCAAATTCTATAATAATTTCTGGAGGATGAGGGCCTTCTGCTTGCAATTATGGTATCGACAACTTCCTTGCAACATCCTCTTTGTAATAAAGATCACTGCTCAGCTTCCAAGCCATGAACTTCATGAAAGTTGGATTGGGATGAAGTATTGGACCTTGAGATAACAGGTCCGGGATGGGAAACAAAGGCATAAGGGGTCACCAGAATCACATGGGCACTGTCCTTCCTGATCTTCCATACTACTTGAAGAAGAAAAGGGATTGGAGGAAAGATGTAGGCAAGCTGAAAGGACCAACTGATCTTCAATGCATCCTGGCAGATTGCTCTGCTGTTCTTCCATCTGGACTGAAAGAGCTGGCACTTTGTGTTGGATTCTGATGTCACCATATCTATTTAAGGATGTTCTAGTTTTGTGGTGATCCCTAGAAAGACTTCTTGTTTGAGAGCCCAATCTCAAGGGTCTGTCTGCTGAGAAAATCTGTCTGGGTGTTTGTCACCCCTGAGATGTGGGATGCTGAGAAAGTCAGAAGATTTTCTTCTGCCCACCTCAAGATCTTTACTGCTAGATTATTGAAGTGCTGGCTTCTTATTCCACCTTGATTGAGGAGATAGCATACCACAGTCATGTTGTCCAAATGTATGCATACTGCTTGACCCACTATGGCAGTGCAGTGGATAAGATTGCTTCTAGTTCCAAGATGTTGATGTGAAGATGTAATTCCTCCCTGGACCCTGAATTGTGTATCGATTGTATATGCTGCTGGCATCTGTTGTCAATATTTGCCAACTGACTTCTTGAAGAGATCTTCCTTTTGTTAGGTTGTGGGGTTTTAGTTACCAGACTAGTTCTTGCTTTGTGGACCTGAGACCTGGAATCCTTTGATTGAAATCCTGGTTATTTTCTTCCAAAACAGCAGGAAGTTGTGCTGGGTCTGGCACATGTGTGTCTTTCCTCAAGGCACAGTCTGGACTGTTGAAGACAGGGTGCCTAGAAACCTTGAGAATTCCTTGGCCAAGTGATTCTTTTTCTGGAGAAAGCTTAAGACCCTTTTTATAAGATTGTTTCTTCTGTCTTAGGAGAGGTAGGCCACATTCTGCAAGGTTATGAACTGAATCCACAGGAACTCCAATGCCTGAGATGGTCGCATTTAATTTTTCTCCTTGTTGACAAGCCAACCTAGAAAGGAAAGGAAATCCAGGCATAGGGCCGTGTATCTTACAGCCCTGTTCCTGGATTTCTCTACTAGTAACATGTCATCCAGATAGGGTATTACACAAAATTCCTTTCTGACTCAGGAAGGCCATGGCTGGGGCCAGGTCCTTTGTGAAGACATAGGGGGCAGAGCCAGACCGAAGGGCAGTACTTTGAATTGGAAGTGACTGCCAATGATCACAAACTGCAGGTACCTTCTGTGAGAACGTTGGACTTATATATGATAACGTGCATCCCTCAGGTCAATTGTTGAGAGGAAGGCATGCGGGAAGACAGCTTGAATCACTGAGGAGGGTGTTTCCATCCTGAACCACTTCTTTGATAGGAGAGAATTTATCAGCTTGAAGTCCAGGATTATTCGTAAACCAACTGAGGACTTCTGGACTGGAAAAAATATTGACTAAGTTCCAGAACCCTTCTGCTCGATGGGGACTTCTTTTATCACATTATTGTCCAAGAGGTTCTCGATTTCTTTGAGGATCCTGGGACATAGAGATTTGTTGAGGATGTGTGAGGTGATGAAATGCTGAAAAGTTGGAACAGTCTCGAATTATAAAGGGTACCCCATCTCTATGATCTGATGGACCCAACGGTCTGGATGGATTGAACCCCAGGCTATCAGAAAATCTCCCAGCCTGCCCCCCACTGGGATAAGAGATGGAGCCTTTTGCTCTTCATTTCTAGGGAAGGGAGCCTTCCTAGAAAACTTCCTTCTAGGGCCTCCTTTTGAACCCTGAGGCTGACCCTTCTTAGGCTGCCCGAATAACAATACAGGTCTGTATTTTCTGGCCTCACAAAAGGACTGCCTTCAGAACCCTAATGATCTTGGGGAAGCACCCCTTCTCCTGCACTCTTGCGGAAGGAAGGTGCTCTTACCTCCAGAAGATTTCTTGATTATTTCCTCAAGTTGTTCGCCAAAGAGCTTGGAGCCTGAAAAGGGTAATGACACGAGCCTGTTTTTAGATGATCCATCTACTTCCCAAGCCTTTATCCATAGGGCTCACTGTACAGTCACTGAAAGGGCGGATGATTTTGCTTGAAGTTTAATTGTATCCATGGAGGCATTGCAGGAAAAATTCACTGCTTCTTTTATGGCCGCTACCTTTTTAAGGAGTTTGGATCTTGATATAGATGATTCAATCTTTTCTTCTAGCTCATTGAGCCAAATCTGAAGAGTGTGAAAGACGCATGCTACAACTGTGGCTGACTTCATATTATGGCCAGTTGTTGAAAACTGTTTCTTCAGGGCTGAGTCTGCTCTCTTATCCATGGTGTCCCCAAGTGCGGTGCCATCTTCTAGAAGAATAATTGTTCTTCTGGAGACTTGTGCTATAGCTGCATCCACTTTTGGAGGGGAGGTCCAAGTGGCAGTGTCTTCGCCTGAGAGGGGATACATTCGCATGAATCTTCTGGACAGGGCAGACCTTTTATCTTCCAGATTCCACTCTGATTGAATAATGTCCTGGATGGATTCATGGACTGGAAAAAACAGGAAAAGCTTTATATGTCCCATAAATGCTGCATCCATGATATCCATCCCCTTAAGAGTGTCAGCTAAGCCTAAGGTTTTCCTCATGGATTTGAGAAAAACCTTAAGCTTGTCTAAGCTGAAAGAACCGATGTTTTCAATTAATTTGCCTTCTTCAGCAGATGACTCAGCTGATTTGAAATCCATCATGCTGCGTTACTCATTCTCATGCAGGGTAGAGGGTCCTTTATCCAGATCAGAGGTTCTCTGCCTTTTTCTTGCAGAATCCTGCATGGAGGAGAAGGTCGTCTGCATAGAAGACCTCATCCACCCTTAAAATTCCTGGAATTGGGAAGACATCTCTGCAATTTTCTTCATGTATTCAGCATACAATTTAGAGGAATCAGAGGTAGACAATATATTATTACATCCTGAGCAGTTCATAGGTTTTGGGACCCCTTTGTCCTCTTTAGGCATTACAGTGTCAGAAGAAGCCTTAGTCTTGTCTGCAGGAGGCTTAGCAGCAGAGGACATAATGGTTAATGCTCAAGGCAAAACCCCAGAGAAAACAGGCAAACCAGACAGCAAATAAAAGAAATATTAACTTACTATTACCTGGTCTGAAGAAAGCCACCACTTTAAAAACCAAGGGAGACTGGAAGATGCCAATATCATGCTTGCATTTCACTTCCTGTTTGCAACTTGAAACAAGCGGCCGCACCAGTCTCAGCGTGGAGATGGCTAACAGGTATGCCACACCGGGGAAACTGCTCCAGGTCCCATTCAACCCTGATTCAGGGTATCCAATCCCAAATGTTATATTTTATGCATGTCATGATTCACGGCGGTGTGCATGGGAGAAAAAACAAAAAAAATATTTCCAATGCCCCAAACTATGGGGAGAAGCAGGACGAAGAGAGAGGCATAATAGCCTCCATACTCCAGCTTGGTAGGACCAACTAAACTGCAACATCTCTTCCAGAGTGCGCTTTTAAACTTTGAGATGATTGGTCCTACCAGCTGGGAGGCGGAGCTATAACCCATTTTCTGCCGTGGTAAGGACGCATAGGAAATTATGAATTACAGCTTGTAGTTGAACTTTTATTAATCTATACATTTAGAATATTTCCTGTTCCACAATTGAAGACAGATCATTAAAATCAAGCACACTGTAAACCTGTAAATGGACTTATTGTCAATTGTAAAGTAATGGATTAATAATTATTCACAATACTAGTGCTATTATCCTACTTTTTATTATTTTTATCTTATATCACATATATTAATATGCCTATTTCAGCTTGTATCTATTTTAGTGTTAATGTTACATGAGCGACAATCTTTTTTATGATAAAAACATATGCTATATGGTTATTTCTGATGAGTAAAACAACAGTAATCATACAGCTGTGAAATATTTCTTCAAAAGCTACTACAAATCATTAGCAGCAGCAGCTAAAACTTGTACCAAAGCTACCGTTTTTTCTAATGCACTCTATGCATGGACTTGACTCATTGACTATGGTTACTCATAGGAACTGCACCACCTGGTGACCAAAATAGAAAATTGAAGCTTTAGGTAAAGGAATAACAACTTTTAACTGAAATACCCTGGGGCAATACAAAGGCAGAGTTATGGAAAACTTCCTTTTGTGCATCCACTAGGATTTGGCTGAGGGTCACAATGAACACGGTTATTGGCTCAGGAGCCCCCTGCCTCCTCATCCAACTGGAACACACACAATGCTTGCCTCATATCTCAACCATTTCACACATATGGTTCCAGTCTGAGGAAGAGACAGTGGGCGAAGTAGTCTCATCCCCCTCCCTTCTGTCATGCACTCACTCACTCACTGTGTGCTGCCTGCTCAGAAAGGCGGGAGGGATAGTGAACAAAGAGGTGACCTTTGCCTCACCGCACATCCAACCTTCCCCATTACTACAACACAATGAGTTACTAATACACAAAAAAATTACACTGGCACTACAAACTGCTGTGCACTCAACTCTACACCTCCACATTCATTCATCTGTCTAATTCACCCTTGTCTCAGCCCTCCTAGGAATAATGTGGTGCTTGTGAGGCATGTAGCCACTTGCTTTCACAACTATTCTACATTCCCCATCTTCATGGCAGTTGTGACCAGACCAGAGAACCACACAGCCTACTAACACTGTGAATTTGAGGAAGGCAGGCAGAGTATTCTGTGTGAGTAATTGGCCCTACCGGGGAGCAGGACACCTTGGTGTGTGTGATAGGGGGCCAGGGCATTGTTTGTGGTTGTGGGACATAGCCTTGGTGCAGGATACCTTTCTGTGTGTACATGTATAGCATCACACACAAGCTGTACACATCTACCTATACTTGTGCCTTTTGCCTACAATCGTCCTTATGGCAACTCCCAAGGATAGTCCCAGGTACTGCACACACACCAGCACGGTGCCTCATAAATATCATTGCATGATCAGGCAATCTCAGTGTCTCTAGCTGTTGCCCTGCTACAGTTTTACATCCTATGTTACAGCACAGCAAAGCTTGCACACAAAGGGGATGGCTAACTCTGTAAGCATGTGTCACAAGCAATAGCCTCTTCCTCCATCCCACCTTCCCTTGCTATACCATGCCATTATAGCTAGTTTATAAGTATGGTTTGGTTTTTCTTTAACATTTTATGTCAAAAGCCTTATTATTTTAAAAGGAAATCTTTCATTGTATTTTTAGTAGTTACATTTACCTTTTCACATGTGTCTTTTACAGCTTCAGTTATCTTACAGTTTACATAACATTCTGTATTTTGAATACTGATTCTTGCTGTATTTGCTTTTCTTTGCTATTCTTATAATGACCAATTTACCAAATAAGGGCTTGATTTAAAGAGGTCCATTAAAACATGCAGTAGGGCCAAATTGACTACCAACTGACAGAATAAAATGTCTAAGTCAGTATTCAATGGCCCTACCTGCTGTAAAGTTCCTCTAATCCCCCTCTCCAAACTGATTGACTAGGATGTGCATAAGCACACATCCCAGCCAATGGCTGTGAGGGAATTTGAACAGAGACTGCCCACATATAAAGGCAGTCTCTGTTCAGATTCCCTCATTGTGGAATGGGCATTGGCCCGGAAGGTACTGGGGTTTGTGATTATTCTGCCTTTCTCTGCTGCCACCGCCACCACTGCCCCACTCATAGGAGGAGAACGAGAAAAATAGCATATGTTATCATTTAAAATATTTTTTTGCAAATGTTAGTGTCATGGAGAAATCTTTAATGCTGATATATATAAAAGATTTGTGGCATGATTTACTTGACTGACCCACATATCTGTTAAACCTTTGAGCCTCAAAGAGGTACGCAATGGGTTGCATACCCCTCTGGCACTCAAGGGGTTAAAATATGCATTCACGTGTGAGTTATTTTTAGACAACATTTATTAATATTGCTACTTTTTTACAGGAACAACATGTAAAGATAGAAGACAGAAGCAACAAAGGTAGAAAGAAGGAAGAAAGAAGAGAGAATAAGAAGAAAGAAGATGGACAGTAGCTGACCAGGGTGCTGAAGACTCTGCTGGACATCATGATTAATAGTAAGTGTTATTTTGCAGGGGCTGTTACTTAGTTGGGTTAACACTATGAGTGCAGGTGGGGAAATTATACCCCACTGGCACTCATAGGGCTAATTCTACTAACTTTTGATAAATTTTTTAGGTACATTGGATGTATTGATATGGGGCTTAGGGCCTGTATCAATATATCCACTGGGGACTTTAGTAAAAAAAAACAAAAAACTGGGTCTTAAATTTCCAGCAATAAAGTGAGTCCTTTATAGGATCTTAAATGCTATCAGTTGAAGTCTTTTGAATTGCAACTTGTTGTTTTAATTTTTCAGTTAGCTAAAACTCCTCTTACTTTATCGTCCAGCAGGGTTTTTTTTTGCCAGCATTTTTTCATCGCACAGGTAAATTAATTGCTTACCGAGCTTTAAAAAATGTTGCCATTTTATTTTTTCCTCGTCGGACCTCTTCAAAACCAGCCCTAAAGCTTTTCTTTATCTTACTACGGTAATCTACAGAGTTGCATAACAAGGGTTTTGTTTTTTTTGTTAGGGCCTGATGTTCACATGTGATCACAAGGCAGAACCTGGCTTTAATTTTGAGGTATTCAATAAAATAAATTAAAAAATAAACCAATAAGTCAGTTACTTGATTATACCAGCTTGGTCCTGCTGACATGGGGATAGAATCCATTGCATGTGATGAATGTTATAAGTTATAACTAGTTTTATTAAACATGTTCCCAATTAAGTCTATGTAAAATTTGGAGATCAAACCCAGTGACCAGCCCAGAGTTAAAGTTCAATTTAAACTTTTTTTTTTCTGACTTTCAAATGTTTATAACTTTTGAATGGTTTCATTAATAAAGCAGAAAAATGTCACTGCAAACCCTGCATATTTGGTTCTAATCAATTTGGTAGAAAAAATATACAAAGATCAGTAAGAATAAGTACTTTCTCTATTTTAACTTTTCTTGCCGTTAGAAAACTTGTCAGGGTTACAGCTAAATCTACATAGCAGATTCACACCAAATTTAAAACTTATTTATATATTATGGGGCACTGTTCACTTTTGTTTAAATTGAGATACCATGCAATGACTCATGAAGCTCCAGAGCTGGAATTACATCCCAGATACCCCTAAACCAGGCACTAAAACAACTTTATCTCTGCCCATAGCAACACCCGATTCTTCACATAACCCTATCCTCAGTTCCATCCACAATTGTCTGGCAGAGAAAATACTCATGGCCTATAACAAGTAAGAATGAAAAAAAGCTTTAACCCATTGCTTTACAGAGAGATCTCCAATGCATTGCTCCTGATTCAAGGGATTAAATAATAGCCTGTGATAGTATATAAACAGGTATAATTCTGGCACAGGGACAATTAGATTTTTCTGGCCACACACACAATTTAGAATGTGGGTGTGGCTAGCACAACTGAGGTGCCCTTAAAATGTGTCTCTCTTGGCAATTGCCTGCTCTGCCTTTTGGGAAAACCAGCTCTGTTAATTTCACACTCTAGTAATACAATGAAATGTATGTTCCATTGAAAGTATAGTGTAGGGTATTAGATTATGCAGTTTCTGAACTTCTCTAGCAAGTGACTCTGTTTCCACCCACTCATGAGGCACCCCTTTCCTGGCCAAGCGTGCCAGTGCAATACATTGCACAACTCTCAGGAACTCATGGGATTGATATTACTGATGAAATACAGTGTAATAGAGGGCAATACTTTCAAATCTACTGTAAAGTGAGCCTCCTACCAGAAAGTGGAGATCTCTCTGCTAGCCAGAGATGTCCCCCTTTCAGTGGTAGGGGGATAAATTACCTTTACTGATGCCTATCGCAGAGACCCATGGTGATCAGATCCCTACCAGCATTGCAACCCCCCTCACATGGTTTTCAGATTAAATCATTGGACAGAGTGCTTTATCTCTTAACACAACACAGAGCTCTGTGTGTGGTCTTTTGGGTTCCCCCATAAGTTACACGTGACATTTTTGGAATACACCTTGCCAAGTTGTCTCATTCTTGATGAGGAGATGACCTTTAGCATACTTAGACATCACCCATGATATTTTGTAGAATTTTTCTTGTACTGTTGATGCCAGGGAGATATCCCTGAAGTTTCAGTTCTCATTCACTTTGGACTAAGTGAATGGACTATATGAATCTTGTACTATGTTGTCATCACAGTCTTTTACATGTGGGCTACAGATATATACAGCCTATTAAATCACACTGGACTGAATAAAAATGTAATTTCCTCTGGAAGCTAGGGGATATATCCCAAGCTTGATTGAGGCAAGGGGTCTCCAGAAACATTATGTGTGATATCTAGTATCACGGTGCCCGTGATTGCTTTCCTGTCGTGTCAATTACCAGTAGGGGGCTCTCCATTGGCTGTCTGCTTTCAGCCCGCCCTGTATTGCCTATTTAAACCTAGCCTGGGCACTGTCCGACCACAGACAACTGACGTTCCTGTACCTCCTTGGCAACATTATTGTCTCTGCCGGCTATTCAGTGCGCGGGTACTGGTTTGAGCCACAGCCACCCGGCTGTATTGTCACAATCATTTAGCGTTCCATGTACAGGGTACTGGTTCGCTCCTCTAGCCACCCGGCTGTATCGTCAGGATCATTTAGAGTTCCACATACAGTGTACTGGTTCACTCCTCTAGCCGCCCGGCTGTATTGTCACGATCATTTAGCGTTCCACGTACTGGGTACTGGTTCGCTCCTCTAGCCACCCGGCTGTAGTTCACGATCATTTAGCGTTCCACGTATTGGGTATTGGTTCGCTCCACAAGCCACCCGGCTGTATTGTCTGAATCATTTAGCATTCCACGTACAGAGTACTGGTTCGCTCCTCAAGCCACCCGGCTGTATTGTCAGAATCGTTTAGCATTCCACGTACAGGGTACTGGTTCGCTCCTCAAGCCACCCGGCTGTATAGTCAGAATCATTTAGCGTTCCACGTACAGGGTACTGGTTCGCTCCACAAAACACCCGGCTGTATTGTCAGAATCATTTAGCGTTCCACGTACAGGGTACTGGTTCGCTCCACAAGCCACCCGGCTGTATTGTCAGAATCATTTAGCTTTCCACATACAGGGTACTGGTTTGCTCCACAAGCCACCCGGCTGTATTGTCAGAATCATTTAGCGTTCCTCGTACAGGGTACTGGTTCGCTCCACCAGCCACCCGGCTGTATTATCAGTATTGTTTACCGTCCCACGTACTGGGTACTGGTTCGGTCCTCAAGCCATCCGGCTGTTATGTTTCAGCATTCCAAGTGTGTGGGCACTGGTTCGCTCCACAGCTCCGGCTGTGTATAGCACTTTTCAGTACAAGGTACTGACTCGCTCCCTAGCCACCTGGCTGTCATTGCAGGATTGTTTGCATTCCAGGTACAAGGTACTGGTTCGCTCCTTAGCCATCCGGCTGTTACCACGCTGATGTATAGCACTCTCGGTACTAGATACCTGTCGCTCATTAGACTCGTTGTCATCCATGTGACTGCTGCTGCCATCTTTCAGTCACTGAGGCTTAGTGGTTGCTATTCTATCTTTACCAGGCTACCTTGCCCGGTATATTGGTAAGGCCAGTAGAACCTATCCTGTTTCATCCTGGGTTGCCTTACCCGGTATTGGCAAGGCCAGTAGAGCCTGTATTTGTCTCCTGTCTATTGGCTGCCTTGCCCGGTATATTGGCAAGGCCGGTAGAGCCTTTCTCTCCCGAGTACCTACTTCCTGGCTGCCTTGCCCGGTATTTTGGCAAGGCCGGTAGAGCCGATTCATTTATTGTACCTATTCCCTGGCTGCCTTGCCCGGTACATATTGGCAAGGCCGGTAGAGCCGCATCTCTATCTTCACTATTGCATTACTGTTAATAAAATTATATTTGTGGATGTGTATGTTACCCTATGGAGTTGTCTTTAACTTTTCAATAAAATTGTGTTTTTACCTAACTCTGTGTCTGAGAGTCTTAACAAACCGTGACATCTAGGTTGTTCATTATACTGTGTTAAAATATAAACAGGTCTTCCCATAAACATATTATAAAACCCATATGGATATGTGTATGTATGTCTAAGTTTATTATTTACTTGTTTGAACAGGTGTACAATACAAATTAATATTTACACCTTCCCTGCCCAGAAGCATTCAAATTACTTTATTTGTAATGGTTAACAATAGTTATTAATATACTGTAAATGCAAATTTCACTGTGAACCAGTATGGCCATCAGTAATGCGATGTGTGCAACTCTGAAAATGTGACAGACCCTGTAGCTTTTCAGCTTTTATTGGAACAGGCACAAGATAATGGGATGCATTTATGTTTATGTGTGATTTTGATGTATATGCATTTGTGCATGATATGTGTGTGAATCAAAAATACTAATATGCTTCAAAATCAGTTTGTTGTGCACATAAATAGCACTCAATTGAATCACACTATGTTGATCAATCCATTATATGTGTTTGAAGTTCCCACAAACTAGTTTGCAGAAACCAACAAACCTTGAATAAAAATGTCGTAGCCTAGGTCGGCTACATAAGCAACCACCAGAAACATTGTTTGGCACCCACCAGTGGCATTATAGTGTTTGCCAACATAATTCCTGCTGCTAAGTCATCTGGATATCAAATTACATATCACACTATTAGTACTATCCATCATATATATGGGTTTTACACAGTGAAAAATTTAGTTTTGACTGAATTATTCATGCAAAAATGTAAACACCTTCAGAGAGAATTAACTTTTCCCTTTACGTTTAGTCAGCCAGAATTTCATTAAAATAATACCTTTCCAGATAAAATTCATTCACCACTATTTTCAGTGGGGAAGCCACCTGCCTCCTTCTCTGGATTGATATTTGAACGAAAATCCTTCAAATAAATCACATAAAACTTGGCCATCCATTCCAATCAATGTTTCTATCAGAATACACGAACAAATAATAAAATAAATAATAAGGCTTGTATTTTTATTTGATTTATTATATTATTTTTTCATGTTCAAAAACAGTATACATAAGGAGCATACCCATGAGCAAAGTCCCCCTCCAGAAAACAAATGCACTGATTTCTGAGAGTAAGTGTAGAGGTTTGCAGGCTCACCTGGTCAGCAGATTCCCTTCATGAGTTCTTGTCCTGGATGCTCTGGATCAAACAGAGACAGGAACAGATAAGCTGCTCACCAGTAGACCATTGAGGCAAGTGAATTCGCTCTCACACTGCAAGAAATGAGAATCACTAGCCAAATCCTCTACAGAAATCCTCTCCAAAAATACAACTAAAATTTGTATTAAGTAGTGTAGAACAGAACAGCTTTATTGATAAAACACACTGCTTATATACACTTCCAGATACTTATCAAGATCAGAATCCAAATTAGTGCTTGCAAAAATGGTGTCACAGTTTACCAGTCAGGGGAAATTATTTACTGTCCACTCAGAGTGCCTCTTTTAAAGCCATAAAACGCTAAAAATAAGATGGCCGAGATACACCCAAATGTAGATATACACTCAAATGAAAGAAATATCAAATTTACACATTGATGTAGACCGGCTGTATGACTCCAAAAACATGGATGTATAACCGACCCTGCTTCAGGTATACAACTCTTTCTCAAAATATCTCCAATCTTGATAATATTCAAAAAAGGAATGTGGTTGATAAAAAACAACTTTTAATAATTAAAACAATGAAAAAAATAATAAATACAGATCTATATAGTTCAACACATTTCTGAGCTCCAAGGCTCTTTCTTCAGTGACCAAACAACAAAACCATCTGCTGTACTTTCTTTTATTCCTTTTGGAGGGTGTATCTTGGGAAGCAGTGGATCTTTGCCAGTTGACTGAATGGAGCCAGTCTAGAATTTCCTCCACCTGTATATACAAGACTAGACTGAAGGAGGCCAAATACATTACTAGATGTGCCAAAGCACACACAGAGGAAAAAATTGCCCAGTCAATAAAAAAGGGGCATAAAACAATGAATATTTTTGTACAGTTTTTAGAGAGGAAGATAAAGGGAAGGGACCTCTGATAGAAAAATAAATGGAAAGACATGGGAAACATACATATTTATAGAGGAAGAAGTTCTACTTCAACTTTCTAAGGTAAAAGAACTTAAGTGTGTTCTCACTGTTCTGGTAAAAACTTTAACAGAATTATTCAATCAGTCACTATCGACAGGAGTAGTTCCAGAAGATGGGAAGGTTGCAAATGTAGTATCACTTCACAAAAAAGGTAGCAGGAAAGAGTTTGGTAACTACAGACCAGTAAGTCTTACATCAGTAGTGGGAAAATTAATGGAGAATAAGGAAAGAATTGTTGAATATCTAAATTTGAATGGCTTGCAAGATACAAAACAGAAGGGAGATCTTGTCAAACTAACCTCATAGATTTTTTGACTTGGTAACTAAAATAATAGACTGGGAGGAGCAGTAGATATAGCTTATCTAGATTTCAGTAAAGCATTTGACACTGTCCCTCATAGAAGACTCATTAATAAATTGCAGTGTTTGGCTCTGGATGCAAAAATAGTTAAATGGATAAGGCAATGGCTGAATGACAGGAGACAGAGGGTGGTAGTCAATGGAGAATATTCGGAAGAATGCAGCGTTACTAGTGGGGTACCTTAGGCATCTGTTGTGGGGCCCATTCTTTTTAATATATTTATAAGTGATATTGCAAAAGATCTTCACAGTAAGGTATGCCTTTTTGCAAAAGATACAAAGATCTGAAATAGGGTAGACATTCCAGGGGGAATAAGCCAAATGACAATTGATTTAGATACATTAGAAGAATGGACAAGAGTTTGGCAGCTGCAGTTTAATGTTGATAAATGTAAAATAATGCACTTGTGACATAAAAATCCAAAGGAAAAATATACTATTAAGCGTACTGTGTTGTAAGAGATAAAAAGGAAATGGATTTGGGAGTAATTTTTTTTAATAACTTAAAGGTAGGCAGGCAATGTAATAAAGTGGTGAAATGCAAGCAGGGTGCTGGATTGCATAGCTAGGGGCATTAGTAGCAGAAAAAGGGAAGTGGTCATGCCACTCTACAGATCTCTAGTTAGACCTCCCCTAGTGTATTGTGTACATACTGGAGACCCCATCTACAGAAGGCTATAGATACTCTAGTGAAAATGCATAGAAGGGCTACTAAAATGGTGACTGGTTTACAAGAAAAGAAATATCAAGACAGAGTAAAGGATCTGAACATGTATACCTTAGAGGAGAGAAGAGCGAGAGGTGATAAGATAGAAACATTCAAATACATGAAGGGATTCAACAAAGTGCAGGAAAGAAGTACATTTCAAAGGAGTAAAAATGTTAGGACAAAAGGCCATAGTCTAAAACTACACACGTTTAGATGTAATGTAAGAAAGTTTACGTCAATGAGAAGGTATTAGATAGGTAGAATAGCCTACCAGTAGAAGTGGTAGAAGATAATACAGTGAAAGAATTTAAGCCTACTTGGGATAGGCATAAGGCTGTCCTTAATATAAGACAAGACCAAAGACCAAATAAGGTTTGAGATGGGCTGAATTCTGCTGTCAAATTCTATGTTTCTAGGTCCCTCTAGGGTTGCTGCCTTCATACACTGGTGGATTATGTTTATCCCAATAAACTGTAAAAAAAGACAAGAATCAACCCCTTTATGAGTGTAAACTATATATGAAAAGATATAATTACACTCCCAATAATGTTTCTGCTCACCAGAGAGTAGATCAATAGTGCTTAATAATGAAAATCATCCACTGTTCGAATGCTCTTTTCTCCAATATATAGTTGTCCATAAAATTACAGGACTGGTCTGGTTTTGTACATAACATTTACTAAGTAAAAAATAATAAAATAGTTACAAACTGGCCCGATGCATTTTGTACAAAAAAATACACTTTCAAGAGTTTTCACATGTATAATAATAATAAAAAGTGATATCTAGAGAAAAAGCAGAGCTATAAATACCTTTAGATGAGCGCTGTCAGACAAATAGTTGTACAGTGCTACCCCTAATGTCTAGGGATGAGCGAAACTTTCCGCCTCAAATTGAAATTGGCGAAAAATGGCACTTTCCACTTGGCAAAAAATTTCCTGCGAAAAGTCCAGATTTTTCGCTTTTTTCGCCCATTGAAATCAATGGGAACATAGAAGTTACACACAACACATTACAAATAATATTTTATGAGGGGCATGAGTGTGCCTGTGTTGGTGGGGTGTGGGGTTGAACAGGGGATGATTTTTGGAGGGGTTGTTTACTGGGATTGGGGGGCACTTAATAAAAAATAAATCCTAAATAAAATAAAATAAAAACCATAAGACATGATATAAAGGAGTCTGAGGAGGGTGCCTGTGTTGGTGAATGAATAAATAATTTGAACAGGGAATTTGTTTTGGGGGGCTTTCTTGACTGCTACTGGGGGGGACTGACCAGCAAAGTGAGTACCAGTGTCAGTTTTGAAAACTAGATTTACGGGACATCTTTATTTTGGTCTTCAGGTTCCTTATTTAAGTCAGTTCTTCTGTAGTTTTATGGAGGTTCATTCCCCCACAACTCTTAGCATCAGTCTTGTTCAGGTGGCTGCCCAGATCTTCTCCCATCTCAGATCTTCTGAAGAGGATACCTGCATTGGTGGGTGGAGTCTGGGGAATTAATTTGTTTTGGAGGGTTTCTAGACTGGTATTGGGGGTACAGTTAATAAAAAAAAATCAATAAAATAAAATAAGAAATTTATATGTAAAGTGGCAGAGACAGTAACCCTCTGACATAAGATGCCACTGGGGTGGACTGATACTTGAATTGATAGAGTATTTGGTAGAAGATGATTTGTTAGATTTGTTGTTAGAGGCCCAAGCCCTGAGGAAACATTGATTTGTATAACTTAGCCTTGTTAGAAACAAACCCCCCCAAATTTTTTATTTTTTTGTATTTTTTTTTTAGTAGTACTATGTTTTTTTTTTAATCACAAACCCTGACAAAAAAATCAAAATGCCCTACTGGCCTAGTGCCAGCAGGTCATGTTGGACAGTGGCCTCTGGTCATTGTCAAATGTCCTCCTGAGGCAGTAGCAGCACAATAAGGAGCCCCCAGTCTATGTGGAGAAAAGAAGAAGTTGGCCATTAAATCTTCTCCACCTGCCCCCTCCAAAATCATGGGTGTGTTGTTATTAGAATAGATTTTTTTCCCTTGAGAGCAGGAACTGTACCTCTTATAAGCAACTCCAATGTGCACAGTGTGTGTGGTAAATAACATCTAGGTGCACAACTGTATCCAAACACCATGACACCAGAACCTAACTACTGCCGCTGTCACTATACCCTTGTCCAGATTCCTCTAAGGACATATGACAACTTGCTGACAGTTTAATAGTATGATGCCAGCATCCTAGCATATTCTGCGGGATGGAATCTCCTCAGATTCTGCTTGATAACCTGGTATCAATTCTCCTCCACCATGCTGACACGTGTGGTCTAGCACCACACAGTGTACAATGGGTAGAAACGAACTGCCACATCCTAACATGAACAGAGTGGCTATCATTTGGCGGGGGAGGTAACAATGAATGAGGTGGACTGGCAGAAGATGTAGTTGTTACCCTAGAGGTAGAAGGTGATGTTGATGGCAAGCTAGTTGTTTCGCTTGTCATGGAACTTCCAGTGTCTGTCTGGGTTTAGTTATTCTTCTTCCTCTTTCATCTCCACCTCGCCTCTTGTTGCCATTCTGGAGAATCAGGGGATACAGTAACAGTGGTGCTAGATTTCTGTAATGGATGTTTGGCTTTAATATGTTTGACATAAATGTCATGGTGTCTATGTTTCATATGTGATATCAGGGAGGTTTTGCCAAGGTGTGTTCCCTCCTTTCCCCTTCTCACTGACTTGTCACAAATGTTGCCGTTGGTGATGATGACTGCACTGTGCCTGCTGGAAGAGAAAAATAGTCCCACACCCATGACTTCCGTGGGGAAGCAACAGGTGGAGAATAATGGCCTCTTTCTTCTTGTCTTCCCCATTCCCATTCCCTGTCTGTGGCAGTGGATAATGTTGTGCTACTGCCTCAGATTCAGCACTGCAGCTAGGACCAAGGGTATTGCTGCCAGTGGCAAGTGGAACCTGTCCTAGTCCCGCATCACTTGCTGACCCCCTTCCCACTGTGTCCACGGTGGTCTATGGAACACTAGCTTGATCCTCAGCATCCTGCTGCCCTTGTAACTCAGCATCAGAAGCAATTAGAGCAGTTGCAAATTCCTCTAATTCCAAAATCTCACTGCTAGTGGTGGTGGTAATGCCCATCCTAATTCCTTTCTCCCATTCTTTCTCAGTTTCTGCTAAAAAGGCCATCAATATCGCTTCCACCCCAGCTTCTTCAGCATCATCATCACTACCCCCACTAGTCCCTACATGCTGCTGGTCTATTCCAGACATCTCACTGCTGCTTGAAGGAGGTGATGAGCAATGTGACAGAGGGTCCCTTAATGTCACACTTGGCATTTCCTTTTGACCTGAAGAAGAAGGCAGACTAGCATTAGCAGAAGTAGCAGCAGGCACAGGCAGCTCATCTGTGCTCCTGCTGGTGGTATTAATTCTAAGCCTGCTCTCCTCCCCCAACACCAATTCTGGCCTCTTCAGGATCATGTTCCACCTGGACACTGTAATGAAGGGAAGGGGAGGACTTCCAGTCCCAGGGTCAGAGGAATGGTGTGAGCTCCCTTGACCGCTAGTTTGGACATGGTCAAATGTTTCCCCTACCACTCTGGCTGCTTCACCATTACTGCTGCTACTACTAACACCAGCCGCAGAGTCTTCCTTCTCAGTCTTACAGTCACTAGTAATATGAGGATATTGTTGATTACCCCCTCCTTCACTACTAACGCTAACAAGCCGCTGGACCTCAGTAGCAGCAGTACTAGCACTGGCAGGACAGCAGCAACATTATCCTCTGCCAAAGACAATGAAGGGGAATGTGGAGGACAATAAGAAATAGGCCATTCTTCTCCATCTGTTCCCTTCCCCCTGAAGTCATCATGAGTGTGGGACTATTTTTCAGTTGGGGCAGCACAGCGCCGTCATCAGCAACTGCAATGTGCACAATTTGTGACAAGTCAATGAACAGAGTAAAGGAGGGGACACACCTTGGCACAAGTGCCCTCATATCACACATGAAACACAGACATCATGACATTTACATCAAGCATGTTAAATACAAACACCTACCACAGAAATCAAGCACTGCTGTTGCTGTACCCCCTGACTCTCCAGAAAGGCAACAAGAGGAGAGACAGAAATCAAAGAGGAGGAAGAATAGCGCAACCCAGGCAGAGACTGGAGGTTCCATGATGAGTGAAACAACTAGCTCGCCATCACCTTCTAGGGTAACTACATCTTCTGCCAATCCACCTCGTTCATCATTACCTCCCCCCACCAAATGATAGCCACTCTGTTGATGTTAGGATGTGGCAGTTCGTCTCTACCCATTGCACAATGTGTGGTGCACTGACCACACATGCCAGTGGGGTGGAGGATAATTGATACCAGGTCATCAAGCGGCATCTGAGGAGATTCCATCCCGCAGAATATGCTAGGATGCCTGCAGGGAAGGTTCATCATACTATTAAACTGTCAGCAAGTTGTCATATGTCCTTAGCGGGGTCTGGACAAGGGGTATAGTGACAGCGGCAGTACTTGGTTTCAGGTGTCAACCTGTTTGGATTCAGTTGTGCCCCCAGATGTTATTTACCACACACACACTGTGCACATTGCAGTTGTTGATGAGAGCCAGAGTTCCTGCTCTCAAGGGAAAAAATATATTCTAATAACAACACACCCATGATTTTGGAGGAGGGGCAGGTGGAGAAGATTTAATGGCCAACTTCTTCTTTTCTGCACATAGACTGGGGGCTACTTATTGTACTGCTACTGCCTCAGGTGCATCACTGGAGCCAGTTGTGGCAAGTGGAACCTTCATCCTCCATCTTCCATGTTACTGGTATTGTTGATCCCTGTGATGTTACCAGCACACACCCAGCCTTGGTGTCCCCGTCAATGGTCACTTCTTCCGCTATGAGCCAGATGGACATCCAACAGCATACCACAATATGCCCTGGACTAGGCAAAACTAGTGTCAGGGTACCAAGAGCACACACTCTGCATACAGCAATCTTTCCCCCAAGCATCAGACAACACCAGTGTCCTGGAGTAGAATAACAACTGAAATTATTGGAACAAACCACACATTTTTATACACAAACCCTACATTGAAATACATGGGCAGGCAGGATACAATAGGTGAGTCACAGGAATAATACAATCATAATATACTAGACAAAGGGCCAACAACAGAAGGTCCCAGCAATTACAATAACACAGACATGATTGCATTACTACACAAAAGGCTAGCAACAAATGGTACAACACAATACAAAGGACCAGACGTGATTAGGTTAGCACACCACAGGGGGGTCTCAGTACAGTTCACAATACACTGGCTTGAGTGGCTACAATACACACTGGAAGTAACTTTGGCTAAACTCAAATAATTAACCCTTACTGCCCATTTCCTTGGAAGCAATCCAACAGTCCATGGTTGTCAGTCTCTTTGGGCCCAGAAATGTCCACAGTCTCTGGGGGTTCTTGGGATAACAGTTCCAGACCCAGAAGTCTTATCCCCAGCCAGCCCCTACAGTCCTGGGGTTTGGCCAGCTTTGCACTATTCCTGCCGGCTGTCACCAGCCCGTGAACTCCAGTCCTTTTATGTAGAATAGTTCCCTAATGCAATTTAAACTCCAATAGTCGTAACACTGATTAAAACAATACACAGAGTCTATAGATTGGTCCTGGTGAGGCGCACACAGCCCTCAGGGCTGATTAGTCTGTTGGGTCTGCTTTGGGCAGACCAGGCGGGTTTTCCCAGTCACCCTGTGCCCCCAATAAGTACAGGGTGACTTAGACCCGAGAGGGAACTGGTAAGCTGGTAAAGGCGCTTCCCCGTGAGTGGAATCCATGATCTGTAAGGGGGGGGCTGACCCCCAGGCCCCTCCAGGAGCCAAGGGCCATGGGGTTTCCCGTGACAATCCCATTCTCTTTCAGCTGCCTAATCATCCTGCTGCTTAAACAACTCAGCAGCAGCAGTAGGAACAGCAATTGCAACTCAGGACTCAGGGGGACATTTGACAGTGGCCACTGGCCAACATGGCCTGCTGACATTAGGTCAGATGGTATTTTTATGTTTTTCTCAGGGCTTGTGCTTTGAAAAAAAAAAAAGAACATAGTCCTACAAAAGAGTAAACAATTTTGGGGGGTTTGTTTCTAACAAGCCTAAGTCCTGCAAATCAATATTTTCTCAGGGCTTGGGCCTCTAACAACAAATCTAACAAATCGTCCTTTACAAAATACTCTATCAAGTCAAGTATCAGTCCACCCCAGTGGCAGCTTATGTCAGGGGGTTCCTGTCTCTAACACAGTGATTCTCAACATTAGTCCTCGGGGCACACCAACAATGAAGGGTTTCTGGTTATTCCTGCTTAATCACAGGTGAGTAATTAGTGGCTCAGTCCTTTTGATTGATTCACCTGTGTTTAATTAGGGATATCTTGAAAACATGACCTGTTAGTGTGCCCCGAGGACTGAAGCTGAGAAACACTGCTCTAACACTTTATAGACAAATTTCTTATTTTATTGTTTTTTATTTATTAACTGTCCCCCCAATAGCAGTCAAGAAACCCCCCAAAACAAATTCCCTGTTCAAATGATTCATTCATTCACCAATACAGGCACCCTCCTTAGACCCCTTTTATACCATGTCTTATGGGTTTTTTAATTTATATTTAGGATTTTTTATTAACTGCTCCTCAATCCCAATAAACAACCCCCCAAAAATCATCCCTTGTTCAACTGATTCTTTCCCCACACCCTACCAACACAGGCACCCTCATGTCCCTTTTATACTATGCCTTTGGGAAATAAATAATAATATTTGCTATGTGTTGTGTGTAACTTCTATGTTCCCATTGATTTCAATGGAATGAGCTAGGTGGAAAAAGCAGAAAATCAGCACTTTCAGTGGGAAATGTTTTGCCAATCGGAAAGTGCCATGTTTCGCCTATGTCAGTTGAGACAGAAATTTTCTCTCATTCCTACTGATGATGATGCAGATCTAGAATATATCCCTCCAGCATCCTTCTCTTTTTCGGATACAGATGAAGTTGAGAGTGAAGATGATGACAAGGCTATAAGGTTAGCAGAAAGTCAAAGGGTGAATCTTCCACCTCCTTTAAGGAGCACTGTGCCTGTCTATAAACTGTTTGAGAAAGCCATTGGAAAGTTTAACCCTATCAGTCATCATCGCCTCTTCAAAGTCCAAGTCCCACTTAGCCACACACAGACCTGTTTTAAGTCACAGCAACACAGGTTATTGACATCCACAATTTTAGATATGATGATCACCTCTGCTGCTGCTGCTTCTGTAAGTGCTGCACATTTGATAACTAGTTGTAGTGGCAGTAGAATTGCATCAACATCTAGTCCTAGTAGTAGTAGCAGCACCACCACCTCATTCCATGAAGTCCACAGTATGGAGATACTTCACTCAGGACCCTCAAGTTAAGCATGTTGCTATCTGTTGTCTGTGCAAAAAGCATGTGAGCAGGGGGATAGCAGGCTCACACCTAGGCACCTCCTCTATGAGATCCCACCTGCACCACAACCACAGGTCTGACAGGGAGACACACTATCAGCAGGTCAAAGGTGCTGCAACTAGCAGCAGCAGAAGCACTCTAAAATGTTCCCAGGGCAGAAAAAAGAAGTAGTGAAGTTATTTATGTGTCAGAGAGTGTGCTTCTGCCAGTGCCAACAGTTAGTTCACTCCAAATAACACCTATGGCTCCTGCTGCAGAGGAGTATGACAGACAAAGCCAAGACAAATATTTTAAAAGCAGCACAGATGAGGAGGTGGAGGAGGGATGTGAAGAAGGGTTTCCACCATCTACTCTACTTGGGACCTATTCTATGAGCGATAAGTAATGTGTGTCATTAATCTGAGAAGGATGATAGAAATTTGACAGAGACATGACAATAGTAAAAAATATATACATACACAAATAACACCATACCAGACAGTTCCCCACCACCACCATTACAATACACATCTGCCACATTGCAGAATGTATTTTTTTTTTAAATCTCTTGAAATCATCATGAATATGTGCCAGTGTCACTTAAGAAGGAAGTTAATGTTGTGGGCAAATGACAAATGCATTCTGCATGCCAACACATTTTTCAAGGCATTTGTTGCTGTAGGACTCACAACTTTGACATTCAGACACTTATTTCTAAACTACATCCCTCAGAAGAAGTAATATTACAGTGGGAAATGTAGTACCTATAGTATATATAGGTGAAAAATGTGTTAAAATAGGCAAAAAGGAGGACATTTTTGCATAGGAGGAAAGGCTAAATTTTTCATGGAAAAAGCAAAAAAATTATCAAGTTTTTAAGAAAAGTCATGCAGGTAATTTCTAACACTTTTCACCCACCACTATTAACAACATTGTCATGAATATGTCCTTTACACCTTATTGGCCTATTTGTATGACATCCTAAGTTTTCTAGAAATTAAGTTCAGAACTGGTTACATGTTAAGTCAGTACCCCAACATTCAATAAAGAAGAACCTATTCAACAATGCCAAAAAAATACAAATTTGAGAAATCTAAACTCTTCTGTTTGACCTTTGACATCCCTGGGGAATGCAAATGGATGTGGAGTTAGTTTTCACAGCTTCCAACCGGCCCCACTTTAAGGATTTATCAGACTCACTAACTAATATAGGAGCTTGATTTTGGATTTTTTTGGGTTGTCCTGTCCCATTTCTGTCCTAAACCATCAAATATTTAGTCCATAGTCTTCCAGGCTCTAGATGCAATTGAAAAAAGTTGAAAACAAATCTTTCTGCCTTTATCCAGCAGCATCTTATCCCACACATCCATTTATATTGGAAGTTGATGCTTCTAAATCTTGAGCCAGGGTTATCTTATCTAAGAGAGATCCAATCAATAATAAACTTCATCTATGTCTCATTGTGATGTGTGTAATAAGGAGCTCTTGGCAGTTAAATGGCTTTCAAAGAATGTCAACATCTTCTTCACCAAAAAACCTATAGTACCTCAAGTCAGCTGAATGTCTAAGCCCCAGAAAAGCTATTCTTCCCCACTCCAGTTATATTATATATTACAAACCGGGAATAAAAAAAGTCTATCCCAACAATATGAATAACTGTAGATATGTCTACTACTTGAGCATCCTTTCCGACCGCATTATCGCCACAATCTGTCCTTCCGTTCTAAACTCCCTCAACACCCTCAAACTAGGTTATATCAAAATGTGTCCATTCCAGCTTGCTAGGGATATATACCGCCCACCTTTATGCAAAAATCATCAAGTATGGTCATGGGTCCATTGTGGAAGATTATCCAGGTGTCAAAAAGAGCACAAACTAATAAAGATTTTTCTGGTGGCCCACCCCTTTTGTCCATGCCTGTTCCATATGTTTCCAGACTAAAAACCCCTTCCCACTAATGTCTCTACCAGTTCGCTTTTAAACCATGTACTTACATTACTATGAATTTTACTATGAATTTCATGGTGGGCATCACCCCTCCCAAAGTCATACCACTACTCTGGTATTAGTATACTACTTTTCCCATCAAGTTCTTGTCATTCCTATACTCAGGCAAACCTGACCAAGATCTTCATTAAAAAAAATTACCATCGCCATGGCCTACAGCATCAGATTGTTTCTAACAGCAGAACCAAAAATCTTATGGGTTGAACCCCTGCTCCATGGTATCATCCTTGTGTGCTCTCAGTAGCTCATCTTCCTTCCAGTATTCTGATGGCTGACCATAGGGTGGAGGATCACCAGTCTCATTGTCCAAGATTTCTGCTTAGCTACAAGCTGCTTTTATACTTCAAAACAAGGCTGACAACAGGAAATGTAGGGCATTCCTTCCACAAATGTTGGAAATTGCTTTTGGCTGTCTACTAAACCTCTGTCTTGGATCTCCCTCCTTCTCTGAAGGTACTTTATATTTCTCTCTTGAAGCAAGTACAGTAACCTGGAATTGATTCTCCAGACACATGCATGCTTTCAAGGCAGTTATTGTATGTTGTAGTAAAGAATATGTTGTTAATAATATATTGAATTTCAATATCACCAGTAGCGAACTGGCTGGAAGAGCTTTGGTCCTGGGGAAATGAGCTGAATTTCCTCTTCTGATGTGCATGGGCAGCATGTCTTCTGGTTTTATCATTTCTATCCTGATAAGCCAAGTTCTGCATGCATTGAGAGTACTTATTGTGGTGGCATTATGTCACACATGTCAACCTTGTATCCCTTCTCCATGGACTTCTGCCATCATCTTCTGTGACTCTAATCAGCAACATTTTATCTGTCACATGCACATTTTTTGACTGTTTGCGTATGCATTGGAAATTGGATTTTATTGTGCATGCACAATTTTGCCACAAGGAGCATTTTTATCCAATCAGTTGCACTCCAGCCTGTATTTTTAGCGAAGCGTGAAAAACACAATGTTTACAAGGCTATGCCATTTTCCTTCAGGTATTGAAAAGGATACTGGTGTCATAAAAAGATCAAAATGCATTTTTTTTTCTAAAAGAAAAAACAATAATAAGCATTAGTTTCATAAACAGTGTATTTTCCTTAATACGAAAGGTTAATATAGCAGCAAACAATACTGCAATGCTCTGTACATCAGCACAGCATTCTCTTTTAATTGACTACTAATTGCTTTAATTGTAGCTCTGTGTTAGACAAAGCTGAAGAGTATAGCACAGCTTGCATGTCACTGTGTGCCAAAGTATCCTCTTCCTAGAGTAATATAAAACCTTGGAATAGGATTTATAGCATTTAACAAATTCTTTCAAAAATCACAGTAAAGTTCAGACATCCTTGGAGGCTCTCAATTTTATATTTCCACCTATTTGTCATCTTTTGTTGTGTGAGAGCAATAGTTTTAGCACACAGATCAATATTCTTTTAACCTAGACCTAATCTAACAAGAGATTCCCTGTGTTTCACCTTGGATTATTCCTATGTTCTCAAGTTGCCCTTTTTCCAAGCAATAATTTTGCCTGTCTGAGACAGCAATTTTTCATCCTTTGGTCAAAACTAGTGACAAAAGAGGGAATAATGGTTCCTGACATATCAAATGATAGATTTGACACATGGCATGCTGAGCTGGGAGCTTTCACAGGCCAAAGTAAAAAGACAGATAAGCAGCCTAATGGCCTCCTGACATTGCTTCTTCTACTACTTTCCCTCCCCCTCCTTTTATAGCTTAACAGACTGTATTTTTCAGTGTCTTACTAAAGAAGTTTATTCTTCTTCCACTCAGGGCAGGAAGCTTGGAAATGTATTGAACTGCTCTCCAGCCCAAAATAAACCTCTCCCTGTCCTGTAAAATGATCAATCCCTGCCCTTTCCCTCAAGCATAGTAAGGGCAATACAACATTCTGCTAGAGGAAATACTAACAAATATCACCAGGGAGAGGAAAACAGATGGGACTAAGAAATGAAACCAGCAGATTTCTGGAAAAGAGTCAGAGTTTAAGTTTTATAATGTAAAAACAAAACTACTCTAAAATGTGTGTTGTACCAATACCGCCATGAAACTACTACAGGCTACTGAGGAAGAACACAAAGAAGTCTTTTTATCACTTCTGTAAAAGTAAATTAGATCCTACAAAAGCCAGTGCCAGTCTGCAGAGGCATAATGTGTTAGTTTCTCTTGCTTTGGTACTTTGGGGCAGACACAGTGGCCTGTGTACCAGAGGGCATAGCTCCAGGCATTGGATCGTGTTACCTCTTTACACACAAAAGCTTCTTTCAGACTATAAACTAACAAAACAGGAAAGATTTTTTTCTTCTTATTCCAATATAACTTCCTATTAAGCATGTGTTCACATTTAAAATCCCAACCAAAGTGTTGTTTTCTTGCATATAAATTTGTTTGGTTTAAAATTTATATGTCATCACATGACCTGCGCTTTGTTTGCCTGTATGTTGTAAAATGTTTTAAGTCTTATTAGAATCACTCAATATTTTCTAGTTTATACTTTTCATTCAAAAGTTATCCTCAACAAAATGTGTTCTATTTACATAATTTGCATGTAAACCAATTACTATAACTGTCATGCTTGCCAAACATGATATTCTTTCAACTATTATCTTATTTAAGATACAATAGATTATTATTTGAAAATGATATTGTTTGGTGAAATATTGCTATTAGAGATGTCATATTTACTATATGTTTTATGACAACCCTCAAATAAATACCATAATATTTTAATAGAAGAAAATAAAACAAATGTATTTTTATTTTTTCCTCACATATAATGTTCACATATGCATATATTAAAAGAACAGTTTACCAAGTGTTTTGTGTTTTAATGGCATTGGGGAGAATCTTGCGCTAAATGCCTCCTACTGTATGAGCTGCTGAAAATCCACTCACCCTTTCAGCTCATGCATTTCCTTAATTCACTTAGCATGCTTTTGATAATCAGAAGGAAGTTTAAAGGAAGAATAGGACAGGCCAAAGAGAAGGACAGTTGAATTCAACAGACCTGTATAAATTTAGAGAATTTTGTGAATATGAAAAACATGGTCATATAGTTGCACATTGTACCTTTTCCAAAATGCAGCAAAGCTGTGTTTGTTTTTGTTCTCTTGGGTAGGTTAATCATTTTCATCAGATATCATGTTGAATGGTGGAATTACCTCATTGCAACAACCTTATTGCAACAATAACCTTATTGCAACAATTGATTTAGAATAATTTGGTAAAAATAATATGAATTACAAATATGTAAAAAAATAAATTAGAGATGGCATGACAGAATGATGTTCAAAGCTAATACAAAATAATTGAACTGCCTCTCACCTCTCTATCTTTAAGACATAATAATTATGCCATATATCTTTGTCACAGTAATTATGTACACCATTTATAGTGCTTTAGATATATACTTGTATCTTCCCCAGAAATTCTAGTCTTATGTATCTGTTATTTCACAGGTATATGGTGGATTTCTCTGGTCAACATGAATGTATTCATCTTTGTCTAGATTTAAAAAAAAAAGCTAGGTATTGCAAAGACTACCTGCTGGCTACCTTCTCTCCTTACTCTAAGCAAAGCTCTCATCCAGTGGAATGTGGAATAGCTTTCTGTTGAACATTTTCCTTTTTTTAATGCCCTTACTAGACAAAGAGGACCAAGGCCAAGGGATTAGCTACATGGTATAATAACTACATATTGACTAGCACTCTATGTATTTTGTTGTACTGTAGACATGATAACTAAATCCTAGTTTTCTGGTGGCGTGGCCTTGCAGCCATACTGTGCTCCGTGGAATTCTCATAACTATCCTATTCCATCCTGCTCAACTGTGTCCAAGGGCCTTTTTAATCACCTGATCTGAGGAGTGTGAGCTGTGCTAACCATCAAGGGGTGCTTTACATTTGAACTCTCCCTGTGGCCTGGTCTCTGGGCTGGCGGTGGCCTGGGCCACATAGCTGCAGCCTTGGGTGCTGAGTCCACCGACCAGAGTGGGGGCTGCTGGGGTACCTGTGTGATTCCTGAGGGATGAAGCTCCCTGAACTGTGTATATGAATGCTGTTTTGTTATCCAGAGAAGGGACTGCATCCTTTTATGGGACTTACACTGCCAATGAACCTCTGTTGCTCCGGTCTGTCCTACTATTGTGGGATCTACTGAGTGACCCCACATAAACTCTGCTGAGTACCTAGGGCCCGACTTTAAAATCAAGGCCTACACGTGTCTGCAGCCTGTCACTTCAGGATTTGCGGCCTTGGACTGTGTCTTCCCCACTCTTACTCTTGTCATCCTATCTGAGACCAGAACTGCTGATTTTGGCTTGTGGGATGGCCTCTTGTGCTGGAAGTGGCCTAGACAGTGGAGCCGCACCTCGATTACTGGATCTGCTGGCCTAAAGTGGCCGTCTGTGCCTGCTAAGACATATGCCACTGAACTGCTAGCATTGGGGGTAGTTCCCCGGAAGGTGATCTCTGGGACAGATGGAGAGACTTGGGTCGAATCGACTGGATGGCCCACTCGGAAGATAATTTTCTCCCTGGGCCTGGAATCCTCCTTGATGGCCTGTTGTGTATCCAAGGCAAGTGGGGTTACAGACCTGGAGGTCTTGCTGACATTATCCTTCTCCAGAGTCCCCTGAGTTTCCACCAGAAGCAACCTGTCACTCACTCACTTGCATGCATATTTTCACTCCCCCAGGCCCTTATTAGAGCTCCATCCCCTTTTTGTTTTGTACTCCTGTTCCCCTTTCCTTCTAATCAGGTATCTTTAAGTAGAGGATCCAGATAGCTGCCTCCATTTATACCCCCTGCTACAGTGGACCTTGATTGTGCTGGAAGCCAGGCCTGGAACATCTGCGGATGCCCCCTGCCATACTTGCACCTTCTGAGATTTGGTGAGCTGCCCATTCACAGAGGGATTACACTGTGAAGCTGGCTTCTTTGACATAGCTCCTAATACATCTTGCATTGGATGCCTGGGTTGCCCCCCTCCCTTAGTGCACCATCCACTTTTTTGTTTTTTGGTCCTTGTTCCCCTCCCTCCCAATAGGCTTCTGGATTGCTAGTAACTACACCCAATCTCCTGTATGACACATTGTTGGGAAGACCCTGATCCATATCTCCTGCTGTTGGGGGAGTATTTGGCTGCTTGGGCCATTGTCCACTGGTCCTGGCACTGGGGTGAGGAGGGAGCCCTTATGATACCTTGCATCCACTTGGGATCCTTGCTTCTCCTGGTGCACCTCTTGGGTTGAGCACCTCCTAAACGGCCCTTTCTCAGTGCATTGGATCATGGGGTAGTGGCCTACTGCTACACTTGAATCACTGGGAGTTGCACTCTGGAATATTTGAGTTATTGTCTGACCTCCCTGGATGTGTGTTTCCTCGGTGACGTAGGGACTGCATCTGCATGAGTCCTGATACTCCACTGTACTGTGGCTACTTACCAATGTAATATATAACTTTGGTCAGATTCCTTTTGGTGTGTGCTGATGGTCCCAAACTTACAGTCAGCTGTGGATTTTGCTCTACCTGCTTTGTATATTCTAGTCCAGGCTTCCTATTCTTCATACGACTGATACAATATTCCTTGCAAAGGGGAAGAAGTCAGGGGAATTTAAAACTAAACTGAGCAAATATGCCTGGAAACAACTGGCGGAAGGCGCAGTACAAGCCAAAATGGAGGCATCTTCAGCTCCCGCATCCCCGGCCCCCTCCTCCTCAGACACAGGAGAACCATCCAACTCACAATTTGCTGCTATTATGGCAGCTATAACTATTTGTCAAAACGTTCTTACCACAAAAATTGACTCTGTGTAACTGGAAATAAACCTGCTACGTGCGGACCATCAGGTTCTACAGGAGAAAATCACAGATGCTCAGAGATGGATCTCTGTGGTGGAAGACACCATCCCCTCTATGTTAGAATCTCCTGAGTCACTGAAGTTCCAGGTCAAGGTGCTACAAAGAAAGATAGGAGAGTAGGAGATAGCAAGAGTCATAGACTACCCACACATGCTGCCTCTATCTCCACTCCTGCTCTAGTCATGTTGTTAAAGCAATACAGTTTCAGGATTCTTCTACTATAGCCTGCCAAACCACACTGATGGCATCAAAAACATCACAAAAACAATCCCAAAGTATGCCTGTGGAATGGCAAGGTTGCCAAGATGTAGAAAAACAAGGTTCCAGGAAACTGATGTCATATGTAGCTTCACACTGGCCTATCCCAAGCCACAGTTACTTTTCCAGAATGGCTGTGCCTGAATTGTACAAGCAGGTGGTTAGTGTGGTGGGCAAAGGGCTGAAAACTGCTTATGGCAAGAACATACACCTGACAACAGTTAGGTGTACAAGTGAGCAGAGCACAGACTATATGACTGTGACTGCTCACTGGGTTTTTCTCCCAACACCAACAGAGGGCAACACTAGCTTACAGCATCAGGTGACAGCCAGAAATCATGCTTCTGGTTCTGTATGCAGCAGCAGCAGGATATCCCATACCATCGGCATGCCACCTTGTGCATGTAGAGTTTTGAGAGACAGTCCTACAAAGCCACACATGTTTTAAGTAAGCTAGAGCAGGAGATAGAGGAATGGCTTGTTTGTGTCTGCTGATAACTGCTCCAACATAATCTCTGCTTTGAGAATAGGTGGGTGATATGGTGCATGTGCCATGCTTTGCCCATGTGCTAAATTTAATTGTGACCAGATTCCTTGCAGTATCAGAAACCCTCATAGAGATGCTTACTATTGCCCACAAAATCTGTGCCCATTTTAGTCACTCCACCAGTGCACGCAAAGCTCTATATTCCATACAAGAGTGTAACAACCTGCCCCATCACCAGCTGAAAATGGAGGTCCCTACCAGGTGGAATTCCACAATGTACATGCTGGAGGGTTTGTGCGAGTAGAATAAGGCCATTAGTGAGTACAACATGCAAAACTGGAAGGCTTTTGAGGGAGCGTCTTTGTCACCTGGCCAATGGCAACTAATGTGTTATGTGTGAACTGCTGAAACCCTTTGGGGAGGCAACCATGCTGGTGAGTGCAATGGGGAAGGAATAAGTGAACTACCACTGATCTTTTTATTGCATAAAAAAATGAGGAGCATGGCTGAGGAATCTTACCATAATGATAACACAGACATTCACCAGCTGGTAAAGGACATGTTAGTGTGGTTTGAAGAAGATCCTTGCATAGTGTGCATTAATACATAGTGTTCATAAAT
The DNA here is from genome assembly GCA_037306005.1 of Rhinophrynus dorsalis. Classification (NCBI taxonomy): domain Eukaryota; kingdom Metazoa; phylum Chordata; class Amphibia; order Anura; family Rhinophrynidae; genus Rhinophrynus; species Rhinophrynus dorsalis. Next base: position 381,338,674 of record CM074719.1, read on the forward strand.
ACATTCTTGTCACTTTGCTGGAGCCCCGCTTCAAATACAAATTTTCAGAATTTCTGTCAAAGAGCCATTAGCAGTTTGTCACAACAAAGAGTCATGACAATCGGCAGCAACTCTCAGAGGAATCAGATTCTGTCAAGGAATATCGAGATATTCTTATTGATCGAGTGGAGGGTTGCATTGTAGAGAATGAGAGGGAGAAAGTGAGGGCACAAAAAACATCTAAACAGCATAGTGAAAAGGAAGGCAACAAAGCCTGATATAAACTCCCACTCTAATAGTCCCTAATACAAATAAAAATATAATCTGGAACTTCAGCAAGATTTTTATACCAGCATAGATTTATTCTGTATACTTGTCATTCATACTAAAGTAAACATCAAGCTAGATTTAAGGCACCTTTAGTTTTATATGAAATTTGGTGCAACAAAATAGAATCCCAGCACTTTACTATTAACAGCAGCACTGAGGATAATGATGACAAGGGATTTGAAGAGCTGCTGCCATCTGTGACTGGTTGGATCACTGCTCCAATAAGCACTGGTTAATTAGAATAATGCAAGCTTAAAGCAGACTCAAAGATGATAATGCAAATAATTGGTCTCACATTCAGTTTTATGAATCATGCTGATTATACATACATCACACTACACCAGTCCACCACTACTTTACACATCTGCCACATTATGTGTAAGTAGTAACTTTTTTAAATCATCTCTTTAAAAATGATGGTTAGTATAGCAGCAGGCTTACAGAAAGAAAGGTGTGAACATTTTTGTTTTGCAGGCTTATAGAGAGCTAAATATTCAAAATATTACAGCAATACTAGGTGCACAATTGGACACGAAATGTCAGATCCTCAGTTCTACAGATTTGCTGTCAGCTGGTGGGGAAAGTAACGTAAGTAAAGGGGTACACCAGAGGAAGAAGACCCAGAAGGTGCCAGAGTAGGTACAATAGCTACATTTTCCTGAATTATGATGTTGACAGGTTTCACACTAATCACGGAGCTTCCTGGCAAGTTTTCTCTTTTCTTCCTCTGGGATGTTCACCCTGGTCTTTGTGCCCTTGGAAAGGGACAAGAGGCACAGTAGCAGGAGCTCTCAATTTCCTTTTATGAGGTTTTGCTTTCACGTGCTTAACATAAACATTGTGATATGATTACTTGAATAACCTAGTCCCATGGTGTCTATGGAGGTATTTGCACCCTATTTTACAGATTTTAAATTGCACTATCAGAGAATAATGAATATGTTTTTTTAAGGGAACCAAAATTAATAGAAATTGAGTCCTTACATTATAGAGCTGCTTATTTGAATTATCCTCCCAAGAAAGAGGGAAAGAAAGAAAATGTGTGTGATTGGCGCACTCTTTGTTAAAGTATAGCCTTTAATATTATCATTAAATTAAACAATGATACAAATGCTTAAAACATTTAAATGTTCTCAGGGTAGTAGTGCTCAACCTAATAAACTGATATGTAAATATGCAGTCATAAAATATAAAGAATGGCGTCAATACAGTTCAAATGGGAACCTAAATGTAACCCTAATTCTGTTATGCACAGAAAATATAAGATAATAGACTCTTTTACAGTAACAACTGAAAATTGTTCCCATCCTAATGAATCTAACTAATGTACTGGAAGAGTTCTTATCTTATAACATTAATATAACCAAAGGCATAACTAGAAGCCACCGGGCCCTGGTGCAAGAATTGCCATGGGCCCCCCCGACCACATTGGCCACCCTCAACCACATTGGCCACCTCCACATTGCTCCTTCGATAATGCCCCCATCTCCACATTGCCCCTTCCACAATGCCCTTCATTCTCTACATTGCCCTTTCATCTCCACAATGCCCCTCATTCTCCACATTGCCCCTTCCACAATGCCCCTTCCACATTGCCCATCATTCTCCACAATGCCCCTTCCACAATGCCCCTCTTTCTCCACAATGCCCCCATCACAATGCCCCTCATTCTCCAAAATGCCCCTTCCACATTGCCCCTCATTCTCCACAATGCCCCTTCCACATTGCCCCTCAATCTCCACATTGCCCCTTCCACAATGCCCCCATCTCCACATTGCCCCTTCAACAATGCCCCCATCACAATGCCCCCATCTCCACATTGTCCATTCCACAATGCCCCTACTGATTTTCCCATCCTCCTACCTTGAGTCCCTGGTGGTCTAGCAATGTGTGACATTCGGCTAAGACATCTTACTGGAACACAAGCTCCCACGCGGTACTTAGTAATGGAGCATGATGGGAGATTATGTCATGTCCCAGCTCTCTGCATTACTAGAGTGCCGGCCGCCGGGAGATCAGCTGTGCTGGGGGTGCGTGGCAGGGGGGTCGCAGGGGGAGGCCGGGCCCCTGAGAGTGACGGGCCCAGTCTCAGGTGCGACCCCTGCGACCCCTATTGTTACGCCACTGAATATAACTCACAAAACAAAGACATCAATTATTAAAGGGGAAATGTCAAAGGGCCCAAGACAGAGGCTCTTCCTCACATCAGATGATTCCCAAATAAACTTGCTGAACAATGTGAAGATGATATGCACAATATAACTCAACAACCATTGATCTATTGCAGTGAATTAAATAATTACTGATGTAACTTAGTGTGATTCAGTGTCTAAGATTCAAGCTGCAGTGCAGGGAGATAGCAGGTCTCCTCTGCATCACAGTGTTGTCTGAAATATGAAAAAAGGTACTCAAACTATTCCATTAATCAGGAAATTAACTAATACTCAATACTATCATAGTGTAATATGGATAATAAAGTCTGCTGAGTATATTAAAGCAATAGCCTTTGTATGATAATGAAAAAAGTCAGGACAAGGTTGAGTACATTGATTGTTTGAATAGCACTTGGACCAATTGATTAAGTGTAAATCAACCAGATAAAGTAATTTATAAATAAATGTGAGCACTCCAGGCTAGTCCTGAGCATTAAAAAACATCTCAGTACTTATTTACATTAATTACTGGTGAGGAGAAAAATAGCATCATTTCCCTGACTGAGAAGACAATGCCAGTCTGGGATGCCCCTCATGCCAGGTACTCCAACTAGGGATTGTGACAGCCCCCAAATAAAAGAAGAGAGATGGCTGCAATAGACCCCCACCTGGTAACCTCCTAACACAATTCCGCACAAACTATGTCTGCTTCAGAGGTGCGGAATCATCCTTTCAGTCAGGGAAATGATCACTATTTTTCCCCACCAGTAATTATTAAGTATTGAGATGTTTCTAGGCTGGAACACTCACATTTATTTATAAGTAGAGAAAAAAAAGTGGGAAAATGGCACTTTTTGCAGGACGTTATTAGCCAAGCAGGAAGTTCCATTTTTCGTTGATTTTGCTTTGAGGTGAAAGTTTTTGCCCATCCCTACAGAGGATGTTATCCATATTATACTATCATAAAACTGAGTATTTGTTCATCCCCTGATTATTGGAGCAGTCTGGGTACATGTGTCATATTTTTGACTGTGCTGCCATGTGGAGACCTGCTTTCTCCCTGAACTGCAGCTTGAATCTTAAACACCTAAACCTTTGAGTGCCAGAGGGTACAGGTTGCATTCCCCTTTGGAACTCAAACAGTTAAACACGCTTCTCTTGAAAGCTACTTCATTAATTATTTTAGTTATTACAATGTATAACTCATCTTCACATTGTTCAGCAAGATAACTTGTGAATCATCTGATACATTTAATGCCATTTCTGGTCACATTGCAATGAGAGGGAGACCTGCTGTCTCAATTGACGACAGTGCATAGCCAGGCTCCACATGCTATAGATACTTGGACCCTTTGATATTTTCATTTTTCAATTAATGTATTCTGTGTTTGGGGAGTTATATTAATGTTATAAGAAATGGGCTCTTCCAGCACATTATTTAGATTCATTAAGATGTGAATAATATGCAGTTGTTACTGTAGAAGAGTCTATTATATTTTCCCAGTGATTTAAGGAATTCATTTGAGTCATATCTTTTGTGCATAACAGAATTAGGGTTACATTTAGGTACCTCTGTGAACTGTATAATCATAGTGCAATATTGTAACAAAAATTCTTTGAAATGTATTAACCCAGAAACCTTATAAAATTTTCAGCAAATAAATATAAACATCATGGTGTGTTCTTCATTATCCTTTACATCTGAACATGAAACCAATTTTATTTACAGTGTAATTCACTATTTAAGCACAGTTAGTGGCAGAATGAAAGGTGTTAAGATTCTATCCCTTGTTATAGAATAAATCAGATTCATATTAGCAGTAGTAAATGTCGTGTTGGCACATTTTTTTTTATCACACATTATAATTTCAAGTCTTTGCTATAAGGAAATAATGAATTAAAGATATGCAGTGCCATATACCATGAATCTTTTTGGCACTCTGCATAAGAAATGAATTGTATCTGTTACCAAAAGGCTCATGAGGACGTGAAGTTGGGAAGAATGCTTAGTAAAAGGATACATCAAAGAAAAAGGAGATACTTGAATTGGTTTTGTAAAGCAACACACTTCTGAAAGTTAACTTGCGTTCTGTCTGTGGCAAATTAACCCTTTAAGGACTTATGCAGAAATATAAAGAGGTGCTATTCTGGCAAAAAACCAACAGAACCATAAGAGACAAATAACAATTCCTCAAAAGTCCATTAATTTAAATGTCACTTTTATCTGCTTGAATGTTAGAGAAATGGTCAACTGAATGCTTTTTAACCTTTTTTGGCACCTCTCAAGCATTGAAAGGGTTAATAGGCAGCTCAAAGGGAATGGGATCAACAACAGCAGTGACATGGGTGGTGGATGATCAAGGTTCAACTTTGCACAACTAGCTCCAGTGATGCATCTGAGGCAATGGCAGCCCCACAACTAGCCCCTACCACTTCAGGTATATGTGGAGAAAATAAGTCACACAATAATGATTATCCACTTGCTTCTCCTCCAAAAACATGGGTGTGTTGTTAGAATATATATTTTTCCCTTCAGATCAGAAACTGTGCCCCTCATCACCAACTGCAATGTGCACAGTGTGGTAAATAAGGGAAGGACTGGGAACAATGGACACATCTGCACTCACATCATCCAACTGGCATAACAGTAACCAAACACCATAACTCTTAGGGTTCCCAATGTGAAATCATCCAACCAGAAGTACTGCTGCTGTCACTATGCCCCTTGTCCATTCCCCACTAAGGACTCTGTGGTCAGTGCATCACACAATGTGCAATGAGTGGGCACGAAATGCCACATCCTGATATCTACTGAATGGCTATCAGGTGGTGGGGGGGTAAAGATGAATGAGGTGGATCACCAGAAGATGTTGTTACATGATCTTCCCATGCCCGGACCCTAGAGCAAGAAGGTAATGGTGAGCAATGCATTCCGTACCACTCTGGCACTCAAAGGGTTAAAACCCCAATCAAAATTCAATCCTACTCACTCAAAAGGACCATTTATAGAAGCCTTTCTGGATATGGTCATTAAAGACATAAACAAAACTGTTCCATGGACCAATTAAATATCAACACAACTTTACATTAAAGGAGAGAAAAAACTTGAACACATTAATGAACAACAAATCACTGATTTTCCATGAGGCAGACAAAAGAGGTGGCCTTGTTATTCAAAACTGAATGGACTACATTGTGGAGGCTTAATTGCATTTTAGGAAATCACTCCTTTTACCAAGGTCTAAAATCCAACCTCATGAACCACTAAAAAAGGGTTATGATGAACTCATCAAAGAAGCCCATACAGAAGGCATTTAACAAACAAGAATTCATGTTCCTCACTAGGGATGGGTGAAAATATTTGCCTCAAACTGAAATCGGTGAATAATGGCACTTTCTGCTTGGCGAATAATTTCCTGCGAAAAGTGCTGTTTTTCCTCTTTTTCCTGCCTTTTCCACCCATTGAAATCAATGGGAAGAAAAATATTTCTCCATCAGACAAAAGTTTTCTACACCCATATAAAAGGCTGTCAGGCACTCACAGCAGCCATTCTGTGTTTGTGAGAGGAGAGAGCAGAATGTTTTTGAGCTAGAGGAGATAGGCAAATAAAGAGGAATTGAAGCTTAATTTAGGGAGTTATTTAGGTAAGACATTTGTTCTCTGTATTAGGAGAGTCTGGGGGCACTCTAGGGGATAAGAAGGGAAGAAGGAGGTTGACCCCCAAATACTCCAAAAGTCTGATATTCTCTCTGTGGTGGATGGGGAAGCCTGGGGAAAGAAGTTGTTAATTTTGTTTTAAGTTATAAGACAACAGGGTGGACAACTTAATATAAATAAATAAAAAAAATAAATAAATAACTAAATATCTTAGGTGACAGTGATAGACAGATGACTGGCCTTAGGCAAGGCATCTTACAGCTCCATCAACTGTGTTATGTTCCGTACAGTAAAAAAAACACAGTGTAGTTGCGTAATGTCCAGCAAACACACAAGGGGAAGGGGGAGGGGTGGAGCAGTGCAGGGACTTGAGAGTAAGGTAGTAGCTCAAAAACTGACTGCAGCAATGGTTGCTGCAGAGTGTGCAATCAATGATGATGATCCCTCTACTCCAAGGGAGGATGCAGTTTGTCAAGGACCCAACAAAACTAGTTCCAGCACCACCACTGCCAGTAGAAATATAGAACCATATAAGAAGAACACTGAAGATGAGAACAAATCTCATTCAAGTGTTGATGATGCTGGCAATAGCATAATAGAGGAAGGTGTAGCAGCTGAACCACCTGCTGCATCAGACAGTGAGACAACCAAGCACCAAAACACCTTTCTCTAAATTAGTAGCAAATTTTGTTACAGTAAAAGTAAAAAGAAATTGTTTGAGACCTCTAAAAGCTTAGAGGAATATAAGGGTAGTAGTGGGCAAGAACTGTCAGGTGATGCTGATGCTGCTGAGGATGACCTAATGAAGACTGAGGGTAATGCAGATCTAGAGTACCCAGCAATAGCAACACAGGTTAACATCCACAGTGTAAGATATGATGAGCACCTCTGGTGCTGCTGCTGCAAGTGATGCACCTTTAACACCTAGTAGTAGTGGCAGTAGAATTACATCAACATCCAGCTCCAGTAGTAGTAGTAGTAGTAGTAGTAGCAGAAACCACACATGACAGACAAAGCCAGGACAAATATATTAACAGCAGCACAGATGAGGAGGTGGAGGGGGGATGTGAAGAAGGGTTGCCACATCTACCCCACTTGGGACCACTGCTATCAGCGACACGCAATGTGTGTCAATAATTCGAGAAGGAGGATAGAGATTTGACGCAAAAATGACAATAGTAAAACTAATATACATGCACAAATCACAACCATACCAGCCAGTCCCCCACTACCACCACTACAATACACATCTGCCACATTGTATTATGTATTTTTTTTTAAATCTCTTGATATCATCTTGAATATGTGCCAAAGTAATTTACGAAGGAAGTTAGTGTTGTGGGCAAAGAACAAATGCATTCTGCATGCTAACACATTTTTCAAACCATATGTTTCTGTAGGACTCACAACTTTGACTTTCAGCCACTTATTTCTAAACTTCAGCCCTCAGAAAAAGTAATATTACAGTGGGAAATGTAGTACCCATAGGAAATATATGCAAAAAATGTGTTAAAATAGGCGAGAAATGTGTTAACATAGGAGGAAAATTTGTTAAAATAGGCAAAAAGGAGGACATTTTTGCATAGGTGGAAAGGTGAAATCTTTTGCTGGAAAAGTGAAAAATCAGCATGTTTTCCCAAAAAGTCATGCAGGAAATTTTTCAAACTCTTCACCCACCCCTGTTCCTCACATTAACATATCCAGTCATCTCTAAAATACACAAGATTCTTTCCAATCCAGCAGGTCATCTAATCTTAACTCACTCACCAGTTTCCTATCTCAGTATATAGACCTCCTTCTTCAACCATTCTTTCAACAACTCCCATCATACACCCAGGACACTACTCACATACTTAACAAACTTCAGGAAATCAAATGATAAACAGTATTTATATTAGTTACTTGTGATGTCACATCACTTCACACCATCATTGACCACCAGGCTGGACTACAAGCAGTAAACCAGATTCTAATGAGAAATAACAACATAAGATCAGGTTTATATTGGACAGCATACTGGATCATAATCACTTTATGTTTGACAATGAACACTTTAGCCAAATTAGGAGGATAGCCATGGGCACGCGCTTCACCCCTTGCTATGCAAACCTTTTCATGGGAGCTTGGGAGGAGCACCATGTATGTGAAAATATGGAGAAGACATAGAATTGTATGCAAGATACATAGAGGATACATAGACGATATGCTCCTAATTTGGAAATGAGGCAGCATGAAATTGGATGAATTCGTTAACTTCATTAACTCTAATGAACTAGTACTTCACTTCTTACACACCCAAAGCACATCTTCAATAATATTCTTGGACCTTGAAATATTTATTTCTTCAATAAACCAAATCCAGACTAAAACACAACAAAATACAGTTGATGGCTACATTGAGGCCAGCAATGGACATCATAAGAAATGGCTTTCCAATGTGCCATATGGCCAATGTTTATGCTTAAAAAGAAACTGCAGTGTACAATCAGATTTTACTTTACAGGCAGAGTAATTAAGTTGCAGATTCATTGAAAAGGGATATGATAATAAGATCACGCAGAACACATTGGAAAAAACTAAAAATATACCAAGAAGTCAGCTGCTGAATAAAAAGAAGGGACAAACAAAAAAACAAGATCATCAGAGAGAGAAAAAATAAAAAACCCACATTTCCCTTCATCACCAGGTACAAAGCATCATCTAAGAAAATAGAACATATAATAAGGAAAAACTGGAAGATTCTAGCTGGGGATAAAACTTTAATAACTATTATACCCATGAAACCCCAGTGTGTATATAGGAAGGCACCAGACCTCAAATGAAAGCTGACCCCCTCAACTGTGACCAGGTCCAAAGAAGAAGACGGACTGAGAAACACAATAGATGGTTTGGTAAAAGGGATGTATAACTGCAATCACACATCTTGCATTACCTGTAACCAAGAGCAAAACCAGCAATTTCTGTTCACATACAACTGGTAATAAATGTATGACCAAACAACTTATGAATTGCTGTTCCAACTATGTGGTGTATCTGTTGGAATGTAAGTGTGGCAAACAATATGTTGGATGAACGACAAGACCACTTAAAAAGAGATTTCTGGAGCACCAAAATAATATATTGAAAAATAACAGGAAACATTCAGTATCAAAACACTGTAATGACTGTCCAGCCTTCACAAATATCACAGATATTAGTATTATAGGAATAGAGCATATTATAGCTACAAATCGAGGGGGAAACAGATTTCAAAGATTATAAAAGCAAGAGACATTCTGGATATTCAAACTACAAATTTTGGAACCATATGGATTAAAGAAGAGCTTGGCCTGTGGCATATATAAAATATATCTAATCTATGGACCCACAAGAATCAACACTACCTAGGGGAACTATTTCCAAAAATGTCAAGATGTTTTGGATCATCTATAAGGAAGGTAATTCAGTACTAGTGTTGAGCGAGCATGCTCGGCCGATGCTCGGATCGGCTCGAGCATCGCTCTGCTCGGCACATGGCGGTACTCGTACGAGTACCGCATGTGCTCGCCCGCCATGTTCGGGTCTCCTCCCCGCACGTTTTGCGGCTGCTGCGCAGCCAATAAACGTGCAGGGAGGCTCTGACATCAGTGTAATGCCAGCAGCCATGTTGGCTGCTGGCATTACACTGATTGGCTGGCCAGAACCCGTGGTCGGGTGCTGTATAGCACCTGACCAGCGAGTTCGGCTCAGTCTTAGCCAGGGAGAGCTGAGGATAGGAAGGGAAAGTCAGTGTAGGGAGAAAAAAAGCAAAATTGTGAAAAAAAAAGAACCAAAAGTCCTTTTTAGGACTACTGTGTGTGGGGGCAGCAGGTTATTTTGTGTGGGGGGAAAAAAAAAAAAAAAAAAATTTCAGATATTCTGTTTAGTGTGCAAAGTTGCAGATTAGAGCACATTCTGTTTAGTGTGCAAAGTGGCAGATTAGAGCACATTCTGTTTAGTGTGCAAAGTTGCAGATTAGAGCACATTCTGTTTAGTGTGCAAAGTTGCAGATTAGAGCACATTCTGTTTAGTGTGCAAAGTGGCAGATTAGAGCACATTCTGTTTAGTGTGCAAAGTGGCAGATTAGAGCACATTCTGTTTAGTGTGCAAAGTTGCAGATTAGAGCAAATTCTGTTTAGTGTGCAAAGTTGCAGATTAGAGCACATTCTGTTTATTGTGCAAAGTTGCAGATTAGAGCACATTCTGTTAAGTCTTCAAACTAAAATATCAAAGTCACATATTCCATTCAGTGTGCGTCACCGCAGTTTAGCAGCCTATTCTGTGTACTGTGCAGAGTTGCAGAATAGGAAGAAATACTGTTAAGTCTTCAAACTAAAATATCAAAGTCACATATTCCATTCAGTGTGCTTTGCCGCAGTTTAGCAGCCTATTCTGTGTACTCTGCACAGTTGCAGAATAGGAAGAAATACTGTTAAGTTTTCAAACTCAAATATCAAAGTCACATATTATATTCAGTGTGCGTCACCACAGTTTAGCAGCCTATTCTGTGTACTCTGCACAGTTGCAGAATAGGAAGAAATACTGTTAAGTTTTCAAACTAAAATATCAAAGTCACATATTATATTCAGTGTGCGTCACCGCAGTTTAGCAGCCTATTCTGTGTACTCTGCACAGTTGCAGAATAGGAAGAAATACTGTAAAGTTTTCAAACTCAAATATCAAAGTCACATATTATATTCAGTGTGCGTCACCGCAGTTTAGCAGCCTATTCTGTGTACTCTGCACAGTTGCAGAATAGGAAGAAATACTGTTAAGTTTTCAAACTAAAATATCAAAGTCACATATTATATTCAGTGTGCGTCACCGCAGTTTAGCAGCCTATTCTGTGTACTCTGCACAGTTGCAGAATAGGAAGAAATACTGTAAAGTCTTCAAACTAAAATATCAAAGTCACATATTACATTCAGTGTGCGTCACCGCAGTTTAGCAGCCTATTCTGTGTACTCTGCACAGTTGCAGAATAGGAAGAAATACTGTTAAGTTTTCAAACTCAAATATCAAAGTCACATATTCCATTCAGTGTGCTTCACCGCAGTTTAGCAGCCTATTCTGTGTACTCTGCACAGTTGCAGAATAGGAAGAAATACTGTTAAGTTTTCAAACTCAAATATCAAAGTCACACATTATATTCAGTGTGCGTCACCGCAGTTTAGCAGCCTATTCTGTGTACTCTGCACAGTTGCAGAATAGGAAGAAATACTGTTAAGTTTTCAAACTCAAATATCAAAGTCACATATTATATTCAGTGTGCGTCACCGCAGTTTAGCAGCCTATTCTGTGTACTCTGCACAGTTGCAGAATAGGAAGAAATACTGTAAAGTCTTCAAACTAAAATATCAAAGTCACATATTCCATTCAGTGTGCGTCACCGCAGTTTAGCAGCCTATTCTGTGTACTGTGCACAGTTGCAGAATAGGAAGAAATACTGTTAAGTTTTCAAACTAAAATATCAAAGTCACATATTATATTCAGTGTGCGTCACCGCAGTTTAGCAGCCTATTCTGTGTACTCTGCACAGTTGCAGAATAGGAAGAAATACTGTAAAGTCTTCAAACTAAAATATCAAAGTCACATATTCCATTCAGTGTGCGTCACCGCAGTTTAGCAGCCTATTCTGTGTACTCTGCACAGTTGCAGAATAGGAAGAAATACTGTTAAGTTTTCAAACTCAAATATCAAAGTCACATATTATATTCAGTGTGCGTCACCGCAGTTTAGCAGCCTATTCTGTGTACTCTGCACAGTTGCAGAATAGGAAGAAATACTGTTAAGTTTTCAAACTAAAATATCAAAGTCACATATTATATTCAGTGTGCGTCACCGCAGTTTAGCAGCCTATTCTGTGTACTCTGCACAGTTGCAGAATAGGAAGAAATACTGTAAAGTCTTCAAACTAAAATATCAAAGTCACATATTCCATTCAGTGTGCGTCACCGCAGTTTAGCAGCCTATTCTGTGTACTCTGCACAGTTGCAGAATAGGAAGAAATACTGTTAAGTTTTCAAACTCAAATATCAAAGTCACATATTATATTCAGTGTGCGTCACCGCAGTTTAGCAGCCTATTCTGTGTACTCTGCACAGTTGCAGAATAGGAAGAAATACTGTAAAGTCTTCAAACTAAAATATCAAAGTCACATATTCCATTCAGTGTGCTTCACCGCAGTTTAGCAGCCTATTCTGTGTACTCTGCACAGTTGCAGAATAGGAAGAAATACTGTTAAGTTTTCAAACTCAAATATCAAAGTCACACATTATATTCAGTGTGCGTCACCGCAGTTTAGCAGCCTATTCTGTGTACTCTGCACAGTTGCAGAATAGGAAGAAATACTGTTAAGTTTTCAAACTCAAATATCAAAGTCACATATTATATTCAGTGTGCGTCACCGCAGTTTAGCAGCCTATTCTGTGTACTCTGCACAGTTGCAGAATAGGAAGAAATACTGTAAAGTCTTCAAACTAAAATATCAAAGTCACATATTCCATTCAGTGTGCGTCACCGCAGTTTAGCAGCCTATTCTGTGTACTCTGCACAGTTGCAGAATAGGAAGAAATACTGTTAAGTTTTCAAACTCAAATATCAAAGTCACATATTATATTCAGTGTGCGTCACCGCAGTTTAGCAGCCTATTCTGTGTACTCTGCACAGTTGCAGAATAGGAAGAAATACTGTTAAGTTTTCAAACTAAAATATCAAAGTCACATATTATATTCAGTGTGCGTCACCGCAGTTTAGCAGCCTATTCTGTGTACTCTGCACAGTTGCAGAATAGGAAGAAATACTGTAAAGTCTTCAAACTAAAATATCAAAGTCACATATTCCATTCAGTGTGCGTCACCGCAGTTTAGCAGCCTATTCTGTGTACTGTGCACAGTTGCAGAATAGGAAGAAATACTGTTAAGTTTTCAAACTAAAATATCAAAGTCACATATTATATTCAGTGTGCGTCACCGCAGTTTAGCAGCCTATTCTGTGTACTCTGCACAGTTGCAGAATAGGAAGAAATACTGTAAAGTCTTCAAACTAAAATATCAAAGTCACATATTCCATTCAGTGTGCGTCACCGCAGTTTAGCAGCCTATTCTGTGTACTCTGCACAGTTGCAGAATAGGAAGAAATACTGTTAAGTTTTCAAACTCAAATATCAAAGTCACATATTATATTCAGTGTGCGTCACCGCAGTTTAGCAGCCTATTCTGTGTACTCTGCACAGTTGCAGAATAGGAAGAAATACTGTTAAGTTTTCAAACTAAAATATCAAAGTCACATATTATATTCAGTGTGCGTCACCGCAGTTTAGCAGCCTATTCTGTGTACTCTGCACAGTTGCAGAATAGGAAGAAATACTGTAAAGTCTTCAAACTAAAATATCAAAGTCACATATTACATTCAGTGTGCGTCACCGCAGTTTAGCAGCCTATTCTGTGTACTCTGCACAGTTGCAGAATAGGAAGAAATACTGTTAAGTTTTCAAACTCAAATATCAAAGTCACATATTCCATTCAGTGTGCTTCACCGCAGTTTAGCAGCCTATTCTGTGTACTCTGCACAGTTGCAGAATAGGAAGAAATACTGTTAAGTTTTCAAACTCAAATATCAAAGTCACACATTATATTCAGTGTGCGTCACCGCAGTTTAGCAGCCTATTCTGTGTACTCTGCACAGTTGCAGAATAGGAAGAAATACTGTTAAGTTTTCAAACTCAAATATCAAAGTCACATATTATATTCAGTGTGCGTCACCGCAGTTTAGCAGCCTATTCTGTGTACTCTGCACAGTTGCAGAATAGGAAGAAATACTGTAAAGTCTTCAAACTAAAATATCAAAGTCACATATTCCATTCAGTGTGCGTCACCGCAGTTTAGCAGCCTATTCTGTGTACTGTGCACAGTTGCAGAATAGGAAGAAATACTGTTAAGTTTTCAAACTAAAATATCAAAGTCACATATTATATTCAGTGTGCGTCACCGCAGTTTAGCAGCCTATTCTGTGTACTCTGCACAGTTGCAGAATAGGAAGAAATACTGTAAAGTCTTCAAACTAAAATATCAAAGTCACATATTCCATTCAGTGTGCGTCACCGCAGTTTAGCAGCCTATTCTGTGTACTCTGCACAGTTGCAGAATAGGAAGAAATACTGTTAAGTTTTCAAACTCAAATATCAAAGTCACATATTATATTCAGTGTGCGTCACCGCAGTTTAGCAGCCTATTCTGTGTACTCTGCACAGTTGCAGAATAGGAAGAAATACTGTAAAGTCTTCAAACTAAAATATCAAAGTCACATATTCCATTCAGTGTGTTTCACCGCAGTTTAGCAGCCTATTCTGTGTACTCTGCACAGTTGCAGAATAGGAAGAAATACTGTTAAGTTTTCAAACTCAAATATCAAAGTCACACATTATATTCAGTGTGCGTCACCGCAGTTTAGCAGCCTATTCTGTGTACTCTGCACAGTTGCAGAATAGGAAGAAATACTGTTAAGTTTTCAAACTAAAATATCAAAGTCACATATTATATTCAGTGTGCGTCACCGGAGTTTAGCAGCCTATTCTGTGTACTCTGCACAGTTGCAGAATAGGAAGAAATACTGTAAAGTCTTCAAACTAAAATATCAAAGTCACATATTCCATTCAGTGTGCTTCACCGCAGTTTAGCAGCCTATTCTGTGTACTGTGCACAGTTGCAGAATAGGAAGAAATACTGTTAAGTTTTCAAACTCAAATATCAAAGTCACATATTATATTCAGTGTGCGTCACCGCAGTTTAGCAGCCTATTCTGTGTACTCTGCACAGTTGCAGAATAGGAAGAAATACTGTAAAGTCTTCAAACTAAAATATCAAAGTCACATATTCCATTCAGTGTGCGTCACCGCAGTTTAGCAGCCTATTCTGTGTACTCTGCACAGTTGCAGAATAGGAAGAAATACTGTAAAGTCTTCAAACTAAAATATCAAAGTCACATATTCCATTCAGTGTGCGTCACCGCAGTTTAGCAGCCTATTCTGTGTACTGTGCACAGTTGCAGAAAAGGAAGAAATACTGTTAAGTTTTCAAACTAAAATATCAAAGTCACATATTATATTCAGTGTGCGTCACCGCAGTTTAGCAGCCTATTCTGTGTACTCTGCACAGTTGCAGAATAGGAAGAAATACTGTTAAGTTTTCAAACTCAAATATCAAAGTCACATATTCCGTGTAAGATGAAGAAGGCGGGTAAAAAGGGACGGGGAAGTGGACGTGATCCTGATAGTTCAGGGCGCGGGTCAGGACGCGGAGAAACTGTGCCTGGTGCCAGAGCACAAGAAAGAAAGACATCCACCATACCTAGCTTCATGTCTCATTTTACAGGGCGTCGCAGGACATCACTCTCGAGGTCCGACCACTGTGAACAGGTGGTCGGTTGGATGTCAGCTGATACTGCTTCCAGTCGGTTAAGCACCACCCTGTCTTCCACCAAGTCCACTCTCAGTAGCCAAGAGTCTGGTCAACATAATCCTCACTCTGATCATCCTTCCTCCCACCATACACGGTCTGGTCAAAGAAGTGATCCCACACTGGGATATAGTGAGGAACTCGTCTCATCACCAATCCTTCATTTGACCCTCTCTCCAAGCACGCTTGCAGAGGAACATGACATCTTGTGCCCTGATTCACAACCTCTAGAGGGTACCCAATCACAAGAAGATGACAGATGTGAACGGCATTTAAGGTCAAAGGAAGTAGTGGATGATGATGATGATGATGAGACACAGTTGCCATTAAATCAACCACTATTACTGTCTCAAGACCTTGTTGAGGAGAATGTTATACAGTTGTCAATGACTGAGTATGTGGTGGGATCAAGACATGAGGAGGATGATCAGAGTGAGGAAGTGGAGGAGGACTTGGTGGACGATGAGGTGACTGACCCCACCTGGGAAGGTGTAGAGCCGAGCGATGACAGCAGTCCTGAGGGTGAGCCATCTGCAGCACCGCAACAGGCTGGAAGAGGCAGTGGTGTGGCTACAGAAAGAAGGCGGACCGCACCAAACCGGCCCGCAAATGTTCCACGGAGCACCCCCTTGCGTAAATCTCCCTTGCCAAGGGGTAGGTGTTCCGCGGTATGGCGTTTTTTTAAGGAAAGTGCGGACGACAAAAGAATTGTAGTTTGCAACCTGTGCCACACCAGAATGAGCCGAGGCATGAACACTAGAAACCTCACCACCACCAGCATGATCCGACACATGGCATCCAAGCACGGTAATAAGTGGGAGGAACGCCTGGATCGCCCATCTGTGTCTGCAGGCCACACCACTGCCTCCTCTTCCCCTGTTTTCGGTGCCGGCCAATCGCCTGTCGAAGGCGCAGGCCCGCATACCTCCCGCCCTGCACCTGTACCATCTGAAGCACCATCAGCGACCACATCCACTTCCCTGTCCCAGCACAGCGTCCAAATGTCGTTACCCCAGGCATTTGAGCGCAAGAGAAAATACCCAGCCACCCACCCACAGGCCATAGCACTAACCTCACACCTTTCCAAATTACTGGCCATCGAAATGCTGCCATTTAGGCTTGTGGACACTGAGTCCTTCCGCAGCCTGATGGCAGCAGCTGTCCCTCGGTACGCGGTCCCCAGCCGCCACTACTTTTCCCGGTGTGCCATCCCCGCATTACACCACCATGTGTCCCGTAACATCACCCGTGCCCTGACCAACGCAGTTACTGGGAAGGTCCACTTAACGACTGACACATGGACAAGTGCTTGTGGCCAGGGACGCTACATTTCCCTGACGGCACACTGGGTGAATGTCGTGGAGGCTGGGAGTGACTCGGACCCTGGGATGGCACGGGTGCTACCCACGCCGAGGATTGCGGGCCCTACCTCCATCAGGGTTTCCGCCAGCACCTACGTTATTGGCTCCTCCTCCTCCGTTTCCACCTCCGAATTCTCTACACGCAGCGCCACTCCCCCATCAGCCAGTAGCTGGAAGCAGTGTAGCACTGCAGTGGGGAAGCGTCAACAGGCCGTGCTGAAGCTGATCTGCCTTGGGGACAAACAGCACACGGCCTCAGAGCTGTTGCAGGGGATTAGTCACCAGACCGAGCAGTGGCTCTCGCCACTCAACCTGCAACCAGGCATGGTTGTGTGTGATAATGGGCGTAACTTGGTGGCGGCTTTGGAGCTCGGCAAGCTCACACACGTACCATGCCTAGCGCATGTATTTAATTTAGTGGTTCAGCGATTTCTAAAAACCTACCCCAATGTGCATGATCACTTGACCAAGGTGCGCCGCGTGTGTGCACATTTCCGTAAGTCATCTACAGCTTCGGCCGGCCTGTTGAAGCTGCAGCAGCGCTTACAATTACCAGCTCACCGGCTGCTGTGTGACGTGAGCACGCGCTGGAACTCCACCTTCCACATGTTGGCCCGGCTTTGTGAGCAGCAGAGGGCAGTAGTGGAGTACCAGCTGTTACACGGTCGTCGCCTCTCCGTTCAACTTCCTGTAATCAGAAGTGAGGAGTGGGAATGGATGTCAGACCTCTGCGAGGTTTTACGCAATTTTGAGGAATCGACACAGATGGTGAGCGGCAATAACGCTATTATCAGTGTAACCATCCCACTTCTGTGTCTACTGAAACGCTCGCTGCTCACAATTAAAACCGACGCTTTGCATGTGGAAGAGGTGGAAATGGGGGAGGAAGAGCTTACACAAGGTGATAGCCAGAGCACCCTCACTTCGTCTTCTCAGCGACAATTGGAGGAGGCGGAGGAGGAGGAGGAGGAAGACACGGTTGCCTCCGCTACAGAGGGTAGCCATGGAACTTTAGTTCCATCTCTTCAGCGTGGGTGGGCAGAAGAGGAGGAAGAGGATGAGGATATTGAGAGTCATCCTCCTGGTGAGGACAGCAAAATCTTGACTGTTGGTACTCTGGCACACATGGCTGACTTTATGTTAGGCTGCCTTTCCCGTGACCCACGCGTTGTACGCATTTTAGACAACACGGATTACTGGGTGTTCACCCTTCTGGACCCCCGCTACAAAGAGAATTTCTCATCTCTCATTCCTCCGGTGGAGAGGACAAGCAAAATGGTGCAATACCAGAAGGTTCTTGTTGAAAAATTGCTCCAAAATTTTCCATCTGACAACGCTGGCGGCAGAGTACGTGCTACCTTGGCCAACCGAGAAGGGGAGAAAAGGGGAGCACACAGCAGTTCCGACAAAGGCAGGGCAACACTCTCCAAGGCGTGGGACACCTTCATGACACCCCGCCAGCACCCTCACCCTGATGCGCAGCCTAGTGTCACAAGGAGGGAAAAGTTTTGGAAGATGGTGAAGGAGTACGTAGCAGACCGTGTCAGCGTCCTCAATGATCCCTCTGTGCCTTACAACTACTGGGTGTCCAAGCTGGACACGTGGTATGAACTGGCACTCTACGCCTTGGAGGTGCTGGCCTGCCCTGCCGCCAGCGTTCTGTCTGAGCGGGTATTTAGTGCTGCTGGTGGCATCATAACAGATAAGCGTATCCGCCTTTCCACCGACAATGCTGATAGGTTGACACTTATAAAAATGAACAAGGCCTGGATTTCCCCTGACTTCTCCACTCCACTGGAGGAAAGCCCCGGGGGAACATAAACTCACTTTATATATGTTATTTACAATGATGGGAATACTCTGTATTCCCATTCACCCCTTCCACCCAAAAAACGGGTATATGGTTGACTCTTAATCTTCTCATCCTCCTCCTCCTCTTCCATATGCCCTGTGCTATAATTTTTATATAGGGCCAGCTCACCAGCGGGCCCTGTGCTATAATTTTTATATAGGGCCAGCTCACCAGCGGGCCCTGTTTGACAATTTTTATATAGGTCAGCTCACCAGCGGGCCTTCTCATATAATGTTTTATTGGGTCAGCTCTCTAGCGGGCCCTCTCATATAATGTTTTATAGCGTCAGCTCACTAGCGGGCCTTCGCATATAATGTTTAGGATGGTCAGCTCTGCAGCAGACCCTCACCCATAATGTTTTAGATGGTCAGCTCAGCGCACGTTTCCCTCTTAATCATGGCCTCAGTTCAATAAAATCAAGGAAATTTTTGGGAGAATTTGCCTCTGCGCACGTTTCCCTCTTAATCATGGCCTCACTTCAGAAAATCAAGGAAATTTTTGGGATAATTTGCCTCTGCGCACGTTTCCCTCTTAATCATGGCCTCACTTCAGAAAATCAAGGAAATTTTTGGGAGAATTTGCCTCTGCGCACGTTTCCCTCTTAATCATGGCCTCACTTCAGAAAATCAAGGAGATTTTTGGGATAATTTGCCTCTGCGCACGTTTCCCTCTTAATCATGGCCTCACTTCAGAAAATCAAGGAAATTTTTGGGAGAATTTGCCTCTGCGCACGTTTCCCTCTTAATCATGGCCTCACTTCAGAAAATCAAGGAGATTTTTGGGATAATTTGCCTCTGCGCACGTTTCCCTCTTAATCATGGCCTCACTTCAGAAAATCAAGGAAATTTTTGGGAGAATTTGCAGATGATATACAAGTAAATATACAGCAAATATTGTTTGGTAACAATTTTTCGCCTAAAGTCGTTTTTATTTTCCTTTTTGTGTGTTTTACGGTCAGTCTGTAAAAATGGCGTACTACGGGCGAAAGATCGTTCCCAGCAGCGATGTTGGAGTCCAAGATGCATCCAGACATCCTCCCTATGCTGTCCCTGAACCATTTCTGTGGTGTTTCCATCCTTTTCTTCCCTTTTCCTATGGACCAGGCACCCTCCCCTCATCAGAGCAGGGGGTGCCTGGTGTAATGCTCGAGTCCTCCCATTGACTTCAATGGGGCTCGGGTGCTCGGCCGAGCACTCCAGCCTCCGGGGGCGCTCGGTCAGAGCACCCGAACACCCGAGCATTGGGGTGCTCGCTCATCACTATTCAGTACCCTACAATCAACACAATCATCAAAAACGCACATAATCAATTATCTATTAGAACCATACTTTTATTAGGAGACTCATTGTACAGGTCTTTCCTATATGATCCAATAAACCAATGTGTCCATTTATAGAACTGAGTGCCTACAATTATGAATGACAGACACCCAATACAAAAAATACCAGCTTTGAGATTAACTCCATTTCACATCCCCTAATTTATCCTGTTTCTGTGTCTCTTAGATACATCCATCTTGCCCTCATCTCCTAGTTGTCCAGTTACCACCCTTTGGAACATAACTAATATAACCTGATTAAGTTTGAGATCACCACCCTCATATATATGTACTGTGCACATTATTCTGGATTCATCAGCACATAAATATGTATTTAGACCCCTTATTTCACGATTTTCATAAATCTCATCTCCATTTGTATACCAAACAATAGTACACATTCATCATGTTACATTTAATCATATCTCATGTGATATTAAGTATCTATTTGCACAGCTTCTACATTACCATCAAGTGGATCAGTATCGAGATATGTTATTTCTTTTTTGAGTAATAGCACAGTCCCAAGTCAATTTCATCTCCTTATTTGAACAAATGATTAACTATCATTATTAATTCTTTAATTTTTACAACTGTGAGCAATGCAATGTGTCGGTCGGGCCCCTTCACGCATGTAACGTGTTTCATTTCTGTGCAACTTCCTATGTTAGCCTGGTCTCCGACACATCACATTTCAGCATAGGCAAGTAGGGTATGGCGTATGGACCCACTAGACCTATATGATCCCTGAGCTGAGTAGAATACACTCGACTCATCTCAACTTAATAATACAAGTAAGGTTCCTAGTATTTATGGTGCATACAAAATATGCGCTACCTCAGATATTTTGTATATTTATATTGTCATATTGCTTTCTGCTTAAATATATGTCCATATGCAAAATCTTCTGCTTGTGTATTAAACTATATGTTTGCTTATAAAGTTCACATGCAAAACACGGCCAACCTTCCATCTGATTGGTCCATAAAATTTTAAATGAAGGATCCACAATTTTTGGCGACCTCTACTTCTCAGTATCCTGATGAAGAGATAATGGAGATCCCAAGACATGTTGATTATTATCATAACCAAGGAGTGGTACTGACTCACAGTGTGGGGAAGCACTGTAGAACACAAGGAGGACTCTCATGATTTACTAAGAGCTATCCATCAAGGGGAACTCTGGTGAGCAGAATGCATTAACAATGTACATTTTGTCTATGCAGCAAGAACAAATCTTGTAAGCATTCTACTTTTGGGGTGGATTGTTTGATAGTTCCCAACGAAGCATACACACCCCGTTCACTATGCATACTTAACCACCTGTCCCCACTAGTATTAATGCCCCAATCCTCAGATCCCAGTCATCCAAACCTACTATTCCTGTAGCTGAGCTATGACCACTACAGCCCATCAGTTATTAGCCTGTATTGGGGCTTCCCATACTATGCGTACCTGTTCAAGGTTAACGTATTTTATCTACTATTTCTCAATACATTTTAAAATATTTTTACTCCAGTGGCTTGACCACTATGCATTATTCACTACTAAAGGGATTACAGCCTTATTTTCTGTTTAATTCCTTTTATACTTTGTCAGTCTTATGATAATAAAGCTACACTTAGATCTCGTGTGCGCTGTTCTCTCTTCTCTCAAGTGTGGTGTGGCTGTATTCCTCCATATGGCTATGTTTGCAGCCAGCTGGTACTTGCTGTTCCCGGTGGTTAGCTGAAGGACCTGCATGGCTGTGTCCCTGTTTTCCAGCCATGTGTCACAGGAGGTGGTGGTGGTAGCCAGTGGTGAGCAGGAGGCAACATCCACTGCTCTTCTGACTGTGGTGGTAGCCACTGCTGGGAGCTTCATGTGCTTGAAGTGGCAACTTGGATCCCCTGCTAGGACTGGGGAAGTTGTATCCAGCTGCTTCCTTTCTGAGGGTCTGCTGTGCTGGGTGCTGTTTAAATCAGAGGTTTATCCACAAGATCCTGACTCTTATGCACAATGGACACTATAAGTATAAGGATAATGTTTGTGAATTAGTTGCATGGGCAATTACAACATTCTGGAATGTGACATTCATCATGACCAACTATACCCTATCCTGGACAATGAGATCAATGTCATGTGGTCATTCATCTGTTACATGTTAGGTGTCAAGTGTGATTGGACATCTTTTTATAACAGGGAGGATGTGCTACTAAAGTCACAGAATGTGTTATCATGGAGAGATGCCATGGCATGGAATTTAGAAATCATTGTCCATACACTTGAATGGACTATTTTGTGAACTACCTAGAACATCATCATCAAACATTCTTTTTGTGTTTATAGATCATGCTGTCCACAACAACTGGAAGGAACTAGTTGGCCTATGGCTGTCATGATAGAATGTTAACTCTGCAGATGACACATCTCAGTAGATGTTTGAGGGTTTCTTCCTGCTGAGTGAAACACATGTACTCCCACTGCTGTTTTTTGTTGTTTGCCAGGGTCAAATCTTTACAGAAGTGCATTCTATGGGTGCATCATCTTCATTGTGATCCTTAGCTACATATTGTTTGAAAAACTATATCTGTCACTACGTATTTTCATATATAAATCATTATACATATGTCTGCCACTACATAATGGGTATCAATGTTACATTGAGATGAGCACATGGGAACAACTCAGAAAAGAGGTGGTTAACATATTGCATCATCTCTTTGAGTGCCAGAGGGGTACACAATGCATGGCAGGGTTTTGAGTTATATACAACTCCTGCACTCAGGGAACAGTGACACACAGATGTGGAACTACTGCTGTTACAACATATCTAACAGGGTTTTGTTGAGGGGGATGGGTAGCAATGATGCTGCGGAGTGTGGAGAGTAGGGATGGGCAATAATTTTGGCCTCAAACCAAAATTGGAGAATAATGGCACTTCCTGCTCGGAGAAGAATGTCCCGTGATTCTGGGGAAATAATCAGTTGAGCAGGAAATTTGTTTTGGAGGGGGTTGTTGTCTGGTATTGTGGGGGATAGTTAATAAATAAATAAATTAAAAAAACAAAAGAAATTTGCACGCAACGTGATAGAGACAGGGACACCCTGACATAAGCTGCTACTGAGTGGACTGATACTTGACGTGAAATGTGAAATCCCCCCACCAGAAACCAAGTAGTGCTGCTGTCACTATGCTCCTTGTCCACACCCCTCTATGGACACATGACAACTTGCTGATAGTTTAATAGTAATGAAGAAACCTCCCTGCCACCAGCTTGGCATATTTTGCGGAATAGAATCTCCTCAGATGCTACTTCATGCCCTGCTTGCAATTCTTCTCCACCACGCTTCCATGTGTGGTCAGTGGGTGAATATGCACTGCCACATCCTAACATCTACAGAGTGGATATCACTTGGCCGGGTAGGTAACAATGCCTTTCTGGAGAGTCGAGGGATAGAGCAACAGTGTGGTGGCATTAGCATGCACAGTGCCATTGGTGATGACTGCACTGTTTCTGACCCAAGAGAAAAATAGTCCCACACCCATGACTTCAGAGAGGAAGGAAAAGATGAAGAACTGCCTCTTCATTCTTCCCCCTCACATTCCCCTTCACTGGCTGGGGCAGAGGATGATGTTGCTGACGAGGAGTATTGCTGCTGCTTGCAAGCGGAACCTGTCCAGTCCTGCATCACTTGTTGATTCCATTCCTATTGTGTCCACAGTGATCTGTGGCACACTAGCCTGCTCCTCAGCATCTTGCTGCTCTTGCAACTCAGCAGCGGCTGGAATTAGAGCAGTTGCAAACTCCACAAATTCCAAAATCTCACTGTTGGTGGTGGTGGTGATGCCCATCATCATGCATGTCTTCCATTCCTTCTCACTTTGGGCTAAAGAGGCCATCAATGTCTCTTCCACCCCAGATTCTCCACCATCATCATCACCACCACCACCAGTCCATCTGTGCTGCTGCTGCTCTATTACATACATCTCACCGGTTGGATGAGGTGATGAGAAATGTGACAGAGGGTCCCCTAATGTCACACTTGCCATTCTTTGGCCCTAAAGAAGTCAGACTGGCAGCGCTAGTGGCAGGCACAAGTAGATGATCTGTGCTCCTGGTGGTGGTGGTATTGCAGCTTTATTCAGAATCATGTTCCACCTGGACAATGCTGTGGGGGGAACAGGACTCCCAAGGTCAGGGGAATAGTATGGGCTCCCTTGACCACTAGTCTGGATGCTCTTCATTGCTTCACTTACCACTCCCCTAAAGCTAGTCTCACCAGCTGCTTCACCATCACTGTTTCTACCACTAACACCGACCACATCAATTTCATCCCCTGAGTCTTCCTCCCCACAGTCACTAGTAATATGATGATGACCTCCTTCTTCACTCCTAACACTAACAAGCTGCTGGAACTTTTCAGTAGTAGTATTAGTGGCAAGACTGCTTTGGGATGGCAAGTGTGACTTAGGGTCCCCTGCTGTCACATTTTGCATCATATTCTCCTTTCCTCCTCCTGAGAATTACAAGATACACTGGCAACAGGTTCAGCAGTGGCAGCAGGTTCAGCACTGGCAGCAGGTGTAGCACAACTGGCGGCAGGCACAGAGAGCTGACCTGTCATGCTCTCGCTACTGCCCTCTTCTTCCTCGCTTGAGATTGATTTTCCCAAGATCCCTAGGGGTGATTTAGGGGGACTGAACATTATTGGGTTTGTAGTGGACACTTCCTCCTCCTCCTTCTGAGACTCAGTGGACACATAAGGGTCCTACCAGCTTTTATTGTTTATAAACTTACCCATAGTGATAGCAGTCACTATGAGCCTCTCCTGCCTCTATTTTACTGCTAACACACAGTAGAAAAGCACAACACTTCTCTCTCTCTCTCTCTCTGTAGCGGCTTCTTTTGTTTTTTACTACATGCGAAAAAGTGAAAAACATGTTAAGCAAGGGGTGAAAACTTTTTAGTCATTGAAAAAATGTCAAAGAATTTTTGTCAATGGGAGAAAATGGTGAAGATTTTAATTGCTGTATTTAAAGCGGATTTTCCCATGAAAAAATGCACAACAATGTGGTTTCCGTGGATTTTTTCACACAGAACCTTTCGTTCACCCCTACTGGAGAGTGCTGTCATCTCCTGTGTCACACACACCGTGGACACCCTCGACTGCTGTCGTCAAAGGGTTCTGTTGAACCAGCTCCTTCCAGCCATTGAATGTAATACTCGATAGTGGCACACCACCTGTTACTCTGGTACTCTGGCATGTGCTGCAAGTTCATCCATTTTATTCTTAACTTTCCTCTTGCAGTCTGCCCAGTGCTTTTTAATTTCATTGACTGTTCGCAGGCCCCCCAACACTGCTTTGACTGCCTCCACCATCTCATGTCTCATGCTTGCTTTCTCTCTGCACTTTTTCCTCTTCTCCTCTCGGTGACGAAAAGTATTTCCTGCCCCATGGCCAAGTTCTCCTCATACATGTACGTGGATTCTAAGAGCCTATCCCCCTCCACATCAGTCTCAGTTTGATGAGTTGTTTGAAGCCCTGCCTATGCTGGCCCTGGCTGTGTGCATCCCTCCCTGACAACCACACCCTGTCCCACTGCCATCTCTGTCCCTGTCTGGTGTTTACCTATCCCTTGGTGTGTACCTCTCCTCCCACCTGTTCTCTCTCTCTCTCCTTCCCTGCCTGGGCATGCCTTGTTCTCCTTCCTCCTCTCCTACACCCCTTCTCATCCCTCCAGCATCCAATTATCTCCCTGCCATCTCTCCACTACTCCACTACACCTCCCTCTCACAGCCACTCATGCTCATGCACTCACACAGGCACTTATACAAGCACTCGGTAACAATCACCCTCTTTTACTCCCTTACACTAGGGATGGGAGAAAACTTTCCCCTGAAACCAAAATCGTTAAATAATGGCACTTTCCACTTGGTGATTAATTTCCAGAGAAAAGTGCTGTTTTTCTGTTTTTTTCGCCTACCTGATTGCATTGAAATCAATGGGAAGAATTTTTTTTTACCACCACAAGAAAGTTTTCTCTACTTTTCTACAGCCATATACAAGGATGTCAGGGTCTCACAGCATGCCATTCTGTGTTGATCATTACACAACAACATGCACATAACTATGTTGTCCATGTGTGTGCCATACTCCACAATATTGCAGTGGACACATGTTTAGTAGAGGATTTGGATCCTAAAACCATTGCAGAGGTTTCAATTCCCCAGTCTGAGGATGAGGAGAACCTGAGAGGGGTGGAGACACGAGACAGGTTCATCAGGACTTTTTTTTTTTTTTTTAAATATGTTTTATTATCAGATCGCTCCATACAAATAAAAAAAAATACAAAGAGAGATATACAAAATCATTCAGATACAGGGAACATATACTAGCATATATGAGTGACAAGAACATAAACATATCAGAGCTAACCTGAAGTTTTGTTATTATGAAAAACCAAAATCCCCAAGAAAGAACCAACCCAACTAAACCCCAATTTAACTCCCCTACTCCATTTCCGAGTCATCTCCCCCCTAAGCCCGCAGCACCCCCCCGTCCGCCCGCCAGCCAACCAAGCCGCAAGAACTCAAAGAGTACAGGCTCAAACACAGCATCACCCAGCAATCACGCCATCCAACCACACGCGCAACCAATCAACAGGGCTCAATTCATTCATTGCCATCGAGATGTACAGCATTAAGTGCCAAGGGAGCATCAGCCCTATGCATCTACCAGCTCTGCCAACGTCCCCATGTCCTGTCAAACTTGTTTGGGTTTCCCCCATGCAAATATACCAACCTATAGTGTGGGATGCACTGTAAAACTAAGTTAATCCATGCTCTGCAAGTGGGAGCACCTTCTAACATCCAGTTCATGGCCACCACCTTTCTTGCCATCACCAAAAGCTCTCTCAGCAGGGATCTGTCAGCTGTACCCTCTAACTCATCGGGGAAGATAGTAAGCAAAGTTTTGGAGTCACAGGAACAGGTCTCCCCAGCACCTGGACCACAACAAGCATAACTTCTTTCCAAAAGCTCCCAACCACAGGATAATCCCAAATCATATGAAGATACGTGCCCAGAACATTAAAACACCGGAGACATTTGTCAGTACCAGAATTCCCCATTTTATGCAGTCTGACAGGCGTATAATAAATTTGATGGAGAATATTCAACTGTATCATCTGGTGTCTAGTCGACGTTGCCACCTTTGCTGGTTCTGCCTTGGCCATATCCCACTCCCAGTCCTCCAACGGACCCACATCCATTTCCCATTTATTCCGGGAAGGGAACTCCGGACATCCCACATGAGATTCCACCCACTGATAAATGAAGGAGAGGGGTCTCGACGGTTCCAGCAGACGCAGCCTAGTGAGAAGAGTGAAGGTAGAAATAATCGGAGTCTGAACGTCCCATTGAGCATTAAGAGCATGTCTAACACACAAATATGAATAAAAAAGAGTATGTGGTAAATGGTATTCGTCCTGTAACTGTGCAAACGACTTAAGCTGATCATCTTGATACAACTGACCAAGTGTAGTAATCCCAAATCTAGCCCACAAGGGGCCAAACTCGCAAGTGGATAAATGATATAGCCCCGCGACTCCCCACAAGGAGGTATCAGGATCCATTGCAACATATCTCAACAGTTTCTTTACCTGCAGCCAAGCCTCATACACAGCTACAGTTAGCTGGGATCGAGTTTTGAAGATCACGGGGCCTCCATGCAAGAATTGAGATAGCATATATGCAGGCTGCAATAATAATGTATCCATCTTAGTAGTCTGGTATCGGGGTTGGGAAGAAACAAAATCCAGTACATAACGGCATTGAGCCACTAAATAGTACCTGTAGAAGTTGGGCAATGCAATTCCCCCCTCACGTTTAGATCTCATGAGAGTGGTCAACTTGATCCTAGCCCGACCCCCTCGCCATAAGAAATGTAAAATAATTATATCTATTTGTCGAAAATATTTTCTAGGTATAAGGACCGGCGTATTTTGAAAAATATACAGAAATTTGGGCAAAAAAATCATTTTAATAAGATTCGACCTACCGATAACATTCAAAGGCAAATGAAGCCATGCAGCCGTTTTGTCCTGAAAATATTGAATAGTGGGTACCAGATTCATCTCCAAAAAGGAGTCCGTCGTTGCAGCCACTCTGATCCCCAAGTAAGTGCATACGTCCACATGTGAAAGTGGATTGTCAGTCCGACAAGAGTCCCGCAAGTCATTATCGATCTGAAGCAAAGAGGATTTAGTCCAATTTATTTGGAAGCCAGAGTAAGTGCCAAAATCGTCCACCAACTGCAATGTAGCCCGCAAAG
This sequence comes from Rhinophrynus dorsalis, assembly GCA_037306005.1. Lineage (NCBI taxonomy): Eukaryota > Metazoa > Chordata > Amphibia > Anura > Rhinophrynidae > Rhinophrynus > Rhinophrynus dorsalis. The sequence goes on from CM074719.1 coordinate 381,367,113, forward strand.
AATCCTCCTCATCATTCAAAAAAAGCAAAATGTCATCAGCGTAGAGCTCAAGCTTTTCCTCTCTGCCCTCCATCATGAAGCCTTTGATCAAAGGATTTGCACGAACACTAACAGCCAAGGGCTCTAAGGCCAAGGCGAACAAGCCGGGCGAGAGAGGACAGCCCTGTCTGGTACCACGATGTAAAGAGAAGAATTGCGAAGACAGTCCACCCGTCACCACAGAAGCCCTGGGACAGCTATACAAGATATGTATCCATTTAATAAAGGATGGGCCGAATACAAATCCCCGAAGTACCTGCCAAAGATAAGGCCATTCGACAGAGTCGAATGCCTTAGACGCATCCAGAGATGTGATCACTCTAGACCCCACATTATCATGAGACAGTTGCAAGTGCATAAATAGCCGTCTAAGATTGTGCAATGTAGATTTGCCCGGGATAAAGCCAGTTTGATCCTCGTGCACCAAAGTCCCCAATACCATGTTCAATCTGGTGTCTAAGATTTTCGCCACAATCTTAGCATCGGTAGTCAATAAAGAAATTGGTCTATAAGAGTCACATAACTCTAGATCTTTCCCTGGCTTGGGAAGTACTATGATGGAGGCATTGTTCATAGACTCAGGAAGATAGCCATCATCAATAGCAGCGTAAAAGGTATTTAGCAAGTGTGGGGTCAAGACATCTACAAATGTTTTATACCATTCCGCAGGAAGGCCATCCATGCCCGACGCCTTGCCCATCGGCAAACTATGGACTGCTTCCACAACCTCTCTCAGAAGTATAGGAGCGTTTAACATCCGTCTATGTTCATAAGAAAGCTGCGGAAGGTCACAACTATCAATAAAAGAAGAAATTTGAGAGTCAGAACGGGTTAGTCGGGATTCATAAAGACTAGAGTAAAAGGACCGAAATTGCGAATTAATCAATTGCAGATCTAGAACAAGTGCTCCCCCAGAGTCCCTCAGTAAGGAAACCGACGAAGGTCCCCTACTTTGAGAAACAAGATGAGCCATCAGCTTTCCCGCCTTGTCCCCATTTTCAAAAATATTTTGTTTCAAATAAAATGTATGACGGGCATTCAATTCAGACAATTTTATAGAATATTTTAGGGAACAAGATATAAAGGCAGAATAGGATGCTGAATACCCTTTCTCCACATACTGTTTCTCCGCTTCAACAGCATCAGACTCCAACTCCTCCACCTCCCGAAACCCAAGCCTGATGTTCGAAGAAATAAGAGAGATCAAGGAGCCTCTTGCAGTCGCCTTAGCAGCCTCCCAGACAATGCCTGGGGCAGCAGTATCCACATTATTAACAAAATATTCAGTTAAGTCTTCCCTATGCTTTGAAACTAAGTGCGCGTTGGTCAACCATGCAGGCCCAAGCCTCCACACCCCAGACCTAGGTCTCTGGTCATGTTGTAAGACATCAGGACGTCTTTACTTGTGAGTTCAATACATGAATCAAACACTTTGCATGTATGGCCATGATTATGCATGGGAAATGTGTGGTAACGCACTCACAAAATACATAATGATATGTTTCACTCCACAGGATAACTGAGATCCCCAAACCCTCCAGCCTTGAAATTGCTTGCTTGAACATCCCAATAACATAGCTGTTACCATAATGAATAGATGCAGCTGCCATTCAATGGATGGATCTAATTGAGGCTGTGAATTCAGCTAACATCTAGAATACTGTTGGTACATTATGGCACTGACACTCTGAGGACTTCACCTATTCCCTGGTACACCCAGTTGCCTATGTCCATCATTTCAACTTAAGTATTACAATGAGCAGATATTCAGATTTAGAGTTGTAAATATTCACATCAAGCATATAACCCCTTAGGCATTAGATAGATATCCAGTGCATTGAAATGCAATGCATAGGATACCCCTCTGGTATTCCAAATGTTAAAGGGGAGGTAAAGATATTAGGAAAACAATAGATTTAAGATGTCTAATGTAGTTGAAGTGTGCTAGATTTTCCATGTAAGTGTGTTGGCTACTGTATAAGAGTGAGTAATTGAGAGGGCCCAGCATACTGAGTTGTGTGTGTGTTCAGCACAAAGACAACAGGTCTACACCAGACATCAGTTTCTGCTTTATTGTGGACAGTTCATTTACTAGGTCACATAATACTATAATGTCCTGTTCACACATTCATTTGGCTGTTTTTCATCCCCTCGTTCTTAACCCTTTGAGTTCAAGAAGGGTATGCAACCCATTGGAACTCAAAGGGTTAAAAAGATAAGGTGGCTAATCCTTTGAGTACCAGTGAGGTATGCAGTGCAGTTTCAACTCCTATCATTCCTTCCTACAGGTATCCATGGCATGACCCATCATAGAAAGAAGGATGTACAAGTTACTCTTATGAAACGCTGACACCACTTCCATACAGTGCTCCTCCTGTTGCTTCTTAGTGCTACTAAATGTTAATACTGTATGTCAGAATGTGATGTCACTGACATGAGCTATATGATAGAGCTTGATGAGGGCGCATCTGTTTCTGTGGAAACAATGGAACAAAGGAGAGACATGACAAATCCCCAATGAGCCTTTTATATGTGTTGGCCTTGACACAAAGTTAATGAATCAAAGGTCACCTACACCATGAAGAGCAAGGTGTTGAGGACCCGCACAACATCCATATCTTGGAAACCTTAAGTGACATCATCTGAAATCCATACATGTCCCATTAGGAATATTGGACAACTGTCAAGGTTTGTCTGAGTGTAACTGTTTTGTAAGACACTCAGACCAGGAGGTTAGGATAAAACACAGTTTTATTGAAAAACTAGGAACACTGCCCACTACAGGCTTAGTTTGCAATGACAGGTAAATGGATAAGGAACTATGAATGCCCTCACAGGCCCAGTATAGAGCAAGAACATATACTGTCACAAGACAGGCATAAATATGAGACAACAGTAGCAAAAGGGTTAAAGTCCTAGGTAGGTAATCAGTCTCTGTTGTGGTGTGTTTAGCCAATGCCCAGTAGATGGTAAAAGCAGCAAGAGACTGTGTAGCAAGGTATGAGAGCTCCTTGGCAGTGAGGCAGGACTGAAACACTCCAAGACAGGCAGTGAGCAGAGATACCCAACACTCTGCAAGAGCTGAATGGAACTAGAGCCAATAGCACCCTTCCAGTGCGGTAACGGAGTCCCAAACACTGCAAGAGCTAAATGGAACCAGAGCCAATAGCACCCTTCTGGTGCAGTCACGGAACCCTGTACACTACGAGAGCAGATGGAATCGCCCAGTTGCACCACCCGGTGCGGTAACCTATACGCTGTGCAAATAAAGTGTTAAGCAGAAGCACAGGTAAACGGAGGCCACAATGCTCTGCAAGTGTAACCAGGAGGCTCGGTATAACGGAAGCTGCAATGCTCAGCAAGTGTAAACGGACAGGCTCGGTATAACGGAGGCAACAGAGCTCAGAAAGTGTTAACAGAAAGGCTCGGTATAACGGAGGCAACAGTGCTCAGCAAGTGTTAACAGACAGGCTCGGTATAACGGAGGCAACAGTGCTCAGCAAGTGTTAACAGACAGGCTTGGTATAACAGAGGCAACAGGCTCTGCAAGACTTAACTGAATGTTCAGTCTGCAAAACACTGCACACAAAAGTCCAAAATGTCACCAGGCAACATAGAGTCAGGATCTTCAGCAGGTACACTCTCAGGATGACAGGATAGCCAGAATCAGGTCACGGAGCAGGAACGTCAGACAAGCCGGGTTAATCACGGAGCAGGAACGTCAGTCAAGCCGGGTCAATTACGGAGCAGGAACGTCAGCCTGACTGGGACAATCACAGAGCAGGTACCAAGTTGGTACACAGGAAGGCAGGAACACAGCAACAGTAGCACTGGTACAGGAACACCACGAAACGACACCTGACAGGAGCCAGAGGCCCGGTATATGAAGGCCATACTGGGCGGGCCAAACAGAGCTCAGCCAATGGAAGCGCAACACAGCAGAGAGTGACAGCGAGATCACAGGAACCGTGATAGTACCCCCCTCTCAAAGACCCCCTCCCCTGGCAGAGGGTCTAGGTTTAGAGTGGAAATTGCTCAATAATCTCAGGGCATGAAGGTCCCTCTGATCGACCCAAGAACGCTCTTCAGGGCCATAGCCCTTCCAATGGACCAAATATTGCAATTTCCCTCGAAACCTCCTAGAATCAATGATATTCTGAACGTCCAACGGCCCAGGAACCACCGGAGTGGTAGTATAGCGGTTGCATACCAAGGGTTTTAACAGAGACACATGGAACACGTTATGAATGCGCATAGATGCTGGGAGTTCCAGTGCGTACGAGACAGGGTTAACCTTGCGGATTACCTTGAACAGACCAATGAACCGGGGAGCTAACTTATTGGACGGCACTTGCAAATTGAGATTCCTGGAGGAGAGCCATACCCTGTCCCCAACCTGGAAGGAAGCCGCTGGCAGCCGTCTACAGTTGACATGCCGCCGATGTCACTGGAATGACTGGCTGAGGGTCCTCTGAACCTGTGCCCAAGTGGAGCAAGTAAGAGCCAGTGGCAATACAGATAGGAGACAGATGTTGAATAATCGAGAATCCTTTTGGATATTTAAATTAAAGACACTCTTCCCCAATGGCTTAAACGAGCTAGTTGAGAGTACATTCTAAAGTCCAATTGGGAAATTACTTTAGTTATGGTATTTAATTTTGGTTGTATAGGTGTACTTTAGCGGTGGATATATGTACCTTTAGTTTTATAGGTACTTATTGGTTACTGAGGTTCTGTGAAAGATCAATACATAGTTCAGGTTTCTTATGTATTATTACTAATATTGCAATGGACTTCTCCCGTGCTGCACCTGAGCTGTGGAATTCCCTCCCCCGCCCCATTAGACTCTCCCCCAGCCTTCAAATCTTCAGACGCTCCCTGAAAACTCACCTCTTCAGGGAGGCCTATCAACTGCCTCCATAAACATCATCACCAAGATTCACCCCTTGCACGGACTACTGCACTCAATAGCACTTCTCACTCCCACCCACTGACTGGAAGTTCATGTGGCAGGAGGCACTTAAACACAATACCACTTACTCCTTCTGTATCAAACCTACCTTCCTCTAGACTGTAAGCTCTCACGAGCAGGGCCCTCTGATCCTCCTGTTCTACACATCTGATTGTACTATTTAATACCTCTGTATGTCTATTCCCCAATTGTACAGCGCTGCGGAATTAGTTGGCGCTATATAAATAAAGAATAATAATAATAATAAATAAAAATAATGGAAGTGACACATCGGTATTATTGTGGATATTGGGTGTAATGTTAGTTTGTAAGATCAGTTTTCTTTTATTATTTTAACATATGTCTTTGTTAATTTTAGATTTAGTATATATGTTAATCTTTATTATGTATGATGTACATGTAATACAATGTATTGTTTTTGAAGTTCTTCGCTGCAGATAATCCTTGCCCATTTCAATCACGAGCTAGTCGGAATATATTAGCTAATTTAACTGAGAGTGTGAAATATAATATGCGGGGTCAATTGAGAAGCTTTCTATATAAAGGATTGTCTATTTTTGACATTAATATATGAAGCTATAAGTATAATATATGTAGTCTTTTTGTGAAGGTGGATACATTTTTTGGTACTCATAGGGTTAAGTCTTTCTTTTTCGGAGCGACTATGATTGTTTGTCAATCATGGACATTTTAAACCCCAAATCTACAAGCCTATTGGCTAATTAACTAATTAGTCCACCTATCATAATTTTAATAGAAGTGGCCGAGTAGGTATAATATCTAACGGTTGTCCAGCATAAATCTGAACAGCCTCCTGATGAAATGGTCAGTGGATCATGAAACGCGTTGAATGTATATAGGGGTTATTTAAACAATACATTTATATTCTTTTATATTTTTTTATTTTTGTTTTGTATTCATTTTTTGAATTAAACAATATTGAATCGAGTCAATACATTTTCCTGGGTTTTTATCATTGGAGTGAGCAACCATTGGAAGTGCCATTCGCTGTGAGGTCCGTGTCGGGAGGACCAGCACGATCTGTCCCCACAAGTGTTAAGACCAGTAGTACATCCATCTACTCCGGTCTGGATGGGTTTTAAGTAAGTACACGGACTGGTTATGTGTTTATATTGATAAACGGAGATAATTACGATATATAACAGCTCTCTCCTATTGTGTGTTATTGTGTCTTATGCCGAGGGATATTTGAACAAGATCCGTTCATCATTGAGGATAGAGCAGCAGTACTGAATAACCTGTGTGGAGGCAGTAAAGTATCCTCCACATGCTTGAAGTGCTACTGTATTGAACATATAAGTAGCATTGCTGAAATGTGAGTATAATTCTCACTAACAAAACATTGAATACAAACCCTGTTTTTCCAGAAATACTACACTATATTTGGCTCCCTTCTTTTGTTTTTGTTTTTTATAAAGACACATCATGCTTGCTTCCCTTTGTAATTAGAAGATGTCCAGCAGTCCCATCAGCTCAGAACTAGCAGAAAACAGTGGGATCCTGGTACATCCATCTGCTGTCCAGAGAAGTCTGTTTAGAAGTGGTCTTCATGGAAGACTTGCGGCCAAAAGCCATACCTCAAACGTGGAAACAAGGCCAAGTGACTCAACTATGCACGGAAACAAAGGGACAGGGGCACAGAAAAATTGCAGCAGGTGCTCTGTCTGGACTGATGAGTCAAAATTTTAAATATTTCGCTGTAGCAGAAGGCAGATTGTTCGCTGAAGGGCTGGAGAGCAATACAAGAATGAGCTTCTGTAGGCAACAGTGAAGCATAGTGGAGGTTCCTTGCACGTTTCTGATTGCATTTCTGCAAATGGAGTTGGGGATTTGGTCAGAATTAATTGTATCCTCAATGCTGAGAAGTACAGGCAGATACTTATCCATCATGCAATACCATGAGGGAGGCATCTGAATGGCCCCAAATGTATTATGCAGCATGACAACGACCCTAAACATACAGCCAAAGTCATTAGGAACTATCTTCAACATAAAGAAGAACAAGAAGTCCTGGAAGTGATGGTATGGACCCAAAAGAGCCCTGACCTCAACATCATCTGGGATTACTTGCAGAAAGAGAGAAGCAACTGAGGCTGCCTAAATCCATAGAACTGTGGTTAGTTCTCCAAGACGTTTGGAACAACCTATCCGCTGAGTTCCTTAAAAAGCTATGTGCAAGTGTACCTAGAATTGATGCTGTCTTGAAGGCAAAGGGTGGTAACACCAAATGTTGATTTGATTTAGATATTTCTACTGTTCACTTACTGTGCCTTTTGTTAATTGATAAAACTATTAACATGTCTATTTTTGAAAGCATGTTTACTTTGCAGCATTTTTGCACATCTGCCTAACACTTTTTCACATTACTGTACACCATTATCTCCTTGTCTGAACCGTTTCAGTGCTATGGTGGTCAGCTTGAGGAGCTCATTGATGGACATGTGTTCAGCTGGCATTGTGTTATGCAATACTAGCGAAGAGAGTTTATGTGGTCAACAGTTATGTTTGATTTCACTTATCGGGAGGATGGAGGGTGCTGTCATCTCCCGTGTCACAGCTTCCTTGGATCCCCTCAACAGAAATCGTGGAGAATTTTTGTAGGAGCATCTCCTCCCAGACATTGAATGTGATGTTAACTGGTGGGCCACCTCCGATGCCTCTTGCACATAGGGCCAGGTCTCCTATCTTGTTCTTTACCTTTTTTTTGCAGTCTATACAGTGCTTCTTGATGGAGTCTATGGTGCGCTTACACTTAGAGACCTTGTTGACTGCAGTGTGACTCCAGGCAAGCTTCTTCCTTGCTCCAATTCCTCTTTTTAGTGGTGAACATCATGTGCCTCCTGTCAAGGGTGCTCGGCACCACAGCCATGTTCTCCTTGTGGGACTACATTGGGTCCAGCAGTCTGTCCTTCTCCAGTGCAGTCTGAGATGCACCTGAACTCTGTGTGGCATTTTACTGGTCAGGACCTGGCTACGCTGTCCCTGGATGTGTATGTTCCTTCCACATCCCCTCCTGTTCCCACTGCTGTGTCGCTCACTGACTGCTGTGTACCTGCCTATTGTTTGGTACCTGGTCTCCCTCTGTTCTCCCCCTCCTTCCCTGCCCAGGGATCCCATGTTGTCTTTCCTCTTCTCCTGTGCCTCACCCTAAACCCTCCAGGCTTCACGCCACTCCCTATCACTCTCCTAACTCTCTCACACAGACACTCACACCCAGTCACTCACAGAGGCACTTGGTTAGAATCACTCTCTAGCATGTCCTTCCTCTTCCTGAATCACATTTCATCAAATAAAAATGTTTTTTTTGCCCAAAAACAAAAGATGTGTGTGCGTTTTTGTGTGTGCAATATTTGCCAAAGTGTATTATGTGTCTGTTCCCCACTCCAAGTTTACCTGTCTCCAATATAGGCTCTTCTCTCTCTCTCTCTCTCTGTCGCTATGTTTATCCTCTGCTCCTGGGCCCTGTGCTGTACCTCTGAGAACCTCCAAACACAGGCAGTGTGTTTTCAGTTATTTTTACGGTATATATACATTTATTTGAATGGACTTGATAGTTTGGGGTGTGGTGATTGGCTGTGATTTTGAACTTGTTTTGACAATGTTTAGATAATGCATCTTTAGCTACTTTCCTTTGAAGTTGATGTGTCTGTGATTGTTTAGCAACAGAATGAAATGCACAGTGAGTTAAAAAAAAGTTGTGCCATGTGTTATCTTTGTACATTCTGGTAGTCGGCTTATTGAATAGCTGTGCTACACAGATATGGCGAACGTAATGCTTTTCCTCTTACTAAGTGTTTTACCGTGCCTTATTGAATTGAGCCCTAAATGAGCCAATCTTCTACCATCACATTTTACAATTCTATATGTATTCCACCTTTGAAAGTTTCCAGTAAAATTACCAACTTGTACTGAAAATTGTTTTCTTCGCGTTTGTGGAAATGTATTTAAAGAAACCTGAGGGTTTATGCACCATGGTTCGATAGAGAGGTGATGAAGAGGACACCTTCAGTGAGGTCACTTCTCAAGTTCCTCTATTATTTTATGGACCCTATATGCTAAAGTCAAGGTGCATAGGATGCACAGAAAACATAGCAACTTGAGAAGTGATGCCAGTGTCATCTCCTCTTTATCACCTCTTTATCACACATTTGTCCATCTCCCACTTGTGAAGTGAACAGAGTGCAACATTCTTAAAATTTACTGAACAATGCAATGGTAAATTACCCCAGGTTCTGTATAAGTTATTCAGGGGAAAATTTGGGAATTTTCATTTCCTTACTATGGTACTGTTGATTTGCCCCAGTTGTTCTTAGTATGTAAGCAAAGTGCAGTGGTGTTATTCTACAGGACCATAACATATTTTATAATATAGAGAGAGACCATAAATATGTTACCGCATTGTTAGCCAAAAACCCCTAACAGTGAGGACTGTTGTGTTTCTCAAATTTGCTGAGCCACGGTGATACACATGTTCTTAGCAAATAGGGATAGCCTTAGAGTCTGTAATGTAAGTGATTCTTGAAGTTTTTTTTTTTTATAGAATCATTTTTATTATTAAGGAATAAGTCGTTATAAGCTCAAAGCTGAGTCATACAATGGTGAAAACAGCTGTTACATTTGGCTGTTGTTTACAATCAGTCTTTTATTTAATTAGAAAAAAGAAAATGAGAAAAAAAAAAAGGAAAATAAAAGTGAAAAAAGATAAAACAACAAACTAACCCCCAACATCGAGCTCTCCTCCCTCAGGTGTATACAGACCGCCCATTTACATAAGTACATTAACGTTTGGCTAAAAGGAATGAGTTATTGAGATTTACTCATCTGATATCCAGTGTTCCAATATCTCAGGAAATTGATGAGGGGTTCCCCTGTGGGCATAAACAAGTTGGTAATGAAGTTTGGTTTGATTAACTAACTGGACCTAAGATTGTTCATAGGTTGCATTTGGGTACGCATCCCTAGGTGAACTATTTCAATTGAGTATATTTGTAATGATCTTTTTTATATATATTTTTACCTAAAGGGAATGGATACTTTCTTGCATCCATGTTTCGGTAGCTTTGCTATGAGGATTATCCCTCTGGTTAACTATTCGAGGGTTAACTTTTTCAGCCTTGATTTCAATGTTGTTTGCTGATTTGATAGGCTGTTTTCAACTTCATGTTGAGATAATTAGGCAGATGGGTGTTTTTGGTTTTTAATTATTTGTTTTATATATTGGCTCTTACCATTACAACAGTGCATCTATGAGTAAGCGCATGGTACACGCAAAACGCGTTAGATAATTCTGTCTTGTCTGTCAATTCAACTCAGACATGATTCTTCCTCTGTTTTGTGGGCCAATTGAGAATTTTAATTATATGGAATAAAGTTATTTGATTTTATCAACTGACCCTGTTTTTGATTCCGGAGTGCCGCCTAATCCTTTTTGTGGTTGAACTACAGGCTTGGAGAACCTCTAAGGTTGAGCACCTGGATGGCCATGTGGTGGTGAGTCCCCTATAATTGACAATATTGCTGCTGTATTACATGGGATTGGGCGGTTGAGCTGAATCTGTGATTCCGTTGTTCATAGGTGCCTCATTTGACATCCATTTCATGGCCACAATTTTTCTGACCATGATTAGTAGTTCATTAGAGGTCGGAAGCAGGCCATCTGGTATAATATAGAAAATACAGAGATGTGGCAGGATTGTGACTGGAATATATAGTTTGGTAGATAGCTTCTCAAGCACTTTCTGCCAATAGGCTATAGTATTGGGCATGCCCACAGTAGATGCCAAAAAGAGCCTTGGGCTTGTTTGCATTTAATGCATATATCATTGGGCATTTTTCCCATCTTTACTAGTATGACACGAGTATAACATGTCCTATGTAGGATTTTGAGCTGAATTAGTCAATGTTTAGAGTTAATGGATACTGCTTTAGGATTTGACAGTGCCTCTAACCACTCCCAGTCCTCCACCACCCCCAGGTTCCCCTCCCATTTTTGTGTAATTGTAGACGTGTCATGTGATGGTGCGTCCCCCAACCATTTGTATAAGAAAGATACTAGTTTAGGAGGGCTGGATTTTAGCACTTTAGACATGAGCGTGAATGATTCCACTCATGGTGAATGGCCTCTCCAGAATGTACCCAGAGCGTGTAATAATCTTAGGTACAGGAAGAAATAAGTATTAGGTATTCTTTATTGTGCGTGTAGTTGTTCATATGAAAGTGGAGTGTTGTCTTGGTATATCTGTCCAAATGTTGTTATACTGAATTTAGTTCCAAATCCAAATTCAAATCAGATAGATGCACAGATCCAACATTGCCCCATAGGGGAGTATCCGGATCCACAAATACATAGTTAGATGCTGCTTTTATTTCTGTCCATATTGTACATAGAGTCTTAGTAGGTGTGGAGGGTGAATAACTGATGCGGTCACCAAGTTGGAGAAAATGCGTAGTATTGTAACCCTTATGGAGAGAAGGTCTATCTATATCTGGGAAACGATTGGTAGTATCTGTAATAGCAAATGCCAATGCAAATTGACCTTCAGCTGCTAGATAGTATTTATAAAAATCAGGGAGGACTATTCATCCTCTCATCAGCAATTTAAGAGATGACAGTTTAATTCTCGCCTTACCCCCTGCCCACAGCAAGAAAGTCATGATTTTGTTGATCTGTTTAAAATACCTCTTCGGGATGGTGACTGGTGTGCCTTGAAAAACATAAAGAAATTTAAACAGGAATACCATCTTAATCAAGTTGACTCTGCCCAACGTGTTCAGTGGTAGGTTCATCTATGCCTTAATCTTTAGTCTGGAATGTGTTAATCATGTTGTCCCTCAGAAATTCCCCTACTGAAGAGGATATGGTTATTTCTCGACAGCCCCCGCTTTAGCCAGTGATGATGTAAGTGGCAAGATGGATGACTTGGACTAGTTAATGGAAAGACCAGAGAAGGACCCAAATTCCTCAGTCAGGTGGAGGGCCCTATCCAGAGATTTGTTCCCATCCCCCAAAAAGAGGAGGATGTAATTTGCATATAAGATGAGCTTCTCCTCACTGTTCCCCACCGTGAAACCCATGACCCATTGATCCTCCCTTAACCATGAGGCCAGTGGCCTGTTTTTTATAAAACATGCGATTTATATTCAATGCAGAGACATTGGAATTGTAGTCTGTGGAGGCCCGCTGAAATTTGTAGTAATCCAAGTCAGCAATGGCTTTGAATTGCATCTTGACAGTTTTAAACTCCCCCTTCAGCTTAGCTATTTCCCTCCTAGTCTTTTTCTTGTATGTGGACATATGAGCAGTAAGAGCTCCCCTGGACACAGCCTTAGCCTCATCCCGCATAATCTCGGGTGGAACTAAGTTAAAATTTTCCTCAAAATAAAGCCCAGGGTCCCATGCATGTTTCAAGGCTATCTCCCCTCAGTCCAGCCACATGGGATTGAGACGCCATTTACGAGACAGAAGAAACTCACCCATGCAGAGAGTCATAACTAATGGGGAGTGGTCAGTGGCCACTCTTGGTAAGAGATAGCAGTCAGTCATTTTGAGCAACCCTGAAGTAGAAAGAAAAGTGTAGTCTATGCTTGAAAGAGATTTATGGGTGATAGAAAGGCATGAGTACTCTAAGATTGTGGGGTGCAGTGTCCTCCACATGTCTACCATGTGGAATCTAGCCCTGGTCTGTTTATTGTCATCCCCAGTCCCGCCACATCTGTCCAAGTTGGCATCTAGTGTCATGTTGAAATCTCCTGAGCATAACACCAAATTCCCTTTGTAAAACGCCTGTGCTAAATGGCGGGGGGGGGGTATATATAGTCATCAAAATTATAAGATTCTCATGAATCTTACAGGTTAGGAATATAAAGCACATCTTTGGTTCTGTCTGAACATCAATAAATTCAAATTGTGTTGCTTTATGTATCAGTAAAGACACGCCCCTGGCATGAGTGGAGAATGTTGAGTGATAATGATGACTAACCCATTGTTTCTTTAGTGACATCATTTTACCAGCGTATAGATTCTTTAAGTTTTTAGTTGAGAACATTTGTTTTAGCAGGTGTACAAGAAGTTTTGATGACTATGCATGGCTTGTTAAAAGACAAATAAAACTTTTACAACAGATGAAGGCAATTTCTATCACAAACATATAACTGAAATTCAGGACCATAGGGGTGTTCAACTTATTGTGAAACATCAGTATGGTCCTTAAAGGGTTAATAAAGCTTTATGAATACTGTAGAATCAGAAGCAATTGTTTACAAGCAAGACTAGGCTTGCATATATGGGGGGTGCTTTTCAATGTGTTGAAGTACTTTTTTTCTCACCCTGTTTGCACATCCATTGGATTAGAAGACTGGCTGGGATTTGAACAGCTGTTCATTGTTACAGTGAGACTATATGTTAACTATAAATCCTGTGTAATTAGTAGTTTCATAGGGATAGTTATAGCTTCATAATAATCTCATTGAATTTCTCCTTTGATGTCATAAGTAGTGATGATCGAGCACCCCGATGCTCGGGTGTTCGGGTGCTCTGGCCGAGCGCCCCCGGAGGCTCGAGTGCTCGGCCGAGCACCCGAGCCCCATTGAAGTCAATGGGAGGACTCGAGCATTACACCAGGCACCCCCTGCTCTGATGAGGGGAGGGTGCCTGGTTCATAGGAAAAGGTCAGAAAATGATGGAAACACCACAGAAATGGTTCAGGGACAGCATAGGGAGGATGTCTGGATGCATCTTGGACTCCAACGTCGCTGCTGGGAACGATGTTTCGCCCGTAGTACGCCATTTTTACAGACTGACCGTAAAACACACAAAAAGGAAGATAAAAACTAATCTGCGGCTAGGCACACGAAACAGAATGTGACGCTAATCTGCGGCTAGGCACACGAAACAGAATGTGACGCTAATCTGCGGCTAGGCACACTAAACAATATGTGACGCTAATCTGCGGCTAGGCACACTAAACAATATGTGACGTTAATCTGCGGCTAGGCACACTAAACAATATGTGACGTTAATCTGCGGCTAGGCACACTAAACAATATGTGACGCTAATCTGCGGCTAGGCACACTAAACAATATGTGACGTTAATCTGCGGCTAGGCACACTAAACAATATGTGACGCTGATCTGCGGCTAGGCACACGAAACAGAATGTGACGCTAATCTGCGGCTAGGCACACGAAACAGAATGTGACGCTAATCTGTGGCTAGGCACAGTGAACGGAATATGTGACGTTAATTTGTGAATTTGCACACTAAACAATATGTGACGTTAATCTGCGGCTAGGCACACTAAACAATATGTGACGCTAATCTGCGGCTAGGCACACGAAACAGAATGTGACGCTAATCTGCGGCTATGCACACGAAACAGAATGTGACGCTAATCTGCGGCTAGGCACAGTGAACGGAATATGTGATGTTAATTTGTGAATTTGCACACTAAACAGAATGTGACAATAATCTATGGCTAGGCACACGTTTAAAATGGCCCTTTTTGTTGCTGCGTTGTAAAATAATTGGCCCTGTGCACCTAACAGAATATGTCAGCTTGTCACTGCACTGTGAAATATTTGTCCCTGTGCACCTAGTACAATGTCACCTTAGAACATGTCCCCCCCCCAAAAAAAAAAGAAATTCTGCCACCCCCAAAAAAAATTAAATGCTGCCCCCACACACAACAGTCCTAAAAAGGACTTTTGGGTCTTGAAAGAGTTTCAACAATTTTATTCTCCCTACACTGACTTCCTGTGCATCTAGTATTATGTCACCTTACAAATATCCCCCCCACAAAAAAAAGGAAATTGTGCCCCCCCAAACAAAATATAAATGCTGCCCCCACACACAACAGTCCTAAAAAGGACTTTTGGGTCTTGAGAGAGTTTCAACAATTTTATTCTCCCTACATTGACTTCCTGTGCATCTAGTATTATATGTCACCTTAGAAATATCCCCCCCACAAAAAAAAAGGAAATTGTGCCCCCCCAAACAAAATATAAATGCTGTCCCCACACACAACAGTCCTAAAAAGGACTTTTGGGTCTTGAAACAATTTTATTCTCCCTACACTGACTTTCCCTGCCTAAGCGCATCTCTCCCTGGCTAAGAATGAGCCGAACTCGCGCGTCGGGTGCTATACAGCACCCGATCACGAGTTCTGGCCAGCCAATCAGTGTAATTACACTGATGTCAGAGCCTCCCCGCACGTTTATTGGCTGCGCAGCAGCCGCGAAACGTGCGGGGAGGAGACCCGAACATGGCGGGCGAGCACATGCGGTACTCGTACGAGTACCGCCATGTGCCGAGCAGAGCGATGCTCGAGCCGAACCGAGCTTCGGCCGAGCATGCTCGCTCATCACTAGTCATAAGGTGTTCCCTGGTACGATTTCATTACAAGCCAGAATTAAATTGTATTTTACCATTATGGTGTTAAACTTACCATCCAGTAATTACTAATAAAAGGTACATTTTAATAAAATAAAAGTGGAAAATGCACCAATCACATTAAGGGATCCTTTTTTCCACACATGCTAAATGGCAAATTATCACGGTTCCTAAATATACAGTTAATAGGTCTAATAAACAAGGAATCCACAAAATATGTGTGGCCACGTGATAATAAGTGATGAGATTTTCAGGTTCCATGTGCATAATTTCTGGAAATATTTGCATCCTTCATCATGTGACTACACATACGCCTTGTTCTGATACATAGAGTATAGTCAAGAGATGATATGTCCCTTTCCATGGAGACTCAAAAAAGAAATGTACAAATGGGGGGGGGAGCAGTGCATAAGCTGAGCTTATTTATACTTTTGCTAAGGTACAACTGCATAATAGATATTGTGATACAAGACCAAGAGATTAAACCTTTGAGTGTCATAAGTGAATGAGTTACATACCCTTCTGGCACTGAAAGGGTTAAAACTTAATAATAAACTGCTCAACATCATCCCTATAACTGGCTTAATAAAATAGAAAACTTTGCTCAGATTTTTTTCTGTGTCCAGTTTGCACACAAGTTGCATGCCCCATGTCCATCACTTGGGGAAAAACTGCAAAGTGGCAATTTTGTTATGCAAAAGACTTCGGACATAGAAAGTAAGCATGTGCAAAGTATATTCAAACATTCTACTGTTTAGTTCACCAGCATAAAGGCATTACAGAAGAGGAGAAATGCACATCTTTAAAGTGCTTAATACAAACATAAATACAAACATTTAAATAATTGGGGAGGCCATAAATTATATGCAATACACATTTAAAGGGACATTAATACTTAAAATGTAAAAAAAATACCTTGTAGGGTTTATCCCCCTGACTAAAACAAGGGTACTCCACTGCTGAAAGGTGTTTTACTCAAAAGTTATTACAGCTCAAAGTTGAATTTTGTAGGTGCATTATCACAGTGGCCTGAAATTGTACAGTGGCACTGTTGCTACACCATCCTATGGACAGCTTTGCTCCCGGGACCATAAATCTCCATTGGATGGTGTAGCAACAGCACCACTGTACAATATCAGGCCACTATGATATTGCACCTAAAAAATTCAAGTTTGAGCTGTTATAATTTTTTAATAAAATATCTCAGCAGTGGGAGTACCCTTGTTTTACTCACGGGGATAAACCCTACAACATATATTTTTTACATTTTAAGTATTACTATCCCTTTAATTACATGTTTTTTTTTGCCTTTTCTCTATAAAAATTTGACTTTTTCCGGTAAGTGAAACACAAAACAAGCAGCTACAGAGTGAGAGAGAGGTGCTAGGCTGCTGTGCTGTGAGTTAATATCAAAATTCAGGCAGGAAAGGCTCATAGTGACTGCTATCACTATGAGCAAGTTTAATAACAATAAAAGGAGGAGCTGGAAGGAAAATAATTCATAATTCTCAGGAGGGGGGAAGGAGGAGATGATGCCAAGTGTGACAGCAGTGGGCCCTAAGTCACACTTGTCATCCCCAAGCAGTCCCACCACTAGTACAATCACTAAGAAGGTCCAACAGCTTGTACAGACGCACATTGTTAGTAGTGAGGGAGGGGGTGATCATACTACTAGTGAGGAGGAAGATTTAGGGACTGAAGTTGATGTGGTTGGTGTTAGTACTAATAGTGATGATGAAGTGGGCGAAAGGACCCATCGTTCTCCTGCAAAATAATCAGTGACAAGCACGTGAGTGTCTGCGATCCCTAAAGGACCAAGGACATACATGTACGCCATGGAATTCCGGGCTCCCCACATGGCTGCATGCCATTTGGGGAGTCCGGAATCAGATTCTAAAAAAAAAAAATGCCCCGTGGTCCTTAAGGGACCGCCGCATGTGTACGCGGCCAGTCCTTAAAGGGATAAACACAGTGAATACATTTTTTGATGTTTTCTCCTATTGGCAAAAATCCTTCTCTATCTTTTCAATGGCTAGAAAGTATTTACCCCTTTATTAACATGATTTTGTTGTCTTTTAGCTATAAAAATGTACCGTTGTCCAGGAAGGGAAAAACAATACAAGCAGTTACAATGTGACAGAGAGGTGCTAGGCTGTTGTGCTGTGAAATTGATAGCAAAATTGAGGCAGGTGACTGCTATCACCATGAGCAGGTTTAATAACAATCTAGAAGGACCGTTATGCATCCATTGAGTCTGAGGATGAGGAAGTGACCACTACCTCCAAATGAAAGGGTCTGGATGCCCTGGTTCCCCATACCCAATGGGTCAGGCACAGTGCAGTAATCAACAATAGCACTCTGCACAATTTATGACAAGTCAGTGAAAAAGAGTAAAGGAGGGAACAAACCTTAGCACAACCACCACTGATAACACACATGAAACACAGACACCATGAAATTTATGTGAAACATGTTAAAGTCAATCACCCACCACAGAAATCGGGCACCACTGTTGCTGTACCCCTTTACTCTCCCCAAAGGCAACAAGAGGTGAGGTGGAGATCAAAGAGGAAGAAGAATAGAGAAACCCAGCCAGAGGCTGAAAGTTCAAGACACCTGGATCACCATCACCTTCTTGCTCTAGAGTAACTACATCTTCTGCCAATCCAACTTGTTCATCATTGCCTCCCCCCACCAAGTGACAGCCATTCTGTAGATTTCAGGATGTGGCAGTTCGTGTCTGCCCATTGCACACTCTGTGGTGCACTGACCACACATGGCAGTCTGGTGGAGGATAGCCACAAGCAGGGCATAAAGCTGCATCTGAGCAGATTCCATCCTGCAAAATATCCTATGCTGGTGGCAGGGAGAATTCATCATTATTATTAAACTGTCTGCAAGTTGTAATGTATCTATCATGGTGCCCGTGATTGCTGCCTTTCTCTGTCAGTTACATGAAGGGGCTTTCCATTGGCTGCCTGCATACAGCCCACCCTGTATTGCCTATTTAGACTGAGCTTGGGCACCCTTTGGTTGCCCTATCGTGTTGTCTCTATGTCGCCTGCACCTGCATTGTGTTCCTGAGCTTCCTGGGCCGTGTTACCACTTTGCTCTCCTGTGATCACCTGAGTTCCTGCCTGACAGCTTCCTCGGTTCCAGTTTCCGTTCCTGATCTGGTTGGGGTTGCTGTTTCTGCTGCTGTTCCTGCTGCCGTTCCTGATCCGGTTGCCTGCCATGGTGATTCAGTTCCTGTCCTGACCGGCTGTGTTCCTGCTCCTGGATTGCCTGCAGAGCGTCTCTCTCTCCTCCTGTCGCTTGGGCGACATTTTCACTCTCTTGAAGGTGCACTCCAGTACGCGGGTACTGGTTCGCTCCATCTACAACCGGCTGCTTGTTGCACCGGTAGAGGTTATGTTTCTCCAGTATGCGGGTACTGGTTCGCGCCATATAAACCGGCCGCTTGTTCAGTCCTAACAGCACCGGTAGAGATTGTGCCACTCCAATACACGGGTACTGGTTCTCTCCATGTAAACCAGCTGCTTGTTCAGTCCTAACAGCACCGACAGAGATTGTGTCACTCCAGTACGCGGGTACTGGTTTGCTCCACATTAACCGGCTGCTTGTTCAGTCCCTAACAGCACCGGTAGAGATTGTGTCACTCCAGTACGCGGGTACTGGTTCGCTCCACGTTAACCGGCTGCTTGTTTAGTCCTAGATAGCACCGGTCGAGATTGTGTCTCTCCAATACGCGGGTACTGGTTCGCTCCATGTACTACCAGCTGCTGTTTGCACTGGCGGAGGTTATGTCACTCCAGTACATGGGTACTGGTTCTCTCCACGTAAACCGGCTCTTGTTCAATCCTAGACAGCACCAGTAGAGATTCTGTCACTCCAGTACGCGGGTACTGGTTCGCTCCATATTGAACCGGCTGCTTGTTCAGTCCAAGACAGCACCGGTGGTGTTTGTGTCTCTCCATTCACACCGGTGGCTTGTTGTGCCCAGTTAGCACCGGTAGAGACTGTGTTCCTCCAGTACACGGGTACTGGTTCGCTCCTAGTACACTGGCTGCTTGTTGCACCGGTAGAGGTTATGTCACTCCAGTACGCGGGTACTGGTTCACTCCATGTAAACCGACTGCTTGTTGCACCGGTAGAGGTTGTCACTCCCGTATGCTGGTACTGGTACTGGTTCGCTCCATTGTTGCATTGGGAGCTTATTACAGCTTGACAGCCCAGCAGGCCTCGGTTGTCATATCATATGTGACTGGTTCTTACATCTTAGGCCAGTCGCTGAGGTAATCTTTGCCTATGTTCCAGTCTTGCAGTCTAAGGCTGCCTTGCCCAGTATATTGGTAAGGCCGGTAGAACCTATCCTATCCTGTGCAGTCTAAGGTTGCCTTACCCGGTATTGGAAAGGCCGGTAGAGCCTCTATTCTCGTTGTACCAGTCTCAAGGCTGCCTTGCCTGGTATATTGGCAGGGCCGGTAGAGCCTCACTACCCGTTGTACCAGTCTCAAGGCTGTCCTGCCCGGTATATTGGCAGGACCGGTAGAGCCTTTTCTCCTCGTGATAGTAGCCTCCCAGGCTGCCTTGCCCGGTATATTGGTAAGGCCGGTAGAACCAATTCCATCCTGTACCAACCTATGGTTGCCTTACCCGGTACTGGCAAGGCCGGTAGAGCCTGTCCTACATTCTGTTACCACTACGCTCTATTATTGTGTATTGTGTTCAAATGTCAAATGTGAATGCTACCCACAAGGGTTCCCTTTAAACTTTTCAATAAAGTTGTGTTTTTATCTTAACTCTGTGTCTGAGAGTTATAACAAACCGTGACAGTATCCTTAGCAGGGTGTGGACAAGGAGCATAGTTATAGCAGCAGTACTTGGTTTCTGGTGGGATTATTTCGTATTGGGAACCCTAAGCATCATGGTGTTTGGTTACAGCTATGGCAGGTTTTTGATGTGAGTCCAGATGTGCCCATTTTTCTCAGTCCTTCCCCTATTTATCACACACACTGTGCACATTGCAGGTGCTGATGAAAGACACGGTTCCTGCTCTGAAAAAGTTATATTCTAACAACATACCTATGATTTTGGAGGACGGGCAGGTGGAGAAGCATTACTGGCCAACTAATTCTTTTCTACACATATACCTGAAGTGGTGGGTACTAATTATGGTGCTGCTACTGCCTCCGGTATCACTGGAGCTAGCAGTTCGAACCTTAGTCATCCATCACCCATGTTACTACTGTTGTTAATCCTGGGGCACTCGACATTGGCCAGTGGCCACTGACCAACACAACATGACCTGTTGGCACTAGGCCAGTAAGGAATTTTTTTCTCTGGACTTGTTCTTTAAAAAAAAAAAAAGAGGCCTACAAAAGAAAAAAAAAAATTTTTGGGGGGTGTTTCCTCAAGGCTTGGGCTGAACACAAGTCTAATTTCATACAACTAATCAATGTTCCCTCAGGTCTTGTGCCTCTAATAAGTCTAAGTCCAACAAATCAATGGTTCCTTGAGGCTTGGGACTCTAACAACAAGTTCTACAAATCATCCTCTACAAAATAATATATCCTATTGCAGCTTACATCAGGGGGTACCTTTCTCTGTCATGTTATGTACCAATTTCTTATTTTAATTATGTTTTTATTAACTCTCCCCTGAATACCATTTAACAAACCCACCAGAAAAAAAATTCCCTGTCCAACTGGTTCTTTCCCCAAACTCCACCCACCAACACAGACACCTTCCTCAGACCCCTTTTATAAAATGTCTTATGTTTTTATTGAATTTATTCATTTATTGTTTTATTAACTGTGCCCCCCAATCCCAGTCAACAACTTCCCCCACAAAAAAAATTCCATGTTCAACTGATTATTTCCCCACATTCCGCCAACACAGGCACCCTCATACCCCTTTTATACTATGCCTTTGGGAAATAAAATAACATTTGTTTTGTATTGTGTGCAAATTCAATGATTTCAATGGGGTAAGCTAAGCAAAAAAGTTATAAAAAACTGCACTTTTCGCTGGAAATTATTTGCCAAGCAGGAAGTGCCATTATTTGCCGATTTTGGCTTGAAGCAACATTTTTCACCTCAAACACTAACAACAACAGGTGTTTGCCTTACACCAAAAAAAAAAGTGGATCTAGTGATTTCTAGTGATTTTTTTATGCATGGCATAATATATCACACTGGGGTATAGGAATAAAGATAAATGTAGAGAAATCCCAGAGAAAAGCATTTTTTAAGTTGTATTAAAAAAAATTCTTTATAGTAAAAATAATGGACTGGATTAAATTGCAGGTAATAAATGTAACATTAGATTTTATTTCCAAAATTCTTATTTGTCTGTTTGGAAATTGGTGATAAAAAAACAATGCATTTATAACCCATAACTGAACACAGCCCAATTAATGTATATGGGAATGTATGAGACACTAAACTTGGTGTCCTAACATCAGGGCCAGCTCAAGACATTGTGCTGCCTGGGTCCAAGGATTAAATGCTGCCCCCCACCCAAAAAAAAAACACTCCCACCAAAACACACCCACATCCATGATGTTATATGTATATTAAAATTCCCATTTAACCATTTGCATGCCATGGAGGTGCACAAGGCATTGCATAACCCCCCCACCCCCGAATTAAAAGGGTTAAATCAATTGGAAATTCTGTTTTGGCTCCAATAAAGCAGATGGTTTACACTTTGACTTTTTGAATTGCCCATTATGTAGCTCTCTTACACATAAATAACTGAAGTACTAAGCTGGTGTAATTCTGGAATAAACCAAGTGCACCATAGGGGCATATACATATTTCCACATTTCCCAGTGATTTAAAACAGCTTTTAACCCCTTGTATGCTAGAGAGGTTAACCACAGAGTTAACCTTTTGGGTGTCATATGGGTGTGCAACACATTGATAAATAGGGCTTTTAACCCCTTCAATGCTAGAGAGGTCTTCAACACCCTTGTGCCTCTCTAGGGTTCAAGCACTTTTAAACCAAGCTAACCCTTTAAGTGTCAAAGAGGTATCTAATGCATTGGGGGGGATGTGAATTTGTCCCCTGTGGTGCAGCTGATTTTTAAAAACTTGAATGTTATCCTTAAATAACACAGTTTATAAGAAGTTTACAGTGTGCTACTTTTTTTCTTGACTTGGTTCAGCATCTAGTAGTGCAGAGTGGATTACCAGCTCTTCCACCAAGTATCCATTCTGAATCATCTGCAACAGGCTATCACATCCTCCCACAAACTCCTCATTCAAATACACCTGAGGGATGGTGGGCTAGTTGGAGTAATTATTTATCCCCTACTTCATATCCTTGTCCTCCAGCACATTGTAGGCTGCATAGTTCTGCACCCAATGCGTGTGGAGGATCTGCACCATGGCTGAAGCCGCATATTGGCTGGACCGGGGTGCCCTCGATAAAACACCACCACCTTGTACTTCTTCAGCAGTCCTTCCAGGTTCTCCCAGGAGGTTCTGTCTGTGCTGAGCCACTACCTGACTGGGAGAGAGACCCAGGCCTGAGGGCAAAAGCTACTCCCTCCTGCTGCCCAGCCATGGATAGTCAGCACAGAGACCAACTCATGTCAGGACCTTTACTGTGGCCTGACCCTCGCTGGCTCACCAAACTTTAATATTTTACCAAAAAGGTGCACAGGACAGTGTTTATATGTGTGTGTGGGAGAGGCAAATTGCCACCCCTGTCAAAGTCCCGTCTGGGTCCCATGGATCCACCAGGACCCATGTAACGGCCGGCTCTGGCCAGCAGCAATACTCCTTTTCCTAGTTACGGTGCTGATTCTGAAGCACTAGCAGCAAAAGCAGCAACATCATTCTCTGCCCCAGCCAGTGAAGAGGAATTTTGAGGAGAAGACGAAAGAGGCCATTGTTCTCCACCTTTCCCATCACCCCCTTGAGGTCCCTGGTGTGGGATTATTTTTCTCTTGGGGCAGGCACAGTGCAGTCATCACCAATGGCACTGTGCACAATTTGTGACAAGTCAATGAGAAGGGGAAAGGAGGGAGCATACCTTGTCACAACCACCCTGATAATACACGTGAAACACAGACGCCATGACAGTTATGTGAAATATGTTAAAGCCAAACACCCACCAAAGAAATCATGCACCACTGTTGCTGTACCCCCTGACTCTCCCCAAAGGCAACATGAGGCAAGGTGTAAATCAAAGAGGAGGAAGAATAGAGCCAGAGGCTGAAAGTTCTAGGGTGATCAAAACAACTGGCTTGCTATCACCTTATTCCTTTAGGGTAACTGTAATGGAAGCTGAGAAGGGACCGCGTCGCCTTCCGCCGTCGTTCCTGGGTCTCTCCTTCTCGACACAGATAAGCGCCGTCGGATGCACCAGTTGAAGTATGAACAGTCACTGGAAACAGCCGCAGGATCGCTGGAAGCAGGGAAGCAGGGAAGAGTCCACGTCGCCGCCTGACAGTCCACGAAGTTAGGTCGCAGGAAACTGGCAGCAGGCGGTCGGCGATTCAGGATACTTGGCGCAGATGGGTATCAGAGTGGATACTTTAGACCATAAGCAATACAAGACTCCAGGACTCCTTGTTCTCTCCAAAACAGAACTCTTTATTACAGCAAACCACAGCATATTTATACAGTTTCAAACCACACTAACTTGGAGCACAGTATAGGAGACTTAATTCAATCATAGTTCCTCCAATAGGGTACAGCAAATGGTAGGGCAGAATACAATGGGGTAGTCACAGGGATAATTCAGTCACCACAAAGGGTCAATGAACCAACAACAAATGATTCAGGGAAACATAATAGGGCAGACATGATTGGATTAGCACACAGCAGGGGGCCACAAGACAGTTCTCAATACAATGACTTGATTAACACCCAGCAGGAGGTCTTGCTAGAGTACACATAGTCAAATGGCTGGAGTTGCTACAATACACATCCTAGGGACAAGTACAATTAAACACATACAATATTTGACAATACATAAAACATAAACCTTTTAGCATAAAGATAGTAAACCCCCCATCTGAGGTCAAAGGAGGTCAAGGGGCCATAGTCTTTAGGTAAAACGTTCAAGGTCCAGACAAGGGCCCAAGTAAAGGATAAGATCCGTTACAGTAACTATATCTTCTGGTGATCCACCTCATTCATCTTTAACTCTCCCACCTGTTGATAGCCATTCAGTAGTGTCAGGCTTGTTACGGTTGGAGCGTAGGAGCAGGGAATGCTATCTCTTGTCAGACACCCCTACCAGGTGATCCACAGAGGTATACAGGTAGAACACCTAGGTAGGAGTGACAGCACGGGAGTGCAAGGGTTAAGCTAAGAGTAGTCAAGAACAGTCCAGAAGATCAGGGCAGGCGGCAATCAGGCAGAATCAGTAAAACTAGCCAAGGTCAGGAAACAGGCAAGCAGGGAAGTCCAGGAGGCAAGCAGAAGGTCAGGCAATGGGAAATCCAGCAGAGGGTCTGTAGCACAGCAAGGAAAGAGGCACTGAGCACTGGAAGCTTAGAGCACACAGGAACCAAAGTTCTGGAACACTGAAGCAAAGTTGACACAGCCTGAGGGGTTTTTATAGTGTCCTGGGTTTTCACCCCCCCCCCCCTCTGCTGAACAAACCTCTCAGTGGATTGGCCAACAGAGGGTGTGCAACCACAGCACCTGCCTCACTGTTTACCTGGAGGCACACTATTGGTGGACAGTTGATGAGAGAGGCAGGCTTCACCTCCCCCCTACAGGTGTACAACACCATGGTTTGATCTGGGCACCCTGTGGATACCTTCCCAGGAGACTCCTTCAACTTTAGGCCATGGCGTAGGCCTACCTCACTTTTGCGATCGCGACCACAACCATGGGCAGACACCGCTACTCGAGGCCGTGGCTTCGGCCTACTCAGCGATCGTTTACCATCTGGGAAGCCCCCAGCAGCGGCGGATGGCTGGGACATGGAGGTAGGAGCTAGAGGGGCATGACAGTACCCCCCTCCTACGAGCGACCTCCGGGCGCGTCTAGGTGCCGGACGTTTAGGATGGGCTCAGTGAAATGCCCTAAGGCATGCTGGGGCATGGATATTGGCGACTGGTTGCCAGGATCGCTCCTCGGGTCCATACCCCTTCCAGTGTATTAGATACTTTAGTCTTCCTCAAAGTATACGTGAGTCCATGATTTCTTGAACCTCGAATTCTTCTACATCGTTCACCACTATTGGAAGAGGAGGAGTAGGTGGTCTCCTTTGAGTGGTGTCGGGTATCCATCTTTTGTGAAGCGACACATGAAATGTAGGATGGGTGCGCCATGTAGTAGGTAATTCTAAGGAAACTGCAGCAGGGCTAATGATTTTTGTGATGGGGAAAGGCCCCAAGAATTTGGGTCCCAATTTCTTGGTAGGGCAAGACATTTTAACATGTGCTGAGGACAGCCATACCTTATCCCCAACCTGGTATAAGGGGGAAGGTTTACGTCGCCGGTCAGCTTGGTTCTTGTAAGACTGTTGTGCCTTTATTAATGTTTCTTGTAATAGAGTAAAACCTTGGTTCAGTAGTTGAAGACGGTCTGTAGCCTGAGGGACCATGGTAGCAACAGGTAGTTGAGGAATATAAGGTGGATGATAACCATAATTGGCCTTGAAGGGGGACATGCCTATAGAACTGTGTAGATGGTTGTTATAAGCAAATTCTGCTGTTGGTAGCAGGGACACACAGTCATTCTGAAGATGGGTGATGTAACAACGTAGATATTGTTCAAGCGTTTGGTTAGTTCTCTCTGTCTGACCATCAGTTTGAGGATGGTATGCGGATGACAAGCGTCTTTGTATACCCAAACCTTGACAAAAGGCAGACCAGAAATGAGAGGTAAATTGGACATCACGGTCAGAGAGGATGGTTTGTGGGATACCATGAAGGTGGAAAATTTATTTGATGAACAAGTCTGCGGTCTCAGCAGCTGTAGGTAATCCGATAACGGGGACAAAATGTGCCATTTTGGTTAGGCGGTCTACAACCACCATTATAGTGGTGTAACATTGTGATGGTGGGAGTTCCACAATGAAGTCCACAGTTATGTCAGCCCAAGGACTTGTTGGTACTGCTAACAGTTGAAGTAACCCAGCGGGTCTGGAATTAGTACCTTTGGCTCGCCCACACACATCACATGATTGTATGTATTGTTCAATGTCTTTTTTCATTCCAGGCCACCAGAATGACCGTTGGGTGAGCTCTGTGGTTTTCTTAACACCTCCATGGCCTGCTAACGGGTGGTCATGTACCATATGAAGTATATTGGTACGAACTTCAGGAGGAACGAAAAGAAGAGTGTCTTTGTACAGCAGCCCATGTTTTTTGGTAAGGCAAGGATATTGAGACAGGTAGGAATCTGCTTGAGAATGGATCTGCAAAGCTTCTAATAGCGAAGAGTGAGCAGCCAAGAAATGTCCAGGTTGGAAGATAGTATCCGTATCTGTATAGGGTCCATGTAGACGGGACAAGGCATCCGCTTTTCCATTTCGTGATCCTGGTCAATAAGTGATATGCAGGTTGAATCTGCAGAAGAACAGAGCCCATCTGGTTTGTCTAGGACATAGACGGTGTGCTCCTCGTAGATACTCTAAATTCTTGTGGTCAGTGAACACAGTGATTGGATGGTTAGCCCCCTCCAAGAGGAGACGCCATTCCTCCAATGCCATTCTAATGGCTAGTAATTCTCTGTCTCCCACGCTGTAGTTAGTTTCCGCTGGGGATAATCGTCTAGAAAAGAAAGACACAGGATGAAGCTGTCATGGTTTGTTATGACTCTCAGACACAAGTTTTAGGTAAAAACTCAATTTTATTGAAATAATAAAAATGATCACTAGAATGGCAATCACATACATATATATATCATGAGTAAATAGCAAAGACAGTATGCAGACTCTACCGGTCCTGTCAATATACCGGACAGGACAATCTGAGATAATGGAAAAATAGGCTCTACCGGCCTTGCCAATACCGGGTAAGGCAACCTGCAGATAGAATAGCGTCAAGGTTCTACCGGCCTTACCTAAATACCGGGCAAGGCAGCCCCAATAAGTACACAGTGTAGGCTGTACCGGCCCTGCCAATACCGGGTAAGGCAACCTCAGATGGAATGTGGCAAAAGGTTCTACCGGCCTTACCAATACCGGGCAAGGCAGCCCAACAACCCTCGATATAGGCTCTACCGGCCTTGCCAGTACCGAGGTATCAATAGCTGTCGGATGATAATGACCGAGTGACAGGATCGTAAGCAACCCAGTGTCCGCACACTGAGACCAACAGAGGAATCGTATAGCCGCAAGGCTTAGGAGCAAACTAGTGTCCTCACACTGGACTAACAATTGAATCGGATAGCCGCAAGGCTTTGGAGCAAACCAGCGTCCACACGCTGGGACCAGTTACTGAATCGTATAGCCGACAGGCTTTGGAGCAAACCAGTGTCCGCACACTGGAGTAACAAGTGAATCGTATAGCCGCAAGGCTTAGGAGCAAACTAGTGTCCTCACACTGGACTAACAATTGAATCGGATAGCCGCAAGGCTTTGGAGCAAACCAGCGTCCACACGCTGGGACCAGCTACTGAATCGTATAGCCGATAGGCTTTGGAGCAAACTAGTGTCCGCACACTGGAGTAACAAGTGAATCGTATAGCCGCAAGGCTTTGGAGCAAACCAGCGTCCGCACGCTGAGACCAACCACTGAGTAGGGTAGCCGATAGGGTTTGGAGCAAACCAGTGTCCGCACACTGGACCAACAGGGAATCGTATAGCCGCAAGGCTTTGGAGCAAACCAGTGTCCGCACGCTGGGACCAACCACTGAAAAGTGTAGCCGATAGGCTTAGGAGCAAACCAGTGTCCGCACACTGGACTAACAACTGAATCGTGTAGCCGCAAGGCTTTGGAGCAAACCAGCGTCCGCACGCTGGGACTAACAAGCAATGTCGCCGACGCGACCAAGCAGAAGGTCGCCAGGATCACAGGAGGCAGGCGAGGAGATGACAGGAACCAGCAGCGATCAGTCAGGTCAGGAAACAGCAGAGAAGAAGGTCAGCAGGAACTGCAACCCCAGAGTACTAGGCTGGAACCAGGACTGGAACAACTCAGCATGCAGGAGACACTGGAACAGTTGTAATCAGGAACTCAGGAACACAGGAACAGAGGCCCAACCATCACTGGATATAGTGATAGCAAACAGGTCAGAAACAACACGAAAGGGCACTCAAAGGGTGCTCAATCCAGGTTTAAATAGGCAATATGAGGCGGGCAGACAGCCAATAGAAGCCCCCTACTGGTGACAGACAGGGAAATGCATCAATCACGGGCACTGTGATAGTACCCCCCTTTCAAAGACCCCCTCTCCTAGAATAGGGTCTAGGTTTCTGTGGGTATTTGGCATGAAAGACCCTAGCTAGCCTAGGTGCATGAAGGTCCTTACTATCCACCCATGATCGATCTTCAGGACCATATCCTTTCCAATGTACCAGGTACTGTACCCTTCCTCTAAGCCTTCGGGAATCAATACTGCTCTGAACCTCGTACTCCTCCTGACCCTCAACCTCAACAGGTCCTGGCACCACAGGTGTGGTAGTATAGCGATTGCAAACCAGAGGCTTGAGAAGGGACACATGAACACATTATGGATACGCATGGATGCAGGTATGTCTAGTGCGTAGGAGACAGGGTTAATTTTGCGAATGACTCTGTATGGACCAATGAACCGGGGAGCCAACTTATTAGACGGAACCTGCAGCTTGAGATTTCTGGAGGAAAGCCATACTCTATCCCCAACCTGAAAAGAAACCGCTGGAAGCCTTCTGCGATTGGCATGGCGCTGATGACGCTGAAATGACTGACCAAGTGCCCTCTGAACTTGTGCCCATGTGGAACGGAGTTGCTCGATATGCTCATCCAGAGCTGGAATCTGTTGCGTCTGAAATGAATCTGGAAGCAAACAGGGCTGAAACCCTTAATTAATCAGAAACGGGGAGCTCCCAGATGAAGAATTGACTGCACAGTTCCTGGCGAACTCTGCCCAAGGCAACAAGTCGGACCAATTATTGTGATGGTCAGTAACGAAACAACGGAGCAATTGTTCCAAGCCCTGATTAGCTCGTTCAGCGGCTCCATTGGTCTGGGGATGGTAGGCAGAGGAGAAGGACAGCTGTATGCCCATCTGTTGGCAAAATGCCCTCCAAAACCTAGACATAAACTGGCTCCCCCTGTCGGACACCAGTACCCTGGGCACTCCATGCAACCGGAATACTTCTCTGGCGAACACAATTGCCAATTCCTTAGCTGAAGGAAGGCCACGGAGGGGCACGAAATGAGCCATTTTAGAAAACCTGTCCACAACCATGAATATAAAGGAATACCCTTTAGACATAGGCAATTCTCCCATAAAATCAATGGAAACATGAGACCAGGGGCGTTCGCCATTAGGCACCGGTTGAAGCAAGCCCACTGGGAGATGTCTCGGGGTCTTAGCGCGGGCGCAGGTGGCACAGGCATTAGTAAATTCGGCACAATCGTTTCTCATGGAAGGCCACCAAAATAACTGAGAAAGGGACCATAACAGTTGGTCTCTACCGATATGTCCCGCAGCCTTAGAGGAATGGTACGTTTCGAGCAACCTAGTACGAAATAGTTAGGCGACAAAACATTTGCCCACTGGGGTTTCATGGGGAGCGGACCACTGAGAGGCCAGGATCTCTTCCCCTAAAGGAGAAGTGATACTCGTGCGTATAGTAGCCAATATTCTATCAGGTTGGATGATAGGTGCTGGTGCGTCCGCTCTGTCACTGTCGGCCTCAAATTGTCTTGACAGTGCATCAGCCCTAACATTCTTTGATCCCGGTAAATATGATACAATGAAATTAAATCGAGACAGGAACAGTGCCCATCTGGCCTGACGAGAGGACAATCTCTTGGCCTCCGAGAGATGTCAGATTTTTATGATCTGTTAGGATTAAGACAGGATTCTTAGTACCTTCAAGCAAATGACGCCATTCCTTAAGAGCGAGGATAATGGCCAATAATTCTCTGTCACCTATCTCATAGTGGCTTTGAGTGACGGTCAACTTTTTTGAAAAAAACCCACAAGGTCTGAGTGTTCCACCTTTATCGTGTTGTTGCGGATGTACTGCCCCAACCCCGATATCTGAGGCATCAACCTCTAACGTAAATGGAAGTAAAGGATTGGGGTGGAATAACACAGGAGCCGCAGCAAATGCCAACTTCAATTTCTCAAAGGCTTCCTCAGCAGATACCGGCCAACAAGAAGGATTAGCACCCTTGTGCGTAAGATCGGACAGAGGTTTGACAATGGAAGAAAAGTTCTTAATAAACCTCCTATAATAATTAGCGAAACCCAGGAAACGCTGTATGGCTTTAAGACTCTTGGGTTTTGGCCATTGTAGGACAGCTGATAACTTTTCCTTGTCCATAGCAATGCCATCATTGCCAATTATGAACCCCAAGAATGGCACGCTGGTTCTATGAAACTCACATTTCTCCAATTTACAATATAATTTGTTCTCACGAAGTCGTAGCAATACTGCGGATACATCTTTGATGTGCTGTGACATGTTTTGGGAGTAAATCAGTATATCGTCAAGGTACACCACGACACATGTCTGCAACATATCTCTCAGAACATCGTTTATCAGTTCCTGAAAAACTGCGGGTGCATTACACAGCCCAAAAGGCATCACTAGATATTCGTAGTGCCCAGATCGAGTATTAACCCCTTAAGGACCGGAGGTTATGGGACATTTCCGTCCCATAAAGACCGCATAGGGGCACTTTGATACGCCGGTACACGTGACCTGTCACGTGTATCGGCGCGTCACTATGGGGCTTGAAAGAGATCGCTCCGATCTTGGAGCGGTCTATTTCATGCCCTATTTTTACTTACAGCGCTCCCGGTAGAGCGCTGTAAGTAAAAAGTACGTGACGTACCATGACCGTCATCGGTCCTTGAGTAGTTCAAGGACCGTGACGGTCCTGGTACGTCAAGGGTCCCTAAGGGGTTAAAGGCAGTTTTCCACTCATCACCTGCTCGAATGTGAACCAGATTGTAAGCGGCCCGTAGGTCCAATTTGGTAAAAATCGAAGCGCCCTTAAGCCTATCAAAAAGCTCGGTGATGAGTGGTATTGGGTATGCGTTTTTTGCCTTTAGTTTATTCAAGCCCCGGTAGTCAATGCATGGTCTTAATTCGCCATTTTTCTTTTTTACGAAAAAGAACCCAGCCCCAGCTGGAGAGGTAGATTTTCATATGATCCCTGTAGCAAGGGCATCAGAAATGCAATCTTCCATAGCTTTATTCTCCTCACAAGATAATGGATAAGTGCGTCCCCTCGAAGGTACTACTCCAGGAGGCAATTTAATGCAACAATCATAAGGTCTGTGCTGAGGTAGTATACTAGCCTCTCCTTTGCTAAAAACATCGCCAAACTGTTGGTAAACATCCGGTATAGCAGAGGAGGTGCACAGGACCTTAATAGGCTGGATGACGCACTTGTCCATACAAAACGGGGACCAAGCAGCGATTTCACACTTTTTCCAATCAAATTGTGGGTTATGTAACTGTAACCAAGGAAATCCCAATATTACAGCATGGTGAGGAGAATTAATAAGTTGGAACTGCTGCTCTTCTCTGTGAAGTGCCCCAATAGTCATAGACAGTGGCATAGTTTCAAAAGTAACCTGAGCCGGTTCTAAGGGTCTGCCATCAATTGCTGCAATAGCCAAGGGGTTTTCTCTTTCAATGCGTGGAACTCCGTGCAATTCGGCAAAGGTATTATCCATAAAATACCCTGCTGCACCAGAGTCAACCAGGGCCAAAACCTCCACAGAGCATTGTGCCCAGGATAATACCACCTGTATGGTGGGTTTCATTATGCCCGACACTGGGGACGATTGTACACCACCTAGGGCCTGTCCCCCAAGGTACCCTAGGTGTGTGCGTTTCCCGGATGTACCGGACAGGAATTTAGCAAGTGCCCGTTTTTACCGCAGTATAAACACAACCCTTGTTTCTTGCGATATAGTCTCTCTTCCTTGGTTAGTCTAATGAAACCTACTTGCATAGGTTCACTTGGTTCCCGTACTGGTTCACTAGACTTCAGTACCAGGGGAGGGATGGGTGGGCAAAACATGCTACTAGGCTCATTATTTTTTGACCTTATCCTACGATCTCTGGCAGTTGATCTCTCACGTATTCTGGAGTCAATTAGCATAACATACTCAATGTAATCATCTAGGTCAATAGGTAAATCTTTTGCAGCGATTTCATCTTTAATGTGGTCATTCAGGCCTTGAGCAAAGGCTTCCAATAATGTCTCATTATTCCAACCTACCTCTGCTGCCAATGTGCGGAATTCGATGGAATAGTCACCCACTGTACGCCTGCCCTGTTGTATCTCCATAAGACATTTGGCAGCAGAGGTGGTTCTACCAGGAGGCTCAAACACTCTTCGAAAGGATTGCACAAATTCTCTAAAGTTCTTAGTGCAAGGTTTAGCATTCTCCCACAAGGGGTTAGCCCAAGCCAATGCTCTGCCAGTGAGCAGCGATATTGTGAACCCCACTTTACTAAGATCATTGGGGAATGCGTGTGCCGTCAATTCCATAAATATTTCAAGTTGGTTGATGAACCCTCTGCAGAGACTAGGGTCACCATCATATCTTAGCGGCAAGGGTGCAGAAGCTGTTAACCCTTTAACAGTACCCCCTAGGGGCCTGGTATCACTTTCCGGTGTCTGACTTGGCGAGACCACCGGGCTAGAGCCAGATTGTTTGAATTGCAACCGCCAAGTGATCCAAACGTTGCTCGTGCATATCCATCCTCCAATGGATATTCTGTGCGTTACCTTCACATTTGCTGTCTGAGGTCATGGCCCTTTCGTACTGTCACGGTTTGTTATGACTCTCAGACACAAGTTTTAGGTAAAAACTCAATTTTATTGAAATAATAAAAATGATCACTAGAATGGCAATCACATACATATATATATCATGAGTAAATAGCAAAGACAGTATGCAGACTCTACCGGTCCTGTCAATATACCGGACAGGACAATCTGAGATAATGGAAAAATAGGCTGTACCGGCCTTGCCAATACCGGATAAGGCAACCTGCAGATGGAATAGCGTCAAGGTTCTACCGGCCTTACCTAAATACCGGGCAAGGCAGCCCCAATAAGTACACAGTGTAGGCTCTACCGGCCCTGCCAATACCAGGTAAGGCAACCTCAGATGGAATGTGGCAAAAGGTTCTACCGGCCTTACCAATACCGGGTAAGGCAACCTCAAGAGCAAAGCGGAGCAAGGTTCTACCGGCCTTACCAATACCGGGCAAGGCAGCCCAGAGGTATCAATAGCTGTCGGATGATAATGACAGAGTGAGAGGATCGTAAGCAACCCATGTCCTTTTTTTATGCGTACCAAATTATAGGCTCCTCGTAAGTCCAACTTAGTATATATTTGTGCCTCTCTAAGTCGATTCATTAACTCTGAGATTAAGGGCAATGGATATTTGTTTTTGATGGTAACCTTGTTAAGCTCTCTATAGTCCACACAGGGCCGGAGGCCTCCATCTTTTTTCCCCATGAAAAATATGCCAGCCCCGGCAGGAGAAGTGGATGGCCTTATGAATCCATTCCTTAGGTTCTCTTCTATATAGTCCTTTAAGGAGCTTAATTCAGGTTCAGAGAGAGGAAATATAGGACCAAATGGAATGGGAGCCCCAGTAAGCAAGTCTATAGGACAGTCATATGGACAGTGTGGGGGCAGTTTGTTGGCTTCTTGTTTGCTGAAGACTTGGCTGAAAGCACGGTAGGGTATCGGTATTTCCAATGTCTTAGAAGAAGTAGCATGCAAGGTGGAAACTGTGGTGTGAGAGAGACAGTGTTCTTTACAGTAGGATGATGCAAAGGTGATTTGTCCTGTGGACCAATTAATGGTGGGGTTATGGTGTTTAAGCCAAGGAAGGCCAAGGATAATGGGAAACAAAGGAGATTGTACCAAATTAAAGCTAAGCGTCTCCACATGCTTAGCCCCAATGCTCCCAGTGAGAGGTATAATCTCTGTGGTGACAGGTCCGGAGTTAATGTTGCTGCCATCAATAAGAAGTATTGTGAGGGGTTGTTTCTTTAGTCGTTCAGGTATGTTCAGACTCTGGGCTAACTTGTAATCCAAGAAACAGTCACTTGCCCCGGAGTCAATGATAACGTCTTGTGGGATCTTGTTATGCGTCCACTGTAGGGAGACAAGAAGAGGAGCTGTTCCACCCAGGAGTAATGGGTACTGTGCTTGTTCTGGCTTACCTCTGGCTTCCAATTCAGGACAGAGACGGACTTGGTGACCAGAGCCACCACAATAAAGACAAAGGTTCATGCGTCTCCTCCTGTTCTTTTCAGTTTCAGTGAGTGGTCCACGAGTAGCACCCAGTTGCATGGGTTCCTCTGAAGTGATACCGGGAGTCAAAGAGACAAGTAATGGAGGACGAGGTGTAGAGGTTGAACGGAGAGGAAGGTTAGTGGTACGCTCCATGCGTCTCTCCCGGAGTCTCCGATCTATCTGGGTTACCAGGACGTCTAGATCATCCAGAGAGTCAGGAATGCCAGTCCGAGCTAGTTCATCCTTTAATGAGTCAGCAAGACCCAGGCGGAATTGGTCATGCAAGGCAGTTTTGTTCCATTCCATTTCTACTGCTACTCTCCGGAATTCTGATACGTAATCCTCCACAGGATGGCGCCCCTGTCTTAGTGATCTCACAGTGGCCTCAGCAGTGGCCCTCTTATGGGGATCATCATAAAGGGCACCCATTGCGTGACAGAAGGCAGTCCAGGAGTCTAGGATAGTGCTGTTAGCATGTAGTAGGTGATGCGCCCATGACAGAGGAGCATCTGTGAGTAGTGATATGGCAGTACGAACTTTAATAAAGTCTGTGGCATATGTCCTAGATTTCAGGATGATCAACAGTTCACAGGACATGATGAATGACCGGTATTTACTACGATCTCCATAAAAACAAGCAGGAAGCTTGACATGTGGTTCTGGAGTGGCAGTGTCCCCAATACCAAGGGGTCCCGTTTCATTCACTCAGGGTGGTTGATACATAGCTGGAGGTGTCACTGGAGCAGGTTGTAACCCCTGAAACTGGGCTTGTAAAGCAGCTTGGTTTTCTTGGATACCTTGTACCGTGTAGGATAATGCAGTGAGTTGCTGAGTCAGTGACGCGATAGCATCAATCATCCCTGTCAGCTCCATGGGGCTTCAGTGTATTGTCAGGCTTGTTATGATTGGAGCGTAGGAGCAGGGAGTGCTATCTCTTGCCAGACACCCCTACCAGGTGATCCACAGAGGTATACAGGTAGAACACCTAGGTAGGAGTGACAGTACGGGAGTGCAAGGGTTAAGCAAAGCGTAGTCAAGAACAGTCCAGAAGATCAGGGCAGGCGGCAATCAGGCAGAATCAGTAAAACTAGCCAAGGTCAGGAAACAGGCAAGCAGGGAAGTCCAGGAGGCAAGCAGAAGGTCAGGCAATGGGTAATCCAGCAGAGGGTCTGTAGCACAGCAAGGAAAGAGGCACTGAGCACTGGAAGCTTAGAGCACACAGGAACCAAAGTTCTGGAACACTGAAGCAAAGTTGACACAGCCTGAGGGGTTTTTATAGTGTCCTGGGTTTTCACCCCCCCCCCCCTCTGCTGGATTTCCTTCCCAGGAGACTCCTTCAACTTTAGGCCATGGCTTAGGCCTACCGCACTTTCGCGATCGCGACCGCAACCGCGGGCAGACGCCGCTACTGGAGGCCGCGGCTTCGGCCTACTCAGCGATCGTGGAGCATCTGGGAAGCCCCCAGCAGCGGCGGATGGCTGGGACATGGAGGTAGAAGCTAGAGGGGCATGACAAGTAGATGAAAATGTGGCAGTTCGTGTCCACCCATTGCACACTGTGTGGTGCACTGACCACATATGGCAGTGTGGTTGAGGATAATCACATCCAGGGCATAAAGCAGCATCTGAGAAGATTCCATCCCACAGAATATGCTAAGCTGGTGGCAGGGAGGGTTAATCATTATTATTAAACTGTCTGCAAGTTATCATGTGTCCTTAGCGGGGAGTTGACAAAGGGCATAGTGACAGCAGCAGTACTTGGTTTCTGGTAGGATGCTTTCACATTAGGACCCTAAGCATCATGGTCCTTGGTTATAGTTATGCAGGGTGTTTGATGTGAGTCCAGATGTGCCCATTCTTCCTAGTCCTTCCCTTATATTTCACACACACTGTGCACATTGCAGTTGCTGATGAGTGGCACAGTTCCTGCTCTAAAGGGAAAATTTATATTCTAATAACGCACCCATGATTTTGGAGGAGGGCAGGTGGAGTACCATTACTGGCCAACTTATTTTCTCCACATATACCTGGTGGTGGGGACTAGTTGTGGTGCTGTTAATGCCTCCGGCGCATCACTGGAGCTAGTCGTGACAAATGGAATCTTCATCATCCATCCTCCATGTTATTGCTGTTGTTGATCCCATTTCCTTTGAGCTGCCTAATCATCCTGCTTTTTTAATCAACTCAGCAGCAGCAAGAACAGCATTCTCAAATTCCTTAATTATACCAGGGCATTTGACAATGGCCAACACAACATGACCTGCCTGCACTTGTTCTTTAAAAACAAAACAAAAAAATTGTGGTGCTTGTTTCTCACAAGCCTAAGTCCTACAAATCAATTTCTACTTAGGGCTTGTGCCAAAGAAGTCTAAGTCCTATAAATCAATGTTTCCTCAGGGATTGAGCCTCTAACAAGTCCTACAAATCATCCTGTACAAAATACTCTATCAAAATATTAGTCGCAGCTTACGTCAGGGGGTGCCTGTCTCTGTCACGTTACATACCAATTTCTTATTTTATTTATTTTTTATTAACTATTCCCCCCAATACCAGTCAATAAACCCCCACAAAAACAAAATTCCATATTCAATTGATTCTTTCCTCAGACTCCACCCACCAACACAGGCACCTGCAGACCCTTTTTATACCATGTTTTATGTTTTTTTTAATTGTATTAATTTATTTAGTATTTTATTAATTGTCCCCCTAATCCCAGTCAACAAAAAAAAATTACCTGTTCAACTGATTGTTTCCTCACATTCCACCAACACAGGCACCCTCATATCCCTTTTATACTATGCCTTTAGGAAATAAAATAACATTTGTTATGTGTTGTGTGTAAATTCAATGTTTGAGCTAGTCAAAAAAAGAGGAAAAACAGCACTTTTCATGGGAAAATATTTGTCAGCTGGAAGTGCCGTAATTTCCGGATTTTGGTTTGAGATGAAAATTTTGCCCATCCCTAATGAGCAAGCCTACAAATGTATTATATATAAGAATAAGCCTCATTGCATAATTTATGGTTCCTCACCCACAGAACATAATTTATGCCTCATTACGTAATTTATGTCTCATTAGGAGTCACAACTCCCATTGGGTGATTCAATGGGGACATTACTGCTCCCATTGGGTGATTCAATGGGGGCATGTTTATCATACAGGGACTTGGCCCGCCCCCTCCAGCCCGCCCACCACTATACAAATGACAAAAAAAAATACAGCTGCCACTCGCTCCTGAAGTAGGTGATATCAGTAACTTCTCCTGGTCCACACACACTCTCACTCAGGATCATGACCCCACAAACACACTGTTTCACCTCCCACAGATAATTGTAACTCTCCATGCACTCTGTTTCAGTACGAGGGTGTAATGTTTCCATAAAATACAAACTCAGGGATAAACTTAATAGCAACTCTTTTATTTAACTTTTTTTCATCTCTTCAGTCAACCTCACTAACTGTCTGTTTTCAACTGTCACTCCTCCACTTCCTACTTCCCGCCCTTTCTCCTTAAAGGGAGAGAGATGCTTTGCTGTATGTTACAGTGGGCAAGCCTCAAACACCACTTTCTATTTGTTCCCTCAGCATATTGCTACCTTGCCTCAACTGAAGAGCCACGTTGTGTTATATTAAGTTACCTCAGCTTAAGTATGGAGGAATTACTGCTCCCATTGGGTGATTCAATAGGGGAGTGATTTAAATCATGCAGGGAGTTGGCCTGCCCCCACTATCCAGCCCGCCCACCACTATCCAAGTGACTGAAAAAACAAAATGTCTGCCACTCTCTCCTACACCACATACAGAAACACATCAGACACACACACCCTCACATTCACACACACTCACACTCACTCAAACTCTCTCACTCTCACACACACACACTCTCACTCAATCACACACACTCACAATCACACACACTCTATCACACATACTCTCACTCACACACACACACACACTCTCTCACTCACACACTCACACACAATCACTCACTCTCACACTCACTCACACTCACTCTAGAAACCAGCACAATCCACCTTCCACCATAGTCTCACTCACACTCACTCATACTCACTCACACCCCGGTAGCCAGCACGATCCACCTTCCACCATAGTATTTGCAATTACCACATGCATTTCAACTACATGATTGAATGCCACTCACTCATACTCACTCACACTCGCTCACACCCTGGGAGACAGCACGATCCACCTTCCACCATAGTATGTGCATTTACCACATGCATTTCAACTACATGAATGAATGCCACTCACACACAGTCACACACACTCACTCACACTCACTCACACCCCGGGAGCCAGCACGATCCACCTTCCACCATAGTATGTGCAATCGCCACATGCATTTCAACTATATGAATGAATGCCACCCCCACACACTCACACTCAATCACACACACTCACACTCAATCACATACACTCACACACACTCTCACTCACATGCATACTCAATCACACACTCACTCACACACACTCTCTCTCTCTCACACACTCAGTGACACACAATCACTCACACACAATCACTCACTCTCATTCACACTCACTCTAACTCCGGGAGTCAGCATGATCCACCTTCTACCATAGCCTCACTCACACCCCGGGAGCCAGCACGATCCACCTTCCACCATAGTATGTGCAATTACCACATGCATTTCAACTACATGAATGAATGCCACTCACAAACACTCACTCACACTCACTCACACCCCGGGAGCCAGCACTATCCATCTTCCACCATAGTATGTGCAATTACCACAAGCATTTCAACTACATGAATGAATGCCACTCACACACACTCACACTCACTCACACCCCGGGAGCCAGCACGATCCACCTTCCACCATAGTATGCGCAATTGCCACATGCATTTCAACTATATGAATGAATGCCACTCACACACACTCACTCACACTCAATCACACACACTCACACTCAATCATACACACTCAATCAACACACTCTCACTCACTTCACACTCTCACGCATTCAATCACACACACTCAATCACACACACTCTCTCTAACTCACAATCACTCACACACAACCACTCGAACACAATCACTCGCACACAATCACTCACTCTCACTCCAGAAGCCAGCACGATCCACCTTCCACCATAGTCTCACTCACACTCACTCACACCCCGGGATCCAGCTCGATCCTTAAAAAGAGGGTTACCCAAATCGCAACTCATCAGAGATAAGCGAATTGTCTCTAATCAAGAAGAACTCAAAGTACAGCTGAACAATATGGGTGATAAATTTAAGAACCGTGGATATGATGTTAATAAAATTAATGAATGCATCAAAGAAGTGGCAGCTGTGGACCACCATAAACTTTTGGAGTCACCAGATAGATCTGAAATAGAGGATTCAGAACGAATGACTATAGTAACTACATTTTCTGACATATCATCGGACTTTAGGAAGTCTATTAATAAATATTTGAACCTCTTGTCTGGAGATCCGGAAATAGGACATGTTTTTCAAACAACACCTAGAATAGCATATAAACGAGGCAGAAATTTGAGGGATCAATTAGTGAGGTCAGATGCCATAGATAAATATATGACACCTATGAAACCTATTAAGACAGGAATTTTCAAGTGTGCTGGTTGTGTGACGTGTTTTCATATGATCAATACTGAGACTTTGAGGGTACCTAGGAGCAACATTGAGATAAAGATTAAGGATCACATTACTTGTACAACTTCATTTGTTATCTATTTGTTGCTATGTCCCTGTAATATGTGTTATGTTGGAAAGACAAGTAGACCTTTTAAGGAGTGATTAAGAGAACATCGCTCCTCGATTATAAGAGGGTTGAATAATACAGTGAAAGAGCAACAATTGAAAAGATCCCCAATTGCCAGGCATTATATCAAGTTGAAACATAAAGTCACTGATCTCCGATGTTACCCGTTTGAAGTGGTTAAGTTAACAGCACGGGGTGGGGTGATAGAGAGGGGAGATTGTCCAGACGTGAAATGTTCTGGATATATAAGTTGAGAATCGAGATCTCTGTCGCCCAATGAGCTCAATGAAGAGTTTAGCTTGATTAATTATATTTAAGAAGAGAAGTTTGTTAATTTTATATTTAATATGATTTTATGTGTTTTAATAGTGTTGGTTGGGTTATGGCCTTAATTATATACATCTTGGGTTCGGCGAGGAAGGTGTGTATGGTTGCTATGATGACCGGTGCACACCTTTCTGACGTGGCACTCAAGATGAGATAAAAAAACAGAGACACAAGCAACGTTCTGTAAGATTGTAGTCCCTGATGAAAGTCCCAGAGTGGACTGAAACGTTGGCCTGTGGACCTAACGCAGAAGCATTTTTAAGATTTTTCAGTAAAGAAGATTTTTTAGACTAAAGAGTGCTCGGCTTTATAGTTCTATGTGATTGGTTTACACTTAGTCTTGAGCACCTATTTGAAAAGATTGAACATGTGCAGCGACAATTGTTCATACAAAAATACACCATTTTCACTAATAAAAATAAAAAATATGCTTGTTAGTACATACTGAAATCAAAAATTCTCAGTATTGGGTATGTCCACCATTTGCCTTAATGACTACTTTATCTCTGTCTGGCATTGTGCAGAATTTTACTATCCACATTATTCCAACACTTCTTTAGAGCATCCCAGAGAGTGTCAAGAGATGTTGCAGTATGTTTTGCCTTTTCACTTTTCAAATGTTCCCAAAGAAGCTCAATGCAGTTGAGGTCCGGGGATTGCAGTGAGAAAGCCATGCAAATTATGCACTCCGCTCTATTCCTTGAGCTTCAGATATGCCTGGCACAGCTTTGATGTGTGTTTAGGATCATTGTCCTGATGGAAAATCAATCCTCTTCAACAGAACTTTAAGCCAGAAGGGATATCATGTCTCTGCAGAACAGAGTGGCACTTCTCTTTGGTCAAATAAGCACAAGTAGGACCATACTTATAGAATTAATATCAGGTGTTAATTGTTAAAATACAGATACAACTCACGTGTGCACTAGGATGTTACCCTTTGAATGAAATACATAGTGTCTCAGTTTTGAAAATGTAAAAGCAAATAGTCTATGAAGAGGATATTCATATAAATGGCAATTTCACATAAATATTTAACAAAGAGATAAAAAATTGATTTGCCTTAGTGTTAAATAATGGATTCCTGAATATTAAATATCAACTGATTACAATATTTTGCTACTTTTTAATACATGATCAAATAAAACCAGTTGGTGATGTGGACTCAGAATTTTGGATCCTATTGTATATGTACACTAAACTTTTATACTATTCAGTACTATATAGTACAACTGACAGATAAAATTCCTTCAGCTGAACCTAAATCGTCTGTGTTTATGAAATGTTTCTCACACTACGTGGCAGTAATTATTGATTCTTCATGATTATTTCCAGAATAACTTTTTAGTTTCTTTCCAATGGAATAAGTCATAACATATACATCCTGGAGCAAACTACTTGCTGTAGGTCAGGAAGGATGCCTGGAGAATATATGCTTCAAAAATGGCACTTTTTGACATTAAAACTTACATTAAACTGCTTAAAGAAGCAGCAATTTGAGACAAAGCAGTCCACACATGTAATGCAATTTGAATAACTCTTTAATTTCATTTTCTGTTGCTGTCTCCCTAAAAGCCTGAATTTGTCAACTCATGTGCCAGATGTTATTTTAAAAATACAAATCAGTAAAATATTATAACATTATAGTTAACAGACTATTATTTACAATAAACATAATTTACTGTTTTATTTCCAATTCTTTGTAGTTTGATGACCCTTTTTGAAACTGATCTACAATTATGGAGAAAGTGGTGTACATTTAAAACCTAATGTATTTTATTGTTAAAAAAGTTACCTTATGATTGATAAAACCAAGCAAAAATAAACTAATTATGAATTTTAATATAAGCTCATATTGAAAAAAAAAATTTCATATTTACAATAATTGGGCCATCATTTTTTCAACTGAAACTAGAGACTAAATTTGATTATTGAAAGGTTTATAATAGTAAGTTCAAATTGTTACTAACAAGCTTCCATATTTCAGACAGTAAACCTGTTTTGCATATTAGCTTACTCCTTGATCAATTATCTAAAGCAATGCATACTGTAAAGAGAAAAAATCTACTGTGTGCCATAAAACTCTAACCACCAAGCATTTTATTTTTATTCCAAAAGAGCATGTATTTCTGAAAGGGGAACAACTGTATAATCAATTGGGTTATTTCCAGCTCCTCTAATATAACTCAATTAGTTACTGTCTCTGTAGCTGTCTTGATTTTGCCAACTGTGTACCTTATTGTTAAATGGGACAATGCCAAGTTACCCTAGTGGCACAGTCTTTATACATGTACTGTTATCAAGGGGGAGCTGAAGGTGAAGTAGAGAATGAAAGCTTTTGGCACTGATTTCTGATGTAGCTTGTTTTAAAATGTAGGCTAAGGTATTTGTTTTACTGTGTAGCT
Source organism: Rhinophrynus dorsalis (assembly GCA_037306005.1). Lineage (NCBI taxonomy): Eukaryota > Metazoa > Chordata > Amphibia > Anura > Rhinophrynidae > Rhinophrynus > Rhinophrynus dorsalis. The sequence continues at coordinate 381,410,444 of CM074719.1, forward strand.
AATGAACAGTGCTCTGTAGGTGAGTCCTCTTGAGACATCTTAGGCAATTTGCCCTCTTTCTGCAGAAGTATAACTAGCTGAAAGCCATAGCTAACATGCTTTAAATGATAAGAGGCTGTGAGGCTGATATGAAGCAATGCCAAGCACTTATGGCTAAATAATGTGTGTAATAGGTGAATGGATTCAAAGAATAAAAACAAGAAAACTAAATTACATTTCTACTAAACAAAAATATTTCTTTAGAATAGAAATTACTAAACCAAATGTATAACCTTAACTATTTAATACTTCAAGTTATAGAGAGCTAGAAGCTAGAGATGGGTGAGAATGTTTGCTCTCTATGGCCATGAGAATTCTCACTGCAATACTACTACTGATGTAATAAATCCCCAACTGAAAGTCAGTTAACAAGAGAAGTCATACAGCAACATAAACCCTTGAAAACAAATTAAGCAGGCTATGTTCCCTTGCTTTTGACCCACTAGATTAACAACATACTTGTAAAACTCTAGTTAAGCAATTCTTGAAAAGAACTGATGCTTGGGATATGCCAATGAGGTGCAACATGTAGCATTAACTCTTCAAAACCTCTGTTTTCAACCAAAAACTAAAGTAGCATACAACAACATTTTTTGTCTATGTTTTTCATTTCGCGGGGGCACATTTTGACTTCTTTATAAAACTCAGTATGGTGGGTTGGCCACAAACAGAAGAAGAACTTTGTAACTTAATTGTTTTACCAAAATGACTAGTGGTGGAGAGCCTTGACATGGGAATAGGAACTATAAAACTCTTGTCCCATCCAGCTAACTCAGAGTCCTCCATTTCCATGTTCTACATTTGCCCAACAGCAGCAGTAGTAGACATGGGTGTTATTGTTACAGAGGAAAATGTTATCCTACACCTCAATAGGGATGGGCGAAAGGTCCCATCATGTTCCCTTGAAATAAATCTGTGAAAACCACATAAAAAAATGAGTCTAAAAAAAGAAATTATGTGGCACAAATCCTATCTCCATGGTTTGACAGATATTCAGATTTAAAGTTTCCCCTATCCTGATGACAGCTGTAAAGCAGACAACAGGAGATCTGTGTCAGCTCTTCAGCAGAGCCGAAATCATTATTTAAAAAGAACTAATTCATTGGAATGGTCTACAAATGTGCTTGTAAACCAGGCATACATTGCAGACAATTCCGATGAAGTAACTATTTTTCAGTTAGGTGATTTCGGCTCTGCTGCAGAGCCGCCGGCTGGTCCCAGGACCAGGATTTCCTGCTGTCATCAGAGAGCTGATGTCAGGAAAAGGGGAGGGAGGAACTTTACAGGAGAATATCTCTCAAACTGTAAAGGTTTGAGAGATAGGATTTGTGACACATAATTTATTTTTTTATACTCTACAAAGCAAGAAAACATTTTTATGGGACATTAGTGTCCTTTTAAAACCAGCAATTAAAATCTTCGCATTTTTCACCCATTGGCAAAAATTCTTCACCATTTTTTCAATGCCTAGAAAGTTTCCGACCATTGATTTATGTGTTTTTTTTTGCCTTGTCACTATAAAATGTGATGTATTCCGGGAAGTGAAACAATAGAAGCAGCTACAGAGCGAGGTGGATGTGCTGTGCTGTTCTGCTGTGATCTTTTGCAAAATTGAGGCAGGAGAGTCTCATAGTGACTGCTGTCACTATGAGAAAGTTTAAAACAAATAAAAGTAGGAACTGGAAGGACCCTTATGTGTCCACTGTGTCTGAGTCAGAGGAGGAAGTGAGCACCACAGAATCAATGCTGGGTAGTCCCCCTAAATCACCCCCAGAGATCTTGTGGAAATTAATGTCAAGGGAGGAAGAAGAGGGTAGTAGTGAGAGAGGTTAGCTGTGTGTGCCTGCTGCCAGACGTGCTGCCCCTGCTGTCACCATTGCTATGCCTACTGTCAGACATGCTGCCTCTGCTGCCACCAGTGCTGCGCCTGCTGCCAGTGATGTACCTGCTGCCACCAGTACTGTGTCTGCTGTCAGACATGCTGCCCCTGCTGGAACTGTGTACTGTGCCTGTTGTTAAATGTGCTGTCCCTGCTTCCAGCAGTGCTTTCCCTGCTGCCAGTGATGAACCTGCTGCCACCAGTGTTGAAACTGCTGCCAGTTTGTCTTGTAATACTCAGGAAGAGGGGAAGGAGAAGATGATACTAAGTGTGATACAGTGCAGATGGTATGAGCTATCCTGCTGCTGCCACCTTTTAATCACATGGCAGAACCAGAAGCACGATTACTGACTGTCATCTGATGCTGTAAGCTAGTGTTGCCCTCTGTTGGTGTTGGGAGGGAAACCCAGTGAGCAGTCACAGTCATATAGTCTGTGCTCTGCCCACTTGTCCATATATCTTTTGTCAGGTGGATTTTCTTGACATAAGCACTTTTCAGCCCACCACACTAACCACCTGCTTGTACAATTCATAAACAGCCATCCTGAGTGCTGCGCCTGCTGCCAGTGATGTACCTGCTGCCACCAGTACTGTGTCTGCTGTCAGACATGCTGCCCCTGCTGCCAGTGATGAAACTGTTGCCACCAGTACTGTGCCTGCTGCCAGTGCTGAACTTGCTGCCACCAGTACTGTGCCTGTTGTTAAATGTGCTGTCCCTGCTTCCAGCAGTGCTTTCCCTGCTGCCAGTGATGAACCTGCTGCCACCAGTGTTGAAACTGCTGCCAGTTTGTCTTGTAATACTCAGGAAGAGGGGAAGGAGAAGATGATACTAAGTGTGATACAGGGGACCCTAGGTCACACTTGCCATCCCCAAGCAGGTCCTTCAGTGCTAGTACTACTACTAAGAAGGTCCAGCAGCTTGTTTGCATTAGGAGTGAAGGAGGGGGGTAATCATCATATTACTAGTGAATGTGAGGAGGAAGACTATGGGGCTGAAATTGATGTGGTTGGTGTACTATTGATAGTGATCATGAAGCAGCCAGTGGGACTAGTGTTAGTAGCATGGTAGGGGAAGCAAACCATGCTTACATGTCCTTTACCAGCTGGTGCATGTCTGTGTTGTCATTATAGTAAGATTCCTCAGCCATGCTCCTCATTTTTTTCTGCAATAAAAAGATCAGTGATAGAATTTCACTAATTCCTACCACAATGCAATGCACCAGCATAGTTGCCTCCACAAAGGATTTCAGCAGCTCGCATATATCATACATTAGTTGCCATTGGCCAGGTGACAAAGAGGTTTCCTCCAAAGCCTTCCAGTTTTGCATGGTGTCCTCACAAATGGCCTTATTCTGCTCGCACAAAAGCTCTAGCATGTACATTCTGTAATTCCACTTGGTAGGGACCTCCATTTTCAGCTGTTGAAGGGCAGGTTAATTCACTCTTGTATGGAATATAGAGCAATTGTGCGCACTGTAGCAGTGACTAAATTGGGCACATATTTTGTGGGCAATAGTAAACATCTCTCTGAGGGTTTTCGGATTCTGCAGGAATCTGGTCACAACTAAATTTAGCACATGGATAAAGCAGGGCACATGCATTATATCACGTGTTTTAGAGTTGTTATCAGCAGACACAAAACCAGCTTTTAAGAAGCAGGGTACAAGACATTCCTCTATCACCTGCTCTAGCTCACTTAAAACATCTGCAGCATTTTGGGACTATCTCTCAAATCTCTGCGTGCATACGATGGCGTGCAGATGGTATGAGCTATCCTGCTGCTGCCACCTTTTAATCACATGGCAGAACCAGAAGCACGATTACTGACTGTCATCTGATGCTGTAAGCTAGTGTTGCCCTCTGTTGGTGTTGGGAGGGAAACCCAGTGAGCAGTCACAGTCATATAGTCTGTGCTCTGCCCACTTGTCCATATATCTTTTGTCAGGTGGATTTTCTTGACATAAGCACTTTTCAGCCCACCACACTAACCACCTGCTTGTACAATTCATAAACAGCCATCCTGAAAAAATAACTGTGGCTTGGGATACGCCAGAGTGGAGCTACACATGACATAAGTTCTCTGAAACCTCAGTTTTCTACAAACAAATACGGCAACATGTCCACTGCCAATATTTTGGCAACTTTGCTATTCCACAGGAGTACTTTGGGATTGTTTTTGTAAAGTTTTTGACTCCTTCCCAGTAATTCAGTCAGTGTGGGTTGGCAGGACTTGGCAGAGGAACCCTGGAAATGTTTGCTTTCACAACATGACTGGAGGAGGTGGTGGAGGTAGCATGTGTGGGCAGTCTATGACTCTTGTCATCTCCTACAGCAAAGACAGAGTCATCATACTCATTTGCAACAGGAGCCATTGGTGTTATTTGGAATGAACTAACTGTTGGCAGTACCACATTCTCTGACACATAAATAACTTAGCTACTTCTTTTTTCTGCCCCAGAGCCTTGGGAACTTTTTTGAGTATTTCTGCTGCTGCTGCTGCTAGTTGCTGCACGTGTGACCTGCTGATAGTGTGTCAGACCAGTGGCTGTGCTTTAGGTGGGATCTCATAGAGGAAGTGCCTAGGTGTGATCCTTCTTTCCGCCTGCTCACATGCTTTTTGCACAGACAACAGATAGCAACATGCTTAGCTTTAGGGTCCTGAGTGAAGTATCTACATACTGTGGACTTCGTGGACTTAGGGGGGTCCTGAGGTGCTGCTACTACTAGTTGGGCTAGGTGTTTATGGAATTCTACTGCTACTACTATAGGGGTCAAAGGTGCAGCAATTACAGCAACAGCAGAGGCACCCATCATATTTGTCACGGTAACGGTACAAATGAGACAAAAGACAGGTACAGTATAATGAACACCACCTTTATTTAATGGTAGTAAAGGTATGAGTGTAAACAAAACCCAAAATGAGATCGCTTAGAGAGGCAGGCATAAGGGCAAGAGCAGCATTTTCCACAGATACTGGCATACTACTCAAGAGCGGATCCTGCGTAACAAAGACACAAACAGAACCCCAAACAGTGGACAAACTTACCTAAGGTCATACCAGAGCAGATAGTCAGCCAGAGCCACAGGAAAGCACCAGAGTGGGTAGTCAGACTATAGCCAGGGGTACAGGACACTGGAGCTAACAGAAGAAAAGTAAGGGTCAAATGAGGATCAAACACAGGACACGAGAAACTACTGCACTGGACACCACATAAGGGCGAATGATCAAGGTGTCCAGGCAGCTTATAAACTGGTAAATAGTGCACTGTGTGTCACAATGGGACAGGTATGTTCCAGTGAAAGGTACCAGCTTCCCATACCAGCTACTACTCAAGTTGGCTGTTTTTTTTTTTTTTTTTTTTTTATAAATTAACTACTCTTTATGAATGAATGGGTTGAGTAGGAGGGTTCATAAAGAGTGATTGAGACAACACACAGGGGTTGCCGAGGGGGGAGAAGAACCAAAAAGACAGAAGAATTAACCCCAATAGGAAGCAACTTGGTTGATTCAGGAGACTCAATATTCAATCTCTCTAGTAGAATTTTATCTTTGGAAGAAACTCAAATTCGCCCCTTCTGGTAAACCGGATGAGTTTTCCTTTTTCCTTGATTTGAAGAGATTCACTAGGGAGTTATCACTTCATCGTTTTTTTGCTAGTAAAGGATTAGATGAAACTAAAGATACCTTTCATACACTACCCTCTATAGATAATGTGAATGTGAAAGATTTAGAGAACATTAAAATATTAGAATCTCTGTTAGAAGAAAATGAAACCTATTCTTCTTCAAGTACACAAGATCCATATATTGACTCAGAAAGTATAGGAGTATTGCATACTCCTTTTAAAAAACGTTCTAACTTTTTTCCCAGTCAATATAAAGGGCCATATGTAGATATGTTTTTTAAGATGGTCATGGAGGATTTTAGGTCCTTAAACACTCATAATTTATTACATAAAGGAAAGGACAATTTGAATAGGGCAGAGAGGAGGGCCCTTAAATCACTATCTAAGGATAACTCTATAACCATTAGAGAAGCTGATAAAGATGGGACTATTGTGGTCCAGGATACAGTGGACTACTTAAAGGAAGCATTAAGGCTTCTTATGGATATAGAATTTTATCAAAAATTGCCCTGTAATCCTACATCCTCCTTTAATGACCTTCTAAAAGTTTTACTGGAAGAAGACATGATGTCTGGGATTTTGAATAAACAGGAATTTACTTATATTTATAACACTCACCCAGAACCTCCATTTTTTTTTACCATATTCCTAAATTACATAAAGATGCAATAAATCCTCCTGGTAGGCCCATCATATTGGGTCTTAACTCATTCACTTCCCAAGTGTCGGGGTATATAGATTTTTTTCTCCAAAAGTATGTCACATTACTGCCAGCATACATTACAGATACCCAAGACGTTTTGAGAAAATTGTCCAATATCACCTGGAAAGAACACTACACTTGGGTTACGCTAGATGTATCGTCTCTGTATACGAGTATTGACCATCTTTTAGGGTTACAAGTGGTTAGGTATTTTTTGGAATCAGATGTGAATATGAGCACCACGCAAATGGATTTCTTGTTGAAATGTGTAATGTTTATTTTGAATCACAACTATTTTGTCTTCCAAGGTGAATATTTCCTACAGATCAAAGGTATGGCCATGGGGACCAGGTTTGCTCCCTCTTATGCTAACCTCTTCATGGGCCTCTGGGAGGATTTAGTAGTATGGCCCAGTGAGAGGTGGGGGTGTAGCCTGGTTTTCTATGGCCACTATATAGATGATATCTTGATCATTTGGGGTGGTTCCCTACAGGATTTAGATTCTCTTATTAATATTTTTAACAATAACACCATCGGTCTCAAATTCACCTCGGAAATTAATAAGGAGACAATTAGTTTCTTAGATCTCAGATTGGTAGGGAGTGTGTCATCCAATATTACCAGTACTACTTATAAAAAAGAGGTGAGTCGTAACCAATATTTAAGGGCAGAAAGTTGTCACCATCAGTGTTGGATTTAAAACATCCCCTTTGGACAGTTCCATCAATTGTGAAGGAACTGTAGTAATATAAAAGATTATATGGAACAGAGTGAAGATTTACAGGTGCAGTTTCTACAAAGGGGGTATAAACCTTCGGTAATTGAATCTGCCAAGAAGAGGGTCCTACTATTAAACAGAGAAGATCTACTAGTAACAAAATCTAAAGTAGAGCATAAAAGGAGACGTCCCTCAGTAGTTACACAGTATAATGGAGCATCCTATAAGATCTCTAAGATCATTCAGCGTCATTGGAATCTTTTAACGCAGGATCCCCTTCTATCTGGGGTCATTACAAAAAAAGCAAACATTACATATAAAAAGGCTAGGAACTTGCGTAGTTTTGTTGCTCCTAGCAAACCAAAACAACTGACAGCGAAGAAGACAAGAGAGGGTCTGTTTGGAACTAAACTCCCGGTGGGCAATTTCAAATGCCTGCAATCTAGATGTTCTAATTGCAGGTATACCAGAAATAAAGCCCTTAATATTTTGAGTTTTGCTAATGCTAAATAATTTCCCATCAAACAACTGATCACCTGTAATACAGAATTTGTCATATACGTGATTAACTGTGGATGTGGAATTCAGTATGTAGGTCGTACTACCAGGGCACTTAAGGATCGTGCTAGGGAACACCGCTATTTAATTAACAAACATTCTACAGAACATACTGTCCCTAAACATTTTAATAATTGTCCACAAGGAGGATTATCTAATTTTAGTGTTCAGGGAATAGAACATATTCCTAATACTTATTCTAATAGATTTTCTGTTTTATGCCGCAGGGAGGCTTTTTGGATATTTACATTGGATACTTTGTCCCCAAGAGGGCTAAATGAGGATCTTGAAGTCAGCAATTTTTTATAATTTTATATATTTATTTTCAGATACTACATTTGGCCCTATTGAGGATATTAGTGACTAAGGTGTATATACATTGAATCAATTAGTGTATATATTTTAATTATGTATCTTAATTTTGGTGCTAATATTGTGTAGAATGTATTACTTTTGTATTTTTATCATGTATTTTTTATAAAGGAGAGTTGTGGAGGTGTTTTGCGTTCCATCTTTGGATTTCTGGACCGTAGCGAGGCTTGGCTCTCACGTTGAGGCTTGGATCCTTCCCAGGTCCAACCTCGCTACGGACAGCTCCCAATTGAAGCGGACGCCGACACAAACTTCATTGAACGGTATGTAAACTTTGTGAGCAACTTATGCAGATTGTTATTCCCCTGATGAAGTAGGGAGATACTTACAATAAATCCTCTTATCCTATACCTTTGGTTCGGCATTTTTTATATGTGAAGTGAAGCTAGATGGTAATACGTTCTCTGTGGAATAGCCGGTGAGTGGATTTCAGCGGGGGGCAGCATTGTTATTTTTTTGCTACAGTATTACTCTTAGAGAGTACTTCTTTGCTTCCCTCAGAACCATCAGCAATCGCTTGAGATCAGGTCGGATGCTATGTGACACAGTTTACAGCCTCTACAACGATACATTGATGGCTTCTAGACACTAGTATCTTTCTATGGGCAACACTAACAAGAAGTAATTCTGTGAGTATACTCACATTTGGCGGGACTTTGATTCACTTTTAATACTACACTTAGAGGTTGCGCTTGTCTCTTTCTTTCTTTTCCCAACATGCAGGCATCATTAGGAGGGGATATCTCAGTGAGGTGGGAGACCCTAGACATAGAAGGGAAGACATTAACCAGCTTATATGCCAGCTTAATTAAAGATGCCCTTTCAGCTCGGCAGTCTGGTGAGCTATGCCCCTTCAGTGTCTCTTCTTGGTGCCTGGAACACACTGCCCTCATGGGAACCACCCTGTGGACAATCCATCAACCTCTGTCCCCATCACACACCCTGGGTTAATGGAGGGCAGCACACTGTCCTCTGGTTCCATAGAGAACTACCTGAGGCTGGCGATTTTGGGACTGTGAACTCCGACAGCAGAGGCTGCTTTCAGAGTTTAGTGCATTTGCTGAATTGCCACATTCACATATAAACACACTCACATGCATTACGATAATGGCTCATTATCCTGCATTTCCATAAGGAAATGACTCATGCTGCATTTTCGTATGGAAATAGGCCATTGTCAATGTGATGAGTTAACATTTGTAAACCCGGTGAAGGCATGTCAAATAGATGTCTAAGTGGGTAGATTTTTGTTGGACTGATGGGGAAGTGATGTCAAAGAATCAGTGCATACTGTCAATCAGATCAACACTGATCTGAAAGGGGATATACACTTTGAGTCCTCTTCGACCTCTAGGGAATCTCCCTGCAAAGTGTGCTACATCTGTGTAAACTATGTCACAGTGTTGGCTATGCAATTCATTATAACATTAGCTTTACAATGTTTAATACAAATACGTGTTTACCATCAATTTCTAGTATACTTTTTCAAGCCTTAGCATGAGCTGCATTAAATAATAACCAGTTGAAAAACACTCCATAACACTAAGGCCTATTGTAGAGCTATATCATAAAGTAAATATCTTTATTGAGTAGCTGTTCAGATAATGCCATTGGATGAGTTTCTGTTAGCAGCCAACTACCTATTTCAAATTGCAAGAAATTAAGATTAATGGCAATTGATTGTTATGTGAATAGACTTTTACTTGCTAAACAGGGAAAATTAGACAACAGTTGTTATATTACCAAAAGTCTTATATTATTTAATTTGTTTGTCCATAATAACATTTGTATATGCTCTTCAACAGTTGCAGTGGTCTATTTTGTGGTTTATCTGGCAGAGTAGATTGCATACAATTAAACTGACAACCCTTTGTAGGGTCAGGCTATAATAAGAACAGTTTTATTAGCTCAAACACTGGAATTTTGAAATATAGAAATGACAATTAGCTTTCAAATATTATTGTAAGAAAATTAATTTGAGACCTGTATCATAGATCTGTAAGAGAAACATTTCTTTATCAGAGACCTTGTCAAAGTGGATATACTATTACATGACCACAACCCAAGACCTAGACAATGTTTAGAAAATATCTTTAGCATATAACATGCAAAAACACACAAAAAGTTCCTAAATAAGCTTGGTTATATAGGCCACACTTGCAACTCAGCATAACATGCATCTCAAAATGTGACATCCTAGACTGTAGCCTACTCTACCTAACTGGTAAACTAGGGTTGTCCACAGCTATGGACAAGAGAATATATGTATAAAAAAAAGCAGAAATTGTATGGATACACAGATGGTTATTGCATCTCACCAGCTGAGGCCACATTTTATTTTTGTTATCTGGAATACAATGCACATAGGCTCTGTGAACACTCAGTGTTCCAGATACATCACTTCTGTCTCCAGCAACTACACCTGTTTCTGAGTATGTTAAATGCACAAATGAACTTTGCATGCAGAGTGTTCCAATCATGCCACTGCTGCCTCCAGCAACTACTCCTGATTTTCCTGTTAATTTAATTAAAAAAAATAAAATTAGATTTACTGTTCAAACTTAAGTGTGCATAGGCACTGTGCGCTAGCAGTGTTCCAGGCACACCACTGTTGACTCCAACAACTATGCCTGTTCCTGAGTGTGTCAATTTAAAAAAATTAAAGGTAGATTTACTCTTCAAATAAAACATACACACTGGCACTCTGCAGAGTTCCAGACATGCCACTGATGTCTCCCGCACCTCCGACTGGTTTTCCTGAACATTTTAGTGAAAAGAAAACATTTTAACAAAAAAAGAAGAAAAAAAGAAGAAAAAAAGAAAAATAGTTAAACAGTTAAATATTTATTGATAGTAACTGAAAAGTCTAGGAGTACTGCTTTGTGTGGCCAGAGCCGGCAGGTGGCCATGAAAAAGTAGTCCGGTCAGATGAACACTAGTGCATCAGCCCCATCCAAACAATGCTATCAGCCATAGGCAGCAGCAGCAAACAACCTGACCCTTGTGGCAAAATCTCCACCCCCCAAAAGGTACAATTTCTATCAAGCCTAGAAAGAGTGGGTCACATACAAGGGCTTTTGGTTGGATCAAACAAGAAGACCAAGATTGCTTGTACATGTATACTATTCCATAGTCATGGTCAACAATAGAAGACAAGAAGCACTAATGCCGCCAGTGCCACCACTATCACTGGCAGCGCCCCTACTACCACCACCAGTGCCCTGACTAACAGCACCAGTTCTACCACAATCTCAAACACCGCTAGCCCTGTGATGTTTGGAAATCCCCAGATCAAAAATGGACTGGTTAATGGCAGATGGAATTATATTTGGGTCCAGAAGAATGTAAGGAAGTTTGCTGCCATCTAATTTTGTGGCAGAAGTGAACCTTACTCCCACCTCTACCCAAGTGGTAAATGACATCTGTAATGAGGAACTGATATATGAGCCAGAGGAGATTGAGGAAGAGGATGTGCGCAACCCATGCACTCTTTCTACACTATCATTAATGCCAATGTTTCTCCTACATGTTCTACCACCACCACCAGTAGCAAGACTTGCTGGTCTAGAATTCTGTAGTAAAGTGTGGGATCATTTTGATAGTGTGGGAGATAGGGGCACTGCAAGGTGCATGTTGTTTCCTATGGAAATAAGCCAGGAGAAAGTGTAGGGACATATCACCAGTTATATGTACACATCACAGTGCAGCTTTGCTTTGGGAACAAAATAGCGGAAATGGTGCCAACAACATCATCACAACAGCCACCAGCAACAACATCACCTTGGGCAGATGAGAAACCTCAGTTTCTTCTAAGACTGAAACCAGTTCTCTGGGACAGGTGAGGCAGGAACCTTAGCACCAGCCCATACATGAACACTTTGGGCTCTATGGCTGATCAGCAGTCAAATAGGTTAGCTGTTTGATCAGCTGATCAGCCTGGGTGGAGCTTCTATCTCAATGATTGAAGAAGTGTCCTTCAGGCAGGTATTAGAGGCTCTCTCTCCCCACTATCACCCCCCTTCTCTCACCACCTTTATCAGTAATGTAGTTCCCTTACTGTGGGCTCGATATAAAGGCAGCCGTTAGTAAAAAAAAATCAATAACGGGTGCGTTAAGTTCCATGTAGCAATTCAAAGATCCGTCTAAAGAACAGCTAACGGCAGTTGCAGAATCCTTATGGTCGATACACTTACGTGCATTCAGACGCATGGAACAACATATCCCAGAGCCATTCAAAGGCTTGCGGTACTGGTAACGGCGGAAAAAAAGGACACAACTAACGTGAAAAAATTAAGACCCACTTTTCTTAGCCGTTAGACACTTAATGGTCAAAACAAAACACCTGTTACATAGGAAAATACACAAAATGCTTATCGTACAAGCATGTAAATGGAAAAATTAACCCGTGCAATGCCAAAACAACACAAAAACATGGACACACAACACAAATCACTCCACACACAACAACACCCAAAAAAACAACAACACAACATGGCGCGGAACAATGGGGGTTATCACACGACACGGACACCTGCAAATACAAGCTCACCTGTGCAACATCAACATGCGACCTGCATCCCACAACTACACACCTGCAAATGGCAGACACAGACCAAGCACAACACACCACATCTTATAACACACACACACCTGCAAACACTTACCTGGACAAAAACAACTCTCCATTGGTCAGCACTCACCTCATCACCACACCTACACAACGCCCTATCAAGTACTTAAAGGGACAACTCAACACACTCACTTGTGGCTTGTTTTCCACTCAGGGAGGGAGAGAGAGAGAGAGATAGAGAGAGAGAGAGAGAGAGAGAGATAGAGAGAGAGTGAGAGAAATAGAGAGAGATAGAGAGCGCAAACAGTATGTTGGGTTACATATTGTTGTGAAGACTGCGGAGAAGGCATGCAAGGGAGAGAGCTAGGGAACATCAGCAACCTCCAAGCACGCCTGATCAACAGCCTTCACCTGTTGCAAGTGAGGAGGCTCTGGCTCAGCAGCCACACAGGAGTCCATCCCCACCTGGAGGGCAGCACCTGCCTGCAAATGCACAGCTGCAGCAATAGGATGCTCCACAGCAGCATAGGATGTATAGACGACCACCAAGGCCCAGGGTATACCGCCCAAGGATCACCCTCTTTGGAATGACCGATGATGAGGTAATTGATCGCTACAGGTTGAGGCCTGACAGCATCATTGCCTTGTATGAGGTCATCAAGGATCAGGTGCATCCCATCTACATCCACAACCATGCCCTAACTGGCCTGCAGAAACTACTGTGTGCCATACACTTCATGGCAAGTGGGGCCTTCCAGTCCACTGAGGGATACGTATCTGGAATGTCACAGGCCACATTCTCCAGGGTGCTGGCCCAGGTCCTGCCAGCCCTCAAAAGCAAGGCCAGTACCTATATACATTTTCCCACCACCAACATGGACTGGATACACGTCAAGCAGGCCTTTTACGCAAGGGGAGGCATGCCCAGGGTCATGGGTGCTATAGATTGCACCCATGTCCGTATTAAAGCCCCAGCACATGACGCACAGCTATTCATCAACAGGAAGAACTTCCACTCCATCAACGTGCAGATGGTGTGTGACAGCCATATGAGGATAATGAATGTCTGTGCAAAGTATCCTGGCAGCTCACATGATTCATACATTCTCCAAAACTCCTCAGTCCACAGAGATTTCGAGAATGGAACTTTTACAGGGGGATGGCTTTTGGGTGAGTTCACAATACAAAATCACACCACATCCACAGGCATACACACAACACTGCTCAGCATGCACCTGACCCACAGCTAGTACGTCCACCACACAAAACATCATTCACACAACATGTGTTCCCTCTCTCACCATATCACTCACATTACACAGGTGATGCTGGCTATGGATGCAAGTCCTGGCTACTGACCCCTGTGGCCAATCCTCAAACACATGCCCAGGAAAGGTACAACCAGGCTCATGGCAGAACGAGGAATGCCATCGAGTGGACCTTTGGCCTCCTTAAGTCAAGATTTCGATGTCTGGACCACTCGGGGGAGCACTGCAGTATGCACCTGGAAAGGTGTGCAACATAATTGTGGCGTGCGCAATACTGCACAACATCGCAGTGGACACCAGGCTGCTGGATCACATCCAGGACCCCCCCCATACATGAAGTGCCCATGTACATTGGCCATGTTGAGGAGATCTTGAGAGGGGCACAGATCAGAGACAGGCTCATCACGGAACACTTTACATGTGAGTATAACACAGACATGCAAACAATCCATGCAAGTCCCCCATCAGTCCTGTGAATTGGTGCCAACACACTAAGCACACTAGACATGATGTTCTGTCTCACCCCACAGGAACATTGACACAGCACTGCACTGGCAGCAGCATGGCCCCAAACATCAAACATACCATGGAAGTGGCATATTGTGTGTGGGGATTCCAAAACCATCCTCCATTCCCCTCTCCACGTTGACATACAGACCCCAAGGATATCACGCACACCCTCAGGAGAAACAAGGTACAACACATAACCCATGTTCATCGCCTTACAGGGCTTGATTGACAGCAACTAACTTGATTTGCCATGATCATAGTCTGAGCACCCATGCTAGCCTTGTAGCTAAAGAGTATTATCCAATGCTATGCATTGGATAATACTCCGTCACATTAGGGGTTAAAGGGCCATTGGACTCAATGTGGGACCTGTACTGTGCTAGAGCTGAGAAGAGCAGCAGAGGGGTGGATGTACAGTGGTATTGTTACACAACGTAGAGGTCATGAAACGTAGATCAGATTACCAGGAACTCCATGCTGACCTGTGAGTGTGCAGACATATGTGCCCCTGATATGAATACACGCATCAACAAATATGTCCTAATAGTTCCATGGAACAAATTACATTGGACTGCCACTGTCACTTTCACAGTGGCAGCCCAAATTCATTACTTCCATGAAGCTCTCAGAACACTTGTTGATGTGTGTATTCATGTCAGGGGCACATATCCATAGGGCTGATGCACATGTCCTTAGTTCTCCACGTAATTGGTTACAGACGAGTACACAACACATTGTCAAGCAATGGTTTGTGTACTCTTCTGTAATTAAGAAAATTGAGGGGGATTATAAAGTTGAAATTGTTGTTGCTTGATGATCAGTTCAGGTCTATTGCTCCAAATCCTGTCCTCTTGTCCCACAGGCATCCATAACATGATCCATCCTTGACCTGAAGATCTTCCATGTGACTGGATTGATGTCTTGACAACACCTTCATGAAGCTCACCCCTTGCTGTTTCTGGTGATTTTATTGGTGATGCAATGTTTGACCTGAGGTTCACAGCAACCTCTATTGGAACATTCTCATATAGACACAGAAAACACAAATTCACGAGTGTAATAACCTGTACAGTTAGGATGCTCATCTACAGAGTTGTCAGACCTTGTGGACAACACATGAGCAGGACAGCAGTGTTACTAAAGTAGTACGATTTAGTTTCAAAGTACATTTAGTGTTCTCATACAAGTGTTCAATGCATATAGACAATACACACAGAAAACACATGTACGTTCTAAAGTACTTTGAGACACAATAAAGATGAACCATCACTATTCAATCTGTGTCTGTATGAGGATATATTGGATTACACATTTGTTAATGTGTAACCACACTCAGGATAGAGTATTCCCCATATCACAGGAGTTCACCACTTGTTTGCAAGTGAGTGGACTCTGTGATGTATTCATGCAAACAGATGGGGGCAGTGATACACTAATGTGTTGTGGGAGTGATAAAGAGGTGATACAGGGGACATACTTCCACAGTGAATTCGTGTCCACAGTTTCTGTGTTGCTCAGTATAATCAATGTTCTGTGATATTGCTCTACTTTGACATATCTCAGTACATGGGCTACATCAACAAACAACCAGACCAAGTGGACAAGTGTTTTCACTGGTGAAGTCTGTTACACTCTTAGGAAAAACAACAACTCAACTTACTGGAGGCCCCAATGCTCACCCCAGGATATCAATGTGTGTGCTACACATTGAAATCCTAGGTTAAAAACATTGGGTTCCCCAGTAAGTCAGTTGCACAATGAGTGTTTGAGTCCAAGACAATATTGATGCAGGTCCCATTTATCTCTCCTGCTTGTTATGTCACCGCTAAGTCACATAGCTGTTTGTTTGGTTATCCCCTTAACCCTCTGAGTGCCAAAGTGGTACCCAACGCATTTCTTTGCAATGCGTTGCCTACCACTCTGGCTATCAAAGGGTTAAACACAACATTTGATGTAGACGAATGTTCAATGTTGTACCATTTGTTGTGCTAAGGGGTATGTTTTGTTGTTCAAAATCAACACACAACATCACCATATAACACAGTTGTGTAATATGGCTCCAGGGATGTATTTCCAGTTTGTACAACGGTGTGTGTGTGTGTAAACCCATGTTGTAACATCCCACAAACATCTTACCTAGGCAGAAGTTGTGTTCACTGCATTGTTTGGCAATGCAATGGAGACAACTCTGCCACCCAATCTATGACCAAATACAAAGCAGATCAGACAGGATTCAAAAGCACAGTGTTCCTTTATTCAGGGGAAATGTAACGTTGGGCATTTTATTTTTTTTTCTTAGTGGGGGGCCTTAGACTGTGTGGCAGAAGTGGATAAACTGGGTGATCTCCTGGTCACCCTTTGCCCCCTAGGTGTGGCTTCGGGGGTCACAATAGAGGGGGTGGTGGGGCAGTGGATCCCTCTGTGGAACGCAGGTTCTCCCTCTCTAACCGTAAGTTCTCCCTGCGGTTCAGCTCTCTCAACTCCACCAGTACCTGTGAAAGCATGTCCATCACCCCCGTGTGGAGCTGATGGAGTTGAGTGTTGATCCTCATGACCTCCGACTCCAGGGCATGGATCCTTGCCTCTATCCTGTTAGTGTTTCTCCGGGATTCCCTACGGCTCCTGGTGATGTTGTCATTGATGCAGTGGCTTGACCGGAGTAGTCTCCTTTGCAGAGCCATACATTCTGCTTCCATCCCCATGGGGCGTTCACTGCTGGTGATGGTTGTGCCTGGTGAATCTGCTGCTGCTGTGTCCTCCTCAGCTGCTGCTGTGTCCTCCTCAGCTGCTGCTGTGTCCTCCTCAGCTGCTGCTGTATGTGCTGCAGATGGGTATGTGCCCACCACATCAATGGACTCACTGCTGCCCACCGATGTCTGTGCTGGTGGAAGTGGTGGGGTAAACACGTCCCTTTGCATAGGGTGTTGGGGCTCCCCAAGCAGGCCCAGGTGTTGGTAGTCGAGTGGCCAAGGGTCAAACCTTGGCCACTGGTAAGTGCTTGGCCCCCATCTGGGATCATACCTGTGGCCATGCTGGGGAGCCATCCAGGAGGGTAGGTCGATCGGGGATGAGTATGGCCCGTATTGGGTGGTGGCCACATCACCGGGCAGCCATTGCCTCCCTGGTGGTGGTGGTGCTGCTGCTGCTGGAGAGTAATAGCTCCTGGAGGTGGTGGGGTGCATCCAGTCACTGTAATATGGTGGATCAGCCAGAGGTGGTGCAGCCAGAGGTGGGACAGCCAGAGGTGGGGCAGCCAGTTGGGCAAGAGGTGTGGATGTAGTTGGGTACGGTGCCCACTGGCTGGTCCCCTCCTCCTTATACTCCTCACTGGGTGGTGAGGTAGTCTCCTCCATGGGCTCCTGGAGTGCTGGAGGCACATAAGCTGTGTGGAGAATTAAGACTGTGTGATCAGTAAACTTAGCCATGATGGTGTCAAATTGATATTAATACTTGAAATGTGAAAAGGGACATATATGTTGTAGGGTTTATCCCCCTGTGTGAAACAACGGTACTCCTACTGGTGAAGGGTGTTTTATTCTACATGTATCGCAGCTCGGAGTTGAATTCCTTTGGTGCCACATCCCAGTGGTCTGAAATTGTACATTTGCTCTGTTGCCACATCATCCTTTGTGGATTTATGCTCCCTGGACCAAAGCTGGCCAGAGGATGGTCTTGTAACATTGGCATAGTACATTTTCAGGCCACTGTGATATTGTCCATGGAATATTCAACTTTGAGCTGTTATACTCTTGGGATGTAACACCTTTCAGCAGTGGGAATACCCTTGCTTTACCCGGTGGATCAATCCTATGACATATATTTTTCCTTTCACATTTTAGGTATTACTGTCTCTTTAACGGGATAGCAATGGTTAATTTCACCTTGATGTAACATTGTAGGCATCATAAAGTGATGTTTAGAAAGATGTTGCTGTATGTGACAGCTGGAGATGTCAGTCAGTTGACCACACGGAGGCTCTTCAGCAGACTCAAAATTGACCCATTTGGAGATAACTATATCTTTGGCATTGTCTACAAAGTGTTCCTGGTTTGTAAGCACACTCAGTGGACCATTTCAATGATGGATCCATCTCCAATTGGTTCAATTTTGGGTCCGCTGAAGAGCCTCCGTGTGGTCAAATGACTGACATCTCCAGCTGTCACATACAGCAACATCTTTCTAAACATCTCTTTATGATGCCTACAATGTTACATCAAGGTGAAAGTAACCATTGCCATGCCAAGATACACAGAGAGGAATATGGTCTGATATGTGTGTATGTGTACCTTTCATATGGGTACAAACATATCCTTGATAGATATGAACCCAGAGATCTGTTCAGTACATGTGATTGTCTTACTGCCTATATATGTGCAGCCATCACAAACTAACTTTAATTGATGCCACTGATACCCATCCAAGTAAGGTGTAATATACTAGGTATGTGTACTCTGATGATGATATCAATATGAGTTAGTTTGTTAAGGGTGCACATATATGGGCAGTAGGACAAAAACACGTACTGAACCGAACTCTGGGTTCACATCTTGTTGGGACATATTTGTACCCATTTGAAAGGGACATATCCACATACATATCTGGTCATTTTTCTTTCTGTACATATCTTTTTGTAATTGATATGCAGTGTGATTCAAGTGGTATTCATCCCTATGTTATCAGTTTATCCCGTACAGTGCTGGATTTTGTCAGATTTTACATGTCACTCTTTAGTTGTCATGATGGTATCCTATGCATTGCATTGTGATGCATGGGATACCACCGTGGCAATCAGGGATTGATGTACATTACAAGATTCTGTCCATGAGGTCTGTTCAAGTTGAATCCTGAGGGGCAACAATCAAGCCAGTATTGAAGAATATCATTGATTGAGGCCTTCTTTTTTCCCTGGATCAGCCCATCCATCCTTCTGTGTGAGGCAGCCAGACCCGATCATAGATATCCATAATTCATGGCCTGTTATTGACCAAACCTCAATGGTTCATACTTGGTTCCCATATGTATTCTGCAAATAGTGTCTGCTGTACCATCCATCCATGGCATCAGCACTCCTGAGGATCCATATGTGAATCAAATGTGAGATATGTAAATTCAAGTTAGAGTAAACGATTGCATACACAATACCAAGGCCAACTTTTTCACCTTTAGTTATGTGTAATCGTTTTTGGCCTGTATGTTGCACATACAAGCAGTTATTCTCAGTGACACTGTGATTTGTGACCTGATCCATCCTGTTAGTGATTCAGTAAGCGGTTAAGTAGACCTGATGAACTGATTATGATGCTGACTTCTCCGGTGATCTCATTTCCCCATCTGCAATGTTTTCTATGGAGTCCATACAATGGGGCCTGTGCAGCTTGATTCATGCTATTGGATATTCTCCATAGACTAACACTGTAATTGGTAAAGTGAGGGTATGTAAGTGGAAAATTCTCTACATCAGCTCTTTTTCACCGCTTAGTGAATGTCCCCTATGTGTCTTGTAATTGTTAACCTATCGATATGTGTTTGTTGTCTGGTTAACCCTTTGAGTACCGGAGGGGTTGCCAAAGCATTGTTGATCGATGCATTGATAATCCCTCTAACACTCATGGGGTTATATGCTGGATTCCCTGTGGGAACATGGGTAACATTGTGTGACAACAATTGTGATGTTTGACATACAATACTTTTCTGAGCATGGTTTGTGTGTATTGTGTGTGATCAGCACAGCAAGATGAGGGTTAACAAGGGAGTTGGACAGGTTTTGGCCTTGTTGAACCTTGACATTTGTCCTTGTCTTGCATCCTGTTTAAACCCTCAGGGTGCTGTGTTGGTGCAGTTGTGTGGATGAATGAAGGGCAGATGTTAGGATGTGAGTGTGTTTGTTTGTGATGGGTGTGTGATTTGAGGTGGTGTGTGGTTTTGGGGTGATGCACTTACCAGCGGTGTGGAGGCTCCTCTCATCCCCAGTGTCTGATGCTCCAGGGACCCCCTCAATGAGGGTAGATGACAGGGTCTGCCGCAGCCTCTCCTCCCATGCGCTGAAGGTGATGAGGACAGGTGGCCCACCTCCGGTGGCTCGGGCGTTCAGGGCGGCATCCCCCATCTTCTTCTTCACCTGCCTTTTGCAGTCGCCCCATCTCTTCTTTATTGAGTCCACATCCCGTCTGCAGGTGGCCACCGCATTAACTCGGCTGCAGATTTGCTCCAGGCAGCTCTCCTCCTCGCAGCCAGGCCAGGGAGCCTCTCCCCAGGAAAGAGGACACTCTCCCTCTCCAGCAAAGCCTCCACGAGGGTCGTGTTTTCTTCCTCAGTATTTTAGGGATCCCTGACCCTGTCTCCATCAGCTCCGGCATGCGAGGAGTCAGAACCGGAGTGTCCTGACTGCTCTGTCCCTGCCTGTTTGTGGTGGTCTCCAGGAACTACCCCTCGTCCCACTGCAGGTTCTGTCCCTGTCCTGCGTGTGCCTGCTCTTGTGGGCCTGGTCCCCCTCTGCCCTGCAGATCGCCCTCTCCCACCCCTGCTCTGCTGAGGGATACTCTCCTGACCTTCCTCCTCCTCCTCCTCCTCCACTACTCTCCCCATCCCTCTCTCCTGTCCTCCTCTCCTGGCCATCATTCACCCACTCACACCCAGGCACTCTCACGCCCTCACAGACACACTCGATCCCACTCACTCTGTCACACACTTTCACTCACGGATTCACACTGTAAAAGTAAAGTTTAAAATGTGTAACGTGTGATGAAAAAAAAAAAGACTGTGTATGTATGTGTATGTGTGTATGTGCTATGTGCAAAAGTGTGCTATGTGTCTATTTAAATGTAATTCTCTCCTCTCCAAAATACTTCTACCTTACTCCTCTGTATGCTTCTCTCTCTATCTCCCTCTCTCTAAACACTATCCTCCACTCCTTGGTCCTGTGATCTAGCTTGCTGAAACTCGAAACACAGACAGGGTGTAACCATTATTTTGAGGTATATATAGGTGTATTTGAACATTTTTGATACTTTGGGGCCTTGCAGGGGCTGCAGGTTTGAATTTTGTTTGTGCATCTATCAGGGTTGCTAGACAATGGCAGCCTGTAACGGTTTTTAGGACACTCAGACCAGTATGTGAAATAAAACACAATTTATTCAGAGTAAGAATAATGCAAATGTTCGCCCTCTAGTGGCGGTTAAAATAAACACACAGTGAAGACTGATAGGTTACAAGTGTAAATGCACAATAAGATGACATGTACAAATACTATGAATAGAATGGAATATCACCCCAAAGGGTTAAGAACTTGATAAACAGTCAGTCTCAGATGTGGAGGTTTGGCACGCCCTGGGTGTTATAAGGATGAGCTGGAAGACAAAGTTCACCATGTACTGGAGACGTCACTGCCTAGCCAAGGTGTTCGAGTAATAAGCAGAACGGGGATCCAACTAGCCCCCTCGGGCGTACCTACTGGATCTGCTTCTGCGAGTGCAAGTGAGAATAGCCCCCACGGGCGTAACGGAAACCGGCCTGCAATGCAAGAGCTACTAAGCCTCCTCAGACTTAACCGGATACCGGTATTTGAAGTGCTAGAGCCAATAGCCCCCACGGGCGTATATACCGGATCTGCTAGCGCTGAAGCCTACTCTCTGCCGCCACTCTGCTTAACGGATATCGCCCAGTAACCGACAATAGAGGAGAGCCCTTGGCGCCCAACCGGCCCACAATACGTGACTACTCTGCAACGGAATGGATAGAGTTGCCGACGGTGAGCGGCCAACTCAGCAGATGTAGCACCGAGAAAGAGGCTCTGTTCTGGGAATAGAGAGAGTGAGAGCAAGACAGAACTGCTAGGGTTAATAAGCACGTTTACTCGAGGCTTCAGCAAAACAACGAGGCTCTGCAGGATGAGGGAGGCACACTGAGGCACACACAGCTCTGCAAGGGTAGCGGTACACTGCACAGATAAAAGGCAACACCAGGCAAGGCGGTCACACGGTGACTGGCAACAGCAGATGAGAATGTCGCGCCGGCGACAACTGGAACGCAGGTCACTGGAACAGGCTGGAAGTCGATCTTCGGAGCAGGATGTCAGCCGGGCCGGGTCGGAGCACGCAGGAGGTAGTCATACAAGCCGGGTCATACACAAACTGGAATGTCAGCCAAGCCGGGTCAGGATCCAAAGGTGGTACGTAGTCAGGCCGGGTCATACACAAACAGGAACACTGGAGAATAGTCAGGACAAGCCGATTCGGTACACAGAAATCCAGAACACAGGAACACAGCAACAGCACTACTGGCTCAGAAACACCACGAAAGGGCATCAGACAGGTGTCTGGGCCAGGCATAAGAAGGTCACCAGGGGCAGGCCAAACTGGCTCAGCAAATCAGAGCGATCCACAAGAAAGAGTGACAAGAATCACAGGCACTGTGATACAGCCGTAATGTTACATTTTGACTTAAGTTGTGTTTTAATGGGTGTTTGGGACGCACGGTGATGCGAAATCAGGTGCGAATCTGGTTTTTGTGTTATGTGTTTTTGTTGTGCCTACGCCCGATAGCTATTCTTGTACTCTTACCTTTAAATCTGCCGTAAACCATGTGTTCTTTGTGGCTGATGTGCCTTTTTTACTTAGCGGATGGTTTAATGGCTGCCTTTAAATCTAGCCCTGTACCTCTCATGCATTTCATTGCTGAAGGACAAGCTAAATATGCTTTTCAAACTGTTCACTTCACCTCTGTCATATGGAGTGCTCCTATTATACAGCATGCCTTACTTTCCCTGCCTGGATCGTAGATGTCTTGAAGATCACAGGTAGTCTAAATTGCAATGGTCTGAAAAGACAGTCACTGGGAATTCAGCACCTTCAAGGAGATGGTGCCACTCCTCTAAAGCTTCCTTAATGGCCAGAGTTTCTCTGTCTCTCACATCATAGTTGGTCTCAGGAAGAGTCAATTGAATAGAGTAGTATAAAAGGCTATGGGATGGAGTTGCTCTTTCCCCCCATGGTGTTCAGAGAGAACAGCACCTGCTTTTGTTTCTGAAACGTCTAATTCCAGAAAGAAGGGTTTAGTAGAGGATAATGAAACCTTGCTTCAGAACCTCAAAGGATTGTTGAGCTTGGGGTGTCCAAAAGAATGTTCCTGTTTTCTTGGTAAGTCTAGAAATGTGTTTTATAATTTTGAAAAAGTCACATATACATTTGCGGTAGAAACGGTCAAAGACAGTGAAGCATTGGGCAGCCTTCATGTTGCCAGTCCACAGTGGCAGCTACTTTCTTGGTGTTCATCTTAGTGCCTCAAACTTGCAAAGACACCATGGGTATGGAGGTGAGTTAGAAACTGTTTCATAAGTTTGCTATGTTCCTATAATGTGGTGAATACTAGTATATCATCTAGATACACTCTGAGAAAATGTTCCAGGAGATCACAGAAGACATTGTTTAGGAAACATTGAGCAGGGTGTTGCACATCCCAAAGAGCATTACAAGATGTTCAAAATGCCCATAAAGTGAACGAAAGGCTGTCTTCCAGTCACCCCCTTCTTGGATTCTTACAGAGTTGTAGGCACCTTGGAGATTAATCTTGGAAAAGATTGTGGCTGTCTTTAATCAGTCCAGTAGCTCAGGAATGAGGGGTACCTCTTCTTGATAGTGATGTTAAGATTGCTGTAATTGACACAAGGTTGAAGGCCTCCATTCTTTCCTACAAAGAAGATACCCATCTCAGCTGGGGAAGTGGAAGGACTAATGACCACTTTCTTGAAATTCTAATCAATGTAGTCTCTAAGGTGGGTGAGTTCAGATTCCGAAAGGGAGGTATGGGTGCTCCAGGAAGGAGGTCAATAGGGCAATCATAGACCCATTGAGGAAGCAAAGTATCAGCTCCTTTCTGTCAAAGACATCACTGAGTTCTTTGTATGGAGTCAGGAGAGAAGACGTGGTAGTCTTAGAAGTACATGAGTCTGTGAGCAGAAAACTAGGTATTGGCTTAATACAGTGGGTTCAGCAATAGGAAAAGGACATGGTTAAGATGCCCATGGGCCAATTGATGGATTCAATCTAAGCCAAGTTAAGGCAAGAATCACAGGAAACAAGGGATATGGCATAATGTGAAAGCTGAGCATTTGCACATGACCCCAACACATGAGAATATGGGGGAGAACAGTCTCTTGGGTAACAGGACCAGACTTTACAGTGCTGCCTCCACAACTTGAATGTGGATAGGAATGGCCTTTGAGTGAGTTGTTATAGCAAGTTGTTCTGCACTTTCTTGATCCAAGAAACAACAGCTGGCTCCAGATTCCATGATCATGTTTTGTACTGAACTCATACACATGCTTTCTGGAGTCCACTTACCTCCCATAGGAAGTAGTCTTTTAGGGCAGGTATGGATAAGGTGACCAGGGTGATCACAAAAAAGAAAAGATCACTAGTGTGTCTTTAAGTTCTCTTTGAGTCCAGCAAGGGTCCTCTCACAAGGCCAATCTGTATAGGCTCCTCAGTGGGAGTAGTGGTTCTGAGGAGGAACTAGTCTCGGATGCAGGAGGTATACGCCTAATGGGCAGTTTTGAAGAGGTGGCATGTTCTAATCACCTCTCAAGGTGCCTGAAGTCAATTTGAATGCATGAGAGTCTCAAGTGAGGCAGGTACTCCTACAAATGACAGTTCATCCTTAAGTCCCTCCAAAAGGCCCAAGTGAAATTGATCAAGTAGAGAACCCTCATTCCAAGTGCTTTCAATAGCAAGGCGATGGAAATCAGTGACATACTCCTCCATGCCTTGATGGAGAGCCAGTAAAGCAGATTGCGAGGAAGTCGAAGGATGAGGGTCATCGTATAAGGCATCCATATCTTGACAGAAAGCAGACCAGAAGTCACGAGTTATTAGTGTACAATAGATGATGAGACCATGACTGTGGTTCCCCAGACAACAACAAGACAACAGTATGGATCTTAACAAAGTAAGTGGCAAAAGTGCAAGGTTGCACTGAAAATATTACTTAACAGGCTGTCATGAAAGTCCTGGGTTTGGTCCCCAGAAAATTGATCTGGTAACGACATGTATGGTTCCGGGGCATTAGTGACACCCTCTGCCTTCGGAGGAGTAGAAAGTTGCCTAGAAGAGGAGGATGGTTGGACAGATGCTGCATACAAATCTTGGCACTGGCGTTGAAGATGTACCTAACCGGCCTGTAGTTCCTGTAAAGCTTACTTTAGTGACCATATCTGACAGGTAAGAGTGGTGATGGCTCCAGCCATTCCTGAGGGCTCCATTTACTAGCTCAGTTGTTATGTAAGGAAATAACCTGGAGTATGAGTCCATTAGGCCGGGAGGCCCAATATGCAAGATCTCTCAAGCTGCTGAGACATGAACAGAGTACCTAGAGAACAGTAGCCAGCAAGCAGAAGGTCCAGAAGCCAAAGATCAGGAAGTCAGTAGTATAAGCCAGAGGTCAGGAAGTCAAATATCAGGTAGACAGATGAGCAAGCCAGATGTCAGGAAGGCAGGAATCAAGACACGGGTCAGGGAGCCAGAAGTCAGGAAGTCGAATACACAAGTCAGGAGTCAGCAACAGGAGATCAGGAGAATCAGGGATTCTAGGTCACAAGTACAGATGTCCCAGAACAAATGAGCACTTAACAAGGAACAACCCAGGGTTTAAATAGAGAGCCAAAGGCGTGAACTTGCATCATCTGGCAAGAAAGCATCACGTAAGTGACGCAAGAGACGCTGGGTAGCCCATCAAATGATGATGGTCCATAGCATCAAATTGCATATATCAAACTTGCAAATGACACAAGACTGACACAGAGCATTGCATACAGGAATGCAAGGAAGGATCACAAAACTGATGTGTAAGGAGTGTGTCTGAAAGTAGCAACCTGGAAGCGAGGTGTGCGACACAACGGCATCCTCCCATGATATAAGGTCAAGGCCTGACACTATCAATAAAGTACTGATACTAGGTCTAAAATAATTGTAAATAACTGTGCTTCTTTAAAAGTGCATATTTTAAACTCTTGAATCTTGATGTCATGTAGTTAATAGAAAAATATAAAAAAAATTGTAGCATACTTTAATGCACCCCAAAATACAAAGAAACATTGATTCAGAAAATACATAAATTATGGAAAAGTTATGTTTATATTTCCAAGATAATAAGAAATTTCTCAAAAACTGCACATGTCTGTCATCAATATTGTTCTCTCAACGTCCTCAAATTATCATTATTTTGCAAAAAATAAACATAAATAATACTGACTGGTTTACATCTTTCTTTGGTTTACCCACTTAATCACACACAATAAACCTAAATAAATTTTCATTATTGCAACAAATCACAGTACATAACAGTTGCAACCCATAAAAGCAACAAGTAAAAATCTGCATTAGGATAATCTGTCAGCTATTTCCATTTCTATGAAGAACTAAGGCATAATCAAAAGCCAAAGTGACAATGAGTTGACAGTAAGATTCTGAAGTAAATGATTCCAGAGTTTCTGGCCTGCGGAGATGCTGAAGAAGTCCCCAGCAGACCTGATTAATTCCAGTTTCTCCAGCTGCCAGGAGAGCAGAGGCTAAGCAGTTTCACAGAGAGGACCCTATTACCACGACTAGGCTGAAATAGATCTAATCAACTAGCAGCCGTTCAAAAGAAAACTTTACCAGTTTAGGCAGTGCTTTAAAATAATGACTACAAAGGATCATGGGAGTATAAAAGCATTTAGCCTTTATTACAGTGCAATAAAAAATATATGCTTTGGATAGAGTATGCTAATTTATAATATATAACAAATCTATCCAAGTGTCATCTGTATGAGTATTAGCACTGATTTTTTTTATTTAAATTTACACTTTAAGAACCTAATACAAATGTGCTCAATCTGACCTTGTTACTGAAGATTACCTGTTTCCTCCAGCTAGAAAATGAATACATTGTAAAAACAGTGAAATGTACACAAGAACATAAAACTATACAGTATCTGTATTTTCTCATGTTTTATAAGCTCCATTTGTATTAAAGGGAAATTCCCTTTAACGCTTAAATTTTTGGATAGCGCAAGCTGAGATATCAAAGCAATGTGTGTGTGTATTTATGTATATCCTATACCATAAAGTCTTAGAATGTGTCTCTCCCTGTGAGCGTAGCACGAAGCACAAACTCACAGAGACAGACACCACGTGACTTGCTCCCCCCTCCCCCTCCCGCACCATCTATGGTAACTATGGATGCGTTTTTCACAGGAACCCGCTTGCACTGTGCTCGCGCTTGCGGGTGCCTGTCAGTTATATGCTTCCTGGCATCCACATGCAACGTCAGAAGGCTGGTAGAGCTCAGAGGACTGGCAGCTGGTGTCTCTCACACTCTGCCCTCGAGACCGGCTGCCTGTCAGTTATGCGCATTCTCACCGGCTGCCTGTCAGTTATGCGCGTCCACACCTGCTGCCTGACACTTATGCGCGTCCACATGCAAGGTGCGTGCCCTCTAAGCATGTGGACTCGCATAACTGACAGGCATCCACTTGCGCCGTGTATGTTGCGAGGGCAGACTGTGAGAGACATCAGAGACAACATAATAAGACTTAAAAGAATTAATTAAAAAAATATATATAAATAACATATGAGTGCCAAAAACCGACTTTGCATGGTATAGGATAAAGGCAAAAGGTCCTGTATTTAAAGGCAGGGGATAGAGAAGAGAAACACCAGCAAGCAAGAGGAGAGTGTAAGAGAGAGGAGAAACACCAGCAAGGGGAGGGTGTAAGAGAGAAGAGAAACAACAGCAAGGGGGGTAAGAGCGAATAGACACCAGCAAGGGGAGAGTGTAAGAGAGAAGACATACACCAGCAAGGGGAGAGTGTAAGAGAGAGGAGAAACACCAGCAAGGGGAGAGTGTAAGAGAGAAGATAAACACCAGAAAGGGAAAGTGTAAGAGAGAGGAGATACACCAGGAAGAGAAGAGTGTAAGAGAGAAGAGAAACACCAGCAAGAGGAGAGTGTAAGAGAGAAGATAAACACCAGCAAGGGGAGAGTATAAAAGAGAAGACATACACCAGCAAGGGGAGAATGTAAGAGAGAAGATAAACACCAGCAAGGGGAGAGTGTAAGAGAGAAGAGAAACACCAGCAAGGGGAGAGTGTAAGAGAGAAGAGAAACACCAGCAAGAGGAGAGTGTAAGAGAGAAGAGAAACACCAGCAAGAGGAGAGTGTAAGAGAGAAGAGAAACACCAGCAAGGGGAGAGTGTAAAAGAGAAGATATACACCAGCAAGGGGAGATTGTAAGAGAGAAGAGAAATACCAGAAAGGGGAGAGTGTAAGAGAGAGGAGAAAC
This sequence comes from Rhinophrynus dorsalis, assembly GCA_037306005.1. Lineage (NCBI taxonomy): Eukaryota > Metazoa > Chordata > Amphibia > Anura > Rhinophrynidae > Rhinophrynus > Rhinophrynus dorsalis. The sequence goes on from CM074719.1 coordinate 381,439,000, forward strand.
ACCTAAACCTGTATTTATTTAGGGAAAAAAAAAAAGAAAATGCAAAAAAAAAAAAAAAGTAAAAATGCAAAAAAAAAAAGGGGCAACAAGGGGCAGAAGGGGGTCCACGTCCCTTGCCCTGGGATGATATTTGTTTTATTTCTATCCTACAAACGCTTCTGCATGACCTACATCCTGTCAAATGACAGGCTTTACCCTAGTATATATATATATATATATATATATATATATATATATATAGTGAATAAGCAATAGTGTAATTATTTTGTTTCAGTTAAAACAGTTTTATAATTTCCTTTACTGTTGTTTCTAAAAAAAAAAAAAAAAAGGTGCTCCTTCCACTAGAGCATCAGGTCCTGAGTGGACTTGTTCACACTGCGTTGCACCATATAAATAATGATATACATACATAAGAAGTTCTGTTGACAAATATTTTGAATTCAGTGTAAATCTACTTATATAAACCTTATTGTGCTATCTTGTAATGCATACTATTTATAGGTCTTGCTTACTTCATTCAGAAAACTGCTGCACACATGGCTAAGTAATGACTAAGTAAATAAGAATATTCCATTCTCAAAGTATTATTTTTGTGTATTTTGAACCTGAATTGTTTCCTTGAGGGTGAAATATCATTAAATATCTGTTTGCACTGCAAAGCACTCTTATAGCATTAATCAAACAAAATACTATTGTATGATGAAATGTACATCTGTAATTGATAAACAAAACAGGAAAAACTTTTCTTTGAAACTAGACATAAATTTAATAAAAGTAATTGATAGAGATCTTGAAAGTTCAAATATTACATGTATGATTGAATACAGAAGAGAAGTTTCTAGCAAATTGCCTTTGGTTGTTTTATGGCAACTATTATACATCTGCATTAAACATTGCTTAACCAGTAGGTTACAATTGCTATTCATTTGGATTGTGTGACCTCGTGTTTTATCTATTAACCCTATGAATGCAAAAGAAGTCTTATCAGATTGAGGAGCATTGTGCCGCATCTCTCTCTCTCTCTCTCTTTAAGCACAATTTCCTTATTTCTATAGTATGTTTAAATTATTTTCAAATATCTCCTTATAAAGATCGTTATGCTTAATTATTTAACAGGCACATACATGTAAGGCATGTTTAAATATTACTATTGTCAATATAGCAAGCTCTTAATTTACAGAGCAATTATGTTAACACCCTCGTTTATCAGGGTATGTTCATTTGTTTTAGGTGTAGTCAGATTTTATTAATTGATGCAATAGACATACTTAAGTAAAATTAATTTACGTGTCAAATAGGTCATGCCAGCAGTAGTGGGTTGCAGATATCATGAAGCAAGATGCGAGTTGACTCGTGAAACATAGTCTTTGATTAAATGAGGTGACATAACTGGAATAAAAATGCTCAATTGGAGTGCTAGCATTTAAATTCTGAGTTTTTGATTATAAAATATATGCAGTCGTTACATATTGCAAGCTAAACCCAGTAATGAAACTTGACTACAGAAAATAGCCAGCTGTCCCTTCTGCCCATTTTCCTGTATAATAAAAATATACAATCTGATATACTTGTCAGAATAGACAGCTCTATCCCAGGCATTTCTGAATTCCATAACAGAATTAGTCTCTACCACCTCTGCTGGGAGGATATTCCATAAATCACCCTTTCTGTAAAGTAGATGTTTCGTGAGGGGATTACATGACAATAAGACTGTGAGTGGATTATTTAACTCTGAGCTTTATCCTTGAATTTACCCTGCATTTAGCATACACAAAACTGTATTTGCCTTGCTACCTACTGCTGAAAGAAGGGTCTACTTGCCCTGACCATAATGAGTAAAAAGAATAAAAAAACAACAATTGATAAACTACAAACATTTTCCAGACTCCTGTCTAAGGCCTGAACAGATGCCATTTTGCTTCCAGGTAAAGATCTTCTGGATGCAGAGTCTTAGCCCTCCTCAGAAGATATGGTTTGTATGGCAGATATTTTAGCAGCAATCTCTAACTGCCAGTCTACTCTTACCACAAATATTGATTATTTACAGATGGATGCCAACATCATGAAGAGGCCATATAACTTTGCTGAATCAGAAAAGAAGACAGGAGGCTTGGAGAATCAAGTTATATTTTGATGACTGACTTCCAGTTCTTGAACTAATAATTAGATGACATGTTCTGCAAGGCAGATGATTTGGAGTACTGGCTTAGCAGAAATATGTCCTCCTAGTGGGAATTCTGGAGGAAAAGGAGGGTAAGCAGCTGGACCACCTTTTGGAAAATTGGATAATGGAGTATTCAGGTACAGAGGGGTGCTCAGCATGTTTCATCATAGAGAGCACACAGCATACCATTCAAGCCACTGCTTCCGAACTCTGGCAACATCTATAGTTGGTAAGCTGCTGAACTACAAAGTTTGATTCTCAGTGTTGCAAGGGAGAAAGGTGGCCTAACAAAGGAGAATCATGCTGTTTCAGTATAATCTGACATGTCCCTGAATGTGCAGAAAGCTTTGATGAAGCTTATTGAAGTCAAATGGTGGCTCTGGGTTTCCATAGTAAAATAAGGACAGGAGAGAAAAGGAAAACAGGAGGCGCCCCCTGTATTGAATCCTCTTGTAAATGACCACCACCAATAGACCACAGTGAGTTTTACTCACAAAGATGCTAGCTGTAGATGCATATATGTGCAAAACAGTTAACAGAGCTATTGAGGGAAATGAAAAGGGTCCCCCAAAATCAGTTATACTTTGCACAATCAGATGGATTTTCTACACATACGGCTGCACCTCTCAGAATCATTCTCTCCAAACATTACAGCATATAAAATGACAACCAAAAGGGTGCCAAATAGTGGAATATAGCAATAGCAAAGATAATAGCATGTATATATATATATATATATATATATATATATATATATATATATATATGTATATATATATATACAGTGAGAGACAGAGAGAGAGAGAGAGCGAGAGAGAAAACTTTGGGATGGAAGCACTCACTCTTTCAAAGTCCTGTGCCCAGGTGCACAATCCCCCAAAATGAACGTAGAGATACAGAAGAGAAGAGGCAGCACCAGTGGGTCTTCTTAATGAAATATTTATCAGCAAAAGAACAAATGCAATAGTCGACGTTTTGGTCCAAAGGAAGGACCTTTTTCAAGACAATTTGAACCAAAATGGGGCATCATTTAAATAGACACCGCTATCTGAAACGCATGGCCCGAGAAAGAGTGGTGAGGTCATCACCGGGCCGCAAATACGGAAGCCGCGGTGAAAAAACATCATCACACTGCAATAGAGGTCATCAAGGGACATGATTCGCAATACATTTGTTACATTGGTTATAAATAGTATCATGCATGTGTCAGATCTTGCTATAATTGCATACACAACACGGGACCATTGTGCACAGTGCCATTGCTGATGACTGCACTGTGCCTGCTCCAACAGAAAAATAGTCCCACACCCATGAGGACTTCAGGGGGAAGGGAACAGCTGGAGAAGAATGGCCTCTTTCTTCTTGTCCTCCACATTCCCTTCATTGTCTGTGGCAGTGGATAATGTTGCTGCTGTTGCTGCTACTGCCTCAGATTCAGCACTGCAACTAGGATCAGGAGTACTGCTACTGCTGGCAAGTGTAAACTGTCCTAGTCCCACATCACTTGTTGACCCCATTCCCACTGTGTCCACGGTGATCTGTGGCACACTAGCCTGCTCCTCAGCATCCTGCTGCCCTTGCAACTCAGCATCAGATGGAATTAGAGCAGTTGCAAATTCCTCTAATTCCAAAATGTCATTGTTAGTTGTGGTGGGGATGCCCATACTCATCCCTGTCTCCTATTCCTTCTTGCTTTCTGCTAAAAAGGCCATCAATGTCTCTTCCACCCCAGCTTCTCCATCATCATCATCATCACAATGACCACATGCTGTTGTTGCTGCTGCTCTATTCCAGACATCTCACTGCTGCTTGGAGGAGGTGACGAGCAATGTGACAGAGGGTCCCCTAATGTCACACTTGCCATTTCCTTTTGATCTGAAGAAGAAGGCAAACTAGCACTAGCAGCAGTAGCAGCAGGCACAGGCAGCTCATATGTGCCCCTGCTGGTGGTGACGGTATTAATTCTGAGCCTGCTCCCCCCCAACACCAATTCTGGCTTCAGCTTGGACACTGTAGTGAAGGGGACTCCCAGAGCCAGAGGAATGGTGTGGGCTCCCTTGACCAATAGTCTGGATTCTGTCAAATGTTTCCCCTACCACTCCAGCTGCTTCACCATTACTGCTACTAACACCAACCACAACAAGTTCAGCCGCAGAGTCTTCCTCCTCAGTCTCACAGTCACTAGTAATATGAGGATATTGTTGATTACTCCCTCCTTCACTCCTAACGTTAACAAGCTGCTGGACCTTAGTAGCATTAGTACTAGCACTGGCAGGACTGCTTGGGAATGGCAAGTGTGATTTAGGGTCCCTTGTCACACTTGGCATCATTTTCTCCTTCATCCCTGAGTACTACAAGAAACGCTAGAAGCAGACAAAGTATTGGTGGCAGCAGGTTCAGCACTAGCTGCAGGTTCAGCACTGGCAGCAGGTACAACACTAGTGACTGCAGGTACAGCAGTGGTGGCACTGGCATTCCTTTTTCTCCCTTCCTTTCCTTTTCTCCCTTCCTTCCCATTCCCTTTTCTCCCTCCCTTCTCATTAAATTCCCCAAGATCCCTTGGGTGATTTAGGGGAACTGGACAGCATTGGTTCAGTACTGCTAGTCACTTCCTCCTCCTCAGACTCAGTGGACACATAATAAGGGTCCTTCCAGTTCCTATTTTTGCCGCTCATAGTGATAGGAGTCACTATGAGCCTCTCCTGCCTCACTTTTTGCAAAATATCACAAGAGAACAGCACAGCACACCTATCTTGCTCTGTAGCTGCTTCTATTGTGACTGCCTTCAATGAAAACATCACGTTTTTATAGCGGAAGTGCGAAAATCAATGGGTGAAAACTTTATAGCCATTGAAAAAATGGCGAAATATTTTGGCCAATGGGCGAAAGATGTGAAAATTTTAACCGCTAGTTTTAAAATGGATTTTCCCGCGAAAAAGCGGATAACAACGTGGTTTTCACAAAATTTCCCACGGGAACACGGCAACAACTTTCATCCATCCCTAATTATATGTCCATTTTTGGATGTGCCACATTTCATGACATTTTTTGACTTTGGGGTGGATTTCCATTGGAATAAAGATTATTTGGTTTTATTTATATTCCTGAGTCACTGTGTCCTTAATCCTATAAAGAAATCATAGCGCTGATCTTTTTGTATGCTTGTTTTTTTTTTTTTTTAGTTCTTGGAAAAAAAGATTGACAAGGGACTTGCCAGGCAAACAGATATCGATCCATTCCATGGATCGATATCCATATATATATATATATTTATCGTTCTTGTAAAACTTCTAAGATTTATTATTGCCCAATATATTTGGGATAGTATTAGGGATCATTCTTATAGGCCTCGCCACCGTGAGAGAATTATTGCTACTATATAGAGCAGTATTCTGCTGTATTACTAACATATCTTCAAGAAGTTATACAGGATAATGTATTTACCATATATAAGAGTTGTGTTGATAGTGTGTCAGAAGTTTAGATCTAGAGTTAATCTTAGGGTTTGACTTTCCATGTTTTGATAGATTAATCTTTGCTAAATGACTATGTGAAGTGCAGAATTACATATTTTCTTTTGTGCTAAAACATATGTGCAGAGCTATGAGATGTGATTGGCATGTCATAATAGTGGCACATAGGTGATGCACATGGTTTCTGGATTCTGAGATGGTCATTTATGTTGCTGCAATCTTGGTGCTTCATTGTTAATTCTTTGTTGGTTGCTATCCTGGAAGTCTCTTTTTATCAATTGATGTGTGGTTTGTTTTAGAGATTATTGAGGCTCATGTATTGCTAAACTCATTGTATGTATGTGTATAAATTGTACTGCAATTACTGTAATTTGTCTGTTGTTATAGTCATCTTGCTTTGGTTAAAATCCTGACCGATAAAGAAACGTCCACCATCTTGGATTTTCATTTACAGTTCTTTTGTACTGTATAAGGACCCATTGGTCTGATAAACCCTTGCAGTGCTGTTTCTTTGTATAGCTTATATAATGTTGCATTTATAACCATAATAGTTTACATAGTTTGCTTTTATAATCATTATATGCATATGATTATTGTGGGGAATTTAATCTGTTGCTGAGAAATGTATTTTTACAAAATTTTACATATGTAAATCCAGGGTACAGTATACTTAACAGCAGATAAATAGTTAAATTCCATTTATCTAATCTGAAACATTTTGTTTTCCAGATACTCTTCTAATTACTGCAAATAATTTTGCAGGTGGTTTAAAGTTTGGTGATATTTTTTGCCAAAGTGGGCAGATCTCATAAAACAAAAAGTAACAACCACTTAAATCTTAACATAGCTGTATACAGGGTGGGGGTAGATATTCATATACACTGCAACCAACTGTATTAATAATTGTAACTGACAATTAACCCTTGCCATGCTGCTGTCTTTAAATATTGCTAACCTATACCTCTGGATATATATGTAAGGACTGAAAACTGTATGCTGGGAATTTCATATTTCTTGATATATTTTAGAGTATTTTAATTTACATTTATATTCTACTCTATGACTTTGTCATACTTGTGATATATCTTGGTGTGTTATTCTTTTATCCACTAAAGTTTTAATTTTGCACTGAATATTATTCTATATATTACATTGTATTTTATATTTAAATAAAATTGTATATTTTTGCATAAATATGAATCATTGGTTTTAATCAATTTATTTACTGTGAAGTAGCTTATCAAACCTAGCTTGTGAAATGACCTCAGATGAATTTATTTATTATTATATATACGCTTGCCTATGCTAGAAGAGGCAAATATACAGGTTCCTTGAATATTCCTCAACAGTCCTGTCCTAAAGATCTGATTGGAGTTCATTAGCCTTTTCTCCAACACCCCTGTGTGCTGTATGGGAAATTTTAATAACATCCTGAATGTGCAGCTGGATAAATTACATTCTTAGGGATTTAACACCTATACATTACAACAGCAATTTGTTGATTTTTTGAGGGGACTCTGGGCTTTGTTATCATGACACTAAGGCATATACCTGTTACTCCTCCACTCACTTGTCATAATCCGGTCCTGAGATTACCTGTTAGTCTGATCATATTTTACGTGCCAGCTCTTGTGAGCACATGGTCTTCTTTATAGAGCTGCCTCTTCCATGCAATGGTGATTACCCTGCAGTCCCTATCTTGCTTTGTACTGTGTACTCTGTTTGTTTCTGTTCTATAGTTGGTGATCCAACCTTGTTCCTGACCAAACTATTATTTGTATTGTTCCTGCATTTATCTGTGGTTGCTGAATCAACCTATTTCTCACCACACTATTATTTGCTGCTTGATTCTCTGTTGCTGAACCAGTCCTGGCACTCACCACCATGCTTTCTTTTTATGCCTATTCCTGTTCTTAGCTGCAGTTACTGTACCAAATGTGTTCCTGTCTTCTTGCTGTTTGGCCTGCAGCTGCTGACCGTGATCTGTTTCATCCCTACTCTGCTTGACTCTGCTTGTGTTGATTTTTTGCTTTATCTAGCCTGGTGCTATTGTATCAGGTATGCTGTACTCTCAGACATGTTCCAATCATTTATTTCTGCTCTTGGTTCTCAGTCACTGTTGTATGTTATGGTATTGTGGACCTCTGTACCTTGAAGCTGTAGCAATTCTTAGTTCTGTCTGACCAATGTGATTTGAAATATACAGGCAGCTGTGGTCCAAGTTCCTTGCTGATCTTGATGTTATAATCTCTGTATTATAGAAATATATATAGGAGAGTGCTACAATTAAATCCAACTAAATAGCCCCCAAAGACAGGAATAAGAAAGTAGCAATTTTTTGTCAAAAATATGCATTACTGCAAAATGTACATAATAGAAGAGAAAATATATAATAAAATAATAAGATCGCCTTTTCTCTCAATTCTATGTTTCCTCAAATGACCCCTGCTGTTAATTAGAGATGGGGACACCGTAATGAATGTTAGTATCTTTTCATTTAGGGGTTCACCTCCTTGTTACCTTACAGCTAGTGATGAGCGAGCACCGTGATGCTCGGGTGCTCGGGTGCTCTGACCGAGCACCCCCTGCTGCTCGAGTGCTCGGCCGAGCACCCGAGCCCCATTGAATACAATGGGAGCACTCGAGCATCAAACCAGGCACCCCCTGCTCTGATGAGCGGAGGGTGCCTGGTCAATGTCCCCCTTCATGTCCGCTATGCCCCTCTTCCACAATGTCCCCCTTCATCTCCTCTATGCCATAGAGGAGATGAAGGGGGACATTGTGGAAGAGGGGCATAGCGGAGATGAAGGGGGACATTGTGGAAGAGGGGCATAGACTCTATGCCCCTCTTCCACAATGTCCCCCTTCATCTCCGCTATGCCCCTCTTCCACAATGTCCCCCTTCATCTCCTCTATGGCATAGAGGAGATGAAGGGGGACATTGTGGAAGAGGGGCATAGCGGACATGAAGGGGGACATTGTGTAAGACGGGCATAGCGGAGATGAAGGGGGACATTGTGGAAGAGGGGCATAGAGTCTATGCCCCTCTTCCACAATGTCCCCCTTCATGTCCGCAATGCCCCCTTCATCTCCGCAATGCCCCCGTACCTCCATTCCCTGGTGGTCCAGCGGAGCTTCTTCGGATCTGTGCCTCTTCCGGCACAGATCCTCTTCACCCGAGCTTGTCGGGCGAGCACATGGCGGTACTCGTACGAGTACCGCCATGTGCCGAGCAGAGCGATGCTCGAGCCGATCCGAGCATCGGCCGAGCACGCTCGCTCAACACTACTTACAGCTTGATCAAGGCTATGTGAGTCTCTGATGGGAGAAGGAGAGGACTGTGGGCATAGTTCAAAGCTACGAATTCTCTGTGCATGTTCCTAAGAAAGTTCAAGCGGGCAGAGGTATATTGGATTCCAATGTGCCATCCAGAAAAGTTCTCATAATATATGAAGTAGTCAGACTCTCTCAGTATTAAAACAGTATAAACTTTTCCAAAGCATTTTGTGTCTCCAGGACACTTCCTCAGGTAAAAACATATATCCTGAGAATGTCTTGTTTAAAAAGGCTCCCACGGATGGAGCAGCAAATAGCCAACCGATTGTAGACAGCCTTCAGTTTCATTCACCCAGAGGACTACCTTACATTCCAACATTAATTCCATAGGTACTTAAGACCCATATAAAATACATAATCCCTGATGAATTCTGAGTATGACATATATATATAAATATATATAAAATGAACTGTGTTCCCTCAAAGCACCAGAGGAAAATGAGATCCACTGCCAAAGCCCTGAGCCGTTTTCCCTCCTGTGCCCAAAATAACACAGCACTTTAACCCTATAAATTAAGCAACCCCCAAGAAACATGTTATTCTCCCATCCATTAGAACTAATTTAAAGGGATATATTGTCCTTAAATGGATGACCTACATCCGCACAGTTGAGTCAGCCAACAAAATCCCTTTCCATACAATTACACAAACAACCTCAACTTTCAAAAGGAAATAATTAAGAGGAATGTTCCATGCTTAGAGGGGTGACCTATATCCACAAAGTTATACACCAGTAAAATCCCCTCCCATACCATTACATATACAACCTCCTGCTTAATCCCACTATACACACACATACATTCCCCTCCTATAGCATTATATCTCCTCCCAACCCCTAATCCACTAAACTGCTGTATCCCACTATATTGCATACATCCTCACATGTAGCAATAAATTCCCTAACCATCACAATACTCTAACACCCATGCTCCTTTATGTACACCCTCACACATAAGCACAAGTCGTCAATAGGAAGAACAAAAGCATTAAACCCTATCCTATAAATTTATATGTATCCAACTTGTCATGGTGACCTTTGGGTTTAAGTGTATCACAAACATAAATCCAATAGGATTCTCTGTTGCCTAGTTGCCTAAACATGTCCCCCGTAAGATGGCACCAGGTATATGTTCAAAGGGCAAGAGTTGTTTGAAACCTAATTCACTATTATGTTTACCCAAAGGTAGTCTGATGGCCCCCCTCAATATACTGCTATGGTACTCTAAAAATCTCTCCTTCATCTTCCTTTTGGTCTTCTCTATATATTTTGTCACATGAACATTTAATACTGTACACCACATGACTTGTATTGCAAGTTATATGATGATTAATTTCACATTGTTGTCCCTTACTGTATAAAAAATATCTATCTTGGGCATTATGTATTTGCATGTTATGCACCACCTAGATCTACATTTTTATACACCCTTGTAATTCAGAAATCTAAACCCTGTGTCTACTATTTTGTCCCTGCTAGATGGCTTAATTCTACTGAAGATGTTTTTGACATTTATATTTCTTAAAGATAATCTGCAGGTTATCTGAAATCTCATCAGCCGGCAATATGGGACAATTCTTTGTCAATAAAAGTGTGCCGTATTATATTTTGTTACAAAAGAAGGGTATCTTTGATATTTGGTCATATGATCCTCAGCACTCAAAACTCTTCTAGGGGCCTACTTCTCGTCAAGCAACAGACAACTTCTCTCCACAACCTCCAACTCTTGATATGTCTTTGTACTAACTCTATGGGGTAACCCTTAGCTACAAAATTATTTTTTAGATAATGAGACTAGTCTTCTACCTTCGATCAGTTTCTTTTCAACCTCAGGACCTGCCCTAATGATTTTTGAGTCCTTATGTGATAATTTAAGATCCGAATAATTAATACTCTCCCTTCTTATCTGGAGGGAAAATTTAAAACCCATATCATTGGTGTTTAAACCCAACAGGAATTCTTCCAGCTCCAGTTCATCACCCAGTCAAAGTCATCAATATACTTGCCATCTCTGTGATACTTGTCTGGGAATGTGAGAAGGGAACAAAGGTGGTTGACCCCAAATACACCAACATTCCATCTGACTGATTTGATTTTGAAAGACATAGACAACTGAGATCCAAGTTCATTGCTGATCTTGCAGTTATTATCTCTGGGGAGTCTAGAGAAAGACTTCGTTGAAGAAGTTTTTTTTTTTACAGTGATAGAGATGTGGACAAACAGTTAAAAAATATATAGATAGGTTACGGTTGATTTAACCTATGATGTAGCTATGTAACTGAGGCAGACTTGTTCTGACAGTTCTGATGTGTACTTTACAGTAAACACAAACACACACACAGTAGATGAGTTAGGTCCCACAAAAGGTTCCAGCAATGCCAGACGTATAACAAAAATATAAGAACACTAAAAATGACAATGGTAGTGTTGATAATGGCATGGATGAGGGTGTAGCAGCTCAACCAACTGCTGCATCTGACAGTGAGAAAAACAAGCTCCAAAACATCTGTGTTCATAGTAGTAGCGAACTTTGTAAAAATGTTAGTAAAAAGAAATTGAGACTTCTAAAAGTTTAGAAGGCAAGAAGAGGCGGGCCATGCTGAGGATGACCTTATGAGACTGATGATGATGTAGATCTAGCATAGTTCTCTCCAGCATACTACTCTTCTTCAGATCCAGATGAAGTAGAGAGTGAGAGAGATGATGGCATGACTAGAAAGTAAGCTTAAAGGCAAAGACTTAAAGGGGAACTATCACCCCGCAATAACTTAACCTTCATTGATTCTTCATCTGGATACTAGCTGCTTAGTAGCGCTAGTCACCAGAAATATTACCCGGTTCCGAAGATTTCGGCGTTTTACCGATGCTCACAGGAGCAGGAAGCACAGACATCTTGTCACAGTGATGTCCGTGCGCCTGCGCTGTCAGTCCCTTTTGAGCCGGCCGGTCAGAGGTGCAACAACTAGCAGCAGCACTGCAAGAAGTTTCCAGGGTTCTTGGGCACATTAGAGAAGTAGTGATGTTATTGTTGTGTCAGAGAATGTACAGACAGTTAGTTCATTTTAAATAGCCCCTATGACTCCTGTTGCAGAGTAGTCTGAGTTTGCTGTAGGAGATGACAAGATTCATAGACTGTCCACACATGCTGCCTCCACATCTACAACCTGCTGTAGTCAGGTTGTTAAAGCTATCAAGTTACAGGGTTCTTCTGCCATGTACTGACAACCCACCCTTACTGAGTTCTTGGGAAAGAGGCAAAAACTTCATAAAAACAATCCCAAAGTAGGCCTGTGAAATGACAAGGTTGCCAAGATGTTCACAGTGGTCATGTTGCCATATTATTTTGTAGAAAACTGAGGATTTACAGGACTGATGTCATTTGTATCTCCTTGTCTGGCATATCCCAAGCCACAGTTATTTTTAGCAGGACTGCTGTGCCAGAATTGTGCAAGCAGGTGGTTGGCATGGAGGGCAAAGGGCTGGAAAATCCATCTACATACAGAGTTGATGAAGCTGAAAAAAGACATGCAAAAAGTCCAGCCCATGCCAAATCACCCTTGTTGATCCAGAGGAAGAGATTGTTCACTGGATCAACAACCTATCTGCTTTGAAACCAACTGTCATAATTATCAATATTATTCTGTGCTAGAAAGATATCCATTACTTTTTTTATAAGAAGTTACATTATTGATAAGCACAGCATCCTGAGGCAAAGAACTCCATCGTTTTTTTCTAACCTTGCTGTAAAAAATCTGGTTCTAGCAGTGTGATTAAAAGCAGCAGCAGATAGCCTATACCATCGGCATCCCACCTTGTGCATGCAAAGTTTTGAGAGCAAGCACCAAAAAGTTGTGGATATATTAGTAAACTATATCAGATAATAGAGAGAGGCTTGTACCCCACTCCTTGAAAGCTAGTTTTGTCTTCTGATAATGTCTTCAACATAATAGCTTCATTGAGAATAGATAATATGGTGTATGTGCCCTGCTTTACTCATGTGCTAAATTTAGTAGTGACAAGATTCTTGGCAGAATATGAAACCTTCAGAGAGATGCTGAATATCACCCACAAAATCTGTGCACCTTTTAGTTGCTCCTACATTGCACGCAACACTTTATATTCCATACAAGAGTGTAACATCCTGCCCCATAACCATTTGAAAATGTGCGTCCCTGCCAGGTATAATCTCACACTGTACAGGCTAGATTTTTTGTACAAGCAGAATAAGGCCATTAGCAGGTAGGGATGGGTGAAAATGTTCTCCTCAAACCAAGATCAGAAAATAATGGCATTTCCACTTACTGTGAAAAGTGCTATGTTTCCTCCCTTTTTACCTAGCTCATTGCACTAAAATCAGTGGGAACACAAAGCAAATGATATTTAATTTCCCAAAGGAATAGTATAAAGGGGCATGAGGGTGGCTGTGTTGGTGGAGTGTGGGAAAACAATCAATTGAACAATGATTTTTTGTTGGGTTTGTTGAGTGGGATTGGGGGGACAAATAATGAAAAAAATAAATAAAAAAACCTAAAACAATTATAAGGAATAAAAGGGGTCTGGGGAGGGTGCCTGTGTTGGTTGGTGGAGTTTGGTGAAAGAATCAGTTGAACAGGGAATTTTTAGTGGTGGTGGTGGGGTTGTTGACTGGGATTTGGGGGGACAAGTAATAAAAAAATAAAAAATAAATACAATTAAAAAACCTGATAATATAAGGTATAAAACGAGTCAGAGGAGGGTATGGGAGGAGTCTGGGGAAAGCATCAGTTGAGCAGGGAATTTTTTGTGTGGGGGGTGTTGACTATGACTGGGGGGACATTAATAAATAAATAAAATGACAAATAAAATAAAATAAGAAATTGATGTATAACTTGACAGAGACATAAACTGCTACTGGGGCAGACTGATACTTGATGGGACATAGTATTAATAATAATAATAATAATCTTTATTTATATAGCGCCAACTTATTCCGCAGCGCTTTACAATAGGGGATAGACATACAGAGATATTAAATAGTACAAATCATATGTGGAGAACAGAAGGATCAGAGGGCCCTGCTCGTGACAGCTTACAGTCTATTTTATAGAGAATAATTTGTAGGACTTAGACTTGTTGTTAGAGGCCAAAGATCTGAGGAAACAGTTATTTGTAGGACTTAGACTTGTGTTAGGCAGAAGCCCTAAAGAAAACATTGATTTGTAGAACTTAGACTTTTTAGGCCCAAGCCTGAGGAAACATTGGGTGAGTTATTAGAATGTAAATTTTACCGATAAGTGCAGGAACTGTGCCTCTCATCACAACTGCAATGTGTACAGTGTGTTTGTGCAGTAAATAAGGGAAGGATTGGGAACAATGGGCACATCTGCACTCACATCAAACATCTGGCATAACTGTAACAAAACACCATGACACTTAGTGTCATCAATATGAAATCATCCCACCAGAAATCAAGTACTGCTGCTGTCACTATACCCCTTGTCCACTCCCCGCTAAGAACATGTGACAACCTGTAGCTTTAATAGAAAAGATGAACCCTCCCTGACACTAGCTTAGCATATTCTACAGGATGGATTCTCCTCAGATGCTGCTTGATACACTGCTTGCAATTCTCCTACACCACACTGGCATGTTTGGTCAGCATACCACAAAGTGTGCAATGGGTGGACACGAGCTGCCACATCCTGAGCTGACATCTACTGAATGGCTTTCAGGTGGAGGGGAGGTAAAGATGAACAGGGTGGATCCCCAGAAGATGTATTTACATTATCTTCCCATGATGGAAAGCCAGATGTTTCGCTCTCCATCGAACTTTCAGCTTCTGGCTGAGTTTCTCTATTCTTCCTCCTCTTTGATTTCTGTATCGCCTTTTGTTGCACTTGGGGAGAGTCATGGGTTACAGCAACAGCGGTGCCTGATTTCTTTCATGGGGGTTTGGCTTTAACAGGTTTCACATAAATGTCATCAGGTCTGTGTTTCATATGTGTTATCAAGGTGCATTATCACCTTTCCCCTTTTCAATGATTTATTACAAATTCTGCACAGTGCCGATGATGATGACCGCATTGTGCTTGCACAAAGAGAGTAATAGTCCCACACCCAGGACCTAAGGGGCAGGGAAAAGCTAGAGAAGAATGCGCTCTTTCTTCTCTTCCTCCACATTCCCTTTCACTTGCTGTGGCAGAGGATGATGTTGCTGCTACTGCCTCAGAATCAGCACTGTAACTCGGACTAGGAGTATTGCTGCTGGCAAGTGGAACCTGTCCTAGTCCCTCTTCACTGGACCACATTCTCACTGTGTCCATAGTGATCTCTGGCAAACAAGCCTCCTCAACATCCTGCTGCCTGTGCAACTCAGCAGCAGCAGGAATTACAGCAGCAAACTCCACAATTACCAAAAGCTCACTGCTGATGTGGTGATGATGCCCATCCTCATCTCTGTCTCCCATTCCTTCTCAGTTTGGGCTAAAAAGGCCATTAATGTCTCTTACACACCAGCCTCTCCACCATCATCATCTCCTCCACCAGTCCCTCCTTTGCTGCTGCAGCTCTATTACAGATGTCTCACCATTTGGAGGAGGTGATGAGAAATATGACAGAGGGTCTGGTACTGTCAAATTTGCATCTCTTGTTGAACTGAAGAAGTCAGATTTCAGCACTAGCAGCATGCTCAGACAGCTGATCTGTGTTCATGATGCTGGTGGTATTATTGCTGCTAGACAACAATTTGGCCTTCTTCATTATTGTGCTCCATCTGGACAATTCCATGAGGAGAAGAGGACTCCCAGGTTCAGGGGAATGTTGTGGCCTACCATGACCGCTAATCTAGCCATTTTGTATTACTTATACTACCACCTCAGCATCAGCAGGAGGATCTACTGTGGTAACAATAGTCCCACGAGCTGCTGCACCATCACTATTTCTACTAACACCAACCACATCATGAGTCTCCCTCCTCACTAGTAGTATAATAATCACCCCCTCCCTCACTCCTAACACTCTGAGTCTGTAGCTGCTTAGTAGTAGCAGTAGTAGTGGTGGAACTGCTTGGGGATGGCAAGTGTGATTTAAGGTCCTCTGCTGTCACATTTGGCATCATCTTCTCCTTTACCCCTCCTGAGAATCACAAGACACCCTGGGAGGCACAGCACTGGCAGCAGGTGCAGCACTGGCATCAGGCACAGATAGCTGACCTGTACTGCTCACACCACTACCCTCTTCTTCCTCTGCCCATGATACAAATTTCCCAGGATACCTAGAGGGACTGCCCATCATTGGGTTTGGGGAATCAGGGCCTCCAGTGCCTTTAAAGGGACAGTAATGTTTCAAAATAAAAGCAGCTCCAATTAATCTTAGTAGTACTTGGGCCATGGAGAGTGTTATTTCAGTACTATCAGAGTTATAGTTCAAGAGTAATGGAATAATAAAGTATCCCTCTCCCATCTCTTTTACCTAGTGTAAGCCACCTCCCCTCAGATGGGAAATCTGGTCTTAAGACCAGACAGCTCACAGCTAGGGACAATATTCTTACTGTGAGAACAATGAAAACCTTGCCCCCAGTCAGCTGTCTAATATATTTATTTAATTATTTATGTTTTTTTATTTATTATTTATTTATTTTAAAGTTGTCCACCATATCTTATCACAGTTAGTCCCATAAAAAATATATATAACTGAAAAAGCAACTTCTTTCCCCAGACTTCCCAGCACAGAGACAATAAAAATAAAATCAGCAAGCAATTTGGACCCCAGCTGTCTTGCCAGTCAGTCACACCAAATTTTGGAATATTTTGGGTCAACTTCCTTCCACCCTTCTTCTCCCCATTGTACCACCAGACTCCCCAACCTAAATGACTCCCTAAAACTAAGCTTCAATTCCCCTTTATTTTCCTATCTTCTCTAGCTCAAAAACATGCTGCTCCCTCATCTCACAAACACAGAATGGCATGTTGTGAGAGCTGCATGGAATTAGTTTTGCTGGGACCTTGACAAACTGCATCCGCCTTTGGAGGAGAGTGATCATCATCATTGATAGCACACACTGCAGCAACCATTGCCACAGTCAGTTTTTGAACTACTACTTTACTCTCACATCCCTGGAATGCTCCACCCATCCTTCTCCCCCTTCCCTTTGTGTGTTTGCTGGACATTATTCAACCACACTGTGTGTTTTTTACTCTATAGTACACAACACAACTGATGAAGCTGTATGATGCTTTGCCTAAGCCCAGTCAGCTGTCACTGTCACCTAATATATTTAGTTATTTATTCTTATTTTTTTATTTTTTTTTAGTTGTTCACCCTGTTGTCTTATCACAGTCTGTCCAAAAATATTATAACAAAAACAAAATCAGCAACTTCTTTCCCCAGACTTCCCCAACCAGCACAGAGACAATAACAGCAAGATCAGCAAGCAAATAGGTTTCCAGCTGCCTGTGTCTTGCCAATCAGTCAGTCTGAATTTTAGAGTATTATTTGGGGTCAACCTCCTTCCTCCCTTCTTCTTCTTCCCAGAGTGCCCCACTGACTCTCCTAATACAGGGAACACATGTCCTACTTAAAAAAATCCCTAAATTAAACTTCAATTCCCCTATCTTCCTTAGTCAAACAAGGTGCTGCTCTCTCCTCTCACAAACACAGAATGGCATGCTGTGAGAGCCTGACACCTTTTATATGGCTGTAGAAACCTTTTGTATGGTGGAGAAAATGTTTTCTTCCCATTGATTTCAATGCACAATGAACTAGGTGAAAAAAGTTGGAAAAGGGCACTTTCATGGGATATTATTTCCCAAGAGGACAGTGCCATTATTTGCTGATTTCATGTGTTGAATAGGTGAAAAATGTGTTTGATTAGGACAATAATGTGTTGAAATAGGCAAAAAAATAGCTTGAATAGGCGCAAAGGAGGAAAATTTTGCATTGGAGAAAAAGAGAAAACTTTAGTGAAAAAAACAAAAATTGGCCATTTTTCGCGAAATGTCATGCAGGAAATTTTTCTCACTTCTTGCCTACCCCTAATTACTATATATACTGTATATAAGCACTCTCATCAAACTTACGCAATTTTCTGTGTACTACTGCTCGTGGGAGTCCATAATCCAGAACAAAGAAAAAGTAAGCCAGCATTCACAGATCTTTAAACAAAAGTGAAAACTTACTTAAAACTTAAAGCCCTGTGAATGCTTTTTCGTTGAGATATAGATAGATAGATAGATAGATAGATAGATAGATAGATAGATAGACAGACACCAGCCCACCACCACATACACATATGCCACATTAATTATAGGTTGTACCTTTTTTTTAATCTATTTTAAAATAATAATTAGCCAGCATAGCAACATACATACACAGAGAACATCCAGGTTAGCCAAACAAAAACCCTGAGTAATATTTTTTGCAGGACTTGCACCATATACAAGGCCAGAATAATTGTTTCCTTAATCAGGGTTTATATAAATGTTGTGCCAATTTGTTTTGTCCCCTCCTTTCTCTTTTTCACAATCTTGTTACAAATTATCACAAATAATGAACAGTACAGTCACTGATGATTGCACTGTGCCTGTCCCAAGGGAAAAAATATTCACACAGCCATGACTTCAGTAAGGGGATCGGTGAAGAAGAATGTCCTTCTTATGACTGGTGTAGGTGATGCTGCTGCCTCAATATCATCACTGGAGCTAAGACCAGGATTATTGGTGACAAGTGAAGCAGGACCTTGTACTATATTTCTGCTTGAAGAAGCCAATACCATGGTGACCATGGTGCTCAGACTGTGGAACACTAACACTCTCATCACCATCCTGATGCTTTTACAGATGAAACAAAGTTGACGTCCCTATATCACAAGGGAGGGTTGATGTTGTGAGACTTTGCCTCATTGGGTCTTGGGAATGTGGGATTTTAGTCCCTTTATCGATGGTGCCATTGCTAGTGTTAGTGGCACATGTATCCTCAGAGACTGAGTGACCAGCCTCAAGGTCCATCCCACTGCTCTTAAAAAAAAAAACACACTGGTGGTGCCACTATAATGATAGTAATAGTGACACACTTCTCCTCAGCAAGTCACTAGTCTCAGGGTCCATCCAGTTTCTCTTTCTTTTTTTACAACAGTTGTGGTGGTGTAGTGTCAGTTAGTACTATGAATCACTAAGTAAGCACTTTATTTTATAATATCTGATTAATAATTTTCTCTCACTTCTACTGTGCTTGTCTCCTAAAATAAACCACATTAGAGTTCCAATAGATTATGTATACGAGCAGGAAGTTTTGTCTCTTTGAGTAACATAGGAGGCAAATGGAAGAATTTTCACAAATATTTCTGTTTCTAGCAAATATGTGGTAAATCTACTTGTTTCTTTATGGGCATAACTTTCTGCTGGAATGCAAAAAAAAAAAAAAACAAGAAATTTTAGCGAAATTTCTCATGAGAATAAAAAACGACTCTTCACCCACCCCCAGTCGCTTGGAGAGTAAATCCAGATTGGCTTCCAAATAATAATATCAGGGTGTGGCATGAGACTAACATGATGGACTTATTTCAATCTAATGCTGCTACAACTGACTCCTCTGTTCTTTGGGAGTCTTTCAATGCCTTTGCTAATGGTTCTTTTGCTATTCAGATGGGGATCTTAAGGAAGCATTCTAACTCTATAAAGAATGAAAAGATAAGTTTCACAGAATGGAGAGGCAATTATTTGATACTCCTTCTCCTGGGGCAAGGGTGGAGATCAGGGATGGGCAAAAGCTTTCGCCTCAAACCAAAATTGGTGAAAAAAAATGGCACTTTTCGCTTAGGGAAAAAATGAACATGAAAAGTGCCATTTTCCTGCTTTTTTTGCCTAGCTCAATTCATTGAAATCAATTGGAAGAAAACATTTTCTCCACCACATGAAAGTTTTCTCTTCTTTTCTACAGCCATATAAAAGGGTGTCAGGCTCTCACAGCATTCCATTCTGTGTTAGTGACAGAAGAAAGCAGCATGTTTTTGATGTAGAGAAACTAAGCAAATAAATGGGTATTAAAGCTTAGTTTAGGGAGTCTTTTATGTAGGGGGCCTGAGAGCACTATGGGAGAGAAGAAGGGAGAAAGGAGGTTGGACCCAAATACCCCAAAATTTGGTGTGACTGACTGGCAAGACACAGGCAGCTGGGGTCCAAATTGCTTGCTGATTTTGCTTTTATTGTCTCTGTGCTGGGGAAGTCTGGGGAAATATGTTATTGATTTTGTTTTTTAGTTTTATATATATATATAAATGTATTTTATTTTTTTTGGCACTAAATGTGATAAGATGGACAACTTAAAAAAATAAATAATTAAATAATTAAAATACATAAATAATTACAGAAATAAATATATTAGAAAGCTGAGTGGGAGCTGGATGTAAGCTCTGTGACTGAAGCAGGCTTGATAGACAGCAGACGACATTGACAATTTTTCTGAGGGCTAAGGCAAAACATCACACTCCAGCAGTTGCATACTCTACAGAGTAAAAACACACACAGTAGATGCACAATGATGAGCAAACACACAAGGGGGAGGGGGGGAAGGTGGTGCAGTGCAGTGCAGGGACGGGACGTGGGATTAAAGTGGTAGTTAAAAAACTGACTGCAGCAATGTACAATAAATGGTGATGATCCCTCTACTCCTGGAGTGGATGCAGTTTGTCAAAATCCCACCAATAACACCACGCCAATCCCCCACCACCGCTACCATACACATCTGCCACATTGTAGGTTGTACTTTAGTTCTTTTTTAATAATATGACATCATCATGAATATGTGCCAGTGTCACTTAAGCAGGAGTAAGTATTGTGGGCAAAGGACAAACGCACTCTGCATGCTAACAAATATTTCAAGGTATATGTTGCTGTAGGACTCACAACTTTGACCTCCAGCTACTCACTTCTCCACTACAGCCCTCAGAAGAAGTAATACTGTGGAAAATGTTGCACCAAAGTAAACATAGGATAAAAATGTGTTGGAATAGGATAAACATTAGTGATGAGCGAGCATGCTCGGCCGAAGCTCGGTTCGGCTCGAGCATCGCTCTGCTCGGCACATGGCGGTACTTGTACGAGTACCGCATGTGCTCGCCCGCCATGTTCGGGTCTCCTCCCCGCACGTTTCGCGGCTGCTGCGCAGCCAATAAACGTGCGGGGAGGCTCTGACATCAGTGTAATGCCAGCAGCCATGTTGGCTGCTGGCATTACACTGATTGGCTGGCCAGAACCCGTGATCGGGTGCTGTATAGCACCTGACCAGCGAGTTCGGCTCAGTCTTAGCCAGGGAGAGATGAGGATAGGAAGGGAAAGTCAGTGTAGGCAGAAAAAAAGCGCGTTTGAACAAAAAAAAGACCCAAAAGTCCTTTTTAGGACTACTGTGTGTGGGGGCAGCAGATATATTTTGTTTTGGGGGGCAGAGTTTAAAAAAAAAACGTCACATATTCCGTTCACTGTGCCTAG
Organism: Rhinophrynus dorsalis; assembly: GCA_037306005.1. Lineage (NCBI taxonomy): Eukaryota > Metazoa > Chordata > Amphibia > Anura > Rhinophrynidae > Rhinophrynus > Rhinophrynus dorsalis. Next base: position 381,460,432 of record CM074719.1, read on the forward strand.
CCGCAGATTAACAGCACATTCTGTTTAGTGTGCAAAGTTGCAGATTAGCAGCACATTCTGTTTAGTGTGCAAAGTTGGAGATTAGCAGCACATTCTTTTTAGTGTGCAAAGTTGCAGATTAGCAGCACATTCTGTTTAGTGTGCAAAGTTGCAGATTAGCAGCACATTCTGTTCAGTGTGCAAAGTTGCAGATTAGCAGCACATTCTTTTTAGTGTGCAAAGTTGCAGATTATCAGCACATTCTGTTTAGTGTGCAAAGTGTAAAAAATAAAAGTCACTTATTCCGTTCACTGATCCTAGCCGCAGATAAGCAGCACATTCTGTTTAGTGTGCAAAGTTGCAGATTAGCAGAACATTCTGTTTAGTGTGCAAAGTGTAAAAACTAAAAGTCACATATTCCATTCACTGTGCCTAGCCGCAGATAAGCAGCATATTCTGTTTAGTGTGCAAAGTTGCAGATTATCAGCACATTCAGTTTAGTGTGCAAAGTGTAAAAAATAAAAGTCACTTATTCCGTTCACTGTGCCTAGCCGCAGATAAGCAGCACATTCTGTTTAGTGTGCAAAGTTGCAGATTAGCAGAACATTCTGTTTAGTGTGCAAAGTGTAAAAACTAAAAGTCACATATTCCATTCACTGTGCCTAGCCGCAGATAAGCAGCATATTCTGTTTAGTGTGCAAAGTTGCAGATTATCAGCACATTCAGTTTAGTGTGCAAAGTGTAAAAACTAAAAGTCACATATTCCATTCACTGTGCCTAGCCGCAGATAAGCAGCATATTCTTTTTAGTGTGCAAAGTTGCAGATTATCAGCACATTCTGTTTAGTGTGCAAAGTGTAAAAAATAAAAGTCACTTATTCCGTTCACTGATCCTAGCCGCAGATAAGCAGCACATTCTGTTTAGTGTGCAAAGTTGCAGATTAGCAGAACATTCTGTTTAGTGTGCAAAGTGTAAAAACTAAAAGTCACATATTCCATTCACTGTGCCTAGCCGCAGATAAGCAGCATATTCTGTTTAGTGTGCAAAGTTGCAGATTATCAGCACATTCAGTTTAGTGTGCAAAGTGTAAAAACTAAAAGTCACATATTCCATTCACTGTGCCTAGCCGCAGATAAGCAGCATATTCTTTTTAGTGTGCAAAGTTGCAGATTATCAGCACATTCTGTTTAGTGTGCAAAGTGTAAAAAATAAAAGTCACTTATTCCGTTCACTGATCCTAGCCGCAGATAAGCAGCATATTCTGTTTAGTGTGCAAAGTTGCAGATTTGCAGCACATATTCCGTGTAATATGAAGAAGGTGGGTAAAAAGGGACGGGGAAGTGGACGTGATCCTGATAGTTCAGGGCGCGGGTAAGGACGCGTAGAAACTGTGCCTGGTGCCAGAGCACAAGAAAGAAAGACATCCACCATACCTAGCTTCATGTCTCAGTTTACAGGGCGTCGCAGGACATCACTCTCGAGGTCAGACCACTGCGAACAGGTGGTCGGTTGGATTTCAGGTGATACTGCTTCCAGTCGGTTAAGCACCACCCTGTCTTCCACCAAGTCCACTCTCAGTAGCCAAGAGTCTGGTCAACATAATCCTCACCCTGATCATCCTTCCTCCCACCATAGAGGGTCTGGTCAAAGAAGTGATCCCACACTGGGATATAGTGAGGAGCTCGTCTCATCACCAATCCTTAATTTGAACCTCTCTCCAAGCACGCTTGCAGAGGAACATGAAATCTTGTGCCCTGATTCACAACCTCTAGAGGGTACCCAATCACAAGAAGATGACAGAGGGGAACGGCATTTAAGGTCAAAGGAAGTGGATGATGATGAGACACAGTTGCCATCAAATCAACCACTTTTACTGTCTCAAGACCTTGATGAGGAGGATGATATACAGTTGTCAATGACTGAGTATGTGGTGGGATCAAGAAATGAGGAGGATGATCAGAGTGAGGAAGTGGAGGAGGACTTGGTGGACGATGAGGTGACTGACCCCACCTGGGAAGGTGGAGAGCCGAGCGATGACAGCAGTCCTGAGGGTGAGCCATCTGCAGCACCGCAACAGGCTGGAAGAGGCAGTGGTGTGGCTACAGAAAGAAGGCGGACCGCACCAAACCGGCCCGCAAATGTTCCACGGAGCACCCCCTTGCGTAAATCTCCCTTGCCAAGGGCTAGGTGTTCCGCGGTATGGCGTTTTTTTAAGGAAAGTGCGGACGACAAAAGAATTGTAGTTTGCAACCTGTGCCACACCAGAATGAGCCGAGGCATGAACACTAGAAACCTCACCACCACCAGCATGATCCGACACATGGCATCCAAGCACCGTAATAAGTGGGAGGAACGCCCGGATCGCCAATCTGTGTCTGCAGGCCACACCACTGCCTCCTCTTCCCCTGTTTTCGGTGCCGGCCAATCGCCTGTCGAAGGCGCAGGCCCGCATACCTCCCGCCCTGCACCTGTACCATCTGAAGCACCGTCAGCGACCACATCCACTTCCCTGTCCCAGCGCAGCGTCCAAATGTCGTTACCCCAGGCATTTGAGCGCAAGCGAAAATACCCAGCCACCCACCCACAGGCCATAGCACTAACCTCACACCTTTGCAAATTACTGGCCATCGAAATGCTGCCATTTAGGCTTGTGGAGACTGAGTCCTTCCGCAGCCTGATGGCAGCAGCTGTCCCTCGGTACGCAGTCCCCAGCCGCCACTACTTTTCCCGGTGTGCAGTCCCCGCCTTACACCACCATGTGTCCCGTAACATCACCCGTGCCCTGACCAACGCAGTTACTGGGAAGGTCCACTTAACGACTGACACATGGACAAGTGCTTGTGGCCAGGGACGCTACATTTCCCTGACGGCACACTGGGTGAATGTCGTGGAGGCTGGGAGCGACTCGTACCCTGGGATGGCACAGGTGCTACCCACGCCGAGGATTGCGGGCCCTACCTCCATCAGGGTTTCCGCCAGCACCTACGTTATTGGCTCCTCCTCCTCCGTTTCCACCTCCGAATTCTCTGCACGCAGCGCCACTCCCCCATCAGCCGGTAGCTGGAAGCAGTGTAGCACTGCAGTGGGGAAGCGTCAACAGGCCGTGCTGAAGCTGATCTGCCTTGGGGACAAACAGCACACGGCCTCAGAGCTGTTGCAGGGGATTAGTCACCAGACCGAGCAATGGCTCTCGCCACTCAACCTGCAACCAGGCATGGTTGTGTGTGATAATGGGCGTAACTTGGTGGCGGCTTTGGAGCTCGGCAAGCTCACACACGTACCATGCCTAGCGCATGTATTTAATTTAGTGGTTCAGCGATTTCTAAAAACCTACCCCAATGTGCATGATCTCTTGACCAAGGTGCGCCGCGTGTGTGCACATTTCCGTAAGTCATCAACAGCTTCAGCTGGCCTGTTGAAGCTGCAGCAGCGCTTACAATTGCCAGCTCACCGGCTGCTGTGTGACGTGAGCACGCGCTGGAACTCCACCTTCCACATGTTGGCCCGGCTTTGTGAGCAGCAGAGGGCAGTAGTGGAGTACCAGCTGTTACACGGTCGTCGCCTCTCCGTTCAACTTCCTCTAATCAGAAGTGAGGAGTGGGAATGGATGTCAGACCTCTGTGAGGTTTTACGCAATTTTGAGGAATCGACACAGATGGTGAGCGGCGATAACGCTATTATCAGTGTAACCATCCCACTTCTGTGTCTACTGAAACGCTCGCTGCTCACAATTAAAACCGACGCTTTGCATGTGGAAGAGGTGGAAATGGGGGAGGAAGAGCTTACACAAGGTGATAGCCAGAGCACCCTCACTTCGTCTTCTCAGCGACAATTGGAGGAGGCGGAGGAGGAGGAGGAGGAAGACACGGTTGCCTCCGCTACAGAGGGTAGCCATGGAACTTTAGTTCCATCTCTTCAGCGTGGGTGGGCAGAAGAGGAGGAAGAGGATGAGGAGACTGAGAGTCATCCTCCTGGTGAGGACAGCGAAATCTTGCCTGTTGGTACTCTGGCACACATGGCTGACTTTATGTTAGGCTGCCTTTCCCGTGACCCACGCGTTATACGCATTTTAGACAACACGGATTACTGGGTGTTCACCCTTCTGGACCCCCGCTACAAAGAGAATTTCTCATCTCTCATTTCTCCGGTGGAGAGGACAAGCAAAATGGTGCAATACCAGAAGGTTCTTGTCGAAAAATTGCTCCAAAATTTTCCATCTGACAACGCTGGCGGCAGAGTACGTGCTACCTTGGCCAACCGAGAAGGGGAGAAAAGGGGAGCACACAGCAGTTCCGACAAAGGCAGGGCAACACTCTCCAAGGCGTGGGACACCTTCATGACACCCCGCCAGCACCCTCACCCTGATGCGCAGCCTAGTGTCACAAGGAGGGAAAAGTTTTGGAAGATGGTGAAGGAGTACGTAGCAGACCGTGTCAGCGTCCTCAATGATCCCTCTGTGCCTTACAACTACTGGGTGTCCAAGCTGGACACGTGGTATGAACTGGCACTCTACGCCTTGGAGGTGCTGGCCTGCCCTGCCACCAGCGTTCTGTCTGAGCTGGTATTTAGTGCTGCTGGTGGCATCATAACAGATAAGCGTATCCGCCTTTCCACCGAAAATGCTGATAGGTTGACACTTATAAAAATGAACAAGGCCTGGATTTCCCCTGACTCCACTCCACTGGAGGAAAGCCCCGGGTGAACATAAAGTCACTTTATATATGTTATTTACAATGATGGGAATACTCTGTATTCCCATTTACCCCTTCCACCCAAAAAATGGGTATATGGTTGACTCTCTTCCATATACCCTGGGATATAATTTTTATATAGGGCCAGCTCACCAGCGGGCCCTGTGATATAATTTTTATATAGGGCCAGCTCACCAGCGGGCGCTGTTTGACAATTTTTGTATAGGTCAGCTCACCAGCGGGCCTTCTCATATAATGTTTTATTGGGTCAGCTCTCTAGCGGGCCCTCTCATATAATGTTTTATAGCGTCAGCTCACTAGCGGGCCTTCGCATATAATGTTTAGGATGGTCAGCTCCGCAGAAGACCCTCACCCATAATGTTTTAGATGGTCGGCTCAGCGCACGTTTCCCTCTTAATCATGGCCCCAGTTCAGAAAAATCGAGGAAATTTTTGGGAGAATTTGCCTCTGCGCACGTTTCCCTCTTAATCATGGCCCCAGTTCAGAAAAATCAAGGAAATTTTTTGAGGAATTTGCCTCTGCGCACGTTTCCCTCTTAATCATGGCCCCAGTTCCGAAAAATCGAGGACATTTTTTGCAGAATTTGCCTCTGCGCACGTTTCCCTCTTAATCATGGCCCCAGTTCCAAAAAATCGATGAAGTTTTTTGCAGAATTTGCAGATGATATACAAGTAAATATACAGCAAATACTGTTTGGTAACAATTTTTCGCCTAAAGTCGTTTTTATCTTCCTTTTTGTGTGTTTTACGGTCAGTCTGTAAAAATGGCGTACTACGGGCAAAACATCGTTCCCAGCAGCGATGTTGGAGTCCAAGATGCATCCAGACATCCTCCCTATGCTGTCCCTGAACCATTTCTGTGGTGTTTCCATCATTTTCTGCCCTTTTCCTATGGACCAGGCACCCTCCCCTCATCAGAGCAGGGGGTGCCTGGCCGAGCACTCGAGCCTCCGGGGACGCTCGGTCAGAGCACCCGAACACCCGAGCATTGGGGTGCTCGATCATCACTAATAAACATGTGTTAGAATTGGAGACAAGTGTGTTGAATAGGGGAAAATATGTTGGAATAGGTGAAAAATATGCTGGAATAGGCAAAATGGAGGAAAATTTTGCATTGGAGAAAAGGAGAAAACTTTTGTGAAAAAAGAGAAAAATCGTCTGTTTTTCGTGAAAAGTCTTGCAGGAAATGTTTCGCATTTTCACCCACCCCTAGTGGAGATGGAGACAGGTGAAAGGGATCTTAAACTAAGATTCACAGACAATAATACAAAGTGCAGGTGGACAAGTCTTGTAAAATGTTCACACATTTGCTTAAAGGGATAGTAATACTTCGTTTTAACTTTAATTTATATTTATATAAGTCTTATCTCTCAAACCTTTATGGTATGAGAGATATTCACAAGCAAAGTTTCCCCCTCCCGCCCCTTTTACCTAGTGTAAACAATCTCTTCTCAGATGTGGAATGCAGTCCATAGACTCGACAGATAACAGAAGGGGACACTCTTATTCCTATGAAAACAATGAAAGCCCTTCCCCCCTTGACAAGCTTTTCAGGTTTTTCCATTATCTTAACTGAAGATTGTCCCTCTCTGCAGTCTATCTGGGCACCTCCCTTCTGCCCTGGCTGAGAAGTGTTACATCAGTAAAAGGGGCGGGAAGGGAAACTTTGCTTGTGAATATCTCTTAAACCATAAAGGTTTGAGAGATAAGACTTATATTGTTCTTCATGTTTTTTAGTGCCTACAAAATAAAATAAAGTTAAAACAAAGTATTACTATCCCTTTAAACAAGAATATGATTTTGTACCAACCTCATATATTACCACTAGGGATGGACAGATGTTAGTTTCCCCAGGTGATATTATTGCAAGTTTTGCTGATAATACCACCAGAATGTGTATGCCTCTGTGATCATTAAGTTTCCTTTTGATCTGAGGGTATGTGGCAGCTAGATCCTGTCTATGCTCAACTCTAATTATGTCGATATGCTTGAGGCCTCTATCACACTACAGGACATTATTGACTCCCTGAACACTTTTCCTAGTGGTAAATCTCTGGGCTTGGATGACCGACCCATAGACTGTTACAGGTGCAACTGGATATCTTCATTTCCATTTTTCTAAATCTGCACTTTTATACTGTTCTTGTCCTTACAAAGTCATATAAGAATCCCACTTTATTTGACTCTTATAAACCCTACTCATAGCTGATGTCAACATTTTGGCCAAAAAACCAGCATTAAGGATGAAATAAATAATTTCCAAGATAGTTCACCCTAATTAAATCAAGTTTATACCAGGGAAGTCTATGTATCATAATATTAATAAACCATTGTGGCATCTGCAGGCACCTAATTTGAGGAGGGCAACGGTGATTGGTGCTCTAGGTGCTGTGAAAGCCTTTTACACAGTAGAGTTGGACTATTTGTGGGCAAAGTTGGGAGACTTTTGCTTGGACAGTTTTGCTTTGAGTCCATGTAATATCCCTCCAACATTTGGCTACAGTAAAAATTGGTTCATTAGTTTCAGACACATTCCCTATTAATAGATGGACAAGGCAGGAATGTCCCCCTTTCCCGGGTCTCTTCGCAGTGTCCATTGAGCTACTCACAGCAAGAATTAGGGGGATTCAGATATGGAGGGCCTCATGTTTCTGTATATTTTGGAGAATTTAGCATTTAATACAGATGGAATGATTTTGTTCCTAGTGCCTGCTGAGAGTGTTTGAGTTGATGGGGGAGTTTGGGACCATTCAGGTTTATGAATAATCTAGTCTTCAATATTCGTGCTTGATCTGGCTGCCGGGGAGACTGGGGTTGAGGATAACCCTTTGAAGTGGCTCTATACTTTTATCTACTTGGAGGTGATTTCCTTAAACTTAACCTCTGTCCTTTCTGCATTGCAATCCAAGTGCCTACTTGTGCTGGACTTTCTGTTGGTGATGGGCATGGTAACATAAATAAAATGGTGGTTCTTCCCAAAATATTATCCTTCCTACAAAGCACCTGGTCTTGCATACTTAAGTTATTTTTTAAGCTTTTAGTTAAGTTATCTGCAAAAATCATATGGGTCAGCAAAAACATTGTTTTAAACTAGACACTTTTAAAATGGCCATTTACAGGGTGTATTGGAGTTAACCAACTACTACTACTCTTACTGTATTGTTTTCAAGATACAGTTTGTGTAGGTGTGGTCCCTCCCTCAGCACAAACATGAAGGTACTCCCATTGTATGTGGCATTGGTAGGGGGGATTACATAGTATTAGATCCTAATTATGTAAATTGATCTCTGAATTATCTCCTTCTGTTCCCATGCTGGCTAATAGGGATGGGTGAAAGTATTTGCCTGAAAAGAGAAACAGGAAAAAATGGCATTTTCTGCCTAGCTGTACATTTTTTCAAGAAAATAAGGCATTTTTCTGCTTTTTTTGCCTAGCTAATTGCTCTGAAATCAATGGAAAGACTGAATTTCTACCCCACCTCATGGCAAGCTTCCCTTCTTTTCAGGCATGCTATAAACGGGTATCAGGTTCCCACTGAATGCTTGAGAGAAGAAGAGAAAGCAGCACATTTTTGCTCTAGAGAAGACAGGCTAAAAAGTGGTGGTGGCAGTGTTGCTGCTGATCTATGAGAAACTCACTGGTTGCTGATGATGACAAATGGGACAGAAAGTCCCCTACTCTCACACTTGCCATCTCTTGAGATGAAGAAAGCAGACTGGTAGCACTAGCAGCGGGCATGGGCAGCTGATCTGTGCTGATGCTATTACTGCTGCAAGCCAGTTATGACTTCCTCAGCATCATATCCCAGAGGAACAATTCTGGGGGAACAGGAATCACAGGGTCAGGGTATATTGTGGGCTCCCTTGACTGGTAGTTTGGCTGCTCATCTTTACTTTCCCTTCCACACTAGTGCCACCAGCTTCACTAACAACATCAACTTCATCATCGTCACCCCCCTACCTCACTCCTAACACACTGAGTCTCTAGCTGCTGTGTGGTGGTGGTAGTACTGGGACTGCTTGGGGATAGCAAGTGTGACTTAGGGTCCCCTGCTGTCAAACTTGCCATTATCTCCTCCTTTTCCTCCTGATCAGAAGGCACACTGGCAGCAGTAGCAGCAGGCATGGGTATCTTACCTGTGGTGCTCACACTGCTATCCAATTATTCATGTGCTTTTGATGATTTGCTATTAATTTTACCCCAGATCCCTAAGGATGATGTAGGGGGACTAGGCATCATTGGTTATGGGGAATTAGGGCTTCCAGACCCTTTTTTGCTGGTAGTAGTCACTTCCTCCTCCTGCTCAAACTTACTGGATGCATCACAGTCCTTCCAGGTGCAACTTTTCTTTTTAATCCAGGTGCTCATTGTGATAGCACACACTATGAGCCTCTGCTGCCTTCATTTTGCAAACTAAAGCACTGCAAAACAGTCTAACACCCTCTCTCTCTCGCTCTCTAACTGCTTGTTTTTCACAAGTAAGTACATGTAAGTAATAGGGAGGGAAGTTTGTAGTCATTGGAAAAAATAGCATTAGTATTATTGGTGACCAGTGGAACCTGTCCTAGTCTCAAATCACTACTGGAGGAACCCAGTTCCATGGTGGCCATGGTGATCTGTGTCACACTGACCCTTTCATCACCATCCCACTGCTCAGACAAACATCTGGTACTAGTGAGACAGCAGCTGGAATTATAGAGGCAGTAAACTCCACAGTGGTGGAGATGGTGATGTCCATCCCTATTTGCATCTCTGTCTCTCATTCCTTTTCACTTTCAGCTAAAAGGCTCTCATTGTTTCCTCCACCCCAGCTGCTTTACCACCCCTCACTGTAATCACCACCACCATCATTATCAAACTACTGTATGGGAGTGGGAGTGGTTGGGGATGAAAAATGTGACAGAAGGTCACCTACTGTCACAAATGCCTTCTCTTCAGTGGAAGAAGGCACACTAGCAGTAGTAGCAGGCACAACAGCTGTCATGTGCTGCTGCTCATGCTGCTAGCCTTTTTATGTGGTCAGTCTCTGTTCAAAATGTCTCCCATTCATTCGTTGGGATGTGTGCCTATGCACCCCCCAGCTAATTAGCTTCTAGCAGGTTCCATCATCACACCATTAGAAGCTGATTGCTTAAGAAGTGCAAAAGCTCACATCACAGCCAAAGTATGGTAGACATTTTGAACACAGACTGGCAATATAAAAAAGCCAGCCTCTGTTCAAAATTCCCTCACACAGGAATGGGCATTGGCCCATAAGGTACCAAAGGGAGGGGATCTGTCTTTTCCTCTTTCTGTCACCACCACAACTGCTGGTGACAGTGGCCAAGACTAGATATAGGATTTTTTTTTTTTTTAAACTGATATTTTGCTTTAGTTGTAATATTTCTCTGGAATTTGGAAATGTAATTTTAACAAAAACTATTGGAAATCTGGTTTTTAGTTTTGGGGGAATCTACTATTTCAACTTGGACACATGCATACCCCTCTCGCACTCAGTGGGTTAAAATAAACACATATGTCCATGTCATGTTTTTGCCACAAATTTAATGTTTTTTTTTCTTTATTTTTTTAAAGGGAAACAAGTGAAAGAGAAGAAGACATAAGAGAAGAAGACAGAAGATGGAAAGAAAGAAGGGAGATTGAAGCTGGACAGTAGCTGACCAAGCTGCTGAAGAATCAGTTAGACATCAGGATTAATGGTAAGTGTTTCTTTTCAGGGGATGTTTTTAAACTTAGTCGGATTAAACCTGGGAATGCGTTCGCTGTTAGAAGCTGTGTTAACCCTTTGAGTGCCAGAGGGGTACGCAACGCATTGCAAAGCAATGCGTTCTGTACCCCTCTGGCACTCAAAGGGTTAAGGGACTCTGCACCCAAAAACTGGGTGCTTATTTTCACCAGTTAAAGTGGGTTCCTTAACACATCTTACTGCTAACATATTCAATTGAATTGCAAATTACGATGCTTTGAAATGTTTTTCTATAGGGTCAAATGGGTGATAAATTTAGTGCCCAACGTGCTTTTTTTTTTGTGCTGGTATTTGTTAATAGCAGAGGTAATTGAATTGCTTATAGTGCTTGAAAAAAATGCCGGCTGGTTTTTTTGGGCATCAGGGGGAATTGAACTGAGCCCTTAGTCTCTTGTCAAGAAGCTTGTCACAGTTGCCTGGTTGAGACCTAGTCCTCCATCTTACCAGGCGTGGAAGAATTTTTGCAGATTAAATTTGAATTGAAGAATTTTTGTAAATTGACTCTTTTCAAGTTGGACTAAACCTGTGTGACCAGTGCCTCAAGGCTGGATCCTGGGTCCAATACTTTTCAATTTGTATAGTAATGACAATGCAGTGGTTATTGAAAGCAGTGGCTCAATCTTGGCTGATGACACAATATTATGTATGGAAACATACAAAGCAGGATGTTTTTCTCTGCAGAAATATTTCGATAAACTGAATGAATGGTTGAAAAAGTGTAAAATGAGGTTTTATAAAGATAAATCTAAGGTTATGCATTTCAGTTGCAGAAAAAAAATAATTTTAGTAGCAACGTGTGAAAAATCCTGTTTGTTGCTGTGGGAATTTTGGAGTAAAACTGGTAATTTGTCACATTTTCTGGAAAATTCCCATACCTGGAATCCCCTAAAATGTCTTCCTTTTTGCTAAGCCCAATACATTTTCTGCTGGTCCTTGTGGGGGTTAGATTCCATTTGTGTGGTAAAGGCTTTAACAGAGTAGTAAGAGGTCAGTATCTGTGATTTGTGGCTACCAATACAGTGGTGCAAAGCTGGGAGGTCGGTACTTGTGCTTCTATGGGTAGCACGTGTAGTTCTGTTTCTACCATTGCATTAGTTTAATGATGGTGGTCAGAATGCATGCTTCCTTGGCTATCATGTGACAAGGTTGGAGGGTTAACATGTGTGGTTCGATTGCTACAAATACCGTGGGACAAAGTTGATTCTATGGCTAAACTGAGGCAAGTAGGGGGGTCAGTAGGTGGCAAGTAGGTGGGCAAACTTAGACCATCCAGTGCTGTCAGACTACAGCTTCCAAAATGAAGGAAATTGTAGACTAACAGCACCTGGAAGTCCTCTTGACACCCATCCAGCCAATCAGACAGTGGGACAAGGATGGTTGGTCAGTAAATATGGTTGTATGACTACAGTGGGACAAGGCTGGGGGGGACAGTATATGAGGCTTTATTGTTACTAGTGCAGTGGGAAAAGGCAGGGGGTTGCAGTGGAGAGAAAGAGGAAAAAAATGCACTTTTTACAAGAATTCCTGCAGAAGACAAAAAATTGCTGTTTTTTGCACTTCTCATTTTGGGCAGATGTTTCCACTCATCTTTAGGTAATATACTTCACAACCATGTGCTCCACAATGAACTGAACACCCCATGGCAAGAAAAGGGTTAATGATATCATTCATCTCTCCCTTCTCCTGCAGTCCATTAAAAAGAATAGCCCTTTCACTGAAAGCAGAGAGGTGTTAAAAACATTGCCCCTACAACCCCAAGAGTTAATGTTGTCTATACCTTCTCTGAATTGTGCTCCCCCCAGTTATAATCTGTTCCTCCCTAAAATCACTTACATCCTGCCATGACTGAAGAGACTGGGATAGTATACAACATGGAGAGGATCTCTGCTTACTTGTACAACAAAGCTGATACAATAGTGACAATTTAGGATTCTTGGTACCAATATCATGAAAAATAATACATTCTTCCATGTTTTCCCATATATTTTTTTTTTTTTTATATTTCACTGACATGACAAATGTGTTTATGTGGTGATTCTTACAATGCACAGTTGTGCCAGAATATCATTTGGATGCTGAAAGTGCAATTCATTAAAGTGTTAGTAATGTCTATATTTTAAAGATGCTAATATTGCAGCTATTATAAAATGAAACTAAACAACCCCAGTCCCATCTCTCAAACCTTTATGGTTTGAGAGATATAGAAGGCTAAAGTTCCCTGCTCCTTTCGCTTTCCCTGCTGTCAGCTGTAAAGCTGATAGCAGGAGATTCAAATTGGCCGACTTGAGGTCGCTCTTCAGCAGGGCCGAAATGGTGCAATGTAAAAAGAAATACTTCATCAGAAAGGTTTACAAAGTGTGCCTGGCTTTCAGGCACACTTTGTAGACTGTTCCAATGAGGTATTTATTTTTACATTTTGCTATTTTGACTCTGCTGAAGAGCTGCTTGTTTGTCCCTGGACCAGGATATCCTGGCGTCAGCTTACAGCTGATGTCAGGGAAAGCAGGGGGAGGTGGGAAGTCTATCTTTCTATATCTCTTAAACCATAAAGGTTTGAGAAGTGGTACTGGGGTTGTTTAGTTTCATTTTATAATAGCTGCAATATTACCATTTGTAAAATATACATATTACTAACACTTTAAACTGAAGAGGTGCAATTCTTCAGCAAACCAATAGGAGAAAAATAAATGTAGCCCTCTGAGTGCTAGAGAACAATGCAAAGCAATGCATTGGATAAGTCTTTGGCACTCAAAAGGTTAAAAGGGACTTTTAACCCTTTGAATGCTAGAGGGGCCTCCAGTACAATGCACTGGACACCACTCTAGCATTCAAGAGGATAAAAGTCACATTTAGTTATATGGTAATAATGGGAGTTTTTATGTGTCTCCTATGATGTCATTGCTTTGTTCCAGAATGGCACCTCTTAAGGGTACTGAACTGCACTTTGTATAACGTAAAGTAACTTAAAATTATTTCAGTTTAATGAGTAAGATCCCCACTTTTCTCTCCTTTTTTCTCTTCTGTTTGCATTGTATTATCCTTAGTCTTTCTCTTCTTTCTGTACCCCCACTATATGAAATAAAGTATTAAAACTCTTAGATAAGGAAAATAAATTGAGTTAAAAAGTAATTGAGAATAAAATATTAAATTGACTTTCAGATTTCAGAAGTTACTTTTTTAATAATATTCAAACATTTATCAAAATCTGTTCATCTCTGTTCACTATATATTGATATTTGAAATTGCATGTGCTTTTTCAGAGCAGCGAGGAAGCTGTTTTTCTTTCCCTTTATCTTTTCTGGATTGAATGTTTTGCTGCATATGACTCAGCAGGGAGTGAGAATTGTACAGTAATGTTGTTTCTTCCAACTAGCTGAAAAGAAGCACATGCTACAGAAATAACTTACATATTTTTTAGGGAATGGAACTTTTACACTTCTAACCATGCATGTGACAACGTACACTTATGGTGGAAATTTGTAATTTAGCATTTGTTTTCTACAATTTACCCTGTTTCTCTAGTTTCCCAGTCTTTGCATCTACTCCTCTGCCATGTATATTGGTTCCGACACTATGTGGGCTTCCTACATTTCCTACAGTCTGTAAATAGCACTCATCCCATGGTGCCACCCTGTGCAAGGGTATACTGGCCACTTGAGGAAAGGAGCTCCACTAAGGATGGGAAATGATAGCATGCCCTGTAACCCTATGAGGGTCAAAGGGGTGTGCGACACATTGCACTGCAATGTGTTGTGTAAACATCTGGCACTACAAAGATTAACTCTTTGACTGATAAAGCATTAGGTAATGCATTGCATTGACCACCATCTGGTTCTCAGATTGTCAGCCAACCTTTTCAGGATCAGTGAGTTGCTAAGTGGGTTGGTGCATGCCCCTCTCTTCCTTAACCCCTTCAGTGCCAGAGGTTTGTGCCATTTCCTGTACCCTGCAGGCCAGACACTTTTTCAGCATTTTTGCTATCCTTCTGTTTATGCTTGATTTCCTCTGGGGATTTTTAGTTAAATATGGAAAACTATATATTGTTTTTTTTCAGAACGAATTGAGCTTTCTCGTGGTACCTTACATGAAGAGAATTTTACATCGTGCAAAAAGCTATGATGTCATAATGACAAAAAAAAGTGAAAATTTACTAATTTTCCTAAAATCACATAATATGTATCAAAAACATTTACCTTGATTGAAAAAGTTTCAATTATTTGAAAAAGCCCCAAGTCCCCCGAGTAAAAAAATACCAAATTTGTATAGTTTTACCTACATCCATGGCTAGCGTAGAGCCCTAATCACCAGCAGCGCAAAATGACATTTTCAACTTTATAAACTAATATGCGCATTCTAGGGTTTTTGTGGTAAAACTACCCTAAAACAGTGGAATAACTATATAAAACTATATATTTCGGAAAAGTAGACAACCTGCCGCATCTAATGAGGGGTAACTTGCCTTCTTACCCCAAGCCTGGTGTGCACAAATGCCTCCAGAAGATGGTGCTAATGAAAAAAAAGGCATTTTCTTACATTTCTGCCCCTTCAAATGTACTGAAATTTGTGAAAACCATGGCATTTCCAACTGTATTCATTAGCTAGTGCTCTTAGGAGAAAAATGACACCCCATTGGTATGAGTTTAACTACCTCAGGGGGCGTTAGAAGTGCAAAATGACACCTACTACAACCTCAAATTTTTCTAACATTTTCTCAAACATTACTTGTCTGTACCCAAATGGTTATAACAACTACAGAAGTGAAGAAAGGGTACACAAACCATACCATTTTGAAAAGAAGACACCCTGTCGCATCTAATGATGGGTGACTTGCCTTGTTACCTCAAGCCTGGAGTGCACAAATGCCTCCAGAAGGTGGCGCTAATGGAAAAAAAAGGCATTTTCTTACATTTCTGCCCCTTCAAATGTACTGAAATTTGTGCAAACAATGGCATTTCCAACTGTATTCATTAGCTAGCGCTCTTAGGAGAAAAATGACACCCCATTGGTATGAGTTCAACTACCTCAGGGGGCGCTAGAAGTGCAAAACGACACCTACTACAACCTGAAATGTTTCTAACATTTTCTCAAACATTACTTGTCTGTACCCAAATGGTTATAACAACTACAGAAGTGAAGAAAGGGTACACAAACCATACCATTTTGAAAAGAAGACAGCCTGCCGCATCTAATGATGGGTTACTTGCCTTGTTACCCCAAGCCTGGAGTGCACAAATGCCTCCAGAAGGTGGCGCTAATGGAAAAAAAAGGCATTTTCTTACATTTCTGCCCCTTCAAATGTACTGAAATTTGTGAAAACCATGGCATTTCCAACTGTATTCATTAGCTAGTGCTCTTAGGAGAAAAATGACACCCCACTGGAATGAGTCAACCTACCTTAGGGGTGCCAGAAGCACATCACTACACCTACCTGTTTGCTTCTTCGAAAATGGCGGCTTGTACTAAAATGTCCATAACTGTTAGAGACATGAAGGAAAGGTATAAAAGGTATACCATTTTGGAAAGTAGACATTCTCCCGCATCAATTGAGGGGTCACTTGCCTTTCTACCCCCTGGGCTGAAGTGCACAGATATTTCCAAAAGGTGGCGCTATGGGAATAAATACATGTTTTTTTACATTTCCACCACTTCAAAGATACTAAAATCTTTGAAAACCATAACATTTCCTGCTGTATTCAGTACCTGCTACCAACATGAGAAAAATGGTAGCCTATTTGTGTGGGTTAACATACAATATGTGGGTGCTAGGAACACGTACGTAAACCTGACACTTTTGTTTTTGAAATTATCTGCTTGCACTAAAATGGTTATAACCATAATAGATATGCAGAAAAGGTAGAAAAACAATGCCATTTTGGAAAGAAAACATCCTTCCGCATCTAATGAGGGGTCACGTGCCTTCTTACCCAAAGGCTGGTATGCACAAATGCTTCCAGGAGGTGGTGCTAGTGAAAAAAAAGGCATTTTCTTACATTTCTGCCCCTTCAAATGTATGGAACTTTGTAAAAACCATGGAATTTTCAACTGCATTCATTAGCTAGTGCTCTTAGGAGTCAAACGACACCCCATTGATATGAGTTGACCTACCTTAGGGGGTGCTAGAAGTAGAAAACTACACGTACTACAACCTCTGATGTTTCTAACATTTTCTCAAATGTGACTTGCCTGTACAAAAATGGCTATAACACATTCAGAATTGAAGAAAAGGTAGATAAACCATACCATTTTGGAAAGAAGATAACCTGCCGCATCTAATGAGGGGTCACTTGCCTTCTTACCCCAATACTGGTGTGCATAAATGTTTCCAGAAGGAGGCGATATAGGAAAAAAATTGCATTTTTTTACATTTCTGCCCCTTCAAATGTATGGAGCGCTGTGAAAACCATGGAATTTTCAACTGCATTTGTTTGCTAGTGCTCTTAGGAGTCAAATGACACCCCATTGGTATGAGTTGAACTACCTTAGGGGGTGCTAGAAGTAGAAAACTACACCTACTACAACCTCTGATGTTTCTAACATTTTCTCAAACCTGACTTGCCTGTACGAAAATGACTATAACACCTTCAGAATTGAAGAAAAGGTAGATAAACCATACCATTTTGGAAAGAAGACAACCTGCCGCATCTATTGAGGGGTCACTTGCCTTTTTACCCCTAAGTTAGTTGGCACAACTATTTCCAGAATGTGGTGCTACAGGAAAAAAAAAAAATTTGTTTTACACATCAGTCACTTCAAAGATACTGAAATGGTTCAATGGCGTGGGATTTCCTAGGAGTACTTCTTGCCAGCCTAAGAAAAATGGTACCCCACTGCTGTGGGTTGACATACCAATTTACGCTACAGGAGCGTAGCTACCAGTGAAACAGAAATGGTAAAGCAAACAGTGTATGTGTGATTTTATGGCTAACAGATGAAAGAAGCTAGGGCGTCAGCCGGTGCACGTGAGGACCTGTGACTACAAGTGTAACAAAGTATGTGGGAGGGTGAGGGATTAGGCAGTGTGTGTGGGTATGAGCATAGGAGCAAGGATGGTGGGGCAGTGTTTGATAGTGTGTATGGGAGATCTGTGACTACCAGTGTTGATAAAAAGTCCTGTGTGTGCCACAGGAAGGGGGTCGGCATTGAACTCCCCTCCTAGTGGCACACACAGGGTTAATTTGTGTTTTAATTTTTTTTTTATTATTATATACCTCATTGACGGGCATAAGGACCCCCTGATCCCTCCCCAATGAGGTCTTAGTAAAAAAATATATATATGTCCACAAACAGGGGACCCTGAGAGTGCCACAGGGGACTCCAGCGGATTGCAAAGCAATGCATTGGATCCTTGTGGCACTCAGAGGGTTAATTTTTTTTTTTATCATTACTTGGTAATCAGAGCTTGTTGGGGGGCCATCAGGACCAATCAAGATGGCCCCCCAACAATCTCTGATAACAAAGTAATGATAAATGCCCTGTGTGTGCGCCGCAGAAGGGGGGCTGCATTGGCCCCCCTTGTGGCCCACACAGGGTTAATTTTTTTTTCTTTACTTTTTTTTTATTATGGACCTCATTGGTGGGTATCAGGACCCCTCTGATTCCCCCCAATGAGGTCTTAAAAAAAAAAAAAAAAAAAGGAATCAAAATAAATGTCCCTGTGAGTGCCAAAGGGGTTTCCAGCGCATTGCAAAGCAATGCATTGGACCCTTCTGGCACTCAGAGGGTTAATTTTTTTTTTTATTATTACTTTGTAATCAGAGCTTGTTGGGGGGCCATCAGGACCAATCCTGATGGCCCCCCAACAATCTCTAGTAACAAAGTAATGATAGAAGCCCTGTGTCTGCCACAGGAGGGGGGGTGGTGCATTGGACCCCCCCCTGTGGCACACACAGGGTTAATTTTTTTTTTTTTTTTTTTTTTTTTTTTATAATAGACCTCATTGAGGGGCATCAGGATCCCCCCTGATCCCCCCAATGAGGCCTTTCAAAAAAAAAAAAAAAAACCCCAAAGAAATGACCCTGTGAGTGCTACAAGGGTCTCCAGCACATTGCAAAGCAATGTGCTGGGGACCACTGCGGCACTCACAGGGTTAGTATTGGGTTTTTTTTATTTTTATTTTTATTTTTTATGTATTCAGACCTTGTGGGGGACATCAGGACCTCTCCTGGTGTCCCCCAAGTAATTGATCTCCCAGCCAATAGGCTGGGAGACCAATTTGGCGACTGCAGGAGAGCAGAAGCTCTCCTGCCTTTCACTCCTACCACCTGTAGGAGTGAATCGGCTAAGGGAAACTTCCCTAACGTCATCGGTGATCATGTCACCGATGACGTTAGGAGGTTTCCCCCGGTCCCGCCCACTCCTACCCGGAAGTTCGGGGTAGGAGGGCGGCGGAGGGAGAAGCTCTGTTTCTCAGAGTTTCTCCCTTGGCGATATTGATCTCCCAGCGCAATACCGGCTTAAGCAGTGACCACATTTTAGCTGTCAAATGTACGAGCGTGGCACAGCAGGTACAGCTGTGCTCACTCGTACATTGTACCCACCTGGCACTCTAGGGGTTAAACACCTAAGTACTGTGGGATCACAACTTGCGCAACATGGCGATCCCTAATGTATTGTCACACACACTCTGCCATTCAAATGGTTAATTAACAATTTGACAGTAGTGGGGAGGGTGTAGTATATTGCACTACAATGCTTTATTTAAATCTCCTCCTACTCTGTTGTTTAATTAACCTTTGGCGGGTCAGAACTGGTGCAGCATATTGTGATACAGACTCCCTCTGGTGCTGAAATGGTTCATCAAATTGCCTATTTTAACCACAAACATATGCTACTGTTAACCCTTTGAGGGCTACAGGGTAAGCAACACATTGTTCTGCACACCCTTATTGTGCTTTCTACATTGAAATTATTTATCTGTCAACATAAGGAATCTGATTCAGGAGTTAGGAGATTACACTTCAGTGCCACATAAAGGAATACTTAAAGGGACAGTAGAGTTTAAAACAATAATGGATATGCCACAAATAGTATCTCTAAAACCACTATGGGTTGAGAGATATCCACCACTAAAGTTCCCCTTCTCCTGACTTTAGCTGTAAAGCTGACAGAAGGAGATATGTGTCTACCGCAAACCAGGCACACTTTGTAGACTGTTCCAAAGAAGTATTTCTTTTTAAATAGCGGTATTGCGGCTCTGCTGAAGAGCCGCTTGTTGGTCCCCGGACCAGGAACTCCAGCTTACAGCTGACATCAGGAGAAGGGGAGGGAGAGGGAAACTTTAATGGAGGATATCTCTCAAACCATAGCGGTTTGAGAGATAGGATTTGGGGCATATTGTTTATCTTTTTAACCTCTACAAAATTCTAAGCATTTTTTTATGGGACATTCCAGTCTGTTTAAAGAGTAATTATTTACTAGGCAAGTATTGGAGGGTTGACCTTGAGTGCCAGTTTTATTTCAATCCAATAGCTACAAAATGTACAAACTTGCACTCTGCATGACTTTGTAAAAAATGGACAATTTTTCTTTTTTTCGTGAAAGCTTTCTCCTTTTCACCAATACAAAATTTTCCTTCTTTTCGACGATTCTAACAGCAACATATGCCTTGAAAAATGTGTTAGCATGCAGAGTGTATTTGTCCTTTGCCCACAACACTAATTACCTGCTTAAAGGGATAGTAATACTTCATTTTAACTTTATTTTATTTTGTAGGCATTAAAAAAACATGAAGAATGATATAAGTCTTATCTCTGTAACCTTTATGGTTTAAGAGATATTCACAAACAAAGTATCCCCCCCCGTTCAACCAGATCAGAAGGGAGATGCCCAGGTAGACTGCAGAGAGGGACAATCTTCAATTAAGATAATGGAAAAAGCTGAAAAACTTGTCAAGGGGGGAAGGGCTTTCATTGTTTTCATACAAAGAAAATTGTCCCCTTCTGTTATCTGTACTGTCATACAACCAGACTCACATCTGAGAAGAGATTGCTTACACTAGGTAAAAGGGGCGGGGAGGGGAACTTTGCTTGTGAATATCTCATAAACCATAAAGGTTTGAGAGATAAGACTTATATCATTCTTCATGTTTTTTTAATGCCTACAAAATAAAGTAAAGTTAAAACGAAGTGTTACTATCCCTTTAAGTGACACTGGCACATATTCATGATGATGTCAAGAGATAAAAAGTACAACCTACAATGTGGCAGATGTGTATGGTAATGGTGGTGTGGGACTGGCATGATGTGATTGATGTGTGTATGTATAGAATTCTACAGCAGTTTTAACATTATCACGTCTGTGTCAAATGTAAGCTATCCTTCTTCTCAAATTAATGATACATATTATTTATTCGTCATAACAGTGGTCCCAAGTGTGGGAGATGGTAGCAACCTTTCTTCACATCCCTCCATCTCATTTATGCTACTGTCAATACATTTTGCCTTGCTTTCTGCTTGCACAATTCAAGCAAAGCAGAAAAATAAATGAGGCTTGGCATATGCCAGTGTGGAGCTACACATGATAACTGTTCTCAAATACTTCACTTTTCCAGAAAGGAATATGGCAGTATGTCCACTACTAACATCTTGACAACCTTGCCATTCCACAGGAGTACTTGGGATTGTTTTTGTGAAGTTTTTGACTCCTTCCCAGGACCTCAGCCAGTGTGGGTTGGCAGGACATGGCAGAAGAACCCTCTAATTTCATTGCTTTAACAACACACCCATGCTCTTTGAATGCAGGTCTTTCACGGATTCTTGGTCTAACAGGGTGATGACTGAGATCAACTCTTTCAGCTCACCAGGCAGTTCCCAGGCTGCCGTCTCATCCTTAATTGTGTCACACAAGCCCTGGGAGAATGCAGCAACAAGGGGGGCTTCATTGTTCCAACCAACTTTCCTCACCAGAGTGCAGAACTCAATAGCGTAGTCCGCTACAGTACATGCGCCCTGCCTTACTGTCATCAGTCGTTTGGCAGAGGAGGTAGCACGCCCAGGAAAGTCAAAGACTCTCCGAAAGGAGGCTACAAGTTCTGTGAAATTGTGGATTATGGGCTTCTCTGTCTCCCATAGTAGATTCACCCAGGCCAATGCCTTTCCGGATAGAAGGGAGATCAGGAGTGCCTCCTTACTTTGCTCAGTAGGGAATGCATGGGGTACCATCTCTAAAAAAAATTCCCAACTGATTAAGAAATCACTGACACATAGCAGGTTCCCCATCATATCTTTGGGGTAGAGGAGTGGAGCCAGACAATCCTCTACTTATGCCTGCCTCAGGGGCAGTGGCCACTACTGGTGCAGGTGCTGGGGAAGCCACCAGTTGCAAAGAAAAATGGTCTAGGTGACCCGTGAGATTTAACCGTGTCTGCATAGCAAAACACAATTGGTCAATTCTCTGGTCTTGAGAATCCACCCTGGACAGGATGATCTGATTAGGTGGACTGCCTATACCTTCATTCGTCATGGCCCTTAAGTACTGTCATGGTAATCAGGCAAATGAGGACAGACACAAAGATAAAATATAACCACCTTTATTTATTATAGCAACAATAATGGTAGAGCCCACACAGAACCCCAGACATATGTAAAAAGGACCCAAGGTCCCTCAGGAGCTGCACACTGTGCTGTGCACTGCACTACTCAAGATCTCGAGACTAGGGAAGTGGCTCAAGTAGGACAACAGAAGAATGGTAGAATATGTGTAAGTCACCACTTGGTCTGCGAACGGAGGCAACAGAGAGCGAGAGCAGACCAG
The DNA here is from genome assembly GCA_037306005.1 of Rhinophrynus dorsalis. Lineage (NCBI taxonomy): Eukaryota > Metazoa > Chordata > Amphibia > Anura > Rhinophrynidae > Rhinophrynus > Rhinophrynus dorsalis. Next base: position 381,482,619 of record CM074719.1, read on the forward strand.
AGCCAGGAGGCACCAAGAGTACTAGTCAGACAAGCAGGTAGTGTAGGGAGTGAGTAGGAAGCCAGAGTCACAGGTCAGACAAGCTGGGGACTACACAGAGCTAGAGTAATCAGTAGTGTTGAGCGAGCGTGCTCGGCCGATGCTCGGATCGGCTCGAGCATCGCTCTGCTCGGCACATGGCGGTACTCGTCGAGTACCGCCATGTGCTCGCCCGCCATGTTCGGGTGGCGGGGATCTGTGCCGGAAGAGGCACAGATCTGAAGACGCTCCGCTGGACCACCAGGGACTGGAGGTACGGGGGCATTGCGGAGATGAAGGGGGCATTGCGGAGATGAAGGGGGACATTGTGGAAGAGGGGCATAGACTCTATGCCCCTCTTCCACAATGTCCCCCTTCATCTCCGCTATGCCCGTCTTCCACAATGTCCCCCTTCATCTCCGCTATGCCCCTCTTCCACAATGTGCCCCTTCATCTCCGCTATGCCCCTCTTCCACAATGTCCCCCTTCATCTCCTCTATGCCATAGAGGAGATGAAGGGGGACATTGTGGAAGAGGGGCATAGCGGAGATGAAGGGGCACATTGTGGAAGAGGGGCATAGCGGAGATGAAGGGGGACATTGTGGAAGACGGGCATAGCGGAGATGAAGGGGGCATAGCGGAGATGAAGGGGGCATAGCGGAGATGAAGGGGGACATTGCGGAGATGAAGGGGGCATTTGGAGATGAAGGGGGCATAGCAGAGATGAAGGGGGGCATTGACCAGGCACCCTCCCCTCATCAGAGCAGGGGGTGCCTGGTGAAATGCTCGTGTCGCCCCATGCTTTTCAATGGGGCTCGGGTGCTCGGCCGAGCACTCGAGCCTCAGGGGGTGCTCGGTCAGAGCACCCGAGCACCCGAGCATCGGGGTGCTCGCTCAACACTAGTAATCAGGCCACTGGTCAGTAAACCAGAGACTATGCTAGGCGAGTACGAGCCAGGGCCACTGGTCAGGAAAACTGAGGATTACAAGGAGCGTATGTAACCAGGCTCTCAGGAAAGTCAACCAGAGGCTACGCTGAGTGGATAGTAGCAAGGGTCACTGGTCAGGCAAGCTGGTGTCCTACACAGAGCGAGAAGTCAGCCAGAGCCACAGGTCAGAACCGATGTGGGTAGCCAGACAAGCCGGGGTCATACACAGAGCGAGATTCTCAGGCAAACACGGGTCAAAACAGAGAGCAAAGAGTAACGAGCAGAAACACCACGTAAGGGAAATGACTCCTAGCCCCAAGGAGGCCGAGCCAGTGCCTGTAACAGACATAGTAATGCAGAGGTGGCTGCAAGGATGCCAGCAGACACACCACAGAAGAAGGAAGCACAGGCTAACTAGGCCTCAAACGTAGACTGTGATACCTTTGCTGGACATTACTCAACTGCTGTGTGTGTGTTTTTACTCTACAGTGTACTAGTGTTGGAGTGTGATTTCTTGCTTTAGCCCTCAACAAAATTCTCATCAAATTTTTTACCAAGTGGGAGGTGCTATTTTTCACCGAATTTTGTTTGAAATGAAAGTTTTCGCCCATCCCTACTCAGAATGGAAAAGTGCTGTATAGCACTGCAACAAGGCTCGGGTATCAGACAGTGTATTTCAGGTTCTATAACTATCTGTCATGGTTTTGAAGAACACTCAGACAAATACTTGTAAGGTTAAAATGAACTTTATTGAAAATAAAGCAATAATCAGAAAATACTTTCCCAACCCATACAGGCCCAGATGGAGAAAGTACAGGTACTTCCCACAACTTACGCAGGTCAGGTAGGAACAGTATATCAAAACAACGTACAGACAGATAGACTGATAGCAGGAACCCTACAGCGCCAGGGTAAGGTGGAGGCAGCGACCTGCTGGTAGTGTCTACTGGAGCCCTAGAACGCTAGGGTAGAATGGAGGCCCAAGACTCATAGTTACTGGCAGCAAGGACCCTAGAATGCTAGGGGGTACGGAGGCACAAGACCCACGGACACTAGCAACAAGGACCCTAGAACGCTAGGGTTGTAAGGAGACACATGGACCACGGATACTGGCAGCAAGGACCCTAGAATGCTGGGGTTGTAAGGAGACACACGGACCATGGATACTGGCAGCAAGGACCCTAGAACGCTAGCTAGGGTTGTACGGAGGCACAGGACTTTATGGATACTGGCAGCAAGCACCCTAGAACGCTAGGGTTGTAAGGAGGCATCTAACCCACGGATATGGCAGCAGAAACCCTAGAACGCTAGGGTGAGACGGAGGCAACAGACCACGGAAGGCAACGGTGTCCGGTAGTACGTAAGTGTACAGGAGAAGGACCACCACACTACAGCTGGCTCTAGACCCCTGAAGCCACAGTGGTACGGTAAGGCAGGGTGAGATAGTGAACCAGACCTAGAACTCTAGGGTGATAGTGAGGTTCAGCAAGGGTGGTATAACGGACAGAGAATTGCCTATAACTCCCAACCAGGAGTGAGCACAGCTAGTGACAGTGGTAACACCGGACACATCAGTAAGGTGAATGAGTAACTCAGCCCGACTGTTGACAGCACGGAAACCGGTACTCCGTATGTGCACACCGCCAAGAGGTGGTTGAAGCCAGTAAACTACGGCAACAGCAGCGGGCGATCAGCCAATGGTCAGCAATGTAAGCGGGTTCTCAGCCAATCCAGTAAGCAACATAAGCGGGTTCTCAGCCAGTCCGGTCAGCAACGTAAGTATCACGGTGCCCGTGCTAAACGGGTGACATTTTGACACGTTACTTCCTGATATCTTTTATTGGCTAGGATGTTTTGTTCCTCCCAGGGACAGCCTTTAAATACTCAGTGCTGTCACTTATGCTCTGCCTTTTCGTGGTGTTTCCGTTGCCTAGCGCTTGTTCCGTTATTTTCGTATGATATCAGTGCCTGACTATTCTGCCTGATTACGTTCCTGCTCTGTGTACCGACCCGGATTGGCTGATGTTCCTGCTCCGTGTACCGACCCGGCTTGACTGACGTTCCTGCTCTGTGTACCGATCCGGATTGGCTGACTTTCCTGCTCCGTGTACCGACCCGGCTTGGCTGTAGTTCCTGCTCAGTGTATCGACCCAGTTTGGCTGAAGTTCCTGCTCTGTGTACTGTTCCAGTTTGGAGGACGTCCTGCTCTTGCTGTGCAGCCAGAGTTACACACACACTCTCTTTTGGTCTGTACCAGACCTCCGGTTGGCTTGGTTACTGTGCAGATGGTCCTATCCGTGATCGTATATATATCCTTAAAATACACTATTTTGTTATTCACACAATGTTTGAATTTCTTCCTACATGGAAAGATGAAACAAGGAACACTTTTAAAAATGTTTGGAAAGTTTTGTAAAGTCACAGATTACTGTAACATCTCAAACAAGCTTAAAATAACACATCAAACAAGTATCAAATATTAATGCCATATTTCTTCTGAATATGTGTACACATACTTTGTGGTACCATTATATGTTCTTCCCCTAGGACTCAAATCCGTAACAGCACATAATAGAATTTCTAGTGACATTTTCCGACAGATAACCAGAATGCACTATTTATAGTCAGTAGGTATAATTACCGCATTATATCAAAGCATATATTTACATAAAACAAATATCTAACTCTATTAATGGAGAGGTTACTTGCCTTTCTACCCCTAGCCAGATGTTCACAAATGTTTCCAGAAGGTGGTGCTAAAAGAAAAAATAAGGGTTATTTTAAATTTCTGCTCCTTCAAATGTACAAAAATAATTGAAAATTATTTGAATTCATTACTGTATACATTAGCTACTTCTTTTCTAAGAAAAAAGGCACACCATGGTACAAACTGAACTACTGTAGAGGTTCCAGAACACAAAACTACACCATCTCTCATTTTTTTACATTTTTTCAAAAGTGACTTGCCTATAATCAAATGGTGGTAGCAACTATAGAAAAATGCAGACAAACTACAACATTTTGGAAATAAATGAGGGGTCAGTTGCCTTTTTACCTCTAAATTGATGGGCAAAATGTTTCCCAAAGTTAGCAATGAAGGAAAAATTCACATTTTTATTTAGTAATTCCATCCTTCACATGTTCAGAGGTTTTTGAAAATGGGTTGGCATGCAGTAGTTGATGCTATAAGCATGATCATAACTTTGCTCTTGCTGTGCAGCCAGAGTTACACACACACTCTCTTTTGGTCTGTACCAGACCTCCGGTTGGCTTGGTTACTGTGCAGATGGTCCTATCCGTGACCCGTCCTCTCCTTAGTGCTTATTCGAGCCCACTCCGGTAGAGTGTTCCGGTTGCACCATGGTCGCTTGGTCTGTTTACTGCTGTCTCTGAGTTTGGGTTACTATTGGGCGCCTCAGGCTATCCTTACATCTAGCAGTTGCCTCCGACCGGAGCATTCGTTAACCCCTTGCGGGGCGGTGCAGTGCACTTGGATCAATATCCACAGTAGTCTCAGTTTGGCGTTACGTTGCTCCTTACAGTGCCGTGCACTTGGGCCATTATCCAGTGCTGTCTCAGTTTGGCGTTACGCTTCACCATCCGGTGCTGTGCACTTGGGTCATGAAACATTGCAGTCCCAGGTTGGCGTTCACGATACACTGGTTGCCACCTTCCTCTGGTGCCCAGTAGCCAGTTGCATATCCTGGCTTCACTTGCTCCTCTGTGATTACAGTCACTATTGTCACTCTCTGCGTAGAGAGTATACTGTGGGCCTTCCACTATTAGGGCCTATCCGTTGTTCCTGGCTTAATAGTATCATTCTGCCATATTGACACTGTATTATACGAACTGTACCTCACCTGTGTCAGTATTGTATATTGTTCTTACATACTGGACCTGTGTGGGTTAATCATATCTTTGTAACCTGTCCTGTCAGTTTTATATTCATTTGTATGCTGGACCCACGAGGGTTACTGTTATTCTGTGTGTGCTAATAAAACTGTGTTTTACCAAAACCATCCCTTTCCCCCGTAACAGTAAGTGGGTTCTCAGCCAGTCCGGTCAGCAACGTGAGCGGGTTCTCAGCCAGTCCGGTCAGCAATGGATGCGGGTTCTCAGCCAGTCCTGTCAGCAACGTGAGCGGGTTCTCAGCCAGTCCAGTCAGCAACAGATGCGGCAGAAGTACAGGATACACAGGAATATCGTCAGGCAGGCCAGGTCATACACAAACAGAGAAACAGCAGTAACTAGCGCTAGGTTCAGGTACACCACGAAAGGGCGCCCGAATAATGACATGATAGGGTATAAAAGGGCTGGCCCTGGGTGGAGTCAGGTCCAGGGAGCAATAAGAATACAGCATCTTAAACAAAGAAGTAGGAATGTCGCCACGCAGCAGCCTGGATCATGGGCACTGTGATACTATCACTCCACATTAAAATAGCTCTTCTTTCCCCCCTGGCTGGGCAAATCTATGCTTCGTTTGTGAGTAAATTATACATTTTGCAGCAAGCTATGATGTCATAGATTCAAAACAATATAAAAAAATAACTTATTTTGCTAATATCATACACTATCGAAAACATTTAAGCTGGTCATGAAAATGTCAATTATTTTTAAAAGCACTGAACTCCCTGAGTACAAAAACACCAAAGATGTATTATTTTAGCTACATGCATGGCCTACACAGAGCCATAAATTATCAGGAGCACAAAAATGGTAATTTCAACTTTATGAACTAAGAATGCACATTTGATTGATTACATGGTAAAACATATATCGTATATATATCCTTAAAATACACTATTTTGTTATTCACACAATGTTTGAATTTCTTCCTACATGGAAAGATGAAACAAGGAACACTTTTAAAAATGTTTGGAAAGTTTTGTAAAGTCACAGATTACTGTAACATCTCAAACAAGCTTAAAATAACACATCAAACAAGTATCAAATATTAATGCCATATTTCTTCTGAATAATTGTACACATACTTTGTGGTACCATTATATGTTCTTCCCCTAGGACTCAAATCCGTAACAGCACATAATAGAATTTCTAGTGACATTTTCCGACAGATAACCAGAATGCACTATTTATAGTCAGTAGGTATAATTACCGCATTATAGCAAAGCATATATTTACATAAAACAAATATCTAACTCTATTAATGGAGAGGTTACTTGCCTTTCTACCCCTAGCCAGATGTTCACAAATGTTTCCAGAAGGTGGTGCTAAAAGAAAAAATAAGGGTTATTTTAAATTTCTGCTCCTTCAAATGTACAAAAATAATTGAAAATTATTTGAATTCATTACTGTATACATTAGCTACTTCTTTTCTAAGAAAAAAGGCACACCATGGTACAAACTGAACTACTGTAGAGGTTCCAGAACACAAAACTACACCATCTCTCATTTTTTTACATTTTTTCAAAAGTGACTTGCCTATAATCAAATGGTGGTAGCAACTATAGAAAAATGCAGACAAACTACAACATTTTGGAAATAAATGAGGGGTCAGTTGCCTTTTTACCTCTAAATTGATGGGCAAAATGTTTCCCAAAGTTAGCAATGAAGGAAAAATTCACATTTTTATTTAGTAATTCCATCCTTCACATGTTCAGAGGTTTTTGAAAATGGGTTGGCATGCAGTAGTTGATGCTATAAGCATGATCATAACTTTAAAACACAAATTATCTCAATAGCGCTCCAGGCCTCAATCACTGTTTCTTCATATATCGTGATTGCCATACTCAGCATGCAGCATCTCATTCTGGTGTCCTCAGTATCAGAGTATCACCTCCACACTCTGTCCTGTGTATATAGTAAAACAAAAAATGAAGAGCACAAAGATCTGAGAGTGGCTACAGGATTCCAATAAAAATCCAAGCAATACTATTGCACTTGCTAGATAGATACTTGTATCTTGCCCAATCTTAAACGTTGTACAATCCACAATGATACATCAAAGGTCTCCAATGTGATGAGTCTTTCAACTGGTGAGCGGTATACACACTCTGTTGATCCTCCGATGTTATGTGCAGTCAGTCTCCAGTATATACTGGGACTTCACCATACGTACACACAAAACCTTGATAACTGGCACATGAGGAGAAAGATCCCTCTAAGTGTAGACTACATATGTTTATGTCCCCACCAGGAGTCCCTCACTGATTGCACTCACTGGATATCTTTGATGGATTCTCTCAAAAAAGTACTCATTCAGTGGAGTCAGATGCAGGCAGATATATAAAGGATATTTATTGTAAACATGTTAAAATGGAATATTCCAAAATATATAAATAAAATATATTCCTTCCCTACGCGTTTCACAAGTGTACTCTTGCTTTGTCAGAGGATACAATAATACACACTATCACCTAATTTTATACTTTGCCAGGTGACATTAACAATCATATCCGGTTTGGATTAATTTGTTATCAGTTCCATGCCTCGCTTCTAATATGTGGTTCACGGAGTTCAAGTCTCTTCTGGTATCTATTACCAGTATAAGAAAAATGGTACCCCATTGGTATGGTTTGACATTTCACGTGTGATACTTCGGCTATCAATGGAACAAGGCAGGGAAGTCCGACAGTGCATATAAGGATATATGGCCCCCAGTGGGCAGTGGAACAAGGCTGTAGGAGAGCACAGTGTATGTGGGCCTCTGCAACTACCAGTGCAACCAGGTGGGGGGGTCAGAATGTATATATAGAGCTCTGTGACTACTAGAAAAACCAGACAGGGGTGTTTGACCTTGTCTGTGGCTACCATTGAAACCAGGCTGAGTGTCAGACAGTGTATGTGATGTATCTGTGGCTACCATGGAGCAATGGAACCAGTCTAGGAGTTGAGAGTATATGTAGGGCTTTGAGACTGCCAGTGGAATCAGGTTTGGGGATCAGACAGTGTATATGTGGCTTCTACTTGAGCAGTGGAAACAGGTTACAAGGTCACACAATGTATGGAGGGAATCGGTGACTACCAGTGGGTGGGGTAACAAGTCTGGGGGCTGAGACTGTGTATGTGGGGAATCTTTGGGTACCAGTGAGAAGGAGAACAAGGCAGTGGGGGCCAGACAGTATGTTGGGAATCATTGGTTACCAGTGGGTAGGGGAACAAGGCTGGTGGGGAAGATAACGTATGTTGGGAATCTGTGGCGACCATTGGGCTGGGGAACAAGGCTAGGCGGAGTCAAACAATGTATAGGGAATTGGTGGGCACAAGTTGGCAGGGAAACAAATCGCAGTATAGATAAGAAATAGGTGGCTACCACTTGGCAGGGAACAAGGCTGGGGGCAGACAGTGTATGTGGGGGATATATGGCTACCAGTGTGTTGGGGATCAGGGCTGGGGTTGTATTTTGGGTATCTGCTCCTACAAGCTTTACAATTACTTTAATTGTATTAATTATTTATTTATTTTTGTTTATATCAAAAAACAAATTAAACCTTGTGTGAGTGTGGGGGTGATATCTGATAGGATAGGCGATCATTGCTGTGGCCAGGAAGGATCACCACCTTCCCTTACCTCCTCCTCATTATCCTCAACCTAGTACTCTATGAACCTCTGGTTTGAGACGGAGGAACTTCAAGACCCATTTGCATCATGTGGTTCTTAAGGATCTTCCTATTCAACTCAGGTGGTCAGGTTGAAGATGATGATAAGGAAAAGAATGCAAGGGATGGCAAAGATTGCCTTCCTTAATCACAGCAATAACCGCTTATCCTATTGGATAGGTGATCAATGCCTTAGGGGCATCATGGGGGGTCCAGATGAACCCCATGAGGTGTAATTTGATTTTTAACTGAAAAAATTCCTCATGTTTCATATGCATGGTTGCTCCCATGATAATAGGAGAAATCATGTATAACTTTAAGAGTCAACTTCCCCTGCTATGTAGGGAAATATCTCTACAAACATGGCAAGTATGAAACACCCCCTGCACCAGGAACGCTTGTAAGTGCAACCTCATAATTTTCACGAGGATGGCCGAGTAGGCCTACTTTGCCAGCCAAGTGAAAATTAAGAGGCTGGCACTCAAATAGTTAAGGACTAGATGGGTGTGCAATGTCTCTGCAGTGTCTTATTAATAGAAATAGATATGACAGCTTATAGTTTTTGTTGTGTGTTGTACACACCTCTGGACCTTAAAGGTTGTCGTTTAAATACAAAGTCAGATGTAGATTTTATTTTTAATTGATCAATGTTTACGATCTCTAAAGTGAGCACACAGGGTTCCATGTTTTCATATATACTTCATGTTAGACCATTTTATGGGACCTACTGGCCTTCTTTGGTATGTTAATTAATTTTTAATACATTTATAAATTGTTTTTATTAATTTTTCTTTATCAAGTTCGAATACTGGCTTTTTCTAGTTTATTATGAATACATTTTATTAATACTTTGTGTTACTGTATTGCCCTTATGTGTATCTTAAATTGCATTGTAGATAATGTGTATTTTTTGTATCTGTTGCTTAAAGTTGCATTTGCTAGAGGGATCAGCACAAAGTGTACTGATGTGTGTATTTTAGTATTAACTTCTATTATGTTTTCTTGAGAGAGATTGTGTCTCTGATTGCGAAGAAAACTTTCACACATCATCACAACAGTAGAAAGATATGGGTGCACTACTGAGGACTTTACAGAGCCATGAAAAAAATGTAAACGGAAAACAATACAAATCCTTGAAAAACAAAACAGATATCCACCTTATTATCTCAGAACTCACATCTGTTCAATTTAATCTCACCAGTTTTCACTTGGTCTTTGATTTAATCTCAATTCATGTAATAACTAAAGGGTTCCTTTGAGGCAATGCTTTGCTGTTGTACTGGAGACAGGAAAAAGACTCACCGGAGACAGGAGTCACTGTATTACACAAATTGATTTATTGCAAGAAGGAACTACACTGACAGAGATCTGTATGAAGCACTCTGTATCCACATAAACCTATACTAGAAATATTGTTGCCAAAAGAACATTTTACAGGCTTAGCAGATGTGTCTCCTGTTCCCCATAAAGAAGAATATGATCCAGAGGTCTTGCTACATAAGGACAATTTCAACATATATGTAGAAATTGTTTAAAAAAGTCAGAGAAGCTAACCAACTGCACCACGGGGAACACATTAAAGTCCAATGTGTCACAGTGATTAAAATTAAGCTTTAAACCCCTTGAATGCTATAGAGGACTCCAAAGCATTGTTTAGGAATGCCTTGGAGACCTTTTTAAAATTCAGAGGGTCCCAGAGGTGTATGCAACACATTGCTTCACAATGGGGGTTATACACTAAGGTGTGATAAACAGGTGATAAAGCAGAGATAACTTCTCCAGTGATTTCACTTCTCCAATTCCTATGTTATTAACATTTCACATTAATGTTAATTACCGCATAGTTCACTTAGCATTTGAAAAAACAGCATTAGAATATACATCCACATCTGGCTTATGGTGATCAGTTTATTTAACAGCTTATGCAGTACTGTAATGTTCTTTTTATATATTTATTGGACGGTTCAAGGATAACTATTGTACACTATATTCCATTAATGTTAATGACTACATAACTCATTTAGCATTAGGATATAAATTGATTATGCAGAAACATTAATTGGAAATAATATACAATAGTTACTGCTGTACTGGTCAGTTAATTTAAGATCAGTTTCCCCATGTTTTCAGTCAAGATTCTATTTCATAGCTATTTGTATGTTTTAGGTTAAGTATATATTTTTTTTTTAAGACAATGGAGCTGAGGGTGGCGGTGGTCATGTGATAAGAGATTGGTTGCCATTGGTGAGGTTACAAGTATATTAAATCCAGCCTTGATCAAGGTATAAAAACATTTACATACTGTAAGTTTATGTTAAACCTGTATTTCATATTAAAGTGAGTTGTGTTTTGTCATGTAATAGAACAAGTGATGTACCACCTACTTTCAGGTGTATGAAGTGTCATGGAATTGGCTGGGTAATATGCTTATGAAATAAAAGAAAATACACAGCTAGCACCAAAACTTCCCCCATTTAAAAATGGGCTAATACAGGCAGATGGCCAAAAATTATGGGGCTTAAAATATTAAAACTTTTATTATATAGAATTACAAGAAATACATTTAAAAGAAATCTGCAAATTAGTAACAGGTATATACTAATATTCCTGACCCATAGAAATATAGTGCTACATCAGAGTAAAAGAAAATAGACATGATGTATATGTAGTAGTTGATACAGATAGTAACATATGATGGACAATTTTATCAACTATTAATAATGTTGTAGAACAACCAACTGATCAGTGAATTTTGTTACCTTATAGTAATGCTAAAGGATAATTGGTTTCAAATAAGATTTTAGCAACGCTTCCTTCATAAATATCACAGGACAGTAATGGATTGTAACTTCAAATCCTATTTAACTCTATCTGAAATCAGAAGAGTACACCAATCAAAATCACACTGTGATTGTTATGTATATTATGTTATGAATCGGACACCATTCACCCCATGTTTCCAATGTTTCCCTCAATAACAAGATCAAGTATGTATTAATAGCCAGCAAATACATATTAGGGTAATAATATTGCTAGTGCACAAGGAAAGTGTAACGCTGTATCATTAATAGTGCATCAAATGAATTACTGCAAAATAAACTTGTGCTATAGAACTATCTGGGGTATACAACTTTCCTTGTACTTCTTATGAGATCAAGTTACAATCTGCTACTTAATGATTTTTGATGACAGACCCGGCTCTAATTATTTTGAGTACATTTTTGAAGTGATACAGTGTATTTATGAATGCCTATATGAATCATTCATGATACAGCATTATACTTTTTCAGTGCATTACCAATATTTTCATCCCTACATGCAAATCACTGATAAGTTGTTGTTTTTTGTTTGTTTTTACAGTGGGTTATAATCTGCTGCCCAAAGATTTTTGGTGGCAAACCTGATATTCAGTATTTTGAATGATTTTTGAAGCAATATGATATATTGATGCATACCCCTGTTAGTTGTATAACTATAATAAACGCTTGATGCACTATTAATGGTACAATGTTACACTTTTCTTGTGCACTAGCAATATTATCCTAATGTGTATATTATTTGCTGACTGTTGATGCATACTTGAGATTGTTGTTGAGGGAAATGCCGGAAACATTAGGTGAATGGCATCCGATTCATAACATAATAAACGTAACAAGCACTTAGTGATATTTATTGGGTATACTCTTCTGATTTTACATAGGATTAGGATAGAATTTAAGGTTACAATCTGTTACTGCCCTGTGATATGTATGAGAGAAGTATTACTAATATCTTATTTGAAGCAGATTATCCTTTAGCATTACTATAGTGGGACAATGTATACATCATAAACAAAAGGAAAGTCTGCTCATACGATTCTGACCTTTACAAATAAATAACCTGTGACTTACTATAAATAATAAACAGTGAGGTATCAGTTATATATTTTTGGCCAAAAGCATAGAAAGATTGCCTGTCCCATCAATGCACCCCAGATTTAGGCAAGTCACTATCTGTCTGAAATCTGTGAACATGTGTTTAGTATAATGCAATTAAAAAGTAGTAATCCCACCTTACCTTCACTGTGAATAAAACCTGTGTCAGGAAAATAAGGGAGGTAAATATACCTTCCCTGTTCAGCTATCACCTGATTTAAGGAGCTACCATGCAAGAAAGGAGGAACCAAAACCTCTCAAATTGCATACGAAAAATGTATAATATACAGGTTCCTGCTGACTATTGATACATACATGATCTTGTTATTGAGGGAGACACCTGAAACATGAGGTGAATGGTGTCCGATTCATAACATAATATTCATAACAAGCACAGAGAGATTTTGTTTAGATATACACTTGTGATGTCACATAGGGTTAGGATATGATTTAAGGTTACAGTCTGTTCCGGTCCTGTGGTATGTATGGTGGAAACATTACTAATCTTATTTGAAGCCCATTATCCTTTAGCATTGATAGAGGATGGCAATTAAAACTCAGTGATCACTTTGGTTATTCTACAACATTATTAGTAGTTGATTTATCATTCAATCACATGTTACTATCTACTTCAACTATTGCATATACATTGTGTCTATTTCTTTTTACTCTGATGTAAAGGTATATTTCTATGGGTCAGGTATATCTCCCTGACATTATACCCAATACTAATTTTCAGATTTCTTTTAAATGTATTTCATTTACATGTATATAATAAAAGTTATGTTTTATTATTGTGTAGCCCCATATTTTGTGTCTACCTGCCTGCATTAGCCCATTTATGGAAGGGGTTCTGGTGCTAGTTGAATATTTTTTTTTATTTCTTTTTGTTTGTGTGAAGTATTTTGTTATTTGAGCTCCTGGATGTTAGAGAAATACTCAACTCATTTACAGCGATGTTTTATGGACTTCTTTATCATTCAAGGAGTTAATGTGTCCCTCAAAACAATGGCAAGGTAGTAGATGTAGTATATCTAGACTTTGCAAAGGCATTTGATACAGTGCCACACAGAAGGCTGGTGTATAAAATAAGGAAATTGAGGCTAGGAGATAACCTTTGCAATTGGATACAAAACTGGTTGAAGGGTAGGGAACAGTGTGTGGTTGTAAATGGAAAATTCTCCAATACAATTAAAGTGGAGAGTGGAGTACCTCAGGGTTCAGTATTAGGTCTGCCGCTGTTTAACATGTTTATAAATGACCTGGAAATAGATATAAAAAGCAAAATATCAATATTTGCAGATGATACTAAATTATGCAAGGTCATTAATTCAGAACAGGATATTTTCTCTCTACATAGGGACTTACATACAATGTCAGATTGGGCAAACAAATGGAATATGAAGTTTAATGTGGGGAAGTGTAAAGTCATGCATTTGGGAGGAAACAATCCCAAGGCTACTTATGAACTTTTAGGAGACTCATTGCTAGAGAAAGACCTGGGTATCCTTTTCAATTACAGACTTGGAAATAGTGACCAGTGTCAAACAGCAGTAGCAAAGGCAAACAAAATCCTGTCTTGCATAAAAAGAGGTATCGAACCAAGAGTGGAAAACATTATTTTGCCATTATACAAATCATTGGTAAGACCTCACCTTGAGTATGCAGTGCAATTTTGGGCACCGGTTCTAAAAAATGGATATACTAGAACTAGAGAGGGTACAGCGAAGAGCAACAAAATTAATTAAGGGAATGAAGGACTTGATATATGAGGAACGACTAGACAAACTTGGTTTATTTACTCTAGAGAAAAGATGACTAAGAGGTGATCTTATCACATTGTACAAGTATATGAGAGGTCAATACAAGGATCTCTGTGGTGAACTATTTATTCCAAGGCCTGATCAGGTGACCAGGGGACACCCCTTGAGATTAGAGAAAAGGAGGTTTAGACTTCAGCAGAGGAAGGTTTTTTTACAGTAAGGTCTGTTAAATTGTGGAATTCATTGCCCAAGGAGGTGGTTATGGTAGGTACAATGGATAGATTTAAGAGAAGATTAGACACATTTCTTTCAAAAGGGAACATACAGAGCTATACTGTTTATCAGTAGGCAGATCAGGAAGGTCTGATAAAGACTAATTTAATTGGTAAGCAGGAAAGCTATAACATTCTCAGTTACTGGTGTATGAGGAGAAGGTTGAACTTGATGGACTTGTGTCTTTATTCAACCTAATTTACTATGTTACTATGTTACTAAATTAGGCAATTATGAAATAACTTTCAAAATCAGCTATACGTTGTAAAAATTATTTTATTAAAAGATTTTGTTATAGCAATATTTTGCTTCATATATTTTTATAGTACAGTGTGGTGTATGCTAATTGAAGCATGCATCATAAATGATCTTCCCTGGATCACACTGTAACTCCCTTTTCCTACTACTAATTTCCATCCCATGTCCCAGTGCATACTGTAGTAACTGGAGAGAGAGGTCACGTGAAGTCCTTCACTTCTGTCCATTAAATTTTTTATTTTTTTTATTTATTTTGTTTTTGGCTTCCCCAATTGCCTGGAGAAAGTATTCACCCCTTTGTCAATACACAAAGTCCTTAGTACCATTACAGCCAAAGAAAATGATGCATACGGTTGCCTCTCTATATGTTCATGTCTTTAGAGTTTTACTATTCAGTGAGATAGAATGGACACCAGGTCAAACTCTTTCATTTTCTCACCATAAAGCTTCAGTACAATTATTTGGTCCTTTTTAAGCTACAATTCTGTGACTGAAACATTGCACGCAATGAGCAAAACCTTGCACATGTGATTATGACTTGAACTCTACTTGGGAAATGAGAGACACATCCCTTTCTCATTGTGATCTAATAATGACACATTGCTAAAATAGGAGTGCAGAATGCTGGATCCACATGTGCACTGAGATTTGCTGGTAGAGGTCTCTACAAGTCATTTTAAATATTTAGAAGAAATGTATATATCATCATCAGCTGTTGTCAATCCACTGTAGAATTAAGGCTTCCTTAGCAAGCCTCCAACAACTTTGGTCCTGTGCCTTTTATTGCCACTATGCACCAACAAATTTGGTAATTTCAATTACCGTCTTATCTTTGGTCTTCTTGGGTGTACTAGGGTGGGTATATTAGGTGGCATGCATCTTAATTAGTAAGAAACAGTACACAAATAAAATGTAAATAACTCCCAAACAATTATTATTATTAATCATGGTTAAATATCTGATTTCCGGAGAGATATGTAACGCATATTGTAAATCAATGGGTTGTACACACCTCCACATATTTTGAAATAATTTCTTTGTTACCTAAGTTGTATTAAGATGACAGATCTACTTATTAAGGTGGGTTTATGCACATTTTAACCTGTATATTGGCCAAAAAGCTGTCCTGCAGTTTGCATTATCTCCTGATTTGTTCCTATAAAGTTTCTGTGCTGGTTCACTTGACTGATGCTCAAAAAATACATGGGCTTGATTATTTTATGAGCAGGGTGTAGATAATCATTATAATTGATGCTAGCAGCAGGAGGTCTATTACCTGAAAGAGGCCATGCTCTGCATTATTAGGCCAGCCAATAATTAAATATCATTCATTTAATATATGTTTCAAGCTCCTTAATGATTCAAAAGCAGAAGGAGTAACCTTTGTCCCCCCCGAGCTTTATTTGTCTATTATTAAACAATGTTACTGAGTTACATTCCTTCTCTGGATTGCTAAATCTGCATCACTTCAATTTTATAATTGCACAATTAGTGCCAGAGCTAGATATCATACATCAGCTAGGCCTGCAAGGAGAAAAATAGAAAAAAAATAAGGTGTCCACAAAGACACTTCAAATGCATCTTATTTTCATTAGCTACCAGATTCTGCAGAACAGCCTATTTATCATGATCTGTTTTTCCACCAGAAGCCACCCCTGTAACCTCAGCCTTGTAATTTTCATTATGACCTTGAGCTAAGTTGTTGAGGATCCAATTTGCTTATTTTCCCTTGCTTACCTAATGCAAAACCCATTAATTTATATTCTTGCGCTAAACAGGTTTTTTTTCCCTTATAAAAAAATAACTTACATTTATTTCAAACAATTTTTACATAAGCACACATGCTTTCTGCATCACACAGGCTGATATACATGCCATGTTCTCTTGCCCTACATAAACACACATGTCCTTAAGCTGGTATAAGAAGTGAATTAAGCAGTTGAAGAAAATCCATTCACATTATGCTATTTTGCTTTCTTCTCAAGTCATGAACCCATCACAGACTGTTTCTAGCTGTAGGTTGCACAGTGAAGATTTACAATGCCAGTTATTCATACATCTGCCTTCTCTTTCTCTCCTCCCTTCACTCCCCCTTATTCTTTAATCCCTTGGGCGAGGGCAACCTTGATACTGAGACTCATAAAATTCATGCAGGCTTATCATCCTCGGTGAAGGCTTCAGGCACTCATTACCGCATCCAACTGCCTGCTCACTGCCATGACAGAACTAGGCCTATGGCTTATATTTTTTAACAACAAAACATACCAATTTGCTAAACAGAATCAGATGTTAAAAGCCATGGAAAATGATGTGTTTATAATGATCATTTTTTAATTACTCACTGAATAGTCTTGAAATTTTTTTACCTAAAATATATAAAGAACCTTATGCACAAAAGAAAGTGGAATCATTCTGAAGTAAACCAATTGCACTACAAGGAACAAATACAATTTCTGGACAATTTAACTGTGTGGTTTAACCCATTGAATGCTAGAGAGCATAACTTTGAGACTTCTTTGGCATCAAGAAGTTAAAGCCGCATTCAAATGAATGGGAATTTGTGGAACATCTAATTGCTTTCTCAGAGTGCAGATGGTTTGCTCCTGTATTGATCATCCTTTATTTTGTGCATTAGACCCAAAGAAAATATTGAGTTATAATAAAAAGATAAACTTAAAATAAATGTATAATAATATTTTTGAAAAATATAGGTAGTTGTATGTACTAATTAGAACTGGAACAATTCTAGGGCAAACCAACTGCACCATAGATGGAAAATTAAAGGGCTTGATAATTAATCCGGCCTAAAAAAGCCAGTAGGGCAAAAATGGATACTGACAGACAAAATAAAATGTTTAAGTTGGTATTCAATTGCCCTACCAGCTAAAAGCATTAGGCCAGAGAAATGGTCTTGTGGCCAAGCATCCTTTTTGTGCATTAACCCCTTAACGACCAGCCGCGCAGGCACATTGCAGTCCCTAAAGGACCACGGAGCAATTTTTTTTCTTGCTGATGACTGCACTGTGCCTGCCAGAAGAGAATAATAGTCCCACACCCATGACTTCTGGGGGGGGGAGGGATAGGGAACAGGTGGAGAAGAATGGCCATTCTTCTTGTCCTCCACATTCCCCTTCACTGCCTCAGATTTAGCACTGTATCTAGGATCAGGAGGAGTATTGCTACTGCTGGCAAGTGGAACCTGTCCTAGTCCCGCATTACTTGTTGACCCCATTCCCACTGTGTCCACGGTGGTCTGTGGCACACTAGCCTGCTCCTTAGCACCCTGCTGCCTTTTCATCACAGCATCAGCAGAAGTTAGAGCAGTTGTAATGTCTGCTAATTTCAAAAGCTGACTTTTAGTGGTGGTGGTGATGCCCATCCTCATCCCTGTCTCCCATTCCTTCTCAGTTTCTGATAAAAAGACCATCAATGTCTCTTCCACCCCAGCTTCTCCACCACCACCACCACCACCACTAGTCCCTACGTGCTGCTGCTCTATTCCAGACATCTTACTGCTGCTTGGAGGAGGTGATGAGCAATGTGACAGAGGGTAACCTGCTGTCACACATGGCATAATTTTCTTCCCCCCTCCTGGAGTACTACAAGAAACACTAGCAGTAGGCAAAGTATTGGTGGCAGCAGGTTCAGCACTGGCGGCAGGTTCAGTACTAGCAACAGGTACAACACTAGTGGCTGCAGTTACAGAAATGGTGGCACTGGCAGCAGGGGCAGCATGTCTGGCAACAGGTACAATGCTAGTGGCTGCAGGATCAGAAATGGTGGAACTGGCAGCAGGGGACAGCACGTCTTTAAGCAGGCACAGGCAGCTGACCTGTCCTGCTCTCACTAGTACTACCCTTTTTTCCCTACCTTCCCATTCCCTTTTCTCCCTCCCTTCTCATTAAATTCCCCAAGATCCCTTGGGGTGATTTAGAGGCACTGGACAGCATTGGTACAGTAGTGGTCCCTTCCTCCTCAGACTCAGTGGACACATAATAAGGGTCCTTCCAGTTCCTCTTTTTGCTGCTCATAGTGATAGGAGTCACTATGAGCCTCTCCTGCCTCAATTTTTGAAAAATATCACAAGAGAACAGCACAGCACATCTATCTCGCTCTGTAGCTGCTTTTATTGTGTCACGTTTTTATATCGGAAGTGGAAATGGGTGGAAACTTTTTAGCTGTTGAAAAAATGGCGAAAGATTTTGGCCAGTGGGCAAAAGATGCAAAAAATTTAACCGCTAGTTTTAAAGCGGATTTTCCCACGAAAAAGCAGATAACAAGGTGGTTTTCGCGAAATTTCCCGCAGGAACACTGCAACAACTTTCACCCACCCTAGCCTTTAGGTCTTCAGCAACTGAGTCTAGAGTGTTTCTATATTCACGACCAGCCCAATCATTTAAAATTGTAAACAGCAAATACCTGTCCCGCCAGTACAGAGGACCACCGCTACTCACAAGTTGCCTGATCATTTTCCTCCACTTCCTTTAGTTCACCATCATATTGCCAGCTGCTCTTTTCACTATTAATGTACTTCATTTCATGTCCATTCTATATGAAGCATCGGAGATCGTCAGTTTGGAAAATGAACATAGCTGAACATAGCTGTTTATATTAATCATCTATTTAATGACGGGTACCATGACGGGCACCATCTTCTACCACTGAATGATTTAGCTTTCTAAGTCTATTATCTAGGAGTTATCTGGTGCCAGTGTATGTTGCTGTTTTATGGGGGTAGGTCTGCAAATTTATAAGAGGGTATCTGTTGTGGGACGGTATACCCAATGGCACTCTGTGGGAGACATGTGGTCCATTGTTTTATCTCTATATTATAACTGTGAGATTTTTGAGGGTAATTAATACATTTTTGATAATTTCTCTGTTATTATGTATATTCTGGTTAAGTGCCCATATTAGGTCCTTTTTCTTTTTTTCTTAATTTTTTTTCAAAGACTAATCCAATACCTGGGTTCATCAACAATCTATAATAACTTTAACACCTAGGGCTGCTTCTTCATCGGGTGCAGACATCTACAAATATGCTCACTTTGCTAAAAAGCCCACCCCCAGACCATATGTCCATGATTCTCTACCAATAAATGACTAAACGTGATTAATCTACCATCTCTCTAGTCTATCCTTTCCCAGCACCCCAACATGCACCGCACACAATTTCTCATTTCAGGCTTTTCCAAGGGGCTCCATATGAGCATCATAGCCAGTCCTGCCATGTCATTGGAATGACAGAACCTTAAAGAGTCTGAGGGAGTTTCATCCTTGTTTGCAAGGGAATACTAGAAAGGTTTCCATTTAGACCCCTTCATTCCCTATATGGTACATAAATCCTTTAGCCACAAGGAAATTCTGAGATGAGATCTATCATAGATTTTTCAGCCCCCATCCCCAGTATTAATTCAATGATTCCCTCCAAACCCTACTCCCTATAATAGAGAAACGAGAAGACAAAAAAGGGCGCCCCCTAGTGCAATATATCTTGCCAATAAAGAACCACCACCATTAAAACACCGTACTCACAGTGTTTAAGATCACTAATAGAGATCAGCATGCACGGATGGGGGAATATGACCGCCCCCACTCAGTCACTCTAGAAGATGGATGCTGCGTCTTCTAATAGCACTCCTCAATGTAGATAAAGAGCCTTGGAAAGAAAAGACACATACGGAAAGGAAGAGCGCAAACCACCAAACAGGTATCTATATCCACAAACTTTTTTCTCTATCATATTCTCTTGTGCTTGTACTCACAACTTGGTAGTAGAGTTGCTGGTATTGAATGGAACCAGTTAGAGTTGGCACCTGCAGGGGTTGAAATGGCTAAATCATTACTATTTCTTGACCAGGTTAACATTCGAATCAAAGCGCAGACCCAAGTTATTCAACATTTTTGCAGACACCTTATGCTCACTTCTCTACAACCACTATAACTGCAAATCTGCTACACGCTACATAGACAATTTGCTACTCAAAGAACCCCATGAACACCCCCTCCCACCATCAGCCTTCAAAAGATATCCTCATTTGAACATTCCGGTAGAAGCAGACAAAACAAGTGGCCCATCAACCACCCTCGAATTCCTAGGTATTGTGCTAGAGAAACTACTAGTCAGATTGCCTTTAGACAAACTCATTCACATCCAAGAACTCATACACTCGTTTTTCACCCAGGAATCCTTCCCCAGAACCCAACTGCAGTCCATCTTAGGTCATTTAAACTACACTATGAGAATCATTCCTCAGGGTAGATCCTTCATATCTCACCTTATCTCCCTGTTATCAACCTCTCCAGATGCAGGTGCCCCATCTATATTAGCTCATCCTCCAGTTAATAATAAAAAAATCCTAATACAATTAAAAAAAAAACATAAGACATGATATAAAAGGGGTCTGAGGAGGGTGCCTGTGTTGGTGAGTGGAGTCTGGGAATGAGTCAGTTGAATAGGAAATTTGTTTTGGGGGGTGGGTTCTTGACTGGTATTGGGGGGACAATGAATAAAAAAAAGAAATCAATAAAATTAAATAAGACATTTGTATGTAAAGTGATAGAGACAGGGACCCCCTGACGTAAGCTGCAACTAGGGTAGACTGATACTTGACTTGATAGAGTATTTTGTAGAGGATGATTTGTTAGATTTGTTGTTAGAGGTCCAAGCCCTGAGGAAACATTGATTTGTAGGACTTAGGTTTGCTAGAAACAAACCTCCTTTCTTTTTTTTTGTAGGACTATGTTTTTTTGTTTTTTTTTCCCTTCTTCAAAGCACAAGCCCTGAGGACAAAAAAATGCCCTTCTGCCAGCAGGTCATGTTGGTCAGTGTCAAATGTCCTCATCCTGAGTCTGAGTCCATAATTGCAGAATTTGCAACTGCTGTCTTGCTGCTGCTGAGATGTTTAAGCAGCAGGATGATTAGGCAGCTGAAAGAGAATGGGATCAACAATAGCAGTAACATGGGTGATAGAAGATGAAGGTTCCACTTGCCACAACTATCTCCAGTGATGTGTCTGGGAAGTAGCAGCACAATAAGTAGCCCCCAAGTCAATGTGGGAGAAGAAGAAGTTGGCCAATAATTGTTCTCCATCTGCCTCTCCTCCAAAATTATAGGTGTATTGTTATTAGAATAGAACTGGTTTGGGGTGTGTGGCCTAATGGACGCAAATGAATGCCTAACTGTCTTGCTCCTGCTTCCAGAAAAGCGCATCGCTGTAAAACGGCTACCTAATTTGGAATCCTGGCGACCAAAACAGCTACCTATATAGCTAATGAAGCACAGAAACAGAAAACCCAAAAGGGAGAAAGGTCTACAAGACTACTTTGCTAAAAAATGTGACTCTTTAAACTCCCCTGTATCACACAACATGGAGGAGAACCAGAATATACACCACAGCAGAGCCAACACTACCACTGCTCTTTCAGACACCCATAGCACCTCAAGTGATGAATCCCTGGGAGACAGAATGGATACTCCTACTACTAAAAAGGACTTGCATGAGCTTCTTGCAGACCTTAAACTCTTCATCAAAGGTGAAATGTCAGAGATACAGTCTAAATATCTAAATTAGGCTGGAGAGTTGAGTCTTTGGAAAATGACTGAGAGACTTGGCTCACTTTTCAAAGTGATATGCTCACCAAGACAGCATTGCTGCATAAACAACAGGTGGCTCGCCTCATAAAACAAGATGACCTGGAAAATCAACAACAGAACCGATTTTCCTACGAGGAGTATCGGAAGACGTAGGGCCTGACATCCTCCCTGCATTTTTACTCCGACTGTGGCGATTTCTCACCAAAACTGATGACACCAGGTAATTTTTGATGGACTGGGCACACAGATCCCTGCGACTGAAACATGCTACTAAAAACCTACCCAGGAACGTTATCATCCACTTTAACTCATATAAAGACACAGAAGAAATTCTGAAAGGAGCAAGAAACATGCCGTCTATTCAGTTTGATATATATATCATTCTACAGAGATATCTCCCCTTTACTATGCAGTGGCGCAGAGACATAAAACCTATCACTCGTGCTTTACAGGCTTATAACATCAAATATAGATGGGGTTTACCCCCAATGCTAATCGCTATCAAAGATGGCCAAACTCGGATTCTGAGATTCCAAGGAGACTACAAGGCAATTATTGATACTCTGGGCTTGAAGATTTCAGAGGAATTATCACTTTTGCACAACCCTGATGGAATGACCAACTGAGTTAAGACCATGGACACTGGTCTATCGCTACCAAGAATCAACGTTTACAGAGGCCTCCACCATCTGCTGTCATGGTGGGGAACCAGGCCCACGAATCCAATGGTTGAAACTGTTCCTGTTTATAACCCTGCTTGTTTTACTATGCGATTCATTACTGTCACAATCCTGTCCTCTCCGCAGTCTGGTGCAGTACCTCACAGGGCCACTACCTTCCCTTGGTGCTGTTGTAGGCTGCTGTAATCTAATTACAGAGGCCTGATTCTGTTTCCAGCTGTCCCTACATTGCAATCACCTCATCCCTATTTAGTTCAGTCTCTCCCCTTGCTCTGGGCCAGATTATACAGTTTAACTGGTCAGTTCAGATCAGTTCCTTGAGCCAGCTGCATCCGTGAGTTCCTGAATTGACAGTTGCCATCCTGTGTTCCTGAATTGGTAATTGCCCTCCTGTGTTCTTGAATTGGCAATTGTTCTCCTGTGTTCCTGAAGTGGCAGCTGCCCTCCTGTGTTCCAGTTTACAGTGCAGGCTGATGCACCCCTTGTGTTCCAGTGCAGGCTGATGCACCCCTTGTGTTCCAGAGCCCGGCTGCACCCCTTGACTTTCAGAGCCGGCTGCACCCCTGTGTTACGGTTTTCAGACACTCAGACAGAGGGTTAGATTAAAAAAATACAATTTTATTAAAGCAAAAATAATAACAAGGTTGCCCCTAGGGCAGTGCTGACATTAGCAGAATATGGGCTGAAATACCAGGTACAACAGGGAATAAATCACTATATCTGGCAAACAATAACAGGAGACAAATGGTTAATAGCAATGGTAATCAGTCTCAAATGTGGTGTTAGGCACGTCCTTGGTGATGTATATTGCGATATGTGCTAGGTGATAGCACCTATAGTCCATCCAATGTGTGAAGCTGTAGACTAGAGCTGCGACTAGAACTGGAGCTGCAGAGTGATAAGGTGATAGCCCCCATGGGCGTAACGGAGACCAACAGTATTATGATTGCTTGAGCCAATAGCCCCCACGGGCGTAACGGAGATTAACAGTATGGTGATTGCTTGAGCCAATAGCCCCCTCAGGCGTAACGGAGACCAACAGTATCGTGATTGCTTGAGCCAATAGCCCCCACGGGCGTAATGGAGACCAACAGTACCGTGATAGCTAGAGTAATAGCCCCCGCGGGCGTATACCGGAGACCATCAGTAACTGAATCTCTTGAGCCAAGACCGCCCCATGGGCGTAACAGAGACCACTGGTTGCTACACTGCTTGCCAATAGCCCACGGGCATAACGGAACCACTGCTCTGTCGAGGTGGAGAGCCGCCAACTACCGAGGCCCACAACGCGGCCGGCTCACAGAAGCAGCATAACAGTCTAAGCCAAATGATGGTAAAGTGGCAGTGGTAAGATGGAAGCAACACAAGTGTCTAGGCTCACAGTAGCTACACGGCACAGCAATGGTACTAGACTCAGCACTACGTCACCAGACAAGCAGATGGAAGGCACAGGTCAAACAACATGGCTCAGGAATGTCACATGAAATCTTAGCTGAAAAATATTCTAGACAAATGCAATGGTATTTATTTGGTCTTACCTAGTTTAGCTGAAGTATTGCTAGATAGGATTAAGCTTATTGATTTCACTGTAGCCCTTTGTTTAAAGCCTTCATTTTTTGATTCTGTAGAGTCTGACTTACTGGACCACACCCATGTGCCCGTTAACCCTTTTGTGGCTCATTCTGATTTCTGTCCTGTTTCTGTTACTACTGTTCCAGTCTTGAGTAGTGTTGGGATTAAAGTAACTCCTCAGTACCCCAAATTTCAGAGTATACACACTACTGATGTTACAGCCTGTTCTCCTGACTCTGACACAGACTTCTCTTATTTAGAAGATTGGCTTTTTGACCCCTCAGATTGGGATTCTAAACCTGTTACTCATGCCCAGCAACCTGTATATCTTATTGATTGGGAATCAGAGGATGAATTTTCATATAGCACTGAGGACAGCAAAGTGGATTGCATCTACGATCTTTATGGTGCTCAGTATTTAGCCTCACTGAAAGATTGCCCCTCAGAGGAAGATACAGGACTTCAGACTGCAGTATGGTTTAAATGGCCCCAGACCTGTGTTTCTAATAAGACTCTTGTTAAAAAGACCAGTAAGAAATCTGTTACTGCAAAATGTTTTCAAACTGCCTCTCAATTTAAAGGGGAAGTGCTCCCTGCTTCACAGTCACAAGATGATTACTCCTCAGACATAGAGGAATGTATAGAACCCCAGACTGCAGTATGCTCCAAAGGGCCCAGGAACTGTGTGTCTAATAAGATTCTTGGGAAAAAAGACCTGTAAGAGATCTGTTACTACAAAAAGATCTTGTCAGGCTGACTTTCAATTTAAAGGGGAAGTGTCCCCTGCTTCACAGTCACATATTCTGGCTGAACTCCAGGACACTTTGTATTCATACTGTACACCTGAACAAAAGTCTCTCATGTGCAAATCTTTTTCTCCAGTACCAAGAGTTAAAATGCCAGTTTCAGTGAAAACCTCAGTTATTCCTGTTTCAGGGTTTGAACACCAGAAAAGAAGGCCTCTGAAAACTGTCTGTTTATTCTAAGATTGCAGCGAACTTTCACTCCCCTAGGAGTCGAATTCTGGAACTGGTCTCAGACTCCTTGGCTTTGCTATCTGCGGTGAAGGAGACTCTTCAGACAACACCTATAATGCCAGAGTCAAAGATGATGCCTCCTCTATCTATGCCAAGGGTGCCTTCTATACCAGAGGCATTGCCCATGGTGCCAAGTCTGGTGATAATTCCTACCTCTGCAGAATTTTCCACACCAGAAGCATTGGAGGATGATTCTACTGTAGATAACTTCACACTCACTCCTGCACAAGCTATAGATCTGCTACTTGCCATGAAGGAAACACCCACAATGCCAGAGTGAAAAGAGATGCCTCCTCTACCTATGCCAATGGTGTCTCCTATTCCTGAGGCATTGCCCATGGTGTCATGTCTGGTGATGATTCCAGCCTCTACAGAATTTCCCACATCAGAAACATCGGAGGAGGATTTTGCTGTAGAAGAATTCACTGTCACTCCTGCACAAGCTAAGGATCTGCTACATGTGGAGAGGGAGAGGGAGAGGGAGACCCTGCAGACAGTTCCCACAATGCCAGAGCCACAGGTGACACCACCTCTGTCTATGCCAAGGATGTCTTCTATTCCAGAGACTTTGCCAATGGTGCCAAGTCTGGTGACAAGTCCTGCCTCTATTGAATTTTCCACACCAGAAGCTTTGAAGGAGGATTCTGCTGTAGGAGAATTCACTCTTACTCCTGTACAAGCTAAAGACAAGTTGAAGCCCCTGCTGTGTGAATTAGAGGATTTTCCTGTCTCTTCTTTGATGAAACCTTTCCTTTTCCTGAAGGCACTGTCCTATCCTTGCACTCCTGGTACAGCTGTGGTATGCTGAATTCGAACCAGTCACTTCAAATGTATCACTGGAGTCTGAAACCATTATAGACTTATGCACCATATCTGTGCCACCTTATCACGGTGCCCGTGATCCCTTCCTGTACGGTATTGTTGGTTGGCGACATTGTCATTTCTGCTATTCCTTACTACACTCTTATTGGAGATTGGGTATGAGCTCCTCCCACCATTTGCCTTTATATACGCAGCTCTCACACTTCCTGATTGCCCTTTTGTGGTGTACCTGCGTCTAGTGAATCTCTTGTTGCTACGTATGTTCCGTGTATGAGCCTTGGCTAGATGGACTCCAAATTCTGCTTGTTCCTGTGCTGCACTCCGTTCCTGGTTTGACCTTGGCATTTTCTGATTTCCTGTTCCGGTATGACTACCCACACTGTGTACCGACCCAGCTCTGGCTTATGTTCGCTCCTCTGATTGGCTTGGCTGCCTACCCACTCTGTGTACTGACCCGACTCTGGTTGACTCCTCCATTTCCTCAATGTCTGGCTGCCTACCCGTTCATATTACCCTAAGGCTCCAGCCCCTGTTCGGTTAGTCTCCTTGCAGACTCTGTTTCATTCTGTGCAAAGCACTCCTATCATATCCCCGCTTGCTGAGATTCGCTTACGCACTTTCACTGTCTGCTGGCTTGGCCTAGCGTTCTACGGCTGATTGAGTGGTCCCCCTTGTAGCCGCCTGCAGTGCTGTTCCAGTAGCCTGTTGCCCATGCTCCCTAACATTCCGGGGTTTGTCCGAGGGGGCTCGTTGTCAGTCATCCATTCCATTTCCCGTTGCCTGTTGCCATCCCTAGCGTTCTAGGATTGTCCAAGGGGGCTCCTTGCCAGTTGCCTATACTCCCTAGCGTACTAGGGATCCGTTCTATAGGTTTCCTTCCTGCTGCCTGGTAACCACAGTGGTTCAGGTGATTACCATTGCCTAGCCTGAGGGAATCTACTCTCTGTAGGTTGTTGCCTATTACCAGTCTGATCCAATAGCGTACTATTGGAAGGTTCTATTTTTGGGTCGAAAAACTTCTCCTTTTTTGACTAGTAACTGCCTTCATCTCCACTAGTCAGTTCCTACACTTTTTCCTGAGTCAATCTGAAGACTAGTCTTCCTCTCAGTGAGCCTGCACTGTCTCCATACCTGACCTGTGACATTGCTGGGAAATACTACGGCACTGTCCTCCACTGGGCCTGTGTGGGTTTGGGAAGTGTATATTTCCTAGATTATTTAATTTTCAATAAAAACCTTGTTTTTACCGAAACTGTACTTGTCTGAGTGTTCTTACAAAAACCGTGACACACCTACTGCTGAGGTTATACCTGTCCTTCTGATGAGACC
Organism: Rhinophrynus dorsalis; assembly: GCA_037306005.1. NCBI lineage: Eukaryota > Metazoa > Chordata > Amphibia > Anura > Rhinophrynidae > Rhinophrynus > Rhinophrynus dorsalis. The sequence goes on from CM074719.1 coordinate 381,510,370, forward strand.
TCCCTTGTTTCTGAAGATCTTATCCCGTTGGTTCTTGCTTCACCTGTATCTCAGTTCCTGTCTGGAGGTTCACATGCCAGTATCTCTGTCTGACCTAGGACTATGGTTTGTGGGTCTGTTCCCAATAGTACTCATGTGCAGTTTGAGAAACTGCATCTTCTCTGTAAGGGTAATTGTATAACCTCACTTGTTGGCCTACCATGCATGGTTTTCTCTGCTACCCATCTCTTCTCCAAAACCTTCTTGTTACTCTGGTTTCTTCCTTGGTCTATACCACTTCCTCCTCTTTCTTTCTTTGACTGGAATTGACAGCCCATTCCTCCTGGTCTTTTTCTATTGTTGGAGTGCCAGGGTACTGTCACAAACCTGTCCTCTCCAGTCTGGTGCAGCACCTCACAGAGCCACTACCTGGCCTTGGTGCTGTTGTAGGCTGCTGCAATCTAATTACAGAGGCCTGAATCTGTTCCCAGCTGTCCCTACCTTGCAATCACCTTCTCCCTATTTAGTTCAGTCTCTCCCCTTGCTCTGGGCCAGATTATACAGTTAAACTGGTCAGTTCAGATCAGTTCCTTAAGCCAGCTGCATCCCTGTGTTCCTGAATTGGCAGTTGCCCTCCTGTGTTCCTGTTTCCAGTGCAGGCTGATGCACCCCTTGTGTTCTAGTGCAGGCTCATGCACCCGTGGTGTTCCAGAGCCCGGAAGCACCCCTGGAGTTCCAGAGCTGACTTTGTCCCTGTGCCCAGAGGTCCTGTCCCTAGTTTGCCCAGAGGCCCTGTACCTAGTTTGCTCAGAGGCCCTGTTCTTTTCTATTTCATTGATTATTTTGTTGAGCAATGCTATTTAATGTTCCATGTATGCACATGAATAATACAATGGTGTTCCCTTTGATTGTGTGTGCTGGTTTCTTTGCAATCTGGGTTCACTTTATTTATTTACTTTAGCTGCTGTGGTCAGCATCCCTTCCTGATCAGCAGCTTCATGACAATTACTGGTACCTACTAATGGAAGGTCTACAACTAACCCCAGACTGACACCAGGTTTTTTATTTTTTCTCTGAAATGTAAATGTACTGGTTTATGCTTTGGCTTGGCTCGCATGCCCCCGTGGTGGGGCATGGGCGGGAAGCTACACATCCTAACTGGTTAATACGATTTGATTGCATTGTTTATATTCGTTTATGGTGCTGAGGGGGATCTTATACATACTGTTTTTGTGTAGAGGTTATTACTGTTACACATTGTCATTTAAGATGAGGAAGCTGAGAGAACCGGAGAATTGGAGGGCGACAAGGACAGTGAAGAGTGGCTAAGAGACAAGGGACAGATTATATGCTACTGCATTAATAACATAAAGAGACCAACCCCACCTGACACATTCCTAACAAATGCTGCATTGACATTTTGATTGTTAGGCATACTATTTGGACATTACAGCTTATTACCGGGGACTGGTACTGACTCGCTGTCTTCCCCTCTTCTCTCAGCTATATTATGAGTTTTCCTCTCTTCTAAGAAGTTTACAACTTACTAGTGCCTTACAGTTCCATTCTGCATTAAATACAGTCATAGCGCTATAATGTTTCTACTATTGTTGTCAGATCTCTTCAATTGTACTGTGGCTCAGAGCATCTCTCCAACTCTCTATGTTCATGCTTACCAAAGCACCTCAAATCTACGAATTATAGCCTACTATACACTCCATTTTATAACATGTATATGTGAAACCCCTTCTCTGTCCCCCCTCCTCTTGTAGGAAGGGAAGAAAAGGCAAATGAGGGGAACTTAATGTGGGTTTTTTTTTTATTTTTTTATGGCATTTTGGACTCACCGCATTTACCTAGTTTTTAATATACTGGAGACAATCTCTCCTTGGCTTGTTCTTAGGTATTTAGGCTTATTGTTGTCCATCAATGGAGGTATCTCCTTTTCCTAACCCATTAGACCTGGACAGATGCTCATAGCCATTACTTACATGTTACTTGTTTATTGTTTCAATTCTGAAGTTCATTACACACGGACCCCATGGTTATCTCACATACTAGACAGATCATGAACCCTTATGGGATACTACCCAGTCTGGTTCCCCCATTTCTATATTCCCTATTCTTTGCTGTATATTTTACTCTGGGAGGTGTGCATTGGCCCATCCACCTACCCAGCCAGAGAAAGTGTACAAATTCGCTTTCCCTTAGCTCTCTTTTTTGATTCTTTCCCTACTCTTTCTGCTCCTTCTTGGAGTACTGTCCCTTTTCCATTCCTCTACCTCTCTTCCTCCTCTATGCAGGTCGTGGTCGGGTGGGGTGGCCCCCCGGCGACTGAGTTTTTTCCTTTGATATTCACAAGCCACTGCAGGAATATATTCTCTTTGAAACACTGACCCATGAGTCAAATGGCTTCTAATACAGTAAACCCTCTGTGTGTCTTATCCTACAATGCCAAGGGTCTCAACTTGCCTAAAAAGAGGTTTGTTACTTTGCAAGACTTCCACCACTTGGGAGGTGGTACAATACTAATACAGGAAACCCACTTTAAAAGAGGTCAGGAAATGAATCTGATAAACAGATATTACTCTGCAGCATTCCTGGGATCTTCCTCAGAGAAGTGGGTGGAGTGGCGATTCTATTTCACAAAAAACACTCCCTTTATCTTACAATCCTTAACCAAAGACCCTAAGGGCCATTATATTTTCATACATGTGGCTGTCACCTTAACGCCCGGCTAACACATTATATTTTCATGTACGCGGCTGTCAACTTAAAGCCCAGCTAACACTTTATTTTTTTTTTTAATGAGTCCAGAGTCCCCGAACGGCGTGCAGCCGTACGGAGACCCGAACTTCCGGGACTTACCAGGTATGTCCTCTGTCACTAAGTGACAGTTTTTGCGGGACGTATCTGGTAAGTCAATTGTCGGGATGGGTTAATAACCACATGTTTACCCTAGCATCCAGTTATGCCCCTAACGAGTCACAAGTGTCTCATTCCTTTCTAACACACTAGACTTACTTGCAGAATTTCAGGTAGGGACGATTGTCTTTGGGGGGGACTTCAATCTACCACTTACTCCAATTCTTGACTACTGCTCAGGCTCTTCCTCCTATTCAATACAAATGATTACCGTAAAATCTCAGGTATAATACGCACCTGTGTATAATACGCAGGTGTTTATTATGCCCAAGATTTAAGGGAAAACAAGAGTGCCTATGTATAATACGCACCCTTGTTTTCCCCTTCCTAAAGAAAAAAAAAGTTAGAGCTTCCAGCTCCCTCTCTCTCCCTGCGCGATCCGGTGAAAAGAAAGACTTACTTTTTGAAGCTGTAATTGTAATTGTATTTGTATGGTGTACCGGTATCTGCAAAAAGATCCCTCTCTCCCATCTTCCCTGCGGGCGGCACGCTTGCATCTGCCGCCCGCTTCCTTCAAATCGGCTTTCAGGACCTTCCTCACATGGTATTGCCCTGTGAGGATCCTCACAGGGCAATACCATGTAAGGAAGGTCCTGAAAGCCGATTTGAAGGAAGCGGGCGGCAGATGCAAGCGTGCCGCCCGCAGGGAAGATGGGAGAGAGGGATCTTTTTGCAGATACCGGTACACCATACAAATACAATTACAATTACAGCTTCAAAAAGTAAGTCTTTCTTTTCACCGGATCGCGCAGGGAGAGAGAGGGAGCTGGAAGCTCTAACTTTTTTTTTTTTTTTTAAGTCTGGAAAAAAAACTCTCGGGTATAACACGCACCCCCCACTTGACATAAGGTCAAGAGGGGTAAAATTGTGCGTATTATACCCGAGATTTTACGGTACACGATTCAATATACTATTGCAATCCTTCAGGCTCATAGATGTATGGCGCATCCTCCATCCTGACACTAAAGATTTCACTTTCCACTCCCATCACCACTCACATTACTCCAGAATAGATTACCTACTAGTCCCCAAGCATCCCTTCCCCTTGTGAAGGCCGAAATCGTGAACATTACATGGTCAGACCATGCCCCAATATCCCTATTTATCAGTTATATAACTGAGTGGATGGAGCTACCAAGAGGTTAGCAGAAAACCGAATCAGTCTGAATAAACAGGTAGGAACCGTAATATTCAGGGAGATAGGGAATCAAACCTGAGGACCAGGGGGATAAGCAGTGTCCAGTGACAAGCCAGTGGCCAAGGCAGGCTGAGAGTAAACAGAGTCCAGAAACAGGCCAGAGGTCAGGGCAGGCTGAACATAAGCACTGTCCAGTGATAAGCCAGAGATCAAGGCAGGCTGAGGGTAAGCAGTGTCCAGTAACAAGCCAGTGGTCAGAGCAGGCTGAGATTAGGCAGTGTCAATAACAGGCAAGAGGTCAAATTACCTGATGTAGACCAAAGTGAGGAATCTCCAAAGTTGTACAGGGCTGAGAATGTCCAGGGATGTCTGAAGCAAAACAGGAAGTCCAGCGGGTAACACCAAAATCCAGAACAGAACAAGGTCAGGAAATGCAAAGGCACAATAATGCCAGTTACATGTACTGGGACTTGAGCTAACAAATGAGCATCGAGTCCCTGCCAAGCTTAAGAAGGCAGCGGTAATGCAGGGGTGATGATGCCTGATGTCATCTGCCACACTCGGCACACGGCAAATGCACAGGACTGCCAAGAAGCCAAGCACTTCAGAACAAGGGCAGGAGGATTGTGCAGCTATTTCCAGGAGGACCGTGACAGACGGCACAGGAGGAACAAGTAGGGGTGGGTGAAAAGGGGGAAAAATTTCCGGCATGACGTTTTACAAAAACTGTCCAATTTTTCTCTTTTTTTCATGAAAGTTTTCTCTTTTTCGCCAATACAAAATTTTCCTCCTTTTATTATCCACTTTTGGTGATGGGAGGGAAACCCAGTGAGCAGTCACAGTCATATAGTCTGGGTTCTGCCCACTTGTCCACATATCTGTTGGCAGGTGGATTTTCTTGTCATATGCACTTTTCAGCCCATTGCCTACCACGCTAACCACCTGCTTGTACAATTCAGGCACAGCCATCCTGGAAAAATAAATGTGGCTTGGGATATTCTAGCATGGATATAGACATGACATCAGTTCTCTTAAACCATGGTTTTCTATAAAATATTATGGCAGCATGTCCACTGTCAACATCTTGGCAAACTTGTCATTCCACAGCGGTACTTTGGGATTGTTTTTGTGAAGTTTTTTACTCCTTCCCAGGATATCAGTCAATGTGAGTTGACAGGACATGGCAGAAGAACACTGTAAGTTTATTGCTTTAACAACATGACTAGAGGAGGAGGTGGCACTAGAGGCAACATGTGTGGGCTGTATATAACTCTTGCCATCTCCTAGAGCAAAGTCATCATAGCCCTCTGCAGTAGGAGCCATGGGTATTAATTGGAGTGAACTGTTTTCAGTAGCACACTCTGTGACACATAAATGACTTCACTACTTCTTTTTTCTGCCCTAGAGCCCTGGTTATTTTTTGGAGTGCTTCTGCTGCTGCTAGTTGTGGCACCTTTGACCTGCTGGTCGTGTGTCTACCAGTCAGACCTGTGGTTGTGCTTCAGGTGGGATCTCATAGAGCAGGTGCCTAGGTGTGAGCCTACTTTCTTTCTGCTCATGTGCTTTTTGCACAGACAGCAGATAGCAACATGCTTAGCTTTAGGATCCTGAGTGAAGTATCTCCATACTGTGGACTTTGTGGACTGAGGGGTTCCTGAGGTGCTGCTGCTACTACTACTGGGGCTAGATGTTGATGCAATTCTACTGCCACTACACCTAGTTGTCAAAGTGCAACACTTCCAGCATCAGCAGAGGCACTCATCATGTCTAACATTGTGGATGTTAATAACATGTGTTGCTGTTGTTGTTGCTGCTGCTGTGTACTCAACACCGGTGTGTGTTTGGCTGAGTGGGACTTGGACTTTGAAGAGGTGATGATGCTGATGATGACTGATAGCGTGGCTGTGTGCTTTTTGACATCTGTACTTGTCCAGGGTCAGACTCTCCAATGGCTTTCTCAAACACTTTATAGACAGGCACAGTGCTCCTTTTCAGTGGTTGAAGATTCAACCTTTACCTTTCTGCTAACATTATTGCCATTTCATCATCCTCACGCTCAACTTCATCTGTATCTGAACAAGAGAAGTATGATAGAGGGATATATTTTAGATCTGCATCATCATCAGTCATCATTCATTAAGTCATCCTCAGCAGCATCAGCATCACCTGCCACTTCTTGTCCACTACCCTTATATTCCTCTAAGCTTTTAGAGGTCTCAAACAATTTATTTTTATTTTTACTGTAACAAAGTTCACTACTACTGTGAGGACAGGTGTTGTTTGTCTCACTATCTGATGCAGCAGGTGTTTCAGCTGCTGCACCTTCCTCTATCATGCTATTGCCACCATCCCTTGAATGTGACCTGTTGTCATCTTCAGTGTTCTTCTTCTGTGGTTCTTTATTTGTACTGGCACTGCTGGTGCTGGAGGTTTTGCTGGGACCTTGACAAACTGCATCCACCCTTGGAGGAGGTTCATCATCATCATTTATTGCACACGCTGCAGCAATAATTGCTGCAGTCAGTTTTTGAACTACTACTTTACTCTCACATCCCTGCAATTCTCCAACTTCCCCCTCCACTTCCCCTGCTCTGCGTTTTCACTCTACAGCACGCAACACAACTGTCACCTAAAATATTTGGTTCTTTGTTTATTTCTTTTTTATTTTCTATTTATTTTTCTATTATTTGTTTTTTAATTTTTATTTTGTTTTAAGTTGTTCACCATGTCTTAACACATTCTGAACAAAAAAAAATTATAACAAAAATAAAATCATCAACTACTTTCCCCAGTCTTCCCCAGCACAGACACATTAACAGCAAGATCAGCAACCAAATAGGTCCCCAGTTGCCTGTGTCTTGCCAGTCAGTCACATGGAATTTCAGGGTATTTGGGGTCAACCTCCTTCCTCCCTTCTTCTCCCCAGAATGCCCCATGACTCTCCTAATACAGAGAACAAATGTCCTACCTAAAAGATTCCATAGACTAAACTTCAATTCCCCTCTCTACTCTATCTCAACAAACATTCTGCTCTCTCAACTCACAAACACAGAACGGCATGCTGTGAGAGCTTGACACCCTTTTATATGGCTGTAGAAAAGTAGAGAAAACTTTCATGTGGTAAAGAAAATTATTTCTTCCCATTGATTTCAATGCACAATGAACTAGGCAAAAAAAGTGGGAAAAAGCAGAAAAACTGCATATTCGGGGGAAATTATTTGACAAGCTGAAGTGCCATTATTCGTCAATTTCAGTTTGAGGTGAATATTTTTGCCGATCCCTAGAAACAAGCAGAAACATAGGCAGAAACATTCTTGTGGGAAACCAGCACAATAGTCTTCCGGACCCTAGAGTGACACAACCACAGGAGACTGAGGGAACCACTGAAGAAGTTCCACCTAATAATGAGGGGAAAAAATAATGTATGTGGGGTAGGGATGGGGGAAAGTTTTCGCATCAACAATGAAATAGGCAAAAAAGGGCACTTCTGCCTAGCAGAATGTTTCACATAAATGTCATGGTGTCTTTGTTTCATGTGTGTTATCAGGGCTGTTGTTCCAAAGTGTGTTCCCTCCTTTCCCCTTCTCACTGACATGGCACAAGTTGTGAACAGTGCCATTGGTGATGACTGCACTGTGCCTGCCCCAAGAGGAAAATAGTCCCAAACCCGTGACTTCAGAAGGGAGGGAAAAGGTGAAGAAGAATTGCCTCTTTTGTCTTCTTCTCCATATTTCCCATCACTGACTGGGGCAGAGGATGATGTTTCTGCTGTTGCTGCTACTGCCTCATAACTAGCACTGCAACTAGGACCAGGAGTTTTGCTGCTGCTGGCAAGTGGAACCTGTCCCAGTACTGCATCGCCTGCTGACCCCATTCCCACTGTGTCCACTGTCGTCTGTGGCATACTAGCCTTCTCCTCAACATCCTGCTGCCATTGCAACTCAGAAGCAGTGGGAATTAGAGCAGTTGTAAACTCTGCAAATTTCAAAAGCTCACTGCTGGTGATGGTGGTGATGTCCATCCTCATCCCTTTCTCCCATTTCCTTCTCAGTTTGGGCTAAAAAGACCATCAATGTCTTTTTCACCCCAGCTTCTCTACCATCATCATCACCACCACCACCACCACCAGTCCCTCCGTGCTACTGCTGCTCTATTACAAACATCTAACCAGTTGGAGGTGGTGATGAGAAATGTGACAAAGGGTCCCCCCTAATGTCACACTTGCCATTTATTGTAAACCTGAAGAAGACAGACTGGCAGCAATAGCAGCAGGCACATGCAGTTGATCTGTGTTCCTGGAGATAGTGGTATTATTGCTGCTAAGTAACAATTCTGCCTTCTTCGGGATATGTTCCACCTGGACAATGTCGTGGGGGGCATGGGACTCCCAGGGTCAGGAGTATGGTATGGGTTCCCTTAAAGGGATAGTAATGTTTCATAATAAAAGCAGCTCTAATTAATCATCATAGTATTTGGACTTTGGAGAGTGTAATTTCAGTTCTGTCAGAGTTGTAGTTCAGGAGTAATTCAATGACAAAGTGTCCCCCTCCCGCCCCTTTTACTGATGTAACACTTTTCAGCCAGAGCAGAAGGGAGGTGCCCACGTAGATTACAGAGAGGGACAATTTTCAATTAAGATAAGGGAAAATCCTGAAAACCTTGTCAAGGGGAGAAGGGTTTTCATTGTTTTCATAGAAAGAAGAGTGTCCCCTGCTGTTATCTGTCTGGTCTATAGACTGCATTCCACATCTGAGAAGTGATGGCTTACACTAGGTAAAAGGGGCGGGAGGTGGAAACTTTGCTTGTGAATATCTCTTAAACCATAAATGTTTGAGAGATCAGACTTATATCATTCTTCATGTTTTTTTAATGCCTACAAAATAAAATAAAGTTAAAATGAAGTATTACTATCCCTTTAACTGCTACTCTGGATACTCTGCATTGCTTCCCCTACAACTACCCTAAGGCTAGTCCCACCAGCTGCTTCGCCATCACTGTTGCTACCACTAACACCAACCACGTCAATTTCAGCCCCTGAGTCTTCATCCTCACAGTCACTAGTAATATAATGATTACTCCCTCCTTCACTCCTAACATTAACAAGCTGCTGGACCTTCTTAGTAGTAGTAGTAGTAGTACTAGTGATGGGGCTGCTTGGGGATGGCAAGTGTTACTTAGGGTCCTCTGCTGTCACACTTGGCATCATCTCATCTCCCCTCTTGAGATTTACAAGACACACTGACAGCAGGTTCAGTACTGGCAGCTGGCATAGGAAGCTAAGTTGTCTTGCTCTCACTACTACCCTCTTCTTCTGCCCTTGAGATTAATTTTCCCAAGATCCCAAGGGGTGATTTAGGGGGACTGGTCAGCATTGGGTCTGTAGTGGTCAATTTCTCCTCCTCCTCAGACTCTGTGGACACATAAGGGTCCTTCCAGCTCCTCCTTTTACTGTTTGTAAACTTGCTCATAGTGATAGCGGTCACTATGAACCTCTCCTGCCTTGATTTTGCTATAAATTTAAAAAACAACAGACTAGCAGCTCTCTCTCGCTCTCTAGCTGCTTATTGTCACGGTTTCATAAGAACACTCAGACAGTTAGGTAAGGTTAAAAAGTTTTATTGAAAATAAAGAACAATCACCCCACTCAGGTCCAGATGAGGTCCGTACCAAGTACTTCCCAGATCTGACTCGGGTCAGGATGAGGAATATGATAGTAGCAATAATCAGAGATATATTATATATATATAGACTTTGCAGGCTTGATCCGTGGACAGGTTCAGGAACAAGAATATCCTCAACAGCCCCACACCACCAATAGGTGACACAAAGCGACAGGTAACTGCAGGGCAATCCCCTAGCAGACTAGGGATATCGGAGGCAGCACAGGCAGCGTTCAGGTAGATAACTGACCCTAGAATTCTAGGGCTAAAGGAGGCAACACAGGCAAGACTCAGGCAGCGAATTGACCCTAGAGGGCTAGGGTTAACGGAGGCAACACAGACTGGACACTGACAGTGATCTGACCCTAGTACACTAGGGTTAACGGAGGCAACACAGACAGAACTCTGGCAGTGGACTGACCCTAGAATGCTAGGGTTAACAGAGGCAACACGAACAGGACTCTGGCAGTGACTTAACCCTAGAACGCTAGGGTTAACGGAGGCAACACAGACACTGGCGAGTGACCGGGCTCCCACAAACCCCAGGAGACAACTGGGGCTGGTAGGCCTAACAGGCGCAGAGCGGTATAGCGAGTGAGCAGTGTGCATAAAGAAACCGATCAGTAGTCAGTGTTGCCCTAATCGGTACATACAGAGATAGTCGGCCAGTCCCATTGGCAGATGCAGATGCTCAGCCAGGTCGGCACACACGGAATAGTCAGCCATTCCAGATAGTACAACCAGACACTATCCCAGCCAGGTCGGCACACACACAGAGTAGTCAGCCAGTCCTTAGTTGGTAACAGAATCGGATACTCAGCCAAGCCAGGTCGGTACACACGGAGTTAGTCAGCCAGTCCTTAGTCGGTAACGGAATCGGATACTCAGCCAAGTCAAGTCGGTACACACGAAGTTAGTCAGCCAGTCCAAAGTCAGCAACGGAATCGGATCACAGGAGCGTCATGAATATAACGTAGTCAGGTGAGCCGGGTCATACACGGAAACAGGAATGAGTAATAATAAATGCTAGTTACAGGTACACCACGAAAGGGCACTGGTAGAATGACAGGAGGGAGTATATAAAGGCAAACCCTGGGAGGAGACACCAACACAGAGCCAATAAGAATAAGGTCAGGGTAAACCCGGAAGCAACAATGTCACTCAGTCACTGAAATCACGGGCACCGTGAAATTTATATTGTGTTTGACTTCCTGGAAAATGGTACGATTTTATAGTGAATAGGTGAAAAACACGTAAATAAAGTAATATGATGATCACCCCCTCCTTCACTATTAACACTCTGTGCAAGCTGCTACATCTTATTAGTAGTACTAGTGGCGGACTGCTTGGGGGTAGCAAGTGTGACTTAGGGTCCCCTGCTGTCACACCTAGAACCATCTCCTCCTCCTGAAAATCACAGGACACACTGGCAGCAGTTTCAGCACTGGCAGCAGGCACAGCACTAGTGGCAGCAGGGGCAGATCTGGCAGTAGGCACAGTCAGCTGACCTGTCCTGCTCACACTACTAGCCTCTTCTTCCTCCTGTGAGGCAAATCCCCCCAAGATACCTAGGGGTGAAATAAGAGACTAGCCATCACTGGGTATGGGAAACCAGGGCAGCAGAGCATGTCTCTCTCACCCTGTAGCTGCTTCAATTGTGCTTCACTTCCTGGAAAAAGGCAAGTTTTCATAGAGAAAAGATGAAAAACATGTAAATCAAGGTGTGAAAACTTTCTAGTATTGAAAAAATGGAGAAGAATTTTTGCCAGTGGGCAAAAACAAAGAAGATTTTAACCTCTGTATTTAAAACAGATTTTCCCACCAAAAAAGCAGACAACAATGTGGTTTTCACTGAATTTTTTGTGGGAACACGATGGCACCTCTTGCCCACCCCTACACGTGACACGCAGAATTAATAATAATGATAATTCCTGTCTGCCACCATCTTAGCATATTCTGTATGATGGAATCTCCTCACATGCTGCTTGATTCCATGCCTGTGATTATATTACACCACATTGCCATGTGTGGTCAGCTCACCACACAATGTGCAATAGGTGGACATGAACTGCCACATCCTCTCATCTATAGAATCAGCTGTAGGGGGAGGTAACAATGACAAAGGTGGATCCTCACAAGAATCTGAGAGCATGTATGCATAAATCAGGTTGCTTACCTCGGTTCCCATATTTTATTTGGTTGATGTATTCTCTATATGTATCTCCCCATCGTTGGTGAGAACATTTAAGGCATATCTGGATCATATTACACTGAATAATCTGAACATGTTATGTTTATTTTGCCTTGCTAAAACTTAATAAAAGTTACATTTAAAACAAAGAAAATCAGTCATTTACTAATTAATCAGTGATACCTCCACCCCAGGGAGTAGCATACTGCCAGAGGAGTGTGCAACCCATTGCTTTGCAAGGCTTTGCGAACCCGTATGGCACTCAAAGGGTCATACAGTTACTGTCCTCTGTGTATAGGTCTGATCCTAGGCTTCTCTTCCCCAGAGCTGGTGCTGTTAGTTCAACATTGACAGTTGATGATTCCTGTTGCCTGCTGTGATGTCACATCCAGTTGCTCAGCTAATAGCATTGTAGCTGCCACTAGAAGATTCATTACTTCCTGGAAGCTTGGGGTGGAACTACACAATTGTGACTGTAAGTTTATAAAGCTACTACTTTCACAGCTGGGGGGTGCAGTGATTAACTAGAAGACACTTCAAGCAAAAAAAAAATTGAGCATTAGGCCTTGATTCAAATGTTTGCATTAAAAAAGCCAGTAGGGCAAAATGGATACAGACAAAAGAAAATGTCTTTTGTCGTTATTCAATTATCCTATCGGCTAAAAGCACAACAGCCATGATGCCACAGAAAAAATCTTGTGGCCAAATGGTCCATTTTGTGCATTAAGTTATCAAAATGCAGCTAAATCAAGTACTGGGAACTTCAAAGGAAAAAAGCTAACTATCGGTGCCTGACACACTGTCAAGCACTGATCATTAACTTATATGTGTTACACTTACCTGTCATCTAATGTCTGTCTCCTTCTGTCTTCATTCTATATTCTCTTCTTTCTTCTGTCTTGTATCTTCTTTCTTCTCTTCTGTCTTCTCTTCTTTCTTCCATTTTGCAGCTGTAAAGAAAAAAGAAAAGTATTAATAAATGTGTTGCTGAAATATCATGCACACGTATACATAGTTTAACCCCTTGAGTGCCAGAGTGGTACTCAACACATTGCAGAGCAATGTGTTGTGCACCTCTCTGGGGCTCAAAGGGTAAATGATGTATTAGTGTGTGGTGAAGATAAATAAAGATGCCTACACATTGAAAATAATGCCTCCACATTGAAAATAATATCACACTGAAAAGAATGCCCCAATATTTGTAGAAAATAAACTCATACTTTCCTATTACTCCACTGCTGTGTGCGTCTGCAGAAGCAGAGACAGCAGAGAAATTAACGTTCACAGAGCCTCCCGTCCTTCCCTCACGGGCCAATGCCCATTCCACACTGAGGGAATTTGAACAGAGATTGCCCATATATAAATGCAGTCTGTGAGGGAAGGATGGGGGGCTCTGTGTACATTAATTTTTCCGCCGCTGCCTCCGCTGTCAAACACAGCAGTGGAGAAATAGTAAAGTAGGAGTTTATTTTCTATAAATATTGGGACATTGTTTTCAATGTGGAGGCATCTTTATTTATTTTCACCCACTCATACATTGTTTGACCCTTTGAGCCCAAGAGAGGTGCGCAACACATTGCTCTGCAATGCATTGCATACCCATCTGGCACTCAAAGGGTTAAACTATGTGCGGGATATTTGAACAAAACATTCACTGATATTTTTCTGTTTTCTTTACAGATTGAAGATGGAAGAAAGAAGAGATTACAGAAGCGTAGAAAGAAGATACAAGACAGAAGACGAGAAGAAAGAAGGTGGACAGTAACTGACCAGGATGCTGAGAACTCCACTAAAAGTTATTGCCGTGTTCCCGCAGGAAATTTCACAAAAACCACGTTGCTATCCGCTTTTTCATAGGAAAATCCGCTTTAAAACTAGCGGTTAAAATGTTTGAATTTTTCGACCATTGGCCAAAATGTTTCGCCATTTTTTTAATTGCTAGAAAGTGTCTGCCCATTGATTTGCATTGTTTTTGTACTTCAGCTATAAAATTGTAACGTTTTCGCTGAAGGCAGACACACTAAAAGCAGCTACAGAGCGAGATAGATGTGCTGTGCTGTTCTCTTGTGATATTTTGCAAAAAGTGAGGCAGGAGAGACTCATAGTGACTCCTATCACTTTGAGCAGGGTAAAAAATAATCAAGGGAGGAGCTGGAAGGACCATTATGTGTCCACTGAGTCTGAGGAGGAAAGGAACACTATGTCAGAGACATTGCCATGGTGGGGAGAAAATGGTTAATTTTTCTCTTAAACCAAATTCTCTAAAAATCTGTGTTTTAAAATGTGTTAAATTACCTCATGTAACACAGACAATGAGTTTCTCTTCCTCAATGGAGAGGGGGCATATTTGGGTGACTTTTATGGTGATTGATATCGAATTGCAGACAACCACAGTCTCAAGCAGTATTATTATCTTATGAGAAAACCTCAGAGTCTGGGGAGAAGATGTACTCCTATGTGAGAAAGGCTGGTAGAATGACATGTTTATAGGGTCTCTGATAAACTTATGATCTATGCCTTTTTGAGAGGATTGCCAGACAAGATGTCATTACTAGTGTTCTCAAATTATCAAGGAAAATTTTAACATGGAGAGAGAGGGCCATCTTGTGGATGTGAAGCTTTATTACTAATGCCTTAAAATTCCTCACATTGTTATCATAATTTATGCATGATGTCATATGGAAATTAAGGGTTAAAGCACCCAATCAGGTAATACTGGTGATGTCACTGTATAATGAGATGGTTCTTTAACCAATTAGAGCAGAGAGGAATTTCATATTATAAATATGCAAGTTTAGAAAGAAAAAATAATTTTCTTATCATTTGTCTTAATTGGACTGGCCAATCATTTTGGGATCAATTATAATAAGCTATATTAGCTCTAGAAATTCTGAAATAAAGCAAAGTTAATTAATTTATTGGTAAATTGTTATATTTTGCCAGATAAGTGTAATATAGTTAAATAGCTTGGTTTATATATTAGTTAGTAAAAATGATTTCTAGAATATTGTGTTTCTGGAAAGGTTATAATAACTAATATTGATCTGGGTAATTCTTTGAATTCATTTATTAACCCTTTAACTGCTATTTGTCTATTTAGTTGTGGTGTTTCTTTGGATTTTGTTGGGTGTGTACTAGGCCTAACTTTTATAAAGTGAAGGTTTCTTTTAAACTTTCACTAGACAAAAGGAGATGCCATCTTGGGTGGGGCACCCTATCTTAATAAGTGGAGTAACCCTCGTAGTACCCTTTAGGTTTTACATAACATTGCTATAGTCATATTTGTGATATATGTTGCACGAAGTTTAATATACTGTCTAGACATATATTATTGAATTGATTCTAAGTATTTTCTGGTATAATCTGTTACTGACTATGTTTAATGCAATTTATATGTTTTATTCAGAAGGTATGCAAAAATTGTAATCGGTAGATTATTAAATTATAGTGATTTAAATCTGGGATTCTATTCCAGTTAGTCTCTAAATTCGACTATTGCATATGATACAAGGAAAATTGTCAGAGGACCTGGCTTCATATTAAAGTTGACTCATTTGACAATATACCTTAAACCTCAATTAGCATAGTTTATACAGTTTCTGGGGCAGGGGTATTCATATACACTGCTGCCAACTGTATTTTATTAATGGTAAGGATCAATTATCCTTTTCTATGCTGCTGAGTGCAATTATTGTTATCTAATATCTCTGAATATACCTATGTGGGTTAACCCTTTAATTGCTGGTAATCCTCATGGTGATAATTGTGGTTTGAGTTACTATAGATCTATTATAATTGCTGATCACTCCTTTATATCATTGTTGTTTACACTTTATATTTAGTATATTTCACTGAAATAAATTATATATATTTTTGCACAAATATGCAGGATTGATTATTATAATCAATTATTTACTGTGACAATACCTAATATAGTGTAAAGTTCTTAAAATTATTTAATATTGTTATTTATCTATTTATGTGAAGATATCCAACCTGATTGGTTCTCTTGTTTTAACTCCATGGATACCTTCAACATAACTGGTTCGACAACTACTGTACCAATGCTGTACAGTCCCCCTAAATCACCCCAAGGGATCTTGGGGAATTTAATGGGGATGGAGGGAGAAAAGGGAATGGGAAGGAAGGGAGAAAATGGAATGGGAAGCTAGGAAGAAAAGGGTAGTACTAGTGAGAGCAGGAAAGGTCAGCTGCCTGTGCCTGCTGCAAGATGTGCTGCCCCTGCTGCCAGTGCCACTACTGCTGTACCTGCAGCTACTAGTGTTGTACCTTTTGCCAGACATGCTGCCCCTGCTGCCAGTGCCACCATTTCTGATCCTGCAGCCACTAGTGGTGTACCTGTTGCCAGGCATGCTGCCCCTGCTGTCAGTGCCACCATTTCTAATCCTGCAGCCACTAGTGTTGTACCTATTGCCAGATGTGCTGCCCCTGCTGCCAGTGCCACCATTTCTGATCCTGCAGCCACTAGTGTTGTACCTGTTGCTAGTACTGAACCTGTTGCCAGTGCTGAACCTGCTGTCACCAATACCTTGCCTGATGCTAGTGTTTCCTGTAGTACTCGGGGGGAAGGAGAAAATTATTCCAGGTGTGACAGCAGGGGACCCTCTGTCACATTACTCGTCACCTCCTCCAAGCAACAGTGAGATGTCTGGAATAGAGCAGCAGCACATAGGGACTAGTGGTGGTGGTGGTGGTGGTGTTGGAGAAGTCGAGGTGGAAAAGACATTGATGGCCTTTTTATCAGAAACTGAGAAGGAATCGGAGACAGGGATGAGGATGGGAATCACCACTACCCCTAGCAGTCAGCTTTTGAAATTAGTGGACATTGCAACTGCTCTAACTTCTGCTGCTGCTAAGATGAAAGGACAGCAGGGTGTTGAGGAGCAGGCTAGTGTGCCACAGACCACCGTGGACACAGTTGGAATGGGGTCAACAAGTAATGCGGAACTAGGACAGGTTCCACTTGCCAGCAGTAGCAATACTCCTCCTGATCCTAGTTGCAGTGCTAAATCTGAGGCAGTAGCAGCAACATTATGCGCTGCCACAGAAAGTGAAGGGGAATGTGGAGGACAAGAAAAAGAGGCCATTCTTCTCCTCTTGTTCCCTATCCCTCCCCCAGAAGTCATGGGTGTGGGACTATTATTCTCTTCCAGCAGGCACAGTGCAGTTATCATCAACAATGGTACAATGCAAAATTTGTGAAAAGTTAGTGAGAAGGGGAAAGGAGGGAACACACCTTGGCACAACCGTCCTGATAACACACATGAAACACAGACATTTACTCCAAACATGTTAAAGCCAAACACCCGTTACAGAAATCTAGCAACGCTGTTACTGTACCCCCAGACTCTCCAGAAAGGTGGAGATCAAAGAGGAGGAAGAATAAAAAAACCCAGACAGACACTGGAAGTTCCATGACGAGCAAAACAACTAGCTCGCCATCAACATCACCTTCATCCTCTAAGGTAACAAGTACATCTCCTGACAATCCACCTCATTTATCGTTACCTCTCCCACCAAATGATAGCCACTCTGTTAATGTTAGGATATGGCAGTTCAACTCTACCCATTGCACACTGCGTGGTGCACTGACCACATATGCCAGTGTGGTGGAGGAGAATCGATACCAGGTCATCAGGTGGCATCTGAGGAGATTCCATCCCACAGAATATGGTAGGATTCTGGCAGGGAGAGTTCATCATTACTATTAAACTGTCAGCAAGTTGTCATGTGTCCTTAGTGGGGTCTGGACAAGGGGTACAGTGACAGCGGCAGTACTTGGTTTTGGGTGTCATGGTGTTTGGATGCAGTTGTGCCCCTAGATGTTATTTACCACACACACACTATGCACATTGCAGTTGCTGATGGAAGCCATAGTACCTGTTCTCAAGGGAAAAACATATATTCTAATAACAACACACCCATGATGATTTTGGAGGAGGGGCAGGTGGAGAAGATTTAATGGTCAACTTGTTCTTTTCTCCACATATACTGGGGGCTACTTATTCTTCTGCTACTGCCTCAGGCTCCTCACAGGAGCCAGGTGTGGCAAGTGGAACCTTCATCATCCATCTTCCAAGTTACTGCTGTTGTTGACCCCATTCTCTTTCAGCTGCCTAATCATCCTGCTGCTTAAACAACTCAGCAGCAGCAGTACGAACAGCAGTTACAACTCAGAAGGACATCTGACAGTGGCCACTGGCCAACATGACCTGTTGGCATTAGGCCAGTAGGGCATTTTTATTTTTTTCTCAGGGCTTGTGTTTTGAAAAAAAAAAGAAATAAAAGAAAAAGAAATAGTCCTACAAAAAAAATAAAAAATGTTTTGGGGGTTTGTTTCTAACAAGCCTAAGTCCTACAAATCAATGTTTCCTTAGAGCTTGTACCAAACTAGCTTAAGTCCTACAAATCAATGTTTCCTTAGTGCTTGTGCCAAACAAGCTTAAGACCTACAAATCAATGTTTCTTCAGGGCTTGGGCATCTAATAAGTCTAAGTCCTACAAAGGCCTCTAACAACAAATCAAACAAATCATCCTCTATGAAAAACTCTATCAAGTCAAGTATCAGTCCACCCCAGTGGCAGCTTATGTAGGGGGTTCCTGTCTCTGTCACTTTAAATACAAATGTCTTATTTTATTAATTTATTTTTGTATTAACTGCCCCCCCAATAGCAGTCAAGAAAGCTCCCAAAAACAAATTCCCTGTTCAAATGATTCATTCATTCACCAACATAGGCACCCTCCTCAGACCCCTTTATACCATGTCTTATGGTTTTTATTTTATTTTATTTAGGATTTATTTTTTATTAAGTGCCCCCCAATCCCAGTAAACAACCCCCCAAAAATGTTCCCTGTTCAACTGATTCTTTCCCACACCCCACCAACACAGGCACCCTCATGCCTCTTTTATACAATACCTTTGGGAAATAAAATATTATTTGTAATGTGTTGTGTGTAACTTCTATGTTCCCATTGATTTCAATGGGTGAAAAAAGCAGAAAATCGGAACATTTCATGGGAAATTTTTAGCAAAGCGGAAAGTGCCATTTTTCGCCGATTTCAGTTTGAGGCAGAGTCTGAGGAGGAAGTGAGCACTACAGAACCAATGCTGTCCAGTCCCCCTAAATCACCTGTAGGGATTTTTGTGGAAACTACTTCAAGGGAGGAACAAAAGTGTACTAGTAGTAGTAGTAGTAATGAGAGCAGGACAGGTCAGTTGCCTGTGCCTGCTGCAAGACGTGCTGTGTCTGCTGCCAGACATGCTGCACCTGCTGTAAGATGTGCTGTGCCTGCTGTCAGATGTGATGCCCCTGTTGCCAGTGCCATCACCAATGCTGTACCTGCTGCCAGTACTGCCCTTTCCACCACCAGTGCTGTACCTGCTGCCAGTGCTAAACTTGTTGCCACCACTGCTGAAGCTGCTGCTAGGCTGTCTTGTAATACTCAGGAGGGGGAGAAGGAGAAGATGATACCAAGTGTGACAGCAGGGGACCCTAAATCACACTTGCCATCCTCAAGCAGTTCTGCCAGTGCTAGTACTACTACTACTAAGGTCCAGCAGCTTGTTAGCAATAGGAGTGGAGGGGGTAATCAATATCCTCCTATCAATAGTGATTGTGAGGAGGAAGACTCGGGCTGAAATTGATGTGGATGGTGGTAGTAGTAGTAGTTGTGGTGATAGTGATGGTGAAGCAGCCGGTGGGATTAGTGTTAGGAGAGTGGTAGGGGAAGCAATTGAGAGCATCCA
The DNA here is from genome assembly GCA_037306005.1 of Rhinophrynus dorsalis. Lineage (NCBI taxonomy): Eukaryota > Metazoa > Chordata > Amphibia > Anura > Rhinophrynidae > Rhinophrynus > Rhinophrynus dorsalis. The sequence goes on from CM074719.1 coordinate 381,530,031, forward strand.
GACTAGCAATAGGGATGGTAAAATTTCTGCCTCAAACTGAAATCGGTGAAAAATGGCAATTTCCACATGGTTGAAAAATTTACTCCGAAATCCTAAATACAAATAAAAAACCCATAAGACATGGTATAAAAGGGTCTGAGGAGTCCCTCAGGGTAAACAGTAAAAAAAGAAAAGAAAAAAGAAATGTAATTTCCATGAGAGAAAGCCCCAGTTTTTAATTATCAGGTGCTGTGCAGATTTTAAGAAATGAGCCAGGACTATGAGAAACAAGAGGAAAACATGTTCTAGATTTCTGGAAATTAATTTAAAAAAATTTCAATTACCTATATCTATCTTTATATATAAATTACTAGGCTGCGAAGCTCCCTGTGTGCTTAACCATACATGAGCAATAGATACTGACAGAACGATGCAGTCATGTGTAGTAGATATGGTCCGAACGTGCTGATCCAGAGCGTGGATCCCGCCGCCTGTCTCCGCTTCCACATGCTTTCATACTAGTGTATATATATATATATATATATATATATATATATATAACTATCTACACCTACCTACACCTACTGTCAGTGAGGATAAGGATAATGTAATAAAGTATATTCTACTAAAAATATTCACAGACTACATATACTATTTCCTAAATTGTAGTAAAACTAGACCTCATACATTGATGAATATACTTTTAACATATCAAAAATAATCCCAGATGAATATAATATACAAAACATGAGATCCATATATATAATAGATATAGATATGTGTGACCACCTACATGTCATATTTATATAATAACAATAAAATAAATCTAATCATCCTCTATTAAAGGATCTTTTTATATTTATACAATGAGAGAAAGATAAAATAAAAAAGGGGAAAGAAATATTTTACTATCAGTTAGGTGTTTCCAAACATTCATTCAAACCCAACGGTGTCATAGTAATCAACTGAAAATCCAGATTAGCCAAAAGCTGCAATCTATCATAAGAATTAGGTGGTCTAATATATTCAGTAGGGGTAATAATAAGTCCTTTCGGATTCTTATCATGACACCAAAAAAATGTCGAGAGAACCCATGAAGTTCATAACCCTTCATGATGTTCCTTTTCTGCTGGCCAAAGCATGTACATAAATTTAGTGTTAGACAGACCACATATTGTAGGCAACAAACACGTCAGTAAGTACACCACATAACTAGAGCCACCTTTCATAAATTCTCTAATAGAAAACACTTCTGAGGTAACAAAGGAGGAAAAAACTGTAAACTCCGTGTGAAATATTGGGACAAGTTAAACATCTCAACTTAGAACATTTATATGATCCCTTCAGTATATTACCAAAAGTCTTTCATTAGAGATCAATGCTGTTTTTCAGAGTGTGTCCCCTCCTACAGACTATCCTAGGGTGTTCAGAAATTGTCCCCTTCAAAAAAGAGTAATTTCTCAAGATATCCCAATGTTCAGAAAAATTCCATGAAATATCTTAGGTCCTATTATTATATCTAGTAATAAATGGGAGCATATCCTGAAACTTATACAGAGGATTTTTAGATGTCAAATTTACATTCATTTGAACTTTTCTAGCTCTGCGTTAATAATCCTCAGTTAGATCCTTTGCATAAGATTTCTCCATAAATCTCATAATGTTGCAGATTGATTACCATACTTAGATAAATTGAAACAATTACTCTGTATACACTGAAACTGACTATAAAGAATATTTCACAGCCACTTTTTATGGTGGCAGATATTAAAATAGAGATAACTATTCCTATCAAAGATCTTGAAATATATACATGTAGTGATATTTTGTCCTGGGAATCCTAACTCTAAATCCAAAAATGTAAGCACAGAAGAATGTTTCATACTAGTAAACGTAAAGTCCCATACATTATCATTCATTTAGTCAACAGAACGGTCTATACCTGAACATTCTCCTTTCCACATAATAATGATATATTCAGTGAAACAACGACAAAGGACCAGGTTTGCACTGAATGGATTAGTCCCCAAAATTTTCCCCTGCTCTCCATTTTGTCTCTGCAGTCAAATTGTCTACTTTTTTATTTTCTTTACTTCTTCTATCCCTCACAACAAGCTCCCAGGATTTCTGTTTTCAAACCATTTTCTGAATAGTTGACCATGAAAATAAAATCTATCACTGCAACACTGAGTACTCCCTATGCTATTGTATATAATTTTAAATTGAATCTTTTTTATGTTGTGTCATAGTCTTTGACAGAAAGCAGTCTGGAAAGAGATCCAGGGAGTTCCATGTCACATATACAATTGTGTACAAAATTGGTAGAGATTAAAAAATAATAAAAGTATAAGCAAATTGACTTTACATATTAGATTTATTATACTTTTAAGGGTCAGAGGGATGTACAACACATTTCTGTACAATGATTTATACACTATGACCATCCATGTTCCAGTCAACTTGGTAGACTATTGCTTGAGGGGGAATTCAAACAGCCTTCACTCAGTTCATCATAGTCATGTGGTAACATCTTCAGTTCTGTTTATCCCAGCATCCTATCACTCTCCTCTTAACTCATTCCTCACTTGGAACAAGAATGAAATGATCTCCAAACAAAACAATATGAGGTGATAAGATTGCTAAAAATGTGACAGTATAGATGAGGACAGCGTAAACTATGTAATAGGATACTGACAAAATGGTCTTTGGTAGCATAACCTAACTTACATATATAAAGCTCATTTTATGCATTTCATGGGTCCAAACTAATTTTTTTAATTTAGAAAATAAAAATACTCATCAAATAAGACAGAAATAAACATTTGACAGTAATCCATGTTTTTGATATTTTTGACTGCATTAATACTTTCTTACTGGCATTTTTTGACTTATTGAAATGTAATAAAGCTATGAATGAGCATAATACAATAATACATGTAGAAAATAATTTATTAGTAATTTATTGTAAAATGTTTGTATTTCAACCAAAATGTTTTTTATCTAGGTATTTGTTTAAACTGTTCATTTTATTTAGGTGTTATTTGTTATAAATGACTGTTTGGCTATGATCCAATATATAATATGCAACAATTAATCAGACAAAGTCATTATAGGACACAGGTCAGAGCAAAACGAACCTAAGCATATCATACTTATTTGTTACTTACCAACATCTGTGCTAGCTGAATGTTTTATAGACAAAAGCGTTCTTGTGATGCTGGTCACAATGCAAACAATAATTAATTAAGCACTTATTTTAATTTATGTTCATATTTTTTTCTAGTGAACAGATGGCAAATCCAACAAATATCATTGCGCATGTGCCATGTAATGCATCCTACATTAGCAATAACAGTAAGATTACAAATGAGACTACATTCATAGTGTCTCCTACATCACTGATTTTATTCGATTGTTTCAATTGAACATGAATTTGTAACACAAAGAGTACAGCCATGAAAATAACCAAAATCATTTTTTTAGGAGCATATATAGTATTGCTCTGGTTTAGAAATGTGCAAACCTAATTAAGCCTCATTTTTATACAATATGTTGCTGAATAAAAACATTTTAAACCTGTCTCTTGTTTCCAAATCATTGTACTACAGTCAAAATTGTATTTTATTGCTCGTAATAAATAGACCTGTAAGTTTTCTATATCTACCAATTTAAAATATGTTTGTTATATATTTAATACTGAATTACTAGATTAAAAGAATCCCTTTTATAGCTGGAAAGGCCTTTCCTGCTTTGCCAGCTCATGGCTGTAGAGGCAGGGGACACAGTTCACTGCAAAAGACCACAACTCTAACTGGCCTCCCCTATTAACCCCTTGGATGCCACATAGTTTTGGAACACATTGCTGTGCAATGCTTTGAAAATTTACTGGCAATTGTGAGGATAACATAAACTAAAAATGAACTACCCTGACAGTGATTCCCAACCAGGTTAACTGGACTCATCAATAACCTTTGCATTGATGGATTTTCTGGGGAATGTACTGAAATAAGTGCCAACTCTAGGAATTAGAATTAGGGGCACACATGGGGCCACAGGAAAAAATCGGGATCGCACATTAATGAAAAATGTCAACTTCCTACTCCAAAAATAAGGACATTCACACCAGTGGATGTGTGTACACACATTATATCAATGGAAAACATTGGTAGACTGATAAAATGCTGATTTATTTTTCTAGCAAGTGTTAAAGCTCTAGCATGATGTACCTCTTCACTGGTCCTTATGTATCCCTGTCTTTGGGCTCAATCCAATAAACTACTGTAAAACTGCCGATAAGGCAAAAATCATAGGGTTTGAGAATGAGGGGATGCTAATCTGCCATATGAATTTGTTAACGGGACATGGTAACAATGCATAACCTAGTATATGAATCAATCACTCCTTCTCAATTACATACTCCAAAGCAGAAGCCAAAACTCTAACACAGTCAATCCATCCCTAGTAAGCTACATTAGGTATCACAAATCTATTGTTATCATAATACCTCTAATACCCCTTTAACACATGGGATGCCAGAGGGTTATCCAATGTATTGCATATCTGTGCATTGGATACTCCTCTAACGCTCCAAGATTTCTGTGTTTGACATGAATACATTCAACTCTAAATCTGAATATTTGCTGTTAGTTAACCTCAGGAATATGATGGATATGGTAAATCGAGCGTACCAGTGTTCGCAGGAGGGATGGTTGATATCCTTGAAGTGGCAATGTCATTATGGCCAAACTAAATTCCAGATGCCAGTCAAATTCACAACCTCAATTAGACACATCCATGGAATACCAGCTGCCTGTGTTCACTACAGTGCCAGCTATGTTGTTGTGAGGATGAAGCAGGCAATTTCAAGACTGGAGGCTCATGTGAATCTCAGTCATCCTGGGGAAGTCTGGGGGAAAAAAGTCATTGATTTTGTTTTTGAGTTACATTTTTTTTTTATTTTGGACTGACTGTACTATAAAAGAATTATAAAAAAATAAAATTAAAAGAAATATGTAAAAAATGAATACATAATTTATTAAACAAAAATACTAGGTGACCGACAGCTGACTGGGAGCCTGATGTGAGCTCTGTGACTGAGGCAGACTTGATAGACAGCAGACGACACTGGGAATTTTGTTGAGGACTAAGGCAAGACATCACACTAAAAAACACACATAGTAGTTGAGTAATGTACAGCAAAGGCACAAGGAGCAAGCGGAGGGGGAAAGGTGGAGCAGTGCAGGAACATGGGAGTAAAGTGGTAATTCAAAAACTGAAAAGGAGAAAAATGTATTAGAATTTGAGAAAATGTGTTGGAATAGGCAAAACATTTGCTGGAATAGGTAAAAAGGAGGAAAATTTTGCATTGAAGAAAAGACGAACTGTTTCACGAAAAAAGAAAAATCGTGTGTTTTTTGCAAAAAGTCATGTGGGAAATTATTCTAACTTTTCTCCCACCCCTACCCAGCACTAGATCACAGGTTTCCACTACTCAATAGATGAGAGTCAGAACACAGGGCCTGTAGTGCATCCTGAGATGTGACGGTCAGCATATTAACCGGCTCTGCAAGACGCCGGTGCCTGAGTGTGAAAACAATACTACCAGCATTCGCATACCCATAATCCCTTTGAGACCTGGCAGTTGTGCCTATCATCATCAGCACAACGGGCTTCGGGGCAACATAGAGCATTTTGTGCCCTTCTGTTTCACTTGTTTGGCATGCTTCCATCATCCACGGCAAGCGGAAGCTAGTACTTGTTAGGACACCATTGTTTGAGGGTTATCCTGCCAGAATTGTTCCTGCTACCCACAATGAGCTCCTGCTTTGCTGAGAGCCAAGGAGGTGGTCATCTCCATCAACAAGCTACACTGACTGCAACTTTCTGCCACCATCTGAAGGGCACCAGGTGAAGTCAGTCCTCTTGTATATAACCCCCTTTATCATTTTTAGTTAGTTATCTCCTTTCCCCTATCTTTTATTACTTTCAGCACCACTCACACTTTCACTCACTCCCCTCCATTCTCAGAAATTAGTTAGCCAAATAAATGGAAGGTTAGAAGAGCACTGTCTAGAGGGTCCTGTATGCTGCTGAGCCTCTCTATACCATTCAACTGTTTGCTATTCCCACCAAGTGGAGGAACCATGAGTAAACAAAAATCCCACCTGAAAGCACCTTGGGATTTGGATGATTTATTTTCTAGAGCTGACGCTTCTACTTTAGGAACCCAGACAACTGAGCTTCCTTCATCTCAACTAGAGGCAGCATCCACTTCAACCTCTCACCCCCCTCATCACTGTTCTTCTACTCTAGATCATGTTTCTCAGGCAGACATGTCCTGCATTAAGCTGACATTGCAGATCTCAAAGCATATATGCGGTCCATGAAATGGGATCTGCAGGCTGAGTCTGAGAAATGGCTTTTACCCTACAACCTGATTTCCATCAACTAGGTGAGACAGTTGGTTTGCTGGAACATAAACAGGTGGAAATATGCAAAACCCACTACAATCTTAAAATGCAAGATCTGTGGGCTGATTAATTGGTCATGGACAATATTTGGAAGATTTTGATAACAGATTTAGCAGATTACAATGCAATAACATCAGGCTTTGTGGCATTCTAGAATCTGTTACTGACTTGGAAGGCTCTGCTATAAACCTGCTCCAATCAATGTTGATGGAGATTCCAGCTCCAGATTTTGTGATACTGAAGCTACAATTCATTAAAACCAAAGAGGCTCTGATGATGCCTGCTCTTCTTATCGCTCTGCTCCTACATGGTAGGGCATTTGCCCAAATTTCTATCCTGACTTGGTGCTTAGCACACTGTCCAAGTGTCGAGACATGAAACACACCATGGAAACACTCCACAAGCATGGGGTTCACTATAAATGGGGCTTCCTGTCCCCTTGATCTTCACCTGTAGCAATAGGCTCTTCTCTGTGAAGGACCCTCAAGTAGTAGAGATCTGCTTCACCAGCTACACTTTCCTTTTCTGTAGCTGTCACAGTCCCCTTCCAACTGCCCGCCACCGGGTAATTTGAATGGTGACCTGACGTCCACTGTTATTGAGAGATTCATTCACTCCCCAGTTAACTGTTTTTCTCTAATAGTTGGAAGATGTTACTTTACATTATTTTTGCATTTCATGTTACTGATTAACGTTTACTCTTTGTAAGCTGGTTTGGCCTGTGCTCCTGGGCCACGGCCTACTTGGGAACAACATCCCCCCTGGATTGGGCTGTTTGTTCTTCAGCCCCCCCAGGTTGGGATGCTTTATTTCATAATGGGACCTAGATGTTTCTCTCCCTCCATGATACCCTTCATGGGTTGGCAACTGTTCTATATATTATATTGTTACCATGGCTTTTCTTTACAGAAAAGATGTGCTTACTTTTGAGAGCTGGTTCATCCTCTGTAGGGTCCCTGCTCTGCCACTCACATAATTGTAATGGCCTTAATTCCTCCCTTAAACACAGATTGTCTTTCTCATGCTATGCAAAACAAAGGGCCTCAGTAGTCTTTCTTCAAGAGACACACTTTTCCACAAATCTGCTCCCTCTTATTTCTCTCACCACTACCTCATCTTTTATCTTGCCACCTTTCTTTGAGACCAAAGGAGTGGGGATCTTCAGTCACTTATACACTCAATACTCAATTTTCTGATCCAGAGGTTAGATTTATTGTCATCCATGGCATCTTGAGCTCCCTCCTTGTGACCTTGGTTAGTGTATAAGCTTCTAACACCTCCCAAAAACTATACTGCCTTTTTTGTGAAATGCCACACTTTTCCTTCTGTTGGCATGGTGGTAGAGTGGGACTTCAACACTATTATTAACAACAACCTGGACCTTTCTCAGATAATCTGTGGGGGCCTCACCCACCCCCCATTCTTTGTGAATTCTAAACATCTGAAATTGGCTCTTCAGAGGTTGTCTTTGGGGGACACATGGAGAGAGGCGCAGCCCATGGAAGTTGATTATACTTTTTATTCTGCTCTTCATTCTATGCACTGCAGATCTGATTATATTTTCACCAGCTAATCTCTCATCTCTCATGGGCTCCCAGATTGTTCCAGTTTCTTGGTCTGATCATTGTATGGTCCTTTCCTTGTTCAAACGCTTGGGCCCCTTTCCGATCCTTCAATGGCGACTAAAACTTGCACATTACTAGATCACTAGTTTGCCTTGAATGTAGGTTCTGTTCTGTGCTCATACTCCCTATGGGAGGAGCATAAAGCCACATTACAGAGGAAATGAATCAACCTTGATCTGAAATGCTAAAAGCTCAAATGTGCCGATATATCTTCCCATATCCTGAAATTAGTGACCTTCCTAACGAAAATAAGTGTTCCCTATCCCATAGGTTGATGCAAAGCATTGTAGCTCTTAGGGGTAGATTGAATGCCTTGCTAAATTTGGGTGCGGAGAGGGCCATGTGATCGACAGACCAATGTTTCTATCAGTATACTAACAAACCCCACACCATGCTGGCTCATAAACGTTTTCAGATTAATTGTCGCAAAAACATTCACTTAATTAGTTTGTCCAAAGGATCCACTACTCAAGACACCCAGAAAATCTTGGAAGCCTTCTTCTCTATTCTGCCCTTTATTCTGATTCTCATGCTCCTAGAACAGTACCATCCAATGTTATTCCATATTTATCTGAAAGCACTCTACATCATCTCAACAGGAGCTTCTAAATACCTCGGTTGTCCGAGAGGAGATCTCATGAGTGGTACACAGCTCAAACCTAACAAAACTCCTGGTACCAATGGCTTCATGAATAAATACTATAAAAATGTTCTTTATCTCATTACTGCCTCACTTGCTTCTGGTATTTAATTTGCTTTGCAATGCCAAACCACTTCCCTCTTTTACATGCTAAAGTGGTCCTCTTGCACAAGCCATGCAAAGACCCAACCAATTGCAACTCATACAGGATGATCTCTCTGATTAACTCTGATCTCAACTTGTTTGCGAAGATCCTGGGTAATAGGCTATCACCCATGCTTTCCTCTCTGATTCAGCCAGACAGATGGGTTTCATCTTGGGTTGTCAGACTTTGGATAACATTTGGCGGACCATCAGTTTGATTCATCATGCCAAAATCAATAAAGTCCCTTTCCTGGTCATGTCCTTAGATGCCCAGAAGGCATTTGATTGCTTGAACTAGAAATTTCTGCTAGCCACACTTAGAGAATTCCATTTTTCCGAACACTTCCTGTTGGCTATTTGGGTACTGTACTCTAATCCATCGGCCTGAGTCTCTGCAAATGGTTTTTTATCCCCTCCCTTCCCAATTCATAGCGGTACAAGGCAGGGCTGCTCAATTTCCCCTCTCCTTTTCATTTTAAGCCTTGAGCCCCTCACGACTCACATTCAAATTACTCAAGAGATTGTGGGCATCATCATGGGTGAGTCCTAACACAAACAATCTCTTTCTGTGCATGACATTCATCTTACTATTTCTAAACCCCACACATCCCTGCTTAATTTGTTGATGGAATTAAACTGGCCCCAGAACCTCTCAGGTTGTAAAGTTAACAAGGACAAATCCCAGGCTTTGACTATCCTTACACCAGCTCAGTCCAAAAAACTTCTAGTTCTTAACTTCAATTTTCATTGGCCCCAGCGGCAATTCAAATACTTGGGCATTCAAATCACAGCTTCTTATTCAACCCTATATTTGGCCAATTACCCTCCTTTCCTCCATAATCTTATAGGAGAGCTTGCCAAATGGTGAACTTATAATGTTTCATAGCTGGGATGCATTAACTCTATCAAGATTAATCTTTTGCCCATCTTACTGTACTTTTTCAGGGTTCTGCACATACCAATTTCCTTATGGGCACTTCATACCCTTCAATCGCAAAAGAATCTTTCTCTATTCTATCTAAGCCCAAAGCTCATGGAGGTTTGGTCCTTCTTCATCTCCATTCTTACTTTTTGGCAGTCCAACTGGCCCAGCTCCTTCAGTGGTATGCCTCAACTAAGAATCTACTATGGATGAATATGAAGCGAGACATGATACATTCCCTTCAAATAGAACACTTTGGATTCCTTGTTCAGCTCAATCATACTATCTTCCTCTCCCAGCAAGTCCAGGACACTGTGGGATTGAGGAAATCTTTAGTTCATCTTGTATCAAGGATGATGCCGGTTTTGGATAACCCGGCGTTTCGTCCTGGATATGACACCACTGCCTTTAGAAGATGGAGTGATGGATACCCGTACTCAGACTGAGTAGCTCCGCCAAAACTGTGCTTCCTTAGCCCAGGACAACACTCGGGGTCTCCTCTAGTCAGGAACCAGGATCATAGCTCCATTCACCCAGTCACTTAGGCAAAACTCAGTGTAGGGTGACCAAGCAAGCTTACCCCACCAGACAACACCAGTGTAGGTTAAGACAAGAACTGCTTTATTGTGAAACATGCAGGGTTTAAATACACACATCACAAGTTACCCACCCATATTGGGATTCAATTAGACACAGGTACTTCAATACAATGGGGCTATTGGTGGAGGGCCACAGAATGCAAAGAGGCACAATGGTGAAGTAGGAATACACATCTTTACAAAAGAGTCAATGGGTGGAGGATGGTTACAGTATAAACATGGAGTACACTGAGCACAGGAGAGTGTAAACATACTGTGTGATGAGACAATGGGTAGGTGACAACAGGATACAATGGGCCACACCTGAGTGAGTTAGCTATACAATGGGACAAAGGAATAGGGCTGGGTACAAGTGTTATAGAGGGACCAGAATACATAAACAGGATGAGGTGTTGAAGCATCTTTTACATATTAGTCTTTTGGTAAGTCTGATATTCTTTGACAAGGCTGAAAAGAATGTTCACCGGGTTTCTTGGTCACCCTGTACCCCCAATAAGAACAGGGTGACTTAGCCCCAAGAGGGGACTGGGGAGCTGGTAAAGGATCCTCCATGACAAGGGGCAAACATGGCAGAGATTAGTCTCAGAGGGTGGCCATATTCTGTTCCAGGGCTAGGTCCATAGTCTGTAGGCAGGAGGCTGGCCCTCAGGCCCCTCCAGGAGCCAGTGGCCCAGTGGTTCCTGTGACAGATGGCTTACTATGTATCCCTTACAGGTGGGAGATTGTTATGATCAGGATTGAATTATTCCATCCTCAACAGTTGCTTTGATCTAACATGAGTTGAGAGGCTTTGTCTCAGGGATATGTATATTGCATAAAGAAAGGGCCTATAAACTGATGTATAGATCTATATCTCACCCCTGTACGCCTACACAAAATTTTTCCAGCCCAATCCCTCCTTTGCTTCAGGTGGTGCATGGAGAGAGGAGACCTCTTCCACATTTGTTGGACATGCCCAATAGCTAGAGATTATTTCAAAATTGCTATTCACTAACCCAGAACCATGCTGATTCCTTTTGGGTCTTCAACCCCTGGATGTGCCTGGCTCCTAGACTAAATTAACATCTCACGTGCTTCTAGCTGCCAGAAATGCCTTAGCTTTGCGTTGGAAGCGACAATACCTCCCGGACTACCAGGCTCTGATCCAAGATAAATGGAAGATTTATTCTATGGAGAGGCTGGCCTCCCTTCTTTTAAAATCTCTGACAGGTTTCATCAAGTTTGTGAGCCTTGGCTCACTTTTAGTTATCCATACCTGGCCCTGGATTGATACCCCAGGATCAGTATTAAACTGTTTACCTTTTATTGCTTACCACCCTGGGACCCCATAGGGATCTCTTAGTCTGAGTTTCCTCCCATAAACCTTTATCCCCTAGTTCCCTAGCCCCACTCACTTTTTTATTTTATTTTATCTTCCCTTTCCTCTTCTCTCTCACTCATCCATTCACATTATCCTAGGCTTATGGACCTGATATTTCTTACCCTCTAGTTTATGCACTATAGGGAGTTGTTACTGATGCCAGATTTCTTAGGGCCTATAAGTTCTACTCAATTAAACTCTGTCCTTAAGTATCCTGTAATTGTTAGGCACTCTGGCTCTTACTGTTTGACTTAGTTCTCTCAGACCCAACCGACTAAGGGCTAGATTTAAAGGCAGCCGTTAAACCATCCGCTAAGTAAAAAATGCACATCGGCCGCAAAGAACACATGGTTTACGGCAGATTCAAAGGTAAGCGTACAAGAATAGCTATCGGGCGTAGGCACTACAAAAACACGTTACACAAAAACCAGCGTCGCACCTGATTTCGCATCACCGTGCGTCCCAAACACCCGTTAAAACACAACTTAAGTCAAAATGTTACATTACGGCTGCCGTTGTCTAGCAACCCTGATAGATGCACAAACAAAATTCAAACCTACAGCCAATCCCAAGGCCCCAAAGTATCAAAAATGTTCAAATACACCTATATATACCTCAAGATAACGGTCACACCCTGTCTGTGTTTCGAGTTTCAGCAAGCTAGAGCACAGGACCCAGGAGTGGAGGATAGTGTTTAGAGAGAGAGAGAGAGAGAGAGAAGCATACACAGGAGTAAGGTAGAGGGATCTTGGAGAGAATTACATTTAAATAGACACATAGCACACTTTTGCACATAGCACATACATCCATACAAACACAAACACATACACATACATACACATAGTCTTTTTTATTTCATCACACCCTACACATTTTAAACTTTATTTTTACAGTGTGAATCCGTGAGTGAAAGTGTGTGACAGAGAGTGAGTGGGATCGAGTGTGTCTGTGAGGGCGTGTGAGAGTGCCTGGGTGTGAGTGGGTGAATGATGGCTAGGAGAGGAGGACAGGAGAGAGGGATGGGGAGACTAGTGGAGGAGGAGGAGGAAGGTCAGGAGGGGATCCCTCAGCAGAGCAGGGGTGGGAGAGGGAGATACGCAGGGCGGAGGGGGACCAGGCCCACAAGAACAGGCACACTAAGAAGAAGAGGGACAGATCCTGCAGTGGGACGAGGAGTAGTGCCTGGGGACCACCACACACAGGCAGGGGCAGAGCAGGCAGGACACTCCGGGTCTGACTCCTCGCATGCCGGAGCTGAGGGGGACAGGGTCAGGGATCCCCGATATACCGAGGAAGAAAACACGGCACTCGTGCAGGCTGTGCTGGAGAGGGAGAGTGTCCTCTTCCCGGGGGAGAGACTCCCTGGCCTGTCTGCGAGGAGGAGAGCTGCCTGGAGTCAAATCTGCAGCAGAGTTAATGCGGTGGCCACCTGCAGACGGGATGTTGACTCAATAAAGAAGAGATGGGGTGACTGCAAAAGGCAGGTGAAGAAGAAGATGGGGGATGCCGCCCTGCACGCCCGAGCCACCGGAGGTGGGCCACCTGTCCCCATCACCTTCAGCGCATGGGAGGAGAGGCTGCGGCAGACACTGTCGTCTACCCTCATTGAGGGGGTTCCTGGAGGATCAGACACTGGGGATGAGAGGAGCCTCCACACCACTGGTAAGTGCATCACCCCAAAACCACACACCACCTCAAACCACACACCCATCACAAACAAGCACTCACATCCCAACATCTGCCCTTCATTCATCCACACAACTGCACCAACACAGTACCCTGAGGGTTTAAACAGGACGCAAGACAAGGACAAATGTCAAGGTTCAACAAGGCCAAAACCTGTCCAACTCCATGGTTAACCCTCATGTTGCTGTGCTGATCACACACAATACACACAAACCATGCTCAGTAAAGTGTTGTATGTCAAACATCACAATTGTTGTCACACAGTGTTACCCATGTTTACACAGGGAATCCAGCACATAACCCCATGAGTGCTAGAGGGATCATCAATGCATCGATCAACAATGCTTTGGCAACCCCTCTGGTACTCAAAGGGTTAACCAGACAACAAACACATGTCGATAGGTTAACAATTACATGACACATAGGGGACATTCACTAAGCTGTGAAAAAGAGCTGATGTAGAGAATTTGACACTTACATACCCTCACTTTACCAATTACAATGTTAGTCTATGGAGAACATCCAATAACAGGATTCAAGCTGCACAGGCCCCATTGTGTGGACTCCATAGAAAACATTGCAGATGGGGAAATGAGGTCAGCGGAGAAGTCAGCATCATAATCAGTTCATCAGGTCCACTTAACAGCTTACTGAATCACCAACAGGATGGATCAGGTCACAAATCACAGTGCCACTGAGAATAAATGCTTGTATGTGCAACACACAGGCCAAAAACAATCACACATAACTAAAGGTGAAAAAGTTGGCCTTGGTGTTGTGTATGCAATCATTTACGCTAACTTCAATTTACATAGCTCACATTTGATTCACATATAGATCCTCAGGAGTGCTGATGCCATGGATGGATGGTACACCAGACACTATTTGCAGGATACATATGGGAACCAAATATGAACCATTGAGGTTTGGTCAATAACAGGTCATGAATTATGGATATCTATGATCGGGTCTGGCTGCCTCACACAGAAGGATGGATGGGCTGATCCAGGAAAAAAAGGCCTCAATCAATGATATCCTTCAATACTGGCTTGATTGTTGCCCCTCAGGATTCAACTTGAACAGATCTCATGGACAGAATCCTGTAATGTACATCAATCCCTGATTGCCATGGTGGTATCCCATGCATCACAATGCAATGCATAGGATACCATCATGACAACCAGAGAGGGACATGTCTAATCTGACAAAATCCAGCACTGTACGGGATGAACTGATAACATAGGGATGAATACTACTTAAATCACACTGCAGATCTATTACAAAAAGATATGTACAGAAAGATAAACGACCAGATATGTATGTGGATATATCCCTTTCAAATGGGTACAAATAGGTCCCAACAAGATGTAAACCCAGAGTTCGGTTCAGTACGTGTGATTGTCCTACTGCCCATATATGTGCACCCTGAACAAAATAACTCATATTGATATCATCATCAGAGTACATATACCTAGTATATTACACCTTACTTGGATGGGTATCAGTGGTATCTATGAAAGTTCATTTGTGATGGCTGTACATATATAGGCAGTAAGACAATCACATGTTCTGAACAGATCTCTGGGTTCATATCTATCAAGGATATGTTTGTACCCATATGAAAGGTACATATACACACATATCAGACCATATTCCTCACTGTGTACCTTGGCATGGCAATGGTTAATTTCACTTTCATGTAACCTTGCAGGCATCATAAAGAGATGTTTAGAAAGATGTTACTGTATGTGACAGCTGGAGATGTCAGTCATATGACCACACGGAGGCTCTTCAGCAGACCCAAAATTGAACCAATTGGAGATGGATCCATCATTGACATGGTCCACAGAGCGTGCTTACAAACCAGGAACACTTAGTAGACAATGGCAAAGATGTAGTTATCTCCAAATGGGTCAATGTGGAGTCTGCTGAAGAGCCTCCGTGTGGTCAAATGACTGACATCTCCAGCTGTCACATACAGCAACATCTTTCTAAACATCTCTTTATGATGCCTGCAAGGTTACATCAAGGTGAAATTAACCATTGCTATCCCGTTAAAGAGATAGTAATACCTAAAATGTGAAAGGAAAAATACATGTCATAGGATTGATCCACCGGGTAATGCAAGGGTATTCCCACTACTGAAAGGTGTTTCATCACAAGAGTATAACAGCTCAAAGTTCAATATTCCATGGACAATATCACTGTGGCCTGAAAATGTACTATGCCAATGTTGCCAGACCATCCTCTGGCTAGCTTTGGTCCAGAGAGCAGAAATCCACAAAGGATGATGTGGCAACAGAGCAAATGTACAATTTCAGGCCACTGGGATGTGGCACCAAAGGAATTCAACTCTGAGCTGCAATACATGTAGAATAAAACACCCATCACCAGTAGGAGTACTGTTGTTTCACACAGGGGGATAAACCATACAACATATATGTTCCTTTACACATTTCAAGTATTAATATCAATTTGACACCATCATGGCTAAGTTTACTGATCACACAATATCAATCCTCCACACAGGTTATGTGTCTCCAGCACATCAGGAGCCCATGGAGGAGGCCACCTCACCACCCAGTGAGGAGTATATGGAGGAGGGGACCAGCCAGTGGGCACCGTACCCAACGACATCCACACCTCTTGGCCAGCTGGATGCCCCAACTCTGCCTGCACCAACTCTGCCTGCCCCAACTCTGCCTGCCCCAACTCTGCCTGCACCACCTCTGCCTGCACCACCTTATTACAGTGACTGGATGCCCCCCACCACCTCCAGGAGCTATTATCCTCCAGCAGCAGCAGCAACACCACCACCACCAGGGAGGCAATGGCTGCCCGGTGATGTGGCCACCACCCAGTACGGGCCATACTCATCCCCGACTGACCTACCCTCCTGGATGGCTCCCCAGCATGGCCCCAGGTATGATCCCAGGTAGGGGCCAAGCACATACCAGTGGCCAAGGTTTGACCCTTGGCCACTCGACTACCAACACCTGGGCCTGCTTGGGGAGCCCCAACAGCCTATGCGAAGGGACGTGTTTACCCCACCACCTCCACCAGCACAGACATCGGTGGGCAGCAGTGGGTCAATTGATGTGGTGGGCACATACCCATCTGCAGCACATACAGCACCAGCAGAGGAGGACACAGCAGCAGCAGAGGAGGACACAGCACCAGCAGAGGAGGACACAGCACCAGCAGAGGAGGACACAGCAGCAGCAGAGGAGGACACAGCACCAGCAGAGGAGGACACAGCAGCAGCTGATTCACCAGGCACAAGCATCACCAGCAGTGAACGGCCCACGGGGATGGAAGCAGAGTGTATGGCTCTGCAAAGGAGACTACTCAGGTCAAGCCTCTGCACCAATGACAACATCACCAGGAGCCGTAGGGAATCCCGTAGAAACACTAACAGGATAGAGGCAAGGATCCATGCCCTGGAGTCGGAGGTCATGAGGATCAACACTCAACTCCATCAGCTACACACGGGGGTGATGGACCTGCTTGCACAGGTACTGGTGGAGTTGAGAGAGCTGAACCGCAGGGAGGACTTACTGTTGGAGAGGGAAAAACTGCGCTCCACAGAGGGATCCACTGCCCCCACCACCCCCTCTAATGTGACCCCCGAAGCCACACCTAGGGGGCAAAGGGTGACCAGGAGATCATCCAGGTTATCCACTTCTGCCACACAGTCTAAGCCCCCCCCCTAAGAAAAAAAAATAAAATGCCCAACATGTTACATTTCCCCTGAATAAAGGAACATTGTGCTTTTGAATCCTGTCTGATCTGCTTTGAATTTGGTCATAGATTGGGTGGCAGAGTTGTCTCCAATGCATTGCCAAACAATTCAGTGAATACAACTTCTGCCTAGGTAAGATGTTTGTGGGATGTTACAACATGGGTTCACACACACATCATTGTACAAATTCAACTGTAAAAACATCCCTGTAGCCATATTACACAACTGTGTTATATGGCAATGTTGTGTGTTGATTTTGCATAACAAAACATTCCCCTTAGCCCAACATTTGGTACAACATTGAACATTCATCTACATCATATGTTGTGTTTAACCCTTTGATAGCCAGAGTGGTAGGCAACGCATTGCAAAGAAATGCGTTGGGTACCACTCTGGCACTCAGAGGGTTATGGGGGTAACCAAACAAACGGCTTAGCGGTGAGATAACAAGCAGGACAGATAAATGGGACATGTATCCATATTGTCTTGGATTCACACACTCATTGTGCAACAGACTGACTGGGGAAGCCAATGTTTTTAACCTAGGATTTCAATGTGTAGCACACACATTGATATCCTGGGGTGAGCATTGGGGCCTCCAGTAAGTTGACTTGTTGTTTTTCCTAAGGGTGTAACAGACTTCCCCATTGAAAACACTTGTCCACTTGGTCATGTACTGTGATATGTCCCAGTGGAGCAATATCACTGAACATTGATTATACTGAGCAACACATTAACTGTGGACAGGAATTCACTGTGGAAGTATGTCCCCTTTATCACCTCTTTATCACTCCCACAACACATTAGTGTATCACTGCCACCATCTGTTAGCGTGAATACATCACTGAGTCCACTCACTTGCAAACAAGTGGTGGAGTCCTGTGATATGGGTGATGCCTTTCCATGTATGGGGATACTCTACCCTGGGTGTGGTAACGCATTGACAAATGTGTTCTCAAATATATCCTCCTACAGACACAGATAGAATGGTGATGGTTCATCTTTATTGTGTCTCAAAGTACATTAGGATGTACATGTGTTTTCTGTGTATTGCCTATATGCATTGAACACCTGTATGAGAACACTAAATGTACTTTGCAACTAAATCGTACTACTTCAGTAACACTGCTGCCCAGCTCATGTGTTGTCCACAAGGTTTGACAACTCTGTAGCTGAGCATCCTAACTGTACAGGTTATAACACTCAAGAATTAGTGTTTTCTGTGTCTATATGAAAATGTTCCAGTAGAGGTTTGTGTGAACCTCAGGTCAAACTTTGCATCACCAACAACATCACCATAAACAGCAAGGGGTGATCTTCATGAAGGTGTTGTCAAGACATCAATCCAGTCACATAGAAGATCTTCAGTTCAAGGATGGATCATGTTACGGATGCCTGTGGAAGAAGAGGACAGGATTTGGAGCAGTAGACCTGAACTGATCATCAAGCAACAACAATTTAGTCTTTTTAATCCCCTCAATTTTCACAGTAACAGGTGAGTACACAAACCATTGCTTGACAATGTGTTGTGTACTCATCTGTAACCAATTATGTGGAGAACTAAGGACATGTGCCCCAGCCCTATGGATATGTGCCCCTGACATGGATACACACATCAACAAGTGTTCTGAGAGCTCCATGGAAGTAATGAATTTGGGCTGCCACTGTGAAAGTGACAGTGGCAGCCCAATGTCATTTGTTCCATGGAACTGTTAGGACACATTTGTTGATGTGTGTATTCATGTCGGAGGCACATATGTCTGCACACTCACAGGTCACCATGGAGTCCCTGGTAATCTGATCTACGTCTCATGACCTCTACATTGTGTGACCATACCACTGTACATCCACCCCTGTGCTGCTCTTCTCAGCTGTAGCACAGTACAGGTCCCATATTGAGTTCAATGGCCCTTTAACCCCTGATGTGACGGAGTATTATCCAATGCATAGCATTGGATAACACTCTTTCGCTACAAGGCTAGCATGGTTGCTCTGGCTATGCTCATGGCAAATCAAGTTAGCTGCTGTCAATCAAGCCCTGTAAGGCGATGAACATGGGTTATGTGTTGTACCTTGTTTCTCCTGAGGGTGTGCGTGATATCCTTGGGGTCTGTATGTCAACGTGGAGAGTGGAATGGAGGATGGTTTTTGAGTCCACACACACAATTTGCCACGTCCGCTGCCAGTGCAGTGCTGTGTCACTGTTCCTGTGGGGTGAGATAGAACAAAATGTGCAGTGTGGTTAGTGTCACAGGACTCATGGGGGACTTGCATGGATTGTTTGCATGCCTGTGTTATAATCACATGTAAAGTGTTCCGTGATGAGCCTGTCTCTGATCTGTGTCCCTCTCAGGGTCTCCTCAACGTGGCCGATGTCCATGGGCACTTCCTGTATGGGGGGGCCTGGATGTGCTCCAGCAGCCTGGTGTCCACTGCGATGTTGTGCAGTATTGCGCACGCCACAATGATGTCGCACACCTTTCCAGGTGCATACTGCAGTGCTCCCCCCGAGTGGTCCAGACATCGGAATCTTGACTTGAGGAGGCCAAAGGTCCGCTCAATGGCATTCCTCGTTCTGCCATGAGCCTGGTTGTAGCTTTCCTGGGCATGTGTTCGGGGATTGGCCAGAGGGGTCAGTAGCCAGGACTTGCATCCATAGCCAGCATCACCTGTGTAATGTGAGTGACATGGTGAGACAGGGAGCACATGTTGTGTGAATGATGTTTTGTGTGGTAGACGTAGTAGCTGTGGGTCAGGAGCATGCTAAGCAGCGTTGTGTGTACGCCTGTGTATGTGATGTGATTTTGTATTGTGAACTCACCCAAAAGCCATCCCCCTGTAAAAGTTCCATTCTCGAAATCTCTGTAGACTGAGGAGTTTTGGAGAATGTATGAATCATGTGAGCTGCCAGGATACTTTGCACAGACATTCATTATCCTCATATGGCTGTCACACACCATCTGCACGTTGATGGAGTGGAAGTTCTTCCTGTTGATGAATATCTGTGCGTCACGTGCTGGGGCCTTAATTCGGACATGGGTGCAATCTATAGAACCCATGACCCTGGGCATGCCTCCCCTTGCGTAAAAGACCTGCTTGACTTGTATCCAGTCCATGTCGGTGGTGGGGAAATGTATATAGGTACTGGCCTTGTTTTTGAGGGCTGGCAGGACCTGGGCCAGCACCCTGGAGAATGTGGCCTGTGACATGCCAGATGCGTAACCCTCTGTGGACTGGAAGGCCCCGCTTGCCATGAAGTGTATGGCACAGAGTAGTTTCTGCAGGCCAGTTAGGGCATGGTTGTGGATGTAGATGGGATCCACCTGCTCCTTGATGACCTCATACAAGGCAATGATGCTGTCAGGCCTCAACCGGTAGCGATCAATTACCTCATCATCGGTCATTCCAAAGAGGGTGACCCTTGGGCGGTATACCCTGGGCCTTGGTGGTCGTCTATACATCCTGTGCCCTCCAGGTGGGGATGGGCTCCTGTGTGGCTGCTGAGCCAGAGCCTCCTCACTTGCAACAGGTGGTGGCTGTTGATCAGGCATGCTTGGAGGTTGCTGATGTTCCCCAGCTCTCTCCCTTGCACGCCTTCTTCGCAGCCTTCGCAACAATATGTAACGCAACATACTGTTTGCTCTCTCTATCTCTCTCTATCTGTCTCTATCTGTCTCTCTCTCTCTCTCTATCTCTATCTCTCTCTCTCTCCCTCCCTGAGTGGAAAACAAGCCACAAGTGAGTGTGTTGAGTTGTCCCTTTAAGTACTTGCTAGGGCGTTGTGTAGGTGTGGTGATGAGGTGAGTGCTGACCAATGGTGAGTTGTTTTTGTCCAGGTAAGTGTTTGCAGGTGTGTGTGTGTTATAAGATTTGGTGTGTTGTGCTTGTTCTGTGTGTGCCATTTGCAGGCGTGCAGTTGTGGGGTGCAGGTCGCGTGTTGATGTTGCCCAGGTGAGCTTGTATTTGCAGGTGTCCGCTTTATGTGATAACCCCCATTGTTCCGTGCCATGTTGTGCTGGTGTTTTTTAGTGTGTCGTTGTCCCTGTGGTGTTGGTTGTTGTTGTGTGTGTAGTGATTTGTGTTGTGTGTGCATGTTTTTGTGTTGTTTTGGCATTGCACGGGTTAATTTTCCCATTTACATGGTTGTGCGGTAAGCATTTTGTGTATCTTCCTATGTAACGGGTGTTTTGTTTTGGCCGTTAAGTGTCTAACGGCTAAAAAAAGTGGGTCTTAACTTTTAGCCGTTAGGTGTGTCTTTTTTTCAGCCGTTATCAGTACCGCAAGCCTTTGAATAGCTCTGGGGTATGTTTTTCCATGCGTCTGAATGCACGTAAGTGTATCGGCCGTAAGGATTCTACAACTGCCGTTAGCTGTTCTTTAGACGGATCTTTGAATTGCAACATGTCACTTAACGCACCCGTTAGTGATTTTTTTTGCTAACGGCTGCCTTTAAATCGAGCCCTAAATGGGTAATCTTCTACAAGCTTTACTTTTTCATTTTGATACATGCTAGAGATAACGCAAACATTTTTTAACTTCAATATGGTACTGTTTACATTTCTAAGATAACATTGCAAAATTCTTTATACTGTACAGTTTATGTTTATGGGAATTGCTGTCACTGATGTATAATTGTTTCCCCGATGCCTCCCTGTATTACATCCCCTTTTTCTTTTCTGTAACCCCACAATTTTAAAAAATCATCAGTAAAAATGTAAGTTGAAAAAAAAAATCACGTGAGTGCCCCTGTGTGTGTGCTATGTGATGTGATGTGTAGATTGGGGACTCAACCAACAGTCATCTCCTGTATAGGTCCCATTTTCAAAGTCCCACAGACGAAAGAGTGCCTGAGGATACAGGAGTCATGATAATTGCCAGGATAGGAAGCACATACATGGATTGTAGAGATGTCCCTCATGCTGAGGAGCTCTTATGCGCATGTGTACAGTCTATGACCCCCATTACTCTGGGCAAGCCTCCATCTTGTGTAGAACTCCTGCTTGACATGTACCTACACCATGTGGGTGGAGGGGAAGTGGCTGTTCCTCCTGGCCTTCCTTTTCAGGGCTACCAACACCTGAGCTAACACCCTGGAACATTTGGGCTGGGACATCCCAGATGCATATCCTTGTATGGGCTGGAAGGATTCACTTGCAATAAAATGGATGGCACACAGCAGCTTCTGCATTCCAAATAGTTTGTGCAGTATATGGGGTCTACATAATCCGTGATCACCTCATATAGGTCAGTGATGTTGTGCGACATCAACCTGTAGAGGTCTATCACTTCAGCATCTATCATTCTGAAGAAACAGAATATCTTGGGTCTCTGTGGCAACTCTGGGACCTGTGAGGGATCCAGTTGTGGTAGCTGAGGTGCTGCTGCCTGTACAAGTCGCCCAGGTGACAATTGGCTACAGACCAGCCAGAGTATGAGTCAGAAGATGTGCAAGTGTGCTTGGGGGTATCTGGGGCTCACTAGCCCTTTCATGCACCCTTCTCTGATGTCTTTGCAGGTAGTACAATGAAAACATAATGCTCTTAATCTTTCTCTGAGTGGTCTCACAGTAAACACGCCATGTCTGAGGACTGTGAGATTTCCCTTTAAGACAGAGGAGGGGTATTGTCCAGAAACAGTCATCAGGTACTGGTGGACCAATGGGAAGGTGTGTGTTGTCTAGGTAAGTGTATAATGGTGTGGCTGCCATTGTTTAAATGTGATTTTTGTAATTGCTGTTTACATGTCAGGTGCGTATGTGTTGTCCAGAGAACCTTGGCTCTCCACTGTCTAGTGTTGTTGCACAGGCAGGCTTAGGTTGCTTAACGATTGCCAGGTGCGCATATTGTGTTGACATATCTATTGGTATGTGTTATCCCATTTTGTGCCAGGGTATTATTGAGTGGATTTTTTGGAGTTGATTTGTGAATGCCTTGCCCCGGGTTTTGGGGTAATGTTGGTATTCAGGACTTATTAGTAGGGCATTAACATTTGCAGGCTACTTCCTTGGCATTTCAGGGATTAATATTGACATTGCTGTCATTGTGCTATGTGCTAAGTGTTGTGTGAGCTGTTTTGGGTTTGTCTGATGTGTGTTTTTAGCTTTGTTGTGTGCTGTTTGCCAAGAAAAGTAGGAGCAGATTTTCCACCAGTAAATGTATCTGTTTATTGTGAGTTGGCACTGACCTCACAGAAATGAATCGCTCAAGAGTAGAACCGTTCCATTGTTCTCAATGGGTGCATGATTATTGGCCGTTGTCATTTTTAAACTCACATTAGCAGTTCATAGCATGGGTTACTGTATGGCTTACCTTGCTAGCAAAACTACCGTTGACTATTTTTTTTAACAGTGGGAAATGAATCCAGCCCTTAATCAGCTTCAGATAGGTCACCTTGCATGTACATATCGAATGGAAGCAAATAAACTGTTTGAGATATTTTTAATAATATATATTAATATATAACGGTAATGGCATTGACATGATAGAGACATAGGTAGCAACATTACTTATCTGAAATACTAGAAGCTGTGCTAACATTAGAGTTTTATAAAAGATATAAATAAGCCAATCCAGTTTGCTTGTATGAACACAAATTTCTTGCATCTGGATGGTGTTGCTCTGAACATACCATGAAGGAGTCTAAAACAGAAAAAATAAGACGTGTACCTTATAAAGATTAAAATATATTTCACTGGGCAAATCATTACAATTTCAAAAATGTTGTGAACCATTGACCAGTGGAAGTGCTTTTAAACAATACAATTCATCTGTAGTTCATTAAGGTTAATATATGCCAATGCCAGAGTAATACAGAGTTATATGTCACCACCAGAGTAATACAGAGTTATGCAGAGTTTTATGACCCACCAGTTTAATATGCCATTATATACCACCAGAACAGCAATACACCATTATATGCCACCAGCAGAACAATGCTGCATGATCTGCCACAACAGTGCCTAACACAAAAGCATTATAATTCACAAAATATGCAAAAGTGGGACATTGTTTACGCATATTGGCAAGAGTTAGTCACTGTACATTCATTTTGATTACACTGTTTCAAACAGCATTTTACAGACAGAAAACAGTAAAATGACTTTTTAAACAAATGCAATACTGTTTTTTTTTCAGGTTAACTTCTATTTAAAATAGAGCCACATGTTCTCAGTGAAGAAATTCATAGAACATGCTCTTGCTATTGCACTCAAATATATAATACTAGTATGAAAGCCTGTGTACATGGGTTAAAGTGCCACCCAGTGGCCCCAGCTGCTGCCCCGGAGCCGGGAGCAGAGACAGGCAGTGAGCCGTTTGGAGCGCCCTGTTCAGGATCAGCGCGTTCGGACAGTCTCTACTGCGCATGACTGCATCGTTCTGGCAGTCTCTAGTGCGCATGTGCTGTTACGCACACAGGGAGCTTTGCAGCCTAGCAATTTATATTATACAGATATTCTATATCATAAATTAGACCCTTGGAGTGCACTGACAATAGCAAGATGTTTTATGAATGACTTCAATTAGCAAGTGGTTGTGTTTTATACTGAAGTTAATATTGACCCTTATGTTAATGACAAGAATATGTTAATTTCACCACACTGAGCATATATGGTTAAATTTTAAACACTGGTGATACCACAGAGATTAAAATTTAAATTGAGCTACACTAGTGATACACACAGCTTACACACTGAAATGGAGCAATACTAGTGGTATAACAATGCTTACAGTTGAAAATAAGCTACATTGTGATACGACAGATCTTAAATTTTAAATGGAGCTACACAGATATCACAGAGCTTACCAGTGAGGCAATAAAGGTGATAAAGAGAAAGAGAGAGGATTATGAGAAAGAGGCAAGAGGGGGCTAAAGAGATGAGAGGGGGCTAAAGAAGCAAGAAAGAGGAAAAAGAGAAAGAGAGAGGATAATTAGAAAGAGCCAACAAGAGGATAAAGAACCAAGAGGGGGGATAAAGAGGCAAGGGGGGGATAAAGCAGAGGCAAGAGGGGGTATAAAGAGGCAACGGAGATGATAAAGAGGCAAGGGGGTATAAAGAGGCAAGGGGGAGAAAGTGGCAAAAGTGACAGAGGCAAAAGGTATGAAGAGAGGGATAAAGAGGAAAGGGAGAGAAAGAGGCAAAGCGGAGTAAAGAGGGGCAAGAGGGAGAAAAAAGCAAAATCGGGAGAAAGAGGCAAGGAAGAGAAAGAAAAGTGGAGGAGAAATATCAAGGGGCAAGAAGGACAAATGGATTAGAAGGGATTTAGATCCCCCTCTTGATCCCTGCATGCTGTGGTTTCCTCCAAAAAGAGTCCAAAGTAAGGAGAGTGGAGAAGATTATGCAAAAAAGTAAATTCAGCAATCAGACTTTAGCCACAATGTGATTTCAGATTTGGTCATCAGACAATATCAACCAATATGGCAAATAGCCAGATTGCTTCTGTGGGAATGGAATCTAAGACACAATTAGCAAAACTAGGTCATTAGGAAATCTTTAAATCCTATCAATTTTAATTTGTATGTGGTTTGTA
The DNA here is from genome assembly GCA_037306005.1 of Rhinophrynus dorsalis. NCBI lineage: Eukaryota > Metazoa > Chordata > Amphibia > Anura > Rhinophrynidae > Rhinophrynus > Rhinophrynus dorsalis. The sequence goes on from CM074719.1 coordinate 381,555,726, forward strand.
CTATTTAGACAAATATTAACACTGATTTAGCAAATTATTCATATTCACTGTTGTAGGGTGTATTACATCACATCTGGCTTCTTTTAAACTTTGCAGCTCTATTCCTTAACATAGTATATGTTGAAAAAGCAATTGCCTTGTAATAGCTTTGCGGTTTAAAAATTAGGTAAGGACTAATACAAGATTATGTTTAATAAAGCATATTATACTTTTTAATTTTGCACTTAAAATTTCAGTTCATTCCTTGTATTTCAGTTAAGATTTCTTTGTTTCTGTTAAAAGGAACAATTCGTTTGAAATTAGTCATCTCAGATAATATGCAGTTCAACTGGAGATTTACTGGAGATTTTAATGATTAGAAGTGATCTATTTAATCTAATGTTCAAAATACACAAGTATTGAATAAAATGTGTCTCATATTTCATAGTGTTAACAGAAAAGCAATTGCACATCATTTGACTTTTTAACATTTTGTAACATTTAACATGTCTTCCTGAGCTTAACAAGCTTATATTTCACACTTAATTTAATATCAAGCACATTTTTATTTAAGTCATTGAAGATGATATTGTGCAGTGATACAGCTCCATAAAAATCTACATTCCCACAGTTAAGGTAGGCAGTAAGCATTTCATAAAACAACTTCCAATGTAACTTAGGTATGAGATATTTAAAACATACTGAGGGTATGTATGAAACTATTAAAACATAAGAGTAAATAATTGCTTTTGTGAATTGAAGGATCCCGTACTCAATTAACTTACTTATGAAGTGCACTGTGCCTTTAACCCTATGAGTACCAGAGGGGTTTGCAACACATTGCACAACAATGTATTGCACACCCCTCTGGCACTCAAGGGATTAAAGGAGGACTAACACCTCCTAATAATACCCATTTACCCTATTTGGCCAGAAAATACTAATCGTATTAATTTTTCTTTTGAGCCCTTTTCATTGTGCCACAGCAGGACTCCACATTTGGATCACTGCACATGGTAATCAAAACCCATAATAGACAAGAAACTAAGGAATTATAAATAGGAGGTATTACTGTAGCTATGCTTTAAATGGCTGCTTTCAGCACTTATTTTGGAGAAGGTGCAACTCCTTCACTGTAGATGCACCTGAAGGGGTGTGGAGGCTTGTTATGGTGTTTCTGCTGGCTGCCTCGGTAACACTAGTGCTAGTGGCAAGTAAGAGCATCATTGTACTATCACCTGACATAGTGCTGCTGATGTTTCTAGTCCTGTGCAACAGTCTAATCATCCTGCTGCTTAGATGACGCTAGCACTGCTGGCACTAAGACAACAAATAAACTTTTCTCAGGGCTTGTTTTCTAAAAGCCCGAAGCCTAGGAAGAATGTTTTCCCATATTGGGGGCTACATACAATTTTGTCTCAGGGATTGTTTTTGGCAAGCTTGATGCCTACATACAATATTATTCAGGGTTAACCTTGATTTAAGCCTGCACACAGTCTATTTTTTCAAGCCTAGCCTTGCTGTAATATGTTGAACGTTTAACTTTCTGTAAACCTGCAAAATAGATATTTTTCAGGTTCCATCTCCATCTGCAAGCCTGCTGCTACACTTGCAGAGTGTTGACCATTACTTTGAAAGAAACAATGAAAGTTGCAATCGATTGGTGTAGTGTGATTGATGTTTATTTATTTATATATTATTTATATATACCGGTATATATATATATATATATATATATATATATATATACACACACACACACATACATATATATAGCAATCTAAGGAGAGCACAAGACCTCTATGTAAAAAATATGCATGTTTATCACAACATTAGGCACAATAACAAAATGTATTAATGCAATATCCCCCTTCTATCATTAAAATATATAGTGCTATATAAAAAGTTATTGTGTATGTGAATTTACAAAGACTCTAAAAATATAGCAAAAATCTGGATCATTTGGATATCACCTGAAAAGGACTGTGCTGTATAAGCTACTGAAGTGCTGTAGAGGGCAGGTGTGATGAAATAAGTAGCAGAAGAGATGTCGGCATCTCTTCCATTTTTAATCAGATAAAAGAAACTGTGTTACATAATATATCTTTTCACTCCACCGCGGATAGAGACCTTCAACAGGTAAGTGTAGATATAATGTTGTTTACTGGTTAAGATTTAGAATATAGAGAACCAGTGCTACCTCAGGTCCCTATCCTAAGATGAGAATTGTTGTAAGCTAAATACTAATGTAAAAAATAGAAATATTTGGAAAGTATATAAAATAGAAATGATTTAAAATGAAGTATATTATAGGCAAGTCCCGGTTTAGGCTAAAATACTAATATTTCAAAAAATCTGAATACTAGAATAACTTTATATACTCCAATAACGGATCATGAATGTTCCACCATAGATGCATCCAATGCCGCTAGTCCCATCTTGTCTCAGGACCTCCGAGACATATTTTCATGTAAAACATAAAAAGAAAGCAGGATAGGGGGAACAGCACAATAAGATGGTTCTAAGTAGAGTATTTTATTCAACAATGTATATAAAATTATATAAAACTCAAATATTAACAAAACAGAGTAGGATATTAAATTACTGGGTATCTATGCATAATATGGGATCCACAAAGGTATTGCAACAAAATAAAAAAGAGAAATTGTACCCGATTCTTATTATCTGATAATATTATCAGCAGTTTGTCAATATATCTCCTATAGAGAACGAGATTTGCCCCATAGTGTGGGTATAGTAATGTTTCCTCCCACATGCCCATAAACAAGTTGGCATAACTAGGGGCAAATTCCCATAGCAATGCCGCATATCTGCAAATAGTATTGGCCATTAAATTAGAATAATTATGTTCTACAATATATCTAATAGCCCTGAGGATAAAATCTCCCTGCTTTTATGGTGAAGTAGGGTCCTTTTCCTGAAAACAGTGAACTGCCAAGATCCCATTTTCATGTTCAATACAGGTGTACAATGATGTTACATCGCAGGTGACCCATATAAGGTCATCTGTCCATTCCACTTGATTGACGCTTTGCAGGACCTGGTTAGAGTCTTTGGAAAAAGAATCCAATTGTTGCACCTATTCTTGGAGATAGTAATCCAAAAATTGGGAAAGGTTACTTGTGAGGGAGTCAATTCCCAAAATAATTGGCAGATGGTAATAAATTGGCGTTTTCTGGAATTGTACATTGAGAAAGTCAAATTCATTTTTATTTAAGATCCTCTCTGTTTTCGTTTCCATAATAAGCTTCATATAATGTTCTTTGAAGTTAGGTAAGGGATCTTTGGATAATTTTTTTTATAAGATATATCATCACCCAAAATCCTCATCGCCTCCCTCATGTAGTCCTCCATATTCTGTTTCCTACTCATCTGTGGCTGCTTTGATCTCCGGTCGCCCAGGCGACAATTCTACTCTTGCTGGCTCTCAGTACGCGGGTACTGGTTTGCTCCACTACTGTATGGCTACGGCTGCCCGATATTGTTGCTCCTAGTACGTGGGTACTGGTTCGCTCCACGGCCATCCGGCTGTCTTACATTCATGTGACTGCTCCCAGTACACGGGTACTGGTTCGCTCCACTGCCTCACGGCTTACATTGCATTGATACTGTTGGTTCCCAGTGCGCGGGTACTGGTTCGCTCCACTGCCTCACGGCTTACATTGCATTGATACTGTTGGTTACCAGTGCGTGGGTGCTGGTTCGCTCCACTGCCTCACGGCTTACATTGCATTGATACCATTGGTTCCCAGTGCGCGGGTGCTGGTTTGCTCCACAGCCTCATGGCCTACATTGCCATTGATCCTGTTGGTTTCCAGTACGCGGGTACTGGTTCGCTCCACTGCCTCACGGCTTACATGGCAGTGATACTGTTTGTTCTCAGTACTCGGGTACTGGTTCGCTCCACGCTGGTTGCTGTCAAGTCCTAGACAGCTAGTTGATTGCCCAGTACGCGGGTACTGGTATTTCCTGTGATGCCATGATTTACCACTTATGCTCATTTAGCCTCCGTATATAATCTCTATGACTGTCATTGTCATCTGACGGTCATTGAGGCCTCAGTGGTTGCCACCATCTCCTTTAAGGCTGCCTTGCCTGGTATATTGGTAAGGCTGGTAGAACTTTCCTTCATTTCCATCTTGGGTTGCCTTACCCGGTATTGGCAGGGCCGGTAGAGCCTGTATACATATTGTGTTCCGTTAGGCTGCCTTGCCCGGTATATTGGCAGGGCCGGTACAGCCTGTATACTCCTTGAATTCCAATAGGCTGCCTTGCCCGGTATATTGGCAGGGCCGGTAGAGCCACCTAGTTTTCGCTGTATGCCCAGGCTGCCTTGCCCGGTATATTGGCAGGGCCGGTAGAGCCTGTATACTTCTTGTATTCCGATAGGCTGCCTTGCCCGGTATATTGGCAGGGCCGGTAGAGCCACCTATTTCTCATTGCTTGTCCAAGCTGCCTTGCCCGGTATATTGGCAGGGCCGGTAGAGCCTTACTCGCTATTATTACCACTTTTCTGTTATTTCTATGTATGTGTATGTATATGTATGAGATCCTATGGGATTGTCTTAAACTTTTCAATAAAGTTGTGTTTTTACCTAACTTTGCGTCTGAAAGTCTTAACAAACCGTGACAAATGTGCATTACATGTAACTTTATGGTTGCTGGAAAATCCTTTAAACATCCTCATAAAGGGTTTGATATTAATATTTGCTATAATGTGACTTGCACCACTCAATATGTAATATACATCATAATGTGTCCATGTGGATTACTATATGTCGGCAAAACAACAAGCACTTTCAAAGAGAGAATGGGAAATCATCGCTCATCAATAAAAGCAGCTATTCAACATCAGATGAATCCTAGTAGTAAAGTTTTGTCTAAAATACAGGAACAGCCAGTGGCACAACACTTTGCCCAATATAAACATCCTTTTCCCACCTTAAGATACATGATAATCGATTGGGTACCACCTTTACCGAGAGGTGGAGACAGGGGCAAGAGACTTTTACAAAAAGAAGCCAAATGGATTTTTTTTTGGATACAGTGGCACCCAGAGGACTCAATAAGTCTTTATCTTTGAATTATTTTATTTTACTAATTCTCTAGAGTTTATATTCATGATATTTTGGACACAGATGGCTGTTACCACATTATACTTATGGAATGATACAGACAAACTATCAAACCATAATAGTATACGGATGGGACATAAATCCTTGTGGCCTTTCTGACCAGATTTGTGGCCAATTAATTATTTCTTCTAATTAAGTTTGATGATTATTTCATAGCATTTTCTATAGTCAACTGAACGAATAGTGTTTGGATCAGACTGTCTGCTAACTTCAATTTTGTGTTCAATGTCCTTTCTTCTGTGCTTTGGGTTTTTATTTTAATTATTTTCTTGAGGATTGTATTCGTGCATAGAGATGAGCTTTTCCTCCATCATTGTATCTGACTATGTGGGCTGGGTGAGCGAGTCGCGAGTCGGTCTTTTCCATATCGTGGTCCGTTCATTGCCCGGTTTGATGTCAGTATACCTCGGGGACCTGCAATGTGAGTTATAGTATATTTATTCAAGGATTTGTTGGCAGTTTACTTTGTTATGGTCATGTCAGGCACCATTTTGACTGGTAAGCGGAGGAATGTAAGTACTACTTCACAGCACCAATGCCTTTTGCTCTGCATATATATGATCTTTAATTATTGAATTTATGTCCATACCTCGTCCATAGGTCTCTGTGATGTCTGCATAAAGCAGCACACGAAGAGCCAGGGGTAGGATTATTGTCATATGTTTAATCAGATTGTTTTCTTTTATAAGACTTTGTGGTCAAACACTTAAATTGCGAACATACCCTGTCAATAGGTCTCCATGATGTCTGCATGAAGCAGCATACGTAGAGCCAGGGGTAGGATTACATTCTCATGTCTTAATTGAATTGATTATTTCCTCACTTCGACCACAATTAGATTATAGCGTCAAGAAGTCAAGAATACATCATAGTACTGTGGACTCGGATGATCACTGTTTCTTTTTGCAACGATCATTAACATTAGAAGAGATATTTAACGAGGTTTTTTATACCTTGGATTTCGTGGCATCCATTAGAAGGAACAGCATATGTAGAGTCAGAGTATCATGCATATGAGGTTATTATTCAAATTATTATACTTCATATTTGTTGAAGTTACTTATGTGTGCAATATTTCTTGCCTTTTTATTGTACTCTGTATATGACCATTCACTGCACGTAGGTTATACATCACAGGCCCCGTCAAGAAGTTAATGATTTAGATAAGTAATATATTACATTTATTTAATAAATTTGATTTATAATACTTTAGTGATAAATCGGGTTATGTGTAGGCATTGTCATGTATTTTATCTTTTGGATTTTTTGGATCCTTAACTCTCCTCTTAATGCATCCTATGTATCTCTTTTTGCATGGACATATAATACTATAAACAATTAAAGTATTGTTACAAGTAATGTATTCCTTGATAGAGTTAAAATTGCCCATAGCATCATGAAAACCCTCAGTTTTGCCGGATATAAACCCACAGGATATACACCGACTCATCCCACATCTAAATACACCATTTTTATGTAAAAAGTTTTTTCTTTTGTGTTATTTTTGTGGTCCACAACACATTTGTCCTTGCACCACAAATATTTTAAATTCTTATTCTTAGTAAAAAACTATGTTGGGATGAGAAGTTGTATTGTTCTTTAATAGTGGGTCTTCTAACAAAATAGGCCAATACCTATTTAATATCCCTCTTATATCCTCATGTGAATTAGTACATTTTGTAATAAAATGTTGTTTATTGTGTTTATCTATCTTATCTCCATTTTTTCTATTAGTTTCAGGATTTATCATAGTAGTTGTTGATTCCTAGTGATTCAATGATAGTACCTTTTTTCTCATTTTGAAGAGTTGCTAACACACTTTATTGGTTAGAGTGTGTGGTCATTCAACAAAGAACCATTTCTGCCTTCATGGATGTGATATCCAGTACTAAATAAAATTTAATTGTGGAGAACCAGTCCACACAGAAATTATTTATAGAGGCCATTAGAATTTTTTGTCCACATGTCAATATTATTATCCTATATAATAATTTGCTAAAAAATGTGTGTAACGATGCAGTCATGCGCAGTAGATACTGCTGCGCGTGCTGCAGTCATGCGCAGTAGAGACTGCCCGCGCCGCGGCTGATACAGAGCTGGGAGCATCCAACTCTGTATCAGCCGTGGCGCAGGCAGTCTCTACTGTGCATGACTGCCCCGTGACCGGCTGGCAGTGGCACTGTGGCCCGTGTAACAGGTTATTCAACTAGTTATTAATAAATATCATAATATAAGTTGAGTTTATTATTCAGATGTGATGGGACATATGTATAAAAACAAAAGACAACAGTGGAGCAAATATAAAATAAATAAAATGTACAATAAGGAATGCATAACTATTCCCAAAAAGGGATTCTATCAACTTGAGTGTTAAAGAGGTATTACAAGTGTTTATTTGCAAAGCTTTCTCTAGGATTCAAGTGGTTATATAACAAATATTATGCAATTGGTCCACTGAGCCATACGCATTACACAAAGAAGGACAAATCTGGAGCAAGCCATATGCACCATAAGGGAGGATTAATCCTCTGTTTTGTGCATTAGTCTCAATAGGTGATATATACTTGTTTGTGGTGTTGTAACCCTTTGGATACTAAAGACATCTCAAAAACTATATTTAACAATCAAGGGGCGAGATGTACTAATGTGTGATAAAGAGTTGATAAAGTGGAGAAGACTTTAATCAAGTGATATCACTTCTTCAGTTCCTGTGTTATTATATACAGCTAATGTACTAAGATTCCTCCACTTTTGGAGATCTTAGTGCATAGGCTCTATAGAATAACACAGGAACTGGAAAAGTGATATCACTGGAAAAGTCACCTCCACGTTATCACTTCTTTATCACGCCTTAGTGCATATCCCCAAGGAGTCACTGCTCCTGTAAAACAACATTGCCCATGAACAGCTTATTTACTGCAAGCATTGCAGTGCTGTGCAGTTAGAATATCCAAAGCCATAATGAAAATTTTGTACAGACATTTACAGCATGCCTGTTTTAAAAATGTTTAATCCTTTGAGTGCCAGAGGGATACAGAACATATTGCTTTGCAATGCATTCAATAGCCCTCTGGCACTCTAAGGTTTAATTAAAGCTGGAAATACAAAAAACAAAATCACATTACAAAGCGTCATATGAAAATTGAGGTTAATGTAATGAGAATAACTGGAGGAATTCTGGAGCATACCAATGGCACTACAGGGAACAAATAAAAATGTCCCAAAATTCCATCACTTTAATGATCTTTTAGCCCCCTGAATACTAGAGAGGCTGCCAACACATTCCTTTGCAATGTATTTGAGATCTTGCTGGAAGTCAAGGGGTTAAAAGACCCAGTTATATCAATAAGGATTTGTTTTTGTCCCTTATGACACAAATCATTTCCTCAAAATGAATTCATGTGCAGATGATTGGGGGGGTCCAGACTGTAAATGAGCCCCTCTCCTAACTTGGGTGGTTTTGTGATAATCACTTTATCAGAAGATGACCTCTTAAGATAAAGTGAATAATTTTTACACCGATGGTTAAGAGGTATGCTATCAGGAGATGAAGAAAGACAGTGCACCTGATGCACAACTTCACTTTTTCAATGAAAAAAATTTACAGGACTTTTCCTGCTAAGGATAACAAGGGTGCTTCCAGTGCTGTGGGAGTCATTGTTCCAAATTTATTTCAGTTTAAACTGTTGTGGTTTTTTTTTTTACAGTAACAGTGCATTTGGTATCCAGAGATTTCATCTACAGCTCACCTGGTATACAGACAATTACACTATTGCATTCTGTGGAGTAACGGAAGTAATTCACTGACTTAAGTTCTTTCTAGAATGTGGAAACCAGCTTCAGCACTTTTTGTCAAATTGAATAGGTACCACTTTTAAATAAAGCACCTTATTTTTACTCAGAAGGAAGAGTCTTATAACAGCTTTTCCATTAAAAAAAATTATTATTGCTCTAACAGTGGCTCCCCAACCAGACAATGACACAGCTACTGGATACCACAAGGGTCCTTTTAGGCTTCAGTCACATGGGCAACTGAGTCATAATGAAACCATCTTTTTTTCATAGTTATCCAAAGATAGTGGGTTGGCTGATGTACTGCAATCACCAAGAGGTGCCTGCTTCAATTTCCCGGTTATTACTAGTTAGGAAGTTGCTGGGAAAAAGTTTGTACAGTAGCTAATGTGGCTGCACTGAAAACCATTCAGATAAGTGACTGAAACAACGTAATCATTGGTTGGCCTATGTGGGCAACATCACCCATCTTGTATAGCAAAGTCCACATGGGCCATTCTGCTATTTTATAGTCAAAAAGGAAGACAGAAACAGCACAACAGTGACTCTAAGAGTGATCTCTCTTGACAGTTGGATAACTTTAGTCACTTCTGCAGCCTGTCCTCCTGTAAAATAAAAAAATAATAGTTTATGTGTTTTCAAATATATTATCTACAATATAGTTTTGCTCATAAACTACCAATAAATGGAGGCTTTTTAGATAGCCCAGGTGGTGGAACATTGTTCTTCCCATAGGGTGAGTATCCTGAGAAGACATTGAGGTGATATCAATATCGATGTGCGTTTGAGCCCAGAAACTGGTTGATCCTCCATCATCTGTTAGTACCCAACCAAGAGGGGGGAGCAGGCTGAGGAGCAATTAAAGTTATCCAACTGTCAAGGGAGAGATGACTCTTAGGGCCATATGTTCAAAGAAGTAGCAAAATAGCTTTTGCCATTTGTAACGACTTTTCAAAGTACAGTGTCGTTGGGATCATTAATATTTTCAGAGAGTGTCGGTTGTGATTGGAAATATGTCGTTTGTCCTGACTGAAATTGTCGTATGGAACGACAAAAAAATGTCTTAACTAAAGACAAAAATGTCTTAAAAAAAGTCTTAACTACAAAAATGTCTTTAAAAATGTCTTAACTAACGACAAAAACATCTTAACTAAAGACAAAAGTTCTCACATTCAGAGCACATTCCCTCCACTTTTTTCTTAACGTACAAATTTTGTCTTTTGAAAGACATTTTTTTGTCGTTAGTTACGACAAATTTTCTTTTCCTCTATACGACACTGGAGAATAGTTTAGCCACGCCCTAGCCACGCCCCTTTGCCCGTCAGTTTTGGAGTTGTGTCGTACACAACAGACATTACTATTTTTTTGTCGTATACTCTATAGAAAATATGTCGTTCATGCATTCAATGAATTATTTTTGTGTTTCATAAGACAATTTTTTGTTGTTATCCCTTTGAACATACAGCCCTTAGAGGTGCTGTTGAGCTGTTTCTGTCTTACTTTTTGTCTCTACAGCCAATTGGCCTACAATGGTCACGTGACCAGGTAACCAGGAAGAAGCAGCACCTGACTTCAAAAGCGGGTACCCAAAAGAAGGACACACTTGTCCAAAGTCTACATTGGGACTTCCTTTATGTAACATTCATGATTTAGCATCATAAAAGTATATAGTAATGCACCTGTGTATTGGGACTATTGCATGGTGGTAGTTTATCCAGTACCTGCTCTAGTCCATTGTTTTGAATACTCCATATTTTATACTGCATTACTTTTCCTGTGGTCAATTTTCAAGAGGAGTTTAATGCACTGAGAGAACAGGGACAAGGGAAGCTCTGTGGCCTTAGCGAAGATATAGTGAAATTGTACATCTTGCCTTGTCTTTCTTTCTGTCTATTTAAAACACCTAGCTATAGTTAATTTTTAGCTCAAATTACACCTTAATGGATGATAAAATAGAAGCTTTTTATATCAATTTTGCCCCCTCTTTTTTTCCAACTCCTCATCAGTCTCAGTGAAGCCAGTGCTTTGGTTTGAGAGAGTAGAGTATAAAGACACTGAGGCCATTAGGGATTGCCTGTGCCTGACCCTGCGGGCCTTTCTGTCAATCACTGCTTTCCCATCTCTGCTCCCTTTCACACCAGGCAGCTGTACCCATCGCTGTCAACCAGGTAACAACCAGCAAACAATAGAGGCTTGAATGCCTGGTCTAGACACTCTTTTAGCCACTTATTTGCTGCTCTTGGCAGCTGTTGAAGCATAAATAAGCAGTTTGTAATCAGAAAGCTGACATCATCACAGCTCAGCTGAGGGTGAGAATTGTTCCTGTGCACTGAGCTGCTTTCTTATGACTTTTTTGTGTGACATTGGATTCTTGCATGGGAGGGAGGGGGACAGATCTGTGCCACACTAAGCTGGTCTTTCTTTCAGTGCACAATAAGAGTAGGGATTGTCAGCCTCCTGAAAGAACACAGGGGGGAAATGAGCACATGTTCTTTCTTATGGTTTTTATTAAGGATAATCTTAAATCAACCTAATATACAGCAGAGGAAAAAATGTGTACAACTCTCTGTACACCCATGCAAAACAATGCGTTGGAGATGTCTCTAACATCCAGTGTATTGCACAACCCTCTAAGCATTAATGTATAGTATGGTTTTTGAACTACACAGATAATTTGTTTTAGATTTTTTGTATCCTGTACAATATAAACTAATGGGTTTTCTTGTCTAACTGTTATAAGATGTAACATGCAACAGTCCTTAATTAACTGGTAGATAGCTATAACCAGAGCCAGCCCAGCTCTGTACCTTTTTTGAAACTTACCATGAACAATCACTCCACTCATACACCTCTAATTACTGTTAACCCTTTGAGTGCCAGAGGGGTATGCAACACATAGCAAAGCAATGCATTGCGTACCCCTCTGGCACTCAAAGGGTTGATATCCAGTAAGCACATTAGACAAACAGGGATCTCATATGTAGATGCAAGCTAACAAGACCATGTACTTTGCATCCTAGGATAGTCAGTTTAAAGTAACCCCTTGTATACTGTACACATCATCAACATGAAGTAATAGATACAAATCTAATATTCAGCTGGTTAACCCTTGGACTGCCGAAGGGATATCCAACACATTGCTTCACAATGTTGCAGCATTGGATACCTTCTTTGGCACTAAAAGGGTTAAAGTCAATTAATGAATGTGCCAAACTTAACTACCTTCACAAATTAGTCTAAATCTCATGCTTTAAATTGCCAAATTGGCTCTGTGCTAGCCAATTTGTGATGTAGGTCCTTATGCAGAAAGTTAAAAGAAGAGCGGTTCTTAATCAAACCAGCTGTTCATATAGTAAGAAATAAAAATCTGACTTTTTTTAACCCTTGAATGTGCGTAATGCTTTCAAAGCATTGTAACCAGTTAGGAATTCTTTACACATTTGGATTTGTTACTTACAATAATGACCTTCATATAAGAACAAAATGGAGGAATGTAGGAATACACTAATGCAGCTCATTTTCTGCACTTATATTTTGGCATAAACATTATCCAGCTGCACTTCCGGAATGGGTATGAGTGTGGATGATCACTTTAATGCACCCTGGCATGCACATGCCACCATTGTTAAAATTATTCAGGATCTGCACAGATTTACTATGAAAAAAAGAAACATATATTTTGGGGATTTTCCTGCTGAAAAAAACAAGGGTACTCCTCTGCTGGAAATTGCTTTCTCCCAATGTTATAACAAATCAGATCAAACTGTTGACAAGTGTGAAAGTGATGGAGTTGTTACTACCCCATTGTATGGAGAATTGTAGCCAGTGGCTCACCTCTCCTACAGAATGCAACAGTATATCCGTCCAGATGCCAGATGAACTGTAGTTGGATTGTCTGGACCCCATACGGCACAGCTATTGTAAAAAAATACAAAAGTTGAAATTTTAATAACTTTGGAAAGAATTATCTCTCAGCAGTGAAAGTACTCATAGCACATAAAGAATAACATGAATTTGATGCCATGTATTCTCAAAAATGCTTTCACACTAAAATCAGTAACAGGGACCGCTTTGAGAGCTGTGCCTGTCTAATAGCTATGTATGAAAAAAAAACAGAGCGGGCAATGTGTATATTTGTTTCGGGAGTGCCATTCATTTATGCCTTATTTAAAGCCATGTATTAACAAGGAGGAAAGTGGATGAAAATTCTTCCTTTTCATTATGGATACAATAGTACTGGCATTACGGTTTGTGCACACTGAAATTTTGCACTGGTGGAGCTGCGCACACTTGTATGTACTAAAAGGGTTGTTGTATAAATATAGTTACAGGGTCTGAACATTCAAGCCTAACAGTTAGAATATAATTGAGGATGATGTAGTAAGAGGAACCAAAGCAATTTTTGAAACATTGTTTGGGTTAAACCAACTGTACCATAGAGAAAACATTTCAGAATTCAATTAATTTAAATTGATTTTTAATATCATGAATGCTACTGTGGTCTCTAATACATTGCTTCACAATGTGTTAAAAACCTCTCTAGTATTCAAGGTATTTAGAGTCCCATTAAGTAAATGTAAATTTAGACAGTTTTCCTATAATATTGGATGCTGCAACTTCAGTACAATATTAAATGAATGCATTGACACGTTTAAAGTATTGGTTTAAATTGGTTTATGTTCTGCTGTTTATATTGAAAGCAAAACATTCCAGAAACAAAATATTCTACCAAATTACATTTAAAAACAATTAAAAGTGCATATTTGTATACAATTCCAAAACATAAAAACTACTACTGAAAGATGGGAACATGGACAAAGTCTCAGACACTTGAAAATTCCAATATGATTTCTTCTTGAATGTATACTGTGTTCCTATAACTACTTATAGGGATTAGCAAAACATTAGCAATTATTTTTGCAGATCAGTTCTGGGGTACCAGAGAAAACTTTGGATCCATCAGAACTGATATGAAATGAATCATGCATGGATAGTTGGAGGATGAGTACAGGACAAGGAAAGGATTGGGAAGAATATGAGAGAGGGAGTTGAAACACTTGAGAGAGCTGGAGAGAGAAGTGGTGGGCATGATTCAGATGGCAAGAGAGAGAGGAAAATTGGAGAAAGAGAAAGGAACAAATAGATGGGGAGAGTGCTGTAGAAGAGGAAATGTGAACAGTAAGAATCAGAGAGAGAGAGAGAGAGAGCATTGGGGAGACAAAGTGGGGATGAGTGAGAGACAAGGGGAAAGTTGTCAAGCAGTCATATCTTATTAATCCACCAGATAATCTCTCCTACTATTTTCAGATGAGTGACTTAGACAGGAACCTGTTTGATTGAACTTAAAGGAATAGTAATGTTTCATAATAAAAGCAGCTCTAATTAATCATCATAGTATTTGGACTTTGGAGAGTGTTATTTCAATTCTGTCAGAGTTGTAGTTCCAGAGTAATTCAATGAAAAAGTATCCCCCTCCCTCCCCTTTTACTGATGTAACACTGCTCAGCCAGAGCAGAAGAGAGGTGCCCAGGTAGACTGCAGAGAGGGACAATCTTCAATTAAGATAAGGGAAAAACCTGAAAAGCTTGTCAAGGGGGGCAGGGCTTTCATTGTTCTCATAGGAAGAAGATTGTCCCCTGCTGTTATCTGTCTGGTCTGTGGACTGCATTCCACATCTGAGAAGAGATGGCTTACACTAGGTAAAAGGGGCAGGAGGGGAAACTTTTCTTGTGACTATCTCTCAAACTATAAACAAAAAATATATATAGAACTAAGCAAAGCCTGACAATTAATAGCAACCAATAACTGTCTGTATCACATTCTTTATAATCTCATATAATGGCATTCAATTGGTTAAATAGGATCTCCACATCTCATGATCCAGTAACAGTATTCAGAGAGTGGCTGGTTAAACACACAAATTACCATGTATTAAGAATAACTGGAGCACTTCTGAACCAACTGCAATGCTTTGAAGACTTTGCTAGCATTCCAGAGGTTAATTTAACTCTAAGGGAATTTGTGATTTTTTTTTTATTTGTTCCCAGAATTGCTTTTCAGTATATCAGCCTAAGGGTGGGTGAAATGACAATTAACAGTCAGAGTTAACTTAGACTCAGAGTTGATTTTTAGACTCAATCTTTAAAGGAAAATATTAGAAACATTTGTTGTAATTTTTTTTTATTCTTTTTGTGGGTGGGAGGGTGAGAAATTAACCTTAAGTGAGTGTTTGACTTCCAGGATTTTGTACTGGTTTTATATTTAACAGCTACATAGATGTCTAGGGCTCTGAGTTCAAAGGAAAAGGAGTAATTCTGGGGGGATCAACTACAACAGTTTTAAGAATCCTTGAGACCCGGGTGGAACTGTAAATTTTGTATTCTTCTATTTATTCCCTTCTTGTTTGAGAAAGCATGCATATTTTTGTGTGTACTTTTACAACAGCCCCACCCCTCCCGGACCATTTGATCACATGATTAAATAGTTCCTCCCTGTGAAGTGGAACTACTGGGGACCCAGGGTGAGTCCCTTGAAACAGAAGCACTGCACTGAATACAAGGTACACCGATGCATATATATGTCCTTGACACTAACTGCACTGTAGGGGAAAAATACAAATTTTGCAAATTCTCATTGATTTAAATGGGGCTTTTAACCACATGAATGTTAGAGGGGTCCGTCTTAAATGCAAGAAAGATCTTTCTTAAAGCAAGGCCTGTCTTAAAAGCTGGTATTGAATAGGACTTGTATCCCCTGTGTTTCCAGCAGTTTGTTTTGCAATGCATTTGAGAAATTGCATTTGAAGGTATAAAAAGCCCATGTACATCAATGGACATTTTTATTTATTTATTTATTTATTAGTTATTTTTAGCCCTAAGGTGCCATTGGTTTGCCACAGAATTACCACATTTTTTAACACTGTGTTCTGTGAGTGTCAGAAAGATGTGCTACAAGATGAGAGGAGAATAATAAAAGCTTCATTTGGTTCAGCCCCCTCCACCCCCCAAAAAAAACAAAGAAATGGAAAAAAAAAACAAAGAAAAAACACCTACAGCAGCTGATGCTAGTGATAGCAAACACCTTCTTTTCCCCACTTCACTTATTAGCTTCTCCAAACACAAACCACCCTACTCTCCTGTGTAGCACAGTCTGTTGGATAGCTCTCTGGTATACAGTGGGTTAAGATCTCATTTATTTTTTGTAAG
The DNA here is from genome assembly GCA_037306005.1 of Rhinophrynus dorsalis. NCBI lineage: Eukaryota > Metazoa > Chordata > Amphibia > Anura > Rhinophrynidae > Rhinophrynus > Rhinophrynus dorsalis. The sequence continues at coordinate 381,571,858 of CM074719.1, forward strand.
GACTTGGTTTGTACTTCTGAATGGCCTTGGAACATTACCCTACTCTACTGTAAATGGTTTGTGATTTACAATATGAGAAAGCATTTCCAGAATGCATGTTTAACAAAATGACACAGCAGATAATTGAAATTTATTTGCAATTTTCAAACTACAATAAACACAATTCACCTTTCCTTTCATTAATAACCACACTACTAATGCATAACAATCCCTCTGCTGCTTTTACAAGCAAACTTGAGTTGCTGTGTTGTAATAGCTGAAAAAGTTAATGTAGCTTGAACAAGGTTCCTAATTGTCCCTGTCTCTGTCATATTTGTCTACTTGAGTGGTCCTAAATACCACAGCGATTAATTACTACAGAACAGGTATTACAAGATGTTATCATACTTCCCTGGCTGTCTGGGTGAATGAAGAGAAGCAGGAGATTGTTACATCTTTGCACTTCCTGTAAGGCAGTTTAATAAGAAGATTTAATGTGTCAAAGTTAACTGCATTCCCTAGTAGACATTCACATTCTAATTAAAGATTAAGAAACACAATACATTACAATGTGATTTGTCATATGCAGCTTGTTAAATAGGAAGTCAGTTGGGATTCCCCAACATTTCAGAAATATGTTTCATATATATAAATAATATGCAAGCACACACACATACAAAAACACTCTGTCTAGTAATTACAGTCTCTCTCCTCCTCCCTCGCTCTGTCTGGTATAAGAATTCTGGAGCAAACCAACTGTACCAGAGGGGACAAATAAAAATTCATATTGACTATAAATGCAGCTTTTAATTCCTTATATGCAAGGAGGTTAAATGGGAGTTTTGAGAGTTTTCTTTTATTCTAAATGGTGCATTGGTTTACCCCATGGGTACTATGGGTGTGTACACAATAAACACATTAAAACAATATTATAAACAAATAGACACAAACAGCTCCATAAAGGGGGTGGTAAGACTGCAGCTTTATAAACACAATTGCTCTGTAATGACATGTCATAATGTTAGATCACCAAAACATCAAACATAATTAATAATACATGAGCACAGCACTTCTAGCCATAAGACCCAGGAGACCTTAAAGCTATAATTGATTTAATTTGAGTTTACTAATCCAGCCATATAGCCAGAAACCCACATTTTAAATTTTCCTTATACATTCCACATTATAGCAAACAAAATAGTGGAGTGCGTCCAGCAGATGAGAGTTACAGAATTACCCACAATGATGTGTTTGCTAAATTAATACGTAAATTCAATTCTAGCCAATCAAATTACCACATGTCCAATGACACACAGAATGTAGCATAAAACAGAATATTATACAAACCTGAACTGACATACATTTTTTGATATATATATATATATATATATATATATATATATATATATATATATATATATATATATATACACAAGTAAGGATGCACTCTCAAAACCTGTACAATTGCCCGGGTGCCAGATAGAGTCAATTTGCATATTCTTAGCGAAATCAGCACACTCAGCAACTTTCTGTGTTATTGCAACGTGGTTTTATTAGTGGATCAACGTTTCGATCCCATCAGGGATCTTTGTCAAGATCTTGACAAAGATCCCTGATGGGATCGAAACGTTGATCCACCAATAAAACCACGTTGCAATAACACAGAAAGTTCCTGAGTGTGCTGATTTTTCTAAGAATATATATATATATATATATATATATATATATATATATATAGATATATAGATATATATTGGACACTTCAAAATATTTTGTGAAACACACTAATAAAATAGAAGTCCAAGATATAATTATTCCACTTCCTCTTAGTACATCAGCCTCTTTCTCATTATCTTGGGTGAATGTTAAATGGCAATTCCAAGTAAAGCCAGGCTCTGGAATTGCTGTTGAGTCCCTAAGCCTGCCTAAAGACAAGTCTACTGTTGATGCTGCTTGCTTCAAGACAGCAATGAAGCAGCCTGTCTGTGCTTTGAGGAATTATTTTTTCCAGTGCCAAAATCTACTCCATGTAATAACATAATATGTTGCCATCGCACATAAATTCCTTACTCATCCTAGGGAAAGAAGTAAAGAGCTTGCTGGCATTAAAGTCCTATGATGACAGAGTGTGTACACCAGTATGTACTACAGCGAACATGCACTGTAGTGCATATCCTTAAGTGCAGCCTCTGACATTAGATGGACACCATATAGATGCACTGGTACATTTGTACATTCACTCCCTCTGTCTCTCTGTTTGTCCATTTGTCTGTATCTTTTTCTCTCACTCTCTATTCCTCTGTATAACTCTTTGGAGTCTAAAGACCATATTTCATAATTTATAAAGCTACAATGAGGGAGATTTATAAAATGTGGTCTTATTCATTTTTGAGAATGGATCATTAAAATGCCCTTATTCCTTATTATGAGTGTTGGTATTTATAAATGTGGAGACTGCAGAAATAAGAACAGGTCAGACATGACCTTAACCCCTTAAGGACCCATGATGGTCCTGGACCTTCATGGGTTGTTATACCCTTAAAGGGATAGTAATGTTTCATAATAAAAGCAGCTCTAATTAATCATCATAGTATTTGGACTTTGGTTATTTCAATTCTGTCAGAGTTGTAGTTCCAGACTAATTCAATGACAAAGTTTCCCCCTCCTTCCCCTTTTACTGATGTCACACTTTTCAGCCAGAGCAGAAGGGAGGTGTCCAGGTAGACTGCAGAGAGGGACAATCTTCAATTAAGATAAGGGACAAACCTGAAAAGCTTGTCAAGGGGGCAGGGCTTTCATTATTTTCATTGTAAGAAGATTGTCCCCTTCTGTTATCTGTCTGGTCTTACAACCAGATTTCCCATCTGAGAAGAGATGGCTTACACTAGGAAAAAGGGGAGGGAGGGGAAACTTTGCTTGTGAATATCTCTTAAACCATAAAGGTTTGAGAGACAAGACTTATACCATTCTTCATATTTTTTTAATGCCTACAAAATAAAATAAAGTTAAAATGAAGTATTACTATCCCTTTAAGGACTCATAACTGTCCTGGACCATCATGGACTTCCGGGCTTCCCGAGCAGCTGCACGCCATTCGAGAAGTCTGGAATCCGATTCTGAAAAAAAAAAGGTCCCTGGTCCTTAAGCGATCGGTCCTTAAGGGGTTAAATACTTGATGGAAAGTCTGTCTCTAAATTGTCACAAATAGGGCTATTTCTTTATAAATTTGTTGCACAACACTTTACAAACTTCCTTACTCCATTTTATAAAAGCGTAGTATGTATAAACTATCCTTAATATTTTTATAACTAACAGTGAGAATCTTACAGTCATTTTAACACTTCTTTTCCATTAACTCCACTTTTATAAATCACCCCCATGTGAGTTAAGTTTTAAAATAATACTTGTTATTAAACACTTTACTACAGCTGCACAAAATACATCATAATTTAGCAGCCACAGAAGTTGGGAACATTAATTTCAAGTGTTACCCCATGTTTGGATTCAGGAAATCCTATATTATAATTCACTACGTTTGTCAGAAGCCGTCATGCACAGTAGAGAGGGCTGCGCGCACTGCAGTCATGCACAGTACAGACTGCCCTCGCCATGGCTGATACAGAGTAGGGCGCTCCAAATTCAGACATCAGCAGAGTGGACTATGATCTGAATTCGGAGCGCCCCGCTCCATATCAGCCGCGGCATGAGCAGTCTCAACTATGCATGACTGCACCGTGCCATTGCTGGGTGGCACTGTGGCCCATGTACACCAGCTCTTCAACTAGTATGTATATATTTAATTGGAGTTTACGCATATTCTCTGAACGTACAGGAAAGATAACCACTCCAGGTCAGCAAAGCAGTTCAAAAGAGTTTGTGTGCTTCACAGGAGCTATTTTACTCTTTTCAGTTATATTCAAAAATAAAGATTATTACATTTGGGTTAAACTAATTGCACCATAGGAAAAAAATATTAAAATTGATTTAAACAGACATTTTAACCCATTGGATGAGAGAAAAGTCTCCAACACATTTTTTACAATAAATTTGAGACCTCTCTAGCATTCAGTGAGTTAAAAGTCCCCTTTTTACTCGATTTGGTCATTTTTATTTGTCTTCCTTTGGAGCAGATATTTTTTCCACAGAATTGCACCACTGTGCTTTGGACCACTGATGCATAAGGGAAGAATGATTTTTGGTAAATAATTAAATATATTCAGTTGATTTTCAGGGAATTTAACTAATTCTCAGCAAGAACAAACAGCAAAACCTGCTACTGAGTTTTAGAATTCATAACCAAACTGGACATTTTTAAAAAATATTTTAAAAGCCAGAATGTGCTTATCCACTGAATTAGCCATGCAGCTAATTTTGTACCTCACAGAACCTGTAATGTGGATTTCTCTTATTTATTAAAAATAAGTGGTCAGGGCTTTTCTCTATAAATATCCTAATCATGGTCGACTGGGTGTAATAGGAGATGTGCCCTCACTTGGATGAAGGGCCAAAGTTGAGTCACACCTGTTTTATTGTGAGGTGGTGTTTATTTAAAGTAGATTAAAATACAGACAAATGCAGATACAATGCAAGAAATGCATGGATGGATGTAACTGACTAGTGACCGTGGGATTTCTCTCAGTGTGGGTACTTCTTTGAATGGATTTTAACTACTCAATTCTTTACTTTAGGATAGAAATGATGGGGATGATTTGATTGAAACTTTCAAATGTATTAATACATTTAATAAAGTTCAGGAGGGATCCATTTTTCAGATTAAAAAGAACTGTAGACAAAAAAGGCAATCACTAAAATTGCAGGATGGAAAAAACTAAGAAATCAAAGAAACAGCTACTTTACAGAAGGGGTGAGAGATCAATGAAATAGTATTTCAGAAGAAGTGTCTGAGAATAAAATAGTAAATGAATTTAAGCCTTTGTGTGCCAGAGGCATATGTATACTGCCTGTCAGATACTTCTGCCACTTAAAGGTTAGAAACTCATGGGATAGCTCTATGGCTGTTCTAAGAACAAAATAAGACTTAGCTAACTAGATAGAAAAATCTGAGGATTAGATGGACCATTTGCTTTGTATCTGCCATCAAATGTTAGGTTTCTATGTTTACTCTCTTAATTCCACCTTATTTATTTTTTCTTCTTTTTTTGACTATTTACCCTTTAAAGATAAGAAATCTGTGCAACATATTGGGGGAAATTCACTAAGCAGTATAAAGAGGTGATAAAGTGGAGATTACTTTATTTACTTTATCACTTTCCAGTTCCAGCGTTCCATCCCTCGGTCTTTAAAGGGTTAACATGGTCATTTTCAGTTGTAGTCTTTTATGCATCTTGTTTTATTACATTTGTAAAAAAATATAGATATATATACCAATTCAATAAAGTTGGTAGAAAAAAAAAAGACTGGAATCCTGGCATGCATGGAGCACTAGGTATGAAAGAAGCTTTTCACATGTATTTCCTCATTCATGTTGAGTTTTCTAAAAGTTTCCTATTGATTAGATAGTGTTAATGCTCTATGGAATCAAAATCCAACTGCAACTTTTTAGGGTTGTAAAGTTCTTAGTAAATCTCACAAAGTAAATGAACCATTTCTCTCTATAATGCAGAATTGCTCCCAATTCTTTGTAATACATTAGCCTCATTAGGAGAAATGTACATCTGTCAGCACAGCTCTATTTTGTGAGCTTACTTGTTGACATTAAAATCATGTGGCCGGGGTTTGTGCTAGAGTATATGATCATTTGAATTCATACTGATGCATACGTATCACCATCATTAAAACTTTAACCCTTTGATTTCCAGAGAGGTATCCAGCACAATGAGAAGCACTTAAAGGGTTAAGGCAGGCAAGCCCCAAATATCATCTCTAAAGCATGCACAGGGAATTGATACAATTATGTTGCTAGCTCAAAGCCTTGTTAGTATATATCCTTAAACAAGGTGCAGAGGAATGGAATATCCCCAAACTCCCACACTGCACTTCTCTTGGCACATGCATCATAAATGCGAGAATGTACATTGTAGATAGCACAGAACATCACCTATAGACAGGAACATAAAAACATTGTGGTTCCAGACCAGCACTTATTTTAATGTGGAGTTGTAATAGTGCATTTCCTCTTCTAAATTTCCACACATATACACTTAATTAGAATTAAGGAATGTATTAATGCTCATGACTGAGCAGGGGCCTCTGATACTTTCTAACAGGACTGTATCTGGTTATCACATTGTTCAAATTTGTTCTTGTTTTAAGTAACACCATGGAATATCCGGATGTTCTATAAATACGAAGAGTAAAAGTAATCATTTATCTTTGCTGCATGAATGATTTAGGTCTCTGGAAATCATATTTGACTCTTCACCTCACATGGTTAATTTTATCCTTACACTTATACCAATGAAGGTTCTTGGCAGTCTTTCTATAAATTTCAAGATATAAATCATTTTAACGCTATGTAGTTTATGCAACTATATTACTTAAAGAACAAAATGGATGAAGCATTTTCAAAGTTAAGCCCCATATGTTTGATGCCACCTTGTATAGCTCACATTTATTTTAGTGCACACAGGATATGCAGACAGTTACATTGATCCTTTGGGACAAGTTTAACCGTACTTAATAGAGCAGTGGTTCTTGTATATGGTCTTGTGAAAATCACAGAGCTAACCTTTTAGAAATGCAACAAGGTGGTACATTTAATGTTTGTTTTTAACAGTATGCTATTTTAATTTAAAGGAGAAGCAATACTTCCTAATAATACCTCCACCCTTTAATATGGTCATAAAATAATAGTGGCTTTGAAATGCTTTGTCCACACACCTTTTTCATGTAGGCTCATGCACTCTGGCTGCTTCAGTCTCAAATAACTGCAAGCAATTGTCATGTCTGCCTCCATGGACATGACATCCAAGACTATTTGCTGATTTTGCCCCTTGAACATAGGCACAAAGGCATCATTTATAGGGGCCATTAGGACTTTCTGCCCATAGTAAGTTAAGTGGGCGGGTTATTATTCAGAGGTTTTATATCTCTTTTAACCCAGTGCCTAGAAAGGTCTTCAATGTGGCCAAGGGGTTAAGATGTTTTGCATGCTGCCCATCATAGTTTTAAAATCTTAACATTGTGGGTTTTCTCAAGAACATGTGATTATCCTGAACTCCAAGTCATATTTATGCCTTACCTTTTTAAAATGATTTATACAACATTTGATTTCAAGTGGCCTCAATTCTTTAAAGAAGAGTGCGTAACATTAAAGTGTTTTTTATGTTTTATACTATCAACTTTTCATCCACTTCCATTATTCTCCCACGCCTTTTTCATGCTGTGCTCACTGTAATGAACTCTGCAAATGCACTTTGATGGTCACATTTCTATTGCATTACTGAAAAAAAACTCTATGGTAAAGATGAGGCTGGTGAACTAAAAAGAACTGGGGGGAGATGCACTAAGATAGGGGCATCCAAGTTTTTTCATTTGTTGACCAAATGATCAGAAAGCCAAAAGTGAGAATGATGGTGAATTTTAACATGTCAGCTATTCAAATTATAATTATTTATTGATCAAGTCAGTGACAATACTGATAATTTAGAAATATCTGTTCTTGAAATGCACAGTACTGGCAGGTAGGGAATTAGATCTTACTGGCCTTCTAGTTCATGTGTGCTAGTTAATTAGGTATAAATTTAGGTTTTTTTTATTTTTTTAACTCTCAGGTGAACTGCATTTGACCCATGGGCTGCACATTGGACGCCCATGCACCAAAGTGTGATAAAGAGGTATTAAAGTAGAAATAACTACAGTGATATCACTTCTCCATTTCCTATGTTATTCTATGGAGCCTATGCACTAAGATCTCTCAAACTGTAGGAATCTTAGTGAATAGGCTCCACAGAATAACATAGAAATTAGAGAGTTTATCACACTGGAGAAGTTCTCTACTTTATCACATCATAGTTGATCTCCAACTAAGTGTTATACTGGTGCAAGCCAATATAGTCATAGGGTACCCATAGAAATCTCCCAAATTCCCACTAAGTTAAAGTAGCATTTAACCCACTTTAGTGCTAAAGAAGCCTCTAATGCATTGCAAAGCAATCTCTTTCATACAATGGGCTAAAAGACCCATTTAAATCAATGGGGTTTGTATCTGTACTCTGTGGTGTGGATGTCATTGTTAGTACATCCTGTATACTGTTCATGTTTATCCCACGCCATGATGCAGTTGATTTCCCCAGAATTAGTCTAGTTCAGTCACTGTTTATTTATATGTTCTGCATTACTTCAAGTTAGCCTACAGTTTATTTATTCATAGCTATATGTTACATTCATCTCAATGCGTGTGATGTTCATTATAATCCTTAGGAGTGATGTGATTATATATAAGAGAAATGTATTTGCAATTAAGTTAATCTTACCTACAAATAATATAAATTGTATTCATGTTATAATACTTTTATATGATGCATTTTAATATCCAAATTATTTAAATAGACTTACTTACAATGTGTCCATTTGTCAGTATGAATGATGTATTCTACTCATTATTATAAGTACTAGTCACTATATTCAGAACAGATTTTTATGTATAGTTTTTTATGTCACTACTATTTCATATGCAAAGCATGCATCAGCCACAACGAGGCTATCTCCAAGTGCAGTCATTCCGAAACCTGATCTGGGAGAAAGTGCAGACTAAATAAAATTTCATTTTGACGGCCTCCCGCTGAGAATGGGACTGCTTTGTTTCAGCCAACAGAAGCAGCAAGCCAGAAAGGTATGTCCTGTTTTGCATGGCCGATGTGTGACTTGAGGATCACAATCATGCTGTTCATGCTTCCAGGACTCGGCATCAAGTCCACACATCCTGTGCTTTCTTTTCTTTTCCTTTCCATTTGATCTCCTTCTGTGCTGACTGCGGTCTACCTGCAGGGCAGAGCTGTGTCAGACTCTACCACCATTGTTTGCTTTGGCGTATGTCTAATAGCTGCATAATTGCTTGGGATGTTGTTTTTCTGCTGTTGTATTCACATTTTTCTTATTTGCTTTATGCTTTCAACCCCATTCTTATGTTTTTTGAATGCTTAAGGCAACCAAGTATTTAACCCCTTAATGACTGGAGGGGTAAGTAACTCGTTGCTTTTCAGTGTGTTACACAATGTCTGGTCCTCAAAGGGTTAACTGAATCATAAATATAAGGTTGTGCAAAGCATAGGGGCCCTATATTCTAAATTATTTTTATTCTGGATTTCATTACAATGTTTCAAGATGCCTTTTAGTAGATTTTGTTAAAAACAAATATGATTCCTTAGGAGACTTTTATGTTAACTGGTCATGTGAAATGCACTATATATGAGACTAGAATAAAATATTAACTATAATATGACCAAAATATGTCTTTTGTGAATGATAACTCAAAATTCACACACCATTTTCAGAATTTTATTTCATATTGAGTATTCTTATAGAAAATATAAACGGAATTATATTTTTGTAAACATTGTTCACACTATTTTTGAATAAATAACAGAAAAATAATGCTTTAAAAATCATATTTTCTCTGTTCTATATCTTTGTGTTAATATTAATATTTTAGATATTTCTTTGGCAGTTTAAATGTCTATAAAGATGCATGAAAATGAAAGGAAGAAAGTGGTGAAATAATAATAAGAATATTCATTCATAAATCTTATTCTACTGTTGGCAGAATGCAAATTAACCCTTTGAGTGCCAGAGGGGGAAGCAATACATAGCTTTGCGATGCATTGCGTACCCCTCTGGTACTCAAAGGGTTAATCAGTGCTAAATGTACACTTAAACACTGGAAATAAAAATCTCATAATCTATACAGTATATTGGTAATCATGAGACTGGTAGAAAAGCCATGGATGAATATTAAAAGCTTTGCACTATGTTTTTTTTCCATGAATACTGCTCCCTTAAATTGTAGACTGCCAACTTGATGAAAGACCAACATTTTTTTAATTATAGGTGTGTGTGAATACAACTGGAAACTAATACAGTGTGTGTGTTTGCATGTGCGCGCGTGTGTAACTGTGACGTGTGCATTAAGCTCACTTATTCTCTTTTTTACTTTTTAAAAATGCTTTATTTTTATGAACTGCAGTGAATATACATTAATATATGAGCATATCAATCCGAAGCGCGAAGCACAAAATATGACAAATAGAGAGATAGATAGATAGATAGATAGATAGATAGATATAGATAGATAGATAGATTAGATAGATAGATAGATAGATAGATAGATAGATAGATAGATAGATATGATAGACTCAGATTATTTTAAACATTATATAGATATATCAACATTCTGGTTATTTAGCATGCTGTAAGAAATGGAACATCCCCAAAATCAAATAAATAAATACATATGGCAAAAATATTTGAATGTGGTACTCGCTTATCTAAGATTAGTGCAAGTTGATACAAACTCTATCACTACAAGTATTTAGCTTATTTTTTCAACCAACAAACAAAAAAGTACCTGGATAGTGCTGTATTTGCATGAAAAGGGACTTTTACATTGTTGTTGAATAGATATTTCAAGTTAATTCTTTTTCACTTCATAAAAACATAATACACAGTTCCAAAGGTTGTTAAATTCTTCTTGGTCAATAAATAATAAAAATAGTTATGCTATAATTTGACATCTATTTTTAAATAATTTTAATTTTATCGTCAGGGTACACTAAAATATAATCATGTGAAATCTAAATGGGCTTACGTTTGCACAGGTGTATGAATTAATTATACTATTGTAGTGTATTCTGATATTGCTTCATTTGAAGTGCACTGTGGCAACAGTTAATAAAACAAAATGACAGCAGAATTAGAATGCAATAACAAATATTGGGGGTAAACTTAGAAAAGGCCCTGCTCTAGGTTGCTGGCATCCAGTTTAGTCTTATGGTCTTCATTTTCATTACATTATATTACATTGTGAGCTTGGATTACCTACAAAAATGGCAATATGCTTAAACTCTTAAAAACCAGAGGGGTGTTCAACATATTGCAAAGTTATGCATTGCCCACCCTTCTAGTCATTAAGAGGTTAAATATTACAGAAACATTCAATTTATGTTATAGGACTTGTTGTGCAACTGGCCCACAAAAGTTTGTGAATATTGGCATATAATTATAAACTAACTTTTGTTTTATATTTTAATGAGCAAAATATTCACTTTTATTTTGCCCTGCAAACCTGAGACCTTATGTAGAAAACAAAAGACAAGGAAATGTATATCAACTCAACTACAGCACAGAAGACAAATAACATGGCCATTCATTCAAATATGTTTATTTTTAGCAACGTATTGGAGACTTCTCTGGCATTCAGTAGGTTAAAAGACCCATTTAAATTCAAGGGGCATTTTGAGAATTTTTATTTCTGTCCTATTGTGCAGTTGGTATGCTCCAGAAATTAATTGCTGATCATTTGCCTTCTCCATCCCCTAGTTTGTTAATGGCTTAACAAGACTAAAACCAGACAGCTGTGCAATAGTCCATGTGTTGTCTGCATTAATATCACAGAGAATATATATTATCATAATGGAAAAACAGTGCTAATAAAACAACACATGGAAAAATTGTAACACATTACCAGCATATTAATAATTTCACCACTAATGTAAACTTTATTAAACATATTTGAGTGCAAAATGTACTCTTTTGAGCTTTTCCTTCAACACTCTGATTTGTGCATATGCAGTGGAAGAATGTAAATGATAACGCACTCAAAGACAGTTATGTAATAAGAGCAAGAACTGAAGACATTCTGGAGCAAACCAAATGCAACACAAGGAAAAAATAAAAATTCCCCAGATTCCAACTGATTTCATTGAGGCTCTTTACCATTTGAATACTAGAGTGATGTCCAATGAAATTAATGTATTGGAGACCTCCTATAGCATTCATGACGTTAAAAGCAATCAGCAGTGACAGTGACAGTGATGATGACGATGATGATGACAGCTAAGAATATGATGAGTGTGTATTTTTCAGCATATTTACTTTTATGGACATTCTAGATGATCTCTCAAAGAGTTTATAAGTAGGCATAATGCTCTTATTCAGTGGTGCCATATCATCATCACTATCTGTCTCCACTTCATATGTATCAGAAGAAGAAGAGGAAGAGAGGAAGAACTTATTCAAAATCAACATCATTATCAATAATAATGTCATCATCAGCAGCAATATTTGTTTCCTCCATGCTACTTTCATATTCTTGTAAGTTTTTAAAGCTTGAAAAATTCTGATTTGTAACTTTCACCTGAGGGGATTTATAGGACAGACTAGTAGTTTGCAGCAAGAGGTTATTACCAAGAGTTGGTCACAATGATACTTCCTCATCATCTATGGCAACAATACTAGATGGTAGTTGCTGTTAAAAGGCTTAGTACTACTAGTAGTATAACTTTTCAAATCACTTCTACAAAAAACATTGTCTGGAGTAGGAGAGGGAATAACATTTATTGCACAAGCTTTAGAAACCATGACCACATTCAGATTTTCAAATTTACTACCACCAACATGTTGATGCACTCCTCCTAGTCCTATCCCCTTATCATACCCTGTTTGGTGGGCATAATGAAAATAGTGTGGATTTTTGTACTGTGATATATATAACAGAGCTGTTTGAGTGTGGAGTGATGTTGAAAATAAGGTATGGTATCCCTCTGTCTCTAGTATTTGCTACTATCACAAGCCAGTTCAGGTGTAGGATCTCCTGTTTGTCACCAAGATATCAGTTAAAAGTTTGCTTGCTTGTTTTTTTTTCTTTAAACTGTCTCTGTTAGTCAGCCTAATTACATTCTCAGGCTCAGTCACTGTCAGATCAGGTTAAAATTATTGGATCACCTGCTTGTTTGTCACTTATCAGTCCATCTCTCCTTTCTATGTTTACACCCGCACCCAGAAAACAACTGGTAGTAGCTACTACCACCAATACTCCTATCAAGCAACTCCCGCTTCCTCTCTTTGTCTACACCAGCAAGCATCAAAAATTCAACTTCTTTCTCTCTCTCTTCCAGTCCCAAGCACTAACTGACAAAATACAGTAAACTGACATTCTTTTCATATTTTAGCTTGATTTGAGTACTTGAAGGAAACTTTCCATGTAGAGTGATACATTATTAGTATTATTGATTTAAATGACAAAGGCAGAAAATGTGGAAATGGCACATTCCTACATAAGGCAGGGAAGGTTTTGTTCAATGTAATTCAGGAAAAAATCTGATACAATGTAAACTGGTAGAGTAGATGGGGTTTAACATAGTTTCTTTTACAAAGAAAACTCACAAGAATGATTTAAAGGGCATACCTTTTAATGACTGAGACCATAGAAAGTGCAAGCTTTCAGGACAGTAAGGCACTTCCCTATGCCAGAAGAAAGGATCTTACTAGTGATGGGTGAAAAATTTTGCCTCAAACTGAAATCGGTGAATAATGGCTCTTCCTGCTTGGTGAATCATTTCCAGTGAAAAGTGCAGATTTTCTGTTTTTTCCCTCTTTTTTCGCCTAGCTCATTACGTTGAAATCAATGGGAACAAAACACATAGCAAAAATTTATTTATTTCCCAAAGACATAGTATAAAAGGAGCATGAGGGTGCCTGTGTTGGTGGAATGTGGTTGTTTACTGGGATTAGGGGGCAGTTAATTTCAAAATAAATCCTAAATACAAATAAAAAAAAACCCCTATAAGACATGGCATAAAAGGGTTCTGAGGAGAGTGCCTGTGTTGGTGGGTAGAGTATGGGCAATCAGTTGAACAGGGAATTTGTTTTGAGGGGTTCTTGACTGGTATTGTGGGGACAGTTAATAAAAAAACTAAATAAAATAAGACATTTGTATGTAAAGAGACAGGAACCCCCTGACATAAGCTGCCACTGGGGTGGACTCATACTTTACTTGATAAAGTATTTTGTAGAGGATGATTTGTTAGATCTGTTGTTAGAGGCATAAGCCCTGAGGAAACATTGATTTGTAGGACTTAGATTTGTTTGGCACAAGCCCCAAGGAAACATTGATTTGTAGGGCTTAGGCTTGTTTATTGTAGGAATATGATTTTTTTTTTTTTTAAAAAACCACAAGTCCTGAGGGAAAAAAATTCCCTCCTGACCTAGTTCCAGCAGGTGATGTCCTGTTGGCCAGTGGCCACTGGCCATTGCCAAATGCCCTGATGTAGATGCGGAATTTGCGACTGCTGTTCTTGCTGCTGCTGCTGAGATGTTTAAGCAGTAGGATGACTAGGCAGCTGAAAGGGAATGGGATCAACAATAGCAGTAACATGGGTGATGGATGATGAAGGTTCCACTTGTCATGGCTACTTCCAGTGATACATCTGAGGCAGTAGCAGCGCAATAAGTAGCCACCAGTCTGTGGAGAAAAGAAGAAGTTGGCCAATAACTCTTCTCTACCTGCCTCTCCTCCAAGATCATGGGTGTGAATAGAATAGAATAGATTTTTTTTTCCTTGAGAGCAGGAAATGTGCCTCTCATCAAATATGCAATGTGCACAGTGTGAATAGTACATAACACTTGGGGGGCAAAACTGTATCCAAACACCATGACACCGGAAACCAAATACTGCCGCTGTCACTATACCCCTTGTCCAGACCCCGCTAAGGACACATGACAACTTGCTGACAGTTTAATGATGAACCCTCCCTGCCAGCATCTTAGCATATTCTGTGGGATGGAATCTCCTCAGATGCTGCTTGATGCCCTGCTTGCTATTCTCCTCCACCACACTGACATGTGTGGTCAGTGCACCCCACAGTGTGCAATAGGTAGAGACGAACTGCCACATCCTAACATCAACAGAGTGGCTATCATTTGGCGGGGAGGTAATGAAGAATGAGGTAGATTGGCACACAATGTAGTTACCCTAGAGGAAGAAGGTGATGGCGAGCTAGTTGTTTCACTCGTCATGAAACTTCCATACTCTGTCTGGGTTTCTCTATTCTTCCTCCTCTTTAATCTCTCCCTCACCTCTTGTTCTCTTTCTGGAGAGTCAGGGGTACAGCAACAGCCGTGCTTGATTTCCGTGGTGGATGTTTGGTTTTAACATGTTTGACATAAAAGTCATGGTGTCTGTTTTTCATGTGTGATATCAGGGCGGTTGTGCCAAAGCGTGTTCCCTCATTTCCCCTTCTCACTGGCTTGTCACAAATTGTGCATAGTGCCTTTGGGGATGACTGCACTGTGCCTGCCCCAAGAAAAAAATAGTCCCACACCCATGACTTCAGGGGATAGGGAACAGATGGAGAAGAATGGCCTCTTTCTTCTTGTCCTCCACATTCCCCTTCACTGTCTGTGCTGGCAGCAGATGCTGTTGCTGCTTTTGCTGCTACTGCCTCAGAATCAGCACTGCAGTTAGGACCAGGAATATTGCTACTGCTGGTAAGTGGAACATGTCCTAGCCCCCCCATCACTTGTTAACCCCATCCCCACTGTGTCAGTGGTGGTCTGTGGCACACTAGCTTGTTCCTCAGCACCCTTCTTCCCTTGCAACTCAGCAGCAGAAGGAATTAGAGCAGTTGCTAGTGATGGTGGTTGTGGTGATGCCCATCTTCATTCCTGTCTCCCATTCCTTCTCAATTTCTTCTAAAAAGGCCATCAATGTCTCTTCTATACCAGCTTCTCCAGCATCATCATCACACCCACCACTAGTCCCATTCCCTACATGCTGATGCTCTATTACAGACATCTCACTGCTGCTTGGAGGAGGTGATGAGCAATGTGACAGAGGGTCCCCTAATGTAACACCTGGCATTTCTTTTTGACCTGAAGAAGGCAGACTAACAGCAGTAGCATCAGGCTTAGGCAGCTGATCTGTACTCCTGCTTTTGGTGGTGGTGGTATTAATTCTGCACCAGCTCTCCCCCAACACCAGTTCAGGCCTCTTCAGGATTATGTTCCACTTGGGCACTGTAGTGAAGGGAAGAGAAGGACTCCCAGAGCCAGAGAAGTGTTGTGGGCTCTCTTGACCACTAGTCTGGATGCTCTCAAATGCTTCCTGTACCACTCCCCTAAGACTAGTCCCACCGGGTGCTTCACCTTTACTGCTACTAGTACAAACACAAATCACATCAAGTTCAGCCTCAAAGTCTTCCTCATAGTCACTAGTAATATGGGGATATTGATTACCCCCTCCTTCACTCCTAACACTAACAAACTTGCTGGACCTTCTTAGTACTAGCACTGGTGGGACTGCTTCAGGATGGCAATTGTGACTTAGGGTCTCCTGTTGTCACACTTGGCATCATCTTTTCCTTCCCCCTCCTGAGTATCACAAGACACACTAGCAGCAGCTTCAGCACTGGTGACAGCAGTTTCAGCACTGGCAGCAGGCACAACACTGGTTACAGAAGGGCAGCATGTCTGACAGCAGGCACAGTATTAGTGACAGCAAGTTCAGCACTGGCAGCAGGCACAGCACTTGTTGCAACAGGGGCAGCACATCTGACAGCAGGCACAGCACAAGTGGCAGCAGGTTCAGCACTAGCAGCAGGCACAGCACTGGTTGTAACAGGGGCAGCACGTCTAACAGCAGGCATCAACATTAGTGGCAGCAGGTTTAGCACTGGCAACAGGCAGGGCACTGGTTGCAACAGGGGCAGCAAGCCTGACAGCAGGCATAACACTAGTGGCAGCAGGGGCAGCAATGATGGCAGCAGGGGCAGCAGGCACAGACGACTGGCCTTTCCTGCTCTCACTAGTACTAATCTTTTCTCCCTTTCTTCCCATTCCCTTTTCTCCCACACTTCCCATTAAATTCCCCAAGATCTCTAGGGGTGACTTAGGGGGACTGGACAGCATTGGTTCTGTAGTGCTCACTTTTTCCTTAGACTCATTGGACAAATAAGGATCCTTTCAGTTCTTCCATTTAATATTTTTAAACCTGCTCATAGTGATAGCATCCACTATGAGTCTCTCCTGCCTCAATTTTGTAAAAAAGATCACAGTAGAATAGCACAGCAGATCTACCTCGCTCTGTAGCTGCTTCTATTGTGTTTATCGTCTGCAAATATGTCACGCATTTATAGCAAAAAGGGGAAAACCAGATAAATCAATGGGTGGAATCTTTCTAGCCACTGAAAAAATGGCAAACTATTTTGGCCAATGGGCGAAAAATGTGAAAATTTTAATCGCTAGTTTTAAAGTGGATTTTCCAGCAAAAAAGCAAACAATGTGGTTTTCGTGGAATTTCTCACAGGAACACAGCGAGATATTTTGCCCAGCCTTAGGTCTTACTGTCCTGAAATCTTGCACTCTCTATGTTCTTGGTTAGTTATATAAAGGTGTCACTTTTACATGACTGTTACAAAAGTACATTGATTCCCAATCTCTGTTCCGAAATATGAAAAGCCAATAACAGATTTGAATGTCACTTTTGGGTGGATTAGCTGAAGGAATTCTATACATCTGGAAGTTATTGATGCCATTTTTTCATCTGTTTTACAGGCTTTGTTAGTACACAGTGTTCAGTCACTGGAGAATAGTGATAGTTCTAAGAGAGATGAGATTTGTTGTGATTTTAATTTATACATATACATACACACTAAAATGCACTTATCTATTACACCCTACCCCCCTTTTCCTCCTACACTTTACCTTTTTTCCCTCATCTCCCCATTTTATATTTTTGCTTTTTTTCCAGTTACTATATATTCTCTTTATGGTTTTGTGTTATATTTTCATTCATTTGTTTTGCACCTTTTTTATTTTAGTGTGTTGGGTACTGCAAGTGAGTGTGTGATTAGAATTGAGCATGCATTTGCCTGTGAGTGGCAAATTGTCTGCTTGTGTGGAGAGGTGGCTTTGGGAGTGGGTGGGAGAAGGGCAGTGAGAAATGAGAGGCAAGCTAGCCAAGAGGATAGTGAGGGCCTTGCCATTGTATTTTGGTGCACCACTGACATCCCCCTTTTCCATAAATACTTTGATGATATGTGACGGTTGATCTTAAAATACATATTTGTAATCTCCACTACACCCTTGACAAATTACATAGATTATTTTAGGAATACCTAGAAAATTACAAATTGCATGGTCTGGGTGCCTTGAGCAAAAATTGAATGAGAACCATTAGATTGATATTATGGCATTATCTTGTAATACCATATTAATAACTAGCAATCTTAGAATATATTCAGATGACACCCAGCATATATATATATATATATATATATAGGAGACTGGTAGAAAAAAAAATACCTTTATTGGTTAACTGATAAGAATTCTTATTATGCCTGAAGAAGAGACCTAGTTGTCTTGAAAGCTTGCATCCAAAGCCATTCATTAGCCAATAAAGGTATCATTGTTATTCTACCAGTCTCCTGCATTTTCTATGGCTAACACGATAACATGCTTTACCCAGCATATGTATATTGTCACTAAAACAGAATTATAAGTCAATGGTTTGTTCTTCACTATTAGGACAGCTAAGTTAATCAATAACAGTGATGTTTGGTAAAGAAACACTTCCTTATTTTTCTATGAAAGGCTACATGCATCAGAATATGCAACCCAATGTTAAAAATAGCAAGTTTTCTTTACATCTCTCCATCAATTAGGGATCCACTATAGCAGAGGTGCTGCTCATACTTGCACTATAGTCCCACCACACAAACAGTGCAGGTTTCTAGGTATCCTGAATAAAACAAATGTCATTAACAAAGAAAGATCATTCATAATGAAAGAGCAGTTGACTGATCTGCCTGATTTCATGTGAGGAGGTGTTGAAAACCTGCAATGTTCCTGGGGTGGGGATAGGTTTGAGAGCCTACTTTCTAAGACACAAGGCCATTCCTCCAAGCTTCATACACCCATTTCTTCCTTCCAAGAATGTACTCCATGAGTTAATAGATACCAGTAGCATAAATAGTAATTGGGGGACTCCAGTGCAAACTCTTTTTCCAGCCCCCTAATTCAAAAATATTATTAAAGGAGCATATCTAAACTCTATTAGGCCCTGGTTCTGATATACCTCTTGTAGTTATGCCCCTAAGAGCCATGAATAGTAATAATATCTAAATATATTTTTATTTGTATTGTAACAGAATAGTTAAAAGCAAATCTCTTGATTTTTCATTCTGTTACTAGTGTAGGTTGTTACAAAAGATTGAAGTGTGTGTCTGAGGTGGCTGGGTTTATCATAATTGTTGTGGTTTAATCCTATGAGTGCACATGGGGTAGGAAAAGCAATACGTCATCTGTCACTCAAAGGGCTAATTGGGGAGCTTTTGATATGAAATTTCCTATTTTGCTACATTCTGGGACACTTGTGTGTGCAGTAATTTTAAATACTGTTTTTAAACTGAGTTCTTTTAGTGTGATAAGGAAAGTGTTAAAATTAAAATGTCCCCCACCCTTCCCTTATACATAGGTGTTGTTGTTGTTGAAAGTGTTTGCAGTGTGAGTGTGTCAAATTCCAGCTGTGTGTGACAATTCACACACACACACCTGGAAATGCAGGGCTGTTATCTCTGTGGCAGATATGAACTGGTATCCTCTTTGGAAGCTTAAGTTAGAGATTTGATTGCTGGAGGATGCTGCACTAAAGGAGATTAACAATTTTGAAAGGAGTCCTCTACTCATTGAGTAGAATGTAACTGGGTTAGGTGATACTGAGCGTGGCAATTTGACAAAGGATAAGTAGGTAGATATATGTGTAATCATTAGTCGTAAGAAGGGATGGAAAAGAATTAAGGAGCATATTTTTGGGTTTACTTTTTCAAAGAGACTTCCCAGATACAGTGATGATGATGGGTGCTGGAAACAATTTTTATTAGTAGTAGTTATGCGAACAGCCCTTATAGCCTTTATAGAAGCCAAAAGGGAGACTTAGACTGGTGGTAGTCGGCAAGGGCCCCAAAATTAGGAAGGTAATCTATCACCTTGATTGCCTGTTAGGGACCAGGAACCAGACAGACACAAAAATGTAAAAATGCAAAACACCTTTATTAAAGGGACAAAACAGAATCGTGATTCAGGAGCATAAACCAAAAGACAAGCCAGGGTCAGGAACAAGACAGGTACTCAGCCAAGCCAGAGTCAGGATCACAGGAGTCTGTGATGTCAGGAACAAGCCAGGGATCAGGAACACAGAAGTCTGCAATGTCAGGAACAGCCAGTAGTCAGAAGCCAGAAAGATCATCAGAGGAAGCCAGGTCATACACAGATAAACAGGAGCATAGGAATCCACAGAAGCCAGAAGCAACAAACACAAGGACAATCAGGAAGTGAGCCAAGCTGCTTTAAATAGCCTGAGAGGGTTGGCTGATAACAGTCAGGTGAGTAATCAGAGAGGTCAGCTGATTCAGCCTGACCCAGGAACTCAGAAGGCAGCAGCAATGGATAGCAGAGCACTAGATTAGCTCAGACAGCAGAATCAATAGGCAGAGTTAGAGCCACTTAGCCAAACCTTGACAGTACCCCCCTCAACAACTCCCCCGTGGTGCAGGACCAGGTTTATGGGGAAAGTGTGAATGGAAAGCACGGAAGGGGGCGGGGGCATGCACGTCTGCGGCTGGAACCCATGAGCACTCTTCTGGACCGTACCCCTTCCAATGGACCAAATATCGAAGCCTCCCTCGGAACCTACGAGAGTCGACCATAGAGCGGACTTCAAACTCCTCATGGCCATCAACAGGCACCAAATTGGGTTGAGGAGTGACTGTAGTGAAACAATTGCATACCACGGTTTTCAGCAGCAAGACATAGAACACATTGTGGATCAGCATATTGGATGGGAGGTCTAGGGCATAGGCCACAGGGTTCACACTTCTAAGGATACAGAAAGGGCCCACAAAGTGGTGAGCCAGTTTCTGAGAGGGCACTTAGAGGTGGGTATTTCTGGAGGACAACCAGACCCTCTCCCCAACCTGGTAGGAGGGTGCGGGTAGGCATTTACGATTGGCCTGGGATTGTTGTGAGCGTTGCAATGACTCTTGGACCTGCACCCATGGTGAAGGATTTGCTGGAGATGATCCTCCAATGCCGGAATCCCCTGGGAAGAGAACAAATTTGGAATCATGGAGGGTTGATACCCATAATTCACCATGAAGGGGGAGAGCCAGGTAGAAGTTGAGACACCACTGTTATGAGCAAACTCCGCCCAAGGTAGCAGGTCTGACCAATTATTCTGATGGTCTGAGATGTAACACCACAAGAATTGCTCCAAAGCCTGATTAGCCCTTTCCGCAACCCCATTCGACTGTGGGTGATAGGCAGAGGAGAAAGAGAGTTGGATTCCTACTTGCACACAGAAGGCTCTCCAGAATCTCTAGACAAACTGGCTACCCCGGAAACTATGACTTTGGGAACCCCATGTAGCCAACAGACCTCTTTGACAAGACCGTAGCCAAGTTTTTTGAAAGGTATGCAATGAATCATCTTAGAAAATTGGTCAACGACCATGAGGATGACTGTGTTACCGTTAGACAAAGGGAGGTCGCCTATGAAGTCAATGGCAAAGTGTGGCCATGGCTTCTCCCCATTTGGTTTGGGTTGTAGAAGGCCCACTGGAAGGTGACGGGGTGATTTGGTCTGCGCACTAACTGGACAGGCAGCAACAAAGGCAGCAATATCTTTGATAAGTTCTGGCCACCAGAAGACATGGAAAACAGATCAGAGAAGCTGGTTCTTTCTGGGATGAACTGCAGACTTAGTATTATGTTAGGTTGAAAGTACCTTGGTACAAATATAAATAGGTACAAAACAGTGCCCAGAGGGAGTCTCAGCAGGTGCATTTACTTGGGCAGCCTGTATTCACTCCCCTAGGGGAGATGTTATGCTGGTACATATGGTGGCTAGTACTTTGTCCTGAGGAATAATAGAACTAGGAGGACTCTCCTCTTTAGCACCCAAGAACTGTCTAGACAGGTCATCAGCCCACACATTTTTGGTACCCGGCAGGTACGAGACCACATCATTAAAACAAGACAAAAATAAGGCCCATCTGGCCTGCCTTGGAGACAAGAACTTAGCTTCGGACAAGTAGGTGAGGTTTTTATGATCCGTGAGGATTAGGACTGGCATGGAAGTTCCCTCGAGCAAATGCCTCCATTCTTTGAGAGCCAGCATTATTGCCAGCAGCTCACGGTCGCCAGTTTCATATTTGCACTCCGCAGGACTTAGCTTTTTGGAGAAATACCCACACGGGTGCAACTGGCTCTCAGGAGCAGGATATTAAGACAGGAGAGTGCCTACTCCTGTCTCAGATGCATCGACCTCAAGTGCGAAAGGAAGCTCAGGTTTCGGGTGTGCCAAAATGGGTGCTGTGGCAAAATCAGCTTTTAGTGACTCAAATGCCCTAATGGATTCTGGGGATTAGTGACTGGAGTTACCATCTCTTTTGGTCATGTCAGTAAGGGGTTTTACAATAGAGAAAAAATTGCGGATACATTTCCTATAGTAATTAGTGAACCTGAGGAAACTTTGAAGAGAGCAGAGTCCTATGGGTCGCGGCCACTTGAGAACAGTCGAGAGTTTCTCAGGTTCCATAGCGAAACTGACCTCTGACATTACCTACCCCAAGAAGGTATCCTGTTTATGGTGGAACTCACACTTCTCTAATTTGCAAAATAGGTTATTTTCTCTTAATCTTTGCAGAACTTGGTTTCCATTGGCGTGGTGGATTTCTATGGAGGAGGAATGGATCAGAATGTTGTCTTAGTATACCACCATGCATTGTTGGAGCATGTCCCAGAGGACATCATTTAGGAATTCCTGGAAAACCACAGGAGCATTGCAGAGACCAAAGGGCATTACGAGGTATTCATAATGCTCGCTCCTGGTGTTAAATGTGGTTTTCCATTCGTGTCCCTCCTTTATCCGTACTAAATTGTATGCCCCTCGCAGGTCGAGCTTAGTAAGTACCTTAGACCATTTCAATTGATGGAATAGCTCAGTAACCAGTGGAATAGGGTAGGCATTTTTAACCGTGATAAGACTGAGCCCCCTGTAATCAATACAGGATCTCAGTTCACCACTCTTTTTTTTCACGAAGAAGAATCCGGCCATGGCAGGAGAGGAGGACTTGCTGATGAACCCCCGGGACAGCGCATCTGCAACAGACTCCTCCTTGGCCTCATTCTCCATGACAGAGAGAGGGTAGACTCGACCTTGAGGAGGTATGCCCCTGGTTGTAGTTCAATGGTACAATCGTATGGGCAGTGAGGCAGGAGCTCAACAGCCAGGCCCTTATCGAATACATCACAGAACTCTTGGTACTCTTCAGGCACCAAAGAGACCAGGGATGTGGTTAGCATCCTCCCCACTTTTACTAGGCATGTCTTGGAACAGTTGGGTGACCATGCCATGGCTTCAATTCTAACCCAATGAACCGTGGGATTGTGTTTGCACAACCATGGATAACCCAGAATCACAGGATAGTGAGGAGAGTGGATCACCTGGAATTTTAAGGTTTCGTGATGAGAGCCCCTGCAGGCATAGACAAAGGAGTGGTTTCATGGGTGACCTGCAGCAGCTGTAGGGGTCTGCCATCAATCACCTCAAGGGCAAGTGGAGTGGTACAGAGCTGCAATGGAATGGAGTGCTTCTGGGCAAAGTCACTGTCGATAAAGAGGCCTGCTGCAGCAGAGTCAATAAGTGCCTCTGAAGTAATGGAATTCTTGCCCCAACAGAGACTAACGGAGACTAGTGGTTTATCCGTATGAATATCTGGTGACGCTGAAACACCACCTAAGGTCTGTTTCCTATAGGACCTTAGGTGCGGTCGTTTCCCAGATGTGTGGGGCGAGTTATCAGTAGTTTCCCTGTCTTACCTCAGTAAAAGCACAGGCCCTCCCTCCTCCTTATGGCCCTTTCTGCAACTGAAAGTCGATTGAACCCAAGCTGCATGGGCTCCACATCGCCTGAGGTTTCAGGACTAGGAGGTGCGGGAGGAGAGGGAGGCATGGATGGGGACAAAAAGCTTGGAGTTAAATGGATGGGATGCCTCTGTAGGTGCTCCTAAAAGGGAATCAATCAGGATACAATATGAGACCAGTTCCTCTAATTCTCTGGGGAGGTCCCGGGCTGCAATCTCATCTTTAATCGTATCAGAGCCCATTAGAGAAAGCAGCCATGACAGCCTCATTATTCCAACCAACCTCAACTGCCAGGGTACTAGCATAATCCAAAACCATCCTAGTACCCTGTTGGATGGACATTAGTTGCTTGGCAGCTGAGGTGGCGTGGCCCGGTACATCAAATAACCTTTTAAAGGATGCCACAAACTCAGATTAATTGTATACTATAGGTTTCTGTGTCTCTCAAAGGGGATTAGCCCATGCCAAGGCCCTGTCAGAGAGCAAGGAAATATTTGAATCACCATTGGCAGCTGGAGCGGGAGCGACAGCAGCTATAGGGACAGCCTGTGCCAGGGGCCGCTAAGGCCGTGGAACCAGATGCTCAGTACGGAGCAACAAAGCCTGGAGGGCTGCCGCAAACTGGTCCATGAGCTAGTCTACCTGGTCTAGCCTGAAAACATATTCAGTGGGTTGTCTGAGCCTCCTGTGTACTGTTAGGGACCTATCATGGTGCCCGTGCTATTCGGCAACATTCTGTCAGTTTCCACTCCTGCCTAACACCTATTGGCTGAACTGCGATTGTCCCGCCCAGTACTGTCCTTAAATACTGGGTTCTGGCACATCTCCGGTGCCCTTTCGTGGTGTTCCAGTACCAGCGCTTGTTCCTGATTCTTGTGAGCTCCCAGTGTATCAACCCAACCTGCCTGACTACTCTGCATCTCGTTTCCTGCCTGTGCACCGACCCGGACTGCCTGACCATTCTTCTTCTCATCTCCTGTGTACCGACCCAGCTTGGCTGACGTTTCTGCTCCGTGTACTGACTTGGATTGGCTGACGTTCCTGCTCAGTGTACCAACTTGGATTGGCTGAGGTTCCTGCTCCGTGTACAGACTTGGACTGTTCTACGTTCCTGTGCTGTGTAATTCCGCCCGGTTGGGCTGCTGCCTCCTCTGCATGCTCTGGCCGGTCTCTGGTTAAGGGTAGTGCTTGTCTCTCTCTGTCTCTGGACAGCTCTGCAGATTGGTCTCGGTTGCCTCCATGTCACCCTGGCGACATTCCTATTGGTCTGTCTTACGAACCGTTCCAGGTTGGGTGCCTCTCTGGGCGAGTTACTCAGTTTTCCATTATTGCTACGGCAGTGCCCACGCTGACCAGATTCTGTTACTGCTACAGCAGTGCACCAGCTGCTCGAGTCTCCGTTAATGCTACGGCAGTATCCAGTTGCCTAGTATCCGTTACTGCTACAGCAGTGCTCATGTGGCTCAGTCTCCGTTACTGCTACTGCAGTGCTCAAGTTGCCTGGTTTCCTTTACTGCTACGGCAGTGCTCAAGTTTCTCAGTCTCCGTTTCTGCTACGGCAGTCCACAATTGTCTGGTATCTGTTATCTTGGGCATTACTCAAATTAAAGCTCTCACCTCGGTTTGAGCTTCTTAAAAGGCCTTGCTACACTAGGGCCTGTCAACATTCTCTGTCTACTATTAACCCATTCAGTACTGATAAACTGGGACTCACATAAGATCTGCCTGACCTGTGTCAGTATATTGTTCTATGGACTATTTACTTATACTGGACCTGTGTGGGCTTACCTCTGTATAACCTGTCTAGTGGCTGTACTATATTTTGTATATATTACAGGACCTGTGAGGGTTATTGTGATCGTTATTGTTTAATAAAGTTGTGTTTTATCCAAACCTACTGTGTCTGTGTGTCGAACAAACCGTTACAGGACCAGGAACCAGACAGACACAAAAAAGTGACAAAACAGAACCATGATCCAGAAGCATAAAACAAGAGACAAGCCAGGGTCAGAAACCAAGACAGGTACTCATCCAAGCTGGAGTCATGAACACAGGAGTCTGCAATGTCAGGAACAAGCCACGGGTCAGGAACACAGAAGTCATCAATGTCAAGAACAGCCAGTAGTCAGAAGCCAGAAGGATCGTCGGAGGAAGCCAGGTGATACACAGATAACAGGAGCATAGGAATCCACAGAAGCCAGCAGAAACAAACACAAGGACAATCAGGAAGTGAGCCAAGCTGCTTTAAACACCCTGAGAGGGTTGGCTGATAACAGGTGAGTAATCAGAGAGGTCAGCTTATTCAGCCTGACCCAGGAACTCAGAAGGCAGCAGCAATGGATAGCAGAACACTAGATTAGCTCAGACAGCAGAATCAATAGCCAGAGTTAGAGCAGCTCAGCCAAACCTTGACATTGCCATAGTCAAGCAGTTTGCTGTCTCCCAGTTACACATATTTTGCATGTAGTAGATCAAGTTCATAATTTGTGGTAGATGGGGATTGCTGGGCATAACCTGGCTGTCATTGTGAATTTTGGTACCAATGACAAAGTCAGCATAAAATGGAATTCTGTTTAAACAAACTTCAAGGATTTAATTGACAGGATGAGGATGGTTAGAAGGTTGTAGCATATCTTGTTACATGTACAAATATATATAATCTGTGCCCTCCCGTTACTTGGTATCAGAACTAATGAACTAAGTGATCTATATCAAGTTAAGATATAAAAGAGAACATTTAGTAACAACTAGATAAAAAGGTTCTGAACACTGATAGTCCAAAATGCTAATTGGAATATGATAACAAAGTCATATGTGCCTCAACCATCACTGCGATGTTATTGCCATCCATGGTAGTGTGAGAATGAATAAAGTAATGGAGATAATGAAATGTGAAAGGATGATGATGAAAGACAGATAATATGAAGATGCTACCCTAATGTCTAGAAGATGATGATGAAAGTGTTTCAATTCACAATACAATTTCAGTACTGTCATTTCTTTACAAGATGCCTTACCACCACAGGAATGTAAAAATCTGAAAAGAAAGGGAGTGTAAAATATCCATCTAAAAGTTATCTTTATGAGAGTTACTTACCCACAAAAAGCCTCTGCTTTCGGAGTTTACAGTCTCCACTTCAACTAACTCAGGCTGTTGTAGTTGGTATCTCCCTATTTCTTCCTATGGAGTAACAGGAGGGACAGCTATGACAGTTCTGAACAGCATTCTCTGTGCTTCCCTACCTACCCGGTAGGGGAATAAAGAGAAGCCTTTAAGCACCAAGGACAGCATTAAATACCATAGGGATGTGCATTGCTCACCCAGTGGCATTCAAAAGGTTAAAATAAACAGAAATTGTACACCAAGTACTACACAAATGTTCCCCCCTTCGAAATATCACTATGTTAGTATGTAGACATATATTGCATATATTCGACATACTAACTCAATTCGACTTTCACCTCTTCATTGGACAGGAACAGCCATTTATCGACGAACCTGCCTTTTATTCGATGCTTAACCCTCTGAGTACCAGAGAGGTAGAAAGGAATTGCTTAGCAATGTGTTTCCTACCCCTCTAGTACTCAAGGGGTTAATAGGCAAGGTATGTGGCTGCATACCTTGCCTGAATATGTGTAAAACATTGTTTTGTCTTTAATTGTACATTTTTCTTTTGATAAAAGAAACATCAGCCGTCAAGGGGGTATCATGACCCCTCATGACACTCCCCTAGCATGGGGGTGACAATTGCCTGTTTTTTAAATAAAGAGCATTAAATATATAATTAAAGACAAAACAATGTTTTACACATATACAGGCAAGGTATACCTTGCCTATTAACACTTTGCATACCAGAGTGGTAGGAAACACATTGTTAAGCAATGCATTCCTACCTCTCCGGTACTCAAAGTGTTAAGTGTCAAATGAAGGATAGGTTCATCGACTTAATGGCAATTCCTGTCCAATGAAGATGTGAAAGTCGAATGTAGTTGGTATGTTGAATATATGCAATATATGTCGACATACTAAGGGGGGGCATGTTGAAGGGGGGAACATTGTGTAGCGCTTGGTGTACTATTTCTGTTTATTTTAACCCTTTGAATGCCACAGGGGTGAGCAATGCACATCCCTATGGAATTCAATGCTGTCCTTGGTGCTGAAAGCCTTCTCTTTATTCCCCTACTGGCTAGGTAGGGAAGCACAGAGAATGCATTTCAGAATTGTTGTAGTGTTGGAGATGTGTGTAGGAAGTTCATCCCTTTCACATCGATAGCACTTCGAAAATCCTTCTCCAACCTTCCCCTTCCATCTGACAATTTTGTGAATATGTCGATTTGTGTGCAGATCGAATTGATGGAGTGATTCGAACACATTGAGAATATCATATTGACACCGCATCAACCTTAATACATCTAAGCCATATCTTCCTAGTTCAGAAGAAAGGATCAGGTCTCAGACCAGTGATAAATCTGCGGAATCTCAACGATTTTGTAATGTATCGACATTCCAAAATTGAGGGAATTCATTATCTGAAGGACCTGTTGTTGCAGTCTGATTGGATGATAAAGATAGATCTGAAGGAAGCGTACCTCACAATTCCTATGTCTGCCCGCTCTCCTCTCCTCAGCTCCATGGTGCTTCACTAAGCTTATAAAACCCATAATAAATTATTTAAGGAGAAGGGGTATGTGAATGATTATTTATTTGGACAACATTTTGATCATGTCTCAGATGCAGGGCACCCTTCTGAGGCATACGCATTGGACCATGAATCTGTTGATGGATCTTGGATTTTTGATAAATTGGAAGAAGTCGGAGTTAAGTACAAACAAAAAGATAGAGTTCTTGGGATTTCTGGTGGATTCAGAACTCAAATCTTTAAGTCTTCCAAAGACCAAGATAAATTTGATTCACATAGAGATACGACTGGTGTTAAGGAAGGATCAAATCTTTTTAAGGATGTTAGCTCACATAGTGGGCTTACTGTCTGCCTCCATTCAGGCAATATTCACGGGACCACTACATTACAGAGTGTTACAGGGATTGAAAGCCTTGCATCTTTGCAAGGGCCTAAGGTACACAGATCTGGTGTCACTTTCGTCAGACGCAAGAGAAGAGCATCTCTACGTGTGGAATGGCAAAGCCATTTTGGTATGGCCCCAGACATGGTCATAGAATCTGACGCCAGTCTGTTGGGGGGCAAGAGAAGGAGGAAGATGGAGTTGAACCTGCACATAAACTGTTTGGAGCTTTTGGCAGGATCATTTGCTCTGAAGAGTTTAGCGATGGACAAAGTGAATGGTTGTGTCCTGCTTAAGATGGACGACATTTCAGCGGTAAGATACATAAATCGCCTGGGATGTACCAAGTCCAAGCAGTTAGAAGACTTGACAAAGGAGTTTTGGCATTTTTGCCTCGAACGAAATATCATGCTTCACATGGAGTACCTCCCAGGTTTGTCCAGTGTGGTGGCAGATTGGAATTCCAGTTACCTTTCTGACTGCAGTGACTGGATGCTAGACAGGGGCATTTCTGATCTGTGGGGCCCATTGGAAGTGGATCTTTTCGCTTCCCATTTGAATCGACAGGTGGACAAATTTTACAGTTGGAGACCGGATTCAGAGGCGTTAGCGATGGACGCTTTTCTTCAAACCTGGGGTCAATGGGAGAATTATGCGTTTCCTACGTTTGCATTAATCAAGAAAACTATCCTGCAGATCAGGTGACAGTTGGCAACGGAGATTTTGAGCACACCGTTATGTCTGACTCAGCCTTGGTTTCCAGAGCTTCTGGAGTTGTTCGTGGATTAACCTTTTGTAATTCAGACTTTCCCTCTACTTCTGATGGATCCGGCAGGTTTGCTGCACTAATTGATTATGGAAGGAAGTCTTCAGTTGGTGGCTTGGTTGGTGTCAGGGGTGTTAAAACGATACTTGCATTTTCAGAGTCAGTTCAGTTTCTTCTGGCAGAATCATGGGCACCAGGTACCAGAACCATGTATAAATCTGTATGGTCATTGTGGAATAATTGGTGCTTGGAACGGGGTTTGGATCCTTTATCAGCTGATCCAATAATGGTGAATTTCCTTTCTTATCTTTTTGACATGGGTAAGGCATATAGGACGCTTAGTATGTACTGGTCCGCAATTTCGGTTGGTCATATTAATGTTGAAGGTAGGCCAGTGGGTCAAAATACCTTGGTGTGCAGGTTATTAAGGGGCATTAGATTATCGAGGCCTCCTACATCACAGTATTCTTCTACATGGAATGTTAATGAAGTCTTGCATTTTCTGGAGAAATGGCCCTGTAATGATGATTTATCTTTAAAATAATTATCGCAAAATTTACTATGTTATGTTTAGTTTCATTTAAAAGAGTGTCAGACGTCAGGAAGTTGGATCTACACTCTCGTTCTTTTACCCCTTCGGGGGTTCAGTTTACTATTCACAAGAGGATGAAAATGCATGTTCGGATGATTACGTATCCAGCTTTTCCTTCTAAGCCACAATTGTGCGTGGTTTCTTGTTTGAGAGCTTTATGAGGCTAGGACTTTGTCTTTAAAGAATTTTACAGGGAATCAATTATTGATTTCATTTTAGAAGGCACATTTACCGGTGTCACTGCGACTTTGGAGAGATGAGTAAGGAGGATTATGCAATTAGCTGGAACTAATTTATATGGAGCACATTCCTCTAGGGGAGCTATGGCATCTATGGTTATGCAGGTGGGTGGTAGGTTGTAAGATATTTTGAGGGCAGCTGCTTGGTCTAGAGAGTCAACTTTTAGAGATTTTTATGGTAAACCTGTTGATCATGTATCGTTGCATGTTGTTGATCAGCTTTGAACTATCATAATACGAAGCCTCCAGTCTGATATAAAATTTGAAGATTTCCCTAACTGTAATGATGGAAAGTCAGAATTTTATTAAAAACACTGAGATGAGTATTATCGCTTCCATGTAGCCACCCTATTACATGTTTTCTGTTTGTTGCAGGTTAAATCGATTGGGGAAGTTTGCCAAGTCGCATTGTGGATGGTGGAAGTGTGCAGAGTTTATTTGTTCTGAGAAATGTCCCAATCGTTCTGGGAGTTCAGTCGAAGATGAAAAAAGAGGAGGAGTCTGTTGCTGCATCACAATATATAGGAGTGGACTATAGTTGATTGGTGGAGCAGTGTTGCTTCACTGCTAGCTAGGGCATTACATCTGCATAATATAAATTGATAGGCTTTGAAGCTCCCTGTGTACGCAACAGCACATGCGCAGTAGAGACTAGCCGAACGCTCTGATCCGGAGCAGGGAGCTCCGAACAGCCCACCACCTGTCTCTGCTCCTGGCTCTGGGCCAGCATCCGAGGCCACTGGGTGGCACTTTAGTCCGTGTACACGGGTTTATACTAGTTTAATATATATGTTGTGATAGTGAAATTGCTAGCTAATGTAGAGATTAATATATAATAATAATAACTAGTATTTATATAGTGCCTTTCTCCCAGTGGGACTCAAAGCGCTTTCAGCGCACGCTCTCGGAATTAACCAAATCGGCAGCTGAAATAATAGATGTTATTATTACCCAATTAATGGTACTCATTTATCGACCTCGGAAGGATGAAAGGTTGTGTTGACTCTGCTGAGATTCGAACCTGCAACCTTGCAGTTGGAATAGGCTCCATAGTCAGGGACTTTACCACTGAGCTATCTCACCAGCCTATATATAATCTTACCTAATCATCCATTCTGGCAACCATTTTTGTAGTCAATTATGTCAGCATGTCTATGCTGTGAGGTTTAGGCTAACACCTAGTATTACAAATAACTTTTTATCTATACATTTGCTTACTATTTTACTAGCATAATGTATAGATGAAATTTGATTTACTTCACAGTGACACCTTGTCATTTTTATGACACGGTTGACTTTAAAGTGATCTAATAATTTTAAATTATTGTCCTGTTTTAAGTAACACATACACCCATCACCTCCCCCTAAAAAAAGTGTCCCTGTTTTTACATCTTCTATACAATAAACGAGAACATGGTCACATGACCACACATTCTCCAGACGTGCCAACACACCCCCGGGGTGAGCACAAGGAGGAGATATAGTGATCTCCTCCAGTCTTTTCTCTGCAATAGCTTCACCCCTCTCCACTGGCTCCTCTTGCAACAACAACAAAATATGTCCAACACACAATGCAAACAACTTACACTGGCACCAAGCTTAGCCTGCTCACTATCGCCTCTTATACCCCATCAATCTTACCCAATTCCCTATCTCCTCTTCGAACAACAACTTTGGACTTATTGCTATTTCGTCTTACAACACAAAAAACAACATGCTCCATTTACAACTCCACGACCACCATGTTAGCTTGCAAAAAACAAAACATGCCCTACTTACATCCCAAACACCCTTCTAATATACTCAGTTCTCTCACATTTTACACCTTTTCTCCTCTCTTTACACCTTCAACACACATTTAACCCTTTGACTGTCAGAGGGGTACACAATTCTTTGCAAACAAATGCCTTGTTTACCCCTTTGCCACTCAAAGAGTTAACAAATTTGCCTTCATATTCAAGTGTTAAATATTACCGCTCTGCACACACCGGCCCCTTTCTTTTGGAGGCAACCTGGGCGCTTCCACCACTGCTGTTCTGTTTGCAACATCTTCAGCCCCATTACAATATAACCCTTTGAGTGCCAGAGAGGCATCCAATGCATTGTTAAAGGGTTAATGAACAGCCTTGTCAGGACCTTCAGATTTCAATGTGCACACTGCACACTGAAACTACGCTACTGCCCTCTCAAAGCCAAAACAATGAAACGGAGATTAGAAGTATGTAAGTACCGTCCTGTGACTGACAAAACGGCATACCAAGTGTTTATCATATTGTGATTGCCATGACTATTTAAAGGGAGAATTTCACCTATAGGAACAAGTGGCCCTTAGGACACTAAGTGCAGTAAAAATGAATGTTAGGAAATTCTGAAGTTGCGAACCCTTCTGGCACTCAAAGGGTTAAGGTAACACATTGCTTCGCAATGCATTGTGTACCCTTCTGCCAATCAAGGGGTTAAGCCAATTTCAATCAATTCCACTTTGTTTTACACCAAAATGTTCCAAGGCAAAAAAATCTCTTTAGGACCTTGGTTGTGTTCTATCCAATCCCCACAAAACAGCAGAAAGAAAAATCCTTTACACATTTATGCCTTCCTGCTTACCAAGGGGCCAGGATTTGATTATGTGTAACATTTATGGGACCATCAGTCCAAAACACATACTGGAAGGAGCAGCACACACACAAGAATGCACTCTCCACCTTCTCCCTTTGGGACCATAAATAAATCAGCCACTTTAAGGAGTCATCCACATAATGACCACAAAAAATAAATCTTTGATGAGCACAAACTCTTATAATATCCTCACTTTTTTGCCTTTTCCCCATAGGCTTTTTCTTTTACACCTCCAACTTCACTTGTTTGCTTTTGTCCCTCCCATCTTCGAGGCCAACACAGAACTTTCATTCACACTGTACCGAGAGGGCACATCGCGGAAGCTGCCTACTAAACATGACAATTCCTCTACAATGTATTTGGTTTGCCCGTGTTGTTGGGTCCCAAGCAAGAGCTGACTTGAGAAGTGTGTCTACACACTGCGACGCACACACACATTATAGCAGAGCTGCTTAACCCTTACAGTGGCTAAGCAATGCGCAATGCCTTGCTTTGCAAAGTGTTGCCTACCCTTCTAACACTGAATGGGTTAAAGCAACTACTAACATATATTCCTCATTCTTTCCCATCTCCCCTTTGTCCTCTACCACCCTTCCCATCTGATATGTTGTGTTTCTCCCCTACCACTCTCCCCAGCCAATATCATTCTTTCACCTTCTTACCCCCTGTGTTTTGTAAACACCCCGCTATGTTAACATTAAGAGATCCTCATACCTGTGCAGCTACCGTGTGTGCGTGTGTGTTCCTTGGTAAATGTAAGTGAAGTCTGTTGGAATTTTCTCCTATGGTGTGAACACTTATTTTCTAAAGCACACAGCATTACATGCCAAAATTTGCCCAGCCTCCACTCACACTGACTGCGAGTGAGGCAGGTGCTGGATTTTGAGGTATGGGGAAGGCAAGAGGAAGGAGCTATTCAATGCAAGTGTGCTTGGGATGGTGACAACAGCTAATGGATGGGTGAAAGAGTGGAGAATGGAGAACACATGAGTGGGTGGGTTTTAGGGTGACAATGAATAGGTGCAAGGAAGGGTGTGGATGAGTGGGTTGGAGGGTGAGAAATTATGGCTGCAAGAGTGGGTAGAAGGGTAACAACACACATTGGATGGGTAGGTAGGAGTGTGACAATGGATGAGTGCAAGAGGGAATGGACAGCTGAGAATGGATGTGTAGGTAGGAGCATGAGAATGGATATTGATGGGGAATTAATTTTCTTCACAGAGGGAGGGCAATTACTAGGCCTAGGGATGTGTGCATCTCCCTGCAAAGGATGACTTCATAAGTGAACTATAGTATACTAGCAGTGTGGGACAACATTACCTGTCTGTTTATTTGTTTTGTAACCAATGCTTAACTCTTTCAATGGCACAAGTGGATGCAACGTGAGACTGACTGACATAAGACTGTATATACAATGTATATTGAGCTAAACACTGTACACACAGGAGTGTATATCACATTGTGCACACACACACACATACACATACTGTGTACATTAATATACATTATATATACACTCCTGTGTCACTAAGCCTCACATTAACCCTTTGAGTGCCACGGGGTACACAATGGATTGCAATGCGTTCTGTACCTCTCTGCCACCCAAAGGCTTAAAAATTGCTTAAAAAAACAGAGGGGCAACTCTGTCCCATGCTGCTAATTTCAAAAGTTTGGACATATGTCTCTCCATCCCTTTCCTATCTAAAATCCTCCCTCAATATCCTGCCTTCATTTTGCATTCTAGGACTCTGTTTCAATTTCACATTGTAAGAAGGTGTCACATATACTTGGGAGTTACACAGATGTGTTTGTATGCTTCCTAATGCTGTGTCTGTTGTAGACAAAATGCATTAGGGACAGTTAGCAGCAATTAATACACGTCATAGGGAGAGGGTATGATCCATAAATAAGTACAGACACATCTATTTTTGGGGATAACAGACCACAGCTTTATTTAACTATTTTACTCACATTATTGTTCTTATTCATACTCAACAATAATTAAAACATTAACCAATAGTTTAATTGTCAGTCCTTGCCAATCTGCTTTGCTTATAACCAAACATGGCCAGATTGTACGGGCTCATGCTAAAATTCCCACATTCTTCAGCACTACAGCTGACTCCACCATTTTCAGCACTTACAGCTGATTCCACCATTTTCAGCACTTACAGCTGATTCCCAAGGAAATTACCCCATTGGCCATCCATTTAGCTTCAATGGGTAATGTCACCTCCCGCGACCTAAGTCCGGGCAAACTCCCAAAGGGCTTCTGCCCGAGATAAAATCGCTTAACTTTACCACATCAGTTATCTATCTCTGAAACAATGCAAGGACTATCCGCCCAGGAAAGACATGCAATCACACCATAAGAGGGAGGGATGCTTCCTTTGTCCTTTCTTCCTCCAGACAACTGACTACTTCCTGTCACCAACCCTATTTGAGCCCTTTCCCCTTAACTCCTCCCTATCACACACACTTCCTTTATGCATCAACCCTCCCCATGACATGCTTCCCCTCCTGTACCCTGCGGTCCTTTCCGGGGAATTTCTTGTCATAGGGAGAGGGTATGATCCATAAATAAGTACAGACACATCTATTTTTGGGGATAACAGACCACAGCTTTATTTAACTATTTTACTCACATTATTGTTCTTATTCATACTCAACAATAATTAAAACATTAACCGATAATTTAAACAACAGTCCTTGCCAATCCGCTTTCCTTAGAACCAAGCATGGCCAGATTGAACGGGCTCATGCTAAAATTCCCATATTCTTCAGCACTACAGCTGACTCCACCATTTTCAGCACTTACAGCTGATTCCACCATTTTCAGCAATTACAGCTGATTCCACCATTTACCGTTGCATGCTCTACATCCAGCCCCACAGCCCTAACAAAAGCCCCAGCCAGGGCCAAAACACCGGACAACAGACACGCATGACAAAGGGAAGTCTCACCCAAGAAGGCCAAATGTCCGGACCTCTGCCACGGCAACCAGACTGCTAATCCTCGAGTGCTGCATCGATCCCAGAACGTGTGCGACTGTCCAGGATGCAGGCAGAACTTGCGACCACAGGAACGGAAGAGCTCGGCCCTGAAGGCAGGAGAAACCTAATCTCCAGAGCTAGCCGGGCTCCCAGCAGACTGCCCCGCCAGGCGGAGACCGCACACCACACCAGCTCTGGATGGAAGAATCCGCGGAGGCACCTGTGCGGGCTGCGGAATGGCCCATCCGGAATCAAATGTGCCTCTGCACGGCCAGGGAGCTAAGAACAGACAGAGCAGGAAAATAGTTAGGAGAAGAGACACAATGGGGGGGGCAGATAGATAAGAGGGAGAGACAGACACAAGAGGATGATAAAGGGAAGAGAGAGGGTAAGCCAAGAGAAACAGCCAAAGCACGATAAGAAAGGAAGCACAGGAACAAGGAGACAGCGAGATGTAGCATACTGAAGGACAGAAGCAGGGAGCCCCCTGCCCGGGTAGGAGAGTGAGATAGAGAAAACACCAGGAAAACAGAAGGTGAGAAACAGATAGAAAGCTGGAAACCAGACAGCTGCATATAGGAGTATGCTTCCTTTGTCCTTTCTTCCTCCAGACAACTGACTACTTCCTGTCACCAACCCTATTTGAGCCCTTTCCCCTTAGCTCCTCCCTATCACACACACTTCCTTTATGCAGCAACCCTCCCCATGACATGCTTCCCCTTCTGTACCCTGTGGTCCCTTCCGGGAAATTTCTTTCCAATAATAACATTTTTATTAATGGATTGAGTGTAAAAGTAGGGGGTTAAATAAAGAAAAATCTCACATACCTAAACACTGGTGTTGCGAATGTTGTATAAGGAACTAGTAAAGTAAAGGTAATACCTTTATTAGCGTACTATTAGAGTGTAAGCTTTCAAGACCATTAACCTTTTGATTGCCAGAGAGGTACACAACACATTGCAAAGCAATACATTGCGTACCTCTCTGGCAATCAAAGGGTTAGGGTCTCTTCTTCAGGCATATTATGTTTTCTTGGGTAACACTGTGCCACTCTATGGCTGTTATATATATGGGACATTCCATGCAAGCTTATGCACATTCAAGCTCCAGTAAAACTCCAGAGCAATGCAGCTTCATTGGCAGGGATTTATTGTTTCTGAACAGGGCAAACATAATCTGCATACAATTTTAAGTTAAAGAAAACTAGTGAAAACGATCAGGAATATACATACCCACCAGAGAGTTTTCTTCAGCTAAAAGTAAGACATTGAGATGCATTAGATAAAATATTCTAAAACACAAGTTCCATTCCAAATGATCCACTTGTAGGAACTCTTTGATAGTACTAGCATTTGCAAATAAAAGAAGTTGGAAATATTGCACAGGTCTAAATGAACTCACCTACTGAATGAGGCCTACTACACTTGCTTGCAGTAGAATGAGTAAACAGTCAAGGGGCCAGCATCAGAACAGACACATAGACATGTGACTGATCTTCAGCAAAAATTAAGACATAGAGATGCATTAGATAAATATTTTAAAACACAAGTTCCATTTCAAAATGATCCACTTGTAGGAACTCTTCGTAGGATTAACCCTTTGAGTGCCAGAGGGCTATGGAATGCATTGCACTGCATTCCATAACCCTCTGGCACTCAAAGGGTTAACAAATAAAAGTCCAATATCATGGATGGGCTGGGAATATTGGATAGTCCTGAATGAACTCACCTATTGTATCAGATAGGTCTGTTTCTCTTGCCTGCAACTGGAGAATGAGTCACAGGAAACAGAATCCATTGGCCAGGGTCAGGGAAAGATCAGGATCATGTGACTGGTAATTAATTTCAGTATATGAAAATGTGTTTTTCACTCCCAAAAAATGTCAGTATATAGTATATGGATTTAATTCTATAGCTTATACATTTCAGTATAAAACATATGCAATTCAGTATAAAGCATATGTATTACAGTATATGAAATATGTATTTTTGTATATTTCAGTACATGATATATGTTTTTCTCTATATAACATATGGATTTCAATATATAGCATATATGCATTTCAGTATCTGATATATGGATTTTAGTATATAGACTATAGATTTCAATACATAATATATGGATTGCAATATGGTTTTCAGTATATGATATCAGTTTCAGTATATAACATGTATTTCAGTATATGACATATGGATTTCACAATATAGCATATGGATTTCACTATATAACATATACATTTCAGTATATAGCAGATGCATTTCAGTACAAGATATCTGGATTTCATTATATAGCATATAATTTTCATTATATAATATATATATTTAATTATATCAATTTTAGTATATAATGTATCAATTTCAGTATGTTACATATGTATTTCAGTATATGACATGTATTTCAGTATATAGTACCGGTATATGTGTTTCATTATATTACATATAGATTTCACTATAAAGCATATGTATTGCAGTATATGATATATGCATTTATCATATGACACACACTTCTCACTGAATAAGATAATGGGTTCTGTCATTAGAGGAATGTTGAATTATGTCCTTAACGGCCCCTCATAGAAAACCTCCAAGTAGACTATTTACATCAATTTGACAAAACTGGATTGAAAGCAATGTAAAATAATTAAAGCAGATTTCTCTGGGAAAAGAAAATAGTTTATATTGTAATTCATATACTTGGATGCAGATCATACTCCTGCTTTTGTATTGGTTTTCCATTCTTCTACTACTTCCATGCCCATGGGTATGCAAAGATTATTATTTATACCATGCCATAAAACCCACATAATTAAACACATGCAAGCAAATCAAATTCTTTCCAGAGCACTGCTATGCCAATAAAAATGCATAAGTGACCCAGATGACATCTCATTACATATTTGTGGTAAATGAGTAAGAGTTTTTATTTTATTTTTGGTTTTATTTTCTCCATAAAAAGATGCTTTAGGTAACTAAAAAATGATTGCAGAACACAAAGATTTCTCAATATTATATACACAAAGCAACCAGAATTGCCATGACAGAAAAAACACAAACACAATAGGTGGCCACAAAAAAATGACATGCCTGATTAAGTGATAATTAACCCTTTGAGTGCCAGAGAGGTATCCAATGCATTACCTCTCCGGCACTTATACTTTCCAGTTATTTTATAAAACCTTATAGAATGATATACCAACAATGTTTAAGATACTATTCATGGAAATATGTTACTGGGGGGATGTACTATTATGAGTATGCAATAAACCAGGCACTGGCTATTTTTTTTCTTTAGCACGAGATCTGCCTAATGACAGTATACTAAGCTATTTACACCTAAAATTCTCCTCTGACCACTACTTGCATCAAGAGGCGGCATTGGTACAATGTATGGAAGTTCTTGGTGTACTTTTTTTCTACATCTTGTTCTAGATGATATACTCTATGAAACAAGTCACAGAGAAAATGGCATACTTTTTACTCTCCGTGCATTGGAGAGGTGAGGCATTTGTGGCTTTCATGCTTTTAAAGGCAGAATGACAACAGAGTATGTGTGCTGGTAAACTCTAAAGTAACTATATGCTCCATTGCATAACCTGAAGGCAATCACAGGAGTAGACAAAGAGCCTCCAATGTCATTCCTCCATTATCCCCTTTAATATACTTGCTTGTATTTGTTATATTTTAGGGAATGATTTAACACTTTGCATGTTAGTTTCCTCCATGTGCCCAAAGAGATAGAAGTTAAAGTGCCAGGGAGTAAAAGTTAAAATGTAAACAAAATTTTACCAGATGCTTGCAGTGCTATGTATTGTTGTAGATCAATATAACTAAATTATGATTTAGTGTTCCAAGTGAACCTTGAACTTTGTTTAGCTACAGATAAATCCAGTCTTTGTTATAATCACAACCATTTTCCAAAAAAACTTTATTTAAAAAAATGGCACTTACATATGTGAAAGAAGTAGAAAAAAACTTCCTCAGGTTTCCATATTTATCTGTTTATTTGTGTGTGGGTATATATATAAATATATATATATATATATATATAAACACATGATACATAGAGAGCTTTTTTTAAAAAAAAATCATATGAACTCAAAACCTTATAAATAATCTAAATAATCTTGCAAGTTGCAACACCTTTCTTTTGATACCTCAACACATTATAACAGAATGGTCTATTATTTAAAAGTGACTTATTTGATTGTTCCACATTTTAAAGTAACCTAATTTAGTCTTCTTATATTGCAGTAGTATTTACTAACTAAATAGGAACATATAACAATGAATGTCCTTTGTGTGGAGATTATACAGAGTTCTAACAGTTTAAGTAATGACAGTAAAAACACAACTTTTAATTAAAATGCAAAAAATCAATCATTTGATTGTGTGATTTTGATTATATATTTATTTCTGCAGTTTAATACCCATAAAATGCATGTACGAGCATAAGGTGCAGTTGTGGCTTCAAAGGCATATTATGTAGTAACTTTTAAATGTTATGAAGGAAAAGAGAAAAAATGGG
The DNA here is from genome assembly GCA_037306005.1 of Rhinophrynus dorsalis. Lineage (NCBI taxonomy): Eukaryota > Metazoa > Chordata > Amphibia > Anura > Rhinophrynidae > Rhinophrynus > Rhinophrynus dorsalis. Next base: position 381,612,465 of record CM074719.1, read on the forward strand.
GGAAGAACAGAGCAGATCTTTAGTAATTCTGGGACAAACCAACTGTATCAGAGGGGACAGCTAAAAAAATCTAATAGATCTAAATGGTGCTTTAAGCCCCTTAAATACTAGATAGATCTTCACTACATAGGCCAGCAGTGTTTCACAATCGTTTCAACAATTAACACTGTAGTTCTCTAAATGTTCATTAACCCTTTGAGTGCCAGAGTGGTATGGAATACATTGCCATACTATATTAATTTACTCAAATTTGGGTGTGTGATCTCAGCAGGATGATTAATAAACTATCGTTCAAGGCACGCTACAAGCGAGTCTACTACCAGATGGTAGAGAAAAAGTATTCTCAAAGCTACACACCTGTTGTCCTCAAATGGTCATAAGTATGTGACCATAAATGGGCGATTGTAGGATGAATGTGCCAGTAATAAGAGAATTTGTATTATGTTTGAAGGAATAAAACATTTTTTTTACTAGTTTTGTTTAAAAAGTTTAACAAAAAGGAATGGAAGTGGGAATTGTGTGATTTATCGACTTTTCATAGTGGATCTACAACAATATACATACAATATATATCTTGTTGTCAGCAAGTTCAAAGTTCTCTCCTAATATTTAGGTTCAAAATGATGCTGTTGTAATTAGCCTTAGTCAAACAACCTGATTGTATACCGGTCTACCAATCAGGTCGTTTGACCTTGTCTGTCAGCGAGGAGAAACAATAAGAATTAATTTTGGTTATATCTGTTTATTGTATAGATCGCCTGCTATATACCTCCACTATTCCATTGTGTAGTATGGTAATAGACTCTAAGAGACTTCTACACTGCTATTGTGAGTTTTAACACTGTACTGTACTGTTATGGTATAGTCCTTGCTTTAATACAGAGTTTGTCCATATTTGTTCTGGTTATTTAGATTTCTAACTTGTTGATTCCTGGCAGAGTGTGAAAGGGATGTAATTATCTTTACTCAGTTAATGCCATAATATACATAATTTTTAGGGCTGAGTTTTAATGTCATAATAGTCCTTGTTCTGACATTGGGTCTGTCGGCATTTGTTTTAATAAGTGAGTTTGTAACCCAGTAAGTGCCAGAGTAAATTATTACATTGGCTCGAGGTATACGATTTGTACCCAGATAGCGATGTTAATCATGCAAAGATAACACTATTATTGCTTTTTAAAGCCTTTAAATAGATCCTGTGTGTTTTATCTAAGTTGAAGATAAAAGCAAAAGAGGGCTTTATTGTAAATTTGTATTGTTCCGAACGTGGAACTTATATACATAACAAACCCCCTTTTTGTGTTTAAAACAGATTTGAGCAGAACAGCCTGCTAATTGGATTTCTTTATAATTAACCTCAGCTTGGTATGGTAGATAGGATCAGGTTGATTGTAATTTTAAATGTTTGAATTAACCCTTGAGAGCCACATTTGCCTATTGAAGAGAATTCTTGTTACTTAAACAGTCACTTTCTTGTGATAGAAATGGATTGTTACTGTGTAATGCTTTTGTAGATTTGTAACAGGTTCTGTTCTTGTATTTGGGACAGAAATGAGAACCAATAGGTCCCTATTAGTCTCCAATTATTAATGAGTTTGCTTCTTCTTATCCTAATTCATAATTTATCTCAGTAAAACAGTGATCTGAGTTTCTGTGGATTGAAGAAGGTTGACATATTGGAGTGTAACTTCCCTTAGAGTCAGCTCTTTAATCCAAATATATATCAACTGGAGTTTATAGGAGAAAAGGGAATGCAGTAATGCTTTACCAATGTTTAGATCATCCTTCAAAGCCCACTTGTCTTATGTATAAATGGATAATTGTGTGCACCAAGGCTGTTTAAAAATCTATAGGTGACTTTTTTGTCTTGAGTTGTTATTGGATTTGCTTCTCCTTAACCTATTTGTTGATATGTCTCTATGAAGTCTGGGTTTTTAGAGAAAGATAACTAGTGGGCATGATAATTTCCTTAGAGTCAGCTCCTAAATAGAAGCTGATATCAACTGGAGTTTTTTGTTAAAGGGATAGTAATGTTTCATAATAAAATCAGCTCCAATTAATCTTCATAGTATTTGGGCCGTGGAGAGTATCATTTCAGTACTGTCAGAGTTGTGGTTCAAGAGTAATTGAATGATAAAATTTCCCCCTCCCACCCCTTTTACTGATGTAACACTTCTCAGCTCAGAGCAGCAGGGTGGTGTCCAGGTGGGTTGCAGAGAGGGACAATCTTTAATTAATATAAGGGAAAACCCTGAAAAATCTGTCAATGGGAGCAGGGCTTTCATCATTCTCACAGTAAGAAGATTGTCCCATGCTGTGAACTGTCTGGTCTGTAGACCAAATTCTACATCTGAGGGGAGGTGTCTTACACTAGGTAAAAGGGCGGGAGGGGGAAACTTTATCATTCAGTTACTCTTGAACTACAACTCTGACAGTATTGAAATAACACTCTCTATGGCTCAAGTAGTATGAAGAGCTGCTGTTTTTGTGAAACATTACTATCCCTTTAAAAAAGAGAAGACATTAGCGTTATACCAGTGTTTCACTCTTTGCATCCTTCAATGCACTTATAACTAGCGCTTGAGTGGACAAATTAGCACACCTAGGTTTTTTAAGTAATTATATATTTCTCTATCTCCTTGCATTTCTAAATGATTCTATAACTATCTAAAATGCTGTGGATACTTTGTTTCATTGTTGTCATTTTTGAGAATGCAAATGCCATTTTTTCATTTTTAAATTGATAAGCTCTCACCCCTTTATTTTGAAAATGGCATTTGAGGTCTCAAAAATGACAACAATGAAACAAAGTATCCACAGCATTTTAGATACTTAGGGACTCATTTAGGAATGCAAGGAGATAATGATATAATTGCTTAAAAAACCTAAGTGAGCTAATTTGTCCACTCAAGCACTAGTTATGTGGGCATTGAAGGATGCAATGAGTGAAACACTGGTATAATATTATTATATTCCCTTTTTAAAAAACAAAAAAACAAAAAAACTCCAGTTGATATCAACTTCCTGTAGTAGGGGAATAAACCCCCCTATAAGTTGTATATGATTGATATGTTTTTTTACTATAACCCTATTGTATTCTGCATATATCTAATCTACTTGGCACACATAGGGTTAACATTTGAGTTTATCTTTTAGCCATGACAGAAATTGTCAGAACATATTTTGTTTTCCAGACAGACCTGGTGTAACAGACCGTTTGTCCCAACCAACTGATCATTACCACACATTGCTTCTAGCTCCTAGAAAGGAGAAGTAAGACAGATGGTTGGCCCACATACCTAAGCCCCCTAGTAACTAGACAAATAGCCAACCGCCATATCTGTCTCCTAATATGGACACTTCTGAGCAGGAGCCAAATACATGCTTTTCACTCCTTAGGATCATGCTAACAGAAAAGATATATAATGAGTGATGGGACCCCAATACAATCAGTAGCGGACAGATCAGGGTACCGGATACTCTAAGTGACAAGACTGATTGGTGATTGGTATGTAACAATTCTCTTTATGCAAGCGTTTTCTAATTATCTTATCTATATACGCTGCTTGGTTAGTTGGATTGTATAATTATACTATTATGCTGATTTTACTGTGATATTTTGTATTTGAAATATTTTGTATATAGCCATAATAAAATAATTACAATAATAAGATTCTTAGTCTTTCTTATTGTACTCACATCTAATGGTGTGAGATCAGTCTACAAGGTATAAGTTTGAGGTGATGAGCACTCATACTTAGGTAGGGAATAACTACATCTCATGATATTAGCTGGGACGGAAAGGTGAACCCCAATTTTGTGTTATTTTTATTACCCCTAACTGCGCAATCTTATGCCCCCGTTGCATTCTATTTCCGAGTTGACTCTAAGTAATGCACATTTATGAAAATAAAAAGACAGCACTCAGGGATTGTTTTCAAGAACAAATAAACCATTTATTTTGCTTGCAAATGCAAGTGTCATGTTTATTGGTGTCTGCAAGCTAAATAAATGGATGCTTGCCCTTTAAAGGGATAGTAATACTTAAGATGCAAAAAATATATGTTGTAGGGTTTATGTCCCCGAAAAAAACAAAGGTACTCCCACCACTGAGAGACATTTTATTTAAAAATTATAACAGCTCAAACTTGAATTTTTTAGGTGCAATATCACAGTGGCCTGAAAATGTACAGTGGCGCTGTTGCTACACCATCCTATGGAGATTTATGGTCTACAGACCAGAGTAGTCCATAGGATGGTATAGCAACAGTGCCACTGTAAATTTTCAGGCCACTGTGATATTGCACCTAAAAACTTCAAGTTTGAGCTGTTATAATTTTTTAATAAAATATCTCTCAGCAGTGGGAGTACCTTTGTTTTACTCAGGGGGATAAATCCTACAACATATATGTTTTTACATTTTAAGTATTAGTATCCCTTTAAAGTTATATACTTAAATTTCCCGCTAGACCTTTACATGTGCTGTGCTGTTTAGATCTGTAAATATATAAAAATAACCATGTAGCATAGCAACATTTTTGTCTGAGCCCATTTTTAATGTCCATATTTTATATGGAAAGTTAGGAATTATTATTAAGAAGTGTTAGTCCTCCTATAAATTCTGTTTCAGGCTGCTTCAGGGGTAATATTGTCCTAGAATAGCTCAGCTGCAAAAGGAAATATACCAGGATAAGTTGTTATGACTTTTGTTATTTCTTTATGCATCTTCATAATCTCTGTAGGGCATGCTGGTAGGAAAAGGACATTCCACTTTTTTTAAAGAAAATACCCCCTTGGACACTAAAGATATCTGCAGTGCATTGTCTACAGAATCCAAAGGGTTAAACGTAGAGATAAAGCACAGGAGCAGTTTAAACGGAAACTCTACCCTTAATGGAGCAGTAAACTTTCTCCATGAAAATCTACATATTCTACACTTCCACTTCCCATTTCAAATGTTAAAAACTATTCTACTCTCTGGAAACAGTGATCCAGGGAGTGAGTGAAAAGTAAGAACAATTTATGCATGTGATTTTTTGCTTTTTTCACAAATTTTTCATCCTTTTCGCCACTGTAAAAATGTCCTCCTTTTCACCAATCCAACAATTTTTTTTGCCTATGTTTTGTATGGTGAAACATTTCCCATCACAATATTCACACAGACACACACACCTGAGGCGCCAACTAGGAGATCTACATATCTCCTCCACACTGCCTCAAGCCGACATACACATTCACCAAGACTTGCACACACACCAGGTCGGCAGCTAGGAAGATATATGCATATCTCCTCCACACTGCCTCAGCACAAAATGGGGGGTATGACTTCACTCCTCCTCACCATCTCCTGTTTCTAAAATAAACAAAATAAAAAAATGGCATCCTCTCCCATCCTGGATGTATACTTGCTTCTTCATACAGCAGGATAATTCAACTGGTAACGCATACAGTGATGTCACTCATACACTGATGTTTCAAAAAGTAATATTGTTTACATTCACCTCTCTTCACTGCTCAATGTTGAGAAAGAAACTATACATCCAGTATGGGAGAACATTGCACATTTGCTGAGATATAAGGTCCCTGTATGCTACAGTTTGCTTTCTATACAAGATCGTTGCACCCTCACTTTGTTGTGCACTAGCCAGGGAGGAGTTGTGGCCTTCTCCTTCAAACATCCCATTCTCCAGATACCTCTTCATCAAGCACCTCTGTATTTCTCCTCCTTCAGTCGTAAAGCAACTTAATCCTCCCTCTATTCCCTCTCTCCTCTCTTAATACAGTATCCACATCCTCCCTTCTTATGCAATACCCCAAATGTTGCTCCTCTAGAACTTCCTGCTCTCACTTTTGCCCACACCCCTCCTTGCTACAGAAAATTCCCTTTAGGTCTTACAGCCTCTTTCATTCCACTCCCCTTGCAATACCTGCACAAACAAACAGTTGAACAAAATACATTCTTAAAGAATGTAGGGAATGGGTACAGGTTTATGAACAAGTATATAACAGTAATTAATAATTACAAGTACTGCAAGAGAAGCTGAGAGGCCAGCAACAGATGCAAGGGCTGGACTCCAATACGGGACTCCAGTGCATTGCAAAGGCTGATGGTCAATGTGTGTAAATTTGGTAACACAAAACTTAAGGGTCTAACTTCAACCCTTTGACTGCTACAGGGGTGTGCAACCCATTGCACAGTAGAGAAATGCACTGTACATTCCTGCCGCAGTAAAAAGGTTCACCTTTGACCCTCAAGTTTTGTGTTACCAAATCTCCACACGTTGCCCATCAGGCTTTTCATCTTTGTTTAAAAAAAATGGGCAAAGCTGTCCCACACGGCTGGTATATATATATATATATATATATATATATATATATATATATATATATATATTCCTATAGCAGTATCATTGTTCAAAGCAGTGGTACCAAGTGTAGTAGATGGTAGCAACCCTTCTTCAAATCCCTCCTCATCTGTCTGCTGTTAATACATTTGGACTGGCTTTATCTGTCATGTGTGTTTTCTGATACCTGATACTCAGATGGTATGAGATGTGAGTTAACCTCTTACTTGACCGGCTGCGCGCACACATGGCTGGCACTTAACGGCCGCTGAACATTTTTTTTATTCTTTAAAAAAAATCCGGAGTCCCCGAACGGCGTGCAGCCGCGAGGGGACCTGGATTTCTGGGATGTACATGTACGTCCCCTGTCCACAAGGGACATCCGCTCGGGATGTACATGTACGTCCTCGGGCGGTAAGGGGTTAATATTTATGAATGTTATTCTCCCAACATTGCTGCTTGATAGACGTGTCCTACAGTTATTGTCAGTGTAACCAGCTGCATTTAAAGAAAGGTCAGACTCAATGCTTGCTGGAGGGCAACTAAGGGTTTCCACTGTAGTACATGTCAATGCTGGCCACACACACTTCTTTGTTTGACAGTAGTTCATTTTTTCTGCCTAGAAAGTAGCTATCCTGCAAGTATGCAGAAACCATCTCACATGCAGTGACACCAATCCAAGGAGCTACACTTTGATCCTATGTGTCAATTACCAAACCATACTGAGGGAGCAAGTCCCAAAGAAATGAGCTGCCATCAGTGGCATCCACCACGAACACCACCATCACCACCACCAATGTTGCATATTTCCTGCCCCTGCTAAGACCCATGAATTGCCCTGTGTTCAGAATGGGATGTTCTGGTTGATGACGTAGGTGCTCCTGCTGCTGCTGCTGGTTGAAATGCATCACTGCCTTCTCTTTCACTATGCTGTCTAGACATTTTTTTCTGCCCTAACTTTCTCCCTCTCATTCCCCCAAATGAAGCCTCCAATAAGCATATCTCTATATTCCTTGATATTTCTAAAGGATTGTCAGACAATGTGGTTTGGTGACCACCAGTGGACAGTGGAGCAAGGCTGGGATGACAGACAGACATCATAAATTTCAGTTTTATATGTCTTTTTAAATTACCCTTCCATCTTCCTTTCAACAACTTTTAATATCTATATTATGTTAACACGATGCATGTCTCCCAACATTGTTGCTTGATAGCCGCATCCTGTGGTCATTGTCAATATAACCAGCTGCACTGAAAACCCTCTCAGACTCAACGCTTCCTGGAGGACAACTAAGGGTTTCCACTGCAGTACTTGTCAATGCTGACCACACACAAATTGCTTTGTTTGCCTGTAGTCCATGGGGTCATTGTTTCTGCCTGCAAGTATGCAGAAACCATCTTACATTCAGTGGGACCACTTCTAGGAGATACGTGGTGTTCCTGTGTCAGTTACCAACCCATACTCAGGGATCCAGTCCCAAAGAGATGTGTAGCCACCACCATCGCCACCACCAATGTACCCATTTGCCATCCCTTATGAGACCCATGAATTGACCTGTGTTCATAATGGGATGTTCTGGTTGATGAAGTAGAAACTGCTGCCGGTTGAAATGCATCACTGCCTTCTTTTTCACTATGTCTAGACATTTTTTGTGCCCTCACTTTCTCCCTCTCATTCTCCACAATGCAACTATCCACTCGATCAATAAGCATATCTTGAAATTCCTAGACAGTATCTGATTTCTCAGAGAGTTGCTACTAATCATCATGACTCCTTGTTATGACAGCCCCCTGATGGCCCTTTGGCAGAAATTCTGAAATGTTGTATTTGAAGTGGTGGGGTCCAGCAAAGTGGCAAGAATGTATTCCTCATTGCTTTTAATGGACGGTCTGCAAGCATCTTGATCAAAGCATTCTAACATGTCCTTTACCAGCTGGTGCATGTCTATGTTGTCATTATGGTAAGATTTCTTAACCATCCTCCTCTATTTTGTCGCCAATAATAACATCAGTGGTAGAATTTCACAAATCCCTGCCACTATGCGACTCACCAGCATGGTTACCTCCTCAAAGGGTTTCAGCAGCTCATAAACATTGCACATTAGTTGCCATTGGCCACGTGACAAAGAGATTCCCTCCAAAGTATTCTAGTTTTTCTTGGTGTACTCTCTAATGGCCTTATTCAAATGCTCTATCATGTACAATGTAGAATCCCACCTGGTAGGGACCTCCATTTTCAGCTGGTGATGGGGCATGTTGTTTTGCTCTTGTATGTAATATAGAGCGTTGCATGCACTGTAGGAGTGACTCGAATGGGCACTGATTGTGTGGCCAATAGTAAGCATCTCTCTGAGGGTTGTGGATCTTGCCAGGAATCTGGTTACACTCACAACTAAATTTATCACATGGGCAAAGCAGGGCACATGCACCATATCATCTATTCTCAAGGCAGCGGTTATGATGGAACCGTTATGAGCAGACACAAAACCAACTTTTAAGGAATGGGGTACAAGCCATTCCGCTATCACCTGCTCTAGCTTACTTAAAACATCTACAGCTTTGTGGGACTGTCTCTCAAATCTCTACATGCACAAGGTAGCATGTCGATGGTATGGGTTATCCTGCTGCTGCTGCCTTTTAATCACAGTGCCAGAGTCAGAGGCACAATTACTGCCTATCACCTGATACTGTAAGCTACTATTGCCCACTGTTGGTGCTGGGAGGGAAACCCAGTGAGCAGTCACAGTCAAAGAGTCTGTGCTCTGCCCACTTGTCCACATACCTGTTACTAGGTGGATTTTCTTGCCATACGCACTTTCTTTCCAGTCCTTTGCCCACCACACTAGCCACCTGCTTGTTCAATTCAGGCACAGTTGTCTTGAAAAATAACTGTGACTTGGGCTATGACACGTGCTGTTACACATAACATCAGTTCTCTGAAGCCTTGTTTTTCTATAAAAGAATATGGCAGCATATCCACTGTCAACTTCTTGGCAACCTTGAAATTCTATAGGTGTACTTTGGCATTAATTTTGTGAAGTTCTTGATTCCTTCCCAGGAACACAGTCAGTGTGGGTTGGCAAGACATGGAAGAAGGACCCTGGAACTTTATTGTTTTAACAACATGATTAGAGGAGGTGGTGGAGGTAGGGGGAGCATGTGTGGGCAGTCTATGACTCTAGCCTTCTCCTATAGCAAACTGAAAGTCATCATACTCCTCTGCAGCAGGAGCCATAGGTGTTATTTGAAATGAACTAACTGTTGGCAGTAGCACACTCTCTGACTACTTCTCTTATCTGCCCCAGACCACTGATAACTTTTTGGAGTGATTCTGCTGCTACTAGTTGTGGCATCTGTGACCTGCTGATAGTGTGTCTTGCAGTCAGATCTGTGGTTACGCTTCAGGTGGGAGCCTGCTTTCCCCCTGCTCACATGCTTTTTTTCACAGACAACAGATAGCAACATGCTTAGCTTGAAGATCCTGAGTGAAGTATCTCCATACTGTGGACTTCATGTACTGTGGGGTTCCTGAGGTGCTGCTACTACTTCTGGCGCTAGATGTAATTATACTGCTACTACTTCTAGGTGTCAAAGATTCAGCACTTCCAGCAGGAGCAGAGGCACTCATCATCTCTAACATTGTGGATGTTAATAACCTGTGTTGCTGTTGTTGTTGTTGTTGTTGGGTACTCAACACAGGTGTGTGGTGGCTGAGTGGGACTTGGACTTGGAAGGGGCAATGATGCTAATGATGACTGACAGAGTGACTGTTTACTTTTTTCTATCTTTACTTGTCCAGAGTCAGACTTTCCAACGGTTTTCTTAAGCATTTTATAGACATGCACAGTGCTCCTTTTCAGTGGTGGAATATTGAGCCTTTGCCTTTCTGCTAACTTTATGGCCAAGTCATTATCTCTCTCACTATTTGGGGTCAACCTCCTTCCTCTCTTCTTCTTCCCCAGAGTGTGCCCAGACTCTCCTGATACAGAGAACAAGTTTCCTACCTAAAAGACTCCCTAAACTAAACTTCAAATCCCCTAACTTCTCTAGCTCAAACAACGTGCTGCTTTCTCCTCTCAAGAATGGCTGCTGTGAGAGCCTGACACACTTTTATATGGCTATAAAAAAGTAGAGAAAACTTTTATGTGGTGGGGAAATTTTTTCTTCCCATTGATTTCAATGCAATGAGCTAGGCAAAAAAAACGGCACTTTTCACAGGAAATTATTTTCCAAGTGGGAAGTACCAATATTCACCAATTTTTGTTTGAAGTGAAAGTTTAGCCCATCCCTAATCATCTGGTATATTTGACCAATGTACAACATTTAACACGTTGGTGCCAATCTCTGCATTTATTCTTCAAGGGCTTAAACATAAACACCAAGACTTGCAGGCACAAGAATACTGTAACTCCATTTCAGTTTGTAAGCACTGTGATATCACTAGTTTAGCTTTATATCAATTGTAAACTATTTGGTCAAACTAGTTTATCATTGGTTCAATTGTAAGCTTGTTTTGTATCACTAGTGTAGCACCATTTCTATTGTAAGCTGCTGGTATCAGTAGTGTAGCACCATTTCCGTTATAAGCTCTGTTGTATCATTAGTGTAGCTGTGCATCAATTGTAAGATCTGTGGTTTCATTAGTGTAGCTTCACTAGGGCTCAAAGTATAATAAAAGGGTGAATAAAAGGCTCAGGAGGGGACAGGTAAAATAAATGTGGTCTCCCTGGTCCAAGTTTCTAAAATATCCCCTAGGCCAGTTCTTGAACAGTATCTGCCTCCACTCTCTATTTTGTTCAGTAATGCTCATCTGGTGGCTCACCAGTAGGTATGGGCAAAAATTTTCCCCTAAAACCAAAATCAGCGAATAGTGGCACTTCCTTCTTGGTGAATAATTTCTGTGAAAACTGTCGTATTTCTGCTTTTTTCACCTAGCTCATTCCATTTAAATCAATGGGAACATTGAACATCTATGGGAACATTAGATTTATACACAATACATAGGAAAAGTTATTTTATTTCCCAAAAGCATAGTATAAAAAGGATATGAGGGTGACTGTGTTGGTGGAATGTGGGGAAACAATCAGTTGAAATGGGAATGTTTTTTTTGGGGGGGGGGTTGTTGACTGGGATTGTGAGGGACAGTTAATAAAAAAATAAATGCAATTAAAAAAAAACTCCATGGTATAAAAGAGGTTTGATGAGGGTGCCTGTGTTGGTGGGAGGAGTCTGGTGAAAGAATCAATTGAACAGGGGATTTTTGTTTGGGGGGGTTGTTGACTGGTATTGGGGGGACAGTTAATAAATACAAAAAAATAATAAAATAAGAAAATGTTAGGTATCATGACAGAGACAAGGGCCCCTAATGTAAGTTGCAACTGGGGCAGACTGATACTTGACGGGATAAAGTATTTTGTTCAGGATGATTTGTAGAACTTAGATTTGTTGTTAGAGGCCCAAGCCCTGAAGAAAAATTGATAGGACGTATAATTGTGTTAGGCCCATGCTCTGAGGAAAAATTAATTTATAGAAAGAAACAAAAGATAGGGTGCCCAAATAGTGTAATACTGTAATCACAATACTAAAATCATGAAGTATTTAAAGTAAAAGACATATGTGTCATTATAAAAAAAGTTACGCATTTTGAGCCTCAACACATCGCTTTATCAAAGCTTCAAATACATAAAATGAAAGCAACCTGAAGTATGATCCATTACTTATATGCTCCAATACTTCCGTGATTGGATACATTCAAGTCCACCCAATCACAGTAGCCAGATAAATGCTGTTATGTCCATGGCTTCTCAAACGTAATCCTTCAAGTACAAATATATGTTCAAAAACAAATACTCTAATCTATCTCAATAGAAAATAGGGGTAAGGTTGAGATAAAGCTGAGAACAGACACTCCCATACCTCCGCGACTGGGTACATTTAAAACTCCCCAACCAAGATCACAGAAAGAACGCTATTGCATCAACACAATCTCATAATGTATAGTCATTCATAATATATAGTCACTCAGCTGCTACAAGAGCAAATAGAGCACTATCCTGCATACAAAGGGGTATAGATGCACATGATGCAAATATAATTCTACCTTTATATTAATCCTGCAAAAAAGTGCAGAGGTATGCAAAAAAAACTGATGAAATGATTGGAGGATCTGAGTTATAAAGAGAGACTAGCCAAACTGTGTTTGTTTACCAATTACAAATATATTCAAGGTCAATATAAAGAACTCTCAGAGGAACTATTTACTCAAAAAGCTGAGCACAGAACAAGAGGTCATCCATTAAGACTAGAGGAAAAGCACTTTTGACTAAAACAAAGGCAGGAATTTTTTATAGTAAGGACAGAAAAGTTATGGAATTACTTGCCTCAAGATGCTTTGCTTTCAGACACTGTAATTGCTTTAAAAATAGAAATGGATACCTATCTAGCACAAAAAATATTGAGAATTATGATACTTGGTTTCACATGAGATAGGGAAAATATCTGACTACCATTTGGAGTCAGGAACTAATGTTTACCCACTTGGGGTTTAAAGGGTCAGCAATGTCCCATAAAAAAAATAGAGTTTTGTAGAGGTTCAAAAAATAAACTATATGCCACAAATCCTATCTTTCAAACCACTATGGTTTGAGAGATATTCACATTCAAAGTTCCCCCTCCCCTTCTCCTGATGTCAGCGCTGTGCTGACAGCAGGAGATCCTGGTCCAGGGACCAGCCGGCGGCTCTGCAGTAGAGCCGAAATCGCGTTGGGACATATCTCTGCAACCGCTCAACGTAGCGACTTCAGAGAGGGCTCATTTTAATTGCCTGACCTTGCTCTATCGTCTGGTTACCATTGCAAGTGTGTTAGGGGGCTCAGGGGGCTTCCGGGACTGTTGGGGTACTTATTCTGGGAAAACTACATTTCCCATGAACGCTTGTTTAGCAGGCTTGTTTCTGATTGGCTCCAGCCACAGAAGCCATTTTGTGCCTTTTCTAGGACAAGTATCCTACACAGGACTTGGACTGTCCTTCTCTCCTCTACAGATTAAACCTTTGCCTGCCAGATAACTGTATTTTAGTGATTTCTGGGGTGAAATTTAAATTTTTCACACTGTAATTGGGTGATTCATTATACTAAACGTTTTTGACACTGTGAGAATGTCTAATACATTGGAGCTTGGGGCCAGGCCTAAAACTAAGGATGCTGGGGTCTCTGTGTCCCCTATTGTGCACTGTTCCTGATGTCATTCAGGGTTACCTAGAGAATTCCTAGGTCATTTATGCCCAGCATGTTCTGATGTCCCTGAGTCTCTCCCAGGGACCCCCAGCCATGCACTAGAGCCAGTTTGGGTGCAAGAATTCAAGGCTGCTACTAGGGACCTTAGGTCTACATTGCAACTCTTTCCATCCCAGTTACAGGGGGTCTTCCATTCATGGCAGACCCGCTCCTCAGTCAAATCTTCCTGTCTAAACCGCAGGGAGAACCTGACGTATCAGATTCCTCTGAGGAGGAACTGTTGGTGGATTCAGATGTTGAGGAATGTTCTGCTGTGGGTTCCTCTCAGTTTTTTGGGGACCCCTTTGAGGCTGATCCTGAGCCCTCGGCAGAGGGCCTGATCAGGGCTGTCTTGACTATCCTAAACAATCCCTTAGGTCAGGAAGTTTCTTCAGATCCTTCTGATGTGTTTCAGGAGCCTAAAAAGCCTCTTACTTGTTTTCCACCTAATCCCACTCTTGACCACCTTGTGTCTGATGAGTATAAATTTCCAAGAAATTTGTCAAACTTTACCCCTTCTCTGAGGCAGCGCTTGCTCAGTGGGTTCATCCCCCCAAAGTGGATGCTCCTATCTCCAGGCTATCTAAGTCTACTGCCTTGCCAGTTTCTGATACATCCTCTCTGAAAGACTGGACTGACAAGAAACTTGAGGTTTCCCTCAAGTCAATTTTTGCCACTGCTGGGACTGCCATGTGTCCGGTGTTCCTTGCAGCATGGGTTAACCGGGCAATTGCGGTCTGGACTGAACAGCTCACCCTGGCTGTCTATCAGGATGCTCCTACTTTAGATATGTTGCGCCTTCTTGCCAACATTTCTGAGGCCCAGCACTATGTTTCTGCTGCCTTATTTGATGCCATCCGTTTGGTGGATAGGGTTTCCACCATGTCTGTGGTTGCCAGATGGGCTCTTTGGCTCAAGATCTGGTCTGCTGACACTACTTCTAAGAAAGCCTTGCTCTCCTTGCCTTTTCAAGGCACATCATTGTGTGGGCCAGATCTTAAGGATCTGATTAGTGAGGCCACAGGGGGTAAAAGTATCCTGCATAATCGTTTTTTTCGGTCCTTCCAGACTGAGACACGTCCGGCAAACCAGGCGGTTCCCTCAGCTCCGCGTGCCTCCTCCAAGCCCAAACAGCAATGGAAGCCAAAGGTCTCCTCCAAGGCCAAGGCTTACAAGCCTTCTTCAGCATGAATCAACGAACCCAGGGCCCCACTCTGCTGTGGGTGGCCGTTTGCATCACTACCACAGCGTCTGGCAGGATTCATTGTGCGGACCCGTGAGTTTTTTAGGTGGTGACAGAAGGGTACAGGATGCCTTTCGTCTCTCTTCCTCCCTTTCGTTTTTTTCCTTCTCATATGCCTCAGGGCACATAGAAACGCCGTCAGTTCAACGGTGCTATTCAGGCTCTTCTGGACAAGGATGTTGTACAGCCAGTTCCAGTTCAGTACAGAGGTATGGGTTTTTACTCAAACCTCTTTGTGGTCTCCAAGAAGGATGGCAGTTGTCATCCCATTTTGGATCTGAAAGATTTCAATTCCTTTGTGATCAGGACTCATTATCACCAGGAGTCTCTAAGGACGGTGATTGTCACTATGTCCCCGGGGGAATTCCTTGCTTCTCTGGATCTTCAGGACGCGTATCTACACATCGCCATTCATCCAGAGATCCAGCAGTATCTCAGATTTGCTTGAGACCGAGGGCACTTTCAGTTCTCAGCTCTTCCCTTTGGCCTGACTACAACTCCTCAAGTCTTCAACCGGGTCCTGGGAGCTGTATCCGTCCTCCACCAGGACGGTATCAGAGTTACTCCTTACATGGACGACCTGCTTCTGAACGTCCCTTCTGCAGAACTTCTTCATCAGCAGGTTCTTGGATCTTGGGCATCCTTCAGCACCCTCCCTTTGAGTCCTTGGCTGCTCATCCTCTACGCCTGTTGATGTGGAAAATGGCATTTCTCCTGGTGATCCTATCTGTTCGCCATGTCACAGAGTTACATGCTATGTCTTGTAAACCACCCTTTTTGGTGTTTCACAAAGACAAGGCGGTGCTTTGCACTTCTCAGGAGTTTCTCCCGAAAGTGGTCTCTGAGTTCCACATTAATCTGGAGATTGTGGTGCTTTCTTTCTGCCCTCACCCCACCTCTAACAAGGAGAGGAATCTCCACTTGTTAGATGTGGTGTGTTGTCTTAAGATTTTTGTACATTGCAATGAGTCCATTAGACAATCTGATGTGCTGTTCATCATTCCTGAGGGCCTCAGGGCAGGAAGACCTGCATCCAAAGTGACTATTACGTCTTGGATCAAGTCCACTATTTGTAAGGCTTACGAGCTAAGGAAGAAGCCCATTTCGTTTCAGGTTATGGCTCATTCTACCAGATCTATTGGGGTTTCTTGGGCTTACAAGAATCAGGCCTCTGCTGATCAGTTGTGCAAGGCTGCCACTTGGTCGTCGGTGCACACCTTTTCGAAGCACTGCCGTGCCAGCTTTGGGAGGAAGATCCTGGAGGCTCGCCTGTCTAGAATCTTCTTCGGTTCCCTGTTGACTCTAGTTCAGTGTGCTGTGTAACAGTTTTGGGGTGTTATTACCCCTGTTCAGTGTCCGTTGACACTTCATTGTTTTGTTGGGCTATCTCTTATCTGATGGTTCATATCTGCTCTGGTGACTTTGGGGGCCTTGCACCTGGTCCTTGCATTACTTCCCGCCTCTGGGAACCTCAATGGTTGGACATCCCAAAGTTACCAGTAACCTGTATTGGATGACAGAGAAAAGAGGATTGGACTAAGAGAAAAGGATTTAACAGGTAAGACTAAAATCCTCTTTTGTAGACTGTTCCAATGAAATAATTATTTTTAAATAATGCAATTTCTGCTCTGCCTCCTTGTGTCCGCCGACACAGATCTCCTTCTGTAAGCTTTACAGCTGACATCAGGAGAGTTTGAGAGATAGTGTATGAGGCATATAGTTTATTTTTTGAACCTCTACAAAACTTTAAGCATTTTTTATGGACATTATGTCCCTTTAATTGGTTTAAATGGCTTCAGTTGTTTTGTTTTTTTTGCCTTCCTCTGGATCAACAGGGGAGATATGGCATGGGCCACATGTCTTTTCCCAGCCTCATCAACTGTGTTCTATGTAATTTAATGCTATAAATTACACCAAAATAAATTACTCTAGTTTTCCCCTTTACTGAAACACCATACATGTGTAAATATTCCATGTATTTCACAAATTATCAGGTGATAATTGGTAATTATCAGGGCACATTATATTTCTTCAATAGTCACACTATATTTTTGGAGCAGTGCATGCAGTACAGCAACCTGCCCCCTAAATCTATGTATTGAATTAATCTTAAGGCTTACAAGCTGAGGAATTCATTTATCTAAATTGAAAGCTCCTCTGGGCACTTTCACAGCTTAATGCAAGCAATGAGGGTGGGTTTCTTATTGATCATATTGATTAAAAGCTCCACTGGTGTAGTGGAGGCCCTGCAATGCACTCCTCCCTCTTCTTAAATCACCTTCTTTCTTGTTTCTACTTTGCTTTCTTCCTCCTTTTTCCTTCTTCCCTACAGCTTCTTCCTTCATTCAACTTCTTTCCCCTACCCTCCACCTTTCTCTTCTTCTTCCCTCCAGCTTATTCCTTTTGCCACCTTTTTTCTCCCTTCCTCCATAATTTTCCTCTCTAACTCCATCATGTTCTTCCTTCCTCCATCCATTTAGCTTCTTCCTCCATTGGTCCATATTTTTATACAGAGGTCTATAGCAATGTTTCACAGCTCCAGTCTTCGGAGGACACCAAGTAATGAGGATTTAAGAATATTCAAAATTAAATACAGATAGATCAATCACAATGACTGATTCACTGGTTACCTATCTGTGATCAAGAAAGGATATCCAGACCTGGCCAGTTGGTAGTATAAAGTCCTAAAGAACCTGTTATATATCCATGCAGGCTAATACCAAGTTGAACATTTTTTACCTTAAATTTAAACATGCAAATAACCCTTAGGTTTGACCTCCCTAACAGTTATGAGGAAAACCAGATGCAACTGCACCTCACTGCACCTCACATATGAGACCCAAGGAGAATGAATGTAGTCTGGGGTTAATTCCTTCTCTTATTGAGAAAGGAATTGCCTGGTACTTCAAGGCTGGACTACTAATTTGGGCAGGATAAGTATGTTGTTCTTCAGGATATTTCTTCTCTGTGTATAACAACAGTGAGCTAAAAGATTCTGCACCCTGGATAGGCCATCAGTCCTATAGAGTCTGGTTTATATCCTGGTAGACTCATTCCTAGTTGCACATCTGACCTTTGATTTGCATATCCAGTAAACCTGGCCGGTTGGTTGTCCTGAAGACTAATGTTGGGAAATACTGGTCTATGGGGTGTGGAGGAATTATCTATTTTATTAAAGAGCTGTGACCATGGGTTACTGACTGTCAAATATGGACTGCGGCACACCGTGGAGTGATATGTTTTATTACAGGGATATGTGCTGCTACTGAATATATATATTTTTTCTTGTTGTTATTACTAATAATGCATGGATGGTTTATAAAGGTGGATCGAGGCTATAATGATAGGGAAGGGGAATGTAGGCTCCCTTAGTAGAGAAGGAAGGGGGGTACCATTTGCGTTGCGCCAATGGGACAAATAACATTCCCAAACTTTACATTGATTTAAGTGGGGCTTTAATATCTTTTAACCCCTTAGTGACCGGCCACGCGCACACGTGGCCGGCACTTAACACCCACCAAACTTTTTTCCCCCATTACTTTCAACGACTTGCTGGATGTACATGTACGTCCTCTGTCACTAAGTGACAGATTCTGCGGGACGTACATATACGTCCATTGTCGCGATGGGGTTAAGCTAGAGAAGTCAACATATTGCTTATCAGTGTGTTGAAGACCTATCTGGCATTCAAATATTCAAAATCTCCATTTAAATCAAATAGAACTTTTATTGATTCTGTATAGTACAACTGATTTGTTCTAGTTAAAGTCCTTTATGTGTGAATCATTAAATTTATAACCACACAAAAAAATATTTAGCATACATTCAAATAGTATCCAGAAAATAACATATAAGTCAAACTTTAGTGTGAAGCTTATCAGATGCTGGAAGGTAAACAGAAATTGATGTAGGATACCTAGGGAATCAACTTTGAACTAAAACTACAAGGGCTGCTACAACCCAGCAGGCATTTCCACTGTTTATGATTGAGGCAGGCCAAAACAGCTTAGGCTACCCAGCAGATGCTTTTGAAATCTAATATTTCCAGGAGGACGGAGAGAAGGAAGTTAGGAATCAGCAAAGGAAAGGTGGCAAGAATCAATGACTGTAATGCACCTTGACTGATTTTTTTTAATAATAAAAAAGATCTGCAAAGAAATTAAATTATAAATATAATCACATTTTAAATGAAGAATGCTTCTAATGATTTCTATTCAGAATATCATTAGGTGATACATGTACAGTGTAATCCTAGGCAATGGCATACTTACACTACGGACTTCTCCGGAATCAAAGGGGTTCAATTTAAACTGGAGGTTTTGTGCAGTACTTTATTGTGAGTAACACATTAATCTCTCAATCCAATTCCCACAGTAAAAAAAAAATAGCCAATAGAAGTTTTTCCAAGCACAGTAAGCTATCCATTAACCCATTCTGTTAGCCCCTAACATGAGATAAAAAATTACAACGGCCCATAATCTTTTCGTCCATTGAGATAAATGAAACAGCTCTACCAATGAGCAATTAATTTCTATGTGATCGGTGCAAATGCACAATAAACGGACACATTTACCGGCAGAAATTCTGTGCCTACTTTTTCTTTGAATACAGTATACAACGAAGGTTCAAAAGCACCATCGACAAACAAAAGCAGGGAACCAACAGCTTACACAGCACATAGCAGAATGGCAGCAATGGAAAAATTAACCCTTGGAATGCCTTGAACTACCCTGCAAATGTGCATGCCCCATAATAAATCGTAGACCCCCTAGGGACAAGTGGTTTACACATCAACCTAAGACCCCAGTGACAGCATACCCCGGCACAACAGGAGTTAACACATACCAACAGATTAGTGCACGCAACACAATATGCACAACTGACTCTCGTTAATCATCCCAAGCCTGCTTGGAAACATCACTAGCCAATGGAGACCCAGGTGCACTGGTCAACCTCACACATGCACCTGACAGGGGAAAAGCAATTGCAACTAAAACATTCAAACAATAGCAGACACACTGTCATATACATACCTGGACCACCTTCCCATTGACCCCCTGATGACCTCACCCGGATAACACCCCACCACCGTCTTAAAGGCACATCTTGCCCTCTTCACACGTGGCATGTTTACCTAGAATTCACTTAGAGAGAGACCACAAGCAGTATGTTTCCATTGCAATACCTGAGAAGCAATGGGTTGTCTACTCCTCTGGAGCAAAAGGTCATTCCTTCTTAGAGGCATCCATGGCATGACCCATTATGGATCAGAGGAATATCCAAGTGACCCTGAAGAAATGCTGACTTCATTTACATAAAGTGCAACTCTTACTGCTGCCTAGTGCTTAGGGATGGGAGACAATTTCCACCTCAAACTGAAATTGGCAAAAAATGGCACTTTCCGTTGGTGAAAAGTGTAGTTTTTCTACTTTTTTCCCGCTTTTCTCGCCTAGCTCATTCCATTGAAATCAATGAGAACACAGAAGTTACACACAACACATATCAAATATTATTTTATTTCCCAAAGGCATAGTATAAAAGGTGCATGAGGGTTTCTGTGTTGGTGGGGTGTGGGGAAAGAATCAGTTGAACAGGGGATGATTTTTGGGGGGGGTTGTTGATTGGGATTGGGGGGCAGTTAATAAAAAATAAATACTAAAAAAACTAAAATAAAAACCATAAGACATGGTATAAAAGGGGTCTGAGGAGGGTGCCTTTGTTGGGGAACAAATTCATCATTTGAACAGGGAATTTGTTTTGGGGGCTTTCTTGACTGCTGTTGGGGGGTATTACGGTTCAGTATACTCAGAAACGGTAGATGTTGGTAAAGAACACTATTTTATTTATTAGCACACAATGAATAACGTAACTCTCGCAGGTCCAGCATACAGAAAATAGATAACTGACACAGGACAGGTTACATAGGAATGATTAACCCACACGGGTCCAGTATGTACAGCAGAATACAATACTGATACAGGTTAGGTGAATAGATACAGTGTAAGAATAACCAGAGATACCAGTGGAGTCACTGACTAAGTCTGCCCAGAGTAGAGGAAGTCCCAGTGTCGCTCTCAAGGCTGAGAATAACAACAACGACAGGCAGATAGCGACAAGTATACCAGCGGAGTACAGGCAAGGCCACCAGAGCGGAAGGTTGCGACGGTGGACGCCCACCAGAGACTACCAACAACATGAGTCAGTGCTCGTGCCACGGAAACGTATGCCCAACCGAGACTATCCACCTCCGTGTGCCCTGTACCACCCCCCTTAGAGAGGTTAGCGCATGCTTTGGTCTTATGCGGAGGGTAACCGGATGCGCCCAACTGAACCCAAGAGCGGGAGACCAAGCAATCATAGTGCTTAACGGAAAGGAGGATAAGTATGGTGTAACTAGTAGTGGCACACGGGCACCACCCCAGGAAGGGATAACGTACGCTTTGGTCTATATACGGAAGGTAACCGGAAGCACCCAACTGATCCCAGGAGCGGGAGACCAAGCAATCGTTAGTTAACGGTATGGAGGATACATTGGCACATTGAGACTCGACTCACGGACTGGACTACAAGACGGTACCGGAGTACCGTAGCTCAGCTGTCCACAGTAGCATGAGCGACTGCGAACGGAGAGAGAACAGCAAGCAGGAACTATACAGGAACTTCACCCAGCCGGGCGTAGCAGGAGCAGGAACAACAATCTCACCGGTTTGGTACACGGAGCAGGAACGTCAGCCAAGCCGATTTGGTACATGGAGCAGGAACGTCAGCCAAGCCGATTCGGTACATGGAGCAGGGTCGTCGGTTTCGCGGGGTTTGTACACGGAGCAGGAACCTCAGCCAGGCCAGGTCAGAACAGGAAGCAGGAACGTCAGCCAATCCGAATCAGTACACAGTAGCAGGAACGGTAACAGAAAGAGTAGTCAGTCAGTCCGGGTCATACACTGGTATCAATGGTAATGGAACAAGCGCTAGGCATCAGGTACACCACAAAAGGGCAACCCCTAAGTGACAGCCCAGGGTATATAAAGGATGTCACTGGGAGGAGCTGTACAGCGCAGCCAATGAAAAGGCACCAGGAAATAAACCTGTCAAAATGTCGCTGGGATCACGGGCGCCGTGATAGGGGGACAGTTAATAAAAAAATAAATCAATAAAATAAGACATTCATATGTAAAGTGATAGAGACAGGAACCCCCTGACATAAGCTGCCACAGGGGTGGACTGATACTTGACTTGATAGAGTATTTTGTAGAGGATGATTTGTTTGATTTGTTGTTAGAGGCCTTTGTAGGACTTAGACTTATTAGAGGCCCAAGCCCTGAAGAAACATTGATTTGCATGACTTAGGCTTGTTAGAAACAATCCCCCCAAAAACTGTTTTTTTGTTTTTTTTTTGTAGGACTATGTTTTTTTTGTTTTTTTTTTAAAGCACAAGGCCTGAGAAAAAAAAACCCTACTGGCCTAATGCCAGCAGGTCATGTTGGCCAGTGGCCACTGTCAAATGACTGCCTGAAATCTGAGTTGCAACTGCTGTTCGTACTGCTGCTGCTGAGTTGTTTAAGCAGAAGGATGATTAGGCAGCTGAAAGGGAATGGGATCAAGAATAGCTGTAACATGGAGGATGAATGATGACGGTTCCACTTGCCACGACTAACTACACTGATGCGTCTGAGGCAGTTGCAGCACAATAAGTAACCCCCAGTATATGTGGCGAAAAAGAAGAAGTTGGCTAATAATTCTTCTCCACCTCCACAATCATGGGTGTGTTGTTATTAGAATAAAATTTTTCCCTTGAGAACAGGAACTGTGCCACTCATCAGCAACTACAATGTGCACAGTGTGTGAGGTAAATAACACTTGGGAACACGATTGTATCCAAACACCATGACCTCAGACCCCAAGTACTGCTGCTGTCACTATACCCCTTGTGCACACCCCGCTAAGGACACATGACAACTTACTGACAGTTTATTAGTAATGATGAACC
This sequence comes from Rhinophrynus dorsalis, assembly GCA_037306005.1. Classification (NCBI taxonomy): domain Eukaryota; kingdom Metazoa; phylum Chordata; class Amphibia; order Anura; family Rhinophrynidae; genus Rhinophrynus; species Rhinophrynus dorsalis. The sequence goes on from CM074719.1 coordinate 381,635,313, forward strand.
TCCCTGCCAACATCTTAGCATATTCTGTGGGATGGAATCTCCTCATACAGTGTGCAATGGGTGGACATGAACTGCCACATTTTACCACTTACAGAGTGGCCATCATTTGGTGGAGAGGTAATGATGAATGAGATGGATTGGCAGAAGATGTAGTTACCCTAAAGGAAGAAGGTGATGGTGAGCTAGTTGTTTTGCTTGTCATCGAACTTCCAGCCGCTGCCTGGGTTTCTCTATTTTTCCTCCTTTTTGATCACTGCATCACCTATTGTTGCCTTTCTGGAGAGGCAGAGGGTACTGCAACACTGGTATTCAAGTTCTGTGGCAGGTGTTTGGCTTTAACATGTTTGATATAAATGTCATGGTTTCTGTTTTTCATGTGTGTTATCAGGGTGGCTGTGCCAAGGTATGTTCCCTCCTTTCCCCTTCTCACTGACTTGTCACAAATTGAGCACAGTGTCATTGGTGATGACTGCACTGTGCCTGTCCCAAGAGAAAAATAGTCCCACACCCAGGTCGAGAAGAATGGCCTCTTTCTTCTTGTCCTCCACACTCCCTTTCACTGGCTGGGCAGAGGATAATGTTGCTGTTGTTGCTGCTACTGCCACAGAACAAGCACTGCAGCTAGGACCAGGATTATTACTGCTGCTAGCAAGTGGAACATGTCCTAGTCCCAGATCACTTGTTCACCCCATTCCCACTGTGTCCACTGTGGTCTGTGGAACAGTAGCTTGCTCCTCAGCATCCTGCTGCCCTTGCAAGTTAACAGCAGCAGGAATTAGAGAAGTAGCAAACTCTGCAAATTCCTAAAGCTTACTGATAGTGGTGGTGGTAATGCCCATCCTCATCCCCATCTCCCATTCATTCTCAGTTTGGGCTAAAAAGGCCATCAATGTCTCTTCTACTACAGCTTCTCCAACATCATCATCACCGCCACTAGTCCCTCTGTGCTGTAGCATCTCACTGCTTGTTGGAGGAGGTGATGAGAAATGTGACAGAGGGTCCCCTAATATCACACTTTCCATATGTTGTTGACCTGAAGAAGGTAGACCACCAGCAAGCACAAGCAGCAGATCTGTGCTCCTTATGGTGGTGGCATTATTGCAGTGGTAACAATTCTGCCTTCTTCAGGATCATGTTCCACATGGACAATGAAATGGGGGATGGGGATTCCCAGGGTCAGGGGAGTGGTGTGGGATCCCTTGCCTGAATGCTCTCAATTGCTTCCCCTACCACTTTCCTAACACTAGTCCCACTGGCTGCTTCACATCACTGTTTCTACTACTACTACTAACACTAACCATATCAATTTCAGCCCCTGAGTCTTCCTCCTCACAGTCACTATTTCTATGATGATTACCTTCTCCTTCACTCCTAATGCTAACAAGCTGCTGGACCTTCTTAGTAGTAGTACTAGCACTGGTGGGACTGCTTGGGGATGGCAAGTGTGACTTAGGGTCCCTTGCTGTCACACTTGGTATCATCTTCTCCTTCCAACCCCTGCTGAGTATTACAAGACACACTGGTAGCACCTTCAGCACTGGCAGCAGGTACAGCACTGGTAGCAGCAGGGGCAGCATGTCTGACAGCAGGAGCAGGCAGCTGACCTGTCCTGATCTCACTATTACCCCCTTCTTCCTCCCTTGACATTAATTTCCCCAAGACCCCTAGGGTTGATTTAGGGGGACTGGCCAGCATTGTTTCTATAGTGCTCACTTCCTCTTCAGACTTAGACTCAGTGGATACAAAAGGGTCCTTCCAGTTCCTCCTTTTATTACTTTTAAACTTTCTCATAGTTATAGCAGTCACTATGAGCCTCTCCTGCTGCAATTTTGCAAAAAGATCACAGCAGAACAGCACAGCATGTCTACCTCACTTTGTAGCACATCATGTTTTTATAGCAAAAATCAATGGGTGGAAACTTTATAGCCACTGAAAAAATGGAGAAGAATTTTGGTCACTAGACAAAAAATGTGAAGATTTTAATTACTGTTTTCAAAGTGGACAACAAAGTAGTTTTCATTGATTTTTTCTCGAGAACACAGTGGAACCTTTCAGCCAGCCCCAAAATCTGCTGCTTTGTTCCTGCTGAAAATTTTGTTAAAAAAAAAACAAAAACAAAAAACAGGCATGATGCTTAGCGTTTTCCAGAGAAATCCCAGCCCATAGAGAAACCAATATATTTTCTGCTTTTTTGCTAACACCACAAATTTTCCTGCAAGAACGATTCCATTTTCCACTTATGTTTTCAATAGTGGCAAAACTTTCCAACCCCATACTATAAAAACCTGAAACTTCCCACCATGCTGCATGTTATAGAATATGGGCCATCTGAGAGTCAGACGAGGCTCCTCAGCCCTTTAAGTCAGCATCTTTCGTGACTAGGGATGGTTGAAAACTGCTGCTTTGTTCATGTGGAAATGTTTGCAAAAAAAAAAAAGGTATAATGCTTAGCTTTTTCCAGAAGAATTCCCTCCCATAGAGAAACCAATATAATTTCTGCCTTTTTGCTAACACCACAGATTTTCCTACAAGAACAATTCCATTTTCCATCTGTTTTCAATCGTGCCAAAACTTCCCACCCCCATAATATAAAAACCTGAAACATCCCATCATGCTGCATGTTATAGAATATGAGATAATAAAAGTGGGAACAGAGACAGGGAGATAGAGAGAGATATCTAAAAAAAATGTATTTGGAGTGCTGGATAGAACTGTGAACAGCAGGAGGGCCACTGTTGCTGAATGCTAAATCAGAGGTGGAGGAATCTAGGAGAAACAGCAGTGAGGGGAGCCCATTTCACTCTTCCCAAATCATCCCCAGTCCCCCAGCTACTTCCTTAGGGATCTGGAGAAGTATAGTAAAGAAAGTGATGGTGATGGTGCTGGTGAGAGCGAGGGTAATGGAGCAGTTGGTATGGAAGAGACTACAAGAGCATTTTTGGTAGAAAGCAAAAATGAATGGGGGGAATAATACAGTTGGTAATGGGCATCACCATAATCACCCCTATTTCTATTCTGGCATTTGCTGCTACTCTAATTCTTGCTGCTGAGTCATCATAGACTGACGATGATGACCAGGCTAGTTTGTCACAGACCACTGTGGCCAACATGGGATTGAATTCAATAAGCAGTTATATGGAACTAGGAAAAGTAGATGTGATACCACTTTCAACCACTACACATGGCTCTAGCTATAATGCCAATGCTGAGGGAACAGCATCAGCACCTGCCACAGGCAGTGAATGTGCTTGTGGAGTAGAAAATGAAAACCATTCTTCTCCACCTCTCTCCTCACTAAACCAATTGGTGTATGTCTGTTTTCCCTGGGGGCAAGCACAGTGTAATAATCAGTGACTGCACTGTGCATTATAAGTGATAGGGAATTAAAAGGGGAATAGAGGGGGCACAACTTGGCACAGCTGCCCTCATTAAGAGCATTCAACATAAACACCCCAATGTTTATGTTAAACATGTAAAACCAAAACCACAAAAAAGTGCCACTGTGACTATGCCCCTTATCACTCCCCAAGGGCAGAAAGAATGGTGGCTAAAATCTCAGAGGAAGAAAAGAAAACCTCCTAACCAGTCTACAAATGTTATGACAAATATAATACTTGAACTAGTATTGTCTTCTTGACCTAGCTTCTGGGTGTAGCAAGATTTACCCATTTTCCCCTGCCCAGCAGCCTCAGGATCATCTTTCTCTTCTGTAGTAACACCAATGTCTCTGTTACAGCCACCATCATAGGTGAAAATTCTCTAGATGAGAGGCTATAATAGTTTGTCTGCAGCCACTGCACACCGTGTGGTGCACTGACCACACATGGCAATGTGGTGGGGAGCAATCAAATTCAGGGTATCAGAGAGCATCTGCAGACATTCTATCCCCCTGAATATGCAAAGCTGGTTGCAGAGAGTATTCATTCATTTTATAAAGTCTTTTTGTCATCATGTATCTTTAGCAGAGTGGACAAAGACCATAGTGACAGCAATACCTGATTTCTTCTAACCAGATACCCCAGCACCTCCATTTATGCCTGTACTGTCCTATACACTCTTAAAACTGGGATCCCTTACAGTTTTCAGGCTCCTACATAGAAAGAAAAGTGGCTAAATACATTTCTATAAGCCATCGTATAGTAGACTCTTGTTTGTGTTTCTATCATGGAGGAACAGGGAATAGGAGTTCACCTAATGTGGGATTGAACAGCTTCGTATAAATTACTAATATTTGCCCTTACCATCTCTTTTGAGGTTCCTTTTAAAACTGAGCATGTCTGCTGAGGCGTAGGGAGGGAGTCTCTGCCCCCAGAGAGCTCTTTTTATGCAAGTGCTCTGCTCTCCTGTTGGAGAATACTTTAACCCATGGTTCCTGTGTTCCAGTGGATGAAAGAAAAATTATTTTATTCTATGGCATCACTGAGACCCATATTAATATTTACACACTATGACACAGTTTAATACACTAATACAGGATTTGTGGACAATACGTTAATTTATTTTATTTTGAAAAGTAATATTTTTCCCATTTAATGTATTCATGGAGGTGGTCCAATAAGGGACCCGATATGATATATTAGCATTCTCCATCCTAATCTAGTCAGAATTATGGGGGATAATCTCATTCTCAAAAAAATGAATTTAGGTAATTTTGGCCTAAATAAAAATGAAATCTTGAGTTGTAATATGACTAACACTTCAGTTAATGAAGTAGCTGGAACTCTTCTATTGTTTCACGTCAATCTGAGAGAGTTCATTTTAGATTAGATTATGGTATTGAGGGGTTGTGAGATATTTTTTATAAGTATGCTAGTGTTATTTAAAGGGATAGTAACCCCCCCAGAAAACTTGAAGACAAATGCTAGTACGAAGCACAAAATACCTAACTCCTTTATCCCCATCTCTCAAACTGTTATGGTTTGAGAGATGTAAGAAGAGAAAGACCTCCGCTCCCTCCCCCTTCTCATGCGTCCGTTGTATAGCGAACGTCAGGAGATACTGCTTCCGTGACCAGACGGTGGCTCTGCAGGAGCACTGTCATCTCGATATCTCGGTATAATTACTTCATCTGTATGGTCTAAAACGTGTGCCTGGCTTGCAAGCACATGTTGTAGACCATACCGATGAAGTAATTATACTGAGATATCGAGATGACAGCGCTCCTGCAGAGCCGCCGTAAGTCGATCGACCAGATTCTGCCTCTGACAGCTTTACAGCTCGTCAGGCAGAAAGGGGAGGGAGGGAGGTCTTTCTTCTCTTACATCTCTCAAACCATAATGGTTTGAGAGATGGGGATAAAGTAGTTAGGTATGTTGTGCTTCTTACTAGCATTTGTCTTCCAGTTTTCTGGGGGAGGGGTTACTATCCCTTTAACCCTCTCCTTCGCCAGTAAGTTGTCAATGCATTGCATAACAATCAAGAATGATTTCAGCCTCAAGCTAAAGAAGCAGAAATTACTCTTTCGGGAACCAAAGACACTCTGGAAATGCCATACAAATATAATGTAATCACTTGAAAGGTGTTATGTGAAGGTTTTGATCACTTAAAATGCATAACTATCTAAATAAATAGAATAGGAGAGCTTTTTTAACTAACATTCTTCAATCCATGGAAATTTTATTTTCATATTCCAGTCCTTGAGATCCTCACCCACTCACTGCAGGTGATCCCTGTTTGAAAGGCTCAGCTGTAAAGGCAATACATAGATTCAGCTTTTAATATAAAAAGTTTTTAAGCCACAAATACAGGCAAAATGGAACAGAATGTAAACATATTTTGGTCAAACTATGTGATAAAACCCTCATTTTTGAAACACTAATTAATATTTTGGTATATTATATGTTGTGAATAGTCTCCACATGTAGATAATTTGTATGAAATAAAACAGGATTGTCTTTATTTTGTTTTAATTTGGGGACTGCCGAATGTTCACTTTTTCCTGAGCTTCATATTTTAATTGGATTATTTTTGTATATATGTATATTATGGTCTTTTTGCGCTGTGAATTTCTCTTTTTCCCCTACAAAGCGTTTTCTCCTTTTCATTCTAGCAGCTTTATCACCATGTTCCAGTAAACTTTACTTTTATAAATTATAATTATGACATATAACGAAGGCACTGTCATGTTTTCCTAGGTTCTGTTCTGTTCCCTCACCAGATTTTCTGGCTCCCTTGTTGTGTCTCCACCCTGTCTAGTTCACGTCCTTGTTCTTGGCCTATATGAAGCACTGATTCCTTAATATCAGTGTGCGATCTAAGCGTTCAGTACTGTGAGTTTTCTGATCCTGTTCTGATCCTGTTCTAGTGATTCCTGTTATCGACCCGGCTATCCTCGACTCCTCTATTGTCTCCAGATTAGGATTCTGTTCCAGTGTTACCGACCCCGGCTTGTTCTCGACTCCTCTCTTGTCTGTTGATTTGGTACTGCTTTTGCTCGACTGGCTATCGACCCTGGATTGTACAACTTTTCTTCTGGTCTCCCCTTCAGGTTTTGTCGACTCCTGTCCGTTGTCGACTTGCTTCGGTTGACTCAGCGTTGAGCATCCCACGTTACTGTGGACTCCTGGTGCCCAGTCCTCTTATCCGGCGCCCTCGACTCCACTCTGAGCTTCTCTCAGTGTCCTCAACTCCCGCTACCCAGTGTTTCCCTCTCCATCTTCGGCTTGGTGTCGAGCTTTCCACATACTTGTCAACTTCCGGTCTCGACTATCCATCCAGCTTCTCCGATTGCTCTCTTCAACAAAACTGTATTACCACAGGTAGGTGTTCTTTAGTTGTTTCCTGTCCTGTGAGTAGTTGTCTGTCACCTAGGGGGTCATCCAACCATCAGGCTTCGCTGCCTGCTACCCAACCCGGCCCATGCCGCAGCAAGGCCCCCTGGGAGCAGCCACCGACAGCCAGCACAGCTCCCTACTCTGCTCCCTCTAGCTTCTGGCTCACAGGGGCCTACCCAGTGAGTATACGGTTTTGTCTATCATTATATATATATATATATATAATTACCTGTAGTTATTATACTGTTTTATCTGTTATTATCTGCACTTATTCTGTATTGAGCAAACAGCAGCTTGTCATTCCTTCTGGGGTTTTCTCCCCTCTAGGGCTTCCCTATCTGCTAACACAGGGCACTCAAAAATGTGTTTAAATATGCTGATCACTGCATGTAAGGTTTTTGAAGGCACAGTACGTGACAATATTTTAACTAGCATGCCTAGCTTAAGTTTGCCTGTAAAATGAAAAACTCAAAACATATTGGAAGGCTCCATGCTGTTTATAGTAGTGGATGGGGCAGACTTCTATATATGGACTGGTAGACATATTCCAGTTCTTGATGTCCTCCCCCTCTCACTGCAGGCGATCTTTGTTTGAAAGCAGGTCAGTTTAGCCACAAAGGCCTTAGATAGATTCAGCTTTTATTATATATTTTAAAAACATATGTAAGCCATAGAAGATGTCAATATATAATAGACAGGTCTCACTTAAAACAGAGTCAAAATACACAACAAAACCCTAAATTTTGGAAAGTGGAAGTGGATTAATATGTGGACATAATATATGCTGTGCACAGAGTTCACATTTAGGTAACTGGTATGAGGAAGCACAGGTCTGTCTTTGCAAATGTTATTTGTCACCTGTAGTGCTGCTGGATTGCCTCATAATTGCTCAAATTCTTGTTATTATATCTGTATTTTGAACGTTTGTCTTGAGATGGTATTAAATGTTATAAATAAATATATCAATAAATAAACAAAGAAGTACATTATATTGACAATTATTCATTTATTTAGCATCGTAAATAAAAAATAGTAATTACTAGATTTTTTAATTTATATCTTTCTATTTTGCAGTTTACATATGAAAATGCATTCTGTGATTCAAGCTAATCTGCATTCAAAATCAAGAAAAGGTTTTCAAACCTGAACTATTTTTTCATTTAATCATCTCTGACAGCAAAGCAGTTTAAATATGCAACAAAAATGTAGCATTGCACGAGCAATGGGAATCGGTGTGCAATTAGCCAATCATCCGTTGACACATCACATTTCCTTACTGCAGCTGGAAGTTTACAGATGTAGCAAACATTCTTCTGCACTATAACCTCTTCACAAGTGAACACTGTTTTTTTTCATTCCTGTTTTCCTGATATGCGCAAAGGAATTCTCCATCAGAATATATAAAATCAGTTTCTTTGATCCATAAATGCTACAATCTGTTGTTTATTTCACTTATTAAATGTTGTCTGATAAGTCATAAGAACTAAGAATGAGATTGCATTAAAGACAGATAAAAATATTCACAGCAAAAAAAAAAACTAAAAATTAGTGATGAGTAAAAACTTGTTTTTTATGGGAATCAATGTAAAACACATTTTACCTTTTTTATCTAAAGAAATTCTAGTGCATTCAAAATATGTGAAACTTTCACATGTTCTCTACTACCAATGGATTACCTATGAGAATTTTACCACTTTCTGCCTTTTCTTTCCATGGCCATGAGAATACCATTTGCAATGCTAAAGTTGTTTAAGGCTGAAGAGGACAAATCCACAGATGAAACCAAAAGTTGTTACCAGCAACAAAAGTCCTGCAGCTACATAAGCCTTGAAACAATTGTTAGCAGTCTGAGTCCCTTGTCCACAAAACTATCCACCTGCTTGTACAACTCTGGCACAACTTTTCTTGAAAAATAACAGTGTTTATGCAATACATGATACCAGGGGCTCAATTCTATGCTTACCGGTAAACCAGTCAGTAAGGCAAAAATAAACACGAACGAGAAACCCACTTGTGTACCACGGCTATCCTATAGCTGGACCGGTACATGTACCAACCAGAGTTGGTGAACAAAATCTATGTTGTGGCCAAAATGTTTGTTGCAGATTTTTGTTCCCACAACTAAATAGCATGCGTTGTGGGAACATCAAAGGAAAATAAAAGCAGAAACAAAAAAAGCCCACATCGCTAGCTCACCATAATAAATACATGTAGTGTATAAAAAAGTGTTAAATAGCTGGCATCTAGATAGCAGCAAGGAATGAGGGGGTTCTCCAATCCCCCAAAAAAACATTGGGCCAAAATCGAAAGTGCACATACAAGACCAAGAACAAATCTGCACTCCCCCATACCTATGTGTAAATGTGTGCCCTGACCTCGGCATATATAATAATAAAAATGTGTATATATGTGTCCTAACCTAGATATATATACTAAACTATTAAAAATTGAGAATTTGGACAAAGAATATAAGCTTGCCAACACCGTCAAGGTATCTCAATTTCTGGCAAGTACCTACTCTACTGTACCTTTAATTCCTATCTAACATTAAAATAAATTAAAATTCTGGGTTTGATAAAGCAGCTGAAGATGTTATAAGTAAACCCGTACCTAATTCTATAACACAGTGTATGCAATTAAAAACAAAAGAACACATAGTAATTCAAAAGTTGTAAGAGAGTACTTGCCTGGTATAAAACTTCCTTGGCCTGCAGGATGTGGACACCGGAAATTAGGATTGTGGGTCCTTCAACCCCATTTATAAGCCAGTGTTTACCACCCCCATGGGCCAAATAAGGAATAACAACTCTAGACAGACAAGGTATTTAAATATAAAGCAAACCAAATAACATGCCTTTAAGGACCTTTAAGAGATTTTTTTAAAATATCATTATATGTGTATTTTATTTTAATATTAGATAGGAATTAAAGGTACAGTAGAGTTTCCAGAACTTGAGATACCTTGACTGGGTTGGCAAGCTTACATTCTTTGACCAAATGATGGACTAAATTCTCAATTTTTAATAGTTTAGTATATATATATATATATATATATATATATAGGTTAGGACACATATATACACATATTATTATTTATGCCTAAATCAGGGCACACATTTACACATAGGTATGGAGGAGAGCAGGTTTGTTCTTGATCAAAGGAAAATAGCTAACTGAGTGAGCTCAAAACAAAGTCACCCGCCCCCCACCTCCAAAACACTAACCCTACAATATTCCTAACATGACAGTTAAACAATACTAGCCTTAACACTATCCAGAAATGCAACACTTACCTGTAATCCACTGTCTTATTCTTTAATCCTCTATCTTCTATCCTCTTATTTCTTTCATCTTCCTTCTTTTTCTCTTCTGTTTTCTAATCTTCTTCTTCTTCAAAAATCTGTCTTTGAAAGTGAAAAAAAGTCCAGTGAAAGAAGCTCCCAAAATATATGCCACAAATATATGTTTGTCTTAATCCTTGGAGTGCCAGAGGGGTATGCAACACATTGCAGAGCAATGCTTTGTATACCCCTCAGGCAGTCCAAGGGTTAAGTGCATGCTGCCATATCACGTACAAATAAGATGTAGCCATCACAAATTTGAAATAGATGCTGGCATTCCTTAAAAAAATACATATGCAGGCATTCCATCTTGCAAAAGTATCTGGTGGTGGTGGCAGGAATACAGAGTAAATCCCCCCCAAAATAACCTTTATACCTCTCAAGCCATTGACAGAGCCATAATGAGGGAAATTTCAACAAAGACTGGCTTTTATATGGCCCGTCTCTGTTCAAAGTGGTTCCCACACTACAATTAGCTGGGATGTCTGCTTACGGACCTCCAAGCCAATCAGCTTCTAGAGGGTTTTGTCATCCCCCACTAGGAGCTGATTGGCTGGGAGGTGCGCAAGCAAACAGCTAATTGTAGAGTAGGAACCATTTTGAACAGAGACTGGCCACATAAAATCCAGTATCTGTTCAAATTTCCCTCATTATGGCTTGGACAACTTCCAGAGAGGTATGAAGGAGGGGGGTTACTCTGCATTCCTGCCACTACCACCGGTGGCAGTGGAGGCTGTGGCAAAGTCTCATTACCATTGGGATGCCAGGATACTTTTGCATGGTGGAATGCCTGCATACTTTTTTTTAAAGAATGCCAGCATCTATTTCAAATTTGTGATGGCTGCATCTTATTTCTATGTGATATACCAGCATGCATTTGACCCTTGGAATGCTAGAGGGGTACACAAAGCTTTCCTCTGCAATATGTTTTGTACCCCTCTGGCACTCCAGGGGTTTAAACAAGTGTATCTTTGTGGCATACTTTTTTGGGCACTTCATTCATTAGACTTTTTTTTCACTTTCAAAGAGATTTTGGAAGAAGAAGATTAGAAGAAAGAAGAAGATGTAGAAATATGAAAAAATAAGAAGATGGAAAAGAGGAGATTAAATAAGAAGATAGACAGCAGCTGACCTGGGTGCTGAAGACCAAGCTGGACATCAAGATTACAAGTAAGTGTTTCTTTTCAGGAGATGTGTTACCTTTAGGGTGATTAATAGTGTTGAGCGAGCACCCCGATGCTCGGGTGCTCGGGTGCTCTGACCGAGCACCCCCTGAGGCTCGAGTGCTCGGCCGAGCACCTGAGCCCCATTGAAATGAATGGGGCGACACGAGCATTACACCAGGCACCCCCTGCTCTGATGAGGGGAGGGTGCCTGGTCAATGCCCCCCTTCATCTCCGCTATGCCCCCTTCATCTCCGAATGCCCCCTTCATCTCCGCAATGTCCCCCTTCATCTCTGCTATGCCCCTCTTCCACAATGTCCCCCTTCATCTCCGCTATGCCCCTCTTCCACAATGTTCCCCTTCATCTCCGCTATGCCCCTCTTCCACAATGTCCCCCTTCATCTCCTCTATGCCATAGAGGAGATGAAGGGGGACATTGTGGAAGAGGGGCATAGCGGAGATGAAGGGGGACATTGTGGAAGAGGGGCATAGAGGAGATGAAGGGGGACATTGTGGAAGAGGGGCATAGCGGAGATGAAGGGGGACATTGTGGAAGAGGGGCATAGAGTCTATGCCCCTCTTCCACAATGTCCCCCTTCATCTCCGCTATGCCCCTCTTCCACAATGTCCCCCTTCATCTCCGCAATGCCCCCTTCATCTCCGCAATGCCCCCGTACCTCCAGTCCCTGGTGGTCCAGCGGAGCGTCTTCAGATCTGTGCCTCTTCCGGCACAGATCCCCGCCACCCGAACATGGCGGGCGAGCACATGGCGGTACTCGACGAGTACCGTCATGTGCCGAGCAGAGCGATGCTCGAGCCGATCCGAGCATCGGCCGAGCACGCTCGCTCAACACTAGTGATTAACCCTATGAGTACCAGTGAGGGATACAAAACTCTGCAATACATTGCATACCCCACTGGAACTCACAGGGTTAATGTTCTTTTGTTTTAAACACATTTTTAGTTCTTTGGATGTATTGATATGGGGCTTAGTGTAGTGATCACTAGCAATGCATGTGTGTGTGTGTTGGAAAACCACTTTTCTAATACATGTTGATGGTTTTCAATGCACGTTAGGAGCTTAGTGTCTACCTTTTAAGGAGCAATTTTTTTCCAAAAAAGTGATTCCCTTAATATGTATTGAAGTTACCGTATGTAATAGAATGCCAAATTCCATGACTTTTTCATTGTGTTCAATGGGCACAAATTTTGTACCTGCTGGGCATTTTACACATTGGTTGTTTTTGACAGCACAGTTCATAGAATACCAAACTGTGTTTTCTAAACTACTGTTTCCAGTTCTTTTTTTGTAACAGTAGGCGTACTATCGAGCAACAGTTCTTTAAAATCCCTCTTTTAAACAAAAGAAGAGGGCAGCATGTCAACCACCAACATTTTAGCAAGTTTTCCATTCAGTGTATTTTAGAATATATATTTTATTTTGTGCATTTTTTTCTTATTGCTAAGATGTCAGTAAGGGTGGGCTGGCAACACAGCAGCAGTAGGAGATATAGGTTCTATTGTACAGAATATGTAAATTCAAATATCCAATTTTTTTTTCTTTTCTTTTTTTTTATTTATTTTTTACACTTGTCTGTCACAGACAGTGAGCTCCCTCTATCCCTTTGAATGCCAGAGGGGTACGGAATACATTGCAAAGCATTCTGAGCATTGTTGAATATTTCACATAGAGGTCCTTTTACCTGAGTGGAGATGGGTTTCCAATTTTTCTGTAGATAAATCTTGTATAACTTATACTACAGATTATTATGGAGACATGTAAACAGAATACCCATGTGTCATTTCTTCATATTGATTGATGTGTGTGCTTTTTGAAGGCACTATTTGGCACCTCCTTCCATTTCTCTTTGTTCCATTGCATTGTTGGATCTGACATGGAATATTATATCAGGAATGAGAAGATCAGCAGCTAGATAAAAGAAGTACCATGTAATTAGCACATTACACTGAATGTGTGCAGTGTTTTAATTCACTCACAAGTGAATGAGCTGTTAGATGCTCGAGAACCGTCCACAACCAGGAACCTTGGATGTGAGTACACATTTATTGTTTTATTGGAAGAACAATTTTTATATCAATAGTGCTCCCTTTACTTACAGTACATGTCTATCTTATATTTTTTGAATTAGTTGAATGTAGATGAGCATTAAGGAAAAAAAATTCTAAACAAAACTGTATGCAATATGTAGTTTTGTATTCCTGGAAGCTATACTATATGGTATTCTTTTTGTCTAGAATGCAGTACCATTGGACAGAATAGGAAGTTTATGGGTTTTCAAAGATTTCCGTACCCTTGAAGTGGTGGAAATGCAAAGAAACCTATTGCTTTCCTTATAAATACTGTTTTTGAACAGAACATTGTTTAGGAAAGTAAGCGAACCATAATTTTATGACTCCTTTTGTACTGCTAAAATCATATGTCTGTCATTATCTAATGAATTCTCAGGTTTCCAATAAATATGATTGTACTGAAGCTGCATGTTGCAGTAGATGTGATTTTTTTTGCTCACTGCCTTCTGAATAGTTTGCCGTTTACTCCAATGGGGTATTGTTATCTTGACAGGGCAATAGATACTAAATAGAAAAGGAAATGTTATGGTTTAAAAAGATTTCAGCATATTTTAAATGGTGAAGATGTAAAAAATACATTAAAGGGACACTAATGTACCACAAAAGGTTTTTTTTTTTTTAAGATTTAAAAAATAGATTATGTGGCGCAAATCTGATCTCTCAAACCTATACGGTTTGAGAGATATTTGGTGCTAAAGTTCCCCCCTCCCTCCTCTTCTCCTGATGTTGGCACTCTGCTGACAGCAGAGGATTCCGGTCCTGGGACCAGCCAGCGGCTCTGCAGCAGAGCAGAAATAGTGATACTGGAAAAGAATTACTTATTTGGAACGGTCTACAAAGTGTGCCAATATCTCTATTGTGGCTCTGCTGAAGAGTCTCCTTTTGTCGGCTGACACAGATTTCCTTCTGTCAGCTTTAAAGCTGATATCAGGAGAGGGGGAATTTTAGCTGTGAATATCTCCCAAACCGTAAAGGTTTGAGAGATGGGATCTGCTGCATATAATTTTTTTTTTTTTTAATCTACAAAACAACAAAACATTTGTATGCAACATTGCTGTTCCTTTAACTATGTTTTTTACAAGCATTTTAGTGCAATCATGTGTTACGCTTCTCTTACCCCCTCTCCCCATTCATCCGCCTCTTCTGACAGCTTTCACCGGTCTCATCTACGTCTGCATTCTCTTTCGGTTCTGTAACGGTTTGTTTTGACACTCAGACCAGTAGGTAAAATAAAACAACGTGTATTGAATGAAAATAAGTGCAAATAATCACCCTCTACAGGTGACAGCAGCAATTGCAAAGTGAATAAACTAGTACACAGAGATTCACTATAATGAATAGAAGGCACACTCAAAATGGTACAGATAATAGTGAACTGGTCACTAAAGGGTAAATGAGAACAATCAGTCTGTCTCAGCTGTGGGATTTGGCACGCCCAAATGGTGTAGTGATAAACTGAGAATATGTGCACAGCACAGAGTTCATGCAATGGAGGATAGTAGGTGTTCAGTGACCAACATAAGCTTAGCAGAACAGTGACCCAAACATAGCCCCCGCGGGCGTTCCCAATGAGACCACTGATACTGCAAGTGCGATAGTATGTAGCCCCCACGGGCGTAATCGGAGAATAGCCTGAGATGCAAAGCTTGCGTTTAGCCCCCACGGGCGTATAACCGGAGAGCAAAGAGAGCACAACACTAGCCAATAGCCCTCACGGGCGTAGACCTTCGGAACCTGCAAGAGCTTGGAGCCTAACCTTGCTTCCTCTCAGAACCAATAGCCGCAATGTATACCTCCGGTAATCAACGTAATACCGAGAGCCTAAGGCGCCCAACCGGACCGACAAGACTTGGCTACTCTGCAGTTGTATAAAGGAGTTGCCGTCCATGTTAGCGGCCAACTCAGCAGAAGTAGACCAATAAGGTAAAGGCTCTATGACTGGAATGGAGGTTCGGCAAGAGAGAAGCGGCACTGCAAGGGTTAAAGGGTGCGTTTAAATCTCCCAGGCTCGGTATGGTAACTAAGCTCTGCAAGCGTATGGAGGTTCGGTACAAGGAGCACAGCTCTGCAAGTCAGCAAGGAACTCTGCACTGGAGAAGGGTTACACCGGAGTGTAATGGTCACACTGCGTCAGCACGCAGCACAGCTGGAGTCAGAATGTCGCGGTGGTGACAACAGGCAAACACAGGTCGCTGGAACAGGCCGTGGTCGATCACGAAGCAGGAAGTCAGCCAGCCAGGTCGTAGCACGTAGGAGATTCTCAAACAAGCCGGGTCGTAGCACGTAGGAGGTTATCAGACAAGCCGGGTCGTAGCACTTAGGAGGTTCTCAGACAAGCCGAGTCAAACACGATCAGGAACACTGGAGCGTAGTCAGGACAGGCCAAAGTCGGTACACATGAATCCGGATACAGGAACACAGCAACAGCAAGACTGGCTCAGAAACACCAGGAAAGGGCCTCTGACAGATGTGATAGTCAGGTATAAAAAGGTCACCATGGGGCGGGCCAAACCAACTCAGCAAATCAGAGTATGCCACAGATGAGAGTGACAGGAGGATCACAGGCACTGTGATAGGTTCCCTGTTCTTTCCTCATGAGCACTGAAGGGTGGATTTCTCTGCACTGGCTTCTCTCTTTGATCCTGCCGGCATCCACGCCTTGCTTTCTCCTCCAGTTCCAGTCCTGGGGTTTTTAAAGCCACAGCCTTGCTTTGCCAGGCGTGTTATTATAGCATCTTATCCATGCCCAGAGTTTCTGTTCTTGCTTAGTGTTCCAGCCTGTGTATGACCCGGATCTCCTCTGACTCTGCCTTTGCCTGCTCCAGTGTTGACTGCCTATGTATGACCCGGACTTCCTCTGACTCTACCTTGCCTGCTCCAGTGTTGCCTGCCTGTGTATGACCCAGACCTCCTCTGACTCTGCCTTTGCCTGCTCCAGTGTTGCCTGCATGTGTATGACCCGGACCTCCTCTGACTCTGCCTTTGCTTGCTCCAGTATTGCCTGCCTGTGTATGACCCGGACCTTCTCTGACTCTGCCTTTGCCTGTTTATGTGTTACCAGCCTGTGTATGACCTGGACCTCCACTGACCTTGTCCCAGCCTGCTCCTGTGATTGTGACCCTTTCGTCCAGTTGCGGGGAACCTACCAACTCCTGAGATCCTGAGTGAGTACCTCTGTTCCTGTTTGGAGTATTTGCCTGTTCTCCCTGGGAATTACTTAGTATAGTTTACCTCGGTAGGGGTTATCCAGGGTCGCCCTGCAGCTTCTCTGTTGGGGATCACAACATTCGGCTTCACAGCCAGTACCTACAGGTGGCTTAGCCGCAGCACAGCCCCATCCTTGGCAACCCACGCTCCCTATCACCGTTCCCAAGCCTCGCACCCCAACTACTAGCTCAGTAATACCTTGTTGGAGGAGTCCCCTGTTACTCCACTTAGGTACTCTTGATCATCTTGGCTTTCCATTCTCTGGAGCCTGACATCCTGTCATATAAAAAAGTAAAAATGATGCAGTTTATTACTTCCATTACCCTCTATGGTATGTCAATTCACACCAATGGGGTACTGTTTTTCTTAGCGATGGCAATAGCTGTGGAATTATCTATGCATACCAGACTAGAAGTAGAAATGTGCTGATTGTTTCTTATATGGGTCTCTTGGTTCTTCTTACCTGCCATCAAAGTCTGTTTCGGTCTGAGCATTATGTAAGGTTATGCATTTTATTTAGACAGGAAATGGGCAGACTGGATTTTTATTATCTTCCTTCAAGATATGTTCCTAAGAGTCCCCATTTCAAAATTACATGCGTTAGCTCTCTTTTTCTTTATATATGTAGTTATTGCAGACATTTTGCACAGTTATGTTTTGTTTCCCCCAAAAATGTACAAGAAACTGAAATTTGATGAAATTTGTGCTACTGGCATCAGCTATGATATGCTAACCTATACCAATGGAGTATCATTTTAATCAGGAAGCCACTAGCTGCTTAACCATATATATCAAATTCCATGAATTTTAAATGTTACAGTTTAATTGAAATAAACACAAACACAAAAACATATTTTGTTTGCTATTACCTCATTTCATTGCAAGCAGAGGAAAAAGCAAACTGGGTTCTTGGTTGTATAGGAAGAGGCATTAGCAGTAAGAAGACAGATAATAATGCCATTCCATATATCAGTGTGAGTACTGTGAGCAGTTTTGGAGGTCACATCTCCAGAAATACTTTAAGAAATTGGACGCAGCTCAAAGAAGAGACAATAAAATGGTGTGGAATCTTGACACATTGCGTACAAGGACAGACTCCAAGAGCTTAATATGTAAGTACTGTATGAAATAGGAGAAGAGTTGATATGATTGAAATTTTTAACTATGTTAAGAAATTTCATATATTTCAGGAGTGAAGTATTTTTCAGAAAATTAAAGAATACAAGGGCAAGAGGTCATGATATAAAGGTAGAGGGTTGAAAATTGAAATGTAATGTCCATCTGGAACAACTCATCAGAAACTGCTTAAAAGAAATAGAGGTGCTACAAAACAGACCTAAGCGCTTTTAATTTTCTTGGTTGAATGGATGAACTGATTCATTCATTTTCAATTTTAGTAACATCAGTAATACCTCATCCTTTATAAACAGACTAATGTTGACTGGTTTAACATTCATAGTTCTTATACTAAATGGATAGTCCCCTTCTTCACAGTCTTCAATCACAACAATACTTCTTCTGCTGAGTGCTGAAGTGTAGAAATACGCAGTTGAAAGTAAAAGTTGTTGCATTCTATAGCTTGCACAATTTTGGCACATTCATCCTTGAAAACCAGGTGTGGTTTGTTACATGCTAGAAGGGTACAGTAAGTATCATTTCTTTAAAATCTGTGGTTTTAACAAAAGAATAAAGCAGCAGGTCAACCTGCAACATTTTGCAAGTTTCTCATTCCACAGGATAACTTCTGGATTATGTTGGTGCATTTGTACTTCTTTCTGTGAACTCAGTAAGTGTAGGTTGGCAGCAAATAGAAAAACTATGCAACTTAACTATTTAAACAACATGACTAGTGATGGTGGAGGTGGTTGTGTCAGGTGTAAAGAGTTTATGACACCTTCAACTAACTCTGAGTAATCCTCCTATGTACTTTGTAATTGATCAACAACAGCTCTAGGATACATGGGTGTTATCATTAACAAGAAAAATGTCCCACTCTGAGGCATTTACAACACTACTACAATGTGGCCTTTGCCCCTTTGCACTTTTTGGAGTGCTTATACTGCTGCTATTTGTGTCACCTCTGCTGTGCAGCTTGTGTGTCTCCCAATTAGACTTGCTGTTTTGCCTTAGGCGGGAACTCAATGAGGGTGTGACTAGATGCTTTCCCCTGCTCACATGCTTTTTACAAACATAACAGATCACACATGGTTTATCATTTGTCTTGTGAGTTAAGTATCTCCATATCAGAGATTTACTAGACTGAGAGACTACTATTACTAATACTATTATATTATTATTATTATTATTATTATTATTATTACTACTACTACTACAATTATTACAATGAATACTACTACATATGATAGATGTACAAGTGGTGCTAGCAATAGATGTCAGTGGCCATGTGCTTCAAACAGCAGAAGAAGCACTTATATTTTAGGGTTGGGAATGTTGACCTGTTTTTCCTGATTAGTCAATAGACATGAGCATTAGTTTCATAATGAATTTGTATTCAACCAAAAATTACATGTTTCATGAGGCTCAATTAAAGACAACATACTAATTGAGTGTTGTATGAAGTAACCAAACAATGAACATTTATTCACATATTCTTGTGTAAATCTGTTCATTCATTTGATTTTTTTCAGTGGGAAGAGTCAGAAGAGATGGTGTTTAGGTGGGTAGAGAGAAGTGATAAATGCACAAAATAGCCAATATAATCTTGACATGAAGTTGAGGGCAGTCTCCTTGGTTATGGCTGTGACTGATTGTTGCACCAGCCTGTGAATATCTAGTTTATTTGTAATGCATTTTATACTCTGTCCAACCCTTATTTCCAAGGGGATGGCCCCTCAAACTAATATAATATGGATGCAGGATATACTTATTTTCAGTTTAGCAGCCAGGAGAAGTGTCACAGCCAGTGTGATTATCTCATCTCCCTGACTTTATAAAAAACAATAATTGTTATCTTTCTTTATTTTAGGAAACAAAAAGACAGCTGGGCAGCAACTGGACAGACTTCAATTACTGTTCTTGTTAGTGGGACTGCAGTAGAAAGGTGAGCTTTTATTCCACAAGCCCTACTAGTACTTTCTTTTTTAACTTTTATTTAAAGGGATAGTAAATAAAAGCAGCTCCAATTAATCTTCATTGTATTTGGGCCATGGAGAGTGTTATTTTAATACTGTCAGAGTTGTAGTTCAAGAGTAATTGAATGATAAAGTATCCCCCTCCCACCACTTTTACCTAGTGTAAGCCACCTCCCCTCAGATTTGGAAATTGGTCTTAAGACCAAACAGCTCACAACAAGGGATAATCTTCTTACTGTGCGAACAATGAAAACCCTGCCCCCCTTGACAGGTTGTTCAGGTTTTTCCCTTATGCTAATGGAAGATTGTCCCTCTCTGCAAGCCATCTGGACACCACCCTTCTGTTATGAGGTGAGTAGTGTTACATCAGTAAAAGGGGTTGGAGGGGGATACTTTATCATTCAATTACTCTTGAACTACAACTCTGACAGTACTGAAATAACACTCTCCTTGGCCCAAATACTATGAAGATTAATTGGTGCTGCTTTTATTTTGAAACATTTCTATCCCTTTCAGTACTGTTTAACAGCAGCTACAGTTAGGTTATCTAGTAAATAGTCAATAGCTAGGCACTAGAAGTCAGGGGCTAGTGTTAGAGCATCATTCAGCAGTATCTGACAGTAAGCAGCTATGGCTGGACTGCTCCTGAGTGTGTGTTAATCTAAAAAAATTACATGTAAAAGTAATTCAAAATGTTATAACATCACCTCTCTAAGCAGAAGCCTTCTTCTTCAGCAATACTATCAGCCAGCAGGCAGCAAAAGCGAACTTCCTGGCCCTAGGGAGAAAATCTCCACCCTGCCATGAGTAAGGGTCAAGTTCTTATCCTTTGGCTGGTTCAAAGATGGAGACTAACATTGCTTGCACATGTAGACTATTCCATAGTCATGACCAACCACAGAACACAGAAACAGTACCACTGTTAGTGCCACCACCATCACCAGATCTATGGAATTATGTTATTATACAGCCAGCTGTACTTCCCATCAAATACAATTTTCTAACCCATATACCTTGTGTCTACCCAAATTAATCTGATGCTGCTGGTGGTACTGCAATGCAAACTGTCATCTTCTCTATCACCTCATAGTTGCAACCACCAAATTGTGCTTCTAATGTCAAAGATGCTGCTGCTTCCTTCCTTACACTAAGAGATCCATGTATGTTTTATGGAGAGCTTGCTGTTGTTAGATAGCTGCTGTATGTGTCTGTTGGTCTAATGCTGCTGCTTTTGGTGGTACTGCAGTGCAAACTCTCATCTCCTCCATCACCTCCTAATTCCCAAAGCAAACTTCTAAAAAAAGTCAAAGATGCTGCTGCTTCCTTACTCTCAGATAAGGGCCTGTTGTTTTAGGGGGCATTCTCCTTATGCAGGTTTTCTTTTGGTCTATGCTCCTTATGCACATTTATGTAACATAAACAAATAATAAAATAAATGCATAAAAATGCAGGTCCTTATTATTTATATTTATTTTTCCTATTTGTTCATGTGATGAAAACCCTGATGAATGGATTAAATGGTTTGCCAAGTGTTATGCAATTCAATTGAATAAGTTTTGTTCAAATTTCAGCCCAGAGGAGGCAGCAAGGGTCCATCCTTCAATGAAAATGTTGTATTAAATTCTAACTAACTGAACATAAAGGCAAACAAACATATGTTTCTTCTAATGGTAAAAAAATGCATGAGTGATTCAGACAAAATTAATTTTCTGGTATAATACACGGGTGTATATTATACCCACCATTTTAGGGGAAAACAAGAGTACCTATGTATAATACACAATCTTGTTTTCCCCCTGACTCAAAAAAATGAGGACTGCCAGATACCTTACCCAGCTAAATTCTCTCTCAAAAGATTATCCTTACTTCCACTGAAGTCTGATTCCATATCTTCCCTATGGGTGGCATACTTGCATTTGCCATCTGCTTCCTTCAAAGCCCTGTCAGGACCTTCTGCTGTTAGCCAATGTTAACACTCTGTGAGGATCTCAAGGTCCTCACAGGGCAATACAGTAGATCCAATGTGCAGAGATCTAAGCATTAGATCTACACTATTGCCCTGCGTGAACCTCAAGATTCTCACTGGACATTACCATTGGCTGGCAGTGGAAGATCCTGATAGGGCATTGAAGGAAGTGGGTGGCAAATGCAAGCATTCCTCCCACATGGAATATGTGGAATCATTGGAAGTAAGTATAATCTTCTGGGAGCAAATTGCACCGGGGGGAGGGAAGGTATATGGTAGCCCTATTTTTTTATTAATAATAATAATAATAATAATAATAATAATAATAATAATAATAAAAATGAAGATGGGCAAAATTGTGCTTATTATACCCAAGATATTATGGGATATAAAACAGAGCTGTTAGCATGTGGAATCATGTTTTGTTTGTCCGAAAATCATTTATGATGTTTGTCTTTGACTCTTTCAATGACACTCTCAGTCTCTGCTCAGGTGTAGGAACAGACTCAATTGCCTGTCTCTGTAAACTGTCAAAGCGGGTTTTAATGTTACAAATAATACCCACACTGCTGAAATCATCAAGAGAACTCAAACCAAAATTGGCTACAAATGGCACTTCCTGTGTGGCGAATAATTTCCCATTAAAAGTGCCATTTTCCCACTTTTTTAACCTAGCTCACTGCATTGAAATCAAAGGGAAGAAATGTTTTCCCCACCACATGAAAGTTTTCTCTACTTTTCTACAACCATATAAAAGGGTGTCAGGCTATCACCACATGCCATTCTGTGTTTGTGAGAGGAGAAAGCAGCATGTTTTTGAGCTACAGAAGATAGTAAAATAAATGGGAATAGAAGCTTCTCTTGGGAAGTCTTTTAGGTAGGACATTTGTTCTCTGTATAAGGAAGTCTGGGGGCATTCTGGGGGAGAAGAATGGAGGAAGGAGGTTGAACCCAAATACCCCAAAATTCTGTGTGACTGATTGGCAAGACACAGGCAGCTGGGGTCAAATTTGCTTGCTTATCTTGCTTTTATTGTCTCTGTGCTGGGTAAGTCTGGGGAAGACATTGCTGATTTTGTTTTTTAGTTAAAATGCTTCTTTTTTTAGTGACTATGATAAGATAGGGTGGACAACTTAAACAAATAAAAAAAAAATAAAAATAAAAACTTTAAACATGTAATACATAAATAATTAAACAAATAAATATATTAGATGACAGACAACTGACTGGGAGCCTGATGTGAGCTCTGAGACTGACTTGATAGACAGCAGACAACATTGGGATTTTTTGTTGAGAGCTAAGGCAAGACATCACACTCCATCATCTGTGTACTGTAGAGAGTAAAAACACACACACATGTAGTTGAGCAATGTCCGACAAACACACAAGGGTGAGGGGGAAAGGTGGAACAGTGCAGGGACTTTGGAGTAAAGTGGTAGTTCAGAAATTGACTGTAGCAATGGTTGCTGCAGCGTTTTCAATAAATTATGATGATCCCTCTCCTCCCGGGGTGGATGCAGTTTGTCAAGGTCCCACCAATCACATTATGCCAGTCCACCACCAGCACTACCATACATATCTGCCAAGTTGTAGGTTGTACTTTTTTTTAATCACTTGACATCATCATGAATATATGCCAATATATGGAAGTAAGTGTTGTGGCCAAAGGACAAATACACTCTGCATGCAAACACATTTTTCAAGGTATATGTTGCTGTAGGACTCACAACTTTGACTTTCAGCTACTTATTTCTCCACTACAGCCCTCAGAAGAAGTAATATTGTGCTGAAAAGTGTTGCACCATAGGACACATAGGGGAAAATGTGTTTGAATAGGAGAAGAATGTGTTAGAATAGGTGAAAATTGTCCTGGAATAGGCAAAAAGTAGTAAATGTTTCATTGGAGAAAACTTCTGTGAGAAAAAGAGAAAAATCAACAGCTTTTCTCAGAAAGTCATGCAGGAAATTTTTCTCACTTTTCACCCAACCTTACTCCTGAAATCAAGCAACTCCAGATCCCCATATTTGTCTTCCTGCACACACTAATAGCTAGTATCAACATTCCACAGCTTTCTCTCCCAAGGACTGCAGTGTTAACAGTACAAGACTATTCACTTCAGAATCATCAGCTTACAATAAAGGAATACCGCAGCTAAGTATATTTATGTAAAATTCCAGCACTTAGTTGACATGTCAGAATCTTACATAGAGTCTCAGCCGGAAAATCACATAATACTAATGCTTATCAGAAACACAATATATAATAAATTCAAAAGCAAAAATAGATATACTATTTAAAAACAGACTTTAATGTTAGTATACCGAGTTATATTGTGTATCATGAGTGCATGTACATGATATCAATATTGAGTAATGAACATGAATATATAGCAAGAGTATAAAACACAAATTTATAATGGAATGCCAGGATGACCATTAGTGGTATCAAATCTACCTAAAGTAAAGGATGCCACACATTGACTCCGGATTTTCTTTAATATATATGGCCACACATAGTGATTTACTTTGTTGACTGAAACATGCATATAGAATAATTCAACTCTATTAAATACTCAAAGATCATATTAGGCTACAGAAAACATCTGTATATAAGTTGGCGTTATATAAATAAAATAATAATAATTCTATATAGAGGTAAAGGTTAGGCTTTGGATCCAAAGCTTTTATCTGTACTAATGGGAAAGGCCCCAGTTAGGGCAGAAATTTCAGTTCATTAAATCAGCAATTCTTTGATCATCAACAAGCCCTTAGAGTGATATTTACTTCGAACCCAGGCAAAGTTTAATTTGATTACGAGTGCTCTACTACAAGACTACAGTATATATATATATTCTAAGGTGTAATGACGCACCAAAGCAAGGCATCCCACATCACAAAGTTTTCTTATGAAAAGATGACTTTACAGCAACCTACAGAAAAGAGTCAGCTAAAGAAATTTACCACACATTTCTATGTTTAAAAAAATGAGCAGTAGGCCTCAAATTACTTGCCATGTCACTTTCACAATATCATTGTCTTTGTCAAATTCTGAGAGGATTTGTATTACAAATGTCCCAAAAATAAGGAGAACCATGTCAGCATTTTGCAAAAAATTGATGGGAATGTTCAATAAATGCTCCTTCATCTCATGTTATTGTCAATAAGGAGTAGCATAATATCATGGTGCCCGTGATTGTTCTCTTTGTTTGTCTATCACCAGTAGGGGGCTCTCCATTGGGTGGCTGCTGTCAGCCCGCCCGGTATAGCCTATTTAAACCTAGTCAGGGCACCCTTTGGTTGCCCTTTCGTGTTGTCTCCATGCTGTTGCATTTGAGTCTGTTCCTGAGTATCCTGGGCCCCTGCTGTGTTCCTGCTACCTGTATTCTGGACGTTCCAGTGTTTCACTGTGAAGAGTTCCTGCCTCCTGCTGTTCCGGTCGCCCTCTCCGCTTCCTGCCGCCAGTCTCCTCCAGTATTCCGGTTGACCGTCTGCCTGTTGGTTCCTGACTCCGTTCGCTGATTCCTGCCTTCAGATGTTCCTGAGTCGCCTAGGCGACATTGTCATCTTCCCGGTTACTATGCAAGTACTGGTTCGCTCCACAAGCCACCCGGCTGTATACTTGTTATAGCGTTCCACGTACAGGGTACTGGTTTGCTCCACAAGCCACCCGGCTGTATACTTGTTATAGCGTTCCACGTACAGGGTACTGGTTCGCTCCACAAGCCACCCGGCTGTCTAAAATGTTGTGCGTTCCACATACAGGGCACTGGTCTGCTCCACAAGCCACCCGGCTATATACTTGCTATAGCGTTCCACGTACAGGGTACTGGTTCGCTCCCCAAGCCACCCGGCTGTCTAAAGTGTTGTGTGTTCTACATACAGGGCACTGGTCTGCTCCACAAGCCACCCGGCTGTATACTTGCTATAGCGTTCCACGTACAGGGTACTGGTTCGCCCCACAAGCCACCCGGCTGTCTAAAGTGTTGTGCGTTCCACATACAGGGCACTGGTTTGCTCCACGAGCCACCCGGCTATATACATGTTATAGCGTTCCACGTACAGGGTACTGGTTCGCTCCACAAGCCTCCCGGCTGTGTACTTGCTAATAGCGTCCCACGTACCGGGTACTGGTTCACTCCACAAGCCACCCGGCTGTCTAAGTGTTGTGCGTTTCACATACAGGGCATTGGTTCGCTCCACAAACCACCCGGCTGTATACTTGCTATAGTGTTCCACGTACAGGGTACTGGTTCGCTCCACAAGCCACCCGGCTGTTTAAGTGTTGTGCGTTTCGCATACAGGGCATTGGTTCGCTCCACAAGCCACCCGGCTGTATACTTGCTATAGCGTTCCACGTACAGGGCACTGGTTCGCTCCACAAGCCACCCGGCTGTTTAAGTGTTGTGCGTTTCGCATACAGGGCACTGGTTCGCTCCACAAGCCATCCTGCTGTATCAGTATTATAGCGTTCCACGCATTGGGTACTGGTTCGCCCCGCAAGCTACCCAGCTGCTTCAGTATAGAGATTGTGCATCCCACGTATAGGGAGCTGGTTCGCTCCATGCAGAGTTGCTTGCTCTACGGGTGAAGGGCATTACGTTTGTGTCAAGCATTACTGAGTGCTATCTTCTCTGCTGTTGGCGGCTCGCTTACTGATTTGCCTCTTTACCATTCTAGTGACTGTTTCACCACCAACTAGTCACTGCCGGTTGCCCTTATTTCTCCACCTGTTAATCGGCTGTCTTGCCCGGTAAATGGTAAGGCCGGTAGAACCTGTCCTACTTTCTTGGGTTGCCTTACCCGGTATTGGCAAGACCGGTAGAGCCTGTGTAGTCACCTGTATCGGCTGTCTTGCCCAGTAAACGGTAAGGCCGGTAGAACCTGTCCTATTTTCTTAGGTTGCCTTACCCGGTATTGGCAAGACCGGTAGAGCCTGTGTAGTCACCTGTATCGGCTGTCTTGCCCGGTAAACGGTAAGGCCGGTAGAGCCTGTCCTGTTTCCTTGGGTTGCCTTACCCGGCATTGGCAAGACCGGTAGAGCCTCATCCCGTAGTTTATCTCCTGGCTGCCTTGCCCGGTATTCTGGCAAGGCCGGTAGAGCTGTCATTGTGCTTATTTGCATTATATTCCTGTCTCATAAAGATATATATGTGTATGTGTATTCTACCCTACGGGGTTGCATTAACTTTTCAATAAAGTTAAGTTTTTACCTAACTCTG
Source organism: Rhinophrynus dorsalis (assembly GCA_037306005.1). Lineage (NCBI taxonomy): Eukaryota > Metazoa > Chordata > Amphibia > Anura > Rhinophrynidae > Rhinophrynus > Rhinophrynus dorsalis. Next base: position 381,662,166 of record CM074719.1, read on the forward strand.
CGTCTGTGAATCTTAAACAAACCGTGACACATAACTAATATTGAGGAGAACAAACAAACTACACTAGTGGAATATACTACCACAGAATGGATTGCAAAAGTAAAAATAACCAAATAACCACCTACATCTAGCAAAATATAAAAAAGATAATTTTCAAAAAGTGGAACTTGACTACAAGGAGTCCAGAATGTATAAATGGCTAACAGAAGAAAGAGAGCCAATACCGAGATTCTCTGGACAAGTTAGAAGATTTAAAAGGAATAGGCCAAATATCCAGTCTGTATCAGGAGATGCACATTTATCAACAGAAATTAAATGAAAGTGACAGTTCAGTTCAAGTTGCAACAAGAAAGGTTTTTTTGGGAACAGTGAGCAGATCGCAAACTGGCAAAATAGGAGGCAAAAGACAAGGATGGGATGTCAAAATAGATGCAAGAAAACCACCCTTACCACTGAAAACTTAATAATTAATCTCTCAAATCAAATCCTCACATAGAAAAGTATTGGATTTTATCCTTACAACACTAAAACTATGGATTGGAAGAAAGATTTATCCAGATACTGAAGATAAATAAAATAGAAAGAACATTATGGGTACAATAATGAGAGTTTATGACAGAAGGGCAGACCAACAAGTGATGTATTGATAGAAACATAGAAACATAGAAACATAGAAGATTGACGGCAGAAAAAGACCACCTGGTCCATCTAGTCTGCCCTTTAGTATTCCTTTATTGTTATCTTAGGATAGATACATGTTTATCCCAGGCATGTTTAAACTGTGTTACTGTGGATTTATCAACCACCTCTGCTGGAAGTTTGTTCCAAGTTTCTACTACTCTTTCAGTGAAATAATATTTTCTAATGTTTTTCTTGATTTTTCCTCCAACTAGCCTCAGATTGTGCCCCCTTGTTCTTGTATTCAGATTCTTATTAATCACACTTCCCTCCTGAACCTTGTTCAGTCCTTTAACATATTTAAAGGTTTCAATCATGTCCCCCCTTTCTCTTCTTTCCTCCAGACTATACATATTTAGATCTCTGAGTCGTTCTTGATAAGTTCTATGCTTTAGACCTTCCACCATTTTTGTAGCTCTTCTTTGAACCCGCTCAATTTTAGTTATATCCTTTTGCAGATGAGGCCTCCAGAACTGTACACAGTATTCCAGATGTGGTCTCACTAGAGCTCTATACAGAGGGATCACAATCTCCCTCTTCCTGCTTGTTATACCTCTAGCTATGCAGCCAAGCATACGATTTGCTTTCCCCACCGCCTGGTTGCATTGGTTACTCATCTTGAGGCTGTCAGAGATGACCACCCCCAAATCCTTCTCTTCTGAAGTCTTTGCTACCACAGAACTGCCAATACGATAGTCAGATTGAGGGTTTCTTGTCCCCAAGTGCATTATTTTACATTTGGAAACATTGAACTGAAGTTTCCATTGTTTTGACCACTTATCTAATAGTGCCAAATCATTCTCCATATTACAGACACCTCCTGGAACATCAACCGTATTACACACTTTTGTGATTAAAAAACAAAAAACATTTCATGCCAATCTCAACAAACAATAAGGGCTGGATTCTATTGCAGGTGATAAATGTTAACACCCGTTTTATCAAACATTTTCCTATTGAAGTCTATAGGGAAACCTGGAGATAAAAACAGTGATAAAATTAACAACTTCAATAGAATCCAGCCTTAAGTTGGTTATCCTCATGGCTGACAAAGGCACGGCAATAGTACTTCAAAATTATGTTAACTATTTTGAAGAGATAGTTAATCAATTATCAGATGAAAATGTATTTCAGAACCTGACATGTGATCCCACAAATTCCTTGAAAAAATAAATTGATAATATGCTGTTACTGTGCTTAAATAATGGATTAGTCGCAGAGGCTACCCTGAAATTCTCTCTGTCAAATATCCAGTCAGACAACTAATATATACAGTTTCAAAGGTACACAAATCACTCACTCGACCACTGGGGAGACCAATAATCTGGAATGGGAAATTCTTCAAATGGAAACTCCTTAAGTAAAACTGATGCATGTATGCTATAGAGGTCCCAGTCTTAAAGCCAGGCTAGTAGGAATGGATCCAAGTAACTGTTATTCTGAAATAAAAGCTGTTAGGAAAAAGGCATATACTAGGTGTGTTTCATACACTACATGCAAATATATGATGGAGGGAAACACTACAAACACTTATTATTTGGTTGCTTGCATCTTTTGCTTATTGTCCTTCCCTAGGTATATATATGTACCAATAAAAGAAGAAGAGGTCATGTGACACAAATTCTGCAGCCCTGGCATACATTGGTTGCACTTCGCTAAATTACTTTGATACTGGTGTTGCAATGTGAGTAGTCTCAGTATACCTTAGTGAAAACTTTATAATCCTGGCACTGAGACTAAACAACGCTGCTCTATACACTGTGTGCACAATTATTAGGCAAGTGAGTATTTTGACCATATCATCATTTTTATGCATATTTTCTAACTCCAAGCTGTATAAACGTTAATGCTTACTGGATTTAAGCATATCAGGTGATGTGTATTTGTGTAATGAGAGAGAGTGAGGCCTAAGGAGATGAACACCCTATGTCAAGGTGTGCATGATTATTAGGCAGCTTCATTTCCTCAGCAAAATGGGCATAAAAAGAAATATAACTGACTCTAAAAGGTCAAAAATTGTAAAAAGTCTTTCAGAGGGATGCAGAACTCTTGAAATTGCTAAGATATTGGGGCATGATCACAGAACCATCAAAAGTTTGTTGCAAATAGTCAACAGGGCCTCAAGAAACGTGTTGAGAAAAAAAGATGCAAATTAACTGCCAGAGATTTGAGAAGAATCAAACATGAAGCTGCCAGGAACCCATTATCCTCCAGTGCTGTCATATTCCACAAATGCAACCTACCTGGAGTGTCCAGAAGTACTAGGTGTTCAGTGCTCAGAGACATGGGCATGGTAAGGAAGGCTGAAACCCGACCACCACTGAACAAGACACATAAGTTGAAACATCAAGACTGGGCCAAGAAATATCTGAAGACAGATTTTTCAAACGTTTTCTAGACTGATGAGATGAGTGTGACTCTTGACAACCCAGATGGATGGTCCCGTGGCTGGATCAGTAATGGGCACAGAGCTCCACTTCAACTCAGATGCCAGCAAGGTGGAGGAGGGGTACTGGCATGGGTTGGTATTATCAAAGATGAGCTAGTTGGACTCAAACTCAACTCCCAAACCTACTGTCAGTTTTTAGAAGACACTTTCTTCAAGTAGTGGTACAGGAAAAATCTGCATCTTTCAAGAAGACCATGATTTTTATGCAGGACAATGCTCCATCACATGCATCAAAGTACTCCACTGCATGGCTAGCCAGTAAAGGCCTTAAAGATGATAAAATAATGACATGGCCCCCTTCCTCACCTGACGTAAACCCTATTGAGAACTTGTGGGCCCTTTTTAAATGGCAGAGTTACACTGAAGGAAAACAGTACACCTCTGAACAGTGACTGGGAGGCTGTGGTTGCTGCAGCACAAAAACTTGATCATCAGTAGATCAAGAAACTGTCAGACTCCATGAATGGAAGGCTCATGACTGTTATTGAAAAGAAGGGTGGCTATATTGGTCACTGATTTTTTTTTTTTTTTGGAAATGTCACAAATGTTTATTAGTAAATTTTAAGTTGTTTGTTTAGTATTCTCACTTTAATAGATGGAAAATTATCGTTTTTCATTTAGTTCAAAAATAATTCTGCACACTAATAGTTGCCCAATAATTGTGCACACCTAGATATTCTCTTAAGAAAGCCAAAACCTCACTTTCACTTAAATATTCAGGTTTAAGGTTTCTTAACATTTTGGATTGACAGAGAGCACTGTAGTTGTTCGATAATAAAATGAATCCTCAAAAGTACAAGTTGCCTAATAATTGTTTACACAATGTATATGAGGGTTTGTTTAGCCATAGGCTCGATTTAGTGTCTGTTTAAATATGGATGACCAATTTTACAGCTTCTTCATCTCGTGATTCGGAATTAAACAAGAAAGCCGGTGCAGCCATCACCTTCAATGATCCACTTGTGTACTCCACCTATTAAACGGTGTGATCTCAACCTTCTGAAGGAATAACCAGATTGTGTAAGATTTAATGCAGCATTGACTACATAAATGATTGCCTGAGGCAGCCAGGAATCTAAAGATTCAGACAATATCTTTTTTGACCTGAGATAGGATAAGTGTCTGATCATTACTCTGAATACACTTTATTGATAATTACTTTGAGCTACAAGATCTAAAGAATAATTGCATTGTGTTAGATGTAACTCAGTGTTGATTTCCAAGGATTTAATTATGACTGGTTTAGGCAGCTACTATTTTGGACTAATTGTCCAGCATCCTTATTTATGAAAATATTTCTTATGTGCATCTAGAGTCTATTATTTCTCTCGTTATACATATATATATATATATATATATATATATATATATTGCTGCCTAGTGGCCTTTTTGCCTTGCACACCTTTTTGGAGCTGAAAGGTCTAAGCACCGAAAATTCCACAATCCAGGCATTAAAAACATTGCCTCCTTTCTGGATTCATCTGAATGTCAGGGGAAGATAATTAATCATTATATAGATAGATAGATAGCTTTATGTTCTTGTATATACATTTTTTTACATCATGTGCCCATTGGAACAGATAAAAGCTTTGGATCTTGCACCTGAGTATTTGACTATTTAGGTTACAGTTGGATTATTCTATATGCATGTTTCAGCTAACATAGTATATCACTATGTGTGGTCATATATATTAAAGTATAATCCGGGATCAATGGGATGCTCAGTAAGACAGATCGCATTATATTTTTAGTTCACTTGAAATTATTGATTCAGGGGCATGCAGTTTGTTCAGGAATCATTGGATATTCCTCCAAATATATGTAAACAAAGACAAAAAAACACAGACAGCGCAAGTGTAGTAGATTAAAGTATAGAGAAAGTACACAAAATGTAAAAACCGTCCCTCTCCCTCCAAAATTGGTACTCACACAGCTAGAGGCTTAAACTCCCTCAGGACAGTCAGCATTAACTGGATAAGACCTCCAACCCCCATTTCTGGTCAACTTTCACTTTGTGTATTCTCTCCTCTTACCTCTCCTTTGGTCTCACAATCCTATTGGTTGATCAGGCTGATGTCAAGGAGCTTTCATTTTTGTCTTTTAAACTTGTTCTTGAATACTTATCTAATAAGGAGCTACATGTGCTGTAAATGTAGTGAGGTAGAAAATAATAGGCAAGGCCAAAGCCAGAAATGCATAAAAATATACCAAATATATTTATTATTAAAACCTAAGACAACATATACAATTCCACAATGCAAAATAGCTCAACACATTTCACATTCCTTGTTATGAATAGTGTTGAGCGAGCATGCTCGGCCGATGCTCGGATCGGCTCGAGCATCGCTCTGCTCGGCACATGGCGGTACTTGTACGAGTACCGCATGTGCTCGCCCGCCATGTTCGGGTCTCCTCCCCGCACGTTTCGCGGCTGCTGCGCAGCCAATAAACGTGCAGGGAGGCTCTGACATCAGTGTAATGCCAGCAGCCATGTTGGCTGCTGGCATTACACTGATTGGCTGGCCAGAACCCGTGGTCGGGTGCTGTATAGCACCTGACCAGCGAGTTCGGCTCAGTCTTAGCCAGGGAGAGATGAGGATAGGAAGGGAAAGTCAGTGTAGGGAGAAAAAAAGCAAATTTGTAAAAAAAAAGACCCAAAAGTTCTTTTTAGGACTACTGTGTGTGGGGGCAGCAGTTTATTTTGTGTGTGGGGAAAAAAAACAAAAAAAAAAAAACTTCATATATTCTATTTAGTGTGCAAAGTTGCAGATTAGAGCACATTCTGTTTAGTGTGCAAAGTTGCAGATTAGAGCACATTCTGTTCAGTGTGCAAAGTTGCAGATTAGCAGCACATTCTTTTTAATGTGCAAAGTTGCAGATTAGAGCACATTCTGTTTAGTGTGCAAAGTTGCAGATTAGAGCACATTTTGTTTAGTGTGCAAAGTTGCAGATTAGAGCACATTCTGTTAAGTCTTCAAACTGTAAAATATCAAAGTCACATATTCCATTCAGTGTGCGTCGCCGCAGTTTAGCAGCACATTCTGTGTACTGTGCACAGTTGCAGAATAGGAAGAAATACTGTTAAGTCTTCAAACTGTAAAATATCAAAGTCACATATTCCATTCAGTGTGCGTCGCCGCAGTTTAGCAGCACATTCTGTGTACTGTGCACAGTTGCAGAATAGGAAGAAATACTGTTAAGTCTTCAAACTGTAAAATATCAAAGTCACATATTCCATTCAGTGTGCGTCGCCGCAGTTTAGCAGCACATTCTGTGTACTGTGCACAGTTGCAGAATAGGAAGAAATACTGTTAAGTCTTCAAACTGTAAAATATCAAAGTCACATATTCCATTCACTGTGCGTAGCCGCAGATAAGCAGCAAATTCTGTTTACTGTGCACAGTTGCAGAATAGGAAGAAATACTGTTAAGTCTTCAAACTGTAAAATATCAAAGTCACATATTCCATTCAGTGTGCGTCGCCGCAGTTTAGCAGCACATTCTGTGTACTGTGCACAGTTGCAGAATAGGAAGAAATACTGTTAAGTCTTCAAACTGTAAAATATCAAAGTCACATATTCCATTCAGTGTGCGTCGCCGCAGTTTAGCAGCACATTCTGTGTACTGTGCACAGTTGCAGAATAGGAAGAAATACTGTTAAGTCTTCAAACTGTAAAATATCAAAGTCACATATTCCATTCAGTGTGCGTCGCCGCAGTTTAGCAGCACATTCTGTGTACTGTGCACAGTTGCAGAATAGGAAGAAATACTGTTAAGTCTTCAAACTGTAAAATATCAAAGTCACATATTTCATTCAGTGTGGTTCGCCGCAGTTTAGCAGCACATTCTGTGTACTGTGCACAGTTGCAGAATAGGAAGAAATACTGTTAAGTCTTCAAACTGTAAAATATCAAAGTCACATATTCCATTCACTGTGCGTAGCCGCAGATAAGCAGCAAATTCTGTTTACTGTGCACAGTTGCAGAATAGGAAGAAATACTGTTAAGTCTTCAAACTGTAAAATATCAAAGTCACATATTCCATTCAGTGTGCGTCGCCGCAGTTTAGCAGCACATTCTGTGTACTGTGCACAGTTGCAGAATAGGAAGAAATACTGTTAAGTCTTCAAACTGTAAAATATCAAAGTCACATATTCCATTCAGTGTGCGTCGCCTCAGTTTAGCAGCACATTCTGTGTACTGTGCACAGTTGCAGAATAGGAAGAAATACTGTTAAGTCTTCAAACTGTAAAATATCAAAGTCACATATTCCATTCAGTGTGCGTCGCCGCAGTTTAGCAGCACATTCTGTGTACTGTGCACAGTTGCAGAATAGGAAGAAATACTGTTAAGTCTTCAAACTGTAAAATATCAAAGTCACATATTCCATTCAGTGTGCGTCGCCGCAGTTTAGCAGCACATTCTGTGTACTGTGCACAGTTGCAGAAAAGGAAGAAATACTGTTAAGTCTTCAAACTGTAAAATATCAAAGTCACATATTCCATTCAGTGTGCGTCGCCACAGTTTAGCAGCACATTCTGTGTACTGTGCAAAGTTGCAGATTTGCAGCACATATTCCGTGTAATATGAAGAAGGCGGGTAAAAAGGGACGGGGAAGTGGACGTGATCCTGATAGTTCAGGGCGCGGGTCAGGACGCGTAGAAACTGTGCCTGGTGCCAGAGCACAAGAAAGAAAGACATCCACCATACCTAGCTTCATGTCTCATTTTACAGGGCGTCGCAGGACATCACTCTCGAGGTCCGACCACTGCGAACAGGTGGTCGGTTGGATGTCAGCTGATACTGCTTCCAGTCGGTTAAGCACCACCCTGTCTTCCACCAAGTCCACTCTCAGTAGCCAAGAGTCTGGTCAACATAATCCTCACTCTGATCATCCTTCCTCCCACCATAGAGGGTCTGGTCAAAGAAGTGATCCCACACTGGGATATAGTGAGGAGCTCGTCTCATCACCAATCCTTCATTTGACCCTCTCTCCAAGCACGCTTGCAGAGGAACATGACATCTTGTGCCCTGATTCACAACCTCTAGAGGGTACCCAATCACAAGAAGATGACAGATGTGAACGGCATTTAAGGTCAAAGGAAGTAGTGGATGATGATGATGATGAGACACAGTTGCCATTAAATCAACCACTATTACTGTCTCAAGACCTTGATGAGGAGGATGATATACAGTTGTCAATGACTGAGTATGTGGTGGGATCAAGACATGAGGAGGATGATCAGAGTGAGGAAGTGGAGGAGGACTTGGTGGACGATGAGGTGACTGACCCCACCTGGGAAGGTGTAGAGCCGAGCGATGACAGCAGTCCTGAGGGTGAGCCATCTGCAGCACCGCAACAGGCTGGAAGAGGCAGTGGTGTGGCTACAAAAAGAAGGCGGACCGCACCAAACCGGCCCGCAAATGTTCCACGGAGCACCCCCTTGCGTAAATCTCCCTTGCCAAGGGGTAGGTGTTCCGCGGTATGGCGTTTTTTTAAGGAAAGTGCGGACGACAAAAGAATTGTAGTTTGCAACCTGTGCCACACCAGAATGAGCCGAGGCATGAACACTAGCAACCTCACCACCACCAGCATGATCCGACACATGGCATCCAAGCACCGTAATAAGTGGGAGGAACGCCTGGATCGCCCATCTGTGTCTGCAGGCCACACCACTGCCTCCTCTTCCCCTGTTTTCGGTGCCGGCCAATCGCCTGTCGAAGGCGCAGGCCCGCATACCTCCCGCCCTGCACCTGTACCGTCTGAAGCACCATCAGCGACCACATCCACTTCCCTGTCCCAGCGCAGCGTCCAAATGTCGTTACCCCAGGCATTTGAGCGTAAGCGAAAATACCCAGCCACCCACCCACAGGCCATAGCACTGACCTCACACCTTTCCAAATTACTGGCCATCGAAATGCTGCCATTTAGGCTTGTGGAGACTGAGTCCTTCCGCAGCCTGATGGCAGCAGCTGTCCCTCGGTACGCGGTCCCCAGCCGCCACTACTTTTCCCGGTGTGCCATCCCCGCATTACACCACCATGTGTCCCGTAACATCACCCGTGCCCTGACCAACGCAGTTACTGGGAAGGTCCACTTAACGACTGACACATGGACAAGTGCTTGTGGCCAGGGACGCTACATTTCCCTGACGGCACACTGGGTGAATGTCGTGGAGGCTGGGAGCGACTCGGACCCTGGGATGGCACAGGTGCTACCCACGCCGGGGATTGCGGGCCCTACCTCCATCAGGGTTTCCGCCAGCACCTACGTTATTGGCTCCTCCTCCTCCGTTTCCACCTCCGAATTCTCTGCACGCAGCGCCACTCCCCCATCAGCCGGTAGCTGGAAGCAGTGTAGCACTGCAGTGGGGAAGCGTCAACAGGCCGTGCTGAAGCTGATCTGCCTTGGGGACAAACAGCACACGGCCTCAGAGCTGTTGCAGGGGATTAGTCACCAGACCGAGCAGTGGCTCTCGCCACTCAACCTGCAACCAGGCATGGTTGTGTGTGATAATGGGCGTAACTTGGTGGCGGCTTTGGAGCTCGGCAAGCTCACACACGTACCATGCCTAGCGCATGTATTTAATTTAGTGGTTCAGCGATTTCTAAAAACCTACCCCAATTTGCATGATCTCTTGACCAAGGTGCGCCGCGTGTGTGCACATTTCCGTAAGTCATCAACAGCTTCAGCCGGCCTGTTGAAGCTGCAGCAGCGCTTACAATTGCCAGCTCACCGGCTGCTGTGTGACGTGAGCACGCGCTGGAACTCCACCTTCCACATGTTGGCCCGGCTTTGTGAGCAGCAGAGGGCAGTAGTGGAGTACCAGCTGTTACACGGTCGTCGCCTCTCCGTTCAACTTCCTGTAATCAGAAGTGAGGAGTGGGAATGGATGTCAGACCTCTGTGAGGTTTTACGCAATTTTGAGGAATCGACACAGATGGTGAGCGGCGATAACGCTATTATCAGTGTAACCATCCCACTTCTGTGTCTACTGAAACGCTCGCTGCTCACAATTAAAACCGACGCTTTGCATGTGGAAGAGATGGAAATGTGGGAGGAAGAGCTTACACAAGGTGATAGCCAGAGCACCCTCACTTCGTCTTCTCAGCGACAATTGGAGGAGGCGGAGGAGGAGGAGGAGGAAGACACGGTTGCCTCCGCTACAGAGGGTAGCCATGGAACTTTAGTTCCATCTCTTCAGCGTGGGTGGGCAGAAGAGGAGGAAGAGGATGAGGAGATTGAGAGTCATCCTCCTGGTGAGGACAGCGAAATCTTGCCTGTTGGTACTCTGGCACACATGGCTGACTTTATGTTAGGCTGCCTTTCCCGTGACCCACGCATTATACGCATTTTAGACAACACGGATTACTGGGTGTTCACCCTTCTGGACCCCCGCTACAAAGATAATTTCTCATCTCTCATTCCTCCGGTGGAGAGGACAAGCAAAATGGTGCAATACCAGAAGGTTCTTGTCGAAAAATTGCTCCAAAATTTTCCATCTGACAACGCTGGCGGCAGAGTACGTGCTACCTTGGCCAACCGAGAAGGGGAGAAAAGGGGAGCACACAGCAGTTCCGACAAAGGCAGGGCAACACTCTCCAAGGCGTGGGACACCTTCATGACACCCCGCCAGCACCCTCAACCTGATGCGCAGCCTAGTGTCACAAGGAGGGAAAAGTTTTGGAAGATGGTGAAGGAGTACGTAGCAGACCGTGTCAGCGTCCTCAATGATCCCTCTGTGCCTTACAACTACTGGGTGTCCAAGCTGGACACGTGGTATGAACTGGCACTCTACGCCTTGGAGGTGCTGGCCTGCCCTGCCGCCAGCGTTCTGAGCGGGTATTTAGTGCTGCTGGTGGCATCATAACAGATAAGCGTATCCGCCTTTCCACCGACAATGCTGATAGGTTGACACTTATAAAAATGAACAAGGCCTGGATTTCCCCTGACTTCTCCACTCCACTGGAGGAAAGCCCCGGGGGAACATAAACTCACTTTATATATGTTATTTACAATGATGGGAATACTCTGTATTCCCATTCACCCCTTCCACCCAAAAAAACGGGTATATGGTTGACTCTTAATCTTCAGAAAAATCAAGGAAATTTTTGGGAGAATTTGCCTCTGCGCACGTTTCCCTCTTAATCATGGCCTCAGTTCAGAAAAATCAAGGAAATTTTTGGGAGAATTTGCCTCTGCGCACGTTTCCCTCTTAATCATGGCCTCAGTTCAGAAAAATCAAGGAAATTTTTGGGAGAATTTGCCTCTGCGCACGTTTCCCTCTTAATCATGGCCTCAGTTCAGAAAAATCGAGGAAATTTTTGGGAGAATTTGCAGATGATATACAAGTAAATATACAGCAAATACTGTTTGGTAACAATTTTTCGCCTAAAGTCGTTTTTATCTGCCTTTTTGTGTGTTTTACGGTCAGTCTGTAAAAATGGCGTACTACGGGCGAAAGATCGTTCCCAGCAGCGATGTTGGAGTCCAAGATGCATCCAGACATCCTCCCTATGCTGTCCCTGAACCATTTCTGTGGTGTTTCCATCATTTTCTGCCATTTTCCTATGGACCAGGCACCCTCCCCTCATCAGAGCAGGGGGTGCCTGGTGTAATGCTCGAGTCCTCCCATTGACTTCAATGGGGCTCGGGTGCTCGGCCGAGCACTCGAGCCTCCGGGGGTGCTCGGTCAGAGCACCCGAACACCCGAGCATTGGGGTGCTCGCTCATCACTAGTTATGAACTTACAGTGAAGACTGACTGGAACTGGGGGTCTGATCAAGTTAATGCTGACTATCCTGAGGAGGTTTAAGCCTCTAGCTATGTGAGTACCCATTTTGGAGGGAGAGGGGTGGTTTCACATTTTGCCTACTTTCTGTATATTTTAAATTACTACACTCAGAGGAGGGCAGCTATGTCTGTGTTTTTGTCTTTGTTTACACCCAGAGAAGAACTGGCTACCATTAATACATCTATAAATCAATTACCTCTCTTTGCCTGTCTGACTACAATAGTTAGCATTAAAAATGTATTTGCCCTCTCTCTCTTTAAAGCACAGACTGAAACTGAGACCTTCTCTTATACATTATCACATTAAAAACAAATGGGAAACTCTCCCCATGGGGGAATATATTATTATGGTAGATTTCAATGTTATGACAAAGGTAGAAAAAGTAGGAAATGGTATAATTTAAGGGGCTAACCCCTCCATATCGGCAGGTACTGTTTTTGTTTCATGTTTCTATTTTGAAGTGAAAATTTACACCCATCCTTACTGTATAGTTTATAGAGACAATTACATTACATACTAAGGAACATTATTTTTTGTATGGCAACACAGCTATAATTATAATTCAAATAGGATTTTTATGTTAAATGACATGTTTCTCATATTATTTGACTGATAATTCAGTGGTACTTGACAGTTTTTTTAAAATAAACAGTTTGAAGGATCAAAATAATTGGTTTGCTATAGCCCTTAAGTTTAATGTATTTTCAAATTAGAAAATAAATGTATGCCTATACTGTAGCCTTCATTCAACTTATTGAATAGTGCTCTCTGTTATACAACATTTCTTCTGCACTTTTTTATTACATTTTTGAATGTGCTCATTTGAATATTGTATATTGTATATATTTTTTTGTAATCAAGGACACTCTTATGGCTGCCTCTGTAAATATTGTTTTATATGAAAATATTATTTTCCCATTTGCAATGACATTTTCTTTCAGTTAAAGTCAACAGTTTTAAAATGTTTATTTGGTTTCTCATCTTGCTGCTGACTATTTTTTCAGTCACGTACTCTCATTTATATTCTTAACCAAGAAAAAGCATGTAGTGCATTGAGACAATCCGATGTTGAAAAGTTAACCAGTAAATGAAAAACACTAGGTTACTAAATTGGAATGTTTAGATATTGTTATAACCTACACCATTGCAGTATCTACAGACTTTCAACTAATAAACATTAGATTTATATTAGAATTGACTGCATTTTGGGTCTCTTTACCCAATAAAAAAGGGAAACAACAATGAATATGGTATCTAGAAACAGAGAAAATAACTGTAAAATAGGTGACATGAATAATTTTACAGATAATTTTAAAATTATGGAAACCGTTTTGAAAAAAACAGATATATGCTAACACCTTAAGCAGAGATGGGCAAACGTTTTCTCCCCAGCAGAGAAATGAGAGAAAAATGGCATGTTTCACCAAACGTTACATTTTTAACGAAAAGTGCCATTTTCACTTATTTTGCCTAGCCCATTGCATTGAAATAAATGGGAAGCCCCTAACATAAGCTGTGACTGAGGCAGAATAATACTATATGAGAGAGAGTATTTTGTAGAGAGCCAAGGCAAGACATCACATACAATCAGTTCTATTATGTACTTTACAGTAAAAACAAACAGTAGTTGAGCAATGTTCAGCAAAAGCACAAGGGGTAAGGGGGAGGGTGAAAGGATTAGGAGCAGTGCAGGGATTTGTGAGTAAAGAGGTAGTCCAAAATCTGCCATTGTTACTGTAGTATGTGGACACAATGATGGTGATCCCTCTCCTCCTGAGGAGGATGTAGTTTGTCAAACTTCCACCAAACATTTCACCACCACAGCACCATTAAAATTAATAAACTGTCTAAAAACACTGAATATGACAACAAGTCACATTCTAGTGTTGATGATGGCTTATTGGAGGAAGGTGTAGCAGCTTAACAAACTGCTGCATCAGACAGTACAAAAACACCTGTCCTGAAAGTAGAAGTGAACGTTCTGAAGATCCCTCAGAGGGGAGAAGTAAAAATAAATTGTTTGAGACATCTAAATGCATAGTAGAATATAAAAGTAATGGGAAGAAGCAGTGGAAGATGCCGAGGATGACCTAATGCCTGATGATGATGATTATGATGATGTAGCTCTAGAATACATCCCTCCAGTATCCTCCTCTTCTTCAGGTACAGATGAGAGATGATGACATTATAAGAAAGTTGAGCAAAGGCTCAGTCTTCCACCACTGAAAAGGAGCACTGTACCTGTCTATAAACTCTTAGAGAAAATCATTTAAAAGTCTGATCCTGGACAGGAAAAGATGGCAAAAAATACGCAGTCATCCTGTTGGTAATCATCAGCATTATCACTGGTACTTCCGAGTCCAAATCCCAGACACACAAACGCACACACCTAGTGTTGATTAACCAGCAACAACACAATTTATCAACATCCACAGCCTTAGCTATGATGAGTGCCTCTGCTGTTGTTGGAAATAAAGCACCTGTGACACCTACTAGTAGTTCAATTGTAGCAACATCTAGTCCTAGTAGTAGTAGTAGCAGCAACAGCCCCTCAGGAACCTCACAGTCTATGAAGTCCACAGTATGGAGATACTTCATTCACAATCCAAAAGCATGTTGCTATATGTTGTCTGCATAAGAAGCATGTGAGCAGAGGGAAAGTATGCTCAGACCTAGACACCTCCTCATTGAGATCCTAACTACAACCACAGGTCTGACTGTAAGACACACCATTAACATATCAAAGATACCACAACCTGCAACAGAAGTACTCCCAAAAGTTACTCTGAATAATAGAAGTACTGTTGATGTGTCAGAGAGTATGCCGAGATCTTCTGCTCCTGCTGCAGAGGAGTATGGCTCTGAGTTTGTTTTTGGAGATGACAAGAGTCATATAGTACACACGCATGCCACCACAAATCCCAACACATCCACACCTCATGTCAAAGCAATAAAGTTACACAGTTCTTCCACTATGTACTGCCATCCCACACTTACTAAGTTCTTAGAAAAAAGTAAAAACCTGCACAAAAACACCTGTGTATTAGTAAACTTGCCAAATGTTGGTGGTTGACATGCTGCCCTTTTCTTTTGTTGAAAACAGAGGCTTTAAAGAATTGATGTCATGTATTAAACTCCGCTGGAATATTCGAAACTGAAGTTATTTTTCAAGGATCACTGTGTCAGTGTTATATAAGCAGAAAGTTGGTACTGTGTGCAAAGAACCAAGGCACTCAGCCTACTAACACATTTTTCAAGGTGCATATTGCTGTAGGACTCACAACTTTTACTTTCAGCTGTTTATTTCTCCACTTCAACCCTCAGAAGAAGTGATATTGCAGAGAGAAATCTTGCAGTCATAGAAAACAGGTGAAAAATAGCAAATATCTCACTGGAATTTTATTGGCAGTGGTTAAAAGGTGGACAAGCTATGTATTTTTTTTTAGCAAAAATTCTCACAGGAAATTTTTCAGACTTTTCACCCATCTCTAACCTTAAGGACTGGGGTTATTTTACAGTTTAAATATTATGTCAAATTTCACATTTCCTGCTATATGTATGTAAAATAAGGTCTCACATTATTTATGTAAATAATCTATATCTGTAGGTTTTTGTGTATTTTCAGTTAATATGTTTAATGTACAACATGCACCTTAAAGTTTGTCAATATATATTAATTTTGTTTTTATCAATTTTTATCCTTTGATACATTTTTACACTTTCTTTTTAAGTGTGGTACAAGCTGTCGGCGCGAGGCTCGCCCTGGGCGGCGTGCGGCTCTCTCGCTTCCGGGTGGCGTCGCTAGGCAACGGCGTCGCAGCGTCGGTCATGCCGTCCGGCTGCGATGACGTCGGTCCTGGACCGCATATATTGCGGCGCGACGTCCTTCTCGGTGCTCGGTCTGAGTTCCCTTACAGCAGTTTGCTGTACTGTATCCCCTTGAGCTTGTCACTGGGTTCGCCAGGGTTATCCCCTGTCTGGCCTCTTGCTCCTGTTCCAGCTGCAGCTTGCCTCCTGCTCCGGTCTCCAGCTTCAGCCTGGCTCCTGCTCCAGTCTCCAGCTTCAGCCTGGCTCCTGCTCCAGTCTCCAGCTTCAGCCTGCCTCTTGCTCCAGTTCCAGCTGCAGCTTGCCTCCTGCTCCAGTCTCCAGCTTCAGCCTGGCTCCTGCTCCAGTCTCCAGCTTCAGCCTGCCTCTTGCTCCAGGTCCAGCTGCAGCTTGCCTCCTGCTCCAGTCTCCAGCTTCAGCCTGGCTCCTGCTCCAGTCTCCAGCTTCAGCCTGCCTCTTGCTCCAGTTCCAGCTGCAGCTTGCCTCCTGCTCCAGTCTCCAGCTTCAGCTTGTCTCTCTGCTCCAGTCTCAGCTGCAGCTTGCCTCCTGCTCCATGCCTGCTTCCTGAGGATTCCGGCCAGCCTCTCGGACCCCAGGTACTCAGTACGTCACTCTCTTTTATGTATATGCATGGTTTCCGTTTGTGTATATATATATATATATGAGTGTTGTGGGTAACTGTCTGGGTTTCCTTCAGTCCTGCATCTGGGTATCCTCCTGGTGTTTGTAGAAATCTTGTTTCTCCTTCTTCCATATCATATTGCTGCCTGCGCATACTCGCTGTGGCCCTCTCTACACCGAGTGAGGGTTTCATGCAGCAAACATTCACCCCTTAAATAGGGTAGTACCGACACAAGCTGTCTGCAGTACATATCAAATATAATAAATATGGACTCTGCATTTATATATTGAGGTTAGCTCCATTCACAAAATTAATATGGAATAGTTCTTGGTAGTAAGAAGGAACCTCAGGTTTTCTCAGGGAAGCTCGTGCAGAATCCCTTGCTTGAATTCACATGTACTCAAGTAAGTTGTTAATTCAGAAAATGGGCTCTACTGTCTTCCATGAGGGAAAAGATTAATCTTTTTCCTGCAGGAGTTTTTGTGGAAAACCCTCAATTTGCCACTTTTTCTGAGGAGATTCCAGC
This sequence comes from Rhinophrynus dorsalis, assembly GCA_037306005.1. Lineage (NCBI taxonomy): Eukaryota > Metazoa > Chordata > Amphibia > Anura > Rhinophrynidae > Rhinophrynus > Rhinophrynus dorsalis. Next base: position 381,679,059 of record CM074719.1, read on the forward strand.
ATATAGAAATCCTATAAGATGTCCACTTTTTGCTAAGCCCCAAAAGTTTCCCATGAGAATTTTGCTAATTTCCATTGAAAAAAAACAGCCAGTGTTCAGACTCAGTATGTTTAGTTATATGGCTGCCATTGCAGTGGAACAAGTCTGGTGCTCAGATAAATATGTATAGTTCTATGGCTACCAGTACAGTGAGAAAAGGCTGATATATTTTTGGGTCCAGTACTTCCATGGCCTTAATTTTTATGGTAGCGCCCTTGCTATAATAGTTAACTGTGATCAGATGATCACAAGCTTCCATGAGATTCTATAGAATCAACACCACTGTAATGTTTCAGTACATGGAGATACCTTTCCCAAAATTTGCACATTTTAGCTGCAATTATTAAACATATTTAACGAGTTGTAGTACCCTTGTTTTAAACAGTATCACAAACCCTAAAATATATTTATATTTTAATATTAAGCATTACAATCCCTCTAATAAGGATTTTTTGCTACCTTTAGTTTCTAACTTTTAAAATAGAAAAAACGTATATGAACAGAAAAATATCCAGTGTTACATGGCCTACAACTTGCCTCAAGCACTGTAGAGAATGATATAAACTTGGAGAGACCAGTTAAATAAAATCTAAAGATTAACTATAAAATTAATAAAATAAATACATTATATATATATATATATATACACACACATATATATAAATATATATATATATATATATATATATATATATATATATATATATATATATATATATATATATACATCACATAAAATGTGAAAAAGGTAAGTTTACATAAAATCTAAAATCATACATACATTTGTTAAAACAAGCAAAATATTGATTTTGAGCAAAATCATATTGAAGTTTAGCTATAGTAACTGACAAACAGATCGTGTATTTTGTCTTAATTAGTTAAACATCTTTACCTATAGTTATTTCAAAAAAACTGATTTTTTTAATTTTTCAAACTGATTAATATTCTGGTTATTCAAGCTTGAGAAAGTGGTTGATTGCCAATAGCCTCAGTACCCCTACAGACTCTCTTAATTAGCAATTAACACCAAGGTATTTCATGATTTGCAAATCCAATAATCCAATGTTGCTGTCTATTCAATGAAAATTTCCCTTTCAATGTGATTTTCTTCATTTCTATCATTAAACCGTGCACTAATTGCATTAAAGCAAGAGACATGTCTATTTTACTTTGAATGCTAAAAGAGCATAAAAGCTGATGTCATCTCTTACCGCTAGAATTTGAAAGTAGAAAATTCACTGAATGTCTGTCTTAAAGGGGCAGTATACTCTAATTCTGAAAAAATGTATTCTAGGTATTATATTTTTGAGTGAAATAAGGAATTGTACCCCCAATGTTTGAAGATGTTTCTTTCAAAGGTTACTAAAACAATAACTTGCCATTTTTCTGATAACTGGAGTTTAGTAGGTTCTACAGCTAGATTGACATATTGTTTTTACAGCCTGTGAAAGCATGAATGCCACAGATACAGAATTATGATGTTGGGATATCTCATGAGGACCAAAACAATCTGTGGCATCCCCCTACTGGAAAAAACACAGCAACTCTTGGAAGAATAAAGTTGATAAAGTAATGAAGACAAAATAATGAGTAAGTCATTGGAAATGCCAGCATAAATTATCCTTTCACCTAAAATTAAATTGTTCTGACCCTATACTGAGCCTTTCAAATAAATACCTCCTACTATGAATCAATACTTCTTTGACTGGTGTTCAAAAACTGATCTTTGACTAGTACTGGTTTATGTTTTAGGACTCAATGACCCCAGTCTGTCTCATGAAGGAAGGAAAAATCTCAGTGGGAAGAGCTAAGGGTCCTGAGTCCAACTACAAAAGAATCATCTACATGGACAAAGTAACATAGTAACATAGTAGTAACATAGTAAATTAGGTTGAAAAAAGACACAAGTCCATCAAGTTCAACCTTCGCCTCATACCTCAGTAACTGAGAATTGTATAGCTTTCCTGCTACCAATTAAATTAGTCTTTATCAGACCTTCCTGATCAGTCTACTGATAAACAGTATAACTCTGTATGTTCCCTTTTGAAAGAAATGTATCTAATCTTCTCTTAAATGTATCCATTGTATCTGCCATAACTACCTCCCTGGGCAATGAATTCCACAATTTGACAGACCTTACCGTAAAAAAACCCTTTCTCTACTGAAGTCTAAAGCTCCTTTCCTCTAATCTCAAGGGGTGTCCCCTGGTCACCTGATCAGGCCTTGGAATAAATAGTTCACCGCAGAGATCCTTGTATTGACCTCTCATATACTTGTACAATGTGATAAGATCTCCTCTTAGTCGTCTTTTCTCTAGAGTAAATAAACCAAGTTTGTTTAGTCGTTCCTCATATGTCAAGTCCTCCATTCCCTTAATTAATTGTGTTGCTCTCCGCTGCTCTCTCTCTAGTTCTAGTATATCCTTTTTCAGAACCGGTGCCCAAAATTGCACTGCATACTCAAGGTGAGGTCTTACCAATGATTTGTATAATGGCAAAATAATGTTATCCACTCTTGCTTCGATACCTCTTTTTATGCAAGACGGGACTTTGTTTGCCTTTGCTACTGCTGTTTGACACTGGTCACTGTTTCCAAGTTTGTAGTTGACAAGGATACCCAGGTCTTTTTCTAGCAACGGGTCACCTAAAATTATTCCATTAAGTTTATAAGTAGCCTTGGGATTGTTTCCTCCCAAATGCATGACTTTACACTTCCCCACATTAAACTTCATGTTCCATATGTTTGCCCAATCTGACATTGTATGTAAGTCCCTCTGTAGAGAGAAAATATCCTGTTCTGAATTAATGACTTTGCATAATTTTGTATCATCTGCAAATATTGATATTTTGCTTTCTATATCTATTTCCAGGTCATTTATAAACATGTTAAAAAGCAGCGGACCCAATACTGAACCCTGAGGTACTCCACTCTCCACTTTAACTGTACTGGAGAATTTTCCATTTACAACCACACACTGTTCCCTATCCTTCAGCCAGTTTTGTATCCAATTGCAAAGGTTATCTCCTAGCCCCAATTTCCTTATTTTATACACCAGCCTTCTGTGTGGCACTGTATCAAATGCCTTTGCAAAGTCTAGATAAACTACATCTACTGCCTTGCCATTGTCTAGGTTGCTGCTTACCTCCTCATAGAAGCTGAAAAGATGGCATCTTGTTATAATGAATTATTAATTTGGTTAAACCAATAAACACAGATTTGAGACACAGTGGGCATTAGGGATAGGTGAATCAATTCTGTCAATTTTCATTTTGTACAAAACATGCTGTTTCACAAGACATACTTTTATTTATTTATTTATTTATTTTATTTTCAATTTATTTGGGTTGTTAGCCAGTTAAAATCCTGAAAAAGTGATCATGTTATTCCCATTGGGGGGAAAAAAGTGGTTGGCTTATCTTCAGATGTCAATCACAGCAAATTTCGGTCTAGAGCAGTGGTTCTCAACCTGTGCCCTCAGTGGCTACTAACAGGCCAGGATTTAAGAATTTCCTTTTAAGAGCACAGGTGAGTTAATCAATATGACTGAGCCTCTGATCAACAGACGTGTTCCAGCAGGGAAATTCCTATGTCCTGGCCTGTTAGTGGCCACTGAGGGCACATGTTGAGAACCTCTGGTCTAGAGCAGTTGTCTGAGCAAGGCAGGAACACTCCTTCAGGCAGTTCTGTTGGATGTTTGTACTTATCTTTCTCTTCTCCCATTTTGTCCCACTATCTTCTATACTTTTTGCTTGCTATGGCCCTATTTTTAGTATCTCCCTCCTTTCTAGAGTGTGTCAGACCTTCTCACCTTTCTTATCTGGCCCTCTTTGACCCAATATCTATTCTGACCTGCTCCTATTTCTCCTCCAACCACTTTCACTCCTTCCCATTGACCCACTCTTGTTCTCTACTGTGAGCTCTGACTTTATCCTTCACATTGTCCTCTTCTTGGTGCCTCTCCTTGACCTCTTTTTGCTTTCTCTCTCTCTCTTGATGTTCTGCACTCCCTCCCTTTATTTTCCTTTATTTTTTTACCCTTCTACACCCTTCCTCTGTTCCTCCACAATTCATTTTGGGTTGATTTGGATCCTAAATCCTCTGAATTGATCTTTGAAACATATTGCAAATATTCCACTAATCTTTTGTGGTCATTAAGATGTTCAGCACAAATTAAGATACTCAGAGGTTTATTATTAGGATGTTAGCATTCCTTTAAGAAACACAATTAGTATTTTATTAAGTCAGAGTTACAATGGTTTCATATCCCTCCTTCAAGATATTATAACAAGAGCTACATATAAATAACACATTTATAGACAAACAATAAAAACTATGAGACACTCTCCAGTTCATTGGAGAATTATGGAATGTTGAGAGCACAATGTACATGTGATGTACAGTAACTTCCCTCTCTCCAAAACAGATTTTGGATTATGTACTTGGCAAAGTGAATGATCAGAATGTTTAACATTCATTGGACCTCCTCTTGGCTAAAGAGAATCTTTTAAAAGTGTTTAAGAATCCTAAAAACCTTAAAAATGTAACTATGACCCCTTAGATGGGTGCAAGGTAGATGGGGAGTTGTTTTTGCTCCCTTTGAGTACTTATGGTATATCCAGTGGACCCCTCAAAAGTATTTTTGCCCCTTCACCTGGCAATCAAAGGATAGGAAGAGAGATTGTATGACATCTCCCTTATACCAAATGTTTCCCAACTACATCGGGCAATGGTGGGGAATATTGGAGTTCATGGGTCACATCATTTATGTATTCTGATTCTTAACACGCTTACCATGCATTGGAGAGAATAAAGAGCATCATTTGCTATATTGTACCTAGGTCCCTTTACTGTGGGTCATGCAAGAAACCTGTGGTTTAGCGATAATGAGTTTTAGTCTTTTTTATTTCTATTACATATTTTTTGGGGGTTCAGCTATTTTAAAGTACTGTAGAGTCAGTATTAACATTGCCTCCATAGTAATTTCAAATAAATATCTGAAATAACAAGTGTTCATTTTGAGCATCAAAAGAAGCTTTGAGGAAAATGTTTAATGTCTGCAAGATGTCAAGCACTCTGTCTATAAATAAATATTCGCTGTTGAAGATCACAAAAAGTTTGAGAGGATACTTTATTTGATCAAATTATGGCAATTGCCATTGCTTATTGATACGATCCCAATAACAGGTTACTAGAAAAAACTGTGTTGTGTCATACAATATGAATTCATTTGGATTTTCACCCCATAGAGTCCTAAATAACAGACAAAAGATCTAAAATGGAGCAGTGTCTAGAAGAAATTTTAATAGTTGTCTCCTATAATGTGAGCCACCTTCCATGCTCACTTTAGGTATATCAGTTCCGAGAAGCCTAAATAACAAATCTATATCAAACTGGTTTTGGAGCAACATTACAGTTTTGCTATATGATATTTAACCTTGTCTCTAATGACTTATCATATATTATTTTATTTATTGTTATTTCACCATTTGTTCTATCACTGATGATACTTAAGATGATAACTCTAATTTAATAATTTTTACACTGGCTTATATATTATCTTTCATACATGACATACTGTATTTGTGTTTACTTTAATTTGCTACTGAAAACTATTAATTGTTTTCAGAAATCTGGAGTCATTATCAGTACTGAATATTGCAGAGTATCTTTTTTCCCTCAACTATTTTGGTGTATTTCTATAAATGTGTTTATAGTGAGTTACACCTAGCACTTATTCATCAGTCTATCATGTACTTCAGTCTGTTAGGCACTTGAGCTGCATGTCCAATAAAAAAGTAACACATTTCATAATTGGATGGATTGTAAAATTGAAACACTGAAAGAGTAATTGATTTTACAGTATCAGCCATTGAAGTAAAATTTATAAATTAGCTTGAAAAACAATTGCATATTTATAAAATATTACTGTATAAAACTGCCACAAGGCTACAAATTGCTTATTGATCTCAAATACTGTACTCAATTTTCCCAATTCCAATGTCAACCACCCACCCCATGTTTATCATATCATAAAAGAAGGAACATTGTAGTATTAATGTTCTTTATGGCAGAGGTGAAACATTTCACTTCAAAGGTGAACACAGGTCAAAAACTGCATTCCCTGTAATGCAGGAAATTTTTCACTCCACATTGAAAGTTTCCCTTGTTTTCCAGCCAAGATACTTTAAAAGACGTGCCAAGTGTCATTCTATGTTTGTGTGTGAAAGTGAAAGCTAGAGCAGATAGGCAAAGAAAATGGATTTGGAGTTCAGTTTAGTGAGTCTTTTGCACAGACAATGTGTTCTCTGTGTTTTTCAAGTCTGGAGACTCTGGGGAGTATAAATGGAGAAAGGAGATTTACCTCCCAAAAAAATAAAAAAATCTTGTTTGGCTAAGTAGAGACAATCAGGTTATATAAGTTCCTTCCTAGGCTGGCTAAGCTTCTGTGCCTGACAACTGACATGGACTTCTGCAAGAGTCAGAAGAAGAGGAAGCAGCATATTGGCTGAGATGTGATAGTGAGCTGGTGATGCACAGTGCAGCCTTTATTTTCAACTACTGATTCTGGAGCTAATAGGTCTATCCTCATCATATACTGTAAAAGTTAAGACTGCAGTGACAGCGAGATAAAGAGAAATCAGCTGCTGAAATCTTCCTGACACTAGCAATAGGTGGATAGACTGGCAAATGGGGGAGGACTGTGGGAAAGTTTTATAAAAAATGTTCTTCTACATTTTTGTGAAAGGATCCCTGAAATGTCCTTATTCATTATTATAAGTGTTTGTATTATAACATATTCTGTACATTTATAAATGCGGTGACCATAAAGAATAAGAAAAGGTCAGACATGGTGTTAAATATTGGGCAAAATTCTGTTGCTAAATTTTCACAAATAGCATATTTTCTTTATAAATTCGCTGCCCCATATGTTACAAACTTCCTTACATCATTTTATAAAAAAAAATTACACTACATTATGCTATCCTAAACTGTCATAGTACTTATAACTACCAGCAATAATCTTCCAGCTTCTTTTCCATTAACTCTGCTTTTAAAAATCTCCCCCTATGAGTCTTACTTTTTATAGACTGAAAAAAGAAAAACACTTTTCACTGTTAGATGACAGTTTGGACACAGGCAGTGACAGATATTATGGGATACAATATTTTGTGAAGGGCAAGGCATCACACAAAAACATGTATTTTACTATTTAAAATCCCCACTACTCTGATTATACCCAGCAAGTTTACTAGGGGAAAGGGTAGGCAGAAAATAGAAGGAGCCATGCAGGGAATTAGTAATGTGGTAGTCCAAAAACAGACTGTAGCACCGCTGCTGCAGTGTGTGAAATGAAAGATGATGATCATTCTCCTCTTGAGGAGGCTGTTTCTGAAAGTGACATAAAGAGTTCCTCCATCACCATTAGTATTAATAAACCATTAACAAACACTGAAGACAACATCAAATTGCATTCTAGTGTTGATGGCATAGCGGAAAAAGGTGTAGCTGCTCAACTAGGTGATGTGTCTGACAGTGAGAGAAACAACTACAACACCTGGCCTTACAGTAGTAGCACACTTTCTGAAAATCTATCTTAGAGGAAAAGTAAAAATAAATAGTTTGAGATTTCAAAATGCTTAGAGTAATATTAAAGTAATGGGGAAGAAGTAGTGTGCGATGCTGATGACCTAATTATTGGTAATGATGTTGATCTTGAATATATCCCCCCACCGAGTCACACACATTATTGCTGAGTAATCAGCACCACAAGTTATCAACATTTACAATCCTAACTATGATGTGTGCTTCTGCTGTTGGATGTGAAGCACCACTGACACCACATAATTTTTAGGAACAGAACAAAACCAATAGCAGTATACAATTTGAAACTGGAAGGCTTTAGATGGGGCATATTTTAATTAATGTGTGACATATATTAGCTTCTGAATATGGATGGGAAAAAGCATTTGCCTCGACACTGAAATAGGTGGAAAATGGCACTTGCTGCCTAGTGGGAAATTTCCAACAAAAATGGTTGTTTTCCCGCTTTTTTCACCTATCTCATTTCACATAGGTTATATGCTCTTTCACATAGGTTATATGATCTTTAATAAAGGGGGCAATTGTCACCACCATGCTAGGGGGGTGTCATGAGGGGTCATGATACCCCTCTTGAGGTCTGAAGTACTTTTTTAATACAAATTACATATATTAAGTAAAAAAGATTGTGAAAATCCAAAGCGCTCCTGCGATTCAGTAAAAAATGGTAGATAACAGCAGTATAAAACTGCTTAGATATAGAATAAATATAGAATTAAGGGTAAAAATACACCAATCAATATATTGTAAACAAGCGTAGACAAAACAAATCTAAATAAAAAGTCTCAGTCCCATAAACATATGAAAATGATGATAAGATGAAGATGAAAGAATATAATGATGAAGATGAAACAATGGTGATGAAGATGATGATGATAATGGTAAATGGAAGATGTCAGCTTCTCTCTAGTATCTGCAGCAGATGAGAGTTATAAAAGTGGCCTTGTCCACTTGTGAGAAACAATTGTACCTGTAGCAACTCAATAACAGCGCAAAATTCCGATGTTGGGGAAACTACATTGTTTCCCCAACATCGGAAGGATTGTAACATTATTTCCAGTTTGTTGCTACATGTACGTGCCTTCTACATTGCCTCAAAGACCAAGGCTCACAGGACTAAGGACCAGGTGACACGGACAGGAGTATAGGAGCACACAGAACGCCGGCTAACGGGAGAAAGATCCCTTGAAGCGCTTAAAGCCCAAGAAGGGCAAATGTGAGTTTAATACCTCTCATTTTTATTTTACTGCTTTTTACAATACATTTCTACACTTAGATTAGATGTTCTTCTCCTCTCTTTTGTTATTTTGAGCTGTTATTGAGTTGCTACAGGTAAAATTACATATATTATTTAAAACAAGAAAATCATTGTTATACATAAATTAAATATTTAATTACATTTTCACACAAATTACATATATAATAAAAACAAACACCTTTTTTAATACATATACAGGTTGCCTATTAACCATATGAGTACCAGAGGGGTAGCAATCACGTCACAAAACCTCTCTGGTACTCATAGTATTAATCTTGCAATACCAAATACAAGGGCATGTTGAATATAATAGAAGAAGAAAAATGTCAGATACAAATGGTAAAAGAAAGTCATGGGAGCACTGTAGGTGACTTTTCAAGGGGGATGGGGATTTAAAATGTTGGATGTACAATATTCATCGAATGAATATGGTGAAAGAAAGCACTGTAATTCGAATTTGGAAGGGGAAAGGTTAATTGTTGACTATGAACAATATTTGTCGGATTAATGTGGCACTCTCTCAGATTTTGTTATGTGGAGAACACATCTAACACTGAACTTGATCTTTCTGTCTTCAAATGTACGCCTGTTTCCTTGGACTTTGACATTTTGCGTGTTTTTTGTAGGCGGTAGTTGTAAAAAAGCAGACAGCGCCAGTTTTGTTACTACTCTGAAAAGTGCTGTCTACACCAGTTTTGTTTTACTGTGGTTCTGCAATAGAATACCGATGTAACACATGTTTGCAAAATTCACGTTACTTGTTTTTCTTGTAACTCCGGTTTTAGCGCGGGTAATAGAATTGAGCCCTGTATTTCTCACGACAGTTTTCTCTTATTTTCCTGCAAGTTCCTTCCTAATTTTTCTGCTATTTCTCCGTGTTATACATGTTTTGCTGGGGGGGGTGAGAAGGGAGCTAAGGTGGTTGACCCCAAATACCTCAACTTTCTGTCTGGCTGATTTGATTTGCAAGAGACAAACAACAGCAGTCCAAGAAATTTCCTTGCTGCTCTTGTTATTATCTCTGTGATGGACATGTGTGGGGGTGTGAGAAGGGAGCAAAGGAGGTTGACCCTAAATACCCCAACATTCTGTCTGACTGGTTTAATTTAAAAGGCACAGGTAACTGCGGTCCAATTTTTTTATAATCTTGCTGGGGAAGTCTGGTTAAAGTAGTTCATGATTTTTTTAGTTATAATTTTTATTTTGACAGTGATAAAAGTGGACAACTGTAAAAAAAATTAAATAAAATAAAATAATAAATTAGGTGACAGAAAGCTGACTGGGACCCTGATGTGAGCTGTGTGACTGAGTCAGGCTTGATAGATAGCAGTCGAGAATACACACACACTATTTGAGTAATGCACAAGGAGGAGGGGGAAAAGAGAAGCAGTGCAAATATGTGTGAGTAGAGTGGTAGTTCAAAAACAGACTGTGGTAATGGTTGCTGCATTGTGTGCAATAAATGATGATGATCTCTCTCCTCCTGGGGAGGAAACAGTTTGTCAAGGTTCCACCAAATTTGTCACCACCACCATTGCTAGTACTATCAAACACCATAGAAGAGGAACACTGAAGATAACAAGCAGCATTCGAGTGTTGATGATAGCAATGGCATAATGGAGGAATGTGTAGCAGCTGAACCATCTGCTGCATCCGAGAGTGAGACAAACAAGCACCAAAACAACTATCCTGAAAGTAGTAGCAAACTTTGTGAAGGTAAATGTAAAAAGAAATTGCTTGAAACCTCTAAAAAGCTTAGAGGAATATAAAGGTAGTAGGCAAGAAATGGAAGGTGATGCTGATGCTGAGGATGACCTGATGATGATGCAGATCTAGACTATATCCCTCCAGCATCTTCCTCTTTTTCAGATACAGATGTAGTTGAGAGTGAGAGAGATGATGACATGGATATTATGTTAGCAGAAAGACAAAGACTCAGTCTTTCAACACTGAAAAGGAGCATTGTGCCTGTCTATAAACTGTTAGAGAAAACCATTGGAAACTCTCACCCTGGACAAGTAAAGATGGCAAAAAGTACACAATACCCTGTCAGTCATCATCAGCAATCGCCTCTTCCAAGTCCAATTCAGCTACAGCCACCTGTGTTGAGTACCCATTTGCAGCAACAACAGCAACACAGGTTATTAACATCCACAATGTTAGATATGACTAGGGATGGGTGAAAATTTTCACCTCAAACTGAAATCGGCAAATAATGGCAAAAAAGTCCTGTTTTTCCACTATTTTAACCTAACTCATTCCATTGATATCAATGGAAACACTGAATTTACACACAACACATATCAAATATTATTTTATTTCCCAAAGACATAGTATAAAAGGGGTATGAGGGTACCTGTGTTGGTGGGGTGTAGAAAAAGAATCAGTTGAAAAGGGAATTTTTTGGGGGGTTGTTTACTGGAATTGGCGGTGCAGCTAATAAAAAAACTAATTCCTAAATGCAATAAAATAACCCATAAGACATGGTATAAAAGGGGTCTGAGGAGGGTGCTTGTGTTGGTGGGTGGAGTTTGGAGAACGAATCAGTTGAACAGGGAATTTGTTTGAGGGGTTCTTGACTGGTATTGGGGGGATAATTAATAAAAAATAAAATAAAACAAGAAATTTGTGTGTAAAGTGATAGAAACAGGAACGCCCTGACATAAGATGCCATTGGGGTAGATTGATACTTGATGTGATAGAGTATTTTGTTGAGGCCCAAACCTTGAAGAAACATTGATTTGTAGGACTTAGGCTTGTTAGATACAAACCCCCAAAAATGTATTTTTTTTATTTATTTTTTTTTTTTTAAGCACAAGCCCTGAGCAGGTTATGTTGTGTTGGCCAGTGGCCACTGGCCATTGTCAAATGTCCTGAGTCCATAATTGCGGAATTTGCAACTGCTGCTGAGTTGTTTAAGCAGCAGGATTATCAGGCAGCTGAAAGGGAATGGGATCAACAACAGCAGAAACATGAGTGATGGATGATGAAGGTTCTACTTGTCACGAATAACTCCAGTGATGCGCCTGAGGCAGTAGCAATAAGCAGTACCCAGTATATGTGGATAAAAGAAGAAGTTGGCCAATAATCCTTCTCCACCTGCCCCTCCTCCAAAATCATGGTTGTGTTGTTATTAGAAAATAAATGTTTCCCTTCAGGGCAGGAACTGTGCCTCTTATCAGTAACTGCAATGAGCACAGTGTGTGTAGTAAATAACATCTGGGGGCACAACTGTATCTAAACACCGTGACGCTCGAAACCAAGTACTGCCACTGTCATTATACCCCTTGTACACACCCCACTAAGGACACATGACAACTTGCTCACAGTTTAATAGTAATGATGAACCGTCCCTGCCACCATCTTAGCATATTCTGCAGATGGAATATCCTCAGATGTCACTTGATGCCCTGCTTCTGATTCTCCTCCACCACACCGGCATGTGTGGTCAGTGCACCACACAGTGTGCAATGGGTGGACATGAACTGCCACATCCTAACATACACAGACAGCTATCATTTGGCAGGGAAGGTAAAGTTGAACAAGGTGAATTGGCAGAAGTTGTAGTTACCCAAGAAGATGAAGGTGATGGAGAGCTAATTCTTTCACTCATCATGGAACTTCCAGTCTCTATTATTCCTCCTCTTTGATTTCTGCCTCACCTCTTGTTGCCTTTCTGGAGAGTCGGGGGTAAAGTAACAGTGGTGCTTGATTTCTATGGTGAGTGTTTAGCTTTAACATGTTTGACATAAATGTCATGGTGTCTGTGTTTCATATGTGTTATAAAGGCTGTTGTGCCAACGTGTGTTCCCTCCTTTCGTCTCCTCACTGACTTCCCACAAATTGTGCATGATGACTGCACTGTGCCTGCCCCAAAAGAAAAAATAGTCCCACACCTATGACTTCAGGGAATAGGGAAAAGAATGGCCTCTTTCTTCTTATCCTCCACATTCCCCTTCACTGTCTGGGGCAGAGGATGATGTTTCTGCTACTGACTCAGAATCAGCACTTCATCCAGGGCCAGGAATATTGCTGCCACTGGCAAGTGTAACCTGTCCTAGTTCCGCATCACTTGTTGACCTAATTTCTATTATGTCCATGGTGGTCTGTGGCACACTGGCTTGCTCAGCATCCTGCTTCTTTGCAACTCAGCAGCAGCAGCAGGAATTAGAGCAATAGCAAACTCTGCAAATTCCAAAAGCTCACTGACAGTGGTGGTGATTATGCCCATCCCCATCCCTGTCCCCCATTCCTTCTTAGTTTGAGCTAAAAAGGCCATCAATGTCTCTTCCACCCTAGCTTCTCCACCATCATCATCCCCACGACCACTAGTCCCCCAGTGCTGCTGTTGCTGCTACCTTATTACAGACATCTCACTTCTGGTTGGAGGAGGTGACAAGAAATGTGACAGAGGGTCCCCTAATGTCACACTTGCTATTCCTTGACCTGAAGAAGGCAGACTGGCAGCACTAGCAGCAGTCACAGGCAGATGATCTGTGCTCCTGGAGGTGGTAGTATTATTGTGGTGGTAACAATTCTGCTTTCTTCAGGATAATGTTCCACATGGACAATGACATGGGGGGAAGGAGACTTCCAGGCCAGGTCAGCGGAATGGTGTGGGCTCCCTTGACCACTAGTCTGGATGCTCTCAATTGCTTCCCCTACCACTCTCCTAGCACTGGTCCCACTGGCTGCCTCACCATCACTGTTTCTACTACTACTAACACCAGTGACATAAATTTCAGCCCCTGAGTTTTCCTCCTCACAGTCACTATTAATATGATGGCTCCCCCCTCCTTCACTCCTAATGCTAACAAGCTGCTGGACTTTCTTAGTAGTAGTAGTACTAGCACTGGTTGGACTACTTGTGGATGGCAAGTGTGATTTAGGGTCCCCTGCTGTGACACTTGACATCTTTTCCCCCCTCCTGAGACACACTGGCAGCAGCTTCAGCACTGGTGTCAGCAGGTTCAGCACTGGCAGCAGGCACAGCGCTTGTGACAGCAGTGGCAGTACTGGCAGCAGGCACATCCCTTGTGGCAGCAGGGGCAGCACATCTGGTGGCAGGCACAGGCAGCTGTCCTGTCCTGGTCTCACTTCTACCCTTTTCTTCCTCATTTGCCATTCATTTCCCCAAGATCCCTAGGGGTGATTTAGGGGGACTGGCCGGCATTGCTTCTGTAGTGCTCACTTCCTCCTCAGATTCAGTGGACACATAAGGGTCCTTCCAGTTCTTCCTTTCATTACCTTTAACACTCTCATAGTGATAGCAGTCATTATGAGTCTCTCCTACCTCAGTTTTGCAGAAAAGCACAGCACATCTATATCACTCTTTAGCTGCTTCTAGTGTGTTTCATTTCCTGGAATACATCACATTTTTATAGCGAAAAGGCGAAAAGCACGTCAATGGTCAGAAACTTTCTAGCCTTTGAAAAAATGGATGCAAAAAAAGATGCAAGAATCTATAATATTAAGAGTTGTATAAACTGCAATATGGAGATGGTTATTTATCTATTTACATGTAGAGACTGTAAGCTTCAGTATGTGGGACGGACGATATGCCATCTAAAAGAGAGGGTCAGGGAGCATGTATATCAGATAGAGAAAAACAGAAAATATTCTTCTATTGCAAAACACATACTTGATTGCCATAATGGCAATGATCATGTTGCGAATTCCAGGGCATTGAGAGGGTGAGGCTCCCTTGGAGGGGTGGATACATGGTTAGGGAGATCGATAAATGAGAGGCGTTCTGGATCTTCCAGTTAGAAACAAGAATACTGGGAGGGCTCAACTCTGAATGGGATATTTCACACATTTTCTGAGCTTTTGTGAATCTTTTAATATTGGGTTATGTGGAACTATATACATTGTTTAATAGTTGACATGATGCCAATAGGGGTCTCTGTGTGGAGGCGGGGAGTACATATTCCCAGTGTAGACGTGCGCTATCTTACTGATCGGGTTGTGTGTGTGCTGGGAGGGGCTTCATGTTGCTATACAGAGATATAACACTTTGGCTCGAAATTATGTGTATGTCCCGTCCACTAGAAGTCAATAGTATTTATTACCATACTTCTCCCTCTTTATTATATGCACTTTGCCAGCTCGTAATATTGTCCCTTCTGGTGATTAGGTGCATCATTTTGTGGTCTCCTTGACTGTGCATGCAGTGATCCAATGGAGCCCCCTGTTATGGTTCCAAGTTGCTCCAGGTTAGTTTAATCATCAAATCATCGATTCATTTACATGTATTTGGCGAGTTGTTTTTGACAGAACTCGTAGTTACGGGTGGATGAGGAAGTAGGCAGTGATCTTATGTTGTTTTAACCAATAAGCTGAATGTAGCAAGTTTAGAATTGAAGGATGTTTGTAATTGACCGATCAGTCTATGAGTAAGCACTGATAAACGTGAAACATGTTAGACGGTGTTATGTATTTCCTTGTCTGTGTCTCGCTACACCACTGTTCCCTAAGCTATATGTTGCTTATTTTTAAGTTGTATTAATAAAGCAGTTTTGGATTTTAAATGTCAGTTCAATGAGAATTCTGTTTCGAAGTCCCTGGAGTGCAGCTGAAATTGTAATAGTATTAATCAAGATATAGATATCGGCTGTGGGAGGACAGAGTTGGCCAAGTACCTGGGCGTTGTCCATGAGTGTGGAGACTTTGTCAATGGTCGTAATACATGTGAGAGCTTTTGAGCACATAATAATTCTTTTTTGAAAAGTGTGTATGGAAAGAAAACCCACTTGACAATAGAAATGTGGACAAGTGGGCAGAGCACAGACTATATGACTGCTCACTGGGTTTCCCTCTCAGCACCAACAGCGGGCAACACTAGCTTACAGCATCAGGTGACAGCCAGTAATTATACCTCTGGTTCTGGCAGTGTGATTAAAAGGCAGCAGCATCAGGATAGCCCATACCATCGGATTGCCACCTTGTACATGCAGAGTTTTGAGGGACAGTCCCACAAAAGCCTTAGATGTTTTAAGTAAACTAGAGCAGGTGATAGAAGAACGGCTTCTACCCAGCTCCTTAAAAGCTGGTTTTATGTCTGCTGATGACAGCTCCAACATAATCGCTGCCTTGAGAATAGGTTATGAAGAAGGCTGACCAGTTGCAGACGAAACGTTGATCCAATAAAGTAACTATTTTTAAGTATCCAACGAGTGCTTATGTTACAAAGAAAGAAGAATATTACCGCAACCTTACATTAGCACCCAGGCAATTGTCTAAAATGTAAGCGTGAATGCTTCCTAATTTCTACATTCTATATATATATACACCTATATATCTATCTATCTATCTATCTATCTATCTATCTATCTATCTATCTATCTATCTATCTATTTATATATATATATAGAGAGAGATAGATATATATAGATATATATATAGAGATATATACTACACACGAAAGACCGATACAAAAGAATTAAAGTTAAGAGCACTTTTCATCCACCAAACACACCTAAATCCATATCAACATTCTTTAATTTGGTTGAAGCTGACCTTCAAAGTACATCTAAACACAACATACCCCAACCTTATCAAACAAGGAAGGGACTCTATCTCACAACACAGTCATTCACCTAGCAGAGAAAGGGGGTGCTATTGTGGTCATGTACTACACATATTCTCGGGATGAAATACTTTCTCAACTTAATGATGGCTTAACATACAAACGTCTATTAGGTGACCCCACTGCTACATATAAAAGGATTGAAGAACTGTCACAGAGTGACTAGGAATAACACACTGACAACTACAACTGAACTTAAAGTAAAACTTTATTAAGTAATGAAAAGGCAGGGTGCAAGGCAACAGGCAAATAAATGACACAGTAGTATGATAATAAAGCAAGTCGCAGTTGACAGTGGCACACCTTCACGAGTAGTGTGTAGTAGTGTAGGCGCTTTCCTCAACCTTCACAGGACAGGTGGATAACAGCGGGATGGCCCTTGACTACCCAGTTAAGTGGGTATAGTGCAGAGCACTCTGTACCCAGATAGGATGGCACACCTTCACAAGACCAGAGAGGAACAGTTTAGGCACTTTCCTCACCCTTCACAGGACAGTTGGATAACAGCAGAATGACCCTTAGACTATACAGTAAGTGTGAGGCAGTGCAGAGCACTCCCCAGCACTGAGTCGGCAATAAACGGAGCAGACCAGTATCCCCACAGGGAATACACAATAACGTAGCCGATGGAGAGGAGGCTTAGGCAAAACGGACTGGCAGGCCACGGGAGTTCAGACACACAGAGTGACCGACAAGCGCAGCTTCTAACGGAAGCAAGCGCAAGCAGAAGGCACAGGCAGAACAACAACCAACCCATACAATGGGAAGGTAACGGAGCACAACTTAAAGGTAAACCAGAGACAGCCGAGGATCACACCGGATCTGTAGTAAGAGGTCGCCAATGGTCGTAACCGGAACAGGTAGTCAATGAAGCCAGAGGTCAGAACCGGAACAGGTAGTCAGATGAGCCAGGAGGCAGAACCGGAAAGGGTAGTCAGACGAGCCAGGAGTCAGAACCGGATCGGAAGTCAGACGAGCCAGAAGTCAGAACAGGTAGTCAGACGAGCCAGGTAATACACAGGAACGGTAAGCACCACACAGAAATAAGCTCAGGTACACCACGAAAGAGCACTGGAAGTGACACAGGCTGAGGTTTAAAAACCCTGATGGGTAGGTGGAGCAATGACCTCATCAGCGTGGTGCCCTATAAGAATAGCAACTCAGCAAGAGAGACATTTAGATAGTAAACAATGTCGCTCCAGGGCAATGACAGTCACAGGCAATCACGGGGCACTGTGATAAGATCACACTATAACACAGACTTGGCAAGCAGGATGGATGGAGGAGGACACACAGGGTTTCCTTACACCCGATCACCCGGGGTGCCCTATCCTCTATACCATACCTAAAATACACAAGAATGCCACTAAACCACCAGGCAGATCCATAGTGTCAGCAATAGGATAACTTTTTAGCCCAATATTTGGATTATTTTATCCAACCGTATTCTTAAACTGCAGGACAACCTCCCTACCAAATATTACTTGAATCCCTTGATGTAAAATCTTTATATACTGTAATCCCAGTGACAGACAGTATGAAAGCAATCAGAAAAGCATTGCTGAAATATCCTGAAGCAGGTAGACCCCCCATGGAATTTCTTTTGAGTCTCTTAGGTTTATGCTTAGGATACAATTACTTTAAGTTTGAGAGAAGTTACTATTTACAAATGTCTGGGATGTCCATGGGCTCAAGTATCGCCCCATCATATGTAAACTTGTTCATGACAGACTTTGAAAATTGTCATATTATCCAACCATATCAAGACCACCTTATTTGTTATCAAAGATTTATTGATGACCTGTTCCTTATCTTGAAGGGAGATTTGATATCATTCACTATCTTTGTGTAACAGCTTAATCATCTAAATTCACCTATTAAAGTCACATCACAGTGGATATCACAGTGATTAAACAAGGATTTTGACTGACTACAACTAACTTTCGAAAAGAGACTGATCGTAATACTATACTTCTAAGAAGCAGTTATCATCCTCAAAATATTAAAAGATCAGTACCATATTCACAGAATCTTAAAGAACAACAGTGACAGATCTGTGGGGGTTCAGCAAGTGGAGAAATTGATTGATAGACTCAAACTATGTGGTTATCCAGAACAAGAACTGAGGGAAAACTTTAGGATATCGCAATTGAAAATGCAGTAGGAATTGTTGGTAACTACAGAGAGGAGTAAAAAACTTAACCAACTGTTCTTCTCTACCGCTTATACAAAAGACACAGGAAGAATTAAGAACTCAGTTATAAACCATTGGCTATCCATTACTTCAGACAAGTCACTAGCTCATATCTTTTGTAATAAATCATTGGTTTCATACAGGAGGGGTCATAACCTGCAAACATTTTTGGTGAAAACTGATCCCAAACACTGTTATACAACTGAAAAGAGCAATTGGTTACAATCAGACAAACCAGGGTGTTATAAATGTTTAAACTGTGTGACTTGCAAAAATC
Organism: Rhinophrynus dorsalis; assembly: GCA_037306005.1. Classification (NCBI taxonomy): domain Eukaryota; kingdom Metazoa; phylum Chordata; class Amphibia; order Anura; family Rhinophrynidae; genus Rhinophrynus; species Rhinophrynus dorsalis. Next base: position 381,698,014 of record CM074719.1, read on the forward strand.
TTCTCAAAGGAGAAAGTTTCAAGGACCCTAGGAGTAACAAGCAAATACCAATAAGACAGAGACTATCATGTACATCCAACCATGTGATCTATTTTATCAAATGTCCTTGTTCACTTATAGATATTGGAAAGACTATAATGTCATTTTGTGATCTTATGACAAATCATCGTAAATCAATTAGGGATGCGCTATGTAAAGGGACATCAGATAAACCTGTTGCAAGACACTTTGCCCAAAAACATCATTCCGTGGCTTCTATGCAATGTATGATTATTGACCAAGAGCCTGTGGCACCCAAAGCAGGTGATTGGAGTAAATACTTACTGCAAAGGGAAGTGGTTTGGGTAAGAAGACTTGGCACATTAGCCCCCTTTGGATTAAATGAAACTATCTCTTACTCTTGTTTCCTATGATGAAAAATCCCACACACAGTTTTAATCCACTTTTAAGTGGAGGCTGTTGGATCTTGGTGTGGAAGATTGAATTACACGTGGATTGGTCAACTAAAGGATACACCTCTTTAATAGGACTGGAAAACAGGAGATAGGAGATAGGATGCCCTCGCCTTGAACCCTTACCAGGAGGTACCTGAACATCTAACTCAATATAACCCATAGAAATAGACTGATGGCACATGGAAGTACACCTGTGTATGATGGATGGACACCATTGGTCCATAAGGGTCCAACCAGGGTTATGAACATGACCACCAGGTGATATATGACTGTGATAGTATGTACTCTACCCCGATTACTGAGATTTGGTATCGTATATTTTGGATTTAAACATAAACAATATACATCAGCCTCCCCTAATAGAAGTCATTTTATATGCCCAACAAGGGACTATGGAAGTTCCTTAATCTCATTAATTTAGATCTACAATATCATTGGATATTTAACACTAATATAATATTGGCTCTATTAGACCATGTTTAACATATTTGTGGACTGGTTAATTGGGTACTTTAATTTACATATCCGTGAACTGATAGACATTTGTTTATAGTATAACTGCTTTATGTCTCTGTAACATTTGGTCCAGTTACCACATATGGTGATGATGGGTAATTTTTTAGTAGTGCCGGCATGTTTTTACTTTCTGCTAGCTCCATCAAATAATTTAGTAACAATGAATATTGTAGTCTGAATACAGGGTTATTACCTGCATAATATGAGTTCTTTATTAATACCAGACTCAATACCCTGAGTCCTTATTTGACCAATTTAGAAGAATGTGTTCCTGTGATGGTTATTCCCTCTTTCATCTCTGATTAATCTTAAATTAATATACTCAGTTAAACATAGGCGCCCCATTGTGGAACTAATTAATTTGGGTACTGTGGTGAATATGTGATTCCTTTGTAATGCATTAAATAATAGATATCCTATGCACTTATTATCTCTGCTATACATGATTGTGATTAGTGTGATTAAGTATTATGGTCACCGAAGATCAGAATGCACTCTGTCACTGGCTTCTAGAGACCGGAGCTGACTGCTTTGCAATGTGCGGGAGTCCAGCTTGAGGCTCCTGTGGTTAAGTGACGGTGGGGATTCCCTCAATTAACTGAGAATGACAGCAGATTTAAAGTTTCCGTTCAAGAGGATTATATTGAGTTGCAAGAGTATGTCTTTGAACTTAATATAACATGTATTACGGATTCTGAAATATGGGAAGTTCTTTTACTATTGATCGGACAAATTCAATATTTTGTCTTTGATGGAAATTTATTTTCATACTTTGATTATTTTTGTATAAGTAATCAGTACATCTTACATCTTGTGCAAGGTAATGAATTTGGTTTTTATTCCAATTGTGATTTTAACAGTTCACACAGTGAGCTGGGGGTATAAATGGAGGTCATTTGCACAAGAGGGGATTGAAATGACTTTAAAAAATTATTCAGATCAAAATAAAGCGTCTGTTTATCTTCACTAAAAGACCTGTGCGTGCTGGTTTTTCTACTATTTTATATAGTAGTGAGTAGTAGTCCAAACTGGCATTGTAACAGACATAGGCGTCCTGATAACGTGGGGATGTCTGTCAGTTTAGCCCACTCTCCATCATATATCCACCTCTAATTCTAACAGAACACATTGGTCTATATGATTAGGTGAATCCGGTGAGTCCGAACACATGAAAATGGGGTTGTGCACTCAGAATGGCCATCACCCTTAGCTTTATAGCTATATTATTTAATACTTATTTAAGTTGGTGTAGCAATCCATTAGGAGAATAGTTCCAATCAGCCTGTATTATTTCTGTGAGCACGACACACTTTGCAATATGTGGGAGTCTCTGATACAGTATGGTAATATGGTTTCACTTCTGATGATCTCAATTTTTCTTCTAGTCATCACTGATTTAAGGTGAGGAGCAATAGTTGGGATTTCGAGTCTGAATCTAATGGAATGTCTGTACATCGTATGCTAGAAATGCAGGAATCAATATACATGCCACATACCAATCCAATGATTTGACATGTAAATAGCGATTCGTGTTGCTGCTTATGTTTATACTGTATATACTGGACTTTCTGTCACACTCCACACACAATTCAGTATAAGTATATTAGAACACATTGGTGTTCACATTATGTACTATTCTATGTAAATACACATGGGATACTTTATGTATATACACTATTGACTATTTGGTATATATAGAAGGGGGATGGCGTCCATTTCCTTTGTCCTGAGGAAGATGTGTATCACACATTGAAACGTTGACACCAAGTAAGTTTCACTTTAAAACAAGTCCTACCCCATCAGGTAGAAATGCACACTGTAAATGCTAGAGCATTTGTATGAGCAGAATAAAGCCCTTAGTGAGTACACCATGCAAAACAGGCAGGCTTTGGAGGGAGCCTCTTTGTCACCTGGCCAATGGCAACTAATGCATGTGAGCTGCTGAAACCCTTTGAGGAGGTAAGCATGCTGGTGAGTTTTATTGGGGCAGGAATTAGTGAAGTTCTACCTGATATTTTTGTTGAAGAAAACAATAAGGAGCATGGCTGAGGAATCTTACCATAATGACAACACAGATATGCACCAGCTGGTAAAGGATATGTTAGCAAACTTTGAACAAGATCCTTGCACAGTGTGCATTAAAAGCAATGAGAAATACATTCTTGCCACTTTGCTGGACTCCCACTTTCAAACACAAAATTTCAGAATTTCTGCCATCAACATCAAGAGTTGTGATGATCAGCAGCAACTCTCTGAAGTATCAGATTCTGTCAACGAATATAGAGATATGCTTATTGATCTAGTGGAGGGTTGCATTGTGGAGGATGAGATGGCGAAAGTGAGGGCACAAAAAACATCTAGACAGCATAGTAAAAAAAGAAGGCAGCAAAACATTTCAACCAGAAGAAGCAGCACCTACATCATCATCCAGAACATCCCATTCTGAACACAGGGCAATTCATGGGTCTCAGCAGAAGTGGCAAAATCCCAACATTGGTGGTGGTGTTCGTAGTGGTGGCACATCTCTTTGGGACTTGCTCCTTGAGTATGGGTGGGTCACTGACACACAGGAACACCATGTAGCTCCTAGAAGTGGTCCCACTGCATGTGAGATTGTTTCTGCATACTTGCAGGATAGCTATGTTTTAGGCAAAACAAAGCAGTGTGTGTGGCCAACATTGACATGTACTGCAGTGGAAACCCCTATTTGTCCTCCAGCAAACATTGAGTCTGAGAGGATTTTCAGTGCAGCTGGTTACAGAAACCACACATGATGACAGAGAAAGCCAAGCCAAATGTATTAATAGTAGTACAGATGAGGAGGAGGAGGGATGTGAAGAAGTAATGCTACCATCTACCACACTTGAGACCACTGCTATGACCAATAAGTAATGTATATCAATAATCTGAGAAGAAGGATAGCTGACATTTGACACAAACATGGCAAAGGTAAAACTGTTGTAGGAATCTATGTATATATTTATTTATATACATACACAAAACAATTGAATTGATGAAAAGGAGAAAACATTCACGAAAATGGAGGAAAACTGGCCAGTTTTCACAAAATGTCATGCAGGAAATTTTTCTCATTTTTCACCCACCCTAGCAGCCACCCACTCCCTACGGTGAATGGATGCCTTCAGCGAGTTGGATGCCTCCGTCCACCTCTGGACAGTACTACATGGCTCCACCACCAGGGAGGCACTAGATGTCCGGGACAGTGTCCACCCCTCAATATGGGGCATATGCAACAACCACAAGGATACAGTTTCCCTCCTGGTGGTTCCCCAGCATGAGCTCAGGTATGATGCGAGGTGGGAGGGAAGAAGCTACCAGTGGCCAAGGCATGACCCGTGACCACTGGATTACGAACATCTTGGCCTAATTGGGGAGCCCCAGCACCCTCAACAGCAAGAGGCATTCACAACCCCACCACATGTCCAATAAGAGGGCCAGAGATCCATGGGCAGTTCTGATTCGTTGGATGTGGTGGGGACACAGCAAAGGGATGAGCCAGCACCAACACCACCAGTCTCACCACCAGCCTCACCACCAGTAGAACAGGATGAGGGAGTTTCGGAGGCAAAAACTCACATCCAGTTTCAGCGGGCGACCCACCATGGTGATGGAGAGGGAGTTCCTGGTGATAAAAAGGAGGCAGCTCTGTGAATTCCACAGGACAAACCAGAACCTCAGGAGGCTACAAAGGGATTCCTTGAGGAACAAAGCCTCCCTTCATGCCCTGGAAGTCCAGTACACAATGTTGACCAGTGAGCTGCGACAATATAGAACAGGCATGATGGACATGATGGTGCAGTTGCTGGTGGAACTCAGTGAACTTAATCACAAGAGGAACCTGCTCATGGAGAGAGAGCAGCAGTCAACAGAGGGGTCCATGGTAACCACCTCCCCCTTCAGTGTGACCCCTGCACCAAGCCCCAGAATACCCAGGGTCACAAAGCAGGCAAGCAGAGCATACACCTTGCAGTCCCTTCAAAAGGTCCCCGCAAAAAGAAAAAAAGCCCCATGTGTTACATTTCCCCAAAATAAAACTAGATTTATTCATACAAATCATGGCTGAGAATGTTTATGTTGATCAACAGATTAAGTGGCAGACATGTCTCCAATGCATTGCGAATCAAAGTAGTAAACAAAACTCCCTCACATATTACTTAGTCGTAAGGTATTGTATCTTAGGAAACCACACACATACAGCACATACACTGTTGTACAATTCCAACTCACAATCCACTTAGTGAAGCAAAACAACCTGACAGTGTTGTTGGGCCATGATGTGAGTAGAACTTGAACAACTGACACCCATCCCTTAGCATGATAGGGGCAGGACTATCCCTAGTCATTCCCATTCATCCATGGGTTTGATAAGTAACATGACAGATGGCAGATCATCCCCACAGACATGCTGTGATTCACATTCTGCTAAAGAAACAAACAAACATCAAACACCTAGCACTGATAGTTTGATCCTTGGATCAATGTGGTTTTGGGATAACAGACAGGAGCATAGGTAAGCCACTATTCTGGCAAACTGATTAAACCAAGCAGGGACAACATTGGTGGTTTGCAAGTGGGATGTGTTAATAATAAGATACTGTGGAGTAGACTTCTCCAGTGTAAAAACTATTCGTTTCCTAGGTTATTTCTATGGAGCACCTGCACGAACATGGTGCATAGGCTCCATTATGTAATATGGGAACTGAGGATGTGATTTGCCTGTAGACGTCATGTCCACTGTACCAGCTCATTATTACCTTCTCCAAACAACTTAGTGAATCTTTGCCATCATCATAATCTCCATTCATCAAGACTACAGATTGGCAAAAGTTGTAGCCGTGTTCCGGCAAGAAATCCTGCAAAAACCACTTTATTGTCCACTTTTTGGTGGGAAAATCCACTTTTAAAACAGCAATTAAAATCTTTGCAATTTTCGTCGATTGGCCAAAATTCCATTCCAGTGCTGCCCCTGCTGCCAGTGCCACCATTGATGTACCTGCAGCCACCATTGCTGTACCTGTGGCCAGACATGCTGCCCCTGCTCTCACTAGTGCTATACCTGCTGCCAGACATACTGCTCATGCTACTGCTACCATCATTGTTGTGCCTGCTGCCAGTGATGCCAGTGCTGCCACCAGTGTTGTCCCTGTTACCAGTGCTGAACCTGCTGCCAACAATACTTTGCCTGCTGCTAATGTGTCTTGTAGTACTCGGGGGGGGGGGAGATAATGCAAGTGTGACAGCAAAAGACCCTAAGTCATACTTGCCATTCGCAAGCAGTCCCACCAGTGCAAGTACTACCAAGGTCCAGTAGCTTGTTAGCATTAGGAGTGAAGGAGGGGGTAATCAACAATATCCTCATATTACTAGTGACTGTGAGGAGGAAGACTCTGTGGCTGAACTTAATGTGGTTGGTGGTAGTAGTTGAAGTAATGGTGAAGCAGCCAGAGTGGTAAGGGAAACATTTGCGAGCATCCACACTAACAGTCAAGGGAGCCTACACCATTCCTCCTACCCTGGGAAAAGTCCTCCCCTTCCCTTCACTGCTGCTACTGCTGCCAGTCCGCCTTCTTCAGGTAAAACAAAGAAATTGCAAGTGTTATATTAGGGGACCCTCTGTCACATTGGTCATCATCGTCACCTCCTCCTAGCAGCAGCAGTGAAATGTCTGTTATAGAGCAGCAGCAGCACATAAGGACTAGTGGTGGTGGTGATGATGATGCTAGATTAAAGAAGCTGGGGTGGATGAGACGTTGATGGCCTTTTTAGCAGAATCTGAGAAGGAATAGGAGGGAGGGATGAGGATGGACATCACCACCACCACTAGCAGTGAGATTATAGAATTTGAGGAATTTGCAACTGCTCTAATTCCTTCTGATGATGAGTTGCAAGGGCAGCAGGATGCTGAGGAGCAAGCTAGTGTGTCACAGACTACTGTGGACACAGTAGGAATGGGGTCAAAAAGTGATGCAGAACTAGGACAGGTTCCACTTGCCACTTGGTCAGCTGCCTGTGCCTGCTGCGAGATGTGCTGCCCCTGCTGCCAGTACCACCATTTCTGGTCCTGCACCCACTAGTGTTGTACCTGTTGCCAGACATGCTGCCCCTGCTGCCTGTGCTACCATTTCTGTAACTGCAGCCACTAGTGTGGTACCTGTTGCCAGACGTGCTGCCCCTGCTGCCAGCGCCACCATTTCTGTATCTGCAGCCACTAGTGTTATACCTGTTGCCAGATGTGCTGCCCCTACTGCCAGTGCCACCATTTCTGATCCTGTAGCCACCTAGTGTTGTACATTTTGCCAGACGTGCTGTCCCTGCTGCTAAGGCCACCATTTCTGTATCTGCAGCCACTAGTGTTGTACCTGTTGCCAGACGTGCTGCTCCTGCTGCCAGTGCCACCATTTTTGATCCTGCAGCCACTAATGTTGTACCTGTTGCTAGTACTGAACCTGCTGCCAGTGCTGAACCTGCTGTCACCAATACTTTTCCTGCTGCTAGTGTTTCTTGTAGTACTCAAAGAGGGAAGGAGAAAATTATGCCATGTGTGACAGCAAGGAGTGAAGGAAGGGGTAATCAACAATATCCTGATATTACTAGTGACTGTGAGACTGAGGAGGAAGACTCTGCGGCTGAACTTGATGTGGTTGGTGGTAGTATTAGCAGTAATGGTGAAGCAGCTGGAGTGGTAGGGGAAACATTTTACAGCATCCAGACTAGTGGTCTTAGGCAGCCCACACCATTCTCCTGACCCTGGAACTGGAAGTCCTCCCGTTCTCTTCACTACAGTGTCCAGGTGGAACATGAACCTGAAGAGGCCAGAACTGCTGTTGGGGGAGGAGAGCAGGCTGATAATTAATACCACCACCACCAGCAGGAGCACAGATCAGCTGCCTGTGCCTGCTGCTATTTCTGCTAGTGCTAGTCTGCCTTCTTCTTCAGGTCAAAAGGCAATGGCAAATGTGACATTAGGGGACCCTCTGTCACATTGCTCGTCACCTCCTCCAAGCAGCAGTGAGATGTCTGGAATAGAGCAGCAGCAACAGCATGTAGGGACTAGTGGTGGTGGTGATGATGATACTGGAGAAGCTGGGGTGGAAGAGACATTGATGGCCTTTTTAGCAGAAACTGAGAAGGAATGGGAGACAGGAATGAGGATGGGCGTCACCAACACCACTAGCAAAGACATTTGCAACTGCTCTAATTCCTTCTGATGCTGAGATGCAAGGGAAGCAGAATGCTGAGGAGCAGGTTAGTGTGCCACAGACCACTGAGGACACAGTGGGAATGGGGTCAACAAGTAATGTGGGACTAGGACAGGTTCCACTTGCCAGCAGTAGAAATACTCCTGATCCTAGTTGCAGTGCTGACTCTGAGGCAGTAGCAGCAACAGCAGCAACATTATCTGCTGCCAGACAATGAAGGGGAACGTGGAGGACAAGAAGAAAGAGGTCATTCTACTCCACCTTTCCCCTTCCCTCTTAAGTCATCGTGGGTGTGGGACTATTTTTCTGTTGAGGCAGACACACTACAGTCATCAGCAATGGAAATGTGCAGAATTTGTAACAAGTCAGTGAAAAGAGGAAAGTAGGGAACACACCTTGGCACAAGTGCCCTCATATCACACATGAAACACAAACACCATGATATTTACTCCAAACATGTTAAAGCCAAACACCTACCACAGAAATCAAGTGCTTTTGCTGTCCCTGACTCACCAGAGAGGCACCAAGAGGTGATGCAGAGATCAAAGAGGAGGAGGAATAGAACAACCCAGGCAGAGACTGGAAGTTCCAGGACGAGTGAAACAACTAGCTCGTCATCACCTTCTAGGGTAACTACATCTTCTGCCAATCCTCCTCATTCATTACCTCCCCATGCCAAATGATAGCCACTCTGTTGATGTTAGGATGTGGCAGTTAGTCTCTACCCATTGCACACTGTGTGGTGCACTGACCACACATGCCAGTGTGGTGGAGGAGAATCACAATCAGTGCATCAAGCGGCATCTGAGGAGATTCCATCCTGCAGATTATGCTAAGATGGTGGCAGGGAGGGTTCATCATTACTATTAAACTATCAGCAAGTTGTCATGTGTCCTTAGCGGGTCTGGAAAAGGGGTACAGTGACAGCGGCAGTACTTGGTTTCGGGTGTCATGGTGTTTGAATACAGTTGTGCTCCCAGATGTTATTTATCACACACATACTGTGCACATTGCAGTTGCTGAGGAGACCCACTGATCCTGTTCTCAAGGGAAAAAATATATTCTAATAACAACACACCCATGATGATTTTGGAGGAGGGGCAGATGGAGAAGATTTAATGGCCAACTTGTTCTTTTCTCCACAAACACTGGGGGCTACTTATTCTGCTGCTACTGCCTCAGGCGGATCACTGGAGCCAGTCGTGGCAAATGGAACCTTCATCATCCATCTTCCATGTTACTGCTATTGTTGATCCCATTCCCTTTCAGCTACCTAATCATCCTGCTGCTTAAACAACTCAGCAGCAGCAGTATGAACAGCAGTTGCAACTCAGGACTCAGGAGGACATTTGACAGTGGTCACTGGCCAACATGACCTGCTGGCATTAGGCCAGTAGGGCATTTTTAATTTTTCTTAGGGCTTGTTTTAAAAAAAAAAAAATAAAAATAAAAATAAATAAAAACTAGTCCTACAAAAAATAAACAAATTTGGGGGGGGGGGTTTCTAACAAGCCTAAGTCCTACAAATCAATGTTTCCTTAGGGCTTGTGCCAAACAAGCTTAAGTCCTACAAATCAATGTTTGTTCAGGGCTTGGGCCTTTAATAAGTCTAAGTCCTACAAAGGCCTCTAACAATAAATCAAACAAATCATCCTCTGCAAAATACTCTGTCAAGTATCAGTCCACCCCAGTGGCAGCTTATATCAGGGGGTTCCTGTCTCTGTCGCTTTAAATATGAATGTCTTATTTTATTTATTTATTTTTGTATTAACTGTCCCCCCAATAGCAGTCAAGAAACCCCCCCCAAAACAAATTCCCTGTTCAAATGATTCACTCATTCACCAACACAGGCACCCTCCTCAGACCCCTTTATACCATGTCTTATTTTTTTCTTTTCTTTTTTTTTATTTAGGATTTATTTTTTATTACGTGCCCCCCAATCCCAGTAAACAACCCCCAAAAAACATTCCCTGTTCAACTGATTCTTTTCCCACACCCCACCAACACAGGCACCCTCATGCCCCTTTTATACAATGCCTTTGGGAAATAAAATATTATTTGTAATGTGTTGTGTGTAACTTCTATGTTCTCATTGATTTCAATGGGCAAAAAAAGCAGAAAAAAGTGGAAAATCTGCTCTTTTCACAGGAAATTTTCACCAAGCGGAAAGTGCCATTTTTTGCCGACTTCAGTTTGAGGCGGAAAGTTTCGCCCATCCCTAGTTTGGATACAGTTTTGCCCCAGATGTAACTTACCACACAAACTTGAAGTTGCTGATGAGAGCCACAGTTCCTGCTCTCAAGGGAAAAATTTCTATTCTAATAACACACCCATGATTTTGGAGGAGGGGCAGGTGGAGAAGAATTATTGGGCAACTTCTTTTCTCCACATACACTGCTACTGCCTCAGGCACATCACTGGAGCTAGTCGTGGCAAGTGGAACCTTCATCATGCATCATCCATTTTACTGCTGTTGTTGAGCCCATTCCCTTTCAGCTGCCTAATTATCCTGCTGCTTAAACATTTCAGCAGCATCAGCAGCAAGAACAGCAGTTGCAAAATATACAATTGTGGACTCAGACTCACGAGGAGGACATTTGACAATGGCCAGTGGCCACTGGCCAAAATGACGTGCTGGCACTAGGCCAGTAGGGCATTTTTTTCTCAGGGCTTGTGCTTTGAAAAAATGTAAAAATAGTAATAATAATAAAAATAAAAAATAGTACTACAAAAAAAAAAACAAATAAACAAATCAATGTTTCCTTATAGCTTGTGCCAAACAAGCTTAAATCCTACCAATCAATGTTTCTTCAGGGCTTGTGTCTCTAATAAGTCTAAGTCCTACAAATCAATGTTTCCTCAGGGCTTGGGCTACTAACAACAAATCTAACAAATGATCCTCTTCAAAATACTCTATTAAGTCAAGTATCAGTCTACCCCAGTGACAGCTTATGTCAGGGGGTTCCTGTCTCTTTCACTTTACATACATATTGTTTATTTTATTTATTTATTTTATATTACCTGTCCCCGCAATACAAACCCCCCCAAAACAAATTCTCTGTTCAACTGATTCATTCCCCAGACTCCACCCATCAGCTTAGACACCCTCCTTAGATCCCTTTTATGCCATGTCTTATGTGTTTTTTTTAATTTTATTTATGATTAATTTCTTATTAAAGGGATAGTAATACTTCGTTTTCACTTTATTTTATTTTGTAGGCATTAAAAAAACATGAAGAATGATATAAGTCTTATCTCTCAAACCTTTATGGTTAATGAGATATTCACAAGCAAAGTTTCCCCTTCCCGTCCCTTTTACCTACTGTAAACAATCTCTTCTCAGATGTGGAATGCAGTCCATAGACTGGACAGATAACAGAAGGGGACACTCTTATTCCTATGAAAACAATGAAATCCCTGCCCACCTTGACAAGCTTTTCAGGTTTTTCCCTTATCTTAGTTGAAGATTGTCCCTCTCTGCAGTCTACCTGGGCACCTCCCTTCTGCTCAGGCTGAACAGTGTGACATCAGTAAAAGGGGAGGGAGGGGGACACTTTATCATTGAATTACTCTGGAACTACAACTCTGAGAGAATTGAAATAACACTCTCCAAAGTCCAAATACTATGATGATTAATTAGAGCTGTTTTTATTATGAAACATTACTATCCCTTTAACTGCCGCCCAATCCCAGTAGACAACCCCAAAAAAATTCATCCCCTCTCAACTGATTCTTTCGCCATGCCCCACCAACTCAGACACCCTCATGCCTCTTTTATACTATTTCTTTGGGGAATAAAATAATATTTGCTATGTGTTGTGTGTAACTTCAATGTTCCCATTGATTTCAATGGAATGAGCTAGGCGAAAAAAAGCAAGAAAAAGTGGAAAAATGGCTCTTTTCGTGGGAAATTATTCTCTAAGCGGGAAGTGCCATTATTATTATTTCAGTTTGAGGCAAAAATTTTCATCCATCCCTAATGAAGACATCAACAAGTCCACTCATGTTTAATAAGTAGACTCCTGTGATGATGTACATACCTCAACAAATATAAAGTATAGCTGAACAATAAATTTGAATATGTTAAATCCAACATCAATATGAAAAGACACAAGTTGTATGGGGATGGGCATGCTTTAATATGTCAAGCAATACCTTACAACAGATATCTTGGCATATTAATTAAATGTCTTGCAGACTTTGAGGATCACACAAAATGTAGATATTACATTATATCTTTCTACTTCAGTAACATATTTGAGTTGCTCAGGTGTTTCAACAAAGGTATTGTTACTCTGAGAATGAGCATTCTTAATACAGGTTTCCTAACAAGCAATCAGTTAAGTGACACAAAGACACAAGGATTTGTAATATATGTGACTGAGCAAAGTTTGTTCTGACCTTCAAGTTTAACATCACAACATAAGCACTTCTTAACACATCAGCGGGTGAGCTATATGGTAGGCTTGTATGAATCGGTTCGTCTGAATTCGGAATTCAGATGAATAAGGCTAATTCAGCATCATTCAGGCTGATCGAAAGGCAAGGGACATTTGTTTTTAGAAACCCGAATCCGAATAGGACTGGTCCGAAATTCGAGGCAAAATTCAGACGGCATTCTCTTCACTCGTGTGCTACTTTCCTTCTCTCTCTAGTCTAGTTAGCTTCTTTGTTTCATGATGGGGGTTGGACTAATGACATCACAGACACCCAGACAGCATGCAACCTGCATTTCCTGTTAGTGCGTTGTTGGAGCTCAGAGAGAGAAGGAGAGAGAGAGTGTCCCAATAAAGCGATTTTACTAGCCAGTCTAGTGCCTTATTAGCCAGTCTAGTGCCTTATTGCCACTGTCAGGAGCTGCCAATCTGACAGTTGTTGTGTAGGCAGGCATTCAGCTTTAGTGTTTTATTGCCACTGCAAGTGATATTTGTTCCTGTTGAAAATCCAAAAAATAGTAGGAATTTGTGTAAATAATAATCTTCAGAGTGACACGGCCAGTCTGACAGTTGTTGTGCTGTCAGTCATCCAGTGTCAGTGCCTTATTGACACTGCAAGTCATTCTTGTTCCAGTTGAAAATCCAAAAATTTGTAGGAATTTGTGTAAATAATAATCTTCAGAGTGACACAGCTGTCAGCCAGTCTGACAGTTGTCACATGGCCAGGCATCCAGTATTAGTGCCTTATTGCCACTGCAAGTGATTCTTGTTCCAGTTGAAAATCCAAAAATTAGTAGGAATTTGCATAAATAATAATATCTTCAGAGTGACACAGCCAGTCTGACAGTTGTCACATGGCCAGGCATCCAGCATTAGTGCCTTATTGCCACTGCAAGTGATTCTTGTTCCAGTTGAAAATCAAATAATTAGTAGGAATTAGTGTAAATAATAATATCTTCAGAGTGACACAGCCAGTCTGACAGTTGTTGTGTGGCCAGGCATCCAGTATTAGTGTCTTATTGCCACTGCAAGTGATTCTTGTTCCAGTTGAAAATCAAATAATTAGTAGGAATTAGTGTAAATAATAAACTTCAAAGTGACATAGATAGTCTGACAGTTGTCATGTGGCCAGGCATCCAGTATTAGTGCCTCATTACCACAGTAAGTAATTCTTGTTCCTGTTGAAAATCCAAAAATGAGTAGGAATTAGTGTAAATAAAGATCTTCAGAGTGACACAGCCAGTCTGACACTTGTTGCGTGGCCAGGCATCCAGTATTAGTGTCTTATTGCCACTGCAAGTGATTCTTGTTCCAGTTGAAAATCAAATAATTAGTAGGAATTAGTGTAAATAATAAACTTCAGAGTGACACAGCTAGTCTGACAGTTGTCGTGTGGCCAGGCATCCAGTATTAGTGCCTTATTGCCACTGCAAGTGATTCTTGTTCCAGTTGAAAATCCAAAAATTAGTAAGAATTTTGTGTAAATAATAATAATAATCTTTAGAGTGACACAGCCAGTCTGACAGTTGTGTAGGCAGGCAGGCAGGCATCCAGTAATAGTGCCTTATTTCCACTACAACTAATTTTTATTCCTGTTGAAAATCCAAAAAATAGTAGGAATTACTTAATAATCTTCATAGTGACATAGCTAGTCCGACAGTTGTTTAGGCAGGCCTAGTACCTTATTGCCACCACAAGGGAGAGTCATCTTTGTTTCTGTACAAAATATTAAAAATATTAGGAATTTGTTTGAATAATTTTCAGAGTGACACAGCCAGTCTCACAGTTGTTGTGTCGACAGGTTTTAAAATTTTCAAATATGTTAGTGTGATGGTACCAGCGGACACCCAGCCTTGGTGTCCCCATCAATGGTCACTTCTTCTGCTACGAGCCAGATGGACATCCAACAGCATAACACAATATACCCCAAAACTAGGCAAAACTAGTATCAGGGTACCAAGAGCACATTCTGGATACAGCAAGCTTTCCCCCAAGCATCAGACAACACCAGTGTCTTGGGGTTAAAATAACAAATGACTTTATTGGAACAACCCACACATATTTATACACAAAACCTACATTGAAATACATGGGCAGGCAGGATACAATAGGTGAGTCACAGGGATAATATAATCACAATATACAAGACAAAGGGCCAACAACAGACTGTCCCAGCAATTACAATAAAACAGACTTGATTGCATTACTACACAAAAGGCTAGCAACAACTGGTACAACACAATACAAAGGGCCAGACGTGATTAGGTTAGCACACCACAGGGGGTCTTTGTACAGTTCTGTCACAGTTTATTGAACACTCAGACAATTTGGTAGGATAAAATAGAAAAGCTTTATTAGACAAGATAAAGCGCAACAAGGCCCTACACGGGTCCAAACTCTACAAGCAGCAGTACGATAGTTTGACACAGGTCAGGGCATACAGATAGCAATACAAATAATACGGCTCTACCGGCCTTACTGATTACCGGGTAATGCAGCCGGGTAACAGGTGCGAAAGTAAATAGAGGAGGCTCTACCGGCCTTTACCAAATACCGGGTAAGGCAGTCTGGAGATAGGTGCAACAAGGAACAGAGGAGGCGCTACCGGCCTTACCGAATACCGGGTAAGGCAGCCTAGTGACTGGTACAACACGGAACAGAGTAGGCTCTACCGGCCTTACCGAATACCGGGTAAGGCAGCCTGGAGACTGGTGCATCAAGGAACAGAGGAGGCTCTACTGGCCTTACCGAATACTGGGTAAGGCAGCCTAGTGACTGGTGCAACACGGAACTTAGGAGGCTCTACCGGCCTTACCGAATACCGGGTAAGACAGCCTGGTATCTGGTGCAGCAGAAAGAGTACTGACAGGTAGTAACACTGTAGACCGGTGCACTCAGGAGGTAGTACTGACAAAGGCCCCACTGAATCACAGGCTGAGCGTAGTGAAATGAACTGACAACTGTAACCGCTAGTGACCGGAGAGCACAGACTGGGGGTATGTAACGGAGGCCACAGAGAATCACAGGCTGAGCATAGTGTAATGAGCTGACAACGGTAACTGCTAGTGACCGGAGAGCACAGACTGGGTGTATGTAATGGAGGCCACAGAGAATCACAGGCTGAGCGTAGTGTAATGAGCTGACAATGGTAACTGCTAGTGAACGGATAGCACAGACTGGGTGTATGTAACGGAGGCCACACTGATACGCAGGCAGAGAATAGCGCAACCGGAGGCAACAAATATGAGAGGACTGACAACACTAGCGAGGGCAACACAAAGAGCGTAGTCAGCCAATGCCTGGATCGGTACACAGAGAGCGGTAGTCAGCCAAAGCCTGGATCAGTACACAGAGAGCGGTAGTCAGCCAAAGCCTGGATCGGTACACAGAGAGTGGTAGTCAGCCAAAGCCTGGATCAGTACACAGAGAGTGGAACAGGAACAAGGTCAGACGAAAACCGGATCAACACTGAACAGGAGCACAGAATAAAGTAAGGTCAGGGACACCACGAAAGGGCACCGGCCTAGTGACAGGAGGGCGTATATTAAGGCTAGCCCTGGGAGGGGCTAGCCAGCTAGCACCAATAAGAGACAGCCAAAAACAAACCAGGAAGTAGGAATGTCACACAGAGAATCACGGGCACAGACCTACAATGACTGGAGTGGCTACAATACACACAGAGCTTGGGTGAGGGTGAACAATGAAACAAAAGGCTTGAGGGACTGCAATATACAAATACTTAACCCCTAACGGCCCTGTCCCCCAAAAGCAGGCTATGATTTTTAGTCCTTTTTGGACAGCTGTCCACCAATATGTCTGAAAGTTCTACATAGCTTGCAACACTGGGCTGACAATCCATACGCCTAGACAAGGGTTGTTTTAGGCCTGACAGAAATGTCCACAGTTCCTTGTGTTCTTTGTTTAACAGTCTCAGGGAGAGGCCATACCCTGTTCCAGGGCTAGGTCCATAGTCTGTGGGCAGGAGGCTGGCCCTCAGGCCCCTCCAGGAGCCAGGGGTCCAGTGGTTCTTGTGACAGTTAGTACACTACCTACCTACCTATCTGTAATGGATTTGAGTCCTGAACAATCTGATGTTCCTCTTTCTGGTACCTGCTGCAGTGACCCAGCAACAACCAACACCACCACAGTGACGTTGCTTTCAAACAGAGCTAGAAGCAGCAGGCGGCTAAAGAAGAGGACTGTCAGTAGTACATAAGAAGGGAACTGCAGGTCATTCTACCTCTACTAGCAGGGTAGAGAGGTCCAGGTCCTCCCCTGAGACCACGAAGCAGCCGCTGTGTCTCGTTAGCTGTTTCGTGATGATCCCCCCAGAACCACCTGCACAATGACAAGTGCCACTGCCAGTTTAGTCACCACCTCCACTACTGCCAGTTCTATAAACCTGGGGACACCTACCATGTGTAACACTACTGGATGGACACTGCGGGCAATATCAACGCAGGATTTTTAAAGAGAACATCCGTGTAAGCAGCCCAAACAGAAATTATTGCAGTATTTGGATAACATTTTTACTGCTACCACTCTCACTGCCACTAAGAGCATATTTACTCCAGAAACAGTTATTGAGTGAGATAGTTTACCATTTCCCGGTAGCCACCAGGCAGAAGAGGGAATTCAGAATTCAGAAATCTGCTGCTGATGATAATTTTTCTTCCTGTCCAAACCTACAAGAATATGAGGGATCAAGGCCTCCTAAGCTTGATTTGTCCCCATAGCTTGATTTTTCCACTGACCTTGATTATTCCCCTGAGATTGATTTTTCCCTTGCTTCCCATAGTACTCCTCCTGTTTCTCCAGCTACAATTTTGTCTTCTATTAAAAACTCAACACCTGCCTTTCCGGTTCCAATTGAGTTCCAATTGAGTCTCCCAGCCACGTAGTAGCTGCTAGTGTCTCCATCACCAGTACCACTGTTACTCCACTATCCTCCTCCAATCCCAGTCCCAACACCCCTGCTGTCACCTTTAGGTTTACTAGTACCCCTGTAAAGGTACGTAGAACAAAAAAGCATAGTGAGGTTGCTCCAGCATGTGAAGATGAAGAAAGTGTCATCTCAGTTTCGTCTTCTCCACCACTTTCCAATTCAATTGGCAGAGTCATCCATCGCTCCAAAGTGTGGGAGAATTTTGTGACACTTGTCGATGGCCCGCTAGAGAAATGCAAATTGTGTGGCAGGAAAGTCAGCCGTGGGAGGGTATTGGGATGAACCAACACCTGAACATCTACCACAAGTCAGTGTTGATAAGTGCAGAAAGTGGCAGTACTAGTGCTACATATAATAGTGTCACACTCTCCACCAGTAGACAGGAGAAAGGGCAGGGGGATCATGCCACATCTGGTCCTGGTAAGAGCAGCAGACAGTCACAGCCTATCCCAAAACCAATACAGGCCACACTGGAAGAATTTGGTGGGTTTAGTTTCAAGGGGATGTGCAAACAACAGTCCAGGAAAATCACACACCTCATTGCACAGTTCATAGCCGTTGGGGGTGCTACTTTTAATTTGGTGGACGGGGAGCCCTTCCAGCAACTTATGGAGGCTGTTGCACCCCGATATAAAATTCCATCCTGCACCTCATTTATTAGAACTATAGTGCCCTCACTGTACCGGTCATGCGTTGGGCTTTTGAAGGACATGCTAGGAAAGGCTGGTGGCAAGTCAGTGCACTTTACCACTGACTTATGGTGTGCTCCAAGTGGCGCATTGGTGGTAGCCCAGTGTGTTGCTTGCCACAATTTGCGATCCCTGAATCAAAGGCAAGATGAGTTCACATACTGTAGGGAGTATCAAAAGCACAAAACTGCACCTACCTGTTTTCTTTGTTGAAAATGGCTGCCTTACTAAAATATTGCAACAAAGTAACAGGCAATGGCACTACTGAAGGAAAAATATAAAATAGTAACAAGATATCATATAATGTGTTGCTCACCACTCATAGGCTTCATAATCACGGTGCAGGTTCTTGGAGCTTCCAACCCCCTCATATAACGCAAAATACAAAGAAGTGAACCGCACTCCAGCCTGGAGTATAAAACCAAGTCCTTCTTTATTGAAAACATTTAGACAATGGACGCTACACAAATCATTACTGTCTCACGCGTTTCACACCTGAGTGCTTAATCATAGACAAAAAAATGACTGCTTCTCCCGTATTTAAAGGTATGGCCCACACCCCTCTGGTAAGGCAACCAATACAGCAATAGGGAAAGTCACTGCATCGTTTAAAGAAAACGATAGCAGTAAATTAACCCCTTGCTATCACAGTGCCAAAACCTACGTGTACGCCCATAACCTTCCAAAAAACGAGTAGCACCTCCAATCAACAACATGTATGTGACAAATATAATAACATGCATGAAAAACATCAATATATAAAAATTGAAAATTGGAAATTCAAAAAACAGGGCAAATACAAATGTTCTTTTTTCACAATATGAATGAATTGTCCTTATGAACCACATTGGTCGACAGACCTATGTCCAACATACTCCAATAAAACTCCATAAATCATAACCTGACCATCAGCTGATGCCCAATATGGTTCATTAGCCAATTTATCTCATGACAACCTTACATTCCAAAACAAACTCTTCCTCTGATAATATCTAAATACACCATGATATCATGTTATCAACAGCAGTACTGATGACCTAAACCAATGAGAATCAAATAAAGAGGCTCACGTCAAATGCCTTATTTAACCCTAAAGGCATTCTTGTAGATAAGGTGAATATCCAAAATACCTCTCTTTTGGACAGTAGTCTCTCTTTATCACCACCTCTAATGGGTAAGGATATCTTTTCTATGCCGATGACTGAGAGATGCTCCAAACTCGCATTATGTTTTAAGCAAAAATGCTGAGCAACACCGGTTTTGTAATCACCGCAATTGATATTGCTAATGTGTTCTCTCACTCGTTCTCTCAGGGATCGGCATGTTTTCCCAACATATTGGACATTACACATCCTACAAGAGATCAAATATACAACATATTTGGTGGCACAGTTGATATATTGTTTGATTTTATGCGTAGATCCATTCGCAGTAGACACAAACTCCTTAGTGGGAGCTATCCATTGACAGCAGCCGCATCTGCAGCTGCCGCAAGGCAAGTTACCCACTGTTCTCAACCACATATAATTCTGTTGTTGTTTCTTATCACCAACATACATGCTGGGAGAGAGACTTCTAGCCAAAGTGGGGGCTTTTCTAGCTACAAATTTGCAGGCTGACTCCACATATGGTCGAAGTTTATCAACCATCAATATGGGAAGATGCTTCTTTATAATTTTTACAATTTGTGGAAATTCTATACTGTATGTGGTACTAAAAACCACCTCATTTTTTGGCCTTACTGATGAAGTAGAAGGCTGTTGCAGCAAATCCTCCCGTTTTATAACTCTCACAACTGCCTCAGCCTTATCCAACATCCAAGCTGGATAACCTCTGGCCAGAAATCTCTCCTACAACTCAAAGCTTGCTGTATTGAAGAGTTCAAACATAATGCATTTGTGGTGTCAGGAATACTAACCTACACCTGCCAATTAATTATTTATTTCTAAATGACCTGCCTGCGCTAAAATAGTCATAACCATTAAAGATCCACATGAAAGGTAGCCAAGGCATAACAGTAGAAATTCACCCACATCAAATGAGAGGTTACTTGCCCTTTTAACAGTAGGCTGGTGTTCACAACTGTTTAGAGAATGTGGCACTATAGGAAACATTTCGTCATACAGATAGCTTTGAAAAAACACAACATTTATTACTGCAACCATTAGCTGCTACTGTTCCAAGAAAAATTCCCGGTGGTTGACATACTGCATTGGGTGCCAGAAGCACAAAACTACATCAAATACAAACGATCATATTTTCATTAATTTATTTAAATAAGACTTGCCTATATTAAAATGGTTACAACAATGAGAAAAATTAAGAAAAGGTAGACAAACTTATAACTGAATTCAGAGACAACTGAACCTGATGTTTTGTGGGAGGCCACTAAGGTATATGCCTGAGGCTTTCTTATATCATTAACATCCTCTTTTAGAGAACACAAACAATATGAAGTTAAGAATTTGTAGATGAGAGTAAAAAAAACATATACACGTGAACCGGATCCCGCCTCCTATGCTAGATTCTTAAATGCTAATGTCCTATTAAACTTTACTCTTTGTGTGCCAGAGGGGTTGCACACCCCTATGGCACTCAAAGGGTTAAAGCTCTCTGAGTTAAATAATTCCCATCTTTTCTATAAATGGTAAAAACTATTTGATAGGGGTGGATGAAAGGTCCTATTTTATTCCCATGAAAAATCTGTGAAAACCACGTTGTCCACTTTTTTGCAGAAAAATCCATTTTAAATAAAGCCCTTAAAATCACCTATTGCCAAATATTTTTGCTATTTTTTCAATGGCAACAAACTTTTCTCCACTTTACATGTACATCACGTTTTCATGTCAAAAGCATGATGCTCCCAGGTAGTGAAACACAACAGAAATGGCTGAAGAATGAGAGAGGTTGCTAAGCTCTTCTGCAGTGCTAAATTTTGAAAAATTAAGGCATTAGAGGTTCATAGTGTGTACTATAACTATGAGCAACTGGATGAAAAAAAAGGATCAGCTTGTAGGACCATGATGTGTCCAGTGTTTCTGAGGAGAAGAAGTGGCCACTACCAGCATTGAAGGGTATTGAAGCCCTGATTCCCCAGACCTAAATGATGGCATGATGGAGGAGATGATGGCAAGTTTGACAGCAGGGGACTCAAAGTCACACTTGCCATCCTTAAGCAGTTCCACTACTACTACGATGCAGCAGCTAGAGACTCTGAGTGTTGGGAACAAGGGAGGGGGTGATAGTGATGAAGGGTCTAAAATTGGTACCGTTACTGTTAGTGAAGCAGCTGGTGGGACTAGTGTGACTGCAATAGATCCTCCTGCTGATGCTGAGGTTGAAGGGGAAGTGATGAGGAACAGCCAAAGTAGTGGTCAAGAGAACCTGCAACATCCTCCTGACCCTGTGGTTCCCCTTCCCCAAGCATTGTGACGATGGGACATGATATTGTGGAAGGCAGAACTGGCAGCTAGCAGCAGTAATACAATCATGAGCACATATCAGCTGCCTGTGCCTGCTAGTGCTATTACTGACAGTTTGCTTTATGTATCACAAGAGATGGCAACTGTGACAGTAGGGGACCCTCTGTCACATGTGCAATCACCTCCAACAAGAGAGACTCTAATAGAGAAGCAGCAGCAAAGAGCTACTGGTTGTGGTAATGATGATGAGGGTGTTAGTGGAGCAGCTGGGGTAGAAGGTACATTAATGGTCTTTTTAGCCAAAGCCAAGAAGGAATGAGATCCCAAGATACAAATGGGGATGGGCATCTCCAGCACTAGCAGCAATTACAACATTGTGGAGTTTGCTGCTGCTGTAATTCCTGCTGCTACAGAGTTGCAAGTGATGAGCAGATTTGTGTGCCACAGAGCACAGTGGCCACAGTGGGAATGAGGTCCAGCAGTAGTGATATGGGACTAGGACAGGGTCTACTTACCAGCAGCAATACTCCTGGTCCTAGTTATAGTAACATAGTAAAATAGTAAATTAGGTTGAAAAAAGATGCATGCAACCGCCATAACCACATCCTTGGGCACAAAATTCCATAATTTAACAGACCTTACTGTAAAAAAAACCCTGCTCTGCTGAAGCCGAAACTTCCTTTCCTTAATCTCAAGGGGTGTCCCCTGGTTATTTGATCAGGCCTTGGAATGAATAGCTCAGCAGAGAGATCCTTGTATTGACCTCTCATATACTTGTACATTGTGATAAGATCTACTCTTAGGCATCTTTTCTCTAAAGTAAATAAACCAAGTTTGTCTACTAGTTCCTAATACATCAAGTCCTCCATTCCCCTAATTAATTTTGTTGCTCTTCGCTGTACTCTCTCTAGTTCTAGAATACCCTTTTTTCAGACCTGGTGTCCAAAACGGAACTGCATTTTCAAGGTGAGGTCTTACCAATGAATTATACAATGGCAAAATTATGTTATCCACTCTTGCGTCAATACCCCTTTTTATGAAAGATTGAACTTTATTTGCTTTTGCTACTTCTATTTGGCACTGGTCATTGTTGCCAAGTTTGTAGTTTACAAGGATTCCCAGGTCTTTCTCAATCAATGAGCCCCCTAAAATGAATCCATTAAGTTCATAAGCAGCACCGGGATTTCTTGTTCCCAAATGCATAATTTTATACTTTCCCACATTAAACTTCATTTTGTGTTTGGTTGCCCAATCTGCCATTTTATGTAAATCCGTCTGTAGATAACAAATATCATGTTCTGAATTAAGTACCCTGCATAATTTAGTGTCATCTGCAAATATTGATATTTTGCTTTCTATATCAATTCTCAGGTAATCTATAAACATGTCAAAAAGCAATGGACCGAGTACTGAACCCTGAGGTACTCCACTCTCAGCTTTAACTGTATTGGAGAATTGTCCATTTATAATCACACACTGTTCCTTATCCTTCAAACAGTTTTCTATCCAAATGCAAATGTTATGCCCTAGCCCCAATTTCCTTATTTTATATCCCATCCTTCTGTAGGGCACTGCATCATATGACTTTGCAAAATCTAGATATACTATATCAACTAACTTACCATTATCTAGGTTGATACTTACCAGCATGTTGATTCCTGCTAATAGTCGTATTTATGGTGGCTTAATCATGAATATCATCCATTATTATCCATCTAGCAGTTTTCCCACTACAGAGGTCAAACGCACAGGTCTATAATTCCCAGGTTTTTTTTTTAGTTCCCTTCTTAAATAGAGGCACTACATTGACTTTATTCCAGTCTTGTGGAACTGAGCCTGTGGTTAGAATCTTTAAAGAGTAAAAAGAGGAGTCTTGCTAACACTGCACCGAAGAACCCTTGGATGTATACCTTCAGGACCCGGTGCTTTGTCAGTCTTAAAGGGATAGTAATGTTTCAAAATTAAAGCAGCTCCGATTAATCTTCATAGTATTTGGGCCATGGAGAGTGTTATTTCAATACTGTCAGAATTGTAGTTCAAGAGTAATTGAATGATAAAATAACCCTCACTCCCCTTTCCCCTCAGATGTGGAATCTGGTCTTAAGACCAGACAGCTCACAGCAAGGGACAATCTTCTTACTGTGAGAACAATGAAAACCCTGCACCCTTGACAGGTTTTTCAGGTTTTTCCATTATGCTAATTGAAGATTGTCCCTCTCTACAAGCCATCTGGATACCATTCTGCTGCTCTGAGGTGAGCAGTGTTACATTAGTTAAAAAAAATAACACTATCCATGGTCCAAATACTATGAAGATTAATTGGAGCTCCTTTTATTTTGAAACATTACTATCCTTTTGTTCAGTCTTCCATTGACCTTTTCTTGTATTAACCCAATATCTGATAATTGCGTTGTTTTATTTGTTAATTGATGAGGCTCTTCTACTATTCCTTGTTTCCTTGTATATAAGGATGCAAAGAAACTGTTTAGAACATCTGCCTTTTCCTTATACTCTCTAACCAACTCACCCATCTCATTTTTGAAAGGTCCAGTGCAATCCCTCTTAGGTTTTTTGCCATTTATATATTTGAAAAACTTTTTTGGATTAGTTTTGCTCTCCCTTGCAATTCTAGTTTCATTATCTATTTTTGCTAACCTAATTGCCTTTTTGCAATCTTTATTGCACTCCCTGTATTTTAAGAAATAATGTTTTGTTCCTTCAAATTTAAATAGTTTAAATGCTTTTTTTCCTTTCCATATCTTTCTTTTTTTTTTTTAAATATAGTTTATCAGACCACTCCATACACATACAAAGAAAGAGGTACATATAAGATCTTTCAAATACAGCAAGAGTAAGTAAACATTCATAATAATAAAAAGAACAGATGCATATTAATAGGGCATACAGAGTCGATCTGAGGTTTTTATAATAATTCAACCCAAACTCCAAACATCCAACCAAACTAAGCTAAGCCTACATCCCCCTACAAAATCATTTTAATAAGATTTGATCTTCCAATAACATTTAAGGGCAGTTGAAGCCATGCCATCGTTTCTTCGCTAAAGTATTGGATAGTAGGTACCAGATTCAACTCCAAAAAGGAGTCCGTCGCATCTGCCACCCGAATCCCTAGATATGAACACTCAGTCACATAAGAAATCGGAATGTCAGGTGGAGGAGAGTCCTGCAGACCACCGTCAATCGGAATCAAAGAGGACTTAGTCCAATTTATTTGAAACCCAGAGTATGTACCAAAATCATCTACCAACTGCAACGTAGTCCGTAAGGAGTTCCCACCACCACCCAAAAAGAGTAAGATGTCATCAGCATACAATGCAAGCTTTTCCTCTCTACCCTCTATTCTGAGTCCCTGAATCAGCGGGTTAGTACGAATTAAAACAGCCAGGGGTTCCAAGGCCAAGGCAAACAGGCCGGGCGAAAGTGGGCAGCCTTGCCTAGTGCCACTGTGCAAAGAGAATGGTTGTGAGCTCAGTCTATTCATCACCACAGTGGCCTTGGGCCTACTATATAGGATATGAATCCATTTAATAAAGGAGGGACCAAACCCAAAACCCTGACGAACGTGCCAAAGGTATGGCCACTCAACAGAGTCGAAAGCCTTAGATGCATCAAGAGATGCTATCACCCGATTTCCGGTGTTATCGTGAGGAAGTTGGAGGTACATAAACAATTGTCTAAGATTATGTGACGTTGATTTTACCTGGGATAAATCCAGTTTGATCCTCATGAATGATGGACCCTAGTACTTTATTCAGTCTGGTGGTCAAGATTTTCGCCACAATATTTGCATCCGTAGTCAATAGAGAAATGGGCCTGTAGGAGTCACAAATCCCCGGATCCTTTCCTGGTTTGGGCAACACAATAATAGAAGCATTATTCATTGAATACGGAAAAAAACCGTCATCAATAGCAGCATAAAAAGTATTCAAAAGATGGGGGGCCAAGACATCCGCAAATTCCCTATACCATTCCGCAGGGAGACCATCCACACCCGACGCCTTGCCCGTCGGTAATCCACGAATTGCCTCCACCACCTCTCTAAGAAGTATAGGAGCATCTAACATTTGCTTATGTTCAATAGAAAGTTGCGGAAGGTCACACTGATCAATAAAACAGGAAATCTGTGTCTCAGAGCGGGCAAGTCGAGATTCACATAAATGGGAGTAAAAGAGCTGAAATCACGAGTTGATCACCTGCGGATCAAGAATCAGTACTCCCCCAGGATCCCGGAGTGCAGAAACCGACGGAGTCCCCCTGTGCTGACTAACAAGATGAGCCATTAGCTTGCCTGCCTTATCTCCATTTTCAAAAATATTCTGTTTCAAATAAAAAAACATGACGGGCATTCAGTTCAGACAGTTTTATAGAATACCGAAGCGAGCAAGAAACAAACTTAGCATAAGAGGCCGTGTCTTCGCCTTCCACAAACTGTTTTTCTGCCTCTGCAGCATCAGATTCCAATACCTCCACCTCCCTAGATTTAAGTCTATTTTGCATAGATATGAGAGAAATCAAGGAGCCCCTCGCAGCTGTCTTGGCAGCCTCCCAAACAACACCCTGAGCAGCTGAGCCAACATTATTGACAAAATATTCACCAAGATCTTCTTTATGTTTAGATACCAAATACGCATTGGTCAACCATATGGGGTTAAATCTCCAGACTCTAGACCGTGGTCTCTGGTCCCGCTGCAGGGTCAACAGCAATGGGGAGTGGTCAGAAGCCACTCTGGTCATAAAACAGCAGTCCGAAACCGAATTCAAGGTCAATTGGTTAGTAAACACATAATCTATCCTAGATAATGTTTTATACATGGCCGAGTGGCACGAGAACTCCCGATCCTGCAGATGAAGAGTCCACCATACGTTTATAAAACCCAGGTCACCGATGAGACCGAGGAAGGCATCTCTATGTAATTTGGAATCAACCGCTGAGCCACCCAATCTGTCTAGGTCAGGATTAGTAGCTATATTAAAATTGCCCATACAGACTATATGGTGTTGTGACTTATCAGAGACATAAAGAAGCATATCTCTAAGAATTGAGGGGTCAAAAGGTGGTGGTATATAAACATTCATCAAGACAAACAGAGCTCCCTGTAGTTTACATGTCAAGAAAAGGTAGCGTCCTTGAGGGTCAGTCTTAAGGTCAATGAGTTAGAAGGAAACTAGTTTAGAGATAAGAATAGAAACACCTCTGGCATATGTGGAGTAAATGGCATGATAATGACTCTGTAACCATTGTCTCCTAAGGGACAAAATTCTCCCTGCAGTAGATGGGTCTCCTGCAACATGACAACCCCTGGAGTCTGTTTCTTAATGTGATTTAAAACTAAAGAGCGTTTTATGGCATCATTCAATCCACGCACATTTCATGAGAGGAATTTACAGGTTAGTGGTGTCATTACAGAGAATAAATATGATATTTGCAACCCTGTCCACACGGCAGGGATCGGTGGGAGCAAGGAGTGCCCGGCACAAAAGAGAGAGGAAACCCTAAGCGGGTACATTTCTGCAACCTAAATATGAATTCTGACCTTTTTTTTCCTCAGTATTTTTGCCTTTAAATAATGTATCCCAGTCTAAGTGTTGAATTGAAGCTCTTTACAAATTAGTTCGTTTTTTAAAATTAAGAATTTTGGTCAAACATAAATTTAACAATGTTGTGATCACTGCTTCCCAGATGTGCACCTACCTTAATATTGGATACCATGTCTATGTTATTCGTCATATGCATTGTTGTTTCTTGTTGGCACTTCCACCATTTATAACATGTAGCTTTCCCAAAGAATGCTCACAAACCTGTTTTTCCAGTTCATATATGTATGGTTAAAATCTCACAAAAATATAGTATATCCAAGCTGTGCAGCTTTCCTCATTTGCAATAGCAGCTGGTCCTCAACATTCTCATAAATATTTGGTGGATTGTAGCATATACCTAACAACACCTTATTTTGCTTCTTACACCACATTTAGTCTCAATTTCTACCCACAAGGACTCCACGTTATAGCCAGTTTCCTCATTAATATCACCCCTTAAAATTGAATTTAGTGCTGATTCAGAGGCAGGACCAGGACAGGAGTTCTCAGTTTCAGCCTTTCCTCATTTTGCTGGTACATGTAATTACTGCTACAGAAGTCACATGTACTGGCTGAGCCAATGACAAAGGCAAGGTATCCTGTACATCGTTTACTATTGAAGTGTCGCAATTAAAGTTTTGCATCTTAAAGTGTCGCAAATTCTACATTTCATGTCGTTCTGAATGGCGCATTCGCCATATCGTGCATTAACATGTTGCAGCAATATGGGTGCAATGACGTTATATGGGTGCATTAAGTACGCAATATGGTTGCAATATTGGTGCATTAAGGACGCAATATGGATGCAATACTGATGCTATATGGGTGCACTAAGGACGCAATATGGGTGCAATATGCATTAAGGACACAATATGGGTGGAATAATGACCAAAAAAAAACAAAACCCACAAAAACCAACCCAAAACCCACTAAACCCAACCCAAAACCAACTGAAAACCAACAAAAACCAACCCAAAACCAACTGAAAACCAACAAATCCCAACCCAAAACCCACTAAACCCAACCCAAAACCCAACCCAAAGTCAATCCAAAACCCACAAAACCCAACCAAAAACCAACCCAAAACCCAAAAAACCCTACCCAAAACCAACTGAAAACCGACAAAACCCAACCCAAAACCCACAAAAACCAACCCAAAATCAACCGAAAACCCATAAAACCCAGCCCAAAACCAACTGAAAACCAACCCAAAACCCACTAATCCCAACCCAAAACCCACAAAACCCATTAAATCCAACCCAAAATCAACCAAAAACCCACAAAACCCAACCCAAAACCAACCTAAAACCCACTAAACCCAACATAAAACCAACTCAAAACCAACCCAACAGAAAAACAACTGAAAACCAACAAAAAACAACTCAAAACCCACAAATCTCAACCCAAAACCACTAAACCCAACCCCAAACCCACAAAAACCAACTCAAAACCAAGAAAAACCAACCTAAAACCAACCTAAAACCCAACCCAAAACCAACCTAAAACCCACTAAACTCAACCCAAAACCCATAAAACCCAACTCAAAACCAACTCAAAACCAACAAAAACCAAACCAAAACCAAACCGAAAACCCACCAAAACCAACCCAAAACCAACTCAAAACCAAGAAAAACCAACCCAAAACCAACTCACAAAACCAACCCAAAACCAACCCAAAACACACTAAAATCAACCCAAAACCCACAAAACCCAACTCAAAACCAACTCAAAACCAACAAAAACCAAACCGAAAACCCACCAAAACCAACCTAAAACCCAACCCAAAACCCACACAACCCAACCCAAAACCAACAAAAACCAAACCGAAAACCCACCAAAACCAACCCAAAACCTAACCCAAAACCAACCCAAAACCCACACAACCCAACCCAAAACCCAACCAAAAACCCATTAAACCCAACCCAAAACCCACAAAACCCAATCCAAAACCAACATAAAACCAACCCAAAACCCAACCTTATGCACCAATTTTGCACCCATATTGAATTCATATTTCACCCATATTGCATGCTTAATGCACCAATATTGCAACCATATTGCATTCTTAATGCACCCATATAGAGTCAGTATTTATCACAGTGCCCGTGATTGCTCAACCTTGCTGTCAGTCAGGTGTGTGTATTCTCCATTGGCCGCCTGTCTATCGCCCACCTAGCACTGCCTATTTAAACTGGGCTAAGGCACCCTTTGATTGCCCTTTCGTGGTGTCTCTGCGTCTGCAGTCACCTGCCTTACCTGTATCCTTGGGCCTGTTGATCTGCTACCAGTGTCAGCGTTTCTCCACTGTCAGAGCTGCTGCTGCTAGGTTCCTGTCTTCATTCCAGATCCCATTGGGTTGTTGTTCCTGCTTCTGCTTCTGATCCGGTGCTGCCATTTGTTCATCTTATATCCCTGATCAGGTGCTGGCGTTGTTCCTGCTTCCGTTCCTGACCTGGTTGGCCATCCTGCCTTTCCTGTGGTTGTCCGGGAGTGCATACTTTTCCTGATGCTGTATCCTGATTGTCATCGTCTGGCTGCCTAGTCGCCGGGGCGACATTCTTATAACGGGTTTCTCCATTCACCGGTTGCTGATTCCGCTGTATAGAACCGGTTGGGCCATACGTTGCTCCAGTACGCAGTACTGGTTTACTCCACATATCGGTTGCTGATTCCGTTGTGTAGAACCAGTTAGGCGTGCCATTGCTCCAGTATGTGGTACTGGTTTACTCCACATACCGGTTGCTGATTCTGTTGTATAGAACCGGTTGGGCGTTCCATTGCTCCAGTACGCGGTACTGGTTTACTCCACATACTGGTTGTTGATTCCGCTGCACCGTGATAGTACCCCCCCTCTCAAAGACCCCCCTTCTAGAAGAGGGACCTGGCTTTTCGGGGTACTTAGAGTGAAAGATCTGCAGTAATTTGGAAGCATGAAGGTCCTTACTATTCACCCAAGATCGATCCTCAGGACCATAACCCTTCCAATGTACCAAATACTGCAGCTTTCCTCTAAATCTGCGAGAATCAATAATACTCTGAACTTTGTACTCCTCCTGGCCCTCTACCGCAATAGGTCCTGGCACCACAGGGTTAGTAGTATAGCGGTTGCATACAAGAGGCTTGAGGAGAGACACATGGAACACATTGTGAATGCACATGGACGCAGGGATGTCCAATGCATAAGAAACAGGGTTGATTTTGCGGATCACCCTGTACGGACCAATAAACCGGGGAGCAAATTTATTAGACGGGACTTGTAGCTTAAGGTTTCTGGAGGATAACCATACCCTGTCCCCGACCTGGAAGGAGACTGCTGGCAGCCGTCTACGATTAGCATGACGTTGATGACGCTGAAAAGACTGACTGAGTGCCCTTTGAACCTGTTCCCATGTGGAGCGGAGCTGCTCAATATGCTCATCCAGAGCTGGAATCTGTGGAGACTGAAATGAATCCGGGAGCAAGCACGGCTGGACCCGTAGTTGATAAGAAATGGGGAGCTCCCAGATGAAGAGTTAACCGCACAGTTCCTGGCGAACTCTGCCCACGGCAACAGGTCGGCCCAATTGTCATGATGGTTAGTAATAAAACAGCGCAGGAACTGCTCCAGTCCCTGATTGGCCGGCTCAGCAGCCCCATTGGTCTGGGGATGGTATGCAGACGAAAAGGATAATTGGATGCCCATCTGTTCACAAAAGGCTCTCCAAAACCTAGACACAAACTGGCTCCCCCGGACACCAGAACTCTGGGTACCCAGTGCAACCGGAATACTTCTTTAGCGAAAACCACCGCTTATTCTTTAGCAGAGGGAAGGCCACGGAGAGGTACGAAATGAGCCATTTTAGAAAACCTGTCCACCACCATAAGTATGAAGGAATACCCCCTAGACACTGCCAACTCTCCCATAAAATCAATAGAAACGTGGGACCAGGGACGTTCGCCATTGGGCACTGGTTGGAGTAGGCCCACAGGGAGGTGTCTAGGGGTCTTGGCACGAGCACAGGTGGCACAGGCATTGGTAAATGCAGCACAATCTGCCCTCAAAGAGGGCCACCAGAACACTTGTGAGAGAGACCATATCAATTGATCCCTACCAATATGCCCAGCAGCTTTAGAGGTGTGGTAGGTTTCAAGTAGTCTAGTGCGGAATGGCTCATCAACATAACACTTGCCCACTGGGGTGACTGGAGGGGCAGTAGGCTGGGAGGCCAAAATTTCTTCCCCCAGTGGCGAAGTGATACTAGTGCGTAAAGTTGCCAATATACGATCAGGCTATATGATAGGTGCTGGGACCTCGCTCCTCTCGGTCTCAGGCTCAAATTGACTCAACAGGGCATCGGCCCTAATGTTCTTAGAACCTGGCAAGTAAGATACAATGAAATTAAATCGGGAACGGAACAATACCCATCTGACCTGACGAGAAGACAATCTTTTGGCTTCTGATAGGTAAGACAGGTTTTTATGGTCTGTTAGAATTAATACAGGATTTCTGGTGCCTTCCAATAAATAATGCCACTCCTTAAGAGCGAGAATGATAGCCAGTAGTTCTCTGTCACATATCTCATAGTGGCTCTGGGCAACTGACAGTTTCTTTGAGAAAAACCCACACGGTCTGAGTGTACTGCCCTTTTCTGTTCTTTGGGAAAGTACTGCTCCAACCCCAATTTCCGAGGCATCGACCTCCAAAGTAAACGGAAGGGCTGGGTTGGGGTGGGATAACACTGGAGCAGCTGCAAAGGCGGATTTCAATGTCTCAAAAGCACATTCAGCTGCCTCAGACCATTGGGAAGTATTGGCGCCCTTATGAGTCAGGTCAGACAATGGTTTAACAATCGAGGAGAAGTTATTGGTAAATTTCCTATAATAATTGGCAAAGCCCAGAAATCGCTGAATAGCTTTTAAGCCTTTCGGCCGTGGCCATTGCAAAACAGCCGCAAGTTTCTCCTGATCCATGGCAATACCCTCCTTGCCAATCACAAACCCCAAAAAGGGCACACTGGATCTATGAAACTCGCATTTTTCCAATTTGCAATACAATTTGTTCTTACGTAGGCGGAGTAATACTTCTGACACATCCATGATGTGTTGTGACAAGTCATTAGAGTGAATAAGTATATCGTCCAGGTAAACCACCACACAGGACTGCAACATATCCCTAAGGATATCATTAATTAGTTCTTGGAACACTACGGGTGCATTACAGAGACCAAACGGCATTACTAGATATTCATAGTGTCCGGATCTAGTGTTAAAATCACCAGTTCTGATCTGAACCAAGTTATAAGCTGTCCGTAGATCCAATTTTGTGAAAATTGAGGAACCCTTTAGTCTGTCAAATAGTTTAGTGGTGAAACTTATTTAGGCCACAGTAATCAATGCATGGTCTTAATTCACCACTTTTCTTTTTCACAAAAAAGAACCCAGCCCCAGCTGGTGAGGTGGATTTCCTGATTAACCCTCTTTTGAGGGTATCTGAAATATATTCTTCCATTGGCAAGGCCGTTAGAGCCACATTCAGTGATTTGTGTAACCTTCCAGGCTGCCTTGCCAGGTATATTGGCAAGGCCGGTAGAGCCAGTTTGCTTCTATTGTGACATCCTGCAGGCTGCCTTGCCCGGTATATTGGCAAGGCCGGTAGAGCCACATTCAGTGCTTTGTGTACCCTCCAGGCTGCCTTGCCCGGTATATTGGCAAGGCCGGTAGAGCCGGTTTACATTCCTTAGTGCCATCTTTCTGGCTGCCTTGCCCGGTATATTGGCAAGGCCGGTAGAGCCTAAATTGCCGTATCTTGCTAACTACTGTTTGAACCCATCTTGTATATGTGACATATGTGTATGTACTGGACCCGTGAGGGTTCCCATTAAACTTTTCAATAAAGTTTGATTTTTATCTTACTCTGTGTCTGAGAGTCATAACAAACCGTGACAGTATTGCACCCATATTGCACCCATATGCTGTGCTTAATGCATCAATATTGCAACCATATTGCGTCCTTAATGCACCCATATAGCGTCATTATTGCACCCATATTGCTGCGACATGTTAATGCACAATATGGCGAATGCACCATTCGGAACGACGAGAGATGTAGAATTTTCACACTGTAAGAAGCAATACTTTAATTGGGACACTTCAAATGACGCGGCCAAAGACATGCAACATTTTATGATGTGAAACTTCAAATGCCACACTTCAAATGGATACCCCTGTACATTGCCTTTGTCTCTGTTCTATGCCTCTCCCTTCCTTACTGTGATAATGAGGGAAAGAGAAGCAGACAATAGCTGCCACAGGTGGGGGTAGTGACATTTTAGTTGGTGGTGCTGGGGGCCATTATTAGGTGTAGATCACTGACCTATTGAATCCTGTTTGTGTAGCCAAATAAATGAGTTGTAGGAAGACCAAAGTATTTTATTTTCACATTCTAATTATAAACACTGATACTGAAGTTTAAAGGGATAGTAATACTTAAAATGTAAAAAAAATATGTTGTAGGGTTTATTCCCTTGAGTAAAACAAGAGTACTCTCACTGCTGAAAGGTGTTTCATTCAAAAGTTATTAATTTTCACATTTGATTTTTTTAGGTGCAATATCACAGTGGCCTGAAATTGTACAGTGGCGCTGTTGCATACCTGTCCATAGGATCGTGTAGCAACAGCGCCACTGTACAATTTCAGGCCACTAAAAAATTCAACCTTGAAAATTAATAACTTTTGAATGAAACACCTTTCAGCAGTGGGAGTACTCTTATTTTACTCAGGGGGATAAACACTACAACATTTTTTTTTTACATTTTAAGTATTACTATCCCTTTAAACAAATATTAATGGGAGATTTATTGCTGTGGAACAATGTAACACACTTATATACACACTACAATGTCTGATATCCAAAAAAGTGAGACACCAGAGAGGGAAAGAGGGGTATGGGGATTTTCACCTCAGAGGGACAGCACTGGACATTTGGGAGTTATGAATGAACAGTTAATATTATATTAACAAAGAAATGGTGGGCTATCCATATAAATGTGGTATGCTCTTCTTGTGTTTAAAAAAATGTTGTATAATATGTGTGTGCACTAAATGAATTAGAGGGAAAATAAGGTTGAACAAAGGAATACTAAACAGGACAAAATTGCTCTGTCCTCTAGTGTGAAAGAAACCCTTGGTCCTCCATGGTCCTTAAGTTCCGAAACCTTACAAAAAATAACATTAGTAGATCAAAAGGATGGTTGCCCAAACTTTTGCACATGCCATATTTTCAGTTTTGCATTTTCAGTCTGTTAAATTCAGCAAATATATAGCATTACAATGTGTATACATTTGTCAAGTTTAAGATTATTTGATGCAGAGTTTGTGTTAACATGTTTTCACTTAAAAAAAAAATCCACAAAAAATGGCATTATGACCCTAGGACAATAGTATGAAACCATTTGAGTGGCTTCATAGGGAGTTTGGCATCCCTCATCATTTTTTCTACTCATATCTGCATCTGCCACATGCACTTTGGATGCAGTGGGGGGTTGTAACCCAGTTATTGAGCAGTTCCACTTTCTCTTTTCTGCAATGGCTAGATGACCAGACAAACCGGTATCCTTTATTTAAAAATGGCTTGATGCTATCACCCTCAAGGTGATCTCCCCCTGAGCAGAGGTGGGAGGAGGGCTTAGGGATGTTGGAGGCTAAGAAAAGTCAACAGGGGGCATCTTTCCATGTCCGTCATCAGCTCATCCAACTGAAGATTCTTCACAGGGTGCACTTCACCTCGGTAAGTCTATATAAGATGGATACTAGGGAAGACGACTTGTGCTCCAGATGCTCTACTACAACTGGTACATTTTTACACCTTATGTGGGAATGTTCTGTGTGCACCAGGGGTGTTGGGGGGGGGGCAGTGGCCTGCTTGGGGAGAGAAAGACTTTCCATTTTCTCCCCCCACCTTTTATTTGTTGTTGTTGATTTTGTTGGCGTTCATATTCACAAAATACAAAAAATATTTTTGGACGCTTCAGGATGAATGACCTGTATTCTATATTGTTGTATATGTTTTCTTAACTTTTCTACAATTCTGCCATCATTGTCTAATTCAATGCATTGCCTTATTCTGTGCTGTATCTTGATGTTGTCCTTAATAAACATATTTTATTATGGTCAAACATGCCCAAACCTTTGCATACAACTGGATATGTTTAGTTTTATGAGAAAATAAAAAAGAATTACAAATCAGCCTTCATGTTACATGCATGCATTTATAAACCAATCATTATAATAATTAAAACAAACATGTACGATGTAAATTATTTGAGTAACTAATACAAATACAGTTACTGTATATTTCAAATGACATTTTCTAATTTAATTTTCTATTCTTTATAAAAACTATACAACATTACATTCTATTTATACTGTCAGACTAAATATGCATGTAATTAAAAAAACAAACAAGAAAATCTGATTTTGTTGAGGCAATAAGTACTATTCTTTTATGCATATCAGTAGCAGTAGAAATTAAGTTCATGGTAATTAAAAGCTTGTAAAAGAAAACACCTTGAATATTTGGAAATGCAATAAAATGGTACACGGTTACTTAGGAAAAGTTTTGTTCTGTTGTTTTCCAAAATGGTCAAAAATACTTTTTTTTTTTACTGGTGCTCAGTATTTTAGCTGAGAATTGCTCCAGTACCTGTGGTTGTATGAACACTACTGATGCCATAACTAATTATAAAGAGGAATCCTCCCATTAAAAGTTATCCTCAAAAGCATAGATGGGGAAATAGTGGTGGTGGTGACAAACAGAATGTAAGGTGATTCACACACAAGACTTTGCTTTATTCTGGTAATCCAAGAGATTCAAATCACAAAAAAGGAATATGTATGAGTTAATAGAACAGAGTCATTTTATTACTCACTTTTTTATAATTACTTGGATGCAAAATGCATCTCCTATGCAAAGTGTAGGAGACCTTTCTGACATTCAAAGAGTAAACAGAAAGTGTTGTTGCATATGGACAAGCAGACTACCAAAAGAACATAGAAGGTATTCCCTTCTCTATTTTTGTAGAGAATATTTGTTCAGTTGGATGATGGAACTTCCACTGCTGGAATTATCTACAGGGTATTGATATACAAAAAACAAGGCCTTCTGAGCAAATATACTGTTTTATATAGAAACTGTCAGTACTTGTAAGGTTATAATACTGATCGGAAGTGCTTTCTGAGAGAAGAAGAATAAAAGCCTGTGTACATTGACAGTGTCTTGTTCAAATTCTATTCCATTTCTTGGTCATATAGGTTTACTAAGTTATTTGCATAAAATGGATTCACACTAAAAGGCAAACCATTTTGAGCTGCCATAAAGTTGAAAATTGTGTTGAATAGGAAATCTAAATTAACAACATATGTTGCGA
The DNA here is from genome assembly GCA_037306005.1 of Rhinophrynus dorsalis. Taxonomy (NCBI): domain Eukaryota; kingdom Metazoa; phylum Chordata; class Amphibia; order Anura; family Rhinophrynidae; genus Rhinophrynus; species Rhinophrynus dorsalis. Next base: position 381,734,699 of record CM074719.1, read on the forward strand.
TGGGTTGAATATTTTGACAAGTAATATATTATATATGTAAACTGTAATTCAATATCTTGAATACCAGAATCATCCAAAGAGTTAAAGGGATAGAAATGTTTCATAATAAAAGCAGCTCTAATTAATCATCATAGTATTTGGACTTTGGAGAGTGTTATTTCAATTCTGTCAGAGTTGTAGTTCAAGAGTAATTCAATGACAAAGTATCCCCCTTCCGCCCCTTTTACTGATGTAACACTACTCAGCCAGAGCAGAAGGGAGGTGCCCAGGTAGATTGCAGAGAGGGACAATCTTCAATTAAGATAAGGGAAAAAGCTGAAAAGCTTGTCAAGGGGGGCAGGGCTTTCATTGTTCTCATAGGAAGAAGATTGTCCCTTCTGTTATCTGTCTGGTCTATGGACTGCATTCCACATCTGAGAAGAGATGGCTTACACTAGGTAAAAGGGGCGGGAGGGGCAAACATTGCTTGTGAATATCTCATAAACCATAAAGGTTTGAGAGATAAGTCTTATATCATTCTTCATGTTTTTTTAATGCCTACAAAATAAAATGAAGATAAAACGAAGTATTACTATCCCTTTAATAAATGATTTTGCATGAAAACAACAACATTTTGTTAAAGGCCACTGTCTGTGAGCTATCAGTAGTGGGGAAGGTATGAATGTTTCAGAAAAGCTCATTTTCTGTGCTTGGATGTTAGCGTACTGATAATTCAGCTATACTTCAGGTACATATTAAATAAAATAATCACTTAAACACATACCAGCATACACATTCTGCCACAGCTAATGCTTTAATGCTTGTAAGCCCTAACCCACACCCATCTACCATGTACAAGCAAGAGTCATTTTACTTTGATTTTCTCTGTGCTTTTTATTACATCATAAAAGACAGGGTGCAGAGGAATTGAATGCCCTGAAATGCTCATACACTCTCAAACAGCCCTTGCTTTGATGCAAGCAACATAAAAAGGATATTTGTGGACAAAAAATCTTAGTAAATTGGTGTAGGCAAGAGAAATACACATATCAGTTCCAGCACCTATTTTAGAGTTGTATTGGTACATCCCCCCAATGACTATTAAAAAAACTGTAGTAACATTTGCAATGTCAAATGTATTAACCCTTTGAGTGTCAAAGGGGTATGCAACACATTGCAAATCAATGCGTTGCATTCCCCTCTGACACTCAAAGGGTAAAATGAGGATACAATAAATAATGAATTTGCATAAAGTAGAGTATACAGATGTAGCCTGCAACAATTTTGCCTTTTTTGTGTTTCACACAGTTTCACATAACCCAAATGTACTTACAAATGTACTTACAATCAAATTTAATAGTTAGTATTAACTGAACTCTGTACTGTAATATGTATTGTAATTCTGTTCTAACCAAATTTTAAAAGGTAAATTTCATTTGTAAACTACCCTATAAGCAGGTGTGCGTCCAGTATTGTGAGCCTCGGCAGACCAGCCAGGTAGTAGAATGGCTGTCTAAAAAGAAAGCCATTGTGCTCCTTCTTTGGCCCATGAGAGAGACTAAATTGTGTGGCTTTGAAGCACAGTGTAGCTCAAGAATGTTTACCAAGTCTGCTCCCATAGGAGCAGATTTAGTTACATATGATAATTGCCCATTAAGAAATAATGCAACACGGACCTTATGCAGAAAGTAAACACTAATTCTGTAATTCTGTAATTCTGTAGAAAACCAGCTGCACCAAGAGGGGAGGGGTAACAGTTCTCATTGATTTAAATACGGCTTTTAAGTAGGGATGGTTGAAAAGTCCCATTTTGTTTCTGTTGAAATTTCCACCAATAGAGAAACTGATACATTTTTAAATTGAAGGCGGCAAAACTGGCTAGCAGTATGAGCAGCAGCACATCAGCTGCCTGTGCCTGCTGTCAGTGTGTCTTCTTCTAATGAGATGGCAAGTGTGACTGCAGGGGACCCTCTGTCATACTTATCATCCCCAACCAGTCCCATAGTGTAGAAACAGACCCGTGGGGTTGGTGATGAGTACAGTTAAAGTGCAGCAGCTAGTGTGGAGGAGACTATGACAGTTTTTTGTTGGAAAGCAAAAAGGCATGGGAAAAAAGAGGTGCAAATGTGGATGGACATCGACACCACCACCAGTAGTGACATTTAGGAGTTTGCTGCTGCTGAGTCACTAAAGGCAAATGTTTATCTTTCACAGCAGTAGGATGATGATAAGAGGTCAAGTGTGCCACAAATCACTGTGTCCACCATTGGAAATGGCTTCTTCAAACATTGATAAGGGACTAGGACAGGCTACACACCAATACTCCTGACCCTATCTGTAGTGCTGATGCTGAGGTAGCAGCACTAGCATCCCCTACCCTAGCCAGTGAAGAAGAAGGTCATTCTGATCCACCTGCTCCCTGAAATCCCTGCTCCCTGAAATCATGAGTATAGGAATATTTTCACTTGGGACAGGCAAATGCAGACATCAGTGATAAAGTAGTAGAAAGGGGAAAAGAGGGGACACACCTTGGCACATCTGCCATCATAAAGCAAATACAACATAAACACAACTACATTTATGTTAAGCATGTGAAAGCCAAAACACCAAAAAGAAATTGAGAGCCACTGTCACTGTGCCACTTGTTCTATCCCAAGGGCATAAAGAGCAGGGGTTAATATCCCAGAGGAAGACTAGACACATTTGTGATGAGCATAACACCTGCATTGTCATCATCTTCCTGAGTTAGGTTCCGAGTGTGTTAAGATGTATCCACTGTAAATTCCCTTGCGCCCTCAGCATCCCCAACTTCTCTGGCATACCACCTTTGCCTCCATTACCTCCCTCACCAGTTGATAGTGAACCTGCAGATACAAGGATCTGGCAGTTTGTGTCCACCCATTGGACAGCGTGTGGTGCACTGTCCCCAAATGACAGTGTGGTGCAGAGCAATCAAATGCAGGATATCAAGGAGCATCTACAGACATTCAGTCCCATTAAATATGCAAATGTGTTGACGGAGAGGATTCATTATTTTTATTAAGTCTTCTTCTATTTTGTCATCAAGTAACAGAGTGGACAAAGGTCATAGTGACAGCAATACTTGGTTTCTTGGGGGATGGTTTTACTTTGCTGACTGAAGTGTTAAAGAGTTTGGTTGCAGTTTTTCCTGTTGCTTAACATGAATGCAGTGTGTTAATTGTTGTGATACTTCCCCCAAGTTATTTTCCTATTTAACAATGTTTCCTTGTGCCTACTGTGCACATTTTAGATGCTGATGACTGGCACAACTTCTTCCTGCTCTCAATGGAAAAGTGAGTATTCCCCCTATAAGTAATATTAGCTTTCTGTAAAGCCTGCAGAATATTTTGTCTTTCTGCAAGCATGCTTCTATGCTTGCTAACTATTATTTTTAAAGCAATAATTAAAAAAAGTTCCACTGAATGTGGCAGATGTGTATGGTGGGGGTGGACTGATGTGGTCCCAAAAGTGGTAGATGGTAACAACACTTCAAATTCTTCCTCCTCGTCCTCAGTGCTGCTGTTAATAATGTGGTGACTGTGCATATGGTAGGAAAGGGATGGGGTGAGGAGTTGTGAGGTCAAAGGGCTTTAGACAATAGAAAGGAAGGAGGGCGGGGCCAGAAAGTTGGCATAAAAGAATATAGATACAAAACAATAGACTCTCCAGTTGTGCCCCTGGTACAATTTAATGTTGCTAATACACACAAATCCCCCACTTTTAAGGGACCAATAAGAAGATATATCTGAAATTACAAAGTGTGAAGCGCCAACACTATTTACCCTTGGGAATCCAACATCAGAGAAAGATCTGCCCAATGACTCAATACATCCAGCATATATATAGACAAAATATACATTTATTAAAATATTTAAAACGCCATTTAAAATTGCATATGTGGACAAAATATCAAATAGTAAACATCTGATGGCCACTATTGTGTATAAACATATACCATGACGTGTGTGCTCAAATCTATCAGGACATCTATAATATAAAAAAAGACACAAGCCCAAACAACTCAGATAGTATGTCTTCTCAATCCCACTCACCTATATTCGTGAGCCTCCCCCAACCACTCCTCCACCTAAATGGTGCAGAGGGTCAGAGAAACTACATCACCTGGATTCCGTCCCAGCATGAACAAACGGAGGGCCACATTGACCAACTAAGAAAACACGACCCAAAACCTCAAAATCAAATCTAGAATCCAAATACTACCCAGTAGACTATGAAATAATAATACAACGGAATCTGTGTATGTGATGGCCACACAGTCTGCTAGTTACTATAAATACTGTCCATAAGCTCTGTTGAGCTGGCTCTGTGAGACTGCATTACAAGTGACTGCTTTCAAGTGAAGAGCTAGAAGGAATCTGGTTAAGTACATAAGAGTGTGTTTGGTGTTTTATTTGTATTTTATTAAGGTTTATAAAAAAAAATATATATATATATTGTGTGGGTATTGCAAGAGATAAAAAAACTGTTTACTGGGTTTTTCTCTGGCCTGTGTGATTAGGGGTGATTGCTAAGGGATTTCACCTGGCTGCTAGTTACTATAAATACAATCCATAAGCTCTGTGGCGCTGGCTCTGTGAGACTGCATTACAAGTGACTGCTTTCAAGTGAAGAGTTAGAAGGAATCTGGAGTTAGAAAAGAATCAGGAAGTGGTAATCAGCAGCGCTCTGAGGTGGCTATCATTTCAAAGGATTTATTGCATTCACTTTTAAAGTTGGTTACTTACCTTAGAGTGAGCATTAGAGGATAATATAAATTTGAATTGTAAAACCAAGCATGAGTGATAGCAGGTTAGCCAATCTCATTCAGTGCACATCTTGTCACATGTTTGAACACTTGGAGCAATTGTTCCAGGGGTCATACCGCTGTGCCAAATGTGAGCATATTTTCTCTTTATAGTCTAAGATATTGGATTTGGAAAGAAATATTGCAACATTGCGAGACATTGGAAACCTGGAAAGGAGTTTAGAACTCACAGAGCAGGTAGTATGTGGGGTTAGTGGTGAAGAGGGTGAAGTTGTAGATAAGAAGTAACAGGTAGGCAGCTGGGTAACTGTAAGGAGGGGAGGTAGTGGGCAGAGGAAGAGAAAGGCCAATTCTGAGTTGACTCAGTCCAACAGATTTGCAAGATTGTGTGAAGATGATGATGAGAATTGCTCAGAATTGGCAACACTGGAGAGGGCCGATTCCTCTAGCAGCCAGGGGAACAGTCCTCCTTCCAGGATAGATGGGGTGCAGAGCAGGCAGAAACCAAGGCAGGTGGTGGTAATAGGGGACTCTATTATTAGGAGGGTAGATAGGGTAATCTGCCGCCAGGAACGTGAATGCCGAACACTATGCTGTCTCCCAGGTGCTCGGGTTCAGCATGTTGCGGACAGGGCTGACAGATTATTGGGAGGGACTGGAAGTGATCTAGCTGTCTTGGTACATATTGGTACCAATGACAAAGTAGGAAGAAGATGGAGGTCCCTAAAGAATGATTTCAGGATTTAGGGTGCAAGCTCAAGGCAAGGACCTCTAAGGTAGCATTTTCTGAAATACTACCTGTGCCATGCGCCAGTGCAGGTAGGCAGAGGGAGCTCAGGGAGCTTAATGCATGGCTCATGCAATGGTGTAGGAAGGAGGGTTTTGGGTTTTTAGAACACTGGGCAGACTTTGCTCTTGGGTACAATCTATATGGAAGAAATGTATTGCACCTAAATGGTAGAGGAGCCTCTGTGCTAGGGGAGAGAATGCTAGGAAGTTTGGAGGAGCTTTTAAACTAGGAAAGGGGGGGTAGGTATAGATAACAAAAAATAGGGTAGATAAAACAGATAGGAACCGGGTCCAAGTAAATGACCAGGGGGTTGGAGAAAGGGTGGGGATAAATTTAGTTATTAGGGAGTAACTCCTAGTAAATGAAGGTGTAGAAATAAGGTATGTAGGGATTAATATATGTAAAAACTTCAAAATTAATTGTATGCTAGCAAATGCAAGAAGTATGATAGATAAAATAGGAGAACTAGAATTGCTGGCGGTTAATGAGCAATTGGACATAACTGGAATAACAGAAACATGGTGGAATGATGCACATGACTGGGCTGTAAATATAAAGGGCTATTCCCTGTTTAGAAGAGACAGAATTAATAGAAAAGGGGCAGGTGTGTGCTTATATTTGAAAACAGAGCTAAATCCATTTTTGCGGGGTGATATTAGTGAGGAAACTGGCCAAATTGTGGAGAAATCAAGACTAAATGTGGTGTAAAAGGTAAAAAAAGGTGTTGGTGGGCAAATGCTACAAACCACCAAATATCTATGACAATGTTGAGGCCCAACTGCTATTGCAAATGAGGAAAGATGCCCAGTTTAAGCATACTATAATTATGGGAGATTTTAATTATCCAGATATCAACTGGAAAAATGAGGCCTGTCAGAGCGCTATGGGTAGCAGGTTTTTGAACACACTTCGTGAGAGCTACATGTCACATATGGTGGAAGTACCGACAAGAAATAACAATGTATTGGACCTAGTGATAACTAATAACACAGAAATGGTATCCAATATTAAGGTAAGAGAACATTTGGGAAATAGTTATCACAACATGGTTACATTTGAGATCAGTCTGGCAAAGCAAAAACGTATAGGTTCAACTAAATCTCTTAATTTTAAAAAAGCTAACTTCAAATTGTTAAGAGCTTCAATGCAACACATAGACTGGGATATTTTATTTAAAGGCAAAAATACTGAGGAAAAATGGTCAGAATTCAAATTTAGGTTGCAGCAATGTACCCAACAGTATATACCAATGGAGAACAAATGCAAAAGAAGTAAGTCACAGCCAATGTGGTTAACTGCATACGTAAAGAAGGAAATGGCAAGGAAAAAAAATACATTCAAATTATTTAAGTCTGAAGGAACTGAACAATCTTTCTTAAAATACAGGGAGTGCAACAAAGATTGCAAAAAGGCAATTAGGGTAGCAAAAATAGATAATGAATCTCGAATTGCAAGGGAAAGCAAGACTAATCCAAAAAAGTTTTTCAAATATATAAATAGCAAAAAACTTAAGAGGTAGTGCATTGGACCATTCAAAAATGAGATGGGTGAGCTGGTTAGTGAGGATAAGGAAAAGACTGAGGCTTTAAACACTTTCTTTGCATCAGTATATACAAGGGAGCAAGGAATGGTAGAAGAGCCTCTGCAAGTAACAAATAAAACAATACAATTAACAGATATTGGGTTAACTCAAGAAGATATCATGGGAAGACTGAACAAAATTAAGACCGACAAAGCACCGGGTCCTGATGGTATACATCCAAGGGTTCTTCAGGAACTTAGTGCAGTGTTAGAAAAAAAACCTATATTTACTCTTTAAAGATTCTATTACCACAGGCTCAGTGCCACAGGATTGGCGAAGAGCTAACATAGTGCCTCTATTTAAGAAGGGAACTAAAACAGAACTTGGGAATTATAGACCAGTGAGTTTGACCTCTGTAGTGGGAAAACTGCTAGAAGGGATAATAAGGGACTATATTCAGGATTACAACACAAAAAATAAAATCAGTAGCATGAATCAACAAGGTTTTATGAAGAATAGATCATGTCAAACTTATCTTTTCAGCTTCTATGAGGAGGTAAGCAGCAACCTTGACAATGGCAGTTGATGTAGTATTTCTAGACTTGCAAAGGCATTTGATACAGTGCCACACAGAAGGCTGGTGTATAAAATAAAGAAATTGGGGCTAGGAGATAGCCTTTGCAATTGGATACAAAACTGGCTGAAGGATAGGGAACAGTCTGTGGTTGTAAATGGAAAATTCTCCACTACAGTTAAAGTGGAGAGTGGAGTACCTCAGGGTTCAGTATTAGGTCCACTGCTTTTTAACATGTTTATAAATTATCTGGAAATAGATATAAAAAGCAGAATATCAATATTTGCAGATGATACTAAATTATGCAAGGTCGTTAATTCAGAACAGGATATTTTCTCTATACAGAGGGACTTACATACAATGTCAGATTGGGCAAACATATGGAACATGAAGTTTAATGTGGGGAAGTGTAAAGTCATGTATTTGGGAGGAAACAATCCCAAGGCTACTTATAAACTTAATGGAATAATTTTAGGTGACTCATTGCTAGAGAAAGACCTGGGTATCCTTGTCAACTACAAACTTGGAAACAGTGACCAGTGTCAAACAGCAGTAGCAAAGGCAAACAAAATCCTGTCTTGCATAAAAAGAGGTATCAAAGCAAGAGTGAATAACATTATTTTGCCATTATACAAATCATTGGTAAGACCTCACCTTGAGTATGCAGTGCAATTTTGGGCACCAGTTCTGAAAAAGGATATACTAAAACTAGAGAGGGTACAGAGGAGAGCAACAAAATTAATTAAGGGAATGGAGGACTTGACATATGAGGAATGACTAAACAAACTTGGTTTATTTACTCTAGAGAAAAGACGACTAAGAGGAAACCTTATCACATTGTACAAGTATATGAGAGGTCAATACAAATATCTCTGTGGTGAGCTATATATTCCAAGGCCTGATCAGGTGACCAGGGGACACCCCTTGAGATTAGAGGTAAGGAGGTTTAAACTTCAGCAGAGGAAGGGTTTTTTTACGGTAATGTCTGTTAAATTGTGGAATTCATTGCCCAGGGAGGTGGTTATGGCAGATGCAATGGATACATTTAAGAGAAGATTAGATACATTTCTTTCAAAAGGGAACATACAGAATTATACTATTTATCAGTAGACTGATCAGGAAGGGCTGATAAAGACTAATTTAATTGGTAGCAGGAAAGCTATAAAATTCTCAGTTACTGGGGTATGAGGCGAAGGTTGAACTTGATGGACTTGTGTCCTTTTTCAACCTAATTTACTATGTTACTATGTTACAGAGTAATGTATATAACACGCCACAAGTATCCCTATGCTGGTTGCCACACACACAGCAACCATACAAAAAAAACAATATACCCCTATTAATATATCTCAATCTAAATCGCATACATATATACAAATACATGTACTTATAAAACCAAAATCACCACTATAATATGTGAAAATAAAATAAAAACAAAAATCTATTTACTTCCACCCATAGCTAAAATATATCTTATAAGCGTGTATGAAAGTTAATCACATGTATTTTGCATACAACGTGGAAACAGATCAGATCACCGGCCTAACTCAATATGCCACCAGCCTGGACAATCTCCACGAACCATGCAAATAACCAAGTAAAGAAAATAATAGCATATAAGTGGATATGTGTAAAATGAATTAAATAAGTCTAAATAAAATAGTGATATACACAATATTGAAAGTCAAATGATATAGTACTGGTGAGGATGAAATTGACTACATGCAAATAAAATAAATCTCTTACATAAATTTAGTGGTTAATGTAGATGAAGCTCAAAAGGCGATGATGATGAAAATGATATCCAAATTGAGATGGTTGACATGGATGAAATGATTATATAGATGAAATTACATAAATGAACACCTCATTAATTGTATCCTAATGAAATGGATTGCATCCAGACAATTGAAATGGTTAATCCAAAGAATATTCATGCTAGTGAAATGAAATGACTGGAATGAAATTTTTCCAAAGTGAAAAATTGGTGAATAAATAAAAATCTGTAAAAATCAGAAGTGGTCACAAGAAAACTAATCCACCTTTAATGAACATCCGATGTGGAGTCTCTCCTTCAGCATTTGCACATCCACAAATACGCTTTTTTCTATGTATATTTCTTATTTTCCCATTTGTGGAAATTAAAAATTGCTTGACTCTTCAATACTCCATATATATATTAACAAGCATGTTGAATAGTGTGTGTTTGGACTTAATTCCCTTTCTAGGACTTCGGAGCATATGTCCGCTTTTACTCTTAGACCATTGCTTAGTATGTTAGGAGCCAGAGACTATTCTTAAAGGCAAGGAATAAAGCTTCTCTTCTTACCTCAATCTCTTCACTCCTGTTGTTCCTTCTCAACCGGGTTCTGTATGGCCTCTTCACCTGTCTGTTAGCTGGTCATACACACATATTCTTCTTTTCTGTCACAACCTGTCGTGCTCCTCCTTCCCAGAGGTGTTCTCCCTCCTAATTACTATACTCCTTCACCTGTCTGTGGCCTACTTATACCCGGGACTTTTCTCCCCCCCCTCGGATGGTCAGTGCTCAGCGTCCTTGTGTCCTGTGTACCTGCATATCTGATATCCTGACCTCTGATTCCCGTTGTGACCTCCGCTTGTATCACGTTCATCCAACTTTCTGATTTCCTGATCCTGGCTTTGTTCCCGACTAATCTACAACAGCGGAAGGGTTTCTTTACAGTAAGGACAATAAAGGTCTGAAATTCACTGCCTGAGGAGGTGGTGCTATCGAATACATTAGATTCCTTTAAAAGGGGACTGGATACTTATTTAAAAGAGCATAACATAGAGGGCTATGTACGTTAGTATTGGGATTAATATTTAGTTAGGGCTTGTTGATCCAGGGAGAAATCTGATTGCCATTTGGAATCAAGAAGGAATCCCCCCCCCCTCAAGGCAAAATTTGAAATTGCTATATTGAGGGGTTTTTTTGCCTTCTTTTGGATCAACAATGGTAAACAGGAATAGGAAAAGGGTTGAACTAGATGGACGCAAGTCTTTTTTCAACCTAAATTACTATGTTACTATGTTACTATCGACTCTTTGCTCCTGTTCCTGTTTGCCACATTGTGTACTGAACCCGGCTTGTCTACGACTCTCAGCTTGTCTACGTTCCCAAGTCTTACTGTTTCATCTGTTCAACTCCTTGTATACTGACTGCTTCATTTTCCGACTCTCTGTGTACCGAACCTGGCATGTCGACAATTCTCCATTTGTCTACGACCCTTTGGATCTTCTCCTGCATATTCCTACGACTAGTAGTCGACTCCTGTTCTATCTTGACTCCCCTGTTGTCTTCGACTCGCAGTCGACCTATTTCTGTCTGCTGACTACTGCCTCACTTAAAGACATTTGCCTATCCTTGACTGTCGACCTTCTGCAGTAGGGTTCCAACTCTGTGTCGCAGATTGAGTCCTCCTTGCCTGGATGAGAGACAGTGACATTTTCCCTACGCGCTTCAAAAAGCACAGCTTTCCTTCTTCCAGGGCACAATGTAACATCATCCAGTTGAATCCATTTAAATAGGGAATATTAACCCTTTTTACTTATTTATGCAGATTAAACTAAAAAATGATTTACCTCAAAAAAAAAAAAAATCCAACTTGTACTTCTATCTATAAAGTAAAATAGGTAGAGTACCTCAAGCTGTTTGCATAAATCCATCCCTAATTTAGAAATATATATACACAAACCTCTTGAACGCCTTACCATTGAAACAAATAAAGGTTTTTATTTAAAGAAACAGACCAGATTTTATCCTATAGCCATGAAATAGAGCAATTTGAATTCCTCAAAAATCCAAAGGGATAATATCCTTCCCCTAATATTTTCCACCATACCTCTATAAGGTTGAATCACCTCCAAAACAATATATATAAATGTAGATTTTGTCCATACAATTCAATCATAATAAAGAACCTTATTGCATATATAAGCAAATACGTTCTCTGATATAAATCGTCTGGACTAAGCCATAAACAAATGATCAATATAGGACATAATTCCCAATGCTGAACATTGTCGTTTAACTCATGATAGCCCCGTCTTATCCACATTGGAGGCACATACATAGGGGTAGATTTAAATGTTTACGTTAAAACAGCCGCTAAGTAAAAAAGGCACATCAGCCGAAAATAATACATGATTTACGGCAGATTCAACAAGTAGTCTACAAGAATAGCTAACGAGTGTAGGCACAGCAAAAACACGTAACACAAAAACCTGCATCACACCTTTTTTCACATCATCATGCGTCCCAATCAACCGATAAAACACAAATTAAGTCAAAATGTAATGTAACGGCTGGCGTTGGCTAGCAACCCTGATTGATGCACCAACAAATTCAAACCCACAGCCAGTCTCAAGGCCCCAAAGTATCCAAAAAGTTCAAATACACCTTTGTATACCCAAAAATAACGGTCACATCCTGTATGTGTTTTGAGTTTTAGGGAGCTGGAACAGAAGACCCAGGAGCGGAGGAGAGCGAGGGAGAGAGAAGCTGTCATTGGAGGTAGAAGGAGCTTTTGGAGAGGGAAGAGAGTTGTAGTTGCACCAAAATATACACATAGAACACTTTTGATCATATCACATACACCCATACAAACACTAACACACACACATAGTCTTCTTTTTTATAACACCTAACACATTTTTTAAACTTTATTTTATTAGTGTTAATCTGTGAGTGACAGAGAGTGAGTGGGATCGAGTGTGTCTGTGAGGGCCTGTGTGAGTGCCTGGGTGTGAGTATTGCGTGATGGCGAGGAGAGAAGAACAGGAGAGAGGGATGGGGAGAGTAGTGGAGGACGAAGAGGAAGGTCAGGAGGGCATCCCTGAGCAGAGTAGGGGTGGGAGAGGGAGATCCGCAGGGTGGAGGGGGACCCGGCTCTGAAGGCACACGGAGGCCAGGGATAGATGTGTCAGTGGGATGAGGGGCACCTGTCACAGAGCACCACACACAGGCAGGGGCAGAGCAGGCAGGACATTCTGGGCACAGCTCTGACACCTTGCAAGCCGGAGCTGAGGAAGACAGTATCAGGGATCCTTGCTACACAGAAGAGGATAACTGTGCTCTCGTGGAGGCTGTTCTAGAGAGGGAGAGCATCCTCTTTCCAATGGAGCAGGTCACTGGACTGGCTGCAAGGAGGAAGGCTGCCTGGAATCAAATATGCAGCAAGGTGAATGCAGTGGCCAGCTGCAGACAGGACCTAGAGTCCATAAAGAAAAGATGTTGTGACTGCAAGAGGATGGTGAAAAAGAAGTTGGGTGATGTCGCCATGTATGCCGGAGGTGGTCCACCTGTCCCAGTCACCTTCAGTGGATGGGAGGAGAGGCTGCGGCAGACCTTGTCATCCACGCTAATTGTGGGGGTCCCTGGAGGATCAGACACTGGGGATGAGAGGAGCCTCCACACTACTGGTAAGTGCATCATCACACAACCACACACCACATCAACCAACACAAGCTTTGCACACAAACACAGTCACACCTCAACACATGCCCATCATTCATCACACAACTGCACCAACACAGCACCCTGAGGGTTAAAAACAGAACACAATACAATGACAAATGGCAAGGTTCAACCTGGCCCAAACCTGTCCAAGTCCCAGTTCAACCCTCTTGTTGCTGTGCTGATGACACACAATCCCCACAAACCATGCTTTCAAAATGTTGTATGTTAAACATCATAACTGTTCCTACACAATGTCACCCATGTACCCACAGGGAAGTCAGCACATAACTCCCTGAGTGCTAGAGGGATTATCAATGCATCACTCAACAATGCTTTGGCAACCCCTCCGGTACTCAAAGGGTTAACCAACGACAAACAGAAGTCGACAAGGGTAGGATTACATGCTACACAGGGGACATTCACTATGCTGTGTAAAAGACATGATGGAGTGAAGTTAACCCTTACATACCATCACATCACCAATTCCCATGTTTGTCTATTCAATAAAAGGGATTATGTTATTGAGATATCATTGGATGGACTCCATAGAAAAACACTGGAAATGGAGAAATCACATCAATGGAGAAGTCATCATTTTCACTTCACCTCTTCTCCATGAGGTCTTCATCACCGCTCATTGAATCTCAAGAGAGATGGATGAGGATGAACATCACAGTGACAGTGAGACTAACTGGGTGCATGTGAAACACACAGGCCTTGAAACAACCAAGAATGTGGAATTAAAGGATAACCAAGTCGGCCTTTGTATTGTGTATGCAATCATTTACTCTCACTTGAACTATCATATCATACATTTGGTTTTCACGTGGATTCTCAGAAATTGTGAGGCCATGGATGGATGTTACACCAACCACTATTTGCAGGATACACATGAGAATCAAATATTAAACATTGTAGTTTGTTCACCAACAGGCCATGATTGATGGATATTCCTGATTAAGCAAGGCTGAGTCACTCACAAAGATGGTGCGAATGATCCAAACAGCAACAGGCCTTAATCAGAGAAATTCCTCAATACTGACCTGATTGGTGGCCTGGGGAATTAACTTGGACAGACCTCATGTATCTGTGATTGCCAGGGTGGTGTTCCATGCAACGCAACGCAAAGCATAGGATACGATCATGACAACCAGAGATCCACATGTGAATTAAATCATCTTGCATTCATTCTGTCATTGTCTACATTACTAATCACACCATTTCATTTTCCCACACAGCATGAGGCAGTGGAGGAGGAACGCACATCCCCAGATGAGATTCCTCTTGGGGAGCAAGAGGACGAGACCGGCACATGGTCACCTTATACAGCTGTACCACCAACTCCAGCATCCTCTGCTGCACCACCAACTCCAGCATCCTATGCTGCATCACCACCTCCAGCATCCTATGTTGCACCACCACCTCCAGCATCTTCTGCTGCACCACCACCTCCTGCACCTGCTTTCCCACCAGCTGCTCCCCCACACTGCCAGGACTGGTATTTTGAGAGGTCCATGCAGCCATCCACCTCGGGATGTTACCACCCTGCTGCTGCACCACCACCACCACCACCAGGAAGGTCCTGGCTGCCCGGGATTGTGGCCACCCCTACATATGGGCCTTATATCCATCCCCCCTACCTACCCTCCTGGATGGCTCCCCAGCATAGGCTCATGTATGACCCGAGGTGGGGGCCAAGCAGCCACCAGTGGCCAAGGTATGGCCACTGGGATATGAGCACCTGGGCCTGATTGGGGAGCCCCAGCACCCTCAACCGAGGGAACACTTCACCCAACCACCACCACCACAGGGATCAGTGGGCAGCAGAGAGTCACTGGATGTGGTTGGCAAACCCACCAGCAGACAGAGTAACCCCACCAGCAGATACAGCAACCTCATCAGCAGATACAAAACCAGCGGACTCTCCACCAGCAGCAACACACCCAGAACACTCACCAGGCACATGGATGGAGGGGGAGTGCCTGGAGCTACAAAGGAGTCAACTCAGGGAACCCCAGAGGACCAACACGTATGTCAGAAGGCTACAAAGGGATTCCCTGAGGAACACTCAAAGGATAATATCCAGCATCCATGCCCTGGAGGTACAGCAAACTGTGCTGACAACAGGACTCAGGCAGTACCATTCAGGGATGATGGACATGATAGGGTAGCTTCTGGTGGAGGTCAGAGACCACAGTCACAGGGAGAACCTGCTTGTGGAGAGGGATCAGCGCTCCACAGACTGTTCTTCTGTAACCACCTCTCCCTCCAGTGTGACCCCTGAAGAAACCCCAAGGGTGCAAAGGGTGACCAGGCAGTCAGCCAGGCCACCCACGTCTAGCACCAAGCCCAAGGTCCCCCCCAAAAAGAAAAAATAAAGAGGCCAACATGTTATTTTCCCTCCAAATAAAACATGCACTTCTGCATTTTAATCCTGTCTGATAAGGTTTATGGTTACTGATAGATTAAGTGGCAAAGATGTCTCCAATGCATTGCAAAGCAATGCAGTGAACACAACTTCTGCCAAGGTTACATGATTGTAGCATGTTTGAACATAGGTTAGCAAACACATCACACACAACTTTGTACAAATTCAACTTGCAATCCACCACTGGAGCCAAATAACATGACAATGTTATATGGCCATGATGTGGGTTGAATTTGAACAACAGATACCTACCCCTTAGCACAACAACTGGTGCAACATTGTGAACATTCATCTGTAACAATTGTTGCGGTTTAAGAGGTTAATCAAACAGCTATTTGATTTGGCTGAGAACTAACAGGCAGGATAGATGATAGAACATGCAGCTAAATAGGCTGTGATTTACACCCTGATTGTGAAACTGACTTACTGGAGAACCCAATGTTCATCCTAGGATTTCAATGTGTGTGCTACACATTGAAATCATAGAGTGAACATTGGGTTCTCCTGTAATTCAGTTTTACAATCAGGGTGTAAATCACAGCCTAACTTATTGGATAACCCAATGATTAGGCTACAGTTTCAATGTGTTGCACACACATTGAAACCTTAGGGTGAGCATTGGGTTATCTATTAAGTTGTGTTGATGTTTTACTAAGGTTGAAACAAGCTTCACCGTTGATATCAATTCTCCACTTAGTATGTTTGTTTGGTAATGTAGCCCATATACTGAGATATGTCAAACCAAAGCAATCTCAGAACATTGATTACATTGATCATCATGTAAACCGTGGACATGACATTACTGTAGAAGTAATGTCCCATGTATCACCTCTTTATCACTCACAACACACATTAGTTATCACTGCCATCATCTCCTTGCATGAATACATCACAAAGTCCACTCCAGGTCAAACAACTAGTGGACTCCTGTGATATAGATCATGCCTTCCTATGTATAAGGGATACTCTAGTCTTCAGTATGGTTCCAAATTGAGAGATGTATAATCCAACATTTATTCATACAGACACAGATTGAATAGTGATGGTTCTCCTTTATTTTGCATCAAACTACATTAAAACATACATGTATTTTTTATGTATATTGCCTATATGCATTGAACACTTGTATGAGCACACAAAAGGTACATTTAAAATAAATATGAATACTTTGAAACACTGCTAAACTGCTCATGTGTTGTCTACAAGGTTTGGTAACTCTTTAGATGAGCATTCTTACTGTACAGGTTTGATACCTGGATGTTAGTACACACATGAATTAGTGTCTTCTGTGTATCTGTGAATGTTCCAGTAGAGGTTGCTGTGAATATCAGGCCAGACATTGCATCACCAACACAATCACTTGAAACATCAATGGGTGAGCTTCATGGCAGTGTTGTCAAGGCTTCAGTCCAGTCACATGGAAACTCCTCTGTTCAAGGATGGATCATGTTATGGATGCCTGTGGGACAAGAGGACAGAATTTGAAACAGCAGCCTTGAACTGATCGTCATGCAACAACATCATTACACCCTTAATGTTTTCCATTACAGGGGAGTACGCTGCCCATTTCTTTGTAATGTGTTGTCTACTCGTCAGGGATATGTGCCCTTGACATAAATACACACATCAACAAATATGTTCTGATAGCTCCATGAAACAAATGAATCTTTCGCTACAAGGGTACCATGGTTGCAATGGCTTTGATCATGGAAAATCACGTTAGTTGCTGTCAATCAAGGCCTAGAACATGCTAAACATGGGTAATGTGTTGTATCTTGATTCTCATGGGGGTATGCATGACATCCTTGAGGTAGCAATGTCAATATGGAGGAGGGAATGGGAGATGGCTTTGGAATCCCCAGCCACAATATGTCACATCCATGGCATGGATGATGTTTGGGGCCATACTGCTCTCAGTGTCAGGGCTGTGTCATAGATCCTGGGGGTGAAACAGAACATCATGTGTGGTGTGGTTAGTGTGTTGGCACCAATTCACAGGACTGATGTTGGACATGCATGGATTGTGTGAATGCCTGTGTTATACTCACAGCTGAAGTGGTCCCTGATCAGCCTTTCTCTCAACTGCACCCCTCTCAGGGTCTCCTCACCATGGCCAATGTCCACGGGCACATCAGGTATGGGGGGGGGCTGGATATCGTCCACCAGCCTAGTGTCCACTGCAATGTTGTTCAGTATTGCACACGCCATTATAATGTCACACACTTTGCCTGGGGCATGCTGCAGTGCTCCCCCAGAGTGGTCCAGACATCTGAATTGGGACTTGAGAAGGCCGAAGGTCCGCTCAATGGCATTCTGAGTTCTTCCATGAGGGAATTGGCGACTGGGGTGAGGAGCCATGGTTTGCAGCCATTGCCAGCATCCCCTGTGGAAAGTGAGTGACATGGAGAGACAAGGAGCACATGTTGTGTGAATTATGTTTTCTGAGGTGTACGTACTAGCTGTGAGTCAGGAGCATCCTGAGCAGTGCTGTGTGTGTGTACACCTGTGGATGTGGTGTGATTAAGCATTGTTAACTCACCCAGAAGCCACCCCCCTGTATAGGTTCCATTCTCGAAGTCTCTGTGTACTGAGGAGTTTTGTAGTATATAAGAATCATGACAGCTCCTTGGATACTTCGCACAGACATTTATAATCCTCATGTTGCTGCCACACACCATCTGCACGTTCATGGAGTGGAAGTTCTTCCTGTTGATGAATAGATGTCCAGCACATGCTGGAGCTTTGATAAGGACATGGGTGCAACCTAATACACCCATGACCCTGAGCATGCCTCCCCTTGCAAAAAAGCCTGCTTCACATGTGTCCACTCCATGTCGGTGGTGGGGAAATGTATATAGGTACTTGACTTACTTTTGTGGACTGGCAACACCTGGGCAAGCACCTTGGAGAATGTGGCCTGTGACATGACAGATGCATAACCTTCAGTCGACTGGAAGGCTCCACTTGTCATGAAATGTATGGCACACATGAGTTTTTGCAAGCCAGTTAGGGCAAGGTTTGGATGTATATTGGATTGACCTCATCCTTGATGACCTCATATAGGCCAATGATGCTGTACGGCCTCATCCTGTAGTGATCATTGGTCATTGCTCATTCCAAGGATCATGACCCTTGGGCGGTATACCAAGGGCCTTGGTCGTCATCTATACATCCTACGCTGCTCCAGGGGTACCTGTGGCAGCTGGGGAGCATCCTGTTGCTGGGGTGCATCCTGTTGCTGCAGCTGTGCATCTGCAGGCAGGTACTGTCCTCCAGCTTTTATGGGCTCCTGTGTGGCTCTTGAGCCAACAGTTGAAGGCTGTTGATCAGGTATGCCTGAGGGTTGCTGGTGTTCCCTAGCTCTTGCCCTTGCATGTTTTTTCCGCAGTCTTTGCATCAATAAGTAGGCGAACATACTTTTTATTCTCTCTTTCTCTCTCTCTCTCTCTCTCTCTCTCTCTCTCTCTCTCTATATCTCCCTGAGTGGAAAGCAAGCCACAAGTGAGTGTGGTGAGCTGTCCCTTTAAGTACATGATAGGGCATTGTCTAGGTGTGGTGATGCAGTGAGTGAATGTGTTTGTTGTCCAGGTAAGTGTTTGCAGGTGTGTTTATGTTTTAAAATGTGCTGTGTTCTGACTGCTGTGTCTGTCAGTTGAGGGTGTGGAGTTGTGGGCTGCAGGTTGTGTCTGGATCATCTGGTGATGTTGCATAGATGAGCTTGTTTTGTATTGCAGGGTGCCATGTTGTGTTGGTGTTTTATTGGAAGGACTTGTCCGTGTGGTGTTGCATGGTTGTTGTGTTGTGTGTGACAGTGATTTGTGGTACATGGACTTTTTTTTGTGTTAATTTGGCATTGCGCGGGTTAATTTTTCCATTTGCATGCTTGTGCAGTATGCATTTTTTCTTTAACAGGTTTTTCTTTTTGACCATTATATGTCTAATGGCTAATAAAACTGGGTTTTAACTTTTAGACATTAAATCTATCTTTTTTTCTGGCGTTAGCAGTCCTGCTCTCCTTTGAATGGCTCTTGGAAATCTTGTTCCATTAGTCTCAATGCACGTAAGTCTAATGGCAGTAAGGATTATTAAACTGTCATTAGCTGTTCTTAAGAGGGACCTTTAAATGGCTTACAACATGTTAACGCACCCATTAGTGTTTGTTTTGCCTAACGCCTGCCTTTAAATCTACCCCATAGTGTCACAAACCCACGACACAGTGCAGCCATGGAATGCCACACAGGAAGACCTATCAACTTGTATTTTAAAGGAATATAAATAATTCACTAATGGCATTTAAGTCAAATGGTTCTAATCTATTTAGTTCAAATAACCATCTCGCATGCAGTGGAACCACTCCTAGGAGCTACATAGTGTTCATGTGTATCAGTTACCAGAACATACTATGAGAGGGGGTTCCAAAGATATGTGCCTCCACCACCACCACATATGTTAGATTGCCACCCATGGGACACATGAATTGTTTTCTGTGATGATGATGACGTGTTCATAAATATGTTGGGAATTGGATGATCTTGTTTAATTTGTTGTTGCCGCTGGTATAAAGCCTTTGCTGAATTTCTTTTCACTATGCTTTCTACAAGGTTTTTCAGTCCTAACATTCTCTCTCATCCTCCACAATACAACCCTCCAATCTATAAGCATATCTTAATATTATTTCACAGAATCCAATTCCTTGGAGAAATGCTGCTGATCATCACTTCTTTTCAAAATTGATCACGCCTTGGCAGAAATTCAGACACTTTATGTTAAAAGGTGGGGTTCAACAAAGTGACATGAATGTATTCATCATTGCTTTTAATGGAAACTATGCAAGGTCCTATGCAGCACTATCGTACTTACATTGTATCAGGATGCCTGCTGTCAGGTTGGACAGCTGGATTAATGTCTGTGCCAGTGAGGCTTGTTGAGACTCATCCCTCCCTGAGTTTCAGACTCCCAGCATACACCAAGTATGCCCAGGCATTTAAATGGCCCAGTTATGGGATTTCTATGCCTGGGAATTTCCGTGGTAAAGAGCAAATTGCCATTTTTTCCACTGAAATTTGCACATGTAAATCAAGATTTTTCACCCATCCCTGTATAAGGGGTTATATTTCCCATGAAAATCAAAGAGAATTTAGGAAATGTTTATTTCTCTCCTATGGTACAGTTATTTGCCCAGAGTTATGCCATCTTTCTTTTGAACATATACCCCTTTATCAATGTGATATAATATAGTTGCTCTTACAAAACGTTCATATTTACCAATTTACTGTGTAAGTCATATTAATGATATTGAATTCAGTGTTATAAGACAATTAGAAAATCTGGTAGTCATCATGGGACATTTTTTGATACAATTAACCTTTTATGGACTAGATTATTGTAAGTTCAAACAATGAATTATTTCCATATTATCCCATTTCCCCCACACACATTTTCTTCATATTTGTTCTTTTTTCCCTACATCATGAGGCAATGTTTCTATTTTGTTCTTTTTAGCATCAAAAGAGTATTCTCTGAGAAGAACAGATCAAATGTTTTCAAACAACTTCTGCATAGCTCTGTTGTTTACTGTTGTCAGTGGATATCAGCTGAATATGTCAAAAACATTTCACAGGTTTTATTTAATGTAAGCATTGCTAACAGGGTGGAAGGGTTAAAGAGCTGCTAGTTACTTAATGTTTGATCTGTCTTTTGTATGCAGCTCCTGCACTGAACCTTTAAACAGCTGCTCTACACAGTGTTGCAGAAACATGCTGTGCAATTTCATGTAGCGTGTAGATGGAGCTATGACCTCAGGTTGGGCTTTTAAAATACAATGGTTTAAGGCAAACACACACTGAGAAAGAATTTAAATGTTCTGTCTGCAATTGTGTGTGTGTGTGTGTGTATTTCAGTATGATGTATAGCAAAATATAAAGAAACTAAAGTGTAAATCTCAAGGATGAACCTTATTAACTTGTTAGAAGATAGCTTTCATAATAAAATTGAGATTTTATGTGTCCAGTCATATTTTGTATTTGCAGTTTAGGCAGCTCTATTAACAAAAACATTTTTTGAATTGAAATGTTTTTAGTATTTACATAATGATATATTCTAAAATAGAATGCTGACCTTGTAAGGACCAGATGAGTTTGCAACACATTGTGAACTGCATACCCCTCTGTTCTTTAATTGGTCAATACAGAGAATAAATACAATCACTTGTTCTGGATCTGGAGAGCACTCTGCAAACAAGTGACTTTGAATGTTGGTATCACAGACATGGAGGTATGCTTCTTTATCAAATCAGGGCTATATCTAAAATATGTGTTTGAAAAGAAAACTACGATTAAAAGGACGCTATCCTCTAAAAACAGCATTGGGGATACCAAAATCCCCAGGTACTTGAAGGAATTGGAGATTAGCTGCTGGAAGACAGGAAGCTGCCGTCTGGTCCAGGAGAAACATGGAGGATTTTGACCAGTTAATGGAAAACCCAAAGGGATCCACATGGTACAGTAAGGCCATTCAGGATGATTATGTGTAACCCAAGAAAAGGAGCATGTCATCCACATAGAGAGTGAGCTTTTGGACTCAACCCCAGATAAAGGCCAGATATTTTAGGATCATCCCGTATACCTGCTGCCAAGTGAAGATTCCCGGGGATAATAGGCAGTCCAGCCTGGTGCCCCTGCTCAGAACAAAATCTGGGGAAAAGATTCCCCCTGTGTGGACTGAACCAACAGGCTGTGTGTAGAAGGCGTGGAACCAACAAATAAAGGTTGACCCAAAGCCGAGTTTATCAAGTACAATCCATAAATTTTCCCACTCCATGGAGTCAAAGGCCTTGGTTGCTTCGAATGAGGCAATAGCCCTATGATCCTGATTGTCATGTGGAAGCTGGAGATGGGTGTATAACAGGCAGAGATTATGAGCTGTTGATTTACCCAGTCTGATCCAAGTGTAGAAGTTTTCAGATAATGGAGTACAACCAAGTGTCAAGGTTTTGCTGAGCTGCTCCCATTCTGTCTATTGATTCTGCTGTCTGAGCTAGTCTAGTGTTCTGCTATCCACTGCTGCTGTCTTCTGAGTTTCTGGCTCTGGCTGTATCAGCTGATCTCTCTGATTACTCTCCTGACTGTTATCAGCCAACCCTCTCAGGGTATTTATAGCAGCTCGGCTCACTTCCCCATTTTTTGTTTGTTTGCTGACCTGTTGCTGCTGTGGACTTTTCCTGCGTTCCTGTTTGCTGTGTTCCAGACTATCGGCTTGTTCCAGACTTCACTGACTCCTGTGCTTCTGACCCTCAGCGTGTTCCTGACATCACAGACTTCTGATTTCCTGACTGTGGCTCGGCTGAATACCTGTCTTGATTCCTGACCCTGGCGTGTCTTTGGTTTATGCTCTTGGCTCATGTTTCTGTTTTTGTTGCACTAATAAAGGTGTATTGCATTTTACCTTTTAGTTCCTGGTCCCTAACATCAAGTTGCCAGAATCTTAGCCAATATCTTAACATCCATGGTTAGGAGTGAGATGTGGTGAAATGTGTTCATCAAGGGAGGAAGAGTGCAGGACTCTAAGACTGAAAGAAAAGCAATATGAAGCTGAGCCGCAAGGACGTCAAGGTATTTTTTATACAGGATAGCTGAGGCCATAAATTGTCTGTCCTCATGAGACAACACTGGTAAGTTCACTCGAATAAATAAAGAGTTTAATGTCTGCTGCTGATTTAGTCAGGTCTGGATTGGTATAGACTCTGAAAAAAAATATGAAATTGAATGTTAGTGTCCTTATCCGTGGTGATCAAAAAATAATCATCACTATGCATACTAAGGATCTTTGGTTTATGAAGGTTATATCTCAACAAGCAAGCCACCATCTTGCCCACCTTATCACCATGCTCAAAAACACACTGACATATGCAAAACAATCGGTGCAGTTGTGCTCTAAGACAGAGGCTACATCATAGCATTGCAGAAACAAATGTGGAGTAGGAGTTATTCCCATCATCAACAACATTTGCCCGCTCAGTCCCTGACCTTGACCTTCAGCTGCCAGGCCTCCACTGTTTGGCCCTTTGTGAAGATGAACATGAGAGAGATCAAGTAGTCCCGAGCACAAGCTTTAGCAGCCTCCCACACCACACCATCGCATGCTGAGCTGGCATTGATATCAAAATACTGAGTAATGTCTTTAGTGTTTGGCACAGCAACAGACAGTCAGTAAGGTCTCAATGTCCAGGTGAGAGCACTGGGGAAGCCTCCGGAATCCAAGTAAAGCAGCAGCGAGTAGCCTGATGCCATCTAGACAGATACTCACACCCCACAATACTCCCATGGGCAGCCCCAGAAACAAACACATTGTCAATGTGGGACAGTGTACGATGGTGGAGGAGTGATAGGAGTGGCAGGAGTACCCATGGTCAGTTGGGTATAGGGTGCACCAAGCATCAGCAAATCCCATGTCATCCGCTCAACCAGAAAATATTACCAGAGTTTGAGAGCCAGCATCCAGCACCCCCCCCCCAAATGGTTAAGGTCACAGTCCAGGATATTAGTAAAGTCACCTATGCAAACTACACAGTGTCCAGGCCTGGAGGAGATGAACTCAAACTAATCACAGAGCTTGCTCATAAACAGTGTGCTTTTTACTAAGTGCTTTTGAATAAGTGACTAGTTGGTGCATCACAGCAGTTGAAAAGTGTTATACTGATTTTGAGTTTACATCCTACACTGCAGTAAGAAGATTAAAGTGTTAAAGTTTAAAAGGTTCTTTGGTCTGGGGAGTGTATGCAATTAATTAAGGGTGGGGTTTGTAAGCAATCACCTGTGTGGGGATGTATAAAACTAATCACAGAACTCACAGAGCTTGCTCATAAACAGTGTGCTTTTTACTAAGTGCTTTTGAATAAATGACTAGTTGGTGCATCACAGCAGTTAGTGCAACACATTAAGTGAAACAAGGATAAATCAGTTGTTTACATTTTTAAGAACTCACATTCGCACCATACAAGATGAGAAAGCTTCAGTGCACATCTTTTGCCATATGTATGCATGCTTGGAACAGCAGTTCCAGGGTCCATACCACTGTGGCAAGTGTGATCAAGTGGCTTTTCTGGAAGCTCAGACTGGAGCTCTGGAGAGCCATATCGCAACACTGAGAGATATTGACAACCTTGAGAGGAGTCACTGAGCAGAGGCTAGCTGGGTCACCTAGCAAAGAGGGAGAAGATCAGCTAGAAGGGAACAAGGCACAGAGTTTGGTGACTGTTAAAAGTGGTTGCAGCAGGGGAGGGAAGAGAAGAGGGTAGCCAGTCCTGAGTTTTTCCATCCCAACAAATTTGCTCATTTAACTGAAGATGTTGGGGATGCAGTCTCAGAAGTGGAATTGCTGGAGAAAACTGTTCACCCTAACAGCCAGGGTAACAGCTCCTCTAGCACAGAGGGGATCCAGAAGAAAGTGAAGCCTAGGCAGATTGTGGTGGTAAGGGACTCTACTATGAAGAGAACAGATAGGGTAATCTGGGGCTCTGATCACAGCTTCCAAATGGTTTGCTGTCTCCCGGGTGCTCGGGTTTGGCATGTTGCAGACAGAGTGGACAGATTATTGGGAGGGGCTGGAGAGGCTCCAGCTGTTTTGGTGCATACCAGTAAAAGAGTCCTAAAAGGTAATTTTAGGGATTTAAGGGGGTAGATTCACTAAGTGGTGATACAGAGGTGATAAAGTGGAGATGACTTCTCCAGTTTATCACTTCTCTACTTGCCATGTTATTCTATGGAGCCTATGCACTAAGATTTCTTCAGCTTTGGAGATCTTAGTGAATAGGCTCCATAGGATAATATAGGAATTGGAGAAGTAATAAACTGGAGAAGTCATCTCAACTTTATCACCTTTTTATCACCACTTAGTGAATCTCCCCCAGGAAGTAAGATTAGGAATTGTACCTCCAAGGTAGTATTCTCAGAGATACTACCTGTGCCATGCCCTACACCAGAGAGACAGTGGAAGATTAGGAAGCTTAATGCATGGCTGAAGTCTTGGTGTAAGAAGGCAGGATCTGGGTTTTTAGAGAACTGGGCTGATTTTGCTTTGGGGTACAATCTCTTAGTAGTGATGGATTGCACCTGAATGCAAGAGGGTCTCAAGTGCTTGGGGAGAGGATGGCTAGATGGCTGGAGGAGATTTTAAACTAGGAGGAGGGGGCAATAAATACTGGGCTAGGCAGTATAGAAAGGGAAGTAGATGTAGTTAGTAATCAGGTGGGTGGGACTGTGGGCTGGGTTAGTACAGATAATAGGGAGAAGCCTATAAACCACATCAAAATTAAATCACAAAAGGAACATGGCAGTGACATAAATGGTATGCTTGCAAATTCCAGAACTTTAACTGGTAAAAAGGGCAATTGGATCTGGTATCTGAATCGAACACTATGACTTGATTGGCATAACAGCAACATGGTGGGATGACACACATGATTGGTCAATTAATTTGGAGGGCTACATGTTGTTAAGAAAAGATAGGTCAAACAAAAGAGTTAGTGGGGTCTGTCTGTATGTTAAACTGGCATTATTGCCTTATTTGATGGAAGATACAGGCGATGACAGTATTGAACACGTGGAATCCTTGTGGGTTGAAATAGTCAATGGGGGTAAAACTGGCCAGAGGGGATAAGTGTCTGGATCTGGTAATAACTAACAATGAAAAGCTTATTTCTTACATACAAGTAAGGGATCATTTGGGGAATAGTGACCATAACATGGTATTGTTTGAGATTAATCCAAAAAAAGCAATTTGGTATGGGTTCCACCAAAACACTGAATTTTAAAAAGGCCAACTTTAGAAGGTTTAATGCATCCCTTTGTCTCATTGACTGGGATGAAATATTTTCTGGAAAAAACACAGAAGGTAAGTGGAATGCCTTCAAAATAACATTACAAAAATATACATATAAATTTATATCCTTTGGAAACAAATACAAAAGAAGCAGATTAAAACCATTGTGGCTAACCAGTAAAGTAATTAATGAAATAAATAACAAGAAAGCAGCATTTAAACATTATAAAGCTGAGAGATCAGCAGAGGAATATGGCACAATACAAAGATGCCAACAATACCTGTAAAAAGGTGATTAAATTAGCTAAACTGGAGAATGAAAAAATTACTGCTAAGGAGAGCAACCGAAAAAAATTATTTAATTACATTAATGGCAATAAATTAAAATCTGATAATGTTGCGTCTTTGTTATCTGAAACAGGTGAGATGGTCAGTAGGAATAGAGAGAAGGCAAATATTTTAAATAATTTCTTTTCTTCTGTTTTTAAAAAAGAAGACCCGATGGACAAGAACCTGAAAACTTCTTTTACAGGACAGTCACAGCAAGCATGGGATTGGCTGACAGAAAAAAAGTATTAAAACAATTAAATGATGTTTTGGGGACAAAACCCCAGGGCCAGATGGTATACACCAACGGGTACTAGGACCTGGCCAGACAGTTATACTTGATTTTCAGGGATTCTTTCATTTCAGGTATGGTGTCCACAGATTGGTGTAAAGCAGATGTGGTGCCCATATTTAAAAAGGGATCAAAATCCCAGCCGTGAAATTACAGACCTGTAAGCTTGACATCTGTGGTGGGGAAACTGTTTGAAGAGTTGCTAAGGGAATATATTCAGAAATTCATCTTAAACAGGAATATCATTAGCAGAAGCCAACATGGCTTTGTGAAAGACAGTTCTTGTCAAACTAACTTGGACAAACGTGATAAATGGAGTACCTCAGGGATCTGTCCTGGGTCCCCTTCTTTTTAATTTGTTTATCAATGATTTCCCAGTGAGCATAAGAAGCCATGTATGAGTGTTTGCCGATGAAACTAAATTAAGTAGGGTACTAAAGTCTGAACTGTATGTGTCTTCATTACAAGAGGATATATATGTGTAACTGGGCAGGCAAATGGCATATGAGATTCAATATAGACAAGTGTATTTTGGGTATAATAATAATAATAATAAAAATGCAACATATAGTTCAAATGGTGTTTCTTTGGGGAAATCTACTAATAAAAAGGATTTGGAAGTAATGGTAGACAATAGACTTAGCAGTAGCATGCAGTGCCAGCTGGCAGCTGCAAAGGCAAGTAAGACATTGGCATGTATTAAAAGGGGTATTGACTCATTGGAGGAAGATATTATTCTGCCTCTTTACAGGTCCATGGTAAGACCCCCACCTTGAATATGCTGTTCAATTCTGAGCGCCTTTTCTGAAAAAGGACATTATGGAACTAGAGAAAGTGCAGAGGAGGGCTTCAAAATTAATAATGAGAATGCAGAGTTTCAGTTACGAAGAAAGGCTATAACAGTTAAACTAGTACACAATAGAGAAACGGCATCTTAGAGTAGATATGATAACGTTCTATAAATATGTTCAGGGCCCATACAAAGGTCTCTCCAAAGACCTGTTCATTAACAGAACAGTACAAAGGACAAGGGGTTACCCACTTAGACTTGAGGAAAGGAGATTTCATATACAACAGCTGAAGGGATTCTTTACGGTAAGGACAATAAAGGTATGGATTTCACTGCCTGAGGAGGTGGTGCTATCAAATACAGTAGATGCCTTTAAAAAGGGCCTGGATACTTTTCTAAATGAGCAAAACATAGAGAGCTATGTATGTTAGTATTGGTATTAATATTTATTTAGTGCTTATTGATCCAAGGAGAAATCTGATTGCCATTTGGAATCAAGAATGAATTTTTCCCCCATTCAAAGCAGAATTTGAAATTGCTGTATTGAAGGGTTTTTTTTTCCTTCTTTTGGATCAACGACAGTAAACAAGAATAGAAAAAGGGTTGAACCTGATAGACTCAAGTCTTTTTTCAACCTAAATTACTATGTACTATGTAACTATGTAACTCTAAGATTTCCTGTAGAACTAGGTCAGAAAATGTGAAGGATAAATATATTTTCAAATTGTATAGATTTCTTAACGAATATTGAAAGTTCCCTGGCATGGGTGGAAAAGGTGGAATGACAATGGCAAGCCACCCAAGGTTTATAGGGAGAAAGAATTAAGAACTAAGTGTGTCTGTAATAAAACAACATCGGAGGCCTGTCGCTTCATGTACTAGGAAACATTAAATGTTGTCATTCAGGACCTGAATATTCCATGATAAAAATGTACATGCCCAGCTAGCCATTAGACTGTATATACCAAAGTTTTATGGCCATTGGGGAAGACCACGGCGAGGGTGCCAAGAGGTTGATGCACTAAGGAGAGAGAGAGAGAGCGAGGACAAAAAAAAACAATCCCATGACATCCACCCAAAATTCCATACCTCCCCCTTCCTGTCTCTAACCATCCCAAACCTGAAATAGACCTCATACCTGAACCAGTAAAGAAGCAGCGCATCAACAGGAGGCGTTGCCTAAAAACAGTAGTACAAACAGGGACTCACAAATGATCATGAACAGAGCATACACATCCCCCATAAATAAAAATTGTCACTTGTACTAATGGCTCATAAGGGGTGCGTTCTCATGACCCCCCTCCAGCAACATCAGAATGCCACGTATAGTGTTAGCAACAGTTTAAATAACAGCTGTGGGATCTCAGCTCAAACGGTGTACATTTAGATATCTCTGTGTGTATACATACATAAATAGGTGTGGGCGGAGCGGGAAAAAAAAAAAAGGGAATGGCGAGGAAGAGAAACACCCCACCACATCCTGGACAAAGATCCAGCACCATCAACCCGTTCCAACCTCATGCAGGAACACTGCAAAATCCGGGCCAGGATACAAATACCTAATATTGATCGCATCAAACATACAGTAATGTCGCATATAAGTACACTCTGCCTGACTCCAGCTACCCACAAGCAGTGCACACTGTGCAAATATTAACACGAACCACATCAGTAACAGTAGCACGACTGATGTGCAGCACAGAGACAGACAGATATGCACACACATAAAGAAGCAACATCACACAAATGCCCCATAAGTGGCATATGTAACACAACTACCCTTTATGATGGCAACATTAAAAGGAGGGAAACACCCCACCGCATCCCAGACTGGAGCATAGTGCTATCAACCCAACCTGACCCCAAGAGGGAGCACCATAAAAGATGAGAGCACATGACCTCCAGAGGTGGGAACCCACCACATTAGGGCAAGGGCAGGGCAATCCCAGTGTGTTGCCAAAAGAATATGCATTGGTGCCTAGCCCTGACTAGGGTGCAAGATACATAACAGTGATTGCAGTAAACAATAAATACGATAACATTGCACAGGAGTACACACTGCCCACCTCCACCAACCCTCACGCAGTGCATATGGTGCAAAAATCAGTGTGAGCCACAACAGTTACAGCAGCACAACTGAAGAGCAGCACAAAGATAGCCATAAATGCACACACTTGAAGCAGCAACATCACATGAATGCCCCATAAGAGGCATATGTAACGCAAGCAGCATTTGTGATGGAAATGATGAGAACTCAGCGATACTGAATAAGAACCCCAGAAAAGGCATATGAGATACAAACCCCTTAACCACTGACAGACGCAGCAAGGGGCCGGCAGTTATGGACCATTGTATTTTTTTTTTGCAATGGATTCCAAGGTCTCTGAGAGGCATGCAGAATTCCATGAAGTATCAGAACCTGCGTGATGGTCCTGGCATGTCCAGGGTCATTAAGGGGTTAAGAAAGGCAACATGACATGCCATGAGCAGAGCTCAGTTAAACATAAAAAAGACAAAAAAAAAAAAAAAGGGGATGGGTTCAAAAAAGGAGATTATTTGGCCTCAGTAACATGAACAACATTATACTGGTCAACATTATACTGACCCCTCACCCTCACACTACCAGGCAGAACTGAGTCCAAAGGAGGATAGGACAAAATGGAACAGTTGGCACACCATGCCTACTCTCCAGCTAGGCTGACATGCCAGAAGTGTCCATCTGATCACATGCAGTGAAGGAGAGGAGACCTTCCAGCCACACTCTTCAGGTCCGTTGGTACAGGAGGAACAGGAAGACCAGCCTGGCCAAGGGGAGCAAACAGAGGATCATTCACAGCTACTCACTCCTAGAACCTCTCTGGCCAATACAAAGCCTTCATTTCAGAGGTGAAGAAATGGGACCGATCACCATGGATAACTAGGAGCTTGGCAGGGTATAGCCTAGAATAAGTAATATTCCTCTCCCTCAAGCCCCTTTTGACAGCCTGGAAATTCCTCCACTACTTCTAGATATTCACTGAGAATGGAAACTTGGTGCTTTTCATAGAACAGATGGCCCTTCAGCCTCAAGAATTGCAGAATAGCACCTCAGTGTTTGAAATTTAGGCACTTCAAAATTATTAGTCTAGGTGGGGCTCCAAGGGGCAGGGATATAGATGGTACCCTATGAGCCCTCTCAGTGACATTGCAGTTAGAGAGGTCCTCAATAGTGTTGAGCGAGCATGCTCGGCTGATGCTCGGATCGGCTCGAGCATCGCTCTGCTCGGCACATGGCGATACTCGTACGAGTACCGCATGTGCTCGCCCGCCATGTTCGGGTCTCCTCCCCGCACGTATTGCGGCTGCTGCGCAGCCAATAAACGTGCAGGGAGGCTCTGACATCAGTGTAATGCCAGCAGCCATGTTGGCTGCTGGCATTACACTGATTGGCTGGCCAGAACCCGTGGTCGGGTGCTGTATAGCACCTGACCAGCGAGTTCGGCTCAGTCTTAGCCAGGGAGAGATGAGGATAGGAAGGGAAAGTCAGTGTAGGGAGAAAAAAAGCAAATTTGTGAAAAAAAAAGAACCAAAAGTCCTTTTTAGGACTACTGTGTGTGGGGGCAGCAGTTTATTTTGTGTGGGGGGAAAAAAACAAAAAAAAAAAAATTTCATATATTCTGTTTAGTGTGCAAAGTTGCAGATTAGAGCACATTCTGTTTAGTGTGCAAAGTTGCAGATTAGAGCACATTCTGTTTAGTGTGCAAAGTTGCAGATTAGAGCACATTCTGTTTAGTGTGCAAAGTTGCAGATTAGAGCACATTCTGTTAAGTCTTCAAACTAAAATATCAAAGTCACATATTCCATTCAGTGTGCGTCACCGCAGTTTAGCAGCATATTCTGTGTACTCTGCACAGTTGCAGAATAGGAAGAAATACTGTTAAGTCTTCAAACTCAAATATCAAAGTCACATATTCCATTCAGTGTGCTTCGCCGCAGTTTAGCAGCCTATTCTGTGTACTCTGCACAGTTGCAGAATAGGAAGAAATACTGTTAAGTCTTCAAACTAAAATATCAAAGTCACATATTCCATTCAGTGTGCGTCACCGCAGTTTAGCAGCATATTCTGTGTACTCTGCACAGTTGCAGAATAGGAAGAAATACTGTTAAGTCTTCAAACTAAAATATCAAAGTCACATATTCCATTCAGTGTGCTTCGCCGCAGTTTAGCAGCCTATTCTGTGTACTCTGCACAGTTGCAGAATAGGAAGAAATACTGTTAAGTCTTCAAACTAAAATATCAAAGTCACATATTCCATTCAGTGTGCTTCGCCGCAGTTTAGCAGCCTATTCTGTGTACTCTGCACAGTTGCAGAATAGGAAGAAATACTGTTATGTCTTCAAACTAAAATATCAAAGTCACATATTCCATTCAGTGTGCTTCGCCGCAGTTTAGCAGCCTATTCTGTGTACTCTGCACAGTTGCAGAATAGGCAGAAATACTGTTAAGTCTTCAAACTCAAATATCAAAGTCACATATTCCATTCAGTGTGCGTCACCGCAGTTTAGCAGCATATTCTGTGTACTCTGCACAGTTGCAGAATAGGAAGAAATACTGTTAAGTCTTCAAACTAAAATATCAAAGTCACATATTCCATTCAGTGTGCTTCGCCGCAGTTTAGCAGCCTATTCTGTGTACTCTGCACAGTTGCAGAATAGGAAGAAATACTGTTAAGTCTTCAAACTAAAATATCAAAGTCACATATTCCATTCAGTGTGCTTCGCCGCAGTTTAGCAGCCTATTCTGTGTACTCTGCACAGTTGCAGAATAGGAAGAAATACTGTTAAGTCTTCAAACTAAAATATCAAAGTCACATATTCCATTCAGTGTGCTTCGCCGCAGTTTAGCAGCCTATTCTGTGTACTCTGCACAGTTGCAGAATAGGAAGAAATACTGTTAAGTCTTCAAACTAAAATATCAAAGTCACATATTCCATTCAGTGTGCTTCGCCGCAGTTTAGCAGCCTATTCTGTGTACTCTGCACAGTTGCAGAATAGGAAGAAATACTGTTAAGTCTTCAAACTAAAATATCAAAGTCACATATTCCATTCAGTGTGCTTCGCCGCAGTTTAGCAGCCTATTCTGTGTACTCTGCACAGTTGCAGAATAGGAAGAAATACTGTTAAGTCTTCAAACTCAAATATCAAAGTCACATATTCCATTCAGTGTGCTTCGCCGCAGTTTAGCAGCCTATTCTGTGTACTCTGCACAGTTGCAGAATAGGAAGAAATACTGTTAAGTCTTCAAACTAAAATATCAAAGTCATATATTCCATTCAGTGTGCTTCGCCGCAGTTTAGCAGCCTATTCTGTGTACTCTGCACAGTTGCAGAATAGGAAGAAATACTGTTAAGTCTTCAAACTCAAATATCAAAGTCACATATTCCATTCAGTGTGCTTCGCCGCAGTTTAGCAGCCTATTCTGTGTACTCTGCACAGTTGCAGAATAGGAAGAAATACTGTTAAGTCTTCAAACTCAAATATCAAAGTCACATATTCCATTCAGTGTGCGTCACCGCAGTTTAGCAGCATATTCTGTGTACTCTGCACAGTTGCAGAATAGGAAGAAATACTGTTAAGTCTTCAAACTCAAATATCAAAGTCACATATTCCATTCAGTGTGCTTCGCCGCAGTTTAACAGCCTATTCTGTGTACTCTGCACAGTTGCAGAATAGGAAGAAATACTGTTAAGTCTTCAAACTCAAATATCAAAGTCACATATTCCATTCAGTGTGCTTCGCCGCAGTTTAGCAGCCTATTCTGTGTACTCTGCACAGTTGCAGAATAGGAAGAAATACTGTTAAGTCTTCAAACTCAAATATCAAAGTCACATATTCCATTCAGTGTGCGTCACCGCAGTTTAGCAGCATATTCTGTGTACTCTGCACAGTTGCAGAATAGGAAGAAATACTGTTAAGTCTTCAAACTCAAATATCAAAGTCACATATTCCATTCAGTGTGCGTCACCGCAGTTTAGCAGCATATTCTGTGTACTCTGCACAGTTGCAGAATAGGAAGAAATACTGTTAAGTCTTCAAACTCAAATATCAAAGTCACATATTCCATTCAGTGTGCGTCACCGCAGTTTAGCAGCATATTCTGTGTACTCTGCACAGTTGCAGAATAGGAAGAAATACTGTTAAGTCTTCAAACTCAAATATCAAAGTCACATATTCCATTCAGTGTGCTTCGCCGCAGTTTAGCAGCCTATTCTGTGTACTCTGCACAGTTGCAGAATAGGAAGAAATACTGTTAAGTCTTCAAACTCAAATATCAAAGTCACATATTCCATTCAGTGTGCTTCGCCGCAGTTTAGCAGCCTATTCTGTGTACTCTGCACAGTTGCAGAATAGGAAGAAATACTGTTAAGTCTTCAAACTCAAATATCAAAGTCACATATTCCATTCAGTGTGCGTCACCGCAGTTTAGCAGCATATTCTGTGTACTCTGCACAGTTGAAGAATAGGAAGAAATACTGTTAAGTCTTCAAACTCAAATATCAAAGTCACATATTCCATTCAGTGTGCGTCACCGCAGTTTAGCAGCATATTCTGTGTACTCTGCACAGTTGCAGAATAGGAAGAAATACTGTTAAGTCTTCAAACTCAAATATCAAAGTCACATATTCCATTCAGTGTGCGTCACCGCAGTTTAGCAGCATATTCTGTGTACTCTGCACAGTTGCAGAATAGGAAGAAATACTGTTAAGTCTTCAAACTCAAATATCAAAGTCACATATTCCGTGTAAGATGAAGAAGGCGGGTAAAAAGGGACGGGGAAGTGGACGTGATCCTGATAGTTCAGGGCGCGGGTCAGGACGCGGAGAAACTGTGCCTGGTGCCAGAGCACAAGAAAGAAAGACATCCACCATACCTAGCTTCATGTCTCATTTTACAGGGCGTCGCAGGACATCACTCTCGAGGTCCGACCACTGCGAACAGGTGGTCGGTTGGATGTCAGCTGATACTGCTTCCAGTCGGTTAAGCACCACCCTGTCTTCCACCAAGTCCACTCTCAGTAGCCAAGAGTCTGGTCAACATAATCCTCACTCTGATCATCCTTCCTCCCACCATAGACGGTCTGGTCAAAGAAGTGATCCTACACTGGGATATAGTGAGGAGCTCGTCTCATCACCAATCCTTCATTTGACCCTCTCTCCAAGCACGCTTGCAGAGGAACATGACATCTTATGCCCTGATTCACAACCTCTAGAGGGTACCCAATCACAAGAAGATGACAGATGTGAACGGCATTTAAGGTCAAAGGAAGTAGTGGATGATGATGATGATGAGACACAGTTGCCATTAAATCAACCACTATTACTGTCTCAAGACCTTGTTGAGGAGGATGTTATACAGTTGTCAATGACTGAGTATGTGGTGGGATCAAGACATGAGGAGGATGATCAGAGTGAGGAAGTGGAGGAGGACTTGGTGGACGATGAGGTGACTGACCCCACCTGGGAAGGTGTAGAGCCGAGCGATGACAGCAGTCCTGAGGGTGAGCCATCTGCAGCACCGCAACAGGCTGGAAGAGGCAGTGGTGTGGCTACAGAAAGAAGGCGGACCGCACCAAACCGGCCCGCAAATGTTCCACGGAGCACCCCCTTGCGTAAATCTCCCTTGCCAAGGGGTAGGTGTTCCGCGGTATGGCGTTTTTTTAAGGAAAGTGCGGACGACAAAAGAATTGTAGTTTGCAACCTGTGCCACACCAGAATGAGCCGAGGCATGAACACTAGAAACCTCACCACCACCAGCATGATCCGACACATGGCATCCAAGCACCGTAATAAGTGGGAGGAACGCCTGGATCGCCCATCTGTGTCTGCAGGCCACACCACTGCCTCCTCTTCCCCTGTTTTCGGTGCCGGCCAATCGCCTGTCGAAGGCGCAGGCCCGCATACCTCCCGCCCTGCACCTGTTCCATCTGAAGCACCATCAGCGACCACATCCACTTCCCTGTCCCAGCACAGCGTCCAAATGTCATTACCCCAGGCATTTGAGCGCAAGCGAAAATACCCAGCCACCCACCCACAGGCCATAGCACTAACCTCACACCTTTCCAAATTACTGGCCATCGAAATGCTGCCATTTAGGCTTGTGGACACTGAGTCCTTCCGCAGCCTGATGGCAGCAGCTGTCCCTCGGTACGCGGTCCCCAGCCGCCACTACTTTTCCCGGTGTGCCATCCCCGCATTACACCACCATGTGTCCCGTAACATCACCCGTGCCCTGACCAACGCAGTTACTGGGAAGGTCCACTTAACGACTGACACATGGACAAGTGCTTGTGGCCAGGGACGCTACATTTCCCTGACGGCACACTGGGTGAATGTCGTGGAGGCTGGGAGCGACTCGGACCCTGGGATGGCACGGGTGCTACCCACACCGAGGATTGCGGGCCCTACCTCCATCAGGGTTTCCGCCAGCACCTACGTTATTGGCTCCTCCTCCTCCGTTTCCACCTCCGAATTCTCTACACGCAGCGCCACTCCCCCATCAGCCAGTAGCTGGAAGCAGTGTAGCACTGCAGTGGGGAAGCGTCAACAGGCCGTGCTGAAGCTGATCTGCCTTGGGGACAAACAGCACACGGCCTCAGAGCTGTTGCAGGGGATTAGTCACCAGACCGAGCAGTGGCTCTCGCCACTCAACCTGCAACCAGGCATGGTTGTGTGTGATAATGGGCGTAACTTGGTGGCGGCTTTGGAGCTCGGCAAGCTCACACACGTACCATGCCTAGCGCATGTATTTAATTTAGTGGTTCAGCGATTTCTAAAAACCTACCCCAATGTGCATGATCTCTTGACCAAGGTGCGCCGCGTGTGTGCACATTTCCGCAAGTCATCTACAGCTTCGGCCGGCCTGTTGAAGCTGCAGCAGCGCTTACAATTGCCAGCTCACCGGCTGCTGTGTGACGTGAGCACGCGCTGGAACTCCACCTTCCACATGTTGGCCCGGCTTTGTGAGCAGCAGAGGGCAGTAGTGGAGTACCAGCTGTTACACGGTCGTCGCCTCTCCGTTCAACTTCCTGTAATCAGAAGTGAGGAGTGGGAATGGA
Source organism: Rhinophrynus dorsalis (assembly GCA_037306005.1). NCBI lineage: Eukaryota > Metazoa > Chordata > Amphibia > Anura > Rhinophrynidae > Rhinophrynus > Rhinophrynus dorsalis. Next base: position 381,771,578 of record CM074719.1, read on the forward strand.
TGTCAGACCTCTGTGAGGTTTTACGCAATTTTGAGGAATCGACACAGATGGTGAGCGGCGATAACGCTATTATCAGTGTAACCATCCCACTTCTGTGTCTACTGAAACGCTCGCTGCTCACAATTAAAACTGACGCTTTGCATGTGGAAGAGGTGGAAATGCGGGAGGAAGAGCTTACACAAGGTGATAGCCAGAGCACCCTCACTTCGTCTTCTCAGCGACAATTGGAGGAGGCGGAGGAGGAGGAGGAGGAGGAGGAAGACACGGTTGCCTCCGCTACAGAGGGTAGCCATGGAACTTTAGTTCCATCTCTTCAGCGTGGGTGGGCAGAAGAGGAGGAAGAGAATGAGGAGATTGAGAGTCATCCTCCTGGTGAGGACAGCGAAATCTTGACTGTTGGTACTCTGGCACACATGGCTGACTTTATGTTAGGCTGCCTTTCCCGTGACCCACGCGTTATACGCATTTTAGACAACACGGATTACTGGGTGTTCACCCTTCTGGACCCCCGCTACAAAGAGAATTTCTCATCTCTCATTCCTCCGGTGGAGAGGACAAGCAAAATGGTGCAATACCAGAAGGTTCTTGTCGAAAAATTGCTCCAAAATTTTCCATCTGACAACGCTGGCGGCAGAGTACGTGCTACCTTGGCCAACCGAGAAGGGGAGAAAAGGGGAGCACACAGCAGTTCCGAGAAAGGCAGGGCAACACTCTCCAAGGCGTGGGACACCTTCATGACACCCCGCCAGCACCCTCACCCTGATGCGCAGCCTAGTGTCACAAGGAGGGAAAAGTTTTGGAAGATGGTGAAGGAGTACGTAGCAGACCGTGTCAGCGTCCTCAATGATCCCTCTGTGCCTTACAACTACTGGGTGTCCAAGCTGGACACGTGGTATGAACTGGCACTCTACGCCTTGGAGGTGCTGGCCTGCCCTGCCGCCAGCGTTCTGTCTGAGCGGGTATTTAGTGCTGCTGGTGGCATCATAACACATAAGCGTATCCGCCTTTCCACCGACAATGCTGATAGGTTGACACTTATAAAAATGAACAAGGCCTGGATTTCCCCTGACTTCTCCACTCCACTGGAGGAAAGCCCCGGGGGAACATAAACTCACTTTATATATGTTATTTACAATGATGGGAATACTCTGTATTCCCATTCACCCCTTCCACCCAAAAAACGGGTATATGGTTGACTCTTAATCTTCTCATCCTCCTCCTCCTCTTCCATATGCCCTGTGATATAATTTTTATATAGGGCCAGCTCACCAGCGGGCCGTGTTTGACAATTTTTATATAGGTCAGCTCACCAGTGGGCCTTCTCATATAATGTTTTATTGGGTCAGCTCTCTAGCGGGCCCTCTCATATAATGTTTTATAGCGTCAGCTCACTAGCGGGCCTTCGCATATAATGTTTAGGATGGTCAGCTCCGCAGCAGACCCTCACCCATAATGTTTTAGATGGTCGGCTCAGCTCACGTTTCCCTCTTAATCATGGCCCCAGTTCAGAAAAATCGAGGAAATTTTTGGGAGAATTTGCCTTTGCGCACGTTTCCCTCTTAATCATGGCCTCAGTTCAGAAAAATCGAGGAAATTTTTGGGAGAATTTGCCTCTGCGCACGTTTCCCTCTTAATCATGGCCTCACTTCAGAAAAATCGATGAAATTTTTTGCAGAATTTGCAGATGATATACAAGTAAATATACAGCAAATACTGTTTGGTAACAATTTTTCACCTAAAGTCGTTTTTATTTTCCTTTTTGTGTGTTTTACGGTCAGTCTGTAAAAATGGCGTACTACGGGCGAAAGATCGTTCCCAGCAGCGATGTTGGAGTCCAAGATGCATCCAGACATCCTCCCTATGCTGTCCCTGAACCATTTCTGTGGTGTTTCCATCCTTTTCTGCCCTTTTCCTATGGACCAGGCACCCTCCCCTCATCAGAGCAGGGGGTGCCTGGTGTAATGCTCGAGTCCTCCCATTGACTTCAATGGGGCTCGGGTGCTCGGCCGAGCACTCGAGCCTCCGGGGGCGCTCGGTCAGAGCACCCGAACACCCGAGCATTGGGGTGCTCGCTCATCACTAGTCCTCAATACCCAGAATGGCTTTTATCTAAGTTCCGAGAAACGACTCAGTCAATCTATCTTCATAGCGTTCAGGTAGGTCAACAATTTGTATATTGCAACAGTGAAGTCTATTCTCCAAGTCATCTGCCTCAAGGGGTGAATGTCTGCACCTGGGATTGTAAGGTGTGCATCCCTTCCTGACCAGAAAGTAGGACATCCTCAATAGTCGAGACCAGCCTCTAAACCCAGGACATTTTCTTTCATCTCTTGCTGGTCCGCCTGCAAGAGGTACAGGTCGACTTGAATTGTGTGAATTTTGGTAGTTAAGACTGCTTGACATAACAGTTGTCAATGGCAGCCATGAACTCTGCAAAGTGGGACTTGTCAGAGTCCTCAGAGCCGGATGACTGGGCAGGAGATGTTGGGGTAGATTGATCTTCCTTAACAGCCTCCATTTCATCCACAGAAATATGGTGTCTTGCAAATTTGCTCAACATTGATTTGTATTCAATGGACTTCTGAACAATTTTGGAAGCGCTAAGCAGAATAAAAGTTGGCTAAGGAAGCAGTGTCAGGATGAAGAACTGAAGGAAACAGCAGCAACCTTAATAAAGCAGCATAATAGAGGATGTAAACTCTTGAGCTCAATTCACATCATGAGATTACACTGAAAGACTAAATAATATGCAAAGGATCCGTAGACATGATAGTTGGACTAAGTAAGGTGGTACAGAGAGATTGGCAGCTTGAAGGGCAGGAGACCCTCCTGAGATTAGGGTTGGGTGAAAGGTACCGTTGTTTTACCACAAAAAAAAATGTGAAAACCACGCGATTGTCTGCTTTTACATGGGAAAATCCGCTTTCAAAAATGTTTTGCTATTTTTTTCAATGGCTAGAAAGTTTTTGCCTTTTCTCTATAAAAAAATGGTATTTTGAAGGCAGTGCAACACAATACAAGCAGCTACAAAGAGAGAGAGAGAGACAGGTGCTAGGCTGTTGTGTTGTGAATTAATAGCAAAATTGAGTCAGGAGAGACTCATTAGTGACTGCTATCACTATCAACACCAGTGTCCTGTGATTCTCATGAGGGGAGAAGGAGGAGATGATGCCAAGTGTGACAGCAGGGGATCCTAAGTCACATTTGCCATCCTCAAGCAATCCGGCCACTACTGCTATTACTAAGATGAACAACAGCTACAGACTCAGAGTGTTAGGAGTGAGGGAGGGGGTGATCATACTACTAGTGAGGAGGAAGATTCAGTTACTGAAATTGATGTGTTTGGTGTTAGCAGTAGTAACAGTTAAGGTGAAGCATCTGTGGGACTAGCATTACCACAGCAGATCCTTCTACTGATGCTTAGGTTGTAGGAGAAGTAATGCAGAGCAGCCAGACTAGCAGTCAAGGCAGCCCACAACATTCCCCTAACCCTGGAAGTTCCCTTACCCCCAAAGGCATTGTCCAGATGGAACATGATTCTGAAGAGGGCATAATTGTTCCCTAGCAGCAATAATATCACTGTCACCATGAACACAGATCGTCTGCCTGTGCCTGCTGCTAGTGCTATTAGTCTTTCTTCTTCACCTCATCAACAGATTGCAAGTGCAATAATAGGGGACCCTCTGTCACATTTCTCCCACCAGAGAGACATCTGTAATAGAGAAGCAGTAGAAAGGAGGAACTGGTGGAGAAACTGGGGTGGAAGAGACATTAATGGCCTTTTTAGCCCTAACCAGGAGTGGGAGATGGGGATGATATGGGAACCACCACCACCATCAGCTTAGAGCTTTTGGAATATGCAGAGTTTGCTACTGGTGCTATAATTCCTGCTGCTGCCTGTTGCAAGGGCAGCAGGATGTGAGGAGTAGGACAGTATGCCACAGACAACTGTGGACACAGTGGGAATGGGGTCAACAAGTGATGTTGGATTTGGACAGGTTCCACTTAAAGCAGCAATAATCCTGGTCCTAGTTGCAGTGCTGATTCTGAGGCAGTAGCAGCAAAAGCAGCAACATCATCCTCTGGCCCAGCCAGTGAAGGGGGATATGGAGAAGAAGAAGAAAGAGGCCATTCTTTTCCACATTTCCCCTCCCTCCTGAAGTCCTGGGTGTGGAACTATCATTCTGTTGAAGCAGGCACAGTGCTGTCATCATCAGTGATGGCACTGTGCACAATTTTTGATAAATCAGTGAAAATGGGAAAGGAGTGATTGTACCTTGGAACAACAGTCCTGATAACTCACATGAAACACATACACTATAACAATTATGTGAAACATGTTTGTAACGGTTTGTTCGACTCACAGACACAATGGTTTCGGGTAACAACACAGTTTTATTGCATTCACAATACAGTAAGAACCTTCACAGGTCCTGTAATATACAGACAGTATAATACAGACAGACGACAGGTTAATTATACAATACCCACACAGGTCCAGTATAAAATGAAGGTACAAATAGTATATACTGACACAGGTCAGGCAAGAGGAGTAAGTCTCCCAGGACTCTGGTAAACGGAGACACACACTAGCAACCTGCAGGAGCAGTAGCGGAGGACAAGCCAATGGTGACTACCGGAGCAATCACGGAGGCACACACTTGCAACCGGTATAGCAGTAATGGAGGACTAGGCCACAGGCACACTGCCGGAGCAGTAACGGAGGCACACACTAGCAACCTGCAGGAGCAGTAGCGGAGGACAAGCCAATGGCGACTACCGGAGCAATCACGGAGGCACACACTTGCAACCGGTATAGCAGTAACGGAGGACTAGGCCAAAGGCAAACTGCCGGAGCAGTAACGGAGGCACACACTAGCAACCTACAGGAGCAGTAGCGAAGGACAAGCCAATGGCGACTACCGGAGCAATCACGGAGGCACACACTTGCAGACAGCTGACTGGGCTAAGGCATGACATCACACTCCATCAGTTGTGTTGTGTACTGAAGAGTAAAAAACACACACAGTAGTTGAGTAATGTCAAGTAAACACACAAGGGGAAGGGGGAGGGGGAAAGGTGGAGCACTTCAGGGACATGAGAGTAAAATAGTAGTTCAAAAACTGACTGCAGCAATGGTTGCTGCAGTGTGTGCAATAAATGATAATGATGCCTGTCCTACAAGGGAGGATGCAGTTTGCCAAGGTCCCAGCAAAACATCCAGCACCACAGGTGTCAGTACAAAAAAGAAATATACAAAAGCATCAACAAATAATATATATCCTAGTGCTATATATAAGGGTAAACAATATTTCTACAAGATATAGCTATTGAACAAATGTCCAGACTAAATGTGTATTGAAAAAATGAAAAATGTATTGATAAAAAACACCAAAAAATGGGAGAATGTGAACCTATAAACTAATGACAATACAAATATAGAATTCTCATAGATTGAATATTCGTATATACTTGGTCTCCAACCTGAAGCAGTGTTTTATTTTTATGCTCTCTATTTTATATTAAAATAGAATTATTTCTTTATGATATATGTCTTTTTAGAATATATTTCTGTCATCATATTGGAGGCATGGTGATTGTAGTTTAGTAGGTGCCCTTATTGTAAGATACACACATAGTGTTGGCTGTTTTCTGGGGCCCCTGAAGCGCCACCGCTTGCTGTACAGCTATACAGTTATCCTTATCATTTATTAATTATCTGGAGTCCCGTCATCAGTTCATCAGTACGACACAGAGGATCGGAATAGTCTTGTGTCTGACTCAGTGTTTTAGGGATGAACGGGAGGATCATACTCAATAGATGTGTAAGGATTGATATTGTTTCAAAAATGGCCACTGTGTTCTCTGGCTTTTCATGCGACACTGTGGATGTAATTTTTCTAATTGGATCCAGTGTGTTGTGGATGGGTGTGAAAACACAATCTACCACATATTTTAACCCCTTAACGACGGGCCGATCGGCGAGGCGCTGTCAGTTAAGGACCACGGAACATTTTTTTTTTTTTTTGGTTCTTCCGGTTTCGGACTCTCCGAATGGCGTGCATCCGCAGGGGGAGCCCGGAATTCCATGATGGTCAGAGTACATCATGGGTCGTCCAGTCAGATCGACCCATGACGTATTATGACCGTAAAGGGTCGTTAAGGGGTTAAGGAAGCATTATTGTAAATATTGTGAAAAAGCCAGGAATAATTAAATCTTCATAGAATACAAAAGATATTCTTTTGGTCCAATACTTTTAACCCTTTGAGTGCCAGAGTGGTACGCAACGCATTGCATACCTCTCTGGCACACAAAGGGTTAAGGATACTTTAATCTGTACACTATAACGAGTTTCTTTTTTTTTCCCAAGCTTACTTATTCTCTCACACTGGAGATTTTCTTCACTTGGTTATATGTGCATTGATCTTTTTACCAAAACTGCTTTGTATAGCTCAGGAAAATTCTTTTTTCACAGTTCAGCTGTTAACCGTGTACTCACTGTTGCCATCTTCACTTGGAGCGGAAAGATATTAGTTTGTGTTTGTGTGCACACTTTCCTGCAGTCGACTTTTGTTTCCTTTATTCCTCAAAAAGAACCAATAAATGTTTTAGGTGGGTTGAAAGATTTTTTAAATATGTTAGTCCTGCCAGGACCACTGATCTTCCCACTTGTAATATAGGGTTATCAAGAATGTCTCTAACCTCTTAAAGGAGCAGTAAACTTTTTTTTTATGAAAAAAATATATATTGTAGTGATTTTCCTATTGAGTAAAATAAGGGCACTCCCACTGCCAAGAGATTTATATTTCCAGAGTTATTACAGTTTAACCACATGTTTTTTTTACATTAGCAGTGCCCTCTAGTGGCCGAATTCTAATTAGATTTCCTGTTAGATTCTAATGGAGAGGAAAGTCAGAAAAGTCAGAGACATCCAGTTCTCCATAGAATGTGATAGAAACTGCCTGTCACTTCCTGTCAGTTAGAACTATCAGGAAGTAAACACAGTAAATTCACTTCCTGATTATTTAAACTGCTATAATTTTTTAATAAAACATCTGACAGTGATGGGAGTGACATTGCTTTATTCAGCAGGAAATGCTCTATAAATATGTGTTTACTGCTCCTTTAAGATAAAAAGTTATTGCTCTCTTAAATTTATTGCTCTCTTAAATCTCAAAAAGTACATAAAACAGTTTAAACAATAATAAATACGGATTTTGGAAAACACTGTTTCCTTTCTCAAACAGATAAAAATTAAACATCCGTTAAGTCACCCTCTTTAAAGCAGACAAAAAACTGCCAAATTATTAAAGGGATACAATTAATTTGAATCTTTAAAGGCAATTTTGTAAAACCTATTCAAAGAGTTCAACATTTTTATATTAACCCCTCAAGTTCCAGAAAAGGTCAAAAGCATTATTATGCACAACCAAATCTCACATTGATTTATTTTATCAAACTGATAATATATAATTTAATGGAAAGCATAACCAAACTTGTAAAAGTACTATGTTATTTCTCAAAACACACAAATAATTTTCTATATTTCTACATTAAACCAAAAATCTCTAAATTGGCATTTAACCCATTAGGTTGCAATGTATTCATTGTGAATATCCACTTAGATTTAGCCCTGGAAATGTTTGCAATATGGTCTCCTCCTCTCCAATCAACAGGACATTTTTTAATGCCAAAAAAATGTAGATCCTCTACTTTTTATTTTAAAACAATTGCTGATACACTGTGTTGATACACTGTGATTTTCAAAACCCCTTTCTATATTTCTTATATGTTCAGCTATTCTAACATTCAGTTTTCTTTTAGTTCTGTCTACATATTGTTTTAAACAACTAAATTGCAATATATAGATTATATTAGCAGTGTTACAATTAATCAGTGATTTGATAGTAAATTTTTCCTTTGTAGTTCATGAAATAAAATCAGTTATTTTGTTATAATTGCTAGATTTTTTGTTTTTTTTACAACATAAACACTTTCCACAAAAAAAACCTTTAGAGGCCAGCCGTGTAGTACTATTTTTAATATACAGATTTTGCACTCTGGGAGCTATTGTATTCCTCAAACTATTAGCTTTTTTAATAAATAATTTTGGGATTTTTAGGTAAAATTGACACTAAAAGTTTGCCTTCTCTCAAAACATGCCGGTGTTTTTTTAATTATGTTAAAAAAAAATTCATTTTCATTATTATATTGTATTACTAATGCCAACTGGTAATCTATATCTGACTTTTCTTGCAATGTAGTTGTTTTTTATCTTTTAATAAATATTCCCTACTTAATACATTCATTTTCTTTAGAGCATTTTCAAAATTTTCTTGGAGATAACCATTCTCTAAAAATGTTTTGTTCAGAACCAGCAATTCTGCAAAAAAAAAAAATTGCAGCTTGTTAGAGTGAAGGAAGGGTAATCAATATTCTCATATTACTAGTGACCATGAGTAGGAAGACTCTGGGTCTGAACTTGATGCGGTTGGTGTTAGTAGTAGAAACAGTAATGGTGAAGCAGCCAGTGGGACTAGCGTTAGGGGAAGCATTTGAGAGCGTCTAGTCTAGCAGGGAGTCCACACCATTCATCTGGCCCTAGGAGTCCTCTTCACGACAGTATCCAGGTGGAACATGATCCTGAAGAAGCAAGAACTGGTGATAAATAGCAGGCATAGAAATAATACCACCACCACCACCAGGAGCACAGATCAGCTTCCTGTGCATGCTGCTTCTGCTGCCAGTGTGCCTTCTTCACATCACCAGTAAATGGCAAGTGTGACATTAGGGGGCCCTCAGTCACATTGCTCATCACCTCCTCCAACCAGCAGTGACATGTCTATAACAGAGCAGAAGCACGTAGTGACTAGTGGTGGTGGTGATGATGATGCTGGAGAAGCTGGGGTGGAAGAGACATTTATGGCTTTTTTAGCCCAAACTGAGAAGGAATGGGAGACAGGGATGAGGATGGGCACCACCACCACCAGCAGCAGTGAGCTTTTTGCAAATTCTCTAAATGCTGAGTTGCAAAGGCAGCAGGATGCTGAAGAGCAGGCTAGTGTGCCACAGACCACTGTGGATACAGTGGGAATAGGGTCAACAAGTGATGCAGGACTACTAGGACAGGTTCCACTTGCCAGCAGCAGCAATACTCCTGGTCCTAGTTTGCAGTGCTGATTCTGAGGCAGTTGTGACAACAGCAGCAACATCATCCTCTGCTCCAGCCAGAGAAGGGGAGGACAAGAAGAAAGAGGCAATTCTTCTCCACCTACTCCCTATCCCCTGAAGTCATGGGTGTGGGGCAGGCACGGTGCAGTCATTACCAACAACACTGCACAATTTGTGACAAGTCAGTGAGTAGAGGGAAGGAGGAACACACCTTGGCACAACCTCCCTTTTAACACACATGAAACACAGACAGCATGACATTTTTGTCAAACATGTTAAATCCAAACACCCACCACAGAAATCAAGCACCACTGTTGCTGTACCCCTGGACTCTCCAGAAAGGCATCAAGAGGTGAGGCAGAGATAAAAGAGGAGGAAGAAGAGAGAAATCCAGGCAGAGACTGGAAATTTCATGATGAGCAAAACATCTAGCTCACCATCGCCTTCTTCCTCTAGGGTAACTACATCTTGTGCAATCCACCTCATTCATCATTACTAGTGTTGAGCGAGCATGCTCGGCCGATGCTCGGATCGGCTCGAGCATCGCTCTGCTCGGCACATGGCGGTACTCGTACGAGTACCGCCATGTGCTCGCCCGCCATGTTCGGGTGGCAGGGATCTGTGCCGAAGGAGGCACAGATCTTACAGACGCTCCGCAGGACCACCAGGGACTGGAGGTAGGGGACATGTGGAGATGGAAGGGGGCATTGCAGAGATGAAGGGGGCATTGCGGAGATGAAGGGGGACATTGTGGAAGGGGGACATTGTGGAAGGGGGGCATTGCGGAGATGAAGGGGGCATTGCGGAGATGAAGGGGGACATTGTGGAAGGGGGACATTGTGGAAGGGGGGCATTGCGGAGATGAAGGGGGCATTGCGGAGATGAAGGGGGCATTGCGGAGATGAAGGGGGACATTGTGGAAGGGGGACATTGTGGAAGGGGGGCATTGCGGAGATGAAGGGGGCATTGCAGAGATGAAGGGGGACATTGTGGAAGGGGGACATTGTGGAAGGGGGGCATTGCGGAGATGAAGGGGGCATTACGGAGATGAAGGGGGCATTGCGGAGATGAAGGGGGACATTGTGGAAGGGGGACATTGTGGAAGAGGGGCATTGTGGAGATGAAGGGGGGCATTGACCAGGCACCCTCCCCTCATCAGAGCAGGGGGTGCCTGGTGTAATGCTCGAGTCCTCCCATTCAATTCAATGGGGCTCGGGTGCTCGGCCGAGCACTCGAGCCTCCGGGGGTGCTCGGTCAGAGCACCCGAACCCCCGAGCATCGGGGTGCTCGCTCAACACTAATCATTACCTCCCCCACCAAAATGATAGCCACTCTGTAGATATTAGGATTTGGTGGTTTTTGTCCACCCATTGCACACTGTGTGGTGCACTGACCACACATGGCAGTTTGATGGAGGAGAATCGCAAGCAAAGCATCAAGCGGCATCTGAGGAACTTCCATCCCACAGAATATACTAACATGGTGGCAGGGAGGGTTCATCATTACTATTAAACTGTCAGAAAGTTGTCATGTGTCCTTAGCTGGGTGTGTGTTGTCATGTGTCCTTAACTGGTGTCCTGGTGTTTCGCTACAGTTGTGCCCTCAGCTGTTACTTATCACACACACTGTGCACATTGCAGTTGATTATGAGAAGAAAAGATTCAGCTTTCAAGGAAAAAATGCTATTCTAATAACAACACACCCATAAATTTGGAAGAGGGGCAGGTGGAGAAGAATTATTGGCCAAATTCTTCTTTTCTCCACATATACTGGGGGCTACTTATTGTGCTGTTACTGCCTCGGGTGCATCACTGGAGTTAGTCGTGGCAAGTGGAACCTTTATCATCCATCACCCATGTTACTGTTGCTTAAACAACTCAACAGCAGCAACAACAGCAGTGGCAAATTCCGCATCTACATCAGGGCATTTGACAATGGCTGGTGGCCAATGGCCAACAAGACATGACCTGCTGGCACTAGGCCAGTAGGGTATTTTTTTTTTCAAGGCTTGTGATTTAAAAAAAAAATTAAAAATAAAATAGTAAAAAAAAACATGGTCCTACATTTTGTGGGTTTGTTTCTAACAAGGCTAAATCCTACAAATCAATGTTTCCTTAAGACTTTTGCCAAACAAGCCTACATCCTACATATTAATGTTTCTTCAGGGCTTTGCCTCTAATAAGTCTAAGTCCTAAAAATCAATATTGTCTTAGGGCTTGGGCCTTTAACAACAAATCTAACAAATCATCCTCTACAAAATACTCTATCACTTCAAGTATCAGTCTACCCCAGTGACAACTTATATCAGGGGGCTCTTGTCTCTATCACTTTACATACAAATTTCTTATTTTATTTATTTTTTATTAACTGTTCCCCCAGTACCAGTCAAGAAACCCACTCCCAAAACAAATTCTCTTTTCAGCTGATTAATTCCCCAGTCTCCATCTACCAATACAGGCACCCTCCTCAGACCCCTTTTATACCATGTCTTATAGGGTTTTTTTAATTGTATTTAGGATTTATTTTTTATTAACTGCCCCCCCATGTCCAGTAAACATTCCCTGTTCAACTGATTCTTTTTCCACACCCCAAAACACAGGCACCCTCATGCGCCTTTTATACTATGCCTTTGGGACATCAAATAATATTTGTTATTTGTTATGTTTTGTGTGTAAATTCAATGTTCCCATTGATTTCAATGGAATGAGGCAGGCAAAAAAAGCAGAAAAACTGCACTTTTCACCTAAAATGATTCGCCAATCTCCAAGTGCCATTATTCGTCGATTTCAGTTTGAGGCAAAAATTTTCACCCACCCCTACCCAGCAGCAACAACAGCAGCAAACACAATGTTAGATATAATGAGTGCCTCTGTTGTTGCTTGAAGAGCTGCGCCGTTGACACCTAGTAGTAGCAGTAGCAGTAGAAATGCATCAACATCTAGCCCCAGTAGTTGCAGCAGCATCTCAGGAACCCCTCAGTCCATGAAGTCCACATGGCGATACCTCACTCAGGATCCTAAAGCTAAGCATGTTGCTATCTGTTGTCTGTGCAAACAGCACGTGGTCAGGGACTAGACAGGCTCACACGTAGGCACCTCCTTCATGAGATCTCACCTGAAGCACAACCACTGGTTTGACTGGGAGACACACTATTAGCAGAAGCATTCCAAAAAGTTCCCAGGGCTCTGGGGCAGAAAAAAGAAGTAGTAAATTATTTATGTGTTAGAGAGTGTGCTACTGCCAACAGTTTACTCCAAATAACACCTATGGCTTCTGCTGCAGAGGAGTTTGATGACCCTGGCTTTGCTGTAGGAGATGGCAAGAGTCATAAACTGCCCACACATTCTGCCTCTACCGCCACCACTTCCTCTAGTCATGTTGTTAAAGCAATAAAGTTTCAGGGTTCTTTTGACATGTCCTGCTAACCCACACTGACTGATTCCTGGGAAGGAGTCAAAAACTTCAAAAAAACAATCCTAAAGTACGCCTGTGGAATGGCAAGGTTGCCAAGAGGTTGACAATGGACATGCTGTCGATTTCTTTTGTAGAAAACTGGCGTTTCAGAGAACTGATGTCATGTGTAGCTCCACACTGGAAAATCCAAAGCTGCAGTTATTTTTTCAGGATGGCTGTGCATGAATTGTACAAGCAGGTGGTTAGTGTGGTGGGCTGAAAAGTGTGTATGGGAAGAAATCCACCTGACAACAGATATTTGGACAAGGGGGGAGAGCACATACTATATGACTGTGACTGCTCACTGGGTTTCCCTCCCAGCACCAACAGCGGGTAACACTAGCTCACAGCATCAGGTGACAGCCAATAATCGTGCTTCTGGTTCTTGCAGTGTGGTTAAAAGGTGGCAGAAGCAGCAGTACAGCCCATACCATTGGCACCCCACCTTGTTCATGCAGTGTTTTGAGAAACAGTCTCATAAAGCCATAGATGTTTTAAGTAAGCTAGAGCATGTGATAGTTTTGGCTTAGAAATATAGAAACACAGATTTTGATGGTAGATAAGAACCATTTGGCCAATCTAGTCTTCCAATTTTCCTACTGAAAAAAACTCAAGCCTTATTTGGTCCTTGGTCTTGTCTTATTTTCATGACAGCCTTATGCCTATGCCATGCATGCATAAATTCTGTCACTGTATTAACGTCTACCACTTCTGCTGGTAGACTAGTCCACTGATCTTGTCCCCCTCTCCTTGAAGGCTGGTTTTGTGTATGCTGATAATGGCTCCAACATAATCTCTGCTATGAGAATAGGTGATATGGCGCATGAGCACTGCTATGCCCATGTGCTAAATTTAGTTCCTGGCAGAATCTGAAACCCTCAGAGAGATGACTAATATTGTCAGCAAAATCTTTGCCCATTTTAGTCGCACCTAAAGTAAACGCAACACTCTGTGTTCCATACAAGAGTCTATCAACCTGCCCCATCACCAGCTGAAAATGGAGGTCCCTACCACATGGAATTCCAAAATATACATGCTAGAGCATTTGTACAAGCAGAATAAGGCCATTAGCAAGCACACCATGATAAACTGGAAGGCTTTGGAGGGAGTCTCTTTGTCAACTGGCCAGTGGCAACTAATGTGAGATTTATGTGAGCTGCTGAAACCCTTTGAGGAGGCAACCATGCTGGTGAGTCACACTGGGGAAGGAATTAGTGAAATTCGACCACTGATCTTTTTATTGCAGAAAAAAATGAGGAGCATGGCTTAATAATCTTACCATAGTGACAACACAGATATGCAAAAGATGGTAAAGGACATGTTAGCGTGCTTTGAACAAGATTCTTGCATAGTGTCCATTAAAAGCAACAAGGAACACATTATTGCCACTTTGGTGGACCCCCCCACTTCAAACACAAACTTTCAGATTTTCTGCCAAACAGCCATCAACAAGGAGTCATGATGATCAGTAGCAACTCTCTGAGGAATTGGATTCTGTCAAAGAATATTGAGATATGCTTATTTATCGAGTGGAGGGTTGCATTGTGGAGTATGAGGGAGAAAGTGAGGGCACAAAAAACAGCTAGACTGCATAGTGAAAAGGAAGGCAACAAAGCATTTCAACCAGCAGAACCACTTACATAATCAACCAGAACATCCCATTCTGAACACAGGGAAATTCATAGGTCTCAGCAGGGGTGGCAAAAATCCAACATTGATGGTGATGTTGGTGGTCGCAGCACATCTCTTTGGGACTTGCTCCCTGAGTATGGACTGGTAAGTGACACATAGGAAAGCCATGTAGCACCTAGAAGTGTGCCCACTGCATGTGAGATGGTTTCTGCATTATTGGCTGTGCTGTCTAGCTCCTCCCAGTGACAGCCTTTAAATACCTTGGGCTGGCACATAGGGGTTGCCCTTTCGTGGTGTATCTGTTGCCTAGCGCTAGTTCCAATTACTTTTATTGATATACGAGTTATACGAGTCTGAACAGAGGCTCATATATGTATTTGTGTAGGGGTTTTGGTTTGATAGCCTGTTCATAAAGCTGCGGAAGGAGGCTGCCCCGACAGAAAGTTAAAACAGACAAAAACTGTTAAGGATCAAATGGAATAGCGTGGCTGGGAGGTGAAGAGAATCAACGGTTCTATAATTATTTTATGCGACCATTCACCAGACGACATTAGAATCCCACACTGTCATGCAGTGCGAGATTCTCATATCACCATTTTTATCCAGGCGACATGGTTAATGTGTTAAATGGTTACACACTTTTGTGTGCGACCTTTTAAAAGGATACTGCAGAAACCACACAAGACAGAGAAAGCCAGTACAAATATATTAACAGCATCACACATGAGGAGGGGGGGAGGTGGGATGTGAAGAAGGGTTGATACCATCTACCACACTTGGGGCTACTGCTATGATAGAAAAGTAATGTTTATCAGTAATATGAGACTATGCAAAGGATAGCTTACATTTGACATAAACATGAAACTGCTGTAGGAAGATTTTTTATATAATATATATATATATATATATATATATATATATATATAACAAATTTGCAGATAATCTAGATATCAAGCAGCAGGTGCACTCTAAGGTCTTTAAAAATAAAAATTTACTTTTATTCAGGTATTAAAATGATCAACGTTTCAACCCCCTTGGGGCCTTCATCAAGACACTGTACCATACAAACAAACAGCCTTAAATACAGTAATACAGTAGCGTCAAAAACACCACGAGGCAACCGCAGCAGCATCACCACTAGTGTTGAGCGAGCACCCCGATGCTCGGGTGCTCTGACCGAGCACCGCCGGAGGCTCGAGTGCTCGGCCGAGCACCCGAGCCCCATTGAATTGAATGGGGCGACACGAGCATTACACCAGGCACCCCCTGCTCTGATGAGGGGAGGGTGCCTGGTCAATGCCCCCCTTCATCTCCACAATGTCCCCCTTCATCTCCGCTATGCCCCCTTCATCTCTGCAATGCCCCCTTCATCTCTGCAATGCCCCCTTCATCTCTGCAATGTCCCCCTTCATCTCCGCTATGCCCCCTTCATCTCTGCAATGTCCCCCTTCATCTCCGCTATGCCCCCTTCATCTCTGCAATGCCCCCTTCATCTCTGCAATGTCCCCCTTCATCTCCGCTATGCCCCCTTCATCTCTGCAATGTCCCCCTTCATCTCCGCTATGCCCCCTTCATCTCTGCAATGCCCCCTTCATCTCTGCAATGTCCCCCTTCATCTCCGCTATGCCCCCTTCACCTCTGCAATGCCCCCTTCATCTCTGCAATGTCCCCCTTCATCTCCGCTATGCCCCCTTCATCTCCGCAATGCCCCCTTCATCTCTGCAATGTCCCCCTTCATCTCCGCTATGCCCCCTTCATCTCTGCAATGTCCCCCTTCATCTCCGCTATGCCCCCTTCATCTCTGCAATGCCCCCTTCATCTCTGCAATGTCCCCCTTCATCTCCGCTATGCCCCCTTCATCTCTGCAATGCCCCCTTCATCTCTGCAATGCCCCCTTCATCTCTGCAATGTCCCCCTTCATCTCCGCAATGCCCCCTTCATCTCTGCAATGTCCCCCTTCATCTCCGCTATGCCCCCTTCATCTCTGCAATGCCCCCTTCATCTCTGCAATGTCCCCCTTCATCTCCGCTATGCCCCCTTCATCTCTGCAATGTCCCCCTTCATCTCCGCTATGCCCCCTTCATCTCCGCAATGCCCCCTACCTCCAGTCCCTGGTGGTCCAGCGGAGCGTCTTCAGATCTGTGCCTCCTTCGGCACAGATCCCCGCCACCCGAACATGCCGGGCGAGCACATGGCGGTACTCGTACGAGTACCGCCATGTGCAGAGCAGAGCGATGCTCGAGCTGATCCGAGCATCGGCCGAGCATGCTCGCTCAACACTAATCACCACGTGTAGTGGAACGCAACGCAATGAACCGCAAAGGCAATGTTAACCCTATCGTTGCCTTCTTACTGCGTTCCACATAACTCAAAATTGCCGTGGCTGTCATCCTAGGTGTCTACATGCTGCTACTATACCGTGGTCAGATCATTATATGGAAATATATTAAAATCATACATATACAAAAAAACAAAAACACTTGTTTAAGGTCTCTCTATTAACACGGACAAGGGGGATCGAAAGAAGCCGACAAATGCCCCAGAGGGACCCCCCAGCAATTATAAATCTGCAGAACAATTAAAATAATAAAACAAATAAAGGTGATAACACTCACTGTGTGGCATACCCATATATCAGTGACTTAACTCTGTCCGATCCGACTTCAAAATTGTATTTTACTCCATCCCGGGAACCGATCTGCCACCCATCAAGCTTGTAACATTCATATGGTAATTCAACTCGTCTTGTGACATACTCAGTAGTGTGGTTATAATGGCATCTAGACCTGGCTCTACATGTGCTGCAGTATAGCAGTCACTCCAGAGCCTGATTGTCGGTCACAGCCAAACCATCCAAACACATTTGATGTCCAAAACAAAACTCCATGGTTTCCTAATCCCCTGGCTCTACATGTGCTGCCGTTCGGCAGATAACACGGAGTCCCATTGTGGGGTTAGTGCAATATGATGTCCAGTGTACTATGGCAAAAGTCCCAGGTAATTTGATATATTTCAAACAAAGTCAAGCCACATCAGGGTCATACTTTCAAGATTCAATTAAACTCCACATCCGAAGCTCAACAAAAAGTACATATAGTATCATATATGTTAGGGATCCTCTAACATATATGATACTATATCACCATCACCATCCTCTTGGACAGTTTATAGATTTCCATCTTCAGCCTTGTGTTCAGGATTTACCGTATTATTTAAAAGATACTAGCAAATTTTTGAAATTGTTGATGGCAGTGGACAATTATTTGACAGATGTGATCCTTGGAACTATGGATGTGAAGTCACTATACACTGTCATACCCCATTCAGAGGGATTGGTTGCTGTATGTGACTTGATTACCAATAACCCCTTATATAAGGGTCCCCCCACTGATTATTTTCTGTCAATGTTGGAGTTCTGTCTAACCAAGAATTTCTTTAAATTCGAGAACAAATTCTATTTGCAAAAGACTGGGATGGGAGTGTGTATGGCTCCCGCATATGCGAACACCTATATGCACAAATATGAGATGGAGAATCTACAAACACACAATCTTTTAAGACAACACATGGTGGTTTATACTCGTTACATAGATGACATGTTCATTCTATGGAGAGGAGAAGGGGCAGACTTAGAGAGGTTAGTGACTAAGCTAAACATCAAACATCAATATATTAAACTGACATTAACTCTTAGTGCAACTGAAATCCCGTTTTTAGATGTTTTAGTACAGTTGAGAAATGGAAGAATAGAGACCACGATTTATAATAAACCCACAGATAGAAATAATCTTTTACAAGCTACCAGTCACCATCCACCTCATTTGAAAAACAGTTTGCCTAAATCACAGATGTTAAGACTGAGGAGAATCGTCAGTGATGAGGCTTTGATTAATACTGAATTAACAAAGATAGGTGAAAGATTTCTGGAGAGAGGATACAACGTAAAATTAATCAATGATTACATCCAATCCACAGTGGAAACATCAAGAACTGAGAGTTTCCTTAGAACTAAATCTCAAAAAGAAGCTAGGATGGTATTTCCAACAACTTTCAATATCCACACACATCATCTGAATACATGTATTAAAAAGCACTGGCCTGTCATAGCCAGCGATCCATCATTGAAAGAAATACCTAAAGATGTACCCATGATGTGCTATAGGAGAGGAAAGAATTTGAAAGACTTATTGGTTAAGACAGACCCTGAGATTTGCTACAATATGGATAAATCAGTATCAAGAAAGGGATGCTACAAGTGTGTTTCATGTATCACTTGTAAGTTCATGCTGACAGGACCCTTTTTCAAACATCGACATAAAGGATTTAAGATATATATTAAACACAGTTTGAACTGTAATAGTCAGTATGTCATCTATTTCATCCTATGTCCCTGTGGACTCTACTATGTGGGAAAAACCACCAATTCTTTCAAGGAACGCATGAGCAATCACAGGGCAGCAATTAAGGAAGCACTTGAAGCCACACGTAATCCTGACAAAAAGTTTGTTCCAAGATTAAGGATCAACCAGTAGCGACTCATTTCGCCAAATATAATCATCCACTGCCAACTTTACGGTACATGACTATAGATCAGGTGCCCCCTATGACTAGAGGCGGGGATAGAGGCAGACTGTTGTTACAAAAAGAAGCCAAGTGGATACATTTTTTGGACACTGTTGTTCCAAAGGGTTTGAATGACAAACTTTCTTTACATTGCTTTCTATGAGCTGTTCACAAGTAATGGAATAACTGTGTATACCCAAGGGACTAGGATCCATTTTTTTCTCTATCCAGTATAACTCCTTTCAATATTTGTTACCATTTGAATAACTATGAATGCAACAATGTTCAGTGATGGAGTTTTGGTGCTCGTATAGGGGTTGTGAAGAGAGAAATTAAGGGAATTTGGGTGGAGATGACATACCCATAGCCCAAATAACCTGGGTATAATTTATATATATGGTTCCTCTATCATGGTGGATATCTGTCAATTTTCACTGTTTGTCTCTTCTGCTGAGACAGAATGATAAAATAATATTTTATTTACTTTCTTTCAAATATTGTTTTGTGATAAGAGTGCTTGTGCCCCATGCGTTTTTGTTGATGCGTGTGACACTTGCCCCTTTGGTATACACGGCGGGGGGATCGTGGACTGATGAGGTTCCCTTTCTGGATGGTGGAGCCAGTGGCCCCGTTATTTAGTGACGGGACCGCTGCCCCCGTGGCCTTGGGGGAACGTGGGGCGCCATTGGGATCCCTAACATATATGATAATATATGTACTTTTTGTTGAGCTTCGGATGTGGAGTTTAATTGAATCTTGAAAGTATGACCCTGATGTGGCTTGACTTTGTTTGAAATATATCAAATTACCTGGGATTTTTGCCATAGTACACTGGACATCATATTGCACTAACCCCACAATGGGACTCCGTGTTATCTGCTGAACGGCAGCACATGTAGAGCCAGGGGATTAGGAAACAATGGAGTTTTGTTTTGGATATCAAATGTGTTTGGATGGTTTGGCTGTGACCGACAATCGGGCTCCGGAGTGACTGCTATACTGCAGCACACGTAGAGCCAGGTCTAGATGCCATTATAACCACACTACTGAGTATGTCGCAAGACGAGTTGAATTACCATATGAATGTTACAAGCTTGATGCCGGAAAATTGTGCTCTTATTACCACCTTGGATGGGTGGCGGATCGGTTCCCGGGATGGAGTAAAATACAATTTTGAAGTCGGATTGGACAGAGTTGTCACTGATATATGGGTATGCCACACAGTGAGTGTTATCACCTTTATTTGTTTTATTATTTCAATTGTTCTGCAGATTTATAATTGCTGGGGGGTCCCTCTGGGGCATTTGTCAGCTTCTTTCGATCCCCCTTGTCCGCGTTAATAGAGAGACCTTAAACACGGTTTTTTGTTTTTTTGTATATGTATGATTTTAATATATTTCCATATAATGATCTGACCACGGTATAGTAGCGGCATGTAGACACCTAGGATAACAGCCGCGGCAATTTTGAGTTATGTGGAACGCAGTAAGAAGGCAACGATAGGGTTAACATTGCCTTTGTGGTTCATTGCGTGGCGTTCCACTACACATAGTGACGCTGCTGCGGTTGCCTTGTGGTGTTTTTGGCGCTAATGTATTACTGTATTTAAGGCTGTTTGTTTGTATGGTACAGTGTCTTGGAATCATGCGCTTAGCTTTAGACAGGTATGTGTGGTTTTTGTGATCTGTGAGGATTAGGATTGGCACTGAATTTCCCTCGAGCAAATGCCTCCATTGTTTGAGAGCGAGTATTATTGCCAGCAACTCACTGTCACCAATTTCATAGTTGTACTCCGCAGGAATTAGCTTCTTCGAGAAATACCCACACTGGTGCAACTGGCTCTCAGGAGTAGGACTTTGAGGTAGGAGGGCGCCTGCTCCTGTCTCAGACGCATCAACCTCAAGTATGAATGGAAGCTTGTGTTTCAGATGTGCCAAAATGGGTGCTGCGGCAAAGGCGACTTTTAATGATTCAAATGCTTTGATGGCCTCTGGAGATCAGTGCGTACAGTTACCGTCCTTTTTGGTCTGTAAGGGATTTTACAATAGAGGAAAAATTGTGAACACATTTCCTGCAGTGATTAGTGAACCAGAGGAAACGTTGAAGGGAGCGGAGACCTACGGGTCACGGCTACTCAAGAACAGCCGAAAGTTTCTCAGGGTCCATAGTGAAACTGACCTCTGAAATTACGTACTCCAAGAAGGTGACCTGTTAGCGATGGATCTCACATTTTTCTAATTTGCAAAATAGATAATTTTCTCTTAATTTTTGCAGAATTCTGGTTACATGTGCGTGGTGGTGGATTTCCATGGAGGAGGAATGGATCAAAATGTTGTCTAAATATACCACCATGCATTGTTGGAGCAGTCCCAGAGGACATCATTTAAGAATTTCTGGAAAACCGTGGGAGCATTGCAAAGATGGAAGGGCATTATGAGGTATTCATAATGCCCGCTCCTGGTTTGAAATGCAGTTTTCCATTCTTGGCCCTCCTTCATCTGTACCAAATTGTACATCCCTCTCAGGTCGAGCTTAGTGAACACCTTGGACCCTTTTTAACTGGGTAGTAAGAGGAACTGGTTAGGCGTTTTTGACTGTGATATGGTTGAGCTAGTTGTAATCGATATAGGGTCTCACTTCTCTCTTTTTCTTCACAAAGCAGAATCCGGCCCCAGTGGGAGATTAGGACTTTCAGATGAACCCCAGGACAGCGCATACTCCTCCATGGCCTTATTCTCCTCAACAGAAAGAGGGTAGACTCGACCTCGAGGAGGTATGGCATCCGGTTGCAACTCAATGGTACAATTGTATGGGTGGTGAGGCGGGAGCTCACCAGCCTGGCTCTTATCAAATACATCTCAGAACACTTGGTACTCTTCAGGCAGCGAAGAGACTGGGGATATGGTTAGCACCTTTCTTACTTTTGCTAGGCATGTTTTGAAACAGTTAGGTGACCATGCCATGACTTCAGCCCTTACCCAATCGAACGTGGGATTGTGTCTGTGCGACCATGGATAACCCAGGACCACAGAATAGTGAGGAGAGTGAATCACTTGGAATTGTAATGTTTTGTGATGGAGAGCCCCTACATAGACAAAGGAGTGGTTTCATGGGTGACCTGCAGCAGCTGTAGGGGTCTGCCATCAATCGCCTCAATGGCAAGTGGACTAGTAAGGAGCTACAATAGAATGGAGTGCTTAAGATTGAGGCCCACTGCACCGGAGTCAATAAGTGCCTCTTTAATAACAGAACACTCGCCCCAAGAGAGCCCAGTGGAGACTAGAGGTTTATCCTTCTGGATAGCCGGTGATGCTGAGACGCCACATAAGGGCTGTCCCCTATAGGACCTTAGATGCGGGCGTTTGCCCTGCCTTACCGCGGTAAAGGCACAAGCCCTCCCTCCTCCTAAAGGCCCTTTCGGCAACCGAAAGGCGAGCGAACCCAAGCTGCATGGGCTCCACATTGTCTGAGGTCTCGAGAATAGGAGGCGCGGGAGGAGAGGGAGGCACAGTTGGGATGAAAAGCTAGGGGCTAATCGGATGGGATACTTCTGCAAGCGCTCCCTGAAGGAAGGTCTCTAACGGATATGGGAGTCAATCAAGATGCAATATGATACCAGTTCTTCTAAATCCCTGGGAAGGTCCCAGGCTGCAATCTCATCTTTAACTATATCCAAAAGCCCATTAGAGAAAGCAGCCATGAGAGCCTCATTATTCTAACCAACCTCGGCTGCCAGGGTACGAAACTCTATGGCATAATCCAAACCCGTCCTTGTACCCTGCTGGATGGACATTAGTTGCGAGGTGGAGCGGCCTGGTACATCAAATACCCTTTTAAAGGATGCCACAAATGAAGGATAATTGTACACTATAGGTTTCTGCATCTCCCAAAGGGGTTTAGCCCATGCCAAGGCCCTGTCAGAGAGTAAGGAAATCACAAAGCCCACCTTACTCTTATCAGACCATCTCCAGATAGATACCGACCTGGTTCAGGAAACCTCTGCCCTGATTAGGGTCACCTCCATAATGCTGGGGAAGCGGGGCGGACCCAGTCATGCCTCTAGAAACATTGGAATCACCATTGGCAGCCAGAACGGGAGCAGCAGCAGCTATAGGGGCAGCCTGTTCTGGGTGTTGCTATGGTGGTGGAGCCAGATGCGCAGTACAGAGCAACAAAGTCTGGAGGGCTAACACAAACTGGTCCATGAGCTTGTCTACCTGGTCCAGCCTGAAAAAAATATTTGGTGGATTGCCTGCGCCTTCAAAATTTATGACTCTTGTGTACTGTTAGGGACCAGGAACCAGACAGACACGAAAATGTAAACTGCAAAACACATTTATTAAAATAACAAAAGCAAATAAAACAAAATTGGTATCCAGAAGTTTAATTGAAAAGACAAGCCCGGGTCAGGAACCTAGACAGGTACTCAGCCAAGGTGGGGTCAAGAATATGGAGATCAACAATGTCAGGAGCCAGAAGGGATGTCAGAGGAAGCCAGGTCATGCACAGATAATCAGCAACTCAAGGTAACTCTCTTGCAGCCAGAATCAGACACAAGGGTAGTCAGGAAGGGAGCCAAGCTGCTTTAAATACCCTGGTAGGGTTGGCTGATAGCAGTCAGGTGAGCAAACACAGAGAGGTCAGCTAATTCAGCCTGATCCAGTAAAGGGAAGGCTGCAGTAATGGATAGAAGAGCACTAGCTCAACTTAGACAGCAGAATCGAGCAGCAGAGTTACATCCACTTAAGCAGGATGTAAGTGTTGGGGGCAAAGGACAAAGGCACTCTGCATGCTAACATATTTTTCAAGGCATATTTTGCTGTAGGACTCACTTTCAGCTACTTATTTCTCCACTACAGCCCTCAGAAGAAGTAATATTGCAGTGGGAAATATTGTACCCATAGGAAATAAGGGCAAAAAAATTGTTACAATAGGCAAAAAGGAGGCAAATTTTGCATTGGTGAAAAAGAGAAAACTTTTGCTGCAAAAGAGAAAAATCAGACAGCTTACATAAAAATTCAGGTGGGAAATTTTTTTCATTTTTTGCCCACTTCTACCTCTAACAACGAGTCCTACAAATCATCCTTTTCAAAATAGTCTATCCCATACCAATTTCTAATTTTATTTCAATTTGTCATTTTTTTATTACCTGTCCCCCAAATACCAGTCAACAACCCCCCCAAAAAATTCCCTGTCCAACTGATTCTTTCCCCAGACTCTAACCACCAACAAAGGCACCCTCTACAGACCCCTTTAATACCATGTCTTATGTTTTTTTAATAGTGTACTTATTTTTTATTTTTTTATTAACTGTACCCCCAATCTGAGTCAACAAAACCCCCCAAAAAATTCCCTGTTCAACTGTTTCGCCACACTCCTCCAACACAGACACCCTCATTCCTCTTTTATACTATGCCTTTGGGAAATAAAATAGCATTTGCTATGAGTTGTGTGTAAGTTTAATGTTCCCATTGATTTCAATGCAATGAGCTAGGCGTAAAAAGCAGAAAAACAGCTATTTTCCACCATGCGGGAAGAGTCATTATTTAATGATTTTGGTTTCAGGTGAAAATTTTCACCTATCCCTTCCTGAGATGAACCATCGGACACTTATCAATACCTCACCCCCCCAGGGAATAGTGGCTTTGGTGTGTGGAAAGAGGGAAATAGCATCCATATAATTAGGGTCACATTAAGGTACACTGCTAGCCACCCTCCCAGCAGGTAGTCCCCCAAGCCCCTGGGGTGGGTCTAGCATGTCAAGGAAGAAGATGTAGGTGGCAGTATGGGTATTGTCAAGTGGGGAAGTGAGATAGGAGGTAGTACCAAGGAGGGCATCCCACCCTGGTACCAAAGGCAAGCACACTCCAAAGAGTGTTCCAGCACACATATATCGTATTGTATTTTTTTTGGGGGGGGGGGGATTTTGGGAAAAAATAACAAACAGAATTGTGAGTTAGGGGAAAGGGCAAACAGCTGACTCCACCAAAGGCTCTGACTTTACACAATGACACACACAACAGCCTATTGGATAAGAAGGGCACTTGGAAAAGAGCAAGGTGAGTTAGGGGGAATGGGGGGGGGGAGCAGACAGACCACTAGGGGGAATGGGGGGAGCAGGCATCCCACTCTGCTATATTGTGAGTGTTATAGGCAACAGGTCAGGCAGATGGCCAGCAGCATCCATCCATAGCATCAACTAACCATGGAGCAGCAGAAAGTGCCTATATGGGTCACAGGCCCAACTCTCTCCTCTCTCTCAACATGGCAAATCTCCCCTTCACCTCCATGTATCCTGGTGTACCGCCGTTGTGACTTACCAAACCGGATGTACTCAAAGGGTTAAGCTACATATCAAACAAAGGACTAAAAATTCTAGGTATGTTTGTTCGATATATAGCTTAACCCTTTGAGTGCCAGGCAAAAAATGAAATTGCATACCAGGAGGTCACAGGCAGTCCATGAGCCATCTATGAGTTCCTTGTGGGTTCCTGTAATGAATCTACAGCATCAGTACACCTTGTTCAATGGATTTAAAGAGGGTTATATTCAGAATCAGGAATAATAAATCCATCTACATGCTACAATGGTATGCGGGCAATGCTGCGGCATTTAAGGAGGTGACATGAGAATCTTGCTCTCATATGCAAGGCGAGATTCTCATGTCTCCCTTTTCATCATGGCAACATCTTGAATGCAGTGTGCAGCCTCACGATCTTTTAAATGCAACCTTTTAAAAGTGAAGCATCTATGTCTACCAGTGGGCAGAAGAATCAAGCTGGAGTTCAGAGTATGCGGGGAGTGGAACCAGGTGTCAGTGTCTGATAGTGTATGTGTAGATTTATGATTATCAGTGGGCAAGGGATCCATCACTGACCATTGCTTTCTGCTGGGCTCATTGCATGCTGAGTGGGCCTAATATTGTCTGCTAATAGTTAAAACAAAGACAGAGAAGAACATTGAGACTGGTGGGGAAAAATATAACCCAAGGCAGATAAGGCATACCCAGTGTGACAGTCAGAGCAATGCTTACGGTCAGGCTGCTGGTGAAGGGACAACACAAGGGCAGTTGCCTAGGGAATAAAGTATCTAGGGCAGTTACAATTACACAACACATGCAAAATACATCAGGCCTGTCATGCACTATAAAATCTTCTGACATGGCAAAAGGGATCTGAAGTGGGGGTAGTTGTGGAACCTATTCAAGGAGGCTCTAGTATGATGGGTTTCCAGGAATACTTTGCTTTTACACATTGATGGAAGTTATATGATGTTGAGCCACTCAATGTAGTTAATCTGTCAGATTAGAGATTAGGTACATGTGTTAGGGACATCTTCCCTGTCATTAAGTTAGTATGGTCAAATATAGAACCCATGATTTACTGTAAGGGGCTAGCACTGACTCCTGCCATTAAGGGGTCTTTGTGTAAAAATGATCTTGTTAAAGCCAAGTAAAGTATATTCACTTGACTGAAAAGGGCTTAGAATTGTTGAATAGTGCCATATATGAGCCCTAAAGGATGATATGGGGTCACAACAAAGACAGGAGGAGTAGAGGTTACCCCATTAGGACTCCCCTCTTTAAGTGGCAGTAATGCAGGGCCCCAGACTCTGTTCAGTGTGGCTTCACCAGGGAAAGCTATGGCTTATGGAAGGAGCTGACTACAGTAGTGTGGGCTACTTCCATTCAAACATTGAGGTCAGGGAGGGGTGGCTTTAAGAGGTGTTTCTATGGATTGGCATCCACTTGTCATCTCCTTGTGTTTGGTGTATCTGCCACCACTGAAGGTTAGGGCTTATGTCAGCTAGTATGCCTAAGAGCCCTTTCCACTTTCAAGTGTTAGGCAACTTGATGATGGGTCTGGCAGCTGGATACATGGTTTTCCTCTTACTGTTTATAGCCAGACAGAAAGTGAATTCGTACTTTAGTAAAGCTGTTATCAGTTTGTTACAGTGGTAGGTATCAGTGACCAGGAGTTATTGGTAATATATGTGGGAAGTAATGTAATGGCATCTTAATGGTCTTCCATTAAAAGTCTAGTACGATTGATTTCAAGTGGAATTGCACTGATTGAAAATTCAGTCAGTGAGTGGTCTGTGGCATATATTTGTTTACTATCTTAGTGATGATAATACGTTAAATAAGTTAAATCATTTCAAGGAAATTAAAAAAGTGTCTTCATCCTCAGATAATACTTTTTAAAGTGTATCCGATCTTTTGCATTCTGAAATTGCATATTTGAACTATGCAATAGTATTTGGCATGAGATTTAGCAATACAGACTTACTTTAATCAAAAAACTGAGTTACATGGAGTGTATTTTAATACAATGAAAGCCACTCAAATTTTACATTTATAAAAATGCATTAGGCAACAATTGCCTGGGTTAGTAATGCTCAGGTTAATCTG
The DNA here is from genome assembly GCA_037306005.1 of Rhinophrynus dorsalis. NCBI lineage: Eukaryota > Metazoa > Chordata > Amphibia > Anura > Rhinophrynidae > Rhinophrynus > Rhinophrynus dorsalis. Next base: position 381,798,808 of record CM074719.1, read on the forward strand.
TTGCTGTTCATTTTTAAAAGAACCAACATGCTAATTATTAACATCAAATTTAGAAATGTTTCAATTACAAAGTTTCATAAAATAAATGAATTTGAAAGAGTAAGTTAACTTTTTCTTTGATTAAGACATATTAATGCTGTGTGTTACTAAGAAGATACAGTTAGCTTTTGTGCAATTTCCAATGAAGTTGCAAAAAAAAAAAAAAAGAATAAGAGAACAAAGCTTTTTGTGAAACTAATCACCTGTATTTTAATGAGCAGAAACAAGTAATAACCACAATGGATATTCCATTTACCTTTCTTTTGTAGTCTAAAATGTTATAAAGAAGATAAAAATTGACATATAATTGAAAACAATTATAGTGATTTAGTATTTAACCTTTAGAGTTACGAGTGCATGTTTGTATCACAAGACAAAAAGCTCACACTTTTTTTCTCGAATCATACTTATTATTCCACAGAGATATGCAGACCTAGATAGCCATAGAATCAACTTTTAAATTCTGCTGATATCTTGCTTTCTGAGTAGAAATATAAATGCTTCTGTACTTCTTTTTTTCTCACTTTTGTTTGACTTACAACATTGAGACTGATTTATTAAGATGAACTGGATTACTTCCAGGGCAATGTATTATATACAAATCAAGTTGGTGCATCTCCTTACTAGGTGGTGGTAGTCTGCACCTCAGATGTACACCTTCAAACAAAATAAGGCCACACAACAGATCTGTATTAAGTAGGATTTAACTAACTTTACTGTGCAGTGACAAGTATACACATAACATTTGACAAGGGAATCATCCTCCGTGCATAAGGTATCTGTTTAAAGAAAGGTGATCCTCTTCCAAAACTATATGTATGATTGTCCCATCACGAAAATATGGTGTGAACTAGGGATGGGTGAAACTTTTTGCTTTAAAATGGAAGTGCGAAATGACATTTCCTAACGATTGTAGAAATTCCACTGTAACACACTTCTTCCCGCACACACATGTTGAGTTTTCCCCATGAATTCCCTCCATGCTTATAGTATAAGGGAAGATGAGTTTACCACATGTGGAACTTGTCAGTCTGTGCTTGGAAGAGAGGAGGAGGAGGGATTTGCACAGTTAACACCATCTATGACAGTTGGAAATAATGCTAGAATCATTGATGAATGATAGACAAATGCTGTAATGTTGTGTTATATTGGAATCATACATAATTCATATACTGTGTCTAGGATTCATTCATATTCATCAAGTATTCAGCCTGTTCACCAAATTAAATTCAACCTTGCATTACACTTTGTTGTTGAATGATGTTTATTATAATTTAATGCCATTACCATGAATGTTATTTAGTCATATATTTTTAAAATTACATTATCAAACGTAGTAGTATATTTTGAGGTAGACTAAAAAGATAGCATACTAGAAAACCTAATGAACCTGCTTATCAAAGGCACTGGGCTAGAACAAGTGGTACCTATAAGCTGTGAAGAGATGCTGGCGAGTAGTGCTAAAAAATGTTGCCATTGGTAGTCGTGGTCTTGCCATGGCCCCAGGATGGATTAAAGGCCAAATAACCAGAACCATTTGTGCTGTGACTGATGCAGGATGGCCACTCCTGCACCGATGGGTAGCAAGTTGAACCGGTTTTAGCAGTGGATCAAGTAGGTCAAAGAGTGAACCCACAATGCAAAGGTAGAGGCATAAACAAGGTTGACGACAGGTCAGGGTCTGATAAACAACAAACAAGGCTATGGTCTGGAACCATTTCTGCTATTCCTACCCTGATGCTGTTTAAATCCTTTGTACAGATGGGCAACATTTTTCACCTTAAACTAAAACCAGCTATTAATGGCACACAAAAAGTGTCATTTTTCCTGTTTCTTCACCTAGCTCATTGCATTGAAATCAATGTGAACACTGAATTCACACACAAGATGTAACAAATGCTATTTTATTTCCCAAAGGCATAGTATAAAAGGGGCATGAAGGTGCCTGTGTTGGTGGAGTGTGGGGAAACAATGAGTTGGACAGGGATTTTTTTAGGGGGGTTTGTTGACTGGGATTGGGGGACAGTTAATACAAAAATAATTTGAACAGAGGGGTTGTTTGTTGACCAGTATCTAGGCACATTTAATTGAAAAATAAATAAATAAATAAATACAATTAAAAATAAAATAATAAATTGGTACATAACATGACAGAGACAAGGACCTCCTGACATAAGCTGTGACTGGGGAAGACTGATACTTGATGGGATAGATTATTTTGTAGAGGATGACTTTTAGGACTTAGACCTTTTGTTAGAGGCCAAAGCTCTAAGGAAATAATGTATTGTAGGACTTACACTTTTTTGTAATAAGCCCTGAGGAAACATTGATTTGTAGGACTTAGACCTGTGTAATTAGAAATTTGCAGGACATGGACTTCTTAGAAACAAGCCCCCCCATAATTGTATTTATTTATTTTTTAGGCCTCATTTTTTTTAAGAACAAGCCCTGAGGAAAAAAAAATCCCATTCTGACCTTGTGCCAGCAGGACATGTTGAGGTCAAATGTCTAATGCCCCTGTGTAATTGTGGAATTTGTGACTGTTGTTCTTGCTGCTGCTGAGTTCTTTAAACAGCAAGATGATTAGGCAGCTAAAATGAAACAAGATCAACAACAGCAGTAACATGGGTGATGGATTATCAAGGTTCTGCTTGCCACGACTAGCTCCTGTGATGTGCTTGAAGCAGTAGCAGCACCACAACTAGCCCCCACCACTTCATGAATATGTGGAGAAAAGAAGAAGTTAGCCAATAATGCTTCTCCACCTGCTCCTCCTCCAAAATCATGGGTGTGTTGTTAGAATGGAAATGTTTCTCTTGCGAGCAGGAACTGTGCCTCTCATCAGAAACTGACATGTGCACAGTGTGTGCAATAATTCAGGGAAGGACTGGAAACAATTGGCACATTATAAACAAACACCATGACGCTTAGGGTCCCCAATGTGAAATCATTCCACCAGAAAGTAAGTATTGCTGCTGTCATTATGCCCCTTGTCCAGTCCCCACTAAGGACACATGACAACTTGCAGACCACTTAATAATATTGATGAATGCTTCCTGTGACCAGCTTAGTGTATTCTGTGGGATGGAATCTTCTCGGATTCCCTGCTTGTGATTATCCTCCACCACACTGCCATGTGTGGTCAGCGCAATACACAGAATGCAATGGGTGGACACGAACTGCCTCATCCTGAAATCTACTGAATGGCTATCAGTCAGGAGGTAAAGATGAATGTGGTGGACTACCAGAAGATGTAGCTACATGATCTTCCCGTGCCCAGACCTTAGAGCAAGAAGATGGTGGTGAGCCAGGTGTCTCACTTGCCATTGTGCTTTAAGCCTCTGTCTGGGTTTCTCTATCCTTCCACCTCTTTGATTTCTGCCTCGCCTCTTGGTGCCTTTGGGGAGAGTCAGGGGGTACAGCAACAGCAGTTCCCACATTCTTTGGTGAGGGTTTGGCTTTAACATGTTTCACATAAATGTCTTGATGTCTGTGTTCCATCCTTTCCACAGAACATCTAACCTTCCGGTTATTTCAGCGGCTCCATTGTAAAGTGGTACAATTGTCTAATCACAGTACATTCAAATTGAACCCAGACTTCAAACAATACCTTATATCTTGAAATAACAGGAACTCAATAAGTGTGCAAAAAAGCATATGCTTTCCCAAACTTCCAACACAAATCCAACATTTCCATCAGTATCCCATAAATCACACCACTTTTGAGATATGTTCCTTATACAGAAGCAAAAAATCTATGCTATACGCTTTGTCATAAAATCAACAATTTCTTTATTTGCAAAAGTTAAAAGACATACTTGCTTTCATGATGTTCCAAGAGACAGCGGATAAGACTTACAGAATGGGTAACAGCAGATTTACAGATGGTAAAAGTGATATTAGGGAGCTGCTGTTTCTTGCTTTGAAATAAAGTCTTTAAGAGCATCGTGTATAACAGATAATTCTAATAAGTTGTTATTATGAAAAGTTGAGTTAGTAAATGGGAATGGTTACTTGAAATGTTAGATGTGATGCCCTTATGGACTAATATGATCTCTATCAAGGTGAGAAATCAGTTGTTCTTTTACCTCACTAGTGGACTTGTATTTAGATTATTCTGTCTCTATATTTATCTGTTGCGACATATGTCTTCAATACATTCGACTCAGAGAGTTCAATACCGACTCTTTATGGTTCGAGGTTTGGAGCTACAGATGGATTGATTGTGTTTTGAATGGGTATTAACTTTAAATCAGACAGCGTGTATTTGCAACATTTGACATGAGCTCGAGATCAACTTGTTATGGGTCAAGGTTTAGAACTACAGATGGATCGACTGTATTGCGGTACAGCACTGCCTTGATGATAGATGGTTTGCATTAATTGTATTCAACCTAGGATACTAAAGATCGACCCTTTAAGAGTTGAGGTTTAGAACTACAAAAGGATCAAATGTATTTTGAATTGGCATTGCCTTTAATTCTATCTGGACAGTTTTGGAGTACTTGAGGTCCATGAATATGTTTCAAAATAAGTATCAAGGTGAACCAATCAGCTCAATTAAACAGAGGCTGTTTCAAACAATGGATGTTATATTTTTAAATGTAGCTAGTCATTTGGATGAAATACTGTGTTTGATCATGACTAAGAGCTGGTGTTGAGTGAAACACGTTGATCACCTTTACCACCTGTAGATCTGCCTTTACCCACTCTTATCCCCCATCTCTTGGAACATCGTGAAAACAAGTATGTCTTTTAACTTTTGCAAATAAAGAAATTGTTGATTTTATGATGAAGTTGGAGGAACAGATGAGAAATGTTACAGAGGGTCTCCTACTATCACACTTGCCATCTCTTGTTGAGCTGAAGAAGGCAGGCTGTCAGCACTATCAGCAAGCACAAGCAGATGATCTGTGGCAATGGTGGGGGTGGTATAATTGCTGCCAGGCAACAATTCTGCCTTCTTCAGGATCATGATCCATCTGGGCAATGCTGTAGTGGGAAGGGGAGTCCCAGGGTCAGAGGAATGTTGTGCCTCACAAGCTGCTTCACCATAACTGTTACTACTACTAAAACCAACAACATCAGTTTCAGTCCCTGAGTCTTCCTCCTCAGTAGTAGTATGATCACCCAGTACCTTACTTCTAGCACTCCGAGTCTGTAGCTGCTGTACGTTTTAGTAATAATAGTAGTAGTAGTAGTAGTAGTAGTGGAACTTTTTGGGGATGGCAAATGTGACTTAGAATCCCCTGCTGTCACACTTGGCATCATTTCCTCCTTACACCCCTCCTGAGGATCACAAGACATTCTAGCAGGTGCAGAACTGGCAGCAGGTACAGCAATGGCAGCAAGCAAAGCCAGCTGACCTGTCCTGCTCACACTACTTCTTCCTCTGCCTGTGACACAAATTTCCGCAGAGGGGATGTAGGGGGACTGACCATCATTGGGTTTGGGGAATCAGGTCATCCAGACCCTTTCATGTTGGTAGTGGTCACTTCTTCCTCCTCCTCAGACTCACTGGATGCCTAACAATCCTTCCAGATCCTCCTTTTATTATTATTCAACTTGCTCATAGTGATAGCAGTCACTCTGAACCTCTCCTGCCTCAATTTGGTTATAAACTCCTAGCAACACAGCCTAGCACCCTCTCTCTCTCTCTCTCTTTCTCTCTCTCTCTCTCTCTCTGGCTGTCTGTCTGCTTGTATTGTGTTTCACTTCCTGGAAAAAGTCACATTTTTATAGAGAAAATGTAAAAAACATGTGAATAAAGGGGCAAAACATTTGTAGCCATTGAAGAAATAGTGAAACATTTTTGGCAATGGGTGAAAATGACAAAGATTTTAATCTCTTTATTTAAAGCAGATTTTCCCAAAAAAATAGTTGCAGCCACATGGTTTTCATTGGATTTTTTTTTTGTGGGAACACAACGGGATATTTCTCACACCCATAATCCTGTGATTTTGTAGTCTATACTAAACAACACTCCATTTCTGCTATTCCTATCCTGATGCTCTTTAATCCTGTGATTTAACCCTTGTGGTATGTACTAATAACTCCTCTACTCTTCCCTGTCACAGTCTCCATATTGTCTGCCTTTTCCCCTCCTCCCATATATCTCCTTATGTCTGTTTCATGTCAGGGAAACATTCACATCATAAAAAGTTTTTACCAGTTGTTTAACCATGTATGTAATATTAGGAAACGTGCTTTGTTTGGGGGGGTTACGTTCTTTTTAAGATCTTTAATCTCCAAGTTGGGCACTTCAACATAAGTCCTAAGAGCTGTGCCTTGACGGTCATAGTACATCATGGGTAGACCTGAGTTAACGACCCATGACGTACTATGATTGTCATGCAATTCCAGGCTCCCCCCCCCCCCCCCGCGGCTGCATGCCGTTTGGGGAGTCCAGAACGGGAAATTAAAAAAAAAAAAAATGCTCCGTGGCCCTTAAGTGACCGCGACGTGTCACAACGCTGGTCGTTAAGGGGTTAAAACTTTTTATGATGTGAATGTTCCGTTTTAATTTTGCCACACCTGATTGCACTCAGCTTATTCCCTATGCAAAATAATGTGTAAGTGGGTACACACAGTTAGTCTTAGTAGGGACTCCTAACTAGTTTAAATTCAGGCACACATAGGGTAACTTCAGTTGTGGGGTAACGTCAGTGTCGGAGAATCAGCACCTTTCTTCAAAGTACACCTTTTTTTATAAATAAGTTGGAAGTTGGACAAGAGAGAAAGACAGCTGCTGCAGCAAAGCCACATAAAGACAACAGGGAAGTAAACAAAGAGGGGTGCAGTGGAATAGGAGGCAAGATATAAAATAAATGTTACAAATAGATAAAGTTGACTTACTAAACACCTGTTTTCTGACTTCCAGTTTCACCCCCCACTATCTTTATGATATGCATACCAAAATGAACATATTACTACTATCTGTACTAACCTTTAGACTTTAAAGGGATAGTAATGCCTGAAAATAAGTTTATTTTATATTGTAGCCCTTAAAAAAACATGAAAAATGATATGTCTTATCTCCCAAACCTTTATGGTTTGGGAGATATTCAGAAGTAAAGTTTCCCCAGGAGTGATGTAATTGCTCCACCCTTTAGATTTGGAATCCGGTCCCCCAACCGGCAGTGCCTCTCCAGAAGTGATGAGATCATGATCTTTAAAAAGAATTTCTTAATTGGAATGGTCTACAAAGTGTGCTTTCAAGCCAGGCACACTTTGTACACAGTTCCAATTAAGTAGTTATTTTCAAAGATTGTGATCTTGGCACTGCTAAAGAGCTGCCGGTTGCTCTGTGGACAGAATTCCAAATCTGTCCACTAGATGGCAGACTTGGCTGAAACAGCCAGGAAAAGAGAACTTTACTATATTTTACATATGAATATCTCCCAAACCATAAAGGTTTGGGAGATAAGACATATCATTTTTCATGTTTTTTTAAGGGCTACAATATAAAATAAAATTATTTTCAAGTATTACTATCCCTTTAATATAGTTTTCCTTTTATCCCCACAATCATGCTCCTCACTTGCACCATAACATAATCTACCATGGAATTCTGCATACAAATGCACTACCTTCTGAATTCTGATGGAGAGTACTAAAACCTAGCTCACCCAGTCCCAGTGATTATAGAAACACTCACCCTTTCACTATATGCTCACTGCAAACAACTCACTACATTTTTATGCATTTTACTACTTGCCTTGGGAAATGACATAGAAACCAACCCTGGCCCTCAAACAGCATCAAATGGCAACTGCACCATTAAAAAATAGGTCTCTCTTTTGTGCACTGCAACATACGTAGTATACTTCCGAAATGGATGAAGGAAAAGCATAGTGTTATGTGCACAAGCCAAAAATCCTTATTTTCGTTGAATCCTGGCTAAGTCATAAAATACCTGATATTGCTGTTACCATTGAAGAATAGTCTTGCTTTAGGAAAGACAGAGAAAAGTGAAGAGGGGACTTAATCATATACACATGTGAGTCTATAAACTTTAAATGACTCTTATAGCTGTGATTTTTATGAATACATTGCTGTCAAAATTGCTCTTTCTGTCTCAAAACATATCATAGTTGTTGGCATCTATCGGCTGCCTAATATACAAGCACTATCCCTTTCAGACATAACCCTCCACCTCAATGAGATTGATACTCAAACAAAAAAGTGAGCTGTTGGTTCTTGAAGATTTTAATATTAATTGGCTGGACTCTAGTAATGAAAGATTCTGTTCATTGTTTAAGACATTACACTTATCACAGCTAGTCTCCTCCCCTACTTTCATAAATCTTAAAACATCCAACCAAACTGCTAGACGATCCTTTCCCAAGTAGAATTCAAGATTCAGGCATACTCGCAAATGTGTTTAGTGATCACTTCATAGTCTATTGCATTCGCAAAATAAAATCAATCAAATCATGTGCCAAAGTCATGTTTACTAGATCATTTAGAATATTTAATCTCCAGTCTTTCCTAAATGATTTAAGAAATTGTCTGTGGTATAGCGTACACCTAATACCTGATCAACTGAATGTTTTAACTCTTGCAGGTCTGTAATACCCATGCCCCACTAAGGAAGATCATGGTAAGGGAGGCCCAGATAATCTATCCGGCTGACTTGCTTAAGTTATACCATTTCAGAGATGCATTATGGACAAAATGTAAAAAAAATGTCTCAGCTTATGATCACACTACATAAAGGCAATTACAGAATACTTGCTCAAAGCAAATAAAACTAATAAAAACTCAATATTATACAGACAACTTGAACAGTAAAATATCAAAAACTGACAAACTTTTAGAAGGTTATTAAAAACATCCAAAACCCCCATAACCAATCTTAAAAATCAACGATAAAAACAGGCAAAGAAACAATACATTGCATCATAGCAATTTCTACTGCATTCAACAGCTACTTTTTAGGATGTGCCACTGCCCTGATTACACAAAACAAATGTGATTCTGAAGTAGAAACATGCATAGAACAGTCTCTGTTACATACAACCTTGTCCAACAACACTAATGAATTCAATTTCATACCAGTGAATGATAGTGAAATATCTGACAACCTCCTCAACTCAAAACTGAAATTGCAGGGGCAAGTGGCCTGGCAGCCATACTGAACGGTCACGCTTTGGAGAAGCTCCGCTACTGATGGATATCCATCGCCATCCATACAGTACAACATTTTTTCAGCGATAATACTGCCTAATATCTACTATTCAGCCTATGGGCTGCCTGACGGGATCCTTATTTCTGTTTTTTTTTTTGAGTCTACGGCGCCACTCGAGCGATTGAGCCTGGAGCCGCGGCCTTGCGTACCGCTTCCGCCCAGCGGGGATCCGAGCTGGTGTGAGAGCGGGCGCTTGATTTCTCCGGCTTGTCAGTGATTGTGCTCCTTTGGAAGTTCCGTTAGGTGGTGCCTGAGGTTATCTGTGCGCATCTCGCTGGATGTGGACTGCGTGAGGTGGCAGTGCGAAGGTGATGTGGAGACTCTGCTGCTATAGCCATTCGCTATTGGATCCTCATATATGCTTAGTAAGTGACTGATTCTGTTGCTGCTCTAGGCCCCAACGGGCGTAGGCCTAACCAGACACTGCCCCTCATAGTTTTAGTGCACCTTCCGTTTGTTTGTTTTTTCTCCCAGTGCCCCTTTCCTTGCCAATAGTTTAATTATTTGGATTTCTCTAATGCTGGTGCCTTTGAGGAGTTTATTGACTTGCACAGCTGGGCCTACTGCATAGCTCTGGACTGTGGACTTCCCTGTTTGTTGTCTTCCCTGTATTTGTTCCCCCTTCTGCCCCGTGTATAATTGGCTACCAGGGCCCTGAGTCTCAGATAATTGCTCTTCTTTGATCGCAAGTTGTGTATGTTGCAGCTCTGGGGGAGACTGGTGGTCTGTGACTGTAATATTGCCCTTTGGATGTGAACATCATCCCTTGATGCCACTAGCGGGACTGCACTTGAGATACAGGAGCGGCTGGAGGGCCTACTGTTGCTGTATCACTATCCGGCTGTGACCAATTCTTTTCCATACTGTCTATGAATCGGATACTACTAATTCACACGCTGCAAACTCCCTTGTTCATCTTCTCTCCTATATATGTTCTCCCCTGCTGCCCCATGTATAATTGAGTATCAAGGTTCCTGCTACCGATTGTTGCTTGCTTATTCCCATTCAAATATGTTACCTAGAGACACATTGTGTTTCACAGCTAAGTCTTAGGAGTCCCTGCTTACTCTAGACTCTGGCAGTTCTTCACTTACTTCGGTTTAAATGTGAAAACATGAGATAAGCTATGTGTGTCATTTGAACTTTGAGGGGTCCTGTCTGCACATACCCGCCTTGACAGCAATTGTCCACCCTACGCTGAATCTGGCCTGTGTTGATCTGACCTACACTTGCTTTCTTAATCCCACTATGGTTAAAAAGACATCAGAATACAGGAAGAAATATATTTGCTAGAAGAGCTATGGTGGCAGAGGAGTTCACGGCCATGTTGGAGGCCCCTTCTGCGGTGGCCTCGCCGGCACAGTCTTCAGCTTCCGAAGAAGGTGATTCCAAATCCCAATTCACAGAGATAATGTCTGCAATCACTACCTGCCAGGCAGTCTTGACCAACAAAATTGACACGTGCTGGGTCTGTATGTAAGAGATTAATCTCTTACATACAGACCAACAAAATTTGCGTGAAAGCATCACTGATGTTCAACAACTTATCTCTACTGTAGAAGACACGATTCCTCCTGTGGTTGCCACGGTGAACAAGTTAAAGAATCAAGTATGAGCTCTACAATCCAAAGTGGATGATCTTGAGAACAGGTCTAGACGCAGTAATGTTCATATAATTGGGCTGCCGGAGGACCGCAAGGGTCGTGCCCCTGAGCAATACATGGAGGCCTGGATAAAGGAACATGTTGGCACAGACGGTCTCTCACCATCCTTTACCGTTGAGAGGGCGCACCGTTTACCGACAGGCCTGAGACCCCCCGGATCCTCTCCTCATCAGATGATTATCAAACTCCTGAATTACAGGGACCGAGATGTCATACTTCGTATGGCCAGGATGAAAGGTCAAATTCTTTTTGAAAATCAACAAACCTCCTTTTATCCGGATTTTTCGGCTGATGTCCAACGCCAGAGACGCAGGTTTGTGGAGGGAAACCCAAACTTCGAGAGAAAAACATCTCCTACTCTATGTTGTTTCCTGCTAGATTGAGAATTATCCATGAGGGTAATACCATCTTCTTCACGTCGGATTCGGAGGCTAGAGAATGGGTGGGCACTCATTAAAGCCATTTCATCATTTCATCATTTCATGACACTGCTGCCACGGTCTTAAATTCCTGAGCTTTCATTTATTTAATCTCTCTAGTTCTCGATGACCCCTAGGTCATTATCATGCTGGTGTACTTGGGCGGAGGCTGATCTCAGTAGGACATGGTGACATGGCGGCTGTGCAATGTGGATGCAGGGCAGTGCTGAAGCTGAATTCCACCCCTCCAAGGCTTACGTCCTGTGATGAACTGCTCTGGGATCTCTACTGTGGTGATGAGGTTGGGGGAGGGATAACATAATATAATTTTGTAAACCTGCCTAAATGCCTGTTTTAATAATGCTCTCACCAACATATATCTAAGTACATATGTATATGTATATGTTTCTGTTTGTGGGAAAGAAGGAAATAATTTTTTTATTTATTTTTTATATTTGTATTAATTTTTTTTTTTTTCTTCTTCTCTTCCCCAACATACTGATACTGTGGGCACTGTTCAGAAATGATATCAATGTGCTGGTATTGTCTTGCATGTCTTGGGTGGTGGTTTGTTGCTGTATTGCCATGATTCGGCACTTAGATTCCTTGAATCTGTTAGATTCTGTTCATATATTTTATGACGCCTCTGATCCACCTGAGGGGTGCTAAGATGAGGTGAATAAGTGGGAGAAATATCTAGTAGCTCCGGAGGGATTTGCTTTGCTACTGAGTTGTAATAATGCTGTTGTTAACATATATCTGAGTGTGTATGTTTATGTCTATATTTCTATCTATGGGAAATTAAGAAAAAGGGAAAAAAGAGAATTTTTTTTTTCTCTTCCACAATACTGATACTGTGGGTTACTGTTCCGAAATGTTATCATTATGCTGGTATCGTCTTGCATGTCTTGGACGGTGGCTTGATGCTGTGTTGCCATGATTCGGCACTTGGATTCCTTGAAGCTGTTGGAGTCTGCTCATTTAATGACACCTCCGATCCGCCCGGGAGGTGCTAAGATGGGGAGAATTAGTGAGAGATGTATCTGGTTGCACCCGGGAAATTGGCTTTGCTACTGGGCGGGAGATGTTCTGCTCTGGGGGTGACTGTGGTGGTATGGTCATTGGGTTCTCTTTTAACAGTTGCTATGAAGTGATAGTGTGTTTATTTTTGCTCTATTTTGCTGCTGTGGGGGGCAGGGGGTGTGGATGGGACTGTACGTGGTTTGTTTGATCACTACTTAATTGGTTTATGTGTGTTGGGTGGGAGGGAAGGGAAGGATGTTTTGGCTGCCAGGCCGCGGGAATGGGTTGGTAATGGGATAAAATCTCTGTCAGGTTGGGGGTGATAGAGATAGGGTGGGATGTTCGGATAGGGGATGAGTTAGTGGTTAGCTTCGGGTTTTTTCTCTCTTCTGGGCTGGGCGCTGCTCGCCCCCAATGGGCCCCGCCGTATGGCCAGAGATGTAACATATAATATTTATTTCTGTAATGTCAACACTAAATTGTAAATTTTGGTCATGGAATGTGCGTGGCTTGAATTATGCTGTGAAACGATCCTTAGTTTTAAACCACATCAGGAAACAGACCCCAGGGGTGGTCATGTTGCAGGAGACCCATCTTACTGCAAGCAGAGTACTGTCTCTTAGGAGGCAATGGATAGAGGGTCATTATCATGCCACATACTCCACATATTCCAGAGGTGTTTCCAGTCTTATTACTAAACTAGTTTCATTTGAATTCATTGACCTCAAGACGGATCCACAGGGACGCTACCTCTTCCTAACATTTAAATTAAAGGGAGCTCTGTTTGTTTTACTGAATGTTTATATCCCGCCGCCTTTTGACCCTTCAATTCTTAGAGACATACTTATATATATATTTCTGACAAGCCACATCACCATATAGTATGTATGGGCAACTTTACTATAGCTACCAATTCTGACTTGGACAGATTGGGTAGGATGGCAGTTGACTCCAAATTGCATAGAGATGCCTTCCTCAATCTCATTGGTGACATGGGATTCATAGATGTATGGAGGACTCTCCATCCGCAGGTTCGGGAGTTCTCGTGCCACTCGGCCACTTATAAAACTTTATCTAGAATTGATTATGTATTCACTAAACAGTTGACTTTGAATTGGGTTACGGATTGTTGTTTTCTGACCAGGGTAGCTTCCGACCACTCCCCGCTACTACTGACACTACAGCGAGACCAGAGACCTAAGTCTACAGTGTGGAGACTTATTCCAGTATGGTTGACTAATATGCATCTGGTGTCTAAACATAGAGAGGATCTATGTGAATATTTTGTCAATAATGTTAATACTGATGCTCAGGGCATTGTTTGGGAGGCTGCCAAGGCAAATGCAAGGGCTCCTTAATATCTCTTATATCTATGCAAAATAGACTTGGCTCTAGAGAGGCTGAGACATTGGAATCAAATGCTGCTGAGGCAGAAAAACAGTTTGTGGAAAACGAGGATTTGGCCTCTTATATTCATTTTGTTTCTTGCTCCTTAAAATATACTATAAAATTGTCTGAACTGAGTGCCCGTCGTGTTTTTTACTTGAAACAAAATATTTTTGAAAATGGGGATAAGGCAGGGAAGCTAATGGCTCATCTTGTTTGTCAAAACAGGGGGACTCCGTCGGTGTCACGGTGTGAAAGTTGAGACCCTCACAGCCTAGATTCTGGTTGATGCTGGGGTGTGACACTAGAGAACGAAGCTTGGGTGCGTAGACGGCGTGCCAGATACTCCTTTGCTGCAGCCGATGCTGGATAAAGGTGCTGGTCGCGAAACCAGATTGTTCCACCCCAGTTGAGCCAGGGTGCAACCAGGATAGGAGTATCTGGGAACCGTATAGACTAGAACCTAAAGCCAGGAGGAGAAATAGCAGACAAGCCGGGACAGGATACCAGGAAACAGTGGAGGTCGGGCAAGCTGGGTATTTAAACAATAGTCCTCCAATAGGAGGAAGAGGCGGAACCAGCCCAAATGGCAACTAGCCTGGACTGGTAAAACTAGCCCCAATGGACTTATGACATGTCCAGCGGGCTCACAGGACAACCACATCCCTCCCATTGGGCATAGTACTACAGCCCAATGGGAGAAGGAAGGCAAGAGACAGTGAGGGAGCCTGCCTATATGGCCGCACGCAGTGGCTACTGAGCGGGCGCATGCGCGTCGGCTTGGGAAGTCGGAAGAACGCGTGCATGCGCCGAAGCTGGGACCCGCCGGTGCACCAGAATGGAGCAGCGACAGCCGCGCAAGGTGACATTCGGTTTCTTCACTCCGAGATCCTGGGGGTGAACTGATACTAGACCCACAGATGATTAATTCGCGATTTTGGTGCTTCTAGTCTTGTCTGTATGAATCTCGATTGACCCACTCTGAGTCTTAAATTTCTTGTTTTATTGATCAATGTGACCTTCCGCAACTTTCATTCGATCATAAACAAATGCTGGATGCTCCTATACTTCTGAGAGAGGTGGTGGAGGCTATCCGTGGTTTGCCAACAGGCAAGACATCGTGTGTAGATGGTCTTCCAGCTGAATGGTATAAAGAATTTGTGAATGTCTTGGCCCCCCATTTATTGAATACCTTTTATGCTGCTATTGACAATGGACATCTTCCCGATTCTTTGAATAATGCTTCCATTATTGTATTGCCCAAACCAGGACAGGATCCGGAGATTTGCGATTCTCACAAGCCCATTTCCTTGTTGACTACAGATGCTAAAATTGTGGTGAAAATCCTGGCTACCAGATTAAATATGGTGCTGGGATCCATAGCACACAATGATCAAACTGGCTTTATCCCAGGTAAATCGACATCACACAATCTTCAAAGGTTATTTATGCACCTGCAACTTCCTCATGATACCATGGGGTCTCGAGTGATAGCATCTCTCGATGCATCTAAGGCCTTCGACTCTGTCGAATGGCCATATCTTTGGCACATGCTCAGGGGATTTGGGTTTGGCCCGTCCTTTATCAAATAGATACATATTTTATATAGTAATCCCAAGGCTTCTGTGGTGACAGGTGGACTGAGTTCACAGTCCTTCTCCTTGCATCGTGGAACTAGGCAGGGCTGCCCACTCTCACCCGGCCTGTTTGCTTTGGCCCTAGAACCCCTGGCTGTTCTAATTCGTGCAAATCCATTAATTAGAGGACTCAGTGTAGAAGGCAGAGAGGAAAAGCTTGCGCTGTATGCTGATGACATCCTGCTATTTTTAGGTGATGATAAGAATTCCTTGGAGACCACATTACAGCTGGTGGACGATTTTGGTACATACTCCGGATTTCAAATAAATTGGACTAAGTCCTCTTTGATTCCAATTGATAATAATCTACGAGAATCTTATCCAACTGACAGTCCACTTTCGTATGTGGCTGAGTGTTCATATTTGGGGGATTACGGTGGCAGCAATGACAGACTCCTTTTTGGAGATGAATTTGATACCTAATATTCAATACTTTAACGACAAAACAATGGCATGGCTTCATCTGCCCTTAAATGTTATCGGTAGATCGAATCTTATTAAAATGATTTTTTTGCCTATATTTTTGTATGTTTTTCAAAATATGCCGGTCCCTATTCCTAAAAAATATTTCCGACAAATAGACAAAATTATTTTGCATTTCATATGGCGGGGGGTAGGACTAGACTCAAGCTAAGTACTCTCATGAGACCCAAACATGAGGGGGGAATTGCCTTGCCCAATTTCTATAGGTACTACTTAGCAGCACAATGTTGATATGCATTAGATTTTGTTTCTCCCCAACCTCGTTACCAGACTACTCAAATAAATGCAATATTGTTACAACCTGCTTATAAGCTGCCCCAGTTTTTGCATGGAGGCCCCACAGTTTTTAAAATTCGGACTCCATTAGCAATAACACTACATGAGGCGTGGGTGGAGTTGAAAAAGCTACTGGGATATATTGCCATGGATCCGGATACCCCCTTATGGGGTGCCGCGGGGCTACACCATCTACTTGGCAGCAATTTCGGTCCCTTGTGGACTAGATTTGGGATTACTAACCTTGGACAGTTATACCAGGATAATCATCTGAAATCCTTCACACAATTACATGATGAGTACCGTATACCATATAATCTCTTTTACTCATATTTATGTATTAGGCATGCTCTTCGAGCTCAGTGGGGCGATCGAGCCCTGATGATTTCTACATTCCCGCTTCTTACTAGATTGATGATTCTTGAGCCTTCGAGACCTCTTTCGTTCATTTACCAGTGGCTGGAATCTCACATGGGGTATCAGGAGTTCCCTTCACGGAACAAATGGGAAATGGACGTGGGTCCATTAAAAAATTGGGAATGGGAGCTGGCTAAGGTGGGACCAGCACTGGTGGCAACGTCGACACACCGGATGATACAGTTGAATATCCTACATAGAATTTATTATATGCCGGTCAGACTGTATAGAATGGGGAATTCTAGTACCGACTGTTGCTGTCAGGCTTGATATGGTTGGAGCGTAGGAGCAGGGAATGCTATCTCTTGCCAGACACCCCTACCAGGTGATCCACAGAGGTATACAGGTAGAACACCTAGGTAGGAGTAACAGCACGGGAGTGCAAGGGTTAAGCAAAGCGTAGTCAAAAACAGTCCAGAAGATCAGGGCAGGCAGCAATCAGGCAGAATCAGTAAAACTAGCCAAGGTCAGGAAACAGGCAAGCAGGGAAGTCCAGGAGTCAAGTAGAAGGTCAGACAATGGGAAATCCAGCAGAGGGTCTGTAGCACAGCAAGGAAAGAGGCACTGAGCACTGGAAGCTTAGAGCACACAGGAACCAAAGTTCTGGAACACTGAAGCAAAGTGGACACAGCCTGAGGGGTTTTTATAGTGTCATGGGTTTTCACCCCTCCCCTCTGCTGAACAAACCTCTCACTGGATTGGCCAACAGAGGGGTGTGCAACCACAACACCTGTCTCACTGTTTACCTGGAGGTACACTATTGGTGGACAGTTGATGAGAGAGGCAGGCTTCACCTCCCCCCTACAGGTGTACAACACCATGGTTTGATCTGGGCACCCTGTGGATACCTTTCCTGGAGACTCCTTCAACTTTAGGCCATGGCTTAGGCCTACCGCACTATCGCGATCGCGTCTGCGATCGCGTCCGCGATCGCAACCACGGGCAGACGCCGCTACTCGAGGCCGTGGCTTCGGCCTACTCAGTGATCGTGGAGCATCTGGGAAGCCCCCAGCAGCGGAGGATGGCTGGGACATGGAGGTAGGAGCTAGAGGGGCATGACAGTACCCTCCTCCTACGAGCGACCTCCGGGCACGTCTAGGTGCTGGACGTTCAGGATGGGCTCGGTGAAATGCCCTAAGGCATGCTGGGGCATGGATATTGGCGACTGGTTGCCAGGATCGCTCCTCGGGTCCATACCCCTTCCAGTGTATTAGATACTCTAGTCTTCCTCGACGTATACGTGAGTCCATGATTTCCTGAACCTCGAATTTTTCCACATCGTTCACCACTATTGGAAGAGGAGGAGTAGGTGGTCTCCTTTGAGTGGTGTCGGGTATCCATCTTTTCAGAAGCGACACGTGAAATGTAGGATGGGTGCGCCATGTAGTAGGTAATTGTAAGGAAACTGCAGCAGGGCTAATGATTTTTGTGATGGGGAAAGGCCCCAAGAATTTGGGTCCCAATTTTTTGGTAGGGCAAGACATTTTAACATGTGCTGAGGACAGCCATACCTTATCCCCAACCTGGTATAAGGGGGAAGGTTTACGTCGCCGGTCAGCTTGGTTCTTGTAAGACTGTTGTGCCTTTTTTAATGTTTCTTGTAATAGAGTAAAACCTTGGTTCAGTAGTTGAAGACGGTCTGTAGCCTGAGGGACCATGGTAGTAACAGGTAGTTGAGGAATATAAGGTGGATGATAACTATAATTGGACTTGAAGGGGGACATGCCTATAGAACTGTGTAGATGGTTGTTATAAGCAAATTCTGCTGTTGGTAGCAAGGACACCCAGTCATTCTGAAGATGGGTGACGTAGCAACGTAGATATTGTTCAAGCGTTTGGTTAGTTCTCTCTGTCTGACCATCAGTTTGAGGATGGTATGCGGATGACAAGAGTCTTTGTATACCCAAACCTCGACAAAAAGCAGACCAGAAATGAGAGGTAAATTGGACACCACGGTCAGAGAGGATGGTTTGTGGAATACCATGAAGGCGAAAAATTTCTTTGATGAACAAGTCTGCTGTCTCGGCAGCTGTAGGTAATCCGATAACGGGGACAAAATGTGCCATCTTGGTTAGGCGGTCTACAACCACCTTTATAGTGGTGTAACATTGTGATGGTGGGAGTTCCACAATGAAGTCAACAGTTATGTCAGCCCAAGGACTTGTTGGTACTGGTAACGGTTGTAGTAACCCAGTGGGTCTTGAATTAGTACCTTTGGCTCGCCCACACACATCACATGATTGTATGTATTGTTCAATGTCTTTTTTCATACCAGGCCACCAGAATGACCGTTGGGTGAGTTCTGTGGTTTTCTTAACACCTCCATGGCCTGCTAACGGGTGGTCATGTACCGTATGAAGTACATTGGTACGAACTTCAGGAGGAACGAAAAGAAGAGTGTCTTTGTACAGCAGCCAATGTTTTTTGGTAAGGCAAGGATATTGAGACAGGTAGGAATCTGCTTGAGAACGGATCTGCAAAGCTTCTAATAGTGAAGAGTGAGTAGCCAAGAAATGACCAGGTTGGAGGATAGTATCCGTATCTGTATCTGTATGGGGTCCATGTAGATGGGACAAGGCATCCGCTTTTCCATTTCGTGATCCTGGTCTATAAGTGATATGCAGGTTGAATCTGCAGAAAAACAGAGCCCATCTGGCTTGTCTAGGACATAGACGGCGAGCTCCTCGTAGATACTCTAAATTCTTGTGGTCAGTGAACACAGTGATTGGATGGTTAGCCCCCTCCAAGAGGTGACGCCATTCCTCCAATGCCATTCTAATGGCTAGTAATTCTCTGTCTCCCACACTGTAGTTAGTTTCCGCTGGGGATAATCGTCTAGAAAAGAAAGACACAGGATGAAGCATCTCACTTTCTCCTTGTCGTTGTGATAGGACGGCCCCTGCGGCTGTCTCGGAGGCATCAACCTCCATAAAGAATGGTTTTTTAGGGTCTGGCAGTACAAGAATGGGGGCTGACGTGAACCTCTGTTTAAGTTCATCAAAAGCATGTTGTGCTTGAGGTGACCAGGCAAACGGAACATGTTTCTTGGTTAGCTGGGTGATGGGAGCGATAACTTTAGAGAAACCGTGGATGAATTTTCTGTAGAAATTTGAGAACCCCACAAATTGTTGCAGTTTTAACAGAAGTAGGAACAGGCCAATCCAAGATGGCTGATACCTTTTTGGGGTCCGTTTTGATATTCCCCGGAGTTAATATGAATCCCAAAAATTCAACAGATGTTGTCTCAAACACACATTTTTCTAATTTCGCATAAAGTCCATGTTGCTGAAGCCGAGAAAGGACACGTTTAACATGCTCCCGATGGGTGGTAAGTGATGGTGAGTAGACTAAGATGTCGTCGAGATATACCACTACGAATATGTCCAACATATCTCGGAATACATCGTTGAGGAAATGTTGAAAGGTGGCAGGGGCATTACAGAGCCCGAACGGCATGACCTGGTATTCATAGTGGCCATACCGGGATCGGAAAGCCGTCTTCCATTCATGTCCTTTTTTTATGCGTACCAAATTATAGGCTCCTCATAAGTCCAACTTAGTATATATTTGTGCCTCTC
The DNA here is from genome assembly GCA_037306005.1 of Rhinophrynus dorsalis. Classification (NCBI taxonomy): domain Eukaryota; kingdom Metazoa; phylum Chordata; class Amphibia; order Anura; family Rhinophrynidae; genus Rhinophrynus; species Rhinophrynus dorsalis. Next base: position 381,818,920 of record CM074719.1, read on the forward strand.
TAAGTCGATTCATTAACTCTGAGATTAAGGGCAATGGATATTTGTTTTTGATGGTAACCTTGTTAAGCTCTCTATAGTCCACACAGGGCCGGAGGCCTCCATCTTTTTTCCCCACGAAAAATATGCCAGCCCTGGCAGGAGAAGTGGATGGCCTTATGAATCCATTCCTTAGGTTCTCTTCTATATAGTCCTTTAAGGCGCTTAATTCAGGTTCAGAGAGAGGAAATATACGACCAAATGGAATGGGGGCCCCAAGAAGCAAGTCTATGGGACAGTCATATGGACGGTGTGGGGGCAGTTTGTTGGCTTCTTGTTTGCTGAAGACTTGGCTGAAAGCACGGTAGGGTATCGGTATTTCCAATGTCTTAGAAGAAGTAGCATGCAAGGTGGAAACTGTGGTGTGAGAGAGACAGTGTTCTTTACAGTAGGATGATGCAAAGGTGATTTGTCCTGTGGACCAATTAATGGTGGGGTTATGGTGTTTAAGCCAAGGAAGGCCAAGGATAATGGGAAACAAAGGAGATTGCACCAAATTAAAGCTAAGCGTCTCCACATGCTTAGCCCCAATGCTCACAGTGAGAGGTATAGTCTCTGTGGTGACAGGTCCGGAGTTAATGTTGCTGCCATCAATAAGAAGTATTGTGAGGGGTTGTTTCTTTAGTCGTGTAGGTATGTTCAGACTCTGTTTCTTGGATTACAAGTTAGCCCAGTCACTTGCCCCGGAGTCAATGATAGCATCTTGTGGGATCTTGTTATGCGTCCACTGTAGGGAGACAAGAAGAGATAAATGAGGTGCTGTTCCACCCAGGAGTAATGGGTACTGTGCAAGATCTGGCTTACCTCTGGCTGCCAATTCAGGACAGAGACGGACTTGGTGACCAGAGCCACCACAATAAAGACAAAGGTTCATGCGTCTCCTCCTGTTCTTTTCAGTTTCAGTGAGTGGTCCACGAGTAGCACCCAGTTGCATGGGTTCCTCTGAAGTAAAACCGGGAGTCAAGGAGACAGGTAATGGAGGACGAGGTGTAGAGGTTGAACGGAGAGGAGGGTTAGTGGTACGCTCCATGCGTCTCTCCCGAAGTCTCCGATCAATCTGAGTTACCAGGACAACTAGATCATCCAGAGAGTCAGGAATGCCAGTCCGAGCTAGTTCGTCCTTTAATGAGTCAGCAAGACCCAGGCGGAATTGGTCACGCAAGGCAGTTTCGTTCCATTCCGTTTCTACTGCTACTCTCCGGAATTCTGATACGTAATCCTCCACAGGACGGCGCCTCTGTCTTAGTGATCTCACAGTGGCCTCAGCAGTGGCCCTCTTATGGGGATCATCATAAAGGGCACCCATTGCGTGACAGAAGGCAGTCCAGGAGTCTAGTATAGGGCTGTTAGCATGTAGTAGGTGATGCGCCCATGACAGAGGAGCATCTGTGAGTAGTGATATGGCAGTACGAACTTTAATAAAGTCTGTAGCATATGTCCTAGGTTTCAGGACGAACAACAGTTCACAGGACGTGATGAATGACCGGTATTTACTACGATCTCCGGAAAAACAAGCAGGAAGCTTGACATGTGGTTCTGGAGTGGCAGTGGCCCCAATACCAAGGGGTCCTGCTTCATTTGCTGAGGGTGGTTGATACATAGCTGGAGGTGTCACTGGAGCAGGTTGTAACCCCTGGAACTGGGCTTGTAAAGCACCTTGGTTTTCTTGGATACCTTGTACCGTGTGGGATAATGCAGTGAGTTGCTGAGTCAGTGACGCAAAAGCATCAATCATCCCTGTCAGCTCCATGGGCTTCAGTGTATTGTCAGGCTTGATATGGTTGGAGCGTAGGAGCAGGGAATGCTATCTCTTGCCAGACACCCCTACCAGGTGATCCACAGAGGTATACAGGTAGAACACCTAGGTAGGAGTGACAGCACGGGAGTGCAAGGGTTAAGCAAAGCGTAGTCAAAAACAGTCCAGAAGATCAGGGCAGGCAGCAATCAGGCAGAATCAGTAAAACTAGCCAAGGTCAGGAAACAGGCAAGCAGGGAAGTCCAGGAGTCAAGCAGAAGGTCAGACAATGGGAAATCCAGCAGAGGGTCTGTAGCACAGCAAGGAAAGAGGCACTGAGCACTGGAAGCTTAGAGCACACAGGAACCAAAGTTCTGGAACACTGAAGCAAAGTGGACACAGCCTGAGGGGTTTTTATAGTGTCATGGGTTTTCACCCCTCCCCTCTGCTGAACAAACCTCTCACTGGATTGGCCAACAGAGGGGTGTGCAACCACAACACCTGTCTCACTGTTTACCTGGAGGTACACTATTGGTGGACAGTTGATGAGAGAGGCAGGCTTCACCTCCCCCCTACAGGTGTACAACACCATGGTTTGATCTGGGCACCCTGTGGATACCTTTCCTGGAGACTCCTTCAACTTTAGGCCATGGCTTAGGCCTACCGCACTATCGCGATCGCGTCCGCGGGCAGACGCCGCTACTCGAGGCCGTGGCTTCGGCCTACTCAGTGATCGTGGAGCATCTGGGAAGCCCCCAGCAGCGGAGGATGGCTGGGACATGGAGGTAGGAGCTAGAGGGGCATGACAGTTGCCTTCAGTGTGATAATGTTCAGGGCACATACTTACATATGATCTGGGAGTGTCCTGGAGTCAGGAGGTTCTAGAAAGAAATAATGCGTATTATGGTCCTGGTGTTGGGGAGACCTGTTCCTGTGACTCCAAAGATCTGTTTATTGTCTGTTTTTCCTGATGAGATTGAGGGTGCAACTGACAGATCTCTACTAAGTGAGCTCTTGGTGATGGCGAGAAAGGTGGTGGCCTTGAACTGGATGTCAAATAGAGTTCCCAATTGTAGGGCGTGGATAAACCTAGTTTTACAATGCATTCCACATTATAAACTGGTTTACTTACACCAGGGTAATTCAAATAAATTTGACAAGATCTGGGGTAGATGGCAGAACTGGTGGACGAATAAAGCAGATAGTATTGTGGCACCTGATGATCTGCAATTCACTGGTGATGGTTGATTGAGGTCACACCTGCTTGTTGCATGGATGGCTTTGATGTATAATTGATGAGAGACATTGTGTTTGAACCCTGTGCATGCCGGAATCTCGTGAAACTGCTGGCTGGTGGGCGGATGGGGGGGTGCTGCGGGTTCGGGAGAGAGAGAAATCGGGGCCAGGGGGTATAGTAAAATTTAAGTTAGGTTAGATTTTAGGAGTTTTGGTTATTGGAGGTTAAAATAATAATAAAAACCTCGGGTTGACTCTGTACGCCCTACTGATATGCATATGTTATTTTCATTGTTACAAATGTCTACGTACTTTTGCTGTACCTGAACAATTATACAAGTATTTTTTTGTATTGAGATGTGTATGGAGCAATCTGATAATAAAATATATTTGAAAAAAAAATGAAATCTCAATCTGGCTTTCATCAACCACCAAAAATGTTATTAAAGCTGAGTGCCTCGGTCACTGCCCCTGCTAATTCATCCTTAATTAATGCCTCCCTGTAATCTGGGTATATGCCCAAAGCCCCGGAAAGTGGCTAGAATCATGCCTATCCACAAAAGTGTGGCTAAAAATGTACAGATTACAAACCAATATCCCTACTCCCATCAATAACTAAAATCCAACTAATAGGTATTACTGAATGGCCAGTTTTTTCACCCTGGTTTAATCAGGCTTTTGGCCAAATCACTGCAATCCTAAGAGTATGCAATAATATCCGGATTGGCATAGAAAATGGTGAGCTCATTGGAGCTATTTTCCTACATTTTGCAAAAGCCTTTGATATAGTAGACAACAGTATTCTGATAAGCAAAATCCAAAGTTCAGTATTGGATACTAATTCTCTAAACTGGTTTTGATCCTGTTTATCAGACAGAACGCAATGTGTGTCTATTGCTGACAATATTTCCATTCTGCTCAATATCACAAGTGGGGTTCACAAAGGCTGCATTCTTGGCCCTCTTCTATTTTTTCTATTTATAAATGATCTACCCACAGTTTGCAAAGCATCGTCTGTGCACAGGTATGCGGATGACACCATAATCTATGTTAAAAATTAAAACATATCTTAATGGGATAGTAATGTTTCATAATAAAAGCAGCTCTAATTAATCATCATAGTATTTGGACTTTGGAGAGTGTTATTTCAATTCTGTCAGAGTTGTAATTCAAGAGTAATTTAATGACAAAGTGTCCCCCTTCCGCCCCTTTTACTGATGTAACACTACTCAGCCACAGCAGAAAGGAGGTGCCCAGGTAGATTGCAGAGAGGAACAATCTTTAATTAAGATAAGGGAAAAACCTGAAAAGCTTGTCAAGGGGGGCAGGGCTTTCATTGTTTTCTCTGTAAGAAGATTGTCCCCTGCTGTTATCTGTCTGGTCTTACAGCTAGATTCCACATCTGAGAAGAGATTTCTTACACTAGGTAAAAGGGGCGGGAGGGGGAAACTTTGTTTGTGAATATCTCTTAAACTATAAAGGTTTGAGAGATAAGACTTATATCATTCTTCATGTTTTTTAATGCCTACAAAATAAAATAAAGTTAAAACGAAGTATTACTATCCCTTTAAGTACAAGCCATATTCCAGCATGAGTTCTCTGAAGTGTAAAGATGGATTGCAAAGAACAAACACCGACAAAACAGTCATAATGGTTTTTGGTAGAAAACACAAACTGGGTAATCTCTGCAATATCCATCTATCCATTGTATGTATGCTTATATAGACAATCATAAGGGGAACACCAGGTGAGTATACATTAGGATACAAGATCCCTGCCCCATAGAGCTTACAATCTAAGTAAGTTAGGCTAGACTCCTACAAATATTTTGGTATGTGGCTTGACCCTCAGCTCACATTGGTCTTCATACTGATATATTAATATCCAAACTTTGTCCCAAAATAGATGCTCTGCTTAGAAACAAATCATATTTAAGATCTTCCAGTCTAAAATCCTTAATATATAATGTTTCTCTCTTTGTATAAATATGCAGCTTTTTACTGTAAACTCTTCAGGATGTACTCAACGAGAGAAAACACAAAGTATTTATAAGCCACCTGGTAGACTCTGTGAATTAGATGCCCTACAAAGATGTGATAGACTGCTATTTGATATAAATACTATGGGTAGGAGAAAGGTCCCATTATGTTTCCACGAAAAAGTCCACGAAAACCACATCTTTGTCCGCTTTTTTGTGGGAAAATTGGCTTTAAATATAGTGATTAAAATATTCACCGTTTTGGCCAAATGACAAAAATTCTTTGCCATTTCTTTAATTGCTAGAAAGTTTTCGCCCTTTGATTAACCCCTTAAGGACCGGGAAAATCTGAGGTAGATCTCACTTAAAGGGATAGTAATACTTCGTTTTAACTTTATTTTATTTTGTAGGCATTAAAAAAACATGAAGAATGATATAAGTCTTATCTCTCAAACCTTTATGGTTTATGAGATATTCACAAGCAAAGTTCCCCTCCCCGCCCCTTTTACCTAGTGTAAGCCATCTCTTCTCAAATGTGAGTCTGGTTGTATGACAGGACAGATAACAGAAGGGGACAATTTTCTTTGTATGAAAACAATGAAAGCCCTTCCCCCCTTGACAAGTTTTTCAGCTTTTTCTCTTATCTTAATAGAAGATTGTCCCTCTCTGCAGTCTACCTGGGCATCTCCCTTCTGATCTGGTTGAACAGGGAAGGGATACTTTGTTTGTGAATATCTCTTAAACCATAAAGGTTTGAGAGATAAGACTTATATCATTCTTCATGTTTTTTTAATGCCTACAAAATAAAATAAAGTTAAAACGAAGTATTACTATCCCTTTAAGGACCGGAGCAATTCTGACCTTTTTGACTATGTCTTTGTTCAATAGTGTTTTCCCTCTAAGTGCTTTATTTTACCCATGCAAATTATATACTGTTTTTTCACACAAAATTAGGGCTTTCTTTTGATACCATACTTATATGGATAACCCACCATTTATTTTTGTAAAATTAAAGACATTTTTTGGGGCACAATGGGTTAAATTTTTATGGAGACTGAATGAAAGGTATGACCGGTCAGTCATACCTACAAAATGGACAGTTTTAAGTGGGTACTGTCCCACCAGATGAAAATCCCCATGTCCCTCTTTACCTAAGTATTTTGGCACTTTTTTATTGATGTGGATTGGCGGTGTTTATAAGTGTACTACATGGCTCCACAACAATCAAACTCCCAATATTGATTTCTTTTTTTTTTTAAATAAAACAGTTTTGTTGTGTGTTCTGTTAAAAAAAAAAAAAAGTGTATCAGCAGCACCAGCAGTGAAGGGGTTAATACCCCCAGATGCTGCATTTTTTCTACCACTAGGTGTCTCCTCTCTGCTTCTCTGTCCCTTACTTTCATCATAAGGCAGAGAGAGGCCTAGATTAGACACAAAGTCAGTGTGCTTCTCACACTACTTTTTCTAATCTAAATGCTGGTACATGTGATCACTCATAGAGCGATCACATGTACCAGCAGAAGAGACACGTGCTGAAACAGAGCGCTCCGGTACAGGAGCGCTCAGTTTCAGCTTGAACTCAATGATAGCAGTGTGCACGGAGGTACGCTGCTATCATTTAACCCATGACATGCCAGGACCCTCATGGGTCCTTAAGGGAAGTTTACCTATGACGGTCCTGGTACGTCATGGGTCGTTAAGGGGTTAACATATTTTTTTGCCTTTTCACTATAAAAATGTGTAGTTTTCCAGGAACTGAAACACAACAGGAGCAGCTACAGAACAAGAGAGACATACTGTACTGTTATGCTGTGTGTTAGTAGCAAAATTAAGGTAGGAGAGGCTCATAGTGATTGCTATTACCAAGAGCAAGTTTACAAACAATAAAAGGAGGACCTGGAAGGACCCTCATGTGTTGTCTGATGAGGAGGAGGAAGTGATCATTACAGAACCATTGAAGGCCAGTTGCCCTAAATCACCCCTAGGGACCTTTGTCCTCTACCTGTGCCTGCTGCCAGATGAGCTGCACTTGCTGCCAGACTTGCTTCCCCTGCTGCTATCAGTGCTGTGTCTGCTGCCAGTACTGAACCTGATGTCAGTGCTGAACCTGCTACCAGTGCTGAATGTGCTGCCAGTGTGTCTTGTAATTCTTGGGAGGAGGGGGAGATAATGCCAATTGTGACAGCAGGGGACTCTAAGTCATACTTGCCATCCCCAAGCAGCCCTGCCACTAGTACAACTACTAAGTAGGACCAGCAGATTGTTAGAGTTAGGCGTGAAGAAGGGGGTGATCCTTATATTAATAGTGTAGTGACTGTCAGGAGGAAGACTCAGGTGCTGAAATTGATGTGGTTGGTGTTAGTGGTATAAGAGTGATGGTGAAGCACCTGGTGGACTAGCTTTAGGGGAGTGGTAGGGGAAGCAATGCAGAGCATTCAGACTAGTGGCCAAGGGATCCCACACCATTTCCCTGACCCTGGAAGTCCCATTCCCCCCAAAGCATTGTCCATGTGCAATATGATCCTGAAGAAGGCAGAACTGTTGACTAGCAGCATTAATACCACCACCAGTAAGGGTGGGCGAAAGGTCCCACTGTGTTCCCGCAGAAAAATCAGCAAAAACCACATCATTGTTCACTTTTTTGCTGGAAAATCCGCTTTAAAAATAGCAATTAAAATCTTAGCATTTTTCACCAATTGGTCAACATTTTTTGCCATTTTTTCAATAGCTAGAAAGTTTCCGCCAGTTGAGTTATGTGTTTTTCTTCTTTTAGCTATAAAATGTGACGTATTTGAGGAAGTGAACACACAATAGAAGCAACTGCAGAGCAAGGTAGACATGCTTTGCTGTGCTGCTGTGATCTTTTATCAATGACTGCTATCACTATAAGATAGTTTAAAAATAACAGAGGAGGAACTGGAAGGACCGTTATGTGTCCACTGAGTCTGAGTCTGAGGAGGAAGGGAGCACTACAAAAGCAATACTGGCCAGTCCTCCCAAATCAACCCTAGGGTTCTTATGGAATTTAACGTCAAGGGAGGAAGAAAAGGGTAGTAGTAGTGAGAGCAGGATAAGTCAGCTGCCCGTGCCTGCTGCCAGACGTGCTGCGCCTGCTGTAAGATGTGCTGTGCCTACTGTCAGATGTGCTGCCCCTGATGTCAGTGTCACCACCAGTGCTGTGCCTGCTGCCAGTATTGCCCCTGCTGCCACCAGTACTGTGCCTGCTGTCAGACATGCTGCTTCTGCTGCCAGTGCCACCACCAGTGTTGCGCCTGCTGCAAGTACTGCCCCTGCTGCCACCAGTACTGTGCCTGCTGTCAGACATGCTGCTCCTGCTACCAGTGCCACCACCAATGCTGTGCCTGCTGCTAGTACTGCCCCTGCTTCCACCAGTGCTGTGCTTGCTTCTGGCGCAGAACCTGCTGCCATCAATACTGTGCCTGCTGTCAGACGGGCTGCCCCTGCTGCAGCCAGTGCTGTTCCTACTGCTAGTGCTGAACCTACTAGTGTGTCTTGTAATTCTCAGGAGGGGGGAAAGGAAAAATAATGCCAACTGTGACAGCAGGGGTCCCTAAATAACACTTGCCATCCCCGAGCAGTCCCTCCACTAGTACAACTACTAAGTAGGTCAAGCAGCTTGTTAGTGTTAGGAGTGAAGGAGGAGGTGATCATCATATTACTAGTGTAGTGACTGTGAGTAGGAAGACTCAGGGGCTGAAATTGATGTAGTTGGTGTTAGTGGTATAAGAGTGATGGTGAAGCAACTGGTGAACTAGCTTTAGGGGAGTGGAGGGGAAGCAATGCAGAGCATTCAGGACAGCGAAAGGTCCCACTGTGTTCCCATGGAAAAATCAGCGAAAACCACATTATTATTTGCTTTTTGCTGGAAAATCAGCTTTAAAAATAGCAATTAACATCTTAGCATTTTTTGCCAATTGGTCAAAATTTTTTGCCAATTAAGTGTTTTTCTCCTTTTAGCTATAAAAACATGACTTATTGAGGAAGTGAAACAGAATAGAAGCAGCTACAGAACAAGGTCACCACTGCAATAATACCACCACCACCAGGAGCACAAATCAGCTGTCTGTGCCTGCTGCTACTGCTGCCAGACTGCCTTCTTCACTTCACCTAGAAATGGCAAGTGTGATATTAGGGAACCCTCTGTCACATTGATTGTCACCTCCTCCAACCAGTAGTGAGCATTTGGAATTTGAGGAATTTGCAACTGCTCTAATTCCTGCTGCTACTGAGATAGAAAGGCCGCAGGATGCTGAGAAGCAGGTTATTGTGCCAAAGATCACAGCGGACAGAGTGGAAATGGGGTCAACAAGTGATCTGGGACTAGGAAAGGTTCCACTTTCCAGCAACAGCAATTCTCCTGGTCCTAGTTGCAGTGCTGATTCTGAGGCAGTAGCAGCAACATCATCCGCTGCCACAGATAGTGAAGAGGAATGTGGAGGACAAGAAAAAAAGAGGCCATTCTTCTCTACTTTTTCCCTCCCCCTGAAGTCATGGGTGTGGGACTATATTTCTCTTTGGGCAGGAGCAGTGCAGTCAGCAACAACGGCACTGTGCACAATTTGTGACAAGGCAATGAGAAGAGGAAAGGAGGGAACACATCTTGGCACAAGCGCCCAGATATCACACATGAAACACAGACACCATAACATTTATGTCAAACATGTTAAAGCCAAACACTCACCACAGAAATCAAGCATTGCTGTTGCTGTACCCCCTGACTCTCCAGAAAGGCAACAAATGGTGAGGCAGAGATCAAAGAGGAGGAAGAATAGAGAAACCCAGGTAGAGACTGGAAGTTCCATGACAAGTGAAACAACTAGCTCAACATCACCTTCTTCCTCTACGGTAACTACATCTTCTGCCAGTCCACCTCATTCATCACAACCTCCCCTCCCAAATGATAGCCATTCTGCTGAGGTTAGGATGTAGCAGTTTGTCTCAATTCATTGCACACTGTGTGGTGCACAGTAATAACACATAGAAGTGTGGTGCAAGCAGGGCATCAAGTGGCATCTGAGGAGATTCCACCCTGCAGAATATGCTAAGATGGTGGCAAGAAGGGTTCATAGTTAATATTAACCTGTTAGCAAGTTGTCATGTGTCCTTAGCGGATTCTGGACAAGGGGTATAGTTACAGGGGCAGTATTTGGGTTCTGGTTTCATGGTGTTTGGATACAGTTGGTCCTCCAGATGTTATTTACCACACACACTGTGCACATTGCAGTTGCTGATGAGAGGCACAGTTCCTGCTCTCAATGGGAAAATGTATAATCTAATAACAACACACCCATGATTTTGGATGAGGGGCAGGTGGAGAAGAATTATTGGCCAACTTATTCTTTTCTCCACTTATACTGGGGGGCTGTAACTGGAATCCTGGATGCTGTGCTGTCCTGGGTCGTCGTGCTGGGCCTCTCTCTCCTGGATGTTGCTACAAGATGGGTAGCCAGTCTTGGAGAATGTAGGTAGCTGGCTGGGACTCTAGAACGCAGATCTCCTGATTTCAACTACAAGATGGGTAGCTGGATGAGGCAGGCTGGGTCACTGGAACATAACTCTCCTGATGGCAGCTACAAGATGGGTAGCTGGATGAAGCAGGTTGGATCACTGGAACATAGCTCTTCTGAATGGGGGTCAAAGGGGACCCTTTACACTATTCAGGAATAAGATGCAGGGCACAGTTCAACTCCAAAATGACTTCTGCATTATTCAAGGAACAAGGGCCATTTTATACACAAACGCAATACAATAATACAGTGGGAGTATACACAGAATATACAAAGAGGCAATGGGTAGATTGAGACATAATACAATGGGCACAATAGGGGATAAAAAACAAAGAGACTGTACACAGTAAAAGCATATTTTCCTAATACAATCTTGCCACTCCAGTCCCTAGCCTATAGGAATTGGAGTGACAAGCAACAACCAACCAATCAGAACCCATGCAATTGTTCTCCCTAGGAGATGGAATTACCCTGGTCTGACAAATAACACAGTTAACTTGATTATGTCACTCCTGTTCCTCAACCAATAGGAACGGAGCTACAAACTAGATGGATAGGTGGTGACCAATCAGAAGGTTGCCTACCTTCCCAATGCTTTTCTTATACAACTGTTTAACATGAGAGAGTAGATGACCAATCAGGAAGCCGCCTACTCTGATCAGTACAGTAGGCGGCCAATCAGAAGGCTGCCTACTTTCAAAAGGAAAGATGGCACTTTGGTACATTACAGGATCTACTTATTGTGCTGCTACTGCCTCAGGCACATCACTGGAGCTAATCATGGCAAGTGGAACATTCATCATCCATCACCCATGTTACTGCTATTCCCTTTCAGCTGCCTAATCATCATGTTGCTTAAACAACTCAGCAGTAGCAGCAGCAACAACAGCAGATGTAAATTCTGCAATTATGGACTCAGGAGGACATTTGACAATGGCCAGTGGCCACTGCCCAACATGACCTGCTGGCACTTGGCCAGTAGGGAACGTTTTTTCTCAGTGCTTGTGCTTTAAAAAAGAAAAACATAGTCCTACAAAAAATAAACAATTTCTGGGGGTTTGTTTCAAACAAGCCTAAGTCCTATAAATCAATGTTTCCTTAGGGCTTGTGCCAAATAAGCTTAAAGGGATAGTATTACTTCAAAATTACTATCCCTCATATTGTAGCCCTTAATAAACTGAGTTAAATGACATCAGCGGCATCTCTCAAACCTTTATGGTTTAAGAGATAGCCGGTTTCAAAGTTTCCTCTCCCCTGCTGTCAGCGTTCTGCTGCCAGCAGGAGAATCCGGTCTCTGAATCAAGAGGAGGCTCTTCAGCAGAGCCGATATCTCGTTAAGGAAGGAAAAATTATTAATTGAAACAGTCTTCTACATGTGCCAGGTAACCAAGCACAAGTATAAGACTGTTTCAATTAATCATTTTTCCTTCCATAACGAGGTATCGGCTCTGTTTAAGAGCCTCCGCCTGTCCCGGGACCAGATTCTCCTGCTGGCAGCAGAACGCTGACAGCAGGGGAGAGGAAACTTTGAAAGTGGCTATCTCTTAAACCATAAAGGTCTGAGAGATGCCGCTGGTGTCATTTAACTCAGTTTATTAAGGGCTACAATATGAGGGATAGTAATTTTGAAGTAATACTATCCCTTTAAGTCCTACAAATCAATGTTTCTTCAGGGCTTGTGCCTCTAATAAGTCTAAGTTCTACAAATCTAACAACAAATCTAACAAATCATCCTCTACAAAATACTTAATCAAGTCAAGCATCAGTCCACCCCAGTAGCCGCTTACGTCAGGGGGTTCCTGTCTCTATCATTTACATACAAATTTCTTATTTTATTTTATTGATTTATTTTTTTAACTCCCCCCCCCCACTACCAGTCAAGAAACCCCCCCCAAACAAATTTCCTGTTCAACTGAATAAGTCCCCAGGCTCTACCCACAAACACAGGCACCTTCCTCAGACCCCTTTTATACCATACCTTATGGGTTTTTTTAAATTGTATTTAGGATTTATTTTTTTATGAACTGCCCCCCAATCCCAGTAAACAACCCCCCCAAAAAAAATCCCTGTTCAACTGATTCTTTCCCACCACCCCACCAACACACCCTCTTGCTCCTTTTATACTATGCCTTTGGGAAATAAAATAAATATTTGCTATGTGTTGTGTGTAAATTAAATGATTTCAATGGAATAAGCTAGGTGAAAAAAGCAGAAAAAAGAGGAAAATCTGCACTTTTTGACTGAAATTATTCACCAAGTGGGAAGTGCCATTATTCGCCGATTTCAGTTTGAAGTGAAAATTTTCACCTATGCCTACTCAGGAACCCCACAGTCTATTATGTCCACATTATGGAGATACTTCACTCACGATTAGGGATGGGCGAACAGTGTGAAAAATTTCCCGTATGACTTGCCAATTTTTTGCTTTTTCTGCTAAAAAGTTCACCTTTCCATCTATGCAAAAATCTTTTTTACCATTGTAACACACTTTCCACCTATTTTAACACATATTTAGCCTATTTCAACACATTTCTCACCTATTTTTCCTATAGGTACTACATTTCCCACTTTAATATCACTGTAGTTTAAATATAAGTGTCTGAAAGTCAAAGTTGTGAGTCCTACAGCAACATATGCCTTGAAAAATGTGTTTGCATGCAGAATGCATTTGTCCTTTGCCCACAACACTAACTTCCTGCTTAAGTCACACTGGCACGTGTTCATGATATGTCAAGTAATAAAAAAGATAAAGTACAACCTACAATGTGGCAGATGTGTATTGTAGTGGTAGTGGTGGAGGATTGGCTGGTATGGTGTGATTTGTGTGTGTATATAGTTTTTTTAGTATTGTCATGTTTGCGTCAAATTGCTGTCCTCCTCAGATTATTGACACACATTAATTGTCGCTCATAGCAGTGGTTACAAGTGGGGTAGATGGTGGCAACCCTTCTTCACATTCATCCTCCACCTCCTCATATGTGCTGCTGTTAATATATTTGTCCTGGCTTTCTCTGTCATGTGTGATTTCTGCTCTCTGATACTAAGATGGTATGAGGTTCATTTTTAAGAAAGTTACTCTCCCAACATTGCTGCTTGATAGCTGTGTCCTGTGGTCATTGGCAATATAACTACTACTGGGGCTAAATGTTGATACAGTTCTACTGACACTACTACAAGGTGTCAAAGGTGCAGCACTTACAGCAGCAGCAGCAGAAGCACTCATCATATCTAACATTGTGGATGTTAACCTGTGTTGCTGTTGCTGGCTACTCAAAACAGCTGTGTTTGGCTGAGTGGGACTTGGACTTTGAAGGAGAGATGATGCTGATGATGACTGATAGGGTGACTGCGTGCTTTTTGACATATGTGCCTGTCCAGGGTCAGACTTCCCAATGGCTTTCTCATACAGTTTATAGACAGGCACAGTGCTCCTTAAAAGGGGTGGAAGATTCAGTCTTTGACTTTCTGATAACTTCTAACCCTGCCATCATCCTCACTCACAACTTCATCTGTATCTGAACAAGAGAAGGATGCTGGAGGGATATATTGTAGATTTGAATCATCATCAGTCATCATTAGGTCATCCTCAGCAACATCAGCATCACCTGACAATTCTTGCCCACTACCCTTATATTCCTCTAAGCTTTTAGAGGTCTCAAACAATTTCTTTTTACTTTTACTGCAACAAAGTTCACTACTACTTTGAGGATGGGTGTTTTGGTGCTTGTTTGTCTCACTATCTGATGCAGCAGGCAGTTCAGCTGCTACACCTTCCTCTATGATGTTATTGCCAGCATCATCAACTTCAGCTGATACACCTTCCTCTATTATGTTATTGCCAGCATCATCAACTTCAGCTGATACACCTTCCTCTATTATGTTATTGCCAGCATCATCAACACTTGAATGTGACTTGTTGTCATCTTCAGTGTTCTTCTTATATGGTTCTATATTTCTACTGGCACTGGTGGTGCTGGAAATAGTTTTGCTGAGACCTTGACAAACTGCATTCTCCCTTGGAGTAGAGGGATCATCATCATTGATTGCACACGCTGCAGCAACCATTGCTGCGCTTTTTTTACTGTACGATACAGAACACAACTGATGGAGCTGTATGATGCCTTGCCTAAGCCCAGTCAGCTGTCTGTCACTGTCACCTAATATATTTAGTTCTTTATTATTATTTTTTTATTTAATTTTTTTATTTTAGTTTTTTTAAGTTGTCCACACTGTTGTCTTACCACAGTCTGTCCAAAAAAAAAATTATAACTGAAAAACAAAATCAACAACTTCTTTCCCCAGACTTCTCCACCCAGCTCAGAGACAATAACAACAAGATCAGCAAGCAAATAGGTCTCTAGCTGCCTGTGTCTTGCCAGTCAGTCACATAGAATTTTTGAATATTTGGGGTCAACTACCTTCCTCCCTTCTCCCCAGAGTGCCCCACTGACTCTCCTACAACAAATGTCCTACCTAAAAGATTACCTAAACTAAACTTCAATTCCCCTCCCTGTCTTCATAGCTCAAAAAATATATTGCTCTCTCCTCTCACAAACTCAAAATGGCATGCCGTGAGAACCTGACAGCCTTTTATATGGCTGTCGAAAACTTTAGTGTGGTGAAAGTGGGAAAAAGTGGAAAAATGGCACTTTTTGTGGGAAATTACTCATCAAATGGAAAGTGCCATTATTCTCTGATTTCAGTTTGAGGCAAAAATTATCACTGATCCCTACTCACGATCCAAAAACTAAACATTTTGGTATCTGTTTTCTGTGTAAGAAGCATGTGAGCAGGGGGAAAGGAGGCTCACGCCTAGCCACCTCCTGTATGAGATCCCACCTGACGCACAACTACAGGTCTGACTGGGAGACACACCATCAACAGTTCTGTGGTGCACTACTAGCAGTAGCAGAAGTACTCCCAAAAGTTCCTGGAGCTCTGGGGTACATAATAGAACAGCTGTTGGTGTGTCAGAGAGAATGTCAAGATTGTCTGTTCCTACTGCAGAGAAATATGACTCTGGGTTTGATTTTGGAGGTAACAAAAGTCATAGAATGCTCACACATACAGCCACCACCCCACCACCTCCACAAGTCATGTAATTAAAGCAAAACATTTACAGAGTTCTTCCACTATGTACTGCTATCATACACTTACTATGTTCTTAGAAAGAAGTCAAAACCTGCACAAAAATAATGCAAAAGTATGCCACTGGAGTAGTAAACTTGTCAATATGTTGGCCGTTGAAATGCTGCCCATTTCTTTTGTTGAAAACAGAGGTAGCTAATTTTCTGGCCATGTCATTATCTCTCTCACTCCCAACTTCATCTGTATCTGAAAAAGATGAGTATGCTGGTGGGATATATTCTAGATTAACATCATCATAAGTAATTAGGTCATCCTCAGCATCAACTGCCTCTTTTTCCCCACTACTTTTATAATCCTTTTGGCCTTTTGAATTCCCAAATAATTTATTTTTTTAATTAATATTACTACTGGTGAAGATAGAACATTTTATAGGACTTTGACAAATAGCCTCCTCAGGGTCAAGAGGAGAAGGATCATCATTATTTTTGCTGGGCATTAGTAAACTAGTTTGTGTATTTTAACAGTGAAGTACAGAACAGAACTGATTGTGTATGATGTCTTGGCTGCTACAAAATATTCTATCACTTCTAGTATCAGTCTGCCCCGGTAACAGCTCATGCCAGGGTCCCTGTCTCTGTCACCTAACAATCATGCTATTTTAAACTTTTTTATTTTACTTCATTTTTATGAACTGTCCCTATTACCGGTTAAAAAAACACCTGCTGTGCAACTGGTGACAGGTCCACTTGGTCTTGCTACTGCTGTAGTAAGTTCCTTAAAAGGATAGTAATACTTAAATATTACTAATCCCCATACTGTAGACATGTTAAAAAGATTTTAATTGTCCCCAGTTTCACCTCTCAAACCTTTATGGTTTGAGAGATAACCAAATGCAAAGTTCCCCCCTCCTTCAAGTCAGCATTGTAGCTGACTGCAGGGGAAGCCTGTCGTACGATAGGCTTGCAGCTCTGCAGCAGAGCCGAGATTACATTAGTAAAAAAATAATTATTTCATTGAAACGATCTTCTACATATGCTTGGTTTGCAAGCACACGTAGAAGACCGTTTCAGTGAAATAATTCTTTTTTACTAACATGATGTACCTGGAGACAAATCAAATCTTTTTACCATAGCTACAATATGGGGATTAGTAATATTGAAGTATTACTATCCCTTTAAGTACCATTGGGTGTATGCCATTAGGTTCAAGTGCTTTGGTCACCATAATCTTTTCCAGTCTTTTTTTAATTGTGTCCTTATTAATACTTTGAAAGCCAGAGGTGTATGCAGTGCTTTGTAAACTATTGCATCATGCATCTCTCTGAAACGCCAAGGGTTATGTCCATTTATGATTAAGCAAATTCTGTGATTCTATTTGCATATAAACCTCTATTGCTGATCTTGTGGCTTTCAATACGGATAAACATATTTAATTACAGATACTTTCTATGCTCATCTGTAGGGTGGTCACAAATAATTGTCTGCTATTAGCTTAATCCTATGTTGACACCCATTTTATTCCTTTGCATATTTAACCCAATCAGGTAAGCAAAAATGTTCCAACACACAGCAAATCCCTGACTTGTCCCAGTTGTGTAGATGTTCCCGTTACAGCTGACAGATTTTATTCATGCCAACAGCTTACAATATAATTGTTTCAGATATAAAATGATTATTATTTGGAATACAACTTATTATGTGTGTGGTAATTTTGCATTGGAGAAAGTCTCCATAATTGAAAACAACCTACATCAGGACACAAACTCTGCTTGAATGTAACCCAGGCCATATTTAGTTTCCTTCATACAGCAGTAAGATATGCCTATATACATATTTTTCCTTAGTTGATTTCTTATTATGGCAGCACTGGCATAGTAATAGTAAGAACAGTAACTGTCAACTGTTGAGTAGGGATGGGCGAAGATTTCCGCCTCAAACAGAAATTGACAAAAAATCGTACTATCCGCTTGGTGAAAAATTTCCAGCGAAAAGTGTAGATTTTCCCATTGTTTCTGCTTTTTTTCACCCATTGAAATCAATGGGAACATAGAAGTTACACACAACACATTACAAATAATATTTTATTTCCCAAAGGCACAGTATAAAAGGGGCATGAGGGTAACTGTGTTGGTGGGGTGTGGGGAAAGAATCAGTTGAACAGGGGATGATTTTTGGGGGGTTGTTTACTGGGATTGGGGGCCACTTAATAAAAAAGAAATCCTAAATAAAATAAAAACCATAAGACATGGTATAAAGGGGTCTGAAGAGGGTGCCTGTGTTGGTGAATGAATGAACCATTTGAACAGGGAATTTGTTTTTTTGGGGGGGTCTTGACTGCTATTGGGGGATACTTAATAACAAAATAAAATAAGAGTACTAGAGTATTTAAAGTTATAGAGACAGGAACCCCCTGACATAAGCTACCACTGGGGTGGACTGATACTTGACTTGATAGAGTTTTTCATAGAGGATGATTTGTTAGAATTGTTGTTATATGACCAAGTCCTGAGGAAACATTGATTTGTAGGACTTAAGCTGTTTGGTACAAGCCCTAATGAACCATTGATTTGTAGGACTTAGGCTTTTTACAAACAAACCCCCAAAAAAATTGTTTACTTTTTGTAGGACTATGTTTTTTTCAATTTATTTATTTTTTATTTTTCAAAGCACAAGCCCTGAGTGCCAGCAGGTTATGTTGGCCAGTAGCCACTGGCCATTGTCAAATGTCCTCCTGAGCCCTGACTTGAAACTGCTGTTCATACTGCTGCTGCTGAGTTGTTTAAGTAGCATAATTAGGTAACTGAAAGGGAATGGGATCAACAATAGCAGTAACATGGAAGATGGATGATGAAGGTTCCGCTTGCCACGAATGGCTTCAATGCTGCACCTGAGGCAGTAGCAGAAGAATAAGTAGCCCCCAGTATATGTGGAGAAAAGAACAAGTTGGTCATTAAATCTTCTTCACCTGCCCCAACTCCAAAATTGTCATGGGCGTGTTGTTATTAGAATGTATATTTCTCCCTTGAGAACAAGAACTGTGGCTTCCATCAGCAACTGCAAGGTGCACAGTGTGTGTGTGGTAAATAACATCTGGGGGCACAGCTGTATTCCCCTTCACTTTTTGTGGCAGCTGATAATTTTTCTACTACTGCCTCAGATTTAGTACTGCAACTAGGACCAGAAGTATCGCTGGCACTGGCAAGTGGAACCTGTCCTTGTCCCGCATTACTTGTTTACTCCATTCCCACTGTGTTCACAGTGATCTGTGGCATACTAGCCTTATCCGCAGAACCCTTCTGCCCTTTCATCTCAGAAATTAGAGCACTTACAATTTCCGCTAATTCCAAAAGCTGATTGCTAGTGGTGGTGGTGATGTCCATCATCATCCCTGTCTCCCATTCCTTCTCACTTTCTGATAAAAAGACCATTAATTTCTCTTCCACCCCAGCGTCTCCAACACCACCACCACTACTAGTCCCTACATGATGCTGCTCTATTCCAGACATCTCACTGCTGCTTGGAGGAGGTGACAAGCAATGTGACAGATGGTCCTCTGCAGTCACACTTGGCATCATTTTCTCCTTTCCCCCCTGAGTACTACAAGAAACAATACCAGCCGGCAAAGTATTGGTGGCAGCAGGTTCAGCACTGGCAGCAGTTACAACACTAGTGGATGCAGGTACAGAAATGGTGCCACTGGCAGCAGGGGCAGCACGTCTTTCAGCAGGCACAGGCAGCTGACCTGTCCTGCTCTCATTAGTACTACCCTTTTTTCCCTTCCTTCCCATTTTCTTTTCTTTTTTCCTTCCCATTCCCTTTTCTCCCTTCCCATTAAATTCCCCAAGATCCCTTGGGGTGATTTAGGGGGACTGGACAGCACTGGTTCAGTAGTGCTCCCTTCTTCCTCCTCCTCAGACTCAGTGGACACATAAGGATCCTTCCAGCTCCTCAACTGATTATTTTTCTACCCTTCTCATAGTGATAGGAGTCACTATGAGTCTCTCCTGCCTCACTTTTTGCAAAATATCACACGAGAACAGCACAGCATGTCTATCTCGCTCTGTAGCTGCTTCTATTGTGTCTGCCTTCAGCGAAAACGCCACGTTTTGTAGTGGAAGTGCGAACACAACGTAAATCAATGGGCAGGAACTTCCTCGCCATTGAAAAAATGGCAAAAAAAAATTGGCCAATGGCCGAAAAATGTGAAAATTCTAACCACTAGTTTTAAAGTGGATTTTCCCGTGAAAAAGCGGATAACAATGTGATTTTTGTGAAATTTCCCGTGGGAACACGGCGACAACTTTGCCCACCCCTACTGTTGATTTTAAAATATTTATTACTTTTTATCGCAATCACAAGCTGATTGTTAAGGAGTCATTGACAGCCCCCACAAACTTTGCAGGTTTGGTCCAAATTTGAAAAATATACAAGGTCTGCAAAAATGATCAGTTTCCCCATTATAACTTTTTATGCCATTACAAAAATGTTACACACAGATGTTATAGGGGACTCTAGTCTTTGCATTTTTAAAGAGCCCCCATTTCTTACATATTTTTTCTTAAAATTTGGGTTCTGCACATTCCCAGCTTAAGCAGAAAACGTGATCAATCTAACAAATAGAGGCAAAATTAAGCAACAATAATACTCAGGAAGAAAAGAAAGATTACATATGTGAACTGTTTTAATAGCTCAATTACAACTTTGAATTAAGTTTAATCAATGTATTTAAACTTCAGTTTTTTAAAGAAATCAAACAAATTGTAACAGAAATAAATTAATCCTTATTAAAAGATAAACTTCAGATATAATTATATAAATGCGTGGGTTGGTCTCTCTCTCTATGCTCAAGCCAATAATGTCCATGATTCTAAAAAGCAAATCTCTATCTCTCTGTTTCTCTAAGCCTCTAGCCTTTTCAGCGCTTGATTTTGAAGGGCCTTGTATCCATTCTCAAGGCAGCAAAATGTCCCCATTCCATTACAGATTACAGCAGAAAAAACGATATTGTTACTCTTAATTAGTGTTGCAAACTAAAAGGGAACATTTACCAGGTTAATCATTATTTGACTTTATTTAACGCAATATTTTGTAGGATAATTTTGTGTCTATTCTATTGGTATTTTATAAGTAAAGGAGATGATATGTAGAATCTCAGGCTATTTTTTCCATCCGTATGTTATCATCAAATCTTTCTTTAAAAAAAAATATATTTTTATCTGATTTTCACTCAAATTTTTTTTCCCAACTGGAAGAAAAAAAAATTCTCACAACAAGACTAGCATGGGTTAAAAGCACAGACTCCAGTTTATAAAGAATATCCATGTGACAGTGTTCAATTAGTTCTTTATGCGACTCAAGATGTGGCTTTAGTACATATCGTTTATGCTTAATAAGCCTTTTTATTCATGAATAAGCAAGTACATATACAAATGACAAATCGAAAGGAATCTTACACACAGTTTTTCATACAACAAAAAGGTATTTTCTGTATATGATTAAATGTTATTTAAGTTAAAAATTACCAAATATAAATGTCACTACAAACTTTGAATTGCTTTATAAAAATTAGATTAAAAAAAACAGTTAACATCAGAGTATTTGTTTTCTTCATATGCTTAGTACAATTGAACATTTTAAAATGAAGGTTATATGCAAAGTTTTATTATTGGCATTGCTATTTCTCTGTGCTGTGGGTATTTATGTATTTCTGTATGGCATGGTATTTGCACTTGCATTGGTTTCCTGGCATGAAAATGTTTATTGCACTCATTAGCTAAGAGGATGTCGGCACTGGTCCAATGAACACAGATCTGCCTTCTGATTTCAGCCATTAAATTGCAATGGGATTCATAGGCTTAACATTGTGGGTGTGAGGATAATAAAATGCAACTCCATCTTTATCCCAGTTACCATGGCTGCAGTTAAAGGTCATAGAGACAGCTGCTAACTAGTTGCCTTTTAGCTGTTGTTTCCTCTACATGTGTTTTTCATGCACCTAATTTTCTTTGGGTTTACCATTTAATCATGCACCCTCAGTAGGTAGATAGCAGAGGTATTTATTTTATTTTGCTTCTCACACTCTTTTTCATATCTTTGTTTGCTCAGGACCATGAACTATTTTCTCATTTAAATAGTTTCTATATTGCTTCTGTACTTAGCAATAAAATCTATACAGTGAGTTCCCTCCTCACTTACTGTACATTTCTAATGGATTCAGACACTGATGCATTTACCAAGAAGTACCTCAACCTCTTCTTTGCCATTTAGTATAAAATATGTGCTGTATGTTGTGCTTGGGTAATAGCCACTGATTTGCTATATTTCTCTATATTCTATTTCTTCACAGTGGACTCATTCTGCTGAGACACTACAAACTGGAATTATGATTTAGGAAATTCTGTTAGTCTCCCTATTTGTGAATAAAATATCTAGATAGGTTGATATATATACACACACACACAGACACACACACACACACACACACACACACACACACACATATATATATACACACACTATACAGAAATAATGAGAATCAGCATATTATTTATGGCACCAACAACCTTCCCAGTGACTAAACTAGATGTGATTATTACATTTTAGAAGTATTTATGAAATTCATGTTTGCAAATGCCACTGAATATGTGTATTGTGTTACATGCCATTTGTTTATGATCTGTAAATGTATTAATCTTTGTGTGTGTTTTTTTCATGTATTCCAGGCCCTTCTTTAAAAATATATTTATGTAACTTGTCATTTCAGAAAAATAAATTAAATCTTATGCAAGCCAAATGTTTCTACACAAGAGATGTTTTGAGTGAACTGGCATGATGACAAATAATTATATTTTAATTATATAATTTGAACGCCTTTAATTTACAGATCTAATACCTGTTAAACAAACTGACTGCTCATACAGCATAGAACCTATTCTGTTCCTCTATAAAACATGAATGATTATATTCTCATGTCAGCTGGATTTTAAATTATTTGGCAGTATGATAGTTTCAAATATATATATATATATATATATATATATATATATATGGCAGGTGTGATTTTGGCATATGCCAGCAATTACTCTGTATATGTATCCTTAATAGTGTTGAGCGAGCACCCCGATGCTCGGGTGCTCGGGTGCTCTGACCGAGCACCGCCGGAGGCTCGAGTGCTCGGCCGAGCACCCGAGCCCCATTGAATCCAATGGGGCGACACGAGCATTACACCAGGCACCCCCTGCTCTGATGAGGGGAGGGTGCCTGGTCAATGCCCCCCTTCATCTCCACAATGCCCCTCTTCCACAATGTCCCCCTTCCACAATGTCCCCCTTCCACAAAGTGCCCCTTCATCTCCGCAATGCCCCCTTCATCTCCGCAATGCCCCCTTCATCTCCGCAATGCCCCCTTCATCTCCGCAATGTCCCCCTTCCACAATGTCCCCCTTCCACAAAGTGCCCCTTCATCTCCGCAATGCCCCCTTCATCTCCGCAATGTCCCACTTCATCTCCGCAATGCCCCCTTCATCTCCGCAATGCCCCCTTCATCTCCTCAATGTCCCCCTTCCACAAAGTGCCCCTTCATCTCCGCAATGCCCCCTTCATCTCCGCAATGCCCCCTTCATCTCCGCAATGTCCCACTTCATCTCCACAATGTCCCCCTTCATCTCCGCAATGCCCCCTTCATCTCCGCAATGCCCCCTACCTCCAGTCCCTGGTGGTCCAGCGGAGCGTCTGCAAGATCTGTGCCTCCTCCGGCACAGATCCCTTCCACCCGAACATGGCGGGCGAGCACATGGCGGTACTCGTACGAGTACCGCCATGTGCCGAGCAGAGCGATGCTCGAGCCGATCCGAGCATCGGCCGAGCATGCTCGCTCAACACTAATCCTTAATCATATTCTTCTAGAACCTCTTGGGCTCTTCTGGTTATTGAATTCATCCAATCAAGTTCTCCAGCATTGCTGAGCCTGAAATGAGAGGAGATGTTAGATTCAGAATCTGTTAAAGATAGGACACATGTTGATAAGGGTGAAGATCCAGGAACAGAGATGCAGAGAGTGTATTTACTGTGGGCTGTTATTCTATTGTCTTTTTATATGCAATTTGAGGCTGACACTGTGTTCAAAACCAGAGGGGAATCATTTATGTCAGGGACCTATATTATCCTGAAAAAATGAACATTCAGAAGTTCTCAAAAGTTCTGGGCAATTGGTGGTCATGAGCTCTTGTGGGCACACACAAGTTTTCTCTGAGGTGCTCATTATGTGTTCTTTTTTGGTGGAACTAAGAGGAATTATTCTTTAATATCACACATTCACCTGTTCCACCCCAAAAGCAAAAATGCACTATTTTGCCTGCAAACATACACTCTTTACTCCCATTGCTCCCTACATCTTAATTTCAAGTATACTTAGATCCCCTTTTTTGTCTGTTAGTCCAGCAAAGGGTTAAAACATAACGTGCAAGCCTTTTGGAGATTGTAATCCACATAAGCAGCTAGGGGGGGAAAAAAACTGCCAAAAATGTTCACCTCAAAAGTGAGACATGCAAAAAATATCTTCCACAGGGAGTTTCCATAAAGACAGTAATTGTTATCCTTTTTCTTATTTTTTCACTAATTTGAAATCAATGATAATAGTATATATACACACACACACACACACACACACGTGGAGTGTTACCCCCATTTATTCCTACTGTCCAAAAGTATAAAAGGGGGTGGCAGTTTACTGAACGTTGTTATGTTGTGCTTGGGAGAGAAAGAGAATGTAGCTGCATTTTTTATGTAAACTATATAAACTTTATTTAGACAATATTTTTCCAAGAAAAAAACATTGAGATTTCTCTTATTTTCAAGTATATCCTGGACAGCATTCAAATTAAAATTTTACATAATTACACAAATAGAAAAACAATATACAAACACACACATACACTTAAACATACATAAAAAATTATGTACAGCATTTTTAAAACAAAAAAGCAGTTATTTTTAGACTAGTAGATCTGAGCTTCTCAGTTAGCTGTTCCAGGATTTCAGGAAGGACTCTGAAGAAGAAGGCAGATGAGCCAGCTTCTTTCTTGTAGTGTGGAATATTGCGTTGTTAGCAGTGTAACAGAGGTTATTGTTAGTATGGAGAGCTGGAGCGTGTATACTGCTCATGTAGGCCTGGATTCAATTATTCCCGGGGCATAAAAAGAAACAGTAACATTTTAAGGGTTCCCATTGTATTGGCGAAAATCTAGCCCTACTATTTTTAGGCACAGCATCCCCTAACAACTGTTTTAACCTATCGACACAGGAATTGAAGGGGAAAAATAAAACCTAAGTGACCAGTAGATGTATTGATATGGTGTCCTAAGCCCCATATCAATACATTAAAAGTACTGTAAAAATGTGCGAAATGGTAGAAAAATTAACCCTATAAGTGCCAGTGGAGAATGCAACACATTGCAGAGCGTTGCATACACCACTGGTACTCACTCGATTAAAACCCCCTAAAGTTAATGACATACCTTGAAAATAAACACTTACCTGTAATCCACTGTCTTCTTCTGTAATCTTCTATCCTCTTCATTCTTCTTATCTTCTGTCTTCATCCCAGATATGTCATCAAAAGGAAAAAAATGTCCAAATTAAAGATGACCTCAAATGGTGCTTGACAGGTTAGGTTTTGGGACGACTTTCATGCATTGGGTTCGTACCTTATATGCTAGGCCTGTTTATTCTGTCCGCACTGGGAATATCTTGTCTCCGGACTTTGTGTTGAGTAGGGGTACTAGACAGGGTTGTCTGCTGTCGCTGGGCCTTTTCACCTTGGCGACCGAGCCTTTGGCTGTGGGTATATGGGCTGATCCTGCCATTACTGATGCTGATGATGACTGATAGTATGACTGTGTGCTTTTTGCCATCTTTGCTTGTCCATGGTCAGACTTTCCAATTGTTTTCTCAGTTTATGGACAGGCACAGTGTTTTTTTTAAGTGGTGGAAGATTGAGCCTTTGCCTTTCAGTTAACTTTCTAGCTATGTCATCATCATCATCTCTCCCACTCTCAACTTTATCTGTATCTCTAGAAGAGGTGGATGCTGGAGTGATATATTCTAGAGATACATCATCATCAGTCAATAGGTCATCCTCAGCATCACTTTCTGCTTCTTCCCCAGTATTTTTATATTCTTCTAAGCTTTTTAGGGTCTCAAACAATTTCTTTTTACTTTTCCCCTTTGAGGTATTTTCGCAACGTTCGCTATTACTTTCAGGATAGGTGTTTTTGTGCTTGTTTGTTTGTCAGATGCAGCAGTTGCTTGAGCTGCTACACTTTCTTGCATTATGCTATCAGCAGTGGAATGTGACTTGTTGTCAACTTCAGTGTTTTTTGTTGGCTTATTAATAGTACTTTTGTTGGTGGTGGTGGTGGTGGAACTTTTGGTGGGGACTTTGACACACTGCATTCTCCTTGGGTGAAAAGGGATCACCATCATTTATTGCACATGCCTCAGCAAACATAACTGCAGTACGTTTTTGGACTACCACTTAAATCACATGTCCCTACACTGCTCCAAATCCTTTTACCTTACCTCTTCCGCAACTACTAAATATCAAGTTTTTTTAATTTTTTTAAATTGTCACCCTATTCCTATCACTCTCAACAAAAAAAAACTAAAAACATACTCCCTGTTCAACTGCTTCTTTCCCCAGACAGAGATAACAGGCAGATCAGGAAGAAACTTGGATCACAATTGCCTGTGTCTTCCTAGTCAGTCACTCAGAACATTAGGGCATCTCTCCTTTTCTCCCTTCTCACACCCCTAGACTCCCCAAGGACAAAGTTAACAGCCAGATCAGGAAGGGACTTGGATCGCCGCTGCCTGTGCTTACTTGGTCACACAAAATGTTGGGGTATTTGGTTTAAACCTCCTTTGCATCCTTCTCACCCCCCACCAGACTCCACTGACAGAGAGCAGCCATATCAAAAAGGAACTTGGATCGCAGTTGCCTTTGTCTACTCAATCAACGAAAATGTTGGGGTATTTTGGATAAAACACCTTTGCTCGCTTTTTACAACCCCAGACAGAGATACCTGTAACATTAGGAAGAAACTTGGAACAGGGCTGCATATATCTTCCCAGTCAGTCAAAAACAAATTTTGGGGTATTTGGGGTCAAACGCCTTTCTCCCTTCCTGTCCCCCAGATTCCCCTAATACAGCGAACAGATTTCTTTCCTACAAGACTCCCTAAACTAAGATTCATCTCTACTCCATAACTTGCCTTCTCTAACTCAAAAGTATGCTGCTTTCTCCTCCTCTCACAAACACAGAATGGTATGCTGTGAGAACCTGACACCCTTTATATGCCTGCATTAAAAGAAGAGAAAATTGCCATGTGGTGGGGAGAAACTCTCTCTTACCTTTGATTTCAATGCTATGGACTAAATGAAATAAGAGGAAAAACTGCACTTTTCGAGAAATATTTCCCAAATGGTGAAAAGCACAATTTTTCTCCTGTTTCCTCTTTATCACCCATCCCCGGGGGCGTTTCTAGGTTCCAAAAAGATCTGGGGCTAGAGCCCACAGCAAAATTCAACAGAGTGCCTGCCACCAGTGGTAGTGATGAGGATGCTGTAGTGAGGAATGGGTTATCCTTACACAACATATATGTTTATTTTACTTCTCTAATTATAATGCAATGCAACAAGTTAAAGGGATTGTAATGTTTCATAATAAAAAGCAGCTCTAATTAATCTTCATAGTATTTGGACTTTGGAGAGTGTAATTTCAGTTCTGTCAGAGTTGTAGTTCAGGAGTAATTCAATTACAAAGTATCCCCCTCCCGCCCCTTTTACTGATGTAACACTGCTCAGCCAGAGCAGAAGGGAGGTGCCCAGGTAGACTGCAGAGAGGGACAATCTTCAATTAAGATAAGGGAAAAACCTGAAAAACTTGTCAAGGGGGGCAGGGCTTTCATTGTTCTCAAAGGAAGAATATTGTCCCCTTCAGTCTGATCTTACAACCAGATTCCACATCTGAGATGAGATGGCTTCCACTAGATAAAAGGGGTGGGAGGGAAAACTGTGGCATAAACCAGGGAACAATCAAAATTCTTGTTAAATTAAATAGGGGTTTTAACTCCTTGAATGATAGCGAGGTCTCCAATACCTCTCTAGCATTCAAGAGGTTAACATGCTCTATTCAAGTGCAGTGGAGTTTAAGAATTTTTATTTGCCCCCTATTGGGCAGTTGGTTTACTCTTAGAACCACACATATATTGTCTGATACTCCAGCATTGTTTCACTGGTATCCATAGAACCACACTTACACTATGTGATACCCCATCATTGTTCCACTGGTTACCTGTAGCCAATCAAAATTGCCGGCATTTTTCCATTGACCACTGGTAGCAACAGAACAATACACATACACTTTATGATACTACAGCCTTGTTCCACTGGCCACTGATAGCCACAGATTCCCCATATACATTATGTGGCCCCCACCAGCCTTGTTCTCCTGCCCATTGGAAGCCACAGATTCCCCACATACACTATGTAACCCCCCACTCTGTCCCTCTGCCCACTGGCATCCACAGATTCCTCACATACACTATGTGATTCCCAACTGCATTTTACCCCTGCCCACTGGTAGCCACAGATTCCATACATACACTATGTGACCCCCCACCAACCTTATTCCCCTAACCACGGCTTCTCTACATACACTATGTGACCCCTCCTAGCCTTGTTCCCCTGCCCACTTGTAGCCACAGATTTCTCACATACACTATGTGACCCCCTAGCCTTATTACCCTGTCCACTGGCAGCCACTGATTCCCCACATAAACTGTGGACCCCACCAGCCTTATTATCCTGCCCACTGGAAGCCACAGATTCTAAACATACACTATATGACCCCCACCATCCTTATTCGAATGCCCACTGGTAGCCACTGATTCCCTACATAAATTATGTGACCCCATCAGCCTTATTCCCCTGCCCACTGGTAGCCAGCACACAAATTCTCCACATATACAATGTGATACCCACCAGCCTTGTTTACCTGCCAGTGGTAGCCATATATTTCCACTATCTATACTGTTCCTCATACCTTCTCTTTTGCTCTGCCCCATTCTGTTTTCTGTTCTGGTGTAGAACCATGGGCTCCACACTGCCTCCACTGGTACTTTGGGTGCAAGTTGATGACCTCATTGCAAAGCACCAGGAAGTGCTAGAAGAGCCAGTATGGAGCCCATGGCTCTGTGCTGAAGCTGAGAACAGAGTGAGGCAGAAGCCTGTTGTGCCAAGTTATATATGCCCACAAGTTGCTGATAAGCAGCAGGAGGAGTGAGTCTGCTGATTGCTGATGGCCTGACATTCGGGGCTGCCCACTGACAGACTCTGGGCTTCAGCCCCCTTAGCCCACCCCTACTGATAAATTATATAGTCAGACTTGCATGTGAAATTATCCTTTCTGAGCCTGAGACTCTACTGAGACTGAATGTCAGGTACTACAAAGATATACGTACATACATATTCCATTCAAGATAGTCAGGTACAACTTGACTTGCTGTGTGGTGCTGCTTCACCAGTTGCTAGGTGTTTTATCCTAACAGATCTATCCTGGAACACACTGTAAATCTGAATATTGCAGTAGCACAGATAGATAATATTTGACACTAACAATTAATGTGTAGAAAAAGACAGGCAATAGGAGTTGTTAGATTTCAATAGTATTGGTGCTAACCAGATCTTTGGATGGTTGTAGGTGTGATTCCAGACAGCAACACTGAGAGTGACAGGGAGGAATTTAAACATACTTTTGCAGATAGATGACAGAGACAGGCAGGAGATACATTCCTATATCTGAGACTGAGACTGACAGTGACAGAAACATGCATCATACCTGATTTTCAGTCAGGCAAAACATCACTCCACACATGAACAGCGTTATTATGTACTTTACTGTAAAAATCAAAACTACCATCATTATATTCAACAAATCATCTTGATAATCATAATTACCATCACCACTTCCAAGTCCAACTCCCATCCATTCATTTGCACTGTTTTTGCATATTGAACAACGTGAAGCACCCTGGACACCTACTAATAATACTAATACAACATCTATCCTTTAGAGTTATATTATTAGTAGTAGACCTTCATCAAGGTAAGAGATTTACTTAAACAACAGGTCAGGATGGGCCTAGATTAGTGTTAGCTCTAGATGGGGGGATTATTTTTATTCTACTGTAAGCAGAATAATGGTGAACAAATTTCATCTAGCAATAAAATTGTTCACAGAAATGATGAGTTTTCCTAACATAATGGTAAACGATTTTAATTCCTCCGAAAGGGTAAAAATATTACCAAAATATTTGGACAAAACTATTTTTTTCACATTGCACAAATCTTATGTATGCAAGTCAAGAAATAGGATAGGACAATTAAACAAATATATCAAAACTAAACCAAATAAGAGGTGCAGTGATTAATTGCAGCAATGAGAATTTAAGCAGCTTTGAATGAAGGAAGTAATAGCAATTTGTCACATAAGAGGGAGGACAGTGTGGCATCCAGGCAATCAAGGGTCCTTCTGTGTATAGTTTAGAATAAATAAATATACATATGAACTGTATGGATAAAAGAAATCTGTGGAGGAACACTGTAGGCATGACTGAGCCCTGACATAAATTATTGTATTTTCACTACCGGTAGATAGACTTGTACTGTGGCCAAAATCAGCATTCTCAAAGATTATTTTTTAATAGAATAAATTAATTAATTTGCTTTTATTTAAGGGGATCCCCATGTTCTGAACTTTTGCTACCAGTCTAATTTTGAATAAAATGTTTCTTTCAGATTAATTCCATCAAAGTATCTTCTTTTGAAATACAACCTTTTACAGTTTTACAAATAACTTGTTTTTTGTATTGAGATTAATATTAACCCTTTGCAATGCGTTGCGTACCCCTCTGGCACTCAAAGGGTTAAAGAAGAAAAAAAATCATCTGACATGTAATATGCTGATAATCAAAATGCATGACTAAAACTTGTACTAGATATTTGGTTTTAAGCAGTAATTATACATTCTGTTCTAAAATGTAATTTTGTAAAAGTACAATTAATTAGTTAAAAGCATATGATGGACAGAGAAGTTGAGTCAAAGTCAGCGCCATGGGTGAAAATCGGAACATGGCATTTTTTTGTCCAAATCAAGAGGTGCAGCCTGTCTCCATTTACAGTGTGGCATAGCACACAAAAAGCTTTCCCTGACTTATTAATAGTTAGGAGAGCAGCAAAAACTATATTTTTTAATATAATGCAATTAAAAAAGCACTTATATTGCATTACTACTGCTGTGAGCAAATCCCTAGTGTATTTCGAGGGCACATGCTGCTTTTAACCCTCCAGAGCAAAGCAATATGTTGCATCCCCATTTAGAACTCAAAGGGTTAAATCAAGATGTGAGATTCGCCTTCCAGGATGCATGGGCTGCTATCTAACTCTGAAGCAGGGCCCACAATCTAACAAGGAGGCTGCGTAAGTGGTACTAACATGGTGCTCTGTAATGCAGCAAAGTAATCTTCACAGTAGCCAAAACTCATTCACAGATTCATTCATCACGTGCAGGTATCCATGATTTTAGGTGCCTCTTAAGTTCCTTAATTCACGTCTATCCTCTCTCTTTTACCCATTCCTTCCCCTACATGTCTGTATTTTTACCATCCTTTTTTATTTTTCTTTACTATGTTCTTTGACTGCTGTTCTACATTAGGAAATAACCAATAAACTAGCTAGATGAGATATATACAGACTTGCTACAATACTGATGGAGATTAATCATTTTGAGTTAAGAGCTGAGT
The DNA here is from genome assembly GCA_037306005.1 of Rhinophrynus dorsalis. Taxonomy (NCBI): domain Eukaryota; kingdom Metazoa; phylum Chordata; class Amphibia; order Anura; family Rhinophrynidae; genus Rhinophrynus; species Rhinophrynus dorsalis. The sequence continues at coordinate 381,850,379 of CM074719.1, forward strand.
TTGAGTTGCCACTCATTGAGCATAATGCAGTTGGGTTAGATAGTAGGGAAGGGCTCGATCCAATTCCCACCAGAAAAATGAAACAGCCAACAGTAGTAATTAAAGCACAGTAAGCCATTCAATTAGCTGTTCTGTGAAAAACTACTGAAAGAAAAAAAACACTTTCGGTGCTAAATTTTGCACGCATTGAAAGCAAAAAAGATGTTGAATTTCAGATTTAATTCCATGCATTGCGTGGTAGCATGCATTAAGTAACCTCACTTTATTGCCAAAAATCTGCTCCTAAAAAGTAGGAGTTGAGTCCCCTAACGCATGTTTTAAACCACCCATGCTGGAATTAAAGAGTAAAAAAAGCACAAAAAAATACCTGTGGTACCATATCAATAAAACCAAAGTGCTGAAAAAAAATGTGTGCAATGTAACAAAAATTAACCCTAGAAGTGCCAGTGGGGTATGAAACACTTTGCAGAACATGGCATACCCCACTAGCACTCACAAGGTTAATCCCACTAAAACTAACACGATCCCCTGAAAGTAAACACTAAGTAAGTAAGTCCTCTGTCCAATGCGGTCTTCAGCACCCTGGTCATCCACTGAAAGTCTTCTTTAATCTTCTACTTTCCATCATCTTCTTATCTTGGTTCTTCTCATCTTCTTTCGTCTTATCGTCACATCTTCCTCCTCTTCCGAAATCTAATGCCAGTATAAATAAAAAAAAAGTTAAAATAAGAACTGCCCCCAAAGATATACCATAACAGTATGCTGCCCCCATTGACAGTGGCGACATAAAAGCAGCACAAGTATGCCCCCACTCCCCCAAAATATACCTCTCGGGCCATTGTCACACTGTGGCAAATTTGAACAGAGATTGGATTTTATATAGAATAAATGACAAACCTGCAGTCCTCTAGTCTAATTGTGAATAGCGTGCCCTGTATTAGGCATGTATAATAACACTGTGGATAAATTGGAGGCTTTAGTGCCCACATTTTTGGCCAAAAAAGTTGTATAAGCTTGCCAACCGCAGCAGGGTTCCTCAAGTGTGGCAAGTACCTACTCTAAGAACTTAAAGTCCCTATCTAAAAAATAATAAAAGTTAAATTAAAAATGACTCTTGAGAAGATGTTATAGTAACGAGTAGGAGGGGGACCCTTTTATATACAAAAACGAAAACGTGGAGGTCCTCATGTATGCAATTAAAAACAAGTAACAAACAATATTTAAAAAGGTGTAAAATAGGACTTGCCCTGTGTGCCTGCATTGAGTGGGTACCCATACAAAAGAACTGAAACTCTGTCAGCCTTTATAGGTAACATGTAACCACCCCCAAAGGCCACACAAGGAATAATCAGGTAGAAACAGAGTGTATGAAAGCCTAAGTTAAACTTTTAAAGGCCTAGAATGTAAAGAAAAGAATTGGTGCAATGAAACATTCATATCTAATATTAGTGAAAGTGAGAAGCTGCTAGAATAAGCAAAACAAGATAGGTAGAAACAGAAAGAAACAACAGCTCACAGCGCTAACTCACCTTAAAAGGATAGTATTACTTCAAAATTACTATCCCTCATATTGTAGCCCTTAATAAACTGAGTTAAATGACACCAGCGGCATCTCTCAAACCTTTATGGTTTAAGAGATAGCCGCTTTCAAAGTTTCCTCTCCCCTGCTGTCAGCGTTCTGCTGCCAGCAGGAGAATCCGATCTCTGAATCAAGAGGAGGCTCTTCAGCAGAGCCGATATCTCGTTATGGAAGGAAAAATGATTAATTGAAACAGTCTTATACGTGTGCTTGGTAACCAAGAACACGTAGAAGACTGTTTCAGTTAATCATTTTTCCTTCCATAAGGAGATATCGGCTCTGTTTAAGAGCCTCCGCCTGTCCCGGGACCGGATTCTCCTTCTGGCAGCAGAACGCTGACAGCAGGGGAGAGGAAACTTTGAAAGTGCCTATCTCTTAAACCATAAAGGTTTGAGAGATGCCGCTGGTGCCATTTAACTCAGTTTATTAAGGGCTACAATATGAGGGATAGTAATTTTGAAGTAATACTATCCCTTTAATGCATAACAATAAGTTGGAAGTATTCCTCCATCTCTGTCCTATGATCTTGTTACAATTAGTGGTCTGGAATTTCAGAATAAAAATAAGGACAAACACACTGCAGTGAAAGCTATAAAACTACAGTTTATTAAAACATGCAATAATTAAATAGGTTATGAAATAAACATCCTGGCAGAGTTCACAAGCGTATGAGAGACATACCTCTAACAGGTGCTAAAAAGTACAAGAACTATTGCCAGAGCGAACTCTACAATATGCAAGATAGGAAAGATAAGAAATAACAAAGGGTACTTATCACCGAGAGAGCCTCATAATAAGACACAGGTGCACGGACAGAGGTGAAAATCAAGTCGCCCTCATTCATTCCAACAACGGCTCTCTGAATCTATTGTGTTGATTACAGGTTAAAATATAGATGTCTAATACTACGCATGCGTATGTGCTTGGTTACAGAAGGTTGAATAGTGGAGATATCACTGACTGTCTCTCATAAACACTATGTCATCGCCCGCCCCTCTGCTGTTGCCAGCCAAACTGCAGATAATTAACCCCCAACTAACCATGTGGAGATAAAAAAAAACCCATCCCTTACACTCCACCCTTGATCTCCTCACGTCAGATACGTAAGTGGTGCACCTCTGCATCAGTGGTACAACACGAGAAAGCAGGCGCCCAATACATTTCCACACTATATACACAATAAGAACTATGATAAATACATGCAACACGATCTGAAGGATGCCTGCAAACCAACCCCCCCACCACCACAACTTTCAACCAGTCGGCAGGATTCAGTGTGGTGCTCAGCTACAAAACGTTCCTTCAACTGTTCCACCTGTTGAATGTGAGCCTCAGTTGCACTGGATACATATTAACTAGTGTTGAGCGAGCATGCTCGGCCGATGCTCGGATCGGCTCGAGCATCGCTCTGCTCGGCACATGGCGGTACTCGTACGAGTACCGCCATGTGCTCGCCCGCCATGTTCGGGTGGCAGGGATCTGTGCCGGAGGAGGCACAGATCTTGCAGACGCTCCGCTGGACCACCAGGGACTGGAGGTAGGGGGCATTGCGGAGATGAAGGGGGCATTGCGGAGATGAAGGGGGACATTGCGGAGATGAAGGGGGACATTGTGGAAGGGGGGCATTGTGGAAGGGGGACATTGTGGAAGGGGGGCATTGCGGAGATGAAGGGGGCATTGCGGAGATGAAGGGGGCATTGCGGAGATGAAGGGGGACATTGTGGAAGGGGGACATTGTGGAAGGGGGACATTGTGGAAGGGGGGCATTGCGGAGATGAAGGGGGCATTGCGGAGATGAAGGGGGACATTGCGGAGATGAAGGGGGACATTGCGGAGATGAAGGGGGACATTGTGGAAGGGGGACATTGTGGAAGAGGGGCATTGTGGAGATGAAGAGGGGCATTGACCAGGCACCCTCCACTCATCAGAGCAGGGGGTGCCTGGTGTAATGCTCGAGTCCTCCCATTTAATGCAATGGGGTTCGGGTGCTCGGCCGAGCACTCGAGCCTCAGGGGGTGCTCGGTCAGAGCACCCGAACACCCGAGCATCGGGGTGCTCGCTCAACACTAATATTAACATAATGGCAATAGAATGGGCCTACAATAGTACACATGCCCCCCTGACTAGCAGTAAGATAAGCTAGTACAAAAGTCATTTGAGCTATCTGTCTCTGGACCATTCTCAAATCTTCTGCCATTAAGTGAAAAACATCATCATGTAGTTCAGTTATATCCTTGATTAACTGAACTAGATCTTGGATGTATATGCAGTTCATAGTCCCGTGGCATCCATAATATTCAGTCCCACCAAAATGGAAAACCACAAGTTTCATACATCAAAGCAGTAGACGCCGTGGCAAGCAAAGCATAATGTTTTTATTATATCAGATGTCCCTTGTCCTTTGTTTGTGATGCAGGTTTCCCACATGCATTCCCAGTCATGGTAGTAGGGATAACCTATGGGATAAACATACATGAGTTTTAGTTACAAAACTTTCACTTAGCTCCCAATCTGCCACTTGCATTAGCTCATTCCAAGTACACACCTCCTCCTCATCTCTTCCACTCGCATTATCCCATTTCACGTACATATCTCCCTGATTCCACTTGCATTATCTCATTCCACGCACATACCTCCCTGATTGTGGGGTGGGATATGAAACACAAACAGGAAACACTCACAATGCCACACTACACCCCTTCCTCAATTGTCTTTTCTGAACCATAATCACCCTACTCTGTTCTAATGGGTCATGACTAGTGATGAGCGAGCACCCCAATGCTCGGGTGTTCGGGTGCTCTAACCGAGCACCCCCTGAGGCTCGAGTGCTCGGCCGAGCACCCGAGCCCCATTGAAGTCAATGGGAGGACTCGAGCATTACACCAGGCACCCCCTGCTCTGATGAGGGGAGGGTGCCTGGTCCATAGGAAAAGGGCAGAAAAGGATGGAAACACCACAGAAATGGTTCAGGGACAGCATATGGAGGATGTCTGGATGCATCTTGGACTCCAACATCGCTGCTGGGAACGATCTTTCGCCCGTAGTACGCCATTTTTACAGACTGACCATAAAACACACAAAAAGGAAAATAAAAACGACTTTAGGCGAAAAATTGTTACCAAACAATATTTGCTGTATATTTACTTGTATATCATCTGCAAATTCTCCCAAAAATTTCCTTGGTTTTCGGAAGTGAGGCCATGATTAAGAGGGAAACGTGCGCAGAGGCAAATTCTCCCAAAAATTTCCTTGATTTTCAGAACTGAGGCCATGATTAAGAGGGAAACGTGCACAGAGGCAAATTCTCCCAAAAATGTCCTTGATTTTATTGAACTGAGGCCATGATTAAGAGGGAAACGTGCGCTGAGCCGACCATCTAAAACATTATGGGTGAGGGTCTGCTGCAGAGCTGACCATCCTAAACATTATATGCGAAGGCCCGCTAGTGAGCTGACGCTATAAAACATTATATGAGAGGGCCCGCTAGAGAGCTGACCCAATAAAACATTATATGAGAAGGCCCGCTGGTGAGCTGACCTATATAAAAATTGTCAAACAGGGCCCGCTGGTGAGCTGGCCCTATATAAAAATTATATCACAGGGCCCGCTGGTGAGCTGGCCCTATATAAAAATTATATCCCAGGGCATATGGAAGAGGAGGAGGAGGATGAGAAGATTAAGAGTCAACCATATACCCGTTTTTTGGGTGGAAGGGGTGAATGGGAATACAGAGTATTCCCATCATTGTAAATAACATATATAAAGTGAGTTTATGTTCCCCCGGGGCTTTCCTCCAGTGGAGTGGAGAAGTCAGGGGAAATCCAGGCCTTGTTCATTTTTATAAGTGTCAACCTATCAGCATTGTCGGTGGAAAGGCGGATACGCTTATCTGTTATGATGCCACCAGCAGCACTAAATACCCGCTCAGACAGAACGCTGGCGGCAGGGCAGGCCAGCACCTCCAAGGCATAGAGTGCCAGTTCATACCACGTGTCCAGCTTGGACACCCAGTAGTTGTAAGGCACAGAGGGATCATTGAGTACTCCTTCACCATCTTCCAAAACTTTTCCCTCCTTGTGACACTAGGCTGCGCATCAGGGTGAGGGTGCTGGCGGGGTGTCATGAAGGTGTCCCACGCCTTGGAGAGTGTTGCCCTGCCTTTCTCGGAACTGCTGTGTGCTCCCCTTTTCTCCCCTTCTCGGTTGGCCAAGGTAGCACGTACTCTGCCGCCAGCGTTGTCAGATGGAAAATTTTGGAGCAATTTTTCAACAAGAACCTTCTGGTATTGCACCATTTTGCTTGTCCTCTCCACCGGAGGAATGAGAGATGAGAAATTCTCTTTGTAGCGGGGGTCCAGAAGGGTGAACACCCAGTAATCCGTGTTGTCTAAAATGCGTGTAACGCGTGGGTCACGGGAAAGGCAGCCTAACATAAAGTCAGCCATGTGTGCCAGAGTACCAACAGGCAAGATTTCGCTGTCCTCACCAGGAGGATGACTCTCAATCTCCTCATCCTCTTCCTCCTCTTCTGCCCACCCACGCTGAAGAGATGGAACTAAAGTTCCATGGCTACCCTCTGTAGCGGAGACAACCGTGTCTTCCTCCTCCTCCTCCTCCTCCTCCTCCTCCGCCTCCTCCAATTGTCGCTGAGAAGACGAAGTGAGGGTGCTCTGGCTATCACCTTGTGTAAGCTCTTCCTCCCCCATTTCCACCTCTTCCACATGCAAAGCGTCGGTTTTAATTGTGAGCAGCGAGCGTTTCAGTAGACACAGAAGTGGGATGGTTACACTGATAATAGCGTTATCGCCGCTCACCATCTGTGTCGATTCCTCAAAATTGCGTAAAACCTCACAGAGGTCTGACATCCATTCCCACTCCTCACTTCTGATTAGAGGAAGTTGAACGGAGAGGCGACGACCGTGTAACAGCTGGTACTCCACTACTGCCCTCTGCTGCTCACAAAGCCGGGCCAACATGTGGAAGGTGGAGTTCCAGCGCGTGCTCACGTCACACAGCAGCCGGTGAGCTGGCAATTGTAAGCGCTGCTGCAGCTTCAACAGGCCGGCTGAAGCTGTTGATGACTTACGGAAATGTGCACACACGCGGCGCACCTTGGTCAAGAGATCATGCACATTGGGGTAGGTTTTTAGAAATCGCTGCACCACTAAATTAAATACATGCGCTAGGCATGGTACGTGTGTGAGCTTGCCGAGCTCCAAAGCCGCCACCAAGTTACGCCCATTATCACACACAACCATGCCTGGTTGCAGGTTGAGTGGCGAGAGCCACTGCTCAGTCTGGTGACTAATCCCCTGCAACAGCTCTGAGGCCGTGTGCTGTTTGTCCCCAAGGCAGATCAGCTTCAGCACGGCCTGTTGACGCTTCCCCACTGCAGTGCTACACTGCTTCCAGCTACTGGCTGATGGGGGAGTGGCGGTGTGTGTAGAGAATTCGGAGGTGGAAACGGAGGAGGAGGAGCCAATAACGTAGGTGCTGGTGGAAACCCTGATGGAGGTAGGGCCCGCAATCCTCGGCGTGGGTAGCACCCGTGCCATCCCAGGGTCCGAGTCGCTCCCAGCCTCCACGACATTCACCCAGTGTGCCGTCAGGGAAATGTAGCGTCCCTGGCCACAAGCACTTGTCCATGTGTCAGTCGTTAAGTGGACCTTCCCAGTAACTGCGTTGGTCAGGGCACGGGTGATGTTACGGGACACATGGTGGTGTAATGCGGGGATGGCACACCGGGAAAAGTAGTGGCGGCTGGGGACCGCGTACCGAGGGACAGCTGCTGCCATCAGGCTGCGGAAGGACTCAGTGTCCACAAGCCTAAATGGCAGCATTTCGATGGCCAGTAATTTGGAAAGGTGTGAGGTTAGTGCTATGGCCTGTGGGTGGGTGGCTGGGTACTTTCTCTTGCGCTCAAATGCCTGGGGTAACGACATTTGGACGCTGTGCTGGGACAGGGAAGTGGATGTGGTCGCTGATGGTGCTTCAGATGCTACAGGTGCAGGGCGGGAGGTATGCGGGCCTGCGCCTTCGACAGGCGATTGGCCGGCACCGAAAACAGGGGAAGAGGAGGCAGTGGTGTGGCCTGCAGACACAGATGGGCGATCCAGGTGTTCCTCCCACATACTACGGTGCTTGGATGCCATGTGTCGGATCATGCTGGTGGTGGTGAGGTTTCTAGTGTTCATGCCTCGGCTCATTCTGGTGTGGCACAGGTTGCAAACTACAATTTTTTTGTCGTCCGCACTTTCCTTAAAAAAACGCCATACCGCGGAACACCTACCCCTTGGCAAGGTAGATTTACGCAAGGGGGTGCTCCGTGGAACATTTGCGGGCCGGTTTGGTGCGGTCCGCCTTCTTTCTGTAGCCACACCACTGCCTCTTCCAGCCTGTTGCGGTGCTGCAGATGGCTCACCCTCAGGACTGCTGTCATCGCTCGGCTCTACACCTTCCCAGGTGGGGTCAGTCACCTCATCGTCCACCAAGTCCTCCTCCACTTCCTCACTCTGATCATCCTCCTCAAGTCTTGATCCCACCACATACTCAGTCATTGACAACTGTATAACATTCTCCTCAACAAGGTCTTGAGACGGAAATAGTGGTTGATTTAATGGCAACTGTGTCTCATCATCATCATCATCATCCACTACTTCCTTTGACCTTAAATGCCGTTCACATCTGTCATCTTCTTGAGATTGGGTAGCCTCTAGAGGTTGTGAATCAGGGCACAAGATGTCATGTTCCTCTGCAAGCGTGCTTGGAGAGAGGGTCAAATGAAGGATTGGTGATGAGACGAGCTCCTCACTATATCCCAGTGTGGGATCACTTCTTTGACCAGACCGTGTATGGTGGGAGGAAGGATGATCAGAGTGAGGATTATGTTGACCAGACTCTTGGCTACTGAGAGTGGACTTGGTGGAAGACAGGGTGGTGCTTAACCGACTGGAAGCAGTATCAGCTGTCATCCAACCGACCACCTGTTCGCAGTGGTCGGACCTCGAGAGTGATGTCCTGCGACGCCCTGTAAAATTACACATGAAGCTAGGTATGGTGGATGTCTTTCTTTCTTGTGCTCTGGCACCAGGCACAGTTTCTCCGCGTCCTGACCCGCGCCCTGAACTTTCAGGATCACGTCCACTTCCCCGTCCCTTTTTACCCGCCTTCTTCATCTTACACAGAATATGTGACTTTAATATTTGAGTTTGAAAACTTAACAGTATTTCTTATTATTCTGCAACTCTGCAGAGTACACAGAATAGGCTGCTAAACTGCGGTGAAACACACTGAATGGAATATGTGAGTTTAATATTTGAGTTTGAAAACTTAACAGTATTTCTTATTATTCTGCAACTGTACAGAGTACACAGAATAGGCTGTTAAACGGCGGTGAAACACACTGAATGGAATATGTGACTTTAATATTTGAGTTTGAAAACTTAACAGTATTTCTTATTATTCTGCAACTGTACAGAGTACACAGAATAGGCTGTTAAACGGCGGTGAAACACACTGAATGGAATATGTGAGTTTAATATTTGAGTTTGAAAACTTAACAGTATTTCTTATTATTCTGCAACTGTACAGAGTACACAGAATAGGCTGCTAAACTGCGGTGAAACACACTGAATGGAATATGTGACTTTAATATTTGAGTTTGAAAACTTAACAGTATTTCTTATTATTCTGCAACTGTACAGAGTACACAGAATAGGCTGTTAAACGGCGGTGAAACACACTGAATGGAATATGTGACTTTAATATTTGAGTTTGAAAACTTAACAGTATTTCTTATTATTCTGCAACTGTACAGAGTACACAGAATAGGCTGTTAAACGGCGGTGAAACACACTGAATGGAATATGTGACTTTAATATTTGAGTTTGAAAACTTAACAGTATTTCTTATTATTCTGCAACTGTACAGAGTACACAGAATAGGCTGCTAAACTGCGGTGAAACACACTGAATGGAATATGTGACTTTAATATTTGAGTTTGAAAACTTAACAGTATTTCTTATTATTCTGCAACTGTACAGAGTACACAGAATAGGCTGTTAAACGGCGGTGAAACACACTGAATGGAATATGTGACTTTAATATTTGAGTTTGAAAACTTAACAGTATTTCTTATTATTCTGCAACTGTACAGAGTACACAGAATAGGCTGTTAAACGGCGGTGAAACACACTGAATGGAATATGTGACTTTAATATTTGAGTTTGAAAACTTAACAGTATTTCTTATTATTCTGCAACTGTACAGAGTACACAGAATAGGCTGCTAAACTGCGGTGAAACACACTGAATGGAATATGTGACTTTAATATTTGAGTTTGAAAACTTAACAGTATTTCTTATTATTCTGCAACTGTACAGAGTACACAGAATAGGCTGTTAAACGGCGGTGAAACACACTGAATGGAATATGTGACTTTAATATTTGAGTTTGAAAACTTAACAGTATTTCTTATTATTCTGCAACTGTACAGAGTACACAGAATAGGCTGCTAAACTGCGGTGAAACACACTGAATGGAATATGTGACTTTAATATTTGAGTTTGAAAACTTAACAGTATTTCTTATTATTCTGCAACTCTGCAGAGTACACAGAAAAGGCTGCTAAACTGCGGTGAAACACACTGAATGGAATATGTGACTTTAATATTTGAGTTTGAAAACTTAACAGTATTTCTTATTATTCTGCAACTCTGCACAGTACACAGAATAGGCTGCTAAACGGCGTTGAAACACACTGAATGGAATATGTGACTTTGATATTTTAGTTTGAAGACTTAACAGTATTTCTTCCTATTCTGCAACTCTGCACAGTACACAGAATAGGCTGCTAAACTGCGGCGAAGCACACTGAATGGAATATGTGACTTTGATATTTTAGTTTGAAGACTTAACAGTATTTCTTCCTATTCTGCAACTCTGCACAGTACACAGAATAGGCTGCTAAACTGCGGCGAAGCACACTGAATGGAATATGTGACTTTGATATTTTAGTTTGAAGACTTAACAGTATTTCTTCCTATTCTGCAACTCTGCACAGTACACAGAATGTGCTGCTAAACTGCGGCGAAGCACACTGAATGGAATATGTGACTTTGATATTTTAGTTTGAAGACTTAACAGTATTTCTTCCTATTCTGCAACTCTGCACAGTACTCAGAATGTGCTGCTAAACTGCGGCGACGCACACTGAATGGAATACGTGACTTTGATATTTTAGTTTGAAGACTTAACAGAATGTGCTCTAATCTGCAACTTTGCACACTAAACAGAATGTGCTCTAATCTGCAACTTTGCACACTAAACAGAATGTGCTCTAATCTGCAACTTTGCACACTAAACAGAATGTGCTCTAATCTGCAACTGTGCACACTAAACAGAATGTGCTCTAATCTGCAACTTTTCACACTAAACAGAATATTTTTTTTTTTTTTTTTTTCCCCCCACACACAATATAACCTGCTGCCCCCACACACAGTAGTCCTAAAAAGGACTTTTGGTTCTTTTTTGTCACAATTTTTGTTTTTTCCTCCCTACACTGCCTTTCCCTTCCTATCCTCAGCTCTCCCTGGCTCAGACTGAGCCGAACTCGATGGTCAGGTGCTATACAGCACCTGACCACGGGTTCTGGCCAGCCAATCAGTGTAATGCCAGCAGCCAACATGGCTGCTGGCATTACACCGATGTCAGAGCCTCCCTGCACGTTTATTGGCTGCGCAGCAGCCGCAAAACGTGCGGGGAGGAGACCCGAACATGGCGGGCGAGCACATGCGGTACTCGTACGAGTACCGCCATGTGCCGAGCAGAGCGATGCTCGAGCCGATCCGAGCATCGGCCGAGCATGCTCGCTCAACACTAGTCATGACCCAACATTCGCTCCAAGGGAGTAACATCCTGAACAAGACACCCTTCCCCAGAGCATGTGTGAGAATCATCTTGCGTATTTGTTCCTTCAGCAAGCCATGCATTCTTTCAAACATACCCGTTTCCTGCGGGTTAAAAGGGATATGGTACACCCAATGCACATGTTGGAGCACACATCTTCAGCAACATGTCAGTATCGTCATTTTGTAGGGTTCCATAGAACTTGGTGCTCAGAGATACTAGTTTCAGCTTTTGATCTTCCTGTGGTAGGGGCCCGAGGAAACTGATTTGCCCAACCTCACCACCTGTAATGACTTGATCTCTTTGTTCAGAGGTGGTCTGTGGTTTTTTCTTCTGTATAGCCTGACCAATGAGACACTTGATCACAATCTCTTTCACTTGATCCATAGACAGAGAGATTCCCTTCAAATCAGTCCACTGGTAGAATGTTAATACTTCTCTGTGTCCAACCTTGGCTTGAGCCCAGTCCCCCACCTTCAACAGTCCATTCATAGTCTGGAAGGGGATCTATGCCACACTGTCATCCATCTCATTTTCCAAGAGACCAGTATGTCCATCAGCAATGGGCCACTTGTTGCTTTGTGCCCACAAGATCTGCCATAATCCAGTACCACCCCTTGGGGGGTTTTCTTTGATTGTCCATTGGCCTTGCTGCTCGGTTGCCAGCCTGACAATCACTTCTAATTTGGCTGTGCCGGAACTTCTGTCTCATGGTATGTCCCATCACATGTGGTTTTATGATACACAAAACCCGCCAAGCGTTTCCTGATAGCAGCAGTGTCTTGTTCGATTGGGTTGCCTCTCTCTACCAGACACCACTTCCATGTCTGTAGGGTCTGATTCTGCACAACTGCTGTGCGAGCTGCAAGGCTGTCTTGACGCACCCAGTTACGTATAGATATATCAGATTTTATTAGTGGGATGCGGTCCAAATTGTTGTTGACACGTACAGCCTCTTTGACTGACGTCAGTGCTTCATCCCAATAATACACAGTCTTTTTCCAGGTTACATCACAGATGGGATGCAGTAACAATCCCAGGTAGGGCACGAGGCACCTCCAGAAAACAGAAAAGCCCAGCAGGACTTGTGCTGCATCCATGTCTTTGACCACTTGCTTCTCCATATCATTAGCGGAGTCCCGGTATACTTGACACTGGAGGTATCCCATAGTCTGTAAATCTCTGGCAGCATGCCATTGCGCAGTAGTCAGTGCAGTCTTTTTCACCAATATCAGGTCTGAGGCAGCGGCTGCTAGTGGGGATGTCACTTTGTTCAGTTCTTTATAGTCCATAGTTATATGCCCACTCCCATCTGGCATCTCCACAGGCCAGACCTGACCCTTGTAGGAGCTGGCAGCAGGCCTCAACACACCAAGGCCTTGAATAGTCTCTATTGTTTCTGTATGTTCTCCAGGACTGTGGTACTGCTGGTACTTGCTCAATTCTCCTGGCAGTGGGATGTACACTGGGGTCCATTCAGTATGTCCCCAGACTATTGACTGAAGCGCTGAAAGAGACAAAGTACGGACTACAGCGCCAAAAGTGTAACCCCCTGTCTCAGTGTATAGGATCTGTCCCAGCGCAATACCCATTCCCAGAATAATCTCTGCTGGGAATATGGGACCATTCCCTATCTGTATGCAGATGCAGCACTTCACCCGGTACGCAAGTATCTATTGTTCTCCCACTCTGTCACCCAGAGCACAACCTTTAGTGTACTTTGTCTGATTCACATTGCTGTGACACAGTGACACTTCTGCTCCAGTATCCAGCAAGGCTGTCAGATCTTGTAGTCGCCTACAGTGTCCCCAATTATAAACATATGGGCAGCGGTCCCCTGATTTCAGTACTGCTATATACAAAACAGTAGTGTTTGGGGACGGGGACCGGCCTACATGTCATACATTTTCAGGAAACATCCACGTCTGTGTGTGTTCATGTAATGCATCAAATGCTTCCGTGTATGGAGTAGTCATTGGTGGGGGTGGAGCTGTGGGTGTCACAAAGAGTATGTCAGTTGGTTCTACGTCACCCTCCCCCCCATTCCTACATCACTAGTCGCCACCCTTTGGAGTCAGAGTAACACATTCACCACCAGCATCCCAGGCACACAAAACCCATGCCAACAGATTTTCATGCATTGCAATAGCAACCTCAGCCCCTTCAGCCACTGGTGCCTGAGGGGTTTGCGTGCAATTAGTCACATAGTTCTGCTGCCGCTCAGCAACAATAGGTTGTGCCCCATATATTGGGGCATCTGTGTGACAGTCTGATTCACTTTCCTCATCAGACAGCCCATCCCATTGATAAATTGCATCCCAATCATCTTCTGCTACCAATGTTCGTATGTGGACAGTGCTGTGAGGAGACATCACCCTTTTTTTTCCTCTTAGCCTCCTTCTCTCCTTTCCAGCACTTACCACACACGAAGCAACACTTTGATCTAGTCTCTTTTGTTGCTCCTGCAATGTACTTTGCATCCTCCCTGTACAGGTTAATTTCTTCAGTCTACTAAACATCCCTTCACTGTACACAATACATTTATCCTGCTCGCACCCACTCCCTGTACGGGTTAATTTCTTCAGTTTGCTAAACATTCCTCACTGACACTCCTTATCTATAATGAAATTCCAATCCCGCTTCTGACACCACGTGTTACAATTAGTGGTCTGGAATTTCAGAATAAAAATAAGGACAAACACACTGCAGTGAAAACTATAAAACTACAGTTTATTAAAACATGCAATAATTAAATAGGTTATGAAATAAACATCCTGGCAGAGTTCACAAGCGTATGAGAGATATACCTCTAACAGGTGCTAAAAAGTACAAGAACTATTGCCAGAGCGAACTCTACAATACGCAAGATAGGAAAGATAAGATAAGAAATAACAAAGGGTAGTTATCAACGAGAGAGCCTCATAATAAGACACAGGTGCACGGACAGAGGTGAAAATCAAGTCGCCCTCATTCGTCCCAACAACGGCTCTCTGAATCTATTGTGTTGATTACAGGTTAAAATACAGATGTCTAATACTACGCATGCGTATGTGCTTGGTTACAGAAGGCTGAATAGTGGAGATATCACTGACTGTCTCTCATAAACACTACTTCATCGTCTGCCCCTCTGCTGTTGCCAGCCAAACTGCAGATAATTAACCCCCAACTAACCATGAGGAGATCACCAAAAAAAAACATCCCTTACAGATCTTTAACAATGAGATCAATGGAGAGCCAGTTCTTACCCATACAAAGATGCAGTCGCATCGGGGAATGATCAGAGGCGACTCTAGGCAGATAGGAACATTTCTTAACCATATGCCTTGCGTGTTGTGAAATGAGGGCATAATCAATACCTTTGCTTGAATATTTAGTTTAACCCATTGTGATTTGGCAAATCATAATGAAAAAGGGATAGGAGCTCACTGTCAGGTAAGACAATGAACAGGGTCTGAGAATGTCTGATGCAAGACAGCAAACACAGCCACCAAAAGACACTTTTTGTTGTATGTTACTATTACCTCCTTTTAATAAATAGTTGGAATAGTGGGCATATTAATAAACAAATTATATGGTCATATTGTAAAATGGACATGCTTGTTACTACAATGTATTTGCAAATTTTAATGGCAGAAACCATGTTTTTATTACATGAATAATACATTAATCATTTAATGGGGTATTGTACTCACTTCTTGCTTCTTTTTGGCTATGAATAATGCAGAGAACCTATTTATTGAACATTTTATTACAGCATCCTTTATTTTTACATTCATACAAGACCAATAAAGTATTGAGCTTTGCCTTTTTTGTTCTTTTTTGTTTCAGTAAAAATATGCCTATGATGGGATCAGTTGCTTTAGGTTTTCACATTTCTTTCCTTAACTTCTCTATGCTGCACATTTTATACACAATTCCAAAAAGGGGCAGCACCCATGGGACGTTTTACAAGAACACATAAGTTTTATTGGCGGTCAGGTCAACATTTTGGTCCTCACAGGGACCTTTTCTCAGCTTAATTGAACATAGTGAACACGTGTTTTAAAATCGACATCTGAGTTTAAAACACGTGTTCACTATGTTCAGTTGTCCTGAGTAAGGTCCCATGGGTGCTGCCCCTTTTCTGAATTGTACACTACCCTTCTTTGG
This sequence comes from Rhinophrynus dorsalis, assembly GCA_037306005.1. Taxonomy (NCBI): domain Eukaryota; kingdom Metazoa; phylum Chordata; class Amphibia; order Anura; family Rhinophrynidae; genus Rhinophrynus; species Rhinophrynus dorsalis. Next base: position 381,866,012 of record CM074719.1, read on the forward strand.
CATTGTGCACCTGGGCAATGAACATTTTTAAGAGTTTGTAACTTTTCACTCCTGAGAGTGCCCTTCCTTGTTACATTTTAATTAATATGGGGTCCCATACTGATTTATTATCATTTTGGCAGTTAACATTATATTAAAATAGGGTCTCTTGATATCATATTGTTGTATTTAATATTTGAATGTCTTTGTGTGTGGGATGTGATAAATTAAAATAGGGTCTATGGATCTCCCATTTATTTTATTTAAAAACAAAATCCCTAAAATAATTGACCCCATATTATTAATTATTATTTTATTTTATGTTCAGGATGTGAAATAAGGTTCCCCCCATTGAAAGAAAAAATGCTCAGGTATCTGGAGGAGGATATCATATTTTTTTAAAGCTATCCATCCTGATGATGAGATCAGACAGGAGAAATGTGGGGGGATTATATCAAAATACAATTTTTGTTTTTTATTCAATCAACACCTCTGTTGCCAGCGTGGTTAGAATGTTATAGAGGGTGGCTAAGAAGTTCTTTGTGTGTGTGTGTGTCCACTCCTCACATTTGTTCAGTCTGGAAGAACTCTGTATTAGACCTGCACTCATTTCAGGCAAGAGCTTAGGGCACCTTACTTCTTTTGAATAATGGATTTCTACAGTGAGCCTGATTTGTGTGTTCTGAAGAAGTGTCTTTGGTACAGTACAGTTCCAGGTACATGGTACAGTAAGGTAACAAAACAATTTCTAAGGAATGAAAGAACAGGTATATGACTGAAATGACACAGATAACTTACAGACCGCTAGTAGAATGGGACTGTATAAAAGGACCACAAGGTAAGGATGCTAAAACAAAATTAATTATAAACTACAATATTACACATTATAAACTACAATTCGTGTACAACCAAACCAAAGGTCGGGTAGAAGCATAGAGTGATCCTTGAGGGCACAGGCAATCAAGCAAATTGCCACTGGGCTCAAGTAGAATGATGCTGAGTAGTGTAGTAGGTTAGAGAGATGTTCAAATAAACTAGAGAAGGCAGAGGAGATGGGCATTAACAAATAGGTGATCATATAACGCAGTTGACACGAGCAGGGGCAGTTTACCAAAGCTGAAGTTGTGGAAAGTGGAAGACAATATTGATGGTTGTTTAGCATGGCTAGTGTCAAGCAACAGGCAAGAACACTGGCCCTTTAACAAGACAATGAAGGCAGCAGACAATAGTTGTATTTGTTTAACACAGCAATGTCCATGACAGGCAGTAGAAAAGAGAGGAGGTCATGGCACATAAGTATGCAGGATACAAGGCCTCAAGAATGCTGGCCACTGAGACATTTTGTTCAGGCACTAAAGCATGTCTTCAATGGGGTTAAAATAGGTTGCTGAGGCATGCTCAGGAGAGCAGACAGATTTACAGGAAATGCAGAACAGAAATGAGTGAACCTGGTTCTTTCAAAAAGTCTGAAGAGTCAAAAGTAACTAATGAATGCTATGTGTCATTTGCTGCACATGAACACATTTTATACATTAATTGTACAAGATGTTACTTACACACATGATAGGTAAAATATATTTATAATGAGTAATATATCTTTACATTAGGTTATTTATGCTAATGTCAATTTGTGTATCATTGGCTGTGAGGACAGTGGTTTAAGACTTTTTTTTAACTGACATATTGTTATACACTATTAAAATATTTGGCTTCCCATAATGCAATGTATTACATTAAAAATCCTCCTCATTATCTTCAAAGCTCTTCAACACCCATCAGCATCTTATTTTTCATAGTTCTTATCCTGCCATGTACCGGCACTCCTTCCACACACTGTAATATGCAAAAGAATGTCAAAAATTGCATTCCCTCCACTACTTACTTGTATGTCAACCATTCTATACTTAGATCGTAAGTGCTACGGGGCATGGACCTACTATCCTAATGTATGCTCACCTAGTGTTCCCCTTATGATACTTGTATATCCATTTAATTGTTGCATTATTGTATCACCTTTATACTAAATGTAAACTGTAAAGTGCTAAGTACACCTGTCGGCTCTATACACATAAAACTAGATATACATACACACAACGCTGCCACACATTTATGAAGCAGTTGGAAAACACAGCATTGAGAACAATTATTTTCATTCCATAATATTCCATTGGTCTTATTTATCAATGTGCTGAAACAAATTCAACTTTTTTTTAAAATATATTTTATTATCAGATTGCTCCATACATAACTCAAATAGAGAGAAGTACAAAGAAACATTCAAATGTAACAAAAACAAATAGGCTCTTGTAACAATGAAAAGAGTACAGTCATGTTAATAGAAGGTACAGACACAACCTGAGGTTTTATTGTTATTACAACTTCCAGTAACCCCAACTCTCTAAATCTAACCTAACTAAATTACTAAAACACCCCCATCCCCAAGTCCTCTCTCCCCCGAACCCGCAGCGCCCACCAGCCAGCAATACCATAATATCGCGATATGTACCGGGTGCATCCAGAACATCACTCATCAACCATACTTCACAAGCAGCCACTCATCCAGTAGGTAAAACCTCCATCAACCAGCGCTAGTAATTAGCCCATCATCAAGTGCCACATTATTATCTGCTCTATTTGTCCAGCATGTCTGCCATCTTCCCCAGATCTTGTCAAACTTACTTGGATTACCCCGGTGTAGATAAACCAATCTATATTGTGGAATGCACTGCGAAACTAGATCTATCTACGCCTTGCAGTTGGGAACTCTGTTTGACATCCAGTTCAAGGCCACCACCTTTCTCGCCATCACCAAGAGCTCACTTAGCAAATATCTGTCAGCAACATCCTCAATTTCATCGGGAAAAATAGATAAAAGACATAACTTCGGAGTCACAGGGACAGGTCTCCCCGACACCAGAACCACAATACGCATGACTGCACACCAGAACCTCTCAACTCCAGGACATCCCCAAATCAAATGAAAATATGTACCAGCACACCGGAGACAACAATCAGACCTGGAACTACCCATTCTGTACAATCTGACCGGCGTATAATAAATACGATGTAGAATATTCAGCTGTATCATCTGGTGCCTAGTCGATGTTGCCACCAATGCAGGTCCCGCTTTAGCCATATCCCATTCCCAGTCTTCTAATTGACCCAAGTCTATTTCCCATTTGTTCCGAGAAGGGAGCTCCCCACCTCTGACACAAGAATCCAGCCAATGATAAATAAAAGAAAGAGGTCGCAGGGGCTCAAGAAGCATCATTCTAGCAAGTAACGGTAGTGTAGAAACCACCGGGGTCCGATCCCACCACTGAGCACGAAGAACGTGTCCATGAAGATGTATCCCAATAACCCCTTCAACTCCTCCCACGCCTCATGTAAGGTCATTATTAGTGGGGTTTGAGTTGTAAAAACCGCAGGGCCTCCATGCAAGAACTGGGACAACGTATAGGCAGGGTGTAGCAGGTACATGGAATTCATCGTGCAATTGCAAATTCAGCTGATTATCTTGGTATAGCTGTCCGAGGCAAGTAACTCCATACCTAGCCCACAAGGCGCCAAAGTCACTATTAATTAAGTGACGTAATCCCGCGGCACCCCACAAGGGGGTATCCAGGTCCATGAAGATGTATCCCAATAACCCCTTCAACTCCTCCCACGCCTCATGTAAGGTCATTATTAGTGGGGTTCGAGTTGTAAAAACCGCAGGGCCTCCATGCAAGAACTGGGACAACGTATAGGCAGGGTGTAGCAGGTAGCGGGTAGTCTGGTATCGAGGGCAGGAAGAGACAAAATCCAATGTATATCGACATTGCACCGCCAAGTAGTATCTATAGAAATTTGGCAATGCAATCTCCCCCTCACGTTTAGATCTCATGAGTGTAGTCAGCCTGATTCTAGCCCTTACCCCCTGCCACGGAAAGCGTGTGATAATGCTATTTGTCGGAAATATTTTTTAGGTATGGGGACTGGCGTGTTTTGAAAAACATACAAAAATTTAGACAAAAAATTCATTTTAATGAGATTTGACCGACCAATGACATTCAAGGGCAAGGAAAGCCATGCAGTAGTTTTTTCGTGAAAATATTGAATGTTGGGTATCAATTAATTGAAACAGTAGTCGGATTAGAGTCCCTTGATCTACTATCAAACGAGAGCAAAGAGGACTTAGCCCAATTTATTTGTAATCCAGAGTATGTACCAAAATCATCCACCAAGCCCAATGTGGTCTCCAGAGAGCATCCATCATCTTCCAAAAAAAGCAGGATGTAGGGCAATCTTTATCTCTCTGCCTATCATCTTGAGTCCCTTAATCAATGGATCTGCACGAATAAGAACAGCCAGAGGTTCCAAGGCCAAGGCGAACAAACCGGGCGAGAGTGGGCAACCCTGCCTGGTACTGCGCTGCAAAGAGAAATACTGAGAACTCATACCACCCGTCACCACAGAAGCCCTGGGTCTGCTATATAAAATACGTATCCAGTTAATAAAGGAAGGGCCAAACCCAAAACCCCTGAGCACATGCCAAAGATAAGGCCACTCGACAGAGTCGGATGCCTTAGAGGCATCTAGAGATGCAATCACTTGAGATCCAGTGATGTCATGTGAGAGCTGCAGGTGCGTAAATAATCGTCTAAGATTGTGCGATGTTGATTTTCCCGGTATAAAGCCAGTTTGATCTTCATGTATTATAGTTTCAAGTACCGCATTCAGTCTAGTAGCTAGAATCTTCACCACAATTTTGGCGTCTGTAGTCAATAAAGAGATAGGCCTGTAAGAATCACAGAACTCTGGATCTTTCCCCGGTTTGGGCAAGACAATAATTGAAGCATCGTTCATAGACTCTGGAAGGTATCCGTCATCTATAGCAGAATAAAAGGTATTCAGCAAGTGGGGGGCCAAAACATCCACAAATTCTTTATACCATTCTGCAGGAAGACCATCCACACCAGGCGCCTTCCCCGCCGGCAAACCGCAGCTAGCCTCCACCACCTCTCTCAGAAGAATAGGAGCATCAAGCATTTGTTTATGCTCAAAGGAAAGCTGCAGATGGCCACATTGGTCGATAAAATAGGAGATCTGAGAGTCAGAGCGGGTCAATTGGGATTCGTAAAGTCAGGAATAGAAGCACCGAAATTGCGAATTAATCATCTGTGGATCAAGAAGAAGTCCCCCTCCTGGGTCTCGGAGGGAAGAAACCGACGAAATCCCCCGATTTTGAGAAACAAGATGAGCCATTAATTTGCCTGCCTTATCTCCAATTTTCAAATATATTCTGTTTCCTGTAAAAAACACGGCGGGCATTTAAGTCAGACAGTTTCATGGAATACTGTTGCATTTGCCAAATCACGGCCATAAGGCATCCAATCACCACCCAAGGTGTGCGAGAGAATACCAAAAAAGCATAATAATCAGGAACAGGGTCTGCAATATCAACAGAACAGGAGGGGGGAGGAAGAGAGAGAAAAAAAAAATATATATATATATATATCTTCCCCCCCGCATCTATAGACAGACACAACACTTATGCACATAGCAGGCTTTGAGACATTTAAACCGCATTATATCGATACAAGTTACCCCCCCCCCAACCTCTCTGCTCCATCGAAAACTCCAGAGCAGATCCTCACGGGACATGAACCAAGAGTCTCTATGGCATCAAAGTTCAGCATACATCCACATCTGTGGATCAAGAAGAAGTCCCCCTCCTGGGTCTCGGAGGGAAGAAACCGACGAAATCCCCCGATTTTGAGAAACAAGATGAGCCATTAATTTGCCTGCCTTATCTCCATTTTCAAATATATTCTGTTTCCTGTAAAAAACACGGCGGTCATTTAAGTCAGACAGTTTCATGGAATACCTTAAGGAGCAGGAAACAAATTTAGAATAAGATATCGAATCCTTGTTTTCTACAAATTGTTTTTCGGCCTCAGCGGCCGCCGACTTCAAATCCTCAACTTCCCTAGACCCTAACCTGTTTTTTATAGATATAAGAGAAATCAGGGAGCCCCTTGCAGATGCCTTAGCAGCCTCCCAAACAATGCCTTGGGCAGCAGAGTCAACATTGTTAACAAAATACTCGGTCAGATCTTCCCTGTGTTTGGTCACCAATTGTGAATCATTCAGCCAGACAGGACTAAGCCTCCACACCCCAGACCTAGGTCTCTGGTCTCTTTGTAATAGTAGTGAAAGTGGAGAGTGGTCAGAAGCGACCCTAGTCAGAAAACTACACTCTATAACCAAATTCAAGACCAATCGATTAACGAACACATAATCAATTCTAGATAATGTTTTATAAGTAGCCGAGTGACATGAGAACTCCCTGGCCTGCGAATGGAGGGTCCTCCATACATCTATGAATCCTAAATGATCTATGAGACCAACGAAGGTGTCTCTATGCACTTTGGAATCAACAGCCACCCCACCCAGTCTATCCAAGTCAGAATTGGTAGCAATATTGAAGTCACCTATGCAGACAATATGATGTCGTGGTTTATCGGAAATATACAATAGTATGTCCCTAAGGGTAGATGGGTCGAAAGGCGGTGGTATATAAATATTTAGTAGGACAAACAGAGCTCCCTGCAGTTTGCATGTTAGAAAGAGGTAACGTCCCTGGGGGTCCGATTTGAGATCTATAAATTCAAATGACACTAGTTTGGTAATAAGAATAGAAACTCCCCTGGCATATGTGGAATATGTGGCATGATAATGATTTTGTATCCATGGCCTCCAAAGAGACAGAACTCTACTAGCAGAAAGATCTGTCTCCTGCAACATGACCACCCCTGGAGTCTGTTTTCTGATGTGGTTTAGGACAAGGGAACGTTTCACAGCATCATTCAAACTTTTATCACTGTCATTACAGAGATTGTCAGCTACTGCCAAACCTATCAGGCTGAGCACTCCTGGGGCGAGAAGCGCCCGGCCCAGAAGAGAGAGGAACCCAAGAAACCCAGTCCCTAGCCAAACATCCCACCCTATCTCTATCACCCCTAACCTGACAGAGATTTCTTCCCAAAACCAACCCAAACCCACGGCCTGGCAGCCAAAACACCATCCCCCGCCCTCCATCCCAACCCGCATGAACCAAAGAACCAGTGGTCAACAGAATACATACGATCCCATCTACACCACCCGCCCCACACAGCAACAGCATAAAGTGAACAGCAGGTACACCACCACTTCACAGTAGCGGATAAAGGAAAATATATCAAGCACACCACCACAGCCTCCCCTAGGACATAGTATATTTCGTATAATTATAAGTCATTCCCTCAACTGTCCCCCAACATTACTCCCACCCATCCTCCCCGTCTTAGCATCCCTCGGGCAAATCAGAGGTATCAGCAAACAAGCGAACTCCAACAACCCCAAGGGCTTAAGTGTCAAAACATGGCAATAGAGCAACTGATCCTTGCCCAAAGCATGCCAGACGAAATCAACTTAATAACAGTATGTTAGAACCCTAGTCCATGGCCCTGGCCAAAATTAAATAAACATGCACTTGGGTAGACAGGCATAAGCTGTCAATAACAGTGTCAAGCTTAACAGTAAAAGAGATCGCCCGTAGGCTACTAGATCCGTCCCCCGCCCATTCACCCCCTCCCAGCACACCTCGGGCGGAACGGAGGCACCCCAAACTAGATAATCAAAACTTAGCCACGCTGGAGGTTGCATTTGCCAAATCACGGCCATAAGGCATCCAATCACCACCCAAGGTGTGCGAGAGAATACCAAAAAAGCATAATAATCAGGAACAGGGTCTGCAATATCAACAGAACAGGAGGGGGGAGGAAGAGAGAGAAAAAAAAAATATATATATATATATATATCTTCCCCCCCGCATCTATAGACAGACACAACACTTATGCACATAGCAGGCTTTGAGACATTTAAACCGCATTATATCGATACAAGTTACCCCCCCCCAACCTCTCTGCTCCAGTGAAAACTCCAGAGCAGATCCTCACGGGAGATGAACCAAGAGTCTCCATGGCATCAAAGTTCAGCATACACCAGAGTTTAAGGCAATGTCCTCATGTTCCACTAATTTCAAACCCTATCCTGGTAGATCACCAGGGGAGGGGTCAGTCTGAAGGGAGGGTGCTTCAGCCATGAGCCACCCGAGCGATCTCATGGAACAGAGAGAATGAAGAAATGAAGACTCAAGAAGTGGAGACTGCAGTAGCGGTGTTTCAAGATAATGAAGTGAGGAAAAGATATTAATGAGCGTCCAACCATTCTCCAGCCTCTGACTCTGATGTGAAGAAGATGGTATTGCCGTCATGAATAATTCGCAATCTAGCTGGGAACAGCATAGAGTAGGAAATATTTTTCTCTCGAAGTTTGTGCTTCACCTCCTGAAATCTATGCCTATGACATCGGCTAAGAAGTCCAGGTAAAAGGAGATACGTTGATTTTCAAAGATAATTTGATCTTTCATTGTGGCCATGCGGAGTATGGCATCACGATCCCTGTAATTCAGGAGTTTGATAATCAGCTGACGGGGAGGAGATCCAGGGGGTCTGGGGCCCGTCAGTTAACGATGCGCCCTTTCAACAGTGAAGGATGGTGAAAGACCTTCCGCGCCAACATGTTCCTTTATTCACATCTCCATATATTGCTCAGGCGTATGACCCTCGCGGCCCTCCGGCAGCTATTATTCACCCATTTTGGTTTGAGGCAAAAAATGTTGTCCATCCCTAATTGGTAGGGATTCCTGTTGAAAAAATCTGCAAATTGTTTACATAAATTCCTGTGGGAACAATATGGGACTTATTGCCCATTACTTCACACAGTTCTTTTACTACATCATATAACACCTATGTGCATTACCCTTTCTCATTTGTCCTCTTTTTCCTTTTAGCCCTGATCCATGGTGTTTTGTATTACTCACATAAACTAGGATTTGGCAATCCAATAAAAAAAGAGTGAGGCTTGAAGTCAAAAGCAGGGAGTTTGAGTCTGTGGTCTTTCTGAGTCGATGTTTTCAAGTGACCATCCCTTTTATAGACAGTTGTCTAAAAAAATCTGTGTGTGTAATGGGGGAGAGAGAATGGAGTTAAGAAGATTTAGTCATGTCCAGAAACCCCTCTTCACAGCAGAAATGTGTCGTCAGTATATCATTTAACATTCATGACATTATCAGAGGGCATTATATGCCATATTTCATACATCAGCATATAAATATTTGCATACACAGGCACTAATTTGATCCCATGTTTATCTTTGCATTTTGGACAAAATAAAATAATATGGCTTGGATTTATCACGGTCCCCGTGATTCCCTGTCAATCTCTGTAGGTATACATTTGCATTGGAGGAGTCTGATTGGCCCGCCCAGGATGTGCCTTTATATGCTAGGCTTGGGCACTTGTCAATTGCCCTTTCGTGGTGTTGTGTTGCTGCGCCTAGTTATTGCTCTCCAGTGTCTCCTGTGTACCGACCCGGCTAGTCTGACTCTCCTTCTGTTCCTGCTTCGTGATCTGACCCGGCTCTGGCTGACGACCCTGCACCCTGATCTGACCCGGCTCTGGCTGACGACCCTGCACCGTGATCCGACCCGGCTCTGGCTGACGACCCTGCATCGTGATCTGAACCGGCACTGGCTGACGACCCTGCATCGTGATCTGACCCGGCACTGGCTGACGACTCCACTCCGTGATCCGACCCGGTTCTGGCTCCTGATCCTGCTCCGTGATTGTTCCACTCTCCAGTGGTGTTCCTGCGACTCAGTCATCCGGTTCCGGCTACTGCTCCTGTCCGGTTGCTGCTCCTGTGTACTCCGGTCGCGTGGGCGACATTCTGACTGTTCTCAGTTTCCTCGCTCATTTCACTGTAGCCGAGGTTGCCTGCCTTGTTCTCGTGGCATTGCTCTTTTCAAATGTACCAGATTAACCCTTGCACTGCCGGTAGTCTCCGATTACGTGCCACTTTGATACATTGCCAAGCTCCGGTGATTCTCTGAGCCTTTACACTTTTGAGCCTCCGCTTTACGCTATACCAGTCCTTGCAGAGCTCTGCTTGTTCGATGCCCGGTGAGCATCGTGATTACGCTGGTTGTCACTGGTAGTCCATTCGCTCTTGCATCAAGGATTCTGGGTGACACCTTGTGGGTGTCTGGGCAGTACCTCATACGCTCAAAGTGCTTAATCCCAACTGCACTACTCTGTGCATTGGCTCTTCATAGCTTGAGCAATTCCGTTCTACTGTGGTCTCCCAAGGGCTGGCATATTTCCGTGGCAGACGCAGGGTTACTCGATACTCATTCAGGGCGATTTCTATTCTGGTTACATCAAATTGGCAGTATCAATCCTCATAAGCCCACTGTGGTGGTACGGGCTCAGCTTAGAGCAACAGGGGCTCATCCTGCTTATGCTTCAAGAGTGTTACAGCGCTTCTCCTGAGTTCCTGATCTACATTTAAAGACTATTTCCATAGACTGCTATATATCTCCTGGGCGTTGGCCAATCTAGTCTGAGCCTTACCAGTTGCTCCACTTACCCTCTATGCACTACTGTTAGTAGTTTACTCCATTCTCTGTTCATATTGCCTGTACTTACCTTTACTAGCCTCTAGGGGCAGTGTTGTTCATTTTTTATTTCAATAAACTGTGTTTTACGTTACAACCCGGTCTGAGTGTCAGTAAACCGTAACAGTACGAAAGGGCCATGACCTCAGACGGGAAGAGTGACGGTAATACACAGAACCTCCACTGGAGGATGGATGTTCACGAGCAACGCTTAGATCAGTTGGCATTGGCCATGCAGACCTTGCTTGAACGTACGGTACATCTTGATAAGCCGAATCAAAATCCGGTGGTCCCCCCAGTTATGACACCAGATAATAGTTCTGGTCAATGCTTGGTCCCGCAGAGAAGTCTAACGGAGGCGGCACCGTTACCAGTAAGATATGATGGTGAACCCACATTGTGCAGGGGTTTCCTTAATCAGCTAGAGATCTTCCTCGAACTTACACCTCATGCATTTCCGAGTGACCGTAGCAAGGTGGGGTTCATGGTATCCTTGTTAACTGGCAAAGCCCTGGCATGGGCAAATCCGTTATGGGAACAGGCTAAACCTTGCACTTTGTGCATTAAATAATTTGTTAAACAGTTCCGTAGAGTCTTTGAGGTACCTGGGCGAGCTACGTCCGCGGCCAAAAAACTGTTGTCAATGCAGATGGGCGATCAGACTGCAGCCGAATATGCTATAGAATTTCGGATCCTAGCTGCAGAGGTGGCATGGAATAATGAGGCACTCCTGGCAGCATTTGCCCAAGGGCTCTCGGATGCTATCAAAGATGAGATTGCTGCCAGGGAGGTACCCACCGATTTGGATGAGTACATCGAATATGTGATACTCATTGATACTCGTATGCGCGAGAGGCGCTTGACTAAGAGGGCAACTTCCAAAATCCATGGGCATGAGAGATTGTTTAACCCACCCTCTCCTCCCATTCCTCCGGTCCGTGTACCTGATACTGGGGAACCTATGCAGATTGGTTTTACTAGGCTGACTAAGGAGGAGAGGGCGTATCGTAAAAGACAAGGATTATGCCTGTATTGTGGCAAAAATGGGCATTTGTTGCGCACCTGTCCGGTGAGGCCGGGAAACGCACGCACCTAGGGTACCTTGGGGGACAGGCCCTAGGTGGTGTACAGTCGTCCTCAGATCCTTGCTCCTTGAAACCCACTATACCTGTGAGTTTTCTTCTAGGCGACCAGGTTGTGGAAGCACTAGCCCTGGTAGATTCTGGTGCTGCTGGCTATTTCATGGACCAGGCATTTGATGAAAGACATAATATTTCTCTGTCTGAAAGAGACACTCCGCTAGCCATTGAGGCTATTGATGGCAGACCTCTTGAACCAGCACTCATCACAATGGAGACTACTCTCCTTACTATGACTGTGGGGGCCCTCCATAAGGAGGAGGTTTGTTTCCAGATTATTCGTTCACCCCATCATGCGGTCATTCTGGGGTTCCTTTGGTTGACAGTGCACAATCCCCAGTTTGACTGGCAGACATGTGAAGTCAAAGCATGGTCAGAATACTGCACTAATCACTGTCTATCCCGTCCCGTTAAGATTATGTGTACATCCCCTTCTCTGCAAGCTGAATACAGCAAGTTCAGCGACGTTTTCAGTAAAGGAGAGGCTAGCGCTCTGCCGCAGCATCGGCTATGTGACTGCGCTATTGATTTGCCCCAGGGAGTGGTTCCACCAAGGGGTAGGACGTACCCATTGTCATGTGATGAGACTAAGGCAATGGAGGAATACATTGAGGATGCTCTCAAACGAGGGATTATTCGCAAATCATCCTCTCCGGCAGGTGCAGGGTTCTTTTTTGTGAAAAAGAAAAATGGCGAGTTGCGACCTTGTATTGATTACCGTGGGCTCAATAAGATCATGGCCAAAAATGCATACCCCATTCCACTCATCACAGAGTTATTTGATAGGTTGAAAGGCTCCTCTATTTTCACTAAACTCGATTTACGAGCTGCCTACAATTTAATAAGGATCAAGGCCGGTGATGAGTGGAAGACAGCCTTCAATACAAGGTCAGGGCACTACGAATACCTAGTCATGCCATTCGGACTATGTAATGCACCTGCCGTATTCCAAGAGTTCATCAACGATATCTTCCGCGATATGTTACAATCCTGTGTAGTGGTATATCTGGCCGATATTTTGATCCACTCAGCTAATTTAACCCAGCATATACAGGATGTCTCTGAGGTATTGCTTCGTTTGCGCAAGAACAAATTGTTCTGTAAACTCGAAAAATGTGAATTTCACTGTTCTCAAGTCCTTAAATGGCCACGACCCAAGGGGTTAAAAGCTATTCAAAGATTCCTGGGCTTTGCCAACTATTACAGAAAATTAATTCAGAACTTTTCTACGATTACTAAACCTCTCTCTGACTTAACGCATAAGGGCGCAAATCCCTCTCAGTGGTCTGAGGCAGCTGAACAGGCCTTCGTTACTCTCAAGCAGGCATTCGCATCTGCCCCTATTCTGTGCCATCCTAATCCTACTCTGCCTTTTACCCTGGAAGTTGATGCCTCCGAGGTTGGGGTAGGGGCAGTTCTCTCCCAACGACCCAGGGAGGGAGGTAACCTGAGACCATGCAGATTTTTTTCCAAAAAACTGTCTAGTGCCCAAAGCCATTATGAAATTGGTGATAGGGAATTGTTGGCTATCATCTTGGCTTTGAAAGAATGGCGACATCTCCTGGAAGGCACTAGGACCCCTGTCTTAATTCTCACTGACCATAAAAATCTAATTTACTTGTCTGAGGAGAAAAGGCTGTCTTCTCGCCAGGCTCGTTGGGCTCTCTTCTTGTCAAGATTTAATTTCATAGTCTCCTACTTGCCAGGGTACAAAAATATTAGAGCAGATGCGCTTTCCAGACAATTCTGCACAGACATTGAGAGGGATGAAGCACCAGTGCCTATAATTCAGCCAGATAAGATCCTGGCCACTATTCGTACCAACATCACTTCACCACTGGGGGAGCAAATCATGGCTTCACAAGCACGGGCACCTCCTGAAACCCCAGTTGGCAGATGTTTTGTGGACGAATCATTTCGCACCCAGTTACTCGAGACCTATCACTCATCTAAGGCGGCCGGGCACATTGGCAGGGATCAGTTGGTTTGGTCATTGACACGAACATTCTGGTGGCCCTCCCTGAGAGCAGATTGCTTCGCATTTACCGCTGCCTGTGCTACCTGTGCCCGTGCTAAAACTCCCAGACATCTCCCCGTGGGGTTACTCCAGCCAGTACCCAATGGCGACCGTCATTGGTCCCATATATCTATCGATTTCTTGGGAGAGCTGCCTTTGTCTAAGGGCTACACTTTCATTCTGATGGTGGTAGATAGGTTCTCCAAAATGGCTCATTTCGTGCCCCTCTCTGGTCTCCCATCAGCCCAGGAATTGGCAGTAATTTTCGCCAGGGAGGTATTCCGCTTGCACGGGGTTCCTAGTGTGATAGTGTCTGATCGGGGAAGCCAGTTTGTGTCTAGATTCAGGAGGGCATTCTGTGGCCAGATGGGCATTCAATTGTCATTTTCCTCTGCCTACCATCCCCAGACCAATGGGGCCGCTGAGCGTGCCAATCAGGGACTTGAGCAGTATTTGCGCTGCTTCGTGATCATCATGATAACTGGTCCGACCTGTTGCCATGGGCGGAGTTCGCCAGGAACTGTGCGGTTAATTCATCGTCTGGGAGTTCTCCGTTCCTAGTTAATTATGGGTTCCAACCCTGCCTACTCCCAGACTCATTTCAGTCCCAACAGATTTCAGCTCTGGATGAGCACATGGAGCAGCTCCGTTCCACTTGGGCACAGGTACAACGGTCCCTCAGTCAGTCCTTCCTGAGACATCAGCGGCATGCTAATCGCAGACGGCTACCAGCGGCCTCCTACCAGGTTGGGGACAGGGTATGGCTCTCCTCCAGGAATCTTAACCTGCAAGTACCTTCAAACAAACTGGCTCCCCGGTTCATTGGGCCCTTTAAGATCATTCGCAAGGTCAACCCCGTGGCATACGCATTGGAACTCCCCAGGGCTATGCGTATTCATAATGTGTTTCATGTGTCCCTTCTTAAGCCCTTGGTGTGCAACCGTTATACTACCACTCCGGTGGTTCCTGGGCCGGTGAATGTACAAGGCCAAGAGGAGTATGAAATTCAGAGCATAATTGACTCCAGGAGATTTAGAGGCAAGTTGCAATATTTGGTCCACTGGAAAGGTTATGGGCCTGAGGAGCGGTCTTGGGTTGATCATAAGGATCTTCATGCTCCACGACTGATGCGCAACTTTCACTCTAAATATCCCCTTAAACCTAGACCCTCTGGCAGGGGAGGGGGTCTTTGAGAGGGGGGTACTATCACGGTCCCCGTGATTCCCTGTTAATCTCTGTAGGTATACATTTGCATTGGAGGAGTCTGATTGGCCCGCCCAGGATGTGCCTTTATATGCTAGGCTTGGGCACTTGTCAATTGCCCTTTCGTGGTGTTGTGTTGCTGCGCCTAGTTATTGCTCTCCAGTGTCTCCTGTGTACCGACCCGGCTAGTCTGACTCTCCTTCTGTTCCTGCTTCGTGATCTGACCCGGCTCTGGCTGACGACCCTGCACCCTGATCTGACCCGGCTCTGGCTGACGACCCTGCATCGTGATCCGACGCGGCACTGGCTGACGACTCCGCTCCGTGATCCGACCCGGTTCTGGCTCCTGATCCTGCTCCGTGATTGTTCCACTCTCCGGTGGTGTTCCTGCGACTCAGTCATCCGGTTCCGGCTACTGCTCCTGTCCGGTTGCTGCTCCTGTGTACTCCGGTCACGTGGGCGACATTCTGACTGTTCTCAGTTTCCTCGCTCATTTCGCTGTAGCCGAGGTTGCCTGCCTTGTTCTCGTGGCATTGCTCTTTTCAAATGTACCAGATTAACCCTTGCACTGCCGGTAGTCTCCGATTACGTGCCACTTTGATACATTGCCAAGCTCCGGTGATTCTCTGAGCCTTTACACTTTTGAGCCTCCGCTTTACGCTATACCAGTCCTTGCAGAGCTCTGCTTGTTCGATGCCCAGTGAGCATCGTGATTACGCTGGTTGTCACTGGTAGTCCATTCGCTCTTGCATCAAGGATTCTGGGTGACACCTTGTGGGTGTCTGGGCAGTACCTCATACGCTCAAAGTGCTTAATCCCAACTGCACTACTCTGTGCATTGGCTCTTCATAGCTTGAGCAATTCCGTTCTACTGTGGTCTCCCAAGGGCTGGCATATTTCCGTGGCAGACGCAGGGTTACTCGATACTCATTCAGGGCGATTTCTATTCTAGTTACATCAAATTGGCAGTATCAATCCTCATAAGCCCACTGTGGTGGTACGGGCTCAGCTTAGAGCAACAGGGGCTCATCCTGCTTATGCTTCAAGAGTGTTACAGCGCTTCTCCTGAGTTCCTGATCTACATTTAAAGACTATTTCCATAGACTGCTATATATCTCCTGGGTGTTGGCCAATCTAGTCTGAGCCTTACCAGTTGCTCCACTTACCCTCTATGCACTACTGTTAGTAGTTTACTCCATTCTCTGTTCATATTGCCTGTACTTACCTTTACTAGCCTCTAGGGGCAGTGTTGTTAATTTTTTATTTCAATAAACTGTGTTTTACGTTACAACCCAGTCTGAGTGTCAGTAAACCGTAACAGGATTATAGAAACCCAGTCCTTCAACTGTTCTTCTTACGCTGTCTATATTCTTCATATCAAGAATCACCATATTCAAGTTATTGACATCCATGGCCACCAACAGAACCTCATCACTAACATCCTAAATGTGCCTAATGTACCTGATGAAAAATGTTGTCTAATTAAAAGGAATCTCCATATTCAAGATATTTTGCTATTGGTTGCAACTGTGAGCTAAGAACTAATTGGTCTTCCAGGAGGAGACTGGACATACTTTTTTTTTATCTTGGGTTTTTTATAAGATTGCGTATATAGTGTAGGATGTTTGACTGTCAACATTTCTAACTTGTTTTTAGAAATATGTTTGCGGACTACCTCAATGTACATTTTGTAGTCTTGTATGTTTGCTGACTACCTCAATGTACATTTTGTAGTCTTGTATGAGGTCAAGCAATAAAATGTTGGTTGTACTGTGTCAGTACCTCTTCCCTGGAATAGATGTAGTCTAGAACAACAGTATAGCTCCCCTAGAGTCTAGAACTACAATGATTTGACTCATACATGAGAATGTAACACATGGAGGATAAAACTGTTTAAAAGAAAATTAAAATATGTGGATGATAATTGGGGCAATCAACCCAGTTGACGGGTGTAGGGCTGTTGCAGTTTCATGCTGGGTTGGGAGGTACCCTTTTGAAGTGAAATGAATGACTAGGCGATTGCTCAGGAGATGGTTTGCTCTGTACCTATCTCCCCTGGACAGTCAATGCCTTTCTATAGAGAAAAGGGAAGGGGAGGACAGCGCATATATCCTCTAAGTGTAGTATAAGTAATGTACAAATAGAGTCAACAGACATCGAAAGAATTGTGTAGTATAAAATATAGAGAGATGCAGTGGGAAGTGAAATCGCTAAACAATTGGATAGAAAATATCCGAAAAAGAGATCTGGATGAGTAGAATAAAAATACAAGTGTTTATTAAACAATAATATACAACATATAATAAAAGATATATATAAATATACTCAGCCTGGGGTAGCCCGGGTTGTAGATAGAGACAGCACTCATCCAATATCCTCAATTGTTTTATTGAAGAATCATTGTAGCAAACAACATGTATGCTAGATCTGTCTAGCCAAACGTTTTCGGTCCATCAACATATGGGACATGCACCATTATAATCGATTATTATCATTTGGTTTTGCTGATGTGTGTGCCACAGTCATATAATTTGTTACATAAAAGATATATATATATGATGAAAATAAAGATGAGAGTTGCAATACTAATTACGTTATTTATCTTCTAGAATGTACTTTTCGTCTCCAATACATAGGAAGGACAATAAGACCAATTAAATAACGTTTCATGGAACATTGCAACCATATTATTAAAGGGAGCTCCAAACACAGTGTTGCACGCCATTTTGCTAAATACCTTAAACAAGATCCATCATATATAAAATTGTATATTTTGGAACAAATCCCTCCATAAAGCCGAGGTGGAGATCATTTTACTAAATTAGCGCAACGTGAATCTTTTGGGATTTTTAAATTACAAACATTGGCCCCTCAAGGACGAAATGAAGAACTGGATCTGTGGTGTGTAGGTTAATAATCCTAAATCCAAAGGCATTCTAACATTTTGAGCTATATATACCGGGTTTTGTTGCCATTTATTGTGAAACATCATAAATATTAATTATTTGATTATCCCTTCTTTACATTTACATTTAAACTCCCACCACTATTTAGTGTTTCATTATATAACATTGAGAGTTCTTATTCTTTTTTCTCCACACATATATTTTTATTACAGTACCGTTCTCTTTATATATATATATATTTTAACCATAGTTCCATTATACTAAGATATTTTCCAAATGTCATTCCATTCTGATTTTTTTTTATTAGTGGTTGATCAGTTATATCCCAATTATCCCAATCAGTATTAGGATACAACACTATCAATTTCGTTAGTTGAAAGTAGCCTTATACCACTATTCAATTTTACATTACTACTTCACATTGTTGCTATTTATTTTTACATTGTAGCCATTTGTTATTGCTTTTTCGTTACATTGTAATGTGATCTCTTATTTGTAATCCAAGTTAGAGACAAGCCCCTTACAATGATTGGTTCAATTCTCTATAATTAGGGCCAGATTAGGACGCTTCCCCCTCTATTCTGATGAAGGCGCAATTCAGCGCCGAAACGCATCAATCAATCTCCACATGTTAGGCCGCACGCCAAAACCGCTATGAAACCGAGATGGACTAAGCTGCTGAGAACAGAGAACAAGCTCCAGGAGAACTGCAACCACGATTGGAGGTTCCGTGCCAGCCCCAAACATCAGATCACCAGCGGGACAAATATTTCTTTTAGTCATAAGGCATATATCCAATGGAGGTCTTGTAAGCATATATCTTGACTTATTATGGATATTCTATGCAGAATCTTGATATACTTTTTGGTAATTGCATAACGAGTGCTATATTTTTGTTCTTTGAACTCAAGTATAATACCTCCTTCCCACGCTCTATATTTTATTGCTATGCGCTTACAATATAAGCACCTTTGAGGGCCGATCTCGGACATTAGGGGCACATCCTCTGTTTTGAACTCTCATCTTTATTTTCATCATATATATATATATATATATATATATCTTTTATTATATGTTGTATATTATTGTTTAATAAACACTTGTATTTTTATTCTACTCATCCAGATCTCTTTATCATATTGGATAGATTTGGATACGGATACTTGGATACGTTTGTGCATATATGTATATATACATACATATTTCGGATGTTTTCTATCCAATTGTTTAGTGATTTCGCTTCCCACTGCATCTCTATATTTTATACTACACAATTCTTTCGTTGTCTGTTGACTCTATTTGTACATTACTTAAACTACACTTAGAGGATATATGTGCTATCCCCCCCTTCCCTTTTCTCTTCTGATTTATTTTACGTCATGAGAATTCTTTGGAAGAAGTTGAATGCATGTGAATTTTTCCTGAGGACTAACAGCAGATAAGAGGGGGATTTTTGGACAAATTTAGCTTTCAGACTATCATTTATAGTTGGAATTAATACCCCATTCTGAGCTATTGTATGAGCATATGTATATATGAGTTGTTAGAACAAGACAGCTATTCATATGTGCTCGTCTATACTCCATGTTTCCCTTCTTTTACTCCACTAAGGGGTGTCACCTCTATTTGTACTAGTGCTGTGTCTATTTTTCTTCTCTTTCAATGCTTTTCTATAGACTTTGTTTTCCTTATATATTTATTTACATTGTCACAGCCGAGTAGTATCACTAATAATTAACCCTTTGAGTGCCAGTGGGGTACACAACGCATTGCAAAGCATGCATTACGTACCCCTCTGGCACTCAAAGGGTTAAGGGCATGTTGAATTTAGATGGAGAATTATATGATGTCACTTGCAGTCATGTGACCTGAATTGGGACTTAGGGAAATTTTTCATTTGGAGAGAGAGAGATTAAAACAGAAAATGTGGTTTGATGGTTAACATTTAATCTCAAACTGAGGGGAGCCTTTTGGGGGATAATCTAATATGATCCAATTCTGTAAGATGTGCTTGAACAGATTTATTAGTCCTGCACCTACCTAACATTGATTTATTAAGTTAATGTATGGACATATCAGATCCCATATTGGAGTCACACTGGGCTTACAGGCTTTAAAGTTAACACCAGAGAGAGAGTGCATGCCTATGATCTAAAGAGACCATACACTCTACTACTTACACCAAATTGCAAGTACAGGAGTTAATGCTAATGCCCATGGAGCTATGCAGTTGTATTTGTACATTCCCCCTCTATTTTGTGAAATAGCCCTGGTTATAAGGGATGCGTTAAACCTAACAACTGTATTTCTCAAACCTTCTTGTGTGTGTGTGTATGTGTGTGTGTGTGCGTGTGTGTGTTTGTATGCGCGTGTGTGTTTTTTGTTTCTTTAAATTAACACTTGAATGTTTTAAAGATATCCCAATTGCACTTTTCATTAATGTTAATTCTTAAACATATTTCGCATATTTTTAATAGTTTATTTAAGAAATAAAGAAAGACTGTCATTGGTTGAGTTCCACTTCAAGTTATTTTTTGATATTACTTCAAGCATTAATAAAATATTGAAATTAAACCCTGATCTTTCATACTCTGAGTTTTTTCTCTACCTCTGGCCACTTCATTCCTAGAATTTCTCCCTGAGCCTTGTTTACTGTTGATATTTTCTAGCTGATTGGAGAGGATTGACATTTTGACAGTTTACTGTAGCAGAAAGCACTGTACAAACAAAAGGTGCTGATGAAAGCTAGGAACTCATTATTATGTAAATTATGGCTGACTAACACAGATTCCATCTCCCAGTCCCCATCACTGAGACCAGTTTTATTCAATGATAATAATTTTCATGATTGCAGTCTTCAGAATGATCAGAAATATGTTTTAGCTGTTGCATTTATGTACTGCCAGTACTTGACCCTTAATTAAATTCTGAAATTTTTCATAAACTAAAGTAAAATATAGCTGACACAGTTATTCAAACAAGCCATGATGTACATGGATCTATAAATTAGTTGGGGGGAGACTGAAGGCTTACTTTTTGTATAGGTAGCAGGCATCAAAACATCATCAGTAGAAATGCATTAATAGACAATAACTTTATTTAACCATTAGTCACTTTCTCCACTTTAAAAGTGCAAAATACATTTATATCTATCTTAATGTTTACTTTACTGAGAAGAGGTAATTAAAAATATGAATAATAATGAACCTTTAATGACAACACAATAATATTTATAAAGATAAATGATTAATAATATATTTTTATCTTTATAAAGTGACCACATTTTTCATCTCAGTAGAATTTTGGACAAATAAATTTAAAATATTGAGACATATAGATATACAGAAATATAAATAGTGAAGCCGATAATAGTAGTTAATAGTGATGTGTACTTAAATAAACAGATCCTGAAAGTTGTAAAGTTATTTGTAAATTAAATTAAGTGTTTTTGTTATACTATTTAATAGAAAATGCATAATATTTAAGACTATAAATAATACAGAAATCATATGATGAAAATAAATGGGTATATCTAAAATACCTACAATGTGCAGAAGAGGCTGTAAACATATACTTGGGACTGAGAGCACAAGTTTTAGTGCATCAGTTTATAAAATATTAGAATATGACCAATTGTCCAGCCACATCATTAAATAAAACATTGAATTGTGTCTGAAATTCATATCCTATGTTTCATTCCTCATACCGACTTTGCTTTGGAATGGAACACAGAAATTACAGATTGCACACTGAGATGCCATGATATACCCATAGCTTACACTGACACCAAATAAGTTTCACCTGGTTACCATGGAAACTTGTTAAGTGTCCAAGCTATCAGTCATGATGATAAAACCAAACTGAGAGAGAAAAATAATTAATATACAGTAGATGAAACATAGATGACATAATGTTCACAAACAGCTATCCATCTATAAGATGAGGAAAATATAAACTATTAATTACCGTAGGCAAAATTACTCAAAGTAATCATGTCTATTGGAAGACATTGTTTTTATACAAAGGTGAAGAACATCTTTCTTTTGGAGAGTTGTTTCTAATGGTCATCCCAGTTGTGGACTAACTTGTGCCTAAGTGATGCTTACTAGAAGGACACTATCATGGCCCCCAAGGAGGAGAGCTTTTACAAATATGCTGTGCCACATGTAACCACAAGGCAAATATTTACTATATCCAATATGTGAACACTTAGATTATGTAAGGAAATACACACAGAAAATAGAATGTTTCTCAGCAAAAATATCTGGATAAAGTGAGTGAATGTGGGGAAAAATGGCATAAAATGTAAGCTTCTACAATTGGGTTCCAGAAAATATATTCAAGGTCAGTACAATGCACTTTTTGGGAACACTTTACTTGAAGAGCTGATAAGAAAATAAGGGACATTATTTAAGACAAGAGGAAATTTATTTTTTTTCTCAAGCAAAGTAGGATATTTTATACAGCAAGGGCAAAAAAGATGTGTAATTCCTTGCTTTTGGGAGACTGTGTTTTCTGATAATGTAGATACTTTCAAAAAAGCATTAAAGCTGAGAACAATATAGATAATAATGATAATTGCTTTAATTGCTTATATATTATACAGCAAGGTATCCAACTGCCTTTTTGAGCCACAAAGGAATTTCTTGCCCACTTGGGACATATTTGTTAATAGCGTCAATGTTTGTATTTGTTCTGTGCCATTTTTTTGCCTTCCTCTGTACCATCAAATCCTAGTGTAATACAGCAAAGACAGATATTAATGGACTATTTTTTCCACCCTCAAACATTGTTACAATGGAGAGAGTCATTACAAATGGAATCATTTCAAGTTTGTATAAAGTTGTAATTGGAGAACCTCAGGGTTCTTTCCTGGACCCAATACTTTCTAATTTGTTTATTAATTATATTGAAGAGAATTAATGAAGATGCCTTTAAAGTTATGACTTGGATTGCAGAAACAAGCTTTCTACATATACATTCGATTGGAAACTACTTACAAAATCCTTGTTAGAAAAAAGATTTAAGCATACTGAAAGACAATAGATTTCATTACAATATGCAGTATCACTCATCTGCTGTAGGAGCCAATAGGGTACTAATATGGATAAAAAGGGGTATAGATACATGGGATTGGAATACAATTCTGCCTCTTTAAAAATCCTTGGTAAGGCATCATCTAGAATATGGGACTGGAATTGATTATATTAGAGAAGAGAAATCTAAGGCTCGATATGATTACCATTTACAATATATTCAAGGCCAATACAAATAATTACCTGGGGAACTATTTACTATTTATTCAGCAAAAAACAAAGGGGTCATCCACCAAAACTAGAAGAAAGGTACTTTCCACTATAACAAAGGCAGGGACTAAAGTTTTGAAATTAATTGCCTATGTAGACTGCAGACATGATAGATGCTTTCATAAACATACTGGCTACATTCTAGCTCAGAAAAATGTTGAAAATTATGATATGATAATCAATGCAGATAGGATGTTAATCCAGGGAGATATCTAAATGCTTTTTGAAACAAGCAAGGATTTTTTTTTCTTTTCTACTAGGGCTTACTTTTGAGTGATTTTAATGTTTTTTTTTCTTCTTCTGGATCAATAGGGGTGTTATGACTGAACTTGATTGTTGCATGTATTTTATGTTGTATTTTTCTTCTGTTCTTGATAGTTTTTAACTCTCTGTTCAAGTGAAGATTTTCTCATCATGGCTGATTGGCTGCTTACTAGATATCATATAATATCAGTGTGTATTCTGTAACTTACTAGTAGAGATGGGCTAAAATTTTTGCCTCCAACCAAAATAGGTGAAAAATGCCTCTTCCCACCTAGCAGGAAATTTCCCACAAAAAGTGCAGTTTTCCCACTTTTTACAGCTAGCTCATTGCATTGAAATCAATGGGAACACTGAATTTCTACCCAACACTTGGCAGCTTTCTCTTCTTTTCCTGCAGGTATATAAAAGGATGTCAGGTTTTCACAGCATGCTTGTCTGTTTGTGAGAGGAAGAGAGAGCAGCATATTTTGAGCTAGAGAAGATAGGCAAGTGCAGTACACGTTACTTCACAGTAAAGAATTGATTAAATAATCAATTACTCATATTTGTGCAAATATATATATATATATATATATATATATATATATATATATATATATATAAAATTTACTTACGTGAAATACACCATATATAAAATGTAATCAACAATGATAAAACTGAGTGAACACCAACTGAACAGATAACAATAACTCAAAAACCAATATGACAATTATTATGACCAGCAGCTAAAGGGTTAACCATAACTGGGTATATTCAGAGGTATGGAATAACAATAATTGAACTCAGAAACACAGAAAAGGGTGATAAATCCTTAAAATTAATTAAATAGAGTTGGCAGCAGTGTATATGAATACCTCAGCCTCAGGAACTGTATAAACTATGCTAATTAAGGTTTAAGGTATATTGTCATGTGAATGGACATGAATATTAAGCCAGGTCCTCTGACAATTATCCTTGTACCATATGCAATAGTAAATTTTAGAGAAACTAATTGGAATAAGATCCCAGATAGATCACTATAATTTAACTATTTACGGATTTCAACTATTGTATACCTCTTGAATAAAACATATGAATTGCATTTAATATAGTCAATAACAGATTATAACAATAATTAATCCAGTAATATATATCTAGACAACATACCAAACCTCATGTAATATATATCATAAATCTGACTATAGCAATATTATGTAAATCCACTTCTTAAGACAGGGTGCCACACCCAGATGGCAGCTTCTTTTGTCTAGTGAAAGTTTAAAAGAAACCTTCACTTTACAAAAGTTAGGCCTAGTACATGCACAAAGAAATCTATAAGGTACTCCAAGGGTTAATCCACTCTATGGATAGGATACCACACCCAAGATGGCAGCTTCTTTTGCCTAGTGACAGTTTAAAAGTTTTAGACCTAAAACACACACAAAGAAATCCAAAGAAACACCACAAATTAAATAGACAAATAGCAGTTAAAAGAGTTAATAACCAAATTCAAAGTATTCCCCAGATTAAATATTAGCTATTATAATCTTTCCAGAATCACAATATATTATTCTAGAAATACCAAGAATTATATTAACTAATATAAAACAAGGATATATATATATCTCACCGCTATAACCTATTTTACTCTTATCTGGCAAAACATTACAATTTACCAAAAATAAATGAATTCTGCTTAATTTCAGAATTTCTATAGCTAATATACCTTATTATAATTGATCCCAAATGGTTGGCCAGACCAATTAAGACAAATTATAAGAAAAGTAGGTTTCTTCAGATACAGAAGAAATATATATTTGATTCTGAATTTTGCAGAATTTAAATAAGGAAAGATATATAGTTACCAGTCCAAGTGTTTCTTAGGATCTCCCTATCAGTCAGTCAGGAACCAAAGGAAAGGAAAAACCAACCAAGACCCAAGAGGAAAGTCCCTTTTCTCTCTAAACTTGCATATTTATAATATGAAATTTCTCTTATCAAAATCTGCTCTGATTGGTTAAAGATCCATTTCATTATGCAGTGACATCATCAGTAGTACCTGATTGGAAACTCCTAATCCCTAATTTCCATATGACATCACTCATAATATTATGGAAAAATTCCAAAGCCCTAGTAATAACACCATGTAATCTATAGATTGCACCATTATGTTAAATTAAAATTCACACCTAAAATGATACCTGGTCTAGGTTTTGACAAAAATTTGGAACGTGAACATTGACCCTGCGTCACATAAGATACTAATACTGCTTGAAACTGTGGTTGTCTGCAATCCTATATCAATCACCATTAAAGTATCCCAAATATTTCACTCCCATATTGAACAAAGAGGCCTCCTTTGTTTTAAGGATGAAGACATTTACACACATCTAAAAACATTATTTCAGTTAATTTTGTTTTTAAAATTAACTCTCTACACTCCACCAAGACAGAGTCTCTGACAGGACAGTACTAAAAGCACTTACATCATAGGCTTGCAAGCTCAGTCAGTGTGGAGAAGATCTGCATATCTCCTCCTAGCTGCCACCTGGGGTATGCGAAATTCTAACTCACTGTGTATGCTGGGCTCAGGAAGATGGAGGAGATATGCAGATATGAGGGGTGTTGTCACGGTTTGGCTGAACTGCTCTGACACTCTGCTGTTGTATACTAGCTGCCTTTCCTTCCCTGTGTCAGGATGACTCAGCCGATGATTAACAAACTATCTTTACCTCTCTGTTTCCATGGTTACTCACCTGACTACTATCAGCCAACTCCTTATAGGCTATTTAAAGTAGCTAGGCTCATTTCCTCATTGCCCTTGTGTTGTTTATGGCTGCAATTACATTCTCCTGTGTTCCTGATTATCCGTGCATGACCTGGCTTCCTCTGAAGTCCTTTCTGGCACCTGACCTCCGTATTAATGACCCCTGCTTGTCTGAGTACCCCTCTTGGTTCCTGACTCCGGCTTGTCTTTTGGATTATGCTCCTGGATCACAATTTTGCTTTGTTTGCTCTGGTTATTTCAATAAATGTGTTTTGCACTTCACATTTTTGTATCTGTCTGGTTCCTGGCCCTTAACATTACACAAGGGCCATGAACCGAGAAGACGCAGGCAATCCACCGAACGTTTTTACCAGGCTGGACCAGGTAGAGCAGCGCGTGGACCAGTTTGTGTTAGCCCTGCAGACATTGTTGCTCCTGGCTCCACCACCTCAGCAACCCTCGGAGCAGGCTGTCCCTATAGCTGCTGCCTCTTCTGCTCCAACTGTTGATTCAATGTTGCTAGAGGCATGACTGGGTCCAGCACATTTCCCCAGCATATGGTGGTGACCCTAACGAGTGCAGAGGTTTCCTGAACCAGGTCAGTATCTATCCAGAGATGGTACCTCAGGCCTTCTTGTCTGATAGGAATACAGTGGGCTTCATGATTTCCTTACTCTCTGACAGGGCCTTGGCGTGGGCTAATCCCCTTTGGGAGATGCAGAAACCTGTAGTATACAATTACCCTGAGTTTGTGGCAACCTTTAAAAGGGTATTTGATGTACCGGCCCACTCCACTTCTTCTGCCAAGCAGCTAATGTCCGTCCAGCAAGGCACAAGGACAGTTTCGGATTATGCCATTGAGTTTTGTACACTGGCAGCCGAAGTTGGTTGGAATAATGAGGCTTTCGTGGATGCTTTCTCTAATGGGTTCTCGGATACGGTTAAAGATTAGATTGCAGCCTGGGACCTCCCCAGAGATTTAGAGGACCTGATCTCATATTGCATCCTGATTGACTCCTGAATCCATGAGAGACCTTCTATCACGGTGCCCGTGATTGGTGCTGTTCAGGGTCAGTCACTTGCTGAGTATCATGATTGGCTGTCTGTGATTAGCCCTCCTCACACAGCCTTTTTAAACCCAGGCTGAGCACTTCCAGGTTGCCCTTTCGTGGTGTTTCTGACTCCACTCTGCCTGACCTGCTTGTCAGGCTTCTGGGCCTGTTCCTGCTGTACTTGCTGATCCTGTGTTCCAGTGTTCCTGTATGTTAGTGTTCCTGTGTTCCAGAGTTCCAGTGCTCCTGTGTTCCAGCACCTTGCGGGTTAATCTTACTGAGTTCCAGTGTTCCTGTGTTCCAGCACCTCGCGGGTTAATCTTACTGAGTTCCTGAATCTCCTGCTCCAGCCGTCGCTCTGGCGACATTGTTCTTCTCGCTGCTGATCATACTTTGTTGGTTTACTCCACTAAACCTGGTTGCGATATACATTGTTGGTCCCAGCGTGCGGACGCTGTTTTACTCCACTAAACCTGGTTGCGATATACATTGTTGGTCTCAGCGTGCGGACACTGGTTTACTCCACTAAACCTGGTTGCAATATACATTGTAGGTCTCAGCGTGCGGACGCTGGTTTACTCCACTAAACCTGGTTGCAATATACATTGTTGGTCTCAGCGTGCGGATGCTGGGTTACTCCACTAAACCTGGTGGCGATATACATTGTTGGTCCCAACGTGCGGACGCTGGTTTACTCCACTAAACCTGGTTGCAATATACATTGTTGGTCTCAGCGTGCGGACGCTGGTTTACTCCACTAAACCTGGTTGCTATATACATTGTTGGTCCCAGCGTGCGGACGCTGGTTTACTCCACTAAACTGGTTGCGAGATACATTATTGGCTCCAGCGTGCGGACGCTGGTTTGCTCCACTAAACCTGGTTGCGATATACGTTGTTGGTCCCAGCGTGCGGACGCTGGTTTACTCCACTAAACCTGGTTGCGATATACATTGTTGGTCTCAGCGTGCGGACACTGGTTTACTCCACTAAACCTGGTTGCAATATACATTGTAGGTCTCAGCGTGCGGACGCTGGTTTACTCCACTAAACCTGGTTGCAATATACATTGTTGGTCTCAGCGTGCGGATGCTGGGTTACTCCACTAAACCTGGTGGCGATATACATTGTTGGTCCCAACGTGCGGACGCTGGTTTACTCCACTAAACCTGGTTGCAATATACATTGTTGGTCTCAGCGTGCGGACGCTGGTTTACTCCACTAAACCTGGTTGCTATATACATTGTTGGTCCCAGCGTGCGGACGCTGGTTTACTCCACTAAACTGGTTGCGAGATACATTATTGGCTCCAGCGTGCGGACGCTGGTTTGCTCCACTAAACCTGGTTGCGATATACGTTGTTGGTCCCAGCGTGCGGACGCTGGTTTACTCCACTAAACCTGGTTGCAATATACATTGTTGGTTCCAGCGCGCGGCCGCTGGTTTGCTCCATTAAACCTGGTGGCGCTATTACCATTAGTCCCAATGTGCGGATGTTGGTTTGCTCCTGAACATCCAGTACTGTGGTCAGTCGCTGTCCACTTCCTTGCAGTTGTCTGAGTATCCCTGGCAATAGACTCCTGCTGAGTAAGACCTCTATACTTATGCTCTATGCTGTCTTAGTCACCTGACAGCTGGTCTACTCGCTCAGGCTGCCCTGCCCGGTATTAGTGAGGCCGGTAGAACCTTGACGATATCATCCTGTAGGTTGCCTCACCCGGTATTGGCAGGGCCGGTAGAGCCTACTCCAGTACTCCTTTGGGCTTCCCTGCCCGGTATTGGTAAGGCCGGTAGAACCTTGTAATTCACCATCTTTAAGGTTGCCTTACCTGGTATTGGCAGGGCCGGTAGAGCCTACATTCAGCATTCCGTGGGGGCTGCCTTGCCCGGTATTGGTAAGGCCGGTAGAACCGGTATATGTCATCTCACGGTTGCCTTACCCGGTATAGGCAAGGCCGGTAGAGCCTGTCATTAAAACTGTCACTTGGGTTGCCTTGCCCGGTATTTAGGCAAGGCCGGTAGAACCTATTATATGTTATATTACTGTTGTATTGTTATGTATCTTTACCCTACGGGGACTGCCTTTAACTTTTAATAAAGTTAAGTTATTTTACCAAACCTTAAGTCTGAGAGTCTTCAAATCCGTGACACCTTCCTGCGGAGGCCTCCCATCTATTTAGCCCCGAGCTTTTCATCCCCACCTATGCCTCCCTCTCCTCCCAAGCCTCCTGGTCTTGAGACCCCAGGTGGTGTGGAGCCCATGCAGCTTGGGTTTACCCAACTTTCAGTTGAGGAGAGAGCCCTTAGGAGTAGGGAGGGCATGTGCCTTTACTGGGGTAAGGCAGGATACCTACTGCAAACTTTCCCCATACATCCAAGAAACGCCCACAACTTAGGCTCTATAGGGGAGAGACCTTAGGTGGCGTCTCGGCATCCCCAGTTATCCATAAGGATAAACCACTAGTCTCCGTTGGGCTCTATTGGGATGAGTTTTCCATTATTACTGGGGCACTCATTGACTCCAGGGAAGCTGGTCTCTTTATTGATGGTGCCATCGCCCAGAGGCACTCCATTCCATTGCAGCTCCGTACCACTCCACTTGCCATTGAGGCAATTGATGGCAGACCCCTACAGCCTCTGCAGGTCACCCACAAAACTGCTCCTTTGTCTATGGCTGTAGGGGCTCTCCATCATGAAATCATACAAAATCAGGTGATCCAATATCCTCACAGTCCTGTGGTCCTTGGTTATCCATGGTTGCACAAGCACAATCCCACTTTCTATTAGATAAGGGCTGAAGTCATGGCATGGTCACCCCACTGTCCAAGACATGCCTAGAGAAATTGGCGAAGGTGCTAACCAAATCTCCTCTCTCTTCGCTGCCTGAAGAGTACCAAGAATTCTGAGATGTATTCGATAAGGGCCGGGCTGGGGAGCTCCTACCTTGCCGCCCATACGATTGCACCATTGAGCTGCAGCCGGGTGACGTACCTCCTCGAGGTAATTGGTACCTCGTAATGCCCTTCTGTCTCTGCAATGCTCCAGCAGCTTTCCAGGAATTCTTAAATGATATCCTACGGGACACGCTCCAACAATGTGTGGTGGTATACCTAGACAACATTTTGATCCATTCTGCCTCCATGGAAAGCCAGCGTGCAGATGTAGCCCAAGTTCTGCAAAGGTTAAAGGGACACTAATGTCCCATAAAAATGTTTTTTGTTTTGTAGATTAAAAAAAATAAAAATTATGTGCTGCAGTTCCCATATCTTAAACCTTTACTGTTTGAGAGATATCTTGTTCTAAAGTTCCCCCCTCCTTCCCCTTTTCCTGCTGTCAGCTTACAGTTCCTGGTCTGGGGACCGAAGGTGGTTCTTCAGCAGAGCCACAATAGTGTGATTTTAAAAGAAATATTTCATTGGAACGGTCTACAAAGTGTGCTTGGTTTGCAAGCACACTTTTTAGACAGTTCCAAAGAAGTATTTATTTGTAAATCATGCTATTGCGGCTCTGCTGAAGAGGCTCTTCATGTTGGCCGACACGGATCTCCTTCTGTCAGCTTTACAGCTGATGTCAGGAGAAGGGGTGGGAGGGGGTAACTTTATGACCGAATACCTCTCAAACCGTAAAGAGAGAGATGATTTGCAGCACAGAATTTATTTTTCTTTAATCTACAAAACAAAAAATATTTTTATGGGACATTACAGTCCTTTTAAGAGAGAATAACCTATTTTGCAAACTAGAGAAGTGTGAGTTCCACCACAAACAGGTCACCATTAAGGGGTGTGTTATTTCAGAGGTTGGTTTTGCTATGGACCCTGGAAAACTCTCGGCTGTTCTCGAGTGGCCGCAACCTATAGGTCTTCGCTCTCTTCAACATTACCTCGGGTTCACTAACTACTACAGGAAATTTATTTGCAATTTTTCCTCTATTGTAAAACCCCTTACCGACATGACCGAAAAAAAATGGTAACTCCATTCACTGGTCCCCGGAAGCCATCAAGGCCGTTGAGTCATTAAAAGCTGCTTTTTCCATAGCACCCATTTTGGCTCACCTGTAACCTAGGCTTCCATTCATACTTGAGGTTGATACTCCTGAGAGCCAGTTGCACCCGTGTGGGTATTTCTCCAAAAAGCTTAGTACTGCGGAGTGCAACTATGAAATTGGTGACTGTGAGTTGTTGGAGATAACGCTCACTCTCACAGTAAGGGCAGTAAAGCTATGAAAAACTTTGCCTCAGGGTGTTTTTCAAAAAACATTGCATACCTATCTAGCACAAAGCAATATTGAAAACTATGACAGATGGCTTCAATGCTGATAGTTTTTTGATCCAGGGAACTATCTAACTGCCATTTGGAGTCAGGAAGGACATTTTTACCCAATTGGGACTTAACTGGAAATGGCTTCAATGTTTGTTTGTTTTTGCTTTCCTCTGGATCAACAGGGGTGTTTAGGCATGGGCTGGACTTGATGGACACATGCCTTTTTCAGCCTCATCAACTGTATTGAAGCAGCACCAACACCTCCTGCAAATAAATTCCCACTTATTTGATTCTGGGCAGGAGATCGTAATGACCTGCATGAATATTTGTATTTATTTCTAGAGTATAATTAGTACTTCCTCTTTTCATGCTTTAGCGGAGGAGTTTTGGGGCTTGCTCACATTAAAGCATTAATGATGTCTGAGTGTATGTCCATATAACTGGATATGATTCTACTACCGCAGGCTCTAGAGACACCATTCTCCTCCCACTGAAGTGTTCTCACGGAGGAAGGAAAGGGTCAGATGAAGGAGTTTGGGGTCCTGGAATCCAGTCACAATCATGTCCACCTCCATGAGCATGATATTCAGCACTATTTGAAGAATCATTTGGGGACATTAATCCAATTAAAATTGAGTCATAGTGACCATTAGGACTTGAAGCCAGATTACGTTAAGTAGTGGTTTATTATTAGGCAGGTGCTGCTGATTTAAATATAACAACAAAACATATCAATTAAAGTTAATTTTTGGAAGGAATGTTCATATATAAAGGAATCACTTCATAATGTACTCTTAAGTCTTTAGCCAATGTAATATTCCTATTATATAATAGGGTGTGTGTGGAATCAACTAACTCAGCTTATTTTCTGTATATATAGATTAGTATAAAAATCATGCTCCTGCACTTTTGGGTATGCAGGAGTGTATATGAACTCATTAGTGCATAACGACACACAAACTCTAACATCACTTACACTTTTTTGCGCGCAAAACCCAAACGCTCCAAATACCCCAAATATTTACATGCATTATATGCCAATTTCCCCTGCGCCTTGTTAGAACATAGTTAAAAATGAGTGCAGACATAGACTTCCATACTGCCTTCACCTTGGTGAAATTGGTATAGAGCAGGCCATTTTTGTAAACGTGCATCAGTGTTTGTCAGTAGAAGCACACAAAAAATCTGTTCCAGCCCTATTTTACCTTCGAATCGTATTGATACACCTCAAACGATGTTGTTAGAGAAGAATGGACTAGCAATCTGGTACTTCTGCTACTAGTACTACTACTACTTCTAATAATAATAAATGATAGTACTAAAAGAAACCACCGTGTTTCCATAACAGTTAAAAATCAATAAAACTGTTTTCCATCACTGTTTTTTTATTATTATTATTATTATTATTATTATTATTATTAATAATAACAATAATTATTATATCAACTTAACATTCCTGAAAATACCTTGCAATAAAGTAACATTTTCCTAGCAAGGAAAAAGAAAAAAATGCTAATTTGGATGGTACAATACTTTTAAAAGATTGTTCTCAGGCTTATTATAAACTAATTAACTGACCAGTCAATGATTAGTGCTGGTTATGTAGAACACCAATACAGCAGCAGGATGAAAGAGACATTTGGAACAATGACGTTAAGGCTCATGTCATGACAAGGCTGAATATGATAAGTTCCCTCTAAATACCAGTTATGCACTCATAAGTTTGTCATATATCTAATATGCTACTAAGCCTAATTAAGGAATAATGCCATAAAATATGGTTCCTTCTTAATTGTCTCTATGGTTTCACAGCATTCAGACAAAATACTAACTGTGACATGCAGCTTATAGTATTCACTTAGACAAGTGTGTCATATTCATTTCTTTGTTATTGGAGATAATACACAGAATAAAGTTGTACATTTTCCAGAAAAAAATACTTCAGTATATTTGAAAGTGCAATGAGAAGCTTTCAGCAGTTAAATTCTGGTGGCTGTTCTCTTTGCCAGGGGAGTGTGGAGAAAGAAGCAGTGTTATGTTTTATTTTTTGCAACACTGATAGGGACAGATAATAGTTTGACTGATAGGTAGATACTAAAAGAGTATCTTATAAAGGACATAAAATAGAGACACCATGACAATTATGTGAAGCATGTTAAAGCCAAAACCCCACAAAGGAAATTTGGAGCCACTGTTGTTGTACCCCTTGTCTCACCCCAAGGGTGCCAAGAGTCAAGGCAGAAATTGAAGAGGAGGAAAAAATAGAGAAACCCAGCCAGGGCCTAAAAGTTTGATGGCAAATGAAACACCTGGCTTGCCATCACTTTCTGACACTAGGGTCTTGGCACAAGAAGAAGTAACAACATCTTCTTGTGATCCACCTCTGTCATTGTTACCTCCCCCATCAGCTGACAGCTATTCTGTAGATGTAGGAATGTGGCAGTTCATGTCAACCCTTTGTTCACTGTGTGGTGAGCTGACCACAGATGGCAATGTGGTGGATGATAATCACAACCAAGGAATCAAGAGGTATCTGAGGAGAATCCTGCAGAATATGCTAAGCTTGTGAGAGGAAGGATTCACCATTATTAATAAGTCTGCTAGTTGTCAGGTGACCTTAGTGTAGAGGACAAGAGACTTATCGGCAGCATTACTTGGTTTCAGGGGGAATGATTTGACATTGCGGACCTAAGCATCATGATGTTTGGTTATAGTTGTGTCGGTTGTTTGATGTGAGTACAAATATGCTTATTTTTATCAGTCCTTCTCCTATTTTACAACTTTCCTACACACATTGCACACTTTGCAGTTACTGCTGAAGAGTACAGTTCCTTTCTGCTGTCAAGGGAAAAATGTATATTCCAACAACACACCCATGATTTTGGAGAAGGTGTAGGAGGAGAAGCATTATTGGCCAACGTATTTTCTCCACTATAGCTAAAGTGGTGGGGGCTTCTTTTGCTGGTGCTACTGCCTCAGGCACATCACTGGAGTTAGTGGCGAGTGGAACCGTGATCAACATAACACATATCACTGCTTTTGGTGAACTTCAACTTTTGAAATCAGTGCTCTGTCTTGAATGTATCTGTTCCCCACAATAAGTGGCTATCATTGGTGGACATCTTGCCATACAAATCATCCTCTACTACACTGAAGTATTTGGGCATACACTTGCCGGCAAACCCACCCCAACCCTTGTCTGTGATATTCCCTCGGTTACTTTCCACTACAGAAACAGAGTTCAAGAAATGGGACTCTTTGTTTGTCTCCTAGTGGGGCAAGATTAACCTACTGAAAATGATCACTCTGCCCAAATTTTTTTTAAGACTGTACAGATCTTGGTCCTACTCTCTTATCTAAAACAACTCCAACTCTTCAACTTTTCTTTCATTTAGAATAACAAACCAACCAGATTGAGCCTTGACTTGATTAGTAGGAGATGGAGGGAGTGTGGCCTGGGCATCCCGAACATTCTGAACTACTATCTATCCACACAAATGTCCCTTCTGAGCCATTGCTTTCAACCTTCCCGAGAGTTGGTGTGGACAAAGATCTTGGGAAAAATATCTATCCTGCTCCACTTTACCCTCCTCCCTCACCTCTTTGACTGGGAACCCTGCTTTTCCACCTGGGCATGATGCCACCAATCTACTACTTTGGCTTCGGTCGGGCACCCTCCTGGCTATGCACTTCACAGAAAGAGCTAGACTTCTTCCTTTTGACTCCCATAGAGACTCACTGGGAATGTAGTAGTCCAATGACTACTGCACATATCGACGATGCCATGACTACCTGATGAACAACCCTTATGGGGCAGACCTGCTGTGTCCTCCTACCGCATTCGAGTCCTGCTTCCTACACTCTGAGATCAAAGCCAGAAGCTTTTTGACTTTTTACAGCACTTTGTTAGCCAGCACCGACTCCCCCGAGATTGAAGCTCTGACAGTCCTGAGCAACTGACTCGGGCTTACAATAGACAAGACACTCCAGCCAACATAATATGTATGGTTCCAAAAATGTTCTCATTATAAATTCCCGTTTCACTGGTACAGGACTCCAGAAGTGATTTATAGATATTATCCCTCAATTCCACCAGTATGCTGGAGATGTCAGGAAGGGCAGGGCACATTACTCCATATCTGGTGGAGCTGTCCAAAAATATCCCCTTACTGGTCTACTATTTTTGAGCTTATATCAAATGTTTTCCAGAAGAGCAGCCCATCCTCTCCCACTCTTATAATTTTGAATGTCCCTCCTCCCTCTTTGAGGAATGCCCCTGTTAGGATTTGCTTTTATAAATGCATGTTAAGTGCTGCTAAACTTTGCATCTCTAAAAATTGGAGATCCTCTTCTGCTTCAACAATTGGGGAATGGATGACATGCCTGTTGTACACAGTGGTGCTGGAAAACTGTTTTGCCAAAACTACATTCAAAAGAGCTTTGACTATGGTCTGCTCTTTGTACTTTAATATCTGGTTAAATATTTTTTCATATCTCATGTGCCTTATATTATTAATGTAAATTAACTTCTTCCCCTCCCCCCTCTCTATCCTGCCCCTCACGTCCCATTTACCTCTCACTACCACATCCCAACAAACCAATTAGTACTATCACTTTGTTCCTTGCCCTTTGTTACATTGGATTGTAATCCCTTACAATTCAGACAGATGACAATGCTATGCTTACTTGTTCATAGGTTTTATTCTGTACCACTGTTTGAGCACTCATCCTGTATATGTAACTAGATACCTGTTTCTACGTTTCAATTAAAATAAATTAAAAAAAAATGAGTGAGTGTGAGTCAGAGAGTGTGCGTGTCTGAGAAAAAGTGAGATTGATGAAGATTGAAATAAAAGAGAGTGAAAAGGAGCAAGGCTTAGCATGAGTGAGGGGGAGCAAATCAGACTATGAGTAAACACAAGCAAGTCTGAGCTTGAGTGCACACAAATGGGGCTGAGTGCTAGCATGAGTGAGTCTGGAGGAGTGAGCACATGTGAATAAATTAACACAAATAAGTATGAGTGAACATGATCAAGTTGGAGTGCATAGTATTAGTGAGTCTAAGTGTGAGTGAGCACAAGCAAGTGATCATGAGTCTGAAGCATGAGCAAGCATGAGGGAGTCTGAAAGTGAGTGAGAGTAAGTAGGTCAGAGTAGATGAGCTCGAGCCTGATTGCATACAACTTAGAGTCTGTGCACAAGTGATATAGAAGCAAGAGCGGATAACATAATTTGGCAAATCTTTGAAATACCTTACCTGTAATATGAAGTACAGGCTTGAGCATCATTTCTAAAAGTATTTCTAAAGTTGGGAGTAGAGAAAAGAGCAACAAAAATTAAGAGAATAGAGAAATTGAAGTATGAAGTATTCATTGCCAAATGGTTTATTTACTCTAGAGCAGAGCTGTTCAAGCTCAGTCTTTAAGGGCCGCCAACAGGCCACAATTTAACCCTTTAAGGACCAGACATGCTGCTGCACGGCCGGCACTTAAGGTCCATGGGACTTTTCTTTTTGGTGATTCGATTCTGGGGTCCCCAAGCGGCCTACAGCAAGAATTCCTTGATGTGCCAGGACCATCACTGGTTTTTAAGTGCTGGAAAGTCAGGACTGTCCTCACATTTCAAGGGTCGTTAAGGGGTTAATGATATGCCTGATTAAGGACAGTTAAGTTACTCAGTGGCTCATTCATTTTGATTGACTCACTTTTGCTTAAGAGGGAAATCTTTAAATCCTGTACTGTTGGTGGCCCTTGAGGACTGAACTTGGACAGCCCTGCAATAAAGAAAAGATGGCTAAGATGATCATTTTACAATGTATAAGTATATGAAAAGACAATACAAGTTTCACCCTAGTGAACTTTTCATTCCAAGATCCGATCAAGTAACAGGAGCCACCCCCTCAAGAATAGAAGAAAGGATGTTTCAAGTTCATAAGTGGAAGGGGTTCTTTAAAGTGTGAAATTGTAGAATTATTTGCCCAGGGATATAGTAATGTCAAATACAATTGATATATTTAAGATGATATTAAATACATTTCTAACAGTTTAGGTAAAACAGGTAGGTAAAACAGGAAGTCCTGGTAAATAGGCAGGAAGCATTATGTAATTCTTATGTTCTTGGTTACATTGTGGCAAAGGTTTAACTTGATGGGCTTGTGTATTTTTTCAACCTAATTTAATATACAAATAAATAATGTAATATAACTTCTGTCAAATTAAACAGGACTTTTACCAACAAAACTGTGGGGATATTGAATAAATTTGATACGTTTATAGCAGAATAAAACATGAGTTGTACTATGTATTTGAAGGTAAAACAGGAAGTCCTAGTAAATACACAGGAAGCATTATGTAATTCTAATTTTCTTGGTTATATTGTGGCCAATGTTTAACTTGATAGGCTTGTGTATTTTTTCAACCTAACTTTAATATTCAAATAAATTATGCAATACAACTTCTGTCAAATGAAACAAGGATTTTTCCAACAGTTAGCACTGCATGCTAATGAAAAAGTATTAAACCTCAGCAAAACACAAAAAAATGTTTGTTCTCCAATAAAGTACTTAGTCATGATATTTCTTGAAATATTATCATGTAACAAGATTTTAAAGCAAATTATTTTACCTACATAACATAATATATTAAAATAAACAAGATATCAAATATGCATTTATGATTTTTTTTTGATGATATGTTTATTTTAAGGTCCATTGAAACATGTTTCAAAAGTTAATTGATCATTTTAAGTCAGTTACAAACCCTTTCATTTTGCTTATATTTATATAGTAAATAATTTATAAATTCTCAATTTTATATTCTTGTACTATGCACTGACTTTCTTTTTTGGAGTATGTGAGGTTTGCAACTGTCTTAAAAATGTTCATGCAAATGAGAACAAAAGGGCAAAGTAAATAAGAAAAACATGTATTTATTTGCAGAGCCTTGGCCATTTAACATTTATTGTTGTTAAGCAAAAATATTTCCTGACAGTGTACAAAAGGTCAACACATAATTTAATGTACACATAAAAACTGGTATTTTGCAAACCTAAAGATATTGTTTCCATTGTGTGATAAAATTTCATAAAAAGCTGTTACCATCACTGAATGAAAAATAAAGGTCTTGCCCTGTTAGATGAGCAATTTTCTTAGTGCACTGCAATACTACACAGACAACTATAACTAGTTTACTGTTATTTATATTAATGCTTATTCTCAAAAAATAAATAAATAAATAAATAAATAAATAAGTTATAACATATAGAATGGGTCTTCAATATTTCCAAATCTTAGAACCAAATTATCATATAAAGTATTTATTGTGTTAGCAATACAATCCCTTCAATATTAAGTTAGTTCAGGATATTAATGTTTCAAAATAAAAGCAGCTTCAATTAATATTTATAGTATTTGGGACATGGAAAGTGTTATTTCAATACTGTCAGAGTTGTAGTTCAAGAGTAATTGAATGATAAAATATCCTGCCTCTTTTACTGATGTAACACTGCTCACCTCAGAACAGCAAGACTGTCCAGATGGCTTGCAGAAAGAGACAATCTTCAATTAGCATAAGGAAAAAAACCTTAACAAAGGGGGCAGGGTTTTCCTTATACTCACAGTAAGAAGATTGACCCTTGCTGTGAGCTGTCTGGTCTCAAGACCAGATTCCACATCTGATGGGAGGTGGCTTACACTAGGTAAAAGGGGCGGGAGGGGGATACTTTATCATTCAATTACTTTTGAACTACAATTCTGACAGTATTGAAATAACAATCTCCATGGCCCAAATTCTATGAAGTTTAATAAGAGCTGTTTTATTTTGATTCATTACTATCCCTTTTAACTCCTGCGAATCTTTAAATAGTTGGCATGTGAATACACTTAACCCTAAGGTATATATTCAAAAGAAAGAAGAGTAGTTCTGTAACAAACCAAGTGCACCAGAGGGGACAAATAAAAATTTCCAAAATGTTAATTGGGTTAAATGGGGCATTTAAATCCTTGAATTGTAGATAGGCAATGAGTTGGAGACCTCTTTAGAACTTAAGGTATTAAAATCCTCCTTTAATTCAACAGGAATTTTTTTGTTCTCTCCTAAAGGGCATTTGGTTTACCTGAGAATGACTCCACTTTTTGTTTTGAGAGAGGGCAACAGAATTGGTATCTTCCATTCTAACAACATCCAGTTTTCAGCCTTTATTTGTTATATTTCCATGCTAGCTGTTGTGTTGAGATTAACTGCATAAATGGTCTGCAGCTGTCTGTTATGAATTAGGGAGTTTAATCAAAGTATTTCTAATGTACAGCATAATGATAATACATGGGGGAAGTACTATTTAAGAGATAATGATGGCTTCAGAAGATCACTGTTGTAATGTTTAGTGCATATGCCTTCAGCATTGAATGTGTTGTTGTTCTGAATATGCTTAATGGATCTGTGAAAAGCTGCCTAATGTGGGATTGTTTGATGGGGCTGACAGAGCTGAAATTAGCCCATTTCTGTTTACTGCATACAGCCATTAAGATTAATTGCTGCCAGATAATTTTGACTGTTTTTTATCCTCTGTAAAACGTGTCACTAATGGGTTTATAAACTGGTTCACTATTACTATTACTACTGCTGGTATAACAGGGAGAAGATCAGCTGCTAATTTTGCAGATAAAGGTAAAAATTATAAAGAATTAGGTGAGTCGCTTATTTTAGGACATTAGACAGACTGATATATGATGCTCATTAAGCTTTTCCCTGGGACTTAGGACGAAGCTAATAGATGATAATAAAATCTTATTTGATGTACCATTAAAAGCTCAATAATTCCCTCAATAATACACTGTGTTG
This sequence comes from Rhinophrynus dorsalis, assembly GCA_037306005.1. Lineage (NCBI taxonomy): Eukaryota > Metazoa > Chordata > Amphibia > Anura > Rhinophrynidae > Rhinophrynus > Rhinophrynus dorsalis. Next base: position 381,906,263 of record CM074719.1, read on the forward strand.
TTTATAACACATCTAGTAAACAAATTACCACTCTGATGAACACTTCCCAGTCTGGTTTCTTATGTAGTATGATATTGTTAGGAAATATATTATCAAATCTTTGTCTATTCAGTTAATTCTATGGTAACCAAAACAATACATTTAAAGGAGAAAAACTTCTCCTAATAACCCTCCATACCTTACTATGGCCAGCAAATCCTGTTGTTCAGCATGAATACTGCAATTGTGCCTTTGTTCAAGAGCTAACATTTTCACTCAGTCCTTGAAGTGAACATGACAGTTTCTAGCACTGTCATATAAAGTTAGAAGTAAAATTAAGTAAAAAAAAAATGTTAAACAATTAATTTCTGTATACAAACATTTCAGCCACACAACTTTCCTAAATGTTATAGGTCAAAATAATGATGCATGTGTGGTGATGATGGAACACTAATGAATTTTATCTCTAAGCATTTTACTTTACTGTATAATTAACCATCTGTCATACATATATATTGATTAACACTGATGAAAAAAGATTAAACTTCCAGAAGGCTGTATAGTATATTGTGCTAGTGATACTTGGGGGAGATTCATTAAGCGGTTCTAGAGAAGTGATAAAGAGGTGATAAAGTGAAGATGACGTCTCCAGTTTATCACTTCTCCAGTTCCTATATTATTCTATGGAGCCTATGCACAAAATTTTCTTCAACTTCGGAGATCTTAGTGAATGAATGGGCTCCCTAGAATAACATAGGAACTGTAGAAGTGATATCACTGGAGAAGTCCACTTTATAACAGTTAGTGAATCTCCCCCTTGGAGTACTACTGAATGGAAGCCTACTATATCCAGCTTAATGGAAGCCTCAATAAACTACTTTTAAGAATCTTTAGTATGCATGGGTGTTTCTGTGATACTTAAAACATTAAATGTAACTAAAACATACTATAATATAAATATTTTTAAGCCATTGTCATTGTCATGGTGTAAAAGAATGATAGCTGGATAAAGAACAAAATTCAAACACTTCACAAGATAATAAAGGGAAACCTTTTATTTCGACTTTATATATTCTGCAAGTAGAATATATAAGTTAAAATTGCCTTTACTTTTTTTTCCATATTAACCAATATTTTAAAAACTTTAATGTCCCAGACAGTAGGCTTCCTAGATCTCTTCTTCCAGAGAGCCTTCTGGCTATTTGATCAAAAAAAAAAGGACAGTGATACGATGTAACACTATCCTTGCAGTATTGAGTGTTCTGTATGCAGAATGCTTTGTTTCCCATTGTATCATTATCCCTGCTTTCACAGCCCCTGACAGAAAGCTCTCTGGATACAGAGATTCAGTGAGCTCACTGTCAGGGACACAAAAGTATAAAACAATAAGTGAAGATTAAAAGATAATAAAAGTGTAGGCAATTTGACTACATATTATGCACTGGGAGAATATGTAAAGTTAAAATAAAAGGTTGCAATAGTTTTAAAAACTCTTTAGAACCAACATGCAATATCATCTAAGTATCAGGTAGCAGAAGTAGACAAAATACACAAACGGCAACACGGCTCTGTCCAAGGATAAAAAATCTTCATTCATTCATTTCGACAAGAAGTAAAACCTTGTCTCAAACCATACATAAGGTGCAAAACACCAACACATGTGCAACAGCTAACGCATTTGGGACCAAAGATCCTTAATCATAGGAATGCTCACCCGGTGAACAGGTGGGTCTTTAAACTCTAGACTCACATTGTCCATCAAATGTGAGTCACCTGGAGAACCCTTAGCATTCTGTGTGGAATTGTTCCTAACTTGGAAATACTATCCTTTTATCATTTTATTGGTGCATAGTTGATTTGGATTTTGTGTGGTCTGGGGATATATCTTTGATTGATACATTTATGACATATCTCAATACTAACAACTGTGGTTTGAAATTCACCCACGATGTGCAGGTGAACAGTATAGTTTGGATATGAAACTTATGGGTGCAGTTAGTACAGGCAGGATTCACTCTAACATCTATAGGAAACCACATTCAGGTAATACACTTCCATTGGCCAATAGTTGTCATCCAGGTCATTTAGTTAAAAACATTTCAAAAGATCAATTCATATTCGTATTTGTTCAACAGAGGAGTATTACCTGGACCAGGCTGAAATTCTTACTAACAGGTTACAAGAAAGAGGGTATACTGAGTCCATGATACAGCAGGCCAGAGAGATGGTGGACCCTTTGGATAGATCAGAATTGATCAGGAAGTCATTTGACAGTATGGTAATAGCAAACTCTGACTTGCTTCTCCTCTGATGTACATTATTCCATTTTGACATTTTATTTTTTGATATTTTGTCCTCGACGTGTACTGTTTACATATATCCCTTTAACTGGTAGACTTGCTGCTTCATGCATTGTTTATATATATCCCTTTAACTGGTAGATTTATGGCTTCATGCACCGTTTATATATATATATATATATATATATATATATATATATATATATATATATATATATATATATATATCCCTTTAATTGGTTGACTTATGCCTTCATGTTTACCAACAGCTTTGTATGCTATTTATGATTGATTTTCTGGTTTTCTTTTAAAGTTCTTTAATGTAATATTTTGGTGAATTATTACAACACAGTGTTGTTTCTATAGTTGTTTCACATTCACATGTATATGTAACATTTTTTTATATGTTTGTATTTGCCCAGGTAAACAGAGGAGGAGTCTAAAGTTTAAAGACCTACCTATGATTAAGGACCTTTGGTCCGAAATGCATTAGGTGGTGCACATGTGTTGGTGTTTTGCACCTTATGTATGGTTTGAGACAAGTTTTTACTTCATATCTAAAAAAAGTCTTAAGATTTTTTTATCCTTGGACAGAGCCGTGTTGCCATTTGCGTATGCTGTTCATTGGAAGATTGGAGGTGGACTCTCCATTTACATTGCAAATGTTCCTTACCAAGTTTCTGCTTCTACATCTATATGTGTATGGCGTTCCTGTACTGGTGTTGGTGAGTGACGCCTCCATCACTGTCTTTGTTGTTTCATTGTATTTCTTTGAATTCTTATATGTACATGGACTCCGTAGTGTGTTTTACAATTCTAACTGACCTGATATATATATATATATATATATATATATATATATATATATATATATATACAAACAACCAAATCTGCACTCCTCTAATGCTGTGAATAATGTGTGCCCTGTAATGGGCATATATAATAATCCTTAGTAAATCTAAGTAAAATAAGTGAGAATTTCATCCCACAAATTGGCCAATCCGTGTGTAAGCTTACCAACCACGCCAAGGTATCTCACTTTATGGTAAGTCCTACTCTAATACACCTACAAATACTACCTAAATAAAAAATCCCTGAAGAAAGATGTTATTTTGAAACGTGTTGGAGGGGACCTTTTAAATGCTATTTTGATGCACATACACGGATGTAAGACACACACACAAAAACACACACGCAAATGCACACACATGCACTGAGATGCATAAAGAGCGACACAGTCATACACACATACATGCAATGCACAACATGCAGACACACACAGTGAGGAACTCACAGGCACACACAGAGACACAAACACACACAGAAGTGAGTCATAAGGGGGTGACTTATGTGTCATTGTAATCAGTTTGTGTTTGTACTTATGTCTCCACTGTGGCATTCATGTAGTTGAAATGCATGTGGTAATTGCACATATTATGGTGGAAGGTGGATCGTGCTGGCTTCCGGGGTGGGAGTGAGTGTGAGTGAGACTATGGTGGAAGGTGGATCGTGCTGGCTCCCAGGGTGTTAGTGAGTGTGAGTGAGTGTGCGTAAGTGTGAGTGAGTGCAAGAGTGAGTGATTGCATGAGTGTGTGAGTGTATGTGAGTGAGTGTGATTGAGTGAGAGTGTGTGAGTGAGAACGAGTGTGTGAGTGAGAGGGTATATGAGTGTGAGAGTGTGAATGAGAGTGTGAGAGAGTGTGAGCGTGTGTGATTGAGTGTGTGTGCGTGTCAGTGATTGAGAGTGTGTGTGATTGAGTGTGAGTGTGTGTGATTGAGTGTGTGTGAGTGAGAGTGTGAGATTGTGTGAGTGTGTGTGATTGAACTACAGCCTCTGCTAACAGATGATATAGCGTTAAAAGACATATTCCCCCAACCTTCTGTGTTTGCATTCAGGCAACTACCGAATCTGGAACAAAAACTGATTAATAGAAACCTTACCAATGAAAGATAAAAGCTAAAGGGACCACACCTTGCAACAAGTCATGCTGCAAATCATGACAACACATTTGTGAAAACAATACTGCACAACAGGACAACACAATATACAACAGTAAAGGATTATATTCAAGTACATCAGCAAATATTGTATATATGATATAGTGCACTGAATGTGAACCTGGATGTTACACAGACCTACCACTTAATCTAAGGATAAATACACACAGAAAATCTATTGAGAAATACCATAAAACAAAAGTAATGTTGTTAATAGATATGGGTGTCCCTTGGAATTTGTATAATGCATCACAGTGGTAGCAAGGCCAGTCTAGTTCATTAAGGGATCAATAAGGAGAATTGAGGACTTTGACCAATTAAAACTCTCAAGGAGCATCAGTAACCGAGTAAGAGAGGCATCCGAGTCCCAAAGGAACACCAGGATATCATCAGCATATAATGCTACTTTATCCCACACCACCTATCTCCTCACCTGGGTGGCATCACGGATCTGGGCTGCCAGTGCTAGAGAGAAAAGGCCCGTGGAAAGTGGACAGCCCTGGTGTTTTCCCCTGTGTAATGAAAAACAGTGAGATTTCAATCCACTGGTGAGAATACTAGCAAACGAGGAGGCATTTAGAACCTGAATCCATGCGATAAATGTGGGGCCAAATCCAAAGTGACGAAGGGTAGCCTAGAGATAGAGCCACTCTATTGAATCGAATGCCTTTGAGGCATCCAGCAACACCACCAGTCTATTGCCCACATTATCATGCATAGTCTGTAAGTGCAGGAAGAGAAGTCTAAAATTATGAAAACTAGACTTTACAGGCATAAATCCTGTCTGATCAGGGTGGATACATTTGCTAAGCCTGTTGGCAAATATACAAGCCATCAATGAATGACAGGAAGCCATGCTGGCCACTCGGAGCACTCCATAAGTCAGTGGTAAAGTGCACTGACTGGCCACCAGCCTTTCCTAGCAGGTCCTTCAAAAGCCCAACACATGACCGGCACAGTGAGGGCACTATAGTTCTACTAAATGTGGTGCTGGATGGAATTTTGTATTGGGGTTCGACAGCCTCTATAAGGGCCTGGAAGGGCTCCACGTCCTCCAAATTAAAAGTAGCACCCCCAACAGCTATGAGCTGTGCAATGAGGCATGTAATTTTTCGGGACTGCTGTCTGAACATCCCCTTTGAATGAAACCCACCAAAATCTTCAAGTGTAGCCTGTATTGATTTTGGGATGGGCTGTGACTGTCTGCTCTTACTAGGACCAGACGTGGCATGATCCCCCTGCCCTTTCTCCTGCCTACTGGTATATGTACTAGTGCCACTTTCCGCATTTATCAACACTGACTTGTGGTAGTTGTTCAGGTGTTGATTCATCGTGGAGGTGGTTAGATGACCCAACACCATCCCACGGCTGACTTCCCTGCCACGCAATTTACATTTAGCTAGCCAGCCATCACCAAGTGTCACAAAATGCTCCCATGCTTTGAAGCAATAGATGACTCTGCTAGTTGAAATGGAAAGTGGTGGAGAAGAAGAAACTGAGGTGACACTTCCTTCATCTTCACATGGTGGAGCAACCTCACTAATCTTTTTTGTCCTTGTAGGTTTGCACAGGAAGAAAAATCAGTAGCAGCAGATTTTGGGGAGACCTGCTAAATTGCCTCTTCTGCCTGGTGGCTACCGGGAAATGGTAAACTATCTCACTCAATAACCTTTTTTGGAGAAGATATGCTGTCAGTGGCAGTGATGGTGGCAGGAGAAATTTTCTCTAAATTCTACAATAATTTCCATTTGAGCTTCTTACAAGGACGTTCGCTATAAAAATCCCAAGTTGATACTGTCCGCAGTTTCTGACCAGTAGTGTTAAACACCCTAGGTGTTTCCAGGTTTATGGAACTGTCTGTAGCGGAGGTGGTGACGAAACTGGCAGTGGCACTAGTCATTGTGCAGGAGGTTCTGGGGGGATCATCATGAAACAGCTAATGAGAAACAGATGTCGGGTGCTTCTTGGTCTCAGAAGAGGACCACAACCTCTCTACCCTGCTAGTAGAGGTAGAACGACCTGCAGTTCCCTTCTTATTTCTATTTTTTCATTTGGAATGCTGCTGCTGAGTCTGACTATGACATTGACTACTAGTACTAGTACTACTGGAAGACCTCTTCTTTACCCACCTGCTGCTGCTAGCTCTGCTTGAAAGCAACGGCACTGTGGTGGTGTTGGTAGTTGCTGGGTCACTGCAGCTGATACCAGGATGAGGAACATCAGTGTCACGGTAATCAGGCAAAGAAGAAAACACAACAGTAATAAAATATAACCAACTTTATTGATAATACACAGTAATAATAATACAGCCTACACAACCTCAGATCACCGGACGTTAGTCCTCAGGCTACTACCCGGAGCTGCACACTGTGCTGAGCACTGCACTACTGCACTATACCGGAGAATACTGGAAATGGATTAGGGTTCAGCGCCAGTTGAACCTGTATACGATAGCTCAAGTCTCCATCCAGGGTATGGCTAACCGGAGGCAACAGGGAGCAAGACCAAGCCAGAGCCACAGGACACCGATATGAATGGTCAGGCAAGCTGGGTAATGCATGGAGTGAGTAGTCAGCTAGAGTAACAGGTCAGAACCGATGTGGGTAGTCAGACAAGCCAGGGTCTACAAGTAGTGACTTCATCAGCCAGATCCACAGGTCAGAACCAATGTGGGTAGTCAGACAAGCCGGGGTCATATACCAAGCGAGTTAGTCAGCCAGAGCCACAGGTCAGAACCGATGTGGGTAGTCAGTCAAGCCGGGGTTTACGAGGAGCAAGTTAGTCAGCCAGAGTCACAGGTCAGAACCGATGTGGGTAGTCAGACAAGCTGGGGTCATACACAGAGTGAGTTAGTCAGCCAGAGCCACAGGTCACAACTGATGTGGGTAGTCAGACAAGCCGGGTCTACACGGAGCGAGTTAGTCAGCCAGAGCCACAGGTCAGAACCGATGTTGGTAGCCAGACAAGCTGGGGTCATACACGGAATGAGTTAGTCAGCCAGAGCCACAGGTCAGAACCAATGTGGGTAGTCAGACAAGCCGGGATCATACACAGAGTGGATTCGGAGGTGTGGCACGGGTCACAATGAGAACGCAAGAGCTACTAGCAGAAACACCACATAAGGGCAATGACTCCTAAGCCCAGTGAAGTTTATATAGGAGCAGACAAAGGCAGGAACCAATTAGGCAAATCAGTAGCAAACCATAAACAAGTGCACGTAACAGCGCCTGCTCCAGTGTACGTCAGGAATGCGGAACTAGCCAGCATCCATGCCGTCCAACAACACAACAGCAAAAGGAAGCAGACGCTAGGCCTCCTAGGGATACTGTGATAATCAGATTGTTCACTAGCATTCAAATCCATTACAGATAGGTAGGTAGTGTAATATAATAGTTGTAACATTTAAAAACCTGGCCACATGACAACTGTCAGACTGGCTGTGTCACTCTGAAAATTACTAACACAAATTGCTAATATTTTTATTTTGCAGAGGAAAAAAAATGAAACTCCCTTACAGTGGCAATAAGGCACTAGGGCTGCCTGCCTGGCCACACGACAACTGTCAGACTGGATGTATCACTCTTCAAATTATTATTAGCACAAATTACTAATATTTTTATTTTGCATAGGAAAAAAAATGACACTCCCTTGCAGTGGCAATAAGGCACTAATGCTGCCTGCCTGCCTACCCAACTGTCAGACTGTGTGTGTCACTCTGAAAATTACTATTAACACAAATTACTAATATTTTAATTTTCACCAGGAAAGAAATTACACTCCCTTGCAGTGGCAATAAGGCACTAATGCTGCCTGCCTGCCTACACAACTGTCAGACTGGCTGTGTTACTCTGAAAATTATTATTAACACAAATTACTAATATTTTTATTTTGCACAGGAAAAAAATGGCACTCCCTTGCAGTGGCAATAAGGCACTAATGCTGCTTGCCTACACAACTGTCAGACTGGCTGTGTCACTCTGAAAATTATTATTAACACAAATTGGTAATATTTTATTTTCACAGGAAAAAAATGACACTCCCTTGCAGTGGCAATAAGGCAATTATGCTGGCTGCCTGACTAATGCTGCCTGCCTGTCTACATAACAACTGTCAGATTGGCTGTGTCACTCTGAAAAAAAAAATTACAGCTCCTGACAGTGGCAATAAGGCACCAGACTGGCTACTAAGGCATTAGACTGGAACTAGTCTAATAAGGCACTAGATTGGCTAATAACATTTTTTCTGGACACTCTCTCTAACAGGAATTGCAGGCTGTCTGGGTGTCTGTGCCATTAGTCCAACCCCCATCCAATCCCCATCATGAAACAAAGAAGCTAATTGGACTAGAGAGGGTGGGAAAGTAGCACGTACGGGAAGCAGTCACCCGAATTTACGAAATTTACAACAAAATTTCGGACCAGGGCTGCTCGGATTCAGGGTTTTTTTCTTATGAATGGCCCTTGCCCTTCGGCCAGCCCAAATGGCGACGAATGACCTGAATTTGGAAGAATAAGGGTCATTTGTCGCCATTTGGGCTGGCCGAAAGGCAAGGGCCATTCATAAAAAAAAACCTCTGAATCCGAGCAGCCCTGGTTCACCTTGTTGCTGAACCGATTTGCACAAGTCTACTAGAAAAGTGATCATCTATCTGAGACAGAGTAGCAACAGACTGAGAACCATGTAGGGTCCTGTAGTAACGAACAAATGTGTAACTGATATCCTGCTCCCCAGTAAGCAAGCTACCATTCTCATCAAGCAAAGAAGCAATACCCTGCCCATCCTGTGAACCGCAAACCAAAAGGGCCATCAGCCTTCCCGCCCTGTCACTATTTTCAAATACATTTTGCTGTCAGTATAGCATATGATTAATTTTAAGATGGGACAGTTCCATGTTTAGTAACAAAGAGGCCAATTGAAAAGAGTTATAAGTCTCATAATCACATATATCTATGCATTTTTGTTTTGAGAATATGCACCCTACATCCCAGATGCTTCTTATGTGAGTACACCATGTATATAAGCTATCCATTGGCAACCAGCTTCACCTCCTCCCATAGTGTCGCCGGTGGTACCAAGTTTGCATTTTCCTGAAAATGGAAAGTTAGATCAGACACATGTCTCTCCACCACATGGTCCAAGGACAACCAATAAGACTGGAACCTCTAGCTATGAACAGGTCAGGACTCACCCCAGGTTAATAAACAGCAGCAGGGGTGAGTGCTCAGAGGCTTCTCTAGGAAGATATACACAGGACAAAATGTCCCTCAAGACCGGGGGAGCAACAAGTACATGATCTATACAGGATAATAATTTGCACATAAAGGAATGACAGGAGAATTCCCTAATCCCTGGGTGCAGAGTCCTCCAGACATCAAACATGTTAGTGTCTGTCATAAAGTCTAACAGGGTCTTCCTATGCGTCAAGGGGTCCACTGTCACACATCCCAATCTGTCCATGTCAGAGTCAAGTGCTATATTAAGATTACCCATGCAGATAAGCAAATGTCCCTTGAGACAATACGGCCCTGGTGTCTCTACCACGGAAGGTATAGGAGTTCAGGAAGATTATCATCTGTGGGTTTCTTTCACTAAGCTGCACAGCTAACTATACTAAGCACTAAGACCTGGTACTTTGAGTCGTGTATCCACAATGCAGGATATACTGCACTGATAGTTCCGGTTTGTATATGATATTCTCTCAAGTCCCCTGGCACTTCTCTATGAGTAAGTGCTCTATAGTGGATGACAAACAACAATATACCTGGATACCTCATGGATACACAAATATGCTCCTTCTTGGTAAATCACAAACTACTTTATTTTCAACCAACACAGCATTTTAATATAGTTCAGAGAAATAATCACAGAGGATTCCATGGGGTTGCCCAAAAGTAAAGTATAAGACACACTCCCTTACTTTTCTTCCTTCTCTTTTTCACTCCTCCCTCTGCCTCCCTCACCCCACTATGTGATCCGCCATATGCTCCAGATGGGACATACAATTTAACAGTCTTACATTTCTGCAAGTACCCCAAGTGTAAAGCACACCTCGTAATAGAAGAGGTTGAGGCTCACCCACCGCCCACCCAAGTCATAGTATAGCATATTATTATGAAGAAAAAAAAGGGGGGTGGGGGGGAAGGGTGGTAGATCAAGGTCATGGAGGAAGGGAAGGGGAAAGGTGAGAACAAAACAAAGATCATATAACACATGCATAAGTAAAATACATATACAGACAGTCAGAAGAGGCATGTTTATGGACATTCCAAAAGGATATTTCATTATTATTATTATTATTATTATTATTATTATTATTTATTTATATAGCGCCAACTAATTATGCAGCACTGTACAATTGGGAATAGACATACAGAGTTATGAAATAGAACAATCAAATGTAGAGAAACAGAAGGATCAGAGGGTCCTGTTCGTGACAGCTTACAGTCTAGAGGAAGGCTATTTTTGACATAGAAGTAGTAAGTGCTATTGGGTGTAAGTGCCTCCTGCCACATGAACTGCCAGTGAGTGGGTGGGAGTGAGAAGTGCTGTTGAGTGCAGTGGTCCAGACAAGGGGTAATTCTTGGTGATAATGTTTATAGAGGCAATTGATAGGCTTCCCTGTAGAGGTGAGTTTTCAGGGAGCTTCTGAAGATTTGAAGGCTGGGGGAGAGTCTGATTGGGCAGGGGAGGGAATTGCAAAGATGGGGTGCAGCATGGAAGAGGTCCTGTAGGAGGGAGTGGGAGGATGTAATAAGAGCTGTGGAGAGCAGAAGGTCATGTGCAAGTGGAGTGTATTTGGAAATAAGAAATGAAATATATGGCGGTGCAGTGTTAGTGATTGCTCTATAAGTTAGCACTAGAATTTTTAATTTAATTCTGAATGCTAATGGGATCCAGTGTAGGGATTGACAAAGGGGTTTGGTGTTAGAAAAGCGATGAGTGAGGTAGATTAATCTTGTAGCAGAGTCCATTATGGACTGTAGTGGAGTTAGTCGGGTGAGAGAAAGTCCAATTAGTAATGAGTTACAGTAGTCAAGACGGGATATGATGAGTGTTTGGATTATAATTTTGGTAGTGTCTTGTGTGACAAAGGGTCGGATTCTAGAGATGTTGTGTAGCTGGAGGCAGCATGAGTTGATGATCGTCTAGATGTGAGGAATGAAGGACAGGGCAGATTCAAATGTGACCCCCAGGCAAAGTGCTGTAGGGGTTGGTGTGATGGTAGTGTTGTTAATTGTGAGGGCAATATCTGGGGTATGGCTAGTTGTAGAGGGAGGGAAGATAATTAGTTCAATTTTGCCAAGGTTAAGTTTGAGTTGACAGGCGGAATTCCAGGAAGAGACAGCAGACAGACAGACAGATAACTCGGGACAGGAGGGAAGTAGAGAGGTCTGGGGAGGAAATATATATGAGTATCATCAGCATAGAGACGATGGTGAAACCCAAAGGAGTTTATTAGTTTTCCATGGGACGCATTGTAGATTGAGAAGAGCAAGGGTCCCAGGACTGATCCTTGAGGCACTCTGACAGCCAGTGGGAGGGGTGGGGAAGTGGATCCAGAGTAGGAAAAAGGTTGCAGAGATAAGATGAAAACCAGTGTCACAGAGACCTAGGGAGTGGGTGATCTACTGTGTCAAATGCGGCTGACAGGTCCAAGAGAATGAGTAGGGAGTAGTGGCCTTTTGACTTGGTGGAGAGCAAGTCATTGGCCACTTTACTGAGGGCAGTCTCAGTGGAGTGATGAGGGCGGAATCCAGATTCCAAGGGATCTAGCAGGCAGGGGGAGCAGAGGAAATTAGTGAGACGGTTATATGCGAGACGATCAAGGAGCTTGGAGGCAAACGAGAAAATTGACCAGTAATTTGATAGTGTGTTTGTGTCCAGGGAGGGTTTCTTTAGGATAGGTGCAATTAGTGCATGTTTGAAAGAGGATGGGAAGGTGCCGGTTAACAGAGAGAGGTTGAATAAGTGAGTAAGCACTGGAGTTAGTAGGGAAAAGTTCTTGAGTGAGCTGAGACAGGATTGGGTTGAGAGGGCATGTGGTTAGGTTTCAGCGAGTGAGGAGAAGGGAAACTTTATCCGCAGTGGCTGGCGAGAAGGAGAAGGATACAGTAGGATAGTCCTACAGTCCCCGACAGTAAGGGGGTGACAGTTCAGTCCTCTGGTCTTCTAGATAGGAACAGGACAGGGAGCTAGTTCGGACATCACTGGCACTGCAGAAGACTGTACTCGAGGCCTTCTGGGCCTCAGTGCCAAGAAGCAGTCCAACAATCTCTGCGTGAGAGACACATTACGGCAATTCAAGAAGAGACCCGTAAGTGAGTCAGAGTCCCAGGGAGGGCCATGAAGGTATACAGGCAGAGAAGTTATCACTGTTCCATGCCACAAGGGCTCTCATCATAGGTCTCTGGAGAAGGCGATGAGGGGAAGAGCATCAGGCCCACAGTGGGCATCTAAAGTTCACAAGACAGAAGGAAGAAAACACCAAAGTACTCAGATGGTTTTTAGTCAGCTTCTTGTCACAGTGGGTACCTGTTAGTTCCAGCGTTGCTTAGTGGGACGATGCTGGAGGCCTGGGTTCAGGTGTGACACTTCTGTGTCAGTGGCAGTGTCTCTCCGGGCTTGCAGCCGTGTCTTTCTTGCTTCCCCTAGTGGCCGTCCGTGTCCTCTCCCCAAACGGCACTACTTGGCACATGGCAGGTTGCAGGTTTGGACGCATCTTCGGTTCACTGCGTCACTTTCGGGCGCGAACCGGGGTAAGTGACACAGAGACCAGTTTTGTAGCTGAGGAGGCTGTGACTCCACTCTCCTACTTCCTGGCTGGCTATTTAAGGGCTCTGGACCTTGGTTCAGTAGCTCTTACGTTGTTGTCTCATGCAGTTTAACATCTTGGCTTTTTTGGTGATTTCAACAAACTCATAAGAAAATTGACTCTTAGTAGATTTTTTAATATCAAGAAACAACAAAAAAACATAAACAATGAAGATCTCCAATTAGATGAATTGGATGTTCTTGTGGGTTTGTTGGAAGAGGAAGAAGCCAAAAATATGAGTGAAAATATAAAAAAAGAAGGAAGACAACCTACGGGTTTGAGGAATAAATCCAACTTCTATTCTGTGAATTATAGGGGTCCATATATTCAAAAGTTTTATAAAATTGTTATGGAAGAATATAATTCTTAAATAAAACTGACTAAGTATAGGAGAGATAATTTAAGTAGAAGTGAGAGAATAGCAATGAAACAATTGTCAAAAAACAAACAAATAACTATTCGTGAGGCGGACAAGGGTGGAGCGATAATAGTACAGAATACAGAAGAATATATTAAGGAAGGATATAGATTGGTAGGGGACACAGAGTTCTATGAAAAAATGGATAAAGATCCTAGCAAAATATTTTATAGAAAATTGTTACACCTAATTAATGAAGCATTACAGAATAATATTATAAATAAAGAAGAATTTGAATTTATTAACATCAAATTTCATGAACCTGCATTCCTATACCATAGTCCTAAAATACATAAGTCTGTAAGAGACCCACCGGGAAGACCAATAATAGCTGGGATAAAGTCTATCACATCCCATTTGTCACAGTATGTCGACCATTTTCTTCAGAATTACGTTGTGGATCTGCCGAGTTATATTCGTGATTCTCAGCATGTCCTGGAGAGGATGGAAGACATTCAATGGTCTCACCAGTATATTTGGGTCACATTAGATGTTATATCTCTATAATAATATAAAACATACTTTAGGATTAGAGGCAATTAAGTATTATTTGGATCGTGATACCAACAAAACACAAGAACATAAAAATTTTTTACTTGAGAGCACACAGTTTATGTTGGAACATAACTTTTTTGTATATCAGGGTAAATACTATTTACAAAAGAGAGGAACAGCCATGGGTACCAAGTTTGCACCCTCCTATGCCAAACTGTTCATGGGGTATTTTGAAGACTTGTATATCCGGAACATCTTGTCATGGAGGGGGAGCTTGGTATACTATGGTCGATTTATCAACGACATTCTTCTCATTTGGAGGGGAAGCGTCAGCGATTTGGATAAAATGATAAACTCTCTGAATGATAATAAGTTGGTAATAAAATTTACGAGTAATAAATCATCAGCCCAAATAGAATTTTTGGATATTGTTTTAAAAGGCAATAAAGATGGAACTATAGGAAGTAGTATATATAGAAAAGATGTAGCAACCAATAGATATTTACCAGCTAACAGTGTTCATTAAAAAAAATGGTTACACAATATACCCTTTGGACAGTTCCATCAGTTAAAATGGAATTGTAGTGACCCAAAGGATTTTCAGGATAAAAGTAGAGAATTGAAGTTAGAATTTCAGGAAAGGGAAAGTTAGAATTTCAGGAAAATTATAAATCAAGCATTTGAGAAAGCAAATAAATTGGATAGGAAGAAAATAATAAAGAAAAAATGAAAAAAGAAAAAGATCCTTTTAAAAAACATACTATAGATATGGTAACCACATTCAACGCACAGAGTCATGAAATAAAAAAGTTGTCTATAAAACCAACAGTAGTTTATAAAAGGAATAGAAACTTGATATCCTACATAGCGCCAAGTAGGACGAAAGTATTTTCCCAAATTAAAACCGAAATTGATAGAAAAACATTGGGGAATTTAAATGTAAAGATAAAAGATGTGCAAACTGCCAATATATGGCGGAAGGCAGATCTAAATTTACCAACATGGCTGGAGACCATGTGTATGACGTGAAACAACACATAGAATGTGGAACTTCTTACGTTGTATACATGATAGCCTGTCCATGTGGAGCAAAATATGTAGATAATATTCTGGCCCATATATTAAAATATCAGGAAAATCAGGAAAGTGGGGTGTATATAATATGTAAAGTAATCCATATTTTTTAAATATTGGATTCTGGATATTAGATTATGTTGGAGTTTATTAAATGATGTTTCCAAAAGTGTACTGTTGAGATGTAAGATGTTAGCCACACTGAGAGCCAAATGGTTTTATAGTGTATTTGATATATCTTTATGTATGAATTTGGAAAACACGAGTATATATATGAAATTAGGGAAGATGTTTGTTTGGATTTGTAGATATGTAGTAAGAACTTTGGGACGTGGAATGGTGTGGTGTGGATAGGGTGGCATGCTTGGAGGTAACATTGTGATGCCGTGGTTAAATTTTAGGCATGCCTCATTAAACATCGCGATGTTTTGAGAAATGAGATGGACTGAGGTTGTGACTTTGCATTCCAAAATGGAACGCATAGTGCTATTCCTTGGGACAGATAGAGAGAGATATGGAATTGGGAATCTTGGGGTTAATGTGGAAGGAAGTAGTGTGTTGTGGATGACAGAGCATGAGCATTGGTGACTTTGTGATGTTGCGGCTGGAGGTTAGACATGCTCACCTAGACATCGCAAGACTTCAACATTGAAAAGAAATAGATCCAGGATATGACGTTGCGCTCCAGAGATGGAACATACAGCGCCATTCCCTGGGGTGAACAAAAGGAAGAGATAGTTTGGCGGAAAAAGAAAGAAGGCTCATGGGATTTGGAGGCATCAACAGACCAACAGTACACATAAAAGTAAGAAAATTGTGTAAGGATAATGATGCTAAGTTGCTCTTGATAAAGTAATTTGTTATTACAAAACGCGTTGAGCGTTTTTTAACTATATGCATATATTTTTATATATATATTTTTTGAGATCACTATTATAGTAAAAAGAAAATAAATTTGTGGTGTTTATATATCACCTTGAACGGGTCCTTTTTTATTATTTTTGAATCTCCAGTATACGTATAGCTCCTGTTTGGGTAGTGTAGGTTTTGGGGGGAGTTTGGTGTACTCCCTGCAGGCCTCTATATAGCCCTATATTGGAGAAATCTACGTCTGGGCAAGAGCTTGGTGTTCATCTGGAGTTAACTATCCTGGGGTTTGTACCAGGAGAGCTTGAAAACTTAGAGGCAGTATCGGAAGCCTCAGAAAAGTGTGAGTAAATTTCTAAAGAGCATGTGGTGAAGGTGATGGCATTTGTGAAAAAATACTACACTTAGAGGCACTGGCACTGTTGTTTTTTCATCTTTTTTCTACATAGTTTAACTTCTTGGCATTTCCTGTGTATGACTGGTTTTCTGGCTGACAACGCATTCCATGAATGACCTAGGTTCTGTCTGACCATCCATTCTGGTGCTGACCTGGGGCTCTGTCCAAATATCCATTCCGTGTTGCCTCGTTCTATTGGATAACCAATCTGGTGCAGACCTGTGGCTCTGGCTGACTACCCACTCTGTGTATAACCTATGATCTCTCTGACCATCCATTCTGGTGCTGACCTGGGGCTCTGTCCAAATATCCATTCCGTGTTGCTTGTTTTATTGCATACCCTATCTGGTGCAGACCCGTGGCTCTGGCTGACCACCCGCTCCATGTATGACCTAGGTTCTGTCTGACCATCCATTCTGGTGGCTTCCCACATTCTCGTTGGGACTACAATCGGCCTAGTGTTTGGTTCCAAACAGAGAGGTATCGTAGAAGTGGTTTCCTATTTCTGATAGAGTCTCTGGCTTCTTCAGTTACCCTCTGTCTCTCTATCTTACTGCTCATATTTTAAATTGGCTTAATAAAGGTGATTTTACATTCAGTACTAACTCCTGATTTATTTGGCTCTGCCATTGCACATCTGGTGAGAAGTTAGGGTAAATTTAGATTTTATGGTTTTCATATTTGATATTCCCCTTGAGGCGAGCCATGCATAAGATCGTATCCCTATCGCTGTAGTTGAGCACCTTGGCTATGATAGGTCTAGGTGCAGCTCCGGGTGGCAGGGAGGCCGGAGGAACTCTGTGTGCTCTCAATCACAAAAGTAGGGGACAAGCCTTTATCACCCAGAATGTTTTTAATCCAGGATTCCAGAAATTCCTCCGCTTTACAATCTTCAACTCTTTCTGGAAAGCCCAATAGACGAACGTTTGATCTCCTGATCCTATTTTGTAGGTCATCATTTTTCTATTGTAGTGCCTTCACCTGGAGGCAAAATGAGCCAGTGGACTCAGATATAGGTTGAATAGACACTTCAACATCAGTTAGCTGGTGTTGCGTATCCAAAACCCTTTCCATAATGGCCTGCTGATTGGCCCTGAGGAGGTTCAGTTCAGTTTGGACGGTTAAAATACTTTGACAGTTAGTGATGGCAGCCTTAAGCTCAGAAACGTGTGAATTCACAGATTAATCTGGTTCTGAGGAATGCAGAGTTGATGCTGATGCGGATGGTGATTTCATTATTGCCTCCATCTTGTCCTTCTCCATCTGTCTGCGTGCATATTTGCTCAGTTTGGCTTTATATTTTCCAGATTTTCTGCCCATATTGAATACACAGGATCAGGAGAATGAGCAGGAATGAATATATTTAGGGAGACATGCAGTGTGCACGGCAGCCGCTTAGCCAGGATATCGAAAGAACAGTTCCAATGTATATTTATTACATTCAAAAGAGCATGATGATATTGATATTAACTAACACTGTCAAACTGAGTGCTTGTAGAGTAGAGTCATACTTGAAGAGGCATTACATTCCATAACAGAAACATAGGTCACTTCATTGCAATGAGGTTAAATATATCATAAACAGAGACTCCAGGTCCCCCAACCACAGCACAAGTATATAGTAAGCAGGCCAACAAAAGGAACAAGCGCTGGAATCCTGAATCTGCATGAAGAGGACCACCAAGCCCACCCAATGTTGAGCTCATGAAAAGGACACTGGAAGAAAATCAAGGGTTAAAGAAAGTAAAATGAAAGATGACCACACATAGGAGCCAAATTATTCCATTAAAGCTTGAAGACAGTAGAGCAGCAAAAAGTCAAAAATAAATAGTTAACAAGTGGAATGATTTTATTCAAATCTTAATAAGGATGAAGGACCACAACTGAATGCAGTGCCAGAGACTGAAGCTGTGCAAGAAGTTTTGTTAGAAGCTGCAATAAAAAAAGCAGCTGGACACGATAAAGTCACTATTGATATGTCAAAAGCCCAAGATCAACCCTTATTCAAAGTACTAGTGACAACTTTTTAAAAACATGGACAAATGCTGAAGTCATCCTACTGCACAAAAAGGTGATAAGGTGGATCTAAAAAAACTACAGACCGATAAGCTTATTGCCAGTCATCTGCAAGGTTTTGACATAGTTACTATCAACTATCAAGAAGAATGGACACAATACCTAATGTAGTGCAACCAAAAGAACAAGCAGGCATCAGGAGTGGTTTCAGTACAATGGACCATATACAGAAAATGCAACAAGTTATAGACAGCATAATAAATACAACCTTCCATTTTGCAAAGCCTTCATTGACTATAAAAAGACCTTTGACTTAACCAAGGAATATATAGTGCTTATATTACATCCATATACGCCAATTAATATATATAATGCAACCACATTAATACAATTCAACAATACTAAAGTTCAGATCAACATAGAAAACATTTTTACTGAGTAGTTTCCTCTGTAGATATCACAGGGCTGCAATTAGTAGACCCAAAATGGCATTAGGGAGATGGGAGTCAGAAACATTACCCCCATAGCTGCCATCAGGCTGGAATGAAACCCAGAAGTTTGTGACTCTGACACAAACTTCACAAACTGTGCATATAGCCTCCAAAGACCTTTAGAACACTCTGGGGAGATTCACTAAGTAGTGATAAAGAGGTGATAAAGTAGAGATGACTTCTCCAGTTTATCACTTCTCCAGTTCCTATGTTATTCTATAGTGCTATGCACTAATATCTCTAAATTTGAAGAAATTTTGTGCATAGGCTCCATAGAATAACATAGCAATTGGAGAAGTGATAAAGTGGAGAAGTCATCTACACTTTATCACTTTTTTATCATCGCTTAGTGAATCTCACACAATATGTGGGATGCTCACACCCCAGGCTGTAAATTATTGTGATGCCCAGTGCATGTGGGATGGGGTACCAACAGGTTCTTAATACCAGTATAGTCCATACAAATTCACCATTCTTTTGACTGGTAAAAATCAAGTATACTTATTGCAATTCAATCCAAAGATATAAAAAGCAATGTTTTACTCCAATACTGAAACTTTCTCAAGCAGAACAAAACATTTCTATTTATGTCGTAGTGTGATTAACACCAAGCACACTTGATTTCATCAGTCTGTGAAGTGGATTTGGGTGATTTATAGATCCTTAGTGTCGGGCTAGGGTAAAGAGACAGATCTATGAGACCTTGCAGTTCATTGTTTTACTGTGAAACCAACTAGGGTGTGCCAGGGAGTCTCAGATCCACTTTGGTCCAATGTGTTTCAAAATAAAGCTCAGCTTCATTGTCACAATTTGTCAGGTCTGTACCCAGGGGAGCAAATCTGCCAAGTGGCATTATTCTGGTTTCCCTTTGAAACAAGTCTTACATAATACAGGTCCTAGACTAGTAGGCAAAATGGAGTGCAGATGAATGTGTTTCATAGATTGTCCAAATATATTCTTTCATATACATGCAACTAAGTAAAACATCATATTAACACTTTGACACAAGTATTAAGCATCTGATATTTGATAGACACATATAACCAATTATACTTGTGGGACATGATAATAGGGGTCATTCAAGGTTTTAAGGGCTAAAATGTGTTACTAAATAACAAAAGCTATAAAATTACAAAATTCCAGTTACATTTGTTTTTGAAAGTATATTTATTGTATTCAGAATTAATTATTGCATTTTCTGATTTCTTTAGCAAAAATAATGTTTTCAATGATCACTGAATGACCCTTTCCTGCATCTCAGATCCATATGTATCTTGGCTGTGAGCACTAATTTGTATGTAACCCCATTATCATTACATTCTAAAGATGCTGCCATTGCATTTCAAATAAATTAGTTGTTGATGTTTCTAGAATACAAGGTCAGAAATTGAAGTAAAAGTACAAAACTACAGCTCTTTTGGTTACCTTGTTTTAACAGAAAATGCTAGTACATGTAGTTGCTTTAATTCACTGCAAATTAAACACAAGGGGCAGTGTATGAAAGCAGAGACCATTCAATTATTCTGGTTTTAAAGTAAACCTTGCTGTAGGGCATCTTTCCAGATTTAGTAGAAGAAAATCTTTTCCATACCTAGGGCATGTATTTATCAGTAGGTATAAAAATGAAATATATGAACACAAATTATTTCCATAAATATGATGAATTTTAATAAGGTGCAATATAACCATATGTAACACATGCAAATATATCAGTGGCTATACCAACTGTGAGCTTTGAAGAAACCATAATCAGAAAGAGTGGATGGTATATGTGTGTTTTTAGCAAGCTGAGTTTTCTTATTTTTCAGTTACAAAACTGGGTAAAGATTTATTTTGATTCTTTTTTATTTTATATGACAAGGTTGTTTGGTCTATGGGCCTCATGCAGAAAGAAAGGGGTAGCAGTTCTGGAGCATAAAAACTGCACCACAGGGGATACATATGCAAATAAAAATTTCGGTTTAGCATTTAAAAAAAATTAAAAGTCACAATTAAATTAATTTGAGAATTTGTTGTACTACTTACTAGGGAGGGGCAAAAAGTTCAGTTTTTTTCATGGAAGATTTTACATCTGTATTGCAAACTGCTGCTTTACCCTTGGAAAATGTTTGCCCTACTAGTTGTTTCAAGCTAAAAAAGAAAAGGACAGTCTTGCACCAGCCAAATGTAAAATCCAGTAAACACTAAATTATTGTGGTGCTCCCTAGGTTAGCAATACATAGGGGTATTTTCACTAAGGCATGATAAAGAGGTAATAAAGCAGAGATGACTTCTCCAGAGATTTCTCCACAGATTTCGATATCTGTGAAGATCTTAGTTCATAGACTCTATAGAATAACATAGGAACTGGAGAACTGATATCACTGGAGAAGTCATCTATGCTTTATCACTCTTTAGGGCATAACCCCCCATTGTAGCCAAAAAGCTATATGACAAAGAAAAGTTCACCACTAAAGAAGAAGTGGCAAGCTAACTACATCAATAGATAACCTATACAATGAAGCACTCAACTCAATAAGTAGTAGAAATGATAGCGGTTTATTAAGTATTATGAATATAACACACATCAAAAAATCTCCAAAGTTAAAAACAATTAAAATAAACATATAACATTACTAGGAAGCACATCAAAGGTCCCCAAATAGATGGAATGAATAAATACTGTGCCAGTGTAGATAATGCAAAATTAAAAGTATAAACTGGGGGGCGTGGCCTGACTGCTCTGGTGGATGGACGCATAGTGCTTGAGCTCTGTCCTCCCGGGAGATTCTACAGGGCTATACTGACGATTGACTTCACCCTCTTTGAGACATCCTGTTAGGTGATTATACTGACAACATGCCGCACGACAAAAATCTTAAAAAGGGCAAAGGTGTGCAGCTCTATTTTCAGAAAAACGCGAGCGCTCCAAATGCCGCCGAGTCATGTAAGATGGCCGACCAGCGGGAAATGCCTCCGCCTAATTCTCAAACGACACTATCTGAAACAGATGAGAGAAGTGGCTCGGATGAAGATACAACTTGGGACTCTACAGATTCCCCTTCCACCAAAGGGGACATAAGCAATTTGCTACGTGACTTAAAGCTTTTTCTCAGGGAAGAACTGAAAGAGATAAAGAAAGATCTAACTCAACTAGGCGAAAGGGTTGATATCTTGGAGGAAGATCGACAGACCTGGAAAGCCTTTATGGATGCGTCTCAGACTTCCATCGCATCTTTACAGAAAGCACATTTATATCTTATGCTCCGTATGGAAGATGCGGAGAATCGGAGCAGGCGAAACAACCTGCGAATCAGAGGAATCCCTGAAACAGTGGAAAGGGAAGAATTGTTTACCTTCTTACACAAACTTTTTCACTTCTTACTGAAACCAGCTCAGCCTACGGTGTACGAAATAGAGAGGGCTCACAGACTCTCTAAGGCAAAATCTGCGCCAAATGGAGCCCCAAGGGATGTAATTGTGCGATTTTTACGGTTCCAAGATAAGGAAGCTATCCTCCTGGCGGCAAAAAATTTGGCACCACTCACATTTGAGAATCAGCCTCTGATGATATTTGGGGACTTCTCCCGCCTCACAGTTCAGTGGAGACGGGCTCTGCGTCCTCTAACACAAGTTCTGCGTCAATCCAACCTCCGCTATCGATGGGGCTTTCCTCTACTGATTCAAGCTACTAAGGATGGTCGCACGTATTCTCTAAATTATGGAGATGACCCCAAAGATTTTATTTCTGCTCTCCAGCTGACTTTACCGAATGACTTCACTCTACATGGTATACAACCGGACCCATCTGTTTGGCCTGGAAGTATTGAAACCACATCCACCTGGCATGCTGTTACCAAACGACGGCGTAACCCTGATTCTCCACCTCCAAAGGGAAATGTGGCTAAACAAGCCCGACAATCTAATGGGTGACTTTATATCTGTTAGTGCTAACTTTAGGCTATGTTCATACTCTAGGGATTCAACTCTTCCCACTTCAGACTGGTGGAGTATATTTTCATACGTATATTGTTTACAGGTTTTTTTTTTGAAACTCTGGCGATGCCCACTAAGTGTCTGTTGAGGGGAGCTGTGTGCCCCTGTAGGGACACATACCTCCCATCGATTGAGCACATACTCTGTTTAAAAGTACTTTAAAGTAGTGAGATGGTTCACTAATTATGGAAAATAAGTTTAAGGTATTATGTTTAATATTGACCCGTAATGTTTAATGCTGGGACAATAAATGACTGTTTATGGCTGATATTAAGTAGATCTTGTATTTGTTTGCTCTTTTTATTATTAAAAGATGTCAGTCAAGCATTGCCTATCTCTGAACGGTAGATCCCTGTCTCTATCCATAGTTTATGTATCATGTGCTCCCTTCAGTTCCATTTGGTTTTGACCCCCATTATTTTTTTTCCTAAGTTAAGGGAGACTGGGATGTATTTTTCAGAGGTAGATAGGCAGACAAAATGTGGGGTGTCGCTGTGAGTTCTGTGACATGAAAGACTCTAGGTTTAGGGTTTGAAGTAGTATGGGGGGATGTTATCTAGCTAGACTAACACTGTTATATTTGTAGGGGGCCGTTCTTAGGCTCCTAATTTTCTGCTCAGTAGGCCTGTGTTACTATAATGAGTTCCCTATTAGTTATTCTAATGTCCTGTACTTGATCTTCAGTTGGAGACTGGGATTTTATCATTCTAGACATAGCTTAGTTTTATTTTTCTTCTTTCTACCAGATGTAATCCTATCATCTCCCCATTCAATTTACTCACTTGAGCTTTGTAGCTTTCCAGCCGAAGATCAATGTATAAAATTCCACATTTTGATCCTCTTGTGGTTTATCAAAACACTAATATTTTCTTATGTATGTGCTCTCTTATATTTTATGTGAGGGGCTCAATTTGGACTATATAGTTACTAGCTGATCTTCATTCATACTGCCCTTATGATATTGGTTCAGTTCATATTGCTTTCTCCCGGGGGGACATGAGTCACCCTGTGTTCTGGTTTGCTTTACACTATGACTTCAATGTATGCTTTATCTTATCTCACCTTCTATGTGAGGTATTATCTCTCCCTATACCCGCATGTACATTCTCTTCCTGGAGGTGGTTATACACCCTTTAAGCTTCTGGGAACGGGTTTACTCATTCTACTGATTCTTTTTTTTCTTTCTTTCTCCCTCCCTCTGTTAATTTTTTCTTTTTTTCTACACTCTTTATACTTTCCCTTTTATTTTTTTCCGTTCACTTTCTTCTCCTTACCTTTCTACAGACCTGGGGATTATGTATCACTTCAAGTAGTACCAAATTTCTTTGATACACGTCAGTATATACTGATTTGGTTGATTTTCGAGTGGGTTCTCCCTTCTTTCAGCCATGGCCTCCCCAAGCAATAGACTACTTCATGTTATTTCCCAAAATGTGAAGGGGCTAAATTCTCCTCAGAAGCGGGCGCTAGTGACAAGGGAACTGCGTAAGCTAAAGGGAGATGTCGTCATGCTTCAAGAGACACATTAAAAAACTCTCCAATATCACCCTTACTTCTACCACTTTTCCTAAAGTGTTTCTTAGCTCAGCTCCTACAAAACGTTGTGGAGTAGCAATTCTCCTTCATAAAAACTTACCGTTCTCCCATTCTAAAACATTAGCAGATAAGGAAGGCAGATACATATTCATAAAAGGATCCATTAATAATTCCATGTACACCTTTGCTACTCTTTACTCCCCTAATTCAAACCAGATTTCCTTCATTTCACACACTTTGGATCTTCTTGAAGAATTCCAAGAAGGGATCCTGATCCTAGGAGGTGACTTCAATTTACCTATCTCACCTCAGATTGACTGTTCCACTGGGAAATCGTCTTATTCACAATCCACTCTTCGCAGGCTTTCTATTGCTCTTCATCGTCTTCGTCTCATGGATTCTTGGAGAATCCTTCATCCTGAAGGTCGCGATTACTCTTTTTACTCTCATCCGCATGATATGTACTCTAGGATTGATTACATCTTTATTTCCCATTCCTCTATTCCTGCTCTCCGTACGGCAGACATAGGTAGCATCACATGGTCTGATCATGCTCCTGTGTCGATAACTATTGACCTCTTAACGGATCCTCAACCCCACACTCCTTGGAGATTTGATGAAACTATTCTTCGTTTCTCCAACTTCAAAGAACAAATTCTTCAAACCTTGAATCATTATTTCACTGAAAATTGTACTGATGGGATGTCTCCTGTCACGGTGTGGGAAGCACACAAATGTGTTATAAGGGGTGAGCTGATTAAACTGGCAGCAAGAAGGAAGAAAGAACTAGCTAGGGAAACGAGCCAGATTTTACAAGAAATACAAAGTTTGGAATCTCAACATAAAGCTTCCTTAGTGCGGTCAACACTTCACCGCTTAACGACGTTACGTGCACGGTTGTTAGTCTTATTGAATAATAAAGTTGAGAGATCTTTCCTCAAGACACGTTTTACCCATTTTGAACATGGGAACAAATCGGGCAAATTTTTGGCAAGACAATTGAAAGCGAGACGCAGTGCCACATTTATTCATTCGATCCGAACTATGGCTGGCCGGCTCTCTCATTCCTCAGATGTCATTGCTGACACATTTAGAGCATATTATTCCTCTCTATATAACATACGTCCGTCCCACTCAGATACCTTCCGAGGTCCTGTGGATCCTGCATTGAAAGCCTATTTAGCTTCGGCTAAGCTTCCCCAACTTGACAACTCCTCTATGGTGGCTCTTGAGAGAAACATCACTGAAGAGGAAGTTGCGACTGCCATTAGATTATTACCGGTGGGGAAAAGTCTGGGTCCAGACGGATTCACGCAACATTACTACACAGCTTTTCGACAGAATCTTATTCCGATAATGACTAAGTCGTTTATTGCTCTCCCTGGGGAGATACGCTCCCATCCTCACATTTCCACTGCACACATAACGGTACTGCATAAGGCTGGGAAATATCCTCTATGTTGTGCAAACTACAGGCCAATCTCCCTGCTTAATTTGGATATTAAGATTTATGCCAAGATCCTAGCAAATAGACTCAAACCCCTTCTATCTAAACTAATTACTTCAGATCAAGTTGGATTTATCCCGGGTCGCGAAGCCAGGGATAATACAAGGAAACTGTTGAATATTATTCATCATATTGATTACAATAAGATCCCCTCTATTCTTCTTACTATCGATGCTGAAAAAGCCTTTGATAGGGTGAATTGGTCGTTCTTAATTAATGCCCTTGAAGCTTATGGGATAGGTGTCACGGTTTATTATGACTCTCAGACACAAGTTTTAGGTAAAAAAAATCAATTTTATTGAAATAATAAATGATAACTTAGGATGGCAATAACATACATATATATATACAGAATATAGCACAGACAAAAGGCAGACTCTACCGGTCCTGTCAATATACCGGACAGGACAGTCTTTAGGCTCTACCGGCCTTGCCAATACCGGGTAAGGCAACCTTCAGATGGAATAGCATAACGGTTTTACCGGCCTTACCAAATTACCGGGCAAGGCAGCCTCAATAGATACACAATGTAGGCTCTACCGGCCCTGCCAATACCGGGTAAGGCAACCTCAGATGGAATGT
Organism: Rhinophrynus dorsalis; assembly: GCA_037306005.1. Lineage (NCBI taxonomy): Eukaryota > Metazoa > Chordata > Amphibia > Anura > Rhinophrynidae > Rhinophrynus > Rhinophrynus dorsalis. The sequence continues at coordinate 381,932,710 of CM074719.1, forward strand.
GGCAAAAGGTTCTACCGGCCTTACCAATACCGGGCAGGGCAGCCCAGAGATAATAGCCGCAGTCAGATGGAACTGGCAATTTAGCAGAATCGTTAAGCAGCAAGGCTTTGGAGCAAACCAGCGTCCGCACGCTGGAAACAACACTGAATAGTATAGCCGTTAGGCTTAGCGAGCAAACCAGTGACCGCACACTGGAGTAACAAGCGAGTAGTATAGCCGCAAGGCTTAGGAGCAAACCAGCGTCCGCACGCTGGGACCAACACAAAATTGTATAGCCGATAGGCTTTGGAGCAAACCAGTGACCGCACACTGGTGTAACAAGTGAGTTTGTATAGCCGCAAGGCTTAGGAGCAAACCAGCGTCCGCACGATGGGACCAACACAGATTTGTATAGCTGATAGGCTTTGGAGCAAACCAGTGACCGCACACTGGTGTAACAAGCGAGTTAGTATAGCCGCAAGGCTTAGGAGCAAACCAGCGTCCGCACGCTGGGACCAACACAGATTTGTATAGCTGAAATACTTTGGAGCAAACCAGTGACCGCACACTGGTGTAACAAGTGAGTTTGTATAGCTGCAAGGCTTAGGAGCAAACCAGCGTCCGCACGCTGGGACCAACACAGAATTGTATAGCTGATAGGCTTTGGATCAAACCAGTGACCGCACACTGGAGTAACAAGCAAGTATGTATAGCCGCAAGGCTTAGGAGCAAACCAGCGTCCGCACGCTGGGACCAACACAGATTTGTATAGCTGAAAGGCTTTGGAGCAAACCAGTGACCGCACACTGGTGTAACAAGCGAGTTTGTATAGCCGCAAGGCTTAGGAGCAAACCAGCGTCCGCACGCTGGGACCAACACGGAATTGTAGCAATGTCACCAACGCGACCAGGCAGAAGGTCGCCAGGATACTGAAGACAGGTGATAAGATGACAGGAACCAGCAACGATCAGTCAGGTCAGAAAACAGCAGAGAAGTTCAGCAGGAACTGCAACACCAGAGACTAGGCCGGAACCAGGACTGGAAGTACTTCAGCATGCAGGAAACACTGGAACAGTAGAGATCAGGAACTCAGGAACACATGAGATCAGGAACTCAGGAACACTGGAACAGAGGCCCAGCTATCACTAGCATAGTGATAGCAAGAAGGTCAGAAACAACACGAAAGGGCACTCAAAGGGTGCCCAATCCAGGTTTAAATAGTCAATAAGAGGCGGGCTATCTGCAGACAGCCAATAGAAGCCCCCTACTGGTGATAGACAAGTAACTGCAGCAAATCACGGGCACCGTGATAATAGGTCCTCACTTTATAAAACTGGTACAAACATTGTATACAAACCCTTCTGCACAGGTTAAGGTTCATGGCACACTGTCTGAACGTTTTTCAATATCTAATGGTACTAGACAGGGTTGTCCTCTCTCTCCTCTCATTTTTGTTTTACTAATGGAAGTATTTGCCCAACATGTTAGGTTCAATCCATCTATTATTGGAATCTCACTTCAATCTTCCACATGTAAACTCTCTATGTTTGCGGATGACATTTTATTATCTACCAGCAGTCCTAATACAGCCATACCTGCTTTTCTTTTGGAATTTGAAAGATTTTCCCTGTAGTCCGATTTTAAAATAAATGTCCACAAATTGGAAGCTCTCACTCTTCATCTCCCTGGAGACGATCTCTCGATGCTTACTTCCTCATTTCCCTTTAGATGGTCCACTAAATCGATATCCTACTTGGGAATCCGCTTACCTGCCAATCTACAGTTGACATATAATATCAACTACCCCCAATTACTAGATGTGATTCAAACAGATCTCTCCGGATGGAATAGACTATATTTATCATGGATTGGTCGGATCCAAGCTTTTAAGATGTCTGTTCTTCCACGTTTTCTATATCTTTTCCAGACTCTTCCAATACATATTCCACGCTCCTTTTTTGTGCGCGCTAACAAACTTCTCCAAACTTTTATTTGGCACCAGAAAAGACCCAGACTTAATTTTCGAACTTTGCAGAGAACTAGACTGCAAGGAGGTTTAGGCATACCCAATTTAGAATGCTACTATAGAGCATCTCTACTAACTAGTATCCCTGATTGGGCACTTCATAAGGCTGATAAGCTTTGGGTCGATCTGGAATTGGGCCTAACTATACCAGATCCTCTAGATCTAATCTTATCAACCCCTCTGGCACGACAGGTTCCTGTATGTCCAAATCCCATTGTTCAGAATATTATGTCCTGCTGGTTCTCCATCAACAAAACCTACCATCTCATATCTATCCCTTCTTCTTTATCTCGGCTTTTCTCCTTTACTCCTAGTCGGTACTTTTTACATATGCTCCAGTTTCCCAAATGGTCACTCCTCTTCGACCTCCGAGTCCGTGATATTTGGGACGCGGTAGGAATTCGAGATTTTATTTCTCTTCAAACGGAATTTGGACTGCCTCCTGGAGAAATTTGGAGGTACCTTAGGATTAAACATTTTCTGTTACAACCTTCAGTTCGTCTCCGCTCTACTTCTCCTCTTACTCAATTTGAACAATTGTTATTACCCACACAACGGACTTCTTCAAGGTTTTTAGGCAGGATTTATAAGATTTTACTTGGAACTATGTCAACCTCTAAACCATCTTATGCATTAGCCTGGGAAAAGGAAATGGGGGACACGTTGGAAGATGTAGAGTGGCGATCAATTTGGAAACATACGTTTAAGTCATCCATCTCCTCTGCATATATCGAAATGAATAGCAAACTTCTATTCCGTTGGTATCTCACCCCGTCTAGGATACATTCTTTCGCCAATCAGGTCTCTCCAATGTGTTGGAGATGTGGATTAGGAGTTGGCTCCTTTATTCACATTTGGTGGACTTGTCCTATAATTGCCTCATTTTGGTCCACTTGCTTGAGCTATATTGAAGAGTTTCTTGATATTACTTTGTCTCATGATCCTTGGCAAATTCTCCTCTTTAGAAATACGCCTCTCCTTCCACTGGCAGTCAATGTATTCCTATTTGCCATGTTAAATGCAGCAAAAGCCCTTATTCCTCTATATTGGAAAAGGACAGATCCTCCACCCTTATCGACTTGGGGCACTAAGGTGTCCGATCAGATACTTTTTCTTAGAATGGCATGGCTGAGGGAGGGGAGGGACCTTTCTAGGTTGAATGACATAATAACTCGTTGGCATACATTTCATGCCAAACTAGTGATCGCCTAAGATCTGATGGAAGTTCTATTCTATTTCAGATAACGAGATTTATTGTTAGTGGTTCTCATCCCCAGGTCTGTATCCCTCTGTATCCCTTTCCATATCCTTATCATGTAGATATCTCTCCCACTTGTTCTTTTCTTCCCTGATTTGTGATCTTTTCTTACTCTGCCTTTTCTTCTATTCAGGTGTTTTTTTTTTTTCTCTTTCTCTTTTCCTCTTGCTCTTATGCTACTTACTATATCCTGAGGGCTGGATTCTTGAGAGTACAATTAATCTAATGTACTACTGTTTCATTTTATGTTTGTATATGTCTTCTCAATATTGTACCTTGCTGTAGTCTATGTATTTGGTCTTAACCCTCAATAAAAACTTTAATGATAAAAAAAAAAAAAAAAAAAAGTATAAACTGACAAAGAACAAATTTGAATACAAAATATAGTCACCTACACCTAGCTTTATACATGGAGACCCATTTGGAAAGTCACTAAGTACAAAAAAAAAAAATAGAATATGAAGTGCAAAAAAAGAAATATATACAAAAAGTATACTTATCAGAACCAATCCACCATCATTCAAAAGAAAGACATAAGCAATAGCCTCCCAAAGAAGCCATCCTACAAGCATGCACCCCACACATATCACCTAATTGGCTTCCTCAGGAATAGTCATTTGTGAGATTGAAAGTGCTTTTAGAATGTGTGGTGGCCAATAACAAAGTAGTTATCAATCAGATGATCAAGTAAAGGCAATATGGTAACTTCCCTTAAGGTTAGATGAAAGTCATGATGATATCCTCTAAATTGGTCATGACAACTTATACATGTATGTAAATATTGAAAGAATTATTTTAGTTGCAGCCAAAGAGGTGTACATCTGAAAATGAGAAGATACATTCTTTAAATGACAAATATGACAACAAAATGTTTCCAGGAGGAATACATTGAGATTTCTCTCATTTTCAAGTATGTCCTGGAAATTAGCCTTGTATCATAACAGATTACATAGGTTCTGTATCTTCAGCGATCCAAATGAGATCTTCTCACAAGATAGAGACAAAGTTAGGAGAACTAATTTCTTATAAGCCAGTACCTAAACTAGGACAAAAGAAAATAAAGCATTTGATAATTATTATAGCAACAGAACAACATCTCCTCATTCATGCCTAAACGGCTAGAGGGATGTAGCTTGAAAATCCAGCTTTGGTGTGCTTCCTACTGATGTTGTATGTTTATTTTTAATTGTTTTAACTTTGGAGATTTTTTCATGCATGTTATTTATACTTGTAATACTTCATAGATGGCTGTCATTTCTACTACTGATCCAATTGAGTGATTAATTGGATAGGTTATCTATTGATGTGGCTAGCCTCCCACTTCTACTTCTTTAGTGGTGATCTTTTCTTTACCATATTGCTTTTTTGGCTACTATTCATTGTTTCAGTTAGGGAGTTCTCACAACATAGAATTTTCCACCTCCCTATCTGAAAGATTTCTGGAGGTATGATTTTTCCACCACATAGAAACATTCATTATTTTCCTGCTGGCCTACAATAAAAAAGTAAAAAATGTCTGCAGTTCAGTGTGAGTATTGCTTGGAGAGAGAGAGAGAGAGAGAGAGAGAGAGAGAGAGAGAGAGAAGTAGATGTGTTTCAGTAGAGGACAACAGTTAATGAAAAATATTATTGAAGTTTGTGAAGTGCATGAATTCGGGTTAGGTTAGTGAGGGTCATTCAAATTTTATGAGTTAGTGTTAGGGCAGTGAGGGTGAGTCAATTTGTGTGAGTTAGTGTTGGAGCAGTGAGGGTCAGTGAATTTTGCAGTATAGTGAGTGTGAGTGATTTTTTCATTAAAACTTTTTTTATAACTTGTTTGTCTTTATAATACTTTTTTATTTTATAATGCTTATTTTTCTTTATAGTATGGTTTTATAATTTTTCCTTTATGGTTTTTTAAAAACATATATTTTTTTGTTATTGAGAGACTTGTGCTCAATGACAAGCAAGAGGACTTGGATTGGACAGGGAGAAAGTGTGGCATAATTCTCAACAAGGATGTGCACCACTAGCCTGCCTCTAAATTAGGGTGGTCTCTCACTTGCCAAGATGAAAGGAGAGGCAGCAATTGTTAGCTAGGTGCACCACACTTGTCACCAAGCAATTTACATAGTGATGATTCTTCAGTCAGTTATTGTACTCCAAAACTTCCTTCACCAGGGGAGCATGGAGTGGCACAGAGAGGAAGTAGAATAAGGGAGTGATGATGAGGAAGAAGACATACTACAGTTGGTGGTGGATGTAGTAGGCCAGTGGGATCTTCTTGTGAGTAGGAAGATCTGAGTGGGCAGGAAAATTATTTACAGGTTCCTGCAGGTTCCACTTGGTCTTGCTCATGTTGGCCTATTTATAGCTTTATTTCTTGGTTTGATTTTGTATCACTATATAATTATGGGGAAATATATGATTCTCATTATTTGAATTCCCTTGATGAATGTTTTTCTTTTTGCTTTTCATTTTTTTCTTTATCATTTTCTTTATTATTTACGGTACCTTGCTTTTTGAACTCTGTTTCATTTTAAAAATATTTTTGGTCAACACTGTGTATTTAGTTATTACATTTGGGGTATCATATAGCCTCTGCTTATCCTACTGTGGAAACTTTATCTTTGTTGCCTAGCAATGTGTGGCACCTTCTGATGATGTAGGCAGCAGACTCAAATGTTTGCAGCAGGAACACCAACATCTGCATGCTTCATGGTGATATTGAGGTACTTTGATTTTGTGTTTCTCTCTTTAAATAACACCTTTACGTTTGCTGGTCTTTGAGATGTCAACACCCACAATTATATATATCCTGATATAATGAGCAATTAATTTACTGAACGTAAAAACACCATTAATTAAAATAAAAATAGTTTATAAAGACCCATAAATACCTAATCCACTATGAATACATATATAGACTATATAGATAAGTAAATATCTACTCCAACCAAAATAGCTTTTAGTGGATGATAAACATAAAACATCAAACACATACTTAAAATGCTGCTTCCACTATTAAGTGAGAAACTGAGAAATTAGGGGCATTTTTCTCTATTGATACCTTATTTTTTTAATTTAAAATATATTCCCGCTTTTTTCAACTGTATTGAGTTTTTTACATCTCATGTTTTACATACAAGGTAATAAGTTTAAGACTTGAACATTTTTCAATCGTGGTCCAGATTATGGGCCAGATTTAAAGGCAGGCGATAGCCAAAAAAAACACCGTTGTGTGTTTTGTAAGTGCAGTAAGCCATTTAAAGGCCTGTCTTATGAACAGCTAGTGGCATTTCTCATATCATTATGGACAATAATCTTATGTGCATTGAGATCTATGGATCCACGCTTTCCAAAGTCATTTCAAGGAGTGCGGTACTGCTAATGACAGAAAAAACTATACATTTAAAGGGCAAAAGTCAAGACCCTGTTTTGTTAGCCATAAAACACATAAAGGCAAAAAAAAAAATAAACAAAAAAAAAACTACTGTTGCATAAAATAAAACAGAGAAAGAGCAGTACACACAACAAATAGCACAAGTATGCTGTCGAACGGTAGAATTAACCCTTGCAAATCCAAAATAACACTTTAACTGTACCAATGGCCCAAAAATAACTGTTGGACACAACACAACAACCTAGCAATACCACAGGGTCAAGGCTTTCAAAAAGCAGACCAACACAAGACATCACAACATAGCACAGAATAATGGGGGTTAACACACAACATGGACACCTGTCAATACAAAACAAGCTCACCTGTGCAACATCACCATCCGATTGAGACACAACCTGCACCCAACAAAGTCTCACATTTGCAAATGACAGATATACTATCAGAACACAGCAGATTTTAAAACATAAACACACCTGAAAACACTTACCTGGACAACAAACACCTTCCCATTGGTCGTCACTCACCTCATGACCACACCTGGACAATGCCCCAACACTGTCTTAAGGGACAGCTCACATGTGGCTTGTTTTCCAGTCAGTGGGAGAGAGAGAGATAGAGAGAGAGAGAGAGAGAACAATAAGTATGTTCTCATCTATTGATGCGAAGACTGTGGAGAAGGAGTGTGAGGGTGAAGGTTAAGGAACACCAGCAACTCCCAAACACACCTGTTCAATAGCCTTCATCTGTCGCAAGTGAGGAGGCTGTGGCTGAAGAGCCACACAGGAGCCCATCCCCACCTGGAGGACAACGCCTGTCTGCAGATCCTCAGCTACTGCAACAGGATGCTCCCCAGCTGCAGCAACAGGATGCTCCCAGGCTGCTACAGGGACACCTGGAGCAGGGTAGGATGTACAGACAACCACCAAGGCCCAGGGTATACCGCCCAAGCATCACGCACCTAGGAATGACCAATGATGAGGTGATAGATCGCTACAGGTTGACTCCACAAAGCATCATTGCCCTTTATGAGGTCATCAAGGATGAGGTTGATCCCACAACCATGCCCTATCTGGCTTACAGAAACTGATGTGTGCAATACATTTTATGGCAAGTGGAGCCTTTCAGTTAACAGAAGGTTTTGCATAAGGCATGTCACAGCCCATATTTTCAAAAGTACTGGATCAGGTGTTGCCAGCCCTCAAAAGCAAGGCCAGTAGGTACATACATTTTCCCACCACCGACATGGAGTGGACACATGTAAAGCTGGACTTTTGCACAAGGAGAGGCATGCCAAGGGTCATGGGTGCAATGATTGCACCAATGTCCATATCAAAGCTCGAACACCTGAGGGACTTCCACTCCATGAACGTGCAGATGGTGTGTGACTCCAACATGAGGATGACTAATGTCTGTGCTAAATATCCCGGGAGCTGTCATGATTTCTACATTCTCCAACACTCATCTGTACACAGAAACTTTGAGAATGGAATGTATACAGGGGGATGGCTTCTGGTGAGTTAACAATGCAAAATCACACCACATCCAGAGATGTACACACAACACTGCTCAGCATGCTCTTGACTCACAGGTAGTACGTCCACCTCATACAACATCAAGCACACAACATGTGTTCCCTGTCTCACCATGTCACTCACTTTCCACAGGTGATTCTGGCAATGGGTGTAAATCTTGGCTACTCGCACCGGTTGCAAATCTCGAAAACCAATGAAGAGAAGCGATACAATCAGGCCCATGTCAGAACAAGGAATGCCATTATGCACACATTAGGCCTGTTAAAAAGTTAATTTCAATGTCTGGATCACTCAGGGGGAGCACTACAGTATGCACTAGGCAAGGCTTGCAACATAATCTTGGCATGTGCAATCCTCCATAACATTGCAGTGGACACAAGATTATTGGACGATATCCAGACCCTCCCATACATGATGTGACTGTGGACATTGTGCAGCATGAGGAGACCCTAAAAGGAACACAGATACTAGACAGGGGGCACTTCAGTTGTGAGTATTACACAGGCATTCACACAACCCATACATGTCCATGATCAGTCCTTTAAATTTGTGCAAACCACACCACTCATGATGTTCTATTGCACCCCACAGGATCTTGACACTCACAGCCCTGATACTGGCAGCAGTATGGACCCCAAACATCATCCATTCCATGGGCATCTCATATTGTGGCTGTGGATTCCAATAGCATCTCCTATTCTTTTGTCCATGTTGACATTGCTACCTCAAGGATATCATGCATATCCCCATATGAACCAAGATACAACACATTACCCATGTTCAGCATATTCCATGGCTCGATTGACAGCAACTAACATGATTTGCCATGAACATAGCTATAGCAATGATGGTACCCTTGTAGCGAAAGAGCATTATCCAGTGCAATGCATCGGATAACACTCTGTCACATCAGGTGTTAAAGGGCCATTGGAGTGAACATGAGACCTGTAGTTTGGTATAGCTGAAAAGAGCAGAAGAGGGATGGATCTACAGTGGTAGTGTGCTACACAACATAGAGGTCATGAAATGTGTATCAGAACTCAATGGACACCATGCTGACTTGTGTGTGCACAGCACTCTGATATTGGCAGCCCAAATTTCTTCATTTCATGGAGCTCTAATGATATATTTGGTGATATGTGGATTTATATCAAGGGATAATATCCCTATGACTGGTTGGTATCCCCTTAGTTTTCATCATAATGGGTTACAGATGAGTAGACAACACATTACAAAGTAATGTAATGTAATGTGCTCCCCTGTAACTGAAAAGATTAATGGGATAATGATGTTGTAGTTATTGCATGACAATCAGTTTGAGGGTACTGTTCTGAGTCCTGTCATTTTGTCCCACAGGCATCCATAGCATGAGCCATCCTGGAACAGAGGATTGTCCATCTGACTCTACTGAAGCCTTGATAACACTTCCATGAAGCTTACCTCTTGAGGCTTTCAAGTGCTTGTGTTGGTGATGAAATGTTTAACTTGATGTTCACAGCATCCTCTACTGGAACATTTACATATCCACAGAAGACCCAAATATATGTGTTTCCTAACATATCAAAGTATCAAACCTGTACAGTAAGAATGCTAATCTTCAATACCTTGTGGAAAACACAAGAGCAGTTCAGTTGTGTTTCTACAGTATCCTTTTTTTAGTTTATATGTACCTTTTGGGTGCTCATACAAGTGTTCAATGCAAATAGGTAATATACAAAGACATATATGTTTTAATGTAGTGTGAGATGCATTAAAGGAGAACTGATACTATTCAATATGTGTCTGTTAAATGTTGGATTAGACATATCTCAATGTGGAACCGTACTAATGGCTTAAGTATCCCTCATACATAGGAAGGCATGACCTACAACACAGGAGTCCACTAGATGTTTGGGATGTATTCATGCAAGGAGATGATGGCAGTGATACACTAATGTGTGTTGTGAGTAATAAAGAGGTGATACAGGGGACATTACTTCCCAAGTGATCTCATGTCCACATTCTCCATGTTGATCAATGTAACCAATGTTCTGTGATTGCTTTGGTTTGACATATCTCAGAACATAGTCTACATTAACCCTCTGAGTGCCAGAGTGGTACGCAACATATTGCTTTGCAATGCATTGCGTACCACTCTGCACTCAAAGGGTTAACAAACAAACAGACTAACTGGAGAAGTGATATCACTGGAGAAGTCGGTTTCAATCTTAGCAAAACATTAACACAACTTACTGGATAACCCAATGATTACCCTAATATTTCAATGTGTAGCACCTAAATTGAAATCTTAGGGTGTTCATTTGGTGATCCAGAAAGTTAGTTTCACAATCAGAGTGTGATTCACAGCCTATTTGGCTTAATGTACTATCTATTCTGCCTGTTACTTAGTTAACTCAAATAGCTGTTTGGATAACCCATATAAACCGCAATAATTAATGCAACTGAATATTCACAGTGTTGCCCCTGTTGTTATGCTAAGGGGTAGGTGTCAGTTGTTCAAATCCAACCCACATCATCATTTTCATGTTGTTTGGCTCCAGTGGTGGATTGCAAGTTGGATTTGGACAACGTTGTGTGTGGTGTGTGTTAATAACACATTCTACAACCATGTAATCTGGGCAGAAGTTGTGTTAACTGCATTGCTTTTCCATGCATTGGAGACATCCTTGCCACTTAATCTATGAGAAACCACAAACCTTCTCAGGCAGGATTAAAATGCAGAAGTGTTTTTTTTATTTTTTGGGGAAAAATAACAAGTTGGGAACTTTATTTTTTTCTTTTTGGAGTAACCTTTGACTGGATGCAAGAACACCTGGTCACTCTTGGAACCCTTGATGTTGGTTCAGGGGACACACTGGAGGGAGATGTGGGTGCAGTGGAACCCTCTGTAGACCGCTGCTCCCTCTCCATGTGCAGGTTCTCACTGCGGTTCAGTTCCTTTATTTCGACCAGCAGCTGCCCCATCATGTCCATCATCCCTATATGGTACTGGCGCAGCTCTGCAGTCAGCACAGTGTGTTGGGCTTTCAGGGCATGAAGGGTACCTGTGTTCCTCAGGGAATCCCGTTGAAACCTCCTGAGGTATCTGTTGGTCTTCTGGGATTCCCTCAGCTTCCTCCTCTTTAGTACTAGGCACTCCCTCTCCATCTTCCTGTTGCGTTCAGTGTTGGAGGAGGATGTGCCTGGTGATGCTGCCTCACCTATGTCCTCCTGTTCTGGTGGAAAGGCTGATGTTGTTGGGATGACTGGTGCTGGTGCCGAGGCTGCTGCTGCTGGTGTTGGTGGGGTGGCTGCTTCTGGTGGAGAGGCTTCTGCTGCTGGTGGGGTAGCTGGTGCTGGTGGAGTGGCTGCTGCTGGTGGAGAGGCTGCTGCAGATGAAGGCTGCATCCCCACCATATCCAGGAATTCAGAACTTGCCACTGATCTCTCTGGTGATGGTGGTAGTGGGTGAACTCATCCCTTGGTTGAGGGCACTGGGGCTCCCCAGTTGGGTCCAGGTGTTCATAATCCAGTGGCCAGGGGTCATTCCTTGGCCACTAGTAGCTGCTTGGATCCCACCTGGATAGTACCTGGGCCCATGCCTGGGAGCCATTCAGGAGGGTAAGTCCATCTGCATACCATATGTCCCATATTGATGGGTGGGAACTATCCCAGGCATCCAGTGCCTTCCTGGTGGTGGTGGTGGTGCTGCATGGTAATACTGTCCTGAGGTGGATGGCTGCATCCACCTCTCCTAGTGCTTCCAGTCGCCATAGGGGGAGCTCTGTAGTCTAGTAGAGCTGGCGCAGTTTGTGGTGCAGCTGGTGGAGCTGTTGGGAATGGTAGAGATGGTGGGAATGCTGATCACCTGCTGGTGCCCTCCTCTTGATCCCCAAGTGGAAAATCCTCACGGGGGATGACTCTACTTCCTTCTCCTCCATGGCTTTCTGCTGTGCTGCAGGCCTGTATGCTGTCTGGGGAAATGACATGCTGTGATTAGACATGTAAGCAATGACAGAATGAATGTAAGATGATGTAATAGGCATTTGAATCTCTGAGTGTCATGATTGTATCCTATGCATTGCATTGTGATGCATGGGATACCACCCTGGCAATCACAGATTGATGAACTTGAAAGGATCCTGTACATGAGGTCTGTCCAATTTCAGTCCTCTAGGCCACCAATCAGGTCAGTAGTGAAGGATTTCTCTGATTAAGGCCTGTTGTTATTTTGATCAGTCGCTCCATCTTTCTGAGTGATCCAGCTGTGCTTAATCAGAGATATCCATCAATTATGACCTGTTGAGCCATATACAGTGGTTGATATTTGGTTCCCATGTGTGTCCTGCAAATAGTGGATGGTCTAACATCCATCGATGGCATCACCACTCCTGAGGATCCATGTGAAAACCAAATGTATGATATGACAGTTCAAATGAGAGCAAATTATTGCATACACAACACAAAGGCCCACTTGCTTCTCCTTTAAAGTGGAACCTACATTAAAACTTTTACAGTGGGTTTTAATAAGTAACCAAACATTAAAGCTGGGTGTATTTTGAAAAAAAATGCTAAGAAGTGCAGATATTAGCCCGTCAAAATCGGGCACTTCCAAAGGATGACTTCTCCAGTGATAGAATTTTTCCATTTCCAGTGTTTTTCTATGGAGACTATACATTGAGACTAAAAACTTGAAACATGTTATTGAATTGTCTCCATAGACTAACATGGGAATTGGTGAAGTGATGATATGTAAGGGTTAACTTCACTCCATCATCTCTTTTTCACCACTTACTGAATGTCCCAAGTGGAGCATTTAATCGTAAGCTTGTCCACTTGTCTTTGTTGTCGGTTAACCCTTTGAGTGCCGGAGGGGTTGTTAAAGCATTGATGAGTGATGCATTTATGATCCCTCTAGCACTCAAGGGGTTACGTGCTGACTTCCCTGTGGATACATGGGTGACATTGTGAAGCAACAGTAATGATATTTAACAGACAACATGCTATTCACTCTTTGGCACAAATGCACCAATTTTGGCTTTAAAGGGAGGGTCCAGAAAATGACAAAGAACTGGTCCTTGTTGGTTTTAATAGAGATTATGTGGGAATCATGCTGAAAAAAAGATAACATGCTTTTTGCCAGCTTGCTACTGCCCATGTTGTCATCCTTGTTATAATCGGTGACCATGCTCTCTGATTGTTTCTCTAGTAAATACATTAGCACAAAGATCTCACTGAGATGTGTACTAGTACAGGAGACTAGTAAAGTAAAAACAAAACAATTTATTGGCTAACTGGGTGGTTTGGGTTGCAAGCTTTCAAGACAACTAGGTCTCTTTTTCAGAATTAGCATATTCTATGGCAAAATGGGTACCATGCTTTACCCTGCAATTGTACAACTCGCCTCTTCGATTTACTTCAGAAGCTCACACAAATCACTCATTAACCTTTTTAGGTGGTGATTAGGGATGAGTGAAAATGTTCATGTCAAACCAAAATCAACGAATAATACAGTTTTTCCACTTTTTTCACATAGCTCATTTCATTGAAATCAATGGGAAAATTGAATTTACACACAATACATAGCAAATGTTATTTTATTTCCCAAAGTCGTAGTATAAAAGGGGTATCAGGGTGCCCGTGTTGGTGGAGTGAAAAAAATAAAAACTAAATACAATTAAAAAAGTCAATGGGATAAATGAGTCTCAGGACAGTGCCTGTGTTGGTGGGTGGAGTCTGGGGAAATAATCAGTTGGACAGGGATTTTTTTTGGGGGGGTTTGTTGACTGGTGTTGGGGGGACAGTCAATAAAAAAATAAAATAAATACAATTAAAAATCAAAATAAGAAATTGGTGTGTAACATGACAGGGACCCCCTGATGTAAGCTGCAACTGCAGACAATAGGATAGAGAATTTTCTAGTGGATGATTTGTAGGAATTGTTGTTAGAGGACCAAGACCCAAGGAAATATTGATTAGTTGTAGGTACTTAGACTTGTGTTAGGCCTAGGCCCTTAGGAAACATTGATTTGTAGGACTTAGGCTTGTTAGAAACAAGCCTGTAAAAACAGTTTTCTTTTTTGTGGGCCTATGTTTTTTTTTTTTTTTTTTCATCTTTTTAAAGAACAAGCCATGAGAAAATACAAAAAATGCCCTACTGGCCAGAAGCATAACACAAAATGCAGCGGCCCCCCTGCAAACTCTGAGAAAGGGCCCTTGTGCCTTTCCCCCAATTATGCTCCATCCCAAATCAGATTTCCTACCCATAACAATAAATAACAATACAAAGTAGAACAAGAATGTTCCAGATTTCTTTGGTACACATATAACAAATATGTACAGGTTTGAAAAAGATAATTACTTAAATGGTTTTTAAAATGGCAAAATGCAAACTGTCCTGAGGCCATCACCAAATTAAATGTTGCACATTAATTACTTTTAGACTAGTGTTTCTTACAATTTGGAGAGATTTACAGCATTGAAGTTAAAGGGGCAACATCATCTAAAACTAAACCTGTCTGGGGTCATATACACTTAAAGGGATAGTAATGTTTGTTATAAAAGTAGTTTGCCGAGTCTTCTTTATATTAAAAATAACACATTGCACTATGTGTAGGAGCTTACTTGTAGTTCAAAAGTTATTAAGAGGAGAAAGATTCCCACGCCCTCCCCTTTTGGCCACTTTCCACTGAATCTGGAATCCAGTTGTGGGATTGTGGGATGCGGCCAGGGACAAACTTCAGCAAGCAAAGGAAAATTCTACCCTCCTTCGTTAAGGGGGGCAGGGTTTTCCTTATAATTACTGAAGTTTGTCCCTCTCTGCATCCGTTCGGTCCCACAACCGGATTCCAGATTCAGTGGGAGGCGGCCAGAAGGGGAGGGCGGGGAATCTTTCTCCACTACATAACTTTTGAACTACAAACAAATAAGTTTCTACACGTAGCTCAATGTGTTACTTTTAATATAAAGAAGACTCAGAGAACTAATTTATAACAGACATTACTATCCCTTCAACTATCCTGGGCACCATGCTAAATTCTTTTGTTTTCTTAAGTATAAGATCATTACCACCCTTTCTACTGCTCCAAAAGCTTGTCAGTGGGTCCTCAAGAGGCAAATCAAATACCAAGCTTATTATATTTCTCTTGACAAACCCTTAGATTCTAGAGCTGTTTACGGGAGACATCTCTAATCACCAATAATTGGATATTCATTTATAGTGTGACATTACTATCGCTTTAATACCTTGGGTGCCAGAAGGGTGAGCATTGCACTGGATAGTTGTGTGCTTTTCAAGGAGTTGTGCACCACTCAGATCCTTAAGAGGTTAATTAAGCATGAGACTATGCACAATGCAACGCAATGCACATTGTACACCCATTTTTCTTCAAGGGGTTAAATTATGACAGATGATGAGTTTAACTACTGGGTGGGTTTAAAGCCAGCCAGGCATGAGCAATCACATTATGATGATTGATTACATAGTACACACCCCTCTGGCTCAAAGGGTTAACCCTTTAAGTGCCAGAAAAGCATCCAAGTCATAGCTTTGCAATGGGTTGGCTACCCCTCTGGCACTCAAAGAGTTAACCCAGTAGTCACTGTTATCTTTTGTCACAGTTCAACTCCTTAACTATCGAATGGGTATCCAATGTGCATTGCTTTGCAAGGCACTGTGCCCCTTCTGATCCTCAAGAGATTTATCAAGAATGAGGCTTTGCAAACCTTATTAAAGTTAGTATCATAAGTTTAAAACACTTACAAAGTCGGGGTAGGGTAGGGTTTACATATATGCAGTGTACAGGTCAGGTGTATATGTTCAGAGTCAGCTTAAGACACAATGGGGCCCTAGGCAGGGTACCAGTTTTCCCCGCCCATCTTGGGAAGCATATACTCAGTTCACTCCTTCTGCCAATGACTGCTGCTAACTTTCCACTAAGATGACCACATATCTCTTTAAATAAGGCGAGATTATGAAAACTTAATTCTGCAGGAATGCAATGGGATCACTACCATCCAGCAGTGTATGTTTTTCATAAGCGTCCATGATTTGAAAGGATAATAATTTCCAAAAATAAATGTACATCCAATTGTTCAATATACATTTTTATAATGAATAGTATGTTCTGCAAATCAGGATAAAAGTGTCCCCCTCCTTTTCAGCATGTCATGATGACTTCCTTCAGATCAGAAAACCGGTCCTGATGAATCTCAATGAGGGAAAATATTGTGTAAGCATAAGGAAAAACCTGCACTCCTTCAACAAGGGGAACAGGATTTTCCTTACACTGACAGACACGATATTGTCTCATTGCATTCTGTCTGGTCAAGTGACTGGCTTTCAGAAGGATAGTCAGCGTGACATGCTGAAAAGGGGCAGGTGGGTGAAACTTTTAATTGGAGTTTTAAGACGAATATGAAGGTAAGGGATTTTAAGAACGTACTATTCATTATAAAAAGTGATATTGCATAATCAGATATGCATTTATTTTTGGATATTACTATATCTTTAAAGGGCTATGCATCACTTTACTGTCCAGTGATAGTTACAGAACCATACATACACTGTCTGACACCCCAGACTTGTTCCATTGTCCCATTGTAGTCACAGAATCACACATACACTTCTAGTTCCATTGTCATAGAAACATAGGATTTGGTGGGAGACAAGAACCATTTGACCCAACTAGCCTGTCACACTGGTAGTCACAGAATGACACATACACTGTTAAGACACATCCACCTGCCCCACCTTGTTCCATTGCCCACAGGGAGTCACAGAATGGTGCATGCACTTTTGGACCCACCAGATTTGTTCCATTGCCAGGGGTAGGCTCTAGCATTTTGAACTGGAAGCAACCACAAGTAAGTTGCACTTGGCCCACACATTTTTAGAAGAATGGCAGCAATAATTCCACCACCACAAGGAGTACAAATCAGCTGCCATTGCCTGCTGCTAATGCTGCCAGTCAGCCTTCTTAAGATCAACAAGAAATTTCAAGTGTGACATGAGGGGACCGTCTGTCAGATTTCTCATCAACTCATCCAACAGGTGAGACATCTGTAATAGAGCAGGAGTAGCAAGGAGGGACTGATGGTGGTGGGGATGATGAGAGTGAAGAAGGTGGGGTGGAAGAGACATTAATGGCCTTTTTAGCTCAAACCAAGAAGGAATGGAAGACAGGGATGGGCATCACCATTACAACCAGCAATGAGCTTTTGGAATTTGTGGAGTTTTCTACTGCTGTAATTCCTGCTGCTGCTGAGTTGCAAGGGCAGCAGGAGCAGGCTAGTGCCACAGACCACCATGGATGCAGTGTGAATGGGTTCAAGTGATGCAAGATTATGATAGGTTCCACTTTCCAACAGAAATATTCCTGGTCTTAGTTGCAGTGCTGATTATGAGGCAGTAGCAACAACAGCAGCAACATCATCCTCTGCCCCAGCCAGTGAAGGGGAATATGGTAGAGAAGAAGAAAGAAGGCATTCTTCTCCACCTTTCCCCTCCCCCCCTGAGGTCCTGGCAGTTGGGGCAGGCACAGTGCAGTCATCAGTGACGGCGCTGTGTACAATTTGTGACAAGTTAGTGAAAAGGTGAAAGGAGGGAATGCACCTTGGCACAGCCGCCCTGATAACACATATGAAACACCAACATCATGACATTTATGTGAAACATATTAAAGCCAAACACCCACCAAAGCAATAGAAGAAATCGAGTGCCGCTGTTGCTGTACCCCTTGACTCGCCCCAAAGGCAACAAGAGGAGCGGTGGAGATCAAAGAGGAGGAAGAATAGAGAAATCTAGCCAGAGGCTGAAAGTTCAATGGTGTGCAAAACATCTGGCTCGTCATCGCCTTCTTGGTCTAGCATAACTACATCTTCTGATGATCCACCTTGTTCATCTTTACCTCCCCCACTAGTTGATAGCCATTCAGTAGATGTCAAGATGTGGGAGTTTGTGTCCACCCATTGCACACTCTGTGGTGCACTGACCATACATGTCAGTGTGGTGGAGGATAATTGCAAGCAGGGCATAAAGTGGCATCTGAGGAGATTCCATCCCACAGAAAATGCTAAACTGGTTGTAGGGAGGGTTCACCATTATTATTAAATAGTCAGCATGCTGTTACTTGTCTTTAGCAGGGAGTGGACAAAGGGCATAGTGACCACAGTAGTACTTGGTTTCTGGTGGAATTATTTCACATTGGGGACCCTAAGCATCCTAAGCATCATGATATTTGGTTTCGGTTATGCCAAGAGTTTGATGTGAGTCCAGATGTGCCCATTGTTCCCAGTCCTTCCATTATCACACACACACACTGTGCACATCAGTTGCTGATGAGAGGCACAGTTCCTGCTCTCAAGGGATAAATGTATATTCTAACAACACACCCATGATTTTGAAGGAGGGGCAGATGGAGAAGCGTTATTGGCCAACTTCTTATTTTCTCCACATATATCTGAAGTGGTGGGGGCTAGTTGTGATACTACTACTGCCTCAGTCGCATCACTGGAGCTAGTCATGACAAGTGGTACCTTTGTCATCCATCACCCATGCTACTGCTGTTGTTGATCCATTTACTTTGAGCTGCCTAATCATCCTGTAATAAATAAGAGAATTACCCACAATACATATAATAAAAAGATGTAACAACTTTATTTGTTTGGGTCTATCCTATTAACATAAGATGTAATGAAGGAATCTGGCCACAAGGAATGCATATCCGATCAAAAGTCAGTATATCAGATTGAGATGATGTAGGTTCTATGTCAAACAAAATATGTCCATTTACTGGGGTTTAAAAAGGACCAGCACCATGGCCATTTTAACTATATTCCCTGATGAAGCTGCATCTCGTAACTGATCTGTGCTTCTGATGGTGGTGGCATTATTGCTGTTAGCCACCAGTTCTGGTTTCTTCAGGATCATGTTCCACCTGGACAATGCCGTGGGGACTGGAAAAAGAAGACTCCCAGGTTCAGGGGAATGTGGGCTCCCTTGACTGTTAGTCTGGTCTCTCTGCATTACTTCCCTTACCACTCCCCTAATGCTATTCCTACCAGCTGCTTCACCATCACTGTTACTACTACTAATACATACCACATCAATTTCAGTCCCTGGGACTTACCCTCACTAGTAGTATGATAATCCCCTCTTTCACTCCTAATACTTTGTTCAAGCTGCTGAATCTTCTTAGTAGTAGTACTAGTGGCGGGACTATTTGGGGATGTGAAGTGTGACTTAGTGTCCCCTGCTGTCAAACTTGGCATCACCCCCCCCCCATATTAAAAGACACACTGACAGTAGGCGCAGCACTGGCAGCAGGCACAACACTGGCAGCAGGCACAGCTGACCTTTCCTGCTCACTCTACTACCCTCTTCTTCCTCTGCCCTTGACAAAAATGATCCCAAGATACCTAGGGGTGATCTAGGGGGACTGGCCATCATCCAGACCCTTTCATGTTGGTGGTAGTGGTCACTTCCTCCTCCTCAGACTCACCAGATGCATAATTGTCCTTCCAGCTCCTCCTTTTATTATTATTAAACTTGCTCATAGAGATAGCAGTCACTGTGAGCCTCTCCTGACTCCTATTCATTCTGTCTGTATGCTCAGCTGATCCACCCTTCACAGAGCCAACAGCTTGGGCTTCAGTCCCATCTGATTAGCTGTTCTTTCTAAAAGCTGATCCAATGCAGCATTGTATCATTGGTGTCTGAACCCCTCTCCTCTTTGAGGCTCACTCTGAACTTTCTAGGAGCCAGCCTTCCAGGGAATAGGCCAGTCTATTGTTACTACAATGTTTCTTAAACTGACAGTGATCTATCATTCCTTAAAATGACAGGGTATTTTATCAGTTTACTTGTAATTCAGATACTGTACATTTCAAACCAAAGTGCTACATGAGGGTTACAGCTCACAGGTATGTACTTAGAGATCTGGCCCAGCTCAACTGGGGTCAAATATCTGACCTTGCAGACAGCACCTTTGTGCTACCATCTGTGGCAACAGCAAGGGTATACCTTAAGCTGTCAGCAAACCCTAGAAGCCACAATGACAGTTTCAAAACCATTGTTGTTCGAAGAAAAGCAGTGCAGTATACAGTATACATCATAGAAATCTGACATATTACCCCCCCCCATTTTAATTCGTCAAATATTGTTCGCATTCGACATATTAAACCCCCACTTGGAAATTCGACATATAGTGTTCCCATGACCTTCTTTCTCCATTTTAATTTGAATAATATTGCTCCCATTCGACATTCTGCTATTTTACTGTGATTCCTGTGCAACAATGTATAACTTGCTGTGCTAAATTTGAAAGACCTCTCACTCCTACTATTTGTTGGCTAAACCCGTTTGATGTGTTAGTACTACAATAAGAAGTGATATTAACCCCTAATTTACTGTTGTGAGGAAGGTTACTGAATAAGTGTGACCCGATTTACATAACAATACGTGAAACTATTATAAAAAGGAGACTAACACTGAACACTAGTGCTATCCATTTACAAGATCACAGTAATTGAAAATTACAATTACACAGTAATTGACAATTAAGAATTATGAATATAAAATGAAAGAAAGACCCTGCAGTACTAGCACTCTATCTAGGCTAATTCTAAAACTTCATGGCCCCTTTAGTCACAGGAAGATGACTCTAAAACATAACTTTTATTAATCCTATTTAAAAGGCATGTAACTATATATATGAAACAGGAGAATATCCAAAATGAAGTGCGTCCAGGTGGTATATAAGTACTGTCTATCAAAAACACCAAGCAGCACTTAAAAAATGGAGATGTTAGGTAAATGATATAACTTTATTTCATTGTAATAAATTCTCTGAATGATAGTGATCAGTGATATCTCTTTATCTCAGGTGTTCTAGGGGTAATGTGGGATTTATTTAATTGTCAGCACTGAATGGTATAGAGACTGGACATTAATCTATAATGGATGTGAGCCTCTATCATACAAAGCTAGATCATCCAAATCAATCCACCATTTAAATCAAGACACATTTACTTATTTGTCATAGGAGCTATAGCCATAGTGTTGTGGACAAATCCTGAAACTATCTATGAGTATGTCAAGGGAAGATACAAAAGATAGCTTTGAATTGTCAGGGTGCTATCCAACTTGCCACTGTATCACAGGAAAGGTCCTATTACTGCTTATTGCTGTCTGAGCATAATCCGACTTACTATTGACACAGAACTAAAAGGAGTTACAACTCAACCTTTGCTTTGTATTTTCAGGGTAGTAAAAGGTTACATCCCAGTAAGTTACTTTCCTCTCTCACTCTGTGAGTAACCCCCATGCTGCTCAAAGTTCATGTAAGGTCATCTGAGGCCACTGATAATACTAGCATCCACTGTGAGTGAGAACGGATCTCCAGCATATTGCACAGCACATGAACTGCATCAAATTAAAGAGGCTATAAGGCTAATAAGACCTATATGACATGTATGAACATACCCACGAGGAAAGAAATAATACAAATAAAGTGATTCCTAAATGCTGGCATATGCTTCTCAGATTAGTGGGTCTCAAGCACAGCTTGCACGAAACGTAGAATGTGGCCAGCTGTAAGATCCAAATACCATATTATCAGAAATATTATCAAAACTGAAATAAAATAAGGAACTAATAATCATGTTACTGATAAAGTGAAACCAAAAGGGGACAATAGAGGATATCAAAGGAGATACAGCTATGTGTGTGTTTCCCCAGTTGTGTAAAACCTGGGGGGCATGAAGGGACATAGAGGACACCTCATTACACGTCAACAACCCCCTTTGCAAGGGTTGTCAAGGAAAGAGGGAGCATAATTACATGACAATGAGCAAGATCATGAAAATACTATGAAGACAATATTCATTAATTCTTACAGGATATACCACTTGCAAAGATACCCACGGCACTTTGGCAGATCTATGAAATTGGAAGTCATTATAGTGATACTAACATCATGTATAAGTTGAACAGGCCACAGGGATAGATCAAGCATCTAATCTATTTCAGTTTTGATAATATCTCTGAGAATATGGTATTTGGATCTTACATTCTATGTTTTGTGCAAGAGGTGCAATGTGCTTGAGACCTGCTAATCTGAGAAGCATATGCCAGCTTTCAGGATTTACTTTATTGTTATTATTTCTTTCATTGTAGGTATGTTCATACATGTCATATAGGTCTTATGAGCCTTATAGCCACTTTACTTTGATGCAGTTCATGTGCTGTGCAGTACGGTGGAGATCCCTTCTCACTCGCTGTGGATGCTAGTATTATCAATGGCCTCAGATGACCTTACATGAACTTTGAGCAGCATGGGGGTGACTCACAGAGAGAGAGACAAGTAACTGACTGGAATACAAAGGAAAGGTTGTATTGTAACTCCTTCTAGTTCTGTGTCAATGGCAAGTTGGATTATGCCCAGACAGCAATAAGCAGTAATAGGATCTTTCCTGTGATACAGTGGAAAGTCAGATAGCTCCCCAACAATTCAGAGCTATCTTTTGTATCTACTCGTGACTGTTAAAGTGCCTAGTTCCAGCGACGCTGTCTGTAACAACGCAGGAGGCATTGAAATGTCGCTGAGGCTACCTCCCAAGCATCACTGACAGTGCCTGGTCTGGGAGCTCTTTGAGGCGCCGTGGGGCATCCGTTTCCTCTTGCTGGAGGGTCTTGCCACTCTGGTTGATGCGGTGGCAGGTCGCAGTGAGATGCGTCATTCAGGGGCGCGAAGCGGCAGTATGACGCAGAGTCCTCTTTTATGCTGTTTAGTTGTATTCTCCTCCGAGCTATTCTCAGTTGCCCTTGCATTGTTGTTCATCATAGTTTGTTTCCCTTGGGCTCAGTGTATGACCTGGCTTTTCTGTCCATCCATTCTGGTGCTGACCTGTGGCTCTGTCTGACTATTCTTCTGCCTACTCCCTGTGTATTGTGGACACCCAATCTGGTACAGACCTGTGGCTCTGGCTAACTACCTGTATTGTGTATGACATGGCTTGTCTGAGCATCCATCCCGGTGCTGACCTGTGGTTCTGTCTGACTGATCTCCTGCATACTCCCTGTGTATACTGACACCCAATCTGGTGCAGACTTGTGGCTCTGGCTGACTGCCTTTACTGTGTATGACCCGGCTTGTCTGACCATCCAACCTGGTGCTGACCTCTGGCTCTGTCTGACTATTTTCCTGCCTACTCCCTGCATAGAGTAGACACCCAATCTGGTGTGGACCTGTCGCTCTGGTCAAGAGTTACATTTTGATTACACGGATCGAGACTGGATTCTCTCCCCCTTTGTGTTCCCTAGGGGAGGTTTCCTCCTTGGTACTGATGGCAGGCTTGCGTCAGTAGTATCTCCCTATTACTACCACCTTTGGGATATCCCTCGGCCTACCCACTGACTGCAGGCGTCGGTCAGGTTGTCTCTTGCTGCGTTTCCTGTGTGCATTCCCATATACAGAGACTACAGGGGCGTGTGCCTGGCTCTGGTAGAGGTTCCCTCTTTTAGGCAGACTCCTATTCCTGATATAATTGCTGACCTCTAGTGGGACCTCTACTGCTTTTCCGTGATTATTGCCTGATTGTTATTCCTGTTTATTGTTATACTTGTATATTGTATATATTCAATAAATATTGTTATTTTTACAATACCGGTCTGACTCTTGAGTGGTTCTTGGGAAACCGTGACATTGACATACTCATAGATAGTTCAAGTATTTGTCTACTGCACTATGGCTATAGACCCTATGACAAGTAAATGGGTCTTGAGTTATATGCTGGATTGATTTGAATGATCTAACTTTGTATGTTAGAGTCTCACATCCATTATAGATTAATGTGCAGACTCTATAGAATTCATTGCATCTTTTTGTACTGATATTTAAATAAATCCTGAATTACCCCTAGAACACCTATGATAAAAAGATATCAGTGATCACTATCATCCAGAGAGTTTATTATAGTGAAATGCACGTTACATCATTTACCTGACATCACCATTTTTGAAGTGTTGCTTGCTATTTTTGATAGACAGTACTTACATCTCACCTGGATTCACTTCATTTTGGATATTCTCCTGTTTCATATAGATATTCACATGCCTCCTCGCTGCATTGTAATATGACTGCAGAACTTTGCTCTAACAAAGAGGAGGGGGCTGCAGGTTTGCTTAACTGTTCTCTCAATGGGGTCTATATATTTCTGTGTATTCTTGCATTTTTGGAGCTGTGTGCATTGGATCGACATGCTTTGTCCCTGCTGCCCCTGGGTGGGCCCTCTGGCTCTCCCGGGCTTGTTGGGGATGACATATCCTTTTCTTGACTACATGAGCTCTAACAATTGTCCTCCATTGGGCCTGGTCCCGCTTGCCTCACCACAGTCACTTCTGGGAAGGTCTCGGGCCTCCTGGGCCAGGCCGTGGTGATGTACGCTTTGTCTGACTGGGAACTGGTTTGACACAGGTTTTTTCAATTGGTGTATCTCTCATACAGTGTTTCTTTGGGCTTCCAGGACCATGTTGTCCCACATCCCTTTTCTAGATCGCTCCTGGTGGGTTAAATTCCTGCCCGGGCTCGTTATGGGTGACGGTCTTTTTATACCTCTGATATATTGACCTGTGATGGGTCCTCTGCCGGGCCTGGCCCCAGCTGCATTTTTGGAGCCCTATATTCTGGATCTGCTTGCCTTGTCCCTGCTGCTCCCGGGTGGGCCATTGGGCCTCCTGGGCCTGTCAGGGATGATATATTCTTTTCCTGACTGAAGGGGCTTTTTGGCTCTGGTTCTCTGTTAGGCCTGATTCTGTTTACCTTGCCTTGATCACTCCTGGGTAGGTCTTAGACCCCCCAGGCCTGTTCAAGGGGATGTATATCTTGTTTACTTGGCATCTGGCTAATCATGGGTTTTCTCATTGTGCCCGTCTCATACCAAATTTCTCTCTCACCTGCGGAGCCCTGTTGTACCGGCTTCCTCGCCTGGATCACTCCCGGGTTGGTGAAGCCCACTCTAGGCTCCCAGGCCCACTCTAGGCGATGGATTTTTCTCGCCACCGATCTGCATGTCTGTATTAAATCCTTTACCGGGCCTAGCTCAGGCTGAATATTTAGGGCCCTGTGCCCTGGAGCTACGTGCCTCGTCCCTGCCATTCCTGGCAGGCTGTGGGCCCCCCTGGGCCAGTTGGGGATGATGTGTTTGTGCCCTGACTGTGTGGGCTCTGGTTCTTGGTTGGGCCTGATTCCGTTTACTTTGCCCCGGACACTCGTGGGTAGGTTGGAGCCCCCCAGTTACATTCGGAGTGATGTATATCTCACCTGCTTGGGACCTAGTTCACAACCTGCGGGGCCCTGTTGTCCCGGTTCTCGTTCCTCAATTCGATCGCCCCTGGAAATGTACAATCCCCTGGGTCGCTTGGGGTGACAAAATTTCAACAACCCCAATCTGCAGATCTGTACAGGGTCCTTTTCTGGGTCTAAGCCGGATTTACTTGTTAGTCTTTACTCCTTCTTGTGTTTATTTGTCCACATGTCAATTACATTTGTGTGGTTGGGATGGGGTTGGGGGGATTTGTCTGGGTGTTGCAGCAGCTGGTTGTGTGCCTCCTCCTGGCCGCCCCCGGGTGTCCACTTGGGGTGCCTGGGGCCAACCGGGGGGATGCCCATCTCGGCTATGATTAGGGCTGTGGTGGGATGTAGTTGCTAGGCCAAAGGCCGAGGTGAGTGGCTTGGGGACAGGCTCTGTGTATCCTGAGCTTACCCTTAGTGCTGCTCCTAATTGATGAGGGGTGGTATTGTGTACATGCCGCTCTCTTATCAGATCTTCTTCCCCTTTGGTATTTAACCCCACCACGCTTTATGCATATCTGTCTATTGTCGCCGCTTGCTTTACTCTCCTTGTCAATATATGATCGGATGAAGTAGCTGAGGTACTCACGGCTTGGGCCATGGTATGCTTCCTCTGCCCCCTCCTGGCACCATAGCCACATTTTGTTTCACTCCTATTGCTCACCACTGACACGGCCGCTACACCATCAGCAGCCTCTAGGTTCTCATGGAAGTATATTTCTGCATGCTGTTAGGCTAAACAAGTGCTCTAGAGGTCACTTTGATTCCTTTAGTTAGTAGACTTAGAACTTTCCACATTTTGTATTTTCAGTACTTTCCCCACCTCACGCTTAGCCCCCACTACCATCCTGTGGGGTTAGATGTTTTGGGACTACCACTGCTTTTCCCAATTATCTTCTTCAATTATTCACTCTATTTTTTTTTTCATCCTCCCTTCTTTTCCTGTATTTCTTCTTCTTTTTCTCCCCTCTATTCTTTCTTCCCCTCTTTACCTCTCTCCACCTATCCCCCTTCTCTCCTGGCTCACTCCCCTTCCCCTTTGTCCAGGTCTGGGTCTCCAGATCTGTGGTTACAGGTTGGTGAGTCTAACATCACCCCACCCTCCTTATTGTATTCAGGGCAGTTCTGTCTTCACCGCTACTATTTTGCCCCAATATGGCTCCATTACGATTCACGTTTACTTCAATAAACGCCAGAGGCCTAAACATCCCAGAAAGACAGTCAGCTTTGATCAGAGAAGCCCGCAAGCTTCATTCTGATTTCTTGTTTGTTCAACAGACACATTTCGCGACCCCACTCCACCCCTCACTCACATCCATTTATTTCCCAAAGGTATGGCATGCCTCAGCCCCTACGAAACATAAGGGTGTTGCGATTTTAATCAGAAAAACTTGTATGTGGTCTCACATTGCTGAACTCAGGAATCCTGAGGGGAGATTTCTTCTTCTGAAGGGCCAGATCTATGGTTGCATCTTCACACTTGTCAATGTCTATGCCCCTAATACTGGAGTTTTTCTAACAAATTTGATGAGGCATGTAGATGATTTTAAGGAAGGCACAGTGGTAGTTGGAGGTGACTTCAACTTAGTATTTAACCCATAATTGGACTCCTCACAGAAGAAATCCCAATATTCCTCCTCTTGCATACTCAAAATTCAATCCTTCCTATGGAAGCAACACCTGCTGGATGCTTGGAGAATACTCAATCCGTCCTCGAGGGATTACACTTATTACTCTTCTAGTCACCATTCTTACTCCAGAATAGACTTCTTTTTTATTGATCATGCTCAGTTCCACAATGTCTCCACCCCTCACTTTGCCCCTATGGTCTTGTCGGACCACGCTCCCATTCAATTGTTGCTCACCTTGCCTCATGTTTCCCCCGGGTCTCCCTCCTGGAACTACCTCCTCCTCTGTGATGCCAAGGTTTGAGATTCTCTTCTATCCGCCATATCGGAGTTTTTTTACCTAAATGTCACTCCAGGAATTTCCATGCAATTGGTCTGGGAGCAGGGCCAGATTTTCCATAAGGCAGAGTAGGCATCTACAGAGGGTCTGTAGGCTGTACCGCCTGCCACATGGTAAGGTCTGTGCCTCACAGACCTGTATCTGCTGAGCTCCCCCAGGTCTTTAGTAATGCAGAGCACTGGGAGATGACATCATCTCCCAGTGCTCTGCATTACTAAAGAGAAGACCGCCCGGGAGTTCCAGCAGCTACAGGTTTGTGCAGAAGCACAGATCTCTCCTGCTGCTGGACCACCAGGGAGGTAGGAAACAGATGGGGGGGAGAATGTGAGGTTTAATGTGGAGCTGATGGGGGGCAATGTTGAACTGATGGGGGCAATGTAGAGTTGATGGGGGGAAATGTAAAGCTGATGGGGGGCAATGTGAAGCTGATGGAGGCACTGTTGAGATGATGGGGCAATATGAGGGCAATGTAGAGCTGATGGGGCAATGTAGAGCTGATGGGGGGCAATTTGAGGGTAATGTGGAGCTGATGGGGGCAATATGGAGTTGATGGGACAATGTAGAGCTGATGGGGGCAATGTCGAACTGATGGGGGGAAATGTAGAGCTCACGGGGGCAATGTGAGTGCAATGTGGAGCTGACAGGGCAGTGTTGAGATGATGGGGCAATATGAGGGCAATGTAGAGCTGATGGGGGGGGCGCATCAGATTTCTGTGCCTACAGGCTCGTGAGATGTAAATCCGGCCCTGTCTGGGAGGCACACAAGTGTGTGCTACAGGGGGAGTGCATACAGTGGGGATCTTGGAAAATGAAAGTGAAATCACAAAAAAATGATACCATACTACAATATATTAGCAGTTTGGAGATATTACACAAACAATCATCCTCTCCCACAATATGGGCGACACTTTAAACTTCCCACAAGGATTTATCAGTTCTTTTACATGATGGATATGTCAAATCCTTCCACTCGCTCAGATACAAACCCTACATGCAGGACAACAAGTGCGGCAAAGCCCTAGCTCATTTAGTCAAAATCAAGCACTCCCAGAACTTTATTTCCGGTATACGCAATCCGCAGGGTCAGATAAAACATTAATTTCCAGACATGGTGGAGACTTTCAGTTCTTTTTAAGCTGCACTCTATAACATCCACTTTACCTCGGGCCAGATGGACAAGGATGGCTGGTTAAATAGCATTAAAGACTTTCTAGACAGATCGGGCGCTCCTGTTTTAACAGCCTCTGTGATCCAGGAGCTGGAGCTACCTATTACTGAGTCAGAGGTGGAGTCTGCAATCAAATCCCTACATTTAGGGAAAAGTCCAGGGCTGGATGGGTTCACGTCACTATACTACCGTTCCTTTTCACAAGTACTCTATCCGTTTCTGACCTCCACATTCAACTCCATTATGAGAGGGAAGCCTTGTCCCAAGCAATCTTTGAAAGCCCACATCTCAGTCATTCCGAAGCCCGATAAGGATCCTCTGCTATGTGGTAATTACAGACCCATATCACTGCTCAATGTGGACATCAAATTGATGGTCAAGATCCTAGCAAATCGGCTTAGGTGTTTTCTCCCGGAAAGCGGGCTTTGTACCAGGCTGAGAGGCCAGAGGCAATACCTCTAGAGTAGTGGCCCAGATCAATAATGCTTTGCAAGATCACTTGCCCTCTTTGATCTTCTCGGTTGATGCGGAGAAGGCATCTCTTTGTGGTGCTTTCACGGTTGGAGCTCGGTCCCGGGTGTCTTTCGGCTATCACCAGTTTTTATTCGTCACTTTGTGCTAGGGTCAAGTTTAACGGCTTCCTTTCTCAGCCTTTTACTATTTCGAATGGTACGCAGCAGGGTTGTCCCCTATCACTGATCCTGTTTATTCTAGCACTTGAACCCCTGCTGTGTAATGTTCATATCTTTTCTCAAATATCTGTTCTTCCTACTTGGAAAGGGGAAGTGAAGTTAGCTTGTTTTGCCGACAACATAACTTTTCTTCCTCTCATGACCACTGCAGTCCTTGAGACGACTGATCCCTCTTCTTTCCCTTTATAGCGTTTTCTCCCATTTCAAAGTCAATCTAGCAAAATCAGAGATTTTAAACCTGAACTTACTACCCACTGTGGTTTTAAACCTACAAAACCAATATCCTGTTTGTTGGCTCTCTACAGGTATCAAGTATTTAGGCATTCTCTTTACTCCAAATCCGCTAGACCTGATCAACACTTCCTTTCTCAGGTGGTTCCATCACCACAGATCTTCTCCACCACATCGCCCCCCTCGTCCTTTGAGATCCTTCTGACCAATCCTAGGAGGTTTTCTAAACTACTGAACAGATGGTATTCCCTTGGCCTCTCACTGTGCCCCCATGCGAAGCCCCGATGCTGTTGGGAGTGGGAACGTGAATTATGTGCCTTTCTTCCTATGGTGGACTGGACCTCCATAGCACAAACTCTTTGGCTCTCTTCCCCAGATGTCCCTACTAGGGAGGGAAATTTTAAGCTTCTTACACAATGGTACCGTACCCCTCAGGTCCTCCACTGCCTATACCCAAATTCAGTTTTCCCCCTCTGCTGCAGATGTCTCCAACACACCCGTTCTATGCTCCACATCTGGTAGACGTGTCCCTTGATTGGTGATTTTTGGCTCGCTATCAGAACTCAATCATTATTCATTCTGAGCTGTTCCTTCCCCTTGGATCCCTTGCTGAGTCTGTTTGCATATAAGCCCCTTGCTACCTTCATGACTACCCATCTCATTGGAACCTTTTCTGTGTCCTGATGATTGCAGCTAAATTCCTTGTCCCCTTGAATTGCAACCCCTCCTACATTGCCGGCATGGCTCTCAAAAGTGCAATCACACTACTTTGCATGAAAATGTAATTCAGAGCTTACTGGTTTGAGAGACATCTTTAGATCTATGTGAGACCCTTGGGTACGACACACACACAAACACACACTGTTACTATTGACCAGCCTGTTCCATAGATAGGTCTGGTGCGGGTGTGTGGTGCTACCCCTGTTTCCTCCCTACCTCTTGAATCATGTGGATATAGCTGGAGTTATTGCATACCTGGGCCCTGGACCTTTCCCTTTCTCTCCCCTGTACTTGTACTCTGTCCTCCTTCCCTGATCATACCTTCCCTCTTACCTCCAGTCTTCATCTCAGTTTCCTCCTTCTATCCTCTAACCCACTATGATAAGACTCTATGTGCTCTAGAGTTTCACCTCTGCCTCCCAAACCAAGTCTACAGGCTCCTACTCTCTGCCTCGAAGTTTGGGGTTTGATCTCCCTTAATACTTCCCCTCTTCTGGGGAGTTTATTGTTTGAATTGTACTCTCCGAATTGTGCTTTTTAATAATTGTAAAGTCTTATATGTTTTGATGCCTTTGTTATGGTTGATACTTGAAGATTCCACATTATGTTATTGTGGATGACTATGTTTGTAATATCATCCTTCTTTGTATTTCTACTGAAAATTTCTAATAAAGCTTTTGAAAAAAAAATGAAAAAGAGTATTGAATTAAAAATAGTAACAATGTAGTTGCCATAGAACCCACAATCATGGAATAATGTAGTACAGAAACCTTTGTCACTTAACATTAAACAAAGAATGCATAGATTTAGAAACAATATGAGTGTATCTATTAAAACTAAGTTATTCTATATTTATTGTGACAAATATTTTTAATCCATCTGCCAGAGTATATGTCAATTATAAAATAAAATATTTAAAGTTTGGAACTGATCCATTTTGTCAGAGAAGCTTCTGAGTACAACTGATTCTTTTATAAGAAAACAAATATATACTTTAAAAACTACAGTACTAGATGATATGATGGGCCAAATCAATACTTTATTAAAATGAGACATAGAATGATTCATTGGATCATTTATCGGAATACTATCCTCAGACCTGTTTCCATCAGAGTCTTTTGTCATGTTATGGTGCCATTAAGCCTTTACCCATATAACATTTTGTGACTCAAATTTCTACTTAATTACTTTTGGACAAACATAGTAACACAGTTCAGGCTGTAAAAGACATTCATCCATGAAGTTCAATATTTGCCATACAACCTATGTAGAGATGGGCTACAGTTTTTGCCGCAAAGGACAGACAGGAGAAAAATGACAATTTTCACCTAGCAGCAAATTTCCAGCACAAAGTTTTCTTTTTTTGCCTAATTCATTGCAATGAAATCAATGGAAAGCTTGAATTTCTCCCCACCACTTGGCAAGTTGCCCTTATTTTCCTACAGACATAGTATAAAAGGACTGTCAAGTTCTCACAACACAATTTTCTGTGTTTGTAAGAGGAAGAAAGAACAGCAAATTTTTGAGCAAAAGAAGACAGGCTAATAAAGTGGAGTTGAAGCTTAGTTTAGGGAGTCTTGCAAGCAGGACATTTTGTTCTCTGTATTAGGGGAGTATAGGGACACTCTGGGGGACAGGAAGGGGAAAGGTGGTTGACCCCAAATACCCCCAATTTCAATGTGGCTGACTGAGAAGACACAGGCAGACATTATCCAAGTTCCTTCCCAATCTGGCTGTTACTATATGTGTTAGGGGAACTAGGGGTTGTGAATGGAGAACAGGAGATTTACCCCAAATGCCGCACTATTCTGTGTGACTGACTAGGAAGATGCACCCTTCATCCAATTTTTTTGCTTATCTGGCTATTATCGTTTTGCTAGGGGAGTCTGGGGGTGTGAGAAGGGAGCAAAGGAGGTTTACCCAAAATACCAGAACATTTTGTGTGACTGAGAAAACAAAGGCAGCTGTGATCCAGGTTTTTTCCTGATCTGGCTGTTATCTCAGGGGACTCTGGTGAGTGAGAAAGGAACAAAGGAGAATTACCCCACATATCCTAACATTTTGTGTGACTGATTAGGAACACAGACAGAGGTGATCCAACTTTTTTCCTTATCTGGCTGTTATCTCTGTAGTAGGGGAGTCTGGTGGAAAAATAAAAATACATTTTTTTTTTAATTGATAGAGGACAGCAGGGACCCTGTGGTGAGCTGTTACTGACTGATACTAGATGAGAATGAGTATTTTATAGATAGCCAAGGCAAGACATTGCACACAAATAGTTCTAACACGCATACAGACAGTAGTTGAGTAATGTCCAAAAAATGCATATAGAGAGGGAGAGTTAAATGATTAGGAGCATTGCAGCCATGTGTGATTCAAGTGGTAGACCAAAAACCAACTGCTGTCTTTGTTGCTGCAGCTTGTGCAATAAATGATGGTGATCCCTCTCCACCCAAGGAGGATGCAGTTTGTCAAAGTCTGCCAAATGTTCCATCTCTACCACCAGCGCCAGTACTATTAATAAACCATCTAAAACACTGAAGATGACAGAGTCACATTCCAGTGATGATGGCATATGCAAGAAGGTATAGCAGCTCAACCAACTGCTGCATTTGACAAGCAAACACAGAAACACCTGTCATGAAAGTATTATCAAAAGTTGTGAACATCCCTCAAAGGGGAAAATAAAAAGACATTGCTGTAAAAAGCATGTAAGCAGTGGGAAAGCAGGCTTACATTTAGGCAACTCCTCAATGAGATCCCACCTAAAGCACAACCACACATAAGAGAAGTAGTGAGGTTGATGTGTCAGATAGTGTACCAGGACATGCTGCTATATTCATATGTTGAAAACCAAAGATTTAAGAACTGATGTCATGTGTAGTTCCTTGCTGGCATATCCCTAGTCACAGTGTTTTTTCTCGAGGGCTGTGCCAGAATTGTACAAGCAGGTGGTTTGTAAGGTGGGCAATGGGTTGGAAAGCTCACATGGCAAGAAAATTAACCTGACAACATATATGTGGACAAGTGGGAAGGGCACAAACAATATGACTATGACTGCTCACTGGGATTTCCTTCCACTACCAATGGGCAAAATTGCTAGCTTATTGTAATCTTGTTTATGGTACTGGAAGCATGATTAAAAGGCAGAAGAAGGATAGCCAATACTATCGACGTGCCACCTTGAACATGCAGTGGTTTGAGAGACACTCCCACAAAGCCATATATGTTTTAAGTAAACAAGAGCAGGTGATAGAGGAATGTCTTGTATCCCGCTCCTTAAATGCTGGTTTTGTGTTTGCTGATAATGGCTCCAACATAATAGCTGCATTGAGAATAAATGACATGGTGCATGCGCCCTTCTTTGCCCATGTGATAGATTTAGTTGTGAGTGACCACATTCTTGGCAGAATCTGAAACACTCTGAATATCACCTACAAAATCTGTACCTATTTTAGCTGCTCCTACAATGCTCCCAATGCATTATATTACATACAATGCATTTTCATCACCTGAAAATGGAGGTCCCTAACAGGTGAAAATTCACTTTGTACTTCCTAGAACATTTGTACAAGCAGAATAAGGACATTAGCATGTACACAATGCAAAACTGGAAGGCTTTCTATGGTGCTTCTTGTCACATGGGCAATGGCAACTAATGTGTGATGTATGTGAGCTACTGAAACCTTCTGAGGAATAGTCATGTAGTGGTGGGAATTAGCTAAATCCTTCCACTGATTTATTTAGTGCAGAGAAATCTGAGGAGCATGCCTGAGAAATTTTACCATAATGACAACACAGGCTTGCAGCTTCTGGTCAAGGACATGTTAGCATTTGAGCAAGATCCTTGCATAGTGTTCATTAAAATCAATGAGGAATATATTCTTGCCACTTTTCTGGACCCCACTTTAAACACATGGTGGGTGGCACTGATCTCTTTTGGACTTGCTCTCTGAATATGGGTTTGTAACTGATACACAGGGACACTTTCTAGCTCCTAGGAGTGGTCCAACTGCATGTGAGGTGGTTTCAGCATATTTGTAGGATGGCTATGTTCTGGGCAGAAATGATGACCATGTGGACTACTGGCAAACAAAACGATGTGTGTGGGCAGCACTGAAATATACCACTGTGGAAACCCTTAGTTATCCACCAGCAAGCGTTGAGTCTGAGCGTGTTTTTAGTGCAGCTGACTGTATTGTAAATGACCACAGGACATGGCTATCAAGCAGCAGTGTTGTGAGATTAACGTTCTTAAAAATTAACCAATATCTAGTACCATCTGAGTATCAGGTAGCAGAAGTGGACAAAACCACACATGACAGGGAAATCCAGGCTACATGTATTATTAACTGAAGTACAGAGGATGAGAATAATGATGATGAGGAGGAGGAGGGATGTGAATGTTGCTACCACTGTAGGTTCACTGATATGAACACTGATTTATGTGTATCAACACTGTGACAATAATGATATCTTATATTAGACTCAAACATGATGATGGTAATACTTGTTGTAGGAATCATGGTAAGCACGTATAAATCTATAGATATATATAGGGATATACATCAATCACACCACACCAGCCCATCACCACCAGCATGCTAATATGCTACATTCATTTTGTATTTCGGTAACCCTTTTTTACTTATTTTTTGTTTCTCTTTATAAACAATGGCAAATGATCCTGCTGCTTAGACCACTCAACAACAGCAATAACAGCAGTAGCAAATGACAAAAATGACTCAGGTTAGCCAAACACACTCGTGCTGTTTCCACTGTCTCGACAACTGTCGAGCCTGAGGATTGTCTTCCCTCTTCCACCTTGCCTGTACCCTACCGGGCTTTCTCTGATGTCTTTAGCAGGCAGAAGGCCGAGGTCTTACCACCTCACCGGACCTTTGATTGCGTCATTGATCTCCTCCCCGGTTCCGTACCTCCTCGCGGTCGCACGTATCCCCTTTCTCTACCCGAAAACAGGAGCCTTGAGGAATACATCAGGGCGGCTTTATCCGCCCGTCTACTTCTCCGGCCGGGGCTGGGTTCTTTTTTGTGACTAAAAAGGACGGCTCTCTCAGACCCTGTATTGATTATAGGGGTCTGAACGCTATCACGCGCCTGAACTGCTACCCGCTTCCCCTCATTTCCGAACTACTGGATTGCCTTCGGGGCTCTACCATCTTTACCAAACTCGATCTGCCGGGCGCTTACAACCTGGTCCGTATGCGCGAGGGGGAGGAATGGAAGACGGCCTTTAATACTCGCTTTGGGCATTACGAGTACCTCGTGATGCCCTTCGGTCTCCGTAATGCCCCCGCCGTCTTCCAGGCATTTGTCAATGATATATTCAGGGATCTCCTCCTCACTACTGTGGTTGTTTACCTGGATGACATTCTCATCTTTTCCAGGACTCTTGCCGAGCATCGTCTACACGTTTGTGAGGTTCTGGAAAGACTGCGGGCTAACCATTTATACGCAAAATTGGAGAAATGCTCCTTTGAGCAGACGTCTTTGCCTTTTCTTGGGTACATTATTTCCTCTGCTGGGCTCGTCATGGACCCTGCTAAGGTCAAAGCCGTTACAGAATGGCCCTTGCCTGTTTCTCTCAGAGCCATACAGAGATTTATTGGCTTTTCTAACTATTATAGGAAGTTCATTAAAGGCTTTTCCCGGATCATAGCACCCATTACGGCTCTCACTAGAAAGGGGGCGGATACGTCCTGCTGGCCCGTCAAGGCTCTGGAAGCATTCGCTTTGCTCAAAACCGCCTTTTCCTCCGCTCCTGTTCTCCGCTACCCTGATCCTCTCCTACCCTTTGTTCTGGAGGTTGATGCCTCTGAGGGGGCCGCTGGAGCTGTCTTGTCCCAGCGGTGTCCCCGTACAGGAAAGAGCCATCCATGTTCCTACTTCTCTCGGCGTTTTTCCTCTGCTGAACAGAACTACGATGCTGGCAACCGGGAGCTTCTGGCTATAAAATTAGCTCTGGAGGAATGGCGGTATTTATTGGAGGGTTCTCCTCACGAGATCTCCATCCTAACCGACCACCAGAACCTGGCCTACTTAGCCGCAGCTAAACGGTTGAACTCCCGACAGGCCCGCTGGTCTCTCTTCTTTGCCCGGTTCAACTACAAGATAACTTACATTCCTGGAAGTAGGAACACCAAAGCGGATGCTTTATCCCGCCTACATGAACCACTTATTGCTACACCATCCCCGGTGGACACCATCGTTCCCCCTTCTCGAGTCCTGGCCGCACTTTCCTCCAATACCCTCCTGGCCATTAAGGATGCTCAGCAGACTGCTTCTGTTACAGGGTCTTCTGATCTTAGCCCAACCTTGTTTTTTCCAGCTCCCTTTCGCACTGAGGTTCTTCACTGGGCTCATCACTCCCCTCTAGCCGGACATCCCGGGGTTAAACGTACCCACCATTTGCTCTCTAGATATTTTCATTGGCCTGGCTCTCGGGCCGACGTTGTGGCCCTTGTTGGTTCGTGTCCCGTGTGTGGCCGAACTAAGACCCCACACTCCCGACCTCTGGGTCTGCTTCACCCGCTTCCAGTCCCTTCCTTACCATGGACCCAATTGGCTATGGATTTCATTGTTGACCTACCTGTTTCTCGGGGTATGACCACTATCTGGGTGGTGATTGACAGGTTTTCTAAGCAGGGACATTTCGTACCTCTCCCAGCATTGCCCTCTTCAGCCGAGTTGGCTGGTTTGTTCCTCACACACATTGTATGGCACCACGGTATCCCCCTTCATATCACCTCCAACCGTGGTCCACAATTTGTGTCCAAGTTTTGGAGGGCACTCTGTGCCAGACTGGGGATACGACTTCAATTCTCCTCCGGTTATCATCCACAAACAAATGGGCAGACTGAACGTCTCAATCAGTCGTTGGAGTCCTATCTCCGCACCCACTGCAATTACAGGCAAGATGATTGGGTGGATCTCCTCCCGCTGGCGGAACTATCCTACAATTCCTTGCTTCAGACCTCCCTGGGCTGCTCTCCCTTTTTTGCTGCCTTGGGTTACAACCCACGGACTCTTCTGCTTTCCCCAGGCCGTTCTCTTGTTCCCTCCGCTGAGTCCAGGGTCCAGTCCATGGCCCAGCACTGGTCCACTTTGCGCACCGCCCTGCTTTCCTCCCAGATCCGCCAGAAGGCTGCCGCTGATCTCCATCGCGGTCCGGCCCCTGTCTTCGTGCCTGGCGACAAGGTCTGGCTATCTTCACGCAATATCCGCCTCCGCCAACCGTCTGTGAAGCTTGGTCCGCGCTTTCTGGGGCCTTTTAGGGTGGTGAAACGGATTTCCCCAGTGGTTTACCGTTTGGCGTTGCCCAGGTCTCTCCGTGTCCATCCTGTGTTCCATGTTTCCCGGCTCAAGCCCGGGGTTCCGGCCCAGTTTCCTCTTCCTGCTCCTCCTGTCCCTTCCCCTGTCACGGTTCAGGGGCAGGAGGAGTTTGTCATCGATGACGTCCTGGACTTCCGTCGGGTGCGAGGTCGTCTCCAGTACCTGGTTAACTGGAAGGGCTATGGCCCTGAGGAGCGTTCCTGGGTTCCTGTGCGGGACGTGCATGCCCCGTCCTTGCTCCGCCGTTTCCATTTGCGGTTTCCCGGCCGTCCCTCCTAGCGGCCTCCGGTGGCGGCCGTTGGGTGAGGGACAGTGTAACGTCCGCTCGCCCGGCGTCATACCCATGACGTTCATCCTGCTCCGGGCTGCCTTCCTGGTCCCCGCGCGTCTTGGTGAACTGCGCCCGTTTCCTGAGGCGGCGCGCATGCGCATGTCGGCGGACTATAGAGTTGTCTTGATTGAAGGTCTGCCGACTCTCTTGCTTCCCTTCAGAGCTCCTTCCGGCGGGGGATCCTTTTAATTCCTGCATCAGCTCTGCTGAGACACGTTAGTATAGCGTCTCTCAGAGCTTCCTGTGTGAGTAGCTGTTTGTGTATGACCCAGTCCTGCTTGACCCAGCCTTTGCCTGACCCTGACCCTGAGCCTTTGTGTATGGACCTGGACCTGCCTGTGACCTAGCCTTTGCCTAACCCTCTGCTGTGCTACAAGTGTATGACCTGGACCTGCCTGTGACCTAGCCTTTGCCTAACCCTCTGCTGTGCTACAAGTGTATGACCTGGACCTGCCTGCGACCTAGCCTTTGCCTAACCCTCTGCTGTACCTGAAGTGTATGACCTGGACCTGCCTGTGACCTAGCCTTTGCCAAACCCTCTGCTGTGCTAGAAGTGTATGACCTGGACCTGCTTGTGACCTGGCCTTCGCCTGACCCACTTCTGTGCTTTTGTGTATGACCTGGACCTGCCTGTGACCTTGCCTCTTCTGGTTCCAGCCTCCTGAGGATCCTTCTGGTCCGTGCCCTTTACTCTGCCTGCCCAGGTGTGTTCTATCTGCTGTACCTGCCTCGTGGGATTCCTCTTCTTAGAAGACCGGAGTGAGTACTTACTTCTTTTGGAGTTTTCTTTCCTCCCTGGGGACCTCTGAGTATAGTTTGTCAGGGTTAGGGTTATCTGGGGCTACCCAGCGGCTCCTCTGCTGGGGGCCACTACATCTGGCTTCGCGCCAGCACCTTTAGATGGCTTAGCCGCAGCACAACCCTGGCCCAGGCAACCTATGCTCCCTAGCTCCGTTCCCTAGCGCCGCACCCTAGCATCTTGCTCAGCGGCCTCTTGTTGGAGGAGTACCCTTTTCCAGCCCTCTGGTACTCCTACTCCTTAGTTGTTTCTAGCCTGTCCATTACAACACAAGCCCTAAGAAGATATTTATTTGTAGGACTTAGGCTTGTTTATCAAAAGCCCCCCAAAATTGATTTGTAAAGGTATGACTCTTGCCAAGAACAAGCCTTCGGACAAAAAAAATGCCATACTGGCCTATTGCCAACAAGTTATTTTGTGGTGGTCAATGGCCATTGGCAAATACTGTGATGACAATTTGGCATTTCTACTGCTGTTATTGCTGCTGCTGAGTTATCCAAGCATCAGGATGATTATGCAGCTAGAATGGACTGAAATCAACAGCAGTGATATGAGATAGGCAATAATGGTTCCACTTGCCACTAGCTCCAGTGATGACTGTGAGGCAGTAGCAGCACCACAACTAGCCCCACCAGTTCAGGTGTATCTGGAGAAAATAAGTTGGTCAATAATGCTCCTCCCACTGCGCCTCCTCCAAAATCCTGGGTGTGTTGGAATACTAATTTTCCCTTGAAAGTAGTAAGGAACTGTGCCTTTCATCAGCAACTGCAAAGTGCATAGTGTGTGTATGTAGGAAATTGTGAATTAAGGGAAGGTGTCATGGTTTTGAAGACTCTCAGACTAAAGGTTTTGGTAAAGAACTTAACTTTATTGAAAAAGTTAAGGCAATCCCCGTAGGGTTAATCATACATAACAATACAACAACAATCGTAGTAAAATAGGTTCTACCGACCTTGCCAATGATACCGGGCAAGGCAACCCAAGTGACAGTATCAATTACAATAGGCTCTACCGGCCTTGCCTATACCGGGTAAGGCAACCGTGAGGTGACATGTACCGGTTCTACCGGCCTTACCAACACCGGGCAAGGCAGCCCAAGGGAGACTGAGTATAGGCTCTACCGGCCCTGTCAATAACGGGTAAGGCAACCTTGAAGATGGTAACGTGCAAAGGTTCTACCGGCCTTACCAATACCGGGCAGGGCAGCCCAAAGCGTAGACCAGCTGTCAGATAACTATGACAGCAGATAAGAATTGATACATTGGCCTAATCGCAGCAGAAGTCTATTGCCAGAAAATATCAGACAACTGCATAAGAAAGCATACAGTGAACTGTCCTCAGACTAGTGTTCAGGAGCAACCAACGTCTTAGCGTTGGACCAACGGTATGAGCGCAACCAGGTGAATATGGAGTAAACCAGCGTCCACACGCTGGGACCAACAGTAATTCTGGCATCCAGGTTAATATGGAGTAAACCAGCGTCCGCACGCTGGGACCAACAGTGATTCTCGCAACCAGGTTAATATGGAGTAAACCAGCGTCCGCACGCTGGGACCAACAGTGATTCTTGCAACCAAGTTAACATGGAGTAAACCAGCGTCCGCACGCTGGGACCAACAGTAATTCTCGCAACCAGGTTAACATGGAGTAAACCAGCGTCCGCACGCTGGGACCTACAGTAATTCTCGCAACCAGGTTAATATGGAGTAAACCAGCGTCCGCACGCTGGGACCTACAGTCATTCTCGCAACCAGGTTAATATGGAGTAAACCAGCGTCCGCACGCTGGGACCAACAGTAATTCTCGCAACCAGGTTAATATGGAGTAAACCAGCGTCCGCACGCTGGGACCTACAGTAATTCTCGCAACCAGGTTAATATGGAGTAAATCAGCGTCCGCACGCTGGGACCAACAGTGATTCTCGCAAGCAGGTTAATATGGAGTAAACCAGCGTCCGCACGCTGGGATCAACAGTAATTCTCGCAACCAGGTTAATATGAAGTAGTCCAGCGTCCGCACGCTGGGACCAACTGTAATTCTCACGACCAGGGTTATGGAGTAAACCAGCATCCGCTAGCTGGAATCAGCCACTACAGCTGAAGCGGAATAGTAACAATGTCGCTGGAGCGACTGAGCAAGAGCGAGAGCCCTGTACTCTAGCGTGAATCCACCGGAGCAGACTAATGCAGTGACAGATGACCGGAACACCGGAATCGCTGACAGAGAGCAACCAGCAGGAGAAACGGGCAGACTGGAGACTCAGGAACTCAGGGGGATTAACCCGCGAGGTGCTGGAACACAGGAACACCGGAACAATAGTGCACAGGAACACCGGAACACAGGATCACTGGAACGCTGGAACACCGGAACGCAGGAACAGCAGGCCCAGAAGCCTGACAGCAGGTCAGGACAGGTGAGGTCAGAAACATCATGAAAGGGCAACCTGGGAGTGCCCAAGCAGGGTTTAAAAAGGCAAAGTGAGGAGGGCTAATAGCAGACAGCCAATGAGTAGTTCCAGCAAGTGATAGACACCAGATAGCATGAATCACGGGCACCGTGATAGTACCCTCCTTTCAAAGACCCCCTCTCCTAGAGTAGGGTCTGGGCTTCTGAGGGTATTTGGTGTGTAATATTCGTAGTAACTTGGGTGCATGAAGGTCCTTACTGTCTACCCAGGAACGATCCTCCGGACCATAACCTTTCCAGTGCACCAAATACTGTACCCCTCCTCTATGCCTACGGGAATCAATAATACTTTGTACTTCATACTCCTCCTGCCCCTCAACTTCAACGGGACCTGGCAACACAGGTGTGGTAGTGTAACAGTTACAAACCAGAGGTTTAAGGAGAGACACATGGAATACATTATAAATGGATGCAGGTAGTTCCAAAGCATAGGAAACCGGATTAATCTTGCGGATTATTCTGTACGGGCCAATGAACCGAGGTGCCAGCTTATTAGATGGAACCTTAAGCTTCAGATTCTTGGAGGACAGCCATACTCTATCCCAAACTTGAAAGGAAACCGCTGGAAGCCTTCTACGATTGGCATGACGCTGATGTCGCTGAAAGGACTGGCCCAATGCCCTCTGAACTTGTGCCCATGTGGAGCGGAGTTGCTCTATATGCTCATCCAGAGCTGGAATCTGCTGTGTCTGGAAGGAATCTGGGAGCAAACAGGGTTGGAACCCATAATTGATCAAAAACGGGGAGCTCCCGGAGGAAGAATTAACTGCACAGTTCCTGGCGAACTCTGCCCATGGCAACAAGTCGGCCCAATTGTCATGATGGTCAGTCACAAAAAATCGCAGAAACTGTTCAAGCCCTTGATTGGCCCTCTCAGCTGCCCCATTAGTCTGGGGATGATATGCAGAGGAAAATGATAGCTGTATACCAATTGACTGCGACCCCTGAGGGTCTAGTTATTCCATCCTACCTCTGCTGCCAAGGTGCAGAATTCAATGGCATAATCGCCAACCGTGCGCCTGCCCTGTTGTATCTCCATGAGACGTTTAGCAGCAGAGGTGGTTCTGCCAGGAGGCTCGAATACTCTCCGAAAGGATTGTACAAAATCACTGAAATTTTTTGTGCAAGGTTTAGCGTTCTCCCACAGTGGATTAGCCCAGGCCAATGCTCTACCAGTCAGCAGGGATATCATGAACCCAACCTTGCTGCGGTCACTCGGAAATGCGTGTGCCGTCAATTCCATAAAGATTTCAAGCTGATTAATAAACCCTCTGCATAGCTGAGGGTCACCGTCATATCTTAGCGGCAAGGGTGCAGAAGCCGTTAACCCTTTGTGTCTGAGGTCATGGCCCTTTCGTACTGTCACGGTTTTGAAGACTCTCAGACTAAAGGTTTTGGTAAAAAATGTAACTTTACTGAAAAAGTTAAGGCAATCCCCGTAGGATTAATCATACATAACAATACAACAACAATCGTAGTAAAATAGGTTCTACCGGCCTTGCCAATGATACTGGGCAAGGCAACCCAAGTGACAGTATCAATTACAATAGGCTCTACCGGCCTTGCCTATACTGGGTAAGGCAACCGTGAGGTGACATGTACCGGTTCTACCGGCCTTACCAATACCGGGCAAGGCAGCCCAAGGGACAGTAGCAGTAACAATAGGCTCTACCGGCCTTGCCTATACCGGGTAAGGCAACCGTGAGGTGACATGTACCGGTTCTACCGGCCTTACCAATACCGGGCAAGGAACCCCAAGGGAGACTGAGTATAGGCTCTACCAGCCCTGCCAATACCGGTAAGGCAACCTTGAAGATGGTAATGTGCAAAGGTTCTACCAGCCTTACCAATACCTGGCAGGGCAGCCCAAAGCGTAGACCAGCTGTCAGATAACTATGACAGCAGATAAGAATGGATACAATGGCCTAATCGCAGCAGAAGTCTATTGCCAGAAAATATCAGACAACTGCATAAGAAAGCATACAGTGAACTGTCCTCAGACTAGTGTTCAGGAGCAACCAACGTCCTAGCGTTGGACCAACGGTATGAGTGCAACCAGGTGAATATGGAGTAAACCAGCGTCCGCACGCTGGGACCAACAGTAATTCTGGCAACCAGGTTAATATGGAGTAAACCAGCGTCCGCACGCTGGGACCAACAGTAATTCTCGCAACCAGGTTAATATGGAGTAAACCAGCGTCTGCACGCAGGGACCAACAGTAATTCTGGCAACCAGGTTAATATGGAGTAAACCAGCGTCCGCACGCTGGGACCTACAGTCATTCTCGCAACCAGGTTAATATGGAGTAAACCAGCGTCCGCACGCTGGGACCAACAGTAATTCTCGCAACCAGGTTAATATGGAGTAAACCAGCGTCCGCACGCTGGACCAACAGTGATTCTCGCAACCAGGTTAATATGGAGTAAACCAGCGTCCGCACGCTGGGACCAACAGTGATTCTCGCAACCAGGTTAATATGGAGTAGACCAGCGTCCGCACGCTGGGACCAACTGTAATTCTCACGACCAGGGTTATGGAGTAAACCAGCATCCGCTAGCTGGGATCAGCCACTACAGCTGAAGTGGAATAGTAACAATGTCGCCGGAGCGACTGAACAAAAGCGAGAGCCCTGTACTCTAGCGGGAATCCACCGGAGCAGACTAATGCGGTGACAGATGACCGGAACACCGGAATCGCTGACAGAGAGCAACCGGCAGGAGAAACGGGCAGACTGGAGACTCAGGAAGATCAACCCGCGAGGTGCTGGAACACAGGAACACCGGAACACTGGAACAATAGTGCACAGGAACACCGGAACACAGGATCACTGGAACGCAGGAACACTGGAACGCAGGAACAGCAGGCCCAGAAGCCTGACAGCAGGTCAGGACAGGTGAGTCAGAAACATCACGAAAGGGCAACCTGGGAGTGCCCAAGCAGGGTTTAAAAAGGCAAAGTGAGGAGGGCTAATAGCAGACAGCCAATGAGTAGTTCCAGCAAGTGATAGACACCAGATAGCACGAATCATGTGCACCGTGATAGAAGGACTGGGAACAATGGACACATGTGCTCATTTCAAACAATTGGCAGAACTACAACCAAATACCCTGGCACTTACATCTACATTGTCAAATCATTACCCAAGAAACCAAGTACTGCTGTCACTTTGCCCCTTGTCCTCTACTCTAAGGACAAGTATCATCTATCAGACTATCACGGTGCCCGTGATTGCTGCAGTTCTCTGTCTATCACCTGCAGGGGGCTCCCATTGG
This sequence comes from Rhinophrynus dorsalis, assembly GCA_037306005.1. Lineage (NCBI taxonomy): Eukaryota > Metazoa > Chordata > Amphibia > Anura > Rhinophrynidae > Rhinophrynus > Rhinophrynus dorsalis. The sequence continues at coordinate 381,977,218 of CM074719.1, forward strand.
CTGTCTGCAGTCAGCCCGCCTCTGGTTGCCTTTTTAAACTCAGTCTGGGCACCCTTTAGTTGCCCTTTTGTGGTGTCTCTGACAGCATTCACTTTGCCTGTCTGCTGAAGCTATTGGGCCTGTTCCTGAGTTCCTGAGTTCTTGAGTTCCTGAGTTTACCTGTTCCTGTGTTCCTGCCTGCTTGTCAGTTTCAGTCCGGTTCCGGTTGCGGTCGTTCCGGTTGCCAGCCGACTTGCGGTGCTCGTCCCGGTTGAGCCTCGGCCTGCTCCTGCTGTTTCCTGTGTTCTGTTCCTGTGGCAATATTTCTCTCCTGTCGCTCCGGCGACATTCTGTCTGTTGGTCCCAGAGTGCGGACGCTGGTTTACTCCATTAGCCTTGCGGCTCACAATACTGTCTGTTGGTCCCAGCGTGCGGACGCTGGTTTACTCCATTAGCCTTGTGGCTCGCTATACCGTCTGTTGGTCCCAGCGTGTGGACGCTCGTTTACTCCATTAGCCTTGTGGCTCACAATACTGGTTGTTGGTCCCAGCGTGCGGACGCTGGTTTACTCCATTAGCCTTGCGGCTCACAATACTGTTTGTTGGTCCCAGCGTGCGGACGCTGGTTTACTCCAGTAGCCTTGCGGTTCACAATACTGTTTGTTGGTCCCAGCGTGCGGATGCTGGTTTGCTCCATTGGCCTTGTGGCTCATTCTACTGCCTGTTGGCTCCAGCGTTTACTCCATTTGCATTGCGGCTCAAGGTTCAGTTATTGGTCCCAGCGTGCGAATGCTGGTTTACTCCCTTTATATACCTTCCGTCTCTGAAGGTGATACTGTTTCAAATTGTAATTAACCTATTAGAGTTGCAGTAGTTTCTATGACATCATTCAACTTCATAGCCATTGGTTACATGCTGGAATGTCTTATATGCCGTTTATTTTTAACGTTCCTTAATTATAAATGTATTATTACTCAATATCTATTACAAATAGATTCTTTAGCACAACTGATAAACCTTCAACTAAACATCATAAAGAAATAAAAACTTTTTCTCTGAAGCGTTATATTTTTTATAGGTGACATCTTAACCCCTTGTATGCCCTTTTCTCTAAGGCATCTCTATCTTCTCATTCGGATGTATTATATTCTCATAAATTACTGAAAGCTTCATTTGCAAATCAAAAGTTTTTCATTATTGCCAATAAAACTTTCATTTAAATTAGTTTTAACCCTGTCCATTCCTTGTTCTCTTATCTCTTTTTAATTACAGAGTTAATCTTTACTGCATCTCATATTCTTTCTCTCCCCTATTATCATTACCTATTAAATAAGAGAAGAAAAGAAGACAATGACTAACCTAGACTCTACAGAGGTGACTTGAACACTGAAAAAAATCATCCCACTTGAATTTGCACAATATTTGTCTATGAGCATCCTCATTATGATGTTACAAGATGTTACAAGGTAGATATCTCTTTAAATACTCTAAGGACTCATTGTTTATACTTAAGAACAATGAATAAACAGTCCAACTACATTTTCCTTCTTTTTCTTATATATATGTCAACAACTGTCCACAGTGTGTTAGAAGTATTGGAAACTAATTTCTCTATAAAGGCTTGATCACTTCTATTCTTTTATAAAGGGACTGAAAGTAAAGCCTTCATTTAGTCCTTGTGGGTTGCGTGTTCCCAATCTATATATCCACTGTGCCTCTTGTTTAAGAAACCTGATGTTTAAATCTCCTTTCCTTGAAGTACTTTTCATATGTTGGATGCCCTGGAATTTTAAGCACTCTTGGTTCCCCTCATGTCTTTCATTTACATGTCTAGCCACTGTTTTATCTCTTCCATTCCTAATATCACCAAGGTGCTCCAATATTCTACATCTCAACTCCCTCTTTGTTTTGCCCACATACTTCTGTCCTCTTTTTAAAGATTCTGGATGTTGACTATCAGCTCTTAACAGGCAACAAATAGCATCCCGACAGGTCAATATCTCAGGATAAAAAGACTATGTAGTACAAAGGAAATGTTTAAAAGTGAAGCAAAACAGCTACAAAACAGATTTCTACAAAGGGGCTATAGTAAAAAATCTTTAAAAAGGGCATACCAACGAGCCCTACATACTAATAGAGAAGAATTACTCAATCCATCTCCTAGGAAAACTGAAAAATCAGTAGTTAGACTGATAGGAAGTTTCACAGAAGAACATAGGGAGATCAAAAATATTCTTCAAAATCATTGGCATATACTTCGTCAGGATTGGGATCTGGCAGAAATTATACATCTGACACCAAATGTAACATATAGACGTAGTAGGAATCTGAAAGATATATTAGTACATAGTCATCTGGAAAGGGAGAGAAAGGAGACCTGGTTAAAATCAAAAGTGGTTGGTACGCATCCATGTGGGACTTGCACAGCGTGTAAATATATTTTGAAAGGAACAACCTTTAAAAATTCCAATGGTACAGAAGAGTTTGTAATCAAACAGTTCATTAATTGCAAAACAACAGGTGTGATATACTTAATTTCTTGCAAGTGTGGACAGAAGTATGTGGGCAAAACAAAGAGGGAGTTGAGATGTAGAATATTGGAGCACCTTGGTGATATTAGGAATGGAAGAGATAAAACAGTGGCTATATATATATATAAAAAAACACTATAGCCTTATTTTGCAAACAAAATATTCAGGTAATTGCCTTGTGTCCCTTCTCTATCTCTCTACTCTAGCTGCTTTTTTCCATTTCACTTCATGCTAATGTCACTATTTTGAAGTGACATTAGTAAGAAGTGAGGTAGGAAGTTTGTACCCATTGAAAAATGATGGCTTGGCAAAGGTGACGTGGAAACATTTTTAAGATTTGTTCAAAGGGCAGAATTTTTTGTGAAAAAGTGGAGAACCACATGGTTTTTGTGGCTTTTCTAGTGAGACACAACGGGATCTTTCTCCCATGCTACTGCCAACCCACACATACTAAGTTCTTGGGAAGTAGTCAAAACCTTCACAAAGATAATCCAAAAGTATCCCTGAGTAATATCAAACTTGTTAAGAAGTTGGCAGATGTCATGTTTCCATATTTTTGGTTGAAAACTCAAATTTAAAGAATTGATGCCATGTGTTGCACCTTGCTGGCAGATTTAAAACCACAATTATTTTTCAAAGATATCTGTGGTAGAATTGTGCAAGCAGGTGGTTAATATGGTGGGCAAAGGACTGGAAGCCTCATGCAGTAAGAAAATTCACCTGACAACAAATATGTGGACAACTAGGAAGAGTACATCTTTAGGGCTGTCACTGCTCACTAGGTTTCTCTCCTGCCATTGGGCAACAATAGCTTAAAGCACCAGGTTCTTTCACTCGTCATCAAACTTCCAGCCTCTGGCTGGGTTTTTCTATTCTTCCTCCTCTTTGATCTTCGACTCGCCTCTTGTTGTCTTTCTGGAGAGTCAGGGGGTACAGAAACAGTGGTGCTTGATTTCTGTGGTGGGAGTTTGGCTTTAACATGTTTCACAAAAATGGCACGGTGTCTGGGTTTCATGTGTGTTATTAGGGTGGTTGTGCTTGTGCCAATGTATATTCCTTCCTTTCCCCTTCTCACTGACTTGTCACAGATTGTGCACAGTGCTGTTAGTGATGACTGCACTGTGCCTGCCCCAAGAGAAAAATGGTCCCACTCCCATGACTACAGGGGATGGAAAAGGTGGAGAAGAATGGCCTCTTTCTTTTTCTCCTCCACATTCCCTTTCACTGTCTGGGATAGAGGATGATGTTGCTGTCATTGCTACCACTGCCTCAGAACAAGCACTGAAACTAGGACCAGGAGTATTGCTGCTGCTAGCAAGATAACCTGTCCCAGTCCTGCATCACCTGTTCACTCCATTTCCATTCTGTTTAGCCTGCTCCTTAACATCCTGATGCCCTTGAAACTCAGCAGCAGCAAGAATTAGAGCAGTTGCAAACTGCAATTTCCAAAAGCTCACTTCTGGTAGTCGTGATACCCATCCTCATCCCTGTCTCCCATTCCTTCTCAGTTTGGGCTACAAAGGCCATCAATGTCTCTTCCACCCCAGCTTCTCCAACATCATCATCACCACCACCACCACCAGTCCCTCTTTGCTGCTGCTACTCTTTTACAGACATCTCACGGGTTGGAGGAGATGATGAGAAATGTGATAAAGGGTCCCCTAATGTCACACTTGGTATTTCTTTGTAACCTGAAGAAGGCAGACTGCCAGGAGAGACAACAGTAACAGGAAGCCGATCTTTGCTTCTGGTGGTGGTGGGTGGACAATGCCGTGGGGGTAATGGGACTACCAGGGTCAGGGGAATAGTGTGGGCTCCCTTGACAGCTAGCCTGGATGCTCTGCATTGCTTTCCCTACCACTCCCCTAAAGCTAGTCCCACCAGCTGCTTCACCATCACTGTTACTACCACTAACACCAACCACATCAGTGTCAGCCCCTGAGTCTTCCTCCTCACAGTAACTAGTAATAAGATGATCACCCCCTCCTTCACTCCTAACACTATCAATCTGCTGGACCTTCTTAGTAATAGTACTAGTGGTAGGACTGCTTGGGGAAGGCAAGTGAGACATAGGGTCCCCTACTGTCACACTTGGCATCATCTTCTTCTCCCCCCCCCTCCTGAATTACAAGACACAGTGGCAGAACATTCAGCACTGGCAGGAGGTTCAGCACTGACAGCAGGCACAGCACTGGTGACAGGAGGAATAGCACTGGCAGCAAGCACAGCACGTCTGACAGCAGGCACAGGCAGCTGATGTGTACTGCTCTGATTAATACCCTCTTCTTCCTCCCTTGAGATTAATTTCCCCAAGATCCTTAAGTGTGATTTAGGGAGACTGGCAATCATTGACTTTGTTGTGGTCACTTCCTCCTTCTCAGACTCAGAGGACACATAAGGGTTCTTCCAGCTCCTCCTTTTATTGTTTGTAAATTTGCTCATAGTGATAGCAGTCACTATGAACCTCTCCTGCCTCAGTTTTGCTACTAACTCACAGCAGAACACATCTCTCTCACTCTGTAGCTGCTTCAATTGTTTTGCACTTCCTGGAAAATGTCACGTTTTTATAGCGAAAAGGCGAAAAACACTTTAATTAAGGGGCGAAAACTTTCTAGCCATTGAAAAAATGGCAAAGAATTTTTGCCAATGGCCGAAAACTGTGAAGATTTTAATTGGTGTATTTAAAAAAAGTGGTCAATAACATGATTTTCTCATACATTTTTTGCTGGAACACCTAACAAATTGAAACACATAACAAAAGAAGAATTATGACATTCAATTCCATGCGTTAGCCTTAAGGAACGTTAAGGGACCCGCATTAGAGGGTGAAAATCTGCACCCAGCCACTTAACACATCTCAAAAGTGCCAATGCAGGAATCAAAGCTGTGGATGTATTGATATGGGGCCCTAAGCCCCATATTAATACATCCAAAGCAATCCCAAAATATGCGAAATGTTAGTAGAATTAACCCTATGAATGCCAATGGGGTATGCTTACCCCACTGGAACTCACAGGGTTAATCCGACTAAGTTAAAAACAGTCCGACAATAAACACCAGTTATCCTGATATCCAGCAGGGTCTTCAGCACCCTGGTCAGCTACTGTCCATTCTCTTATTCAATCTTCTGTCTTCTTTTTTTTTTTTTATCAATCTCTCCATCTTCTGTCTTTTTCTCTTCTGTTTTCGTCCCTTCCTTGTTTCAAACATTTTCCTGTAAAAATATATGCATTGTTTAACTCTTTGAGTGCCAGAGGGATATATAACGTATTGCATACCTCTCTGTCACTTGAAGGGTTAAAGTAATGAACATATCCCAAGTTGAAAGAATATTCCTCGAAACTAAAAAGCATTGTCCCAATACTTTTCACAAAAAAAAATTAACCATTCTAAATAGAAATGTTATCCATAAAGAGAAAATATTGTTGCTTTAAAAAAAGAACACAATTTATAGGCTCCACCGCTGTTGCTGTTGGTGGTGGAAGGAAGAGACAGACAAACCTCCCTTGGTACCTCTTCGGTACCCTGGCCAGTGTGTGGGAAATTTGGACAGACTGGCTTTTACAGTATATGTGTGCTTACTTACGCACCTCCCAGCCAATCAGCTTCTAGTGGGAGGATGAGGGAACCTGCTAGAAGCTGACTGACTGGGAGGTGTGTAAGCAAATGAACATCTGGGAGACAGCTTGAACAGAGACTGGCCATATAAAAGTCAGTCTCTGTTCAAATTTCCCATACACTGGATCGGGGAACCAGCCCGAAAGGTACCAAAGGGGGGGGGGGGGGTTTGCCTGTCTCGCTTCCTACCGCCAATGCTGCTCACTTCAGCGGAGGCTATAACTAGGGTTCTTTTCATTCATGAAGCAAAAATATTGTGCCTTTGTAAAATTTTAAATTACAATGAATAATTTATTTTTATGCAAAAATTATTGGGACAATGTTTTCTCATTTGGTGTGAATTTTTATTGGGATATGTGTATTACTTTAACCCTTTGAGTGCCAGAGGGAAGCTGACAGAAGAAGACGGACAGTGGATGACAGGTAGTTGTTACACTAATACTGGTTGTTAGGCCAGTGTTAGAGGTAGTATTGTTGCACTTCACTGTTAGGGGTAGTGTAGGGTTAGTGTTTGGGAGAGTGACTGTATATTGAGCTCATGTTCCGTGCTTAACAGTGTGTCAGGAACAGATTGTTAGCTCTTTTCCTTTGATGCTCCCATAGTCATGATAATTAACAAGTTATTTTATGTGGCCCAACATTCATTGTGGTTTCAGTTGACAGGGCAGTTGAATCCCAACATAGACTTTTTTGTCAGCTAGTAGCCAATTTTTCCCTACCGCAAGCTTTAGCAGGATTAATTGAATAGTGGCCATAGTACTTTGTAATTTCTGAGACATCAACAGTCAGTTTTGTTGTGTACTGCACTGTTCAATAATGTCCAGCAGAGGTATATGGGGCAGGAGTAGGTCAAAAGGAGTTGTAGCAGTGCAGGCACATGTTAGTAAAGTGGTAGTCCAAAAACTTTCTAAGAACACTGAAGATGACAAAGACTTACATTGTAGTGTAATGGAATAATGGAGAAAGGTGTATCACTTCAACCAACTTCTGTACCTGACAGTGAGGGTAAAAACTCCAATCTTCAAAGTAGTGGAGAGAGAGTGTGCTGAAAATACCTCTCAGGGGACAGTAAAAAGAAATTATTTGAGACTTCGAAAAGACTAGAGGAATATAAATGTAGTGGTGAAAAAGTGGTGAGAGATGCCGAGGATGACCTAATTACTAGGGATGGGCGAAAATTTTCACCTCAAACTGAAATTGATGAAAAAAGGCACTTTCCGCTTTTTCCTGCTTTTTTCGCCTAGCTCATTCCATTGAAATCAATGGGAAAACTGAAGTTACACGCAACACATAGCAAATATTATTTTATTTCCCAAAGGCATAGTATAAAAGGGGCATGAGGGTGCCTGTGTTGGTGGAGTGTGGGGAAAGAATCAGTTGAACAGGGGATGATTTTTGGAGGGGTTGTTTACTGGGATTGGGGGGGCAGTTAATAAATAATCCTAAATAAAATGTAAAAAACCCATAAGACATGATATAAAAGGGGTCTGAGGAGGGTGCCTGTGTTGGTGGGTGGAGTCTGGGAAATAAATAAGTTGAACAGGGAATTTGTTTTTGGGGGGTGGGTTCTTGACTGGTATTGGGGGGGACAGTTAATAGAAAAAAAAAATCAATAAAATAATGTAAGAAATTTGTATGTAAAGTGATAGAGACAGGAACCCCCTGACATAAGCTGCCACTGGGTTGGACTGATACTTGACTTCATAGAGTATTTTGTAGAGGATGATTTGTTAGATTTGTTGTTAGAGGTCCAAGTCCTGAGGAAACATTGATTTCTAGGACTAAGGCTTTTTAGAAACAAACTCCCAAAAATTGTTTTGTTTTTTTTGTAGGACTACGTTTTTTTTTTTTTTTTTAATTATTATTATTATTTATTTATGTTTTTCAAAGCACAAACCCAGAGGAAAAATGCCCTACTGGCCTAGTGCCAACAGGTCATGTTGGTCAGTGGCCATTGACCATTGTCAGCTGTCCTCCTCCTGAGTCCATAACTGTGGCATTTGCAACTGCTGTTCTTACTGCTGCTGCTGAGATGTTTATGCACCAGGATGATTAGGCAGCTGAAAGGGAATGGGATCAGCAATAGCAGTAACATGGGTGATGAATGATGAAGGTTCCACTTGCCACTATTATCTTCAGTAATGTGTCTGAGGCAGTAGCAGCACAATAAGTAGACCCCAGTCTATGTGGCGAAAAGAAGAAGTTGGCCAATAATTCTTCTCCACCTGCCCCGTCTCCAAAATCATGGGTGTGTTGCTATTAGAATAGAAATTTTTCACTTGAGAGCAGGAACTGTGTTTCTCATCAGCAACTGCAATGTGCACAGTGAGTGTGGTAAATAACATCTGGGGGTACAACTGTATCCAAACACCATGACACCAGAAGCCACTTACTGCCGTTGTCACTTTACTCCTTGTCCAGACCCCGCTATGGACATATGACAACTTGCTGACAGTTTAATAGTAATGATGATCTCTCCCTGCCAGCATCCTAGCATATTCTGTGGGATGGAATCTCCTCAGATGTCGCTTGATGACCTGGTTTTGATTTTCCTCCACCACACTGGCATGTGTGGTCAGAGCACCACACTGTGCAATGGGTAAAGACAAACTGCCATAGCCTAACACCAACAGAGTGACTATTACTTGGCAGGATAGGTAACGATGAACGAGGTGGACTGGCAGAAGTTTTAGTTTTACCCTAGAGGAAAAAGGTGATGTTGATGGCGAGCTAGTTGTTTCACTCAAGGAACCTCCAATGTCTGCATGGGTTTCTTTATTTTTCCTCCTCATTGATCTCCACCTCACCTCTTGTTGCCTTTCTGGAGAGTAATGGGGTACAGTAACATTGGTGCTAGATTTCTGTAATGGGCATTTGGCTTTAACATGTTTGACATAAATGTCATGGTGTCTGTGCTTCATGTGTGATATCAGGACGCTTGTGCCGAGATGTGTTCCCTCCTTTCCTTTTCTCACTAACTTGTCACAAATTGGGCACAGTGCTGTTGCTGATGACTGCACTGTGCCTGTCCCAAAAGAAAAATAGTCCCACACCCATGACTTCAGTGGGGAGGGGGAAGGTGGAGAAAAATGGCCTCTTTTTTCTTGTCCTCCACATTCCCCTTCACTTTCTGTGGCAGCAGATAATGTTGCTGCTACTACCTCAGATTCAGCACTGCAACTAGGACCAGGAGTATTGCTGGCACTGGCAAGTGGAACATGTCCTAGTCCTGCATCACTTGTTGACCCCATTCCCACTGTGTCCATGGTGGTCTGTGGCACATTAGCCTGTTCCTCAGCATCCTGCCTTTGCATCTCAGCAGCAGCAGGAATTAAAGCAGTTACAAATTCCAAAAGCTTATTACTAGTGGTGGTGGTGATGTCCATCTTCATCCCTGTCTCCCATTCCTTCTCAGTTTCTGATAAAAGGGCCATCAATGTCTCTTCCAACCCAGCTTCTCCAACACAACCTCCGCCACTAGTCCCTACATGCTGCTGCTCTCTTACAGATATTTCACTGCTGCTTGGAAGAGGTGACAAGCAATGTGACAGAGGGTCCCCTAATATCCCACTTGGCATTTACTTTTAACCTGAAAAAGAAGACTAGCACTAGCAGCAGTAGCAGCAGGCACAGGCAGCTGATCTGTGCTCCTGCTGGTGGTGGTGGTTTTAATTCTGAGCCTGCTCTCCCACAACACCAGTTCTGGCCTCTTAAGGATCATGTTCAACTTGGACACTGTAGAGAAGAAAAGGGGACGCCCAGTGCCAGAGGAATGGTGTGGGATCCCTTGACCGCTAGTCTGGATTCTCTCAAATGCTTCCCCTACCACTCCCCTAACACTAGTCCCACTGGCTGCTTCACCATCACTGTTACTACTACTACTACTACTACTACTACTACTACTACCACCACGTACCTCAAGTTCAGCCACAAAATCTTCCTCCTCACAGTGACTAGTAATATGAGGATATTGATTACTCCCTCCTTCATTCCTAACACTAATAAGTTTCTAGACCTTCTTAGTAGTAGTACTAGCACTAACGGGAGTGCTTGGGGATGGCAAGTGTGACTTAAGGTCCCCTGCTGTCACACTTGGCATCATCTTCTCTCCCCCCTCCTCCTGAGTATTACAAGACACACTAGCAGCTTCAGCACTGGTGGCAACAGGCATAGCACTGGTTTCAACAGAGGAAGCAATTGTTGCAGCAGAGGCAGCATGTCTAGCAGCAGGCACAGGCAGCTGACCTGTCCTGCTCTCACTAGTACTACCCTTTTCTCCCTCCCTTCTCATTCTCTTTTCTCCCTCACTTCCCATTAAATTCCCCAAGATCCCTTGGGATTACTTAGGGGGACTGGATAGCCCTGGTTCAGTAGTGCTCACTTCCTCCTCCTCAGACTCAGTGGACACATAATGGTCCCTTCTGCCTCTTCCTCACAGTAAGTGGACACATAATGGTTCTTCCAGCTCCTCCATTGATTATTTTTCACACTGTTCATAGTGATATCAGCCACTATGAGCCTTTCCTGCCTCAGTTTTGCCAAAATATCACAACAGAACAGCACAGCACGTCTACCTCGCTCTGTAGATGCTTCTATAGTGTTTGATTTCCGCAAATACATCATGTTTTTATGGCGAAAACCATGTAAATCAGTGGGAGGAAACTTTCTACCCATTGAACAAAATGGCGAAATATTTTGGCCAATGGGCGTAAAATGCGAAAATATTAATCACTAGTTTTAAAGCATATTTTCCTGTGAAAAAGCAGACAACGTGGTTTTCGCGGGAACATGGCAACAACTTTCGCCCATCCTTACTAATTACTTTTTCGGATACAGATAAAATTGAGAGTGAGAGATGATGACATGGTCAGAAAGTTTACTGAAAGGTAAAGGCTCAATCTTCTACCACTGAAAAGGAGTGCTGTGCCTTTTTACAAACTGCTTCAGAAATCAGTTGGAAATAGGGGTGGGCAAAAAGGGAGAACATTTTCCCATATGACTTTTTGCAAAAAGCAAAAGATTTTTCTCTTTTTTTGTGAAAGTTTCCACCTTTTCTACAATGCAAAATGTTACTCCTTTTCCCCTACTCCAACATATGTTTCACCTATCCCAACACATTTTTCTCCTATTCTAACACATTTTTGTCTTATTCAATACATTAATCTCCTATGTTTGCTAGGGTGCAGCACTTCCCAGCACCATATTATTTCTTCTGAGGACTGTAGTGGAGAAATAAGTAGTTGAAAGTCAAAAGTAGTGAGTCCTACAGCAACATATACCTTAAAAAATGTGTTAGCATGCAAAGTATATGCATCCTTTGCCCAAACACTAATTTCCTGCACACTGGCACATATTCATGCTGATTTCAAGTGATAAAAAAATAAATAAAGTACAACTTACAATGTGGCAGTTGTGTATGATAGTGGTGGTGTGATTGGTGGGACTTTGAAAAACTGCCTCTACCCCAGGAGCAGAGGGATCATCAGCATCTATTTCAGATGCTGCATCAATCATTGCTTCAGTTTTTGAACTAACCACTTTATGCCCACATCCATGCAGTGCTCCACCTTTCCTCCCTGCCCCTTGAGCATTCGCTGGACATTACTCAACTATGTGTGTGTTTTTACTCTATACAGTACATAACTGATGGAGTCTGATATCTTGCCTTTTCCCTCAACAAAATTCTCATTGTAATCTGCTGTTTATCAAGTCTGCCTCAGTCACAGAGCTCATATCAGGCTCCCAGTCAGCTATCTGTCACCTAATATATTTGTTTAATTATTTTTGTATTAATTTTTTTACATTTTTTATTTGTATTTTATTTTTTATTACATTTTTAAGTTGGCCACCCTATCTTATCACAGTCTTATCACAAACTCAACAACTTCTTTCCCCAGACTTCCTCAGCATTCAGACAATAAAAGCAAAATCAGCAAGCAAATCGGACCCCAGCTGTCTATGTCTTGCCAGTCAGCCACACTGAATCTAGGGGTATTTGGCGTCAACCTCCTTCTTCCCTTCTTCTCCCCAACAGTGCTCCCAGACTCCCCTAATACAGAGAGCAAATAACGCCCTAAACTAAGCTTAAATTCCCCTTTATTTGCTTATCCTCTAGCACAAAAACATGCTGCTATCTTCTGTCACAAACACAGAATGGAATGCTGTGAGAGCCTGACACCCTTTTATTTGCCTGTAGAAAAGTAGAGAAGACTTTCATGTGGTGGGGAAAATTTTTGCTTTCCATTGATTTAAATGCAATGAGTTAGGTGAAAAAAGTGGAAAGACTGCACTTTCAAGGAAAATTATTAATTAATCAGAAAGTGCCATTTTTCACCAATTTTGGTTTATGGCGAAAGTTTTCACCCATCCCTAGTTGGAAAGACTGACTCTGGCCAAGTAAATATGCCTAAGAATATACAATTATAATCATCTTTTCAACTATTATCAGCACCATCATTGCTTCCAAGTCCAACCCTCACCCAGCCACACACACACAAAGCAATCAGCAACACAGTTCATCAACATCTAGAATTCTAGATTTGATGATGCTTCTATTGCTGTTGGAAGTGGAACACCTTTGACAACAACTAGTACAGTTACACCTAGCCCCAGTAGTAGGAGCCCCTCAGGAACTTCTCAGTCTATAGTATGGAGATACATTACTCATGTAGCATGTTGTAATCTGTTGTCTGCATAAGATGCATGTAACTAGGGGGAAAGCAAGATCACACCTAGGCTCATCTTTATTGAGATCTCATCTGAACCACAACCATAGGTCTGACTGGCAGGCACACCATTAACATGTCAGAGATGCCACAACTGGCAACATCAGAACTACTGCTAAAAGTTCCTGAGGCTCTGGAGTAAGTAATAAAAGTGCTGTTGATGTGTCAGAGAGTGTGCCAAGATTTATTGCTCTGGTTGCAGAGGAGTATGACAAGAATCATAGATTGCCCACACATACTGCCACCACCACATCATCTGCACAAGTGATGGCATTAAATCAATAAAGTTCTTCTATTATGTACCTCCATTCCACACTTACTAAGTTCTTAGAAAGTAAAAACCTGAACAAAAGTGTGCTGCATAAATCAGATCTATGGAATATCACTGGAAATGAAGAGTTTCTCACTGGAGAAATAACACCACCCCTTGAATATTCTAGTTTAAAATAAAATATGTCACTGTATACATTGTTGAATTTATAGTCTTGTGGTGACAGAGAGAGAAAAAAAATCCTGCTTTCATTTACACAAATATAGTGTTACAATTGTGTATCTTTCAGAGCTTTATTTTTTATGCCAACAATTATTATTTTTGAACTTTGCATTGTGGCTCAAGGGAGCCGTTAGCAAGCTGTAGAAAAAATCAATCCAGTTTTACAACTTTTACATTGGCATGTAGCCAATCCCTTATCCAGCTAGCCCTTTAATCCATCTCCTTTTCAGTAGGTGTTTTCTGAAGTATGATGATGCCCAGATAAGAGGAGAAAAAGCTTTGGCAGAAACATGAGTTTATCTATTATTTCTTTTATGTATTGAGAGCATATGTGTTTTATCTTTAATTCTTAGATTTTTCTATATTTTCCAGTAGCGATGTTTCTGCTTTTAGTATGTCAGTTTCTTACAGCTATCTAAAATAGAGGAATGTTCACATTTCAAAAGTTCAAACAAAAATTATAAGGGCCAATCTTGACCTAAATAAATCCACTTTAATCATTTTTAGGCCCATTTTTGTTTATGTATTGTATTTTATTTTAACATATTTGTTTACAAACTAATCCAATCCTCATTCAGGTCTATCATATTCATTAAAGTAGACAATTAAATTGCAAAAACATGAGCACTGAAGGTATTTTTTTGGTTTGAATAATTTAAAATGTTAATTACAGTTTTGAAATCAATATATAACACAAAGTTGGGAAAAGTATGTAGCACATCATAGCACATAAAGTAAAGCGTGCTTATGCACCTCCCATCCAATGGCTGTGAGTCATTTTGAACAGAGACTGCCCATATATAAAGGCAGTTTCTGTTCATTCTCTCACAGTGGAATGAGCATTGGCCAGTAAGTTACAAAGTGGGTGTGTGCCGCTACTTATGTTCTCAGCTGCCGCCAACACGGCCTGATTGACAGTAACGAAGAAATGAACACAGGAATAATTTTTTTGTTAAAATTTTTTTTTTAATTTTAAAATTTATGAGGACAATTTATTATTGACGTTGGGCATTTTATCAACTATTGACCCGCACATATAATAATAATAATAATAATATATAAACATTGTTTAACCTTTTGAGTCCCAGAGAGGTATGTAACATATTGGGTTAAAGGGGTTAAACTATGCATAGATATATGGGTTATTTCTATGGAATATTTATTAATATCATTTGATTTTTCTTACAGGTATATGAAGAGAAGATGGGAGAAAGAAGATGGACCAGAGGAAGAAAGACGGTAGAAGAAGATGGACAATAGCTGACCAGGGTGCTGAGGCTTCAGCTGGAAATCAGGATTAATTGTGTTTATTTTCATGGGCTGTTGCTTTGTTATTTAGTCAGATTAAGCCTGTGAGTGCCAGTGGGATAATTCTACCCCCAGTGGCACTCATAGGGTTAATTCTTCTAACTTTGGACACATTTTGGGTGAACTTTAGATGTATTGATATGGGGCATATCACATCCACTGGGGACTTAGGTTTTGTTAATCTTTTGCTGTGTCGATTGTTTTGAGATCCAATAAGGGGATCTATGCCCCAAAAACTGGGTCTTACATAGTTACATAGTTACATAGTTACATAGTAATTTAGGTTGAAAAAAGACTTGCGTCCATCCAGTTCAACCCTTTTCCTATTCCTGTTTACCATCGCTGACCCAAAAGAAGGCATCCGACTCCAAATGGCAATCAGATTTCTCCCTGGATCAACAAGTCCTAACTAAATATTAATCCCAATACTAACGTGCATAGCCCTCTATATTATGCTCTTTTAAATAAGTATCCAGGCCCCTTTTAAAGGCATCTAATGTATTTGATAGCACCACCTCCTCCGGAAGTGCATTCCATACCTTTATTGTCCTTACTGTAAAGAAACCCTTCCGCTGTTGTAGACTAAATCTCCTTTCCTCAAGTCTAAGCGGGTGGCCCCTTGTCCTGTGTACTGTTCTGTTAATGAACAGGTCTTTTGAAAGCCCTTTATATGGGCCTTGAACATATTTATATAGTGTTATCATATCCCCTCTAAGACGCCGTTTCTCTAGTGTGTACAAGTTTAACTTTTCTAGCCTCTCTTCATAACTAAAACATTCCATTCCCCTTACTAGTTTTGTAGCCCTCCTCTGCACTCTCTCTAGTTCCATAATGTCCTTCTTCAGAAAGGGCGCCCAGAATTGAACAGCATATTCTAGGTGGGGTCTTACCATGGACCTGTAAAGAGGCATAATTATATCTTCCTCCCTTGAGTCAATACCCCTTTTAATACATGCCAATATCTTATTGGCCTTTGCAGCTGCCAGCTGGCACTGCATGCTACTGCAAAGTCTATTGTCTACCATTACTCCTAAATCCTTTTCATTAGTAGATTTCCCCAGAGAAACACCATTTAAACTATATGTTGCATTTTTATTATTATACCCAAAATGCATAACTTTACACTTGTCTATATTGAATCTCATTTGCCATTTGCCTGCCCAGTTACTCAATTTGTCCAAGTCCTCTTGTAATGAAGACACATCCAGTTCAGACTTTATTACCTTACTTAATTTTGTGTCATCGGCAAATACTGATACATGGCTTCCTATGCCCTCTGGGAGGTCATTAATAAACAAATTAAAAAGAAGAGGACCCAGGACACATCCCTGAGGCACTCCACTTATCACGTTTATCCAACTGGAGAACTTGCCATTTACTACCACTCTTTGCATTCTATCTTTCAGCCAATTTCCAATCCACTCACAAACATTTTGCCCTAGTCCTATTTCATTCAATTTGTACAGTAACCTCTTGTGTGGAACTGTATCAAATGCCTTGGCAAAGTCTAAATAGATCACGTCAACCGCCTCTCCCTCATCTATATTATTACTTACTTTTTCATAAAATGCGATCAAGTTCGTTTGACAAGACCTATCTTTCACAAAGCCATGTTGGCTATTGCTAATGATATTGCAACGATAAAGTGAGGCCCTTATTGGATCTTAAGGGCTAACAGAGTCAATTTAATGGTGAAAGAATTGAAGAGCCAAAGCAGGAAAGCAATTCATGTTTTACAAGCTTACCATACCCAGGAAAATCACGGTAGATATATAAAAATAGATGTGGACAAGTATGTTTACCTTGGCAAGGAAATGTCAACATTTGGAAATGCATTGATTGAAAATTTGGTAGCGTTGTCTTTAAGACAAATTTACCACTCTGCCTCAAGCAAAAGGTTGTTGACCAATGTGTCCTCCCAGATCTTACGTATGACTGTGAAAAATGAACACTAAATGCCATGGTCATGCAAAAACTTTCCTCAGGGCTTGGTCTTCTAACAACAAATCTAACAAATCATCCTCTACAAAATACTCTATCAAGTCAAGTATCAGCCCACCCCAGTGGAAGCTTATGTCAGGGGATTCCTGTCTCTATCACTTTAAAAGCACATTTATTATTTTATTCTATTTATTTATTGTTTTACTAGCAGTGTGGGACGGCGTTGCCTGTCATATTATTTACACAGAGATATTGTGTGAAACAGACATATGCAGTGTTACAGACAAGCGCTTAAAGAGACAGAGCGTGTCACACACTGTGAAAAGCATACATACAGAGAGAGACACACATACATGGACATATGTCACATATGTAGACAGTGTGTGACAGACGCAGTGGGGATGTAGATATGCTGATAAGAGTTGTAAAAAAGGTTTTAATTGCAGCTCTTCAGCTTGATGAATAAGGCCCTGTATCCTTACAGTTGAAGTGAGTGTGCTGTGTTACTTGATGAATAAGGCCCTGTATCCTTACAGTTGAAGTGAGTGTGCTGTGTTTCGTGATGAATAAGGCCCTGTATCCTTACAGTTGAAGTGAGTGTGCTGTGTTACTTGTTGAAGGTCACAGTAATAAGATGTATGTGAGTACAGGAATAATTTAGATTACAACAGTGGATACTGCAGTACATTTGAAGAAATAGTTTGGCAAACAGAGGGTTAAGTGACAGATGCAGTGATAGATAATGTAATGGTGACGTGGGAGTAAAATGGCAAGATTGGGACTATGGATGAATGGCAAGGGGATAGGTGAGTGAGGGTGACAAGGGAGGAGGAGATGAGAGATTGAGGAAAAGAAGGACAGTGAAATGTTAAAGTAAAATAATGGGTGAGGGGGAGAAATTACTATACATAGACAGTAAAGTAGACATGAAATACAGGGCTGTAGGGTTACTGCATTATACAGACCTAGTGTAGCAGTTGGTTGGAGTGAAGCACTTTAACTCTTTGAGTGTGAGAGAGGTACGCAACACATTGCTGTGTAATGAGCTGTATAGTCTTCTGGCAGTGAAAGGGTTAAGTGACACATGTTGGGCGCTCCTTGCATTAGTGGGCTGTGGTGGTCAGCTGGGAACAATACCCATTTATTTAAATGGGCGTTTTAACGTCTTCAACGATAGAGAGTCACCAAAGTATTTTATTTGTTCTGTATGGTACAGATGAATTGTTACTCTTTGTGTTAGTACATCAGCCTCACATATCACAGTGTACAGTCAGCTACTACAAGAGCCAAAAGTATAAATGGGTTTAAATTAATGGGGTAAGCGTATAACTGTATGGGCCTTATGTATCAAGATAAAGGGTGCAACTCAAAAAAACTGACACCATAGGGTTGAATTGAAAATTCAGGAAAATCGTGTTGACATAAATGGGGCTTTAACCCCTTGAATGCTACAATGGTCCCCAACGCATTGCTTTGGCAATGTGTTTGCATTGTCTGTAGCATTCATGGAATTAATAGTCTCATTGAAATCAATGTAACCTTGTGGGCAGCCTGTGAGGAAGGAGTGGGCTGCACAATACCCAAATGTGGAAGCTTTCCAAACAGATATTAACCCTTTGAGTGACAGAGGTACGCAGAGCAATGTGCTGCATATCATCTCTGATACTCCAAGGGTTTATGGGCCAGAGAGGTATGCAAGGCATTGCAGCAGCACTCAAAGGGTTAAATTGAAACAAAGTGAGTCCATCAGCCCCAGTTCTTACCATGGAAACTGAAGATCTGTGTGTTCTAACCTATTCCCCAGCTGACTCCACTCACCTGATTCCAATCTGCCTCTGAATGTCCCAGTGCATTATGGGACAGGGGGTGGAAACAGAAGTTTTTATGCTCTTTGAAAGAATTGATCAATGTGTGGCTCCCCATCAAAATGGGAGCTGCTGGTTGGTGGGTTATATTATTGTGCCATGAGTTGTTTACTGTAGGAGTTTTAAGTCGAGAGAAGTGACGTAGCAGTAGGTGAGTTGTGGAGGAGAGGTTTAAAACTTTGAGTGCCAGAGAGGTACGCAACGCATTGCTTTGAATTGTATGAGTACCCCTCTGGCACTCAAAGGGTTAAGACTGATGTTGTGGGGTGGGTTAACTCTTCCTCACAGCTGCCCCTGGGTGTGTGTGTGGCAGGGGACGCAGGTTTTCTTATATATATATATATATATATATATATATATATACATATACACACACACACACACACACTAGAGGGCGGGGCTTACAGTGTGAGGGGTTTGAACACACTCCCTGAGGGGTAAAACTTGATACATAACCCTGTGGCAGTCAGTGGGTTAAGTGTGTACCTGATGGCTGTCTGTCCTGTGTCTTGCAATGAGGCCTACCTTAACCCTTTGAGTGCCATTTTGTTCCCTTGGTGCTGCAGCACCCTTCAGTGGGTGTACTACAGGTCCTGCTGAGGCCACTGGGAGTCAGGGTGAGTGTGTGTGTCAGCCATATTTCTTTCTGGCATTGGTGCTGTGTGAGTGGGGCATGTGTGTGTGTTTGGTGCTGTGTGAGTGGGGCATATGTTTGTGTTTGGTGCTCTGTGTGTGTGTGAGTGGGGCATGTGTGTGTGTGAGTGGGGCATTTGTGTTTGTCTGTGGTGTAGAAGCATGTGGCATCCATTTTGTTTTTTTCTGACTTTGATAGTGGTGGGCGTGCTTCATAGTGGGGGCAGGCCAACTCCCTGCATGATTTTCACACCAGTAGCAGCCACTGTAACCGGTGTGAAAATCACGCCCCCACTGAATCACCCAATGGGAGCAGTAACTCCTCCTTTCTGCCTCCCCTGGGTGTGTTTTGGCAGGCACAAAGTCTTCTTTTATATATATAGATTAACTGTCCCCACAATACCAATCAAGAAACCCCCACAAAAACAAATTCACTGTTCAGCTGATTCATTCCCCAGACTCCCCCCACCAACACAGGCACCCTCATCAGAACCCTTTTATACAACGTCTTATGGATGTTTTTTAATTGTATTTAAGATGTATTTTTTATTAACTGCCCCCCCAATCCAACTAAACAAACCCCCCAAAAAAATTCCCTGTTCAACACAGATGCCCTCATACCCCTTTTATACTATGCCTTTGGGAAATAAAAAAAGATTTGCTTTGTAGAAATTCAATGTTCCCATTGATTTAAATGGAATGAGCTAGGAAAATCTGCACTTTGCTGATTTCAGTTTGAGGTGAAATGTTTTTCCCATCCCTAATCACAAAGTTTGGTGACATGCCAGGACTGTCACTTATCCTTCACATGCGGACACACGTGACTGTCCTGGCACGTCATGCTTCCTTAAGAGGTTATGCTGATTTTAGGCAGTATTACTCTAAACTCATAGAAATTGCATTTTGAGTTGATAGCTTGAAAATACCCTGTTCCAAACTTAGTAACTGGAGACTGTGAACAGGGAACTTTTTTGGGGGGTTTGATTACGTGGATTGGGGAGCAGTTAATAAAAAATAAATTTTAAATACAAATAAAATACACCATAAAACATGGTATAAAAGGGATCTGAGGAGGGTGTCTGTGTTGGTGAGTAGTGTTTGGGGAATTAATCAGTTGAACAAGTAATTTGTTTTGGGGGGGTTTCTTGACTGGTATTGGGGGACAGATAAGAAAAAAACAAATAAAATAAGTTTGTATTTCTTTGATAGTGACAGGAACCCCCTGACATAAGCTTCCACTGGGGTAGACTGATACTTGACATGATAGAGTATTTTGTAGAGGATGATTTGTTAGATTTGTTGTTAGAAGCCCAAGCCCTGAGGAAACATTGATTTGTAGGACTTAGGCTTATTACCCCCCATTTTTTTTTTGTAGGACTATGTTTTTATTTATTTATTTTTTAAGCACAAGCCCTACAATGCCCTACTGGCCTAGTGCTAGCAGGTGATGTCATGTTGGCCAGTGGCCACTGGCCATTGTCAAATGCCCTGATATAGATGCTGATTTGCGACTGATGTTCCTGCTGGTGCTGCTGCTGAGTTGTTTAAGCAGCAGGATGATTAGGCAGCTGGAAGGGAATGGGATCAACAACGGCAGTGACATGGTTGATGGATGATGAAGGTCCCACTTGCCTCCCTCAACCTGCTCCAGTGATGTGTCTGAGGCAGTAGCATCACAATACGTAGTCCCCAGTCTATGTGCCCCTCCTCCAAAATCATGGGGTTGTTATTAGAATGCACATTTTTCCCTTGAGAGCAGGAAATATGCCTCTCATCAGCAACTGCAATGTGTACAGTGTGTGTGATAAATAACAGCTGGGGGCACAACTGTATACAAACACCCACCCGAAACCAAGTACTTCCACTGTCACTATACCCCATGTCCAGACCCCGCTAAGGACACATGACAACTTGCTGACAGTTTAATAGTAATAATGAACCCTCCCTGCCAGCATCTCCTCAGATGCCATTTGATGCACTGCTTGTGATTCTCCTCCACCACACTAGCGTGTGTGGTCAGTGTACCACACAGTGTCCAATGGGTGGAGAGGAACTGCCACATCCTAACATCATATCACGGTTCCCGTTATCTGCTCTGTCACTCTTTGTTGTGGCGCGCGCCCATTGGCTGAGCTTTGTTTGGCCCGCCCAGTATGGCCTTCTTATACCAGGCCTCTGGCACCTGTCAGGTGCCCTTTTGTGGTGTTCCTGTACCAGTGCTACTGTGTTGCTGTGTTCCTGCGTTCCTGTGTACCGACTTGGCCTGTCTGACTTCTGTCATTGGTTCCTGCTCCGTGATTCGACCCGGCCTGGCTGACGTTCCCGCTCCGTGATCTGACCCGGCTAGTCTGACGTTCCTGCTCCGTGATTTGACCCGGCCTGGCTGACGTTCCTGCTCTGTGACCTGACCCGGCTATCCTGACGACCCTGCTTGTCTTCCAGCCGTGATCCTGATCCTGTGTCGCTTGGGCGACATTCTGACTTCCGCTGTGCTGATATAGGGCAGACTGAGCACTGTTGCCTCAGATTCACTGAGCCTTCAGATTAACTCTTGCAGAGCACTGTTGCCTCCAATTCACTGAGCCTTCTTATTAACTCTTGCAGAGCACTGTTGTCTCTGTTACACTGAGCCTTCCGTTAACACTTGCAGAGCACTGTTGCCTCTGTTAACCTTGAGCCTTCCGTTTACACTTGCAGAGCATTCAAGCCTCTGTTACACTGAGCCTTCTGTTAACACTTGCAGAGCATTGTGGCCTCCGTTAACACTGCGCTTCCGTTAACCCATTCTATTCGCAGTGACTTGTTACCGCACAGTTAGGTGCTATTGGGCGATTCCATCAGCTCTTGCAGTGTACAGATTTTCCGTTACCGCACCGGCTGGGTGCTAGTGGCTCTTGCTCCATCAGCTCTTGCAGGGTACAGCATTTCCGTTACCGCACCGGTAGGGTGCTATTGTCTCTAAACACCTCCGCTCTTGCAGTGTCAGTGTCTCCGTTATCGCACAAGTTGGGTGCTACTGGCTCTAGTCCCTCAGCTCTTGCAGTGTACATTGTCTCCGTTTACCGCACCGCTCAGGTGCTCACGGCTCAACATGTGCTTGCTCTTGCAGAGTATTGTGGCCTCTATTTCCTGCTCAGCACAAGAGATAGTCTCAGTTCTGCCTTATTGACTGGTGCTTTCACATCTCGCACCACTGTCTCGCTCCTTTACCATTTTCTGGGCATTGTCAAACACACCACAACAGAGATTGATTGCTTTTCATGAACTTTAACCCATATTGTGCTAGTATTGCCTGATTATGCCTGTCCTGTGACAGTATCTATTCTTTTTCCCTGTATTCTGGGCCTCAGAGGGCATCTGTACGTGATTGTCATTTTCCTGTTATACTATATAGCCTGTAGTGGGCAGTCTTTCGTGTCTTTTAATAAAACTGTGTTTTATTCTAACCTACTGGTCTGAGTGTCTTACAAAACCGTTACAATGATATCCCTATTGACGGGCAGAGCCCTGGCGTGGGCCAATCCCCTGTGGGGGAATGCTAAACCATGCACCAGGAACTTCAGGGAGTTTGTACGGACTTTTCAGAGAGTGTTTGAAGTTCCTGATAGAGCTGCCTCTGCTGCCAAACTATTGATGGAGATACAACAGGGCGATCGTACTATGGGCAATTATGCCATAGAATTCCGTACATTGGCAGCAGAGGTAGGTTGGAACAATGAGGCGCTGGGGGCAGCTTTTGCTCAGGGACTTGCTGACCTTATTAAGGATGAGACGGCAGCTACAGAAGTGCCTAGTGATTTGGACAAATACATTGATTTCGTCATTCTAATTGATTCTCGTATTCGTGAGAGACTCATGGCTAAAGACCGCAGGCTACGGCCCAGGAACAGTGGGCAAAACAGTTTTTTGCTCCCACCAATGCCTCCCTTGCCTCCCATGCCTCTTGAACGTACACAGGAGACCTGTGAACCAATACAACTTGGGTTCACCAAACTATCTAAGGAAGAACGGGCACACCGCAGGAGGCAGGGGTTATGTCTGTACTGTGGCAAAGCTGGGCACCTATTACGTACCTGTCCTGTACGTCCAGGAAACGAACACACCTAGGGTACCTTGGGGGACAGGCCCTAGGTGGTGTTCAGCAGTCCCTAGACCCGATTATGCAGAAACCCACGATCCAGGTGGCATTTTCATGGGCAGAACATTCAGTGGAGGTTCTGGCCCTGGTTGATTCCGTCGCGGCCGGATACTTCATGGACAGTTCATTTGCTGCATTACATCAGATTCCGTTGGTCAGGAGGGAATCTCCCTTAGCCATTGAAGCCATTGATGGCAGACCGTTAGAACCAGCTCAGATAACTATGGAAACTATTCCGCTATCTATGACTATTGGGGCCCTCCACACTGAGGAACAGCGGTTTCAGATTATCCATTCTCCTCATCATGCGGTCATTCTGGGGTTCCCATGGTTACATTTGCATAATCCCCAGTTTGACTGGCAGACTTGTGAGACCACGTCTTGGTCTGAGTACTGTGTGGAGCATTGTGTGACTCATCCAGTTAAGATTTTGTGTACCTCTCCCTCCGTGCCAGCCGAATACCACCAATTCAGTGACGTTTTTAGTAAGGTAGAGGCTAGCACTTTGCCCCAGCATAGGGCATACGATTGGACTATTGATTTGCCTCCTGGGGCTGTTCCTCCTAGGGGTCACACGTACCCGTTGTCATGCGAGGAGAATCGGGCCATGGAGGAATACATTGCCGATGCCCTTAAAAGAGGGATTATTAGAAAATCTACCTCACCTGCTGGTGCTGGTTTCTTTTTTGTTAAAAAGAAGAATGGTGAGTTGAGGCCTACCCCATACCGCTCATTTCCGAACTATTCGACAGGTTAAAAGGTTCTTCCATTTTCACTAAATTAGATCAGTATAAGAGCTGGGGACGAGTGGAAAACGGCATTTAATACCAGATCAGGGCATTATGAATACCTAGTCATGCCGTTTGGTCTTTGTAACGCACCCGCTGTATTTCAAGAATTTATTAATGATCTCCTCCGTGATATGCTACAGTCCTGCGTAGTAGTCTATCTAGATGACAAACTCATACACTCGGCTAACCTGTCTCAACACATCAAGGATGTGTCCGAGGTCTTGCTTTGATTACGCAAGAATAAAATATTTTGTAAAATGGAGAAATGCGAGTTTCACAGATCCAAGGTGCCTTTTTTGTGTTTCTGATCTCTAAGGATGGTATTGCTATGAACCAGGAGAAACTTGCAGCGGTATTGCAATGGCCACGACTCAAAGGGTTAAAAGCGATTCAGCGCTTTCTTGGGTTTGCGAATTATTACAGGAAGTTTATCCGGAACTTTTCCACTATTGTTAAACCTCTGTCTGACCTTACGCACAAGGGTGCTAATCCATCCCAATGGTCTGAAGCAGCTGATCATGCTTTTGAGACATTAAAGTCCGCTTTCGCATCTGCTCCTGTACTGTCCCACCCCAACCCTTCCATTCATGTTGGAGGTTGATGCCTCTGAAAATGGGGTAGGGGCAGTACTGTCACAGCGTCCAGTTGCTGGGGGTACTCTGAGACCATGTGGGTTCTTCACAAAAAAGCTGTCTAGTGCCCAGAGTCACTATGAAATTGGGGACAGAGAACTCCTGGCTATTATTCTCGCTTTGAAAGAATGGAGTCACCTGCTGGAGGGTACCAGAACTCCTGTGTTAATTCTAACTGACCACAAAAATTTGACTTATCTCTCGGAAGCTAAGAGATTGTCCTCACGTCAGGCCAGATGGGCCCTGTTTTTATCTTGTTTCAACTTTATAGTATCCTACTTGCCGGGCTCCAAGAATGTTAGGGCTGATTCCCTGTCTAGACAATTTGTGCCAGAAATGGAGAAGGATGAAGTCCCCGTACCCATCATTCAGCCTGATCGCGTCCTGGCTACCCTATGTACTAGTATCACTTCGCCACTGGTGGAGGAGTTCCTGGCTACCCAGGCTACAGCACCCCGAGAGACCCCAGTGGGCAAATGCTTTGTGGATGAGCCATTTCGTACCCGTTTGCTCGAGACATACCATTCATCTAAGGCTGCTGGGCATATTGGGAGGGATCAATTAATATGGTGTCTCTCACAAGGATTTTGGTGTCCCTCCCTACGGGCCTACTGCTCTGCATTCACGGTTGCCTGTACCACCTGTGCTCATGCCAAAACCCCTAGACACCTCCCAGTGGGCTTACTCCAACTAGTACTGAATGGTGAACGACCTTGGTCCCATGTATCCATTGATTTCTTGGGAGAATTGCCTGTGTCTAGGGGTTATTCTTTCATACTTATGGTGGTTGATAGATTTTCTAAGATTGCTCACTTCTTACCCCTTCCTGCCCTTCCCTCAGCCCAGGAGCTGGCAGTTGTCTTTGCTAAAGAGGTATTCCGGTTGCATGGGGCACCAAGTGTTCTGGTGTCCGACCGTGGGAGCCAATTTGTATCCAGATTTTGGAGAGCATTCTGTAACCAGATGGGCATTCAACTGTCCTTTTCATCTGCCTACTATCCCCAGACCAATGGAGCCGCTGAGCGTGCCAATCAAGGATTGGAACAGTTCCTGCGCTGTTTTGTTACCGATCATCATGATAATTGGGCAGACCTGTTGCCTTGAGCAGAGTTCGCCAGGAACTGTGCGGTTAATTCATCATCCATGAGCTCCCCATTTCTCATCAACTACGGGTTCCAGCCATGTTTGCTCCCGGACTCATTCCAGTCGCAACAGATAACAGCTCTGGACGAGCACATCGAGCTCTTGGCACATGGGCACAGGTTCAGAGGGCCCTCAGTCAGTCGTTCCAGCGTCATCAGCACCACGCTAACCATAGACGGCTGCCAGAGGTCTCCTTTCAGGTTGGGGACAGGGTATGGCTCTCCTCCAGAAACCTCAATTTGCAAGTTCCATCTAATAAGATGGCTCCCCGGTTCATTGGTCCCTTCAGGGTGATCCGCAAAATTAACCCTGTTTCGTATGCCTTGGATCTCCCAGCGTCTATGCGCATTCACAATGTGTTCCATGTATCCTTGCTGAAACCTCTGGTATGCAACCTCTACACTACCACTCCTGTGGTCTCCGGTCCTGTGGAGGTTCAGGGTCAGGAGGAGTATGAGGTCCAAAGCATCATTGATTCACGCAGATTTAGAGGAAAATTGCAATATTTGGTCCATTGGAAGGGCTATGACCCTGAAGAACGTTCCTGGGTTAATCAAAATGACCTTCATGGTCCTAGATTGCTGCACAATTTTCACTCTAAATATCCTCAGAAGCCAGGTCCCTCTTCTAGGAGAGGGGGTCCTTGAGAGGGGGTACTATCACGGTGCCAGTGCTCCTCTTGCGACATTCTGTCAGTCTACACTCCTGCTCAACTCCTGTTGGCTATACTGTGCTTGTCCTGCCCAGTATGGCCTTTATATACTGGGTTCTGGCACCTCTCCGGTGCCCTTTCGTGGTGTTCCTGTACCAGTGCTTTTTCCTGATCTCAGTATTCTCAGTGTACCGACCCGGCCTGCCTGACTACCCTGCATCTCGTCTCCTGCCTGTGAACCGACCCGGACTGCCTGACCATTCTGCTTCTCCTGCTCAGTGTACCGACCCGGCTTGGCTGACATTCCTGCTCCGTGTACCGACCCGGCTTGGCTGACATTCCTGCTCCGGTTGCCTCTGTGTCGCCTCGGTGACATTCCTATTGGCTTGCCATTTGTGACACTCCCTGTTGGTTGCGACCTCAGGGCGAGTTGCTCAGTTGTGCAGTGTCCGTTTACTGCTACGGCAGTGTGCAAGTGGCCTAGTCTCCGTTACTGCTCCGGCAGAGTGCAAGTGGCCTAGTCTCCGTTTACTGCTACGGTATTGTGCAAGTGACCTAGTCTCCGTTTACTGCTCCGGCAGAGTGCAAGTGGCCTAGTCTCCGTTTACTGCTACGGTATTGTGCAAGTGACCTAGTCTCCGTTACTGCTCCAGCAGAGTGCAAGTGGCCTAATCTCCATTTACTGCTACGGCAGTGTGAAAGTAGCCTAATCTCCGTTACTGGTATGGCAGAGTGCAAGTGGGCTATCTCTGTTTACTGCCACGGCAGAATACAAGTTGCCTGGTCTCCGTTACTGTTACGGAAGTGCCCACATCTCTCAGTCTCCGTTACTGCTAAGGCAGTGATCACGTGGCCTAGTCTCCGTTACTTCTCCGGCAGTGCTCTATGTTGCTCAGTCTCCGTTACTGCTCTGGCAGTTCACATTTGTCTGCTAACCTATTACTGGGCATTACTCATCTATAAGCTCTCTATCCTAAGTGAGCTCCTTAACAGACCTCTCTTCACATGGGACTGTTTACACTCATTGAAGGCCATTAACCTATGCAGTACTGATACACTGGGATTCCTTTGTATTCTTCCTGACCTGTGTCAGTATATTTTGTTATGGACTCTATGTTTATACTGGACATGTGTAGGAATATGTAAATGTAACCTATCTTGTGTCTGTATTATTCTGATAAAATACTACAGGACTTGTGAGGGTTATTGTATTACTGTTTTCTTAATAAAACTGTGTTTTATCCTAAACCACTGTGTCTGTGTGTCAAACAAACCGTTACATAGGGATAGGGACAGATGGAGAAGAATGTCCTCTTTCTTCTTGTTCTCCATATTCCCCTTCTCTGTCTGTGCTGGCAGTGGATGATGTTGCTGCTGTTGCTGCTACTACCACTAGGAGTATTGCTACTTCTGGCAAGTGGAACCTGTCCTAGTTCCACATCACTTGTTGACCCCATTCCCACTGTGTCCACGGTGGTCTGTGGCACACCAGCTTGCTTCTCAGTATCTTTCTGCCCTTGCAACTCAGGAGCAGCAGGATTCAGAGCAGTTGCAAATTCCACAAATTCCAAAAGCTCATTGCTGGTGGTGGTGGTGATGCCCATTCTCATCCCTTTCTCACATTCCTTCTCAGTTTGGACTAAAAAGGCTTTCAATGTCTCTTCCACCCCAGCTTCTCCACCATCATCATCACTACCACCACTAGTCCATATTTGCTGCTGCTGCTCTATTACAAATATCTCACTGCTGCTTGGAGGATGTGACGATGATGAGCAATGTGACAGAGGGTCCCCTAATGTCACACTTGGCATTTCTTTTTGCCCTGAAGAAGTCAGACTGGCAGCATTCGCAGCAGGCACAGGCAGCTGATCTGTGCGCCTGCTGGTGGTGGTGGTATTATTTCTGAACCTGCTCTCCCCCATCACCAGTTCAGACCTCTTAAGGATCATGTTCCACTTGGACACTGTAGTGAAGAGAAGGGGAGGAGGACTCTCAGAACCAGAGGAATGGTGTGGGCTCCCTTGACCGCTAGTCTGGATGCTCTCAAATGCTTCCCTTACCACTCCCCTAAAACTAGTCCCACCAGCTGCTTCGTCATCACCTTTACTACTATAGGGTTACTAACTGACATTATTCAGAACTATGTGAAGACAAACAATTGTATTAGTAAGAATCAGTATACAGATGAGAGTTGGTACCGTGTTAGCCGTATAAATACAGGAGGCAAATATAGTTTTTGATACCTTTTATTGGCTAACTAAGCAGATTTAAATGCAAGCTTTCAAGACCTTAGGTCTCTTCCTCAGGCATGTTATACAGATAAATATGAAAACATCTCTCTTAAATACAAGTACACATCACATTGTTTAGCATGGAAATCAGATAACAGAATGCAGTCCAGATCCAGATATCTTTGATCAGTCAATGGACTGCATTTAAATCTGCTTAGTTAGCCAATAAAAGGTATCAAAAACTATATTTGCCTCCTGTAAGAATCAGTATGGTTTCATGAAGAATAGATCATGCCAGACTAATTTATTTGCATTTTATGAAAGCGTAAGTAGTAATTTGGACAGAGAAATTGCTGTTGATGTAGTATACTTGGATTTTGCAAAAGCCTTTGATACAGTGCCTCACAACAGGTTACTGCATAAATTAAAAGGCTTCAGTTTGGCCAGTGTTATCTGTACATGGATTGAGAACTGGTTAAATGATAGATGGCATAGAGTTGTTTAAATGGAACCTTTTCAAATTGTTCTAAAATTATAAGTGGGGTTCCACAGGGTTCAGTCCTGGGCCCAATGCTTTTTAATTTGTTTATTAATCATCTTGAAGTGGGAATTGAAAGTAGAGCCTCAATATTTGCTGATGACACTAAGCTATATGAGGAAATACATACAGAGCTGGATGTTTTTTCTCTGCAGAAGGATTTAGATAAACTGAGTAAATGGGCAGAAAAGTGGCAGATGACATTTAATGTAGATAAATGTAAGGTTATGTGTTTGGGCTGTAGAAAAAAACTTGCTACATGTACTCTAAATGGTAAACAACTCGGGGAATCCTCACTAGATTAAGATTTAGGAGTACTGATAGGCAATAAACTTCACAGCAATGTGCAGAGTCACATATGGTTCTAGCATGCATAAAAAGAGGTGTAGATGCAAGGGATGCTAATATTATCCTACCTCTGTATGAATCCGTGGTTAGGCCTCAACTAGAATATGGAGTACAATAATGCAACTGCTTTAAAATAATGAATGGCTATCTAGCACACAACAATATTGAAAATTATGACAGATGGCTTCAATGCAGATAGGATGTTGATCCAGGGAACTATCTCACTGCCATTTGGAGTCAGGAAGGAATTTTTTTACCCACTTGGGGCTAAATTGGAAATGGCTTGAAGAGCTTTTTTTTTTTTTTTTTTTTTTTTTCCCCCTCAGGATCAGCAGCTGTGTTTTTGGCATGGGCTGGGCTTGATGGATGCATGTCTTTTTCAGCCTCATCAACTATGTTACTATGTATATTTGTTACAAACACCAACCACATCAAGTTAAGCCCCTGAGTATTCCTCCTCACAGTCACTAGTAATATGATTACCCCCTCCTTCACTCCTAAAAGTAACAAGCTGCTGGACCTTCTTAGTACTAGCACTGTCAGGACTGCTTGGGGATGGCAAGTGTGACTTAGGAGGAGGGGGAGAGAAGATGATGCCAAGTGTTACAGCAGGGGACACTGAGTATTACAAGATACAATAGCAGCTTCAGCCCTGGTGGCAGCAGCTTCAACACTGGCAGCAGGCACAGCACTGGTGGCACTGGCAACAGGGGCATCACATCTGACAGCAGGTACAGTACTGGGGGCAGCAGGGGCAACAATGGTGGCAGCAGAGACAGCACGTTTAGCAGCAGGCACAGGCAGCTGACCTGTCCTGCTCTCACTAGTACTACCCTTTTCTCTATTCACATTCTCTTTTCTCCCTCCCTTCCCATTCCCTTTTCTTCCTCCCTTCCCATTAAATTCCCCAAGATCCCTTGGGTGATTTAGGAGGACTGGGCAGCATTGGTTCAGTACTGCTAGTCATTCCTCTTCCTCCTCAGACTCAGTGGATACATAAGGGTCTTTCCAGTCCCTCCTTCTTTCACTTTTAAACCTGCTTATAGTGATAGCAGTCACTATGAGCCTCTCCTGCCTCAATTTTTGCAAAAGATCACAGCTGAATAAAACAGCACATCTACCTCACTCTGTAGCTGCTTTGATTGTGTTTGACTTCCACAAATACATCACGCGTTTATAGTGAAAATGTATAAACCATGTAACTCAATTGGCGGAAACTTTCTAGCCATTGAAAAAAATGACGACAAATTTTGGCCAATGGGTGAAAAATGCAAAAATTTTAATTGCTGGTTTTAAAGCAGATTTTCCCATGAAAAAGCAGACAACAACGTGGTTTTCGTGGAATTTCTTGCGGGAACATGGCGAGAGATTTCACCCACCTTTTCATACATATTTGATGTCAGTGTACTTTGAGGATAGTGGAATTTTAGTAAGTGTAGCTACAAACTTAAAGCTGTGGCAGATATAGTGTAGGGCAATAGGAAAATATCACATTGTGTTAATGTTCTTCCACATAAATGACATCATACAGTTTTCTATATGTAACTATTAAGTTATCAGTGGAAATCACTTTTTTTCTCCTACTCACTGACCAGCAGTTTATGTAACAGGAGGTACTTACCCCTGATACAATTTTACTCCTTCTGTGCCACCTACCTTGCTCTAGACTGTAAGCTATCACAAGCAGGGGGTTCCAATCCTATTACTATTTTTTTTTTACCTGGTGGTAATAGTATTGAGCCCCTGGTGTATAGTCTCCATAGAATAACAGGACTTGGAGAAGTGATATCACTGGAGAAATCATCTCCACTTTATCACCTCTTTATCATGCCTTAGTGCCTCCCCCCATCAGAATCAGGCTTTCTTAGTACAAAAGTGCACCTGGCAAGAATGCTTCTCTGGCGGTCAAAGGGTTAATGCTATGCCTGTGCAACAGACAACAGTTTATTATTCTGTAACCTTAATTGCCGTTTGCGAGTGTCTCAATATATTGGAAACTTTTCTTTAGGACTTAAGAATTTAAAAGTCGCATTTAAAACAATGCAAATCTGTGGAATTTTTTTGTATTTGTTTCCTAGGGTGCAGGTCTTCAGTAGTAAAGAATGTATTATGCTTTAATAGTTTGCCTGTGCACTTTATTAATTGCACTGTACTATACTGTATTCATTATTAACCCCTTGAGGGCCAGAAGGGAGCACAACGTATTACAAAACACTCTCACAAGTCATTCTCATCCTCGAGGAATATCAAGGCTCTTCCCAGGGATGCAGATCTGCTGTTTGGGCAGTATTGAATTTTAGTGGCCCGTTAATTTCCATGTAAAGAATGTAAGATTATGTAAACTAATAACATAGTGGATAAAAAGGGTTCTGCACTATACAGAGATTTTCCTTTTAAGACTGAGACAGATGTACCTAAAAGAACTGGAGCAATTCTGTGGCAAACCAACTGCACCATTGGGGACAAAAAAACTTTCCATTGATTGAAATGGGGCTCTTAATTCCTTGAATGCTTTAGTTAGTATCTCATACATGTCCTAGAATTATTCCAGCTCATCTCAGTACATCGTTATTCAGTTACACTGACTACACTGTCACGTATCACCTGGAAAAAGACACAGAGGTTCCCTAAAATATTGACTACGATAAATCGTCTTGTGAGTTCAGTTCCTTTCCCTTAACCCTTTGAGTGCTGGGGGTTTGATTAACTTTTTTTGTTATTTGTTTAGATTTGATTTTATTATTATTATCCTTTATTTTTATAGCATCGACTTACTCCACAGTACTGTGCAATAGAAAATGGACATAGAAAGACATTAAACATTATAAATGGAACATAAAAAAAGACCTATCGATAAAGCCACATATGTTCCTCAGCTATTCTGTAGCTGGTGAGGTACATGGACAAGAATCGTTGGTGGCCAAATGTTCATGCTAAATAGCATGAATTGTGGGAAAATCAAAAGAAAAAAGCCAACTCTCGTTGTTTAACTCAATGTCAAACAACAAGAGTCAGCTCAAAACAGTCACCCCCCCAGCTTGCATAAACTAACCCTACACTGTCCTTAGCATTACACTTAAATAATACTGAGGGAGATTTATAAAGTTAATCTAAAAGAAGGCTGTAGTTATAAAAGTATTAAGGACAATTTAGGAGGACATAACACTGTGTAGTACAGAGAAAAAGTGGTGCAGCGTATTTATAAGAAATGTTGCTATTTGTGACAATTTAGTGACAGAATTTACTCCACATATTTAAGTCCATGTCTGACCTGTTCTTATTCTTAACTGTCTCCACATTTATTAATGTACATAGAACACTTTATAAACACCAAAACTCATAATAAGGAATAAGGACATTTTAAGGATCCATTCACAAAAATAAACAAGAACACGTTTTATAAATCTCCCCCACTGTCCCTAACACTATCCTACACCTAGTAATGTAACACTTACAGCCAGTATTGTTACTAAATCTGAAATGGCCTATCTTATTATAAATAGCCCTAGGACACCATATTTTTATATAGTCCCTAAGATCCACAAGTCTCTCCACAAACCACCGGGTCACCCCATTATAGCAAGTATGGAAGGGATAACATATAATCTGTCCAAATTTATAGACTTCTTCCTTCAGCCCGATGTCAGTGCATTACCTTAATATATAAAGGATACACAACATCTATTACAGATTTTTGACAACTTTAGATGGTGTGATGAATATGTTTGGGCCACGGTAGACATGACCTCTTTATACACATGTATCCAACATTCCAAAGGGATGGAAGCAGTGTTATATTTCCTTCAACATAATGTCACCCTGCTAGCCGACCAGAAGACATTTATTATGGCAGGAATTCATTTTATTTTACATAATAATAATTTTAAATATGATTCTTATTATTTGCAAATACAGGGAACTGCCATGGGTGCCAGCTTTGCCCCCAGTTATGCCAACCTCTACATGGGGTATTGAGAAAGTACCCATGGGTGGGGGCAGGACTGGGGGCAAGACTGGTATACTATGACAGGTTCTTAGATGATCTTCTGCTGGTCTGGCAGGGTGACATCAAATCTTTGGAAGATTTTATCCATGCTTTCAATGAAAATTACATGGGTTTACACTTTACATATCAAGTACATAAAGATCAAGTGAATTTCCTAGATTTAACCCTTTGACATGACGACAACAGGGTCATCACCAAGACATATATAAAACCCACCAGCACAAACAATTACTTACATTAGGACAGCTATCACCTTTTAAATTGGAAAAATAATATTCCAAAAAGGTCAGTTCCTGCCTGCAATTGTACAATTGATGAGGATTTTGAGGAGCAGTCCGAAGAACTTCAACAAAAATTTGTGTCCAGGGGATATCCCAAGAG
The DNA here is from genome assembly GCA_037306005.1 of Rhinophrynus dorsalis. Classification (NCBI taxonomy): domain Eukaryota; kingdom Metazoa; phylum Chordata; class Amphibia; order Anura; family Rhinophrynidae; genus Rhinophrynus; species Rhinophrynus dorsalis. Next base: position 382,011,170 of record CM074719.1, read on the forward strand.
GTTAATTCAAGATACAAAACATTAAGACTGTATTGTCCAAAAGAAAACCTAGAGTGGAAAAAATAAATTATAATGTAAATAACTTCTTAAGCCATATAGGGAAATATTGCGGTGGCAAGACTAGGTGCTTAACATGTGGATATATAAAATATAAAACTATGGAATTCAATGACAATAAGGGTGTTACACATCACATTATGCATCATATTAATTGTAATTCTGCTTATATCATATATAGTATTATATGCCCCTGTAGAAAGGTATATGTGGGGTGCACTAAATGGAGGATTAAAGACCGTCTCTTAGAGCACAGGAGAGCTATGCGCTTGTTAGATTTGAAATGTCCATTAGTGGCACATTCCACAGAGTTCCACAAGAGTAGTTTGGCAGGGACCCATCTCATGCCTCATCAACATATCCCTGTGTCCACTTGGAGTGGAAGATTCCAGGTGTTATGCCAGAGAGAATCTTACTGGATTTACACCATGGACTCTTTGACTCCCAGTGGACATAATGAAAATATAGATGTGCACACGTTTGTTTAATCGCTAATTTTAGCTTTATTATTGGTTTGTGTTTCCTGTCTATATCACTCAGTACTGCAATGGGTTTATTGACATTGTTTTAGTTAATTATGACACAATTATTATATTGTGTATTATTTCATTTTTATTATAATATTATTTTTTATGCTTTCATTTTATTTATTTGATACTTTGTGTCATTTTGTGAATTCCTTTTAGGGGATGCAGTCTATTTATCTATAGGGGACCGTATTCCTTTAATGGAGAATCCATGTTGTAGTAATCCTACTAGGACCCAATTGAATGTTTTTTCCGGATTTCCTTCACAAACAGATATAAAAGAGCACTAAAGCCAACAGCGCAATGACAATAATATACTCCACATATTCTTATTAATTTGTTTATTAATGACCTCCCAGAGGGCATAGGGAGTCATGTATCAGTGTTTGCTGATGACACAAAATTAAATAAGGTAATAAAGTCTGAACTGGATGTGTCTTCATTACAAGAGGATTTGGACAAATTGAGTAACTGGGCAGGCAAATGGCAAATGAGATTCAATATAGACAAGTGTAACGTTATGCATTTTGGGTATAATAATAAAAATGCAACCTATAGTTTCTCTGGGGAAATCTACAAATGAAAAGGATTTGGGAGTTATGGTAGACAATAGACTTAGCAGTAGCATGCAGTGCCAGCTGGCAGCTGCAAAAGCCAATAAGATATTGGCATGTATTAAAAGGGGTATTGACTCAAGGGAGGAAGATATAATTATGCCTCTTTACAGGTCCATGGTAAGACCCCACCTAGAATATGCTGTTCAATTCTGGGCACCCTTTCTGAAAAAGGACATTATGGAACTAGAAAGAGTGCAGAGGAGGGCTACAAAACTAGTAAGGGGAATGGAAAGTTTTAGTTATGAAGAAAGGCTAGAAAAGTTAAACTTGTACACACTAGAGAAATGGTGTCTTTGAGGGGATATGATAACACTATATAAATATGTTCAGGGCACATACAAAGGGCTCTCCAAAGACCTGTTCATTAACAGAACAGTACACAGGACAAGGGGCCACCCGCTTAGACTTGAGGAAAGGAGATTTAATCTACAACAGCGAAGGGTTTCTTTACAGTAAGGACAATAAAGGTATGGAATTCACTGCCTGAGGAGGTGGTGCTATTGAATACATTAGATGCCTTTAAAAGGGGCCTGGATACTTATTTAAAAGAGCTTAACATAGAGGGCTATGTACAGTAGTATTGGGATTAATATTTAGTTAGGGCTTGTTGATCCAGGGAGAAATCTGATTGCCATTTGGAATCAAGAAGGAATTTTTTCCCCCCATTCAAGGCAGAATTTGAAATTGCTATATTGAAGGGATTTTTTGCCTTCTTTTGGATCAACGATGGTAAACAGGAATAGGAAAAGAGTTGAACTAGATGGACGCAAGTCTTTTTTCAACCTAAATTGCTATGTTACTATGTTACTATCACGGAAGGGAGAGGGTTTACACTTAGTCTATAAACAGTTCACGGAGTCTCAATTAGACCTCTGCCTGCTATATGTCAGCTACTTTGTTGCATAGATACACTTAATCCTCATCAATCTCTTATACCAGAGCTTGGAGTGGAGCGATTTATTCACCTACCCATTACAAGTGTTCATTTGAGAAAATATTGGAGACCGTATATGGCGGTTATTTTAGTGATTTTCTAAGAACTATTTTTTTGTATTTTTGAACTCAATTTTTTTAGTAATATCACTATGTATTGCCTTATATATGTTGTATGTACCTACTATGGAGTATTTTATGATTTTTATGTGATAATAAACTTTGTAATTACTTTTCATATTCATGTTTGTACTATTATCCCTATTTTATTGAGGGTCAGTCTAGCGCTCTCCTGAACAAACAGATATAAAAGAGCATTAAAGCCAACAGTGCAATGACAATATTATACTCCGCATATTCCCTGAAGAAGTGCCCACAATGGTTATGAAACACGTAGGATAAGTGGACCTCAGTTGTTGGCTATACTTCAACTTTCACCATATAGCTTGAATATCAGAGACGGGAAGTGAACGGTATTTTGGAGACTTTGGCATACAAGAGGTTAAGTAAGACGAATATACTGCTGTGGATAATGGACGGGAGAGGGTCAGTATCACCTACTAAAAAGCTTGCATATTCTGGTGTACAAATAGACCTCTGCCTGCTATTCATTCACCTTGATTGTTATGGATCTCGGACAGGAGAGGGTTTAGACTTAGTCTATAAACAGTTCACGGAGTCTCGATTAGACCTCTGCCTGCTATATGTCAGCTACTTTGTTGCACAGCTACACTTAATCCTCATCGATCTCTTATACCGGAACTTGGAGTGGAGCGATTTATTCACCTACCCGTTACAAGTGTTCATTTGAGAAAGTATTGAAGACTGTATATGGTGGTTATTTTAGTGATTTTCTAAGAACTATTTTTTTGTATTTTTGAACTCAATTTTTTAGTGATATCACTATATATTGCCTTATATATGTTGTATGTGCCTACTATGGAGTATTTTATGATTTTTATGTGATAATAAACTTTGTCATTACTTTTCATATTCATGTTTGTACTGTTATCCTTGTTTGATTGAGGGTCGGTCTAGTGCTCGCCTGTTTGCTGTTTGATAGTCTAATGTAACACTTACCTATCATCTGCTGTTTCTTCTCTTTTAATCTTATCTTCTTTCTTCTATCTTCTCTTCTTCCTCTCCGAAGCTCAAAGGATTTAAAATATGTGGTATCTTATTCTTCTTTGTGTTTCAAAAATCCAGTGTCTGTTAATGTGCTTTTATCTTGTCAAATAATAATGCCCAATGTGCCCCCTTTGCCTTTGTGGCCGCTGTCTCTGCTGGTAGCGTCAGGCATGAGAATTGGCAGACACCCACCCTTCCATATCTGCCTGAGTCAGACTCTCCGAATTTTGAACTGAGACTGGCTTTTATATGCGGTCAAGCACCACATGGAATTGGGTAGCAAAGTCTACTAGTTTTGCATGATGTCCAGTGGGTGCAAATTTTGCACCTGTTGGACATTTTTGCTCAAAGCTGATTGTTGACAGCACAGTTAATAGAATAGCAAACTGGTCTGTCAAAACCACCACCACTGGTTTAAAAAAATAGTGGGGTTAATAGTATCGAGCCTTAAGATGTATTCATCATTGCTTAGAGCATAGGCGCTATAGAATAGCATTGGAACTGGAAAAATGATATCACTGAAGAAGTAATTGCTGCTTTATCACCTCTTTATCACACTTTAACAAATAACCCACTATGTGTCCTTTTAAAGAACATGAGGCAAATGTGCTTCATGGAGAAATTCAAGAAAAAACCAAATGCAACACAGGGCCAATAAAAATTCCCCAAATTCTCACTGATTTAAATAGCATTTTAATCCTTTGAATCCTATGCACTGGAGATCTCTCTAGTATTGAAGATATTCATTTGAATGATATATTTGTGTGTTGCACCAGAATTTGTCCAGCTACACTTACTTCAGCCCCAGTGCTCGATACTATTACCACTGCTAAAAAAACCAAAAGGTGTATTTTTTTTAAGTCAGGTTTTACTATCCTGTTACCCAAGCTGTTAAAACAAAACCAGCGATACGCACCACCAATAAAAAAAAGCCCATAAGAATCAACCAAACACAATGCGCAAGTAGTATACTATTACCTACGGTCAGCATTACCATGTGTTTTGTGGTTACATTTTCTGTCAGTAATCCTGCACCTCAGAGTTGAGGCATAAAAGCCACAATGAGGTTTTCAAAACCATCATTTTTTGGATAAAAGCATCATAGAATACAATATACATTATAGGAATCCAAGAGTGCCCTCCTTCGACATATTAATCCCCTTTTCAAATTTGACATATAGTGCTCCCATGACCCTCTATCTCCATTCTAATTTGAAAAATATTGCCCCCTTCTACATATTTACCCCTCTTTGAAATTCGAGATATAGTGCTCCTATGACTTTCTTTCTCCATTTTAATTCGACAAATATAGCTCCCATTCTACATTGTTTACTCTCCAATTTAATTTGACATGCTCTCATTGTATATATATTGCATAATTAACCATATGAGTAAATGAGAGGTAGCAACACATTGCAATGTGTTTGCTACCCCTTTGGTACTCAAAGGGTTAATAGGCAAAGTATGCGGCTGCATACCTTGCCTGTATATGTGTAATAAATGTTATTGTAGTTTGTATATTGTATTTTCTTTAAAACAAATAGTTCAGACCTCAAGAGGGGCATCAGTACCCATGCTGACACCTCCTAGCATGCGTCACCTAACCAGTAGGATAGATGATCCATGCGGGTGACAATTGTAGGCATTTTTCATAAAGCACATATAACCTATGTGTAACATAGGTTATATGCTCTTATACTAATATACATTTATTTTAGACCTTGAGAGGGGCATCAGGACCCCTCCTGATATCCACCCTAGCAAGGATCACCTATACAGTAGGATAGGTGATCCATGGAGCTACAAGGAAGGCATTTTCTGACTTCCTTTTTGAATGACCAGGTGATTGATTCATTCATAAAAGCGCAGTGCTGCTCTTCTCATGAATGAACCTGGTGACAGGGTTCACTACAAGTGTTCTACTGTAGCTGGCTTATACAGCTGCTCCAATAGTAAGAAAGGAAGGCAGAAAATGCCTTCCTTGTCGCCCCATGGATCACTTATCCTAATGGATAGGTGATCCATGCTAGGGGGAATATCAGGAGGGGTCCTGATGACCCCCTAGAGGTCTGAACTATATATTTTTAATAAATATAACAATGATTATAATAAGAATGCCCATGTAACATATGTTACACATATGTTATATGGGCTTTATTGAAAATGCCGGCAATTGTCGCCCACATCGATCACCTATCCTACTGGATAAGTGATCAATGCTAGGGGGTTATCAGGAGGGGTCTTGATTCCCCCTTGAGGTCTGAACTATTTTTTTAAAGAAAATACAATATACAAAACACAATAACATTTATTACACATATACAGGCAAGGTATGCAGCCACCTACAATGCTTTGCTACCTCTCTGGTACTCATTGGGTTAATTATGCAATACATATACAATGAGGGCATGCTAAATTAAATTGGAGAGTAAACAATGTCAAATGGGAGCAATATTTGTCAAATTAAAATGGAAAAAAAAGGTCATGGGAACACTATAGTTCGAATTTCAAAGGGGGGTTAATATGTAGAAAGGGGGCAATATTTTTTAAATTAAAATGGAGATAGAAGGTCATGGGAGCACTATATGTTGAATTTCAAAGGGGGGGTTAATCTGTCAAAAGGGGACAATCTATGTCAGATTTCTATAATGTTGGAAACACATCTAACGATTAACTTGACCTTTATGTCATCAAACGTACACCTGTTTCCTTAGACAATGATGCATATTGCATTTTTTTAGGCAGTAATTTAAGGTGTAGGTGAATAAAAGCAGACTTCAACATTTTTGTTAGTATGGCGACATGTGCGGCCTAAGCCAGTTTTGTTTTATATCAGTTCTGCAATAGAAAACCAGTAAAACACATGTTTGCAAAATACACGTTGCTTGTTTTTACTGTAATGCTTGTTTTAGCTCGGACAATAGTATCAAGCCCCTTGTGCCATAAAAAAACATGAAGAAACCTTCAATCCTTTGTGCTACTAGACTACATAATTGTACATCCATACATGCAAAGCAAGCATTAATTATAAAAGCTAATGTAGATTAATTTGTTAACGTGGAAAGCAGATATCATAAGAGTAACACGACACCGTGCACCCATTAAAGTTAACATGTTTGGATGAGGTGACACCATTTTTCTTGAGAGGGAAAATGTATTATAGTGAACCATCAAGGCAGATGTGCCCCAGCAGGGATGCAACCTCAGAAAACCTGCTGTTCTTAGCACCATATTATGTCACTATTTTTTGTGATCCTAATTAACATGCCATGAACTGTTGACTTTGGTGACATTACCTTTAAATGTTTGCTCCAGATCTGTTTCTTTTCACTTCATATAGACACTGAATAGATAGTTATAAAATAATATATAGTTCAAATAATTCAATTTATAATGAATAAAGCTTATAAGCTATCCCAAAAGCACCACAGTAAAAGGCATAATGAACTCTCTCTCTCTCTCTCTTACCAATTAAACCTAACAGACATTCCCTCAATTTTATGTATGTATGTATCTTTATTTAGATAGCACCATACATTTACACAGCACTTTACATAAATAGTAATCCTATATAATAAAGTGTGTGTTTGTCAGAAGCCGTCATGTGCAGTAGAGACGGCTGCACGAGCTGCAGTCATCAGCAGTACAGACTGCCTGCGCTGCAGCTGATAACAAAGCGTGGCTCCAAATTCAGACCGTAGTTGTGAGCAGAGAGGACTATGGTCTGAATTCAGAGCGCCCCACTCCATATCAGCCATGGTGCGGGCAATCTCTACTGTGCATGACTGCACCGCGGCTGTTGCTGGGTGGCACTGTGGCCCGTATACACGTACTCTTCAACTAGTAGAACAATACAAAAATACAGGATGGGGTTAAGAGCACAAGGCATTTTTAGCAGGGGAAGAAGTGCAGAAAAGGGAATCATATACTGCAAAGGGGACCTTGCTCCAAAGAGTCTACAATCTAATTAGCAATCATGACATCATACAGACAGGAGGTGGAGAATAATAAGTGCAAGAACAAGGCTTCAGTAAGTGAAGTGCATTATTATTTTGATGTGACTGTCAGTATTCACAAGGAGAATATTGTTACTGAGATGCCTTCTTGAGCAGGTGAGCTTTCAGTAGATGCTTGAAAGAGATGACTGTGGATGACTGGTGAATAGTGATAGGGAGAGATGGCTCAAGTTGTGTAAGGACAAGACAGAAGGAGCCTTTGAAAAGAATGCAGGTGAAAGGAGAAGAATTTAATAAGAAATACAAGACCTTATGGGTAGCCGAGAGAGGGACTTCAGGTGAAGAAGTTATTTTTGCAGCTGAATTGAGAATAGACTGAAGCATAAAAAGATTATAAGCTGGAAGACCAGAGAGTAGAATGTTGCAATAATGATGTCTACAGAGAATGAGGACCCGAGTGAGACATTTTTGCCACAGACACAAGGTGGAAGGGCTGAATTTTGGCACTATTTTTCAGGAAGAAGTGGCAGGGTTTCGTGACAGCTTGGATATGGGAGGGAGAATGTCAAGGTAGAATCAATTATAACACCAAACAGCATGCTTTGGTTACTGAGTGGATGGTAGAATTGTCAACTGTGATGGAGAGAGGGGTTAAGGTGTGAGACTTAGGAGGAAAATAGAAGTTCTGTCTTAGCAATATTCATTTTAAGATGGTGGTGGGCCATCCATGGTGTGATTACCATGAGACACTGAATGACTTGAGATTGTACAGCCAGAATGACCTCAATGAAAGAGTGGTAGATTTGTTTATCATCCATATATTAATGGTAACTAAAGCCAAGAGATGAAATAAGGTCACCAAGTGAGAAGGTATTAAGGAAAAAGAGAAGTGGTCCCAGGACTGATCCTTGGGTTACACCCACTGAAACTATAGTTTTTTATTGCTATCAGTCTGACACAATTTGAAATGTTTAACTTTGTCGACACTGCTTTATATTTTAATGCAAAGTACATGAATATCCAAAGTTCTCCATGGTAGACAATTTTCTGGGGTGTCTCTTTAAAGTAGCAGTATGCCCTAATTATGAAATATGTTGTGGTTCTTTCATATAGGGTAAAACTAATGTATTCCCAATACTTGGCTATGAAAATATTTATTTCAGAATGTATTAAATATGTTTTGTATCATGGTGATACTGTTGCTATATTCAGCTATGAGAAGTGTTGTCTGTGACAGTTTTCACAGGCTGCAATAGCAATAGTGCCCCCTTGATGCAAAACATGTTGAACTCAAACCATCAGAAAATTGCCAAGTTATCTTTGTAATAACGTTTGAAATAACATTTTCAACCAATTGAGCCCTGCAATATTTTTTTCATAAATAGGGTATACTGCCCCTTTTAATAAGCTGAATCTGAAAATAATAAACTGATGTACTGAGGCAGGTGTAATCTGCTTCTGTATCTTTGGCTGTTGGAAACTAAAGCTTTCCTATCCCTAACCATCCATTGGATTATGGGACTTGTAGTTTTCAAAAGCTGGAGTTCCAAAAATTAACTTCTTTTATGCTATGCTAAGTTAATGACATGAATGAGCCTCTGATTAACTCACCTGTGTACAAGCAGGCAAATCCTAAAGTCATGGCCTGTTAGACACTCTTGAGAACAGCATTAGAGGCCACTGGTATAAGTGAAGCAATTCTAGGGCAAACCAACATCACCATAGAGAACAAATGCATTTCAATGCACTGGAGTCCTCCATGGCTATTTTCCTAGATAAAAAAGGTTGTGGTCCTAAACAGGGATAAAAAAATATAGAATGATGTTCTGTTTTGGTTTTAGTTTTTTTGAGTGGAAATGGTACTGGTACTAAAAGTACTGTTAAAGGGATAATAATGTTTCACAAAAAAGCATCTCCAATTAATCTTCATAGTAAGAGTTGTAGTTCAAGAGTAATTGAAAGATAAAGTGTCCCCCTCCTGCCCTTTTTACTGATGTAACACTGTTTACCTCAGAGCAGCAAGATGGATCGCAGCAAGGGACAATCTTCAGTGAGCATAAGAAAAAACCTGTCAAGGGAGACAAGTTTTCCCTTATGTTCACAGTAAGAAGATTGTCCCTTGCTGTGAGCAGTCTGGTCCCAGGACCAGAATCCACATCTGAGGGGAGGTTGCTTACACTAGGTAAAAGGGGCAGGAGGGGATACTTTATTATTCAATTACTCTTGAACTTCAACTCTGACAGTATTGAAATAACACTCTCCATGGCCCAAATACTATAATACTGCTGTTTTTGTGAAACATTACTATCACTTTAACATTCAGAGGTAAAAATGGGTCTTGTTTGCTGGAACTTCCCAGAAAAAAAACAAACACTTTTTCCTAGGAAGGTTCTGCAAATAGAAAATGCACTTTTTTAATCCTGCTAATGAATTTCTCATGAAAACTTTGCAAATTCTTTTTTCTATAGCCAACTGCATGAATTGGATCAAACTCAGTATGTGTGGTTCTATGACCATCAGAATTCCAGTTGCAATATTGAGATTGATACTCAGTATGTATGGTGCAATGGGTACCTGTCTAACACAGAACAATTTTGAGAATTATGACAGATGGCTTCAGTTCAGATAGGTTGTTGATCCAGGGAACTATCTGACTGATATTTGGAGTCAGGAAGGAATTTTATTTTACCCACTTGGGGTTTAATTGAAAATGGCTTCAGTGGAGGTTGTTTGCCTTCCTCTGGATCTACAGGGGTGTTTTGGAATGGGTTGGACATGATGGAAGCATGTCTTTTTTTTCAGCTTACTATGTGTCTATCAGTACAGTGACTGTGTGTTGAACTGCCACACACAACTGTACTCATCTGTTGTGAGGTGTCTCTGTCTTATCAAAATTGCAAAAACAGGAATCAAATAGTTGAGCACACTCTATAAAGTATAATAAAACATAGCTTTTAATAAAAGACATAAAAGTGTATTTGGTCTAGTCCAATGTTTCAGTCTATCATGACTTCCATCTGGGACTAAAATTTACAGACATTATATCCTAGTATACTTAAATAGTATTTTCATTTGAACTTAGTGCAAAGATTCTGCTAACCTGGTTGTTCTATCAGTGTTCATGTCCAAGACTTCATGATGCTACAACCAGAGATGTAAACATGCAGAGCTATATAAAACATTGCATATCAAAAGCATAACAAATTCAAACATAACTAATCAGGTTGAATTGCTCGTTAAGCCCTAAAGGTTCCAAAGTTCTCAACTTATATATTCAATACATTTTTCTCTTTGTTAACCACATCATCGCCTATTGCAATTGATATTATTGTGTTGTACAAGATGGTTCATACTGTTGAAACAGTGCATTTAGACAGACCAAAAGTTGCAGAAAGATGCATTACCTGACAGTGCATTATCACATTTGCATGTGAATTCTATTGATTTCAGTGGCATCAGTTATAACCTGTTTACATTAGTAACATATAATGCTGTAGCTGTGATGGTGAAACTGAAGAAAAGCATTATGGGTGAAAAAACAGAGAATCACACGATTCAACATACATTGCCAAATGCATGATAATCATGGGTCATACTAATGTTTTTTGCATTTGTATATGTGATTTCAATGCATCAAACAAATCACCAATGTGAACTTTGCCTTAGTACATCAGCTACAGTATTTAGTAAAGATTTTGATACTGGAAATTCACATTAACATGGTTGCTAACCATTACAATTAAAGTTTACTGTTCTTCACAGATTATTAAGCTACAAAAATATTATTCCCAAACAAGACTTAATATTACTTCATAACAATATTCAAAAACACCATATAGTATGTAATAGGGCCTAGAACTCTACCACAATGATAGTAATTTTTTCAGCAAAGGTAAATTAAAAAAACATTCATTTGAATATTAGCTCAGTCTTTTTGTCTCTCTTAACTTGAAATCAACTCAGCAAATGATTTGTTCAGTTTTCAAGATCCAATTTGTATAGAGCGTCTCCTCCCCTACAGCCTTTCATTCCTAGAGTGACCTAATGAAGTCTGCATGGCTGTGTTAATTATGTGTATTGACTAGAAGCTACACAATTTATTAGCTCTAGCTTCCAGACAGTATTGAAAAGTAAAAATACATTGCTTCACAGAGGATATAGGAAGGCTTTAGTACTGTAAAGAGAAACAATATCTATATAATTAACTGGTTCTTAATTTGTTTAACAGAAGTACTTAAATAAACACTAATGTCTAAAAATCAATTGGTTTATATACTTAAATACCTTGCACGTCATGCTAGCATCTGTAAACATTCTTTTCTCAGACGTAAATCTAGTCTTATATATGTCCTGATGGAGAAGACATTTCTGCCTTTTCCAGGGCTCCAGGAACCCCCATTAATTGTCTAGGACTGAAATTGGCAAAAATAAGATACAAAGGGCTAGATTTAAAGGTTTACGTTAAAACAGCGACTAAGTAAAAAAAGTCTATCGGCCTCAAATAATACATGATTTATGGCGGATTCAACAGGTAGTCTACAAGAATAGCTAACGAGCGTAGGCACAACAAAAAGAAGTAACACAAAAACCTGTGTCACACCTTTTTTCGCATCACCGTGCGTCCCAAACACCTGTTTAAACACAACTTAAGTCAAAATGTAACATAACGGCTGGCTTTGTCTAGCAACCCTGATAGATGAACAAACAAAATTCAAACCTACAGCCAATCCCAAGGCTCCAAAGTATCAAAAATGTTCAAATACACATATATATGCAAAAAGAATGGTCACACCTTGTCTGTGTTTCGAGTTTTAGCAAGCTAGAGCAGAGGACCCAGGAGCGGAGGCTAGTGATCAAGAGAGAGAGAGGCACGTACACTTGAGGTAAAAGGAGTTTTTGGAGTTTGGAGTTTGGAGAGAGGTGCACTGATTCAACATATATCACACTTTTGCACATATTACATACACCCATACAAACACAAACACATACATATATACACATAATCTTTTTTTTCATAACACTTTACACATTTTTTAAACTTATTTTTACAGTGTGAATCTGTGAGTGAAAGAGTGTGTGGAATCGAGTGTGTCTGTGAGGGCCTATGGGAGTGCTTGGGTGCGAGTGGGTGAATGATGGCCAGGAGAGGAGGACAGGAGAGGGGGATGGGGAAAGTAGTGGAGGAGGAGGAGGTAGGTCAGGAGGGTATCCCTGAGCAGAGTAAGGGTGGGAGAGGGAGAGCCACAGGGCGGAGGGGTACCCGGTCCAGAAGAGCAGGCACACAGAGGCCAGGGACAGAAGCTGCAGTGGGACAAGTGGTACCTGCTGGGGACCACCACACACAGGCAGGGGCAATGCAGACAGGACACTCTGGCTCTGACTACTTGCAGGCCGGAGCTGAAGAGGAGAGAATCAGGGATCATCGCTATACGGAGAAAGAGAATAGGGCCCTCGTGAAGGCTGTTTTGGAAAGGGAGAGTGTCCTCTTCCCGAGGAACAGGGTCCCTGGCCTGGCTGTGAAGAGGAAGACTGTCTGGAACCAGATCTGCAGTCGGGTGAATGCAGTGGCTACCTGCAGACAGGACGTGGAGTCAGTTAAAAAGACATGGGGCGACTGCAAGAGGCAGGTGAAGAAGAAGATGGGGCATGCTGCCCTGTACTCCCGAGGCACCGGAGGTGGTCCACTGGTAGACATCACATACAACCACAGGGAGGAGATGCTGTGGCAGACCATGTCCTCCACACTCATTGAGGTGGTCCCTGGAGGATCGGACACTGAGGAAGAGAGGAGCCTCCACACTACTGGTAAGTGCATCATCACATAACCACACCACATCAACCCACAAAACCATTACACACAAACACAGTCACATCCCAACATAGGCCCATCATTCATCCACACAACTGCACCAGCACAGCACCCTGAGGGTTAAAACAGAACAAAGTACGAGGACAAATGTCAAGGTTCCACCAGGCCCAAACCTGTCCAAGTCCCAAGTTAACCCTCTTGTTGCTGTGCTGCACACACACAATCCACACAAACCATGCTCATAAAAGTGTTGTATGTTAAACATCATAACTGCTTCTACACAACGTCACCCATGTACCCACAGGGAAACCAGCACATAACCCCTTGAGTGCTAGAGGGATTATCAATGCTTCACTCAACAATGCTTTGGCAACCCCTCTGGTACTCAAAGGGTTAACCAGAAAACAAATACAAGTTGATAGGCTAACAATTACATGCTACACAGGGGACATTCACTAAGCAGTTAAAAAGAGATGATGGAGAGAAATTAACCCTTACATACCCTCACTTCAACAATTCCAAATGTTAGTCTATGGAGACTATTCAATAACATGAATCAAGTTGCTAAGGTCCCATTGTATAGACTCCATAGAAAACCTTGGAAATGGGGAATTGAGATCACTGGAGAAGTCAGTATCATGTTCAATTTATCAGGTCTTCATCACCGCTTACTGAATCACAAAAAGGATGGATCAGGTCACACATCACAGTGCCACTGAGAATAACTGGTTGTATGTGTAACATACAGGACTAAAATAATTCCCCGGAATGAAAGGAGAAAAATGTAGGCCATGTGTTGTGTATGCAATCATTTACTCTAGATTGAAATTATATATCTCACATTTGATTCCCACATGGATCCTCAGGAGTGGTGATGCCATGGATGGATGTCACACCAGCTACTATTTGCAGGATACACATGGGAACCAAATATGAACCATTGTAGTTTGTTCTCAAACAGGCCATGAATGATGGATATCTCAGATTTAGTACGGCTGGCTCACTCAGACGGATGGATGGGCTTATCCAGAGAAACAACATGCTTTAATCAAAGATATCCTTCACTACTGGCCTGACTGTTGGCCTTCATGATTGAACTGAAACAGACCTCATGTACAGGATCCTGGCAAGTTCATCAATCTGTGATTGCAATGGTGGTATCCCATACATCGCAACATAATGCATAGGATACCATCATGACAACCAGAGAGTCATGTCAACTACTTCAAAATCTTGCATTGTACTGGATAAAACTAAAAAGATAGGGATGAATAACAGTTGAATCGTACTGCAGATCTGTTAAAAATATATATGTACACAGAAAGAAAATGGTCTAAGGCAATCAAACATACTGAACTGATCTCTGGGTTCATATCTTGGTAGGCTATATTTGTACACATATAAGAGGTACGTATCCAAATAGATATTCGATCATTTTTCTTTCTGTGTGCATTGCATGGGATAGTAATAGTTAATATCTCCTTGATGTAATATTGTTGGCATTCAAAAAAGCTGCAGATTCCAGTCATTTGTCCAGATGGAGGCTCTTTAGCAGGGCCAAAATTTCACTATTTAGAGATGCATACCCCATTGGAATGGTCCACAAAGTGTGCCTGGTTTACTAGCACAATCTGTAGACCATTCCAATGAAGTATGCATCTCTAAATAGCTCCATTTTGGCTCTGCTGAAGAGCCTCCGTCTGGTCAAATGACTGGAATCTGCAGCTGTCCCATAGAGTGCTGACTTGATTGAAACAGACAATAAGAGTTAACTTTACCAAGTGATATCTGTCAAACCATAAGGGTTTGAGAGATAGGACTTACATCGCTCCACATCTTTTTAGAATGCCTACAATTTTACATAAAGGTGAAATTAACCATTACTATCCCTTTAATCCTGTCATTGCTATGTTTAAGAATCACACCATCTCATTTAACCACACAGCTTACGGGCATCAAGCACAGCAGGAGTCAATGGAGGAGGCTCAGTGGTGTCCGTAGACAATTTTCCGGGGGGGCAAAGTCATAATATGACCCCCAGGCCAGCCCATCTAGCCCCTTTATTTATATGGAGGGGGGTAATTGTAGGGGGGGGCAAGTGCCCCCCTTGCCCCCCCCCTCCGGACGCCCACGAGGAAGCTTAGTCAGGACCCAGTGAGGCATATAAAGAGGAGAGGACCAGCTTGTGGTCACCGTACCCACCATCATCACCTGCTCAAGCACCTGCTGCACCACCTGCTCAAATACCTGCTGCACCACCTGCTCAATCAGCTCCGAAATCTGCCGCACCATCCCAATACAGTGCCTAGATGCTACAGAAAGACAGGTTGATGCATCCCACCCCCTCCACGAGGTACTACACTCCAGCAGCAGCACCACCAATACCAGGGACACAATGGATTCCAGGGACAGTGACTACCCCTCATTATGGCCTAAATGGAGAGCAGATGGACCTACCCTCTTGGATGGCTCCCCAGAATGGCCCCAGGTATGATCCCAGGTGGGGTCCAAGCACCTACCAGTGGCCAAGGTATGACCCTTGGCCACTGGATTAACAAAACCTGGGCCTGACTGGGAAGCCCAAGCGTCCTCTACCGAGGGAACACTTTACCCCACCAGCACCACAACAGACACTTGGCACCACAGACACTTGGCAGCACTGAGTCCCTAGATGTGGTGGGAACACACCCATCATCTGCAGCAGCCTCTCCACCAGTGGACCCAGCAGCAGCAGCAGCAGAAGACACAGCAACAGCAGCAGAAGACACATCAGCAGCAGCAGAAGACACAGAAGCAGTAGACACTCCGCCAGCAGCAGCAGACACTCCACCAGCAGCAACCACACCAGCAGACTCACCAGGCACATCCACCACCAGCAGTACATGCATGAGGGGGATGGAGGCGGAGTGCATAGTGCTCCAGAGGAGGCTAATCCAGGAATTCCAGAGGGCCAACAGGAACCTCACAAGGCTCAGAAGGTAATCCCGGAGGAACACCTCAAGAATTGAAGCACGGATGCATGCTCTGGAGGTAGAGCACATGGTACAGAGCACACAACTGCGTCAGTACCATACAGGGATAATAGACATGATGTTATTTTCACCCTTAATAAAATAAAAAAATTGTGCTTTTGAATTCTGTCTGATATGCTTTGTGTTTAGTGATAGATTGGGTGGCAGAGATGTCTCCAATGCATTGCCAAGCAATTCAGTGAACACAACTTCAGCCTAGTTAATATGATTGTGTGATGTTACAACATGGGTTCTCACACACCATTGTACAAATTCAAATGACAATCTATCCCTGGAGCCAAATAACATGACAGTGTTATATGGCCATGATGTTGGGTGAATTTGTACAAAACATACCCCTTAACACAAAAACTGGTGCAACACTGTGAAAATTCATCTGCATCATTTGTTGTGTTTAAGGAATTAACCAAACAAACAGTTATTTGACTTAGAAGAGAACTAACAAGCAGATCGAACATGCAGCAAGATAGTCTTTGATTCAAACTCTTATTGGGAAACTGACTTACTGGGGAACCCAATGTTCACCCTAGGATTTCAATGTGTGTGCTACACATTGAAATCCTAGGATGAGCATTTGGTCCTCCAGTAAGTGAGTTTCACAATAAGAGTATGAATCACAGCCTAACTTACTGGAGAACCCAATGTTCACCCTAGGATTTCAATATGTAGCACACACATTGAAACCTTAGGCTGAGCATTGGGTTATCTAGTAAGTTGTGTTGTTGTTTTACTAAGGTTGTAACAGACTTCACCAGTGATAACACTTGTCCACTTAGTCTGGCTGTTTGTTTATGTAGCCCATGTACTGAGATATGTCAAAGTAAAGCAACCTCAGAACACTGATTACACTGAACAACACAGAAACTGTGGACATGAAATCACTGTGGAAGTATGTCCCCTGTATCACCTCTTTATCACACACACAACACACATTAGTGTATCACCACCATCATTTCTTTGCATGAATACATCACAGAGTCCACTCACGGCTAAACAAGTAGTGGACTCCTGTTATGTAGGTCATGCCTTCCCATGTATGAGGGATATTCTAGCCTTGAATGTGGTTCCACATTGAGACATGTCTATTCCAACATTTATTCATACAGATACAGATAGAATAGTGATGGTTCTCCTTTATAGTGTCTCAAACTACAGTAAAACATACATGTGTTTTCTGGGTATGTTACCTATATATGCATTGAACACTGCCTGTGGGACAAGAGGACAGGATTTGGAGCAGCACCCTTGAACTGATCGTCATGCAACAGCTTCAACATCATTCTCCCCTTACTCTTTTACGTTACAGGGGAGTACACAAACCATTGCTTTGTAATGTGTTGTCTACTCATCTGTACCCCATTTTGGAAAGAACCAAGGGGATATCAACCAGCCCTAGGGTTATGTGCCCCTGACATAAATACACACATCAACAAATTTGTTCTGATAGCTCCATGAAACAAATGAATTTGGGTTGCCACTGTGAGAGTGACAGTGGCAGACCAATTTTATTTGTTTCATGGAAGTATTTGTTGATGTGTGTATTTATGTCTGGGGCACATATCACTGCACACACACAGGTCAGCATGGTATCCCTGGAGATCGGATCTACATTTCATGCCCTCTATGTTATGTAACACACTATCACTGTAGATCCATCCCTCTGCTGCAAATGTCAGCTATAGCTACCTACAGGTCCCATGTTCACTCCAATGGCCCTTTAACCCCTAATGTGACAGAATGTTATCCAATGCATTGCACTGGATAACGCTCTTTTGCTACTAGGGTACCATGGTTGCTATGGTTATGATCATGCAAATCATGTTAGTTGCTGTCATTCAAGCCCTGGAAGATGCTAAACATGGGTTATGTGTTGTACCTTGGTTCTTCTGGGGGTATGCATGATATCCTTGAGGTATCTATGTCAAGTTGGAGAAGGGAATGGAAGATGCTTTTGGAATCCCCACACACAATATGCCATGTGGAATGGATGATGTTTGAGGCCATACTGCTGCCAGTGTCAGGGCTGTTTCATTGATCCTGTGGGATAAAACAGAACATCATGTGTGATGTGGTTAGTGTATTGGCACCAATTCACAGGACTGATGGTGGACATGCATGGATTGTGTGAATACCTGTCTCATACTCACAGCTGAAGTGGTCCCTGATGAGCCTGTCTCTCATCTGCTCCCCTCTCAGGGTCTCCTCACCATGGCCAATGTTCATGGGTACTTCAGGTATGGGGGGGGGCTGGAAATCATCCACCAGCCTAGTGTCCACTGTGATGTTGTGCAGTATTGCACACGCCATTATGATGTCACACACTTTTTGTGGGGCATACTGCAATGCTCCCCCCGAGTGGTCCAGACATCTGAATCAGGCCTTGAGGAGGCCAAATGTCCACTCAGTGGCATTCCTCATTCTTCCATGAGCCTGGTTGTATTTCTCCTGGGTATCTGTTTGGGGATTAGCGACTGAGGTGAGGAGCCATGATTTGCAGCCATATCCAGCATCACCTGTGGAAAGTGAGTGACATGGTGAGACAGGAAGCACATGTTGTGTGAATGATGTTTTCTGAGGTGGACGTACTAGCTGTGAGCCAGGAACATGGTGAGCAGTGTTGTGTGTACACTTGTGGGTGTGGTGTGATTTAGTATTGTTAACTCACCCAGAAGCCATCTACCTGTATAAGTTCCATTCTTGAAGTCTCTGTGTACTGAGGAGTTTTAGAGAATGTAGGAATCATGAGAGCTCCCAGGATACTTTGCACAGACATTCATAATCCTCAAGTTGCCGTCACACACCATCTGCACATTCATGAAGTGGAAGTTTTTGCAGTTAATGAAGAAATGTGCGTCACATGCTAAAGCTTTGATATGGACATAGGTGCAATCTATTGCGTAAAAGCCCTGCTTAAGATGTGTCCACTCCATGTCAGTGGTGGGAAAATGTATATAGGTACTGGCCTTGCTTTTGAGGGCTGGCAAGACCTGGGCCAACACCCTGGAGAATGTGGCACTTGACATACCAGATGAGTAACCTTCAGTTGACTGGAAGGCGCCACTTGCGATGTATGGCACACAGGAGTTTCTGCAGGCCAGATAGGGCATGGTTGTGGGTGTAAATCGGATCCACCTTGGTGACCTCATACAGGGCAATGATGCTGTGCGGCCTCAACCTGTAGCGCTCAATCACCTCGTCATCAGTCATTCCAAAGAGAGTGACCCTTGGGCGGTATACCCTGGGCCTTGGCGGTCATCTATACATCCTATGCTGCACCAGGGGTCCCTGTGGCAGTTGGGGAGCATCCTGTTGCTGTGGAGCATCCTGTTGCTGCAGCTGTACACCTGCAGGCAGGTGCTGTCCTCCTGGTAGAGATGGGCTCCTGTGTGGCTCTTGAGCCAGAGCCTCCTCACTTGCAACAGGTGAAGGCTGTTGTTCAGGTGTGCCTGGGGGTTGCTGGTGTTCCCTAGGTCTCTCCCTTTCACGCCCTTCTCCACAGTCTTTGCATCAATATATAAGCCAACATGCTGATTGTTCTCTCTCTCTATCTCTCTCTGTCTCTATCTCTCTCTCCCTGACTGGAAAACAAGCCACAAGTGAGTGTGGGGAGCTGTCCCTTTAAGTACCTGGTAGGGCATTGTGTAGGTGTGGTGATGAGGTGAGTGATGACCAATGGGAAGGTGTTTGTTGTCCAGGTAAGTGTTTGCAGGCATGTCTGTGTTTTAAGATGTGGTGTGTTCTGATTGCTGTGTCTCTGTCAGTTGCGGGTGTGAATTTGAGGGGTGCAGGTTGTGTCTGGATTGTCTGGTGATGTTGCACATGTGAGCTTGTTTTGTATTATCAGGTGTCCGTGTTGTGTGCTAACCTCCATTGTTCTGTGCCATGTTGTGTTGGTGGTTTTTTGGAAAGCCTTGTCCCTGTGGTTTTGCTTGGTTGTTGTGTTGTGTGTGAGAGTGATTTGTGTTGCATGGGAATGTTTTTTGTGTTATTTTGGCATTGCACAGGTTAATTTTTCCATTTGCATGCTTGTGCGGTATGTGGTTTGTCTGTTTTACTATCTAACAGGTTTTTTTTTTTACCGTTATGTGTCTAACGGCTAAGAAAACTGGGTCTTAAATTTTTCCCGTTAACTGTAGCTTTTTTTCAGCCGTTAGCAGTACCGCTCTCCTTTAACCCCTTAACGACCGGGGAATCCGACCGCGGACGAGACTCAACGACCACGGAGCAAAAAATTTTTTTTGCTCCGTTGCGTTACGGACTCCCCGAACGGCGTGCAGCCGCGGGGGGAGCCCGGAACTCGATGACGGTCATAGTACGTCATCGGTCGTTAAGTCAAATCGACCCTTGACGTACTATGACCATCAAGGGTCGTTAAGGGGTTAAATGGCTCTGGGTAATCTTGTTCCATGCGTCTCAATGCACGTAAGTCTACCGGCAGTAAGGATTATCAAACTGCCGTTAGCTTTTCTTAAGATGGACTTTTAAATGGCACACGTAACGGTCATTTTTTTGCTTACGCCTGCCTTTAAATCGACCCCAAACTGTTTTTGAATACAAGGTCAGTAAACATTAATTACAACATTTAGCATTTATGTCTCAATATGAACAGTACAACCAATATTTAAGGACCATATTTAAGGCTTCACAATGTGTTTCCCACTGATCTGGTGCTTAAAGGGTTAAGAAAATGCTCTCTGAACCTGGAAATTTCCACATTTTAGAAAGCAAGTTCATTATTATATTTTAGAGATGTAAGAAGTAAAAATTATATTTTTTACATATGCTAGCCAAAAGTACATGATATGTAAAGTTATATCAACCTTTTTCATTATTTTCATTAGTGTCCCTTTTAATCCTTTGAGCATCACAGGGGCATGCACTGCATTCCAAAGTAATGATCTGAACATCCCTCTGGTCTATCTCTCTTATCTACCTTCTCCATCTTCTCTCTCCCCCTCATTCTCTCCCCTCTCTCTCTTTTCTCTATCTACTTCCTCTGTCTGTCTTCTCTATCCATCTTCTCTATTATTCTGTTTATTGTAGCTATCTTATCTGCCTTAGATATATACTCTGCTGAATTTATCTGCTGTATCTATTTATTTATTGTCTGTATCTATATACTGTATATATGTACTGTATCTATCCATCCAGCCATCCATGGGTCTCAGGGTGCCAGGGTGCAGTGTCAGTGTAGTTTTTTTTAAAGCTATTCAATCAAACTCACTGATTAAATTACTGCTCTGTGCAAAAGCAGGGAAATCCCTAAAACCTCAACTGTCTTCCCCCCTAGGAATGCAGTTTGAGACCACTGGTCTATACCATTTTTTTCTGTAGCTGTGCACATTTATTAATAAACATATCATCTAACTTACTGTAGGTCTGCAAAACCAAAGCTGTAAATAGAAATAATTGGGTGCCAGGGCAAAATTTGAGGATGGGCCCCCCTTTTCCCATATATATATATATATATATATATATATATATATATATATATCCTATCTAGATAGTGATTCATTAATTCATACATTCACACAAGCCAGAGCATACATATACAAACAAAAATGTGTAATTAGCTCTCATGTAGTTATAGCAACACACAACTAAAGCTTTTTTCACAACTTTCCACATGTTCATGTAATATAATGAGTCACATCTCTTGAAAAGTGAACTGTCTTACAGTGTTCCTACAAAGGAAAAAGTTGTACCTGTGGTCAGATTCCCTTACTATTATGTGTTCCAGGTACCTACTGTGCTTTCATTTAGGAGAATAACTGCTACCAGTATGTGCATAATTCTCTATGGCATTTGAAGGATGGCCACACCTTAGGTGCACATAATATATTCATTGAGAGGTGTGAAAAGTCACTTTTTAATTTATTTTTTCCTACACCACTGATTTTCCCATAAGAATTGTTCCATTTTCCTCCTATGTTTTCAATGGTGCATAAGTTCCCACCTCATACTATAAAAACCCAGAAATACCCACCATGCAGTATACTGCAGAATATGAGAGAATAAGAGGACACGGAGAGGGAGACAGAGAAAGAGAGAAAGAGAGAGAGAGACAGAGAAAGAGAGAGAGAGAGAGAGAGAGAAAGAGAGAGAGAGAAAGGTTGTTTTGGAGTGCTGGCTAGCACAATGTGAAAAACAGGAGAAGGTGGAGGAATCTAGTAGCAGTAAAGGGAGCCCACTTCTCTCTGCCCAAGGTGCTGATGGAAATTGTGACAGCAGGGACCCTCTAATACATTTGCCATCACCATGCAGTACTAGAGAGCACAATAAGAGACGAGTGAAGGTGATGGAGTAGCTGGTGTTGAAGAGAACATGAGAATATTCTTGGCAGCAAGTCATAAGGAATGGAATTAAGAAATACATTTTGGACTGAGCCTCACAACCACCACCAGCAGTGACATTTTTATATTTGTTGCTACAGTAGTTCCAGGCCAGAGTGTCACATGCCACAGTGGCTACCATGGGATTGGGCTCAAACAGCAGTGATATTTGACTGGGACAGGTAGATATGGTTCAGCTTGCAACTACTCCTGGTCATAGCACTAGTGATGATTCTGAGGCAGCAGTAGTAGTAGGGAAAATGTTTGCCTTAAACAGAAATCAGCGAATAATGGCACTTCCCGCTTGGCAAAGAATTTCCCACAAAAAGTGCCTAGCTCATTCCATTGAATCAATGGGAACATTGAATGTATACTTAACACATAGCAAATGTTATTCTATTTCCCAAATGCTTAGTGTAAAAGGGGTATGAGGGTGTCTGTGTTGGTGGAGTATGGGGAAAAAATCAATTGAAAAGGGAATTTTTTTGGGGGGTGTTGTTGACTGGCATTGGGGGAACATTGATTAAAAAATAAAGAAATAAAATAAAATAAGTACGTAACGTGATAGAGACAGAGACCTTCTGACTTAAGCTGTCCATGGGGTAGACTGATACTTGACATAACAGAGTATTTGTAGAGGATGATTTGTAAGATTTGTTGTTAGAGGCCCAAGCCTTGAGGAAACATTGATTTGTAGGACTTAGGCTTGTTAGAAATGAGCCCCCCAAAATTGTTTACTTTTGGAGGCCTTTTTTTAAGCACAAGCCCTGAAAAACAAATGCACTACTGTCCTAGTGCCAGCAGGTCATGTCGTGTTGGCCAGTGGCCACTGGCCATTGTCAAATGCCCTGATGTAGATGCAAAATTGGCGACTTCTGTTTTTACTGCTGAGTTGTTTAAGCAGCAGGATGATTAGGCAGCTCAAAGGGAATGAGGTCAACAACAGCAGTAACATGGGCAATGAAGGTTCCACTTGCCACGACTAGCTCCAGTGATGCACCTGAGGCAGTAGCAGCACGATATCTAGCCCCCACCACTTCAGGTATATGTGGAGAAAAGAAGAAGTTGGCTAATAATTCTTCTTCACCTACCCCTCCTCCAAAATCATGGGTGTGCTGTTACTAGAATAGAAAATTTTCCCTTGAGAGCAGGAACTGTGTCTCTCATCAGCAACTGCAATGTGCACAGTGTGTGTGGTAAATAACATCTGGGGGCACAACTGTATCCAAACAGCATGACACCTGAACCCAAGTACTGCCTCTCTCACTATACCCCTTGTCCAGACACAGCTAAGGACACATGGCATCTTGCTGACAATTTAATAGAAATGATGAACCCTCCCTGACACCATCTTAGCCTATTCTGTGGGATGGAATCTCTTGATGCCCTGCGTGCTATTCTTCTCCACCATACTGTCATGTGTGGTCAGTGCACCACACAGTGTGTAATGGGTGGACGCGAACTGCCACAGATTGGCTACCATTTAGCAGGGGAGGTAACAATTAACCAGGTAGATTGGCAGAAAATGTAGTTTCCCTGAGCAAGAAGGTGATGGCGAGCTAGTTGTTTTGCTCGTCATCTGACTCGGTTGCTCTATTTTTTCTCCTCCTTGATCTCCACCTCGCCTCTCGTTGCCCTTGGGGGGAGTCTGGTCGTACAGCAACAGCAGTGCTTGATTTCTGTGGTAGGTGTTTGACTTTAACATGTTTGACATAAATGTCATGCTGTCTGTGTTTCATGTGCCTTGGCACATCTGTCCTTATAAAGCACATGCACATTAACACCTTGACATTTATGTTAAGCATTTGAAACCTCCTCCCTAAAAGGAAACTGAGTTCTGCTACTGCCACCACTTGTCCTTCCCCAAGGACACAATGAATTTTTTTAAAATCTTGCAGAAAGACAGACAAAACCCACACCAACCTTGGAAGTGTGGGGTCAGTTGGTAACACCTTCATCATTATTTTCATGTGCTAAGCTTTGGGCATGAGAGAATATCTCTATTGTCCCCCCAGTACTGCCACTATCCTCTTCCAGCAGTCTTGTCACCCACCACCCCACCCAGGTACTTTACCTTAGAGGAACAAACACCATAGTGAGAGCAGCACTTTATTTTTGAGTGGATGGTTTAACATTGCCAACATAAAATTCAAGGACAGATGTGAAAAGTGTTCATCTTCCCATTCCTTCCCCTATTTCACAACATTTTCATCCATCCACACACACACTGTTTTGTTTCCAGTAGTCAAAAGGGTCATCATTTCTGCCTAAAACATAGCTATCCTGCATGTATGCTGTAACCACTCCATAAGCAGTGAGACCACTCCTAGGAGAGATATGGCATTCATAGAAAACTTAATAGAAATTGTTTGAGACTTCTAAAAGATTGGAGTCATATAAAAGTAGTGGGGAAGAAGCAGCAGGAGATGCTGGGGATTATCTTATGACTGATGATGATTATGACGTAGA
Source organism: Rhinophrynus dorsalis (assembly GCA_037306005.1). Taxonomy (NCBI): domain Eukaryota; kingdom Metazoa; phylum Chordata; class Amphibia; order Anura; family Rhinophrynidae; genus Rhinophrynus; species Rhinophrynus dorsalis. Next base: position 382,036,030 of record CM074719.1, read on the forward strand.
TCTGGAATAATATATCCCTCCATCCCTCCAGCATCCTCCTCTTCTTCAGATAAAGATGTAGTTGAGCTGGTGGGCAATGTTGAGGATTACCTAATATTTATTGATTATGATGTAGATCTGGAATATATCTCTCTGCCTTCCTTCTCTTCTTCAGATCCAGGTGAAGTTGAAAGTGAGAGAGATGATGACATGGACAAAAAGTTAGCTGAGAGGCAAAGAGTAAATCTTCCACCATTGAAAAGCATTGTGAGTGTCTATAAACTGTTTGAGAAAACATTTGGAAATTCTGACCCTAGGTAAGCAAAGATGGCAAAAAGTACACAGTTACTCTATCAGTCATCACCAGCATAATTGCCTCTTCCAAGTCCCACTCAGCAACACACACACCTGTGTTGAGCAGCAACAACAACAACAACAACAACACAGTGTCACGGTTTTCAAGACACTCAGACCAGTAGGTGAAATAAAATACAGTTTTATTAAGAACAAAATTAATGACAGAATCGCCCTCTATAGGCAGCACTGAGTAGCAGCAAGGAGGCAACAGTAGGACCAATATACAGATACTGATTTAAACAGCACAGGCACTGAGTACTGAGTACAGAGATACAAGGGTTAACACAGTAATCAGTCCGTCTCAGTTGTGGTGTTTGGTACACCCAAGGTGATAATAGGCAGTAAATGGTGGAGAGGACTCAACACCAAATGTTCATAATACTGAGATAACTATCCAGCAAAGAGGAACCTGCAACCCAGAGCCTGCTGAACTTGAACAGTAGCCCCCACGGACATAATAATGTAGCAAATAGATTGCAAGAGCTTGAGCCAATAGCTCCCACGGGTGTGATAACGGAAGCAACTGGATTGCAAGAGCTTGAGCCAATTGCCCCCACAGACGTAATAACGGACGCAACTGGATTGCAAGAGCTTGAGCCAATAGCCCTCACGGGCGTGATAACAGAAGCAACTGGATTGCAAGAGCTTGAGCCAATAGCCCCCATGGGCGTGATAATGGAAGCAACTGGATTGTAAGAGCTTGAGCCTATAGCCCCCACGGGCGTAATAACAGAGGCTTGCACAATAGCAGCTAAAGCCGTAGCGCCTACCGGGCGCGGTAACGTAACTCCACTACTCTGCAAGGAGTGATATGAACCGTTGCCTTACAAGGCCTACTGGACTGGCTCAGCAGTAATAGTGGTTGGAGAGAAACGGCTCAGCAATATAGCAATGCTCTGTACCAGACTGGAGGCTCAGAACCGGGAACACAGCTCTGCATGGGTTAACGGCTCAATAATTGGAACACAGCTCCGCACGGGTTAATGGCTCAGTAATTGGAACACAGCTCTGCACGGGTTAATGGCTCAGTAATTGGAACACAGCTCTGCACGGGTTAACGGCTCGTAAGAGGAGTAGAGCTCTGCAACGACACAGCTCGGTAGCAGGATCTCAGCTCAGCATGGGTTAACAACTGCAGCCGGAAAAGTCCAGTAGTTGGAGGAAGTCAGAATGTCGCCTCTGCGACAGCGGGAAGCTGAACCATAGACTGGACAGATGTAACCGGTGCAGGTCACGGAGCAGGAACGTCATACAAACCGGGTCGAATCACGGAGAAGGTTCTCAGACAAGCCAGATCAGGTCGCAAGTAGGAACGTCAGCCAGGCCGGGTCAAATCACGGAGCAGGTTCTCAGACAAGCCAGATCAGGACATGAGCAGGAACGTCAGACAGGCCGGGTCAAATCACGGGGCAGGAACACAGGAACGTAGTCAGAGCAAGCCAAGTCGGTACACCGGAAATCAGGAACGCAGGAACACAGCACAGCAATAGTGGCTCAGGAACACCACGAAAGGGCACCTGACAGGTGCCAATGGCCAAGTATAATAAGGTCACCAGGGGCGGGCCAAACAGACTCAACCAATCGGAGAGCAGCACAAGTGAAAGTGACAGGAGAGAAATCACTGCACCGTGATACACAGGTTATTAACATCCACAATGTTAGATATGACGAGTGCCTCTGCTGCTGCTGGAAGTGCAGCAACTGTGACACCTAGTAGTACAATTGCAGCAACATCTAGCCCCTAGTAGTAGTAGGAGCAGCCCCTCAGGAATTTCACAGTCAATTAAGTCCACAGTATGAAAATACTTCACTCAGGATCCAAATGCTACGCGTGTTGCTATATGTTGTCTGCGCAAAATGCATGTGAATGGGAGGAAAGTAGGCTCACACCTAGGCACCTCCTGAATGAGATCCTACCTGAAGCACAATTACAATTGTCACATACTATCAACATATCAGTGGTGCCAGAACTAGCAGCAGCAGGAGAACGACTAAAATTTCTTGGGGCTCTGGAGCACATAATAGAAGTAGTGATGTTGATGTGTCAGAGATTGTGTCAAATGTTTGTTTGAAATACCACCTATGGCTCCTGTTACAGAGTAGTATGACTCTGACTTTGATGTAGGAGATGGCAGGAGTCATAGACTGCCCATACTTTCTGCCTCCATCTCCACAACCCCCTCTAATCATGTTATTAATGCAATCAAGTTACAGGATTAGTCTGCCATGTACTTCCAATTGCCAGGCCACACTTCCTAGATTCTTGGGAAGTAGCCAAAAACTTCACAAAAACAAATCCAAAGTATGCCTGTGGAATAGTAAGGTTGCCATGATGTTTGCAGTTCACATGCTGCCATATTGTTTTGTTGAAAGCTGAGGATTTAGAGAACCGATGTCATGTATAGCTCCTTTCTGGCACATCCCAAGTTGCAGTTATGTTTACATTAAGGCAGTGCCATAATTGTACAAGCAGGTGGTTAGTGTCAGTGTGGAGGGCTGGAAAGCTCCTATGGCAAGAAAATGCACTTGACAACATATATGTGGACAGAGGACATCTGTGCCACAATTGTGCAATAATTTCCCACTGTTTTTCTTCATGCTATTTGACATTACATAAAATGTTCTCCTTTTCACCACTATCAATACATTTCCTGCAAGAACTGTATCATATTTCACCTATGTTTTCTATGACTGCAAGGTTTCCTGCCACAATGTTACTTCTTCTGGGGGTGGAAATAGAGAAATAAATAGCTAAAAATAAAAGAGTCTTACAGCAACATATGCATTGAAAAAATTGTAATCAGGCTGAGTGAATTTGTCCTTTGCCCACAACACTAATTTCCTGCTTAAGTAACATTGGCACAATCATCCTTGAAAAGTAAGAACTTACTAAGTGATGGATGGCAGTACATAGTGGAAGAACTGTGTAACTTTATTGCTTTAATGACAAGGCTTGTGAAGGTGGTGGGAGTGGTGCTCCAAAAATAAACTCAGAGTCATATTCCTCTACAGCAGGAGCAGAAAACTTTGACATACTCTCTAACATATCAACAACACTTCTATCATATACCCCAGAGTCCCAGGAATCTTTAGGAGTACTTCTTCTGCTGCTGATTGCTGGACATCTGACCTTTTGATAGTGTGTCCCTCTCCCAGTCAGGCCTGTGGTTGTGCTTCATTTGGGATCTCATTAAGATCTCATTAAGAAGGGACCTAGGTGTGAGCTTACTTTCCCCCTGATCACAGGATTCCTACACAGACAACAGATAGCAACGTGCTTCACTTTTGGATCCTAAGTGTATCTCCATACTGTGGACTTTATAGACTGCAGGGTTCCTGAGAGGCTGCTAATAATACTGGGGCTGATATTGCTGAAATTAGAGTACTACTGGGTGTCACAGGTGCTATACTTCAAAGAGCAGCAGAGGCACCCATCAAAGTTAAGGCTGTAGATGATGATAACCTGTGTTGTTGCTTGTTAATCAACATAAGTGGTGTGTGTGACTGAGCGGGACTTGGGCTTGGCAGCAGTGATGATGCTTATGATGACTGACAGGACAACTGTGTCTAGGGTCAGACTTTCCTGTGGTTTTCTTAAACAGTTTATAGACAGGTGGAGTGTTCCTTTTCAGTGACTGAAGATTGAGCCTTTGCCTTTCTGCTAACTTTATGGCCATGTCATCATCTCTCTCACTCCCAACTTTATCTGTATCTGAACAAGAGGAAGATGCTGGAGGGATATATTCTAGATCATCATCATCATCATCAGGTCATCCTCAGCACCACCTGTCTCTTCTTGCCCAGTACCCTTATATTCCTTTAAGCTTTTAGAGTTCTGAAACTTTTCAATTTTTTCTTTCACAATGAGCTAAGTGAAAAAAGTGGGAAAACAGCATTTTTCACAGAAAATTATTCGCAAAGCGGGAAGAGACATTATTTGCCAATTTTGATTTGAGGTGAACATTTTTGTCCATTCCTAATCATCAGGTCTAGTATCTTTGACTAATGTACATCTTGTAAAGTCAGGAAATTAGGCATATAGGTCGGAAGTTTTTCCTTATTGAGTAGCACAGAGGGAAATGGGAGCATTTTTGTGAAAGTTTCTGTGCTCCTAGTGGAAACACTGTAAATCTACATTTCGGTTTTATGGATGAAGTATCCTATTGGTAAGTGAGAAACCATGCTTTTTTTTAGAAATTTCTCACAGGACCACAATAGGACTTTATCTCCCAACCCTATTAGTGATGATAAAGCCATAGAATTAGGTCAAATGAAAAATCTATCTTCCATGACTGTAAAGTAGTTTATAAACTGTTTGAGAGACCAATTAGATGTTTGTGTAAAAAACATGGGAGCAGGGGAAAGCAAGATCACATCTAGGCATAGCCTCATTGCAATCCCACTTGGAGTACAACAAGACAACCTAGCAGCAGCACATCAGATGTGCCACACCTAACAGCAGTAGAATCACTCCTAAAAGATCACAGGGCTCAAGGGCATATAATAGTAATGCAGTATATTTGTCAGGGAGTGTGCTAAGATTTCCTTCATTTGAAGTATCACTCATGGCTCCTGCTGTTGTTCTGCAAATGCAAAGCAAAGAGGAGTATGAGTTTGTTAGAGGAAACTAAAAGAGTCATAGGGTTCCAACACCTGCTGCCACCCCCACTGTAGTCAGTGATGTAGTTAAAGGAATATAGTTAGACAGATCTTCCCGTATGTACTTTCAACCTACACCCCCAGAGCATCAATATGAGCACACTGCAGCTGCCTCAGGCTGATATTTCTAGCTACAATGTGTGAAGAAGTGGCCCCTTCCCATATAGCTGTATGAGCTGCATTGATGTTTACTAGCATGGTGAGAACAGACTCACCAAAACTGTAGAAGGAGGAAGAGACTGGTGGTGGTGGTGATACCATGCAGGCTGTTATTGATAGTGGGGCAAGCATGAGAGTGTGCTTGTTGGTGACAAATGGAGATTGGAGAAGAGATCTGAAGGGACTGGGTATCACCCCACCAACCAACAGCAAGCCCAGCCCTAGTGAAATTATTGAATTAGCTGCAACTTTAGATCATGCTGCTGCATTGTCTGTAGGTAACACTGATGATGGTCATACGTCACAGCAGCAACAGAAGTCAGATGAGCATAATCATCATCAGGCTGCTGCTGATGCATCCACCCAAGTATTGGTGGTGTGAGTAGCAGTGTTGAATATGACACTGGTGACATAGGGCAGGCAGTGGTGTAAGATGTTGTTCCACTTGTTAGTATTAGCAGTAATAATGATGCGGTAACAGCAGGTCCAACAGTACCAGCAAGTAAAGCAGCAACAGCACAAGAAGACACTTCCTTTGTTGAAGTTACAGGTCAATCTCTCTCCACCTTTTCTTGCCCTGAACTCATGGGTATGTGACCAAGTTTTGAAGAGGTGGAAGGAGGGGTAACACCTTGGCATGCCAAGCACAAACAACACAAAATCTTCTCCCTAGCCAAGCTAAAGAATTCATATGCTTTAGATGTGACATAGTCCCTTGTCTGTTAGCAACAGGGAAAAACACAGACAAACATCTGAGCCAACTGACAGACAGGCAATAGCTGTTTCCCAGTAGACAACTGCAAGTAGTCCCACTCCCAGCCAACAGGCAATTGTAAGCCATCCAACTTCCAGCCGGTAGGTAAGTTTAGTGAGTCCCCAGGCAAGTCGCAGCACTCTGAGTCATCACCAGCATTAGCTGCAGTAATGCCACCACATCCACAGATGTAAGGTCTGGCAATAGGTATCAATGCATTGCACATTGTGTGACCATAAATAGCACTATTGTGGAGAGCAATAGAATGCAAGGCATAAGGGAGTGTTTGCAGAAGGCATTCCCTGCTGAATATAAAAAGGTGAAAGCTGGGAGGGGGAGTGGCAGAATGGGATTTTTTGGGAGATGGTTTAACATAACCAGCACTTTGAGTTTGATGTTAGTAAACTGGACATGCTTTATGAGTGATGGCATGCCAGATGTATAATCCTAGCCATTGCCCTTCTTCACGATTTCTCTTTCACAGGCTGTGCACATTGCTGTTTTTAAAATATGCAGAGTACCTCCTGTCCCCAATTTAACATATTTCAGCATCCATGATATTAGGATACTGGGAGAAGGAGAATGTTGATTGTACCTTAAGTGGCCTGTTTTGCTGCTGCTGCTGTCTCAACAGCATTAGGCTTATGTTAGGAAGAACCATGAATACGCCCCCTGTTCCATGTCACTGCTGTTAACTTATCTCAGTCACACTCCTCCCATCATCATTTCTTCCACTCATCATGAGCAAGGTGGATACAGAAGCTGCTGTGACATGATACTTGGTCATCATTTTTCAAGGCTTACCTTTCTACGTAAGTCTGAAAACAAATTTTCTTAAGGCTTGCCTTGTTATAACTAAGTTTGCAAACAATAGTTATTAAGGGTTGCCTTATCATAGGCCTGCAAACACATTTTTTGTAAGGCTTTCCTTATTATAAGCCTGCAAACAATGTTTTTAAAGGTTACCTTGTTAAAAGCCTGATATTTTTTTGGATACAGATAATGTGAAAATAAAATGTGGATTTTAATATGGTTGATGGAGATGGTGGTGTTGTGTTACTGGAAAGGAAAATGTGTTCTTTCACACTGAAACATTGACACAATAATAAATCTACCATCTTTTCTACAAGACCTTAGAGTGCTTGCCTTTCTTTATCTATCTATCTATCTATCTATCTATCTATCTATCTATCTATCTATCTATTACTCAGCCAAGGCTTTCAGACTTGAGATAGCACCGACATGCCTATGATGTGATGGATGGAAATCCAACAAAGTTTATTAGATCATAACTACAAATGTTTTGGTTCTAGACTGGACCTTACTCAGGGAAAGTGTATTCAGAAAAACAAGTACAATTTATAGAATTAGACACTTACCTAGATACAATGTATGCCTACCAAACCCTCAGTGTTCATGCATCGGGCTGGTGTGCCAGATAACAATGTTAATATGCCAAACATCACACTGAGCATCCTTGCTCCTGCACCCCTACCCTGTGCCCCAAATTAATAATTTTAACAAAAAGCGAAAATACAGTAGTTAAAATAAAATGTATAAAAGAAAAAAGTTCAATAAAAAAATAAAAAATAAATACATGAAAAAAATTAGACGAAGTAAAAGGAAGTGGACATCTAGGACATAAAAAATAATCAAAATAATGATTCAAAGAAATAAAGTGTTACCAAATCATCTGGCTATCACAGAGGGTCCTCAGTCCCCTCAATACTAGAGATGCACCCACTGCACAGCTTTGCCTTGTGCCGTGTGCCCCTGACAACCAAAGGGTTAATGTCACTGCATTAAGATGTACTCCATAGAGAATAAACCAGGGACGATAGGCAAATAAACTACCAAATCTCCCCCTATCAGGGGGAGACCCACTGCAATGCATCAGAAAGCACTGAGCATCCCCCCACAGCAAGATATATATTAGCAAAGATCTAACCACCTAGTTCACAACATATAAAGATTATTTAAAAGAAACAACCAAAAGATCAAAACACTTTCCCATTCACCAGAGTGGCACCCAGCTTGCAACATGTCCCAGCGACATGTCCCATCAGAGAGACAACATTATACCAGGTACCCCATGTTCCCAAAATGCCCCTGACTCACCTAATTAAAGAAAGTGTCAGTATTGAATACCACATCATAGTGCTATCCATAATTTTCACATTGTTCCCACATGGATTGTCCAATTTGGTCTCTTGTCTAGACTATTTAAAGCCAAATTTTGTAGAGAGCTGTAAAATTCAAGTGCATGCATCCGCACACGATGTCTGGATTAAAACAAACAGTACAACAAGAGTACATGAAGTTACAGCTATTGGTGGCTATGTAGTCCATCTATTTTCTATATTTATGAAGAACTAATTACAGATTTAAACAGGCAGTCATTTACTCCAAAGTGATGTTTTAAATGTTCAACAACATGTCAGAGCATATTCCACAACTTGATACCATTAATAGCATGTCATAAATAATATGTTCCCACATGACTGGATGTAGAACCCTTGATATTATTCAGAGGGGGACCACATCTCTGTCAGCGTACTTGGCGGTGGCTGCCGAGCTGACCGCAGCTTTTCCCGGCAGCAAGCCTCAGCTGGATTCAGCCGCATAATTTGTCCGTCCTCTGTCTCCTTCGTGGGCGCAGGGTTTGTTGGCAGCTCAGCCACATCCTTTAGCAGGGATGTTGGCGCACGTCCAAGCTGGGATGGGTGTTCTGTTTAAAGTGACAGCACAACCTTTTTGCTCCTCCTCTTCCTGGGCCATTAGGTACTTTAACTTCCTGGACACCACTCTCATTCGCCCTTTCGTGGTGTCTTGTGCAGTTGGCTTGTGGTTTTGTGTATGGCTTAGTTTGTCTGACTACCCATTCTGGTGCCAACCTTTGGTTTGTCTGACTGTCCGCTCTGTGTATGATCCTTGCTTGGCTCTCATTCCCTCTGGTGTGGACCTGTAGCTCTGGTAGACTAACTCCTATGTGTATGACCTTTGGCCTGGCTGACTATCTGTTCTGGTGTTGACCTGTGTATGACCCTGGCTGTCCTAACACCTACTGGGTATTGTCCTGCAGCTCTGGTTAATGTTTGCTCCATGTATATTCCTTCTTGTCAGACTATCCACCTTGGAGCTACCTGGGGTTGTCCACTGCACACCCAGCATACCAGCGTTCCAGTGGATATCCTGTGAGGGACTCCTGGTGGTTCTGGCAGATGTTTCCTTGTATTTGTAGTGTACAGGTGTGGACCTGTATGCAGTAGCTCTACTCAGTACCTAGTCTCTACAGGTGCGGACCTGTACGCAGTAGCCTACCCAGTACCTTGTCTATACAGGTGCGGACCTGTACGCTGTAGCCTTACTCAGTACCTAGTCTATACAGGTGCGGACCTGTACGTGGTAGCCTTACTTATCCACGTCTTACAGGTATGGACCTGTTGCGCAGTAGCCCTCTCTGGAACCTTGTCAGTACAGGTGTGGACCTGCAGTAGTTCCTCAGGTGTGGACCTGAGGCGGCTTATCTCTACCCTACCTTCTGGAGCTCAGTTCGGTACCACCACAGCAATACTATCCTTCCTGAAGTCTTCTGGATTGTGTTGTGTTCTTGCTGTTGCTGTTCTTTCTGTATGTGTAGATCCTAATAAAGTTTGTGTTACCTACAGTACTGGTCCAGTTCTCGTTCTTGAGTCTGTGACAATCTCTCACTATCTACTTAATATGACAGGCACACATCATCCAATTGGCCAAGTTCATTGGAAGCTGGGTGTAGAACACTGTGCATTACTCAGCATGTTCTGTATTCTGCTACTTTGAACATCCTTGATATTAACCAATGCACAGAAATGTATCCATTGGAGTAAATAATCATATGTATTATTTATATAGGTGACCTTGCCCAAATTCAGATAGTTTCAGAATTCAAACCTGATATGCAAAATGATAATAAAGAGTTTCAGTCCTGATTAAGTAATTAAAGGAAATAGTTCAGCTGTAATTCAAAATTAAGCCCTTTGGGATAGTATGCATTTAATTTGAAGATGGTTCTGGCTTCCACTTGAAGCAAACATTGATATCTATTGCTTCTACTTCAAACCAGGATGATTAGCATAGACTTAAATTCTGCCATATTGTTTCAGATGGCCAAAATGTATTGCCACTGGTTGCTTGGATGACTCATTTTCCCCTAGTGTACTCTCTAAAAACTTACAGATAGTGGATTTGTGGTTATTGTGATTTTTTTCTTTCATAGGTTAACTGGTACTGTTCCTTTAAGGCAAGTTTCAAACAAACAAAGCAGAAAATAAAATCTACTCTAGCTTGGAGACTTACTAAACAGTGTGCTTCTTCACTATCAAAACTGGCCAATTAATCTGCTTTCCAGGTTACAAAACAGATAGGAACAGATTCAACACAGGATTTGTCTTTTCCTAGGTCTCAGGGCGGGTAACAACATCCTCTCTGATCTGTGTGTGAGAGAGAATGCCTCCAGAGACAGATTTTAAACGTTGTAGCTTGATGATTAATATCACCTGTGAAGCTACATTTGCCTAATACCCCCAACATGCTGGGAAGAGAGAGTGATCCAAACTACTACTTACATATAATGCCTCTCTAACCCTGTCACAATATATACACACATAAGCATACATACAAAACATTTATATACAGTACAGTTAAATACTGTTTTAATTACAAAGAAGCAGTTATTTCTAGGGATCTTAGACTGGGAGAAGATTCTGATTTTTTCATGCTTTCAGAGCTCTGAAGGCCAAGGCAGATCAACCAGCTTCTTTCTGGTAGTGTGGAATACTTTGTGAGTCATTAGCAGTGGAGGAGAAATTATAGCTAGTAGAGTTGTACTGAGATACTGCTCAGGTAGATTCAAGTGTTAGCCATTTTAGTTCTTTGAACTTATAAAAGTGATGGGTAGTATATTTACATTGGAGGATATAGTGAGTTTTGCAGAGTGTCATGTTTACCAAGATATATTTGCACTGTGGGAGCATATACTACTTCCCCATAGTCTATGACTGGCATTAACATCTGTTGAACAATACATTTTCTTACAGTCAACTTAAACAGAATTTTTTTCTAAACACAGCACCTTTTTATGATAGGGTTTGGATGTTAATGTATCAATATGAAGACCAAAAATGAGGCTGGGGTCAAGCCACATGCCAAGATATCTTTAGGAGTCCACCAGGGTCAAGTTATGATTAGACTTTGTTACAACTGTTAGACAGTTTTGTCATTGTTTATGATTTTAGCTATCCATCTTTAAACTACAGAGAAATCATACTGTAATATGGTTTGTTGTTGAGAATATTTAGCATACATTATGTTGTTATCTGAAGAGGTACACAGAAGTGCTTTGCAAACCGTGGGCAGATCATTTATAAATAGAAAAAGTAGAAGGCCAGAACAGGGTCTTGGGGATTCCTACTTGTTATTTTGAGTTTAAGGGAAATATTGTCAGCAATAGACACATATTGCATTCTGTCTGATAAATAGGATCAGAACCAGTTTAGAGAATGATTACCCAGTCCTAAACTTTTGGAATTTTATTATTAGAATATTATGGTCTACTGTATCAAAGGCTTTTGAAAAACCTAGGAAAATAACTCCAGTGATGCCACCTTTTCCATGCTAGTCTGGATATCATTACATACTTTTTGGAAGGCAGTGACTGAGTGAGTTGGAGAAAGTCTGATTGAAGTGGGGTGAAAAAAATGGTCATTTGGTAATGTAAGTAGATACATAATGTGGGGAATAGGGATACTGGTCTGTAATTCGCTACTACAGTTTTATTCCCACTTTTGTGGGTAGGCACAACTCTAGCCACTTTCTATGCTTTCTTTCTTTCTAGCCACTTTCTATTTCAGACTTTAAGTAATTTTTATTTAGAATATCAATCAAGAGAAGAATATTTTCGATGGAAGGGCCATCATAGGAGTTATCATACATAACAGCAACCCTATCAATGAATGAGGAATGTTAGTATATAGACTTGTCACATCAAGAGTTTCTAACAGGGTATCATCATCAATTGTTTTCAGAAACTAGAAAATAAAGTCAACTGAATCATGTGTGTAGCTAGTGATCTTTGGCATATAAGTTAGAGGTAGAAATCCACAAATTGAGATAAAGACTGACACAAATAATTTCTTACTGAGATAATAGTCCTTCCTGGTAGCTTATCTAATGATTTGTGTATCATAGGGGTGCTATACATTACTGGAACGTGAGGGTGGTTTTGAGTCAGAGATTTCTTAGTTTCCCTAAAGATCAAGTTATTGCTAAAGCCACAATTTAAAACTTAATCTATTTCCCTTTTGTACAAAACAGTAGGGTCACAATACAATTTATTATAACAAGTTAGATCACTTTTTTGATTCAATATTTCTTGATGGTAATATTCATAATCCCATATAATATGACACCACCTTTTTGCAGCCTGTCTGATTATAAGAGTCATCACTGGCCAATGCTTTAATTGTTTTAATTTCATCTTTAGTAATATTATTAAAAGCAGTATAATTATTATGAACTATAGCTTTAGTTTCATTAGATACAAGGTTAACAAAGGTAGAGACATGGCTATTTAGTACAGTTAGGGTCAAAAGTGTAAAAAGGACTTGTTTTTTTAAAACGAGTAGGTATGCCATGAAAAAGATGTTCAAATTGAGCTGTCTAAACAATTTAAATACATGTATTTCACACTGGAGGTCTTCTTGTTTAACAGTAGGTACAGTGCTCAGACCTTAACTCATAACCATCATTTCACTGGTGGTATATTTTCTGCCATTTCTGTGGATTTTTCTCTGATGGATTTGGCAGTCTGTAGAGACCTTTTGGGCTTGTCTCAAAAACCTTCTTCTAACGAAAAATCTGATTTATTAAAGCTCTCACTATCACTTGAATATTCATTACCACTCTTAATTCCCTTTGGCCTGTTTCACCTGCTGTTAAAGTGATAGTAATACTTAAAATGTAAAAAAAATATGTTGTAGGGATTATCCCCCTGAGTAAAACAAGAGTACCCCCACTGCTGAAAGGTGGTATATTCAAAAGTTACTACAGCTCAAAGTTGATTTTTTAGGTGCAATATCACAGTGGCCTGAAATTGTACAGTGGCACTGTTGCTACACCATCCTATGGAGATTTATGGTCTATGGACCAGAGCTGTCCATAGGATGGTGTAACAGCAGTGCCACTGTGCAATTTCAGGCCACTGTGATATTGCACCTAAAAAATTAAACTTTGAACTGCAATAACTTTTGAATAAAACGCCTTTCAGCAGTAAGAGTACCCTTTTTTTACTCAGGGGGATAAACACTACAATATTTTTTTACATATTAAGTATTACTATCCGTTTAAGTGCACATCTCGCAATGACACCTAATATCCACCATTGGGGGTGATGGGCACTAGTCACTTGTATATAACTATTAACGTCCACCTCCTTAAAGTATGTCTTCATCTATATCCTATTATTTGCACCTCTATTGAGCACAAGATTGAGCGTCATTATAACAAGGAGATTGAGGGACTTCAATTATATATTATTATAGACTATATTCCACACCAAATAAGAGGAAGTAATCGGTTCAATAAGCTTGCAAGGCAGGAATCCTTCAGGATTTTTCAACTACGAACTTTAAATCTGAAAGGTTTGAATAAAGAAATATACCTCAGGTGTCTTAGGTAATAATAGATCCACTGCTCCCATGGAATAAACTAGTATAATTTGTGTGCCCACATCTAGACTGCAATTAATATAATTTGGTTCGGTATAGATAGGGAGGCTTTTAATATCCACAATCCCACTCTATATTTTACATCAATATACTTCTATCCACATTGTAACCCTGATTTTTGTTAGTACAAATACAGTCTCTGATTATATCAACATATTCCTTATTATTTTTAGAAGCCAAAACATTTTTTATAGATGTCAAAAGTATTATCCTTTTAAAAACACGTCTACAAATCATTTCCCAAAAAGATATGATGCTCGTTCTTTTTTTATGTCAATATTATGTATGTATAATAGATGTACCTTTATATATTGAATAGGACTGTCCTTTGAATGGGAAGAAATATGAGAAAAAATAAAATAATTGCTATTTAACTTTTTAACATTTTGAAAATTATGAAGATATTTTACATCAAATCATATGTAAAATATCATATGTATAATACTTCATGGATCTACTGGGACCTTTACTAAGCCTGTGACAATTAGCTAACTTAAAATGTCAAGGCAATGATTCTGTAACATACTATTCTAACGCCTTCAAAAAGTGTAATTAAAATATATACGATTACAAATTCAGTTGTACTCAAATATCAATAAAAAAAACACATGTATGTTGGGATTCAAGGAATTTTATTTTGTATCAAGCAAACATTTGTATCTAGTATACTTTCTGATTGGCCAATTGAAGTATATATCTTGGGAAAAAGAGGAACAGCAATCCCTAATGCTCCAGAAGAAGGATTTGTGATTGTGTCAAAACATGTAGAATGATTGGAATCAGAAGATCTGGGGTGCAATGTGGAGGATTGGAGCCTTGTAGGATGCCAAGGTTTGGAGGACAGAGTTGGGCTGGAGGAAGATTGGAGAAAATGGCAGGAGGATAGAGACGGTGCATGGCCCTACTGCACAAAAGCATAACGAACTGTGGGATCTCTTCACGTGTCTTAATCAAGACATGCTTCAAGTAATGGCACACCTTTATCAGTGGAGAATTCATTCATATGTACTATACTCCATATAATTGTGTAAGGGGCCATTTGCTTAATAGTTGGGATCTCGCTGGCTATATTATATATAATACTACTGTTTCAGTCATTCATGATTGGTTCATTTATTCTGTTTTATCTCCTGAGGCTACCTGCTCTCCTGCTCCTACATTAGCACTATTGGTTCTCTCTATGAACCACTTCTAACTGAGAGTGTTCATGTATAGGCAGAATTGTTTGCCAACTATTTTTAACAAAAACTTTGAGTAGAAGGACAGTAGCAGTTCGGGCACTCCTACTGTTGTTTACTTTTATGGACAAATTGTTATAATTCTATAACACTCACCTATATTGTATTTTAACGATGTACTTTTAATGAAATTTTTATTTTACATTCTTACAAATGTTTTATCTTGTTTTAACATATCTCTGAATAAATATTTAACATTCTACTACACTTAGAGGACTTTGTGTGCTATTCTCCCCCTTCCCTTTTTAACACCATCTGACTAAGTATCAGGTAGCACAACTGGACAAAAAAAAAAAAAAAAACAGAGAAGCCTAGATCACATATACAGCAGCACTGAGGAGGAGGAGGGATTTGAAACGTTGCCACCATCTACCACAGTTGGAGCCACTGCTGAGACCACTGATTAATGTTTGACAATAATCTGATAATGCGTGACTCATATAACTTATACAGATCAGTCATAGAATGTTTTCACAGGTTGCAGCCAGAGGCCATATACATTACTAAAATGGAGACAGAAGGTAAGGATTCATGCAGTATATTAAAACAGTATATTTTTTTTAGAATTAATTACATATAATGTATTATAAATAAAGAAATGTGACTTTTGAAACATGTTGCACCATGTGTTATATGTAATAAAAAAACATTGGGGACATTTTAACATAAATATGTGTGCACAACACAAAGCAAAAACAAATTAGTTCAGTATTACTTGGTAAACATTTAGGAGTGAATGTATAAAGACAAAAGTGGATCAAATCTGGACAAAAACAAAAATATGTTGAATTCTAAATTCAAGTTGTCCCATTTTTAAAATAAACTTTATTAATTTTGTAATATATAAATTACAAACAAAATTATTTCATTGTTGCCTGTATCTCACAGTATTTCTTAGTGGGGAAAGGGACATTTACATCAAATGGAACATTTCATTAGCTCTCACAAAGAGATATACCTTTTTTTCTGCAATATGGACCTGGGTAGATATTTTCCTTTATGTATAGTGATTAATGTTGAGCAAAACAAGAAGCAAAGTGAAAAAAAAAGAAAGATTGTTTTCACACATTTCTGTCGACAGAATGATTGTAAGTTTGCACATATGTCACCAAATCTGTGTTAACCTTTTTAGCAACCAGAAAAGAGGAGGTTTTTAGAGAGGATATAAAGGCCTACAAACTATGGGCAGAATGGATAAAATATCAGAACTAAGTTCCTATGTTTAAAACATGTAAAATTAAATAGGTCTATAAAGCAAAGAGAATGTGACACTTGGCTGAAATTTCCCACTTATGCTATAAAGGAGATAAATTTGCAGTAAAATCTATTTTTTAAATAAACTACTTCATGCTTATTGAAGACAGTTGTTAGTGGTCACTGCAGTCAAATATAACATTTAATTTGTGCAACTCAGTACACTTTATTTAAAAACAAATTGGGCCTTCCATTACAATGCTGAAAATGCAAGAGGCCATCAATAATTTTGCACATTGCATTTCTTGAGTGAATAGAAAAGCTTTTCCTTTTTGATTCTACTCCTTTTTGAATGTTGAAAGTTCTATATAATAAAGATCAGGTAGAATGTATTATGGTTCATAGTGACTACTTTAATATATGTTCTACTGAATGATTTGGTTCCATCAATTACTTTTAATTCCTTTCATTGTGTTTTTTACATTTCCACTGAGCAAGAATGTTAATTAATGTTAAAAAAAAAAAAAAAATATATATATATATATATATATATATATATGTGTGTGTGTGTGTAGTCCAGGTTCTGTTAAGCACACCCAAAGAATGAATGAATGAATGAATGAATATGTTTATTTATATAATGCTACAAGTGTACGCAGCGCTTTACAGTTTCAGGGTTTAAACAATACAGGGTTACAGGTGCTTTGTAGAGTGAAACATTGGGTGCGAGGTCCCTGCCCGAAAGCTTACAATCTAAAGTGGTAATGGGAGACATACACAGTACATTAGGGTCAAGTGCTGAATACAGTGCTAGTTCTGATGATTATAGAGGACATCAGTAATGTAAATAATTTATAAGAGCGTTCATTGTACAACATCAGTGCCTTCTAGCATGCTGTGATTTTATCCAAGAGGTGCATTTTCAAGTGAGATTTGAAGGTTATCAAAGAGGTGCAGTGGCGCAGGCTTAATGGTAGAGCATTCCATAGATATGGAGCAATAAGAGAAAAAGGTTTGATACGTGACAGAGCTGTAGAGAAAAAAAGAGCTGAGAGAAGACAGTCATTGGCTGAACGTAAGTGGCGGGATGGGGTATAACAGGAGATCAGAGTGGAAATGTAAGAAGGAGTAAAGGAGAGAAGTGTCTTGAAAGAGAGAAGTAAGATTTTGTTAGATATCCAGAGTTTGATAGGCAGCCATTGGAGAGTTTTGAGGCGGAGTGGGGCAGGGACAGACCTAGGTGACAGAAAAGTAATTTGTGCTGCAGCATTCTGTATAGATTGAAGTGG
This sequence comes from Rhinophrynus dorsalis, assembly GCA_037306005.1. Classification (NCBI taxonomy): domain Eukaryota; kingdom Metazoa; phylum Chordata; class Amphibia; order Anura; family Rhinophrynidae; genus Rhinophrynus; species Rhinophrynus dorsalis. The sequence continues at coordinate 382,053,422 of CM074719.1, forward strand.
TTGGAGATGGGAAGCAGGAATGCCAGACAGAAGAATGTTGCAATAGTCCATGCGGGAGAGGATGATTGCATGTATAAGAATTTTAGCTGTGGAGGAACAGAGGAAGGATGGATTTTTGCAATGTTACGAAAAAGAAAGCGACAGGATTTAGTAATGGCAATAATATGAGAGGAAAATGAGAGAGAGTTGTCAATTATCACCCCTAGACACCGTGCTTCTGATACTGGATTTATGGTAGTGCCATTTACAGTCACCTGGAAGGGCGCTGCAGGGCCAGGTCTAGGTGGGATGAGGAGCAGCTCAGTTTTGGACATATTGAGTTTGAGGTGCCTATGAGCCATCCAGTCTGAGATAGCCGAGAGGCAATCTGTGACTTTAGCCTGGATATCAGAAGTGAATTGAGGTACAGATAAGTAAATCTGGGTGTCATCTGCATAGAGGTGATATTTGAGACCAAATGAGTTAATAAGATCACCAAGTGTTATTGTGTAAAGAGAAAACAGAAGCGGTCCTAGAACAGAACCTTGAGGAACCCCAACAGAGAGTTGGATGAGGGAGGATGAAGAGGTGGCAGAAGAGACACTGAAGGATCTGTTAGATAGATAAGAGGAGAGCCAGTCCAGTGCTGTGTTGCGGATTCCTAAAGAGTGAAGAATGCGGAGGAGGAGTGATTGATCAACAGTATCAAAAGCTGCTGAGAGATCAAGCAGGATAAGAATTGAATAGTGACCTTGAGATTTGGCAAAGTGAAGCTCATTGACAACTCTTGTAAGAGCAGTTTCAGTGGAGTGAGCATTACGAAATCCAGATTGTAAAGGGTCGAGCAGGTTGTATGTATTGAGGAAGTCAAGCAGGCATGAGTAGGCTAAGCATTCCAAGAGTTTAGAGGCAAAAGGCAGAAGAGAACTGGTCAATAGCTAGAGGTTGTGTTACTGTCAGATGAGTTGTTCTTAAGGATAGGTTTTACTAAGGCATGTTTGAAGATATCAGGAAAGGTAGCGGTGGCAAAGGAGGAGTTAAAGATTTGTAATAGGATAGGGATTAGTGTGGGGGAGAGGAACTGGATGAGGTGAGAGCGGAGTGCATCAAGTGCGCATGTAGTGGACGGAGAGGAGGATAGTAGGTTAGTCAATTCCTCCTCCGTGACTAATGAGAAAGAGTCCAGAGTGCCAGGAGCGGAGGAGATATACAAGGTGGTATATTATCCCGGATGGAGACCACCTTGGCTTTGAAGTAGTCAGCAAAGTCTTGTGGCTATATGGAGTTAGCGGGGGAAGCAGATGGAGGGCGAAGGAGGGAGTCAAAGGAAGAGAAAAGTCGTCGGGGGTTGGATTTATGAGTGTTGATTAGTTGTGAGAAGTAATTTTTTTTTGCAAGGGACAGAGCAGAGTTAAAGCAGGAAAGGAGGAACCTGTAGTGGAGAAACTCTGCCAGAGAGCCAGACTTTCTCCACAGTCATTCAGCTTAACGGGTACAGGAGCGGAGGAAGCTGGTGTCTTTATTAAGCCATGGCCGTGGGTTAGTTCTGCAAGACGATCGGAGAGACAGAGGCGCATGTAGGTTCAAAGATGAGGATAGGACTGAGTTGTATGTTTTGACAAGGCTGTTAGTGTCAGGATTAATGGGAATAGATGAAAGTCCAGTGGCCAGGGAGGACTGGAGAGCCTTGAGATTAAGGGATTTGAGGTTATGCGTGAAGCAGGGAGAGGAAGCAGGGATTGCGGAAGGTGTATAAGTAGTGCTGAAAGTTAGAAGATGGTGATCTGATAGTGGAAAAGGAGAGATATTAAAATCCGAGAGTGCACAGCTTCTAGTAAACACAAGGTCTAGGAAGTGACCGTCCTTGTGAGTACTAGCATTCGTCCACTGGGTTAGTCCAAATGCAGATGTTAAAGAGAGAAAACGGGATGCCCAGGAGATGGAGGGATCATCCACATGACAGTTGAAGTCCCCCAGAAGAAGTGAAGGTGTGTCTGATGAGAGAAAGAAGGAGAGCCATGATTCAAAGTCAGAAAGGAAGTCTGAAGGTGTAGTGGTAGGTGGGCGATAGATGACTGCAACTTGTAGAGAGACTGGAGCAAAGATACGGACAGCATGCAGTTCAAAAGAGGAGAAGCGGAGTGAAGATGGGGGAGAAATTGGTTTGTAATGACAATGTTCGGAGAGCAGCAAACCCACACCTCCCCCACATCCAGCTGAGCGTGGAGTGTGAGAGAAGGAGAGACCACCATAGGAGATTGCTGCCTCTAAAGCAGTGTCAGATTGAGAGAGCCAAGTTTCAGTAACAGCAAGTAAACTGAGGGAGCGAGAGAAAAAGAGATCATGCACGGTGTTATATTTGTTAGTAATGGAGCGAGCATTCCACAAAGCACAGGAAAAGGGAAGAAACTGAGGTTGAAGGCAGGGAATGGTGATTAGATTTGAATTGTTCCTATGCTGACTGGAGGTAGAGTGTTTGTGAATGGAGATGGGGCCAGGATTTGGAGAGATATCTCCAGCTGCCATTAAAAGAAGAAGAGAGAGAGACAGGAGATGAGAGAGTGATTTGTATGTATTTGGTTTTTGGATTGTGTGGTGTGGAGGAGTGATGGAGCGGAGAAGAGTAAGGAGTTGGTGTGTAGAGGTGAGTGTGGATGGTAGAAGTGAAGGAGATATATAAACATAGGGTGGAGGAGATGGTGGAGCGTAGAAGGAACCAGATATTTTAGTGAGAACTGCAGCTATGGAGAGAAGGAATATTAGGTAAAGAAAAAAACACATTTAAAATTGCTGGAGCGTAACCAATTTTGATCAAAATAGCTAACAAGAAATACACAAAGTATTGGTGTACATCCATATTTTATCACAGTAACCCTTTACTCTGCAGCATGTTGACTGCATAGCAACATTATATAGTATATTATACTATATATGTGGTTTTAGTCAAACAAAATGGCCATTGCATGTTAAGCTTGCCACCACACGAAGGTACCCCATTATAGCCAAGTCCTAATCCTTATGTGCTTTGTACTATGAGTTAAATATCTCCTGATTTTCTCATTTACTAAAGTTAATTTATTTTATACTGAAAGCCAAATCTTTCCCAGCTTTATTCATTGATAGAGAGACACTCTCTGACAGGTATTATATAGTTTCATAAAGACAATAAACATTGCACCTGGTGGTGGAAGGGGTGCTTAACATACACTGGCCATATTATATGACTAAAACCTCATTTTAATATATTGGTGATATATAGGCAATATGGTGCACCAATATTTTGTGTGTTTGTATATATATATATATATATATATATATATATATATATATTTATATATAGGCAGCAGAAGGACGCACTCTCGACAACTAGGCCAATGCCTGGGTGCAATATAAAAAGTTCAGATAATCTAAGGAGAAGTCAGCACTCACAGGACTTCAATATATGGTGATCAGTGTAGCTTTATTCTGTGGTCATGTTTCGTTCCTCACATGGATCTTTCTCAAGACGCCATATTGGTGTACCTATAACCCCTATAAATACCCAATGACACTTCATACACCCAATCAGAAAAAACATAAACCCTATTAACTTTGCATGAATCAACTTAAGTAATCTATGTACAAATGAAAATGACATAACCTCAGTGGCAATATGCGGTGTACAGAAATAGGACATGAATATTAAAAACAGGGAAAATGAGGAAAATAATCCCATTCAGACCTCCAACCGGATCATTCAATGAATCATCCTCTATACTGGTGGTCCGCGGGTCTCCCTCACATTGCGGAGGACCCAAATTCGTCAGTAATATTCAATAACCCACTCTCATCTGAAAAGGATGCCTAAACATATCGAAAAAAAGCATAGTACATTAAAATTGAACATCAGGTCATCCCACAGTTTCATCTGAACATACCTAATGGTCATCTCTGACCCAGAGGTCAGTAAGGATCGCAGAGCAACAGAACCGAAAAGCTCAAAGTAAAGATACTCCTACTGTAAGTAGACTCGCTTTAGAGTCACATCAAAGGCATAACAAATCACATATGGCATATATCCATAGGGCAGAATAAAGCTGCACTGATACCATATATGTGAGTCCTGTGAGTGCTGATTTCTCCTTAGATTATATATGTATATATACATTTGTTTGCTTATGTATATTGCTTATACATTTAAGTACATTTTTTATGTATGAAGGAAAAATGAAACAATTCAGGTCAAACCAGCTGCTTATAGAAAACAAATAAAATTCCCCTTTAGTTTAAAGAGCAGTTATATAATATTTTTAAGTCTATTGGAACAGAATTGGTTAACAGCTTGGGGATGTAAGCTACAGCTTCCAGATGAGCCAGGAGTACACTATATTGACTGTTGTGCTTTAAATTGGACTTTTAACCCCTTGAATGTAAGAGATGTTTCTCATGCATTGCTTCACAATGTAATATAGATCTTTGTAACATGCAAGAAGGTAAAATGAAAGAGAATTTTATGTGTTCCTTATAGTTCAGTTTCCCCAGAAATGTCCTAGTTTTCCCAATATGCAAATGCACCATGCTTTACTTAAAAATAACATTAAATATATACTAAGGTGACCAGATAACCCTTTTAAATGTAGGAAATGTCCATTCTGCAGGAATGCTCTGGAATCAGTAAAACTCTGTTATATGTGTTTATCATACTTTTGACCCTGGGAAGAAAATTTCTCCACAAAACTTCTATTGACTTGCCCCAGACACTCTGTACCCATAGCATAATCCATAACCTGCTCACAAATGCCTGCCTCCTTTGAAATGGATGGGACTTTTAGGCATTACTGTCTCCAATACCAGCTCCAACAGTGGCTACCTCAACACTTTTGGATATGAATTGGACATGTCTGATCCACCACGGCCCACCCACAATGCCTCCCTTTTACCTCATTGCATTGTGACAATAGCCCACCACTAAAGGCAGAGCATGACCTCCCCGTCATTGACTCCTGCTGCAGATTTAGAATGTAAGAACAAGATTTAGGGTGTGTGGGAAACACAAGGTAAAGCAACAATCTCCCCAAATCTGTAGCCACGTTTATAGCCCTTAAGCCCTCTACTTTGATCAGCTGCCATTCCTCCCCTTTCCTTTCTGCCTGAAGGAGAGCCTTTCCCCACTTTGTTTGCCAGCAGCCTGGAGATCCCCCCTCCCCCCTGCAGCAAGGCGGAAGGAAAGAGACCCATAGGACCACCCTCATGCAACAAGGTATGAGATCATCTCAGCCCTATTATGGCCTCAGGCTCATACAGAACCTTTGGCCATATTTATGCTTCTCTTTTCAAAATGGTCTTTGCACGTGCCACTTCCTTTGAATGGTACTTCTGTGTTTAGTGGTGATCTTCATCTGTGTATAATTTTGGATGCTATAACAAATTAAGCTAAAAAAATCATAGCCCTTAAGCAGGCAATGCACAAGGACCACAATAAAGCAAGCAACATATGTGAATCATTTTAATTTAGCATTTAAAACTTTAGTCAATAGATTACAATTCAAAACAAATTCAATTAATAGATTGATCAAGCACACTGAGCAATTCATCATAGCAAAAATAGGTTTAAGAAATTAAACTCTCAAAGAGCAGTTGATCAATCAAAATATAAATTTATACATAAACAACACCAAGCAGGCAAATGCACTTGATCAAGCTAAACAATACTAAGTAACATGCAAAATAAATAACATTATAAAATAAAATGCAAATAAAAAGAAAGTCAACTCTATAGCTCAGACTAATGAGTACAAAAGCTTATAAATTCACCAGTTCTAGCACATAGCTTGAACTTTGTCACCAGTCTCCCACTGTAGTACTTTTCTTTAATAAGATTAATTCTCGTGTTTGTTTCTTGTCATTAACACAACACAGGGTGGTACAGAGTGAGAACAATTGCATATGCTTTAATATACATTTTTGCATTTTATTAGATCTTCAGTTTTAGCAGTTTATGAACACTTTTACAGATGTATATGTGAATATTATAAAAAATGTTTTGCAATATAAAAAAGATATTTCTATTTTTGCGTTAATGTTCCTTTAACTGCTTGGTTGTGAGAGGTGGGGACCTCTCAGTATACCTAAGGTGAAAATTATTTTAATTGCATCATGCAGTGAAAATCACTTCGTTCAATGGTATTGCACACAATCACTTAATTTCTTATTTACTCAACTGCCACTATTGATTATTTCTAAATGGATGCCTAATAAATGATAGAGCAGAGTTAGGTAACATTTGGCTCTCTAGCTGTTGGGGACTGCATCTCCCATCATCCCCAACCAGACAATGTCTTGTTATAGACAAACCAAACATTGTTTACATGTGAGATGTTTCATTCAGATGGAAAGAGAATGAAAGGACTATTGGTTTTATGGCTGTAAGCAGTTTCTTTCAATCTCAAACTTTTTGCAATTACATACGAAGATTATGAGATATTTTTGCAGAGCTCTGATCAGCAGATTTGATATATAGTTTTAGATCAATTTTTTCTTATGGTAAATCTATATGTTATTCTGCTTCTTCATTTGGTGCTCTTTGCTGAGTGGCTGTTACTGTGGAGCAAAGGTCACTATCTTGCTGTCGGAGCAGCCGAGTAATCTTTTACTCCTCATAAGACTAGTGAGAGATATTAAATCACAGTTGACGTACCTAAAGCGCAGCAACTTCATCCATATTTTATCTGCTGTAAATTTAATACCACAGCAGTTTTTAGGGTGATGTATTTATTAACTGGCTGGGGATGAGCAGTACAGAAATTCAGTTTGTTCAGGAAAATAAAATGAAGACAATCTGACAAGTTTATGAAGTAAGCACAATAGCTATTTATTACTTCTTAAACACAGAGAAAGCCTAAATGGCTCCATGTAGCTATGCCCACGATGAGGATAAAATCAACACTCTCTTTTATATAGAGACATGAGAAAATACACATATTCAGTTTTTTTTTGCCATATACATGGATTATAGAGTGTTTTTCTTTCATCAAAAGGGGAACTCACTTTAGAATAAGTGACTTTTAATTTGTTTAACAGAAGGAATTCCATGATGGGAGTCTTTCATACATCAGTTTGGGACATCTCTATAGTTTTGTTTGCACTGGAACTCTATTATAGTCTACAGCTGTAAAATATAATTGTATAATCAACTTCTCGTCTTCCATTATTTTGCAGGTAATGCTTTGGGGAGTTGTTTTTGGAATGTACCTGTTGTTTATTGTTTGTATATATGAACTAAATGCAATCTTCAGATGGAAACTCCTGTTAATATAACAGGCAGATAGGGTCCTATGGCCCATAATTATTAAAGCAAACTGGAGTTATTCTGGAGTAAATCAACTGCACCATAGGTGGAGAATTAAAAATTCCTACATTTTCATGGACTTGAATAGAGCTTTTTTAATCCTTGAATGTCAGAAACCTCTCATTCATTTAAGGGTTTAAAAGCGCAATCTAATTTAACAAGAATTTCTGTTTGTCCCCTTTGGTGCAGTTGGGTTACACCAGAATAACTTAAAAACCCCTTTTAAATCATTGGGATTTTTTGCTTTTAATTGTCCCCATAGTTTAGTTGGTTTGTCCCATAATTATTCAACATTTCTCCTAAACTGAAGAACGGTAGATTATTCTTATTGGTACTTGAGAAGGATGATATATACCACATATATACAAATATGTTAACTTTCTATAATGAGGCATTTATAGGGAAAATGTATTAGCATGCATTGCAGTTATTATGATGTTTAAAATGTTTTAAATCAGTCATTAATCCACTGAATGCCAGGAGGGTATTCAATGCATTAAAGGGAAACTATACCCTTATATGTAACAGAGGTCATATGGAGGGGGCAGTGAACAACCTTTCACTTAAGATGCAGAACGTTTCTGTATATTTCTTTCTTAAATCATATAAACACAAGTGTTAATAGTTTTATGATTCAAAATATACTCCTGAAAAGTGCCAAAAAAACTTCTAGAGAAATTAATAAATTGGAAAGGTAACAAAACAGCTACAACAAGAACTCTCATGCACCCTAAAGAGAAATATATAAGAATTATTTTGTATGAATTTGGAGCTTTCACAATACCTGTACCTAAAGTAATAGCACATATGTCATTGGAGAAGAATCAAACAATGAAATTAATTATAATATGGTTTATATTTTGTTGGTACACAACTGACAGCTAGCAAATATAAAAATCAATGTAAAATTCATATAAACACATAAATTGTGGACAGTCCAAAGGATATGTGTTTTGGTGTTGGTGATGTACACTGGTATTTCTTCCAGGATAGTGTGCAAAAATCTGAGCACCCACTTAAGGACACACACTGGTATACCTCCAGAAACATCACTTCGTCTGAAAAACCAATACTATAAATGCTAAAAAACAGAAATAAATGTAGAAATCAATATCTATAATATCCAACCTGTGCATGAGATGAGTCATCAGTTCACTGCCGGCATCATTACACAGCTGAACTCATATATAAATATGCCTCCATCTTCTCAGGATGCCCCAGAATGCCCTAAAGAGTCCACCCCATCTTAGTCAAATAGAAGTGATGTGCAAACAAACATATGATCCCTATTGATAAAAATAAATGCACCCTAAAGAAAAAGGGTAATCAAATTAAAATTGATGAAAAATGAATAAACCCAGTGGTGAATGAATCAAATATCAATGAAATATAATCCTTATTTTAAGTCTCAATATGAATTGATGAACAGATTAAATTAATTTCACATGATTCCTGAATCATGAAAATGCTGAACTGATTCCTACACTGATTAATGGAATTAAATTAAGTGATTCCTGAATGGTGAGTTTGTATTTATAATTATAAGTGATAGTCAGTGTAAATCATTCCATCAATATAGTGTAGTGTAGATATAACTAAATAATTTAATCAAATGTGTATATAATGAAATTGAAATGTGTTCAGTCAGGAAGTGAGGGACATTGTGAATATTGTTAGGTCGGGAATCATTAAATGTATGTATTATTGAAACTCACTGTAAGAGGTCATACTTGAAAATGACAGAAATCTCAATATATTGTTCCTGGTAAAACATTTTCTAAACAAATAAATATCAGCTGTAATGTCTAACCACAGAAAATGAGCCATGCTGGCAGATTTATAAATCTCCATCCCCCATAATTATACAGGACACTTCATATTTTCCACATAACTGAGGGCAAGTCTTGTTCAGCAGATGGTCTCTTGGAAGTGCTCACCTGAACAAAACTACACTAGTGAATGGCTTGAGGTTAGAGACAGAGTCCCCCACAGTGAGGGTTTGCACAGGGGCAGGTCCAGATGTTTAGATAAAAGTAAAGCAAACACAGAGAGGAAGCGAGCAGCAAGGGGACTGTCTGACAGAAAAATGTTCTGCATGAACACTAGAAGACTAGTTTGGAGTAAAGGAATCCAAGTCTCTAGTCTGAGATCAGGATGATGTATCATTGAAGAGCAACCACTTAATCCATAGGGTAGAGCACAGGTTTGTATGGCCTTGAACAGAATTTGGAGAGTCCAAAGAGGACAAGGCAGGCAGCAAGGGTACAAAAGCAAGAGAGTCCAGAGGTCAGAAGCAGGTGGCTAGCAACACAGGTCAAGAAGCAATTCTAAAAGGTCCAGGGCAGGAGAGGTCAAACAGAGTTCAGAACATTGCCAGGGTCAATAATCTGGAGGTCTCACAGGAAACAGGACCACTGAGTCACAGGACAGACCAAACAAGTAAGCCCTCAGTGATCAGGGAAGACAGGGCTAAATGCCTTCCATCAGGAATCAGCTGACTAGAATAACCAATCAGGTGAGATGGAAGATTCCAGAAGGCCAAATGAGTACAACAGAAACAGGAATCAGACTACCACAGAAGCCTGCTGAACCAAGTAACTCTAATGGTTCTGGCTGCAAAGGGTCCTAATTTAATTCCAGGCAGAGGCAGGTATGACTGTAACCAACTCCATTTAAAGCAATAGAAATGTCATTTGCTCCCTATGGTGTAGATGGTTTGCCCCTGAATTGATCCAGTTCATCTTGATATGGCAGCATATTTATGTTACACTCTATAGATTGTAAGGCGTTTATTGAAAAGCGGAAAATTGTAGCCGTTTTCAATTAGTGGGAATCAGATCCAAGAAAAAAAGAAGAAGAGACCGCTGTATCCCAGCATAATCTGTTGTACGAAATGGTCAGAATAAATTTAAAAATACAGACAAACAAACTAGTCAATATAGCAAAATAAAGACAGGATAAAAATGGAGATTGAATCAAATAAAATAAAATAAAAAGACTGTATTAGACAATAAAATATTGTCATAACATAAAGTCAGTAGTTAACCAGGGATAATAATAAGTGATAATAATGTCTATCAGAGGAGTATATAGTAAGCTGGCAGACAGGGTGACAGGGTTGAGTAATAAAAAACATGTTTGGGGGTAAAACTATGGGACAAATATGAGAATGCTGAAGCATGAGGTATGCCTGTGGGGTCAAACACTAATAGAAACAAGAGGAATATGCCCTCTCACCACAAACAACCCCCTACCAAATAGATTATTGATGGTCAAAACATAGTCATAATCCTCCAGACCTCTCTGTTTCAGGTTTTGTCTCCCCCTGGTTCCTCTCCTGCTCACAAGGGTCAGTGTATTCCCATCTTGTTCTTGGGTGTGGTGAAGTGGGATATGTCCCCAACAGAATTCATAATGTGAACAAATTTTATACATAGAGCTGAATGGGAAATTCCAAATGCCATCATGTAACATTCAGTGAAAACAAGATACAGATACTGCTTTTTTTGTCTCAGATCTCTCTTTCTCTCTCTCCCTTTCTATCTCTCTCTCCAGAAGTATCCAGTTTCCAGTAGAGAGAGCAGTTTGTGTTTTTACTGGAAGCCAGATTCTTATGAAGAGAAAGAGAGCAATGTATTTTACACATCTATTATATTTGTGGCCTGGGGTGGCTCTAGGGTTTTGGAGACACATAAGTGAAAAATGTACTCCTGTGACAGTATTTCTAATAAAACATTTCCATATGATTTTGCTTATAGTATAATCACTATGGGGTCCTCTGATCAAGTGGGGACCCTAACAAGCCACTTTTCTGCCTATATTGTAGTGCTACCAATATTCATGGCATGTAAAGACAAATCTACAGTAATGAGAATTCACATTCACGCACTGTGGTGATGTTGTTTGGCCCAAAAATTGTTGGGTTTGTCTCTTAGTATATACGGCCTGTTGCTACGTTAGGATGTAATCAGCCATGTGGTTTTCAGCTGTTGAGGCATTTAACTCCAAGAACCCCTATTAGTCAGTGGTTGCCTGGGAGCTATATATCACAACAGCTGGAAAGACTGCAGTTGAATACATCCTATTTTGGGCTCTTAGTCCATATAGCCCATCCCTGAATAACGGGTATCAGCTTTTAAGCCTATCCATTGTCTAATAAGGGATGCTGGGGGTTGTAGTGGTAGAGCCCATGGCTAATTTAAACCCTTAGGCCATATGTATAAGAACCCAATACAGGGTTGTAGTCAGCTGTGGGCTCCTTAGCTGTTGTGGCCTACAACTGCCAACCAGGTTTCTCTCTAAGTTGAACACTGGTGAGCAGCCCAGCACTAGAGTTAAATGAAAGGGACACGTAGTGCCTCTGTTTTTCCCAATATAGTCATGCATAAGCACTCCTTTTTAACTCTTTCTAGTCAGCCATGGGGTCTCCAGATGATGGAGACTACAACTCCTAGCTAGGCATCGGCTAGTAGGGAATGTTATGTGTGGTAGACCCCCACCAGATGTGAAACACAAGGCTGATTACACCATGTCTTAAAAATAGGTCATATGTATAACGACCCAGTAGAGAATGTAGTCAGCTTTGTGCTCTTCAACAGTTAAAGGGATAATAATGCCCCATACATTTTTTTTGCATTTTGTAGTAATTAAAAAGTGGAAGTGAATGCAAAAAAAAATGTATCTCTCAAACCGCTATGGTTTGTAAGACATCGGCATTCAAAGATTGATGTTTCCTGCTGTCAGCTGTAAAGCTGACAGCAGGAGATCCGTGTCGGCCAACACGGAGGATCTTCAACAGAGCCGCAATCGTGTTTCTTAAAAAGAATGACTGCATTGGAATGGTCTACCAAGTGTGACTGGTTTGCAAGCACACTTGGTAGACCATTCCAATGCAGTCATTCTTTTTTCTTCTGCTAAAGAGCCTCCATGTCGGCCGACACTGATCTCCTGCTGACAGCTTTACAGCTAACAGGAGGAAACATCAAACTTTGAATGACGATATCTCTCAAACCATAGCAGTATGAGAGATACATTTTTTGCATTCAATTCCACTTTTTAACTACTACAGAATGCAAAAAAAAAAAATGTTTATGGGACATTATCATCATTTTAAGGTCTACAACTCTCAGATAGCCAATGACTTACAGAAGATACTGGGAGTTATAGGCATCAACAACTGGGAAAACTATTCTATAGGCCATATGTACTAAACACCTAGTAGAGGGTGTGTTGAACTGTGGCTGACCAGCTTCCATAGCCCATGACTGTATCATTTTGGTGACTGAACACATATGAAGCCCAGGTTCCATTGTATCCAGTCAACTTTATACCTACAAATTGGAATGTGAGATGTGAGATGTAACCAGTATAACACCTGTGATGTAATCTAGGCCACATGTGCAAAGAAACCTCCTTGAAGATAAAGGGTCAGGGGCTATATCCAATCATCTAAAGAGAAACGATTCACAGATAAGCCATAAGCAGCACAAGGAAGAAATAAGAATACAAAAAGTTTAAACGCTGCTATTCAAAACCTGAATGTTAAAAGCTTTTTCAGATGAGACCTTAGTGGCATTCTATAGTTTTCAAGCAATATTTTATACATACATGCATTTTTCAGTATGTTATTTGTCCCCTAGGCTAGAAAGGTGGTGTCCAGATGGCTTGCAGATAGGAACAATCTTCAGTAAGCATAAGGGAAAAACCTGAAAAACCTGTCAAGGGGGGGCAGGGTTTTCATTGTTCTCACAGTAAGAAAATTGTCCCTTACTGTGAGCTGTCTGGTCTTAAGACCAGATTCCACATCTGAGGGGAGATGGCTTACACTAGGTAAAAGGAGTGGGGAGGGGATACTTTATCATTCATATACTCTTTGACTACAACTCTGACATTATTGAAATAACACTCTCCCTGGCCCAAATACTATGAAGATTAATTGAAGTTGCTTTTATTTTGAAATATTACTATCCCTTTACCAAAAACAGTGATAACCAGGAAAATATTGCTTATTATCCTGGGTGTGAAAGGGATAAGCACTGCAGTAAGGATCCCCAGACAAAATTCATCTCCCAATCTTTGAGGTCTCCCCAACTGAAGCTCTACATCACTAGGATAGCCATGATGGGGAGGTGGGAGGAAAGGTGGGGTGTAACACTAGATGCAAAACATATCAAGAGGGTGCAGATGTGGGTTGTTCCTGAGCTGAAGGTAGCTTTCCAGCAGCTGGCAATGACATGGAGATGTTCCCTGATCATTAGAATGCCCGCTACATACTCATACTTCATTTCTCCCTCCTATTCTGTTTGGTTTTAAGGAAGTCTCCAACAAATTGCAACCAGTGTGTATGCTATGGCAATGTCTTAAGCCTCCAACTACTAGTTTCATCATTATCACCTCCCAGTATGATGCCTTGTAAATAAAGAAAGAATTAAGGGCTCGATTCAAATGTTGGCGTCGCCAGAAAAAACTGGCGACGCTGCTTTTAACGTCAACTGAGCAATGCAAATGTTCTACTAGAAACAAGCGACGCCAGTTCTGAAACAGACGTCGCCCGTCGCCAGAACAGCAAGATCTCACCCATAGAGGATAATGTACAAGCGACGCCAAAAGCGATTCAAATGTTGGAGTTAGGGCTAACGCGAGTTAAATTGCAACATTTCACGCCAGAAATCTAACGCCTACTTTTTTTGGCGAATAGCACAGGAGGCAGTGTTAAAAAACCCACGTCTCCAGTTCTGAACAGCATTCTCTGTGCTTTTCCCTACCCAGCTACTAGGGGAACACAGAGATGGCTTTCAGCACCATAGACAGCTTTGAATGCCATAGGGATGTGTACTGCTCACCCCTGTGGCATTCAAAGGGTTACAATAAAGAAAACTAGTACACCAAGCACTACACAATGCCCCCTTCCACACACCCCTTAATATGTCACATATATTGCATATATGGGACATACTAACCCCATCCACATCCACCTCATGGACTTCCATGTAGTGGACAAATCTGTCTTTTACTCCACAATCAACCCTTTGATTACCAGAGAGGTAGGAAAGCATTGCATAGCATGTCTCCCAGCCCTCTGGTTCCCAAAGGGTTATTAGGCAAGGTATGCCTGTATGTGTGTGAGTGGGTGTGTTACATACATTGTATAATTTAAATACTATCATGAAACGTAGATTGACTTAGATCCATTCATTTGTAATGCCCACCACCTGTGTCCCATTGCTATCATTATTTTTGCTCCACTCTCCATCCAATGCAGAGTGAAGCAAACACACAAATAACAATGGGACACAGTAAGTAGGACATTATTAACCCCTTGAGTGCCAGAGTGGTATGCAACGCATTGCAAAGGCGTGCGCTGCATTCCACACTGGCACTCAAAGGGTTAAAATACAATTAAGGAAGCAGGCTGCACTCTGACTGCAGCGCTTCCCTTCATTCATAAAAGTGCCATTGCTACGGGTGGCTGTGAAGCCCGCAGCATAAGAAAAGGCTGGGGACAAGAGAGACATCGGAGGAAGCGGGTGGCAGGCTTGTATTTGCTGCCCGCTTCCTCCAATACCTCTCCTCTCCTCACACGTCGCCATTGTCCCCTGCCTGGCGTCGCCTATTCTACAATTCGCAGACGCGTTGGCACAATGCCAACGCGTGAGGAGAGGAGAGGTATTGGAGGAAGCGGGCACAAGGGAATACCCAAATAAAAAAAACATATGGCCAGCATCAGGTACCACTTTGTCAATGGCAATGAGGAGGAATAGTGCTTCAAATGTCCCATACACACATCCCCCCAAAAATGTGTAAAGTCAATATTACCAATCACCAGTGCAGAACATAGCAACATGGGAAAAGTGATGCATCCTGAGCTGGTGCACATGGGGCACCAACATCACATGACACCCTCATACCTCCCAAGTGTCCCTTCTTAGGAGGGACAGTCCCTCTTTGAGATCCAAATCCCTCTGTCCCTCTTTTCTACCCTTTTGTCCCACTTTTTCGGACATCAGAATGAGTGATGTGTATTACATTGGTCCACAGCAATAAAACATACATAAATGTGTTGTTAATTGTCAGTATATGTGTTTATCAAGTAATATGGGCAACTAAAATACTTTGTTCTTTTTCTAAATCATCCATCAGTTAAACAAAGAGGTGCAGATGGGTCAAGAAATAACTTAAATATTCTTGGCAATGCCTCACCTACCAGACGTGCCCCCAGAAACGCCACCTAAAACAGAAGTGTCCCTCTTTCGCCATTTGAAATGTTGGGAGGAATGCACCCTGGTTGGGAACCACCGCCCTACACAGACAAACCATAAGAATCAAGCAACCCAACAGGGACCAGGGGAACACAAAGCAGCACAACATAAGCCATCCAAAATCACCTCCGACCAACAGGGGTTAACACACAACACCACATGCACATCTGTCACTCCAACAACATGTCAAGCTCACCTATGTAACCTCAGCAGTCCATGGAGACGAAACACACACCTGGCAGGTACATACCACTTACAACACATCACACCACTAACCACACACCAGAAAATAATTACCTGGATAACACACACACCTTACCATTAGTCCATCATAACCCACATGACTGTTCATGGACAACACACCATATATATATATATATATATATATATATATATATATATATATATATATATATATATATAAATATTTATATGAGAGAGAGAAAGAAAATATGATGGCAAAGGAATAGCATGACTGTTGTGTTCATAGTGCACCTTCAATCTTGTTTCCACCCTCTGCAGGCATCCAGGCCATGATTTAATATGGTCCAGAAGTTTGTTCCGGTGACATGTTTACTCCACATCCATGAGGATCATCTGTTTGTTAGTGTTGATATCAATAAAACATATGATCGTATATAACTATCTATCTTGTGTCATTGATTACTTCTCCCTCTTCATGTTCTTTGAAAAGATGATAGTAATACATTGAATGTTTGAAAATCCATGCAGTAGAGTTTATCACCCTGAGTGAAACAAGTGATCTCCCACTGATGACAGGTGTTGAATTCAAAAGTTGTTCCAACTCCAAGTTTACATTCATAGATTGAATATCCCAGTGGCCTGAAAGTGTCAAATGGCACTGTTACTACACCATCCAATGGACAGCTCCGGTCCCTGCACCATGGATCCCCATAGGATGATGTAGTCACAGTGCCATTTGACACCTTCAGGCCACTGGGATATTTGTTATATGACTCAAGTGTTGAGCTGGGATAACCTTGGAATGAAACACCTTTCAGCAGTGGTTGTTCCCTTTTTCAATCAGGGGGGTGAACCCAACTACATATGTTTTGACACATCCTAAGCATTACTATCCCCTTAATTGTGATCATGTGGTTTATCTGTTGAGATATCTAATGTGTTCATGTTGTTTAAGTTCAAGTCACATCATGGAACAACACCCTGATGTTGTTCGGCTTTCAGATGTCTGTGAGTTGAACTTGGACAAACATGTCTGATTGTGATGTGTGTGTTCACCCTGCTGTAAAAGCTTGTGACACCATTCATTGTGCATGAGTTGTGTTCAATGCATAGCTTTGCAATGCATTGGAGACAACTCATTACTTGACACCCATGTTAGATGTGCATGAGTTGTGTTCAATGCATAGCTTTGCAATGCATTGGAGACAACTCATTACTTGACACCCATGTTAGATGTGCATGAGTTGTGTTCAATGCATAGCTTTGCAATGCTTTGGAGACAACTCTGCCCCTCTAACTGTATCATCTGAATAAAACACAGACATTGATATGTTCTCAAGCAACAACTTCACATTTATTTTCTTTTTTTGGGGGGTGCTTTGGGCGGGGCTGCAGGGGTGGCTTCCTGCACTTGATGCCGTGAGGCTCTAGTGGTTCTGGGGGCTGGGGGTGCCACTGGTGGAGTGCTGGCAGGGGTTGAGGCACTGGAACTGGAGGCCTGGGCCTGGCGGATGGTCTCCAGCCTGTTACTCTCACGGAGCTCAGCAACCACCTGGTCAATTGAAGCTGTCACCCTGTTGGTGTGGGTGACCAGGTGGTTGCTGAGAGTAACGTGATGGGCCTCCAGTGCCCTCATGCTGTCCAGGAGGTGTGCCATATGTTGCTCAAGCCTGTTGAGTGAGCAGGCACACCTCCTGGCCACCCTGAGTTGCCTCCTTTGGAGTACCAGACACTCCTGATCCATCACCATGGTGTTGTCAGGAGTGTGTGGTGTGGAGGGGGAACGGGACAGTGGTGGGGATGCCCTCTGGCTGTCCTGTGGCTCCACCACAGGTGTTGGGGGAGATGGGGTGGACCCATGGGTCCGGATGTGGAGGGAGCATGGGGAGCCCATCACTGCATCCCCAGATGAGTGACCCCCTGGGGATGTCACAACTGCCATATGTGTGGCTAGCATGGTTTGTGGGGGTGTTGTGTGTTGGGGCGGGGATGGTGTGGTGACCACCACCAGGGCCTGTGGCCGTTGTGGCTGGCCAATGAGGCCAAAGTGTTCATAGTCCATTGGCCACTGGCTACTGTCCCGCGGCTGTGGCCTGGTGGCTGCCTGCAGTGGCCCATGCTGTGGCATCCCCACGATGTCGGGCATCCGGTGCCTCCCCATGGCTGTCGGCACATCCTGCAGGGGAGTGTACCGGTGCTGGACTGTGGGAGGTGGGGCCTGGGGGCCATGCTGTGGCCACTGCTGCTGCTGCTGCTGCTGGTGGGGTGAAGCCTGGGGGCCATGCTGTGGCCACTGCTGCTGCTGCTGCTGCTGGTGGGGTGAAGCCTGGGGGCCATGCTGTGGCCACTGCTGCTGCTGCTGCTGGTGGGGTGAAGCCTGGGGGCCATGGTATGGCCACTGCTGCTGGTGGTGCGGTGGGCCTTGGGGGCCATGCTGGGGCCACTGCTGCTGCCACTGCTGCTGGTGGTGCGGTGGGCCTTGGGGGCCATGCTGGGGCCACTGCTGCTGCCACTGCTGCTGGTGTGGTGGTGGTGGTGGTGGTGCACTGGAGGTGCTGGCCTCCTCAGTGGAGGAACCTCCTGTGTCCTCTGCTCCTGCTGTCTGGTGTGCTGTGTGGGGAAATGACATGATGTAATCAGTGATGTGAACTATGACAGGAGTGCTGCAAGACTATTACACTGACACGCAAACCGTTGAGTGGCAGGATGGTATCCATTGCATTTCTTTGCAATGCATTGGTTACCATCCTAACACACTTTGCTAGGTTTGACGTGATGACATACATTGATTATAGTAACCTGCAGTGATGTGATTTGGTCATCATGTGTATCCTGAGCAATGGGGATGGCAAGGCATATACCTCCTTGCTATCCCCATTCATCAGGATCCATGTGGTGAGCAACACTGAACTATCACACCTTGAGTGACACAAACCCACTGCACATTCTACACCTAGGCCTCAACAGCAAACACACCAGGACCTCTAAACACAGCAATGCACCAGTGAGGACCTATGACTACAGAGGCCAATCAATCAGTAAATGATGTCGGCAGCAGGAATAACCACACCAAGCACGCCAACCAACATGATCTGTGGAACCCAGGAACCCAAACAGCTGGAGGACACACAAACACACCCCAGGACCGCTAAAATCCTAACACACAGCAAACAAGTGCATTGTTAGAATGTACTATTGGAGGTTGTTTCTACCTTTTCACATGTTTGTTATGCTATGGAGCCTAAGCACTGGTATGTCACGTGTTGTTTAGATCTCAGTGCACTGGCTCCACAGAACAACACAGGGATTTCAGGTGTGATGACACTGCAGTTGTCATGTACACATTGTCACCTCTTTCTGACATCCTAGTGAATGCCCCCCCCCCCATCATGGTTGAGTCCTGTGGATCACATATGTCCTGCAGAGTGGGGATGGCGGGGAATGCCCCCTGGCCATCCCCACTCTGCAGGCTACATATGATGCAGAAAGCTGAACCTTGACTATTCCACTTAGACTAACTACCTACATGTACAACGTCTAGCCCTGACATGCAGTAACAATACAATAGGAAACACACCAAGTCCCCTCCTTGCTATTCTCCGGTAACCCATTGGGTGCCAAGGGACTAGCCAATGTATTGTCAACCAACGAATTACTTATCCCTGTGGCATTCAAGGGGTTGTGTGCTGACCTCTTTGTCACTATGTGTATGACATTGTGATACACATAACAGTTGGATCTGTGACTGACACATGACATTGTGCATTGTTTTTGTGCTGTGCATGATGTCGTTTTGGACAGCATAAAGGGGGTTCAACAGGGACTTGACCATTACCATTCAGGCTAGGTTGGTCATGTATTCTGTCCTTGTTTGACGTCCCTCCAAGCTGTGTGACTGAATTGTGTTGTGTAATGCTGTCCATGTGTCACTGTGTTGGCCTCTGCCTGGTGGGTGTCAGGATTGGTGTGATGTGTGTGTGGGTCTTGATGCACTTACCAGTGGACTGGAGGCTACTTTCATCCCCGGTGTCACTCCATCCAGGGATCCCACACACCATGATGGAGGAGATGGTCTGACGCACAGCCTCCTCCCACTGGCTGTATTCCACCCGCAGGGGAGGACCACCCCCTGTGCCAGCAGCGTGCAAGGCCTGCTCGCCCATCTTCTTCTTCACCTTCATAATGGTAGACAAAAATGGGAAAAGGGTTGAACTAGATGTATACAGGTCTTTTCTCAACATTGATTACTGTGTTGCTATGTTACTGTCTTACCTTAGCCTTGCAGTCTGCCCATCTTTTCTTCACAGAATCCAACGTCCGGCTGCGGCAGGACACTGCATTCACAGCAGCCACAACCTCCTTCCAGGCTGCCTTCCTCTTTGCTGACAGGCCAGCTTTAGGCCCCTTGGGGAAGAGGTACCTATAGTGGGCAACCACAGCCTCACAGAGGACCAGGTTTTCCTCCTCTGTGTATTTGGGCTCTCTAAACCTCTCCTCCTCCTCACCCCCAGAGGTTGGTTGAGAGCCCTGGCTGTGGCTCCCCAGCCCTGCCTGCACTGGCCCTGTCTGTGTGTGGTGCAGGGGGACTACCCCTCGTCCCACTGTGTCTGCCCCTGCACTAGATGTGCCTGGTCTTGGGTGGCTGCCCCTCCACCCCAGAGATCTCCCTCTCCCTCCCCTACCCTGACCAGGGTTGCCCCCCTGAATCTCCTCCTCCTCTCCTCCTACACTCCCCACCCCTCTCTTCTCTCCTCTCCTCTCCATCTCTCTCACCCACTCACACCCAGGCACTCACTCAGGCCCTCACACACTCACTCACTCACTCACTCTCTGTCACTCACTTGCACTCACAGACTCACACTGTCAAAATAAAGAAAAAAAGTGTGTGTGTGTTTTACAAAAAATAATATGGGCTATGTGTATGTGTGTATGTGTGTTTGGATGCGTGTATTTGTATGTTCAAAAGTGTATTGTGTCGCTTTGTGTGCTGCCAAACTCTCCTTCTACCTGTCTGTGTGTGTGCGCCGCCTAAACTCCCTTTCTCTGAAAAACTAACCTCCGCTCCTTGGGTCCTGATATCTAGCTCTTGGGAACTCGATAACAGACAAAGGTGTGTAGGTGATTTTGGGTCTATTTATAGTTTATTCGACTCAACTTGATACTTTGGGGTGCTGTGATTGGCTGAGACTGGGTCACGTTGGACGTTTCGCGTGTTTGGTTTTTTTTTGGAGACGTTTCTCGCGTTTATCGTGTATTTGGCGTCGACGATGAGGTCAAATATTTGGCGACTCCAGTTTTGTAGTCTTCGTGTGTTTTGTAGGCCGTCACTCGTTAACTCTTCTGGGTAACAAAGATTTGAATCTCACGTTACCTGGTCTTGCTTAACGAGCGAAGGCAGTTTTTTTCTTCACGTTGGTTTTAACGCCAACATTTGAATCGAGCCCTTGGTTCTTTCTAGTATTCTAATTTTGGTAGTGGCATGGGAAAGAGGGTGTGGAACGGCACATGATAGAGGGTACAGGGGCATGAAGATCACAGTTTTCCTAGGGTGCCAAAAAATCATAGGATGGCCCTGAATCTGTCAGCAGTTTTAAAAAGATATTTCTCATCTAAGTTAGTAATTTCTGGTGCCAGGCGTATCTGTCCACTAACTTATATATAACATTAACAGTTTCAAATACTACTTTAACCCCTTAGCGACCCTTGACGTACCAGGACCGTCAAGGGTAAATGTGACCGAACGACCCTTGACGGTCCTGGTACGTCAAGGTTTAAACTCTTCCATCGCGGCCGCACGGAGCGATGGAAGAGTTCAAGCCGCTTGTTACTAAATGTCCCGGTATCGGGACACTTAGTAACAAGCGGCTGAAACATTGTTGCAACATGCGATTCGCTTCAAAAGCGAATCACATGTTGCAAAACCTGAATGACAGGGACAGTATTTGTAAATACTGTCCCTGTCAGATCTCTCTGCCTCCCTCCACCTTGCATACTGCTAAGGTGGAGAGAGACAGAGGGAGATGGTGTTCCAGTGTGCCTGTAAAAAATAAAATAAAAAACAATGTTTAAATAAAGAAAATTAACCCTTTGATCACTGTTCTACAGTGATCAATAAGTGCCCCCCCATCTGATCACTCTTGGAGTGATCAATTTGCTGCAGATCAGTGTTTTCTGATCTGTGGGACACCCCCCATCCCCCTTGAATTTTTTTAGATTTTTTAAAAATTTTTAAAAATTTTTTTAAATTTTTTTAAATTTTTTTTTTTTTTTTTTTTTTATATTAAATATAGTTTAGGTATTTTGGTAGGTAGTTGGGTAGGTTTAGTGTAGACGTGTGTTAGGGAAAGTTTTAGGGATAGATTTAGGTATAGGGGAGAAAAAAAAAAAAAAAACCAACCCCCCCCCCCAAAAAAAAATATATATATAATAAGCGCAGTTTAGATAGGTAGTTCAATTGGGTTAGGTAGGTTCAGGATATACGTAGGTTAGGGTAAGTTTTAGGGTTAGATTTAGGTTTAGGGATAGCGTAAGAAAAATAAAAAACCCAAAAAACCCCAAACCCGCCCCCCCAAAAAAAAAAAAATATATATATAATAAGTGCAGTTTAGATAGGTAGTTCACTTGGGTTAGGTAGGTTCAGGATATACGTAGGTTAGGGTAAGTTTTAGGGTTAGATTTAGGTTTAGGGATAGCGTAAGAAAAAAAACCCCAAAAAAACCCCAACCCCCCCCAAAAAAAAAATATATATATATAATAAGTGCAGTTTAGATAGGTAGTTCACTTGGGTTAGGTAGGTTCAGGATATACGTAGGTTAGGGTAAGTTTTAGGGTTAGATTTAGGTTTAGGGATAGCGTAAGAAAAAAAAAAGCTTTTTTAGTGGGCAAAATGCAGCGCAGGTACAGCGTTGAAGAGGCATATGCCTTTTTGGCGTCTGACTCTGAGGCAACAGACACTGCATCAGATTTTGACATAGCGCAGTTTTCAGAAAGTGAGAGCAGCTCTAGTGATGACGCTGGGCCTTCTGTCAAGAAAAGACGCACTGCCCCAAAAGCTGCTCTGGCAACTGCCCCAGCACCTGCCAAAAGAACTGCCCAAAGACCTACCAAAATACCTACCCAAAGAAATGCCCCAAGTGCTGCCCCAAGAGCTGCCCTGGCAACTGCCCCAGCCCCTGCCAAAAGATCTGCCCAAAAACCTACCAAAGAAATTCCCCAAGTGCTGCCCCAAGAGCTGCCCTGGCAACTGCCCCAGCACCTGCCAAAAGATCTGCCCAAAGACCTGCCAAAAGACCTGCCCAAAGAAATGCCCCAACACCTGCCACTCCGGATCCTAATGAATGGGTATCAATTTATGCCCACAAATCTCAGAATTCACAGGCAACCCAGGGATTCAAATTGATGTGGAAGGATTTACCCATGATAATTTTTTTGATTTGTTTTTGGGGGAAGACATTTTAGGTGAAATTGTTTCCCAAACCAATTTGTATGCAGCCCAGTATACTGCCGCCAACCCTAAGTGTGAAAAACGCTGTTTTTTTTTTTTTTTAACTTACGTCATGGTTTACGAGGGATTGGTGGTAAAATGGCAGTGTATAAAATTGGAAAACACACCTAAAACGAGAGCCTGGGGTGTCTACTTTCCAAAAATATACACTTTTGGGGGGGAAATCTTAAAAAAAGAGCACTGTTACACAGCCCCAAATGAGACATGGCACCAGTAACGCAAGCTGTGAAGATTCAAAGTGTGAACCTGGAAACGCGCATGTTCCAATTTGGCCCCCGTAGCTCCCCCAAACCATGAGAAAGCTATGCATATGGGGTATTGCCATACTCAGAAGAAGGAGCTGAACACTATTCAATTCAGTTTATAAAATCTTCACCTATTCTGTGCTTGAAATTCACATCAAAATTGAAGGCAAAGTGTGAAAAATGCTGAATTTTTTTTACTTACGTCAAATTTTCACAGGATTGGTGGTAAAATGGCAGCATATAAAATTGGAAAACACACCTAAAACGAGAGCCTGGGGTGTCTACTTTCCAAAAATATACACTTTTGGGGGGAAATCTTAAAAAAAGAGCACTGTTACACAGCCCCAAATGACACATGGCACCAGTAATGCAAGCTGTGAAGATTCAAAGTGTGAACCTGGAAACGCGCATGTTCCAATTTGGCCCCCGTAGCTCCCCCAAACCATGAGAAAGCTATGCATATGGGGTATTGCCGTACTCAGAAGAAGGAGCTGAACACTATTCAATTCAGTTTATAAAATCTTCACCTATTCTGTGCTTGAAATTCACATCAAAATTGAAGGCAAAGTGTGAAAAATGCTGAATTTTTTTTACTTATGTCAAATTTTCACAGGATTGGTGGTAAAATGGCCGTGTATAAAATTGGAAAACACACCTAAAACGAGAGCCTGGGGTGTCTACTTTCCAAAAATATACACTTTTGGGGGGAAATCTTAAAAAAAGAGCACTGTTACACAGCCCCAAATTAGACATGGCACCAGTAACGCAAGCTGTGAAGATTCAAAGTGTGAACCTGGAAACGCGCATGTTCCAATTTGGCCCCCGTAGCTCTCCCAAACCATGAGAAAGCTATGCATATGGGGTATTGCCGTACTCAGAAGAAGGAGCTGAACACTATTCAATTCAGTTTATAAAATCTTCACCTATTCTGTGCTTGAAATTCACATCAACATTGAAGGCAAAGTGTGAAAAACGCTGTTTTTTTACTTACGTCAAGTTTATGAGAAAGTGGTGGTAAAATGGCCGTGTAAAAATTTGAAAACACACCTAAAATGAAAGCTGGGGGTGTCTACATTCCAAAAATATACACTTTTGGGGGGAAATTCTAAAGTGCAGCACTGGAACATAGCCCAAAATGAGTAATGGCATCAGTTAACCAAGATGTGAAAATTCAATATTTGTTCAAAATTGGGCCCCGTAGCTCCCCCAAACCTTGAGAAACCTATGCATATGGGGTATTGCCGTACTCAGAAGAAGGAGCTGAACACTAAACAATGCATTTTTAAAAATCTTCACCTATCATGTGCTTGAAATTCACATCAACATTGAAGTGCAAGTGTGAAAAACGCTGTTTTTTTAACTTCCGTCAAGATTTACGAGCGATTGGTGGTAAAATGGCTGCGTAAAAAAATTGAAAACATACATAAAATGAAAGCCTGGGGTGTCTACTTTCCAAAAATATATACTTTTTTGGGGAAATCTTAGAGTGGAGCACTGTTACACAGCCCCAAATGAGACATGGCACCAGTGATGCAAGCTGTGAAAATTCAAAGTGTGAAACTGGAAACGCGCATGTTCCAATTTGGGCCCTGTAGCTCTCCCAAACCTTGAGAAACCTATGCATATGGGGTATTGCCGTACTCAGAAGAAGGAGCTGAACACTAAACAATGCATTTTTAAAAATCTTCACCTATCATGTGCTTGAAATTCACATCAACATTGAAGTGCAAGTGTGAAAAACGCTGTTTTTTTAACTTCCGTCAAGATTTACGAGCGATTGGTGGTAAAATGGCTGCGTAAAAAAATTGAAAACATACATAAAATGAAAGCCTGGGGTGTCTACTTTCCAAAAATATATACTTTTGGGGGGAAATCTTAGAGTGGAGCACTGTTACACAGCCCCAATTGAGACATGGCACCAGTGATGCAAGCTGTGAAAATTCAAAGTGTGAAACTGGAAACGCGCATGTTCCAATTTGGGCCCCGTAGCTCTCCCAAACCTTGAGAAACCTATGCATATGGGGTATTGCCGTACTCATAAGAAGGAGCTAAACACTAAACAATGCATTTTTAAAAATCTTCACCTATCATGTGCTTGAAATTCACATCAACATTGAAGTGCAAGTGTGAAAAACGCTGTTTTTTTAACTTCCGTCAAGATTTACGAGCGATTGGTGGCAAAATGGCTGCGTAAAAACATTGAAAACATACATAAAATGAAAGCCTGGGGTGTCTACTTTCCAAAAATATATACTTTTGGGGGGAAATCTTAGAGTGGAGCACTGTTACACAGCCCCAAATGAGACATGGCACCAGTGATGCAAGCTGTGAAAATTCAAAGTGTGAAACTGGAAACGTGCATGTTCCAATTTGGGCCCCGTAGCTCTCCCAAACCTTGAGAAACCTATGCATATGAGGTATTGCCGTACTCAGAAGAAGGAGCTGAACACTAAACAATGCATTTTTAAAAATCTTCACCTATGATGTGCTTGATATCAACAGTAGTATTGAAATGTAAGTGTGAAAACTGCAAAAAAACAAAATATTACCACAATTTTGAAATTTTTTTCTGGAAAAATAGCTGCATGAAAGACTCCAAAATTCTCCTGATTATTTACCTTATGTTGTGTAGTTTTCAGAAACATATACCTTTGTGGGACATTTTTGGTTCTGGCACCGTCAGCTAAGCTATGATGCTCACATGCCAATTGTTGAGAAATTACAAGTTGGAAATAATGGCATCCATCTTGTAATATTTACCTTGTAAATGTGAGGAAGTGATTGAAATACTAGGCATATGGGGTATTCTTATATTCAGGAGAAGCAAATGAATATATTTAGGGGTATTTTTTTGTCATAAACTAATTGTATGCAAATCCTGACACGAAAATATAAGCAAAATGTTGTTTTTTTTCAATTTTTTTCCTCTTTTTTTCTATTTTAATCAAATTAAACAATGAGGTATTCATATAATTGTGGTATCAAAAGAAAGCCCTACTTCTGCTTAAAAAAACAGTATATAATTTATGTGGGTGCACAAAAGGAATTAAAGAGAAAATATGGTTGAACAAAGACATAGTCAAAAAAGTCAAAATTGCTCCGGTCCTAAAGTCAAATCAAACTCAGATTTTCCCGGTCCTTAAGGGGTTAAGAATTTTAGTAGCTTTTTTGGGTGCTTAGAGTAATCTAATTTCAAGAAGTAAGCATGATTTTAATTCTTTGCCTAAAAGAAAGAGGAGCAACACATTTGATCTGAAAAACATTGCTCAACTCTCTGTCATACAAAGGATGTAAATCATTTATATATGTTAATATAAAGGCCACAAACACAGAACTTGTGCCTGTGCACATGTACAGATTCTTTAGTGTAAACTGGTGCACTCCAGCAGTGCACAACTAACACCTCCTAATAATAACCTCACATTTATCTTACTATGACCAGAAAATCCTATGCCATTATGACTTTGTTGAAGAGAAGACATCTTCAATCACTCATGAGTATCAAGTCCATAGAGGTGGACATGACAACTGACTGCCAAACCACACTACCTCTGCTTACTGTACATGGTAATCTCAACTGTTTAAAGTTAAGTAGGCTCATGCATTTAGCCTCCATGGGCATGAATAAAGGGAAAAAAATCAATGGAGTCATTAGTATTTTCTGGCCAATGTTGTCCAGTCCCCCTAAATCCCCCCAAGGAATCTTGGGGAATTTAATGGGAAGGGAGGGAAAAAGGGAATGGGAAGGGAGGGAGAAAAGGGTAGTACTAGTGAGAGCAGGACAGGTCAGCTGCCTGTGCCTGCTGCAAGACGTGCTGCACCTTCTGCCAGTGCTACCATTGCTGTACCTGCAGACACCATTGCTGTACCTGCTGCCAGATGTGCTGCCCCTGCTGCCACTAGTGCTGTACCTGCTTCCAAACGTTGCTGCCTCTGTTGCCACCAGTGCTGTACCTGCAGCCACCTTTGCTTTATCTGCTGTCAGATGTGATGCCCCTGCTGCCACCAGTGCTGTACCTGCTGCCAGTGCTGAGCCTGCTGCCACCAATACTTTGCTTGATGCTAGTGTGTCTTGTAGTATTCAGGAGTGGGGGGGGGAGAAAATTATGCCAAGTGCGACAGCAAGGGACCCGAAATCACACTTGCCATTACCAAACAGTCCCACCAGTGCTAGTATTACTACTGCTAAGGTCCAGCAGTCCTAGCTGCAGTGCTGGATCTGAGGCAGTAGCAGCAACAGCAACAACATTATCCGCTGCCACAGACAGTGAAGGGGAATGTGGAGGACAAGAAGAAAGAGGCCATTCTTCTCCATCTGTTCCATCCCGAAGTCATGGGTGTGGGACTATTTTTCTCTTAGGGCTGGCACAGTGCAGTCATCACCAACGACACTGTGCACAATTTGTGACAAGTCAGTGAGAAGAGGAAAGTAGGGAACACACCTTGGCACAAGTGTCCTGATAGCACACATGAAACACAGACACCATGACATTTATGTCAAACATGTTAAAGACAAACACCCACCACAGAAATCGAGCACCACTGTTGCTGTACCCCTGACTCTCCAGAAAGGCAACAAGAGGTGAGGAGGAGATCAAAGAGGAGGAAGAATAGAGCAACCCAGGAAGAGACTGGAAGTTCCATGACAAGTGAAACACCTAGCTCACCAACACCTTCTAGGGTAACTACATCTTCTGCCAATCCAATCTGCCAAATGATAGCCATTCTGTTGATGTTAGGATGTGGCAGTTCATCTACACCCATTGCACACTGTGTGGTATATTGAGCATACATGCAAGTGTGGTGGAGGATAATTGCAATCAGTGCATCAAGTGGCATCTGAGGAGATTCTCTCCTGCAGTATATGCTACGATGCTGGTAGGGAGGGTTCATCATTACTATTAAACTGTCCGCAAGTTGTCATTGTCCTTAGCGGAGTCTGGACAAGGGTTATAGTGACAGTGGCAGTACTTGGTTTCAGATGTCATGGTGTTTGGATATAGTTGTACCCCATTGTGTTATTTACCACACACACACACTGTGCACATTGCAGTTGCTGATGAGAGCCACAGTTACTGCTCTCAAGGGAAAAAATGATACTCTAATACAACACACCCATGATTTTGGAGGAGGGGCAGGTGGAGAAGAATTATTGGCCAACTTCTTCTTTTCTCCACATAGCCTGGGGGCTACTTATTGTGTTTCTACTGTCTCAAGCGCCTCACTGGACCTAGTCGTGGCAAGTGGAAGCTTCATCATTCATCACCCATGTTACTGCTATTGTTGATCCCATTCCCTTTCTGCTGCCTAATCATCCTGTTGCTTAAACAACTCAGCAGCAGCAGCAGCAGCAAGAGCAGCAGTTGCAAATTCTGCAATTATGGACTCAGGAGGAGGACATTTGACAATGGCCACTGGCCAACATGACCTGCTGGCACTAGGCCAGTAGGAAATTTTTTTTCTCAGGGCTTGTGGTTTGAAAAACCCCCCAAAAAACATAGTCATTCAAAAAAAATAAACAATTTTGGGGGTTTGTTTCTAACAAGCCTACGTCCTACAAATCAATGTTTCCTTAGGTCTTGTGTTAAGCAGGTCTAAGTCCTACAAATCAATGTTTCCTCAGGGCTTGAGCTGCTAACTCTAACAACAAATCTTGCAGATTATCCTGTACACAATCTTCTATCAAGTCAATTATCAGTCTACCCCAGTAGCAGCTTATGTCAGGGGGTTCCTGTCTCTATCAATTTAAATACATTTTTTTTTATTATCAACTGTTCCCCCAATACCAGTCAAGAACCCCCCAAAACAAATTCCCTGTTCAAATGATTCATTCCCCAGGCTTCACCCACCAACACAGACACCCTCCTCAGATCCCTTTTATATCATGTCTTATGGGTTTTTTTTAATTGCCTTTAGGATATATTTTGTATTAACTGCCCCCAATCCCAGTAAACAACCTCCCAATAAAACAATCCCTGTTCAACTGATTCTTTCCCCCACACCCCACCAACACAGGCACCCTCATGCCCCTTTTATACTATGCTTTTGGGAAATAAAATAATATTTGGTGTGCGTTGTGTGTAACTTCAATGTTTCCATTGATTTCAATGGAATGACCTAGGTGAAAAAAGCAGGGAAATGGAAAATCTGCACATTTCAGTTTGAGGCAGAAATTTTTGGCCATCCCTAGATGTTAATTATCCTTTAACCCCCTGATTTCCAGGTATGGGTATGGAAAGAGTTAGTGCAAGCAAGCCCTTAACACCTGAAGCAGGCATCAAGAAAAGTATTTAGATTTGGTTCTTCAGCTTCCTTTCACATCATGGCATTAAATAGGGTCCAAAGGACCAGTTGTTCCACAAACTCCCAAATACTCCCACACTGCCAACTCCCTGGTGCAAAGGAAGAAAAGGGAAATTGTTTTGTTTAGTACATTAGCATTGATAGGAGCAAAACAAAAGCAGACTGTTGGACTTATTTTAGAGCAAAAAATATGTAATAATACAACTCAGTGTCAGCTTTGTTCCAAAATGCTATAATTATTGTACAACTCAAATACATTTTATAAACCAGAAGGATTTGCAACACATTGCAAAACCATGCATTGCTCACCCCTCTGGTCATTAATGGGTTAAATTACCCCAGTTTAAAAATTAAAATCTACCACACAATTTAGTAGTTGTATCCCCTTAGTATGCAGAGGGTTAAACTAACCACATACCTTTAATTAAATGGTGAAGTGCATTTCTCACGTTTTATGTTAATGAGTGATAGGGGAATATAACATACAGTAAGTGCAGTGTTTTATTTTAATGAAGAAGTAGTTTAGTGTATTTTCCTGTATATGATGAAAAATGTGTTTATTAGTACTAGCCCAGAGGTGAGAAGCATTAATAATGTTCATGCCAAATATGTGGCACCACACAGAAATCTGCCAAAACAACACAGTTTGGTGCTTATTGCATCTTAATTAATGTGATAATGAGTTTTCCTAGATAGCCAAATCCTTAATCAGCCCTATCAAAGCTATGTCTGCACAGAAAAATACTCCTGTTAATTCTGATTAATTCTTGACAGTGACTAGGCTTCATTAATACTTTGTAATTTCATTGCGTGTTATTGTAATCATATCAGCAGCATATATCTCAGCAGCTAGTGTTGGCTCAATAAGCTGTTCATCAATTATCAGTCTTGTGATTCAGCTCCGCTAAGAGGCTATCTTCTATCACAGCTAGACCTTGCTGCCCTCCCTGCAGTCAGAAGCCTAAGAAGGTATTAATAAAGGTCTCCTTTTTAAAATTGCAGTGCTCTGAATGGTCTTTAAGGGACTCAGCGATAATCTCAGTATCCCTATATTTTATACAAAAATCAGGACAGAGGAATTAATAAAACCCTTTTTTCTTCCAGTGTAAACTGCTCCCTGCTCTCTAGCTGCATCCGGATGTCAGGGCGCTCAGAGAATTTTAAATGAACAGGATGGATTGTTTGTGTAGCAAAAACGAAACAAGGGGCAAAGGCTAAGAGACTTGAGAAAATTGAAAGACTGCCAGGGATGCTGGGATGCAAATAATAACAAAACAGGGATAAATGCTCCTGCTCTCATATGCAGGAGTCCTACAGAATGAAAAAAAGGTTATTAATTTTCACCAGCTCGCATCTTACAGCTGGTAGCTCAGCATCAGTTTTAGGTGTAATGAAAATGGTCTGAGTAGAAGATAAATGGTTCATAAAGTGTACCATTTAGATGCAATCTAGACTCAATCTGGCCAGTGACTAATCATGTCCCCCCCCCCCCCCCCACAGTACAGCTGAATTCTACTAGCAGACCTTTTTTTCTGCTGTTCCAGTGAATTGTAGTCAGGTCTAAGTTCAAGGCAGGCAGAGAATTATCTTGATTTATTAGAGTGCTGCCTGGCTGTGCCACTTGCACTGCTTCCCCTTTCTGGGCTCCTGCCCTGTTGCTGTTGGAGTGTAATTTTTACTGCTCCCCAGTGACTAGCACACAGCATCATTTTCAGCTGATAGAAAAATGGTCTGCTTTCTCACCTGTAATTTTTCTTCTTGTACTGTTGAAGGTATATAATATATCTCTAAAGTGTCTAATAAGTTTCTGAAAAAACAGTTTTTGAAAGGAATGTATTTTGGTGGGTTTATAAACTAAAACAAAGCCATGAAAGCAAACACACTGAAGCTGATGCACTAAGAATAACTACAGTAATTCTAGGGAAAAGCAACTGAACCACAGGAGACAAACAAACATTGCAATTGATTTAAAGGGGAAGTATCACCCCAGATAAAGTCCACCCCCTCTCTAATTAGGCATCTAGCAAAAAAATTACCAATGAAACTGTTAAGACTGTGTCAAAAATCCTACCTGACCTACAATGATGGCCAGGCAACAGCTCCTGCACCGTCAGTCCCGGCCTCCTCTAGGATGTGTTGCATGGTACCTTTAGGTACTAGAAGGGACTGACAGAGCAGGTGCTCAGATACCTCTAGAGTGCTGTTTCCTGGCCATCAGTTTTGACTGAGGTCTTTATTCTGCATAACAGTTTCATTGGTAAGCATATCGCTAGATGTCTAATTAGGGGGTGCACTTTATTTGGGGTGATAGTTTCCCTTTAAATATGTCTTTTAACCCTTTGAATACTAGTAGGTCTCAGACGCATTGCTTTATTATTTAGTTAGAGACTTTTCTAGCATTCAATGCATTCAAAGATCTATTTAAATCTATGTAAATTCTGAAAAGTTTTGTTGGTCCACTATGCTGCAGTTGGTTTGCTCCAGAATTTCTCTAATTCTTCTTCATTCATCAGCCTCACAGTGTTATTTCAGATTGTTCTGCTTGACCATTTTACATTACAAAAATAAAGCACTATGTTTGCAAGAAGGTATGAGCAAATCAATTCTGTAATTCTGTTATTCATATGAAATGTGACAGAGAAAAGACATCTTGTGAAACAGGTGTTTCATTTTGCATCTCAGTTCCTGCATTAACCAATCAGATTGCAGTAAAGTGATCATGCTATGACATAAAATAAAAAAGAAACCTGGTTTTCTTACTTTTAGATGTCCACATCTCTCATCTGAACAAACTAGAACTTCCTCTCTATCTTCTTTGCCTACCCATTATGCCTGCTGCCTGCACCTTCCTTCCCATATTGTACACTACTGCCTTTGCTCTCCCTATGCTTCTTACTGTCATTCCCTCTCTCCCTAGGGCCCAAGCTGCCATTTCCTTAATCCCTAGGTCTGGCTCCACTAATCTGATACTTCCTGCTGCTGCCTCCTGCTCTCCCCAGACTCCAAGGAAATAGGTTTGTGGATGCTGATACTACATGAAATGTAAACTATATATACTTTTATTTTTCATGTTTTAATTTGAGCTGCAAAATTGTATCCCATTTATTGTACTAACATGCAACATTAACTGGCTGTCATGTCCATGTAAGTAAACATAATTCTATGTTGTAGGACCCCTGGACAACAACTCCTCCCATTGATATTTTCTTAGGAAGCTTTTGGGTGGAGATTGGAAATCTCTGTTGTTATTAGGAGTTGTTAGTGTTCCCTGATTGTGTGGTAAGCCATAAATAAAGGCCTGAAGATGTGCCACATGTTTTGAGACACACAGAAGCTTAATCACTTTGTAAAATGTTTTGAGATTATTTATTGTAGTTTTTTTGTTATGTGAATGTATGGTTTATGATGGTATCCTTTTGAAATGTCGCACACAGAAGAGTGTGCGACATTTAGCCACTATAAGTAGGTCATCGGCTTCAAGAGCGCCATATAAGAATCTGGCACAAATCAAAGTGGCGAGATTCTTATGGTTTCATATTAATGAATGCAACCATCATTCACCCACACTGTTGGATCTATGGCAGGCACTTCATTCACTGGCAGAAAGATTACTTGACTACGGTGCCAGCTAGTTTGCTATGCCACAACAGAGATATGAGATAAGCACACACTACTCACACTCACCCGATTAAAATATTATTTATGCTAAAGTGAAGGGCTTAATCCTTATTGAACACAGCTAACTTTGCCCGCAGCTCAGTTTCACATTGCAACACATGGTTCTGTACATGCTTTCTAATGGCAGCGGGGAGCAGCCGACAGGCATCTTGGTACTGTGTGCAGATGGTAATGAAGGTATGCAGAAGTGCGGCCAGGCAGTGGTGACGTTTTATGAGGGGCCATAAGACTCTCACCTTTTTCATTCATGCAAGATACTTATATGGCGCTCTTGAAGACGGCGACTTACTTATAGTGGCTAAATGTTGCACTCTTTTATGAGTGCGGCAATTCAAAATTGAAACCCATAAAAGGACTTTATAGCATTTGTGCATAATTTTGATAAATGTATTAAACCATTAATACTCTATACTTTTGGAAACAGATCAATGCATTAAGATAAAATAACTGATACATTCTTAAGAAAACAAAAATAAACTATTGTTGTCTCAGACCAAGGGAATTATGTGACTTTTCTAAAGTCATATCAAAGTGTCAATGGGTCACAAAATAAATTACTTACAGTAGAAGCTAGTGACTCATCCCACATGCCAATTGTTGATATGCAATCAATAGCAGACAGCTGGAAAAGTAAAGCTCTTCATAACAGAAGTCTAAATTATACTAAAATACATGCAGTGTATGTACTTTCACAAAAAATAAAAGAAATTGGAGCTGTATTTTCTTGCATACCATTTAAACAACAATCTTCATCACTGGGTTCAAATACCACCAGTACTGCTTCACTGGCTTTGGCCTCCAACTTCATTGACTACTCTAAATCAGCACCGTATACTAGATTACAGGATCATTGTAGTGTATACTTGTGCACACACTCCACTGTCATTAAGAATATAAAGGGACATTATCACCAAGAAATGAAAAGGGCTCATATCCATTAAAATATTATGTACTCCTAGCCAGCATTTTTGCATTTTTTTTATAATTTTCTTTGGTGCAAAGGTTATAAAATTGATCAAAATAGAGGATGTTAGCAGGCTTGTTACAAATGTTTACATAACCATAAATATAGAAAATCAATTTGAGATTAGAACCTACCCATACTGTTCACTCAAACTTTTATTTGCCTCAATCATGCGCACATTGTCCTTGTCACTTAGAAGGAACTTGTACAAACAAACACATTTAAAAGATGTAAACCCTGTAGGTTGTTGGAGGTACTGTCTCTTTAATGTCAGCAATCACTGTAGCCATATCATCCACCGAACAACAAGGCATAGAATAAAGGAACACCCTTCCCCACTGTTCAATCTTTACAGCAAGTGGTACTAAGCGGGGGGGGGGGGGGGTTGTTGCTGTATGTGGCTTTGAAAATTGGTGTGAGGCAGGCATAAGGCTAAGAATTCAGTTCCAGTGTCTGTTTTAGCATGTAATAATATTCAGCTCAGTAACGTGTTTGTGAAATTCTTCTTGCATTGTGT
The DNA here is from genome assembly GCA_037306005.1 of Rhinophrynus dorsalis. Classification (NCBI taxonomy): domain Eukaryota; kingdom Metazoa; phylum Chordata; class Amphibia; order Anura; family Rhinophrynidae; genus Rhinophrynus; species Rhinophrynus dorsalis. Next base: position 382,088,401 of record CM074719.1, read on the forward strand.
AGCTTTACTGCTTTACCGGGAATCTAGACCAAACAAAGGCTAACACAGTCCATTTGTAGTTTCTTATTATGTTTGAGAGACTTTCAGAATTCTGTTAAGACAAAAACATATTGGCGTTCTATGAAGAGATACAATTTATTGGAAGAATAAAATATCATATTGCTTTAGCACTGGCAAAAAGAAGATGTAGTTGCCTTGTGGGTCTACCAAGAAAATTAATGAATCAGTTGTTCAAGGCAGAAAAATGTGATACATTTGGAATGGCTCATTTTTCACACCAGATAAGAGTGAATCCTTATTTGCTTTATAACTGATAAAAGATAAATACTTACAAGCACCTTTTGCTAGTTCATTGTAAGTAATGGGGGTATACCACATTGCAGTGACTGTTTCTTATTTCTTAGTTTTCGACTGTTATTTCTTTTATTAAAGGTTTTCAAAGGCAGATAACATTCACAAATTACACAATAATTCAGTAGTTTATTGCTTTCCAGTACAGAAGTACATGAAGTGTAAGGGCACTGTACTATACTATGCTTTTTTCATTTTTCAATGCTGAGATCATCTGACTGCTGCTTGAATCAAAAATAGGAAAGGAGAGAGTGTTCCATGATCCCCATCCATCATAGAGAGGCCATTCCAATATAAAGGGCAACTAGCATGAAAAAATATATATTAAAACCCAATATTATACTAGTTAATTGCAACAGCTCTCTTGCTTGTGAGAAGCAGAATTTACAGGTACAGTCCTAACTGCACAAGTATCTTCTGAGCTTTATGTCCTACCTGCCAGTGGCAGCCTCATTCCTGGTGACTGTGCAGGTGGATGTGCTATTACAGCAGCCAAAAGTAGAGCAGAGCAATGCATTACATATCCCCTCTAACCCTCAAAGAGTTAATTATCACTTTAACTCCTTCAGTTTGATTTGCTCACCTTAGAGGGGACATTTTCTTCAGCAAGACTTTTCTCTCTAGTTACTACTTTGAGGCTGATGTACTAAGAAGAACTTGATCAAATTTGGAGCAAGCTACCTGGCCCACATGGTATAATCAAAACTTCTCATTGAGTTAAATAGGACTTTCTATCTTTGCAATGCATTGGATGCCTTTTTAGCATTCAGTGGGTAAAATACTGAGTTTAAACCAATGGAAATTTGAATAGTAGGTTTACCGCAGAATTGTTCCATTCTTATTGTGTTAGAAAGTTGGAGGCAGATGGAAGTTAAAGTGGGATACAGGGAAATTAGTTTCTGCACAGCATTCAATGTTTAGCACAAACTTGACCAGGGCAGTGGTAACCTCCTAGGTAACCTGCCCAAATTCCCTTTTAATAATCCACAAGAAGGTGTGACATGGATAAAGAAAGGGTCACAACATATGTATTAAATGAAAATAACACATTATTAACAAGATAAATAAAAAACATCTCTGTTAAATACATTTACAACCTTATAAACTTTACAATGCAAATAATAATAATAACAACGTTAGATAACCTAATTTTACTTACCCCCAATCTCAAAAAACTCAAACACCTGAGTGTCCTTAAAACCGCCTCTAGAATGGTCTCAGTGTGCACATCCCACTAGCTGCCCCACCTTGTCAGCTGACCGGGTTGCCATGACCATTTGCCTCACTCCACGTCCCTGGGAACCCATGCCCTTGGAGAAGTCAGGCTTTCCAGACATATTTTAAAGTGCCAGGTTCCCCATCACCACAGGATGCAGTGCTGACCCAGTAACACTGAATCACCTGCCAAATCCACAGAGCATGCCCCATGAAACATTCTGATGCCAAGTTAAAGAGGCAAAAACCAATCCCTAAATATATTACTTTGACCCTCAGTATGAGAATGCTTCAGCATGAGGCGCGATAATTCATAGACACAGCTTTATTAACCGTAATTCTAGTTCTGTTAATGGCACTGTATGTGAGATTGCATATCACTAATGAAAATGAGGGATAATCTCAGACTATATATTAATTAAACCAGGAAACAATGCCCACAATCTAGATAAATCCTCTTTCATATCTCAAATAAGGTATTTATAAGAGGAAACACATAAGTTGTTGCCCCAGCATGGATAAGCAAAACCTATGATGGCTGAGTAACCCTCACAAGGGCCACCACCTCAGGAAACATCCTTTCCCACAAAATGTCCAGAGTTCCTAGCCACCCCAGTTTCACTGATCTCTGAAAAAATGTAACTTTTTCAAATGGATGTTCTGCCACCCTCTTGGCCAAATAAATGTCTGAATGCCCAGTTATCCAGAGAGTACAAGCTGATGAAACTGAAAAAGAAATGTAAACATTGGGAACTGAAAGAAAAACACTAGCCCTTTGTCAGCACAATTGAAACACAGCCCAGCCATCAACATTATAAGCCTCCAAATCACTTGGTTAGGGCTGGATGAACATATGACCAGAACTGAATCCTCCCCAAAGTTCTCTGAGACAGCTTCATCACCACCCCAGTATAAAATGAATGAGAACCTTAGTCCACGGGGTTAAGACTCAACTACACAGTAGCCTTCTGAAAAAATTGTAACAAACTGAATCTGGAAGAGAGAGGAACCATCAGTGTGAATCAAGAAGGATTCTGTTCAAACACACAAAATCTGAAAACGTTGACACACTTACTTATAAGTCTCCCCATTTGAAGTCCTCCCACATTATCTAGCGTCACTCAGCAATTCCCAGAACTGTGAAGCACCCAAAAAAAGCAACCTGAAAGAAGTGATACTTGTATTATCATGGAAGGAATGGAAACATTTTAGCAACTCATCGTATGAATATCCCATATAATTAAAATATGAATGGGGTGACTGTGCATGTCATTTTGGGTTCCACTTTTTCTATTATTTTTTGAGTATGAAGCGGAGGTCATCTGAGAGCATCCAGAGGAGACGACTGTAAAGCAGCTCAAGAACTGACCAGTAACTGACATCAGTACCCTAGTAAGAGAGGGTTCATATATCACCTACAAGCTGATTTATTGAGAGTACCCAATTAAATTAATGAGAAAAGGGTCAAATAGTCTAGAATGGGGGGGAGGAGTGACCGCCAAAGAAGATGGCCGCTTAATCCTCGTGCTCCGCATTTTCAGAGCCGTTACAGCCTATATTTATGCGAATACCACAGCGCTTTTGGTCTCCCTCTGTGGGAAGAACTCCCCGTCCCCTTCATCCATGTCATCCTCGAAGAAACGAGCAAGAAATCAACGATCTAACTGTAAAATCACGGAATTTCTCCCTGTGCGTCATGCTCGGCCTACTGGACTGGTGTCTCCAGGGAAAGTGGCTACTTCTGCACCATCTATACCCCTGACTCTGAGTCCTGCTTCTCCTACCCCTACCTCGGATGTGGAACCCCTCTCGGATCATACTTTGCACATCATGCAGGCTCCAGTAACTAAAGAGGACTTGGCAAACTTCCCGACTATGGATAATATGAGATCCATAGTTTTAGAGATCAAATCTGCTGTTAGGGATGAACTTTTGCAGTTAAGGAAAGACTTTTTGCAATTGGGCCAGCGTGTTTCTACTTTGGAGCAGGATGGGGAAGAAATGTACCGGCAGCAGCATAATATGGAACAACTTCTTGCACAACGGACAAAATGATCTCCGTGCTTACTTCGAAGGTGGATGATTTGGACCTCCGCATTATTTATCTGTACTCCCATCCTAGAGCTCGCCTCACTATTAATGGTTACCTCTCTGACTGCTTTGAGATCACTAATGGAACACACCAGGGTTGCCCTCTGTCCCCCATCTTGTGCTCTCCATGGAACCTCTACTGAACATGATTCATTCCTCCCCTGATATTGCTGGTTTACCTCTCATAAATGGTGAATCGAAGATCGTTTGCTTTGCCGATGTTGTTCTACTCACTTTGTCTTCACCTGCTTCTTCTCTCCCTCCTCTTCTTCACATTCTACAATCCCACACCGAAATATCACACTTTAAAGTTCACTATCAAAAGTCGGAGATTCTCAACATTAATGTTCCTCAAGAAGTGGTCACATCTTTGAAACCTTCCTTCCCTTTTCGATGGGCGGACTCTTCCATCTCCTATCTGGGCATTCGCCTTACTGCATCCCTCGATTCACTTCTGGATGTTAATCTTTCCCATCTTGGGATGTCTTACAACTCGACCTTAAAAGTTGTAACACACTTATGTCTCCTGAATGGGCAGAGCTAGTTTAGTTAAGAAGATTGTTTTACCCAGGCTGTTCTATCTTTTTAACCCTATTCCTTTGCCCTTTTCTAGAGTCTGGCTGCAAAAACTTACATTGCTAATTTTTTCCTTTATTTGGGCTTATAAGAAGCCTTGGTTAGCTTCCACTCTGCTAATGCTCCCTAGAACTTATGGCTTGGCCATTTGACCTCATGAAATATTATTATGTTGCTACTGTCTCCAATTTACCTGCTTTTATGATCCTAAGAAAGAATGGGTTAGGACTCTTCTGGTACACTTTCCCTCTTTAAAACCCCTATAATGCACTGTGGCCACATCCGGGGTCTCATGGCCCCATCACTAGATATCATCCTATTATATTTTGCTTCTGTTCCATTTGGGACTTTGTCAAATCTTCACTTGCTCTTGCCCCCTTTCCTTCACCTCTTTTGTCTATATATGTTCACCCTGCTTTTGCTCCTGGGGCGATTGGAGGGCCCTTCCAAATGTGGAATGAGGCTCGGGATACCACCCTGCATTCCTTATTCTCATCAGATGGCATTCTCTCCTTTGACACTATGGGCCGTATGTTCAAAGGGATAACGACATAAAATTGTCGTATGAAAGACAAAAATAAGTCCTTGAATGCATGAACAACATATTTTCTATAGAATATACGACAAAAAATTAGTAATGTCCGTTGTGTACAACACAACTCCAGAATTGACGGGCAAAGGGGCGTGGCTAAACTATTCTCCAGTGTCCTATAGAGGAAAAGAAAATTTGTCGTAACTAATGACAAAAAAATGTCTTTCAAAAGGCAAAATGTGTATGTTAAGAAAAAAGTGGAGGGAATGTGTTCTGAATGTGAGAATTTTTGTCTTTAGTTAAGACATTTTTAAAGACATTTTTGTTGGTAAGACATTTTTTAAGACATTTTTGTCTTTAGTTAAGACATTTTTTTATTGTTCCATACGACAATTTCAGTCAGGACAAACAACATATTTCCAATCACAACCGACACTCTGTGAAAATATTAATGATTAATGATCCCAACAACACTGTACTTCTCTACTTCTTTGAACATAAGGCACTGTGTGTACTTCCTTCCTCTTACCCAAGTCCCATGGCTGGAGATACATTCAGTTTTCTCATTTTCTTTCTACAGGTCTACCTGCTGGCTCTAATCCCTGTCCACTCATGAAGTTCGAAAACGCTTCGGGGTTGTACTCTTTTAAATCTCTGTCTAAACTTTATACTTTGTTGTTTCAACCATCTTCTCTAATCAAATCTCCCTTTGTGGTTCATTGGGAAAGAGACTTGGTTATTGATTGGCCCCTCCTTTTTTGTGTTTGCTTTTTTTTTAAAGAAAAAGCCCTGAGGGAAAAATATCCTACTGGCCTAGTGCCAGCAGGTCATGTTATGGTGGCCAGTGGTCACTGGCCATTGTCAAATGCCATTGTGGAATTTGTGACTGCTATTCTTGCTTCTGCTGCTGATGAGTTGTTTAAGCAGCAGGGTTATTGGGTAGCTCAAAGGGAATGGGATCAACAACAGCAGTGATATGGGTGATGGATGATCATGGTTCCAATTGCCACTGCTAGTTCAAGTGATGTGCCTGAGGCAATAGCAGCATCACAACTATCCCCCACTGCAATGTGCACAGTGTGTGGTAAATAAGGGAAGCACTGGAAACAATGTACACATCTCCACTTACATCAAAAACCTGGCATAACTGTAACCAAACACCAAGACAATGAGGGTACCCAATCATCTAACCAGAAGCCAAGTACTGCTGCTGTCACTATGCCCCTTGTCTACTCCCCGCTAAGGACACATCACAGTTTAATAATAATGATGAACCCTTCCTCCCACCAGCTTAGCATATTCTGCGGGAGGCAATCTCCTCAGATTCTGCTTACAATTATCCTCCTCCACACTTCCATGTGTGGTCAGAACACCACACAGTGTCCACAGTGTACAAGAAGTGCCACATCCTGACATCTACTGAATGGCTATCAGGTCATGGGGGGGAGGTAAAGATGAATGAGTTGGATCCCCAGAAGATTTACTTACATGATCTTCACGTGCCTGGACCACACAGCAAGAAGGTGATAGCGAGCCAGGTGTTTAGCTTGCATCAAACTTTCAGGCTCTGGCTGGGTTTCTCTATTCTTCTTCTCCTCTTGTTGCCTTTGGGGAGAGTCAGGGGGTACAGTAACAGGGGTGCCTGTTTTCTTTGGTGGGTGTTTGGCTTTAACATGTTTCACATAAATGTCATGGTGTCTGTGTTTCATGTATCATGGTGTCTGTTTCATGTGTGTTATCATGGTGGTTGTGGCAAGTGGATCCCCTCCTTTCCCCTTTTCACTGATTTATCACAAATTGTGCACAGTGCCGTCACAAATGACCGCACTGTGCCTGCACCAAGAGAATAGTCGTCGCACACCCAGTACTTCAAAGGGCAGGGAAGGGTGGAGAAGAATGGCCTCTTTCTTCTATTCCACATTCCCCTTCACTGGCTGGGGCAGAGGATAATGTTGCTGCTGTTTTTGCTACTGCCTCAGAATCAGCACTGCATCTAGGACAAGGAGTATTGCTGCTAGGAAGTGGAACCTGTACTAGTCCCACATCACTTTTTGACCCCATTCCCACTGTGTCCACGGTGGTCTGTGGCACACTAGCCTGCTTCTCAGCATCCTGCTGCCCTTGCAACTCAGCAGCAGCAGGAATTACAGCAGCAGCAATTGCCACCAATTCCAAAAACTCATTGCTGCTGGAGATGATGCACATTCCCATTGCGGTCTCCCATTCCTTCTCGGTTTACTCTAAAAATGCCATTAATATCTCTTTCACCCTGCTTTTCCACCATCATCATCACCACCACCAGTCTCTCCTTGCTGTTGCTGTTCTATTACAGATGACTCACCACTTGGAAAGGTAAGGAGAAATGTGACAGAGGGTCCCCTACTCTCACACTTGCCATCTATTGTTCAGTTGAAGAAGGCAGTCTGTTAGCAATAGCAGCAGGCACAGGCAGCTGTGCTCATGCTACTGATGTTATTATTGCTGCTAGGCAACAATTCTGCTTTTTTTGGGATTATGGACAATGCCATGGGAGGATGGGGACTCCGAAGGTCAGGGGAATGTTTTGGGCTCCCTTGACTGTTAGTCTGGCCACTTTGGATTACTTCTCCTACCACCTCAGCATCAGTAGGAGGATCTACTTATCACGGTGCCCTTGATTCGTTCTGTTCTGTGTCTGTCACTTGCTGAGTATTCCTGATTGGCTGTCTGCTATTAGCCTTCCTCACACAGCCTTTTAAACCCAGGCTGAGCACTTCCAGGTTGCCCTTTCGTGGTGTTTCTGACTTCACCTGGCCTGATCTGCATGTCAGGTTTCTGGGCCTGCTGTTTCTGCTGTTCCTGCTGATCCTGCGTTCTGGTGTTCCAGTGTTCCATGTTCCTGTTTGCTAGTGTTCCGGTGTTCCTGTGTTCCGGCACCTAGCGGGTTAATCTTGCTGAGTTCCTGAGTCTCCTGCCTGCCGCTTCTCCAGCCGGTTCGCTCTGCACCAGCGGTTCCAGTGGTTCCAGTCATCTGTCAGTGCATCAGTCTCGCCCCCGGTGGACTCCCCGTTGGAGTGTGGGGCTCCTGCTCTAGCCCGTCGCTCCGGCGACATTGCTCTTTTCGCTGCTGTGATATACGCTGTTGGTTCCAGCGTGCGGACGCTGGTTTACTCCATTAAACCTGGTTGCGATATACACTGTTGGTTCCAGTGTGTGGACGCTGGGTTACTCCATTAAAACCTGGTTGCGATATACACTGTTGGTTCCAGCGTGCAGATGCGGTTTACTCCATTAAAACCTGGTTGCGATATATACTGTTGGTTCCAGCGTGCGGACGCTGGTTTGCTCCATTGGACCTGGTTGCGATATTCACTGTTGGTTCCAGCGTGCGGACGCTGGTTTACTCCATTAAAACCTGGTTGCAATATACACTGTTGGTTCCAGCGTGCGGACGCTGGTTTACGCCATTAAAACCTGGTGGCGACATTTACTGTTGGTCCCAGCGTGAGGACGCTGGTTTACTCCATTAGACCTGGTTGCAAAATACACTGTTGGTTCCAGCGTTCGGACGCTGGTTTACTCCGTTAAAACCTGGTGGCGACATTTGCTGTTGGTCCCAGCGTGAGGACGCTGGTTTGCTCCATTAAACCTGGTTGCGATATACACTGTTGGTTCCAGCGTGCGGACGCTGGTTTACTCCATTAAACCTGGTTGCGAGATACACTGTTGGTTCCAGCGTGCGGACGCTGGTTTACTCCATTAACCTGGTGGCGATATTTATTGTTGGTGCGCACGTTGGTTTGCTCCTGATCTATCAGTACTGAGGCTAGTCGCTGTCCACTTCTATGCAGTTGTCTGATTTTCCTTGGCAATAGACTTCTGCTGAGTAAGACCTTAGTCCTATTCCTCTCTGCTGTCATAGTCATCTGACAGCCGGTCTACTCGCTCAGGCTGCCCTGCCCAGTATTGGTAAGGCCGGTAGAACCTTTGTCGTTACCATCCTTAAGGTTGCCTTACCGGGTATTGGCAGGGCCGGTAGAGCCTACTACAGTGTTCCTCAGGCTGCCCTGCCCGGTATTGTTAAGGCCGGTAGAACATTGTACATTATCATCTTTAAGGTTGCCTTATCCGGTATTGGCAGGGCCGGTAGAGCCTACACTCAGTACTCCTTTAGGCTGCCTTGCCCGGTATTGGTAAGGCCGATAGAACCGGTACATGTCATCTCATGGTTGCCTTACCCGGTATAGGCAAGGCCGGTAGAACCTATTGTATGGACTATTATTGTTATGTATGTTTCTCTATGGGGATTGCCTTAACTTTTCAATAAAGTTACGTTTTTACTAAACCTTACGTCTGAGAGTCTTCAAAAACCGTGACACTACTGTGGTAAGGTTAGTCCCACCCGCTGCTTGACTATCACTATTACTACTAAAACCAAACACATAAATTTCAGTCTCTAAGTCTTCCTCCTCACTCGCAGTGTGATCACCCCTTCCCTCACTCCTAACACTCTAGGGGCTAGATTTAAAGGCTCACGTTAAACCAGCTGCTAAGTGAAAAAAGCACATCGCTCACAAATAATACATGAGTTAGCAGATTCAATAGCTACTCTACAAGAATAGCTATCGAGCGTAGGCACAGCCAAAACACATAACACAAAACCCGTTGTCACTCATGTTAATGCACAACGTGCTGCCAAATCACACGATAGCATAGCTCAAAACAACATTTAACATAACGGCTGCCGTTGGCTAGCAACCCTGATTGATGCAACAACAAATTCAAACACACAGCCAATCCCAAAGCCCCAAAGTATCCAAAAACACTGTCTGTTATTGAGTTCTTGAGAGCTAGATATCAGGACCCAGGAGTGGAGGATAGTGATCAGAGAGAGGGAGACCGGAGCGTATATTGGAGGTAGAGGAGTTTTTGAGTTTGGAGTTTGGAGAGCATTGAACATAATTCGACACATATCACACCTTTGCACATATTACATACACCCATACAAACACATACACATAGTCCTTTTTTTCATGACACCTTACACATTTTAAATTTTATTTTTACAGTGTGAATCTGTGAGTGAAAGTGTGTGACAGAGAATGAGTGGATCGAGTGTGTCTATAAGGGCCTGGGGGAGTGCCTGGGTGTGAGTGGGTGAGTGATGGCCAGGAGAGGAGGACAGGAGAGAGGGATGGGGAGAATAGTGGAGGAGGAGGAAGGTCAGGAAGGTATACATGAGCAGAGCAGGGGTGGGAGAGGGAGATCCGCAGGGAGGAGGAGGACCCGGCCCACAAGAGCAGGCACACAGACGACAGGGACAGAACCTGCAGTGGGACAAGGAGGTAGTTGCTGGGGGCACCCCACACAATCAGGGTCAGAGCAGGCAGGACACTCCGGCTCAGAATCCTCCCATGCTGGAGCAGATGAGGGCAGGATCAGGGATTCGAGATATACTGAGAAGGAGAACATGGCTCTCGTGGAAGCTGTCCTGGAGAGACAGAGTGTTCTCCACCCAATGGCGAAGGTCCCTGGCCTGTCAGCGAGGAGGAAGGCAGCCTGGAACCAGATCTGCAGCCGGGTGAATGCGGTGGCTACATGCAGGCGGGACGTGGAGTCTGTGAAGAAGAGATGGGGCGACTGCCGGAGGGTGGTCAAGAACAAGATGTCTGACATGGCCAACAAGCCCGAGGCACCAGAGGTGGCCCACCTGTCCCCATCAACTTCTGCGGGTGGGGGGAGATGGTGCGACAGACCATGTCTCCGACCCTGATCAAGGGGGTCGTTGGAGGAGCTGACACTGGGGATGAGAGGAGCCTCCACACTACCAGTAAGTGCAACACTACATAACCACACACTACATCAACTAACACCAGCTGCAAACACAGTCAAACCTCAACACATGCCCATCATTCATCCATACAACTGCATCAACACAGCACCCTGAGGGTTAAAAACAGGACACAACACCAGGACAAATGTCAAGGTCCAACTTGGGACAAACCTGTCAAATTCCTAGTTCAACCCTCCTGTCGCTGTGCTCATCACACACACAATACACAAACCATGCTGTTCAAAATGTTGGTTGTTAAATATCATCACTGTTCACACACAATGTCACCCATGTCCCCACAGGGAAGTCGGCACATAACCCCTTGAGTGCTAAAGGGATCATCAATGCATCGATCAACAATGCTTTGGCAACCCCTCTGGCACTCATAGGGTTAAGCAGACAACAAACAAGTCAATAGGCCAACAATCACATGCTACACAGGGGACATTCACTAAGCGGTGACAAAGAGATGGTGGAGAGACAGTAACCCTCACACACCCTCACTTCACCAATACCAGTGTTAGTCTCTGGAGAATATGCAAAAACAAGAATCAAGTTGATAGGGTCCCATTGTACAGACACGATGGGAAACACTGGAAACGGGGAAAGGAGATCACTGGAGAAGTCAGCATCATGTTCACTTCATCAGTTCAACATCACCGCTTACTGAATCACAAAAAGGGTGGATCAGGTCACACATCACAGTGTCCCAGAGAATTACTGGTTGTGCGTGCAACACACAGGACGCAAACAATTCCACATAATTAAAGGTGGATGAAGTAGGCCTTGGTGTTGTGCTGCAATCATTTACTCTAACTTGAAATGACATATCCCACATCTGATTCCCACATGGATCCACAGGGGTGCTGATGCCATGGATGGATGGTACACCAGCCGCTGATTGCAGAATACACATGGAAACCAAATATCAACCATTGTACCTTGGTCACCAACAGGCCATGAATGATGGATATCTCGGATTGAGTACGGTTGCCTCACACAGAAAGATGGATCGCTCATACACAGAGAAAACAGGCCTCAATCAAAGATATCCCTCACTACTGGCTTGATTGTTGCCCTTAGGATTCAATTGGAACATACAACACGGACAGGATCTTGTCAAATTCATCAATCTGTGATTGGCAGGGTGGTATCCCATGAATCACAATATAATGCATAGGATATCATCATGACAACCAGAGAGTCACCTGTCATGTAATCCAAAATTGTGCATTGTACAGGATCAAATAAGAAGATAGGGTCGAATAACACTTGAATCCTACTTCAGATCTATTCACAAGAGATATGGACACTAACAAAAACGGTCAGATATGTACCTTTCAAATGTTTCTAAATATGTCCCAACACGATGTGAACAGAGAGATCAGTTCACTGGATGTGATTACCTTACTGGCCAGATATGTGCACCCATCAAAAATTAACCTACATTGCTACCATCCAAGTACACATACATAGTATATCCCACTCTACGTAGATGGGATATACGAGGTATGTTCATATCCATCATATCAATCCAATGTATTTTTGGATGAGTGCACATATATAGCCAGTAAGGCAATCACACGTACTGAACTGCTCTCTGGCTTCACATTTTGGAAGGATATTTTTGTATCCATATGAAGGGTACATATCCACATACATATATGACCATTTCTACTTGTCTGTGACTATAATGGGATAGCAATGGGTAATGTCATCATGATGTAACATCATTGGCATCGTAAAAAGATGTGTCTTGATATAAGTCCTATCCCTCCAACCCTCATGGTTATACAGATATTGCTCTATGTGACAGGTGGAGATATCTGTCATTTGACCACACGGAGGCTCTTCAGCAGAGCCAAATTCGCAACATTTCAAGATAAATACCTCTCTGGAATGGTCCACAGAGTGTACTTGCAAACCATGCACACTCTGTACACCATTCCAATTAAGTATTATTCTCTAAATTGGGCGATTTTGGCTCTGCTGAAGAGCCTTCGTGTGGACAAATGACTGAAATCTCCATCTGTCACATAGAGCAATATCTGAATAACCATGAGGGTAGGAGGGATAGGACTAACAGCGAACAACATCTGTTTTCACAATGTCTACAATATGACATCAAGGTGGACTTAACCTTTGCTATCCCCTTGGAGGGATAGCCATCCCTAAAAGTTGTAAAGACAAATAAATGTTGTAGGATTCACCCCCCGAGTTAAACAATGGTATTCCCACTGCTGAAAGGTGTGTTAATTCAAAAGGTATCACAGCTCAAACATGGATATGTCAGGGGCAATATCCCAGTGGCCTTAAATTGTACAGTGGTGCTGTTACTACACTATCATATAGACAGCTCTGGTACAGGGACCAGAAATCTACATGGGAGGGTGTTGCAACAGCCCCACTGTACTATTTTGGGCCACTGTGATATTGCTCCTCAGAATGAAACCTTTACCCGTAATAACTCAAACAACACCTTTCAGCAGTGGGAGTACCCTTGTTTACCCAGGAGGATTAACCCAAACACATATATTTTTCTTCACCAGATATCAAAGTATAACCGTCTCCCCAAACCTATGGCTAAGTTCACTAATCACAACATCTCATTTCTCCACACAGCTTACGGCCCTTAAGCCCAGCGGGAGCCCATGGAGGAGGCTACGTCACCCCCCAGTGAGGAGTACACAGAGGAGGGGACCAGCCGGTGGTCACCATACCCATCAACCCCATCTCCTCCAACACAGGCTGCACCACCACCACCTTCTGCACCACCACAGGCTGCACCCCTCCAAGCTGCACCACCACAGGCTGCACCCCTCCAAGCTGCACCTCCACAGTACAGTGGCTGGATGCAACAGGAGGAGAGGTGGATGTATCCAGCCACCTCCACCAGCTACTACCCTCCAGCAGCAGTACCACCACTGCCAGGGAGGCAATGGCTGCCAGGGACAGTGGCCACCACCCAATATGGGCCATATGCCTCGCAGATCAACCCACCATCCTGGATGGCTTCACAGCATGCCCCAAGGTATGATCCCAGGTGGGGTCCAAGCACCTATCAGTGGTCACCATATGACCCTTGGCCACTTGACTACCCACACCTGGGCCTGATTGGTGAGCCCCAGAGCCCTCTACCCAGAGACATATTCAAACCTCCACCAGCACACATATCATTGGGCAGCTCGGAGTCATTTGATGTGGTGGGCATATGCCCATCATCTGCACCAGCCACTCCAACAGCTGTCACAGCAGCCACAGCACCTAGAGCAGCAGTAGAGGAAACAGCACCCTCAGCAGCAGAGGAAACAGCAGCACCAGGGTCACTGGGCACATCCACCTCCAGCACTGCACACCTCACAGGGATGGAGGCAGAGTGTATGGCCCTGCAGAGGAGACTACTTCGGTGGAGCAGGAGCACAGATGTCATCACCAGGAGCAGGAGGGAATCCAGGAGGAACACAGCCAGATTGGAGACCAGAATCCAAGCCCTGGAGTCGGAGGTGGCAAGGGTGATCACACAACTCCACCAGCTCCAGACAGGTATCATGGACATGTTCACACAGGTACTTGTGGAGTTGAGAGAGATCAACCGCAGGGAGAACCTGATGATGGAGAACGAGAACTTGCGTTCCACGGAGGGGTCTACTGCACCCACACTCCCTCCAGTGTTACCCCTGAAGCCACACCTAGGGAGCAGAGGGTGACCAGGAGATCAACAAGGGCATCCACCTCTGGCACCCAGTCTAAGGCACCCCCCCAAAAAAGAAAAAATGAAAGGCCCAACCTGTTAACTGCCCCCTCAATAAAGAAACATTGTTCTTTTGATTCCTGTCTGATCTGCTGTGTCTTCAGTTATCGATTGGGTAGCAGGGTTGTCTCCAATGCATTGCCATACAATGCAGTGAACACAACCTCTGCCTGGGTGAAATGTTTGTGGGATGCTACAACATGGGTTCACACACACACACCGTTGTCCAAATTCACCTGGCAACCCATCCCTGTTGTCATGTAACACAGCAGTGTTACATGGCCATGTAGTGTGTTTGTTAGAATTGTTCTGAACATACCCCTCATCACAACTGGTGCAACACTTAACATTTGTTTGCATCAATTGTTGTGTTTGAAGGGAAAACAAACAAACAGCTATGTGACTTAGCAGGGAAATAACAAGCAGGACAGATGGAACATGCTTCAGTTTTGACTTTGGATCAAACTCCCATTGTGCAGCTGACTTACTGGTGAACACAATGTACACCCTAGGATCCCAGTGTGTGTGCTACACATTGGGATCCTTGGGGGAGCATTGTGTTCTCCAGTAAATCAGTTGCACGATAGCTGTTTGAATCACAGCCTAACTTACTGGATAACCCAATGATTTTCCTAAGATGTCAATGTGTAGCAAACACATTAAAAACTTAGGCTGGGCGTTGGGTTATGTACTCAGTTGTGTTGTTGTTTAACTAAGGTTGTAACACACTTCACCAGTGATAACACTTGTCCACTTTGTCTTGTTTTTTTTTTTATATAGCCCATGTACTGAGATATGTCAACCTACAGCAATCTCAGGACATTGATTATATGGTTACACACATCAACAGATATGTCCTGATAGCTTCCTGACAACAATATATTTGGTCTGCCACTGTCAGAGACAGTCCAAATATGTTTGGCTCATGGAGCTAT
This sequence comes from Rhinophrynus dorsalis, assembly GCA_037306005.1. Classification (NCBI taxonomy): domain Eukaryota; kingdom Metazoa; phylum Chordata; class Amphibia; order Anura; family Rhinophrynidae; genus Rhinophrynus; species Rhinophrynus dorsalis. Next base: position 382,103,664 of record CM074719.1, read on the forward strand.
CAGGACATATCACTGCACAAACACACAGGTCAGCATGGTGTCCCTGGAGATGTGATCCACATGTAATGAGCTCTATGTTGTGTAACACACTACCACTGTAGATCCATCCCTCTGCTGCTCTTTTTAGCTCTGGCAAACTACAGGTCCCATGTTTGCTCATATGTCCCCTTAACCCCTGATGTGATAGAGTGTTATCCGATGCATTGCCTTGGATGAGACTCTATCACTACAGGGGTACCACTGTTGCTATGGGTGTGATCCTAGAAAAACCACTTTAGTTGGTGCCTGGGGAGCCGTGGAATATGTTGCACAAGGTTAAAGTGTTGTACCTTGGTTTCCAGGGGAACATGTATGATATCCTTGGGGTGTCAGTATCAACATGGACGACAGGGTGTCAGATGTAATTGAAATCTCTAGGCCCAATCTGACTGGTCCATTGAACTGTTGATGGTGGTGATCCATACTACGTCTAGTGTCAGGGCTGTATCAATGATCCTGTGAGTTGAAACAGAAGATGTGTGTTGTGGTGGGTGTGCATGCATGGATTGTGTGCATACATGTATTATACTCACAGCTAAAGTTATCCTTGATCAATCTGTGTCTTGTCTGCATCCCTGTTAGGGTTTCCTCACCCTGGACAATGTCCAGTGGGTCATCAGGTCTGGGTGGGGGCTGTACATCATCGATGAGTCTGGTGGCGACCGCGATATTATGGATGATGGCACATGCCATTGCAATGTCGCAGACCTTGCCAGGTGCATACTGCAATGATCCCCCGAGTGGTCCAGACATCAGAATCGGCACTTGAGGAGGCAAAGGTACACTCAATGGCATTGCGAGTTCTGGCATGAGCCTGGTTATATCTTTCCTGGGCATCGGTTTGGGTATTGGCGAGCGGGGAGAGGAGCCATGGTTTGCAGCCATAGCTGGCATCACCTGTGGGAAGTGAGTGACATGGTGGGACAAGGAGTGCATGTTGTGTGGATGCTGTTTCATGAGGTGAATGTACTAGCACTTGTGTGTGTGGTGTGATTTGGTATTGTTAACTCACCCAGAAGCCATCCGCCTGTATAGGTCCCATTTTCGAAATCTCTGTGCACCGATGAATTTTTGAGTATATGGGAGTGGTGACAGCTTGCGGGATATTTTGCACAGACATTCGTGATGGCCAAGTTGCTGTCACACACCATCTGCACATTCAAGGAGTGGAAGTTTTTTTGGTTGATGAACACATGTCCCCGACGTGCTGGTGCTTTGATTCTGACATGGGTGCACTCATCTATTGCACCCATGACCCTGGGCATGACTCTCCTTTCTTTGAAGCCCTGCTTGAGATGTGTCCACTCCATGTCAGTGGTGGGGAAATGTATGTACCTACTAGCCTTGCCTTTGAGGGCTGGCAAGACCTGGGCCAGCACCCTGGAGAATGTGGCCTGGACATGCCAGATGCGTAACCCTCTGTCGACTGGAAGGCACCACTTGCCATGAAGTGTATGGCGCACAGGAGTTTTTGCAGGCCAATTAGGGCATGGTTGTGGGTGCATATGGGATCCACTTGATCCTTGATGACCTCGTACAGGGCAATGATGCTGTATGGCCTCAACCTGTATCGATCAATGACCTCATCATCGGTCATTCCAAAGAGAGTGACCCTTGGGCGGTATACCCTGGCCCTTGGTGGTTGTCTATGCATCCTGGGCTGCTCCAGGGGTCCCTGTGGAAGCTGGGGAGCATCCTTTTGCTGCAGCTGTGCATCTGCAGGCAGGTGTCCTCCAGGTGGGGATGGGCTCCTGTGTGGCTCATGAGCCTGAGCCTCCTCACTTGCAACAGGTGAAGGCTGTTGATCAGGTGTGCCTGGGGGTTTCTGGTGTTCCCTAGCTTTCTCCCTTGCACACCTTCTCCGCAGTCTTCGCAACAATATGTAACCCAACATACTGATTGTGCTCTCTCTCTCACTCTCTATCTCTCTCTATCTCTATCTCTCTCTATCTCTCTCTCTATCTCTATCTCTCCTGGGTGGAAAACAAGCCACAAGTGAGTGTGGTTAGCTGTCCGTTTAAGTAGGTGGTGGGGTGTTGTGTAGGTGTGGTGATGAAGTGAGTGCTGACAAATGGGAAGGTGTTTGTTTCCCAGGTAAGTGTTTGCAGGTGTGTCTGTGTTTACAAGTGTGCTGTGTTGTGGTTGGTGTGTCCCTGTCAGTTGCAGGTGTGGAGCTTTGCGGTGCAGGTTGTGTCTGGATCTTGTGGTGATGTTGCCCAGGTGAGTTTGTTTTGTGTTGGCAGGTGTCCGTGTTGTGTGCTAACCCCCATTGTTCCGTGGCATTTTGTGTTGGTGTTTTTTTGTTGGGCCATGTCCATGTTGTGTTGCTTGGTTGTTGTGTTATGTGCGCCAGTGATCTGTGGTGTGTGGACATGTTTTTTGTGTTATTTTGGCATTGCACGGGTTAATTTTCCCATTTGTATTCTTGTGCGGGGAGCAGTTTGTTTTACCATGTAGCGGATTCGTTTTTTTGTCCGTTAGATGTCTAACTCCTAACAAAACTGGGTCTTAACTCTTGGCCGTTAAATGTATCTTTTTTGCTGCCGTTAGCAGTCCCGCACTCCTTTGAATTGCTCTGGGGAATTTTGTTCTACAGGTCCCAATGCATGTAAGTGTATCTGCATTTGTGACTTGTGCTCTGCCGTTAGCTGAACATAACACGGAACTTTGAATTGCTTACTGCACCTTAACGCACCCGTTAGTCTTTTTTTTGGCTAACGGCTGCCTTTAAATCGAGCTCTAAGTCTGTAGCTGCTGAATCTTCTTAGAAGTAGTAGTAGTAGTAGTAGTAGTAGTGGGACATTTGGGGATTGGAAGTGTGACTTAGGGTCCCCTGCTGTCACACTTGGCATCATCTCCTCCTTTCCCCCTCTCCTGAGAATCATAAGACAACCTGGCAGGTGCAGCACTGACAGCAGGCACAGGTAGCCGACCTGTCCTGCTCACACTACTTTCTCTGCCTGTGACACAAATTTCCCCAAGGTCCCTAAGGGTGATGTAGGGGGACTGGCCATCAATGGGTCTGGAAATCAGGGCATTCAGACCCTTTAATGTTGGTAGTGGTCCTTGTCCTCAGACTGACTGGATGCATAACAGTCCTTCCAACTCCTCCTTTTATTACTCATACTCATTACTCATAGTGATAGCAGTCACCTCAATTTTGCTATATAATTCACAGAACATAATCCTAGCACCCTCTCTCTCTCTGTAGCTGCTTGTATTGTGCTTCCTGGAAAAGTTTTTATAGTGAAATGCAAAAAACATGTAAGTAAAGGGTCAAAAAGTTTGCAGCCATTGAAAAAGTAATGAAAGATTTTTGGCAATGGTCAAAAATGGCGAAGATTTTAATCACTTTTAAAGCAGATTTTCACACAAAAAAGTGGTTGACCACATAGTTTTTGATGATTTTTTGCGGAAACACAACAGGACCTTTCCTCCATGGGGCATGGCATATTGTTTCCTCTATTTCCACGGACACTTAGTGGTTATCAACTTGAGTGTTTGGGCAGGCTTTTGGTTGGCCTTAAGGAAATAATGGATAGCTTAATGGGTAAGTGTAGATGGGTAGAGGGGTTTATTCAGTCTTGTGGTAGGGTTAGTGCAACTGTGGCATCTACAATTCACTTGACTTTTGTAACAAAGGGTTTTTGGCATACAAGCCAGTGAGCAGCATTGGGTGTGTCAAGCAGTCATTTGATAGAGCAGGTGGCTGCTGAAAAGTCACCAGGGCATGTGATATCAACGGAGTTGATTGCGGCAAAAAATTCAGTCAAGGGGTCCTGTCTTGCATTGCCTGATTTGTCCAAATATGGTTCCTGTATGAGGCTGGAGGGTCCTTTGGGGAAGTGTTTATGTAGGAAGTTTAAAGACAAGATTTTGAAACAGGAGTTCATCAAGCTCTGTTATTTGTTACAAGGTAGAAATTAATGAATGTCAAAGATAATTAGAAAAGTGATAGCAAGAAAGAGTAGGAGGAGGAGAAGAACCTTCTGGGATATGGTTTCAGGCATTTATTCCAGCATACTGATGGAGAAGAGAGTTGTGTTCTTCTCTCTATTGCTGTTGATAGAGATGTGGAGTTCTAGTAGGGCCTATTGAGCTAGTGCATGGTAGAGGTACAATGAGAATTTTGGTAAGAGGATGGTGGCACAACCCAACATTTGTTGGTACCATAAAGACATCAATCTTTGGTTGAAAATTATTCCCACCCCACAAAAAAAAAGAATGTTGTTTTAGTGGGGATCTAGCAGGTTGGGTAGCAGTGGCTCATTGACCAACAAAAAGGATATTGCTGACTGTCTAACAAAAGCCACTGTAGATTCAAGCACAATTGCTTGGGTTACTGATAAAAGGGTAAAGTGAATAATGCAACTTCCAAAAATGGAAGATACCAATGAGGCTTGACATGAGGCTGCAGTGGTTAAAGTATGGTAGCAGGAAGATGCCAGGGTGCTTCAGGATCATTTTCATGTTGGTTTTCACATCATATTTAGTAATTTCCCAAGGTGATGTGGGGAAAATTCTGTAAGTAAGTATCTCTGGACAGAATGGCAGCTCCATATGGGCAGATGCAACTGGCACATTTGAGAGTGTTGTATCCAAGAAGGAGGTTGTTCTGTACCATCTTATTCATCATTTACTGTATCCTAAAGGTTTGTCTGTGAATGATGGTATTGATGATGAATGCTCTGTCCAGTACCCTTCTTTTATGGTTGAATTGGTGAAGAAAACTTTGTGATGGAACACTAATGGCAAAGGTAGATGTGGAGGTGTTTCATTTGTTTCATATTCCTCCCCACTGTTATCACATGCTGGACTGCTACTTCAAAGGAGCATTTTATATAGCTCTTTGTCTTCCAATGGGTTGTTCAATTTCATGTAGTTTTCTAATAAAAGGCTGGTTCTCTGAAGCTCCAAAACAGCTCTTATTTGGTGTTTACGAGGGTCAGAAAACTCACCCTGTTGGCTGGAACACAACTCAGGAGTATGTTGCACTCATCCACAAACTCTAAGGATGGGTGCACATTTCTAATAGACTCACTTTGTCAGATTTTCGAACCTGATACAGCAGGTCATTGGGACAGCAAATTGTCCTGAGTGATGCTGCATAAAGGGTCATTTTTCATAGCCCATTGTGCCCCATTTTTTGTCCTACAGGACACACAATGCAGCCCAGTCCTCAATGGCTGGTCTGCTCAAAAGGGGAACAGATCTACTGATGGAGAAACTATCTGATGATTGTTACATTTTAAGCCCTTCAGAGCTAAACTGGTCTCCAATATATTGGCAAGCAATTCTCTGGAGCCCTCATAGTATTCAAGGTGTTAACAAAAACAAATTTGAAACAATGCAGGATTTATTTGTCCCCTATGGTGCAGATGGTTTGCTCTAGAATTGTTTCAGGTCTCCAGCCTCATATACCACATACATTTCCTAGATTTTTTTTCTTTCCTCTTATTTGCCATTGATCAACTAGACAGAATATCTGTGAAGTAGAAGAAACAGCAGTACACTTAAGAGTTCATGTATTCAAGTGGGGGTCTACATACCATGTAAATATTCTACTTATTAAACATTAACCAAACACCTTTGTACACTAGATTTCTACCTAAAGCCTCCTATTGCATGCATAAGGGAGAAACCAATGCTGAACAGTTCATAAATTCATGTGAGAACGCCTGTTAAATGAAACCAGCCATCCAGGAGCTGACATTTTGCCATATTTAAAATTGTTGATTTTCCAAGCTATGAAACTGCTGATTTATTTATACTAGCAAATATATAAAAGCTACTAGTGCAAAATCACACATTTTGGAATTTGTGGACTGATATTCATAAAAAAGTGAAACAGAACATCCATAGCTCTGTTCAGTTTAGTGTGTGTGCCTTTTTTATTTTTTTTTTTTCAACCTGGCGCAGAATGTAAAAACAAATATTACCTTTCTGATGGTGCTCATTTACCAGTTGCTCCTGTAAGACCTTAACCCTTTGTGTACCAGAGGGTTGCCCTACAGATTTCAAAGCAATGTATTATATACCCATCTGGCCTCAGGGTTTAAAGGAGAGCTAACACCTTCTGATAACAACACCCACTTAACTGGGTCTATTTAACCAGAGAGGTGAGTAACCCATTGTGAAGCAGTAATGAGCTGTATATGAAAAGGTATTAGCGGCAGGAGTTATCAGTGTCACTTTATGGATCACTGTTAAGGTATCACCTGGAGCACTTGGTTCAGTTCTGAAGCCCACATCTTCATAAGGACATTAAAAAACTGGAATTAGTTCAAATATGATCCACCAACATGGTGCAAGTTCATCATCATAACACAGGGTCCAGAATAGACTTGAACTTACTTAATATGCACAGCTTGGATGAAGGAAAGAGAGAGGAGGCAGTGATATAATACAAACCTTAAAACATATTAAGGGATTTATTATAGTTAAGGAGGAAAGCATGTTTTGGAAAAAGCAGAACAAGAGGGAATAGTCTAAAGTTAGAGGGTGGACTTGCACAGATAATGTGTATAAGTACTACTTTATAGAAAAAGTCATGCATTAGTGGACCAGGTTCCTAGAAGAAGTGGTAGAGGCTAATACAATAAAGGAATTAAAACAAGAGTATATGGGCCAACTGGTTCTCATCTGACTTCAAAATTTAAGTTTCTATGTTAATAACAAGACATCCATGTAAGTAATATTTTACTGTAACACACAAAGATACATTTTATCTGGTCTGTCATCTCAGAAGTCTCATACTGAAGCTTTTTGTCAAAATGTCCATAAGCTTCACAATAGACACAAAAAAATAAAAGGGCACACATAGTTCAATAAAATATATCTAGAATCAGGATAGAAATATGGTGATAGACTAAAGGGAGGTTTGTAATAATACTTACGAACCACTCATTTGGGTGCACTACATATTTCACTGGACCATAACTTGCAGGGGTAATTGTTATCATCCTTGCATGGGCAACAAAGAGATAAATGGAAGAAGATAAAAGTGTTTTTCTCTCATTGGGATAATACAATGGTGTACGTTGTATGTTACTTCCATTTAGACATTTAACCCTGACTGCCATAAACAATTAGCAATCATACACATAAAATTATTTTTCTACAAATAGGAAAATTGATACAATGTTATTCAATGAGTGCAGTGCCCAGCCCCCCATCAAACATTAAATGCCTCCATACATCACTGACAAATAAATGGCACCATGAGCCACTGTAAGACCTCAAAAATATTCCACAATTCAATATCAAAGGTAATATATACTAATAAGCATATAGCTGTCAAATATACATATGCATAAAAATGGAATGCAACATGAAAAATTAGCCACCACAGCCTGCTATAACATTCTTGCCCCTCCCATATTGTGACATCACTATTGTAGATGACTAAGTATATTGAGAGCCAGGGCAGGGTACCTCATCCCCATGAGTAGGGGTGGGAGAAATCTCTTGCCATGTTCCTGTGGAAAATTCTGCGAAAACCATGTTGTCCACTTTTTCGGGGAAAATCAGCTTTAAAACCTGCAATTAAAATCTTCTTATTTTTCGCCCATTGGCCAACATTTTTCACAAATTTTTGATGGCTAGAAAGTTTCCGTTCATTGATTTACGTGGTTTTTGCCTTTTCACTATAAAAACGTGACATATTTGCGGAAGTCAAACACAATAGAAGCAGCTACAGAGGTAGATGTGTTGTGCTGTTCTGCTGTGATTTTGAGGAAAAACTGAGGCAGGAGAAGCTCATAGTGACTGCTATCACTATGAGCGGGATTAAAAATAATAAAAGGAGGAACTGGAAGGACCATTATGTGTCCACTGAGTCTGTGTCTGAGAAGGAAGTTAGCACTACAGAAGTAATGTTGGCCAGTCCCCCTAAATCACCCCTAGGGTTTTTGGGGAAATTACTGTCACGGGAGGAACAAAAGGGTAGTACTAGTAGTGAGTGCTACACCTGCTGCCGGATATACTGCACCTGCTGAAAGATGTGCTGTGCCTGCTGTCAGACATTGTCACGGTTTTTGATGAACACTTAGAACAGTTTGGTAAGGTTAAAATAACGTTATTAGAACAAAGTTCAAATACATAGATAGGCCTATGGGCCCACACCACAGAGTAATTATACAGGCAAGTATATACAACAGTATCAGGCCAGTAATGGAGATATATGTGAGAATAATGACAATCTCTGACAGTGGAGGTCCTGGCTAGGACCAGGACAGGCAGCAGGATAAGTAGACAGCTGGCTGACCACAGGACCTAGATGGTGGATGGTCCAGACGTAGGTGACTGGCACAACCCAGAGAAGCGAGGCAACTCTGCTGGCACAACCCAGACGTCTGGGAGGCACAGAACCCAAGGAGCGAGGCAACACTACTGGCTCAACCCAGATGCCTGGGCGGTACAGAACCCAAGGATCGAGGCAACACTGACCCTGGCACCGGATGGCAACAGACAAAAATAACTCTCCCAGGAAAACCCTAGAACGCTAGGGGTGGATCGCAGCACAGAAAGTATACCAGTGTCCCCTCTAATGAGGATGGCACAACACAACGCTGGCTCTTGAGCCCGAGGCTCCTGCAGAGGGAAATATGCAACACTCTACCTGGAACGTCCAGATACGCAAAGGGTCAATAGATAAACGCCCAGATATCCTGCAACTCCCAAAGGGAGTGAGCCCAGCGAGGTATGAGAGGTGGACACAGAGAGATCAGAGTAACACAGTCAGTGATAGAACACTGTACCGGTACTTCGCTTGTGCACTCCGCCAAGGGCGGTATGGAGAGAAGCTATAGAACGAATGCCAACTAACGGTCGACAAAGATATAGCTCCACCAGGTGCAACCGACTAACGTAACAGCAACCACCAGGTGAAGCAAGAGCAAAACGGAGACCACAAGTGGTATGCTGTAAACACACGGCACTCTGAGACAAGGCAGCCCACAGAGTAACTGGTAGCCAGGATAGTCAGACACGGAACGGATACTCAGCCCCGCACAGAGTAAATAGAAGCGGGTTCTCAGCCAGATACACTCGGTAACGGAAGCGGGTTCTCAGCCAGACCAGGTCAGCAACAGAGCGGGATCTCAGCTAGATACAGTCGGTAACGGAAGTGGGTTCTCAGCCAGGCCAGGTCAGCAATGGAGCGGGTTCTCAGCCGGATACAGTCGGTAACGGAAGCGGATTCACAGCCAGGCCAGGTCAGCAATGGAGCAGGTTTTTCAGCTGGATACAGTCGGTAATGGGAACAGGTTCTCAGCCAGATACGGTCAGCAATGGAGTAGTCGAAGAACAGCAAACTCAGGAACGTCGTCAGGCAGGCCAGGTCATACAGGGTCAGCAATAACGGAGCAGAATGCAGGAACAAATACACCACGAAAGGGCACCATACCGTGGAAATGACAGGGTATATAAAGGCCACCACTGGGCAGCGACAAAAGGTACTAGCCAATCAGTAACCAGTAATGCAAAATAGCAGTCAGAATGTCACCGCCTGCTGCACAAAGCACGGGCACCATGATAGACATGCTGCCCCTGATGTCAGTGCCACCACCAGTGCTGTGCCTGCTGCCAGTGCTGAAGCTGCTGCCACCAGTGCTGAAGCTGTTACTAGTGTGTCTTGTAATACTCAGAAGGGGGGAAGGAGAAGATCATACCAAGTGTGACAGCAAGGAACCCTAAGTCACACTTGCCTTCCCCAAGCAGTACCACCAGTGCTAGTACTACTACTACTACTAAGGTCTAGCAGTTTTTTAGCATTAGGAGTAAAGGAGAGGGTAATCAATATCTTCCCATTCATAGTGACTGTGAGGAGGAAGACTCAGGGGCTGAAATTGATGTGGTTTGTGTAAGTAGTAGTAGAAGTAGTGACAGTGATGGTGAAAAAGCTGGGGAGGTTAGGAGAGTGGTAGGGGAAGCAATTGAGAGTGTCCAGACTAGCGATTAAGGGACCCCACACCATTCCCCTGACCCTGGGAGTCCCTTTTCCCCCCAAGGCATTGTCCATGTGGAACATGATCCTGAAGAAGGCAGAATTGTCACCACCGCAATAATACCACCACCACCAGCAGGATCACAGATTAGCTGCCTATGCCTGCTGCTACTGCTGCCAGTCTGCCTTCTTCAGGTCACCAAGAAATGGCAAGTGTGACATTAGGGGACTCTCTGTCACATTGCTCGTCACCTTCTCCAACCAGCAGTGAGCATTTGGAAATTTGTGGAATTTGCAATTGTTCTAATTCCTGCTGCTGCTGAGTTGCAAGGACAGAAGAATGTTGAGGAGCAGGCTAGTGTGCCACAGACTACCATGGACACAGTGGGAATGGAGTCAACAAGTGATGCAGGATTACTGGGACAGGTTCCACTTGCCAGCAGCAGCAACACTATAGCAGATGTGGTGGGGACTAGTTATGATGCTGCTACTTCCTCAGACTTATCAGTGGAGCTAGTCGTGGCAAATGGAACCTTCATCATTCATCAACCATGTTACTGCTGTTGTTGATCCCATTCCCTTTCAGGTGTATAATCATCCTGCTGCTTAAACAACTCAGCAGCAGCAAGAACATCAGTTGGAAATTCCACATCTATATCAGGGCATTTGACAATGGCTAGTAGCCACTGGTCAACAGGACATCACATGCTGGCAATAGGCCAGTAGGGCATTTTTTTCCTCAGGGCTTGTGCTCCTACAAAAATACTCTACCAAGTCAAGTATCAGTCCACTCCAATGGCAGTTTATGTCAGGGGGTTCCTGACTCTATCACTTTAAATGCAAATGTATTTTTTTATTATTATTATTAACTGCCCCCCTAATACCAGTCAAGAAACCCCCCAGAACAAATTCCTTGTTCAACTGATTAATTCCCCAGACTCCACCCACCAACACAGGCACCCTCCTCAGACCCCTGTTATACTATGTCTGATGGGGTATTTTATTTCTAAAAAAATATACTGTATAAATATATAAAGATGCCACTATTAATTAATTAAATAGTAGATAGATAAGAAATGACATTACTAAAAACTCTTAGACCATAAGTTATGATAAGTACTTTGTGCTGTCACAGCCCACAAACCAAACCACACTAACCACAAAACTGTAAGTATAGCAAATTACTTGTGCTCTAGGGGCTCATTCACATAATCCAGAACAAATCTACACTCAATCAATACCCTATATAAATACATTAATAAAAAAACCAATGTAATGAACTAAAACATATTCCAGACCTACAAAGTATAAATATTCAATAATGTCTAGTTCAAAAAGTGAATGTTGCATGTTGCAATAATATATATTGTTTTAAACTCAGTAGTCTGGGTGTCTATAAACTAAAATTCTTTAAATATGCCTTGCATTCAAACCTTCAGGGTATAATGTCCTCAATCTAAAGATCCAAACGGATCTCCTTTTATTTAAAGGTTGAATATGGTTATAGTTGAAACACTGTGCACCATAGTCAATCAGAATAACAGGCAATACCCCAGATATTTATTATGTCTGCACAGTGCCTTGATGCACTTTGAAGCCAAAAAAGTCTCAATTTTTCTTTTGTGTTGCCCAAAATGCATGTACAACCCTTGTTTGGGGCACCCCAGTTAAAGCGGAATGTTCACCTAAAAAACAATTTTGAGCATGGGCTTTAATGCATAAAACGAGATTAGAGCTGTTTTTTTATTTTTACAGCAAACCTCAGTAGTACTGTAAATGGAGCCTGCTGTTACTTTAGCCCACAGAAATACAGCTACGAAAGGAAGCATGATTGAGCTCCCTGGGGTAGCTGGGAAGTCCTGCGGCGTTGTGCGTACCATACACGGTCCCACAGAACGCAGAAGTGTCCGATTTGAAGACGAAATATCTCCACTACCAGATGAGTAAAAATAATTTAAAAAAAAACAGCGCTAATCTAGTTTTATGCATTAAAGCCCATGTTCAAAACATTTTTTAGGTGAACGTTCTGCTTTAAAGGCAGTATATAATATAATGGAGAGACATAATTTAAAAATAATTAATCTCAAAAAGTTTCTCCTGTTAGGTTGCACCAGAAAAATAATCTGTACTGTATAGAGGAGCAAGTCATGCAGAGATTCATGCCACAGTGAAATGCCTCTTTATAAGGAGACCCAAAAAGGATATGATGTTTTGTTCCTGATTTTCCCAGAACCTATTCTTGGTGCTAATTTTTAGGTGAAGTAAAACATCTAAAAAATCAATTTAGGCTGTTTCAAAATTTCTGACCTTAATATCCAGTAACCCTTTACAAATGGCAAAGGTATTATTAACATATTCCTAATCTTACCATGTGCATCATGAAATGATATAATAAATGGTAATGAACAAGAACTATTTCCCCCGTATTGAGCTTTCCTATTCTTTTTTTTTTTACTACTATAACTTTTAACTACTATTTCTAAATCTGACATGTTAATTAATCAGCGTCAAGTGGGTGTACATATTATTTGTAGGCCTAAACCCATTATTTCCCTGGGGGAGCTACCAATTATAATTGAGTGAGTACCATATACTGCTGGGTGTAAACCGATCAAGGCTAGAGCTCTGCGTAGCATTGCTCTGAACTGAAAAAATGACAGCAAGGAGCCGTCGGCATGCTTTAAAAATGACCCACCCCCTGGTGGTGTAAGCTCCATAAATTCCCTCACTGCTGCCACTGGACAGGCGGCACCCCTTCTGGGGAGCATGCACACCCAACTGCCTTTGCCTTCCTGATCAGTTTTTGAAATTTGCAACAGGCAATACATCCCCTGTTCTGATAACTTAACATGCCCTGCCTGCAACCCCCTTCCCATGGCTCCCCTTGCTGGTGCCACCAACTCCGCCAGTCTGAATGCCCCACAGAAGGCCATCACAAAAGCACATTTAAACAAGGAAGCCTCAAAAAGGGAGCTGCAAATCCTAGGGAGTACTTTTATTATCGCTACTAACTGTTCCGCATCTATGGGTCTCCTCTTGTCAGGGGTAGGACCTGCTGACTTCCCCCACCCTTTCATAATACAGCAGACAACAAACTCATCTGTCACATTCCTTATCCCTCTAAGTCAAGAGAAAAAGGATATGCCAGCTAGAGTTGTGGCCACCTTAGCTCTGCATGCGCCCCACCCTTTCTCATGTAGCTAATATATCTGAGTTTGCAAGCCTGCCTGTCACTATCACTGTTTGCGCCCCTTTCCGTGCAAACTTACTCCAAGAAGAGAATTCCATACTGTATTCTGCCCATGTCTTAGGAGTCACAAAGCTTTTGATCAACTGCTCTAGATCCTCACCACTGCAACTGATGTAGTGGACAAACACACCAACAGTATTAGCATCTGGTACCAAGTTACGGAATGTTTCCCACTTCCCCCTAGATAATGCATCTGCTACAGAGTTGTCCAGCCCTGGCACGTGCCTAGCCTTGAAATGTATATTATGCTGAATACATAACAACACCAAGTGACGCAGCAAAGTGAGCACTGGCGGGGAATGGGATGACAGATTATAAATGGCATGCACTACACTCAGTCCAGAAAATAAGTGTGCGATTGGCAAAACTCTCCTGCCAGACTTCAGTAGCTACCACTATAGGGACCAACTCTAAAAGAGTAAGGTTTTTTGTGAACCCCCGCTACTGCCACTCTTATGGCCAGCAGCTCGAACACCACTCATTCCCTAAGCATGCTCCGAACCCTATTGACCCAGCTGCATCTGTGAACAATCCCATCTCAGAATTATCTGTAGGGGCTGCTTGCCACAGCCTCACCCCATTGAAATCCTGTAGGAAGGTGTGCCACACTCGTAAGTCCTCCTTAAGCTGCCTAGTGATTCTAATGTAATGGAAGGGGTTCCTCACCTTAACTGTAGCCTTTTCCCAGAGTCTGCTGAAAATCCTTCCCATGGAAATGACTCTAGAGGCAAAATTCATAGTGCCCAGAAGTGACTACACCTCTGTCATTGTCAATTTCCCCGCCCCCAGCACCCTCCTCACCTGCGCTTGCTCCTGCTTGACTTTGTCATGTGGCAACCTGACCTTCCTAGTCACTGAGTCAATCTCAATACCCAGGAAGGTGAGGCATGACGTGGGGCCTACTGTCTTGTCCTGTGCAATTGGGACCCCCAGATATTGGAAAGTGACCTTAGCCTGTTCCAAAAACTGCTGACATACTGAAAACTCCCATGGACCCACAAGGAGAAAGTCGTCTAAATTGTGTGCAATCTCCCCAACCCCTGCCATGCTTTGAACCCCCCAGTGCAGGAAGGAACTGAATGTCTCAAAGTATGCCCATGAAATAGAGCAACCCATAGGCAGACATCTGTTCACATAATAAGCGCCCTGAAAATGACAACCCATAAATCTAAAACTGTCTGGGTGCAGTGATCTTCTCTTGCATTATGTCTAGGTATTGCTCTGCTGAGCGCAAATTGTGAAGTCGCTGCTTCCCCACCACTAAACCCTCAACTGGAACTTTAAAACCCCACTCAAACCCCTCCAACAAAAACTGTGCCTTGTGTCTAGCTGGATAGCCCTGAAGGACCTCCCTTAACTGCTCTAGGATTATGGGCGATGGGGTCTTTCCCAAGTGAGTCTCGAAAGAAGTGTCCCCCTTCCTTCGACTGCTCTTTTCCACAGGTGGTGAGTCAGTGCCCCCCACCCCACATTTTGCACAAACATGTCTGTACCTACAAGCAAATCCTTTCTTGCCGGTACCTGCATTGTACCCAAAACAATGGTCTTGCTTGCGCTGCCCTTTGAAGGTATTTTTTTGTGGTCCTTGGTTAAGGATATAACCCCCCCTTGTATGTGTGACTTGCCTTGACCACAGGTCCATGTTCCTGCTACCAAAATTGAGGACCTTACTATGTGCCATCTTCCAGCAAAAGGTGCGGTCGTAATCATCCCATGCACTTCCCCCAAAAGCCGTATGTATGTCAACAATTAAATTCTGGTATTTAAACATGTTCAAAGCTTGCTCAGGGTTACGGACCATATAGAAAGTGGCATATGCTGTGAAACCCTTGATCCAATCCATAATATGCTTGGTCTTGTGTCCACCTTCCTTCTTAATCCCATCCTCCTTATCCGCTACCACCTGGTGCATCAATTTAAACAAGTCCACATACTTCCTGGCTAAGATCTGCCTATGCACCTTGTTGAGAATGTGAGCAAATGGGGTAGATAAACCACACACGTAAGTGTCCCCAGTCCCCGCAAACTTAAAACTCTTCCCTACTAACTCCTCCAACATCCCATTATTAGGGAGGTTAGTCCCTCTTCCCCCTAGCTTCTTTAAATACTTCTTGACAAGACCTGCAATTTTGTTGTTGGTGTCTTAGTCAGTGTCTGAGTCTACAGAATCAGAGTCTGAGTCAGAGGTGCTAGTAAGTGCCTCTGATTCAATGCTACTGTAACAGTCATCTTCATCATATGCACAGACATTATTAGGCTCACCTGATGCCTGTGGTTCTTGAGCTGCTGCACTCCTCTTTTCCTGCATGAATCCCCTGTCTACTGATGGCTTGTTGATTCTTGGCCAGCTATAACACCACCCAGTGGACATCTGGGAACAGAAAGAGCATCAGTGTCTTGTCTATTATTTTGTCCAACCCCCCACCCTGGCTGGGAGGAGCCATGCTCCCGCTTACATGAGCACAGACAGAGCCTTCCTGAAGTTGAGACTCCTGTATGACCCCAATGGCCTTAATAGTTGCCTATAACAAAGCCTGGACCTATGTATTCTTCCCCCAGAGGTGTACCGAGGTGGGAGTTAGTAGTGGATTCCATGTGCTCCAAGGGGTGCTCTCTGGATATATGACCCCCTTGTCTTGCATTAATAGGAAGAGAATGCGGGTGACTGTTGGGGTGCAGGGTGAGCTGGCTGTTAGAAGTGGTGGGAATGTGTTGCTATCTGCTTTGTGATGGGGAAAGTAAGTGTGGCTGTTGTGTGCGAGCAGGGGTGGCAAAGTGATGATGTTGTGCTTGGGTGTGGATGGAATCTATGGGCCCAACATTCTCCTGCCTAGGGGGTAATAGCTGCCTACGAAACCCACATGATGTCTTGCGGAGGTCCATAGGAAGTCCTGCCCCGCGCCTACTGGAAGAGATGCGGGTGTGGGAGGATGCCATTACAGCACGAGAGGGCACAGAAGAAGAGGTAGGATGCAGCTGCGGTGGATTCTGTCTCTTCCTGCCACTGGGAAATGGGTCTGAATGTGGTAGGGGAGGGAGCAACCAGGGGTTACCATAAGGGGATTGGTGTTGGAAAAGCGAGTTGGGTAAAAGGGGTGAGGATGTTCCTCCACAACCAGGCCTGGATGGGCAGATTTAGAAGGGGTAAACAATGAGGGAGGAGAAGACAGGGATCGGTAAGACTGATGGGAATGGTGGGTGTGGGAACAAGATGCAAAAGGAGGAGGGTTAGGTGTGGATGGAGGAGCAGAGGGTGGAAAAGATAGCAAAACTGGTGAAGGATGGGGAATAGGTTTAGAGATTGAGGAAGCAGGGATAGATGGGTGTAGTTGTGCTGGAGGGGTAGGCAAGGGAAGGGAGGAGGAGGCTTGGGGGTAAGTGGCCTGTACTTCCCTTGCCATGGGAGCTCTGGTTCTGGTCCTGGAAGGCCAGTTAGATTCCTGGCGAGGTTCTGCTGAACCAAAGTCATCCTGGTAATACCTGGGTGGTCCAGTTGCTCTAGCAGGCCTCTGCATGCTTGCTTGCTGAAACAAAAGGTGCTGGCTTGAAAAACAGAAGGTAAATTCTGCACCTACTTATAAACACAGCTTTGTATACAACTAGTCCCTCCTCTCCCTTCCTCCTACCACCACCCAGGCCCTCTCACTTGCCCCCAGGCAATTGGCCCCCCTCCCCCAGGAGCACTGGAAAAGGGGGGAGGGAACACAGCCCCAAGCCCAGGAAAAGGAAAAAGGCAGGGCTGCCAGCCATCTTAGTTTCCTTTCGTGGTCATTATGCCCCCTCAGGCTTCTATAAGGGTCACATCCAAATTCCACAATGTCTTAGGCAGGTTTCCAGTTTATTTAAAACAATATATTCAAGACTTTCTATCATTTAACGGTTTAAAAGCCTAATTGAAATCTTTAATTTCATGGTGGTAGAAGTAGTAATAGTAGTAGCACAAATTTAAATATATCAGAAAAATAATCACATTGAAGGTTTTTTTTTTTTTTACATTGCTAACTCTTAGAAAAGAGTGTATTCTGAATCATCAAAACAAAAATTCACATAATGCATGGAAAAAAGAAAGTCATACAATTATGTGTTTTTCTTATTATATTGACATTTTTCCTTAAAGTCAAGACACAAATCCTACATGAGAAAAACATGACATGAAAAGGGTTATGCTGAAAGCTGTGTCTGCTATGATATGATATTTTATAGATTTGTATATAAAACAACTGTCCTTTATCTGAGTATGCACATAATCAAAAAGGCACCAACAACAAAGTTCTTAGCACTTGTTACTCTCACAAAAGCACTAAGATATGCACCACTGAAAGATTAAGTATATGCAGCCTTAATAATATATAATTTTGATGCCATACAATATCATAGTATGTCTCTGTTCATATGTTCAATATTTTCCTTTTTTACAAGTGTTATTAATATGGAATATGTTTATGTTCACAAGGAAATAAATCATAAATATACCTAAGGAGGAAATCTGCACTTATATGGGAACAAAATAAAAATCACCAGATATGCATTTGTGTGTGCTTGCATGTGTGTAAACACCATCTCACACTGTATTGTGAACAGTTAAAATGTGTTAAGACATCCACAGCAATTTAAAAGCAAACAGCACATAAAAACAGGGAGTTACAGAGACACAAGTGGCATAACATTTACGGCATCTCAGTCCAGAGTATCGGTTGAAAAGCACATAGCCCCATACAAACACTTACAACTGTTTCATATCTATGTGAATGGTTGTCTCATCATGTAATGATAAGATCTTTTATGATAGTCTTATGTAATGGGTTCACTTCCTGAATTATAGTATTCAACACATTGATTTGCAATGCATTGGAGACTAGGAGTATGCAAACAGTGTGAAAAATTTCCCACATGACTTTTCACGAAAACTTGCCAATTTTTCGCTATTCCCGTGGAAAATGTTGCCTTTCCACCTATGCAAACATGTCCTCCTTTTTGCCTATTTAAACACATTTTCCACCTATTTTAACACATTTTTCGCCTATATTTCCTATAGTGACTATATTTCCCACTGTAATATTACTTCTTCTGAGGGCTGATGTTTAAAAATAAGTGGCTGAAAGTCAAAGTTGTGAGTCTTACAGCAACATCTGCCTTGAAAAATGTGTTAGCATGAAGAATGCATTTGTCTTTTGCCCACAACAATAACTCCCTGCTTCAGTGACACTGGCACATATTTATGATGTTGTCAAGTAATAAAACAAAATAAAGTACAACCTTAATGTTGCAGATATGTATGGTAGTGGTGGTGGTGGGGGACTGGCATGGTGTGATTTGTATATGTATATTGTTTTTACCATTGTCATATGCTGTCCTCCTTCACAGGTTATTGACACAGAATACTTACCGGTCATAGCAGTGGTGCCAAGCGGGGTAGATGGTGGCAACCCTTCTTCACATCCCTCCTCCACCTCCTCATCGGTGCTGCTCTTAATATATGTGTCCTGGCTTTCTCTGTCATGTGTGGTTTCTGCTACCTGATACTCAGATGGTATGAGATGTTGGTTAATTTTTAAGAATGTTAGTCACCCAACATTGCTGCTTGATGACTGATAGGGTGACTGTGTGCTTTTTGACATATGTGCTTGTCCAGGGTCAGATTTTCCAATGGCTTTCTCAAACAATTTATAGACATGCGCAGTGCTCCTTAAAAGTGGTGGAAAAGTCAGACTTTGACTTTCTGCTAACCTTATAGTCCTGTCACCATCCTCATTTTCAACTTCAACTATATCTGAACAAGAGAAGGATGCTGGAGGGATTTATACTAGATCTGCATCATCATCAGTCATCATTAGGTCATCCTCAACAGCATCAGCATCACTTGACAGTTTTTGCCCACTACTACCCTTATATTCCTTTAAGCTTTTGGAGGTCTTATACAATTTCTTTTTACTTTTACTCTAATAAAGTTCCCTACTACTGGAGTTTTGGTGTTTGTTTTTCTCTCACTATCTTATGCAGCAGGCGGTTCAGCTGCTACACCTTCCTCTATTATGCTATTGCTAGCTTCATTAACACTTGAATGTGACTTGTTGTCGCCTTCAGTGTTCTTCTTATATGGTTCTTTATTTCTACTGGCACTGGTGGTGCTGGAACTAGTTTTGCTGGGACCTTGACAAACTGCATCTGCCCTTGGAGTAGAGGGATCATCAACATTGATTGAACATGCAGCAGCAACCATTGCTGCTGTCAGTTTTTAAACTACTAATTTAGTCTGATGTCCCTGCACTGCTCCACCCCTCCTCCTTCCCCTTGTGCGGTTGCTGGACATTACGCATCTACACTGTGTTTTTTTACTGTACGGTACACAACACAACTGATGGTGCTGTATGATGCCTTGCCCAATGCCTAAGCCCAGTCAGCTGACCGTGACTGTCAACTAATATATTTAGTTCTTTATTCTTTTTTATTTTTTTATTTTTTTTTTATTTTTTTTTTTTTAAAATTGTCCACCATATTGTCTTATCACAGTCTGTCAAAATAAAATTATAACTGAATAACAAAATCAACAACATTTTTCCCCAAACTTCCCCACCCAGCACAGAGACAATAACAGCAAGATCAGCAAGCAAATAGATCCCCAGCTGCCTGTGTCTTGTAAGTCAGTCACATGGAATTTTGGAGTATTTGGGGTCAACCTCCTTCCTCCCTTCTTCTCCCTAGAGTGCCCCACTGTCTCTCCTAACAAATGTCCTACCTAAAAGATTCCCTAAACTAAACTTCAATTCCCCTCCCTGTCTACTCTAGCTCAAAAAAGTACTGCTCTCTCCTCTCACAACACAAAATTGCATGCTGTGAGAGTCTGACAGTCTTTTATATGGCTGTAGAAAACTTAAGTGTGGTGGAGAAATACTTTTTTTCCTATTGATTGATTGTAAAAGGCGGGTAAAAAGCAGAAAAACTGCACTTTTTTGTGGGAAATTATTCACCAAGCGGAAAGTGCCATTATTCTCCTATTTCCCTACTAGAGACTACTCTAGCATTCAATGGGTTAATTGTATTATGGACTCTTGAAATGGGGTAATGGTATAATGGTTTCTTGTAATAGGGTAATTATTATGATCTCATGTAATGGGGTAATGGTATTTCTGATAGTATGATGGCCTTAAGAAATGCACTTATAGTCTTGTGTAATTGCTGGCTGAGGATGATGAGAATTCTTGTCCAAAACAGCTGCTTAGAGTTTGAGTGTGTGGGGAAAGGAATCATGGGAAGGGCAAAAGGTAGGTATAAAGAGCTCAATTCAACAACCACCGGTAAAAAAAAACAGCTGGCGGCAGTTATTCAAGTACAGTAAGCCATCTAATGACCTGTGCTGTGACAAACTCCCGAAGAAAAAATAAACATTGGGTGGTAAATTTTTCTCTCATTGGAAGCAATAAAAAAGATGTTGAATTTCAGAATGAATTCTATGCACTGGGTGTAAACATATGTTAAGGGACCCCATTTTATCACCACAAATCTGTGCCAAAACAAGTAGGCAAATATATTGATACCTTTATTGATTTAGGATGCAAGCTTTCAAGACCACTTAGGTCTCTTCCTCGGTCATGTTATACAGATAAATATATACAAGTACACATTGCATTGTTTAGAATGGAAATCAGATAAGAAAGCTCAGTCCAGACCCAGGTTCTTTGATCAGTCAATGATAGAAGAGTGATATAAATTGCAGTCTTCCTCTGAGGAGTCAAAAGTATATACGATCCCAGTGGGACTGTTGTAAAGGTTAATCTACAATGTGATAATGTGATAGAATTCTCTATCTCTGTTCAGACAATTATTTAAAGTATTAAACTGCAGCATTAATTTAACCTCCCATAGTTTTCTATCCCTCTGAGTGTGAAACAGTCCCAACAGCACAGTCAATTTGATGTCCCTGACACTGTGTCCATTTTTGCAAAAAATTTCTCCTACTGGTATCTCTGTCTTTTTGTTGTTAATGCTGGATCTGTGGGAATTAAACCTTTTATGTAGTGGCTGTCCAGTTTCACCCACATAAAGAGCTGTTGGGTATTTTAAAGAGCTGTTGGGCATTTTGCACATATGATGAGATATATTACATTGGATGATTTGCAGGTGAAGGTATCATTGATCTTGTGATGTAACTGGGAGTTTGGTATGGATGTATTTGCCCATGGTGTAAATGTGTGCACAGGTTTCACACCTCCTTTGTAGGCAGGGAGATGTGCCAATTTTTTTTTATTTTTATTCAGGGCACTCCTTACCATCAGTTGTTTAAAACTGGGAGGCTGTCTGAAGGAGAGTAAGGGAGGTTGTGAGAATATGTTCTTAAGTCTCTCATCCATATGTAATGTTGTTTGAAGTTTTCTTGATATTGTGCATATAATTTCATCTTGGGGGTGGTAAGTGACCACCAGTGGCACACGGTTTCCTTTATGTTATTCTTTGTAGCTCAACAAATGTTTTTCTTCGTAGCCATCTGTATCTGACTGTCAATAGTCTCCTCTGAGTTTCTAAAGGATGTTTGTCATGGTCCGCCATGTCAGAACAGATGCGGTTGTATCTGATGGCCTGGCTGTATATGATGGAGTTCTTTTTGTGTTTTGGGTGTAAGCTATTGTTTTTCAGGTAGGTTGGTCTGTCCGTTGCCTTGTGGTATAGGGATACGTGGATGGAGTTGTTCTTAATACTGATAGTTGTGTCTAGGAAGTTAATGTTTGTGCGTGAGTGACTGAGTGTTAGGTTGGAATGCATTGTAGTTTTTGTGGCATTTGAGAAGTTCCTCTTCACTGGCTGTCCAGATAATAAGAATACCATATATGTAGCAGCAGGTGGACAGGAAGTCCTCTTCTAATTTTGCCATTAACAGATTGGCATATTTTGGTGCCATTCATGTACCAATTGTAGTCCCCATTTTCTGAAGGTTGAGGTCCTGTCCAAACTTGAAGCAACTGTGGGTGAGTATAAACTGAATGAGTTTTGTACCATGGGTGTGTTATTTTGTTATTCTTGGCATGCTACTATAGCATCTGTGTGTGGAATGTTGGTGTAAAGGGATTCTACATCCATAGTGGCCAGGATAGTGCTCTCTGAAATGGGGCCCAAGTCAGTTAGTGTCAAGGTTTGGCTGAGCTGCTTTTACTCTGCTGCTTGATTCTGCTGTCTGAGCTAATCTAGTGCTCTGCTATCTATTACTGCTGCCTTTCCTTTCCTGGATCAGGCTGTAACAGCTGACCTCTCTGTGTTTGCTCACCTGACTGCTATCAGCCAACCATCCCAGGGTATTTAAAGCAGCTTGGCTCACTTCCTGGTTGCCCTTTTGTCTGATTCTGGCTACAAGCATGTTATCCTGAGTTGCTGACTACCTGTGCATGACCTAGCTTCCTCTGACACCCCTTCTGGCTCCTGACTACTGGATTGTTCCTGACATTATTGATCTCCGTATGCCTGACCCTGGCTTGTCTGAGAACCTGTCTTGTTTCCTCCCTAGGGATGGGCAAAAGTTGTCACTGTTTTCCTGCGAGAAATTTCACGAAAACCAAGTTTTTGTCTGCTTTTTCGCTGGAAAATCCGCTTTAAAACTAACGATTAAAATTTTTGCATTTTTCGCCAATTGGCCACAATTTTTCACAAATTTTTTAAAAGCCTAGAAATTTTAAGCCCATGAGTTTACGTTGTTTTTGCATCTCCGCTATAAAAATGTGACATATTTGCGGAAGTGTTAGGGTTTTCAGACACTCAGACACAGAAGGTTTGGTAAAACATAGTTTTATTAATAATTCAATGAACATGTGACCCTCACGGGTCCAGTACAACACTCCACAATACGGACACAGATCAGGTTACAGGTCTGAACAGTATCTCAGACAGATCAGTATAAACAGGAGTATAGCTACTGACACAGGTCAGGTCACAGGAATAGGAATAACCCACTCAGGCCCAGCAAGTACCCAAGGTACTATACTGGCACAGGTCAGGTTACAGGAAGCGCAACAACTTACTCAGGCCCAGCAAGTACCACGGTACAATACTGGCACGGGTCAGGTCAGAGTTTGTGTGAGGCTGTGCCATGGAGGCACTGATGCCAAGACCAAGAACACCAACAGGCACTATAGTGCCACAAATAACGGAGGATCCCTACGCAGGGAGTGAGCCCAAGTTAGATTGCCTGTAGGTGACTAGAAGGAGCCCCCATGTCACCGTACGGTAGAGACTAGGCAACAGAGAAATGGAGGCCCGGAATTGGAGACTAGCAGACAGTCCCTAGCAGTCTGGGGAAGGCTACAGACTGAAGGGTATAGGCAACATGGTGGACTGCACTGTAAATGAGAACAACCTGTACCGACAATAGTGAGTCACGGGAAACTCCCGGACGACAGAGCAGAGTTGTGACCCTGGCATGCTGTAGCACAAAACTGTAATGGAAACAGATGCTCAGACCTGGACCATGTGTCCTAATACCAGAGGTTAACTGAGGCGCCCATAAGTCACCCAACCTCGGTGAGTGTAACAAGCAGGTCAAGCATACCGAGTGCAATACAACACCTAACACCGTAGTGAAAGGATAACAGCGCGGGTATGATACAGGGTCAAGAGCAGTGCTACCCGAGATGGAATGGAGGCAACAGTGACTGACAGGGACAGCAACGGTATGGAGGAAGGACCTCAGAAATGGAAGGCAACCGGGAATAATGGTACCGGGAGGTACACAGAGCAGGAACGATAGCAAAGCTGGTTCGGTACACAGAGCAGGAACGTCAGCCAATCCAAGTCAGTACACAGAGCAGGAATGTCAGCCAATCCAAGATGATACACAGAGCAGGAACGTCAGTCGAGCCGGGTCTGTACACAGAGCAGGAACGTCAGCCAAGCTGGCTCGGTACACAGAGCAGGAATGTCAGCCAATCTGAGTCGGTACTCAGAGCAGGAACATAGATCAGGCAGAATAGTCAGGCAGTCCGGGTCATACACAGAATTCACACGAATAATCAGAACAAGCACTGGCAACAGGTACACCACGAAAGGTAGCGCTAAAGTGACAGTGCTCAGTATAAAAAGGCTAGGACTGGGCGTAGATAATCCACGGTGACCAATAAGAAGGAATGAGGAAGTGCATAGACATAACAATGTCGCCAGCGAAAGAACGGCCACCGTGATAGGAAGACAGACACAATAAAAGCAGCTACAGAGTGAGATAGATGTGCTTTGCTGTTCTGCTGTGATATTTTGGCAAAATTGAGGCAGGAGAGGCTCATAGTGACTATGAGCAGCAAAAGGAGGAAGTGGAAGGACCTTTATTATGTGTCCACTGAGTCTGAGGAGGAGGAGGAGGAAGTGACTAGCAGTACTGAACCAATGCTGTCCAGTCCCCCTAAATCACCCCAAGGGATCTTAGGGAATTTAATGGGAAGGAGCAAGAAAAGGGAATGGGAAGGAAAGGAGAAAAGGGAATAGGAAGGGAGGGAGAAAAGGGTAGTACTCGTGAGAGCAGGACAAGTCAGCTGCCTGTGCCTGCTGCAAGACGTGCTGCCCCTGCTGCCATTGCCACTATTGCTGCCCCTGTTGCCACTAGTGCTGTTCCTGCTACAAGACATGCTGCCCCTGCTGCTACTGGTGCTGTACCTGCTGCCAGATGTGCTGCCCCAGCTGCCACAAGTGCTGTACCTGCAACCACCATTGATATACCTGCTGCCAGACATGCTGCCCCTGCTACCACTAGTGCTGTACCTGCTGCTAGACGTGCTGACCCTGCTTCTGTTCCTGCTGCCAGATGTGTTTCCCCTGCTGCCATAAGTACTGTACCTGCTGCTAGTGCTGAACCAATACTTTGCCTGCTGCTAGTGTGTCTTGTAGTACTCAGGAGGGGGGGGAGAAAATTATGCCAAGTGTGACAGCAAGGGACCCTAAATCACCCAAACAGTCCCGCTAGTGCTAGTACTACTACTAAGGTCCAGCAGCTTGTTAGCATTAGGAGTGTAGGAGGGGGTAATCAATATCCTATATATATTACTAATGACTTTGAGAAGGAAGACTCTGCAGCTGACCTTGATGTGGTTGGCGTTAGTAGTAGCCGGAGTGGGCATCCAGCTAGCGGTCAAGGGATCCCACACCATTCCTCTTGCTCTGGGAATTCTCATCACCTTCCCTTCACTACAGTGTCCAGGTGGAACATAATCCTGAATAGGCCAGAAATGGTGTTAGGGGAGGATAGCATGCTCAGAATTAATACCACCACCCCCAGCAGGAGCACAGATCAGCTGCCTATGTCTGCTGCTACTGCTGCTAGTCTGCCTTCTTCGTCAGGTCAAAAGGAAATGGCAAGTGTGACATTAGGGGACCCTCTGTCACATTGCTCATCACCTCCTCCAAGCAGCAGTGGGATGTCTGGAATAGAGCAGCAGCACATAGGGACTAGTGGGGTGGTGATGATGATGCTGGAGAATCTGGGGTGGAAGAGACATTGATGGCCTTTTTAGCAGAAACTGAGACAGAATGGGAGGCAGGGATGAGGATGGGCATCACCACCACCACTAGCAGTGACATTTCAGAATTTGGGGAATTTGCAACTGCTCTAATCCCCTCTGATGCTGAGATGCAAGGGCAGTAGAATGCTGAGGAGCAGGCTAGTGTGCCACAGACCACCGTAGACACAGTGGGAATGGGGTCAACAAGTGATGTGGGACTAGGACATGTTCCACTTGCCAGCAGTAGCAATACTCCTGGTCCTAGTTGCATTGCTGAATCTGAGGCAGTAGCAGCAACAGCAGTAACATTATCCACTGCCACAGACAATGAAGGGGAATGTGGAGGACAAGAAGAAAGAGGCCATTCTTCTCCATCTGTTTCCTTCCCCCTGAAGTCATCATGGTTGTGGGACTATTTTTCTTTTGGGACAGGCAGGGTGCAGTCATCAGCAACAGCACTGTGCACAATTTGTGACAAGTCAGTGAGAAGAGGAAAGGAGGGAACGCATCTTGGCACAAGCGTCTTGATATCACACATGAAACACAGACACCATGACATTTACATCAAACATGTTAAAGCCAAACACCCACCACAGAAATCAAGCACTGCTTTTGCTGTCCCTGACTCTCCAGAAAGGCAACAAGAGGTGAGGAGGAGATCAAAGAGGAGGAGGAATAGAGCAACCCAGGCAGAGACTGGAAGTTCCATGATGAGTGAAACAACTAGTAACGGAGACAACTTAAACTGCACAGGATAGCTTGAGCCAATAGCTCCCACGGGCGTATACCGGAGATAACTTAGACTGTAGGTGCCTGAGTCAATAGCCCCATGGGCGTAACAACGGAGATGGCTATACTGCAAGAGTTTGCCAATAGCCCCCACGGGTGTAATAACGGAGACCAACTGCACAGGATTAGCTTGAGCCAATAGCCCCCACAGGCGTATACCGGAGACAACCTGCACTGCAAGAGCTTGAGCAAATAGCCTCCATGGGCGTAACAATGGAGACCACCCTGTGCTGCAAGTGTTTGAGCCAATAGCCACCACGGGTGTAACAACGGAAACCACCCTGTGCTGCAAGTGCTAGAGCCAAAAGCCTCACCGGGCAGGTAGCGGAGAGAACACAGCTAGAGCAAGAGCCAATAGCGCCTCCCACAGGCGCGGTAATGGAAACCGTCTACTCTGCTAGTTGACAAGGTGAGCCGCCGTCTAGACAAGGCTGATAACATGACTGGCTCAGCAGATGTAGCGGATAAACAGCAAAGGCTCTGCAAGTGTAAATGAAGGCTCATATAAGGAGACAGCAGCACTGCAAGGGTTAATAGCAGCTCAAGGATCAGAGGCTCAGCAATAGTGGTTATCGCTCTGCAAGTGAAAGGAAGGCTCAGCAACGGAAGCACAGCTCTGCAAGAGTAAAGGAGACTCAGCACTGGGGACACGGCTCTGCAAGTATTAAAGAGGCAAATACGATCAGCCCGGTCACAAGCTCAGCGAAAGTCAGAATGTCGCCACGGTGACACCGGGCAGCAGGAAGCAGGAACAAGGCAGGTTCTGAAGCAAGCCGGTTCAGGTCACAGAGCAGGAAATCAGCCAGGCCGGGTCGGATCACGGAGGTAGTTCTCAGACAAGCCAGATCAGTCACAAGCAGGAACGTCAGCCAAGCCGGGTCAGATCACGGAAGAGGTTCTCAGACAAGCCAGAAAAATCACGAGCAGGAACGTCAGCCAAGCCGGGTCAGATCACGAAGAAGGAACATAGGAGCGTAGTCAAAACAGGCCAAATCAGTACACAGGAATCAAGAACACTGGAACACAACAACAGCAATACTGGCTCTGGAACACTACAAAAGGGCACCTGACAGGTGTCAATGGCCAGGCATAAAAAGGTCACCAGGGGCGGGCCAAACAGACTTAGCCAATCAGAGCGCACCACAAGCGAGAGTGACAGAGAGAGATCACGGGCACCGTGATAGTACCCCCCTCTCAAAGACCCCTTCTCCCAGCAGGAGGTCTTGGTTTCTGGGGATATTTAGAGTGGAAATTGCGCAACAGTCTAGGCGCATAGAGGTCCTTCTGATCGACCCAGGAACGTTCTTCAGGGCCATAGCCCTTCCAATGGACCAAATATTGCAACTTCCCTCTAAATCTCCTAGAATCAATGATACTCTGGACTTCGTACTCCTCTTGGCCCTGAACGTCCACCGGCCTAGGAATCACTGGAGTGGTAGTGTAGCAGTTGCAAACCAAGGGTTTCAAGAGAGATACATGGAACACATTATGTATACGCATAGAGGCTGGGAGTTCCAATGCGTATGAGACAAGATTAACCTTGCGGATAACTTTGAACAGGCCAATGAACCGAGGAGCCAACTTATTGGAAGGTACCTGGAAATTGAGGTTTCTGGAGAAGAGCCATACCCTGTCCCCAACCTGGAAGGAGACCGCTGGCAGCCGTCTATGATTGGCATGCCTCTGATGTCGCTGAAATGACTGAATGAGGGTCCTCTGAACCTGTGCCCAAGTGGAGCGAAGTTGCGCCATATGCTCATCCAGGGCGGGAATCTGTTGCGACTGAAATGAGTCCAGGAGCAGGCACGGCTGGAACCCATAGTTAATGAGAAACTGGGAGCTCCCGGACGATGAATTAACTGCACAATTCCTGCCAAACTCTGCCCATGGCAACAGGTCGGCCCAATTGTCATGATGATTGGTTACAAAGCAACGCAGGAACTGCTCCAGTCCCTGATTGGCATGCTCAGCGGCCCCATTGGTCTGGGGATGGTAGGTGGAGGAAAAGGACAATTGAATGCCCATCTGGCCACAAAATTCCCTCCAAAACCTGGACACGAACTGGCTCCCACAATCAGAGACCACCACTCTGGGTACCCCGTGCAAGCGAAACACTTCTTTGTAAAACACTGTCTCCAACTCCTGAGCTGACGGAAGGCCAGAGAGGGGCACGAAATTAGCCATCTTAGAGAACCACCATGAGGATAAACATGTACCCCCTCGATACTGGCAGTTCTCCCAGAAAGTCGATAGGTATGTGGGACCATGGACGTTCGCATTTAGACACAGGTTGGAGTAGGCCCACTGGGAGATGCCTGGGGGTCTTGGCACGAGCACAGGTGGCACAGGCTGCAGTAAAAGCAGAGCAATTGGCTCTAAGGGAGGGCCACCAAAATAACTGTGATAGAGACCATATCAGCTGATCCCTCCCGATATGCCCAGCAGCCTTATATGAATGGTATGTCGCCAATAGACGGGTACAGAATGGCTCATCCACAAAACACTTGCCAACTGGGGTTTCTGGTGGAGCCCTTGCTTGAGAGGCCAAAATTTCTTCCCCCAGTGGCGAAGTGATACTAGTACGTATAGTAGCCAGGATACGGTCTAGCTGAATAATAGGTACTGGTTCTTCCTCCCTCTCAAGGTCCTCTGGACAGAGAGTCTGCCCTAACATTCTTAGAGCCCGGAAGGTAGGACACTACAAAATTGAACCGGGACAAAAAGAGTACCCACCTAGCTTGTCGTGAGGACAGTCCCTTTGCTTCAGAGAGATATGTTAAATTCTTGTGATCAGTAAGGATTAATACTGGGGTCCTGGTACCTTCCAATAGGTGACGCCATTCTTTAAGTGCCAGAATAATAGCCAGGAGCTCCCTGTCACCAATCTCATAGTGGCTTTGTGCACTGGAGAGTTTCTTAGAAAAGAACCCACAAGGTCTCAAGGCACCACCTCCCACAGGACTTTGGGAGAGCACTGCCCCAACCCCAACCTCGAGGCATCAACTTCCAAGGTAAATAGCAGGGGGGGATTGGGGTGGGACAGCACCGGAGCAGAAGCAAAGGCAGATTTCAGAGTCTCAAATGCATTTTCAGCTGCCTTGGACCACTGAGGAGGAGTAGCGCCCTTATGTGTCAAGTCAGACAGAGGTTTCACAATAGTAGAAAAGTTTTGGATAAACTTCCTATAATAGTTGGCAAAGCCCAAAAAGCGCTGATTAGATTTTAACCCCTTAGGGCGAGGCCACTGTGGGACTGCTGCCAATTTTTCTTGGTCCATATCAATGCCATCTCTAGAAATTACGAACCCCAGGAATGGTACTTGGGACCTATGAAATTCTCACTTCTCTAGTTTACAGAACAGTTTATTTTTACGTAATCACAGCAAAACCTCAGAGACAGCCTTAATATGCTGGGTGAGGTTCGCAGAGTGAATCAATATATCATCTAGATATACCACCTATATGCCCTCTCACTGGAAGTGCTAGCTGTAACTGCTAAACAGCCGGATAGCTAAGGAGTGAACCAGTACCCAGGATGTGGAACGCCAATCGTAACTAGCATAGACAGCCGGATGGCTATGGAGCGAACCAGTACCCTGTACGTGGAACACTAATCGTAACTTGCATATTAAGCCGGATGGCTTATAGAGCGAACCAGTACCCTGTACGTGGAACGCTAATCATAACTTGCATAAACAGCCGGATGGCTTACGCAGCGAACCAGTACCCTGTACGTGGGACGCTAATCAAACTTGCATAGACAGCCGGATGGCTTATGGAGCGAACCAGTACCCTGTACATGGAACGCTATCGTAACTTGCATAACAGCCGGATGGATTATAGAGCGAACCAGTATCCTGTACGTGGAATGCTAATCGTAACCTGCATGACAGCCGGATGGCTATGGAGCGAACCAGTACCCTGTACGTGGAACGCTAATTGTAACCTGCACGACAGCCAGGCGGCCTATAGAGCGAACCAGTACCCAGTACGTGGAACGCTAGTTGTAACTAGCAAAGACAGCCGGTTGGCTTTGGAGCGAACCGGTACCCATGACCGGATATACAGCAGGGAATAGAAATGTCGCCAAGGCGACTCAGGAACGACAGCGGCTACAGGGAGACTGGATGGGAACCGGCAGGTGGAGACAGGAACCAGCACTCAATCGGTCAACCGGATCAGCAGCGGCAGCGAAGACTGGCAGCAGGAAGCGGAGATCAGACGGCAACTCGAACCGGATCTGGATCTGAAGCAGGAACTACTGGACAGGTAACTACAGGAACCGGACAATTCTGACAGCAGGAACACAGCTAATGGCCCAGGAAGCTCAGGAACGTGCCATAGATGCTAGCAACATAGAGACAACATGAAAGGGCAACCAAAGGGTGCCCAGACTCAGTCTATAAAGGCAATGCAGGGCGGGCTAACAGCAGACAGCCAATGGAGAGCCCCTAAAGGTAATTGACACAGATGGAAAGCAATCACTGGCACCTTGATAATACGTCACTGAATTCTTGATATTCAGCTGGCACAGAGGGAGAGGTACACAAAATCTTGACCGGGTGAGATAGACAGTTTCTAGCACAGTACTCAGACCATGTTTTAACCTCACATCTCTGCCAGTCAAACTGAGGATTATGTAATAGTAGTCATGGAAACCCCAGAATGACTGCATGATGAGGAGATCGAATTAGTTGGAAATGTACTTCCTCCTTGTGGAGAGCCCCAGCAGACAGGGTAATAGGAATCGTTTCCATGGTAATAAATGCAGGTTCCAAAGGTCTGCCATCAATGGCTTCAATATCCAGGGGAGACTCTTTTGACCAACGGAATTCCGTGAAATTCGGCAAAGGATTGGTCCATGAAGTACCCAGCTGCACCGGAGTCCACCAATGCCATGACTTCCACAGACAGGTCTGCCCAAGAGAATACCACCTGGATGGTGGGTTTCCGTGTACTTGAATCTAGGGACTGCTGCACACCACCTAGGGCCTGTTCCCCAAGGTACCCTAGGTGCGTCTGTTTCCCAGCTGTACCGGACATGCGCGTAATAGGTGCCCAGCTTTACCACAATATAAGCATAGGCCCTGTCTCCTATGGTGCGCCCGCTCCTCCTTAGTAAGTCTAGTGAACCCAAGCTGCATTGGCTCTCCAGACTCGGGTGAGTGTTCAGGAGGAATGGGCGGCGAGGGTGGGTTTAAAAGAATGCCATGCCCATAGTTTCTGGATCTCGCTCTTCTTGCCAACCATCTCTCACGAATGCAGGAGTCAATAAGCATGACACAGTCAATGTACTCATGCAGATCACTGGGTACGTCTTTAATGGATTCGGACAGACCCTGAGCAAAGGCTGCCACTAGTGCCTCATTGTTCCAACCCACCTCTGCTGCCAAGGTCCAAACTCAATGGCATAGTCGCCCAAGGTACGATCGCCCTGCTGTATCTCCATTAACCTATTGGCAGCAGAGGCAGGAACACAGGAGCGTAGTCAAAACAGGCCAAATCGGTACACAGGAATCAGGAACACTGGAACACAGCAACAGCAACACTGGCTCTGGAACATCACGAAAGGGCACCTGACAGGTGTCAATGGCCAGGCATAAAAAGGTCACCAGGGGCGGGCCAAACAGACTCAGCCAGTCGGAGCACACCACAAGCAAATGTGACAGAGAGAGATCACGGGCACTGTAAAAGTAGTGTAGGGTTATTGTTTGGGAGGGTGACTGTTTTGGCTTACGCTCCTTGTTTGACTGTGTCAAACACCAAGTGTTAGCCAACTTCCTTTCATGTTCCCATTTTTCACACTATTTAGAGTGGTTTTGGGAACAAAGGACACACAACCTACATTGGGCCAAAAGTATGGTTCTGTGTCCTAACTCTCGTTGTGGTTCCTGTTGGTAAGACAATTGGATTCCTATGGTAACACTTTGTGTGTACTGTTTGTTTTCCATTTTTGCCCTACCGATAGTTTTACCGGTGAATATTAAATCAAGCCCAAAGACAGGCAAAGGTACAGACAGAAATGTGAAAAATACATAAATAAAAGGTATAAGTTTATCAAAGGAAGAATTTTGCATATTGAATAGGAATTCCAGATTCACAGTAAAAGGAGTGAATTGCATGATAAATGCATCATACCCCTAAATAATTGACAAAATGTTTGTAGTAATCAGTGAGAGCCTAAGGAAATATTCATATCAACAATTAATTGTGGTGAAAAATCAAAGTTACGCCTTACTTTATATCAGTAGGATGAAGGCTATGCAGAATGGTAAGTTACTTTATTAAGAAAAGACACATCTGTCTCCATTCTGTGCCTGCCCATTTATCCAAATAAACTTTATCTTAGCTTCTATTACAACTGAGCTCAACCATGTCACCCATCTCATGCCAAATGAATGTCCATGGTAGCATAACAAAAGTTAATTTTTAGTCTTTCTGGATCAATGCTACAGAGATTTCCTGAAGATGAGAAATACATGTTTTTTCCCAGTGCTTTTCAAGTTAAAATAGAGTAAATATTTGGCAGTTTGTTTTAATAAAATTGTAATTAGATTTTCATTCTTCATTACTAAGACCCGTGACATTGCTAACACTTAATGAAATCAGCAGAAAGAGTCTTTGAATACTATTTTAAAAAAGGCTTTAAGATAAATGCAATCAGTTTTAGAGAGAATTGAAAACTGCCTAATGATGTGCAAGCCATTTGTGTGTGTGTGTGTGTATTATATATATACATATTTAGTTTGTAGAAAATGTATCTTTATTATGTGGAGGGAATTTTTTTTTGTGCTGCAGAAATATGGTAACTGAGCTTCCTAGTCTCACTTTTGCAGCATTTTTTTTTCCCAAAAGGATTACAAAGGGGTATTAAAAATACAGCTCAGCAACCCAGTCCTGATCCTTACCTCAGTCAGAATAGGATTTTGGAATTGAACAGCCAGGATGTGGGCTAAAAACAAAATTTGCCATTCAGCAAATATTTACAGCTGTAAGGGAATAGCTGCCTTAGTTTGGACACTGAATTTTTATATCCTACATCAGAAAAGTATAGCTATGAATTTCTTTAGAATGTGCTATTGTTTAAAGGTAAGATTTTGATTTCCAAGCTAGTCTCCATGCGCTTAATGAATGCATGCCGACTTAGTACTATCTGAAAGTTCCGCTTTAAATGGGGGAAAACTCTAAAGCCCAATGTGCATTTATTCCAGAGGTAAATGAAAGGCTTACGGTGCTTGAAAAAATAGTCTGGTGTTTATTTGGCCAACAGGGCCAATTGAATCAAGACCATAGTGTTTTACCCCCATTTCTTTACAAGGGTCATTTTGACCCTTTTATCTATTTTATTTATTTAATTTGCATAAACCCTCCATTGCCAGTGCAGCTAATTGTAGCCATTGCAGCAATGGAGAGGTTAGTCATCTTTTTGTATGGGACTGGCAGTGGTGGGTTTCAAGAAAAACAAACAAACACAAAAGATGGTGAACCACTACATTGCCAAAGCAGTGAGACTGTTGCATTGTGGCAACAGAGAAGTGGTTGGGGGATGGAATGATGGGGGTGGGCGGGTATTCTTTTTTTTTTTTCTTTTACAAATGGCAGTTAACCCCTCTGTTGCCAGTGCATCAATATTGCTGCTTTTCAAAGACAGATTGGTTAACTGTGGGTAGTGAAGATGTGGGAAGGTTGCTTGGAGTATTCCAAAAGTAGTCCAAAGAGAAATTTGATGATAATATAACGCATTTCAGCAATCCTTTTCTGACCAAGAGTTAGAATGTAATTGCAGAATTGACCAGTTGCAAATATCCACCAGATCTAAAAATAGCCCTCTGGCAAATATTTTTGTTTATAGTAGAATCCAGTTCTATGATTGCAAAATGGATAAAACAGGCCAACACCGATGCTTACGTGTTCCTCGATAAAGATCCCCCACAGAACATCAAGGCTCATTTCACCAGAGACGTTTCTACTTCTTGAGCAGAAATTATAGAAGTTTCTACAGAGTAGATCTGAGTGCTGCTACAAGCCTTCACATGGCCTGGAGAAGTAAAGGTAAACGTGATTTTTTTGTATTATTAACAATCCCTTTTCCTTCCATCTTTCACAACAAAACACCAGAATTAGCTCCCTTATTAAAGTTGACTGACAAATTATTAGTTGAGGAGGGGTATTAAAATCATCTCTCATGATGTGCTGCCTTGGAAGATTGAAACAAAGGGAATTTTCAGTAAAATAAATCCACATTATATAAAAATGATATATATGAAGTATCAGCTTGTTTATTAGCATTTGTGTTCCTTAAGTAGTAGTAGTTGTGAGCAAGGCCAACGATTCGGTTTAACTTGTCAGAACTATCTGATTGGTAACAAAAGACTTGATAACTATAGACCTTAAATCAATGGTGATTTGGGGATTCTCCACTGTGATGCAGTTGATTTGCTCCAGTTTGCTTTTATTCATAATGCCCTATGTCCACTATAGTCATCTTTCTACCATCTTTAAGAGAAGAAGGGTGCTGCACGCCACTAGTAATTGCGATATAACCCACATTAAACAGGTGAAGACCTCCCCGAATGGCTTCAGGGTGCTCAAACCGATTGAGTGCTCTGAAAATCCTTACAAATAAGATACTGAATAAGATGCGGGAGCACACCCAGCTCTGGGGTGAGAATATAAACCGGCAACATACACCAACGCTGCTAAAACTTTGTCCCTTTATTGGATACTTTCAAAATCACAGACATGAATACATTGAAATGGCATCACCGAAGTCGGTTATCATTTAACTGCCTGGCGCGTTTCAAGCTCAAATGGCTCTTCAATGTATTCATGTCTGTGATTTTTAAAGTATCAAATCAAATAAAAGAACAAGGTTTTAGCAGTGTTGGTGTATGTTGCTGGTTTATATTCTCACCCAAGAGCGGGTGTGCTCCCGCATCTTATTCAGTATCTTTTTACCATCAGCTGCACTGCTCTTCTGCCATTTGTATTTTAGTTACTTAGGCTTAATTTAAAAAGTAAAATGTAATAATTTTTGGAATTGGTAAAGTATCCTAGTTAAATTTGTCCATAGATTATGAAATGAGTGTTTAACCCCCCCCCCCCAAAAAAAAAGTGGCTGTTACTAATACAATGTGTTCAAAATACAATTCTCTGTATTTTCTTCTATGGGACACCATATGAGACTGTGTTTAATAATTGGTGGTATGGGTATTCAGAGTGCTAGCCTTGCATTCTTTTTGATAAGAAATTAATTAGAGGTTTCTTCAAGTGGCAATATAGATTTAACTCTACTGAAACATATTATTTAACCTTTTAGGAACAGAGTGGCGTACAATGCATTGCAAAGCATTGTGTCAGCCTCCTCTCTGGTCCTTAAACGCTTAAAAGTAACAAGAAGCTAGGGGTCTCAGGTTGCTACATCTTCAACTAGAATTGCAAAACGTACCAATGTAAACCACAATCAGTATTATACCCAGCCAGTTTAAATTTTAATATAATTTCCACATTACTTTCTTGATCCTTGAACTGACTTTTTATAAATGAACTCATCATCAACTGCTCTTTAGGAATAAAAGGGTTGAGTAGGAAGATCCTCAACCCGGTCATTCATAAAAAGCAAATGGCTTCTGTAGGAAGCAGCTTATTGCCTGGTCGCCGAATTGGCCCCCTATCCTGATGCCCCCCATCTTATTTCATTACAACAAAATGGACATATTTTTCTAACATTTTTACTCAAGTTATGCAGCAACATATGTGTGTGACATTAAGCAATGCATTGCATACCCCGCTCGCACTCAAAGCTTTAAATGTGTGTGGGCAGCATTTGTCACATTTGAAGATATGGAGCATGGACATATTTTTTGACATTAATGTACAAGTTATATAAGCTGGTGAGAGTTGGTACCGTGTTAGCTGTAGAAATACAGGAGGCAAATATAGTTGTTGATACCTTCATTGGTTAACTAAGCAGATTCAGAATGCAAGCTTTCAATACCATAGGTCTCTTCCTCAGGCATGTTATACAGATACAAATGAAAACATCTCTCTAAATACAAGTACACATTGCATTGTTTAGAATGGAAATCATATAAGAGAACACAACCCAATTCCAGATACTTTGATCAGTCAATGGTAAATTGCATTCTTCCTCTGAGGCTTTAGAGGTATTTACAATGCCCGTGTGTCTGTTGGAAAGGTTAATCCACTAAGTGATAATGTGACAAGAATTCTATGTCCTTATTCAAAACATTATGAATAGCATTAAACTTCAATATTAACTTAACCTCCCATACTTTCTGTCCCTCTGAGTGCAGAACAGTCCCATCAGTACAGTTAACTTAATGTCCATTTTGTCTATTTTGACAATAATGTTCTCCCACTGGTTTCTCTGTCTTTTTGTTGTTGACATTGGATATGTAGGAATTAAACCTTTTATGTAGTGGCTGTCTAGTTTCACTCACATAAAGAGATGTTGGTCATTTTGCACACATGATAAGGTATATTACATTGGATGATTCACAATGCATTTAAAGTGCAATCAAATAACTTTAAAAATGCATGAACACCAGATCCTACATATAGAACAAAAATGCATACATTTTCTTAATGCTATTTTATGCAATTTCAATATTACAATCAAATTCCAGGTGTAAACTTAGCCTCAACCAAATTATTGATTATATTTCATAACAGGGATATAGCAGATTGAACTGGAAAAATACATTTCATCCACATTCTGTCACGGGGCACCGAGGGGACCAGGTGTGAAGCTAGAGAGCGATGCTTGAGTGCGATGCTTGCGACCGGTGACAGTCGCCTCTGCCTCCTTGCTTCGGCCACAGCCGAGTTAAAGGTGCTGGCCGCGAAGCCAGATGTCCGATCCCAGTTGAGCCGGGACCCTGACCAGGATGAAGGCAAGGGAAGACTGTGTGAACCTGATTCCCAAGGTGAGAGGAGAGGACCCTTGAGCAGAGGTAGTGAGACGGAAGAAGGCGGAGGACCAGGCAGAAAAGGCAGAGGGCAAGGGAACCCTGAACTAATCCCCCCTAAACTGGGACGGGCACCCAGAAAGCCCCTGCAGCAAGCGGACCGGAACCAAGACCACCTGGCACTGAGGGGACCCCCAGGGTCCAAAGGAGGTGGAAGGGAACCACCAAAAATCTGGGCAAGGTCCTACCCAAACACCCTGCCAACCCCCCGGGACCCCAGTCAGCAACCGGCAAGGCAAACAAGGCCCACGAAACCCAGAGTTCCCCTATTCCCGGTCGACCAGTCCCAAAGGACTGGTACCAACCCCTGGCAAGCTCCTGTACCCAACAGAATCCCCGCAACAGAACAGGGGAACCCAGGGACAGCGAGAATCACCAAAATCCCAGAGGTAAGTCTCCAATCCTCTAGTCCCCAGCAATGTCCACTGGCCCAGAACCCAACCCAAGACTACGCCCCAGACCCTCCACAAACAGTGAGAGGTCCCAGGCAGCAAGCAGGCTTCCACACTCCACACAAGCCACAAAGCGGCCCTACCTGGGGATGCCCCGCCCAGACCAGCGGGACGCCACTCGGAGGAGAGCCCAACAAGAGGTCGGCAAATACCCCAGCTGCGGGGGATACCCGAAGAGAAGAATCCCTGGATAGGCCGCAGCAAGGGATCCAGCCGCAGGCTAAGGAGAGGGAGAGATAAAGAGACGGGTCTGGCCAGCAGACCGCTCCAGGAAGCAAACAAAAGGCTAGCAAAGCGGGAGGAACGGAGACTACCCTGGGTGAGCACCCAGCCAAAAACGAACCAGGGCTTACAGCACGAAAGCGGAGGCCAGAATTGAGGCGTCTGGGGAACAATCCGCCAGGCGTCCCCACACAGACCGGATCAGGCAGCTAAAGGGGAGAAAGGAACGGAGATCACCAAGGAGAAAACCACTTACCGGCAGCAGACAGGGGACGCGGCGGGCAGGCAGGACAAGGGGGAAGCAGGCCGGAGCAACAGACGCAGGACAGAACAGGAACCAAGTCAAGTAACCACGGGAGCAACCGGAAGGGGAGAACTCTAAGGAGCATGAATAATCAAGCAGGTAAGGAAGGGGCCGAGCAGACTAAATACCGCCAGACCAATGACAAGCACTCCCAGGTAAGGAAACCCACCAGGGCCAAAAATACAGGATAAGAGCAGACACATTCAATCTATAGCATATCATCTGTATTCACATTAATCCCTTAGATGGGTGGTATAGGACCTTTGGTTCTCCATCTTTTGAGGAGTGGAGATAACAGTTCCCATCATTCCCAACCTGTCATTGGCTAGTTAGGAATGATGGAAGTTGTAGTTTTCACTCCTCAACAACTCAAGAGCCAATGTTTGCCTACTGTTGCCTTACTTAAGTGGCTCTGGAATTGTAAAGGTACCCCCTAAAATTTTATAGGACATTTTTCAAGGATGTACTAAAAGGAACAAAGCATATAATTACAATTATTCTTTGGTCTCTTAATCAGACTGACAAAACAATAACATCATGTGCATAACAATTCCCATACAAACATATATTTGAACCTCAAAACAAAATAGTGGTACCATTGGTGCCATTGGCCACAGCATCATGGATGAGAACCATTGCCTTAGATGCTAGAGATGTTGCCATTGCATTTTGAAACAATGTGTTGTAGACAGCTCTAGCATCAAAGGGGTTTATAAAATTTATTATATTTGTAAATATATCTTACTCACTTCCATCTATGACATGTTCAAAATGTGTATTCTAGTAATAGCAATTATTTAAAAACCTATTTAACTAAACTTTTTAAATATAATATTTGATTGGGGGGTGGGGGTTTATACATTGAGGCCTGTTGTTGGAATGCGATATTACTCTTTCTAATATTCATTGTATCAAGTTCATTTCTTAAGCAATAAATGGCATTGCAAGGTAACACTGACTGCTGAGTAAGCAAAATATCATGGAATTGCTCTTTCACTGCACAGCCAGCTTTAGACTCTATAACACTTCACATGATATTTCTACAGTGCAAACACGATGGTGAAAATTAGGTTCCCCCAGTAAATTCAGTTTAGAAGAAATTTGTTATGAATATAATGCTGCTGGCTGCAGAACATTGAATTTTTCCACCAAATATAATATCTTATAAATTCCACTCCAGAAGAAATCAGTTCTAAATAATTGATAAATTTAGTTTGTTTAGAAACCCCTTGACCCCACTGATAGAAAGTAAGATGTGTTTCAGTTATTAAAGTCATATATATTCCCAGTGGCGGAGGAAAGTTTTAATTTTAAGGCTAGATCTGTTGGGGCCATTTGATAAAGCTTGGAAAAAGACAAATCTATTTCAGATGCTTCTGATGAATTTGGGCCAGTGTCTCATGGGAACACAACAAAAGATAAAGATGTAGCTTTTCATAACACATGTCCAACCTTCAGTGATTAAAACTTCAAGATGTTCTGGAATTAAAACAAAATATATTTTAATGTGATTATTTGTTCTTTTCCATTCCAATTTAATACCACAAACATTCTGAAATATCTTGAGGCTGATGATCTATCAAGAACTGGATTTATTCTGGGGCAAACCAACTGCATCATAGAGAACACATACAAATTCCCCAAAGTCCCACTGTGTTAAATAAGGATTTTAACCCCCTTTAAAGCTAGATAGGTCTCCAACTCATTGTTATGCAATGTGTTGGAGACTTTGCTAGCATTCAAGATGTTAAAAGCTCCAATGAAAACAATTGATAATGTTATTTCTTAACTATGATATAGCTAGTTTACCCCAAAATGTTTCTAGCTCTTTGTACATCCACAGTGTTTTCCTTCTGAAGCTGTTAGGTGCATGAGTGAGGTATTGATTACTGAATATAATTTATCCTCCATTTTTATAACTAAGAACCATATTTATGATTCATACAATCACTCAACTGTTCAGCACTCAAAGGAGATAGGTTGGAATGGTAAAAAAGAAATCTTTTAGTCAAAAGATATTTAATTTTACCACAGATAGTTTACTGATCAACACTGCATGACATGCGTCCAAGAATGCAATGTAAATTGGTAAAAATATAACAAAACAGGATTATTTGGTAAAATAAAAAAATAAATAAATAAAAAAGAAAAGAAAAGTGTTACGTCTCTATCCCAGCAATAATGTAATGCACAACACCATGCATATATTTGAATATATTATGGCCAGCAATAAATATTTTTGTTCCTACACAATGTCCAATGTGACCCTCTCAAGTAAAGGGGAAAAAGAGAGAAATATTGTCTCTTCTATTATACACAAATCCCTCACTCCCGACAAGCACATGAACAGTGTCAAGAACACATTAAAAAGACAATGGAGGGGATTCACTAAACAGTGATAAAGAGGTGATAAAGTGGAGATGACTTCTCCAGTTTATCACTTCTCTAATTCCTATGT
Organism: Rhinophrynus dorsalis; assembly: GCA_037306005.1. Lineage (NCBI taxonomy): Eukaryota > Metazoa > Chordata > Amphibia > Anura > Rhinophrynidae > Rhinophrynus > Rhinophrynus dorsalis. The sequence goes on from CM074719.1 coordinate 382,144,581, forward strand.
TATTCTAAGGACACTATGCACTAAGATGTCTTCAACATTGGAGATCTTAGTGCATTGGCACAATAGAATAACATAGGAAGTGGAGAAGTTTTAAACTGGAGAAGTCATCTCCATTTTATCACCTCTTTATTACTGCTTAGTGAATCTCCCCCAAAGTTTCAAAAACAAAGTCAGATGTTTCCAAGTGTATCTGCAACTAACAGCTTATGCAGTGAAGTTATATTTCAATGTTTTTCTTGTATCAGTTATAGATGGAATGATAATTATTGTACATATCAACATTTTATCTGTGTATACAATATCTATAGATATTAACATCTTTCTGTTGCTGTCGGCCACAAACATGTAGTAATCACCTATTCATGTAAATAATAATTCTTCACCGGCACACATATATAAAGGAATGATCTCACCGATATGTACGTTATCCAATCACCCTCTTGAACCATATATTCTCTGCCAGACTTTCATTTGTTGAATGCACAATGGTTCTCTTGCTTCTTATTTTACAGACTTCAGACTGTATCTCTATGTTGGCATCTGACAATCAAATTTCCCTCCACATGATTATGAGACAAAGGATTGTTTGTATCTTTCTTGGCCGTTCCTTATGTCATAAGTATCATGTAAATGCTGACCTCCAAACTTTATCTGCTTGTTCCAAAACTCACATATTGATACACTCCAACGCATTTCAAAGTCTAGCCTGACTACTTCCTCTGGGATACATATATAAAATAAAGGTCCCCTAACCTACCTATATATACCTTACGTGACTATCCTATCCTATCCATAATGGTGCACACACATCTAAACTAGCTATACTTCAGGATAGCCAATTAATTAAAAAAAGTACATGAAATAACCATCTATGAACTCCAAAAACAGCAAATATTAAATCAAATATAAAATAAAAATAAAATAAATCTCAATGTATACAACATAGCCAAAACCACACCATAGTGTAAGATCTTATGTTCAATTTAGTTATCAATCTGCAACCTATACCTATAGTTCAATATATTTACACTCTAAAACATACCTATAGTATAATGTGTATATGCCATATACTTGGTGCATATAAAACTACCCTATAAAATAAATTCTATTAAATTCTGTTATATGGTCAAAATGACTATGTTCAATGTGTATGTTGTTCTAAATCTTATTTTCAATTCAGTTATTATATTTTTAAAAAGACACCATATAGGAATTGGTTTAATTTTGTATTGAAATTGATTTTTGAATATATAGTATGATACACATGGAAGGTGATAAGATATATTAAATCTAAGTTGTGAATTATCCTATTTGCATAATGTAGAGAGACATTGGAATTATGTATTATTCTATATATATGCTGTAGGGTGATATTTTAATTTATTAGAATTTATATTATAGGGTATTTTTATATACACCAAGTATATGGTGTATACACATTTTACTATAGGTATGTTATAGAGTATAAGTATATTGCACTGTAGGTATGTTGCAGAATGATAACTGAATTGAACACAAGATCTTACACTATGGTGTGGTTTTGTGTAACATATTTATTATGACATACACATGGGAAATGGTTATGTTGTATACACTGGGATTTAATTTATTTTTATTTTATATATTTTTTTAGTATTTGCTGTTTTTGGTATTGATAGATGGTTGTTTCACATATTTTTGATATTTGCTATACCGAGGTATAGCTAGTTTAGATGTATGCACACCTTTATGTATAGGAGGAGTTTTAATCACATGTCAGGTGTATATAGGTAGTTTAGGAGGCCTTAATTTTCTATATGTCTCCCTGAGGTAGAAGTCAGACTAGACTTTGAAACGTGTTGGAGTGTATCAATATGTGAGTTTTGCAACAAGCAGGTGTAGTTTGGAGGTCCGTATTTACAAGATACAGAGGATGGCAGAGAAAGATGCAAACAATCCCTTGTCTCATCATCATATAGCTTAACTGCATGAGCTGTTAGTTGCAGATACACTTGGAAACATATGACCGTTTCTGAAAATTGTCTTTAAGATACTGTGTATAGAGATGGGCGAAAATATTCACCTCAAACTGAAATCGTTAAATAATGGCACTTTCCAGTTGGTGAATAATTTCTAGCAAAAAGTGACATTTTTCCCATTTTTCCTCTCTTTTTCCCCCATTGAAATCAATGGGAAGAAAAATTTTTCTCCACCACACGAAAGTTTTCTACAGCCATATAAAAGGGTGTCAGACTCTCACATGCCATTTTATATTTGTGACAGGAGAGAGAGGCACCTTGTTTGAGCTGCAGAAGATAGGGGAATTGAAGTTTAGTTTAGGGAATCTTTTAAGTAGGACGTTTGTTCGCTTCTCTGCCTTTTGGCCAAAATCAAGTGTAGAATCTGTCTGGAAATTGGGTGACTTCACCAGACTGGAGGCAGGGAAACACTTGATCTGACACCATAGCCAGGAAGTGGAAAGCCCGAGGTGCTAGAAGGCTTTTGTTTCACGCTGCTCACGTGGTAACATGGACACTTGAAGCGGTGGAGCACTTGCACACTCTGGACTTTACATAGGAACATAGTAATTTAGGTTGAAAAAAAGGCTTGTGTCCATCTAGTTCAACCCTTTTCCTATTCCTGTTTACCATCGTTGATCCAAAAGAAGGAAAAAAAAAACCTCAATACAGCTATTTCAGCTTTTTGATTCCAAATGGCAATCAGATTTCTCCTTGGATCAACAAGCCCTAACTAAATATTAATTCCAATACTACCGTACATACCCCTCTATGTTATGCTCTTTTAAATAAGTATCCAGGCCCCTTTTAAAGACATCTAATGTATTCGATAGCACCACCTCCTCAGGCAGTGAATTCCATACCTGTATTGTCCTTACTGTAAAGAAACCCTTCGCTGTTGTAGATTAAATCTCCTTTCCTCAAGTCTAAGCAGGTGGCCCCTTGTCCTTTGTATAGTTCTGTTAATGAACAGGTCTTTGGAGAGCCCTTTGTATGGGCCCTGAACATATTTATATTGTGTTATCATATCCCCATTTGCCTGCCCAGTTACTCAATTTGTCCAAATCCTCTTTTAATGAAGACACATACAGTTCAGACTTTATTACCTTACTTAATTTTGTGTCATAGGCAAACACTGATACATGGCTCCCTATGCCCTCTGGGAGGTCATTAATAAACAAATTAAAAAGAAGAGGACCCAGGACAGATCCCTGAGGTACTCCACTTATCACGTTTATCCAATTGGAGAACTTGCTATTTACTACCACTCTTTGCATTCTATCTTTCAGCCAATTTTTAATCCACACACAAACATTTTCCCCTAGACCTATTTCATTCAATTTATACAGTAACTTTTTGTGTGGAACCGTATCAAATGCCTTGGCAAAGTCTAAAACAGATCACATTAACCGCCGCCCCCTCATCTATATTTTTACTTATTTTTTCATAAAATGCGATCAAGTTAGTTTGACAATACCTGTCTTTCACAAAGCCATGTTGGCTCCTGCTAATGATATTCCTGTTCAAGCTGAATTCTTGAATGTATTCCCTTAGCAACCCTTCAAACAGCTTCCCTACCACAGACCTGGCTGTGACTTTGATCCCTTTTTAAATATGGGCACCACATCTGCTTTACGCCAATCCATGGGCACCATACCTGAAATAAAATAATTCCTGAAAATCATATATAACAGTCTGACCAGGGCCTGGCTTAGCTCTTTAAGTACCCGTGTGTCACGGTTTATTATGACTCTCAGACACAAGTTTTAGGTAAAAAAAATCAATTTTATTGAAATAATAAATGATAACTTAGGATGGCAATAACATACATATATATATATACAGAATATAGCACAGACAGAAGGCAGACTCTACCGGTCCTGTCAATATACCGGACAGGACAGTCTTTAGGCTCTACCGGCCTTGCCAATACCGGGTAAGGCAACCTGCAGATGGAATAGCATAACGGTTTTACCGGCCTTACCAAATTACCGGGCAAGGCAGCCTCAATAGATACACTATGTAGGCTCTACCGGCCCTGCCAATACCGGGTAAGGCAACCTCAGATGGAATGTGGTAAAAGGTTCTACCGGCCTTACCAATACCGGGCAGGGCAGCCCAGAGATAATAGCAGCAGTCAGATGGAACTGGCAAATTAGCAGAATCGTTAAGCAGCAAGGCTTTGGAGCAAACCAGCGTCCGCACGCTGGAAACAACACTGAATAGTATAGCCGTTAGGCTTAGCGAGCAAACCAGTGACCGCACACTGGAGTAACAAGCGTGTATTATAGCCGCAAGGCTTAGGAGCAAACCAGCGTCCGCACGCTGGGACCAACACAGATATGTATAGCTGAAAGGCTTAGGAGCAAACCAGTGACCGCACACTGGTGTAACAAGTGAGTTTGTATAGCCGCAAGGCTTAGGAGCAAACCAGCGTCCGCACGCTGGGACCAACACAGAATTGTATAGCTGATAGGCTTTGGAGCAAACCAGTGACCGCACACTGGTGTAACAAGCGAGTTTGTATAGCCGCAAGGCTTAGGAGCAAACCAGCGTCCGCACGCTGGGACCAACACAGATTTGTATAGCTGATAGGCTTTGGAGCAAACCAGTGACCGCACACTGGTGTAACAAGCGAGTTTGTATAGCCGCAAGGCTTAGGAGCAAACCAGCGTCCGCACGCTGGGACCAACACAGATTTGTATAGCTGAAAGGCTTTGGAGCAAACCAGTGACCGCACACTGGTGTAACAAGTGAGTTTGTATAGCCGCAAGGCTTGGGAGCAAACCAGCGTCCGCACGCTGGGACCAACATGGAATTGTAGCAATGTCACCAACGCGACCAGGCAGAAGGTCGCCAGGATACTGAAGACAGGTGATGAGATGACAGGAACCAGCAACGATCAGTCAGGTCAGAAAACAGCAGAGAAGTTCAGCAGGAACTGCAACACCAGAGACTAGGCCGGAACCAGGACTGGAAGTACTTCAGCATGCAGGAAACACTGGAACAGTAGAGATCAGGAACTCAGGAACACATGAGATCAGGAACTCAGGAACACTGGAACAGAGGCCCAGCTATCACTAGCATAGTGATAGCAAGAAGGTCAGAAACAACACGAAAGGGCACTCAAAGGGTGCCCAATCCAGGTTTAAATAGTCAATAAGAGGCGGGCTATCTGCAGACAGCCAATAGAAGCCCCCTATTGGTGACAGACAAGTAACTGCAGCAAATCACGGGCACCGTGATAGTACCCCCCTTTCAAAGACCCCCTCTCCTAGAATAGGGTTTAGGTTTCTGCAGGTAATTGGCATGAAAGGCCCTAGTTAATCTAGGTGCATGAAGGTCCGTACTATCCACCCATGACCGATCCTCAGGACCATACCCTTTCCAATGTACCAGGTACTGTACCCTTCCTCTAAGCCTACGGGAATCAATAATGCTCTGAACCTCGTACTCCTCCTGGCCCTCGACCTCAACAGGTCCTGGCACCACAGGTGTGGTAGTATAGCGATTGCAAACCAGAGGCTTAAGAAGGGACACATGGAACACATTATGGATACGCATGGATGCAGGTAGGTCTAGTGCATAGGAGACAGGGTTAATTTTGCGAATAACTCTGTATGGACCAATAAACCGAGGAGCCAACTTATTAGACGGAACCTGCAGCTTGAGATTTCTGGAGGAAAGCCATACTCTATCCCCAACCTGAAAGGAAACCGCTGGAAGCCTTCTGCGATTAGCATGGCGCTGATGACGCTGAAATGACTGACCAAGTGCCCTCTGAACTTGTGCCCATGTGGAACGGAGTTGCTCGATCTGCTCATCCAGAGCTGGAATCTGTTGCGTCTGAAATGAGTCTGGAAGCAAACAGGGCTGGAACCCATAATTAATCAGAAACGGAGAGCTCCCAGATGAAGAATTGACCGCACAGTTCCTGGCGAACTCTGCCCAAGGCAACAAGTCGGACCAATTATCATGATGGTCAGTAACGAAACAACGGAGAAATTGTTCCAAGCCCTGATTAGCTCGTTCAGCGGCTCCATTGGTCTGGGGATGGTAGGCAGAGGAGAAGGACAGCTGTATGCCCATCTGTTGGCAAAATGCCCTCCAAAATCTAGACACAAACTGGCTCCCCCTGTCAGACACCAGTACCCTAGGCACTCCATGCAACCGGAATACTTCTCTGGCGAACACCATTGCCAATTCCTTCGCTGAAGGAAGACCACGGAGGGGCACGAAATGAGCCATTTTAGAAAACCTGTCCACCACCATGAATATAAAGGAGTACCCCTTCGACATAGGCAACTCTCCCATAAAATCAATGGAAACATGAGACCAGGGGCGTTCGCCATTAGGCACCGGTTGAAGCAAGCCCACAGGGAGATGTCTCGGGGTCTTAGCGCGGGCGCAGGTGGCACAGGCATTCGTAAATTCGGCACAATCGTTTCTCATGGAAGGCCACCAAAATAACTGAGAAAGGGACCATAACAATTGGTCTCTACCAATATGTCCCGCAGCCTTAGAGGAATGGTAGGTTTCGAGCAGCCTAGTACGAAATGATTCAGCGACAAAACATTTGCCCACTGGGGTTTCATGGGGAGCGGACCCCTGAGAGGCCAGGATCTCCTCCCCTAGAGGAGAAGTGATACTCGTGCGTATAGTAGCCAGTATTCTATCAGGTTGGATGATAGGAGCTGGTGCTTCCACTCTGTCACTGTCGGCCTCAAATTGTCTTGACAGTGCATCAGCCCTGATATTTTTTGACCCTGGCAAATATGATACAATGAAATTAAATCGAGACAGGAACAGTGCCCACCTGGCCTGACGAGAGGACAATATCTTGGCCTCCGAGAGATAGGTCAGATTCTTATGATCTGTTAGGATTAAGACAGGATTCTTAGTACCTTCAAGCAAATGACGCCATTCCTTAAGAGCAAGGATAATGGCCAATAATTCTCTGTCACCTATCTCATAGTGGCTTTGAGTGACAGTCAACTTTTTAGAGAAAAACCCACAAGGTCTGAGAGTTCCACCTTTCTCGTGTCGCTGCGAAAGTACTGCCCCGACCCCAATATCTGAGGCATCAACCTCTAACGTAAATGGAAGTAAAGGATTGGGGTGGGATAACACAGGAGCCGCAGCAAATGCCAGCTTCAAATTCTCAAAGGCTTTCTCAGCAGATACCGGCCAACAAGAAGGATTAGCACCCTTGTGCGTAAGATCGGACAGAGGTTTGACAATGGAAGAAAAGTTCTTAATAAACCTCCTATAATAATTAGCGAAACCCAGGAAACGCTGTATGGCTTTAAGACCCTTGGGTTTTGGCCATTGTAGGACAGCTGACAACTTTTCTTTGTCCATGGCAATGCCATCATTGCCAATTATGAACCCCAAGAATGGCACACTGGTTCTATGAAACTCACATTTTTCCATTTTACAAAATAATTTGTTCTCACGGAGTCGTAGCAATACTGCGGATACATCTTTGATGTGCTGTGCCATGTTTTGGGAGTAAATCAGTATATCGTCGAGGTACACCACAACACATGTCTGTAACATATCTCTCAGAACATCATTTATCAGTTCCTGGAAAACTGCGGGTGCATTACACAGCCCAAAAGGCATTACTAGATACTCGTAGTGCCCAGCTCGAGTATTAAAGGCCGTTTTCCACTCATCACCTGCTCGAATGCGAACCAGATTGTAAGCGGCCCGTAGGTCCAACTTGGTAAATATCGAAGCGCCCTTAAGCCTGTCAAAAAGCTCGGTGATGAGTGGTATTGGGTATGCGTTTTTTGCCATTAGTTTATTCAAGCCCCGGTAGTCAATGCATGGTCTTAATTCGCCATTTTTCTTTTTTACAAAAAAGAACCCAGCCCCAGCTGGAGAGGTAGATTTACGTATGATCCCTCTAGCAAGGGCATCAGAAATGTAATCCTCCATAGCCTTATTTTCATCACAAGATAATGGATAAGTGCGTCCTTTCGGAGGTACTGCACCAGGCTGCAATTCAATGCAACAATCATAAGGTCTATGCTGGGGTAGCATACTAGCCTCTCCTTTGCTAAAAACATCGCCAAACTGTTGGTACACATCCGGCATAGCAGAGGAGGTGCACATGACCTTAATAGGCTGGATGACGCACTTGTCCATACAAAACTGGGACCAAGCAGCAATTTCACACTTTTTCCAATCGAATTGTGGGTTATGTAACTGTAACCACGGAAATCCCAATATCACCGCATGGTGCGGGGAATTAATCAGTTGAAACTGCTGCTCTTCTCTGTGAAGTGCCCCAATAGTCATAGACAATGGCATAGTTTCAAATATAACCTGAGGCGGTTCTAAGGGTCTACCATCAATCGCTTCAATAGTCAAGGGGTTTTCTCTTTCAATGCGTGGAACTCCGTGCAATTCAGCAAAGGTATTATCCATAAAATACCCTGCTGCACCGGAGTCAACCAAGGCCAAAACCTCCACAGAGCGTTGTGCCCAAGACAATACCACCTGTATGGTGGGTTTCATTATGCCCGACACTGGGGACGATTGTACACCACCTAGGGCCTGTCCCCCAAGATACCCTAGGTGTGTGCGTTTCCCGGACGTACCGGACAGGAATTTAGCAAGTGCCCTTTTTTACCGCAGTATAAACATAACCCTTGTTTTTTGCGATATAGTCTCTCTGCCTTGGATAGTCTAGTGAAGCCTATTTCCATAGGTTCACTTGTTTCCCGTACTGGTTCACTAGACTTCAATGCCAAGGGAGGGATGGGTGGGCAAAACATGCTACTAGGCTCATTATTTTTTGACCGTAACTTACGATCTCTGGCAATTGATCTCTCACGTATTCTGGAGTCAATTATCATAACATACTCAATGTAATCATCTAGATCAATAGGTAGATCTTTAGCAGCGATTTCGTCTTTAATGTGGTCATTCAGGCCTTGAGAGAAGGCTGCCAATAATGCCTCGTTATTCCAACCTACCTCTGCTGCCAATGTGCGGAATTCGATGGCATAGTCGCCCACTGTACGCCTGCCCTGTTGTATCTCCATAAGGCGTTTGGCAGCAGAGGTGGTTCTACCAGGAGGCTCAAACACTCTTCGAAAGGAACGCACAAATTCACTAAAGTTCTTAGTACAAGGTTTAGCATTCTCCCACAAGGGGTTAGCCCAGGCCAATGCTCTGCCAGTGAGCAGTGATATCGTGAACCCCACTTTACTACGATCATTGGGAAATGCGTGTGCCGTCAATTCCATAAAGATTTCGAGTTGATTGATGAACCCTCTGCAGAGACTAGGGTCACCATCATATCTTAGCGGCAAGGGTGCAGAAGCCGTTAACCCTTTAACAGTACCCCCTAGGGGTCTGGTATCACTTTCCGGTGTCTGACTTGGCGAGACCACCGGGCTAGAGCTAGATTGGTCAGCAGGTACCGTGCGTTCAAGGATCGTTTGAATTGCAACTGCCAACTGATCCAAACGTTGCTCGAGCACATCCATCCTCCAATGGATATTCTGTGCGTTACCTTGACCCTTGCTGTCTGAGGTCATGGCCCTTTCGTACTGTCACGGTTTATTATGACTCTCAGACACAAGTTTTAGGTAAAAAAAATCAATTTTATTGAAATAATAAATGATAACTTAGGATGGCAATAACATACATATATATATATACAGAATATAGCACAGACAGAAGGCAGACTCTACCGGTCCTGTCAATATACCGGACAGGACAGTCTTTAGGCTCTACCGGCCTTGCCAATACCGGGTAAGGCAACCTGCAGATGGAATAGCATAACGGTTTTACCGGCCTTACCAAATTACCGGGCAAGGCAGCCTCAATAGATACACTATGTAGGCTCTACCGGCCCTGCCAATACCGGGTAAGGCAACCTCAGATGGAATGTGGTAAAAGGTTCTACCGGCCTTACCAATACCGGGCAGGGCAGCCCAGAGATAATAGCAGCAGTCAGATGGAACTGGCAAATTAGCAGAATCGTTAAGCAGCAAGGCTTTGGAGCAAACCAGCGTCCGCACGCTGGAAACAACACTGAATAGTATAGCCGTTAGGCTTAGCGAGCAAACCAGTGACCGCACACTGGAGTAACAAGCGTGTATTATAGCCGCAAGGCTTAGGAGCAAACCAGCGTCCGCACGCTGGGACCAACACAGATATGTATAGCTGAAAGGCTTAGGAGCAAACCAGTGACCGCACACTGGTGTAACAAGTGAGTTTGTATAGCCGCAAGGCTTAGGAGCAAACCAGCGTCCGCACGCTGGTACCAACACAGAATTGTATAGCTGATAGGCTTTGGAGCAAACCAGTGACCGCACACTGGTGTAACAAGCGAGTTTGTATAGCCGCAAGGCTTAGGAGCAAACCAGCGTCCGCACGCTGGGACCAACACAGATTTGTATAGCTGATAGGCTTTGGAGCAAACCAGTGACCGCACACTGGTGTAACAAGCGAGTTTGTATAGCCGCAAGGCTTAGGAGCAAACCAGCGTCCGCACGCTGGGACCAACACAGATTTGTATAGCTGAAAGGCTTTGGAGCAAACCAGTGACCGCACACTGGTGTAACAAGTGAGTTTGTATAGCCGCAAGGCTTGGGAGCAAACCAGCGTCCGCACGCTGGGACCAACATGGAATTGTAGCAATGTCACCAACGCGACCAGGCAGAAGGTCGCCAGGATACTGAAGACAGGTGATGAGATGACAGGAACCAGCAACGATCAGTCAGGTCAGAAAACAGCAGAGAAGTTCAGCAGGAACTGCAACACCAGAGACTAGGCCGGAACCAGGACTGGAAGTACTTCAGCATGCAGGAAACACTGGAACAGTAGAGATCAGGAACTCAGGAACACATGAGATCAGGAACTCAGGAACACTGGAACAGAGGCCCAGCTATCACTAGCATAGTGATAGCAAGAAGGTCAGAAACAACACGAAAGGGCACTCAAAGGGTGCCCAATCCAGGTTTAAATAGTCAATAAGAGGCGGGCTATCTGCAGACAGCCAATAGAAGCCCCCTATTGGTGACAGACAAGTAACTGCAGCAAATCACGGGCACCGTGATACCGTGGGTGTATACCATCTGGTCCCGGGCCTTTGTCTATCTTAACACCATTCAATTGTTTTAACACTTTTTCTTGTGTTAGCCATTCCCATGCTTGCTGTGACTGTTCTGTAAAAGTAGTTTGCAGATTCTTGTCCAGTGGGTATTCCTTGGTAAAAACAGAAGAAAAGAAATTATTTAAAATATCTGCCTTCTCTCTGTCCCCCTTGACCATCTCACCCGTTTCAGATAACAAGGACCCAGCATTATCAGACTTTAATTTTTTGCCATTAATGTATTTCAAGAATTTTTTTGGGTTGCTCTTGCTCTCCTTAGCAATATTTTTTTCATTCTCCAGTCTAGCTAATTTAATAGCCGTTTTACAGGTTTTGTTGACATTTTTGTATTCTGCAAATGCCTCTGCTGATCCCTCAGCTTTATAATGTTTAAATGCTGCTTTCTTGTTATTTATTTCATGAACTACTTTACTGGTTAGCCACATTGGTTTTAATTTGCTTCTTTTGTATTTGTTTCCAACAGGGATAAATTTATATGTATATTTTTGCAATGTTATTTTGAAGGCATTCCACTTACCTTCTGTGTTTTTTCCTGAAAATATTCTATCCCAGTCAACGAGACCAAGGGATGAATTAAACCTGCTAAAGCTGGCCTTTTTAAAATTCAGTGTTTTGGTGGAACCCATACCAAAATGCTTTTTTGAATTAATTTCAAACGATACCATGTTATGGTCACTGTTCCCCAAGTGCTCCCTTATTTGGATGTTAGAGATAAGTTGTTCATTGTCAGTTATTACCAGATCCAGACACGCATTCCCTCTGGTTGAGGTCTGCACTAGTTGAGACAAAAAATTGGATTTTCTGGATAATTAAAATCCCCCATAATTATAGTTCCCTCTATTTGAGAAGTCTTTTCTATTTTCATTAACAGCTGTGGTTCTTCAAGGTCACCAATGTTTGGTGGTTTTTAACAAATTCCCACTAATATTTTCTGGGCAGTTTTACCCCCAGTGACTATTTCAACCCACAGGGATTCCACATGTTCACTACTGTCATCACATATATCTTCTTGTAAATGAGGCAATAATGCTGGTTTGACATACAGACAGACCCCACCATCTCTTTTGTTTGACTTATCTTTTCTAAATAACATGTAGCCCTCCAAATTGATTGACCAATCATGTGTGTCATCCCACCATGTTTCTGTTATGCCTATCAAGTCATAGTTTTCGATTACAGCTACCAGCTCCAGTTCCCCTATTTTACCAGTTAAACTTCTAGCATTTGCAAGCATACAGTTTATGCCACTGATATGTTTCATTTGTGATTTAATTTTGATGTGGTTTGTAGGCTTCTTCCTATCATCTGTACTAACCCTGCCCTAGATCCACCCACCTGATTCTTAACTACATCACCTTCCCTTCCTATACTATCTAGCCCAGTATTTATTGACACCCCCTTCCTAGTTTAAAATCTATTCCGACCGTCTAGTCATCCTCTCCCTAAGCACTTGAGACCCTCTTGCATTCAGGTGCAATCCATCCCTACTATCGAGATTGTACCCCAAAGCAAAATCAGCCCAGTGCTCTAAAAACCCAAAGCCCTCCTTCTTACACCAAGACTTCAGCCATGTATTGAGCTCCCTAATCTCCCGCTGTCTCTCTGGCTTAGAGCATGGCACAGGTAGTATCTCTGAGAATACTACCTTGGAGGTCCAGTTCCTAATCTTGCTCCCTAAATCCCTAAAATTACCCTTTAGGACTCTCCACCTTCCTCTTACTTTGTCATTGGTACCAATATGCACCAAGACAGCTGGATCCTCTCCAGCCCCTCCCAATAATCTGTCCACCCTGTCTGCAATATGCCGAACCCAGGCACCCGGGAGACAGCAAACCATTAGGTTGCTGCGATCAGAGCCACATATTACCTTATCTGTTCTCCTAATAATAGAGTCCCCTACCACCACAACCTGCCTTGGCTTCACTTTCCACTGGATCCCCTCTGTGCTAGAGGAGCTGTTCTCCCGGAAAAACTCAGGACTGGCTGCCCTCTTCCTCTTCCCTCCCCCACTGCAACCAATTCTAACTGTCACCCAACTATGTGCCTGGGTCCCTTCTAGCTGATCTCCTCTTTTATTTACTTCACTTCTACTGCCCTAGCCTTCTGGTTAAGGTATCTGCCACATTGTAGGCTGTGCTTTATTTTTTTTATTACTTGACATCATTGTGAATATGTACCAGTGTCACTTACATAGTAACATAGATATTTTGCTTTCTATATCTATTTCCAGGTCATTTATAAACATGTTAAAAAGCAGCAGACCTAATACTGAATCCTGAGATACTCCACTCTCCACTTTAACTTTATTGGAGACTTGTCCATTTACAACCACACACACTGTTCCCTATCTTTCAACCAGTTTTGTATCCAATTGCAAAGGTCATCTCCTAACCCGATTTCCTTATTTTATACCCCAGCCTTCTGTGTGGCACTGTATCAAATGCCTTTGCAAAGTCTAGATATACTACATCAACTGCCCTGCCATTATCAAGGTTGCTGCTTACTTCCTCATAGTTTGGCATGATCTATTCTTCATACAACCATGTTGATTCCTGCTAATGATATTATTTTTTTGTGTTGTAATCCTGAATAGTCCCTTATTTTCCCTTCTAGCAGTTTTCCCACTATAGAGGTCAAACTCAAAGGTCTATAATTTCCAGGTTCTGTTTTAGTTCCCTTCTTAAATAGAGGCACTACATTGACTCTTTGCCAATCTTGTGTCACTGAGCCTATGGTAAGAGAATCCTTAAAGAGTAAATATAGGGGTTTTGCTAACACTGCACTAAGTTCCTGAAGAACCCTTGGATGTATACCATCAGGACCCGGTGCTTTGTCAGTCTTAATTTTGTTCAGTCTTCCCATGACATATTCTTGAGTTAATCCAATATCTGATAATTTTATTGTTTTATTAGTTACTTGTTGAGGCTCTTCTACCATTCCTTGCTCCCTTGTATATACTTATTCAAAGAAAGTGTTTAAAACACTGGCCTTTTCCTTATCCTCACTAATCAACTCACCCATCTCATTTTTGAAAGATCCAATACATTCCCTCTATGTCTGCCATGTCTGGGCTGAATGATTATGGTTCTCTTAGGGAGGACTTAGATCACTCTTTTATTTTTGATAGTTTCCCTCCTCATGTTTCAAAATAGCTATTATAGTCTAGTACCAAGTTAGAAACATACTTCAAACATACTCCTGTCCCAATAAAACACCCATATGGTCTTATAACTAGCGTCAACAACTTTTATTATGCAACCCACTCATGTTATAGATCAGGTAGGGACTATCAAGTAATCCCAGTAGTCTTTGCTCCTTCTTTTTTAGCTATTTGCACATTTAGCATTTATTACATAAATCTCTTATGTTAAGGATCTTGTGAAGGATGCACCAGACATAGCCTACTCCCTTTTGTGCTCTGTCCTTGATCTTTCTCTTCTCAAAATTAAAGAGCAGTAGCAGGTAGATATTGGTTCTCTGGAAATATGTGGACAGAGGCATTACAGGCCACCTCTTTTTTTGGATACCCTAGATAATATGAAAATATTTTGCCATAATGGCTAGAGTTATTTGAATCACTGTGTATGCTGTGCAGTTGGGGACTGGGAGAGATTTTGGGGTGGGGTGGGGGTTCAGTTTTTAAACTGGTTGTTTCTACTGGGATTTTTTAAAAAAGAAAATTAGATAAACAGTCTGTACTACTGTTTGTAAAAGTAGATGTATTGTTATACAGAGACATTTTATACATAGAATGAAATACTACAGGAACCTGACACCCATTTTTAAACTATCCCTGCAGGAATAGGAGGAAAACTTGCCACGTGATGGGGAAACTCAACCTTACAATTGATTTCAATGCAATGAGCCAGGTGGAAAAAAGTGGAAAATCAGCACTTTTCTCTGGAAATTTTCCATTTTTATAACTATCCAATCCAATAGTGAACTTTGGGCGATACTGTGTGATTTTTCAGTGCTACCAGTAAGTGAACCTCTGTAACTTTCCTTCCTCAATTTTAAAACCTGAAAGCCAATAACGTATTTAAGAAGCAGAACAACAGCATGGTGTATGTGTTTGTGTGTGTGTGTGTGTGTGTGGTGGGGGGTTGTGTGCAATATAAGAGGCTTCTCAGGATCATTTTTTGGCTACCATCCAGTCTCTACTGAGTTAGGACATAGTTTTCAGAAGGTTAGTGCTAGTAGAAGAGCTGAGATTTGTGGATTGAGATGAGAGTTGTGCTTTGTATTTATACATACATGTATACATCTATAATACAGTACTACACAAATATACCACAACTATCATTACATATGCAAACATACATACATGTGTACACACTCACATAAATATATCATCATTCATTACCACCTAACTCCACATATTGTTTTTCCCTGTACTTTCCATTTTACCTCCACATTTCCTAATTTCATTTCTCACTGATTTTTTTTTCCATTTGCTGTATATTCTGTTTATGAACTCATTTTATATTTTTATTTGCCATATATTTGTCAGGGAATTTAGCACTGAGCTTTCTCACATGCATTCCATAAGAAAAAAAAAAGATGACTGTAGAGCCTGCTCAAACGGCAAGATTGCAGGTCCAAATCCCGGCAGGGTCAACTCAGCCCTTCATTCTTCCGAGGTCAATAAAGTGACATTATCTCCACTTTACCACCTCTTTATTATGCTTTAGCGTATCTCCACTAAGGTGTTACAAGAAGCAATATGGGGGAGATGCTATGTTATTCCATGGAAAGATTTATCCAGCTTTAGAGAGCTCAGTGCATAAACTCTGTGGAATAATATAGGAACATAAGAAGTTATATCACTGGAAAAGTCATCTCCATCTTATCACCTCTTTATGACGCCATAGTGCATAACCCCTTTGAGTTTTGTGTCTTCTCATTTCTCTTTGATCATGAGTAAGCGTTGTATGCATGAAACACGTTGTTCTGAAGCTATGGTCTGTCCCACCTGACTGGTTTCAAATGTAAGTCTTTCCTAGCTCTAGATATTGGGTTGTAACGATTGCAACTATTTTTAATGAAGAATTGATTATAATAAATTATATGAATGCTTTTATCTTTACTTGCGTCTAGTGGTGATGTTAACCTCTGTGGTGCTGATTTGCATGGTTGATGTCTTCTAATTTCTCCCCTGTGCTCCACTTGGCTTCTGTGTGGCTATTGAAAATGTCCCTTGAACCCT
Organism: Rhinophrynus dorsalis; assembly: GCA_037306005.1. Classification (NCBI taxonomy): domain Eukaryota; kingdom Metazoa; phylum Chordata; class Amphibia; order Anura; family Rhinophrynidae; genus Rhinophrynus; species Rhinophrynus dorsalis. Next base: position 382,160,920 of record CM074719.1, read on the forward strand.
GGTCTCTCAGGAGGTTTATTTGCACATGTGGTCTAGTGTAAATCTTAGTTGATAGGTGTTATCACAATCTCAAAGATTTCCACTGAAGTCCAAGGAGGAATTTGTAGATAAAACCTTAAATAAAGTTATCAACTGCAGTGGAATCCAGGCCACATATATTAGAAAAATTTTGTATTCATGACAATTCCAAAATTGTTGTATGCAACATACTACCATGCTGTGTTCATACTAGTGCTAAAATGGCTGTTTACAACAGTCTAGTAAAAAGCTGCATTCATACCAATACTATACCCTCTCCTTGCAACAGTATACTAAGATGTTGAATTTAAGCCATTGGCACAGCTAGCCCTTACAACCATTTACTGTGATATTGCATTTATGCCAATGCAGAATTGCTCCTTGCCACTGTTCACTGAGATATTGTGTTCATTCCAGTGCGGAACTGCCCACTCACACCATTTATTGAGATGTTGTGTTCATGCCAAGGCTAAATGCTTGTTGAAAAACTGAAAGCATTGGAAAACAATGTTTCCTTTAAAGGTATATCTTTGTCTGTCTTTTCATTGTGTTGTGTGCAATTAAGAGTAGCTCTTATGTATCTACTTATGTATGTACTGGAAAGCTCTCATGACATACTTGAAAAAGAAATAAATCTCAGTGTATTCTTCCTGTTAAAACACTTTATAAATAAATAAATGCTTGTCATTGCTTTGCATTTGTCTTTTAACCCTTGAATGTTAGCGCAATCTGTGTTTTGTTAAAGACATCTTTATCATGAAAATGGTTAAAAGGTCCATTTACATCAATGATGTACCATATCTGTCCTTGACTTTGGAATAGATTGTATGTATAAACGGCCCAACACAGGGCCCAGTCAGCCATAACAATAGATATTGGTAACAGAAAATAAAAATCTGGCCCATCCAGTTTGCTCATTTCTCTAAAATACAGAATTACATACTTCTCAGAACAGACTTATGTCTATCCCAGGCATGTTTGACTTCCCTAACTGTATTTGTCCCTACCAACTCTGCTGGGAGGCTGTTCCATAAAGTACTACTTAAGCCCATGGCTTTTGAATTTTTCACCCTTTGTCTGTAGATCATTGCCTATTGTTCTAGTATTCCCTTTTTGGAATATGGGTATATTGTTAGTAGTATATTTTTTTTAAATTCCCCTTTGTGGTATCACTAATTATAGTTTCTTCAGATCTGAAGTGATTGTTATCCGGTTCAGTCATTGGGAAATAAATGTCATTATCAAGATAAGAAATTGGTCACTACTATACTGCTATTGTCTTAAGCTGAAACCAGAAATAAAGACCAGGGAGCAGATGCACTAAGATGAGATAAAAGGGTGATAAAGTGGAGATGACTTCTCCAGTGATATAATCTCTCCTGTGCCTGTGCTATTCTCCAGATCCTATCTCCAAATCTGGAAAAATTGTAGTGCATTGTCTCAACGGAATAACAATGCAATTGAGAAGCAATATCACTGGAAGTGACATCATCTCCACTTTAATACCCCTTAGTGCATCTCCCCCAGATGTCTAGTGCTATACCTTCTAGTTTGATTTACATTTAATTATTTATCTGATCCTTAAAATAATAAAATCTATACCTATAATTATTAGTTTCATGCTTATAACTAATCTATCCTAACATTTTGAGCTTTCTCTCATGGGGGGCAAAACTGTAGAAACCACCTGCTAGAGTTTTGTCTCCCATTTTCCTCCATCCTTTACCCATCTCATTGTGGGTGTGGCTGCTGGCTATCCCAAGTGAGCACCCTCCGAATACAATTGTCTGATGACCTTGTGCCATTCATTTGAGGTTACTATGAATATTGTGGCCTATCACATTGCTTGTGCAGATCTGCCCTACTTGCATCTTTATTGTGTCCATGCATGAATGCAGTAAAGCTGCAGCTTGCTAGACATTGGTGCGTATATGTGAGGCAATAGTCAAGCATGTGAAATGTACCAGCAGCTTACCATTCACCATGGGTTACATAACTGGTACAGGGTAGCCCATGTGAAAGGGACCTTACTGACAGTACTGCTCAGCAAAACAATAGAAACTGAGACATCTCTACAAAAAGAAACACTATCAAATATGTATAGTCTAGGTGCAAGGAAGTTGATTTTGGGTGATGTCACAAAAAGATGGTCCATCCTGAAGACTGCAAATAAGATGGCATGACCAGTGTCGATACTCTACAAAAAAACAAAAGGTTAAGAATATAGAAAAATAAACTATGTGTTGTGTTACTAGAATGTCTTGAGAAAATAATTTTTAATATATAAAGCAGGAGACTGGCAGAGTAAAAGTGATACTTTTATTGGCTACCTACCTGCTTTAGAATGCAAGCTTTCTAGACAACTGAGGTCTAAGTTGTCTTGCAAGCTTACATTCTAAAGCTGCTAGTTACCAAATAAAGGTATAACTTTACTCGTCTCCTGCTTTTTCTATGGCTAACACGGTACCACCTTTTACTTTTAATATATAAAGGAAACCTGTGAAATATGCTGCTATACATACTGGTTCTTTATCAGTGTAGACAGCTAAAATCATTGTTCTACGATTACCAATATTTAATCGACCACCATCTTTTAAATAGTATGTTTAGTAAGTAAACTTTGGGATACTTAAACCTGACATTTATTCTTTAAAGATCAATTAAAAAAGGAAATTAGATAATGGCTATAAAAATATTTATCAATTCTTAAATTATCAGATACTTTCAGTCTTTTGATTTTGAGGTGTTAATTGCCATCGGGTGAATAATGTAAATTAATGCACTTATAAACCAAACAATAATACAACTAGGGATGTTGTTGCAAGAAACAGGGCATGGTAACTTCATTAAGATCACAAGGAAACTGCTTTCTACAAGAAAATATTAAAATATGATAATATTTGTAATTATTCTGTGATTGTTGTGGATAATATTTTTCGTCAAAAACAATGTTTTCATCTCCCTAAAAGAGGTTATTAAAATTGTAAAATAGCTCAAATAATTAACACGATAGCATACCAAATGTTTATTTTTTCCTCAGAGGTATTTATTTTTGGGTCAGTGGTTAAGGGCTGTCTGTGAGATTGATTACTGTGTATGTTTCTTTGAAATAGTATGTGCTTAGAATCACAGTATAAAGCAAACACTTTAATTCCACTGCTTGCTCACCATCAAAGCGACATGTTCTCTAACTCAGAAAATCTCAATTAATTCAAAATTCACCAAGCACACATGGCTAAAAACTGATATGTGACCACACATGTAACCAAGATCAACCCAAAATAATTTTATGACTTAAAAATTGTTAAAATATTTTTATTCTAATTATTCAGGGGAAATTGCTATTCTGTGCAGAAAAAATATTTCAGTATTTGGTAAAATTATAAAAAATACATATCCAATAATTCTTAGGTCTAACAGTATATTATCATGTGTAAATTAGAAGCTTAAACTATGAAAATAATCATTAACCCCTTGGATACTAGGGAGGTCTCCAACATATTGTTTCACGATGCATCAAACCTCCCTTGCATGCAGATGGTCAAATGGTGAAGCTTAAAACAACAGGACAATTTAAGATAATTTTTTATTATCTGATATTTTGATTAGGAATGGGCGAAAATGTTCATCTCAAACCAAAATCAGGGAATAACGGCTCTTCCCACTTGGTGAATAATTTCCAGGGAAAACTGAAATTTTGGGGGGGGGGGGGGTTGCCTAAGTTATAGCATTGAAATAAATGGGAACATTGAATTTACACACAACACATAGCAAATGTTGTTATCTTATTTCCCAAAGGCATAATATAAAAGGGCCATGAGGGTGTCTGTGTTGCTGGGTGGTGGGGTGGGTTTGTTGACTGGGATTGGGGGGACAGTTAAAAAAAATATAATAATAAAATGACAAAAATAAGACATGGTATAAAAGAGGGTATCTGTACTGAACAGAAGACCAGAAGGGGTGCAAACCACAATGGAAGATCGGTACAATCAACCCTCTGTAATAGAACAAACTCACCTTTGTGTCGCCAAACAGGTTACAAATGGCAACTGGTATAAAGCAATTAATATAAAAAAAATATAAAAAAACGCTGAAATATAGTAAAGCTTGATAATATTTAATATCTAGTAAAAAAGATATACATGTAACAATCCAGTAAATTGCTTCTTGGTCAACACATTTCCAGGCTCAAAGGCCTCTTTGTCAGGACCACAGAAATTTGGCAAAACAGGAATTATAACATTATCTTATTTAAAAAAAACATAAAATAACATTTATAATATATGTGCTAGTTGATTACCATCTTTGATAGAGGAGGGTACAGCAACAACGGTGCTTGATTTCTGTGGTGGGTGTTTGGCTTCAACATGTTTGACGTAAATGTCATGATGTCTGTGTTTCATGTGTGATAACAGGGCACTTGTGACAAGGTGTGTTCCCTCCTTTCCCCTTTTCACTGATTTATCACAAATTGTGCACAGTGCCGTCACTGATGACTGCACTGTGTCTGCCCCAAGAGAATAATAGTCACACATCCAGGACCTCAGGAAAAGGTAGAGAAAAAGGGCATCTTTCATCTTCTCCTCCACATTCCCCTTCACTGGTGGGGGCAGAGAATCATGTTGCTGCCTTTTCTGCTACTACCTCAGAATCAGCACTGTAACTAGGACCAGAAGTATAGCCACTGGCAAGTGGAACCTATCCTAGTCCCGTATTACTGGGCCCAATTCTCACTGTGTCCACTGTGGTCTGTGGTACACTAGCCTGCTCCTCAATATCCTGATGCCCTTACAACTCAGCAACAGCAGGAATTACACTGCTGCAGGTGGTGGTGGTGGTGGTGGTGGTGATGCCCATCTCCATCCTGTCTCTCATTTTTCTTGGTTTGGCTAAAAAGGTCATTAATGTCTCTTCCACCCCAGATTCTCCACCATCATCATCAACACCACCAGACCCTCCTTGCTGCTTCTGCTCTGTTACAGTTCCCTCCCGGGTTGGAAGAGGTGATAGGAAATGTGACAGAGGGTCCCCTACTATCACACTTACCATCTCTTGTTGAGCTGAAGAAGGACACCTGTCAGCACTAGCAGCAGGCACAGGTAGCCATTATGTGCTTGTGGTGGTGGAATTATTGTTTCTAAGCAACAATTCTGCCTTATTCAGGATCATGTTCTATCTGGACAATGCAGTTGGGAGAAGGGGAGTCCCGGGGTCAGGGGGATGTTGTGAGCTCCCTTGGATGCTCGTCTAGCCATTCTGCAGTACTCCCTCTACTAACTCAGCATCTAGTCCCACCAGCTGTTAAACCATATCTGTTAATACTACTAACACCAGCCACATACATTTCAGTCCCCCGAGTCTTCCTCCTCACTAGTAGTATGATGACCCCCTCCTTCACTCCTAACACTCTGAGTCTGTAGCTGCTGAACCTTCTTAGTACTAGTAGTATTGGCAGGAATGCTTGTGGATGGCATGTTTGTCTTAGGGTCCCCTGCTGTCACATTTGGCATCATCTCCTCCTCCCTTCCATCTTCCTCCTCAGACTCACTGAACACATAACTGTCCTTCCAGTTCCTCCTTTTATTAGTATTCCAGTTGCTCATAGCAGTCACTATGAGCCTCTTTTGCCTCAGTTTTGCTAAATAACTCATAGCACAACAGTCTAGCACACCTACCCCTCTGTAGCTGCTTATATTGTTTCACTTGGAAAACATTGTGTTTTTATAGCGAAAATAAAAAAAAGGTAATTAAGGGTGTGAAAAGTTTGTAGCCAATGAAAAATAGTGAATGGCAATTGGTGAAAAACTGCCAGTATGCTTAAAGCTGATTTACTTAAAGCTGATTTTCCTGTGAAAAAGCTGATAACCAAATGGTTTTTGCAGATTTTTTCACAGGGACACAATGGGACCTTTCGCTCACCCCTAATTTTCATAATAAGCAATTAATTTACTGATTTATCATATATTTATCACAGTACCCATGATTCCTTTGGCGACATTGCTATCTCCGGTTTACTTCCTACTTGTCCTTTATTGGCTGCTGGGTTCTAGCCCTTAAATACTCAGCCCTGTCATTTCATGGGCGCCCTTTCGTGGTGTTCCAGTCGTTAGCGCTTGTTCCTGACTTCTCGTGTGAATTCTGTGTATGACCCGGACTGCCGGACTGCCTGACTACTCTGTCTGTTCTGTTCCTGCGCTGTGTACCGACCCGGATTGGCTGATGTTCCTGCTCTGTGTACCAACCCGGATTGGCTGACGCTCCTGCTCTGTGTACCACCCCGGTACTATTATCAGTCCCTCTGTGTTCTGTCTGGAGAGCATCCCTCCTGTGCCGCTTACTGTCTCTGACAGTCTCTGTTGCCTCGATACCCACTCCGCTACCGTAGCGCTGTTACTGTGACCCTATTGCCTCACCTGTGCGCTATTCTTCCTTTTACTTTGGTGTCTGGACCCGTTGGTTGCACCCTGTTACGATTGACCTGTACACCACTTACCTTCGAGGTTGGGTTCGTTCCTGGGCGCCTCGGTTAGGCTGCACTGACTTGCAGTCCATTCCAGGTCTGAGCGTTTGTTAACCCTTGTGGGTTGGTGCTGTTGTACTTCAGGGTCACAGTCTACCTCTGTCACAGGTGTGCGGTACATCATGATAGCCCGCTACTTGTCACCCTCAGTCTGTTCTGAGTGTCTGGGTATACCTTTACTGCTACTGCTTGGCAGTACAGTATGTCTGCACATCTTCGGCAGTTTTGCTGTTGTTGCCATCAGAACCCTACAGTCCGGAACCTCCGATTGGGCTGTCTAGGGTCTCTGTCCGCTTGCCTCCTGTCTAGAGCCTTCATTGGTCTCCCCTTGCCTAGTCTCTCCTAGCTACCCTATTGGGGATAGCAATGGCCTCCTACTCTGCCACCCCTATTGTGGCTTGCATTACCGTGGGTTCACTCTCTGCGTGGGGAGTCTCAGCTGACCTCTGCACTACTAGTAGTGGTCTCTGATCCTCAGCTCTTCTGGATTCACACGAACTGTTAACCTGACCTGTGTCAGTATTGTACTATTGGTACCTACTGGACCCGTGTGGGTTACTATAAATCATTGTGGCCTGACCTGTGTCAGTATTGTAACATTTGTACCTACTGGACCTGTGTGGGTTATTGTATATAATTGGAACCTGACCTGTGGCAGTATTGTATTATTTGTAACTACTGGACCCGTGTGGGTCACCTTATTCTTGTCTTATCAATAAAACTGTGTTTTACCATAACCTCCTGAGTCTGAGTGTGCATAAAACCGTTACAATATTCAAAAAGTATACTTTATGGCATTTCTTCTCAGAGCATCCATAAATAGTAAAGAAAAGTGCACAAATGTGAACAAGACAAATCTTATATATAATATAAATATATATATATATATATCTATATATATATATATATATATATATATATATACACAAATATGTACCAATTGAGGCATAAATGTGTGGGTAGTTTTGCAATATGAGTAACAAAATATACTGTAGGTATTATAGTTAAGCAAGATATATATGTAAAAGCATTAAATATCAAAAATACTGGAACGTCGCTTGACTGAAGCACAAATAATGCTCATTATTTGAGATACCATTTTCAAATGTATTGCTGATGAACTGTGGAAGAACTCTGCTCCATACTGGAGTACTTTGCAGTGGATCAATTGTTTGAAGGAGATCAGATTGCGTAACATGGAGCCATAGCCTTAACCTCACTAATTAATTCACCTGACTCAGCCTTAAGAGGACCAACATCAACCTTAACTTTTTTGTAATTAATATTCTTGTAGAATAGTTCATTATTTTTCTGGCTCTCATTTTCAATTTAGCTAGCTTTATAGCTTTTTTCCAGATTTTATTACAGTCTCTGTATTTTTTAAATGATGTATCTTACCTGTTTGACTTAAACACTTTAAAAGCCTGTTTCATATTTCTCATTTCCATGCAAACCTCATTATTAAGCCACATTGGTCTTACTTTACTCTACTTGTGCTTATTCCCCCGTGATATATATTGATGTGTATATTTGTTTAAGGGCAATTTAAACAAATTTCATGATTCTTGTGCATTTTCATCTTTGAAAAGTTCAGGAAATATTCACACATATTTCATATACTAATGTATACGATACAGTGCGGCATCAATGACATTTCATATACACATTAGGTTAATCAATGTTTTTCATATGCTAATGAAGTATTTTCAGTGATGTATCATATGCAAATTACAGTTTCAATGACGTGTCATATGCTAATGGAGCTCTGTGCAGTACCAGGAAGTGTTTAGTTTCACTTTGTTCAGAAATAAAAGTGTGAATATTTCCTAAACTATACATCTGTTGGACTTTTGGTTACTATGACAAATAGGTAGTTTTTAATGCAGTTTTCAAATATGCAAACTTGAATTAAGGTGCTGCTCTTAGCTTTGTAAAATTAGCCTTTTTAAAATTTTGGTTAAACCCTTGCTATTGGGTTTCTCATAACAAATTTCAAAGGATACATGCTCTGCCCAAATGTTCCCTTACTTGTACACTATTTATGAAGTCAGAATTGTTTGAGAGCACTAAGTCAAGCAAGACCTCTTTTCTAATTGGCTCAGCTATGGTTGGGACATAACATTATCATTAATCATACTTAAACATTTGTTTCCCTTTGTTGTGCCGTATGTCATATTATTCCAGTCAGTTTCAGGATAGTTAAAATCTCCTATTATAATTACAATTCCTGACCTACTAGCCTTTTCCATTTGCAGTAAATGTTGGGATTCCTCCAACTCCCCAATATTAGGTGGCTTGTAGCAAAACCCCACTAACATATTTTTATTATGTGTAACCCCCCCCTGTGTGTGTATTTTAACCCACAGGACATCTATATTTTCAATTGGCCCTTCATTTATATATCCCCTTATACTAGGTTTTAAGGCTTTACATATAGGCATATCCCCTTTAATTAACCCTATCCCTCCTAAAAAGTGAATAAACCTCTACATTGACTGCTTAGTCATATGTATCATCTAGCCAGGTTTCAGATACCAATTAGATCATACTGCTCATACATTGCAATAATTTCTAGTTCCCCCATTTTAACTTTTTGTCAATCTGAAACATTTAATTCTTTCTAAAAATGTATTTGCCTTTTATCAGTCTGTAACAATGACACCTTCTTATTAGATGAATTATCCCATTCCCCCCTTTTATTAACTTAGGAATAACACTTGTATATTGAGCTAGATTATACAATATAATCAGACAGGACAGTCATAAAGTTTAAGTATATATACGTAAAAGTTAAGTTTTATGTGTACTGAAGTGTTAAATGGGCTAATTGACAGATTAAACTGATTTATTTTGTGACAAAAAACATGGCATAATACTTAATGCTCCTGTCCCCTAGTCATAATTTCTTCTTTTTTGTTGTTGGTATTAGTAGTATTAAGAGTGATGGTGAAGTAGCTGGTGAGACTAGTGTTAACACAGTAGATCCTCCTACTGATGCTGAGGTGGCAGGGGAAGTACTGCAGAGCAGCCAGACTAGTTGTCAAGGGAGCCCACAACATTCTCTTGACCCTGGAACTCCCTTCCCCCCCAAGGCATTGTCCAGATGGAACATGAGCCCGTAGAAGGTAGAATTATTGCCTAGCAACAATAATACCACCACAACCAGGAGCATAGATCGGCTACCTGTGCCTGCTGCTAGTGTTGACAGTCTGCCATTTTAAGCTCAACAAGAGATGGCAAGTTTGACAGTAGGGTATCTTCTTTTACATTTCACATCATCTCCTGCAACCATTGAGACATCTGTAATAGAGCAGCAGAAGCAAGGAGGGACTGGTGGTGGTGATGAAGATGGTGGAGAAGGTAGGGTGGAAGAGACATTAATGGCCTTTTTTAGCCCAAACCGAGGAGGAATTGAAGACAGGGATGGGGATGGGCATCAACACCATCACCACCAGCAGTGAGCTTTTGGAATTTGTGGAGATTGCTGCTGTAATTCCTGCTGCTGCTGAGTTACAAGGGCAGCAGGATGCTGAGGAGCAGGCTAGTGTTCCTCAGGCCACTGTGGACACAGTGGGAATGGGATCAACAAGTGATACCGGACTAGGACAGGTCCCACTAATCAGTAGAAGCAATAATCCTGGTCCTAGTTGCAGTTCTCATTCTGAGGCAGTTGCAGCAACAGTAGCAACATCATCCTCTGCCCCAGCCAGTGAAGTAGAATGTGGAGGATAAGAAGAAAGTCCATTCTTCTCCACCTTTCCCCTCACCCCTGAAGTCATGGGTGTGTGAATATTTTTCTCTTGGGGCAGACACAGTGCACTCATCAACAATGGCACTGTGCACAATTTGTGACAAGCCAGTGAAAAGGGGAAAGGAGGGAACACACCTTGGCATAACCACCCTGATAACACACATGAAACATAGACACCATGACATTTATGTGAAACATGTTAAAGTGAAAAACCCACCACAGAGATTGGATATCGTTGTTGCTGTACCCCCTGACTCTCCCCAAAGACAACAAGAAGTGAGGTGCAGATCAAAGAAGAGGATGAATAGAGAAGCTCAGCCAGAGGCTGAAAATTTCGATGTCGAATGAAACACCTGGCTCGCCATTACCTCCTGCTCTAGGGCCCTTGCACAGGTATCACGGTGTCCATGATCTCACGTTCTGTCGACATTGATACTTCCTGCCTATTGCCTTCTGGATTCTTATTGGCCTCTGGGTTCTGCTCCGCCCAGTGTTTGCCTTTTTAAACTCAGTACTGTCTCCTTTGGCGCCATTTTGTGGTGTTCCTGACCTGACGTTTGTTACTGTGATTCCTGCTCTGTGTATGATCCAGTTTTGCCTGACCTTGCTCCTGTCTTCGCTGCCGTACTACCGTTGCCGACCTCGACTGTCTCACTCCCGCTCTCTGTGTACCGATCCAGGCTTTGGCTGACTACCGCTCTCTCTGTGTACCGATCCAGGTTGTGGCTGACTACCGCTCTCTGTGTACCGATCCAGGCTTTGGCTGATTCCACTCTCTGTGTACCTATCCAGGTTGTGGCTCACTACTGCTCTCTGCGTAGTGATTCAGGCTGTGGCTTACTGGCGCTTTCTGGTACCGATCTAGGTTGAGGCTCTATAGAGCCCTCTGTGCATTTCCATGTCTCACTAACTTGCTAGCTTCCGAGCCTGTGTCTGTCAGTATTGCTGTTGGTTACCTACACTTCCCGAGAGTAAGGCTGTGCCTGATAGTGTTGCCGTTGGTTCATATATCTCCAGGGATATAGCTTGTACCTGTCAGTGTTGCCTCCGGTTACATATATCTCTAGAGAGAGAGCCTGTGTCTGTCAGTGTTGCCTTCAGTTACCTATACCTCACGAGAGTAAGCCTGTGCCTATCAGTGTTGCCGTTGGTTCATATATCTCCAGAGACAGAGCCTGTACCTATCAATGTTGCCTCCCGTTACATATATCTCCAGAGAGAGAGCCTGTGCCTGTCAGTGTTGCCTTTGGTTACCTATATCTACAGAGACAGAGCCTGTGCCTATCAGTGTGCTCAAGGTTACCTATACCGCCTGAGAGTAAGCCTGCACCTGTCAGTGTGGCCTCCGGTTGCCTATGTCTCCTGAGTATAGCCTGTGTCTGTCTATACTGCCTGTGGCTACCTCAGTCCTCTGTGCTAGTCCTGTGTCTGTGTCTGCCTGAGCGTCCTCTACTGTCAGGCCTCAGGGATTCTCCCTGTCCACTCTGTCAGTCCTTTGCCGGTCTCTCTAGTCTCTATCCAGGGCAGACTCTTGTCAGTCTGGGTGCTTCCCTGTTACCAGGACCGTGTCCCTGCTCAGTGTTCCGGTTGCCTGCTCACTCTTCCCCAACTTCTGGTGGGGATTCTGCCCTGCAGTACCTACCTCAGCTCGTGGGCCGCTTACTAGGTGGTACTGTTGAGGTTCAGTTCCAGGTTCTTGTCACCTGTTCCTGCATCTATATTATTATCTGTTTTGCTTATTTGTACCATGACCTGTGTCAGATTTGGGAAGTACCTTGGCACTGTCCGGATCTGGACATGTGTAGGGATCCAGTGTTCTTTATTATTGTTAATAAAGCTGATTTTACCATACCAAATTGTCTGAGTGTTCTTTAAAACCGTGACAACAGGAAAATCATGTAACTACATATTCTGGTGATTCACCTTGTTCATCTTTACCTTCCCCACCACCTAATAGCCATTCAATAGATGTTAGGATGTGACAGTTCTTGTCCAACCATTACACACTGTGAGGTGTGCTGACTACACATCACAGTGTGGTGGAGGATAATCACTAGCGAGGCATTTTCACCCATTTCTTGTGTAGAGACAGGCCAAACAGCCGTAATGGTACAGGGAGGCCCTGCTGGACTCAGGGGCCCCCATAAATTGTTCACCTTTACAGTTTAATGGGGCTCCTCATGATTTACATATGAGGTTAGATTATTCTGTAGGTAGCGGTAGTGGGACCTCTCCCTCTTCTCAGCTTCATTGTGGAGCCACTTCAGTGCACACAGAAGTACCAGTGGAATCAATGTGGGGACAATGAATCTGAGAGCAGAGTGGGACCTCACTACCACTATCTATAGAAACATAGGAGTCTCTTCATTCACCCAGTCCTGTTTCTTTCTACCCCTCTTGCAACTTTTTTCCCACTTTAATACTTTGAGTACCAGAGGGATATTTCTAAGTACGTTGGATACCCACATGGCATGCAAAGGATTAATGCCCAATTATCTCAGTCTTCCCCCATTGCCTATCCCCATTGTCCAGAGGAAGAAGTCCTTTTTCCTGCAGTCAAATATGTCTTTACAATTACTGGGTATGTGTTAACAGAAAGACTTGTCTAGTTAGCTCCCAATCACACAACAGTGACAGAAGTATCACAGTACATAATACATTGTTTGGTAATGCTGAACAATCCTTTCTCTGGTGTAAACAATTTTAGTGACAGTGGAGGTAGGAATAAATTGCTCTTCAATGCATTCTTATGCCTCTGCCACTGAAAGGGTTGTCTTTAAGAATACTATCCCAGTTCTATATGAAGCATAGTAACATAGTAACATATTAAATTAGGTTGAAAAAAGTCCATCAAGTTCAACCTTCGCCTCATACCCCAGTAACTGAGAATTTTATAGCTTTCCTGCTACCAATTAAATTAGTCTTTATCAGCCCTTCCTGATCTGCCTACTGATAAACAGTATAACTCTGTATGTTCCCTTTTGAAAGAAATGTATCTAATCTTCTTTTAAATGTATCCATTGTATCTGCCATAACCACCTCCCTGAGCAATGAATTCCACAGTTTAACAGACCTTACCGTAAAAAACCCTTCCTCTGCTGAAGTTTAAGGTTACCTGATCAGGCCTTGGAATAAATAGCTCACCACAGAGATCCTTGTATTGACCTCTCATATACTTGTACAATGTGGTAAGGTCTCCTCTTAGTCGTCTTTTCTCTAGAGTAAATAAATCAAGTTTGTTTAGTCGTTCCTCATATGTCAAGTCCTCATTCCCTTAATTAATTTTGTTGCTCTCCGCTGTACCCTCTCTAGTTGTAGTATATCCATTTTTCTGAACCGGTGCACAAAATTGCACTGCATACTCAAGGTGAGGTTTTACCAATGATTTGTATAATGGCAAAATAATGTTAACCACTCTTGCTTCGATACCTCTTTTTATGCAAGACAGGATTTTGTTTGCCTTTGCTACTGCTGTTTGACACTGGTCACTGTTCCCAAGTTTGTAGTTGACAAGGATACCCAGTAGTGATGATCGAGCACCCCAATGCTCGGGTGTTCGGGTGCTCTGGCCGAGCACCCCCGGAGGCTCGAGTGCTCAGCCGAGCACCCGAGCCCCATTGAAGTTAATGGGAGGACTCGAGCATTACACCAGGCACCCCCTGCTCTGATGAGGGGAGGGTGCCTGGTCCATAGGAAAAGGGCAGAAAATGATGGAAACACCACAGAAATGGTTCAGGGACAGCATAGGGAGGATGTCTGGATGCATCTTGGACTCCAACGTCGCTGCTGGGAACGATGTTTCGCCCGTAGTACGTCATTTTTACAGACTGACCGTAAAACACACAAAAAGGAAGATAAAAACGACTTTAGGCGAAAAATTGTTACAAAACAGTATTTGCTGTATATTTACTTGTATATCATCTGCAAATTCTGCAAAAAATTTCATCGATTTTTCGGAACTGGGGCCATGATTAAGAGGGAAACGTGCGCAGAGGCAAATTCTGCAAAAAATTTCATCGATTTTTCGGAACTGGGGCCATGATTAAGAGGGAAACGTGCGCAGAGGCAAATTCTGCAAAAAATTTCCTCGATTTTTCTGAACTGGGGCCATGATTAAGAGGGAAACGTGCGCAGAGGCGAATTCTGCAAAAAATTTCATCGATTTTTCGGAACTGAGGCCATGATTAAGAGGGAAACGTGCGCAGAGTAAAGCAGGTGTTCAACGTGGTTATGGCCCGGGTAAGGTACAGCATTCAGGAACGGAGGCCGCAGCTACCACAGGTTTTACAACATGTCCGTTTGCCCTTGTTAAGTCCAAAATTTATAGTCGGAACAGTGGGGTCTGATCCATTCAGTAAAAGTGACGAAGTGACTTAGTGGATGAAGCCAAGAACTACCTTCTGCTCTGTCAAACACCCCAGCCCTATTTAATTCAATGGGAGGACCTGAGGCACTCCGATACAACCTGTATATCACAAAATGGAGGGCCTCATTCACATTGTGGTACAATAGTTCAGGTAGTGGTCCAACACTCATAAAGCCGATGCACTAAGTGAAAGGGCTGCCAAAAATTAGACTGAAATGTCACTCCAATACACCCTTTATTACACATAAAGGAGGGCATCATACACACCCTTGAAAAATTAGGATTAATAGCCTGCTGGTGACCCTCTAAAACATTAGGGGCGAGGGCATGCCGCTAAGCTGACCATCTAAAACATTAGGAATGAGGGTCTGCAGCTGAGCCGACCATCTAAAACATTATGGGTGAGGGTCTGCTGCGGAGCTGACCATCCTAAACATTATATGCGAAGGCCCGCTAGTGAGCTGACGCTATAAAACATTATATGAGAGGGCCCGCTAGAGAGCTGACCCAATAAAACATTATATAAGAAGGCCCGCTGGTGAGCTGACCTATACAAAAAGTTGTCAAACAGGGCCCGCTGGTGAGCTGGCCCTATATAAAAATTATATCACAGGGCCCGCTAGTGAGCTGGCCCTATATAAAATTATATCACAGGGCCCGCTGGTGAGCTGGCCCTATATAAAAATTATATCACAGGGTATATGGAAGAGAGTCAACCATATACCCGTTTTTTGGGTGGAAGGGGTGAATGGGAATACAGAGTATTCCCATCATTGTAAATAACATATCTAAAGTGACTTTATGTTCACCCGGGGCTTTCCTCCAGTGGAGTGGAGAAGTCAGGGGAAATCCAGGCCTTGTTCATTTTTATAAGTGTCAACCTATCAGCATTTTCGGTGGAAAGGCGGATACGCTTATCTGTTATGATGCCACCAGCAGCACTAAATACCCGCTCAGACAGAACGCTGGCGGCAGGGCAGGCCAGCACCTCCAAGGCGTAGAGTGCCAGTTCATACCACGTGTCCAGCTTGGACACCCAGTAGTTGTAGGGCACAGAGGGATCATTGAGGACGCTGACACGGTCTGCTACGTACTCCTTCACCATCTTCCAAAACTTTTCCCTCCTTGTGACACTAGGCTGCGCATCAGGGTGAGGGTGCTGGAGGGGTGTCATGAAGGTGTCCCACGCCTTAGAGAGTGTTGCCCTGCCTTTGTCGGAACTGCTGTGTGCTCCCCTTTTCTCCCCTTCTCGGTTGGCCAAGGTAGCACGTACTCTGCCGCCAGCGTTGTCAGATGGAAAATTTTGGAGCAATTTTTCAACAAGAACCTTCTGGTATTGCACCATTTTGCTTGTCCTCTCCACCAGAGGAATGAGAGATGAGAAATTCTCTTTGTAGCGGGGGTCCAGAAGGGTGAACACCCAGTAATCCGTGTTGTCTAAAATGCGTATAACGCGTGGGTCACGGGAAAGGCAGCCTAACATAAAGTCAGCCATGTGTGCCAGAGTACCAACAGGCAAGATTTCGCTGTCCTCACCAGGAGGATGACTCTCAATCTCCTCATCCTCTTCCTCCTCTTCTGCCCACCCACGATGAAGAGATGGAACTAAAGTTCCATGGCTACCCTCTGTAGCGGAGGCAACCGTGTCTTCCTCCTCCTCCTCCTCCTCCTCCGCCTCCTCCAATTGTCGCTGAGAAGACGAAGTGAGGGTGCTCTGGCTATCACCTTGTGTAAGCTCTTCCTCCCCCATTTCCACCTCTTCTACATGCAAAGCGTCGGTTTTAATTGTGAGCAGCGAGCGTTTCAGTAGACACAGAAGTGGGATGGTTACACTGATAATAGCGTTATCGCCGCTCACCATCTGTGTCGATTCCTCAAAATTGCGTAAAACCTCACAGAGGTCTGACATCCATTCCCACTCCTCACTTCTGATTAGAGGAAGTTGAAAGGAGAGGCGACGACCGTGTAACAGCTGGTACTCCACTACTGCCCTCTGCTGCTCACAAAGCCGGGCCAACATGTGGAAGTTCCAGCGCGTGCTCACGTCACACAGCAGCCGGTGAGCTGGCAATTGTAAGCGCTGCTGCAGCTTCAACAGGCCGGCTGAAGCTGTTGATGACTTACGGAAATGTGCACACACGCGGCGCACCTTGGTCAAGAGATCATGCAAATTGGGGTAGGTTTTTACAAATCGCTGAACCACTAAATTAAATACATGCGCTAGGCATGGTACGTGTGTGAGCTTGCCGAGCTCCAAAGCCGCCACCAAGTTACGCCCATTATCACACACAACCATGCCTGGTTGCAGGTTGAGTGGCGAGAGCCACTGCTCGGTCTGGTGACTAATCCCCTGCAACAGCTCTGAGGCCGTGTGCTGTTTGTCCCCAAGGCAGATCAGCTTCAGCACGGCCTGTTGACGCTTCCCCACTGCAGTGCTACACTGCTTCCAGCTACCGGCTGATGGGTGAGTGGCGCTGCGCGCAGAGAATTCGGAGGTGGAAACGGAGGCGGAGGAGGAGGAGGAGCCAATAACGTAGGTGCTGGCGGAAACCCTGATGGAGGTAGGGCCCGCAATCCTCGGCGTGGGTAGCACCTGTGCCATCCCAGGGTCCGAGTCGCTCCCAGCCTCCACGACATTCACCCAGTGTGCCGTCAGGGAAATGTAGCGTCCCTGGCCACAAGCACTTGTCCATGTGTCAGTCGTTAAGTGGACCTTCCCAGTAACTGCGTTGGTCAGGGCACACCGGGAAAAGTAGTGGCGGCTGGGGACTGCGTACCGAGGGACAGCTGCTGCCATCAGGCTGCGGAAGGACTCAGTGTCCACAAGCCTAAATGGCAGCATTTCGATGGCCAGTAATTTGGAAAGGTGTGAGGTTAGTGCTATGGCCTGTGGGTGGGTGGCTGGGTATTTTCGCTTGCGCTCAAATGCCTGGGGTAACGACATTTGGACGCTGCGCTGGGACAGGGAAGTGGATGTGGTCGCTGATGGTGCTTCAGATGGTACAGGTGCAGGGCAGGAGGTATGCGGGCCTGCGCCTTCGACAGGCGATTGGCCGGCACCGAAAACAGGGGAAGAGGAGGCAGTGGTGTGGCCTGCAGACACAGATTGGCGATCCGGGCGTTCCTCCCACTTATTACGGTGCTTGGATGCCATGTGTCGGATCATGCTGGTGGTGGTGAGGTTGCTAGTGTTCATGCCTTGTCTCATTCTGGTGTGGCACAGGTTGCAAACTACAATTCTTTTGTCGTCCGCACTTTCCTTAAAAAAACGCCATACCGCGGAACACCTAGCCCTTGGCAAGGGAGATTTACGCAAGGGGGTGCTCCGTGGAACATTTGCGGGCCGGTTTGGTGCGGTCCGCCTTCTTTCTTTAGCCACACCACTGCCTCTTCCAGCCTGTTGCGGTGCTGCAGATGGCTCACCCTCAGGACTGCTGTCATCGCTCGGCTCTCCACCTTCCCAGGTGGGGTCAGTGACCTCATCGTCCACCAAGTCCTCCTCCACAGTTTCTACGCGTCCTGACCCGCGCCCTGAACTATCAGGATCACGTCCACTTCCCCGTCCCTTTTTACCCGCCTTCTTCATATTACACGGAATATGTGCTGCTAATCTGCAACTTTGCACACTAAACAGAATGTGCTGCTAATCTGCGGCTAGGCACAGTGAACGGAATATGTGACA
Organism: Rhinophrynus dorsalis; assembly: GCA_037306005.1. Lineage (NCBI taxonomy): Eukaryota > Metazoa > Chordata > Amphibia > Anura > Rhinophrynidae > Rhinophrynus > Rhinophrynus dorsalis. The sequence goes on from CM074719.1 coordinate 382,179,257, forward strand.
TTTATTTTTTACACTTTGCACACTAAACAGAATGTGCTGCTAATCTGCAACTTTGCACACTAAACAGAATGTGCTGCTAATCTGCGGCTAGGCACAGTGAACGGAATATGTGACGTTTATTTTTTACACTTTGCACACTAAACAGAATGTGCTGCTAATCTGTGGCTAGGCACAGTGAACGGAATATGTGACGTTTATTTTTTACACTTTGCACACTAAACAGAATGTGCTGCTAATCTGCAACTTTGCACACTAAACAGAATGTGCTGCTAATCTGAGGCTAGGCACAGTGAACGGAATATGTGACGTTTATTTTTTACACTTTCCACACTAAACAGAATGTGCTGCTAATCTGCAACTTTGCACACTAAACAGAATGTGCTGTTAATCTGCGGCTAGGCACAGTGAACGGAATATGTGACGTTTATTTTTTACACTTTGCACACTAAACAGAATGTGCTGCTAATCTGCAACTTTGCACACTAAACAGAATGTGCTGCTAATCTGCGGCTAGGCACAGTGAACGGAATATGTGATGTTTATTTTTTACACTTTGCACACTAAACAGAATGTGCTGCTAATCTGCGGCTAGGCACAGTGAACGGAATATGTGACGTTTATTTTTTACACTTTCCACACTAAACAGAATGTGCTGCTAATCTGCAACTTTGCACACTAAACAGAATGTGCTGCTAATCTGCGGCTAGGCACAGTGAACGGAATATGTGACGTTTATTTTTTACACTTTGCACACTAAACAGAATGTGCTGCTAATCTGCGGCTAGGCACAGTGAACGGAATATGTGACGTTTATTTTTTACACTTTGCACACTAAACAGAATGTGCTGCTAATCTGCAACTTTGCACACTAAACAGAATGTGCTGCTAATCTGCGGCTAGGCACAGTGAACGGAATATGTGACGTTTTTTTTTTAAATTTGTGCCCCCCCAAACAAAATATAACTGCTGCCCCCACACACAACAGTCCTAAAAAGGACTTTTGGGTCTTTATATGGTGTTCCAATACTTTTCTTCTCCCTACACTGACTTTCCCTTCCTATCCTCATCTCTCCCTGGCTAAGACTGAGCCGAACTCGATGGTCAGGTGCTATACAGCACCCGATCACGGGTTCTGGCCAGCCAATCAGTGTAATGCCAGCAGCCAACATGGCTGCTGGCATTACACTGATGTCAGAGCCTCCCCGCACGTTTATTGGCTGCGCAGCAGCCGCGAAACGTGCGGGGAGGAGACCCGAACATGGCGGGCGAGCACATGCGGTACTCGTACGAGTACCGCCATGTGCCGAGCAGAGCGATGCTCGAGCCGAACCGAGCTTCGGCCGAGCATGCTCGCTCATCACTAATACCCAGGTCTTTCTACCAATGAGTCCCCTAAAATTATTCCATTAAGTTTATAAGAAGCCTTGGGATTGTTTCCTCCCAAATGCATGACTTTACACTTCCCCACATTAAACTTCATATTCCATATAATTGCCCAATCTGACATTGTATGTAAGTCCCTCTGTATAGAGAAAATATCCTGTTCTGAATTAACGACCTTGCATAATTTAGTATCATCTGCAAATATTGATATTCTGCTTTTTATATCTATTTCCAGATCATTTATAAACATGTTAAAAAGCAGTGGACCTAATACTGAACCCTGAGGTACTCCACTCTCCACTTTAACTGTAGTGGAAAATTTTCCATTTACAACCACAGACTGTTCCCTATCCTTCAGCCAGTTTTGTATCCAATTGCAAAGGCTATCTCCTAGCCCCAATTTCCTTATTTTATACACCAGCCTTCTGTGTGGCACTGTATCAAATGCCTTTGCAAGTCTAGATATACTACATCAACTGCCTTGCCATTGTCAAGGTTGCTGCTTACCTCCTCATAGAAGCTGAAAAGATAAGTTTGACATGATCTATTCTTCATAAAACCTTGTTGATTCATGCTACTGATTTTATTTTTTGTGTTGTAATCCTGAATATAGTCCCTTATTATCCCTTCTTGCAGTTTTCCCACTACAGAGGTCAAAGTCACTGGTCTATAATTCCCAGGTTCTGTTTTAGTTCCCTTCTTAAATAGAGGCACTATGTTAGCTCTTCGCCAATCCTGTAGCACTGAGCCTGTGGTAATAGAATCTTTAAAGAGTAAATTTAGGGATTTTGCTAACACTGCACTAAGTTCTGAAGAATCCTTGGATGTATATCATCAAGACCCGGTGCTTTGTCGGTCTTAATTTTGTTCAGTCTTCCCATGACATCTTCTTGAGTTAACCCAATATCTGTTAATTGTATTGTTTTATTTGTTACTTGTGGAGGCTCTTCTACCATTCCTTGCTCCCTTGTATATACTGATGCAAAGAAAGTGTTTAAAACATCAGCCTTTTCCTTATCCTCACTAACCAACTCACCCATCTCATTTTTGAATGGTCCAATACACTCCCTCTTAAGTGTTTTGCTATTTATATATTTGAAAAACTTTTTTGGATTAGTCTTGCTTTCTCTTGCAATTCGAGTTTCATTATCTATTTTTGCTACCCTAATTGCCTTTTTGCAATCTTTGTTGCACTCCCTGTATGTTAAGAAAGATTGTTCAGTTCCTTCATACTTAAATAATTTGAATGCATTTTTTTTCCTTGCCACTTCCATCTTTACATGTGCAGTTAACTACATTGGCTGTGACTTACTTCTTTTGCCTTTGTTCCCCATTGCTATATATTGTTGGGTACATTTCTGCAACCTAAATTTGAATTCTGACCATTTTTCCTCAGCATTTTGCCTTTAAATATAATATCCCAGTCTATGTGTTGCATTGAAGCCCTTAACAATTTGAAGTTAGCTTTTTTAAAGTTAAGAGTTTTAATTGAACCTATAAAGTTTTGCTTTGCCAGACTGGTCTCAAATGTAACCATGTTGTGATCACTGTTTCCCAAATGTCCTCTTAACTTAATATTGGATACCATTTCTGTGTTATTACTTATCACTAGGTCCAATACATTGTTATTTCTTGTTGGCACTTCCACCATTTGTGACATGTAGCTTTCACAAGTGTGTTCAAAAACCTGCTACCCTTAGCACTCTGACAGGCCTCATTTCTCCAGTTGATATCTGGATAATTAAAATCTCCCATAATTATAGTATGCTCAAACTGGGCAGCTTTCCTCATTTGCAATAGCAGTTGGGCCTCAACATTGTCATCAATATTTGGTGGTTTGTAGCATATGCCCACCAACACCTTTTTTTTACCTTTTACACCACATTTAGTCTCAATTTCTACCCACATGGACTCCACAATTTGGCCAGTTTCCTCACTAGTATCACCCTGCAAAACAGGATTTATCTCTGTTTTCAAATATAAGCACACCCCTTCCCCTTTTCTATTAATTCTGTCTCTTCTAAACAGGGAATAGCCCTCTATATTTACAGCCCTGTCTTGTGCATCATTCCACCATATTTCTGTTATTCCATTTATGTCCAATTGCTCATTAACCCGTCAGCAATTCTAGTTCTCCTATTTTATCTACCATACTTCTTGCATTTGCTAGCATACAATTAATTTTGAAGTCTTTACATATATTAATCCCTACATGCCTTTTTTCTACACCTTCATTTACTAGGAGTTCCTCCATATTGACTAAATTTATCCCCACCCTTTCTCCACCCCCCCTGGTCATTTACTTGGACCCGGTTCCTATCTGCTCTATGTACCCCATTTTTGCTATCTATACCCCCCTTTCCTAGTTTAAAAGCTCCTCCAAGCTTCCTAGCATTCTCTTCCCTAGCACAGAGGCTCCTCTACCATTTCGGTGCAATCCATCACTTCCATATAGATTGTACCCAAGAGCAAAGTCTGCCCAGTGTTCTAAAAACCCAAAACCCTCCTTCCTACACCATTCCTTTAGCCATGCATTAAGCTCCCTGAGCTCCCTCTGCCTACCTGCACTGGCACATGGCACAGGTAGTATTTCTGAAAATACTACCTTAGAGGTCCTTGCCTTGAGCTTGATCCCTAAATCCCTGAAATCATTCTTTAGGGACCTCCATCTTCCTCCTACTTTGTCATTGGTTCCAATATGTACAAAGACAGCTGGATCACTTCCAGCCCCTCCCAATAATCTGTCAGCCCTGTCCGCAACATTCCGAACGTGAGCACCGGGGAGACAGCATACTGTTCGGCATTCACGTTCCTGGTGGCAGATTACCCTATCTACCCTCCTAATAATAGAGTCCCCTATTACCACCACCTGCCTTGGTTTCTGCCTGCTCTGCATCCCATCTAGCCTGGAAGGAGGACTGTTCCCCTGGCTGCTAGAGGAATCAGCCCTCTCCACTGTTGCCAATTTTGAGCCATTCTCATCAACATCTTCACACAATCTTGCAAATCTGTTGGACTGAGTCAACACAGAACTGGCCTTCCTCTTCCTCTGCCCACTACCTCCCCTCCTTACTGCTACCCAGCAGCCTACCTGTTGATCCTCATCTAAAACTCCACTCTCTTCACAACTAACCCCACATGCTACCTGCTCTGTGAGTTCTAAAATCCTTTCCAGGTTTCCAATGTCTCTCAATGTTGCAATATTTCTTTCCAAATCCAATATCTTAGACTCTAAAGAGAAAATATGCTCACACATGGCACAACGGTATAACCCCTGGAACGATTGCTCCAAGTGTTCAAACATATGACAAGATGTGCACTGCGTGAGATTGGCTAACCTGCTATCACTCATGCTTGGTTTTACAATTCAAATAGCTTTATATTATCCTCTAATGCTCACTCTAAGGTAAGTAACCAACTTTAAATGTGAAGCAATAAATCCTTTGAAATGATAGTCACATCAGAACTCTGCTGATTTCCAACTCCTGCTTCTATTCCAACTCCAGATTCCTTCTAACTCTACACTTGAAAGCAGTCACTTGTAATGCAGTCTCACAGAGACGGCGCCACAGAGCTTATGGATTGTATTTATAGTAACTAGCAGCCAGGTGAAATCCCTTAGCAATCACCCCTAATCACACAGGCCAGAGAAAAACACAGTAAACAGTTTTTTAACTCTTGCAATACCCACACAAAATATACATATATTTTAAACCTTAATAAAATACCAATTAAACACCAAACACACTCTTATGTACTTAACCAGATTCCTTCAAACTCTTCACTTGAAAGCAGTCACTTGTAATGCAGTCTCACAGAGCCAGCTCCACAGAGCTTATGGACTGTATTTATAGTAACTAGCAGTCAGGGGAAATCCCTTAGCAATCACCCCTAATCACAATTGAGATGTAGTGATCATAATTACACTTTCTACGTTCCTCTACTGATGCTTATCCTGCCATCCTCATATTTCTTTTTGTGTATGAATGGACACAGCTGATTTGCCCAGTGGTTTTATCACTGACCACCAAAACCTCATATTCTGGCAAACTATTCAGACAACTTTCAGTGGCAGTGGGGTATGAAAGCATTGCACATCAATTCATTGCTCACCCCTGGTACTGAAAGACCAAAGGATTGTTTAGCTCATACCACTAATGGCTCATATGTGGCACATTTAACACTTTCAATGCTTCATGAGTGATTAATTGAAGAACAATGATTGTTCCCTCTTCTGGCACTTCCATCATTAAAATCATCCCAAATAATTATATGTGGTTGAGTGTGACACTGTGTTTTTGACACTGTGACTGTGTGTGTAAGGGAACTCTTTGTGTGTGTGGCACTGTGTTTGTGTGTTTCAATGATTTTGTGTGTGTGTGGGTGTGTGTGTCACTGTGATTGTTTGTGTGTGTTTGTGAAAGAGAGGTAGAGATGCTGTGTCTGTTGCACTGTGATTTTGTGGTGTGTGAGAGAGAGAAAGAGAAAGACACTGTGTTTGTTGCAGTGTGATTGTGTGTGGCACTGATTTTGTGTGTGTTTCAAAGAGACACTGTGTGTGGCACTGTGATTGTGTGTGTAAAAGTGATTTTGTGTGTGTTTGAAAGAGAGAGAGACTCTGTGTATGTGTGTTTCACTGTGATTGTGTGTGTGTAATTGTGTATGTGTGTGTGTATATGTGGCATGTGTATGCATAAGACCACATGTCCGTGAAAGTGGGAGAATGTGTGTGCATGTTTAGCTATCTGTATTGGCAACTGCATATAATGTTTCTAATTTAGAATATTTACAGTGAACAACAGAACTTCCCTAGTTAGTCTCCATTATACAACAGGTATAGCTATACAATTACAATGTGTAACAGAAGTACTAACCTAGGTTACAGATCATTGTACAGCAATCAGGTATATCTATATAATCAATGTATGTAATAGAAGGACTTACCTAGGTAGGAGACGTTCTTATAGCAGTCAGGTAGGTGTGCATCATATAGAAGCCTTTAGTTCACACCTCCTCACTTCCTAAACTAAGCTTAAATAGTAAAGGGATCATGAAGGTCCCTAGTCTTTGTTAGATAGTATATTTGGCCAAATTGATAATACAGATGAAGCACACAAAATTAAACCGCAAAGATTCCCCTGACTGCTGTGTGAAATACATGTAAATTATGCAGTCATCATCATCAGCATCATCAGTGCTTCCAAGTCCAACCCTGATCCACACAAAATTGTTAAATAACAAATTATGTTCATCTACAAACAGGTATGATGAGTGCTTCTGCTGCTGTTGGAATTACTGTACCTTTGACACCTACAAGTATTATAATTGCAATGCCTAGCACCAGTAGTAGTATTAGCCCCTCAGAAGCCCCTCAGTATGGAGATACTTCATTCACGATCCAACAGTTAAACATTTTGCTATCTGTTGTCTGTGTAAGTAGCACGTGAGCAGAGGGAAATCAGGATCATACTTAGGCATATCCTCACTGAGATCCCACCTGAAGCATAGCCACGTGTCTTAATGGGAGACATGTCATCAACATGTCAAGGCTGTCACAACTAGCTGCAGCAGTAGAAGCACTCTTATAGGTTTATGGAGCTCTGGGGCACATAATAATAGTTTTCTAGATCAGTGATGTAACACAATGATGTGCTCATCCTGAAAGTCTGGTTGAGGGCCTCCCATGCTCCTTCTCTGTATTTATGCCCACCCCCACATTTTTTCTTTTGATGCAATATATGATATAACAAAAAATTTAGTGATCTATCCGCCAGTCCTGTCCCCAGCAACACCACTTAAAATAAAAGTGCCCCTCTTTGGTCATTTAAATTCTTGGACTATATATTCACATACAATGCCTTTGTAATGTGGGTCCATTTGCACATGTGATTGCTTTTGCTCAAATGCAGAACAACCAGGAAAAGAGAGGAGCTGACTGCTCTGATCTTGGAGCAGTCAATTACAGCTTCCCCACTGTGATCACAGCACACCCTGAGCCATGCTGTGATCATTAACTCATGACATGCCAGGACTATAAACAGTCATTAAAGGATGGAATTATGACAGCTCTGCAGCATTAACGGTTAAATGGTTAATTAAAACTGCTGCTGCTGCTGGTGGAACTTTTTATGTCACTTTCATAAACATCCTTCTCAGGAGGAAAAGGATCACCCTCATTTTTGCACACGTTGCAGCATCCATGGCTGCAGTTTTTGTTCTACTACTATAATAACAAATCAATGAACTGCCATACCTCCCAAGATTTAAAATTGTCAAGGACAGACACATTTGTTCTAAATGTGTTGTCGGGGGCGTGAATAGTGGGAGGGGCATTACTGGGGATTTTTAGGTTATTTTATGACCTATTGACACCCCTTTGTGTAACTGAAAACATTATTTTGAAGTATTTATCTACACATTTATAAACACATATACTGAAGTTTAAACAAACATTAATGTGAGTTGTATTGCTATGTAGCAATGTGATACACTTGTATATACATTACACAGGGACACTGCCCCGGGCAGGGCAGGGCAGGGATTTGGTCTCAGCATTCATTTCAATACAATGAGCTAGGAAGAAAAAAACAGAAAATTGGTACTTTTTATGAGAAATTTCCCTCAGTTGGAAGTTCCATTTTTTGCCCGTTTCACTTTTGAGGTAGGAAATGTCACTCATCCTTAGTGACAAGATCACTGTGCTAAGCTAGATTAAAGTGTGTGGTCATTTGCTTGCTATTGCATTTGAGATCAGTTTCATCAGTGTCAGGAGCAAAGGCACTAGCATAGCAAATGTATGACACCTACTACTAAATATAAAAAAATCTTGTTATCCCTGCACTGCTGTGAATTGGGTGATGTGCCCAAATTCCATGTCCTTGCTCCCTATTTTCTGTCTGGACAGTGTTGTAAGCTATGAAAATGATGGCAACATGATCGGAAACAGAGACCAGACAAATAATATCTGCAATTGTTTTAGGCCAATGGTAAAATCAGCCTGCTAGTTTATATTGTAATTTTCATATACATTTATTTTTCAGTCATTGAGTGTCAAAACTGATTGTTTTAGAGAGATTCAGGAACCCGCCTTGACCCCTGTATTTATAATTACCCAGCACATCACAGAACTGGAGAAAGTGAGATACAGAGAACAGAAAATGGAATATACTTTGCATCAAGGACAATAGTCATGTTAAATAACCCTGAATATGTTGAAAGAAACACTTGCATCTAAAACAAACTGGGGTTGTATATACAACTATGGTGGACTTGTCACCCTAAGACAAGATTAGTTTGTTTTACAGAGAATTAAATCAGCCTATATGTCAAACTGACCATTTTTCAGTTATATAAAACATTTACTGAGTAAAATTAACCTTTATGTATTGGTGGTGCAATGAGGCACATTATCCTAATTGCCTACCTAGTATTCTAAATAGTTGTTAGAGAGAAAACATATCACTTGCTGTGCTATTTGAAATGTCCCCATTGATTGCTCTCTGCCTAGATTAATTTATAGCACTATGTGGGGTAATATTAGCCCAGCAAATAAATTAATGTGCATAATATATTGCACTCTGCAAATAAAGGTTGATTTATCTAAAAATAAATAGATTACAAACAAATGGCAGTACAAATTACATTAAATGATTAATTATCTTTAAAATTAGAATAAAATATCTTAATATTATATTAGGGTCAGCTCTGCAGACTATACTTTAAATTTATCCCATTGCAATCCACTGGATCACAAGGCAAACTACATAGGTAGGCATTCAGTAATGACAGTTCACTCCTATGCATGAGCATCCATCAGATGCCACAGGGAAAGCTGAATCTGACCCTCAACAGTATGAAGTGAACTTAGGGAATCTAATGGAGGACTTCCCCATTAAAAGGGGAAGGGGCATGCCCATAATAATTAAAAATAAAATAATACATGTGAAAAAGCTATTTTATATATGTAAAACATGATATGCACTATGTAATTTTAACCCCATAGCTTCAAAACTACACCAAACAATGACAAATATAGAGTATTTTGGTAAACAGTAGCTCTAGTGGTATTTTGCATGTATGAGTATGTATGTATAGTATGTATGTATATCTTTGTTAATTTGGCACCACAAAGTGTACACAGCAGCTTACAACAGTTCCAATAAATAAATTGTCACAAATCATAGAAACAACACAAAACAGGTCAATGCCCCATGGAGCAGTCTAAATTGGTAATGTGAGACAGACAGCAGGGTATGAGGTTTTATTATTTAGTGTACATATACATGCAGATACATATACACATTAGTCTTGGTCCTTAAGAAGTTTTTTTTTTTTTTTTTTGTGAAAGTATTTTACCAGGAAGAATACATTGAGATTGTCTCTCGTTTTCAAGTATGTCCTGGACTCATTTTATCTACCTTAGAAAGGTGAAAGGGTGAGCTGACCTTGCCGGGACTAGAACCTGCAACCTCAATTTATTTGTAATAATAATACAAGTTACCTATAGATTAATGAGCACTAAAAGGGAATAAGAAGCCTCCGTTGTCCAAAATAGGTAAAGTGGAGGAGGAAGATTCTGATCTTGGGAAATAGGTACTGTTGTAATAATAATACAAGTTACCTATAGATTAATGAGCACTAAAAGGGCATAAGAAGCCTCCGTTGTCCAAAATAGGTAAAGTGGAGGAGGAAGATTCTGATCTTGGGAAATAGGTACTGTGTTTGATTTACTAAGAATTCCCTACATTTGGGAGCAGAATGTTTTTCTTGCATGCCATTCTGGAAAGCTCAGACCTTAATGCTTGACACTATTTTCAAATTCAGGTTGATTAGGAGGACACTTTCCAGTACAGGATACATCCTCTGTATACATTCACCAAAATCATTCAAGAGAAACCTTACCCTAGGGATAAATGGCTTTTAATTTATTTTATTTTAATTTGATAAAAAGACTTATCTAGGTAGATGTCCTTCACACAGTAGCAAGGTATATCTATTTATATATATTTTTATTGTATCTGCAATAGCTTGTTCATGATTCTGTTGCAGTCTCTTTCCTTAATGCACACCTCCTCAAAACAAACAATAGGTTTATTTCAGTGCTGAATGGTTCATATCAGATTTTAAGCAAAATAACTTACTAGGAAAATCATTCTTTTAAACAAAATAAGTAGCAAAGTTTCCCTCTACAATGTATTTAAAAATGTGTCTTTTTAATCAGTCATGGATGTTATTTTGAGAGTGAGTTAAACTGACTGCACGTGCATTATTAGCAAAAGAAAACAGGTATAGTTGACATAAAGCACTAAATATAATTAAAATAAGTATGCACATTTACTTGCTCTTCTCCCCAGCATGGGAGGGTGCTCCAGTGGTCAGAATATGCAGCAGTGGCATAACTAGAAAGTGGAGGGCCATGTGCAAGAAAAAAAATATTTCTATACCTGTATAGATATCTCTGTCATCAGCTACCTATTGGTTTTTTCTAGTTCGCCGATACTTTCTGCTTGTCAGTTAGACTGCTAGCTAGTGATGAGCGAGCACCCCAATGCTCGGGTGTTCGGGTGCTCTGACCGAGCGCCCCCGGAGGCTCGAGTGCTCGGCCGAGCACCCGAGCCCCATTGAAGTCAATGGGAGGACTCGAGCATTACACCAGGCACCCCCTGCTCTGATGAGGGGAGGGTGCCTGGTCCATAGGAAAAGGGCAGAAAATGATGGAAACACCGCAGAAATGGTTCAGGGACAGCATAGGGAGGATGTCTGGATGCATCTTGGACTCCAACATCGCTGCTGGGAACGATCTTTCGCCCGTAGTACGCCATTTTTACAGACTGACCGTAAAACACACAAAAAGGAAGATAAAAACGACTTTAGGCGAAAAATTGTTACCAAACAGTATTTGCTGTATATTTACTTGTATATCATCTGCAAATTCTCCCAAAAATTTCCTCGATTTTCTGAAGTGAGGCCATGATTAAGAGGGAAACGTGCACAGAGGCAAATTCTCCCAAAAATTTCCTTGATTTTATTGAACTGAGGCCATGATTAAGAGGGAAACGTGCGCAAAGGCAAATTCTCCAAAAAATTTCCTCGATTTTTCTGAACTGGGGCCATGATTAAGAGGGAAACGTGCGCTGAGCCGACCATCTAAAACATTATGGGTGAGGGTCTGCTGCGGAGCTGACCATCCTAAACATTATATGCGAAGGCCCGCTAGTGAGCTGACGCTATAAAACATTATATGAGAGGGCCCGCTAGAGAGCTGACCCAATAAAACATTATATGAGAAGGCCCGCTGGTGAGCTGACCTATATAAAAATTGTCAAACAGGGCCCGCTGGTGAGCTGGCCCTATATAAAAATTATATCACAGGGCCCGCTGGTGAGCTGGCCCTATATAAAAATTATAGCACAGGGCATATGGAAGAGGAGGAGGAGGATGAGAAGATTAAGAGTCAACCATATACCCGTTTTTTGGGTGGAAGGGGTGAATGGGAATACAGAGTATTCACATCATTGTAAATAACATATATAAAGTGAGTTTATGTTCCCCCGGGGCTTTCCTCCAGTGGAGTGGAGAAGTCAGGGGAAATCCAGGCCTTGTTCATTTTTATAAGTGTCAACCTATCAGCATTTTCGGTGGAAAGGCGGATATGCTTATCTGTTATGATGCCACCAGCAGCACTAAATACCCGCTCAGACAGAACGCTGGCGGCAGGGCAGGCCAGCACCTCCAAGGCGTAGAGTGCCAGTTCATACCACGTGTCCAGCTTGGACACCCAGTAGTTGTAAGGCACAGAGGGATCATTGAGGACGCTGACACGGTCTGCTACGTACTCCTTCACCATCTTCCAAAACTTTTCCCTCCTTGTGACACTAGGCTGCGCATCAGGGTGAGGGTGCTGGCAGGGTGTCATGAAGGTGTCCCACGCCTTGGAGAGTGTTGCCCTGCCTTTCTCGGAACTGCTGTGTGCTCCCCTTTTCTCCCCTTCTCGGTTGGCCAAGGTAGCACGTACTCTGCCGCCAGCGTTGTCAGATGGAAAATTTTGGAGCAATTTTTCAACAAGAACCTTCTGGTATTGCACCATTTTGCTTGTCCTCTCCACCGGAGGAATGAGAGATGAGAAATTCTCTTTGTAGCGGGGGTCCAGAAGGGTGAACACCCAGTAATCCGTGTTGTTTAAAATGCGTATAACGCGTGGGTCACGGGAAAGGCAGCCTAACATAAAGTCAGCCATGTGTGCCAGAGTACCAACAGTCAAGATTTCGCTGTCCTCACCAGGAGGATGACTCTCAATCTCCTCATCCTCTTCCTCCTCTTCTGCCCACCCACGCTGAAGAGATGGAACTAAAGTTCCATGGCTACCCTCTGTAGCGGAGGCAACCGTGTCTTCCTCCTCCTCCTCCTCCGCCTCCTCCAATTGTCGCTGAGAAGACGAAGTGAGGGTGCTCTGGCTATCACCTTGTGTAAGCTCTTCCTCCCGCATTTCCACCTCTTCCACATGCAAAGCGTCGGTTTTAATTGTGAGCAGCGAGCGTTTCAGTAGACACAGAAGTGGGATGGTTACACTGATAATAGCGTTATCGCCGCTCACCATCTGTGTCGATTCCTCAAAATTGCGTAAAACCTCACAGAGGTCTGACATCCATTCCCACTCCTCACTTCTGATTAGAGGAAGTTGAAAGGAGAGGCGACGACCGTGTAACAGCTGGTACTCCACTACTGCCCTCTGTTGCTCACAAAGCCGGGCCAACATGTGGAAGGTGGAGTTCCAGCGCGTGCTCACGTCACACAGCAGCCGGTGAGCTGGCAATTGTAAGCGCTGCTGCAGCTTCAACAGGCCGGCCGAAGCTGTAGATGACTTACGGAAATGTGCACACACGCGGCGCACCTTGGTCAAGAGATCATGCACATTGGGGTAGGTTTTTAGAAATCGCTGAACCACTAAATTAAATACATGCGCTAGGCATGGTACGTGTGTGAGCTTGCCGAGCTCCAAAGCCGCCACCAAGTTACGCCCATTATCACACACAACCATGCCTGGTTGCAGGTTGAGTGGCGAGAGCCACTGCTCGGTCTGGTGACTAATCCCCTGCAACAGCTCTGAGGCCGTGTGCTGTTTGTCCCCAAGGCAGATCAGCTTCAGCACGGCCTGTTGACGCTTCCCCACTGCAGTGCTACACTGCTTCCAGCTACTGGCTGATGGGGGAGTGGCGCTGCGTGTAGAGAATTCGGAGGTGGAAACGGAGGAGGAGGAGCCAATAACGTAGGTGCTGGTGGAAACCCTGATGGAGGTAGGGCCCGCAATCCTCGGCGTGGGTAGCACCCGTGCCATCCCAGGGTCCGAGTCGCTCCCAGCCTCCACGACATTCACCCAGTGTGCCGTCAGGGAAATGTAGCGTCCCTGGCCACAAGCACTTGTCCATGTGTCAGTCGTTAAGTGGACCTTCCCAGTAACTGCGTTGGTCAGGGCACGGGTGATGTTACGGGACACATGGTGGTGTAATGCGGGGATGGCACACCGGGAAAAGTAGTGGCGGCTGGGGACCGCGTACCGAGGGACAGCTGCTGCCATCAGGCTGCGGAAGGACTCAGTGTCCACAAGCCTAAATGGCAGCATTTCGATGGCCAGTAATTTGGAAAGGTGTGAGGTTAGTGCTATGGCCTGTGGGTGGGTGGCTGGGTATTTTCGCTTGTGCTCAAATGCCTGGGGTAACGACATTTGGACGCTGTGCTGGGACAGGGAAGTGGATGTGGTCGCTGATGGTGCTTCAGATGGTACAGGTGCAGGGCGGGAGGTATGCGGGCCTGCGCCTTCGACAGGCGATTGGCCGGCACCGAAAACAGGGGAAGAGGAGGCAGTGGTGTGGCCTGCAGACACAGATGGGCGATCCAGGCGTTCCTCCCACTTACTACGGTGCTTGGATGCCATGTGTCGGATCATGCTGGTGGTGGTGAGGTTTCTAGTGTTCATGCCTCGGCTCATTCTGGTGTGGCACAGGTTGCAAACTACAATTCTTTTGTCGTCCGCACTTTCCTTAAAAAAACGCCATACCGCGGAACACCTACCCTTTGGCAAGGGAGATTTACGCAAGGGGGTGCTCCGTGGAACATTTGCGGACCGGTTTGGTGCGGTCCGCCTTCTTTCTGTAGCCACACCACTGCCTCTTCCAGCCTGTTGCGGTGCTGCAGATGGCTCACCCTCAGGACTACTGTCATCGCTCGGCTCTACACCTTCCCAGGTGGGGTCAGTCACCTCATCGTCCACCAAGTCCTCCTCCACTTCCTCACTCTGATCATCCTCCTCATGTCTTGATCCCACCACATACTCAGTCATTGACAACTGTATAACATTCTCCTCAACAAGGTCTTGAGACAGTAATAGTGGTTGATTTAATGGCAACTGTGTCTCATCATCATCATCATCATCCACTACTTCCTTTGACCTTAAATGCCGTTCACATCTGTCATCTTCTTGTGATTGGGTACCCTCTAGAGGTTGTGAATCAGGGCACAAGATGTCATGTTCCTCTGCAAGCGTGCTTGGAGAGAGGGTCAAATGAAGGATTGGTGATGAGACGAGCTCATCACTATATCCCAGTGTGGGATCACTTCTTTGACCAGACCGTCTATGGTGGGAGGAAGGATGATCAGAGTGAGGATTATGTTGACCAGACTCTTGGCTACTGAGAGTGGACTTGGTGGAAGACAGGGTGGTGCTTAACCGACTGGAAGCAGTATCAGCTGACATCCAACCGACCACCTGTTCGCAGTGGTCGGACCTCGAGAGTGATGTCCTGCGACGCCCTGTAAAATTAGACATGAAGCTAGGTATGGTGGATGTCTTTCTTTCTTGTGCTCTGGCACCAGGCACAGTTTCTCCGCGTCCTGACCCGCGCCCTGAACTATCAGGATCACGTCCACTTCCCCGTCCCTTTTTACACGCCTTCTTCATCTTACACGGAATATGTGACTTTGATATTTGAGTTTGAAAACTTAACAGTATTTCTTCCTATTCTGCAACTGTGCAGAGTACACAGAATAGGCTGCTAAACTGCGGTGACGCACACTGAATGGAATATGTGACTTTGATATTTTAGTTTGAAAACTTAACAGTATTTCTTCCTATTCTGCAACTGTGCAGAGTACACAGAATAGGCTGCTAAACTGCGGTGACGCACACTGAATGGAATATGTGACTTTGATATTTTAGTTTGAAAACTTAACAGTATTTCTTCCTATTCTGCAACTGTGCAGAGTACACAGAATAGGCTGCTAAACTGCGGTGACGCACACTGAATGGAATATGTGACTTTGATATTTTAGTTTGAAAACTTAACAGTATTTCTTCCTATTCTGCAACTGTGCAGAGTACACAGAATAGGCTGCTAAACTGCGGTGACGCACACTGAATGGAATATGTGACTTTAATATTTGAGTTTGAAAACTTAACAGTATTTCTTCCTATTCTGCAACTGTGCAGAGTACACAGAATAGGCTGCTAAACTGCGGTGACGCACACTGAATAGAATATGTGACTTTGATATTTTAGTTTGAAAACTTAACAGTATTTCTTCCTATTCTGCAACTGTGCACAGTACACAGAATAGGCTGCTAAACTGCGGTGACGCACACTGAATGGAATATGTGACTTTAATATTTGAGTTTGAAGACTTAACAGTATTTCTTCCTATTCTGCAACTGTGCAGAGTACACAGAATAGGCTGCTAAACTGCGGTGACGCACACTGAATGGAATATGTGACTTTAATATTTGAGTTTGAAGACTTAACAGTATTTCTTCCTATTCTGCAACTGTGCAGAGTACACAGAATAGGCTGCTAAACTGCGGTGACGCACACTGAATGGAATATGTGACTTTGATATTTTAGTTAGAAAACTTAACAGTATTTCTTCCTATTCTGCAACTGTGCAGAGTACACAGAATAGGCTGCTAAACTGCGGTGACGCACACTGAATGGAATATGTGACTTTAATATTTGAGTTTGAAAACTTAACAGTATTTCTTCCTATTCTGCAACTGTGCAGAGTACACAGAATAGGCTGCTAAACTGCGGTGACGCACACTGAATGGAATATGTGACTTTGATATTTTAGTTTGAAAACTTAACAGTATTTCTTCCTATTCTGCAACTGTGCACAGTACACAGAATAGGCTGCTAAACTGCGGTGACGCACACTGAATGGAATATGTGACTTTAATATTTGAGTTTGAAGACTTAACAGTATTTCTTCCTATTCTGCAACTGTGCAGAGTACACAGAATAGGCTGCTAAACTGCGGTGACGCACACTGAATGGAATATGTGACTTTAATATTTGAGTTTGAAGACTTAACAGTATTTCTTCCTATTCTGCAACTGTGCAGAGTACACAGAATAGGCTGCTAAACTGCGGTGACGCACACTGAATGGAATATGTGACTTTGATATTTTAGTTTGAAAACTTAACAGTATTTCTTCCTATTCTGCAACTGTGCAAAGTACACAGAATAGGCTGCTAAACTGCGGTGACGCACACTGAATGGAATATGTGACTTTAATATTTGAGTTTGAAAACTTAACAGTATTTCTTCCTATTCTGCAACTGTGCAGAGTACACAGAATAGGCTGCTAAACTGCGGTGATGCACACTGAATGGAATATGTGACTTTGATATTTGAGTTTGAAGACTTAACAGTATTTCTTCCTATTCTGCAACTGTGCAGAGTACACAGAATGTGCTGCTAAACTGTGGCGAAGCACACTGAATGGAATATGTGACTTTGATATTTTAGTTTGAAGACTTAACAGTATTTCTTCCTAATCTGCAACTCTGCACAGTACACAGAATGTGCTGCTAAACTGCGGCGAAGCACACTGAATGGAATATGTGACTTTGATATTTTAGTTTGAAGACTTAACAGTATTTCTTCCTATTCTGCAACTCTGCACAGTACACAGAATGTGCTGCTAAACTGCGGCGACGCACACTGAATGGAATATGTGACTTTGATATTTTAGTTTGAAGACTTAACAGTATTTCTACATATTCTGCAACTGTGCAGAGTACACAGAATGTGCTGCTAAACTGCGGCGAAGCACACTGAATGGAATATGTGACTTTGATATTTTAGTTTGAAGACTTAACAGTATTTCTTCCTATTCTGCAACTCTGCACAGTACACAGAATGTGCTGCTAAACTGCGGCGAAGCACACTGAATGGAATATGTGACTTTGATATTTTAGTTTGAAGACTTAACAGTATTTCTTCCTATTCTGCAACTCTGCACAGTACACAGAATGTGCTGCTAAACTGCGGCGACGCACACTGAATGGAATATGTGACTTTGATATTTTAGTTTGAAGACTTAACAGAATGTGCTCTAATCTGCAACTTTGCACACTAAACAGAATGTGCTCTAATCTGCAACTTTGCACACTAAACAGAATGTGCTCTAATCTGCAACTTTGCACACTAAACAGAATGTGCTCTAATCTGCAACTTTGCACACTAAACAGAATATATGAAATTTTTTTTTTTTGTTTTTTTCCCCCAACACAAAATAACCTGCTGCCCCCACACACAGTAGTCCTAAAAAGGACTTTTGGTTCTTTTTTTTTCACAATTTTGCTTTTTTTCTCCCTACACTGACTTTCCCTTCCTATCCTCATCTCTCCCTGGCTAAGACTGAGCCGAACTCGCTGGTCAGGTGCTATACAGCACCCGACCACGGGTTCTGGCCAGCCAATCAGTGTAATGCCAGCAGCCAACATGGCTGCTGGCATTACACCGATGTCAGAGCCTCCCTGCACGTTTATTGGCTGCGCAGCAGCCGCAAAACGTGCGGGGAGGAGACCCGAACATGGCGGACGAGCACATGCGGTACTCGTACGAGTACCGCCATGTGCCGAGCAGAGCGATGCTCGAGCCGATCCGAGCATCGGCCGAGCATGCTCGCTCAACACTACTGCTAGCAGATTCTGTGTAGCATACATGAGTTTAACCGACATAATGTCAGTTTCCCAGTGAAAGAGTTCTCTGGTGCCTCAGCCCATATGCTATCTCACCCATACATTTTTCAAGAATTTGCTTTTCTTTCCCTGTCTTGGTCATTATTTTTAAATTACCCAATTGAATCTCATGTTTGGTGAGGATACATTAGTTCTCACCCTTTCTGCTGGGAACTTACCCCCAGATCCACTCAATTATATATTTGTGCAGATTTATAGAATGATACTAGTAGTTTTAATTCGTTTTGCCTTATATCTTTTTTTCACTGTTTTGTGATTTCTTCTCTTTTCCTTACTTTCAATGGACCATGGTGACTCTGATCTTGATATATAATCATGGCTGCTCTTCTATATCCTGCTGTTCCCTCAATGTGAAATGTTTGAATTAACTGGAGAAATGAAACATGCTCCTTATAGATGTGATTACAGACAAGGCCAAATTTTTTATTTGTCAAAGAAACACATTTTATTATTATTAGTGATGATCGAGCACCCCAATGCTCGGGTGTTCGGGTGCTCTGACCGAGCGCCCCCGGAGGCTCGAGTGCTCGGCCGAGCACCCGAGCCCCATTGAAGTCAATGGGAGGACTCGAGCATTACACCAGGCACCCCCTGCTCTGATGAGGGGAGGGTGCCTGGTCCATAGGAAAAGGGCAGAAAATGATGGAAACACCACAGAAATGGTTCAGGGACAGCATAGGGAGGATGTCTGGATGCATCTTGGACTCCAACGTCGCTGCTGGGAACGATGTTTCGCCCGGAGTACGCCATTTTTACAGACTGACCGTAAAACACACAAAAAGGAAGATAAAAACGACTTTAGGCGAAAAATTGTTACCAAACAGTATTTGCTGTATATTTACTTGTATATCATCTACAAATTCTGCAAAAAATTTCATCGATTTTTCGGAACTGGGGCCATGATTAAGAGGGAAACGTGCGCAGAGGCAAAGTCTGCAAAAAATTTCATCGATTTTTCGGAACTGGGGCCATGATTAAGAGGGAAACGTGCGCAGAGGCAAATTCTGCAAAAAATTTCATCGATTTTTCTGAACTCGGGCCATGATTAAGAGGGAAACGTGCGCAGAGGCAAATTCTGCAAAAAATTTCATCGATTTTTCTGAACTCGGGCCATGATTAAGAGGGAAACGTGCGCAGAGGCAAATTCTGCAAAAAATTTCATCGATTTTTCTGAACTCGGGCCATGATTAAGAGGGAAACGTGCGCTGAGCCGACCATCTAAAACATTATGGGTGAGGGTCTGCTGCGGAGCTGACCATCCTAAACATTATATGCGAAGGCCCGCTAGTGAGCTGACGCTATAAAACATTATATGAGAGGGCCCGCTAGAGAGCTGACCCAATAAAACATTATATAAGAAGGCCCGTGGTGAGCTGACCTATACAAAAAGTTGTCAAACAGGGCCCGCTGGTGAGCTGGCCCTATATAAAAATTATATCACAGGGCCCGCTGGTGAGCTGGCCCTATATAAAAATTATATCACAGGGTATATGGAATAGAGTCAACCATATACCCGTTTTTTGGGTGGAAGGGGTGAATGGGAATACAGAGTATTCCCATCATTGTAAATAACATATATAAAGTCACTTTATGTTCACCCGGGGCTTTCCTCCAGTGGAGTGGAGAAGTCAGGGGAAATCCAGGCCTTGTTCATTTTTATAAGTGTCAACCTATCAGCATTTTCGGTGGAAAGGCGGATACGCTTATCTGTTATGATGCCACCAGCAGCACTAAATACCCGCTCAGACAGAACGCTGGCGGCAGGGCAGGCCAGCACCTCCAAGGCGTAGAGTGCCAGTTCATACCACGTGTCCAGCTTGGACACCCAGTAGTTGTAAGGCACAGAGGGATCATTGAGGACGCTGACACGGTCTGCTACATACTCCTTCACCATCTTCCAAAACTTTTCCCTCCTTGTGACACTAGGCTGCGCATCAGGGTGAGGGTGCTGGCGGGGTGTCATGAAGGTGTCCCACGCCTTGGAGAGTGTTGCCCTGCCTTTCTCGGAACTGCTGTGTGCTCCCCTTTTCTCCCCTTCTCGGTTGGCCAAGGTAGCACGTACTCTGCCGCCAGCGTTGTCTGATGGAAAATTTTGTAGCAATTTTTCGACAAGAACCTTCTGGTATTGCACCATTTTGCTTGTCCTCTCCACCGGAGGAATGAGAGATGAGAAATTCTCTTTGTAGCGGGGGTCCAGAAGGGTGAACACCCAGTAATCCGTGTTGTCTAAAATGCGTATAACGCGTGGGTCACGGGAAAGGCAGCCTAACATAAAGTCAGCCATGTGTGCCAGAGTACCAACAGGCAAGATTTCGCTGTCCTCACCAGGAGGATGACTCTCAATCTCCTCATCCTCTTCCTCCTCTTCTGCCCACCCACGCTGAAGAGATGGAACTAAAGTTCCATGGCTACCCTCTGTAGCGGAGGCAACCGTGTCTTCCTCCTCCTCCTCCTCCTCCTCCGCCTCCTCCAATTGTCGCTGAGAAGACGAAGTGAGGGTGCTCTGGCTATCACCTTGTGTAAGCTCTTCCTCCCGCATTTCCACCTCTTCCACATGCAAAGCGTCGGTTTTAATTGTGAGCAGCGAGCGTTTCAGTAGACACAGAAGTGGGATGGTTACACTGATAATAGCGTTATCGCCGCTCACCATCTGTGTCGATTCCTCAAAATTGCGTAAAACCTCACAGAGGTCTGACATCCATTCCCACTCCTCACTTCTGATTACAGGAAGTTGAACGGAGAGGCGACGACCGTGTAACAGCTGATACTCCACTACTGCCCTCTGCTGCTCACAAAGCCGGGCCAACATGTGGAATGTGGAGTTCCAGCGCGTGCTCACGTCACACAGCAGCCGGTGAGCTGGCAATTGTAAGCGCTGCTGCAGCTTCAACAGGCCGGCTGAAGCTGTTGATGACTTACGGAAATGTGCACACACGCGGCGCACCTTGGTCAAGAGATCATGCAAATTGGGGTAGGTTTTTACAAATCGCTGAACCACTAAATTAAATACATGCGCTAGGCATGGTACGTGTGTGAGCTTGCCGAGCTCCAAAGCCGCCACCAAGTTACGCCCATTATCACACACAACCATGCCTGGTTGCAGGTTGAGTGGCGAGAGCCACTGCTCGGTCTGGTGACTAATCCCCTGCAACAGCCCTGAGGCCGTGTGCTGTTTGTACCCAAGGCAGATCAGCTTCAGCACGGCCTGTTGACGCTTCCCCACTGCAGTGCTACACTGCTTCCAGCTACCGGCTGATGGGTGAGTGGCGCTGCGCGCAGAGAATTCGGAGGTGGAAACAGAGGAGGAGGAGCCAATAACGTAGGTGCTGGCGGAAACCCTGATGGAGGTAGGGCCCGCAATCCTCGGCGTGGGTAGCACCTGTGCCATCCCAGGGTCCGAGTCGCTCCCAGCCTCCACGACATTCACCCAGTGTGCCGTCAGGGAAATGTAGCGTCCCTGGCCACAAGCACTTGTCCATGTGTCAGTCGTTAAGTGGACCTTCCCAGTAACTGCGTTGGTCAGGGCACGGGTGATGTTACGGGACACATTGTGGTGTAAGGCGGGGACGGCACACCGGGAAAGGTAGTGGCGGCTGGGGACTGCGTACCGAGGGACAGCTGCTGCCATCAGGCTGCGGAAGGACTCAGTGTCCACAAGCCTAAATGGCAGCATTTCGATGGCCAGTAATTTGGAAAGGTGTGAGGTTAGTGCTATGGCCTGTGGGTGGGTGGCTGGGTATTTTCGCTTGCGCTCAAATGCCTGGGGTAACGACATTTGGACGCTGCACTGGGACAGGGAAGTGGATGTGGTCGCTGATGGTGCTTCAGATGGTACAGGTGCAGGGCGGGAGGTATGCGTGCCTGCGCCTTCGACAGGCGATTGGCCGGCACCGAAAACAGGGGAAGAGGAGGCAGTGGTGTGTCCTGCAGACACAGATTGGCGATCCGGGCCTTCCTCCCACTTATTACGGTGCTTGGATGCCATGTGTCGGATCATGCTGGTGGTGGTGAGGTTGCTAGTGTTCATGCCTCGGCTCATTCTGGTGTGGCACAGGTTGCAAACTACAATTCTTTTGTCGTCCGCACTTTCCTTAAAAAAACGCCATACCGCGGAACACCTAGCCCTTGGCAAGGGAGATTTACACAAGGGGGTGCTCCGTGGAACATTTGCGGGCCGGTTTGGTGCGGTCCGCCTTCTTTCTTTAGCCACACCACTGCCTCTTCCAGCCTGTTGCGGTGCTGCAGATGGCTCACCCTCAGGACTGCTGTCATCGCTCGGCTCTACACCTTCCCAGGTGGGGTCAGTCACCTCATCGTCCACCAAGTCCTCCTCCACTTCCTCACTCTGATCATCCTCCTCATTTCTTGATCCCACCACGTACTCAGTCATTGACAACTGTGTATCATCCTCCTCATCAAGGTCTTGAGACAGTAATAGTGGTTGATTTGATGGCAACTGTGTCTCATCATCATCATCCACTTCCTTTGACCTTAAATGCCGTTCCCCTCTGTCATCTTCTTGTGATTGGGTACCCTCTAGAGGTTGTGAATCAGGGCACAAGATGTCATGTTCCTCTGCAAGCGTGCTTGGAGAGAGGTTCAAATGAAGGATTGGTGATGAGACGAGCTCCTCACTATATCCCAGTGTGGGATCACTTCTTTGACCAGATCCTCTATGGTGGGAGGAAGGATGATCAGGGTGAGGATTATGTTGACCAGACTCTTGGCTACTGAGAGTGGACTTGGTGGAAGACAGGGTGGTGCTTAACCGACTGGAAGCAGTATCACCTGAAATCCAACCGACCATCTGTTCGCAGTGGTCTGACCTCGAGAGTGATGTCCTGCGACGCCCTGTAAACTGAGACATGAAGCTAGGTATGGTGGATGTCTTTCTTTCTTGTGCTCTGGCACCAGGCACAGTTTCTACGCGTCCTGACCCGCGCCCTGAACTATCAGGATCACGTACACTTCCCCGTCCCTTTTTACCCGCCTTCTTCATATTACACGGAATATGTGCTGCTTATCTGCAACTTTGCACACTAAACAGAATGTGCTGCTAATCTGCAACTTTGCACACTAAACAGAATGTGCTGCTAATCTGCAACTTTGCACACTAAAAAGAACGTGCTGCTAATCTGCAACTTTGCACACTAAACAGAATGTGCTGCTAATCTGCAACTTTGCACACTAAACAGAATGTGCTGATAATCTGCGGCTAGGCACAGTGAACGGAATATGTGACGTTTTTTTTTTTAATTTTTGCCCCCCCAAACAAAATATAACTGCTGCCCCCACACACAACAGTCCTAAAAAGGACTTTTGGGTCTTTATATGTTGTTCCAACACTTTTCTTCTCCCTACACTGACTTTCCCTTCCTATCCTCATCTCTCCCTGGCTAAGACTGAGCCGAACTCGCTGGTCAGGTGCTATACAGCACCCGATCACGGGTTCTGGCCAGCCAATCAGTGTAATGCCAGCAGCCAACATGGCTGCTGGCATTACACTGATGTCAGAGCCTCCCCGCGCGTTTATTGGCTGCGCAGCAGCCGCGCAACGTGCGGGGAGGAGACCCGAACATGGCGGGCGAGCACATGCGGTACTCGTACAAGTACCGCCATGTGCCGAGCAGAGCGATGCTCGAGCCGAACCGAGCTTCGGCCGAGCATGCTCGCTCATCACTAATTGTTATGTATTAGCTTTAAACACTTTCATCAACAGTGGTATTCCTCTTCTTCAGTAAAGAAGGGCATGGCCACACTGATCCACATATTTCTCCCTTGGGAAATCA
Source organism: Rhinophrynus dorsalis (assembly GCA_037306005.1). Taxonomy (NCBI): domain Eukaryota; kingdom Metazoa; phylum Chordata; class Amphibia; order Anura; family Rhinophrynidae; genus Rhinophrynus; species Rhinophrynus dorsalis. The sequence continues at coordinate 382,203,461 of CM074719.1, forward strand.
TAGATAAAATGGTGGACCCAGAAGGTCAGTTTATACTAGTCAAAGGAAATTATTCAATACGAAAATTACATTAGTGAACATTTACTTCCCTAATTACATTTCTAAATGCACTACTTTAAAAGATTGTTTCATTTTGTGATGGGCCTTTGTTAATGGGGTGGGGGGTTCCATTTCTCTTTCAACCCTATGTTGGATTGTATGCCTTCTCTTTACATTTGCAAAATGGGCAGCTAGACATCTTTTCAACTCTGCAAGGGCAAATATTAGCTCTTGTACATTTCTGGCTGGTGCAGGGAGACGCAAATTCAGGAGGTCTCAAATTTTCCATTGTTATGATAGGCTTAAAAGCTCCTTCTTCTTCTTTGTAACCATACTGTAGTGGGTCCAGTGATGGTTTTCCATCTAGCAAATCCATCCATACGTAGCATTGAAGGTATGCACGCTTGATATGAAAGAACACTGTTGAAAAATGTATAGTCTTTGCAGCGTGTGGGCCATCATTTCAGTCTGAACAAGTATTTCCAGAGCTCCACTGTCTTTGAGGTTCAGCTCAATACATGAAAGTACCACTTTTGGAGAAGAAACCCTCCAAGGCCAAGAAATATGTTGGAATTTTTTTTTTGGATGAAGAAGCTGAATTTCTTTGGCTCTGTAATATACTCCTTTGTCGCACCACAATGAACCCTCTTGAAGATTCAACTGGCATAAGATATCTTGGAAGTTATAGATTGATGTATAAATAGAATCATACTTTGCAGGATAGAACAGGACTGGGGCAAATCCTGTAATTGTCCTGTGAGATGAATGCTTAGACAATGCACTCATAAAACCATTTCTGGATGGAATCTCAATTCTTCAGGGAAATCTAGTTCAGTTACATTTGATTCTTTGAGAAATCGAGAGAGCAACCATAAAAGATCCATTTCTTGTCCTGCCTTTTTTATTTAATTTGCTGTATTAATGTCACTGCTTGGAATTATGGTACTTTGGCTTTTGATAGTACAGTAGTTTTTGAGATCCTATTTCTTTAGTCAGACTACTTGACGTAACATCAATACCAATGTTCCTGTGTAATTTTCTGGACCATCAGTTTCTTCTAATAAAACATCCAGTTGGTTATCATGAACCTGTCAGTCTTGGATCAAAATCAGCACTGTGTCATGTGTACCATGCATGTCTGCCATTGTAGCATCTTCTTTATCGAAATTGCTTGGAGGCACACATCAATGTGCTACCTAAAGAGGGTAAGGATCCTTGTTTATATTCTAATTACAGACCAATTCCTCTTCTTAATTTGGTTTTGAAGGTCCATGCCAAAATCCTAGTAATGAGAGTACAATGTTTGCTCCATGAGCTGATTCATTCTGACCAAGTCAGTTTTGTCAAGGGGTGTCAGGCTAAAGATAACATGGCTAAGATAGTATCTTTAATGCACAGGGTCTCAATGTCTAGTACACCAGCAATTCTGCTCTCAGTTGATTCTGAGAAGGGGCTCACTGGGATTTTCTTTTTGATGCCCTGGGGACGGGCCCCAAATGCAAACAAAGAATCGTCTCATTCTACTCTAGGCCCATAGCCAAAGTAAAAGTTAAAGGCACACTCTCAATACTTCCCAATCACAAATGGGATTCGTATAGTGTTCTTTCCGGTTCTCATTTCAATTTGGCTAAATCTGAGATTTTGTTCTCAGTTCCCTTTTCCATGGACATCAGACTGCATTACTTACTTAGGTTTTATACTTAAGTTTTGGCTAAAGGATCTATTTGAATATAGCTTCCATCCACTATTAGCTCAAATTACAAGGAATATCATAAAATGGCAACATCTCTGATCTTTTGGTTTGGTAGAGTGAACCTTGTGAAAATTACTCTAGTGCATAAAATTCTTGTTTTGTTCCAAATTCTCCAATTAGGGTTCCACACCCAATTCTAATATACTTGCAAAGAGTAATTAATCATTTTGTGTAATGCAAGCCAGATGTGGTAAGAAAACTCTAATGAGACCTATATTTAGGGGAGTAGTGCTTCTTTTGGATTTTGACAGATTTTATGTGGCAGCTGTCCTAATGAAGCTCACTGATTTTGTACAAGCACTCTCCGGGGCTGACAGGTTAAATATCAAAGCAAGCAGCTTTTATTTCCTTGAACGGGGTAATTCCTAGGACTCTGTATTTCCTATCCTAAGAACAGTCCTATCAATCTAGCAACATCTGAAGTGCTCCAGACTGTGGGATCCTTATCCCTACCCCCTTTGGGATATTGTGGGTAATCCAGAATTCCCTCTAGGTCTGAGTGGGAGAAGCATTTAAGAACTGGGAAAAAGATAAGCTTACATCATTGGTGTCTTTGGGTGTGCATTCAATTAACTGAGCTTTCATGATCTTGTGAATAAAAGTGTTCTTCCTGACTGTGAAGGTTGGAGATACTTGCAGGATAAGCATTATGTTCTCACAGTTTTGCAGTGTGACCCAGTTCTCAGACTGCCTATAGACATGGAATGTTTCCTTACATCTTTGACAAATATGATCAAAACAGTTTCCAAGAAATATAGGCTCATTACCTGGGTGAACGGAGATTGTTTCCTGGAACTTGTAGAGACTTGGAAGGTAGACTTAGATAATCAGGACATGGATGATGCAGAGTTTTGGGAGAGTATACCTAAAGACTTTATTTCTCAGGAAGGGTGTTTTAAGGTTATGTCTTACTTGTACATGACTCCACACAAGCTCAAAGATAGTAGATTCAGTTGATGTTTGTTGGAGTTGTGGTGGAGTGTGTGACACTATGGCTGGGTGTGTTTTCCTGCTGGTGGGGATGCACTGATCACAGATAGGAAGATCTATAGAGGAGGTTCTCGGCTTCCCAATTTATCTTCATCCCTTGCTGTTTCTCTTCTCCCATCACCTTCATTTCCTACCCAAGAAATGCTCACTTTTATTTTTTATGTTAACTTGTGCAAAGTTGAATATTTCCTCCCATTGGAAGCAAAGAGATCTCCTCCCCTTAGGGTTTGGAAGGCTAGCATAAACAAATTTAGAGGCATGCTATTCAAATCAATCATTTTCATCTTGATAGGGTGATCTGGTCACACTCGGACATCAACTTCTTTTCTCATTAACTGAGAGGGAATTGAATGATACATTTGGAGCTAAGTTCATTATGTATGACATTAGTGCTTTCAAATTCAGTGGGGTGCAGCAGTGGCATCTACTTTGCCATTGAGCACTCATGGCCTGCTTTTGCTTGGTGGTCCTATGACGGAGCTCCCGAATTACCCAATTCACTCTTCATTTCTTATCTTGGTGTATTTCCCCTTTTCTATCCTTATGCTTACCCTCTCTCTTTTCCTTTGTCAATTTTCTCTTGATTGAACAGCTTTTTATTGTTATGGCTTGATAACCAACTCATAGGTAGGGACAATCCTCTTGTAATTGTTTATTTACATGGTCTATATAATAAAGTGTAAAACCATATTCTTATACTCTACTGTTGAATTTTGAAATAAATTCTTGGAGAAAAAAAAAGAAAAGCAGATGTACAGAATAGTTTTACTCATATCTATGCATAAGCTATTTAATGTATTTCTGAGTTCACCATTTTAAAAAGGGAACAATAATGCCATGGATATAGTTTTTGACTATTGTGCTAGCATCTAGTAGATGGTGAGTAGGTGTAATTTCTTTCACTTCCACATCACACTAACCTCATTGTGGAGTATTTACTATAAAATAAGGCACTGTACAGGAGACAGTGGTTGTGGTGTAGGGACTGTGTGGCCATTTTTGTTTTACAAAGTCCACAAGTGTGCTACAATAGCATCATCTATCAAAAGACGTTTTATACCTGCAAGTGCTTGATAGATATCCAGTGCAACAAAGCCTTAGCAGTCTTAAATCAACATACTAGAAGATCAGTGGCCCTTTATTTCACATACTGAAACTCTTTGAAAGTGAGGCTAGGAAAATTATTTCAAAGACTTTCACAAGGGTGATGGAACTGTAGCAACCCCCTGCTACAGTTCTGTCATCTGTGTACCACCACCAATCCTGAGACGGAAGGGGTAAGCATGGGGAGTTGGTATTGGAGTAAAACTGTAACCACTGTGACCAAGTTTCAAAGAAGATGGCAAATGGCAAGATGAGATGGGGCAGGACTCTCTCAATTTCCAAAAGAAAGGAATAAGTGATTTAGCTACATTTAGCAGTGGATGTGAGATTAGTCATATTATTTAGGGGGTTTAAGGGAGAGATGGCGTCTGTACAGGAAGAGGAAGAGTAACAGATCTTTGGGAAGGGAGACTCCAAGAAAGGGACAATAACTGAGCAAGACCACCAAATGTGTAGCATAAAACCTTTGTGCTTAAAACATCTTGAACAGAGGGGGGTGCTGTTTGAGAAAATTCAGAGAGTCTAAGAGGAGTCACATACCAATGCCTGAGTAGCTTATAGTTCATTTCACGTGTTTTCAAATCTTGTGAGACCTTGTAGTTAAGGTGAAATTAGTGGCCCATTGTTCTGCATAACTTTTTCCAAGAGTGTGAGGAAGTATGGTTTAGTTATGATGCTAGAGATTTTAGAGAGTTAGTCAAGGTTCCACCAAAAGTTTGACCACCACCAACGCCAGTACAAAAAAAATTCTAGTGTTGATGATGATAATGGCATAATGGAGGAAAGTGTATCAGCTGAACCAAATGCTACATCTGACAGTGAGACAAACAAGCACCAAAACACAGAGAAACAAAAGAAAACAAAAAAATCCTATCTTTAAGGCACTCACTCTGTCTCCATAAATACAATTGCCCAAAAAGATGAGAAAAACTAACCAGTCCCTCAGCTACGCCTAATACAAATAGTCCGTCCCAAGAAAAATCTCCCCAAAAAATGAATAAAAAGAATACACGAAAAGAACAAAAAATATATATAAATACATAAATTGACTTTATTGTAGACACAATAAAAACAATCCCTATCTGAGTAGTATATATAGGTACGCACTATATAGAGAAGGTATCAGTAAAAATAGGATTAATAACCCATAACACAGTATAAATAGGTAACTCCTTTGAACAAATCAATGGATGAATCTGTGAGAGATTAACAATCATAGAACATCTGATTCGCATGCAAATTTGTGGAAAAGGTAGCACAGATTTTAAAAGGTCATATATAGACGGGTTAATCCTTCAGTTACTATTTACCCCTTTCCAACCAAACCCGTTATATCAAAGCATACCTCTCCACTTAGCATTGGCCTCTCATGAACTCACATGATCAATTGGGTAACAGGAACGCAGAGGAATCCCCTAAAACATCCGCATTGGAGACCCTAATAGCGACCCCTGTTCCACGATTGATATTGATCATGCGCTATCTGAAGAAGAATAACCATAAAGGTTTATAGAGAAGATCCTATATAATTACAAATATTCAGTATCTCATAACAGCGTACATAACTACAAATATACCACACTAGCTATGAAGTCAGTATGTATAAATAAATGCACGTGTAAATGCCAATCTGCATATATAGCTGCCTGACCCTAGGGATGGAGAACTACTCCTAAATAATATATAACATATTCCTATAAATGGGATAAATACCCTAGAACTACCTGGGTCATCTGTCAAACTCCCGGAATCACTCATATATTGAACCTAAGTTCCTAACAAACAGGAGTTCCCGAGCAGATTGACAGATTAAGCTTTGTCAGCTCAAGGCAGTCTTACGACCAAAGCAAACTGATTAACGCTAAGGGAAAAAATATACCAATACTAAAATCTAATCCATGCGCCTAATGCGTTTCTTTGAGTTAGTGGGCTCCATCAGAGGCAAACATCGGCGATAACTACCCCGCCACTATATAACAATTCCTACGTTCCTCCTACTAATTCAAAATGTCAATTCACCTCACAGGGATAGTTTCTCTGGATAAAGCAAGTCATTTGATTGACATCTGTCTCTCCAACTGGAGACTAATTGACAGAGCCCTTCTCAATGTATATATCATTGATGTTAACCATATCCTCCCGTAATTAAATAAATTACTGACATATACCCAAATCTTCATTTAAATCACTCTATGATCACACACATAGATGTGAATAGTCATAAAGATCTTTAATTCTCAACATCCTATAGCAAATCACTCTATACAATGACCATCAACAGGACCATTTCTTTTCGCATTAATGTCTTCACTATATCCCCTCCTCTGATTCCCAATGTGACCTTTTCCAGTCCCCATACCATAAACGTCTCAGTATTACCACCATGGGATCTCCAGAAATGTCTTGCAACTGGAGATACCTTTTTTCCTACTAGTATCTCCTTTTTGGAATTGCGAATGTTGTTCAGGTGCTCCATAGTACGCTTATGTAGGCTCCGTTTAGTCATTCCTACATATCGCATATTACATCCACATTGGATACAGTAGATAGCCCCATTACATTGACAATTAATATAATCCCTAATTATATGGATTTTACCAAATCTGTCCACTACCTCTTTTCCATATATTTACAAGAGCTACAACCATAACAGGGGTAAGCACCAAAACACCTTTCCTCAAAGTAGTAGCAAACTTTGTCAAAGTAAAAATAAAAAGACATGGTTTACACCTCTAAAAGCTTAGAGGAATATAAGTGTAGTTGGCAAGAAGCAGCTGATGATTCTGATGCTGAGGATAATCTATGATGACTGAAGATGATGATGATACAGAGCTAGAATATATCCCTCCAGCATCCTCTTTTTCTTCTGATACAGATGAAGTTGAGAGTAAGAAAGATGATGACATGGCCAGAAAGTTAGCAGAAAGGCACTGAAAAGGAGCACTGTGCCTATCTATAAACTGATTGAGAAAACCACTGGAAACTCTGATCCTGGACAAGCAAACATGGCAAAAAGTACACAGTCATCATCAGCATTACCACAGCTTCCAAGTCCAAGTCCCACTCAGTGACACAAATATGTATTGAGTAACCATCAACAACAACAGCAATACATGTTATTGACATTCACAACTTTAGCTATGACAAGTGCCTCTGCTGCTGCCGGAGGAGCTTCACATTTGACACCTAGGAGAAGTAGCACTAGAACTGCATGAACATCTAGCTGCAGTAGCAGTAGTAGCAGCCCCCTGAATCCCTCAGTTCATGAAGTACACACAATGGAGAGACTTCACTCAGGATTCAAAAGCTAATGTTGCTACTAGGGGTGGGCAAAAAATGAGAAAACTTTTTCTGTAAAGTTTTCTCTTTTTTCCAATGCAAAATTTTCCTCCCTTACGCCTATTCCAACACATTGTTCGCCTATTCTAACACAAATTTCACATAGTCTAATACATTTTTCACTTTTTCAACACATTTTTCCTCATACTGCAACACATTTTTTCCCTATGTTTAATATGGTGCAACATTTCTCAGCACAATATTACTTCTTCTGAGGGCTGTAGTGTTAAAATAAGTAGCTGAAAGTCAAAGTTGTGAGTCCTACAGTAACATATACCTTGAAAAATGTGTTATCATGCAGAGTGCCTTTATCCTTTGCCCACAACTCTTACTTCCTGCTTAAAGGGATAGTAATACTTCGTTTTAACTTTATTTTATTTTGTAGGCATTAAAAAAACATGAAGAATGATATAAGTCTTATCTCTCAAACCTTTATGGTTTATGAGATATTCACAAGCAAAGTTCCCCTCCCCGCCCCTTTTACCTAGTGTAAGCCATCACTTCTTAGATGTGAGTCTGGTTGTATGACAGGACAGATAACAGAAGGGGACAATTTTCTTTGTATGAAAACAATGAAAGCCCTTCCCCCCTTGACAAGTTTTTCAGCTTTTTCCCTTATCTTAATTGAAGATTGTCCCTCTCTGCAGTCTACCTGGACATCTCCCTTCTGATCTGGTTGAACAGGGGGGGGGGATACTTTGTTTGTGAATATCTCTTAAACCATAAAGGTTTCAGAGATAAGACTTATATCATTCTTCATGTTTTTTAATGCCTACAAAATAAAATAAAGTTAAAATGAAGTATTACTATCCCTTTAAGTGACACTGGCACATATCCATGATGATGTCAATTGATTAAAAAAAATAAAGTACAACCTACAATGTGGCAGATGTGTATGGCAGTGGTGATAGGGGACTGGCGTGGAGTGATTGGTGGGACCTTGACAAGCTGCATCCACCCCGGGAGGAGAGGGATCATCATCATTTATTGCACATGCTGCAGCAATGATTGCTGCAGTGAGTTCTTGCACTAACACTTTACTCCCACACCAACACTTTACTCCCACACCCCTGCACTTCCTCCACCTTTCCCCCTCTCGCTTATGCATTTACTAGACATTATTCAACTACTGTGTGTGCTTTTACTCTCTGCAGTATACAACTGATGGAACGTGATATCTTGCTTTGGCCCTCAACAAAATTCTCAATGTCGTCTGCTGTCTTTCAAGTCTGCCTCAGTCACAGAGCTCCCAGTAAGCTTCTAGTATATTTATTTATTTGTTTAATTATTTACTAGTGTAAAAGCCTGTGTACAATGGCCAAGGTCCGGGTGATGTTAACCCTTTGAGTGCCAGAGGGGTATGCAACACATTGCTTTGCAATGCGTTGCGTACCCCTCCAGCACTCAAAGGGTTAAGAGGACAGTCCTGCTCTGCTTCCTGACGCTGATGCAGTCATACACAGTAGAGACTGTCCGAAAGCACAGAATGCTCCCAGCATTCTGTGCATTCAGACAGTCTCTACTGCGCATGACAGCTTCTGACAAACATCCTAGCGAATTATTACATAGGATGTTTTTTATTTTTATTTATTTATTTTTTTTTTTTTTTTTTAGTTGTTCACCCCATCTTATCACAGTTAGTCCCAAAAAGATATATATAACTGAAAAACAAAATCAATAACTTCTTTCCCCAAACTTCCCCAGCATAGAGACAATAAAACTAATATCAGCAAGCAATTTGGACCCCAGCTGCCTGTGTCTTGCCAGTCATTCACACCAAATTTTGGGGTATTTTAAGTCAACCTCTTTCCTCCCTTCTTCTCCCCATTGTGTCCTCAGACTCCCCTAATACAGAGAACAAATGTCCTACCTAAATTAATCCCTAAAACAAAGCTTCAATTCTCCTTTATTTGCCTAGCTTCTCTAGGCCAAAAACATGCTACCCTCTCCTCTCACAAAGACAGAATGGCATGCAGTGAGAGCCCGACAGCCTTTTATAGGGCTATAGAAAACTTTCATGAGGTGGAGGAAAATGTTTCTACCCATTGATTTCAATGCAATGAGCTAGGACAAAAAAGCAGAAAAAAGTGGAAAAAACACTTTTCGCAGGAAATTTTTTGTCAAGTGAAAAGTGACATTTTTTGCGGATTTCAGTTTGATGTGAAAATTTTCGCCCATCCCTAGTTGCTATCTGTTTGTGCAAAAGCATGTGAGCAGGGGGAAAGCAGGCTCACACCTAAGCAGTGGCACCTCCTCTATGAGATCCCACCTAAAGTACAATCAAAGGTCTGACTGGAAGACATACTATTAGTAGATCAGTAGTGCCACAACTAGCAGAAGCACTTCAAAAAGTTCACAGGGCTCTAGAGCAGTAATGTTGTTTATGTATCAGAGAGTGTGCCACTGCCAACAGTTAGCTCATTCCAAAAAACACCTATGGCTCCTGCTGCAGAGGAGTATGATGACTCTGACTTTGCTGTAGTAGATGGCAAGAGTCATAAACTGCCCACACATGCTGCCTCTACCTCCACCACCTTCTCTAATCATGTTGTTAAAGTAATAAAGTTACAGGGCTCTTCTGCAATGTACTGTCAGTCCTGCCACACTGACTGAGTTCTTGGGAAGGAGTCACAAACTTCACAAAAACAATCCAAAAGTACACCTGTTGAATGGCAAGGTTGCCAAGATGTTGGCAGTGGACATGCTGCATATTCTTTTGTAGAAAACCAATGTTTCAGAAAACTGATTTCATGTGTAGCTCCACACTGTTATATCCCAAGCTGCAGTTATTTTTCCAGAACAGCTGTGACTGAATTGTACATGCAGAAAGCCAGACCAAATGTATTAACAGTAGCATAGATGAGAAGGAGGAGGAGGGATGGGAAGAAGGGTTGCTAACACCTACCACACCTGGGACCACTGCTATGATCAAAAAGTAATGTGTATCAGTAATCTGAGAAGAAGGATAGCTTGCATTTGATGCAGACATGATTCTGGAAAAAACTGCTGTATGAATATATATATATATATATATATATATACATGCACACATCAATCACACCCCACCAGTCCACCACCACCACCACCACCACTATCCTACACATCTGCCACATTGTAGGATGTATTTTTATCTCTTGACATCATAATGAATATGTGCCACTGTCATCTAAGCAGGAAGTTAGTTGTGGGCAAAGGACAGACACTGCATGCTTACACATTTTTCAAGGCATATGTTGCTTTGAGACTCACAGCTTTGACTTACAGATACTTATTTCTCCACTACAACCCATAGAAGAAGTAATATTTTTGTGGGAAATGTTGTGCTATAGGAAACATAGGCAAAAAATGTGTTGGAATTGGCAAAAAGGAGGAAAAGTTTGCTTTGATGAAAAAAAACAAAAAATCATCATTTTTTTTGTGAAAAGTTATGCAGGAAATGCTTTCACTTTTCACTCACCTGTACTGTTAAGTGATTGCTGAATACATTTATATTTCACACATTCAGAGGACAGGAGAGGATCGTACATATTATACCGGCTAGCAGTAAGACCATTTCATTTTACTCTTTTATTCATCACTTTGCAAGATACCATTTGGCCATAAACTATTTTGTTGGGCTTTTATTTGCTGGATTTTTATGTTTATCGGTAGTATTGTTTTGTATATTTTTATGATTTTCTATTACTTTTATTGCATATTATGAAACACTATTCATTAGAGAGGAGTACTCTCTTTTTCTGTTTTCAAATTTTTAGCATCTATTAGGCCAATTGTGATCGTGCCCACTCCTCTGTAGCTATCCTTGTATACATTATATATTGTTAATTTTTTTTGTTTTATTCTCTCATAAATTCAAATTATTTACATTTACTGTTGGCGATTTCTCACTTGGAACCATCCGATTTTGTTTTATGTGAGAGTTTCCCCAATTTTTTTATATTATTGTATATATGATTATTATTATTGTTTAGAGGAAAGGTAGAATGGCAGAATTTATTCTTCAGTTTTCATAAAGCATACAGTAGCTGGTGAAGCACCAGCAAACTTCAGTATATGCAAATCTACAAATCATACCCACACTTCCTGTACTCAACTTGTATAGAAAACAATTGGCCACAGCCAATACACCTTAAACCCATCTCAATCTGTTTGCCTGTATGTTTCTACAATAGTTAGTACCAATATATCAGCAACTCTCTCTCCCAAGCACAAACTGGTAACATGAGGTAAACAAACACCTCCTTTTATATTGGCAAGTTAGGGAATACATATGAGAAAGTTTGTATGAGAGGAAATGTCATATTACTGAATTCAATATAAAATACATGTTAAAGCAGAAAGATATCATGTATTGCTGGAATTCCTGCAGAAGGCAGGAAGCACCATTTTCACATGTTTCTACTTTGAGGCTAAAACTTGACCTATGTTGGAGTACAGGCTGTCCACATTGTAGACCTTACACATTGTAGGTTGAACTTGTTTTTGAATATGAAAAAAATTCAGACCAAAACTAACTAGGTAGATGATGAACCAATTAAATTCTGCATTTTTAATGGAACCCGGGCTAAAAAAAATACACAAAGCACACACTTATGCATCAATTAGTTGGCATGCAGGTTATGCCAGGCTGCCCTGCTCTGATATGATTGCATGTTCTGGTAGATGTTCTATATCTTTGAGGATCTTTGCATTATATGTTCAAGTAGCCTCTACAAAAATAAGATATAAAATTTGATTGGATAATGAGGGATACGGGCAGTGCTTCTTAAAGGATATTCTTTAACATTGAAAATCACAAGTTCGATTACCAAAAAAGTTTATGCTAGTAGGAGTTTGTATACATCTAACTCATAATCGCCTTTAGTACACATTACCAAGCGCTCTTCCTTACCCACCTCCTTAAAGGGATAGTAATACTTTGTTTCATCTTTATTTTATTTTGTAGACATTAAAAAAACATGAAGAACAATATGTCTTATCTCTCAAACCTTTGTGTTTTGAGAGATATTCACAAGCAAAGTTTCCCCTTCTGCCCCTTTTACCTAGTGTAAGCCATCTCTTCTCAGATGTGGAATCCAGTCCATAGACCAGATAGATAACAGAAGGGAACAATCTTCTTCCTATGAGAACAATGAAAGTCCTGTCCCCCTTGACAAGTTTTTCAGGTTTTTTTTCCTTATCTTAATTGAAGATTGTCCCTCTCTGCAGTCTACCTGGGCACCTCCCTTCTGATCTGTCTGAACAGTGTTACATCAGTAAAAGGGGCGGGAGGGGGATACTTTGTCATTGAATTACTCTTGAACTACAACCAGGGCCGGTGCTAGCATTAGGCTGTTTAGGCAGCCACCTTAGGGTGCCATAGTGGAGGGGTTGCCAAAACAGGGGGAAGTTGAGACATTTTTTTTATTATTATTATTTTTTTTCCATTTATTTATTCTTTTATATATCTGCCGCGAGACGGGAGTGCAGAGCGCTGATTTATGCTACCAATCACTCCCTCACTGAGTCTATCCTGGTGGCTTCATTCTTGGCAGGAGTCCAGTCTGACATGATGAGCAGATACAGCCAGTGATGTCAGATGCATGCACCGTATCTGCTCCACCCGCAGGTCTCTGCTGCTTCAGCCCCTTTGGAGGTAGCTTCATAGGTGAGTGCTCTGACTCCTGTTTCCCCTTCTCGGCCCATTCACTACGATGTGGGCCTGGTCAGGACTTCAGCCGCATCTGACTGCTACATTTTCTGCCTCCTCTCTTGCAGCTGTGCTGCTCTGCTTCAGCCGCATCTGCACTGGTGTAGCAATAGAAGGCTGTCACTCCAGGGGCCCGGACTCCCTCTGCGACCCCCTCACCCGGCGTCCACAGCAAGAAGGTCTGTGCCTTCTTCGGCACAGACCTCTAACAGCTGATCTCCCTCTAGTCTCCAGTGCTCTAGTAATGCAGAGCGCTAGGAGATAACATCATATCTCAGTGCTCTGCATTACCAAGAACCGTGCGGGAGCTCCAGCTGCTAATAGAGGTCTGTGTAAAAGGAGGCACAGATTGCATCAGTGTATGTTGGCAATATGTGGCTAATAATATGCAAGGGAACCATGCTTGAGGACAGGGGACTGTGGCAAAGTCGGGTGGCATGGGATTATGGCTGTGTCTGAGGGGGGTGGGAGGACTGGCGGAAGGGGGGGGCAACAAAATGCACTTTCGCCTGTGTAGACAAAAATCCTTGCATCGGCCCTGACTACAACTCTGACAGAATTGAAATAACACGCTCCAAAGTCCAAATACTATGATGATTAATTAGAGCTGCTTTTATTATGAAACATTACTATCCCTTTAATACTTCAGATGCTCTCTGTTCTCCAAAGCTGAAATAAGAATATGAATGAATGTGTAAACTTAGCATGTCTTCTTTAACCACTTTGTAGAATGTCTTTAAGAGCACATTTGAAAGGAGGGATAAAGGTAAAGTGTGGTCTAAATGTCTATAATTTCAATTATTTACCTATTAATTCTTCATTTTCTACAAGTAAGGATACCAGAATAGCTTACATTTCTACATCTTTTTGTGATGGAGTAGTCTCCTCATTCTTTGCTGAAAAATACTTCAGCAAAAAAAAGCCTTCTGCTAAAAATATGTTTTTTTAATTATATCAAATTAATTTAAATGTGAATCTGAATAAAATGATAAACCTTTTTAACAATTAATATATCATTATTTCATCTGTTAATGTCTCATCTAAAAAACTGACTATTTACAAGCAAGAAATCATCCGTGATTGTGTATGTTCTTCTTGCTCTTCTGACCTGGATATTTGGGTAGATATTTGGAGGCCTGCAAGGCCCAAACTTATTGGTTGCATAGACTTCATGCAACTAATTCTAGAGCAGGTTTGAGAGATAAGGCTTATATCGTTCTTCATGTTTTTTTAATGCCTACAAAATAAAATAAAGATAAAATGAAGTATGACTATCCCTTTAAGAAAGAGTTTTTTCCTTGTCAACTGTAGAGCTTTCAATATTAATTCCAGAAGTATCACTTGTAGTAGGATTGCTAGGTTTGATCAAGACTTTCAGCCATTTATAAATGTTGTTTGCAGAGTAGTCTCCAACATCTCTGTTATTTTTAATTTTCTTTTTATTCATTACAGTTTTTACATATTGCTCAATTTTTTATATAACTATATTATCTAGAGTGGGGGAGGTGGGGATTTTGAGCAGTTCATATATGCAAGTTAATACTGAGAAACATTTATCACTATCAAATGGATTTTCAGTGATGTGTAACTGGAGGAAAAGAAAGACATTTTAAATAACCAAATTTAATACATATATACACATCAGTAGCGCTAAATTATAGTCACTATATAGATTTCCAGCCTTTATTTTTATAGTTAAAGAAAAGTGTTACTTTAACAAATCACTCATTATGTGCATTGCAATTAGCTCTCTATTAAAACTGGAGATTAGGTGTATTTGACTAACTTAAGATGTGAAAGTTAGATTTTTTTTTACAGGAAGATATTTTGTTTGCCTATTTCCTGTGAAGTGAGCTAAATTCTGTGACCTGTATTTAAAAGGGCTCATTGTAATTAAGACAGATCCATCTTCCAAGTGAACAGTTCTCACAGTAGGAAGTTGGGGGGAGGGAAAGATTAGGATGTTTGACACTTGCACATCTTACTAATCACATTTAGTCCAATAACTTCCCATCCAAGTCACTTAGAAAGCCTTGTACCTGTGGATTCTTCTTCTTTCTAACTACAAGGTCAATTTTTCAGACCAGTGATTTTATTAAGACCCTGCCCAGAAAGCTGATCATTGCACAGTGCACCTTTTGCTAGGACTGTCCCAGCTGACTAAGAACTGATCAGCCGTATTATATCAATAACGTTCTCACACAGAGTTGTGTAAATTGATCTTTTACAATTTCTCTCAGCGACAGTCTCTGTTACCAGCAAGATAAATCATTCCTCCTGTGGCTTTTTTATTGATCGCTGAGACCTGTATAAAAATTACTGTGCTCAAGCTGAGAAGTGAACATCCTCATAAAAGAAGGCTCTGTATTTACAATCAAAATATGTTTGGGCCCTGAATCAAGCACAGATTTACTATTAGAATGCCAGGAAATTCCTGGAATGGCAACTGCGTAGGGTAGACGGAATTACAGTTAGCAGCATATGTAGTTGCTTTAAATGAGCTAGCTACTACCACACAGAAATATGAACTGCTCTCTCCGCTGCCAATCCAATCTGCATATTGAGAACCATCAAAGCTTTCTCGTTACTCGCTATTATATATACTTAAGCTGATATACTTAAAAGAACTGGACAAATTCTTGGAAAATCAATTACACCATAAGAGACAAATAAAAATTCCCATCGATTTAAGTGTGGATTTTAACCTCTTGAATGCTAGAGAGATTTCCAATGCACTGAAATGCTTTAGAGACCTCTCTTGAATTCAAGGCTTTAAAAAGACCATTTAAATGAATGGGGATGTTGGAAAAGTGAATTCCTCTGCTAGGATGTGGTTGGTTTACTCCAGAATTGCTCCTTTTGCCTATTGCGCTTAACCCTCTCATTGCCAGAGGGGTACGCAACGCATTTCACTGAAAGGGTTCTGGCTGTATGATGTGACCTTTGCGATCACAGGACAAAGACAACATTCCAACATGGAAATGCAAAGCAATGCAATGGAGACCTCTCCAACATTCAAGGAGCTTAAACCTTTGAGTGTCAGATGGGTATGTAACGCATTGTAAAGCAATGCATTGAGTACCCCTCTGGCACTCAAAGGATTAAATCCCCATTTAAATGAATGGGAAATTAAGGAATTTGTATCTGTCCCATAAGGTGCATTTAGCTTGCTCCAGAATTATTCCTGATCGCCTTAGAACATTAGTCTCTCTAAGTAGTGCAAAAATAAATAAATAAATAAAAAATGCCCCATGGTCCTTAACTGCCAGCTGTGCTGCCACCTGTCCAGTCCTTAAGGGGTTAAGAGCTAGAGAGGTATCCAACACATTGCGCTGCAATACATGGGTACTTCTCTAAGTCTCAGTAGGTTAATATCTGTAGCTTGAACAGAGAAGTGAGCGATATGCGATAGACTATTTCAAATGCTGTATATCAAAAGATTCAAAAAAAGAACAGAAGAAAAGGATATTGATATTTCAGAAAAAAAATATTTCAATAAAAGGCCATGCATTAGAGCTGGTGACTGAGATAGGATATGAGGAAATGCCATTTCACAGCAAAGAGGATTGATACATGAAGTGATCTCCTTTTAGGGGCCATAGAATCTGAAATATTCAGGTAATTCAAGCTTGCTTGGGATAGAAAAAGTAGAATTATGGACGTAAATGTGCTGGGTGCAAGAGACTGCAGCATGCAATAACCTTGAGCAACAGTGTACTAACAAGTACTGGATTAAAATTAGAGCAAAACAGTTGCATTAATGGGGACAATACAACTCCCCAAAATGTCCACTGATTTAAACAGGACTTTTAACCTCTTTAATGCTCAATAGGTCTCATTAGCATTGCAAAGCAAAGGTCTGAATATGTCATTAGCATAAAGGGGTTAAAGGGATAGTAATGTTTCACAAAAAAGTAACTCTACTTAATCTTCATAGTATTTGGGCCATGGAGTGTTATTTTAATACTGTCCGAACTGTAGTTCAAGAGTAATTGAATGCTCACCTCAGAGCAGCAAGATGTCCAGGTGAATCTCAGAGAGGGACAATCTTCAGTGAGCATAAGGAAAAACCTGTCAAGGGGGGGCAGAGTTTTCCTTATGCTCACTGTAAGAAGACTGTCCCTTTGCTACAAGATGTCTGGTCAAGGGACCAGATTTCACATCTGAGGGGAGGCAGCTTACACTGGGCAAAAGGGATGGGAGGGGGGGTAGTTTATCATTCAATTACTCTCTAACTACAACTTAGACAGTATTGAAATAACACTCTCCATGGCCCAAATACTATGAAGATTAATCAGAGCTTCTTTTTTGTGAAACATTACTATCCCTTTAAAGAGGAACTATTCCATAAGAATAAGTGGCTCTTATTTTAACACATAAAAATAAAGTCTTGTTACATCTGTAGGTAGGTAGGTGTCCTTCAAAAGACAGTTATGCTGTTTTTCTTTGCATTTGATCCCTGATTTAGTCTACTTAATCATTTCACTTTATAATCTGATAAATTCTAGTTTCCTTTACAGGCCATTCAGGTCTATTGAAGCAGCCTATTGTTTGTAGTGCAAATATGTGATCTAAAAGTAAGACATCAACAGAGATCAATATATACAGGAAATGAATGAAACAATGCAAAAATAAATAGATATACCCCTCTGTTGATTGAAGGACACCTACGTACCTACAGATGTAGCCGATAAGCAATTTCCATTGACTTGCATTCAATTTTTTTAACTTAATGAGACATAGACATAGTGCATAAAGTCTCAATGAATCACAAAGTTGAGTCTGGCTATATCTGTAGCAAAACAAGTTTAATAGACTTGTGCACTTGTTTTAGAGCACACTGAAATTTTACTGGAAATCACGTGTTTGTGAGATCTCAAGTAAAACAACATACTAAGCAGAAAGTGTACAAAGTGTCAGAATAACGAACGGCAATTTCTGCCCTTTTTGTTTAACTTGATTCTTTCATTCGTTCATTTGCTTGCTGCTTTTCAGCAGGGAAAGTGGGAAAGGATTGTGTGAAGGGTAGCAAGAACAAGTGATTAATACCAGAAATGTCAATACAATCCTGGCAGAAAATGGAGGGACAGTAACCTTGGTTATGGCTGTGATTAATGGTTGAAACAGCCTATGAATCTCTCTACTTTATCTGTGATGTGTCATTACTCTGGCCATTCCTGATTTCCAAGGGGATGGCCCCTCAAACTCATATAATCTGAATGAATGACATTTTCCTTACTTGCAATAGCAGCCTGAAAAGAAACAGCGTGGCTTGTGATCAGCATCTCATCTCTCTGCAGTCCAGTGCAATGTTGGAAGAAACAAAAAAACACAATTTATTTCTTCTGATTCTTTTATTCTTTCATTGTTTCATCCAGAGTTCACAGTTGTCTCCAGTCAAAAGGTCTGTTATTCCTGGGTATGTTAATATAATTGTTAAAAATGTTGAATAATTTAATTACATTTCAAAATTCAGTTGCACAACTGTGCACACAAATAGGCAAGCAGTGTGCATGTGCATCATTCCATCCAGAGGCTACTAGTGTCTCCACTCGACAAAAAGTATGTTATAATTCTAACAAAAATGCTTCTACTTCCTTCCTTGACACCACCACCTGTGCTTCCTCATTCTATAGACTTTTATAACTCATCCTGCTGTTGAATGTGTCTGTCAAGATTCAAATATGCTTCTGCCTCCCTCATTAATCTCAGATCACAGTGTATGCTACTTTGAGTGTGTGTGTGTGTGTGTGTGGGGCGGTGTGTTGTTAGCCTCCTCTGTGTCCTCATTCTATAGACTTTTCTATCCCATCCGATGCTGCCATATGTCAATGTTGTCTCCACTATCACCTTATAACTCCCCATTTCATACTTCAAGTTCCAACAAAGTCAAATATGCTGCTGCTTTCTTACTTTCAGTTTTTTTTGGGTTTTGCTTATGGGAGTGCGCCTTTCCTTGCTTCGGCAAAGCATGTACAAATATAAGATAAATAAAATACAATACAAGCCTTTATTATTCTATTTTCTTTTCAATATTTGTTCATGAACCCTGATGAGCCACTCCCCTGTTTGGATGGATGTCAATGAAATGAAGACTAATTGAACAATGTCTAATACATAGGAAAGACATAGGCTCTGATTTAATAATATATACTAAATGGCAGTGGTTGTCATTTGCTGGGCCTCCAGCTGTTGGGCACTACAACTCATCTCCAACCAGCCAACCATTAGCTGTAGTTATCAACAGCTGATAGTGTATAAAATGACTTGCCCTGTTAATAGGGATTCCAAGAAGCTCATTTATACATTATGCATTGGGGTGCAGGGAGGTGTGGGCTCAAATCTTGAGCCCCTTTAACTTACCAACCCCAATTTTTGGTAGGGGAATAATTCATAAATCCCAACTCCTAAAATATTAGGTTCAGGGGTCTGTGGTATTGAACTCTATGCTTGGTTTTGCTGTTGGGGTGCTAAATAAATTAAAAAATAACCTATATATATTAATCTTAGCTATTATGAACTCATGCCCTACAGGCATACCTTTAATCTTCAAAATGATCTAGATAAAAATAAAATAAAAAGTAAATGCAAATACTTGTCACAAATGGAAAATTCTGCCCAAGCAAGTGTTTGAAGAAACTGTCTGAAGTCTTCAGCCTTTGATTAGCTCAGTAGCCTAACTAAAGGGATTACAGAAGGCAAAGTTGGGACTGAACCAGTGCACAAGGTACTCACCCTCCTACTTTTAATACAATGACAGTTTATGTTTTTGAAAAAGAAGCAGTTACCAATAAAAGATAGGAATGAGAGGAGGTAGGCTCCTCTAGAGTAGGGGTTGGTGAAAAGTGAGAACAATTTCCCGCATGACTTTTCGTGAAAAATGGCCTATTTTCACAAAGGTTTTCTCTTTTTCTCCAAAGAAAAATGTTCCTCCTTTTCACCTATTCCAGAAAATTTTTTACCTATTCCAACACATTATTCTCCTATTCTAATGTATTTTTCACACATTTTAACACATTTTTCTCCTATTCTAACGCAGTTTAACAAATTTTTCTCCTATTCCAACACATTTTTTCCAATTTCAACACATTTTTTTCGTATGTTTAATATGGTGCAACATTTCCTAGTACAATATTACTTCTTCTGAGGGCTGTAATGTTGAAATAAGTAGCTGAAAGTCAATGTTGTGAGTTCTACAGTAACAAACTGCAAAATATAATTTTGTGAGCTAATCACTCACAAAACAAGCAGTCGCTACAATACTGCATAGACAAAATAGTATTGTTAAACTGCACACTCACCTGATCCATTTAGGGCTTGATGGACCCAGTGCTGACCCCAAAAATCACAGTAAACCGATTCCACATACATGAAGACAACAGGAAGGGAGCACTCTTGGGACCACCAACAATGCTTGAGCCAAATCCAGATTTTAACAAAATATTTATAAAGTTTATTAAATCACATATGAAAAACAACAAACAGAATCTTAAGTAGAACATGCATGCCTCCAGAGACACCACCTAACGCGTTTCGTGGGTGTGTCCTACTTAATCATAGTCCTACAGTAACATATATCTTGAAAAATTTGTTAACATGCTAAGTGCCTTTGTCCTTTGCCTACAACACTTACTTTCTGCTTAAGTGACACTGGCACATATTCACGATGATGTTAAGTGATTAAAAAAAATAAAGTTCAACTACAATGTGGCAGATGTATATGGAAGTGGTGGTGGGGGACTGGCGTGGTGTGATTGGTGGGACCTTGACAAACTGCATCCACCCTGGGAGGAGAGGGATGATCATCATTTATTGCACATGCTGCAGCAATGATTGCTGCTGTCAGTTTTTGTACTAACACTTTACTCCCATGCCCCTGCACTTCCTCCACCTTTCCTCCTCTCGCTTGTGCATTTGCTAGACATTACTCAACTATTGTGTGTGTTTTACTCTATACAGTACACAACTGATGGAGTGTGATGTCTTGCCTTGGTCCTCAACAAAATTCTCAATGCCGTCTGCTTTCTATCAAGTCTGCCTCAGTCACAGAGATCCCAGTCAACTTTCTAATATATTTATTTGTTTAGTTATTTATGTTTTTAATTTTTTTTTTTTAAGTTATCCACTATATCTTATCACAGTTAGTCCCAAAAATGTATATATAACTAAAAAAAAAAATGAGCAACTTCTTTCTCCAGACTTTCCCAGCACAGAGACAATAAAAATAAAATCATCAAGCAATTTGGACCCCAGCTGCCTGTTACTTGCCAGTTATTCACACCAAATTTGGGGGTATTTTGGGTTAACCTCCTTCCTCCCTTCTCACCCATTGTGCCCCCAGACTCCTCTATTACAGAGAACAACTGTCCTACCTAAATGACTCCCTAAACTAAGCTTCAATTCATCATTATTTGCCTGTCTTCTCTAGCTCAAAAACATGCTGCTCCCTCCTCTCACAAACACAGACTGGCATGCCATGAGAGACTGACAGCCTTTTATTTGGCTGTAGAAAACTTACGTGTGGTGGAGAAAATGTTTTCTACCCATTGATTTCAATGCAATGAGCTAGGCAAAAAAATGGGGAAAAGCGTGAAAAACAACACTTTTCTCTGGACATTTTTCGTCATGCAGAAGTGCCATTTTTCGCCGACTTCAGTTTGAGGAGAAAATGTTTACCCATTCCCACTCTAGAGCACAACATCCCATGCTGAGGGAGTGTGTCCACACTGAGACATAAGTACAAATCCAAAAGAGGAACAATCTGTGGTAAATTAACTATATCATGGGTGACACAAATTACATTGATTAAAAATGGTCTTTTAACCCCTTATCTGCTAGAAGAGGCTATTTCTGAATTGTTACTAGTTCCCTGTCATATTCATGGTTTGCCCCAGATTGCTGTACATATGCATTTGAATAGATATTCCACTGGGCTTGCTCAGCTTGCATGAGGGCAATTGCTTCAGATTCTGGATAGTACCATTTTAAATAATGCCCATGATGCCACCTCTACTTAAATGCTGTCATGATACATGAATAGTCTCTTTTATATAGGTACAATTTGGTACAGCTGTAGAAAAAGCATGGACTGATAGAGTAAAAGTGACACTTCACTCTAAACATTCCTAAAGAAAAGTTCCAAGTTGTCTTGAAAGCTACTCAGTTAGCCAATAAAATCATTACTTTTACTCTACTAGTCTCTTGTACATTATATTGTTTCTTATCTTGTATAGTGCTCAGTATTTATCAGCAGTCCCAGGTAAACATAATGTACCAGGTATGATAATTCTGCACTTGAGAGGTGATTATTAAAATCTCACTCCGTGCAGGAAATCAGTACTCCTAATGGCAACTTGTGGCTTTACTAAATGTTTACATCTAGGAAACAACATCAGGAGAGTAGAGTAGGGATATGCAGCAGTTTGCATTCCTTCCTCCTTGTGGGAATCTGTGGAAAGGCTGCTTTGGATCTTATATAAAAAAAAGAGAATTGGAACAGTTCTGGAGCAAATGAAAGGCACTATAGGAGAAATAAATATTCTCCATATTCCCATTACTTTAAATTGGGTTTTAACTACTTGAATGCTAGAGAAGTTTACAAAGCATTCCAAAGCAATGAGTTGCAGAGTTCAAGTTTGGTTTTATACATATGTTCCTATATTCTTTCTTTCATTTTTTAGGAAATGCAGGAGAAACTTACATCTGGAAGGTTGGAAGCTTCTGGGGATGTTTTCCCTATCATGTTCCATGCTCCCATGCAATTATGTCACAACACAAATGCACATATCATCTCAATTTTGCACATGATTATGCATAAACATATCATTCACTCCTTTACATTGCCTGGAGATGATGGAGGAAAAGGAGTTCCTTCTGGAATCTCCACTGGAAGTGGAAGGCCTTTTGTTCTGCTGAATTTCTTTTTGCGGTGGAAGGTTCTGAAGAGCTACTTTACAAATCTCTATAACATTCAAAAGGTTACTAGCCCAGTTTGAATGACTGGACATTTTTATTTGTCCATCAAGAGCTAGTTTGTTCAAGAATTGCTCTAATTCCTTAGTGCATCATCCTCACCTGAGGCTAATGTACTAAGAAGAATGAGAGACATTCCAGGGCAAGCCAGTTGTATCACAGGTGACAAATAAACATTCCCTTTGATTAAATGGAGTTTTTAACCTTTTGAATTCTTAATGCTATTAAGACTACTTTTAAGGAATAATAATAATAAAATAATAAAAGCAACTTCGATTAATCTTCATAGTATTTGGGACACAGTGTTATTTCAATACTGTCAGAGTTGTAGTTCAAGAGTAATTGAATGATAAAATATCCCCCTCCCGCCCCTTTTACTGATGTAACACTGCTCACCTCAGTGCAGCAAGACTGTCTGGATGGGTTGTAGAGAGGGACAATCTTCAATGACTAAAGGGAAAACCTGAAAAACCTGTCAAGGTTTATCTCTTGCTGTGAGCTGTCTGGTCCCAGGACCAGATTCCACATCTGAGAGGTGGTGTCTTACACTAGGTAAAAGGGACGGGAGGGGGATACTTTATCATTCAATTACTCTTGAACTACAACTCTGACAGTATTGAAATAACACTCTCCTGCTGTTTTTGTGAAACATTACTATCCCTTTAATATTCAAGCGGTTAAATGCTCCACATAAATTGATTACCAATTTTTGAAAAGTTTATTTTTCTAGTATGGTGCATGTGGGTTTCTCCAGAATTATTAGTACATCAGCTTGACTGCCAATGTGTAGGTGCCAAACAAATATACATTTTTGAATCACCAAAAAGATGTCTCTTCAGTTTTTGATTATATACAATATATCAGAGACATATGGGTTTGCGGTCATGAACATTTTGGAATCTTATATTATAAAAGAAAAAGCTGTCATGAGATGGAGAATTCTCCTTCCATGCCAACCACACCTGGGGGCTGCAGTAAGACAGAAATATGCTAATCCTCCTTACTGCCTCTCTAACACATGGGGGTGTGATTTTGAGAGGAGTGGCCACTCTGAAAGAACTTGCATATCCCTCTGTCTACTGTGTTCTAAAATATTTGCAGTGACATTACATTAGGGTTGTGTTTATTACTCCCTATCACTCTGCTGCCTTTACACAATTTGCCTCTTCAGTGCTCCTTTTGCCTACTTACGCCATACCTTTACATGCTCTGCCTCTCCTTACTGTTACTGCCACTTTCTGTTTAGCGCTTGCATCTGTTTGCCATTTCTTATGTCCTTCATATCCTACCATCCACCACTACTGCCATACTATGCATGTTCACCACTCCCTTTTGCCACCTTCTGCCTTTGCAAAGTTCATCTGTTTACGTCACTTTCAACACTTTCTCCCTCCCACCTTCTTTCATCACTTACACTCATCATTGCACCCTCCAAAAATTGTTTTTGCCATTTTGCCTCCCCTTGCAACATTTCCTAAGTAGGGATGAGTGAAATTTTCCCCTCAAACACAAAACAGGAGAAAAATGGCAATTCCCGCTGAGCAGGTAATTTTCCTGAAAAGGACTTAATTTCCCTCGACATGCAGCAATTTTTTTCCTCTTTTCCCTCAAGCATAGTATAAAAGGAGTGTCAGGTTCTTGCAGCATTTCATTTCTGCATTTGTGAAATGTAGAAAAAGAATAAAAATTTTGCAGCTAATTAGGACAGACAAATTAAAATTGGAGTGTTGTTTAGGGATTCTTGTAGGCAGGACTTTTTTATGGAGTGCCCCCGCACTTTGGGGAGAGGAATGAGAAAAGCTGTTGACCCAAAATATCACCAAATTCTATGTGATGAATTAGGAAGATACAGGCAGCAGTGCTCCAAGTTTCATCCTGATCTGGTTATAATAACTCTGCACTAGGAGAGTCTGGGATATGATAAGGGAGTAACTTTACATATTATATACCCATTTGAATACTGTAAGCAAAGTCTGCAACCTCAACATTTAGAAAATAGAAGAAATAAGGAAGAACAGAAAATATTGGTCCCCATATTGGGCTGCATTGGGTCCATAGTCTTCAATTGTCATCTACTGTTCACCCTAGGCAACAATTAGAGAAACTCGTTCAGTGCTTTACCATCAAGAAGTATATCAATTTTCATTAGTCTTGTTTATTCACCAAAATTTAAAAAACATAAACACATAATAAAATCTAATATTTTGTCCTGCTGATCTTTGCAAGGTAATGTCTGGCCTTCAATACAATTATGTACATAGAAATATATTGTTTTCTCTGTTAGAGTCCATATAGTGTGGCTATATAGGAGATTTTGTATAGCACATTGGTGTAATTCAGACTGATCTTTATCCCGTAAGAAATTTAATACTAATAGTTAAGTAGAGGAAGATTGGCATTGATTGAACATATTTGATCTATGTTACCTATCTTAGTGCTGTAACCAAAGATCCCTATGTCTCGATTATAAACTCTATTCATCCTTATTCATTCTACCATTCAAATTAGGTATTGCACATTAATGCATATAAAAAGTTTGTGGATTTTCCAATACACTTTGGAAATTAAAGGAGCCATTAGTTTCTTCTCACATAATTTGAAACTTAAAAATAGTACTGATCGGGATAAAGTGTTACACTAAGGTACTTAGTCAAATGTTTAGGTAAAAGAGGAGATGTTTATTTTATCCCCTACTCCTTAATATCAAAAGAAAGCACCACCTCACAGTGTTACTATGTATTCACAACTGTATTAATTGTTGTGAAAATTTCTGGGTAACCCTCACAAATAATGTGTGTGAATGTCTTAATATACATTGGAAATGAAATGAGCCATTTGTTTAATCTCACATTAAAAATCTCAATGCCTCACAGTTCTGATCAAGATCAAGTGTCACACAAAGGAGCTTAGTTAAATGTATAATTGTAACAGAAAAGGAGTCATTTACTTTATCCCCTGCTCCTTAACATCTAAAGAATGCACCACCTCACAGCGTTACTTTGTAATTACAACTGAATTAATTGTGGAAACCGCTGTGTACCACAGCTATGTGTCTGTAATACCAAATAATGCTAGTGTCTACTAATATGAGGAGCCACATTATTTTCATTCCAATCACTCACAAATTACGCATTCAAAGCTTTAATCATGCCATATTCAACTATACCAACATCATAAAATGAGGCTTCTGCATAATTACAATATATCAGAGAAAATACAATGTACTGTAGATATAACCCGGCATTTACTCTCCTATCTTTGTTTATTATATTTTGGCTTGATAACCCCAGTGTTCATCAATACACTTCATCCACATCACTGTGAATCTATAAATAATGACAACACAGGGATCAAGTACTATTAGTGGAACGCCTACTGAGAGTCCCTTCAAATTCTTACTAATGTTTTTAAAATCATACTTAGTAAAGATTCCTTCAACATTATACTGATTTAAAAATGGCTAATTATGGCATAGTAGCCCACATGTTTATTGCCCAACACATTTCGCCAGATAACTGGCTTCATCAGGGTCTCCTAGGATGGTGGGCCACTATATGTGAGCTCATTTAAACTTCTGTTGCATTCAGAGCGGGGCTTGGATTTTACCTACTGTACAGCCTTGATTCCATGCATTTGCCAGATGATTGCTTACGGCAACCATCACTATGACAATTTCTATGACTGAGAGAATCTCAAAAAAGAAAACTAAAAACAGAAAGTCACATAACCCAAATTAATTCAGCTTTAAACATCAATATATTATAGTTGTTGGATTATTTTTTATAGCTACTGTCCTCATGACAGTATGAGAAGAGAGCTAAGTAGATTTACCACAAATACCCCAACATTCTGTGTGACTGACTAGGAAGACACAGGCATCCATAATCCAAGTTCCTTCCTGATCTGGCTGTTATCTCTGTGCAAGGGGAGTCTAGAGGTTTGAGAAGAAAGTATAGGAGATATAACCCAAATACCCCAACATTTGTTGTTACTCAGAAGACACAGGTAGCTGTGATACAGGTTCCTTCCACTTGGCTGGACTCTGTGCAAAGGGAGTCCGGGGTGCGAGAAGGAGGCAAAGGAAAATTACCCCAAACACCTCAAAATTCTGTATGACTGATTGGGAAGACACAGGCAGCCATTATCCAAGTTCCTTTTTAATCTGGCTATTATTATCATTGTGCAAGGGGGGGGGCTGGGGATGTGAAATACTGCAAAATTGTAATACAGACCAGTGTTTCTCAACATTATCCACAAGGGTGCACCAACAGAGCAGGTTTTCAAGATATCTCTTCTTGTTAACTGGTGGGTAAGTCATGGCTCTTTGTGGTTGCTTCGTCTGTGCTTGATCGGTCATCTCTTTTAATCATTCCAGTGTTAGATAGGACTCCAATACATTTTTAAGCAATAGGTTAGATAACTCTCTTGCATCCAAGGTGTTAAAATAACCATATGAATAAAAATGTTCCCCTATGACGCAGTTGGTTTGGGTTATGTGAGAAATGAAGAACTGGAGTGTTTCTTTGGCAAACCAAATGTGCAATATGGAAAAATAAATACAACGTCCATTTACTAAATAATAAATAATAAACTGGGCTTTTAGCCACATGATTGAAAGAATGGTCTCCAACACACTGATACCTCTCTTGTATTAAAATCCCCATTTAACTCAATGCAAATTTGTATTGATCCCTATGAGGCTGATATACTAAGATGTAGGGATGGGCAAAAAGTCCCATTTTCTTCCGGTGGGGATTTCCATAGAAAACATTTTCAACGGAAATTCCAGATCATAGAACCCAATACATTTCTGCCTTTTCACTGATCCCAGTGAATTTCCAGTTAGAATGTTGCCATTTTCTACCTGTTTCTGAGAATTCCCACTGCAATAGTAGAGGGTCTCTGGTTCTGTTACTACCAATGCAGTGGGGCAAGGCTTGGGGAGGGGTGAGTATGTGTGGTTCTATGGCTACCAGTGCAGTGGTACAAGTCTGGGGGGTCAGAATGTGGTTCTGTTGCTACTATGGTACAGGCTTGAGGGTCAGTATGTATAGTTATATGGATAACAGTGCAGTAGGACAAGGATAGAAGTCAGTATGTGTGGTTGTTTTGCTACTAATACAGTGGGACGAGGCTGGAGGTCAGTATGTGTGGTTTTATAGTGGCTAGTGTGGTACAGTATGTATAGTTCTATTGCTGTCATGGGACAAGATTTGAGGGTGAGCATGAGTGGTTCTATAGCTGTGTAACAAAGCTAGGGGTCATTATATGAGGCTCTATGACTCCCAGTGTAGTTAAACAAAGCTGGGCATAGGTGTGTTTGGTTCTATGACTACCAGTGCAGTGGGACAAGACTGAAGGAGTGAGTATACTGAGGGGTCAAACTCAGTATGTGTGGTTCTACGGCTAACAGTGGAACAAGGCTGGAGGATCTGTATTTGTGGTTCTACAGCAACCAGGTCTGTTTAATGTGAGGTAAAAAAGCAGGAAAAAACTTCTCTTTTCACAGGAATTCCTAGAATAGATGAAAGGTAAAGTTTTCTCTTTTTATGTAAAAGTATTTGCCCATCCCTAGTAAAAAGAACTGGTGTAACTCTGAGTCAAACCAACTGAACCATTTGGGGCAAATACAAATTTAAAGTTGGGCTTTAAACCCTTTGAATTTCAGAGAAGTCTGCATAAGATTTTCTGTACTCTGACCCCTCTATTTATTATAGTATAAATCCTTTTTCTTTAAATATCCTATCTGCTTTGAATGGAACTCCACCCAGCAGGGAAGCAGCATAAAGGTTAAAGGATAAAATACAAATGAAGGACATTAAGAAAAGAGAGCTTAAACACAAAGGGCTTTATTCGTAGAGCTAACGAGATGTGATTCTGGAGGAAACCAATGTGCCATAGGATTGGAATTAAAATTCTCCAAATTGCCATTGATTAAAAAGGGGCGTTTAACTCCTTGAATGTTAGAGAAGTCTCCAACACATTTCAAAGCAATGTGTTGGTTAGAGACCTCTATGGCTTTCAATGTGTTACAAGCACTATTTAATTCTATGGGGATTTGCCCTATGCTGCAGTTAGGTTGCCCCAGATGTACATCAGGTTAGCTTGATGAATATGGTTCACCTCATACCCCGTGTGTAATATGTAAAACCACTGGATCTTTACTATGAAAGGAGAAATACAACTTCTTATGAGGTAGAGGGCATATAATTATGTTGGTCAGGATAAACAGAACTTGAACTGGATCACAATTGCACAATATCACCCCTACTCTCTAAAGTCAATATTCTGGCTCTTTCAAATTCTAGGTATTCAGTCTCTCAAACCCACACAAAGTTCTCCTTCACCAGCTGGTCAGTTATCCAGATGGTGCTTTGTATTGGCATTCTTTGTAGCATGTAGTATCAGCTCAACATACATAATGCTGATTGGAGAGGTACAAAAAGATTTTCTAAATGAGTTTTTCATACAAAACAGGCTGGCCCACACCTTTTGGTCTTCTTTTTGCCCTCTTTCATTTAAAGTAATTTGCACCCTTTGACTCACGACGTCTATCCTGGTCTTCATTTCCCCCTATAACCCATCCCTCCCTCTCATTGTCCCTCCTTTCCTCTGTCCCTTGATGTCTCATTCCAAATTTATCTGGACTTAGCCTATTTTTTTACAGGTCCTCCAGACTTCCAGCCCTTTCACTCATCCCTAGTGCCAATGTGATATTGTAGCCGAGAATTTTTATTACTGAGATATTAGTGCACTTCCACAGGTTACTAAGATTAATATATTAAAGTGCAATTTAATAAAAAAAATTGCCCAGTGGTATGCTTTGTTGTTGTTGTTATTATTATTGTTATTATTATTAGCAAAGGCTGTGAAACAATATAACATACAAGGAAGAAGGTCTTGCTCATGAGAACTTCAGCACATTAACCACATGTATAAATAACAGGTCAGGTTACAATTCACTGGATAATTCAAACTATTATAAGTTGACACAATTTCCCTTTATCCCTATGATATTTTAAGTCCTAGCATTACTTTTTCTATTTTCCATTTCCATTGCCACTACCGATAGATAGGAAGCTCATAATTTTCTAGTAGCAAATAGGAAATACTGGTCCTATTCATCTCGCAAGTTAGGGATAGAAAGTGCAGTACCCAGCAATCCCCCTATGAATGTGCCAATATTCCATAATATGCCATTAAAATGGAATGCATTTCAGTGTTCTTAATATGTTCCTTGGAGGTGACTGTGACTTATTGAATTATTAACAATTCAATATGCATTTTTCAACAATAAGAATACTTAAACTATGTCAGTTTCCTTTGTATTGGGGAAAAACATATCCATCTTTTAATGACTACCACAAGACCATAGGACCTCAAAATAATAGTCACATTGGTTCACCTTGTCTTCACTTTGCTAAAAAAAAACTATATTAAATGTTTAAGAATATTGTTATTTTTATCTGCGTTATAGTAGTTATTGTTATTATATGTGCACTCACACTTACTGCATTCTCCTAATGGTTTTGGTGTTAATTTATGCATTTAAATAAACTTAAAATCTTGATATTGCACAAAATTGGTTTGTTTGGATATTCATTCATATAAAAGAAATGCTTAATTTTTTATTAGTTATTCATTATTATTAGTATCCTTTATTGACTGCAGTCATATGCAATACAAAATGGGGGAAGATATAAAAATGCAAAATAACCTACAAATCCAAATAATAGTGCAGGCTCTGCTTGCAAGAGCTTACAATCTGACATATTATAATAGGTTGTTATAGTGGTACTAGAGAAGTCCAGTTATGGTATAATTTATTTCTGCTTATTAATACTATAGTTTACGTTACTGGTAAATTAATAATTTTGACACCCCAAAGAAAATCTGTTTGATCCATAAACATAATAATAGAGGTGTCAAACTTTGACAGAAACCTGTGC
Organism: Rhinophrynus dorsalis; assembly: GCA_037306005.1. Lineage (NCBI taxonomy): Eukaryota > Metazoa > Chordata > Amphibia > Anura > Rhinophrynidae > Rhinophrynus > Rhinophrynus dorsalis. Next base: position 382,234,296 of record CM074719.1, read on the forward strand.
CCTTATATTATAATATTATGTGTAGAAAATAAGTTAATTTGTAATGTGTGCTATTCCAAGTGAAACTCACTCATTATAGATAAAGACAGGATAATTAAATAATTGCAGAATATATCTATATAGTTATATATAAAAGTTGACCATATAAAAGTATTACATTTATACTCCATTTAAAACAAGAACTTTTACCAGTGGCATAGAATGAACTATGTAATGTGAATTTGTTGGAAAATAGACACATATGAAAAATATCAAAATCTCCTTATTTAATATTTTGATCATCAGTAAGGCTCAATATATTGAGTGACCTAACAAATAAACAAACACATAAAGATTTATAGACACACATACCATTATAAAAGATTGATAAATTGGTGCAATATTTGCCGATTTATTAAAGTAGAAGTATCACCAACTAATAATGACCTCTCCCTTTAGTATAGCCAAAATATCCTAGTGGTTCCAAGAGATTTTGCTACTGTGCCTATGTTCAGGAGATTACATTTTCAATGAGTCCAATAGTCATGTCCATGTAAGGTTGCTATCAGGACCACAGGACACAAACTCTTTCAACTATATATGCTACGTTTTACTTTTAAGGACTGGGGAAGGTGCAACACTATGGGTGATATGCACTTAGGTGTTATAAAGAGGTGATAATGCAGAGATAACTTGGGGGATATTCACTAAGTGGTGATAAAGAGGTGACTGAATGGAGATGATTTATCCAGTTTATCTCTTTTCCAGTCCTATGTTAATCTATGGAGCCTATGCACTAAGATCTCCAAAGCTGACAAAGTGCATAGGTTCCATAGAATAACATAGGAATTGGAGAAGTGATAAACTAGAGAAGTCATCACCTCTTTATCACCGCTTATTGAATCTCACCCCTCGTCTAGTGATATCACTTCTCTAGTTTCTGTGTTATTCTATGGAGCCAATGCACTAATGTTTCACCAACTTTGATCTTATTGCATAAACTCTATACAAAAACATAGGAACTGGAGAAGTGATATCACTGGAGAAGCTATCTCTGCATTATCACCACTTTTGTTTGAAAAATAAAACTGCCAGCAACTATCATGTCTGTCTCCATGGATATAAAATCCATGACTGATTGAAAGGGTTCTTTAACAAAGTCCCAAGGATGAAATTCAAAGGGGTCATTAGGTTTTTATATCCATAGTTAGGTTAGTAGAAGGTTATTATTAGTTGGTATTGCTTCTTCTTTGAAAAAGGCAGCATTATCTGTAGTTTAACCATTTGAGTGTCAGGGAGGTAGCCAACGCATTACATAAGAATGTGTTGGCTTCCTCTTTGGTGCTCAAAGGGTTAAATTAATCATCCTCATGTTTTTGTTGTGTTTTCTTTTCTTTTCTTGTGGGAATGTTGTGAATATCAAAAAACACCATTTGTGGGAAATATTCAGTATATTCTCAGCTGTTCCTCAAATCTCTAATGAGTTAACAATACAATTACAGAAAGTTGCTCAAAAGGTCAGGAGAGTATATTGAGCACAATAGGCCAAGCATTTGAAACCTTGACAGCACAATAAATTGAAAAATAAAGTAAAACACTTGGTGGTCTGGAGCAAAGAAAAGAGCAGCAGAAGAGAGAGATAAAGAACAAGGCATGAAAACTGCACTGATAAATGAGTGTTTTTTATTTTAGATCATCTTGTTAGGACTTAGTCTGAGAGGTCACAGCAGTATAACAATGATATGGTTGTATTATGTTGGAGAAGCTTAACCCAAGACCTCTATGTCAAGTAAATTTGAATGTGGTAGAAAAGTGATGCAATAGCATCCCAAGAAGGCAAAGCAACACTGTCAGTAGGTTAGACAAGAGAGCTGATTGAGATCCTTAACCAATGGAACAGAGGAATCATCAGTTTTATTTAAAAAGGTTATATGAATGCACACACCAGTGCTCTCTTAAAGGAGAAGGAACACTTCCTAGTAATAACCCCCATAAACCTTACTATTGATATAAAAATCATATGGCCTTTATGAATTTTGCACTTGTGCCTTTGTTCAAGAGATAACATCTTCAATCAGTCCTGATATTCATGTCAGTGGAGGTGAACATAACAGTTGCTGGCTTTTTGAGTACATGAGTACATGAGCCTACAAAATATTACATGTGCAGTGGGTGGAGTTTGTGTTATGTGGCCCTGCTAGCAACTGTCATGTCTGCCTCTATAGGCATGGCATCCAGGATTGAATGAAGATGTTATCTCTTGAACAAGGACAAACTTTACAGGGGCCATTAGAATTTTCTAGCAATAGTAACATAAGTGGGAGATTATTATTATGACGTGTTACTTTTCCTTTAAAGCACTGATTTATTTTATTTAGCATTAATTTATACAATTTAGAATCTCACACTTTAAATTGAACAATTTATCATGGGACACTGAATTAAAAAAATAATAAAACTTTCATATTAAAAGGTAATTATTATGATTATTATAATTATTTGATAGCCATACAACCTAATTGCCAAAAGAGGAGGGTGAATTTTGTTTTTGGGGAGGATAATTAAAGACCCTGTTCCCAAGGTTATGGTTCGAAAGAAGCATTGCTAGCTGGATAATACTGGCCTGTGGTGCTCTATGTAAAATAAGCACTGCTGTTTACATTTTGCTCTGACATTAGTGTGTGTGTGTGTGTTTATAAAGAAGCTAGTGAGAGGACATATATTGTTGTGTGTGTATATGCTCAAGCTGGAAAAATAGAAATTAGGTTCACCAGTTACTAGTCAGGAGAAATGTTACTGGCCAACCAATTCCACATATATAGAGCAGAACAATGTTTTTACTCGTCTACTGGATTAGTGGAGTTTTCCAGCCCTGTGTTTACATGTATAATAGTATGTGTTTGTAAATATGTATATAAGCATGCAGTGATGCAACTAGTCATGAGAGGGCCATGGTGAAAGCATTTTTGGGAGCCGTCAATACAAAAATATTCTCCCAGTGCCATAATTAGAACCTATTTGGCCCTGGGGTTGATGGGTCCCTTTGGATGACTGGCTCCATAACAACTGCACCTCTGGAGTTATACCCTGTAGTTACACCCCGTATGCATGCAAGTACAATATATTATGTGTGTGTATAAATAGGAGAGAGTGTTCATGTATAACTATATATACATATATATATGATTGTGCGTGTGGATGTATAAGGGTAAGCACACATGCCTTAGTTTGTGCATGTATATGCAATAATAGTATGTGAGTGTGTGTGTGTGTATATATATATATATATATATATATATATATATATATATATATATATATATATAGTTTTACTTTTTTCCATCTCCATATATCAAAATATATAGGAAAATATATAGGCAGTTATAATCTGACAGGCCGGTAAATAGGCAAAAACACACTTTACCACACAAATATATAAAGGTAGAATATATAAACAGGCTGGAAGGTAGAACTATACAGACAGGTAGACAAACATGGGCAGATGCAGATAGATAAATACAGAGAGAAACTTAGGAAGGTGGAAATAAAAAGAAAAATATAGACAGACAGGCTTAGAAAGGTATAGAAAGAAAAATTCCAGAGAGGTGCAGACAGCCTTAATAGGGAACAGAGAAAGATGATAGATAGATAGATAGATAGATAGATAGATAGATAGATAGATAGATAGATAGATAGATAGAGATTCAGAGAGCGATATAAACAGACAGACATAGATAGATGCAGGTACAGACATGCAGACACTGACACAGAGAACAGGCAGAGAGCAACATAAAAACAAACCCTGCCTTGCTTCTATAAGTTTTACAAAACCAACCTATCTTTGCTTAATGCTCACATGACCATCTTAATAGAAATATAGAATTAAAGTACAGATAAGAACCATTTTGCCCATCTAGTCTGCCCATTTTTCCTACTGTAAAAAATCTTAAACATTATATGGTCCTTGGTCTTGTCTTATGTTCAGGATAGCCTTACGCCTGTCCCATGCATGCTTAAATTCCCTCACTGTCTTACCCTTTACCACTTCTACTAGTATGCTGTTCCACTTTTCTACCAACCTCTTTAAAGTAACACTTTCTTACATTACATCTAAGCCTCTGTCCCTCTATTTTTAGACAAAGACCTCTTGTCCTAAAATTTCTACTCCTTTGAAATGTACTTCCCTTCTGTACTTTGTTGTATCCTTTTATGTATTTGAATGGTTTTATCGATCCCCATTCTCTTCTCTCCTCCAAGATATACATGTACAGATCTTTTATTCTATACGGTAAATGATTCACCATTTTAGTAGCCCTTTTCTGAATTCTCTCCAGAATATCTTTATCCTTATGTAGATGGTGTCTCCAGTACTGTACACAATAGTCTAGTTTAGGTCTACTAATGTCTCTAGTTTTACAACCCAGCACCATGCTTGCATTCCCTGCCACTTTGTTAAATTGTCTGCCTACTTTTAAGTCATCAGAAAAATGTCCTCTTGTCTCCAACAACACAGTAGCTTTAATACTATGATCTACCTTTTTTTTTTCAAGTCCCAAGTGCACTATTTTACATTTATCAATCAACATTAAACTGCAGCTACCTAGACTGGGCTGAGGCACCCTTTGGTTGCCCTTTCGTGGTGTGTCTATGTCAGCAGTCACCTGCCTTGTACCTATTCCCTGGGCCTGTTTCGCTCTACTACCAGTATCAGCATTGCTCCAGTAGCCAGGGCCTCTCCGGTGTGGCTGCCTGCCTCTGTTCCTGATCCGGTTGAGATGTCATTCCTGCTTCCGTCCCTGATCTTGTGCTGCTGTTGTTCCTGCTCCGTTCCTGACCTGGTTGGCGGTGCTGTCGTTCCTACTTCCGTTCCTGATCCCGTGCTGCTGTTGTTCCTGCTCTGTTCCTGACCTGGTTGGCGGTACTGTCGTTCCTGTGGGGGTCCTGGCTTGTCTGCTGACGCTGCTGCTTGTCATCCGTCTGGCTGCTGAGTCGCTATGGCGACATTCTGATCTCTGTGCATTCCACGTTCACCGGTTGCTGATCTCGCTTGTATAGAACCGGTTGGGCAATACTTTTATCCAGTACGCGGTACTGGTTTACTCCAATTGCACCAGTTGCTGATTCCGCTTGTATAGAACCGGTTGGGTTATCGCTTCCAGTACGCGGTACTGGTTTACTCCAATTTTACCGGTTGCTGATTCCGCTGGTATAGAACCGGTTGGGCATCGTTTATCCAATACGCTGTACTGGTTTACTCCATTCACTGGTAGCTGATTCTGCTTGTATAGTACCGGTTGGGCGTTACGATTATCCAGTATGCAGTACTGGTTAACTCCTCAGACACCGGCTGCTGTTTCCAATTGTATAGTGCCGGCTAAGCGCTATTGTTATCCAGTACACGGTACTGGTTTACTCCACCATCCACCGGCTGCTGATTCTGCTAGTTGAGAGCCGAGTGAGCGCTATTGTTGTCCAGTTCTCGGTACTGGTTTACTCCAATTTCACCGGTTGCTGATTCCGCTTGTATAGAACCAGTTGGGCATCGTTTATCCAGTACACTGTACTGGTTTACTCCATTCACCGGTAGCTGATTCCGCTTGTATAGTACCGGTTGGGTGTTACGATTATCCAGTACGCGGTACTGGTTAACTCCTCAGACACCGGCTGCTATTTCCACTTGTATAGAGCCGGCTAAGCGCTATTGTTATCCAGTACACGGTACTGGTTTACTCCACTGTCCACCGGCTGCTGATTCCGCTAGTTGAAAGCCGAGTGAGCGCTATTGTTGTCTAGTTCACGGTACTGGTTTACTCCATGATACACCGACTGCTGATTCCACTGTATAGAGCCGGTTGGGCACTTTGTTGTCCAGTACACGGTACTGGTTTACTCCACATCCACCAGTTGCTAATCCTGTTAGTGTAGAACCGGTTGGGCTATACTGTTGTTCCATACATGGTACTGGGTTACTCCACAGTCACCGGTTGTTGCTGTCTCCGTTACTACACCGGTTTTGTCTCCCTGGTTGGGAGACTGGTTTGCTCCACTGTTCCATCTTATGCTGTTGCTCCATCTATGCAGCATTAGTGGAGCTGTTCCTCTGTCCTCCTGGCTGCCTTGCCTGGTAATTTGGTGAGGCCGGTAGAGTCACATTCAGATTTCGTATCACCTCCAGGCTGCCTCGCCCGGTATATTGGCAAGGCTGGTAGAGCCACAACCAGCTTGTCGTGTAACCTCCAGGTTGCCTTGCCCGGTATATTGGCAAGGCCAGTAGAGCCACATTCAGATTGTCTTGTAACCCTTTAGGCTGCCTTGCCCGGTATATTGGCAAGGCCGGTAGAGCCTCGCTCGTGTATCTTGCAATAACTACTGTTTGTACTCATTGTGTATATGTGATTTACATGTATGACTAGGACTCGTGAGGGTTCACATTAAACTTTTCAATAAAGTTTGATTTTTATCTTACTCTGTGTCTGAGAGTCAAAACAAACCGTGACACTACCACACTCTCATCCATTCTTCTAATTTACCCAAATCATTTGTCATTTGGCTTATTCTCCCTGGAATGTCTTTTCAGTTGCATATCTTTCTATCTCCTTACCTTGAATTCTTTTTGCAGTATCACTAATGAAAATAATAAAAATAATGAGTCCAAGTACAGGGCTCTAAAGTAACCACTAGTAACATGACTTCCTCTGAATATTCTCCATTAACTGGCTGATTTTTCTCCTTTTCACCAATGCAAAAGTTTCCTCCTTTTCGATCATTTTTAACAATTTTTTAGCCTATATTTCCTATAGGTGCTACATTTCCCACCACAATATTACTTCTTCTGAGGACTGTAGTTTAGAAATAAGTGGCTGAAAGTAAAACACTTTTTTGTCATAGAAGTGGTCCCTAGTGGGGTAGATGGTGACAACCCTTCTTCACATCCCTCATGTTCCTCCTCATCTGTGCTACTGGCAATATATTTGTCCTGGCCTTCTCTGTCATTTGTGGTTTCTACTACATGATGCTCTGATGGTATGAGATGTTGGTTCATTTTTAAGAATGTTAGTCTCCCAACATTGCTGCTTGATAGCAGCTTTTTTGCAATCATTGACAATGTAACCAGCCGCACTGAAAACACTCTCAGACTCAACTAAGGGTTTCCACTGCAGTACTTTTCAATGCTGGCCACACACACTGCTTTGTTTGCCAGTAGTCCATGGGGTCGCTGTTTCTGCATAGAACATAGCTATCCTGCAAGTATGCAGAAACCATCTCACATGCAGTGGGACCATTTCTAGGAGCTACATGGTGTTCCTGTGTGTCAATTACCATCCCTTAATCAGCACGAAAGTCAGAAAAGATGTGCTGCCACCACCACCAACAATGTCGGGTTTTTGCCGCCCCTGCTGAAACCCATGAATTACCCTGTATTCAAAATGGGATATTCTGGTTGATGATATAGGTGCTTCAGCTGGTTGAAATGCTTTGCTGCCTTCCTTTTCACTCTATTGTCTAGATGTTTTTTGTGCCCTCACTTTCTCCCTCTCATCCTCAACAATGCAACTCTACACTCGATCAATAAGCATATCTCGATCTTTCTTGACAGAATCAGATTCCTCAGAGAGTTGCTGCTGATCATTATAACTATATGTTGAATGTATTCCTCATTGCTTTTAATGGACACTATGTGAGGATCTTCTTCAAAGCACGCTAACATGTCATTTACCAGCTGGTGCATGTCTGTGTTGTCCTTCTGATAAGAATCCTCAGCCATGCTCCTCATTTTTTTCTGCAATAAAAATATCAGTGGTAGAATTTAACTAATTCCTGCCCCAATGTGACTCACCAGCATGGTTGCCTCCTCAAAGGGTTTCAGCAGCTCACATACATTGCACATAAGTTGCCATTGGCCAGTTGACAAAGAGGCTCCCTCCAAAGACTTCCAGTTTTGCATGGTGTACTTACTAATGGCCTTATTCTGCTCATTCAAATGCTCTAGCATGTACATTGTGGAATTCCACTTGATAGTGACCTTTATTTTCAGCTGGTGATGGGGGAGGTTGTTACACTCTTGTATAGAGGAATATAGAGAGTTGCATGCACTGTAGGAGAGACTAAAATGGGTACAGATTTTGCAGACAATAGTAAGGACCTCGCTGAGGGTTTTGGATTCTGCCAGGAATCTGGTCACAACTAAATTTAGCACATGGGCAAAGCAGGGCACATGCACCATATCCCCTATTCTCAAAGCAGCGATTATTTTGGAGCCCTTATCAGCAGACACAAAATCAGCTTTTAAGGAGTGGAGTACAAGCCATTCCTCTAATGCCTCCTCTAGCTTACTTAACACATTTACAGCTTTGTAGGACTGTCTCTCAAAACTCTGCATGCACAAAGTGGTGTGATGATGGTATGGGCTGTCCTGCTGCTGCTGCCTTTCAATCACACTGCCACAACCAGAAGCACAATTAATGGCTTTCATCTGATGCTGTAAGCTATTGTTGTCCACTGTTGGTGCTGGGAGGGAAACCCACTAAACAGTCATAGTCATATAGTCTGTGCTCTGCCTACTTGTCCACATATCCACTTGCTTGTACAATTCAGGCACAGCCATCCTGGAAAAATAACTGTGGCTTGGGATAAGCCAGCATGGTTATACACATGACATCAGTTCTTTGAAATCTCAGTTTTCTACAAAAGAATATGGCAGCATGTCCACTGCCAACATCTTATCAACCTTGCCACTCCACAGGCGTACATTGACATTGTTTTTGTGAAGTTTTTACTCCTTCCCAGGAACTCAGTTAGTGAGGGTTGGCAGGACATGGCAGAAAAACTCTGTAACTTTTTTCTTTAACAACATGACTAGAGGAGGTAGTGGCAGTAGATGCAGCATGTGTGGGCAGTCTATGAATCTTGCCATCTCCTACAGCAAATCGAGAGTCATCATACTCCTCTGCAGCAGGAGCCATAGGTGTTATTTTGAATGAACTAACTGTTGGCAGTAGAAGACTCTCTGACATATAAATAACTTAACTCAGGGCTTAAAATTTGAAGTCCTTTGCTACTAGCCAGACCTAAAAAGTTACTCGCCATAGCATACCCACCAGGGATGAATTTCTACTTGCCAGGGCTAAATTTTCACTTGCCATTGGTTAATGGCGAGTAGAAATTTTGAACCCTGACTTCACTACTTCTTTTTTTTACCCTAGAGCCCTGGGAAATTTTTAGAGTGCTTCTGATGCTGCTAGTTGTGGCACATTTGGCCTGCTAATAGTGTGTTTCCCAGTCAGACCTGTGGTTGTGGTTCAGGTGGGATCTCATAGAGGAGGTGCCTAGGTGTGAGCCTCCTTTCCCCCTGCTCATGTGCTTTTGCACAGACAACAGATTGCAACATGCTTAGGTTTAGGATCCTGAGGAAAGTGTCTCCATACTGTGGACTTCATGGACTCTGGGGTTCCTGAAGTGCTGCTACTACTGCTACTACTACTACTGATACTACTAGGGCTAGATGTTGATGCAATTCTACTGCTACTATTACTACTAGGCATCAAAAGTGCAGCACTTCCAGCAGCAGCAGAGGAACTCGTCATTTATAACATTGTGGATGTTAATAACCTGTGTGGCTGATGTTGTTGCTTCTGGGTACTCAAGACAGGTGTGTGTGGCTGAGTGGGCGATGATGCTGATGATGACTGATAGGGTGACTGTGTACTTTTTGACACCTTTCTTTGTCCTGGGTCAGACTTTCCAATGGTTTTCTAAAACAGTTTATAGACAGGCACAGTGCTCCTTTTCAGTGGTGGAACATCAAGCCTTTGCCTTTCTGCTAACTTTATAACCATGCCATCAACCTCACTCTCAACTTCATCTGTATTTGAACAAGAGAAGGATGCTGGAGGGATATATTCTAGATCTGCATGATCATCAGTCATCATTAGGTCATCCTCAGCAGCATCAGCATCACCTATAAATTCTTGCCCACTACTCTTATATTCCGCTAAGCTTTTAGACGTCTCAAACAATTTCTTTTTACTTTTACTTTTACTGTAACAAAGTTTGCTACTACTTTCAAGATAGGTGTTTTGGTGCTTGTTTGTCTCACTATCTAATGCAGCAGGCGGTTCAGCTGCTACACTCTCCTCTATTATGCTATCGCCATCATCACACTTGAATGCAACTTGTAGCCCTCTTCAGTGTTCTTCTTATATTTCTTCTTATATGGTTCTTTATTTGTACTGGCACTGGTGGTTCTGGAAGTTTTGTTGGGACCTTGACAAACTGGAGAGGCATCATCATTTATTGCACATGCTGTAGCATTGCTGCAGTTAATTTTTTTAACTACTACTCTCACATCCCTGCACTGCTCCACCCTTCCCCCTCCCTCTACCCCTGCACCTTGTGCATTTGCTGGACATTACTCAACTATTCTGTGCATTTTTATACTAGTACACAATACAACTGATGGAGTATGATGTCTTGCCTTAGCCCAGTCATCTGTCTATCACCTAATATATTTAGTTGTTTGTTTATTTCTTTATTTTTTTATTTTTTTATTTATTTTGTTTATTTTTCTTAAAGTGGATCTATCACTTCTACAAAAGTTATGCTTATTATGTAGAGGATATATACATAAGGGTGAAAATGTTATTGATTAAAAAAAAAAGCAAAAAAAATGCTATTTGTGTTAAAAAAGATAGTTTATAGAGTGCCCTGCACTCTACTTCCTCATAAACTTCCGTTGCAGCAGATCGCCACACTGCCCCTTCTCTCTTCTCATTATCCAGCCTCCTCCGATGACGGTGGCTGTCTGTCTGTAAGCTGGAGCAATCTCATTGGCTAGATATCGATCTCTGAGATCGCTCCAGCTTACAGACAGAAGCCTCAGTCATCGGAAGAGGCTGGGTAGTGGGAAGGGAGAAGGGGCAATGCGGCAATGGAAGTTATGAGGAAGTAGGGTACAGGGCACTCTATAATCTATCAGTTTAACAGCTTTAAAAAAAAAAAAGATAAATTATGTTTTCACCCTTATGTATGTATCCTCTACATAATAAGCATAACTTTTGTAGAGGTGATAGATCCACTTTAAGTTGTCCTCCCTGTCTTATCACAGTCTGAACAAAAAAAAAACATATAACTGAAAAGCAAAATCAACAACTTCTTTCCCCAGACTTCCCCAGCACTGAGACAATAACAGCAAGATCAGCAAGCAAATAGGTCCCCAGATGCCTGTGTCTTGCCAGTCAGCCATGTGGAATTTTGGGGTATTTGGGGTCAACCTCCTTCCTTCCTTCTTCTCCCCAGAGTGCCCCCAAACTCTCCTAATACAAAGAACAAATGTCCTACATATAAGATTCCATAAACTTAACTTAAATTCCCCTATTTTCTGTAGCTCCAAAAAGAGTGCTGCTTTCTCCTCTCACAAACACAGATTGGCATGCTGTGTGAGTCTGACACCCTTGTATATCACTATAGAAAAGTAGAGAAAACTTTCATGTGGTGGGGAAAATGTTTTCTTCCCTGGAAATTATGCACCAAGCAAGTGCCATTATTCAGTTTGAGGTGAATATTTTTGCCCATCCCTACTGAGAACCTCTGTTCCTTTTTGAGAAAGATGCAAACAATCTTTTTTGTACCATCCCTTATTACACTAAATAGGGCTGGTGTGAGAAATAAAAAAAAATCCATGTTCTTGGCTCCATTTCTGTAGCCATGAATTAAAGTCTCTATTTTGCCACATCCTGCCATCATCTTCCTTATACTGGTAGAACCTTTGAAAAATATATGGTGGTAAAGCTCTTTACCTAGTTTCTTAAAAACATATTTTATCACACTCATCTGATTACAAGCCAAATTATTAGCCCTAAAATGGACTATCACATACAAATCTCCATCCTGTCTTTCTTCCTTAACAATTTTATCCACAACTATTATTTTTTTTATTAGAAAAATGCTTTACCAGGAGGAATACATTGAGATTTCTCTCATTTCAAGTATGTCCTGGTGAGTTTAAAGCAAATAGTTGTATATATATATATATATATATATATATATACACACACATATAATTTTATATCCAGTTACATATTGTTTTTAGATATAAAGAAGTGTGTAATGTGAAGGATTTTAGACTGGAAGAACATCTGATTTTTCAGGCAGGTTATTCCAGATTTTCTGAGCTCTGAAGGAGAAGGTAGATCAACTGGCTCCATTCTTGTAGTGTGGTATACTCAGTGAGCTGTTAGCAGTGGAGCAGAGGTGATAGTTAGTATGGAGAGCTGGAGTGAACATACTGCACAGGTAGTCTGGTAGCTTTCTAGAGACGTGGTTATAAACCAGGCATGTCTAAATTTGAGTGTTAGCCAGTTTAGTTCTTCATACATATCACAATGATGGGTTGTGTAATTACACTGGAGGATAAAGCGGCATAATTAGTTATACAGAGTGTCAATTTTAGCAAGATGGATTTGTGGTACAGAAGCATATACTACGTCACCATAATCTATGACTGGCATGAACATCTGTTGTACAATACTTCTTCTTACCAGAGGAGTTAAACAGGATTTGTTTCTTTTGGGATAAAGTCAGGTTGGGGTCAAGCCACATACCAAGATATTTGAGATAGCCCATTGGGCCAATTTAGGATTAGACACTATTGCAATGGATATATTGCTATTGCAGAGGTTACCAGGTTTATGCTTTGTACAAAATAACACTGTAACCATTTTGTCTCTTTTTTTGTTCTTTGCTATCCATCTTTCAACTTCAGCGAACTCGTGCTGTAATATTGCCTCAAGTTGTGATATGTTTGAATTTTTAGCATATATTATGGTTTCATCTGTGTACATGTGTACAGAAGATGCTTTGAAAACAATGAGTAGATCATTTATAAATAGAGAAGATAGAAGAGGGCCAAGGATGGAGCCTTGGGGAACCCTATTTGTTACTTTGAGTGGAAGGGAAATATTGTCAGCAATAGACACTTATTGCGTTCTAGCTGATAAATAGGATAGTAACCAGTTTAGAGAATGATTACTCAATCCTGAACTTTGGAGTTTGCTTATCAGAATACTATGATCTACTGTATCAAAGGCCTTTGCAAAATCTAAGAAAATAGCACCAGTGGGTTTACCATTTTCTATGCCAGTATGGATATCATTGTTACTTTTAGGAGGGCAGCGACTGTTGAGTGATTTGAATGAAAACCTGATTGAAGCATGGTGAAAAAAATGGTGGGCCGGTAATTATATAGTTGCATGTGGACACATTTCTCTAGGATTTTAGCTAATGTGGGGAGTAGGGATAGTGATATTTGATATTACAGTTTTACCCCCACTTTTGTGGATATGAACAACTCTAGCCACTTTCCAGACTTTGGGCATATACCCAAATGACAGGGAGGCATTGATTAGGGTTGTAATAGGATGGGTAGTGACCGAGGCACAAACGTTAATAACATTGCTGGTAGTTGGTCAGGGCCAGATTGTGGTTTCATTTTTGGGTTAAGGAGGTGGTTATATATTTCACTATCATTTACTGGCATGAAATTAAATTCATTAGTATCATTGGATCAGGTAGCAGGTGACAGAAGCTATTCTGTGCATGTTTCTACTTCAGAATTACTTTTCTTTTTTGTGTAATCAGAATGGTGGCACATCCAATAAAGTAGATGATAAATGCATTAGCTATTGCTATGGGGCACTGTATCATTTCTTTGCCTATGATTATAGTTGATTGGTGAGAGTGGTTAGGAGGGTTGTAGATGTTTTTAAAAACCTTCCAGAAGTTGACTGGTTCTGATATGTTATTGTTCGAGTTGTCAGAAAAATATTGAGCTTTTGCTAGTTTTGTTTTCTTTGTGCAAGTATTTCACAAGTGCCTATATGCAGTGTGTTCATTAGCAAAGGCAGTTTATTTAAATTTTGTCCATAAAGCATCTCTTAAATGATATAACTCAAGTAGGTCAGCAGAGACCCAGGGTAGATGAGCCCCCCTTATCCTGATCTTATTTAGTGGGACATGAACATTACAGACCTGTATGAATTCTGACTCAAAAAAGTAAATTGCTGAGTCTATATTAGGTATAAGGTTTATTCTATACCACAGGCAATTTCTTAAACCATTTAAGAAAGACTGGAGATTACATTTTTAAATGATCTAGTAATTATGACTTTGGAACATGATTTAATTGATTTTATTTTGAGAACACAGTAGACTATGGAGTGATCGCTAAACACATTTGCTAATACACCTGACTCTTGCATTCTGCTTGGGCAGGATGAAAGGATCAAGTCTAGCAGAGTATGGTTGGATATTTTAACATTTATGCTAGAAGGGGAGGATAATAGCTGTGATAAGTTCAATGTCTTAAACAATGAACAGAATTTTTCATTCCTGGTGTCAAGCCAATTAATATTAAATAGTGTTGAGCGAGCACCCCGATGCTCGGGTGTTCGGGTGCTCTGACCGAGCACCCCCTGAGGCTCGAGTGCTCGGCCGAGCACCCGAACCCCATTGCATTAAATGGGAGGACTCGAGCATTACACCAGGCACCCCCTGCTCTGATGAGGGGAGGGTGCCTGGTCAATGCCCCCCTTCATCTCCACAATGCCCCTCTTCCACAATGTCCCCCTTCCACAATGTCCCCCTTCCACAATGTCCCCCTTCATCTCCGCAATGTCCCCCTTCATCTCCGCAATGCCCCCTTCATCTCTGCAATGCCCCCCTTCCACAATGTCCCCCTTCCACAATGTCCCCCTTCATCTCCGCAATGTCCCCCTTCATCTCCGCAATGCCCCCTTCATCTCCGCAATGCCCCCCTTCCACAATGTCCCCCTTCCACAATGTCCCCCTTCATCTCCACAATGTCCCCCTTCATCTCCGCAATGCCCCCTACCTCCAGTCCCTGGTGGTCCAGCGGAGCGTCTGCAAGATCTGTGCCTTCTCCGGCACAGATCCCTGCCACCCGAACATGGCGGGCGAGCACATGGCGGTACTCGTACGAGTACCGCCATGTGCCGAGCAGAGCGATGCTCGAGCCGATCCGAGCATCGGCCGAGCATGCTCGCTCAACACTAATATTAAAGTCTCCAAGAACCAACAGTTCACTTTTCTTATTCTGAGTGGCAATCTCATTGAGGTGGTGGGTTATGTCCGCAAGCGACATATTTGGTGGCCGGTAGATGCCAACAATTATGATTTGTTTAGAGAATGGAAGAACAATTTTGCCTGCAATATATTCATATGAATCATAGTTATGACAGTAATTTAAAAGTGTAAAGTTCTTAGACTCTTCGGTGCATATGATTATGCCTCCTCCACATTTATCTTGGTACTTCCTAAAACATGAGTATCCTTCAATAGCAACAGCAGTATCTGGTATTTTAAGAGTTAGACAGGATTCAGTGAGTATGAGAATTTTTTGGCTTGTATACATAACTCCATGCTTTTAGTTCATCTATTTTGCGCAGTATGCTGTACATGTTGCAGTGCACAAAAGAGTTGGTTTCTATGTCATTTGCCAAGGCAAGTAACGAAATACATACAATTTTAGTGAGTTTTTTGCAGTGAACATATTGTGAAAGAGTGTGTTTGTTACTATAATTACTGGGACTGGCTGAGCTTGTTTATTAGTACTCCCCACAACACTCAGGGGGTAGTGCACATGTATACAGAAGTCCATGGCGGATTAATTTGTTAGTGCAAGTGAGTAGCATGATTGGGGGGGACAGGAGTAGGGATGGGCGAATATTTTCGCCTCAAACTGAAATTAGCGCAAAACGGCATTTTCTGTTTGGCGTAAAAATTCCTGCGAAAAGTTCAATTTTTCTGCTTTTTCCTGCTTTTTTTGCCTAGGTCATTGTGCATTGAACTTAATGGGAAGAAACATTTTTCTCTACCACACAAAACTTTTCTACAGCCATATAAAAGGGTGTCAGGCTCTCACAGCATGAAATTCAGTGTTTGTGAGAGAAGAGAGCAGAACGTTGTTTGAGCTAGGGAATATAGGGCAATTGAAGTTCAGTTTAGGGAATCTTTTAGGTAGGACATTTGTTCTCTCTATTAGGAGAGTCATTTGGGCACTCTGGGGATAAGACGGGAGGAAGGAGGTTGACCCCAAATACTCCAAAATTCCATGTGACTGACTGGCAAGACACAGGCAGCTGGGGACCTATTTGCTTGCTGATCTTGCTGTTACTGTCTCTATGCTTGGTGGGGAAGTCTGCGGAAAGAAGTTGTTGATTTTATTTTTCAGTAAAAAGAAATTGTTTGAGACCTCCAAAAGCTTAGAGGAATATTGGGAATAGTAGGCAAGAACTGACAGAGGATGCTGATGCTGCTGAGGATGACTTAATGATGACTGATGATGATGATGATGATGCAGATCTAGATTATATCCCTTCAGCATCCTTCTCTTATTCAGATACAGATGAAGGGGAGAGTGAGGATGATGGCAGGGCTATAAGGTTAGCAGAAATTCAAAGACTGAATATTCCACCACTTTTAAGGAACACTGTGCCTGTCAATTAACTGTTTGGGAAAGCCATTGGAAAGTCTGACCCTGGACAAGCACAGTTGTCAAAAAGCATGCAGTCACCCTATCAGTCATCAAGCAGCAATGTTGGGAGACTAACATTCTTAAAAATGAGCCAACATCTCATACCATCTGAGTATCAGGTAGCAGAAACCACACATGACAGAAAAAGCAAGGAAAAGTATATTAACAGCAGCACAGATGAGGAGGTGTAGGAGGGATGTGAAGAAGGGTTGCCACCATACATTCCATTTTGGACCACTGCTATGAGCAACAAGTAACGTGTGTCAATAATCTGAGAAGGAGGATAGAGTACGACAATGGTAAAAACAATATACATAAACAAATCACACCATGCCAGTCCCCCACCACCACTACCATACACATCTGCAACATTGTAAGTTATACTTTATTTTTTTATTGCTTTTATCATGAATATGTGCCAGTATCACTTAAGCAGGACTTTAGTGTTGTGGGCACAAATATATTCTGCATGCTAACACATTTTTAAAGCCATATGTTGCTGTAGGACTCACAAGTTTGACTTTTAGCCACTTATTTCTAAACTTCATCTCTCAGAAGAAGTAATATCACAGTGGGAAATGTAGTACCTCTAGGAAATATAGGCAAAAATGTGTTTAAAATAGGTGAGAAATTTGTTAAAATAGGCGAAAAGAAATTTTTGCATATGCGGAAAGGTGAAATCTTTTGTGTAAAAAGCAAAAAATCAGCAAATATTTTGCGAAAGTCATGCGGGAAATTTTACACACTTTTCACCCATCCCTAATCGAGACATGCTTATTGTTCGAGTGGAGGGTTGCATTGTGGAGGATGAGAGGGAGAAAGTGAAGGCACAACAAACATCTAGACAATATAGTGAAAAGGAATGCAGCAAAGCACTTCAACCAGCAGAAGCAGCTACATCATCAACCAGAATATCCCATTCAGAACACAGGGCAATTTATGGGTCTCAGAAGGGGAGGCAAAAACCTAACATTGGTGGTGGTGGCGGCAGCACATCTCTTTGTGAATTGATCCCTGAGTATGGGTTGGTAACTGACACACAGGAAGACAATGTAGCTCCTAGAAATGGTCCCACTGCATGTGAGATGGTTTCTGCTTACTTGCAGGAAAGCTACGTTCTAGGCAGAAACAATGATCCCATGGTCTAATCGAAAACAAAGCAGTGTGTGTGGCCAGCATTGACACGTACTGCAGTGGAAACCCTCAGTTGTTCGCCATCAAGCATTGAGTCTAAGTGGGTTTTCAGTGCGGCTGGTTGTATTGTCACTGACAGCAGGAAACCGCTATGAAGCAGCAATGTTGAGAGACTAACATTCTTAAAAATGAACCAACATCTCATGCCATCTGAGTAGCAGAAAACACACATGACAGACAAAGCCAGGACACATATATTAACAGCAGCACAGGTGAGGAGGTGGAGGAGGGATGTGAAGAAGGTTTGCCACCATCTACCCCACTTGGGACTAGTGAAAATTTTTGCCTCAAACTGAAATCAGTGAAAAATGGCACTATCCTCTTGGTGAGTAATGTCCCATAAAAAGTGCAGATTTTCCGCTTTTTCCTGTTTTTTTTTTTCCTAGCTCAATCCATTGAAATCAATGGGAACATTGAAGTTGCACACAACACATAGCAAATATTATTTTATTTCCCAAAGGCATAGTATAAAAGGGGCATGAGGGTGCCTGTGTTGGTGGGATGTGGGGACAGAACCAGTTGAACAGGGAATGATTTTTTGGGGGGTTGTTTATTGGGATTGGGGGGCAGTTAATAAAAAATAAATCCTAAATACAATTTACAAAACCCCCATTAAGACATGATATAAAAGGGTCTGAGGAGGGTGCCTGTGTTGGTGAATGAATCAATTGAACAGGGAATTTGTTTTGGGGGGGTTCTTGACTGTTATTGGGGGGACAGTTACTAAAAAAATATATTAAATAAGAAATTTGTATTAAAGTGATAGAGACAGGAACCCCCAGACATAAGCTTCAACTGGGGTGGACTGATACTTGACATGATAGAGTATTTTGTAGTGGATGATTTGTTAGCTTTGTTGTTAGAGGCCCAATCCCTGAGAAAACATTGATTTGTAGGACTTAGACTTATCAAAGGCACAATCCCTGAAGAAACATTGATTTGTAGGACTTAGACTTGCTTGGCACAAGCCCTAAGGAAACATTGATTTGTATTACTCAGACTTGCTTGGCACAAGCCCTAAGGAAACATTGATTTGTATTACTCAGACTTGCTTGGCACAAGCCCTAACAAACCCCCCACATTTTTTTTTTTTTTTGTAGGAGTATGTTTTTTTTTTTTTCAAAGCACAAGCCCTGAGGAAAAAAATAAAAATGTCCTACTGGCCTAGTGCCAGCAGGTCATGTTGGCCAGTGGCCACTGGCCATTGTCAAATGTCTTTCTCATGAGTATGAGTCCATAATTGTGGAATTTGCAACTGCTGTTCTTACTGCTGCTGCTGAGTTTTTTTAAGCAGTAGGATGATTAGGCATCTGAAAGGGAATGGGATCAACAATAGCAGTAACATGGGTGATTGATGATGAAGGTCCCGCTTGCCACGTCTAGCTCCATTGAGGCAGTAGCAGCGCAATAAGTGGCCCCCAGTCTATGTGGAGAAAAGAAGAAGTTGGTCAATAATTCTTCTCCACCTGCCCCTCCTCCAAAATCATGGATGTGTTGTTATTAGAATAGACATTTTTCCCTTGAGAGCAGAAACTGGGGCTCTGATCAGCAACTGCAATGTGCACAGTGTGTGTGGTAAATAAAATCTAGGTGTACAACTGTATCCAAACACTATGACGCCAGAAACCAAGTACTACTGCTGTCACTATACTCCTTGTCCAGAACCCGCTAAGGACACATGACAACTTGCTGACAGTTTAATAGTAAAAATTAACCCTCCCTGCCAGCATCCTAACATATTCTGTGGGATGGAATCTCCTCAGATGCCGCTTGATGCACTACTTGCGATTCTCCTCCACCACACTGGCATGTGTGGTCAGTGCACCACACAGTGTGCAATGGGTAGAGATGAACTGCCACAATCTAATATTAACAGAGTGGCTATCATTTGGCAGGGGAGGTAACGATGAATGAGGTGGATTGTTAGAAGATGTAGTTACACTAGAAGATGCTGGCGAGCTAGTTGTTTCACTCATCATGGAACTTCCAGTCTCTGCCTGGGTTTCTTTATTCTTCTTCCTCTTTGATCTCCAACTTGCCTCTTGTTGCCTTTCTGGAGAGTCAGAGGATACAGCAACAGCGGTGCTTAATTTCTCTGGTGGGTATTTGGCTTTAACATGTTTGACATAAATGTCATGGTGTCTATGTTTCATGTGTGATATAGGGGCGCTTGTGCCAAGGTGTGGTTCCTCCTTTTCTCTTCTCACTGACTTGTCACAAATTGTGCATAGTGCCATTGGTGATGACTGCACTGTGCCTGCCCCAAGAGAAAAATAGTCCCATACCCATGACTTCCAGGGGAGGGAACAGATGGAAAAGAATGGCCTCTTTCTTCTTGTCCTCCACATTCCCCTTCACTGTCTGTGGCAGCAGATAATGTTGCTGATACTTTCTCGGATTCAGCACTGCAACTAGGACCAGGAGTATTGCTGGTGCTGGCAAGTGGAACCTGTCCTAGTCCCGCATCACTTGTTGACCCCATTCCTACTGTGTCCACTGTGGCACACTAGCTTACTCCTCAGCATCCTGCTTCTCTTGCATCTCAGCAGCAGCAGAAATGAGAGAAGCTGCAAATTCCTCAAATTCCAAAATGTTAGTGCTAGTGGTGGTGGCGATGCCCATCCACATGCCTATCTCCCATTCATTCTCAGGTTCTGCTAAAAATGACATCAATGTCTCTCCCACCCCAACTTCTCCACCATCATCATCAACACCCCCACTATCCCCTATGTGCTGCTGCTGCTCTATTACAGACATCTCACTGCTGCTTGGAGGAGGTGATGAGCAATGTGACAGAGGGTCCACTAATGTCACACTTGGCATTTCCTTTTGACCTGAAGAAGGCAGACTGGCAGCAATAGCAGCAGGGACAGGCATCTGATCTGTGCTCCTGCTGATGGTCGTGGTATTAATTGTGCATCTGCTCTCCCTCTTAGTGTTTAGGATCCTGTTCCACTTGGACACTATAGAGAAATGAAGGGGAGAACTCCCATGGTCAGAGGAATGGTGTGGGCTCCCTTGACCACTAGTCTTGATGCTCTCAAATATTTCCCCTACCACTCTGTCTGCTTCACCATTCTGCTACTCCTAACACCAAGAACATCAAATTCAGCCACAGAGTCTTCCTCCTCGGTCTCACAGTCACTAGTAATATGTGGATATTGTTGTTGATTACCCCCTCCTTCACTCTTAATGCTGGACCTTAGTAGTAGTAGTAGTAGTACTAGCACTGGCGGGACTGCTTGGGAATGGCAAGTGTGAGTTAGGGTCCCTTGCTGTCACACTTGGCATTATCTTCTCCCCCCACCGAGTACTACAAGACACAGTAGCAGCAAGCAAAGTATTGGTGGCAGCAATTTCAGCACTGGCAGCAGGTACGGCACTGGTGGCAGCAGGGGCAGCACGTCTGACAACAGACACAGCAATGGTGGTAGCGGTAGCATAGGCAGCACGTCTGGCAGCAGGTACAGCAATGGTGGCAGCAGTTACAGCAATGGTGGCTACAGGTACAGCAATGGTGGTACTGGCAGCAGGGGCAGCACGTCTTGGAGCAGGCACAGGCAGCTGACCTATCCTGTTCTCACTAATACTACCCTTCTCTTCCTCCTTTCCATTAATTTCTCCAAGATCCCTATGGGTGATTTAGGGGGACTGGACAGCATTGATTCAGTACTGCTCACTTCCGCCTCCTCCTCCTCAGACTCAGTGGACACATAATAAGGGTCCTTCCAGTTCCTCCTTTTACTGCTCATAGTGATAGCAGTCACTATGAGCCTCTGCTGCCTCAGTTAAGCAAACAAATAACAGCAGAACAACACAGCACGTCTACCTCTCTCTGTAGCTGCTTCTATTGTGTTTCACTTCCTGTAATACATCACTTTTTTTAGCGAGAAAATCAAAAACAGCATAAATCAATGGGCAAAAAAACTCTAGCCACTGAAAAATTGGTGGGGAATTTTAGCCAATGGATGAAAAATGCGGACATTTTACTCACTGTTTTAAAAGCGGATTTTCCCGTGAAAAAGCAGACAATATTGTGGTTTTTCTGGGATTTCTTGTGGGAACACAGCGACAACCTTTGTTCATCCCTACTTGGGACCACTGCTATGAGCGACAAGTAATGTGTGTCAATAATCTGAGAAGGATAATAATTTGACACAAACATGTCAATGGTAAAAACTATATACATACGCAAATCACACCATACCAGCCAGTCCCCACCACCATCATTAAAATACACATCTGCCACATTATAGGATGTATTTTTTTTAATCTCTTGACATCATCATGAATATGTGCCAGTGTCACTTAAGAAGGTAGTTAGTGTTGTGGGGATGCTAATACATTTTTCAAGGCATATGTTGCTGTAGGACTCACAGCTTTGACTTTCTGCCACTTATTTCTAAAATACAGCCCTCAGTAGAAGTAATATTACAGTGGGAAATGTAGTACCTATAGGAAATATAGGTGAAAAATGTGTTAAAATAGGCTAAAAAATGTTTTAAATAGGCGAAAAGGAGGACAATTTTGCATAGACAAAAAGGAGAAAATTTCACAAAAAAGGTGAAAAATCAGCAAGTTTTTGCGAAAAGTCATGCAGGAAATTTTTCACACTTTTCGCCCACCCCTAGATATGAGGAAAACTGTATTAAAAGTGGCAAAGTTAGAACAGATAGCAGTAATATGTTCATTTTGTTCTTCACATCAAAACTATAGCAGGGAGGAGGAACAGGTGAAATATAATATCTAACTAAGATTATTTAGTAAGATAACTTTACATTTGTAACATTTACTTTAATTTCTTCCCTCCTATTCCTGCATCCCTTTTTTGTTTACTTGCTGGTTGTCTTTAAGTTGTTGTATTGCAGCAGTTGCCTCTTTCTCACCTGTCCAGCTCTCATGTCAAACTCTAAGTACTACCATGCACTACCTACCTTTTCTTCACATCTGAGGTTAAAGGGATAGTATTGTTTCAAAATAGAAGCAGCGCCAATTAATCTTCATAGTAATTGGGCCATGGGGAGTGTTATTTCAATACTGTCAAAATGTTAGCTCAAGAGTAAATGAATGATAAATTATCCCCCTCTCGCCCCTTTTACCTAGTGGAAGCCACCTCCCCTTAGATGTGGAATGTGGTCTTAAGACAACAAGCAACAATCTTACTGTGAGAATAAGGAAAACTTTGCTCCCCTTGACAGATTTTTAAGGTTTTTCCCTTATGCTAATTGAAGATTGCCCCTCTCTGCAAGCCATCTGGACACTCTTGATGCTCTGAGATGAGCAGTGTTAAAAGAGGCAGGAGGGGGATACTTTATCATTCAATTACTCTTGAACTACCACTCTGACAGTATTGAAATAACTCTCCATTGCCCAAATATTATGAAGATTAATTAGAGCTGCTTTTATTTTGAAACATTACTATCCCTTTAAGGAACATTTTAGTACTGATATGTCATAATTCAAAGAATGCAATGAAACTGGAGGTTTGTGGTTTGTGGCTAGTGCAGTATTGTGCTTCCTTAAAGGATACTGGGTATTGCCTCCTTTCTTATCCTATCCTAAATGCTACTTAAAAAAAATTGTCAGCAAACAAAGGTCTATGACATAATTGAAAGAGTAAAGCGCCTAAACTGGAAATGTGCAGGCCACATAGCAAGACCTGACGGTAGATGGATCAAACAAATTTTTGACTGGATTCCACTCAAAAATAAATGTTCTAGAAGACCAAAGACAAGATGAGTAGATGAACTTATCAAATTTGCGTGTGTGTGTGTTTGTGAAACAATTTTTAAGCACTCTGGTTCCAGTCAGATTCCTAACTGGGTGCTGATGCAGAAGCACATTCAATATTAGACATAGAACGCAAGCACACTCACGTCTTCAAAAAAGAGTGATAAAATATATTGTTCAATGTTTTCTCAGGATGGCTAATATGCTGCACCAGAAACAATCAATACATTTTAATTCATCACTCTTTTTTGAAGACCTGAGTGTGTTTATGTTCTATGTCTAATTGTAACGGTTATTCAGACTCTCAGACCAGAGGTAAAAAATAAAACACAGTTTTATTGAGAAGAAAATAAAGAACACTGCCCCCTAAGGGCAGAAATAGGTAATGACATGTAACTACAGGCGATATGGTAATAAAGTAGACACAGTACAGGTAAAGAGCAATACTGTATAACAAGGAATAGGTGTAGCAAGGGTTAAGTCCAATGTAATAATCAGTCTCTGAGGTGGTGTGTGAGCCAACGCCCAGTGGTGGATAAGAACAGCCAAAGGCTGTGGTGCCAGATGGAAGCACCTTGTAGTGAGTCCACACAGTAGTACTTAGGGACTGGTGATGTGCAAGACCAACCACTTATGCTAGAGCCACTTAAGACAAGAGCCAAGGACACTTCTGTTGTGCATAAATGGAACCAGACTGCCTGACCTGAGTGTAATCTGAGCCAAATGCACTCGTGGTGTAGAATGGGTTAATGACACTGCATGAACTGAATGGAACCTGAGCCAACAGCACCCCTTGGAGCATCAACGGGTACCCACACTGCCAGAGCTGAATGGGACCAGAGCCAGTAGCACCCCGTGGTGCGTAATGGATATGCCAACACTGCTAAAGTTGAATAGGACCAGAGCCGGTAGCAACCTTCCGGTGCTTAACTGAATCGAGTGAATGGCAAGAGCACTAGGTGGACAGTAACGGAAAACACCATGGCTCTGCAAGAGAACGGACAGGCTCGGTACGGATGGCAATGAGCTCAGCAAGTGTTAAAGGAGAGGCTCGGTATCAGAGGCAACAAGCTCTGCAGGGGTTAATGAACAGGCTCGGTAATGGAGGCAACAAGCTCAATAACAGTTAACGCATTGCTCAGTATTGGAGACCACAAGTACTGCAAGTGTCAGCGAGCAGGCTCGGTAATGGAGGCAACAGACTCAGCAGGTGTAATGGACGGCCCTTAATCGGAGGCAACAGGCACGTCAAGGGTTAATGCACAGGCTCGGTAACGGAGGCAACAGGTTCAGCAAGCGTGGTGGATGTCAGCAAAAGAGGCACTGATCAGACAGTTCGAAATGTCACCAGGCGACATAGACAAAGCCTCACTGAAGCCGGATCACCGGAGACAGAAACCAAGCGGGGAGGTAGATCAGGCCGGGTCACACACGGAGCAGGAGCGTCAGACAAGTCGGATCAATCACGGAGCAGGAACGCCAGCCAGGCCGGGTCATACACGGAGCAGGAGCGTCAGACAAGCCGGATCAATCACGGAGCAGGAACGTCAGCCAGGCCGGGTCATACACAGAGCAGGAACGTCAGACAAGCCGGATCAATCACAGAGCAGGAAAATCAGCCAGGCCGGGTCATACACGGAGCAGGAACCAAGAGAAGTGTCAGACAAGCCGGATCAGTACACAGGAATGCAGGAACACAGCAACGGAAGCACTGGTACTGGAACAAAACTAAAGGGCACCTGACAGGTGCTAAAGGCCCGGTATAAGAAGGCCATACTGGGCGGGCATAACAGGTACTGCCAATAGGAACACACCACAGCAGAGAGTGACAGCAATCACGGGAACCGTGATACTAATATGAATCCACTCTAAAATTAGCTTGGTCCATCTAGCAAGGAGACCTGATGATAGATGGACCAAACTAATTTTGGAATGGATTGCACTTTATACTAAACACCCAAGAAAAAGACCAAAGACAAGATGGATTGATTAAATTATACAGTGGCAACAAAAGGCACAGGACTGAAGTTGTTGGTGGATTGCCGAGGAGGCCTTCATCCTGCAGTGGACAGCAGCTGAAGATGATATATATATATATATATATATATATATATATATATATATATATATATACACTCAGCCTGGAAGCTCGAAGGACAAGATAGCACTCCAAAGGTTGATTCAACAAAGATAAGCAATTTTTATTTAGCGATTTCCATCATGACCCAAATGCTTTAGGTCCAAGCATGGACCTTCCTCAGCCTCAGGCTCTCTGGGACATTCTACCTTCTGTTTGCTCAACTGTCCACCTCAGGCCTACCTACTAAGTCAAGGTAGTCATTGTTGATAGCTCTGACGAACACCTCCTGTTGTCTGACTAGTTGAGGGTGTGGATTGTCAACAGCCTATGACTTTCTACCTCCTGCCTGACTAACTTGTCGATGGCATTGTAGTTGAAGCCATATGACCAACGCCTCGGGCTTTCCTACTTGTTGAGGGCAGTGGTAGTCAAAATGCTATGACTTCCTAGCCTGAAGTTGATAACTACTCCTTGAAATCCCAGTAGTCGAACGCCATCGACACCTTTCGAATTTTGCTTTCGACCTTCACCTTTGTGGTATTTGTAGGAAGACTATACCAGCTCACCTATTGGGGAATTCTACCACCTATAGATTCACTTATAAACAGAGAGTACAGCATTGTAGTGTTAAAGTGTGGAGTGAATAAAATAAAATGTGCTTCTAATCCCAATTGCTAATTTATATACTAATTTTTGTATTTGCACTTATGATTCTCCTCCTACTACTGTTTCTGTATGTTCTCATGATTTATAATTAGATTGTAAGCTCCTTGGGGCAGGGTCCCTTTCCCAATGTATGATTCCCTTTGCTGCACTTTCCCCCACAAATAATGCAATGATTGTACTTTAGCCAGATGCTCCTTAACCCAGTCCTGTATTTTCGTATCACAAGGTTACAACTTCTGTATGTGTATGGTACTATCTAAATAAAGATACATACATGCATATATGGATATAAGACATAATCCTAATTTTAGTTATTTATAAACACAAATTGGTACCAAATATAGAGCTTTATGCATTTGCTAGTCGAGTTTAGAAAAAACACTTCCACGTTAATTTTATAAAATTGAAATTAAGAAAACACATATTTTCTCATTCATTATAGGATTTATCTTCCATTCACAACCAATAGTCCCTTTTGTAAGTGCAGAAAAAAATATATGTAATAGGTGTATGGTTTCTTATTAAGAAAAAAAATCACAGAAATGGTCTTTGATTAAACAGCAACAACAGTGTAAAAATAGCATTCAAACACACATTGCACTCAATTGGTCATATTGTTATGATTTAACCCATCGTTATTTTTAAATGTACCATCTGATTTTGAAACTTCTGATACATTATATGAGTATTAGACCAAACTCCTTATTTCTGTAGGTCCATTATTATCATACTATAATGGATATAGGTTTTTAAATCTCAGTGAAAGAAAGTCATTAGCTGCTTACATAAAATTTTAGAATGCTATGTTCAATTTGCTCATTATTAATCATATTACCATTCAATGATTACTGTTCTTCTTAAATGTATTATCAGAAATTCCTCACAATTTAACTGTCTGTAGACCATTATCAGAAACAACTGAAAATAAATAAAATGAAATAGAAAAGTAAATTAAATTACAGCAGGGTGGAAAAGAGAATATAATATTGTGATACCAATGGTTATGCGCTAATCAGGGATACCAAATTAATTACTCTGTACTCTTATATACATTATTTCTCTCCTTACCTAGGGTACTACGGATTAATTTTTGCAAATAGACACAAAGCCTTAACCACAATCCTAATTTTATGCTGTGTACAAAGGCAGTTGTGGCTTCTTGTGCAGACAAGCATAAGCTATCATTATCTTAACCCCCCGTGGTGCTAGTTAGGGATGAGTGAAAACTTTTGCCTCAAACCAAAGTTGATGAAAATTTTCCTAGGAAAAGTGCCATTTTCCCCGTTTTTTCACCTAGCTCATTGCATTGAAATCAGTGGGAAGTCTGAATTGTTCTCCACTACATGGTAGTTTTCTGTAGTTTTCTAAAGCCATATAAAAGGATGTGAGGCTCTCACAGCATGACATTCGGTGTTTGGGAGAGGATAAAGCAGCCTGTTTTTGAGCTATAGGAGATAGGCAGATAAAGGGGGATTGAAGATTAGTTTAGGGAGCATTTTAGGTAGGACATTTGTTCTCTGTATTAGGGGAGTCTGGGGGTACTCTGGGGGAGAAGAAGGAGGTTGACCTCAAATACCCCCAAATTCGGTGTCACTGACTTGCAAAACATGGGCAGCTGGGTTCCAACTTGCATGATGATGTTGATGTTTTTGGACAGGCTGTGATAAGATATGGTGGGCAACTTTAAAAAAAACAACAAAATAAATACATAAAAATAATAAATAAATATATTAGGTAACAGACAGCTGACTGTGAGCCTGATGTGAGTTGTGTGACTGAGGCTGACTTGATAGACAGCAGAAGACATTGAGAATTTTGTTGAGGGCTAAGGCAAGACATTATACTCCATCAGTTGTATATTGTAGAGTAAAAACACATGGTAGTTCAGTAATGTCCAGCAAATGCACAATGGACAGGGGGAGGGGGAAAGGTGGAGCAGTGCAGGAACGTGGGAGAAAAGTGGTAGTTCAAAAACTGTCTACAGCTATGGTTGCTGCAGTGTGTGCAATAAATGATGACGATCCCTCTCCTCCTGGGGGGGGATGCAGTTTGTCAAGGTTCCACCAAACATTCCGCCACCATCAGTTAAAAAAAATATATAAGAAGAACACTGAAGATGACAATAAGTAGCATTCTAATTTTGATGATGGCAATGGCATAATGGAGGAAGGGGTAGCAGCACCAACTGCTGCATCAGACAGTGAGACAAACAAGCACCAAAACATCTGTCCTCAAAGTAGTAGCAAACTTTGTAAAAATAAAAGTAAAAAATACATTGTTTGACATCTCTAAAAGCTTAGAGGAATATAAAGGTAGTGTGCAAGAAGAGCCGGGTGATGCTGAGGATGACCTGATGATGATGATAATTCAGATCTCAAATATATCCCTCCAGCATCTTCCTCTTGTTCAGATACAGATGAAGTTGAGAGTAAGAGAGAATATGAGAATATGACATGGCCATAAAGTTATCAGAGCAAAGGCTCAATCTTCTACCACTGAAAAGGAGCACTTTGCCTGTCTATAAACTGTTTGAGAAAGCCATTGGAAACTTTGCTGCTGCTAGAAGTGCTGCATCTTTGACACCTAGTAGTAGTAGCAGTAGAATTGCATAAACATCTAGCCCCAGTAGTAGTAGCAGCCCCCCAGGAATCCCAAAGTCCATGAAGTCTACAGTATGGATATCCAAAATCTAAGCCTGTTGCTATCTGTTGCCTGTGCAAAAAAGCACATGAGCAGAGGGAAAACAGGCTCACACCTAGGCACCTCCTCAGTGAGATCCCACCCAAATCACAACCACAGGTCTGACTGGGAAAAACGCTATCAGCAGGTCAGAGGTTCCACAACTATCAGTGGCAGAAATGCTCCAAAAAGTTCCCAGAGCTCTGGGGCAGATAAGAGAAGTATTGATCTTACTTATGTGTAAGAGAGTGTGCTACTGCCAATAGTTAGTCCATTTCAAATGACACTTATGGCTCCTGCTGCAGAGGAGTATGATTACTCTGGGTTTGTTGTAGCAGAAGGTAAAAGTCATAGACTACTCTCACATGCTGCCTCTACCTCCACCACATCATCTAGTCATGTTGTTAAAGTTAAAGTTACAGGGTTCTTCTGCCAAGTCCTGCCAAATCACACTGACTGCATTCCTGGGAAAGAGTCAAAAACTTCACAAAAACAATCATAAAGTACCCCTGTGGAATGACAAGTTTGCCAATATGTTGGCAGTGGACATACTGCCATATTCTTTTGTTGAAAATCGGGGTTTCAGAGAACTGATGTCATGTCATGCTGGAATATCCCAACTCGCAAATATTTTTCCAGGATAGGTGTGCTGAATTGTACAAGCAGAAAACCAGGCCAAATGTATTAACAGCAGCACAGATGAGGAGGAGGAGGGATGTAAAAAAGGGTTGCTACCATCTAGCAAACTTGGGAGTGGGACCATTGCTATGACCAATCAGTAATGTGCATCAGTAATCTGAGAGGAAGGATAATGGGAAAAACTGCTGTATCTATCTATCTATCTATCTATCTATCTATCTATCTATCTATCTATCTATCTATCTATCTCTCTATCTCTCTCTCTCTCTCTCTCTCTATATATATATATATATATATATATATATATATATATATATATACTCACATCAATCCCAGCATGCCAGCCCCCCACACACACCACCACTACCATACACATCTACCACATTGTAGGTTGTACTTTATTATTTTTTTATCTTTTGACATCATGATGCATATATGTCAGTGTCACTTAAGCAGGAAGTTTGTGTTGTGGTCAAACAACCAATGAACTCTGGATTTTTAACACACAGCGTAAATATTGCTGTAGGAATCACAACTTTGACTTTCAGCTACTTATTTCTCCACTACAAGAAGTAATATTGTGCTGGGAAATGTTGCACCATAGCAAACATGGGCAAAAAAATGTGTTGAAACAGGTGACAAATTTGTTGGAATTGGTAAAAAGGAGAAAAATTTTGCACTGGCGATAAGGAGAAAACTTTTGCAAAAAAAAAAAGGGACGTCCATGTTTTGTGAAACATCATGAGGGAAATTGTTCTCCGTTTTCTCCCACCCCTAGTGTAATTGCTTTGTAATAAAGATCTTCCTAACATCCAAGGGATTAAAGCTTGCAAAGAATAACCAGTGCTGACTAAATATTTATATTTCATGTTTTAAATCAGGCTGAATGCTTCGAAAATCTAATGTTTATCTTGCAAGGGTCAATTTATTAGCAGAAGACATGATTTAGAAAATGCTCCCCTTGACCTATATGTTACATGTAATATTTGGTTAATGTGAGTGCAAGTGCAAAATTTTACTGTAACAGCAAAATAATTCATAGCTACAAGAAATGCTGTAGTATTATATCTTTTGTTCTAGTTATGAATATTATTTACTTGGACAGGAGTTCCATATACTTGATCTGGATGTATTATAATGTTCTTGGAGGCTAGAGGGGTCTCTACCAAGTTGCTTATTTAATTTAGGAACAGTCATAAAAGTTCAACATTTAGAAGGTAAAAAAACTACACATCTTTAACAAATGCATACCTTTACAAAATAAATTAGATTTTACTGTGCCTTCCAAAATAATAATATATTGGTGGTGGTAGTAGTGGTAGTAGTAGCAGCCATAATAATAGTAGTATCAGTAGTAGTAATAGTAGAGTATGTTGTAATATAGTGTGTATTTGCCCATTTTTGATACATCCTAGATCAGTGCTTTATTTTTATGAGGTGCTTGCTAATTACTTATTTATACTTTCAACTTTAAAATCTCCAAAGGCCATTTAGATGTTCATGATATACTATATGAAAATATTATTAATATAATTTTTTCATTCTTGCTGACATACTTTTGTAGATTCCTGGTTCTTCATAGAAATATATATGAAAAACTTACAGTACTTACCATGGCCTAAGATCATCTCTTGTCATAGGGTGTAGTTTTGAGTGCATCCATGAAGATCCACCTGTTTTATTTGCAATAGATATGGGTAGGGATGGGGAAGAAAAACAAGAAAAATGATCTCCTTCCCATGTTAAAAATTTCTTTCATGTATTCCCTGTATGCTAACTTACCTGTAAAAAAGGAGGTGTTAGTTTACTGCATGTTGTCAGCATGGGCTTGGGAGAGAGAGTTAGTGTAAGCAGACAGGCATAGTGAAGTATCACGAGTACTGGTGATATCCAGTTGTTCTCTGGATGGGTGTAGTATGGGGAGTGTAATGGTACAAGAGATCATAAGAGCAGCCAGACATATAATTCCTTCATTGCCACTCCCAACTCAACTATCTCACACACAATTTTCACTTTCTATTACCAGAAAAAAAGTGGGTAATTGATACAAAAGCCCTATATCTGGTATCACAGGAAGAAGAACAGGTTCAGCACATAATAATAATTAGACATAATGTTATTTAAAGGTTGATATCTAGGAGTTCAGAATTGCAGGTCAATGAGAACAGTGTGTTACTCCTGACTAGTTTTTGATAACATTTAAAGTACAATAATCTTTAATCAATATGCAAATGAATTAATGATTGAGTGCTCACCACAAATATGTCATTCTTACTATCTATGAAGAGGAAAAATATGTTATGTTGAATCAAGGCTCTCCATATTCCTCCCGTGAATGGTCTAAACCTTAAAACTAGACCTTACTATAGTTTGTTTATTCACCTGAAGCTACAGCAATTAAGCTCTTGGATGTGGCCTCTTTGGTCTCTCACTATTACTTCTCCTTTCTTCCTTTCATAATCTGGAGTGTCTGGCACTTAGAGAATTTTCATCCACAGCTTCATTCACATTGTTTTGACTAGGAATGTTAACAGTAGCTCTGTAACTTCTGTATTCATATGAACACAGCTGTTCTGTAAAATCAGCAAATGTTTTTCTTGAAACAAATGTGTTGTATAGTATTTCATTCATAACCTTAACCAATCAAATTGTAGAAAAAAACTCACGTGTGAAAAAAACAAAGAGCAGAATCCTGACCTAGACTTTTGACTCATTAATGTGCTAACTCAGTATTGAGAGTTTTCCCATTTCTACTGGGAAATCAGAACAGTTTTGAGTAATAAGACCACTGTGATACTGTCATGTTTTACTTATGATCCTGAGCATATATATATATATATATATATATATATATATACAGGGCTCAAAATTTCAAGTCCTGAGCTACTAGGCAGGCCTGAAAAGTTACTCGCCACCAGTTTTCAAGCTTATCCCCACCCATATCCACACCTTTAACCCCACCCATCTCAAGTTCTCTTGACTATTGCAGCCCTTTTTCCTACATGCTGAACAATCTCTACCCTTATTTGACTTCAGTTTTGCATTTTATTTATTGGTCTCTAAATTAAGATTGTCTGAACCCACAATTTATGGCAACTATTTATCACAGGGAAAATATATTTTTTGTGAGAAAGTTAACCCTAGCTACTTCTATATTTTATGCAATAGCCTAAGGCATTTTCCTGTATTTAACACTTCTTGGCCAGCAGCATAATCCCATTGTAATGAATAATAATAAGTGGGCACATGTGCTAACAGATAATTTCAGGAGCCAAGGACACCAAAAAATAGGAGAATAAGGGTTTAACAGACTACTAAGGGGAAAAAAGTGGGGCACAATGTATATCAGGCTCAGATTTATAGCTCAGGAGCCCCTAGGCACGACAAACCTGGGGTCTCTTAGCCCCACCCATGGGTGCACACATTACCCCACACTGGGAAAGTGGAAAGGAGGTGAGGGGATAGGATTCTGGAATCGAAGGAAGGAGAGTGGGGTGGGATGAATGGCAAGAAGCAGTGCGGGAAAAAAGTAGAAAAAAAATGGGATGGCATTAGGCTAGTGAATAAGGCAGTGGATATATAATCTATGGGTTAATACAGAAGCAATACAACAGATAGAAAGATTAGGAAAACCATCCTCTCACACCCTTACTTCACAGTTTATTTGTACTGTAGGCACAGCCCTATCATAGGACCAGGTGCCCAGCTCACATAACTAATGTAAGTTGCTTCACCAAGATTCCAGCCCAACATTGACCAGCAGTACTGTAGATGCTCTTTGAAACCTCAGTTGCAGAGCTTAAAGGGATAGTAATACTTAAAATGTAAAAAAAATATGTTGTAGGGTTTATCCTCCTGAGTAAAACAAGAGTACTCTCACTACTGCTGAAAGGTGTTTCATTCAAAAGTTATTAATTTTTAAAGTTGAATTTGTTAGGTGCAATATCACAGTGGCCTGAAATTGTACAGTGGCACTGTTGCTACACCATCCTATGGAGATTTATGGTCCCGGGACCATAAATAGTACTATCCCTTTAATGGGTTAACAACTGCCCCATATAGTCATAACATATCAGTGCACATATAGGAACTGTGTCTTTACATCTTTTTCACTGTCAGCTCGTAAGTGCACAAGATATAAAGACGGAGCTCTTATGTGGGAACTGACATAATTTATGACTTAGTCCTGCATGACTTGGCAGCTGATAACACATTAATCTCTGCATTTTAGGATTCAGTTAGCAGCTACACTGGGGTTAACTGAATCCTAAAATTCAAAGATAAATGTGTCCACTACTGCCTGATTTTGCAGGACTCAGTCATAATTTATGTCAATTCCCACATAACAGCACCGTCTTTAATGATTGTTGTACACTTCCAAGCTGACACTGAAAATGATTTAAATATGCAGTTCTTATGTGTCCACTGCTGCTTCAAGCTTTAAAAGAGGGAATGAAGGCTTGAATAAGCAAATTTTATAAACTGGGAGCAAACAAGGTACAGCTTACCCAAGTTCTTCACGTGGGTTATATTGGAGAGGCAGAGATCTGCAGGTATGGCACATGAAAGCATAGCACAAATCATGCAGTGTTGTTCTCTTTTCAGGTTGCATCCAAAGCTGAGTAAGCAGTAGCAGCCAATAACTGGAGGAGGCGGGACACAAAGTATTTCTGATATCAGAAAGTAAGGTGCAGCTGACAGCCAATTCTCTATGCAGAGTAAGTGTAGCTGCTATATGACAGTATCCATTCAGGGTTGGTCACTGACACACTCGGGGCTTCAGCCTACTTAGCCCCTGGTCACTGTTTATTTAGGTATGTGCTGTGTATCATTCCTATGTAGCTGTATAACCATGTTGCTTCTCTGTCATGGTTGTTTGTGTCTCATTTCCTTCCTATCTGTAACAGTGCACAGGACATTTGTGTTGCTGTATTTTGGGCTGCGTGCATGCAGTACAATGATATGCCTGAGTCCCCTCTGTACAAGCCAGATTGTGTTCCTGTCCTCCTAAAGCATCCGGACGCACTCTAAATATTGATCCATCCTCCTAAAGCACTTAGACGCACATTTTTGCAATTACACAGGGATTGCAGGGAAATGGGCCATTTTCATACAGGGCTTCCAATATATACAGTCGTGTGAAAAAGAAAGTACACCCTCTTTGAATTTTATGGTTTTACTTATCAGGACATAAAAACAATCATCTGTCCTTATCAGGTCTAAAAAATAAGGTAAATACAATCTCAGATGAACAACAACACATGATATATTATACCGTGTCATGATTTATTTAACAAAAATAAAGCCAGAATGGAGAAGAGCGTGTACTTTCTTTTTCACATGACTTTATATCTATCTATCTATCTATCTATCTATCTATCTATCTATCTATCTATCTATCTATCTATATATATATATATATATATATATATATATATATATATATATACATATATATATACACACACATACACATACTAAAAATGTTATTTACAGTTGTATATTGTCTTTAGATATAAAGAAGCAGTTATTTTTAAGGACTTTAGACTGGGAAAAGATCTGATTTTTTCAGGTAGGTTGTTCCAGATTTTCAGAGCTCTGAAGGAAAAGGCAGGCCGACCTTCTTTCTTGTAATATGGTATGCTCAGTGAGTTGTTAGCATTGGAGCGGAGGTTATAGTTAGTATGGAGAGTTGAAGTGAACATATATAATTGCTTATGAGATATTTAGTTTTTTTAGTTTATAGAAATTAGATAGTACTGGTTGACATTCCAGGATATGCTAATATTCCACACTGTGCTCACTTCCAACTGCCACTCTTTGCCAAATGTACCAACCCCTTTGGATAAACAAATCAACTGACCTTTATTTAGATAAACTGAGTGAATGGGCAGAAAAGTGGCAGATGGCATGTATTGTAGATAAATGTAAGGTTATGAGTTTGAGCTGTAGAAACAAACATGCTACATATACACTAAATGGGAAACTACTTGGAGAATCCTTGTTAGAGAAAGATTTAGGAGTACTGATAGATGATAGATTTCACAGTAGTGTGCAGAATACTCAGCTGCTGCAAAAGCAAATAGGGCACTATCTTGCATAAAAAGGGGTTATAGATGCACGGGATGCTAATACTATTCTACCACTATATAAATCCCTGATAAGGCCTCATCTAGAATACAGAGTACAGTTTGGAGACCAGTTCTTAGAAAATACATTACTGAACTGAAAAAAATGCAGTGACATGAAACAAACTGATAAAGGGAGCTGAGTTATAAAGATAGACTAGCAAACTGTTTTTGTTTACATTAGAGAAGAGATGTCAAATGGGATAATATTGATATGATTACACTATACAAATATATTTGAGGTCACTACAAAGAACTCTCCAAATAACTATTTACTCATAGAGTAGAGCTTAGAACAAGAGGTCCTCCTAAAACAAAGGCAGTTTGTTTGTTTTTTACAGCAAGGGCAGTAAAGCTATTGAATTCTTTGGCTCTGCATACTGTGCTTGCAGATACAGTAAATGCTTTCCATAAGTAATGGATACCTGTCTAGCACAGAACAATACTGAAAATTTTGACAGTTGGCTTCAAAGCAGATAGGATGTTGATCCAGGGAAATATCTGACTGCCATTTGGAGTTAGGAAGGAATTTTTTTACCCACTTGGGGCATAACTGGAAATGGCTTCATTGGGGGTTTTTTGGCTTCCTCTGGATCAATAGGGGAGATTTGGCATGGGCTGGACTTGATGGACACATGTTTGTTTTCAGTCTTATCATTATAAACTGTTACTATGTTATACAAATTCTGTAAAGATGGATGCTCACACTGAGGTGAGAATGTGGACAGCTGAGAGTTCAGCTTGCTCCTGTATTAAAAATATTTACAGTTTTGCAACCACTGTCCCAATTTCTGGAAAAACACATCCACTAATAAAATCTAAAAGTATTGCTAATCACATTGAACATCTTACCAGGACATTATTTGTAAAATGTGACCAATTTTTCTGTATTCTTCATAATGCCCACCAAAGTTTCAAGGAAGACAGGCATTTTATGATCATGGCTATTTAGAGGGTGTCTATTTAGAGGGTGGTATGTGATACATGGCTGCAAAGCATTGGCTATCTCTTAGGCACTCAAAGGGTTAAACTGTTGAAAAATGACATCAGGGTGTGTATAACGTTTAGCGACATTTTTACAAAAGTACTAACTCCAGTCAGTCAACTCTTTTGGAATAGAAATGGCTGTGTCTACATAACAATTGTCTAAACTTATGTATAAGGAAATTTGCTAACTGCACCAAAAATAATGGAAGTTTTAGTGATTGAATCTTAAATCCAAATAAAACCTGTTCTTAATGGAAGTGTATAGTGATAGCTATGTATGCGAAACAATATTTTCAGTTGCAAATTTTCTGCAAATTGTCTCAGAATATTCTCAGATAGACATATTTATATATTGAATTTTAGCAACAATTCTTTACCCTTTGAGTGTCAGAGAAGTATCCAATGCATTGCAACACAATGCGTTGACTACCTTTCTGACACGCAAAGGGTTAAACATGCACTTAGAGGGCTTTTTATACATCTCCCCAATTGTTCCTACGATAATGATATACCAACATACAATTCTAATTCATCTTATTTGTTAAACCTCTGACTTGTAAAAGTAGGTTAACATGAAAGTAAAATGAGTGAGACTTGCATACTGTATCACTCTACTTCTTTTAACGATGTCTCATTTGACAGTAGCTCACTACCACAGTGCATTGTCATCATAGTAAAGATGCATTTATTTATATGTATATATTAACATTCTATGGAAGCAATATATTCTGACCTGTTATTAACCCAGACCCTCCTTTGCTTTCCTCTTCAGAGCTACCCATTCATGCCTGGCTGTTTCTTTTTTCTTTTCTTACTTATTAACCTAGCCATTTCCTTGTAACTCTTATATAACAGGATGTAAAGTCCACATTATAATGAACAGACATGTGGGAATGTTGTTTTTGCCCCACAATCACAATCTAACGACATATGGCCATATGCAAAAAAGGAAAAGTAGCAACTTAGGAGCAAACCAACTTCACCATAGGGGAATAATAAAGATTTCCAAACTTCTCTTTGAGTTAAATAGACCTTAAATCAATGTTTCTTTCTCCCCTTTGATTTGACTCAGAACAGCCGATTATTTACCTTGAGGGAGATGCACTAAGCTGTGATAAAGAAGTGATAAAGGGAGATGACTTACCCTATTCTGATGTTATTCTATGGAGAAGTCATCGCCACTTTATGACCTCTTTATCTCACCTTAGTATATAATCCCTGTTGACTCCTTCACTTTTTCTTCTGTGTTGTATGTTCCATATATCATTCAAGATTTAGATAGGTAGATTTAGATAGATAGATAGATAGATAGATAGATAGATAGATAGATAGATAGATAGATAGATAGATAGATAGATGTTGCCTGGAATAATACATAATAGCAGATAAATGTGAATGTATTCATTTATAGCTTCTTTTGCGCTAACATATCAGTCATGCTTCCTACATGCCTCAGGATTATATATATATATATATATATATATATATATATATAGTTTAATCCTTAACCAAACATTTTTGATCCTTCAGCAGACTTTCACTGAGGCAGGAAAATGAAGGTCTGCTGGACATTATTTTTCTTTTACATACCTACAAGTGTGTGCTTGAGTAAATTTGTGCATCTTATATTTATATATTTAATTATATTACTGCTTAAGTATATAGTAGGTAGATAAATATATATATATATAATCATAAATTATACATGGTGTTATACCTGCAATGTTCCATGCCATAAAAATTTATTTGTTATGTGTTTGCAAACACTTCGTCATTCAGTTCATTCCCTCAAAGAAGCTATTCCCAATCCTACTTAATTTAACATTTCAATTATGTACATATCTGGAGATGTTCTGAACTGAAAACTGCACACAACTTAGACAAGTTCCCTGCAAATTAAAACTGGAAATGTCTAATCACAATGCAAGTGTACAGAAGACTCCTGATGAGATCAGGGGTTTGTAGTATTCTATTAATCTCTGTTTCATCACTTCACGGTGAATTGACTTTGTCCTGCTTTTCTATTATTTATGAGCTAGCTATTACTGTGTGCACTGAGAGAAAGGTGAGAACAGAGAATTGAAACAGTCTTTTTATTTCAGTAGCTGAGTTTATGTTTGCTTATCTGAGGTGACACAATACTCAGGATGTGAAAATGTAAATTACTTGTTTGTAAATATAAACTATAGTGTATTAACATAGTTGCTGTTTGATCATTATATCTTAGGTTAATGATTAAAACAGAAACTAGAGGAACTTTTTCCCTGGCTGTTATTAGCATTGCATTAGATATTTTGATTTACCTGTCAACCTTATTCATCATCACTTTGAGATATTTGTGGAAAAAAGAAAGTTATGAGTACACTCAATCAGTATTCAGTGGCATTGCAGTATCAGTGCCGTCATTAAAGGTATCCATCCACATTCAGATTTGATTTCAAGAAAATATGCAATCTGGTTGCTCAACAATGAGACTGTAGATTTATCTGTGGATCAATAGGCTATCTTAGTCAGATATTGATGTGTGTGTGTCTGTGTATGTTTGTGTAATTATATCTTTGTGTGTCTGTGTGTTTAATTGCATGTGTATGATATGTAAGTGTGTATTTATATGTGCTCATGTGTGTGTATAAATGTGTATGGGTAAAATACGTGCATGTTGGCTTATCTGGTTTTTGATTTCCACTCAGAAATAGAAATCAGATCACATGATCTGTGTATGGAGAGTAAATGAAGGCAATAGGATCATTTGACAGTCTGATTCTTTCAATTCTTATCAAAAGAAGGTTTGCGTTATGACTGGTATTTAGTTTACATTTATGTGAAAGCTTTACACAGTACTTATTCAGTTAAAAGGTACTTTTTTTTAGATTTTAGCCAGAAAAATCAACTTTGCCTTATATTTGAAGTTACCTTTTTTGTCTTTTATCTGGGAAGGTGTGTGACGTACAGGTTCAAGTACAAAATATGACAGTGCAGACTGGTAGAAGATCATATCTGAAAAAACAGCATGTTTGCCATCTGCTTTTCCAGTTAACTGTCCCATCAATTAATATAGAGAGACTCACATGGCTAAAACCAGAAGGAACAGGTCACTTCCACACTAATGTCCAACTTTAGTTGTGTACACTGTGAAGTAGGACCATTAGCTGGTATAAGATGCAGGTTGAAAATTCAAACATGCTTTGCCATTGGATCAGATTTTCTTACAGACTGCCCAGCTGGATCTGATCTTCGCTGGTACCAGTACTTTACACTAAGTTCCCTTGAAGCAAAGAAGGGCATAAGCTCTTCATTGCTGTATTTATTAAGAAAATATTTTTTTTCTGTTAGACAGCACTGCCCCTTCCGAATAAGTGGCACTAAATGTGTTAAACACATTGCTTAATGGGTCTGGCTTGGGATTCCCTTGATGTTTTCATTTAGGGATTGGTTCCTCAACCTGTTGGGTTTGGATGGGGACAGCGTGGGAGGGGTTTTTATATTTTGTAGGTTGGTATCCTTGAATCGAGCGCTTCACCTCCTGGTGGTGGCAAGTGGTTGCTATTACCCAGTAAAGAATCTCTTTCATGGGGAGTAAGATTAGACTGTTATCTTGGAATGTTAGAGGCCTGAATGATCCCATTAAACAGAACTTAGTCCTTACACATATCAAAAGACATCACCCTGACATTATTATGCTTCAGGAAACACATTTGTACGCAGGAAAATAATGGCACTGAAGTAGCCGTGGAGTAATCACCATTATCATTCTACTTTTTCCATTCATGCTAGAGGGGTTTCAATTCTAATTCATAAAATGACTCCTTTTGAAATTTTAGACATACACACGGACCCTAACAGTAAATTTATTTTCCTGTCGTGTAAAATTCAGGGACATCTTTTTCTACTCATGAATGTATATATTCCTCCCCATTTGAGCCCAGTGTGCTGCTTAGAGGCGCTCTCTCCACCCAAAACGATCATGTAATAATTTGTTCAGTTGACTTTAATATGACTATGGATGAGAAAATGGATAGAAAGGGGGGGTTGGGTGAGGATAACAGACAGTCCAGAGCTAGGTTTCAGTCTCTTCTACAGGACATGGGTTTGGTAGATGCATGGAGGACTCTACACCATCAGACACTGGAATACTCCTGCCACTCCTCGACTCATAAATCTCTTTCAAGTACTGACTATACATTTCTCTCTCATTCTGGACTGCGTAGACTGGATACATGTCAGTTCTTATCCAGGATGGCCTCTGATCATTCTCCTTTAGTTTCCTTTAGTTTCCTTTATCTCCTTGGGCGTTGCTCCTACTTCACGCAAATGGCACCTTAACTCACTACTAACTGGCCTTCCTCTTACCCGTCTAACCCCACTACAGTCCATAATGAACTCAGCAGCACGACTAATCTACCTAACCAACCGCTTCTCCAACACCAGTCCCCT
Organism: Rhinophrynus dorsalis; assembly: GCA_037306005.1. Taxonomy (NCBI): domain Eukaryota; kingdom Metazoa; phylum Chordata; class Amphibia; order Anura; family Rhinophrynidae; genus Rhinophrynus; species Rhinophrynus dorsalis. The sequence goes on from CM074719.1 coordinate 382,275,361, forward strand.
CTGCCAATCCTTACACTGGCTCCCATTAGCACACAGAATTAAATTCAAAATCCTGGTGCTCACCTATAGAGCCCTTATTAACACCTCACCCCCCTATATCTCATCTCTCATTTCCAAATACACTCCCACTCGCCATCTTCATTCTGCACAGGACCTTCTCCTCTCCACATCTCTCATTACATCCTCCCACTCCCACCTACAGGACTTCTCCTGTGCTGCACCCAAGCTCTGGAATTCCCTCCCCCGCCCCATCAGACTCTCCCCTAGCCTTCAGATCTTCAGATGCTTCCTGAAAACTCACCTCTTCAGGGAAGCCTATCAACTACCTCCATAAATACTATCACCAAGAACCAACCATTCCTCTGGAACACTACACTCACTAGCACTTCTCTCTCCCACCCACTGACTGGCAGCTCATGTGGCAGGAGGCACTTACACCCAATAGCATTTACACCTTCTGTGTCCTACCCACCTTCCTCTAGACTGTAAGCTCTCACGAGCAGGGCCCTCTGATCCTTCTGTTCTCCACATATGATTTGTACTATTTAATATCTCTGTATGTCTATCCCCTATTGTAAAGCTCTGCGGAATAAGTTGGCACTATATAAATAAAGATTATTATTATTATTACTTCACGCAAATGGCACCTTAACCCGATGTGGTTGGATAGGGAGGATATTGCTCGATATCATGCTTGGGATCTACAGTTCTATTTTGAACTCACAATCCACCTCTCCTCTAATGATCTGGGATGCAGCTAAGGCTGTAGCTAGGGGGTCCCTCACATCCCATATATCAACCTACAAAGAACACAAAAGGGAGGAAATTCACCAGCTGGAGGAGTCTTTCCAACTGGCAGAGGCTCAATTTATAGCACAGGACACCTCTGAAACCTACGAAGAATTTCAAAATGCTTCCCTGAGATATAACTCTGTGGTATCTGACCTTAATTCAAACCAAATGTTCTATTAAAAAAACAGATGTTATTTGAACAAGGTGACATGATGGGCAAACTGTTGATTCACCTGGTGAAGGCCAACACAGGTTCTAAACTGATTATGTCATTGTTATCGCAGACGGATGTGTCATTAACCACCCATGAAACTATCACTTGGGAATTCACTGATTCACTCTACTCTTCTAGATCCTCGCACGAAGGTGCTCGAAGGGATCGAATCTTGTAGATGTGTTGCCTGCCATCACTGGAAGACAAAGACAGGAGAATGTTGGACTTTCCCATCCTTCTGGGAGAGGTGGTGGAGGCGATTAAGCAACTTCCATCTGGAAAATCCCCTGGGGACGATGGACTGCTGGTGGAGTGGTATGTAAAATACGTTGATACACTTGCACCCCAATTGCTGAATACGTTTTATTCTGCTTTTGAGGCCTGAATACTTCCTCAGTCTCTTAATATAGCTAACATTATAGTTCTTCCAAAGCCGGGTAAGGATCCCCATAAGTGTGATTCACATAGTCCCATTTCACTGAAAAACACTGACGCCAAAATACTAACTAAAATTCTGTCGACAAGGCTTTATTTAGTTATCACTAAACTTGTGCATCCTGATCAAACTGGCTTTATGCCAGGAAAATCCACTTTTCATAACCTTAGAAGACTCCTGGGGCACATATATGCAGCGTCTTCTGCGGATCGTAATGTACATTAACTGCGCCACTAAAGGCATAGTATATCTGTTGTCTTGCAACACTTGTAAACTCCAATATGTGGGCAAAACCCTTATAGCATTACGAGAATGATTAAATGAACACTTGAGTGATATTAGGAACTCAGGTTTTAAATCCTCGGTAGCTAATCATTTTAAAGAGATTCATGCTGGAAGTACAGACTCAGTAAGTATACAGGGGATTGAGAGAGTGATACTTGGAAAACGAGGTGGTGATCTGGATGCCAAGTTGTTACGTCGAGAAGCATTCTGGATATTCCCCTTGGGTACCAGGTCCAAGGGGGGTCTTAATAAGAGCTACGATGTTTCTTGTTATGTTTAGAGGTTTTCCCTGATAGATGTTGATAGAGGTATTTTTCGGGCATAATATTGAGTGATATTCAGACTAATATTTAAGACAACATATGGGGTCATTAAAATATTATCAGGAGTTCTTTATATGGGATATTGGGATGATTAAAAGTATAGAGTTGGTGAGAGATGATTTGTTTCTTACTTTTTGTGTAATTAAGATGATTTCATTATATATTGTATGATGTATGTAATATGTGTATGTAAAAAAAAAAATTTTAGGGCTGGTTATCGACTTCCGCCTTTTTGATATAACAATCAGAGTACATTTTGAATGAGATCAGAGTGTAGTTTAGTCTTTTTCTAAACTTAGTATAGTAACGGAGGTTATATATGTACATGTTTTGGGCCTACATTGCCTTTAAGGAGAACTACCTTTAGTTATAGCATTAATCTCTGAATTTGAGCTAAAATGGGGAACGCCCCTCACTGGCTCTGACGGTCTGAATCATGTGAACAAGTGATAACTCCTCTGATAGGTTGTTGTGGTTTCAAATAGACGGAAGTCGTAAACGTGAGATAGAGATCAGGATTAAGTGTTTTACACCGGAAACACATTGATCGGAACATTGGGGCGCCTCTCTCTGTAAGATACACCAGTGTATAGCTTTGCCATACAGCCCATCACTTACCTCATCGTGGTTTTAACTACAAGACAATAAAGGTACGAATTGGTGTTTTTATTAACCCTCTGAGTTTTGTTTTCTTTTGGTGCGGTCATACTTCAACCTAAAACTCATGAAGACCGAACAAGGCAAGCAGGCCAAGGGTGAACTCAGAATCTGAGAACAAGCTAATTTTAGTCACAAATCTGCAAAGCTGGCAATTAACAATGCTTGAAATACAAGTTCAGCTAAATTCTAAAAGAAGTATAAATGTTTCAAAATCAGCTGTTCAGAGGAGATTGGGTGAAGCTGGCCTAACTTGAAGAATTGGTACAAATAAAAAATTTTTACGAGTGCAGAATAAAAGGGCAAAAATAGGCAAAACGTGTGACAAATTTCCTGATTGACGTTTCATGAACAAAGGAGGAAGTACAACCTGCAATGTGGCAGATGTGTATGGCAATGTGGTGGGTGACTGGCATGGTGTGATTGATGTGTATATGCAGTATGTACTAGTTTTAAAGCCAACACTGGTGGCGCTGCAATCATGTGCAGTACAGACTGCCCACGCCTCAGCTGATACGGAGCGGGTGCACCGAATTCAGACTGTAGTCCTCTCTGAGCACCTTCCTGGGACCAATCGGTGCAATATATATGTATATATATGTATATATATATATATATATATATATATATAATAATAATAACTCTTTATTTATATAGCGCACACAGATTACACAGCGCTTTACACTCATATTGGTCCCTGTCCCCATTGGGGCTCACAGTCTAAATTCACCTATCAGTATGTTTTTTGGAGTGTGGAAGGAAACCGGAGTACCCGGAGGAAACCCACGCAAACACAGTGAGAACATACAAACTCATTGCAGATGTTGTCCTTGGTAGGATTTGAACCCAGGACCCCAGCGCTGCAAGGCAACAGTGCTAGCCACTGAGCCACCGTGCTATTAAAGTGATATCACTCCAAAAATGGAAAAATGCATAAAATTATTTATATAGCAGCTGTATTCCTGGATCCTCCAAGTACATGAAATATCCAAATGTGCTGAATGGCAGATATATACATATATATAGTCACTTTCCAGTCTCCAGACTTCAATCTCAAAGAACTTGTATTGGATGAAGTAAAAAGAAGAGTCACAGTAAAACTACTCATAAATGTCCTACATCACTGAGAATTACTGCAGAAGACATGGTAAGAAGTCTGGTGATCTCCTGATGAAATTGGTTACCCAAATGCCTTGTGTTTAACATAGTAACATAGTAGATAAGGCTGAAAAAAGACATGCGTCCATCAAGTCCAGCCCATGCCAATAACACCCCTGTTGATCCAGAGGAAGGCAACAAAAAAGCCCTCTGGAGCAATTTCCAATGTAGGTGTGTGTGTGAGTGTGTCAAATAGTTCCCCGGCTCAATATCCTATTTGCTTTGAAGCCATCTGTCATAACTGTCAATATTGTTCTGTGCTAGATAGGCATCCATTGCTTTTTTGAATGCAGTTACATTATCTGCAAGCACAGCATCCCGAGGCAAAGAATTCCATAGCCTTACCGCCCTTACTGTAAAGAATCCCTGCCTGTGTTTTAGTCGAAAGCGCCTTTCCTCAAGTCTTAATGGATGACCTCTTGTTCTTAGCTCAGCTCTTTGCATAAATAATTCATTGGATAGTTCTTTGTATTGGCCTTGAATGTATTTGTAAATGGTAATCATATCACCCCTTAGACGTCTCTTTTCTAATGTAAACAAACCCAGTTTGGCTAGTCTCTCTTTGTAACTCAGATCCTCCAATCCCTTTATCAGTTTTGTTGCACGTCTCTGCACCTTTTCCATTTCAGTAATGTCTTTTTTTAGAACAGGCGCCCAAAATTGTACTCCATATTCTAGATGAGGCCTAACCAAGGATTTATACAGAGGTAGGATAATATTAGCATCCCTTGCTTCTACACCTCTTTTTATGCAGGCTAGTACTCTATTTGCTGTTGCAGCAGCTGAGTGACTCTGCACACTGCTGTGAAGACTATTGTCTATCAGTACACCTAAATCTTTCTCTAATGAGGATTTCCCAAGTTGTTTCCCATTTAGAGTATATGTAGCAAGTTTGTTTCTACAACCCAAATGCATAACCTTACATTTATCTACATTAAATGACATCTGCCACTTTTCTGCCCATTCACTTAGTTTATCTAAATCCTTCTGTAGGGAAAAAACATCGAGCTCTGTATGTATTTCCTTACATAGCTTAGTGTCATCAGCAAAGATTGAGATGCTACTTTCAATTCCCACTTCTAGATCATTAATAAACAAATTAAAAAGCATTGGGCCCAGGACTGAACCCTGCGGTAACCCACTTATAACCCTAGACCAATTTGAAAAAGTTCCATTTACAACAGCTCTCTGCCATCTATCATTTAACCAGTTCTCAATCCATGTACAGATACCACCACCCAAACCGAAGCCTTTTAATTTATGCAGTAACCTGTTGTGAGGCACTGTGTCAAAGGCTTTTGCAAAATCCAAGTATACTACATCAACAGCAATTCCCCTGTCCAAATTACTACTCACTCTTTCATAAAATGCAAGTAAATTAGTCTGACACGATCTGTTCTTCATGAAACCATGCTGATTCCTACTAATGATATTGTTTGTCTTCACATAGTTCTGAATACTATCAGTTAATAACCCTTCTAGTATCTTACCCACTATGGAAGTCAAGCTCACAGGTCTATAATTTCCTGGTTTGGATCTTGCTCCCTTTTTAAACAATGGAACTACATCAGCTTTCCTCCAATCACAGGGCACTATGCCTGATGAAAGCGAATCAATAAATATTAAGTATAATGGTTTTGCTATTACTGAACTAAGTTCCTTAAGTACCCTTGGGTGTATACCGTCCGGTCCAGGCGCTTTATTCACTATAACCCTTTCCAGTCTCTTTTGGACCTTGTCCTCAGTAAGCCATGTAGATGTTGGAGGAAATTCCATGGTTTTATCTGTTTGCCCATAGCTTGTCATTTCTGCTTCCTTTGTATATACTGAAGCAAAGAACGTATTTAGGGTCTCAGCCATAGCTTTATCCTCACTAATCAATTCACCTGTTTCAGTCCTAAGAGGACCAATATCAACCTTAACTTTTTTGTTGTTAATATACTTGTAGAATTGTTTAGGGTTTTTCTTGCTCTCGTTTGCAATGTTTCGCTCATTTTCTATTTTAGCTAGCTTAATTGCTTGTTTGCAGATTTTATTACATTCTTTATATTTTTTAAATGATGCATCTGACCCATTTGACTTAAACACCTTAAAAGCCTGCTTTTTATTTCTCATTTCCCTGCTAACCACATTATTAATCCACATTGGTTTTGCTTTACTTCTCTTGTGCTTATTCCCCAATGGTATATATTGACGTGTATATTTGCCCAAGAGCATTTTAAATACATTCCATGACTCTTGTGCATTTTTATCTTTGAAAATTACATCCCACTGGATATCCTTTAAAGCTTCTTTTAACTTTGTAAAATTAGCCTTTTTGAAATTGAATGTTTTGGTTAAACTCTTGCTATTGGGTTTCTCAAAGGATACAATATTATGGTCACTGCTGCCCAAATGTTCCCTTACCTGCACACTGTTTACAATGTCAGAATCGTTTGAGAGCACTAGGTCAAGCAAGGCCTCTTTTCTAGTTGGCTCCTCTACTAGTTGGGACATAAAATTATCATTTATCATACTTAGAAAAATATTTCCCTTTGTTGTGCCTGAAGTCATATTGCTCCAGTCAATTTCAGGGTAGTTGAAATCTCCCATTATAATTACCTTTGCTGACCTAGCAGCCTTTTCCATTTGCAGTAAAAGTTGGGCTTCCTCCAACTCCCCAACATTAGGTGGCTTGTAGCAAACCCCCACCAATATCTTTTTATTATGTGTGCCCCCAGTGTGTATTTCAACCCACAAGGCCTCTACCTTTTCATTGGACCCTTCATTTATATCTTCCCTTAAACTAGGTTTTAAGGCCTGCTTTACATATAGGCATACCCCTCCTCCCCTTTTATTAACCCTGTCCCTCCTAAAAAGTGAATAACCCTCTAGATTGACTGCCAAGTCATACGTATCATCTAACCAGGTTTCAGACACTCCAATCAGATCATACTGCTTATGTACTGCAATAATTTCTAGTTCCCCCATCTTACCAGCCAGACTGCGAGCATTTGCATGCATACATTTTATCTTTTTGCCATTCTTAAAGATTTCATTCTTTTTCAGATGTATTTGTCTTTTATCAGGCTGTAACAATGGCAACTCCCTATTAGCTGAACTAGCCAATTCCCCCTCTCCACCCCCATGACCCTTCTCTAATCCCATTCCCTCAATTATGCTATCTTCCCCAGCCTGTGTTGCAGCTCCCTCCCCCCCCCTTTCTAGTTTAAAGTCTCCTCCAGCCTTCTAACCATCCTATCACCCAGCACCGTGACCCCCCTTCCACTAAGGTGCAATCCATCACTACTATAAAGATTGCTCCCAAGGGAAGGCTGTTATTTCAAAAAAGGTTCTTTTGCGGAAACCAAGATAAAAAATATAATTTTCAATGCTCTCGAACATTGCTTTGATACTTCTTACATTTTGTTTTGCTCATTGTTACATGTTTTCATTTAAAATTATTTCAAGAGAGTTTGATGATGCAAAACATTGTCAGTTATGAAATTAACCTAGTTTCCAGCAAGTAGGCTCAAACTTTTTACAGGTACTGAATACCTATATACTTGTTTCCCTTTTATCTCAATTTATAGCTAGACAGTGGAATGTATCTATTGATGAGTTTACATGTTTCTGAAGGAGCACGGGTGAGGATTTCATAATTGCTTATCAAATTCCTAATGGTAACATCTAATGTGCGGACATGTAAACTATATTAAGACCTAAAATGGGGATCGGTAGATGGAAGCAAATGAAAACAACTAAAAAATATATGAGTAGATATTAGAGACATTCTGTACAATCTGTACTTTGCAAATATGTTCCCTATAGTGACAACAGTTGCTGTACACAATGCACTGCTACAGCTTACTATGTATTTTAACCCTTTTGGAGCCAGAGGTTTATTGTGAGGCTATTTGCTGGATACCCTCTGACATTCAAAATGTTAAGGAATTACAGAAGATTCATTCTATTTCCAAAAAAGTCAGAAAGTGGAAGGACATGACAAGTTTGCCTCTTTGAAGCCTAGTGGTTTAGCTTTCCAATGATAGAGCTAGGGAACACATATATTGCAAACAGTGCTAAATGTGTGCCCTTGCAAAAATTGCACATCCTATGCAGGATTTAATACACATGAGACATCTGCTACATTTTACATGTTCTATTTAGCTTATTAAGCTCTGTATGAGAAGGACATTGCTACAATCCATGTTAGCTGTTAATGTACTTTAATCCAATTACTATATCTTCTGTCCTTTGGGTTTCCTTGTTAGTTCACCCTCTGCTTGAACTGCAAGTTTATTGTTTCTGGTCATTAACCCTTTGAGTGCCAAAGAGGCAGCCAAAGCATTGTAGTGCAATGCTTTGTCTACTTCTTTGGCGCTCAAAGGGTTAATCTTCCACATTTCCTTCAAGATGTTAAATTATAGATTCTGTCTTATATTCTGCCCTTTAAAATTATCTGCTGCAATGGGAAGGTTATGTTTAAATTCACATTCCTGCTAAAATAAGCACAAGGGACTTTTTTTGTGTTTTGCACCTGCCTAGCACCTATGTGCTAAGGGTGTTTTTATAAAAAAAAATGCCCTGGGAGCATATGGGCATTTCTGTGCCCTTTTTAATTCCATCTACTAACAGGGCACAATGGAAATTAACTCACAATTGTGAGGCTGGCTCACATTAAAGTCTTTCACTGGCAGATTTGAGTTTACCATTATTTGGGTTGTGCCCCCCTCTGGAGCTTGAAGGGTCAACTCATACATTATATAGACTTAGGCTGACCCCACATACCCCAAAATTCGGTGTGACTGCCTGGCAAGACAGAGGCAGCTTGGGTCCAATTTCCTTTCTGAATTTGTTTTTATTGTATCTGTGCTGGGGAAGTCTGTGGAAAGACGTTATTGAGTTTGTTTTTCAGGGGGTTTTTTGTTTTGTTTTTTTGGACTGACTGTGATAAGATAGGGTAAACAACTTAAAAAATACATAAATACAAAAATTATATTAAAAAAAAAAGAATTCATAAATAATTAAACAAATCCTATATAATAATTCGTTTGTTGGATGTTTGTCAAGATGCAGTCATGGGCAGTAGAGACTGCCAGCATTCAGGCAGTCTCTACTGCGCATGATTTCATCGCGTGAGTGAGACAACGCAAGACTGCATCACATGGAGCAGTGAGGTAGTGGCCTCTTAACCCTTTGGGTGCCAGAGGGGTACGCAACACATTGCAAAGCAATGCGTTGCATACCTCTCTGACACTCAAAGGGTTAACATTATCCTGACCTTGGTCCATGTACACGGGCTTTTACACTAGCAAATATATAACATAATAATATTTGGTGACAGACATCTGACTGGGAGCCTGATGTAAGCTCTGTGACTAAGGCAGACTTGATAGACAGCAGGCAACATTGAGAATATTGTTGAGGGCCAAAGCAAGATATCATATTCCATCAGTTGTGTACTGTAGAGAGTAAAAACACCACAGTAGTTGAGTAATGTCCAGCAAACACACAAGGAGCAAGAGGAGAGGTGGAGCAGTGCAGGGACGTGGGAGTAAAGTGGTAGTTCAAAAACTGACTGTAGGACTCACAACATTGACTATCAGCTACTTATTTCTCCTCTGTAGACCTCAGAAAAGGTAATATTACAGTGGTAATATTGTGCTGGGAAATGTTGCACCTTAGGAAGAAACATAGTCGATAAATGTGGTGAAATAGGAGAAAAATGTGCTGAGTAGGATAAAAGGAGGAACATTTTTCATTGGAGAAAATGAGAGAAAAATTGTCCGTTTTTCACAAAAAGTCATGCAGGAAATGTATCTCACTTTTTGCCCACCCCTAATTAGAGGAATATATGAATGCAACAGTGTAGCTAATTGTTTGCACTTATACATTAGCATAAAAATCATGTGCTTGCCCTCATTTATGGATGAATGCTTTCGGAGATACCAGTACAGGTTTATTATTTCTACATCAGCATTTACTGCATGAGTCAACCATGATCACAGTCAGTTTTTTCATAAAACTTTACTACAACCAACATATCCATGGATTCTTCCTAGTCTTTCCCTCATCCAACTACCATATTTTTTGGACATAATGATAGTAGAGTTTTTTATACTGTACATGACAAGTACATGGCAGAGCTGTTAGCTTGAACATGTCTTCAGTATGCAATTAGCTGCATAGCACTGCCACCAATATATGCTCAACCTTTTCTTGTGTGGAATGATATCTTGTAAATAATATGTGATGTTATCTCTATATCCAGTACCTTTCACTGTCACTCTCATTCTGGGTTCAGTTAGGGTCACCTAGTTTCCTGCTAGATGTTATGAAATACCTTGTGAGATCCCCTGGAGAGGGCAATGAGCTCCTCCCATGACTGCAGGTTCCTTCAGTTACATCTTCCTTGAGGAGTCCATGAAAGCCATATACTTATCTCTATGACTCCAGGAGTCACACAGTTTGATCTACCCTTTATGCTCTTACTTATATTCATAGAGATGTATATATGTGTATTCTTACTTTTTTTATTATTATCACGTTGCACTTTATATGTATGATAATATTGCACATTGCTAATGGGCCACTTTGAATTGTTTGTGGATACTTGGTATTGCACGTTTGCTTTACGTATACTTGCTCTCAGTCTATAAAGGCATTATTCAATGTTGGAATTTCTTCATGACTCCATATTCCTGTGCTGGATGTTTTTTAATTGATTTGATGTATTCACTTGATTAATATTGTATTGTCTGAGAAAGCTTTTGTTTGGTTTGGTATACTCCTGGAGTGCGCATCAGTTATTAGGTTTTTTTTTCAGGGGGGGGCACCATCTGGTGGTTCTTCTCTGGTGTGTTAACCCCTTCCTTTCTTCCCTTTTTTCTGTATCATGTGGTCATAATGGACTAATGGTGAGGTGTGTGTTATCCAGGTAATTGTTTTTTGGTGTGTCTGTGGTTGGTGGTGTGATTATTTGTAATTGGTATGTACCTGTCATGTGTGTGTTTTGTCTCCATGGACTGCTGAGGTTACATAGGTGAGCTTGATTTGTTGTTGGAGTGACAGGTGTGCATGTCGTGTTGTGTGTTAACCTCTGTTGTTCAAAGGTGTGTTGGGATGGCTTATTTTGTGCTGCTTTGTGTTCCACTTGTCCCTGTGGGGTTGTTGGATTCTTATTGTTTGTCTGTGACTTGTTTGTATGGTGTAGGCCAGTGGTTCACAACCAGGGTGTCATGTCATGTTTGTGCTCCATGTGCACCAGCTCAGGGTGCGTCACTTTTCCCATGTTGCTATGTTCTGCATTAGTGATTGGTAATATTAATTTTACACATTTTTTGGGGAGATGTGTTTATGGGATATTTGATGCACTATATTCTCCTCATTGCCATTGACACAGTGGGACCTGATGTTGGGCATATGTTATTTTTATTTGGGAATTCCCTTGTGCCCTCAACGGGTGCCCTGGAACATCATGATTGTTAGGGGCGTCTTAGGTGGAGGGGTTGTGAACAACTGTTGTAGGCCTTGTTGTTGTATTTGCTAGGCATTGCAGGGGTTAATATCTGACCTCTGTATGCTTGGCTTATGTCCTTGGATGACCTGCTTCTCTGTTTTATTTTCCTCTATGGTGGTTTTCTACTCTGAGTTGTGTGATGTTCGCCAAAAAAATGGGTGTTAGATTTCTGGAGGAATATGTTGCAATTTAACTTGCGTTAGCCCTAAGTCCAACCTTTCAATGGCTCTTGGCTTTGCTTCTACATTGTCCTCTATGAACGAGATTTTGATGTTTTGGAGACAGGCGACGTGTGTTTCAGAACTGTTGTTATTTCTTACTAGAGGGAACATTTGCATTGCTTACTTGACTTACAAAACCACCATCACCAGTTTTTTCTGCCAACGCCACCATTAGCATCAAGCCCTTAATTCTTTCTAGTATCTAATGGAGATCATGTCTTAATTAATGATTGCAGTTACTGAAAACATTTGTCACACTTTAGATGTTTTATTACATATTTTTTAAATATTGTGATATTTGTCAATTAATCTATACTGACACAACCAACAGTGTTGCAGCAAGGAACATTTTGTAATGCTGATTTGATTGGCCAACATGAATGAGGTACAAAAGTTCAAAAGGACTCCAAGTAAAAATCCCTTCATTCCCTGATGAAGTGCCTTATGGTAAGAAATGTGTAGGATTACCATTCCACACACTACTAGTAACAGTTTTTATAGAACTTTTGAACATTGCCATCCCTCCATTCATATACTGAACTGGATCTAGGCCGCATTTACAGCTGACATGGGAGGTGGATTAAACTACACAGCAGTCATCAGTCTGCCCGTGGAGAACAACCACAGACACAGAGCCATTACATATAAAACAGGTTTCAGTTGAATACCACAGGTGAGTGACTCAAGATAATTCAGAGGTTGCATGTATATCAGATGGAAGAGGATCTTCAATACCACCATTCCACCTGCCTGCAGTCGTATATATTTCAGCCTACAGCCTTTGTCAAGGTAAAGAATCTATCCAGCAGTGGAGATAAATACTACAGATATGTGACCTCATTGACTTTATTATTCCTAGTGATATCACTGTTTTGATTTTTTATTTTCTATTATTGGGTATCCATTATCTATATAAGCTGTGCTCTTTTCTAGCGTCTGCATCAGCAAGGTCACTTGAGGACCGTAGACGCAGTGATCGGTCACATCATGCTTACTTCCCTTAATAATTAGAAGATGTCCAGCAGTGCCATCAGCTCAGAAAGGTAAGAAGGACTTTGCACATGATACGCTGCTGAATAGGGAGTCATGTGAGATATCTAAGAATATTTGAGCAGGATCAGTTTTTGGGGAGAGTGTGGTGAAAGATGGGAAGCCGAGATGCCAGTTATTGCAATAGTCTAATAGGGACAGAAAGAAGGCATGCACAAGAGTTTTAGTAATTTTTTGGTAAAGAAGGGGGCTAGTTTTAGAAATGTTGTATAGGAAGAAGCAACAGGTTCTACCCAATTAGTCAATGTGAGGGATAGAAGGAAAGGGAAGAATCAATCAACTATGGCCCCTAGGCAGCATGCTGAGCTGATTGGATAAATGTCAATTCCATCAACTGTAATGGTGAAGCTGGGTGTTGGGTGAGATCTTGGAAAAAAAATGAGAAGTTCGGTTTTTGACATGTTTATCTTCAGTTGACTGTGGGCCATCCAAAAGTAGATGGCCAAGAGTCAGTATGAAATTTGTAACTGAATTTGAGGTGAAAGATCAGTGGGCATATTATTGGGTATCATCAGCATATAGATGGTACTTGAAGCCAAATAAATTAAAAAGTTCACTCAATGAAGGGTATACAGAAAAGCAGAGGACCCACAATGGAGCCTTGAGGTACTCACACAGACTGAGGGACTCTAAAGGGGCTGTTATTGCCAGAAGGCACAAAAAATGAATGTTGTGAGTGTCTTGAAGCAGTTTTATTGGGGAAGTCAAGCCTGGGGAGAATCTGAGCAAAAAGAGAATAGCTAACAGTATCAAAGGCAGAGGATTAGTCTATTTGTATGAGTATAGGGAAGTGGCCTTTGGATCTGACAGTCTGGAGATAGTTAGCTATTCTATAGAGGGCTGTCTTAGGTGAGTGCCCACACCAGAATTGAGAATACAAAGTTTCCAATAGATTGTTAGAGTCAAGGAATTTCGTTATTTGACAAGGTATTCTAAGTTTTTTGAAGTAGGAGGTAGAAGGGAGACAGTTCTCTAGTTAAGGAGACAGGAGGGGGTCCAGTTTAGCCTTTAGAGTAGGGGTTTGATTGTGCCAGTGTGACTGAAGAAGAGAATGTGCCTGTGGAGAGAGAGGTGTTGAAAATGTGTGTTAATGAAGGTGTAAGGACTGGTACAAATGGTTTAAGTAAGTGGGAGGACATAGGACAGGGCCAGTGTAAGGATTTTTGTCTACACAGGCGAAGTTGCATTTTGATGCCCGCCGCCAATCCCCCCACACCCCTCCGACCCAGCCACAATCACATGCCCCCCCGACTTTGCCACAATCCCCTGCCCCCAAGCATGGTTCTCTTGCCTACTGTTAGCCACATATTGCCAACATACACTGATGCAATCTATGCCTCCTTCTGCACAGACCTCTATAGTGCTGGAGCTCCTGCACAGTTCTCAGTAATTCAGAGCACTGGGAAATGTTATAGAAAATGTGGAAAATGTAAGCAGCTAGATGCGGCTGAAGTCCTGACCAGGCCCACGTAATAGTGAACGGGCCGAGAAGGGGAAACAGGAGTCATAGCACTCACCTATGCAGCTACATCCAAAGGGGCTGAAGCGGCAGAGACCTGTGGGTGGAGCAGATGCGGTGCATGCATCTGACATCACTGGCCATATCAGCTCATTATGTCGGAATGGACTGCTGCCGAGAACGAAGCTGACAGGATAGACGCTACAAGGGAGAGATTGGCGTCATAAATCAGTGCTCTGCACTCCTGGCTCACAGCAGATATAGAAAAAAATAAATGGAAAAAATAATAATAATAATAATAATAATAATAATAATAAAAACTCAGTTTAGGACATGGGCAAAGCAGGGTAACTTCACAATTTTCAAAGAAGTTATTATATTAGCGATACTATAAGCAGACACAAAACCAGCTTTTAAGGAGTAAAAAACACTTTTTGTACAACTGTTCTTCCCCTCACCAGCTTCAATTGGAGGTCCATATCAGGTGGAATTTCACACTGTACATTCTAAAGCATTTGTACTGCAGAATAAGGCCATTAGCAAGTATACAATGCAAAACTGGGAGGCTTTAGAGGAAACATTCTTGTTACCATGTCAGTGGCAACTAATGTATGATGTTTGTGAACTGTTGAAACCTTTTCAGATTCCATCTTGCTGGGTAGTTGTGTTGGGGCATGAATTAGTGAAATATTAGCATGCTTTGAGCAGGATCCTCACATAGTATCCATTAAAAGCGATAAAGAATGTGTTCTTGTTACATTATCAGGCCCATGCTTTACTTAAAAAAATGTCTAAATCAGTGCCAAAATGTAATCAGCACCTTTCTGAGGAATCAGATTCTGTGAAAGAATATAAAGTTATTCTTTTAGATAGAGGAGAGGCTTGCATTGTAGAGAACAAGAGTAACATACAGTAAAAAGAAACTAGTAGAAAGCTTTGTGAAAAAAGTAAACAAAGGGTTTATTCCACAAGCAGCATCAGTAAATAACATCAACAAGTATATCACAACCTTTTTCTGAACATTTCATCATGACAGAAAGCAATTCATGTATCTCAGAGGTAACAATCTACCATTTGTGATGATGATGTTGGCACATCTCTATTGGACTTTTTCTTCCAGAGTGTGGGTTGGTAAATGATGCACACGAACACCGTATAGCATCTAGGAGTTCTCCTGCTGCTTTTGAGATGGTTTAAGCATACCTGAAGGATAGCTACATTCTAGGCAAAACAACTCCATTGACTAGTGGCAAAGGAAACAGTGTGTATGTGGTCCACACTGACCCTTACTGCCAAAGAAACCCTTAGTTGCCCAGCAACAAGTGCTGGTTTTCAATGCAGCTGTTTAAATTGTTAATGACCATAGAACACGGCAATCAAGCAGCAGTGTTGGTAGAATTACATTTCTAAAAATGAACCAAAATCTAAACCATCTGAATATCATTTAGCAGATGAGGACAAAACCACACAAAACAGGTAACCCCATGCCACATTAACTTCAGCCACCATCTACCTGAGTTGTGACCACTACTAAGACCACTGGTCAATGTTTGACAATAATTGGATAATGATAATGCAAATAATTTGTCTAGCATTCCTTCGTATGAATCATTTTGATATATATAAATAGATTTTTCTTTGAAAGTAATGGTTAGCATAGCAGCAGGGTTACAGAATGAAAATCCTTCAAAATACATTTTTGCAGGCTTACTGAAGGTCAAGCCTTCAAAATTTTACAACAAGGCTAGCCTTGAAAAACATTATTGTGGACTTTCAAAAAGGTAAGTGCTGAAAAAAATGTTTGCAAGCTTTAGGCTTGTGCTATTGGCCTAGTACTAGCAGTGGTAGATGTTAGTGGCAAACCATCACCAGAAACATTATGCCACCCAGTATCACCCACTAGGGACTTTCTAGCATTTTCTACTGATGTAATTTCTGCTGCTGATTCTTTTAAGCATCTGGAGTATTCGACATGGGACTGGGATAATTAGCAGTGAGAGGTGGGGATATGAGGATGGTTCCTCTTGCCACTAGCCATAATGCTGTTGAGGAAGCAGCAGTACCATAACAAATCCCACCACGTCAGGTGCATCTAGTTAGAAGAATTTGGTCAATGATGCTTCTCCTTCTGCAGGTCCTCTAAAATCATGGATGTTTTTTATGTCTCTTAAGGGCAGGCAGGAGCTGTGGAGTTATCATTAGCAACTACAAAGTACACAGTGTGTGGTAGCATTGTAAAAGAGGGAACAAAATGGGAAGAATCACACTTGACACATCTGATCTCATATTACACAAGTAGCACAACTATAAAAACCACCTTGATATTTTTGTTGATCATGAGAAACCATCCACCAAGAAATCAGGTGCTGCAGTCAATAGAGTGTTTGTTCAATCATCTAAGGTCAAAGTGCAATGGGTGGAGATGAACTGCAGATTCTCACATCTGCAGACTCCCTGTCAACTGTTGTTGGTGGGAACAGAGACAATGGTGGTACTGCTGAGGAGCAAGAGGTCCTTTAGGATGCTATGGTGAATAATTGGGATATTTATTCACAAGTGGACTCTAGCACAAGAATATGATGCTGGTGTTACAGTCATCATCATTGAACTTCAAGGCTTATGGGGAGCTTCCCTTGTGTTTCAATGGAATGTTGTTCCACTTTCTTTGTGCCCTTTGGGAGGGGCACAGTGAAAGCAGCACAGAATTTCCTTTTTTGGGGGGAGGGTTTAACATGGTTAACATACATTTCAGGATATTTATGTTACCTGTGCTTAATGGGGGTAGACGTGCCAAGATGTATCCCCTCCTTTTTCATTTTCACTACCTTATAACGGTGCAGTTGCTGATGATGCAACTGTTCTTTCCACAAGTACAAAATAGTCCCATACCAATGATTTTAGTGGTACCATGAAGAAAAAGAATTACCTTCTTCTCCAGAAGCACCTGAAATGGCTGGGGCAGGTGTTGTTATCTGAACATCAGCACGAGTTCTAGAACCGGGAGTAGTGTCAAGTGGAACCACATCTTCCTGTCCTAGTCCCATATTGATGCGTGTTGAACCCAGTCCCATGGTAGCCACTATGGTCTATGGCACACTAGTCTGGCCACCAGCTTGCCACATATGTATATCTGTCTGTTATTACTCAGCAACATGAATTATAGTAAAAGTAAATGCTAGAATGTTAGTGTGGATGCCCATTCACAAATGTATCTCTCTTGCATATTCTTCTTTACCACATTCTGCCAAAAACTCTCCCATACTGTCTTTGAAATCTGCTTCTCAGTGCTGACCACACACCTTGTTTGTTTGCCAGTAGTCCATGGGGTGATCGTTTCTGCTGAGAATGTAGCTATCCTGCTAATATGCTGAAGCCATTTCACATGCAGTTGGATCACTCCTAGGAGCTGCACAGTGTTCTTGTGTATCAGTACCAACCCATATTCAGGGAACAAGTCCCATAGAGATGTACCACCACCACTGCCACCACCACCACCACCACCAATATTTGATACCTGCCACCCATGAGACCCATGATTCACCCTGTGTTCCGAATGGTTATGGGATGTTTTGTTTGATGTAGCTGTATCTGCAGCTGCCGCCTTCCTTTTCACTATGCTGTCTAGCTTTTTATGGCCCTAACTTTCACCCTTTCATCTCCCACAATGCAACCCTCCTCTAGATCTATAAGCATAGCTTTATATTGCTTGTCAGAATCCGATTCCTCAGAGAGATGTTGCTGACTACTTGTTGTGAAAATGTGATGATGCTTTGGCAGAAATTCTGAAATTTTGTGTTTAAAGCAAGGTTCCAGCAAAATGGCAAGAATGTATTCTTCTTCTAATGGACACTATGTGAAAATCATACTCAAAGCATGCTAACATATCCTTGATGCTTTGATGCATGTCTGTGCTGTCATTAATGTAAGTTTCCTCAGCCAAGCTCCTCATTTATTTCAGCAATAAATATATCAGTGGAAGAATTTCCTCCTCAAAAGGCTTCAGCAGCTCACATACATCGCACATGAGTTGCCAATGCCCAGGTGACAAAGAGGCTCCCTCCAAAGCCTTCCAGTTTTGCATGGTGTACTCACTAATGGACTTATTCTGCTCATCCAAACTCTCTAGTATGTACATTGTGGAATTCCACCTTAAAGGGACCTCTATTTTCAGCTGGTGATGGGGCAGATTGTTATGCTCTTGTATGGAATATAGTGTTGTGAGCACTGTAGGAGCTGCTAAAATGGGCACAGATTTTGAGAACAGTATTCATCATCTCTCTGAGGGTTTAGAATTCTGCCAAGAATCTGGTTACAACAAAATTTAGCACATGGGCAAAGTAACATGTAACCTTTTCTCAATGCACTCTTTATGTTGGAGCAATTATCAACAGAGACAAAACCAGCTTTTAAAGAGTGGGGTACAAGACATTCCTCTATCACCTGCTCTAGTTTACTTAATATATCTAAGGCTTTGTGGGATTGCCTTTCAAAACTCTGACTGCACAAGGTGGCATGACAATTGTATTGGCTGTCCTGATGCTGCTACCTTTTAATCACACCAGCAAAGGCAAGATTATTGGTTGCCACCTGATGCTGTAAGCTACCAGTGTTACTCACCAGTGGAGGTGGGAGGGAAACCCAGTCAGCAGTGGCAACCATATGGTCTGTGCTCTGCCCACTTGTCCACATATCTGTTGACAGGTGGATTTTTTTGCCTTATGCCCTTTTCCCACCACACTAACCACCTGCTTGTACAATTCTAGCACAGCAGTCCTGTAAAAGTAACTGTGGCTTGGGATTACAGTTCTCTAAATTTCCAACAAAAGAATATGGTATGTCCACTGCCACCATCTTGGCAACCTTGACATTCAACAGGCATACTTATTATTTTTGCAAAGATTTTGAATATTTCCCAATAACTCATTAAGTGTCGGTTGGCAGTACATGGCAGAAGAACCCTGTAACATTATAGCTTTAACAACATGACTAGAGGAGGAGGTAGAGGGGGAGGCAGCATGTGTGGGCAGTCTATGACTCTTGCTCTCTCCTACAGCAAACTCAGAGTCATCATACTCTGCAGCAGGAGCCATAGGTGTTATTTGGAATTAACTAGCTCTTGGTACACTGTCTGAAACATCAATAACATCACTACTTCTGTTAGGTGCCCCAGATCCCCATGACATTTTGGAGTGCTTCTGGTGCTGCTAGTTGTGGAACCTCTGAGATGTTGTTAGTGTGTTTCCCAGTATGGGTGTGTATTTTAGGTGGATATCATTGAGGAGTGCCTAGGTATGTGCCTGCTTTCCACCTGCTCACTTGTTTCTTACACAGACAACATATATCAACATGGTTAGCTTTTGGATAATGAGTGAAGTATCTCCATAATGTGGACTTCATAGAATGCAGAGTTCCTGATGGTCTGCAATTCCTACTAGGGCTATATGCTGATGCAATTGTACTACTAATAGGTGTGAGACGGTGCAACACTTCCACCAGCGGCAGAGGCACTCATCACAGCTAAGGTTCAGGATGTTAATAGCCTGTGTTGCTGTTGCTGCTGGTTAATCAACACTAGTGTATGTGTGGCTGAGTGGGGCTTGGACTTGGAAACGGTGATGATGCTGATGATGACTGACATGGTGATTGTGTTTGAGCATCATTGCTTGTCCAGGGTCAGACTTTCCAATTGCTTTCTCAGGCACAGTGGTGGAAGATTGAGTCTTGCCTTTCAGATAAGATTCTGGTAATGTCATAACCTCTCTCACACTCAATGTCATCTGTATCTGAAGAAGAGGAAGATGTTGGAGTTTAGATCTGGTGGGGATAAAAATATATCAAACTACAGATCAATATCCCTACACCCACTTTATCTAAAATCCTAGAGAAATGTGTACACGTGCAACTATATAAATATTACCGAAAGACCAGTTTTTTCACCCCTTTTCAATCAGGCTTCCGACCAAATCACTCAACAGTCACGGCCCTCCTAAAAGTAACCAATGATATCCAGACTAGCATGGAAAATGGTGACCTCACAAGAGCCATTTTCCTAGATTTTGCCAAGGCCTTTGACACAGTAGATCATAATATTCTTATAAACAAACTCCAAAGATCAGGATTGGGTAATAATTCTTTAAACTGGTTCCAATCCTATTTATCAGACAGAATGCAGTATGTGTCAGTTGCTGACAATGACTCCCTTCCACTCAAAGTAACAAGTGGAGTTCCTCAAGGCTCCATCCTTGGCCCTCTTCTATTTTCTATTTTTACAAATGATCTGCCCAAGGTTTGCAAATCATCTTCAGTACACATGTATGCAGATGACACCATAATCTATGCTAAAAACTCAAACATATCACAACTTGAAGCCATATTACAACATGATTTCTGAGAGGTTGAAAGATGGATAGCAAAGAATAAACTGTTCTTAAACACAGACAAAACTGTCACAAAGATATTTGGCACAAAGCACAAACTGTGTAATCTCGGCAATACCCAGCTACCCATTGTAACAGAATCTAATCATAGATTTGCCCCAGTGGACTCCTACAAATATTTTGGTATGTGGCTTGACCCCAACTTCACTTTTGGTCTTCATATTGACAAATTAACCTCCAAGCTTTATCCCAAACTCAGTAATCTTTTTAGACACAAATCATGTTTAAGTCCCCTGGTTAGAAAACGTATTGTACAACAGATGTTGCTGCCAGTCATAGACTATGGTGATCTTGTATATGCTGCAGCTCCAGAAATCCATCTTAGTAAACTTGACACCCTCTATAATTCATTATGCAGCTTTAGCCTCCAATATAATTACACTACCCATCACTGTGATATAAAATAACTAAATTGGCTAACACTCAAATCTAGACATGCCCTTCACCTTTCTTGCTTAGTACACAACCACTTATCCGGAAAACTGTCAGACTACCTGAGCAGCATGCTCACTCCTGCTCTCTATACCAAGTATAACCTCTGCTCCACTGCTAACAACTCTCTGCGTATACCACAATACAAGAAAGAAGCAGGAAGATCTGCTTTCTCCTTCAGAGCTCTGAAAGCCTGGAATAATCTGCCTGAAATAATCAAATCTGTTCCCCATCTAAAATCCTTAAAAGTAAATAATGTTTTATATCTAAAAACAGTGTGTAACTGTATATAATGTTAATATTCAATATGTACATTTATATGTGTATGTATATATAATAACATGTAATATATAATGTTTCTCAATTTGTGTAAATATGTAACCCTTAACTGAAAACTATCCAGAACATACTTGAAAACGAGACAAATCTCAATGTTTTCTTCCTGGTAAAACATTTTCTAAATAAAAATAAATACATTTGCATGAGAATGGGATTAGGTGTTTTGTGCTTATTTGTCTCACTGCCCGATGCGGCAGCTTGGTGAGCTGCTACACCTTCTTCCATTATGGCATTATCAACACTAGAATATGAACCATGTCCTCTTCAGTGTTCTTTTATTGGTTTTTTTAATAGTACTGGCACTGGTGGTGGTTGTGGTAGAACGTTTGGCGAGATCTTGACAAACTACATCCTCTTCAGGAAGAGAGGGATCACATAATTTATTGCGCACACTGCAGCAACCTTAGCAGCAGTCAGTTTTAGGGTTACCACTTTAATCACACATCCCTGTACTGCTCCTACTTCTCTGACCCTACTCTGGCCCCTTGTACGTTTGTTGGAAATTACTCAAATACTGTGTGTGTTTTTTACTGTAAAGAACACAAAATACTGATGGAGTGTGATATCTTGCCTTGGCCCTCGACAAAACACCTGATCTTGTCTAGTATCAGTTTGCCTCACTGTCACCTATAAAACTTTTTTATTTTAAGTTTATTTATATATATATTTTAACTGTTTGTCCCCCATAACCCTATCACTATCAACAAAAAAACAAATTAAAAACCCTGTTCAACTACTTCTTTCTTCTGGCTGCCCCAATACAGAGATAATAATAACAGCTAGATCAGGAAGGAACTTGTCTGTGTCTTTCTTTCCAATCAGTCACACAAAATGTTGGGGTGTTTGGGATAAACCACCTTTGCTTCTGTCTCCTTTGTTCCTTTCCCCCTTTGCTCCCACAGACTCACCTAACATGTAGATAATAACAACTAGATCAGGAAGGGACTTGAATCAGTTGCCTGTGTCTTTCCAATTAGTCATACAAAAAATTGTGTATTTGGGGTAAACCTCTTTTACTTTCTTCTCACACTCCTAGACACATCTAAATAGAGATAATAACATCCAGATCAAGAAGGAACTTCAACCACATCTACCTGTGTCTTTCCAATCAGTCACACAGAATGTTGGGGTTTTTGGGGTAAGCCTCATTTGCTCCTTTCTCATACACGGTAGACATGTCTAACACAGTGATAATAACAGCCAGATCAGGAAGGAACTTGAGCCACAACTGCGTGTGTCTTTCCAATCAGTCAAGCAGAATGTTGGGGTACTTGGGGTAAATCTCCTTTGTTTCATTATTACACCCCCAGACTCCCCCAGCACAGAGATAATAACATCCAGGTCAGGAAGGAACTTGGATCACATCTGCCTGTGTCTTTCCAATCAGTCAAACAGAATGTTGGGGTTTTTGGGGTAAACCTCCTTTGCTCCTTTCTCATACACCCCATACATGTCTAACAGTTATAATAACAGCCAGACAGGAGGAACTTGAACCACAGCTGCCTGTGTCTTTCCAGTCAGTTATACAGAATGTTGGGGTAAATCTCCTTTGCTTCTTTATCACACTCCCCTAGCACAGAGATAATAAAGGCCAGATCAGGAAGGAGAATGGCTTACAGCTGACTGTATCTTCCCAGTCAGTCACACAAATTTTTGTGACATTTGGGGTCAACCTCTTTTCTCCATTCCTGTCCTCCAGAAAATCTCCAGACTCCCCTAATATAGAGAACAAATGTCCTGCCTACAAGGCTCTCTAAACGAAGCTTCAACTCCACTTTAATCACCTGTCTTCTCTAGCTGAGAAATGGTTGCTCTCGTTTCCTCTCACAAACGCACAATGGCATGCAGTGGGAATGTGATACCCCTTTTAAACTATGCCTGTGGGAAAATAAGGGAACCTTTCCAAGCGGTGGGGAGAAATTCAGTATTCCCATTCATTTCAATACAAGGAGCTAGACAAAAAAGAGGAAAACTTGCACTTTTAGGAAAAAAATTGCCGCTCCTAATAGTGCAAATTTTTTTCCTGTTTCATTTTTGAGACAAAAATATTTATCCATCCATATTGGTGATAAAAAATGTGACAGGTGGTCCCTTTGTCATAGCCTCAGAAAGCCATTGACAACAGTAGCACTACGCATAGGTAGCTGACCTGTACTGCTGATGATAGTATTCAGTGAACTCCTTTTTAATTATATTTCCCTAGATCCCTAGGGAAAATGAAGAACTGGGGACAACTTGGACAGACTGATGTGGGCACCCTTCATGTCCACTGCTGCTTCTGTTGAATTCCACTACCTCTGATTCAACAGCTGTAACCCTCTAGTTTCTCCTGCTGCTCATATTGTGTTAGTCAGCACTCCAAGACAACATTTTTTTAACTTCTGTCTCTCTCTCTGCTTCCTCTCTTATTCTCTCCTATTCTGCAATATGCTACATGGCAGGAAGTTTAGGGTTGTCATAGTATGGGGGCAGGACTTTTTTCAACCATTGAAAACATATTCAGAAAATCTATGGGTTTCTGTCCATAAAACACATTTTGTCCATGAAACACATTTTTAATAACTCGGTAGCTTCTGATTTTCCCACTCTTCAGCAATCCCAACATTTAGATAATGTGGAATTTTGGCAATATCTTAGAATGAAGCACGCCACTGTGGACCCTTATTTGAAATCAGAAGAAACTCTTGCTTTGACTCTGTTTGAGAATATGTTGAACAAATCCAACCAAAAATAACACTTCTTAGTCTCACTTTATAATTTCCTCATTTATGATCCTGTTTCTTCTCCAAAATGCCATGAAGAAAGAATTAAAAATCACTATTTCTGGCAATTTGTGGTCCCCCATTTTTAGAAATAGCATGTGTTCTGCATTGTTCCAGCTACAACTGCAAATTATAAAATGTTACAGTTGATATAAATGCCCATAATAATTATGTAATATGCATTCCACCTCTAGCTCTGTATGCTGGAGATGTAATGAACAGCGTGGAACTATGTTACGTCTAGTGTTGCTTCAAGAAAATTGTCCCTTTGTGGACTAGAATACTACAGATTAACAGTGAGAATAAGCTTGGTAAGCTACCCTGAGATCCCCTCCAAATTTTGTTATATAATCATCTGTATTCCTTGCCCTTGAACCCAAGATTATTGTTAATGTTTTGACTAAATTCAGAAAAAGTTCATTATTCCACCATTGTGGAATTGCACTGATCCACTTACAGTAGACCTTTGGATAAACCTAGTGGAAGAACAACTCACACTGATCGCTGCTGTGAATTGTCCATCATATATATTTATTCTCACATAGGCACATCTTGATCCCCAATGATTTTTCTCTCTAGCAGACACCAGACATCTTGAGCAACATTGTAGTCTTCTAGATTTCAGCCTGGAGCAAATACTATTGAAATATGTATCGTCTTTTGGATGCTCAATTGTTATGTGAAATATTGTCCCTTTGTATTTGCTCTATCATCTACATGATGATGACATCACATGTCATTATATCTGCTTGTGTCATTAATAAAAATGTAAGTTTAACATTTTCAATGCCAGGCGGGCCATTACTTTGTTCCCAGAGAAGCATAATTTTTGAGAGGGTGTATCACATGATAGTTTTCTTTAAACCATGAGTTTCCTTTGATTAATTCAGTCTACCCACCAGATGCAAAGGTCAGTTTCTTTCCACCCCTGGCACCCTAAACAAATGACAGAAGCTGTTTTGGAGCTTCACAGCCAGCTCTAGGGTAGAGATGCACTAAAGGGCGATAAAGAGGTGATAATGTAGAGATGACTACAACAGTGCATAGGATCTGTAGAATAATATAGTAATTGGAGAAGTGATATCAACAGAGACGTTATCTCCACATTACCCTTAGGGGTTTTCTGCAGGAATACACTTAGAGAAATTTGATAGTTTCCCTTTAATTCAGTGGTATACAAGCCTACATTCTTCCCAATATTTTTGGACAATCAGTCTCTGCCACTGCTTGAGGTTGATGGGAGTTGTAGTCCAACAACATATGAAGGGCAGCAATGCACACTTCCCTCCTTTAAAGGGATAGTAATACTTAAAATGTAAAAAAAATATGTTGTAGGGTTTATCCCCCTGAGTAAAACAAGAGTACTCCCACTGCTAAAAGGTGTTTTATTCAAAAGTTATTAATTTTCAAAGTTGAATTTTTTAGGTGCAATATCACAGTGGCCTGAAATTGTACAGTGGCACTGTTGCTACACCATCTTATGGAGATTTATGGTCCGGGGACCAGAGCTGTCCATAGGATCGTGTAGCAACAACGCCACTGTACAATTTCCAGCCACTGTTATATTGCACCTAAAAAAATTCAACTTTGAAAATTAATAACTTTTGAATGAAACACCTTTCAGCAGTGGGAGTACTCTTGTTTTACTCAGGGGGATAAACCTTACAACATATTTTTTTTTTACATTTTAAGTATTACTATCCCTTTAAGCTGTCTCTGGAAACTACAATATCATACAGTACTTTTGCAGACATATTTGGTTTACAGGCAAAGGGAATTATATTTACTGCATTAAAAACAAGGGTTAATGGATTACTATGCACAACATCATTTTTCATGTCAGAAAAGCCTTAATATGCTAGCTCATTATAACAAGAATTCCCTGTGCAGAACTGAGCATCAGTTTAACACATGTTTTGTTTACCTAAAAAGATAATTTAGTACAATGAGTTCTCATTGTGAGCCTTTTTCTATTATCAGAAACATTTCACAGACAACTGATTAACCCCCGAAATGCTAGACAGGACACCAACAAATTCCTCTGCAAAACAATGGAGACCCCTCTAGCTTCCAGAGGGTAACTGCAAATGCAATATGAAATAATATTTTTAATCACTAGGTGCCATATTCAGGAAGTTGAAGGAGTATAAAATTATATGTATATTTAATTTTTTTGAGAGCTTGACAGTGAATCAACCAAATTCTCCATAGGTTCTAATGAAATAGCACCACCTAGTGGTCACTTTCTCTAGATTTTTTAAAGAAAAAAATAAAACGACAACAAAACAAGTTTGAGCTGTTATAACCGTTATAAATTTTTATTAAATGTTTTCAGTTAGGTACAGTCACAGTGAAAACAAGCATAATAGGGAGACTAAAAGGCATTTAAGTTAAAAAAAAGAGGCTCTGGCTTAAAACCCTACATCAGGACTACCTGAGCAACAGCTTAAAACTTCTTATCCCTTCAGTACTGAATTAAAAGAAAAGGCATAAGAGGGTAAAGGGGCAGGAAAAAGGGAGGAAAAGGGTAGGGTGACTGAATGTACACCATACACAATTGTATCAAGAATAAAATAACCTAGACAAATAAATGGATTATAACATTTTGGAAAGTGAACTTCTGAGCTATGGTCTCCAAACTTTATTGTATATTTTTATTTATATACCGCCAACCAGTGTACTTGGCACTTTATAGTTTGCATTTAATATAGCAGGGGTACAAAGGTGCGGTGATTAAATGCTTATAAAGACAATCATAAGTGAAACACCAGGTGAGTATATATTAGGATAAAGGTCCATGCCCCGTAGAGCTTACAATCTAAGTATAGGATGGGTGACATACAGATACAAGCTGGTAGATCAAGGAAACAAGTGGTGAGTGGTGATGTGGACAGCACAAGGGAGACCTCTGATTCTGTGACTGAAGTAAACGAATCAAATAAGTAGGATGGAAGATCAGGAAGATACAATTGTGGAGACTGAAAGGGTGGGATTGTTTGATGTATTGTGTTAATCTTTTGTGTGAAAAACTCTGCAATGGCTAGAGGGGTTAAGGAGGGGAGGGGGAATGATGGAGGGGGGTGAAAGAGAGAATTGAAGATACAGAAGAGGAGGCGTGGGTTAGATTTGTGAGTATTGATTAGTGAGGAGTAGTAGTGTTGTTTGACAAAGGATAGAGCGGTGTTGAAGCAGAACAGGAGAAATTTGTAGTGGATAAAGTCTGCATGAGAGTGGGCCTTCATCCACAAACATGCAGAAGTGTGGGTGCAGGAGCGGAGAAAGTGTGTTTTTGAGTTGAACCAAGGGCATGGGTTTGAGGGTCCTTTGTGACGGGCCTGGAGGGGGGCATACAGATTAAGGGATGAGGAGAGGAGGTTGTTGTAGTATTCTATAAGTCTGTCAGGTTCAGAAAGAATGTTGAAGGTGGAGAGGTTTGAGTGCAATGCAGAAGATAAGGCATAAATGTCTAATGTGCGAAGGTTGTGGGTGTAGTGCGGGGCCGTAATTGGTGGGGGAATGAGGGAAAGGGTTGCAGAGAACGTTATGAGGTGATGGTCAGAGAGTGAGAAAGGAGATATGGAAAAATATCACAAGGAGCAGTTCTTTATGAAAACCAAGTCGAGGGAGTGACCGTCTTTGTGTGTGCTAGAGCCAGTCCATTGTTGAAGGGTAAAAGATGAGGTTAGTTGGAGCAGGTGTGAGGCCCAAGAGAGGGATGGATCATCAATGTGGCAGTTGAAGTCCCCAAGTATGAGAGAAGGAGTGTCAGGGGATAGAAAGAATGCAAGCCAGCATTCAAAGTCTGAGAGGAAGGCAGAGGGTGTGGTTGTAGGAGGTCTGTATACTACTGCAACACGCATTGCTACAGGGTGGAATCATTGGATTGCATGTGCCTCAAAGGAGTTAGTGGAAAGAGATGGGGGAACAGGAATTATCTGTGAAAAGTACAGGCCTCCATATGAGACTGCAGCCTCCACGGCTGAGTCATGTTGGGAGAGCTAGGTCTCAGTAAGAGCAAGAAGCTGAAGTGCTTGCGAGCAGAAAAGGTTATATATGAGAATAGATTTGTTAGTGAGGGAACAGACATTCAGTAGGCCACAGGAAAAGGGCTGGGCAAGATGTGGGAGAGTAGGGATGGGGCTGAGATTAGAAAAATTTGAGCTTTTGTGAGGTGGGGAGGAAAGTGGCCGTGGGCGGTGGCATATGGGGATATGATTAGGGCCTGGGTTTGGGGAGATGTCACCATCCACAAGGAGGAGAATAATACAGCCAACAGGTGTGAATGTGATTTGTGTCTGCTGTGGGTTTGAGTGGATGGATGGGCTGGTCTGAGCAATAGATACAAGGTATGGTTGCAAAAAGGGTTTGATGAGAGTAAGGAAGGGGGAAATGTGAATATCATCATATGTGAAGAAAGTGCTCTGGTTTTGCACATCCCTGCCAGGACCTATGATTCACACCAGGTACATCCTAGAGAGTTTCTCCAGGGTGTACTAACACAATAAATATATTTTAGCAGGTGCCTCTTTGTGAGTGGAAGATTTACAAAACTTACTGGACTGAAGAAGTAAATAATTCCAGTCCAAGATATCAATGGTTTTACTGAGGTTTAACTACCAATGCACAATAACACTGAGTTTTCTTCTCTGGAAGGTTGGGATTGGAAAGAAAAATTCTGAAGAGAAAGGAGATCATTTTGGGGTACTGAGCATAGTTCTTACAGATGGTTTAAACTGGGTGGAACTAGGGAGACTTGTATGGGTAAAATTGAGAAAGGGTAATACTTGGTGAATTTTGAAATAATCTGATGGTGAATGGTTACATTTTGGAGCCAGTTCCTGAACATTAATCAGATTTAGATATTCTAGCTGAAAAGTACCATGTGCATTCCACAAATAAAATGAGGAGTGAAGAATAAATGATTGCACACAGTCCATGGGGAGGAGGCATGAAGGGTAGTTTATGAGATTCTGCTTCACAACAGCTTTATCACAGATCTTCATTGCTATGGAGGGAATGATTGCCAGGGGATCTATTTGTTTCCTCTGTTCTGGGGGAGCCATTTTAAACAGGAATAATTCTATTAGAGCCATTTTAGTGCAGTGGGAGACGCATCATGAAATCTTGCTGTGTAGGGGCCTCTCAGCAGTAGAATATAATGTTGGATAGTTAAAGACTTCCATTTGCCCATGATCTTTGGAACATTTTATGAGCATATTTTTAATATGATCTACAAAAGTAGTCATAATGTCAATTGGGAGGATATAGAAATATATTCATGGTTGCTATATGACCCAAGCAGGCGATCTCAGATTTTGATTTCTGCCATGTGGATAGTAAGGATTTAATACTGTTCCTGGGGGGGTTAATCTGGGATGCAAGGTCAAAGGATTTCAGGAATTTTTTACAACCACTTTTTATTAGTCATTTTCTATAATAAATGCAGTATACTTTACAGAAACATGGAATTGGCAACATGTCAGTACATGTCATCCATTAATAAGATACAGAGAATAAAGATCCGTACAATTGATTGCACATTAACACATAAGTGCCATAGGAAACTGAATGGGTCAGACTGTAAAGACCTGACAAGGAACCGCTTCTCATAGGACAAACTGTTACATTAAGAAGCCCTATGTGACTTGAACAATAAGGAGGATAAGTATGACCCATTTACATACCTCTCAACATTTCAAATTGCCAAAGAGGGACACTTGTGTTTTAGGGGGTGTTTCTGGAGGTGTGGCTGGTGGGCAGGGCATTACCAGGAATTTTTAAGCTATTTCATGACCTATTGTCACCTCCTCGTATAACCTAATAAATGATTTTGAACAAGACCAAAGTATTTTATTTATGCATACTAATTTATAAACACATATACTGACATTTAAACAAACAATAATGTGAGTTTTATTGCTGTAGAGCAATATTAAACACTTATATACACACCACACAATCTGATCTCCTAAAAAGAGGGACATCAGGGTGGGAAAGAGGGACAGAGGGATTTAGGTCTAAAAGAGGGACTGCCCCTCCTAAAGAGGGACACTTGTGAGGTATACATTTAGTCGTGAAATTAATGGAAAATTCTTTGGCCATTGAGGCACTGTGTAAAAGGTAAGAGAGATTAGAAATACATTTGACCAGTAGGGTTATAATGTGCACCTTATCTTACTTGTAAGAAAAAAAGGAAACGGAGCATTAATAAAATATAAACAAAATATAAAAAACTGAAATGTGCTCATAGAAAATAATCATATATAATAATTTGCTATTGTATGTTTGTCAGAAGGTGCGCAGAGAGGACTACAGTATGAATTTGCAGCACCCCGCTCTGTTATCAGCCGCAGAGCGGGCAGTCTCTTCTGTGCATGACTACACTGCAGTCGTTGCTGTCTGGCACTGTGGCCCATGTACA
The DNA here is from genome assembly GCA_037306005.1 of Rhinophrynus dorsalis. Taxonomy (NCBI): domain Eukaryota; kingdom Metazoa; phylum Chordata; class Amphibia; order Anura; family Rhinophrynidae; genus Rhinophrynus; species Rhinophrynus dorsalis. The sequence continues at coordinate 382,305,848 of CM074719.1, forward strand.
CGGGCTGTTGATTACAAGAGGAATGAAGAGTTTGACTAGCAGTTTCCAAGTATATAAAAAGGGCTTAAACTAGATGCCCCATTGTCCTTCTAGAAAGATCAAGTAGAAAATTATACAGAGATCACTGGCCTCCCCCACCCAGTTTCTCTCAAGTCAATATAGCTGGTTTATTTGAAGCCTTGTATGAATTTGTCCCTTTAATGAGCTGGGAGTGTGATTATGAAAACTTCCCATGTTTGTATGAATTGTTCTCCTGTCTTTTCTATATACTGCAGTGCCAGTATCAGCTAAATCCTAGTGAAACTGACCATTTTCCCTTTCCAGTGTTTAAAAAGAGGTGGTGAGTTATCAAGCAACTAGTATGAAAGCCCGTGTACACGGGCTAAAGTGCACCCAGCGGCCCTGGCTGCTGCCCGGAGAAGTTCGGCCAGTCTCTGCTGCACATGACTGCATCGTTCCTGCAGTCTCTACTGCGCATGTACATTTACGCACACAGGGAGCTTCTCAGGCTAGCGTTTTATATTATTTAGATAGACCCAAAATGCACTTAAACATTATCATAATGGAGAGTCCAAAATGATTTTGTGTGCATTCGTGTGACCTTTAAACAACAATATTTATTTTGAGAGGCTAGTTTAGTGTATTTCACTGTGATCAATTCATTTTAGGTTTATTACTACTTTAATATTTCTCTGCTTGTATGTGGTGTTACATCTGGAATGTTAGATAGCAAACACACGTCGTTATTTATGATTCATGTGTGAGACCTTATATCTGCTGCTAGTAGATATTTGTATTATTGTTTGTACTGCGGTCGCACAGGGTTATTGTTCCGATCTGTTATATGTTTTATTAAACCTACTCTATTTTTTATTGATACAAGGTTGCCATTACAATATTTTTGGCACTTTTACCATTTTCTATTATATTTATAGTTTTTTACCTTGGATGGAAGGTTTTTGTAATATTGGCAGGATTTTTCACAAATATATGTCTTCATTTTATATTAAGTGGTGCTTTTAGGATGGAAATAGATATTTTATATTCTACATTTACCCTTGATCTAGAAGTTATTTGCCCATTTTCAATATGACCTTTGCTGAATGTGTATCCAATGTTAGCCTATAGGAAAGGTTTCTATTTGCTATGGTTTTTGCATGATTTATATGTGCAAGCATTTTTTTGTGTGTAAACATTTAAACCCAGTTTCACACTGGAAATATGGGGCTATATGTAAAAAAGAAAAGTGGAGTCATTCTAGGGCAAATCAAGTGCACCGAAGATGAAAAATAAAATGCCCATTCTAAAACAATACATTGGAGACCTCTCTAACATTAAAGCGGAACTTTCAGCTTTATAATATTGCCCCCCCAATACATTAGTAATATAGCGACAGGCAAAGTAATAGTTGTATTACGGTGAATAAATCTATGTTATAGAAGTAATACACCTTCATCGGCAGGCATCCAGGGCACAGAGCTTACAAGAGAAGCTGTGTGTGCCTGCGCAGGCAGCAACTACTGTTACCTTGAGGTAACCATCGAACGTCACCACCAATTCTGGCAGTGCACAGGACAGCGCAGATTCAGACGCAGCTTCCCTGTCAAAGGAGGAACAAAAGGATAGTACTAGTACTGAGAGCAGGACAGGTCAGCTACCTGTACCTGCTGCAAGATGTGCTGCACCTGCTGTCAGAAATGCTGTGCCTTCTGTAAGATGTGCTTTGCCTGCTGTCAGAAGTGCTGCTCCTACTGCCAGTGCCACCACCAGTGTTGTGCCTGCTGCCAGTACTGCCCCTGCTGCCACCAATAGAGTGCCAGCTGTCAGATGTGCTGCCCCTTCTATCAGTGCCACCACCAGTGTTGTGCCTGCTGCAAGTACTGCCCCTGCTTCCACCAGTGCTGTGCCTGCTGCCAGTGCTGAACCTTTTGCCACCAGTGCCAAAGCTGCTACTTGTGTGTCTTGTAATACTCAGGAGGGGGGGGGGGGGGGGAGAAGATGATACCAAATGTGACAGCAGGAGACCCAAAGTCACACTATCATCCCCAAACAGTACTGCCAGTGCTACTACTAAGATCCAGCAGCTTGTTAGCATTAGGAGTGAAGGAGGGGTAATCAATATCTTCCTATTAACAGTGACTGTGAGGAGGAAGACTCAGGGCATGAAACTGATGTGGCTGGTATTAGTAGTAGTAGTGGTATCAGTGATGGTGAAGCACCCGTGGGACTAGTGTCAGGAGAGTGGTAGGGGAAGCAATTGAGAGTGTCCAGACTAGCGTTCAAAGGAGCCCACACCATTGCCCTGACCCTGGGAGCCCAATTTCCCTCATGGCATTGTCCTTGTGGAAGATGATCCTGAAGAAGGCAGAATTGTCACTACCGCAATAATACACCACCAGCAGGAACACAGATCACCTGCCTGTGTCTGCTGCTAGTGCTGCCAGTCTGCCTTCTTCAGGTCACCAAAAATGGCAAGTGTGAAATTAGGGGACCCTCTGTCAAATTGCTCATCACCTCCTCCAACCAGCAGTGAACGTTTGGACATTTGCAGAATTTGCATCTGCTCTAAATCCTGCTGCTGCTGAGTTGCAAGGACAGCAGGATGCTGAGGAGCAGGTTAGTGTGCCACAGACCACAGTGGACACAGCGGGAATGGGGTCAACAAGTGATGCGGGATTACTAGGACAGGTTCCACTTGCCAGCAGCAGCAACACATATACCAGACATGATGGGGGCTAGTTATGGTGCTGTTACTTCCTCAGGCTCATCACTGGAGCTAGTCTTGGCAAATGGAACCTTCATCATCCATCAACCATGTTACTGCTGTTGTTGATCCCATTTCCTTTCAGCTGTCTAATCATCCTGCTGCTTAAATGACTCAGCAGTACCAGCAAGAAGAGCAATAGCAAATTCTGTATCTGCATCAGGGCCGGTGGCCACTGGCCAACAGGACATCACCTGCTGGCATTAGGGCATTTATTTTTTTTCTCAGGACTTGTGCTTTACAAAAAAATATATATATCATAGTTCTACAAAAAAAAAAAACGGGGGGGTTTCTAACAAATCAATGTTTCCTTAGGGTTTGTGCCTCTAACAAAAAATATAACATATCATCCTCTACAAAATACTCTCTCAAGTCAAGTATCAGTCCACCCCAGTGGCAGCTTATGTCATTGGGTTCCTGACTCTATCACATACAAATTTCTTATTTTAGATTATTGATTTATTTTTTATTAACTACCCCCAATAACAGTCAAGAACCCACACCCCAAAACAAATTCCCTGTTCAACTGATTCATTCCCCAGACTCCACCCACCAACACACACAGCCTCCTCAGTCCCATTTATTAGTTGTCGTATGGGTTTTTTTATATGTATTTAGGATTTATTTTGCATTAACTATCCCCCCCCCCCCCAATCCCTGTTCAATTGATTCTTTCCCCACACCCAACCAACACAGGCTCTCTCGTGCCCCTTTTATACTATGCCTTTAGGAAATAAAATGATATTTGTTATGTGTTGTGTGTAACTTCAATGTTACCATTGATTTCAATTAAATGAGTTAAGCGGAAAAAAACTGGAAAAAACTGAAATTTGCACTTTTCTCAGGAAATTATTCGCCAAACAGAAAGTGCCATTATTCGCCAATTTCAGTTTGAGGTTAAAATTTTCACCCATCCCTACTCCTCAATACAAGTTATGGCTGTATTTTTGGAGGATATTCCCGGAGGGGAGTTGGCTGGTGAGCCTCATCTCAGCCACTGCAAGATCTAAATTCTCTTGCCTCTGAGGACTATAGGCGAGCAGCTGCCATCTGTTCCTGCTTCCTGCCTGACCCTGAGAATTATTATTTATTTATTTATAAAATGTTTTAACTGGAAGAATAAACTGAGATTTCTCTCTTTTTCAAGTATGTCCGGGACAAGAACACACAGAGGGGCTCAGCTAAATGGGTGAGCCTGTGTTTTGACTCCCACAGTTCTGAAGGAATGAAAGCAGGTTTTGTAGCTGATATGTACAAAATTAAAGAGATTGCAGTATGAAGACGATATGAGAGAAAACGGTAGAGATTTTTGGAGAATGTAGTAAGGAGAGTTGGATAAAACATGCTATCTGACTCTCAAACTCTTGTAATGAAGTTGTCTACTAGTAATTGTGAAAAACGTCATGAAATGGTTTCAATAAAATATATAAAAAACAGAAAATGGAGAATTTAATTTTAATAATATAGCAGTCTAATTGTTTACTATTCCAGTGAACCAGAAATCAATATAACACTAAACAAGAATATGTTTAAAAAGGATAACACTGAAACAATACATTGCCTAGCAGAGTAATATGCCTAAAGATTACCTAATTATCTCAGCTCTTGTTGTACTGTTCATCTTTCCCTGACTGTCAATAGTATCACTAGTCCATCAATACTCCAAACTTGTTTCCTGAGGGTCATCACTGACCCTGTCATATCTTTCATTCTTAACCTTAGTCACTCACTAAATCATGTCACCATCCATTACAAGATATCTCTAATATGTTCCTTTATGACTGGAAACACTACAAAGATTTTAGTTCACTCATTCTTTTCATGGATGTTGCAGCCTACTTGACATCTCACTAACCTTTATGTCAACTAATAAATGCACTCTGCTTGTGCCAGCTGTATCCACCTAATTCTCTGCCCCTCTTCTGCATGTAAAAGTCCAGTCCATGGTCATCTTTCTTCAACAACTTCTCCCTCACGTAAAAATCACAAATTTATGCTGCCATTTGTTACACCTCAGCTATTCTCTCTAAATATTGTCCATGGGCCTTCTGTTCTCATAGTGATATCTCCCTTTCACAAAATGAATATTATTTATAGAGGAAGTGCCATATGCACTTTCAATTTATAAAGAGCATATGCCTAAGTGCATGAATGTCTGAACAAAGACCCAGTGAAGAATCAGCACTAACAAGACTTATTAAAGTCAGGATTATTACTTCTTTCATTCACAGATTCTTCACACGTTATGTATGTAATATATAATGCGCACACACACTAATTCAGTTCCTTATGTATCAGTTGTGTGTTATGTTGATGTTTGCCACTTTGTTACCACTTTATAATTTGCTGTATATGTTATTGCCTTCATCTAAAAAATAATGATAGTATGTCCTATGACTTACATGTTTGCACTATGTTATTATTCTTAAACTTATTTTTATCATTACTATTATTAATTATTATTATTGCTAATTTATGAAAAACCAACATATTATGCTCTACTGTACAGATGGAGGAATGTGCAAGTCATTTTTTAAAACAAAATTGTCCTACCTGTATTTCATTATTACACTGTGCCTTCATAGTGCACAGTGAGTGATTCTATCTTGCATGTTAATATGTTACAATTAAATACTTAACATCCCAAACTATTAAAAATGTACTCTTATGGGATAATCCCAGCCAGTGGCATTCTTTGCTAGATAGTCTCAACTCCTGTCCTGATGCAAACTTCTGATAGAAAATTCTGGCAAGTGTCCATCCCTGTCAAAGTGCACATGCCAGCTTCACGTGCTAACTGGTAGAAAGAAATCCTCTGCTGAAAGGCCAGCTATCTGTGAATCCAACATTGCTGTATTATATTTGTGGAGGCTAATAATAAATTAATATGGGTTCCAAAGTTCCCATAATAATTTATTTTGGGTTTTTTTTGGGGGGGGCTAAGAATACATTAAATACATTAAAAATGTGGCCTCAATAGCCCTTAATGATAATCATGATTTTTAAAGTTATATTTTTATGTCCAGAATAAATAATAAATAATATTATGTGTTAATACTCTCCAGATCTCATAAAGATAGAGGGATGGGGGGATAATGTTATACACCCCATATTACATATAAGGTATTTGGGTCTTAATAACAAAATTGTATGTTTTTAGAAAATTAACCTCTCTATTGCCATTGCAGCTAATCCAAGGCAATCCGATAACAGAGGGGTTAATCAAAGGTCAGACTAGGATAAAGAGGTGGGCAGGGGTTAATTTATTTATTCTCCATTTATTCTCCATTTTATTAATCTTTCCATTACTGGTTCAGTTAGGAAACATTGCTGCACAATGCATTCCAAGCCAATGCCAAAAGAGAAGGGGTAAAGTTAAGGTGTGGGAAGGATGTTTGTGGGAATGGGAAGGGTCACTGTATGTTCAGACAGAGGTCCATGAAATCTACTGTCCCCCAGTTGACTCTGCCCCATATCCAAGGGTGTCTACTGGTTCCAAGACCTATGGGTTCCTGGAATAATATTTTGTGTTATGGGGCTCTAAAAATGTTTCCACCATGGCCTTTCAATGACTAGATACACTATTGCATTCAGGCATACCTATGGCAGCATTTCAGTGTTCTAGTAAAAGTCATTCAAGGGTCAAATTTCTGATACTGGGAAGGTAATATTTGAGAAGTTAATAGTTCAGTGTTCGTTCTGGGAAAATATCCTAAACTGAAACATGGCCTATCAAGAGCCAAGTTTGTCTGCAGAGACACAGTAGCATTGTATTACATTGTACTTTGATGGTCTGCTGGTTAGAAAACTCTCTGGAAACTAAGATCCAGGTAGCTCACTGTCAGGGACATAAACTGGTAAACAACAGGTGAAGATGTAAAAAATAAGAAAACGTATAAGTAGAACTATCACCCTAAATAAAGTCCACCCAATAATTAGGCAAATAGAGATAAGCTTAGAAATAGTGCTATTATCATGCATAAGTACCCTGTTATTATGCAATCCTTCTTCTTCTGAGACTTGACGGGTAGGCTTCTTGCTTTAGAGGCTCTCTGTGCACCTGCATCGTCAGTCTCTTCCTGTTACCTTAAGGTACCATGAACGACACTGGGAAGGACAGCACAGGGGAGCAGATGTCTCCAAATCAAGATGTCTGTGCGCATGCCTGGCCGTCGGTATCAGAAGAAGAAGGATTTCTTCATAATGTGGTACTTATGCTCAATAATAGCACTATTTCTAAGCTTACCGCTATATGCCTAATTATTGGGGAGGGCTTCATTTAGGGTGATAGCTCTGTTTTAAGGCATTTGGTGTGATAGAAAAATATCACTAGAACATCTATAAGAAAACAGCTTCTATTTCTTTTTACATGGAATGTAAAAACAGTGATTATTAGTCAGTGAAGTTATTTATGAATGGTCTTATATCATACTCTTGGCCAGTAGTGCTGAAGAACTGCAAGAACTCATTGAAGAGATACAACAGGAAAGCAAAGATTTTGCCTGAAGATGAATATCAACAAAACACAAGTCATGTCAAACTTACCATACCAAAGAAAATCATAGTAGATGGACAAGAACTAAAAGGCAAGGACAAGTATGTTTTACTTGGACAGGAAATATCAACAGACGGAAGCACCATGATGGAAATTGAGCGACTAATAAAACTGGGATGGAAAGCATTTGGACAATGTACTAGTACTGTTTTTAAGACAAATTTATCACTCTGTCTCCAAAAAAAGGTTTCTGACCAATGTGTTCTCCCAATTTTTATATATAGCTATGAAACATTGACACTGAATACCAAAGACATACTAAACACTTAATGGTACACAGAGAAGTATGGAACATAACAAAAAGAGGTTGAAAAATGTGGGCATGGATTTGATCAGCAAACAAAGGTTTATGACAACACTGAAAGATTAAAGCACCTAAAATGGAAATGAGCAGGTCACACTGCAAGAAAACATGGTGGGAGATAGGCCAAACAAATTTCAAAATTGATTCCAACAGATAATAAACACTCAAGAAGACAAAAGACAAGATGAATTGATGAATTTACACGATGGCAACAAAAAGCACAAGAACAAAGTTGTTGGAAATTTGACATAGAGGCCTTCATACTGCAGAGTATCAACAAAGGCTGAAGATTTTATATAGTGTATATATATATATATATATAACGTGAAGGAGAAGACCCGGGCGATTGTGGATTTAACAGTGAGTGCATATCATGGGACATTTCTATATATATATAAGATAGATAGATAGATAGATATACACAACCACTTCTCTGGAAAACTACTAGACTACCAGAGCAGTATGCTCACTCCAGCTCTCAGTACTAACTATAACCTCCGCTCTACTGCTAACAACTCACTGCATATACCACAATAGAGTAAAGAAGGCGTACATTCTGCCTTCTCCTTCAGAGTTCCAGAGAATAATCTGCCTGAAATAATCAGATCTTCTCCCAGTCTAAAATCCTTAAAAGTAAATGCTTCTTTATATCTAAAAACAGTATGTAACTGTATATAATGTTTAATATGTAAGTATATTTGTACGTGTATATAATGATTCTCTATTTGTGTAAATATGTACTCCTTTACTGAAAACTATCCAGGACATACTTGAAAATGAGACAAATCTCAATGTATTTTTCCTGGTAAATCATTTTCTAAATAAATAATATATCTATATATATATCTTAAAAGAGAGTTGGAAGCACTCACGCTTTCTGGAGCAATGTGCCTGTGTGCTACTCATAGGCAATAAAACAATAGAAGATTTGCAAAATAAGAACGCACTCTCAGGTCATCGATAATAGTGAAAAAAAATCTGAATTTTAATGATCAACGTTTTGGTTGCTATAATGTAACCAAAACATTGATCATTAAAATTCAGATATTTTTTCAGTATTATGGAAGTCCTGAGAGTGTTTTCATATTTTGCAAATATTCTAAAATAATAAATAAATAAATAAATATATATATATATATGTGTGTGTGTATGTATGTATATATATATATATATATATATATATATATATATATATATATATATAGTGTTTGAACACCAAAACCATGTTATTATACATGTATATTAAAAAAATACAGCCATATTTCAATTTAATAAAAAATAAAAAGGATTTAATAAAGCTCAGCATATGGGTCCCCTGAGGAGCCTTTATCAAGAGCAGCAAAAAGCTGCTCTTGATAAAGGCTCCCTAGGGAGCCCAAACATTGAGGTTATTAAATTATTATAGCTGTGGTTTTCCTGTATTTGTATTATACAGTGTACATATATATCTTACACACATAAATCTTAGAATCTCTGATAAATATGAGATTCCTGTGTAGGCATAGTGATGCGCTTCACTGTTTAGAACAAATGCAATAAAGTTTTTGTCTAACTTTTCCCTTATGTCCCCATTTGTTTTCAAATTAGATATAATTTACAACAGATGTAGACAACCTTTTACTCTCCAGCTGTTGGGAACTACAACTCGCATCATCGACAACCAACCAAAGGTTGCTTTCCTTGGTATAGTATAAAAATTCTAACATGCTATAAAACTGCACATTTTCATTAAAATCAATAAATGTGACAAAATTCAGGTGATTAGCGCATACAACATATCTCAATAAAGGAAGAGCTCTCTAGTTCTCACAGCATACTAGGTCTATGTTTGTTTCTCTACCAGCATAATAATGTCCCTGATTTACAAGAGTTTTGCTCAAGTGTTAATCTGACAATGACAAAGAGCTCCTAGCTGCCAGAATCTCTTACACTATCATATTAGTTGCTTCCTGTATTAAAGCAGTAAAGCTGCTAATTGGAAGGTTTTCATGTATAGAGATTTTGAAAATACTCCACTTATTCAGGAAAAAAAAAGCTTGATACCCTGTAAAAAGAGTGTCAGATTATAAAGTAACTGTACTTTAGAAATAAGTGGCTCTTAATTTGTTTAACAGATTGATTTACCTAAGTAGCTACTCATACAACAGTCTGGTATGTCTATTTATTTTTTTTTTTGCATTATAGTTGCAGTTCCCTGTACGCAGTAATTTATGTTTGTCTGTAAATTACCCTGCTTAAAAGAAATAATGGGCTTTGGTATACTGACTGGATCATGAGGGTTATTTGTAGGCACCAGATAGTGAACTGAATAATTTGCAACATACTGAGATATCAAAAGCAAATAAAAAGTGCATAGAGATATAACTGACTAGTGTCTGAAACACCTAAGTCTTTCTGTTAACCCTTTGAGAGCCAGCGGGGTACGCAACGCATTGCTCTGCAATGTATTGCGTACCCCTCTGGCTCTCAAAGGGTTAAACAAATTAAGGTACAGCTCCCCTTTAACCTCTTGATTACTCGAGATTACTTTGCAATGAGTAGGGTTGCCACCCAGCTGGTATTTTACAGGCAGGCCGGTTTCTGTCCAGTGTTAAGTCTATGGAGGGAATGCCATGGCCGGTATTTTTTTTTTAAGAAAAGGTGGCAACCCTAATGCCATGACTGGTATTTTTTTTAAGAAAAGGTGGCAACCCTAATGCCATGATTGGTATTTTTTTAAGAAAAGGTAGCAACCCTAATGCCATGACCGGTATTTTTTTTAAGAAAAGGTGGCAACCCTAATGCCATGACCGGTATTTTTTTTAAGAAAAGGTAGCAACCCTAATGCCATGACCGGTATTTTTTTTAAGAAAAGGTGGCAACCCTAATGCCATGACCGGTATTTTTTTAAGAAAAGGTGGCAACCCTAATGCCATGACCGGTATTTTTTTTAAGAAAAGGTGGCAACCCTAATGCCATGACCGGTATTTTTTTAAGAAAAGGTGGCAACCCTAATGCCATGACCGGTATTTTTTTTAAGAAAAGGTGGCAACCCTAATGCCATGACCGGTATTTTTTTTAAGAAAAGGTGGCAACCCTAATGCCATGACCGGTATTTTTTAAGAAAAGGTGGCAACCCTAATGCCATGACCGGTATTTTTTTAAGAAAAGGTGGCAACCCTAATGCCATGACCGGTATTTTTTTAAGAAAAGGTGGCAACTAGTGATGAGCGAGCACCCCAATGCTCGGATGTTCGGGTGCTCTGACCGAGCACCCCCTGAGGCTCGAGTGCTCGGCCGAGCACCCGAGCCCCATTGAAGTCAATGGGAGGACTCGAGCATTACACCAGGCACCCCCTGCTCTGATGAGGGGAGGGTGCCTGGTCCATAGGAAAATGGCAGAAAAGGATGGAAACACCACAGAAATGGTTCAGGGACAGCATAGGGAGGATGTCTGGATGCACCTTGGACTCCAACATCGCTGCTGGGAACGATCTTTCGCCCGTAGTACGCCATTTTTACAGACTGACCGTAAAACACACAAAAAGGAAAATAAAAACGACTTTAGGCGAAAAATTGTTACCAAACAGTATTTGCTGTATATTTACTTGTATATCATCTGCAAATTCTCCCAAAAATTTCATCGATTTTCTGAAGTGAGGCCATGATTAAGAGGGAAACGTGCGCAGAGGCAAATTCTCCCAAAAATTTCCTTGATTTTCAGAACTGAGGCCATGATTAAGAGGGAAACGTGCGCTGAGCTGACCATCTAAAACATTATGGGTGAGGGTCTGCTGCAGAGCTGACCATCCTAAACATTATATGCGAAGGCCCGCTAGTGAGCTGACGCTATAAAACATTATATGAGAGGGCCCGCTAGAGAGCTGACCCAATAAAACATTATATGAGAAGGCCCGCTGGTGAGCTGACCTATATAAAAATTGGCAAACAGGGCCCGCTGGTGAGCTGGCCCTATATAAAAATTATATCACAGGGCCCGCTGGTGAGCTGGCCCTATATAAAAATTATATCCCAGGGCACGCTGGTGAGCTGGCCCTATATAAAAATTATATCCCAGGGCATATGGAAGAGGAGGAGGAGGATGAGAACATTAAGAGTCAACCATATACCCGTTTTTGGGGTGGAAGGGGTGAATGGGAATACAGAGTATTCCCATCATTGTAAATAACATATATAAAGTGAGTTTATGTTCCCCCGGGGCTTTCCTCCAGTGGAGTGGAGAAGTCAGGGGAAATCCAGGCCTTGTTCATTTTTATAAGTGTCAACCTATCAGCATTGTCGGTGGAAAGGCGGATACGCTTATCTGTTATGATGCCACCAGCAGCACTAAATACCCGCTCAGACAGAACGCTGGCGGCAGGGCAGGCCAGCACCTCCAAGGCGTAGAGTGCCAGTTCATACCACGTGTCCAGCTTGGACACCCAGTAGTTGTAAGGCACAGAGGGATCATTGAGGACGCTGACACGGTCTGCTACGTACTCCTTCACCATCTTCCAAAACTTTTCCCTCCTTGTGACACTAGGCTGCGCATCAGGGTGAGGGTGCTGGCGGGGTGTCATGAAGGTGTCCCACGCCTTGGAGAGTGTTGCCCTGCCTTTGTCGGAACTGCTGTGTGCTCCCCTTTTCTCCCCTTCTCGGTTGGCCAAGGTAGCACGTACTCTGCCGCCAGCGTTGTCAGATGGAAAATTTTGGAGCAATTTTTCAACAAGAACCTTCTGGTATTGCACCATTTTGCTTGTCCTCTCCACCGGAGGAATGAGAGATGAGAAATTCTCTTTGTAGCGGGGGTCCAGAAGGGTGAACACCCAGTAATCCGTGTTGTCTAAAATGCGTACAACGCGTGGGTCACGGGAAAGGCAGCCTAACATAAAGTCAGCCATGTGTGCCAGAGTACCAACAGTCAAGATTTCGCTGTCCTCACCAGGAGGCTGACTCTCAATATCCTCATCCTCTTCCTCCTCTTCTGCCCACCCACGCTGAAGAGATGGAACTAAAGTTCCATGGCTACCCTCTGTAGCGGAGGCAACCGTGTCTTCCTCCTCCTCCTCCTCCTCCTCCTCCTCCTCCGCCTCCTCCAATTGTCGCTGAGAAGACGAAGTGAGGGTGCTCTGGCTATCACCTTGTGTAAGCTCTTCCTCCCCCATTTCCACCTCTTCCACATGCAAAGCGTCGGTTTTAATTGTGAGCAGCGAGCGTTTCAGTAGACACAGAAGTGGGATGGTTACACTGATAATAGCGTTATCGCCGCTCACCATCTGTGTCGATTCCTCAAAATTGCGTAAAACCTCGCAGAGGTCTGACATCCATTCCCACTCCTCACTTCTGATTACAGGAAGTTGAACGGAGAGGCGACGACCGTGTAACAGCTGGTACTCCACTACTGCCCTCTGCTGCTCACAAAGCCGGGCCAACATGTGGAAGGTGGAGTTCCAGCGCGTGCTCACGTCACACAGCAGCCGGTGAGCTGGCAATTGTAAGCGCTGCTGCAGCTTCAACAGGCCGGCCGAAGCTGTAGATGACTTACGGAAATGTGCACACACGCGGCGCACCTTGGTCAAGAGATCATGCACATTGGGGTAGGTTTTTAGAAATCGCTGCACCACTAAATTAAATACATGCGCTAGGCATGGTACGTGTGTGAGCTTGCCGAGCTCCAAAGCCGCCACCAAGTTACGCCCATTATCACACACAACCATGCCTGGTTGCAGGTTGAGTGGCGAGAGCCACTGCTCGGTCTGGTGACTAATCCCCTGCAACAGCTCTGAGGCCGTGTGCTGTTTGTCCCCAAGGCAGATCAGCTTCAGCACGGCCTGTTGACGCTTCCCCACTGCAGTGCTACACTGCTTCCAGCTACTGGCTGATGGGGGAGTGGCGGTGTGTGTAGAGAATTCGGAGGTGGAAACGGAGGAGGAGGAGCCAATAACGTAGGTGCTGGTGGAAACCCTGATGGAGGTAGGGCCCGCAATCCTCGGCGTGGGTAGCACCCGTGCCATCCCAGGGTCCGAGTCGCTCCCAGCCTCCACGACATTCACCCAGTGTGCCGTCAGGGAAATGTAGCGTCCCTGGCCTCAAGCACTTGTCCATGTGTCAGTCGTTAAGTGGACCTTCCCAGTAACTGCGTTGGTCAGGGCACGGGTGATGTTACGGGACACATGGTGGTGTAATGCGGGGATGGCACACCGGGAAAAGTAGTGGCGGCTGGGGACCGCGTACCGAGGGACAGCTGCTGCCATCAGGCTGCGGAAGGACTCAGTGTCCACAAGCCTAAATGGCAGCATTTCGATGGCCAGTAATTTGGAAAGGTGTGAGGTTAGTGCTATGGCCTGTGGGTGGGTGGCTGGGTACTTTCTCTTGCGCTCAAATGCCTGGGGTAACGACATTTGGACGCTGTGCTGGGACAGGGAAGTGGATGTGGTCGCTGATGGTGCTTCAGATGCTACAGGTGCAGGGCGGGAGGTATGCGGGCCTGCGCCTTCGACAGGCGATTGGCCGGCACCGAAAACAGGGGAAGAGGAGGCAGTGGTGTGGCCTGCAGACACAGATGGGCGATCCAGGCGTTCCTCCCACTTACTACGGTGCTTGGATGCCATGTGTCGGATCATGCTGGTGGTGGTGAGGTTTCTAGTGTTCATGCCTCGGCTCATTCTGGTGTGGCACAGGTTGCAAACTACAATTCTTTTGTCGTCCGCACTTTCCTTAAAAAAACGCCATACCGCGGAACACCTACCCCTTGGCAAGGTAGATTTACGCAAGGGGGTGCTCCGTGGAACATTTGCGGGCCGGTTTGGTGCGGTCCGCCTTCTTTCTGTAGCCACACCACTGCCTCTTCCAGCCTGTTGCGGTGCTGCAGATGGCTCACCCTCAGGACTGCTGTCATCGCTCGGCTCTACACCTTCCCAGGTGGGGTCAGTCACCTCATCGTCCACCAAGTCCTCCTCCACTTCCTCACTCTGATCATCCTCCTCAAGTCTTGATCCCACCACATACTCAGTCATTGACAACTGTATAACATTCTCCTCAACAAGGTCTTGAGACGGAAATAGTGGTTGATTTAATGGCAACTGTGTCTCATCATCATCATCATCATCATCCACTACTTCCTTTGACCTTAAATGCCGTTCACATCTGTCATCTTCTTGTGATTGGGTAGCCTCTAGAGGTTGTGAATCAGGGCACAAGATGTCATGTTCCTCTGCAAGCGTGCTTGGAGAGAGGGTCAAATGAAGGATTGGTGATGAGACGAGCTCATCACTATATCCCAGTGTGGGATCACTTCTTTGACCAGACCGTGTATGGTGGGAGGAAGGATGATCAGAGTGAGGATTATGTTGACCAGACTCTTGGCTACTGAGAGTGGACTTGGTGGAAGACAGGGTGGTGCTTAACCGACTGGAAGCAGTATCAGCTGTCATCCAACCGACCACCTGTTCGCACTGGTCGGACCTCGAGAGTGATGTCCTGCGACGCCCTGTGAAATCAGACATGAAGCTAGGTATGGTGGATGTCTTTCTTTCTTGTGCTCTGGCACCAGGCACAGTTTCTCCGCGTCCTGACCCGCGCCCTGAACTTTCAGGATCACGTCCACTTCCCCGTCCCTTTTTACCCGCCTTCTTCATCTTACACGATATATATGACTTTAATATATATGAGTTTGAAAACTTAACAGTATTTCTTACTATTCTGCAACTCTGCAGAGTACACAGAATAGGCTGCTAAACTGCGGTGACACACACTGAATGGAATAAGTGACTTTAATATTTGAGTTTGAAAAATTAACAGTATTTCTTACTATTCTGCAACTCTGCAGAGTACACAGAATAGGCTGTTAAACGGCGTTGAAACACACTGAATGGAATATGTGACTTTAATATTTGAGTTTGAAAACTTAACAGTATTTCTTATAATTCTGGAACTGTACAGAGTACACAGAATAGGCTGTTAAACGGCGGTGAAAGACACTGAATGGAATATGTGACTTTAATATTTGAGTTTGAAAACTTAACAGTATTTCTTATAATTCTGCAACTCTGCAGAGTACACAGAATAGGCTGTTAAACGGCGTTGAAACACACTGAATGGAATATGTGACTTTAATATTTGAGTTTGAAAACTTAACAGTATTTCTTATAATTCTGGAACTGTACAGAGTACACAGAATAGGCTGTTAAACGGCGGTGAAAGACACTGAATGGAATATGTGACTTTAATATTTGAGTTTGAAAACTTAACAGTATTTCTTATAATTCTGGAACTGTACAGAGTACACAGAATAGGCTGTTAAACGGCGGTGAAAGACACTGAATGGAATATGTGACTTTAATATTTGAGTTTGAAAACTTCACAGTATTTCTTATAATTCTGCAACTCTGCAGAGTACACAGAATAGGCTGTTAAACGGCGTTGAAACACACTGAATGGAATATGTGACTTTAATATTTGAGTTTGAAAACTTAACAGTATTTCTTATAATTCTGGAACTGTACAGAGTACACAGAATAGGCTGTTAAACGGCGGTGAAAGACACTGAATGGAATATGTGACTTTAATATTTGAGTTTGAAAACTTAACAGTATTTCTTATAATTCTGGAACTGTACAGAGTACACAGAATAGGCTGTTAAACGGCGGTGAAAGACACTGAATGGAATATGTGACTTTAATATTTGAGTTTGAAAACTTAACAGTATTTCTTATAATTCTGCAACTGTACAGAGTACACAGAATAGGCTGTTAAACGGCGGTGAAAGACACTGAATGGAATATGTGACTTTAATATTTGAGTTTGAAAACTTAACAGTATTTCTTACTATTCTGCAACTCTGCAGAGTACACAGAATAGGCTGTTAAACGGCGTTGAAACACACTGAATGGAATATGTGACTTTAATATTTGAGTTTGAAAACTTAACAGTATTTCTTATAATTCTGGAACTGTACAGAGTACACAGAATAGGCTGTTAAACGGCGGTGAAAGACACTGAATGGAATATGTGACTTTAATATTTGAGTTTGAAAACTTAACAGTATTTCTTATAATTCTGCAACTCTGCAGAGTACACAGAATAGGCTGTTAAACGGCGTTGAAACACACTGAATGGAATATGTGACTTTAATATTTGAGTTTGAAAACTTAACAGTATTTCTTATAATTCTGCAACTGTACAGAGTACACAGAATAGGCTGTTAAACGGCGGTGAAAGACACTGAATGGAATATGTGACTTTAATATTTGAGTTTGAAAAATTAACAGTATTTCTTATAATTCTGGAACTGTACAGAGTACACAGAATAGGCTGTTAAACGGCGGTGAAAGACACTGAATGGAATATGTGACTTTAATATTTGAGTTTGAAAACTTAACAGTATTTCTTATAATTCTGGAACTGTACAGAGTACACAGAATAGGCTGTTAAACGGCGGTGAAAGACACTGAATGGAATATGTGACTTTAATATTTGAGTTTGAAAACTTAACAGTATTTCTTATAATTCTGCAACTGTACAGAGTACACAGAATAGGCTGTTAAACGGCGGTGAAAGACACTGAATGGAATATGTGACTTTAATATTTGAGTTTGAAAACTTAACAGTATTTCTTATAATTCTGCAACTGTACAGAGTACACAGAATAGGCTGTTAAACGGCGGTGAAAGACACTGAATGGAATATGTGACTTTAATATTTGAGTTTGAAAACTTAACAGTATTTCTTATAATTCTGCAACTCTGCAGAGTACACAGAATAGGCTGTTAAACGGCGGTGAAAGACACTGAATGGAATATGTGACTTTGATATTTTAGTTTGAAGACTTAACAGTATTTCTTCCTATTCTGCAACTCTGCACAGTACACAGAATGTGCTGCTACACTGCGGCGAAGCACACTGAATGGAATATGTGACTTTGATATTTTAGTTTGAAGACTTAACAGTATTTCTTCCTATTCTGCAACTCTGCACAGTACACAGAATGTGCTGCTAAACTGCGGCGAAGCACACTGAATGGAATATGTGACTTTGATATTTTAGTTTGAAGACTTAACAGTATTTCTTCCTATTCTGCAACTCTGCACAGTACACAGAATGTGCTGCTACACTGCGGCGAAGCACACTGAATGGAATATGTGACTTTGATATTTTAGTTTGAAGACTTAACAGTATTTCTTCCTATTCTGCAACTCTGCACAGTACACAGAATGTGCTGCTAAACTGCGGCGAAGCACACTGAATGGAATATGTGACTTTGATATTTGAGTTTGAAGACTTAACAGTATTTCTTCCTATTCTGCAACTCTGCACAGTACACAGAATGTGCTGCTAAACTGCGGCGAAGCACACTGAATGGAATATGTGACTTTGATATTTTAGTTTGAAGACTTAACAGTATTTCTTCCTATTCTGCAACTCTGCACAGTACTCAGAATGTGCTGCTAAACTGCGGCGACGCACACTGAATGGAATACGTGACTTTGATATTTTAGTTTGAAGACTTAACAGAATGTGCTCTAATCTGCAACTTTGCACACTAAACAGAATGTGCTCTAATCTGCAACTTTGCACACTAAACAGAA
This sequence comes from Rhinophrynus dorsalis, assembly GCA_037306005.1. Classification (NCBI taxonomy): domain Eukaryota; kingdom Metazoa; phylum Chordata; class Amphibia; order Anura; family Rhinophrynidae; genus Rhinophrynus; species Rhinophrynus dorsalis. The sequence goes on from CM074719.1 coordinate 382,324,036, forward strand.
TGTGCTCTAATCTGCAACTTTGCACACTAAACAGAATGTGCTCTAATCTGCAACTGTGCACACTAAACAGAATGTGCTCTAATCTGCAACTTTGCACACTAAACAGAATATATATATTTTTTTTTTTTTTTTTTTGTTTTTTTCCCCCCACACCAAATAACCTGCTGCCCCCACACACAGTAGTCCTAAAAAGGACTTTTGGTTCTTTTTTTTTCACAATTTTTGTTTTTTTCCTCCCTACACTGCCTTTCCCTTCCTATCCTCAGCTCTCCCTGGCTCAGACTGAGCCGAACTCGATGGTCAGGTGCTATACAGCACCTGACCACGGGTTCTGGCCAGCCAATCAGTGTAATGCCAGCAGCCAACATGGCTGCTGGCATTACACCGATGTCAGAGCCTCCCTGCACGTTTATTGGCTGCGCAGCAGCCGCAAAACGTGCGGGGAGGAGACCCGAACATGGCGGGCGAGCACATGCGGTACTCGTACGAGTACCGCCATGTGCCGAGCAGAGCGATGCTCGAGCCGATCCGAGCATCGGCCGAGCATGCTCGCTCAACACTAGTGGCAACCCTAATGCCATGACCGGTATTTTTTTTAAGAAAAGGTAGAAACCCTAATGCCATGACCGGTATTTTTTTTTAAGAAAAGGTAGCAACCCTAATGCCATGACCGGTATTTTTTTTAAGAAAAGGTGGCAACCCTAATGCCATGACCGGTATTTTTTTTAAGAAAAGGTGGCAACCCTAATGCCATGACCAGTATTTTTTTAAGAAAAGGTAGCAACCCTAATGCCATGACCGGTATTTTTTTTAAGAAAAGGTGGCAACCCTAATGCCATGACCGGTATTTTTTTTAAGAAAAGGTAGCAACCCTAATGCCATGACCGGTATTTTTTTTAAGAAAAGGTGGCAACCCTAATGCCATGACCGGTATTTTTTTAAGAAAAGGTGGCAACCCTAATGCCATGACCGGTATTTTTTTTAAGAAAAGGTGGCAACCCTAATGCCATGACCGGTATTTTTTTAAGAAAAGGTGGCAACCCTAATGCCATGACCGGTATTTTTTTTAAGAAAAGGTGGCAACCCTAATGCCATGACCGGTATTTTTTTAAGAAAAGGTGGCAACCCTAATGCCATGACCGGTATTTTTTTAAGAAAAGGTGGCAACCCTAATGCCATGACCGGTATTTTTTTAAGAAAAGGTGGCAACCCTAATGCCATGACCGGTATTTTTTTTAAGAAAAGGTAGAAACCCTAATGCCATGACCGGTATTTTTTTTTAAGAAAAGGTAGCAACCCTAATGCCATGACCGGTATTTTTTTTAAGAAAAGGTGGCAACCCTAATGCCATGACCGGTATTTTTTTTAAGAAAAGGTGGCAACCCTAATGCCATGACCAGTATTTTTTTGAAGAAAAGGTAGCAACCCTAATGCCATGACCAGTATTTCTTTGAAGAAAAGGTGGCAGCCCTAGCAATGAGATGTAGACAACTTTAGCATCCAAGGGGTTAAACAAATTAAGACTTTGTCTTTCATGTAATTAAAGGACATTTTATTTAAAACTATATGCATATTATAAACTAATATGTAGTAAAATATCAATATAAAATAAGTATTATATTTATTATTATGAGTACAATAACAATGACTTCTAAAACATATCAAAGCGACTCTGAAGTAAACCAAATGAACCATGACAGACAAATAGAATTTCTGCATTTAACCCCATCAATGCTAAGGAGGTCTCCAATGCATTCATGGGGTTAAAAGTCTCATTGAAATCAATAGGATTTTATATTTATCCCCTATGGTTCAGTTGGAATTACTCCAGTTCTTAGTATATCATCCTCAATCTGTTATGAACCGGGTAGATGGTGGACAGATGAGTTTCCACATGGACGAGTTTTATGATCTTTAAGGTAGACTGAACACATAGATTGATATGAAGCACACTGAACTTACTAAGGATGAGAAAGAGAACAGCAGTACATTTGAACTACAGGTTTCTCATATGCACAGTGTCATGCTGAGTTTTTATAGCTCCTGGCTTTCAAAAAAGATGTTTCAAAGAGGTTTGCGCTAGACTGGGCATGCAGTTTTGCTCTGCAGATATTGTTGCTACCGATTTAGTGGAATGCAATTAGGAAGCCTAAATTAAGTGGTAATGGAGAACCAGCTCTTGAAACAGGGGTTTCCAAGGCAACCACTGCTTACAATACAGCCTTCAGTTAGTTTTCCCACTTTATCTGCAAAATGCACAATTGAGCTTTAAAACAGCTTTGTGCTGAAAAGCGCACTGTAAACAACTGTTTTCCAGGAGAGTTTTACTGACTCTAAACATGACAGGCTATCAAATAAAATGTACTTGTGTCTCCTCGTACAAACAAGGTTTTTTTTTTTTATTATTATTCCACAACTTCATGGTCTTGAATTTACATGAGAAATATTTGTTTAGGTGAAGTTTATTCACTTAAAGAGATAGTAATACTTCATTTTATCTTTATTTTATTTTGTAGGCATTAAAAAAAACATGAAGAACGATATAAGTCTTTATGGTTTGAGAGATATTCACAAGCAAAGTTTCCCCTCCTGCCCCTTTTACCTAGTGTAAGCCATCTCTTCTCAGATGTGGAATCTGGTTGCTAGACCAGACCGATAACAGCAGGGGACAATCTTCTTCCAATGAGAACAATGAAATCATGCCCCCCTTGGCACGTTTTTCAGGTTTTTCCCTTATCTTAATTGAAGATTGTCCCTCTCTGCAATCTACCTGGGCACCTCCCTTCTGCTCTGACTGAGCAGTGTTACATCAGTAAAAGGGGCGGGAGGGGGATACTTTGTCACTGAATTACTCTTGAACTACAACTCTGAACGAATTGAAACAACACTCTCCAAAGTCCAAATACTATGATGATTAATCATAGTGATAAATATCAGTAATTTACATGAAGCCATATCCAGCTAAAATGTTGTAAAATGCACACACTGATGCTTGTACAAATAAGTGGTATAATTCTGAGGCAAATCTACTGCGCCATATATCATGGGCCATATGTTCAAAAGAAAAGTACACAAGTTCTGGGGCACACCATTTGCACTATAGGGGAAAATGAAAAATTGCAACATTTATATTATTCTAAATGTATTTTTAACCCCTTGAATTCAAGAGAGGTCACGAATGCATTGCTTTGCAATTCATTTTCGACCTCTTTAGCACTCAAGGGGTAAAAATCCCTATTTAAACCAATGGAAATTTTTTGTTCTCCCCTGTAATATAAATGGTTTACCCTAGAACTCCTTAATTTTTCTTTTGACCACAAATTTTTTTCTTTTTTACCACAAATTCCAATTGATTTCAACCAAATCATCATTTTTGATCAATCAAAACAATGTTATTAATTAATTCAAAAGTATGTCCAAAAGTAAAGTGAAGTTATTTATGGATCAATTCAACTGCACCAAAGGGGACAAATACAAACTCCCAAGATTCCTATTGATTTAAATCTGGCTTTTGATCCCTTACAAAGCATTGTAGACCTCTCTAGCATTCACTTGTTTATGATGTTGGTTTGTCTGAGGATTCCTCCACTTATCTCTTTAATAGAAGGGTCATAGTCTGTATGAGAGACAGAGTGAAAGACAATTTTAAAGTTAAAGAAATAATATAATACCTCTAAAGGACTTGCATTATCCATTAATCAGGTTGAAATCAATGAATACTGTAGAGTAAGTATTTTGAAACAATGTAAACCTTGTTCAAAATAAGTTATAGATGATGTTCAAAGAGGAACATTCTTACCCCATCTCAAGAAATTATTCTGTAATATGAGCTTTAAATCAGAGCTGATCTGAAGTTAAAAAAATGTTGATTGAAATATAAGTCCTAGCCCTCTCAAATGATCCAATAAACTACCACAATTAAGTTGCAAAATTAGCCATGTCATTGGGGTCCTGGCAGTGGTGGTTGATCATTACTTTCATGGACGAAATATATATAATAAGTCCTAGAGTGGACAACCATGGGATGTGGAGATACATCATTCAGTCATGCAGAACTGATGATAGTGTAATTGTTGATCCATGTTCAGACATGTGGAAGGTCAATCCTAAAGTGTCCAGACATTAGAGGTGATGGTTCAAATTGCAGACAAATTGCTGGAAGTGCAGATTTATTATGCAGAGTAAATACTTTTCAATGGATGGGCAAACAAATGATCAAGTAAACATTATATTATAGTTAACCCTTTGAGTAACTCAGAGAGGTATCAATTGTATTACATTGCAATGTGTTGGATACCTCTCTGGCTCAAAGAGTTAAGCCACAGAGTGTCCAACCATCAGATATGGTGGTTCACCACCCAGATATCAGTGAGACATGGGACTATGTGTTGCAGCATGGAGAGGTTGATGGAGCTAGTGGCTTAGGGCAGATCCTCTGAGAGAATGAGCAAAGGATCCTCATCCATGTACAGTATGTGAGAGTTCCCCCACATGTTAGATGACAGCAGCACTCACAGATCATAACATTTAGGGCTGGCTTAATAGTACTGAAAGCAGTGTAAGAAAGCACAGAAAAACTATTTATCAATCCAAGAATGTGGCTTGTTTAGAAGATAGTGGATCCATCTTGTTTTTCATAGTAAGTCCTTCCCTCAGTTTCTTCTTGATTGGCTGGTAATCTGATACATGATCATACATTTTAGAGATCCTGGAGAACCATTTTCATGACAGAGGGTTATCTAAAGTATTGCTTTGAAATGTGTTAGATACCCGTTTAGCACCCAAAGGGTTAAAAATACAGATCAGTTCATCTCGATAAAATATGAGCAAATTATGAAGTACAATTATGCATGTCATAAATAAACTATTAACATTAACTTAACCATATCTACCATATCATACATTAACTGCTTCATAACTGAAATGAGCTGCAAAACATTGTAAGGCAATGCACTGTAGCATCATGACAATGAAGGGTCTGGTGACAGTAAGATGCTAATTTTAAGCCACACCTCAAATACATATACCATGCTATGCATCAAGTCCTCTGTTTCCATAAATGACTACACTGCAATGCAATTTATTGTTTTTATATGGTAATTGAATAAGTAATAACAAGAGAAACATACATTATACCCTCCCAGACACCCAAAAATTCATTATGCAATCCATTAACCCTCCATTGATATAACAGGTAGCAACACAGTGTCTGGGTTCAGGCCACATGTTAATGGAGGAGTTAATAACAATAAAAACAAACATTAACCCTCTACAATCGGCAAACATGATACAAATCGCTTTGATTAATCCTTGTATTACTGGAAGGACATACAACACATGCAGGTAAATGCACAAATCCACCAACACAGTCCACTTTTTTATGTTTATTATGACATTGTACTCTGCTGGCCAAACACATTTTCAGCATTTTTGCTATTGAAGTATGAATCCCAATTATATGTGGAAAACACATTTTTTTCAGAATGAATTCAGCTTTCATGGCACCTTAATAGAACAACATTTTGCACTGTGCCACAGTCTATGGTGTCATAAATTCAAAAATGTAAAATTACTTCTTTTGCAAATATCATAAACTATGTATCAAAAACATTTATGATAGTTGTCTAAATGCCAGTTATTTTTAAAAGCCCTGACCCCCCTGAGTACAAAAATACCAAATATATATGATTTTACCTATATACATATTCTGCGCAGACCTATTATTAACCGGAAAGCAAAATAGTATTTTCAATTTTATGAACTAAAATGCACATTCCATTGCTTAGATTGTAAAACTGCACTAAAATAGCTCAATAACAATATAAAATCACATATTTGCTGAAATTAGATCTCCCACTGCATCATGGAGGAGTCACCTTCTTTTCTACCCCTAGCCTGTTGTGAACTAATATTTCTAGTATGTGGTGCTAAAAGAAAACAAATTAGGCAATATTTTTTACATTTCCACCACTTAACATGTACTGAAACCTTTGAAAACCACAGAATTTCTTACTAAAGTCATTAACTATTGTCTTACAAGAAAATAACACCCTATTTGTATGAGTTTACATACTGTAGTGTGTGCCAGAAGCACAAAACTACACCTGCTACAATCTCTTGTTTTTCTTACATTTTGTCAAACGTGACTTTCTTGTAATTGCTTAACAACTACAGAAATGAAGGAAAGGTAGACAAACCATACCATTTTGGAAAGAAGGAAACCCACTTCATAATAAAATACTAGGAAATCCAATGGTTTTAAAAGATTTGGGAATCTTTTAAGTGACTAAATTATCCCAAAGTACCACTTTCAGGTATGAGTTATTTAAGCTAGAGGTAAAAGGCAACTAACCCCTCATTTGATGCAGGTGAATGTCTACTTTTCCAAAAAGGTATGCCTTACGTACATTTTCTTCACATGTGTAATGGTTATCACTAGTGTTGAGCGAGCACCCCGATGCTCGGGTGTTCGGGTGCTCTGACCGAGCACCCCCTGAGGCTCGAGTGCTCGGCCGAGCACCCGAACCCCATTGCATTAAATGGGAGGACTCGAGCATTACACCAGGCACCCCCTGCTCTGATGAGGGGAGGGTGCCTGGTCAATGCCCCCCTTCATCTCCACAATGCCCCTCTTCCACAATGTCCCCCTTCCACAATGTCCCCCTTCATCTCCGCAATGTCCCCCTTCATCTCCGCAATGCCCCCTTCATCTCCGCAATGCCCCCTTCATCTCCGCAATGCCCCCCTTCCACAATGTCCCCCTTCCACAATGTCCCCCTTCCACAATGTCCCCCTTCATCTCCGCAATGTCCCCCTTCATCTCCGCAATGCCCCCTTCATCTCCGCAATGCCCCCTTCATCTCCGCAATGCCCCCCTTCCACAATGTCCCCCTTCATCTCCGCAATGTCCCCCTTCATCTCCGCAATGCCCCCTTCATCTCCGCAATGCCCCCTACCTCCAGTCCCTGGTGGTCCAGCGGAGCGTCTGCAAGATCTGTGCCTCCTCCGGCACAGATCCCTGCCACCCGAACATGGCGGGCAAGCACATGGCGGTACTCGTACGAGTACCGCCATGTGCCGAGCAGAGCGATGCTCGAGCCGATCCGAGCATCGGCCGAGCATGCTCGCTCAACACTAGTTATCACCATTTTGTGCAGGCAGGTAATTTCACAAAAGAAAAGTTGTAGGTGTACTTTTGTTCTACTAGTACCCCCTAATGTATTTCAACCCATACCATTGGGGTACCATTTTTGGGGGGCTAGTAGAAGTACTGAATAGAGCAAGAAATTCCATAGTTTTCAAAGATTTTTCATTTTTGCCAACTTAGGGAAATAATTGTGAAAGGCAGCCAAGGGTAAAAAGGCAAACACCTCCTCATTTGATGCAAGTCAATGTCTATTTCCATAATGGTATTACTTGCATACCATTCCTTCATATCTCTAATAGTTAGGACCATTTAATGCAGGCAGGCTATTAAAAATGAAAACAGGTTGCATCACGTCCTGTCTTCTTCCTTATGGGGTACCCTCTCGCCTCGCATGGAACCATTCACTCTCATGACCAAGCTAAGTCCAAATCTCCTAAGCTACTATCATTCCTTTATAAGTGGCTGGTGTAGACTCCATTCTCCTACATTTCCATTTTGACTCCATTTGAGTTGGGAGAAAGATCGGGGGGTGATGGATGACGGGGAATGGTCGGAGGCTCTATCTAGCCCAAAAGAAATTTCTGTCAATGGGGGGGTTCTTGATTGGTATTGTGAGGACAGTTAATAAAAAAATAAATGAATATAATAAAATAAGAAATTTGTATGTAAAGTGATAGCGAAAGGAACCCTCTGACATAAGCTGCCACTGGAGTAGACTGATACCTGACAATACAGAGTATTTTGTAGAGGATGATTTGTTAGATTTGTTGTTAGAGGCCCAAGACCTGAGGGAACATTGATTTGTAGGACTTAGACTTATTAGAGGCACAAGCCCTGAAGAAACATTGATTTGTAGGACCTAGGCTTGTTTGGCACAAGCCCTAAGGAAACATTGATTTGTAGGAATTAGGTTTGTTAGAAACAAACCCCCAAAAATTGTTTTTTGTTTTTTTTTGCAGGACTATGGGTTTTTTTGTATTTTTTTTAAAGCACAAGCCCTGAAAAAAAATCCCTAATGGCCTAGTGCCATCAGGTCATGTTGTGTTGTCCAGTCCATAATTGAGGAATTTGCAACTGCTCTTCTTGCTGCTGTTGTTGTGGAGATGTTTAAGCAGCAGGATGATTAGGCAGCTGAAAGGGAATGGGATCAACAAAAGTAGTAACATGGGTGATGGATGATGAAGGTTCCACTTGCCATGACTAGCTCCAGTGATGTGTCTGAGGCAGTAGCAGCACAATAAGTAACCCCTAGTACATATGGAGAAAAAAATATATTGGCCAATAATTCTTCTCCACCTGCCCCACATCATGGGTGTGATGTTATTAGAATATAAATTTTTCCTTTGAGAGCAGGAACTGCAATGTATACAGTGTGTGTGGTAAATAACACCTGGGGGCACAACTGGATCCACACACCATGACACTAGAAGCCAAATACTGCTGCTGTCATTATACCCCTTGTCCACACCCACTAAGGACACATGACAACTTGCTGACAGTTTAACAGTAATGATGAATCCTCCTTGCCACCATCTTAGCATATTCTGTAGTATGGAATATCCTCAGATGCCTCTTGATGCCCTGCTTGCGATTCTACTCCACCACACTGCCATGTGTGGTCAGTGCACCACACAGTGTGCAATTGGCAGACACAAACTTTTACAGTCTAACATCTACAGAGTGGCTATCGTTTGGCAGGAGAGGTATCGATGAACGAGGTGGATTGGCAGAAGATGTAGCTACCCTAGAGGAAGAAGGTGATGGCGAGCTAGTTGTTTCTCTCTTCATGGAAGTTCCAGTCTCTGCCTGGGTTTCTCTGTACTTCCTGCACTCTGATCTCTGTCTGACCACTTGTTGCCTTTCTGGAGAGTCATGGGGTACAGCAACAGTAGTGCTTGATTTCTGTGGTGGGTGTTTGGCTCAACCGTAGTGCTTGATTTCTGTGGTGGGTGTTTCTCACTGACTTGTCATAAATTTTGCACAGTGCCATCGGTGATGACTGCACTGTGCCTGCCCCAACAGAAAAATAGTCCCAAACCCATTCATTCAGGGATAGGGATAGGAAAAAGGTCGAGAAGAATGGCCTCTTTCTTCTTGTCCTCCACATTCCCCTTCACTGTCTGGGGCAGAGAATGATGATGCTGTTGTGCCTCAGAATCAGCACTGCAACTAGGACCCGAAGTATTGCTGCCACTGGCAAGTGGAACCTGTCCTAGTCCTGCATCACTTGTTGACCCCATTCCCACTGTGCCTACGATTGCCTGTGGCATATTAGCTTGCTCCTAATCATCCTTCTGCCCTTGCAACTCAACAGCAGCAGCAGGAATTAGAGCAGTTGCAAATTCCAAAAGCTCCCTGCTGGTGGTGGTGGTGTTGATGCCCATCCTCATCTGTGCCTCCCATTCCTTCTCAGATTAGGCTAAAAAGGCCATCAATGGCTCTTCCACCCCAGCTTCTTCAAAATCATCAGCACCACCACACTAGTCTCTACTTGATGCTGCTGCTCTATTACAGACATCTCATTGCTGTTTGGAGGAGGCAATGAGCAATATGACAAAGGGTCCCCTAATGTCACACTTGCCATTGCTTAGTGACATGAAGAAGGCAGACTGGCAGCAGTAGCAGCAGGCACAGGCAGCTGATCTGAGCTTGTGGTGGTGGTGGAATTATTTCTGCACCTGCTATCCACCCACCCTTTCTGGCTTCTTCAGGATCATGTTCCACTTAGACACTGTTGTGAAGGGAAGGGGACACCCAGGGCCAGAGGAATGGTGTGGGGATCCCTTGACCACTAGTCTGGATGCTCTCAAATGCTTCCCCTACCACTCCCCTAACACTAGTCCCACAGACTGCTACACCATTACTGTTACTACTACTAACATCAACCACATCAAGTTCAGTCCCACAGTCTTTCTCCTCACAGTTACTATTAATATGAGGCTATTGATTACACCCTCCTTCACTCCCAACACTAAGAAGCTGCTGTACATTGTTAGTAGTAGTAGTACAAGCACTAGAGGTACTTATTGGGGATGGCAAGTGTGAGTTAGGGTGCCGTGCTGTCACACTTGGCATCATCTTCTCCTTCCTCCCCTCCTAACTATTACAAGTCACACTAGCAGAAGGTTCAGCACTGGTGGCAGCATGTTCAGCACTGGCAGCAGGCACAGCACTGGTTGTAGCAGGGGCAGCATGTCTGATAGCAGGCACAGTACTGGTGGCAGCAGTTTCAGCACTGGCAGCAGGCACAGAACTGGTGGCAGCAGTGGCAGTACTGGCAGCAGGCACAGCACTGGTGGCAGCAGGGGCAACACATCTGACAGCAAGCACGGGACTAGTGGCAGCATGGGCAGCACGTCTGACAGTAGGCACAGCGATGATTGTAGCAGTAACATGGGCAGCACATCTGACAGCAGGCACAGCACTAGTGGCATCAGGGGCAGCATGTCTGGCAGCAGGTACAACAATGGTAGAAGCAGGGGCAGAATGTCTGGCAGCAGGCACAGGCAGCTAACCTGTCCTGCTCTCATCACTACCCTTTTATTCCTCCCTTCCCATTAAATTCCCCAAGATCCCTAGGGGTGATTTAGGGGGACTGGACCTCATTGGTTCTGTAATGCTCACTTCCTCCTCCTCCTCAGGCTCAGTGGACACATAAGGGTCCTTCCAGTTTCTCCTTTTATAATAATGAAACTTTCTCTTAGTGATAGCAGTCACTATGAGCCTCTCCTGCCTCAATTTTCTGAAAAGATCAAAGCAGGACAGCACAGCACGTCTACCTCGCTCTTTAGCTACTTCTATTGTGTTCCACTTCCCAGAATATGTCACGTTTTTATAGTGAAAAGGTGAAAAACACTTAAATCAATGGGTGGAAACTTTCTAGTCAGTAGGCGAAAAATGTGAAGATTTTAATCGCTGGTTTTAAAACAGATTTTCCCAAGAAAAAGCAGACAGCAACATGGTTTTCGCAGGAACACGGCATTAACTTTCGTCCACCCCTAGTAATGTTACCATGTAACAAATGAAATGTGCATTTTAGGTCGTATAAAGTTGAAAATACCATTTTGCCCTCCTGTAAATTAGGGGTCTGTGCAGTCCATGCTTGTAGATAAAACTATACTTGTGGTCAGGGCTTACAGCTGACTAATTGTTTAATGATTGTAGTAATAATTGTGCCACCCCTGGGAACACCGAGTCACAAGGCCGAGCCGATGTGCTTAGCCTGTTAGAGGCCAAAAAGGAGGCAAAGATGATATCAATCACTTGAGTCTTTACTAATTACACTGCGTGGTTGGTTTTGGCTAGTGATTGCAGAGCAGTTTTGATTTCTTCTTTAGTGTCTGGAATGTATCGTGAGTAGCATGATGAACTCCATCTTCCTACTTTTTGGATTATGTGGGTACCCCATTTTTGGAAGCAGCTGATGTCACTCCTATCTAGTGTTTGGATTATATGGGTACCCCATTTTTGGAAGCAGCTGATGCCATCCTATATGGAAGGAGTGTCTTGTAAAGTTATCTGGATTGAAACCTATATGACTGATAATGGCCCATATGTGTTTGCTAAAGTTGTCTGTGGAAAGTGGACCATCTAGTAGTGGAAGTAAAGGGCTGTCTGTGGAGTGGAATGTTATGGATTGAGATAATGCTTGTAGGGCTGCTACTGGGCACTGTTGTTCTTGAGTAGGGTAAAATGATATATTAGTGCCTTTTTTTATATTGATCTGCTTTTGAATTGGGGAGGTGCAGGATGCAAACGTTTAATTGTAACGTCAAATGATTTTTGGTTAGGTATTTTGCTGTTCTGTTTTAACTGTAAATTCTCCTGGCCTTAAAAAGCCAAAAAAGGCCAGACTAATAGCTGCCAGAAGAGTGATATTACTACGTTCGTCAAATGGTTTAGATCTGAGGAAATCGCACATTTTTTTAAATATGTCACCTGTGATAGGCATGTGAGTACGTGGTTGGCAGGACTGACTGTTGAATAGCCCTTTGAAGAAGTTTTAAGATTATAGTTTGAGAATAATGAAGGTTGTTGTGGATACTGGATTGCTATATAGTGTTGAATACCTGCCAAGTATGATTTGATTGTGATCGGTCCTAGGTGTAGGTTGTGGTGGCAGTGGGTAGAGAATGCTAATAGAGAATATGTCTTTGGTGGGATTGACATGTTGAATTCAGGACTGAAGTTTTAAAAGAGTTGCCATGCTTGGTTGTACATTCTTTTTGTGCTGTTGGCGAGGGCTGATTGAATGATGGATGATACTCTTTCTAAGAGCTGGTTTATTGCATTATGAGGTCTCAGAAAGCTGGAATTTGTGTTGGGAACTGATTTGCTCTTGGATGAAGTTGAAAGAATACCTGTAAATTGAAACAGGATAGGGCATCAGCTTCTGAGTTATTGTGACCTGGTAAGTACTTCTGTGAATGAAAAAGTTATGCTGTATGGCTAGCCAAGTGAGTTTTCTGAGAAAGTTTGTGATGTGAGAAGAGGATGATCTGTCTTTAGTAATGATTTGCGAGGTTACCATGTTGTCAGTATAAAACGTAATGGCCTGTCCTGACCAACTATTGCTTCACGTGGCTGTGGCCGCCACTATGGGGTAAATTTCAAACAATGTTGAGTTGCCCAGAAATTAGGGGATTGTGGAGATTTCTGGGGGCAGGGCTCCAAGAACCACTCGTTGACGGATATTGCTGCAAAACCCTGGCCTGCTGCTGAGTCTGTGTAGACTGCTGGTGAAGTGCTAGATGGTAAGGTGGGGAACATAAATCTACCGTTCCATGATGAAATTAAATTCCACAACATTTTAAGGTCATGTTTAGGGGATTGGTCTAGTGTAATGTGTTGGTCAAAGTCTGATGTGTGGGAAAGCAGGTATATGAATTGAGAGCTGAAAGGTCTACCCTGTTGGATAATGCGTGACGCGAAGGTAAAGTGGCCTAGTAGAGACTGGAGTTAAGTCTTGTATAGTGAAGGTGAAGCTAAGGCTTGAGCAATAATTTCTTTGATGAGGTCGTTTTTCTCTGCTGGAAGGCTTGAGACTAGAGTGTGAGAGTCTAGTGTAATTCCTAAGAATTCAATGGATGATGCAGAAACCATCTCACATGTAGTGGGACCACTTCTAGGAGCTACATGGTGTTCCTGTGTGTCAGTTACCAACCTATACTCAGGGAGCAAGTCCCAAAGAGATATGCCTCCATCACCACCACCAATGTTGGGTTTTTGCCTCCCCTGCTGAGACCCATAAATTACCCTGTGTTCAGAATGGGATATTCTGGTTGATGAAGTAGCTACTTCTGCTGGTTGAAATGTTTTGTTACCTTCCTTTTCACTATACTGTCTAGATCTTTGTTGTGCCCTCACTTTCTCCCTCTCATCCTCCACAATGCAACCCTCCACTCAATCAATAAGCAGAACTCAATATTCCTGGACAGAATCCAATTCTTCAGAAAGTTGCTGCTGATCCTCATGACTCCTTGTTGTGACAACACTGCTGATGGCCCTTTGGCAGAAATTCAGAAATTTTGTTTATCAAGCAGGGGTCCAGCAAAGTGGCAAGAATGTATTTGTCATTGCTTTTAATAGACACTATGCAAGGATCTTGTTCAAAGCATGCTAACATGTCATTTACCAGCTGGTGCACGTTTGTGTTGTCATTATGGTAAGATTCCTCAGCCATGCTCCTAATTTTTTTCTGCAATAAAAATATCAGTAGTAGAATGTCACTAATTCCTTCCCCAATGTGACTCACCAGCATGGCTGCCTCCTCACATACATTGCACCTTAGTGTCACAGCTTACCTTGGTTTCAGCGGCCGTTCATGCCGCATGGATGACGCAGGAAGATGGCAGTGGTTGGACACATCAGGGCAAGATGCGTCATCTGCAGGTGCGAGGCTTCAGAGTGTAGCAGACCTCTGTTTTATGCCATGCTTCCTGTAGTCTCCGCCTACCTACTTCCTTCCTCTGAGCCTGCTCCTCCTACCTACTTCCTCAGAGGGGTTTAAAGGGCAGTCTGAGTCCTGACTCAGTTGTCCTTACATTGTTGTACAAGCAGTTCTGTGTTCTTGGGCTCTGTGTATGACCTGGCTTCTCTGACCATCCAATCTGGTGCTGACCTGTGGCTCTGTCTGACTATTTTCCTGCCTTATCGATTTAGTGGACACCCAATCTGGTGCAGACCTGTGGCTCTGGCTGACTACTTGAACTGTGTATGACCTGCCTTGTCTGACTACCATCTCTGGTGCTGACCTGTGGCTCTGTCTGACTATTCTCTTGTTACTCCCCTGTATCTAGCAGACACCCAATCTGGTGCAGACCTGGGGCTGTAGTAGACTTGCTATTTACTGACTGCAGGCGTGGGTCAAGCTTCCACTTTCTCCATACTAACTGCAGGCGAGAGTCAGGTATCCTCTGCTACATTGCTGACTGTAGGAGTGAGTCAGGTAGCTCCTCACTATGTCGGATCAAGATCCTCTGTTCCTGTTCCTGGTTCCAGCAGAGACTACCAGTGGCTGAGGCCTAGTCTCCAGTAGTGTGGCCATTCTGGGCAGCCTACTATTTCTGATAGCGGTGCTTGCTGGCTTAGGACCCTCTGCGTGTTCTTGCTATATTTCTATTGTGTACTACCTTACTTATATTTTAATAAATTGCATTTTACTATACCGTACTGACTCCTGAATATCTCTGGGGAACCGTGACAATTAGTTGCCATTGGCCAGGTGACAAACAGTCTCCCTCCAAAGCCTTCCAGTTTTGCATGGTGTACTTGCTAATGGCCTTATTCTTCTCGTACAAATGCTCTAGATGTACATTGTGGATTTCCACCTGGTAGGGACCTCCATTTTCAGTTGGTGATGGGGCAGGTTGTTACTCTTTTGTATGGAATTCAGAGTGTTGCGTACACTGTAGGAGCGACTAAAATGGGCACAGATTTTGAGGGCAATAGTAAGCATCTCTCTTAGGGTTTCAGATTCTGCCAGGAATCTGGTCACAACTAAATATAGCACATGGGCAAAGCAGGGCACATGCACCATATCACCTATTCACAAAGCAGCAATTATGTTGGAGTCGTTATCAGCAGACACAAAACCAGCTTTTAAAGAGTGGGATACAAACCACTCCTCTATCACCTGCTCTAGCTTACTTAAAACATCTACAGCTTTGTGGGCCTGTCTCTCAAAACTCTGCATGTACAAGGTGGCGTAATGATGGTATGAGCTATCCTGCTGCTGCTGCTGTCACCTTTTAATCACACTGCCAGAACCAGAAGCATGAGTACTGGCTGGCACCTGATGCTGTAAGCTAGTGTTGTCCACTGTTAGTGCTGGGAGGGAAACCCAGTGAGCAGTCACAGTCATAGTCTGTGCTCTGCCCACTTATCCACATATCTGTTTTCAGGTAGATTTTCTTGCCATATGCACTTTACAGGCCTTTGCCCACCACACTAACCCCCTGCTTGTACAATTAAGGCACAGCCATCCTGGAAAAATAACTGTGGCTTGGAATAGGCCAGTGCTGAAACATCAGTTTTCTACAAAAGAATACGGCAGCATGTCCACTGCTAACATCTTGGTAACCTTGTCATTCCACAGTTGTACTTTGGGATTGTTTTTGTGATGTTTGTGGGTTGGCAGGTCATGGCAGAAGAACCCTGGAACTTTATTCCTTTAACAACATGACTAGAGGAGGTAGTGGTGGTAGAGGCAGCATGTGTGGGCAGTCTATGACTCTTGCCATCTCTTACAGCAAAGCCGGAGTCATCATACTCCTCTGCAGCAGGAGCCATTATTGTTATTTGGAATGAACTAACTTTTGGCAATGGCACACTCTCTGACACATAAATAACTTCACTATTTCTTTTTTCTACCCTAGAGCCCTGGGAACTTTTTAGAGTGCTTCTGCTGCTGCTAGTTGTGGCACCTTTGGCCTGCTGATAGTGTGTCTCCTAGGAAGACCTGTGGTTGTGCTTCAGGTGGGATGTCATAGAGGAGGTGCCTAGGTGTGATCCTGCTTTCCCCCTGCTCACATGCTTTTTGAACAGACAACAGATATCAACATGCTTAGCTTTAGGATCCTGAGTGAAGCATCCCCATACTGTGAACTTCATATACTGAGGGGTTCCTGAGGCACTGATGCTATTACTACCACTACTAGGGCTAGATGTTGATGGAATTCTACTGCCATTACTACTAGGTGTCAAATGTGCAGCATTTCCAGCAGCAGCAGAGGCACTCATCATATGTAACATTTTGGATGTTAATAACCTGTGTTTCTGTTGTTGTTGCTGCTGGGTACTCAACACGGGTGTGTGGTTGAGTGGGACTTGCTCTTTGAAGAGGTGATGATGCGAATGATGACTGATAGAGTTACTGTGAACTTTTTGACATCTTTTCTTGTCCAGGGTCAGACTTTCCAATGGTTTTCTAAAACAGTTTATAGGCAGGCACAGTGTTCCTTTTCAGTGGTGGAAAGATTCAGCTTTTGCTTTCTGCTAACTTTATGGCCATATCGCTGTCCTCTTCTGTATCTGAACAAGAGAAGAATGCTGGAGGCAGGGCTTATAATTTTAAGTCCTTTGCTACTAGCCAGACCTGAAAAGTTGCTCGCCACTGTAAGCCAAAACATACCCACCAGGGCTGAATTTCTACTTGCCAGGGCAAAATTTTCCCTCGCCATTTGCTAGTGGCTAGTGGAAATTTTGAGACCTGACTGGAGGGATATATTCTAGATCTGCATCATCATCAGTCATCATTAGGTCATCAGCAGCAGCAGCAGCATCCCCTACCAAGGCTTACCTACTACCCTTGCGTTCCTCTAAGCTATTAGAGGTCTCAAACGATTTATTTTTACTTTTACTGTAACAATGTACACTACTACTTTCAGGATCTGTGTTTTGGTGATTGTTTGTCTCACTATCTGATCTGTCTACATCTTCCTCGATTATGCTATTGCCATCATCAACACTTGAATGCGACTTATATGTCTTCTTATATGGTTCTTTTTTTGTACTGGCACTTGTGGTGCTGGAATTTTTGCTAGGACCTTGACAAACTGCATCCTTCTTGGAGGAGAGGCATCATTATCATTTATTGCACACACTGCAGCAATCATTGCTGCAGTCAGTTTTTGAACTAGTACATTACTCTCATGTCCCTGCACTGCTCCCCCCTTCCCCCTCCCCCTGCTCCTTATATGTTTGCTGGATATTACTCAACTACTCTGTGTGTTTTTACTCTACAGTACTCAACACAACTTATGGATTGTGATGTCTTGCCATAGCCCAGCTGTCTGTCATCTAATCTATTTAGTTCTTTGTTTATTTCTTTATTCTTTTTTTTATATTATTATTCGTTTAAGTTGTCCACACTTTCTTATCACAGTCTATAAAAAAAAAGTTTTAACTATAAAGCAAAATCAACAACTTTTTGTCCCAGACTTCCCCAGCACAGAACAGAGACATCTGCA
This sequence comes from Rhinophrynus dorsalis, assembly GCA_037306005.1. Taxonomy (NCBI): domain Eukaryota; kingdom Metazoa; phylum Chordata; class Amphibia; order Anura; family Rhinophrynidae; genus Rhinophrynus; species Rhinophrynus dorsalis. The sequence goes on from CM074719.1 coordinate 382,341,652, forward strand.
AGATCAGCAAGCAAATAGATCTGTGTCTTGCCAGTCAGTCACGTGGAATTTTGAGGTATTTGGGGTCAAACTCCTTCCTCCCTTCTTCTCCATAGACTCTCCTAATACAGAGAACAAATGTCTAGACTTGTGCGAATCGGTTTGGCAGATTTCGGAATACGGACGAATAAGGGTCATTTGGCGTCATTCAGGCCATCTGAAAGGAAAAAGTTGTTCGTTTTTAAAAACTGAATACGAACAGTCATGGTCAGAATCTTCTACAAATGTCCTACCTAAAAGACTCCCTAAACTTCAATTTCTCTATCTTTTCTATCAAAAAATGTGCTGTTGTCTCCTATCACGAACACGGAATGGCATGCTGTGAGAGCCTGACACCCTTGTATATGGCTGTAAAAAAGTAGAAAAACTTTTACGTGGCGGGGAAAACATTTTCAATGCAATGAGGTAGACTAAAAAAGCGGAGAAAAAAGAAAAACTGCACTTTTCACAAGAAATTATTTTCAAAGTAGGAAGTGCCATTATTTGTTGATTTCAGTTTGAGGCGAATATTTTTGCCCATCCCTACTCAGAAGGTTCAAGGCTTTAAAAAATAAATGGCATTTTCCCTACCAACATCATTTTTTTATATATAGTTTATTATAGTTTTAAAATAAGTATTTTCCTTTTATTTATGACATTATAGCTTGTTTTACAATGCAAAATGTATTTCTCATGAATTTGTTCTAAAAAAATGATATATAGTTTTCCATATATATAACTGTAACGGATCCTGGGCCGTTACTATGGACACTTGTAAATGCCAGCAACAGGATCATAAAAGACTGAATGGCACTGGGTGAAGTTCCACCTCCTGGTGTCTGGACAGCCACAAAATATGGCCAGACATTCAGAATTTCCCTTCACCCACGTTGAAAAGTAGGCAGAATTCTGATTGACTGCCTACTGTTCTATATTAAATGTAATGTGAATGTTTTTTTTTTTTTTGTAATGTGAATGTTTTAATGTGTTGTCATGGACTGTAATATTCTTAATGACGCTGGACCCTTGTGTTAACTGTTGGCCTACAATCTTACATAGGCCTGTAGGGGTTAAATGGTTGTATATTCGCACTGCCATCCAAACTGTAGATGTGTCACAATCTGGTCCAGGTTTTGATTAGGTTTCACTTTAATAATACCTTCACTTCTGTTGTGTATATGCTATTGTCTTCTGTGTGATATGATTAGTCTGATGGCATGGTTGTCTGTAACACCTGTTTCTATTGTACTGTTTTGCTGATTGTATCAATCCCACTGTATTGTCCCATTATTTTGTGTGTATAGTCTATTGGTCCATTGTCTTACCCAGTGTTTACTGTATACACCACCATTGTTCACCATTGTTGTATTGTCACTGAATTCTGTATAAAATGTTCCCTGTCCCCTCAATAAAGTGGTAGCCATTCTGGACTAGATGTGTGTCCTGTTGTTTTATTCCTATATGATCTAAAGGGTCCCCTTTGACCCCCATTTAAGGAGCCTTTGTTCCAGTCTTCAATGTAGCAATCTGAGATCACCAGTTTGGCTACCCATCTGTAGCTGCCTTCAGGAGGGAGAAACCCAGAACGACAGCCCAAGACAAGCCGGCATCTTGGGCTTCCATTACAATAAGTACAAAGTTAGCAACAGAAATCAAGTCTAACCAGTTGGATAACAAAAATTGCTGAAAATGTGTTTTGCAAGTAGGGTTCAGAAAATCCCCCAAGCCCCTGGCACTGAAAGGGTTAATAAGTAGATGAAACAAAGAATTGATGCGGGATGTGAAGTGTGTAAACAGGGATCTATTACTAACAGGTGTCAGTAGAAACAGGCTGTGGGGGTTAAACAGAATATATTGGAGCCTATTGGGGATCAGGAGGATAGAGATGCGTTGTCTAATGTATTGCAAAACAATACATTGGACACCCTTTTGGCACACAAAAAATGCATTATTTTTCCTTACTATTATTTATTTTACATTTTAGCATTATATATTTGTTACTTCTTCTATTATGCTCAGACCTCATGGGAGGGCATCAGGATCCTGCCTGATGTCCCCCCCACAACTATTGATATACCAGTGCTGGGAGATCAATACAGGTGACACTTGGGAGCAGCATGGCTCCCCTGCTTCCACTTCAGGAGGGGTATTTTTGTGGGACAGCCATGTCTGTATGCCTTACCAACATGGCACTCAGGTTAATCATGAGTAAATCTGAGGACCAGCCATATAGCATGCGTAAGAAAAATCTGAAGTAAGCATTGACTTCCTCTTCTTGTTAGTCTTCTTGTTGGTATAAAGTAAAGGATAGAGATTTGGCTTAAAAAGTTTTGTACATAGATGTTTGCAGGAGCAGCCCACAAAAACATATAAGTGAAGTAAACACACTCAATCAAATTAACAAATACATTTAAAAATGTTGGAAATTAGATGACAAAAAAAAAAACATTAAAGCCAACATTAAATTTCTCACTCATGCTGACAAAAGCATATAAATACATCATTATAGTAAAAAAAATGTAACTATACACATATCCATGTAAAATCGCAGTTCCAGCCTTCTGAGTCAGCTAGTAGATGTGTTCCAGATGACTTACCCCAGCTTATTTGAATCCATAGCTGTAGTGTCTCAGCTCTACTTTACAGATTGCCTTGCTTTCTAGTAAAGTCTTGTTTCCCTCCTCTTTGTGTCTTACCTTGTCAATAAGATTAACTTGCCAAAAAACACTACTAAGAATACTGATCATCACTCTGCCAATGTCCATAAAACCTCTTCTAAGCATGCTGACCACATGTCTGCCTGCCTCCTTCCCTAAGAATGCTGCTAAATATACTGACCACCAATCTGTCTTCCACCTGCCTAAGACCTCTGGTAACTGATGACAATGCTGCTGCTTACCAAATACTTTAAATCTATGAACAAACTATTCCTCTGTCTGCAGTCTTGTAATATGGCCTCTAGTTTGCCTTGTGCCCAGCTTCATTCTTCTCCTCATAACTTCCATTTGCCACCTCCACCTGGTCAGCTACATCCAGCATTTACTCATATCTTCTATTGGTGCCAGTTTTTAAATTAATTGCTTATCCTATACTATTATCTCATACTAAGTAATGAGCTGTTTGTCTGCAACACCCCCCCACACACTTTATTTCTTTCCAGTTCAGCTGTTTGTGTTTGTATACCCTAGAGCCATTCACTCTCAGTTAGTAGACATCAGTGGTATTTCAGTCTTCACCAGTCAGATCTATTATTCCTGTTTGTTATTGTACATTTCTGTGTCAGGGTACAGATCAGTCTCCTGCCACATACTAAAGGAGTCAGACATTCATGACCAGGATCAGGACCCCAAGTCCACTCATCAGTGTTATTGACATCCACTCATCTTCCATGTGGGTCTGATATCCTAGTTTGTCCATAACACCCCTCTGTGCTATATAAGTACAAATTGCAAACATAGACAGTATACTGTAGAACTATACACAGTTCAGATTGTTCATAGTATGCACTACATTATTTGCAGTATACAGTGTTGTAAAAATATATTTTGTTGCTAAAATACCAATTATAATATTAACTTTTCTATGAAGAATTACTCTACAATGCCTTATACATATGGCCAAGTGTATTTCACATAGATTTGTAATTTATCACTTATAAGTGAACACACAAACTCATTGATAATTACAAAAGTGTGAAAATACTGGCAAATGCAAGAGTATGCTTGTTTATACTTCATGTTTTAGTAAATTGACATATTTACATTATATGTTTTAGGAAGAGATGTAGGAAGCCTTTGCCAAGGCCAAGCAAAGATTTCTATAGATTCTGCTTGGGTAACAATGATATTTCTCTGGGCTCAATTAGGATTTTCTATCCAATAACAAACAAAACTGGTTTAGTATTGAAACCATGTAATGCAAAGATGTTAGCGCATATAGTGAGATACAACAAAAATATCAAATTTAAACTGATATGAGTGATATGAACATAAGAGGTATTCCATGTTTTTCTCGTGATGTGGTATACCACTATTCTACAACACTGTTGGTGGTAACTGGATTGTGATGGAGTATATTTTGTTGCCATAAAAAGAAATAATAATGTGTGACTGTATGAAGGTTCTAGGTAACCATACATATTAGGAAGAAGCTGTGAAGCAAGCAAAGGAGAGGACCACTGGAGTAACGATTGGTAGCTGGTGGTATCCACCATGGTTACAGGCGAAAAGGGCAAATACTAGATCTTCCCAAGTATATTATAATTTTATTTATAAATTATATATAATTGGAATATTGCTTCATAGCCTTTTGTAGATTTTTGTAACATTTAGGGGGTTAAAAACTCCTTTTAACTCAAAGGGAATTTGCAGAACTTTTTGTCCCCATGTTGTAGTTTGTATGGTCCAGAATTATTCATCTCTTAATTTGTGCATACTACCACAGTATGATGATATCCTATTCAACTGGAGATCACTTAATCACGACCATCATAATGGGGTGCTTTTTATGTCCCCCGACTCAGAATGATGCATTACCTTTGTCACTTGCCTAAGAATGATGCATTCGTTAATGTCGCCTGTCACACTGTGCCATAGCTAGTATATTGCTTCTTCAAAATAGAATATCTTTACATTGCATACATATTCAGTTCACCTTCTAAATGTCGCCTTTCATATCAATCATCTTTATGTCTCGCACATATTCAGGTTGACTTCTAAATGTCACCTTTGACATGTCACAAGCAATTGATCCGAACAGGAAATGCATCACTGCTAAAAACCAAACAGGAAGTACACTTATGGTGCACCTCAGTGACACACACTGATACCTGTGGTAACTGAATCAATTTGCCATGCCCGGAGAGCCTCCTTTTCACACACAAACTGGAGATACTTGTTTGTTATATGGACAACTTTCTCCTAGACTGGATCAGGAACAAAGTGGACTCTGCATTTCATAGGCACATTTCAGATAAAATGGCCTTCAAATTGCAGAGTTCCAGAGGAATTCAAAGGACCTGGAGGCAGATACTTTGGTGGTGGTCTGGCATTAAGCTCAGGGAGGCAGGACTAGTCCGCATCATTCGATCAAGTATGTTCGCTTTTATTTTTCTTGCTGGGTGGGAGGGGTTATAGCGTAATTGTATTACAGATGTTTTTCAATATTCACACATTTTGCTTTTTCACTTTCCTCCTAGCATGCAGGCCACTTGGAAGTGCTTATCCTGGTCCTCCGGTGCCCGCTGCCCCTGCAGCCATCTCTCACTGCTTATAAGTATGTTTGTACTATATACATACTGGACATCAGTTAGGAGTGCTTACAGATATTTTTGTTTATCAATTTATTTATAGTACACAGAGCATCCCACAGAGGTCCCAGTTGACTGCTGCCCCGCCACCTCTTGCATCACTCTCTCCACCTCATAAGTACCCTTGTAAGTACCATGGGGGCAGCAGTAAGGAGGACCTATGTTGAACTTCTCTATACTTCCTGTCCTCTATCCTCTGTGAATATCTCTTCAAAGACTTCACCCTCCACCACACTACACTACAGATGGAGGGTGAAGAGTGAGGTGATGTGTACTGTGGTGGAGGGTAAAGTCCTTGCAGAGCCCCACACATACACCTATCGGACAGTCAGTATAGAGGTGATATGCATAACTCCTTCTTACTGATGCCCATGGGTGCCATTGTGGGTCACAGGATGCTCCCTCTTATATTTACCAACAGTGTGAGACAGCATTGCTCCTCTGTTTGTTTCTTTTTTAAGCAATGCTTAACCCTTTCAGTGGAGAGGGGTAAGCAACATATTATTCCATTTTTAATTCAGTTAGGTTTTGTTCCTTTTTTAATCCAATAATATATTTCCATATACTTGGATGGCTTGCCCCTAGCAGATGGCTGAATCCTCTATGCCACTCTTCCACTGAATTATTGGTTGTGGGCAATTCATTTAATGCAGAATTGAAACAGTTCCAGAGATCAACATCAAACAGTGCTTTGTTTCTATTATTTCTTCTGCCAATCCAAGTCTCTTCAAAATAATTTAGTAGCAGCTGTAGCTCCTCCAGATTTTCCATGAAAAAAACGTTGACTCCTCTAAGGTATCAAAAGTATGTACCACATCCTGTGTTGGTACAAAAGCCAGTGCCAGCAGGTTCCTTATTTTGCAGAGCATACTCTGTATCGTCCATGTATTTTTTTTGCTACATCCGGTAATAATTGAATTATACACCAAACATACTGGCTGATATGGAGCAGACAACCCTGCTGTGTGCAATCTGGAAACATCATGTTAAATGCTATTATGCTCTCACTTTCAAAGCCTGTCATGCCATGGTTTCAGTGCAGGGCACAACTTCTTCAATTCACTTAGAACATGCATTTATATATTTGTTGTCCTCTCACTCATGAGTATAAACACAAGAGGGATAGCAGTCCCATATTACAGAGAGTGGATTGTATACATTTGCTGAAATAGCACTGGACAGCTTTTAAATGTTCCATCCACATACCAGTATAGACTGTTTGTTAACACATTTAAATTGCCCAGGGTTGAAAAAGATTATAAACCTTATAAGTCCTGACCCACTGTCATGCAGCATAAAGTTATTAATAGAACAAGACAGTTCACCAAATCAACCACTGGTATATCATCCTATAACATAAAGTTCTAGAATGCGTCGCTCACTGTGTGCGTAACTGCACATGCGCAGTGGGGACTCGCAGAATGGGCTGATTCAGAGCAAGGAGCTTCAGAAGGCTGACAGCCTGTCTGTGCTCCCGGCTCCAGGGCAGCAGCGGATGTGGCTGGGTGGCAAACTGTCACCCAGTGCCTCCGCTGCTGCCCCGGAGCCGGGAGCACAGACATACTGTGAGCCATCCGGAGCTCCCCACTCTGGATCAGCCCGTGTATACGGACTTTGTAACTAGTGTCCCATAAAAGCATTCTACAACTATACCACTAATCATATTATATATTTACTTGAATGTCCATGTCATTTACAATATATTGGAAGGATTACTAGACCAGCTAAAGAGATTTTTGGAACACATAAGAAATATCATTCAATGTAAAACAAACCATTCATTGCCACTTCACTTTAACCTGTATCATCAAAATGATCCAAGTGTTCTGAAATTTATGATTATTGACCATATACATTCACAATCAAGAGAGAGGAGAACGATACAGATTATTAGCGAAATAGGAGTCCTATTGGATTTTCCAGCTTCAAATGCTATCTCCAAAAGGACTGAATGAAGATCTGGACATTTGGTGTTTATAACTATTACAATTTCAGTTCACACTCCTATATATATTTTTCAACCAAATACCCTTTCTCATCTAGGGACCTGACTGTTTCTTCCATATAGCCTCTATGAAGGGGTATGTAACATGTTTTTTTGCATTTGACCCAATACTATGAAACAATTGGGGAGACTCAAAACAAAAATCTTTTTCCCAAACCCACACCAGTTTGATTTTTTAATATCATTTTTAATAACATTAATACAAATCAATATACACACTTTGTATAGTCCAATTGTCAGTTTCCATCTTTGTCATCTTACCTCTATAGGTATTAACTATATCACCTACACATTTACTAGTCCATTTCACTGAATCTTTGATTTATCACATTCATTGGCCATTATTCTAAAACACTCTTTCAATCTGTTTCAATATGGTTCATATCTTAATCTCTTTGAGATTTACATTAATTTATTTTCCGATTTTTAGCCGTCACTGTTCTGTAAAGCAATGGATCCAACTTGTCATTGGAACACCATTACACAATATATATGTATACTTTGTTGCTCGGAGTCCATGACTTACACAGAGGACACTTTGTTGTTTGGGGTCCCTGACCTACACACTAGTCACATATATATACTTTTTGTTTGGGTATACATTTTCATTCACTATGTAATACATTATTTGTTTGGGTATATATTTTCATCTATTATGAAATAGTTAGGAGGACAGTTGACCATCTGTCCTCTGTTTCTTCCATGCAAAGGACCTTTTAATACTTAGTTTACTTCTGTGGCAAAGACATATGTATTACATCCACCAATCCGGGGGTTACTATGTGTTTATATGCATGTGTAGCCACTATGTGCTCATATCGAAAAGGTCAAGATTAAAAGTTTGTAAAATTTATATGATTGATCTCATGTATACCATTATACATTGATCTGGCCACCCAGTTAGGACTTTATTTAAGTTTTGCACATTTCTATCCTAGTCTCATATCTCTGTCAATTGCTACAGCACACACTTAAAAATATCTGAGCTTTTTCTGGTGCTCCACTCTTATACTCCAGATAAACTCCACTTTCCAAATAGCTAGGCACACAGTTGAATATGTATAAAACTTCACTTTTATTAAGACATGATAAGATAATCCAACGTTTCAGTCCCTATCTGGGACTTTCGTCAGGGATAGTTGTTACAGTACATTCTTAGAACGGATTTAAAAACACTACACAATTGAATTTGGCGCTGGTAGAGATTGTACGTGGTTGCATTGACAACTCGCAGACGCTGTTTCAGCGCAAATTCTTTACACGAATAGCATATGCCAGCCATCCTGGTTGATATGAAACATAAAAACATCAAATATAAAGAACATGATATATAGAAAACATCATATAAATCTTCAGACATTAATATCATCAGATGTTTGTATTCAATGAAATGTCTAGCCATCAGGGACCTATTGAGCTGCTGATCATTCAGCAAATTATTCAGACCTCTTGTGATTGCTCATCTATGCTCTCGCATTCTCTCCTTGAATGCCCTGGTGGTTTTACATATGTAGCATTTTTGGCACGGACATATCAGCAAATAGATAACAAATGCAGTGATGCACGTAATGTTGTCTTTTACTTTAATGGTGTAATCAGTTCCAGGGGCCTTGAGTGTCATCCCTGTAAGCATATGAGTACAGGTGACGCATCCAGTGCATCTATATACCCTTTTTAGCCTAATTTCTCCATCATCCACATATTTATGCCTGGGATCAGAGCTGACTAATTGTTCCTTCAGACTCCTTCCCCTCTTATATCCGAACTTCGGTGGGTGAGGAAACAAATGCCCAATTTCTGGATCCCTGGCCAGAATATCCCAATTATTCACCACTGTAGATTGAAACTTGCTGCTAAGATCATTAAAAGTAGTAGTGGCGATCATGCAATCCTTATCTGAGCTCATGACCTTGTGTGAACCGGTTATCAGTTCCTGTCTATCCATATTTGCTACTGTATTAATATCCTTTCATATGTCCATCTCCCTGTATCCCCTTTCTATAAATTTTGCTCCCATTTCCTCCAAATTCATGTTGCTTTCTATCGGATTCGATACAATGGGCTTAACCCGCATCAGTTGTGACTTGGGGAGACCCTTTTATAGAGACCTTGGATGTTGGCTATGTGCCCACAGTAAGGTGCTTCAATCCGTCGGTTTCACATATAATGTTTGTATGCCAGTCAACTGTTTCTTAATCAACACATCCAGGTAATTAATTTCCTGGAAACTAAAATTCATAGTCAGTCTGATTGGGGATGTTATATTATTCAAATACTCTGTAAATTCCAATAGCAGTTGTTCACCTCCTAACCACACTAGAAACAGATCATCTATGGATCTGACATAAAATTTAATGTGAGCCGCATATTGTGACTCCATGATGTATTTGCTCTCATAGTCCCACATGAATGTGTTGGCATACGCCGGCGCCATGGGTGATCCCATCGCAATCCCTGCTTGTTGAATAAACAGATCATTTTTGAATTTAAAATAATTATGGGTTAATACCATATTTACCAACCCTACTAGAAAATCAATCTCTTCAACCCCACAGTCCTCCAGAATTCTCCAAACAGCTGTTTTGCCTCCCTCATGTGGGATGCAGGTATATAAGCTGGTGACATCCATGGTCACCAGTATTGAGTCAGCACTGTACCATTGTATCCTATGTAGCTTATTCAAAAATTCTGTGGTGTCTCTAATGAATGTGGGAGTTTGTTGTATGTATGGTTGTAACACACTATCAATGTATTGCACTATTGGATACATTAAAGAGCCTTGTGCCAATACAATCAGTCTTCCGGGGGGGGGATTTAGTAAGGTTTTATGTACCTTGGATAGACAGTACAAGACAGGGGTGATAGGGTGTTTAATCTTCAAAAATTCACCCAACTTAACCGTGAGGAAACCTTCCTCAATACCTTTGATGATGTAGCTATCAACTTCCAATTTAAACACTCCTGTAGGATTACAGTGCAATTATTTGTAGCTTACCTCATCTCCAAGCTGTCTTCTCACCTCCTGTCTGTACTGCTCATAGTTCTGTATTACTATCCCCCCCTCCTTTGTCAGCAGAGTGGATAATAATTGATTTTTTATTCCTCAGTTCCTTGATGGCCCTTCTCTCTGCTGCCGTGATATTGGAATATTTAGACGTCCTTTGATCCAAGGCTTCCATTGTGTCCTGTTGTACTATGCGACTGTACGCTTTGATAGATGCAATGTTGGTATTGGGGTCAAGGAGAATACTTTAAATGGATTCTGTGTGTACTCACCCACATGTGTAGCGTCTTTAAAATAATCTTTCAGATGTAATTTGTGCTTGAACCGGTACAGTTCTATCTCCATATCAAATTTACTCAACCTCTGTGTAGGAACAAAACTTAACCCTTTATTGAGAACCGACATCTGATCCTTCGTTAATGTGTGATCTGAAAGATTAAAGATTATTTCTTTGATGGGGGTATTGGTGGTTTTATGCCTTATGTGATTACCCCTAAAAAAGGAGCCGCCGCAGCCCCTCCAGTGTCTGGCTGTGTTCCTTTGTTGTCAATCTCGCTTTCCGGTCTTGAACTCAATACATCCCTCAAGGGTAATCTGGGTTTCCAAGCCTTTCTCCTCCTGTATACTGGTCGATTCATCAGGGGTTCAGGATGTCCTGTTATCCATCCATAAATTCCAGACTCTTCATAATCCTGTGTAATTTGCCTCCTTTTCTTTCGCTTAGATGCCAGCAGATCCCCCTTGAATTTTTGAATCTGAGTATTAAGTTTCTCGATCCAGTTGGTGCTTGTATCCATTGTCAGGATTGTTTATTTTTCTTCCATAAGCTTGTTTAGCATTATGCGACACTTGTTCAGTTCTTGCCCGACATCCTTAATCACCAGCACCATCAGGTCCAAGGAACATTGATTAAGTATACCACATAAATTTTCACAAAACTTAGCATTAGACCTGCAGATGGTCGGCTGATTGCGAATTGTGAAGCCTCTTGGTATCATTTTGTTCCTGTAGTATTCAGCCAATGTTACTTCGTGTAGATGCAATTCCACCTCTTCTTTCTTCAATTGCAGTAGCTCATGGTAGATCTCCACTGCTTTAGGTTCACCCAGCAATTCTTCACATGCATCACTGAATAAAATGTCTGTAATTTCTTCCTCTGTAAATCTAAATGTCTGTTTAGTATTTTCCACCGTATCCTAGTCTCATCCCAAACACGATCCAATATAGCAATATCAATTGTCTACAATGGAGGAGTATTTTTTTTATTTTATTTCCACAATTCAGTTATTCATTACAGTTCTATATTACACAAATATAATTTCTATTGGCCAATGGGAATTTAAATATGGCAAGAGTTGGCCCGCTGCCCCATGCTCCAGATGAAGGCGCAAGTTTGGTGCTGAAACACGTAGAGCTTATTTCAGCATTTTACACCACTACAAGACTCTTTCCAGCAGCCTACAACTGACATCAATGGTGCACAGAGAGTTAAATCCCAGGGATTCCTAAAGAACTCCAAGCCAGAGGACATAAACCAGTCTCGATCCATGAGGTTCAGGCACTGAACACCGCGCATGACAGGACGCAGGTGAACAGTGGAACTGGGACTGCAAGCTAGGACTATGATACCTATTATACAAGGCTTTTATCTTGTGGAAATCAAGTAAAGGAACATCTATCACCTGCACTGATGTGTTTAGACACTATCAGTCAATTTAGACACAGATGTCTATTCTATGTACATTATTAGGTTGCAATTTGGGATCAAACTTTGATATAAGAATTTTCTGTTACTTAATATTATTTGAAACATTATTGGTTCAAATTGCATTTTCAATACATTTTTTTTATTTATTTTAATTTCTTGATTCCTTGCTTATATTTTGGCATTATCTTTTATGTAATATATTTTATTTATGACTGATTATTTGCTACTATATTTTATCCATCGAATTAAACTTGATTTTATGTACTGTTTTAAGTGTATTGCAATACTACAATTAGAGGGCATCTTTTGTTTGCGCTCCCCCTCCCTTTTCTTCAAGTTATTAATGCCAGCCAATTGCACAACAACAGCTTCTGTGGCTGTTTCCGAAGTCACAGCTACCAGTTCATGTGAGCTATACTGTGTTGTAGCAGCCTTTTCCTTTAATTCTCCAACTAATCTCTTTACCACAACTTTTGCAACATTAGACACATGGTTATGCTCACCCAGTTGTTTGCAAATCATGACATCCTTGATACCTTGATACCTCGAACTGCAATGTCTACTGCTATATTCTGTGCATTTCCAGATCCACTTTCCAATTATAACTTTCTCTTGGGAGAAGCTGCATCCATCTACCACCAGCAATGCAGCTCCCTTATTGCATCTGATGAATTTCAAAGTAATTTTCAAATCACAGTATTGGTGCTTTTAGTACAGACAAACTGACTCCAAAATGGACAGTGTAGCTGCACTCTCTTGAAGGTAAATATATGCCACATTAATGTGTTTGTGATATTAAACGTCACTCATTCAATGCTCGTTACCATGATGACGCCATAAACACACACGTAACATTCTTACTGTGACATATTGACACTGGTCAGATTTTTAGTGAACCCAGTATGCTACTATCAAAACATTTCTGATTAAGGGGATCTTGTGCAGATGATTATATTAGATGAGTGGCATTATCAACCTATCATAGTTCTAGAAAGTAAACAGCATTATAGTTACATTTATTAATTTAAAAATAATTTATTGGAAAGCTTGTCAATTTAAGTGTTACAACTTTGTGCTTCATTTATGCAACTTGTAAGAGATACCTTCAATTAAAAAATCCACCTTTGAGCTTTGAAAGGAAAATATTGTCATATATTCATGTGCTTGCACTATTAAGAATAATATCACACAGGAGCACAATGAGAAACTGACCCAGATTCAGGTATATATCTAATATATAAAAGAAATTCTCCTGCTATCTGACTTTTATAACAAGGATGCTAGCTTTTGTCAAATGGCCACGGGGCTACTTGTCAAAGCTGAAGGTTACACTAGCTGAGGATCACTGAATGCAGCAGATTTACAAATCAGCATTTAGATATGAGGATTTAGTCCCTTCACTGCCTGAGGGGCCAGTACTATATTTTAACACATTACAAGGCCCTGCGGTGTTCATTTAAAAAGGTGTAGGTAAAACTGACATTGGTATACTGGTTATCTTAATAGGTCTATTTGTACAAAGATATATGTCATGTGGTAGTTCATTCTCTTGATTTAAAACGACTTGCTCCCGAAATGCATTTAGCTATACTATAAAAAAAAAAAATATATATATATATATATATATATATATATATATATATATATATATATAGATGAACATCAATCAATAAATATCATGCCACACTATGTATTATATGTAACTTTAGCTCTTTAGATAAGTCAACAGAATGCATTTATCTGAGCACAAACTAACTGATGCATCCTAGTAATTTGTATATAGGTTTACAAATTGTGATATTTTATTGTTAATTTTAAAGGGGAATATGCGGACATTTTCTTTATGTATCAATAGAGTTTACATATTTGTGCTATCTTTTTTTTAGATAAGAATTCATCTTTCTGTGGATATGCAAAGCAGGAAAATAGGATAATAAATGTGGAGTAAATGCCTCGATATCTGTGGAACTTGTGCATACTCATACTTTGAGTCTCATAATGAAATGCTATAAGTCACACGGGGCATGGCCCACAGTACCCATATATTACTACACACTGGATTTCTAACCTGTCCCAAACAGGTTGTAGAACTGCATGTGCAATGCAGTGATGTCTGTAGCTATGAACCACAGACTTCCAGCTTGTGTCTAGTTCCCTGATAGATGAGATGGTCAGTTTTCTGCCTCTGCCCCTCAGCAGGATCCATTTTTGGACTGTTTAGTAAGTATCTTCCCTAAAAGATCAATATGTGAAAGTTGGTGTCAATCTGTTCAGTAGATTTTACTGTAAAAAATGATAAAAAAACATAAATATGTTGAAAGGATTGGGGCTGGAAATGCAGCTTAGAATCCACATTTCAGCCAGATTCCTCATTCTGTTCAACAGTTTATCATATGGAAATCTGCATGGAATATAGTTCTGCTGTTCAAACAAGACGTTTCTGCAATAAATGTGGAAAGATAAAATAATTAATTAGTGGGATGGCAGTTTTAGCTTGCGTTCCACTGGGATAAGCAAGCAATATGGTGGATTAAAGTTAGTGTCAGTGCAGACCTTCTCTTCTCTCCACTGTTCTCCCTTTCTAGAGTACTTGGAACAAATCAAGTTAATTCCATATATATTATTCTTAAGGGTTTACCACTCTGCTGCCCCTTATGAAGTGTGCTTCTCAGAGCCAGTGACTGAAATGGATTCGGAGGTTTGTTGCTAAACACAAAAAGACAACCTTAGTGCACAATTTAGCCTCCGAAAATAAGAAGAGGGAGATCTGCTACACATAAAATGGTGTTTACAGTGTATTTTAATAGAAAAGAGAGAACAGATATGCCTGCTGAACTTAGCAGTCATGTTTTATATACATGTTGACTTCCACTCCCCTACTGTATATAAATTGAGAAGATTTCTTAAAACGTAACTTTTAATGTTAAGTAAGAGAATTATTTAATACATAAAAAGATTTTTACTATCAAGGGCAAATTTTAGCCACACAAACTATGGACTATGTGTACCCTCTCTAATATGTCTGTGAGGGTAAACTGTCCTGTCAAAACAACTATTCTAAATGATGTACTTATAAAAACATCTGAATTTCTCCGGAGTGCAAAAACTACAAATCAATTAAACTGGAATTCACCAAGTATTATATATATATGTATAATATTTAAAAAGTAATTTGCAGTCTCCAAAACATCCGAAGAATAGCAAGATGTTATCTAAATAACATAAAATGCTAGCCTGCGAATCTTCTCGTGTGCGTAACCGCACATGCACAGTAGAGACTGCAGGAAAGATGCAGTCATGTGCAGTAGGGACTGGCCGAATGAGCTGAACTGGAGTGGGGAGTTCTGGACGGCTCACTTTCTGTCTGCGCTCCCGGTTCCAGGGCAGCAGCTGAGGACACTGGGTGGCACTTTAGTCCATGTATATGGGCTTTCCTACTAGATAACATCATAAATTGAGAGAAAGTGGTTGGAAGATAGGCTGACCAGATCTCACCTTTAACCGGGGATGCATAGGAAATAGCCATTTTCAAGTGCTTCACTGAAATCAAAGCAGTCTTGCTGTATGCATTTTTCCTATGCGTCCCCGGTTAAAGGTGAGGTTTGGACAGCCTATTGGAACAGAAAGTGGTCAAAAATAATTACATCTTTACCAGCCCTTAAAGGGGGCTCTTGATAAGTCTAGTAATAGCCTAAAAAAAGGGCTATTATGATCCTCAATATCTCACCCAAAAAATGGACTTCAAAAACCAAGAGATTGACTCAGACATGGGTGTTTAGAAATTGGTGTTAAGAAATCTTCTTCCTATATATATATACCATATGGGAATGGAAGTCAATATGTCTATTTAAGGAGTGCTGAGTTTGGCAGGGATATATGTTCTCTCTTTTCTCAGATCTTTTGCTAAACAAATGATTATCTTGAAAAGATCTTTCTTTGAAATAATCTGCTGTCACTCTTCTTGGCAAAATGCTATTCAGTCATTACTGTCCCCCAGTCACTCATGTGCACTCTTCAGTTTGCTTATGTTTACTATAAATAAATATATAATATTGGCATCATGTTATCTGTCTGATCATTAACCACATAATTAACTTTGGAAATGTAATTTTATGGAAATTTAAGATTATCATTCTTTTGTATATTCAACATTTTTTCCCTTGTTTTATATAGATGTTCAGGGTGGAAATATAATGATTCCTCTTTATAAATCCTTGGTAAGAACTCATATAAAATATAGTGTACAATTGTGGATGCCATTTCTTAAAAAAAATGATATTATTAAACTGGAAAAAGAAACATGCAACAAAACTAATAAGGGAAATGGACTATTTTAGTTACATTATAATTAGCAAAATAAGCATGGTCTTGCCCTAGCTAGAAGAAGCACAGGAAAGGGAGATTTATCCCACTGTCTACCAGTTGTCATAGAACCTCTCTGCACTGCTTGTCAGCCTACCTTGTTCCACTGGTAGCCATAGAACTACACTACACTGTCTGCTGTCACAGCCTTTTGTTACAGGCAGCCACAGAAACAAACTACACTGTCTGCCATGCCAGAATTCTAGTCTTAGTCATAAAGCCATACTACCTTGTCTGCCAGACCAGCCTTTTTTCAATGAGAGTCATAGAACCATATGTCATTGTCTGTTATCCCAGCTGTGTTCGACTGGTAGTCACTAAACCTCAGTATACTGTGAATGAGTTCACTATCAAAATGTTGCCTTCTACATGGGGATCCTCAAAAGAGTGACATCAGAATTTCATCTGAGTCAAAAGGGTGACATCAGAATATCACCCACATAAAAAGAGAGTCTTTATCTGTAAAAGGGTGGGCACTGGCTTTGCAGTAATACAGAAGGCTGCAGGATCTTGTAGAAGGTTAGAAGTGGTATCCATACCAAAGGAGACCTGGGGGAAGGGGTGTGACAGTAACAGAGGTGATGGAGTGTGCAGGGAACAGGCTGGGACATAGGAGCCTGGGCCACACTAGACAGATATCAGCTACCATTTCAAGTGCCAGATGAGTGAATAACACATTGTTTTACAATGTGTTGCTCACCCCTCTGACACTCAAAATGATGTATTCCTGTTATTACATTTATTTACATATATTAGTGGGGCAGTAATACAAGGGTGAATGATGGTAAGAGGGGTTACTGAGGCATGTGGGTGAGTTGTCGTAAGGGATGGGTCCACAGACATTAGGAGATGTGATGGTAAATGGGGAAGTAAAGGGAGGTGGGTTACATGTGGTAAAGCATATCCAGGTAATGACAAAGCACAGCAGAAATTTTGTGAGGAGAGACCAGACAAGTTTCTGCAGTGATTTGGAAAGGATTGGCCTGGTGGGATTTTCACTCCTGTCAAAATCACTGCCTTCAGCCATCTCTTCAATGAGAGAGGCTGGGGAAAGATGATGCTTCCATGAGGTAGTAATGTGTGTGTGTGTGTGGGGGGGGGTTGGACAACTCTACCCAAGTTCTGCCCTGAGTGTGACAGGCAGAAATGCAGGAAAAGCTAAGCATTTATGTATATAGGTGCGAGATTAGACAAACTGGGTTTGTTTCCATTACTGAAGATATATCTATGGGGGAATATGTTTAACATATTTGAGGCCAGCACAGAGAACTCTCTGAGTAACAATTTATCAAATAGTAGAAAAGAAGGGGTCATCCATTGAGACTAGATGAAAGATTATTTTGAAAAAAACAAAGGTAGTGATTTTTTTTACAGTAATGGCAGTAAGTTTGTGGAATTCATTGCTTCAGGAGGATGTATTTGCAGATATCATAGCTGTTTTAAAAAATGTACTGGGTACCTTTCTAACTCAGAACGATTTTAAGAATGAAGACAGCTGGTTTTAATGCAGATAGGCTTTTGAGCCAAGGAAATATCCATCCAACTTCCTTTTGAAGTCAGGAAGGTATGTTTTACTTACTTGGGGCTTAATTAGAAATGTCTTGAAAATGTCTTTTATTGCCTTCCTCTAGATCAACAAGGGTGATATGACATTGGCTGAACTTGATGGACGCATATCTTTTTTTCTTTGCCTCATAAGCTATGTTACTATATTACTATGTTACTATGTTTTAGAAAATGAGTTTGATCAGGTAATTAAATATATATACATTGCTTTTTATTCATTATATAATATTAAAAGTTCAAATAATTCATTGGAAACTTTCCTTCTCAACTTGAAAATCTTTTTTTAGCACAGAAACAATCTGACTACAAATTAACAAAGGCTATGATGAGTCTTTCGGTAACAAAAAATGAAGAAAATGCTATTTTTTTTTTTTGCTTAGTAAATAAACTGTGTTTAATCCCTCTTCCAAGGGTTAAAAACTAAGAAATACACAGTGTGACTAATTCTGAAACCAACAAATAACAAAATTCTCTCTTTTTTCTTTCCTGCCCATATTGAGACATATGAAAAGGTAATGATTATGTATAGACATGTCAAAGTAAGACCAGAAAAAATCTAGAATTTGTGCAAGGGCCAGAGACATATCCAACACATTGCTTTGCAATGCGCTGAATACCTCACTGGTACTCAAAGGATTTTAAACATACCATCTTTGTCTCAAATCATGATCAACACAACTCAGATGCAGGAAATCTATTTTGTGAATCTGAGCAGGTTTGAACATGCGATAAATCACAGCTTTTGATAACTTGACCCCAAAGTCTTCTTTAACCAGACTGAAATTGTTTTGTTTGGTTAGGTTATGTAGAAAAATATGCCATGTTATTCATTTTCTTCAAATATTACTTTACTCAGCAGGTTTAGTCTGGAAGGTTTTACTGTAGAAATTCTTATAAGAACTATTTGAAAGTAGCTTGTAAAGCTTGTTTTCCAGGACGTCATAGCTGATATAGATACCTTATATTTACACTGATGCTAATTTAACCCCATGGGTGCTAGAGAGGTCTTAAATGCATTGCAAGCAATGGAGACCTGATTTAGCATCCAAGGCAGGAAATTAAACTTTTAGGACACTATGTTCACATCTTCAAAATTTTCACTGAGTTAAATATGGCGCTTAACCCTTTGAGTGCCAGAGGGGTACACAATGCATTGCTTTGCAGTGTGTTGTGTACCCCTCTGACACTCAAAGGGTTAACCATGTAATGATGATAGAGAGATCTTAAATATGTTGAGAAGTAATATTCTGCAGAGCTCTCTAGCATTCAAGGCTTCAGAATCACAATTTAAAGGGATATTAATGTTTCAAAATAGAAGCAGCTCCAATTAATCTTCATAGTATTTGGGCCATGGAGAGTGTTATTTCAACACTGTCAGAGTTGTAGTTCAAGAGTAATTGAATAATAAAGTATCCCCCTTTCGACCCTTTTTCTGATATAACACTGCTTACCTCAGAACAGAAAGGTGTGTTCCGATGACTTGCAGAGAGGGACAATCTTCAATTAACATAAGGGAAAAACCTGAAAAACCTGTCAATGGGGGCAGGGCTTTCATTGTTCTCACAATAAGAAAATTGTCCCTTGCTGTGAGCTCTTCTGGTCTTACGACCAGATTTCACATCTGAGGGGAGGTGGCTTATACTACATAAAAGGGTGGGAGGGGAATACTTTATCATTCAATTACTCTTGAACTACAACTCTGACAGTATTGAAATAACACTCTCCGTGGCCAAAATACTATGAAGATTGATTGGAGCTGCTTTTATTTTGAAACATTACTATCCCTTTAAAGCAATTTATACATTTATTTATCCCCATGGTGCATTTGGTTTGTCCCAGAATTACACCACTTTTTCACTGATCACAGGGCCCATAATGAAGTTTTAATCAGCTGAAGAAGTCAGGATGTTTTTTTATCTGTAATAAAAAAATCCAATCCATTTTGGAGATATTTCTCCAAATACAGAATCTTAGAAAAAAAGTACTTGACCAAATAGCAAACTGAATAGGAGTTTCATTAACCCTTTGAATTCCAGAGAGGTTTTGCAATGCATCGCAGAGCAATGCATTGCACACCCCCTAGAACTGAAAGGGTTGAACGTCTTCAAGATGGACAAAAGAGAAAGAAAAATCTTATTTAGGCCTCAATCACATTTCAGTTATTAATTCTATCAAGAGCGTTATCTACCAATGTCTCTACAAGCTTCAGTGGAAAACTTAGATAACTCTAGTTCATCACATCAACTGCAATGTAATCTTGGATTTACTTGAAAAGAAATGAGACAGAAGGTGTCTGCTTTAAGTTCAGCCAGGATGGTCTGTGATTCTGATCCCCAAACCTTCAGGATTTGCCCAAATCTGAATCCTATCAAAAAAAGACATAACCAGTCTAAATACTTAAACTAATCTTAAATTTGGTGCATTATTCATTACTTATGTATAGATTTAATATTACTAAATAACATGTTTAACCCCTTAAGGATACATGACAGTCCTGGACCGTCATGGAATTCCGGGCTCCCCGCGCGGCTGCACGCCGTTCAGGGAGTCCGGAATCAGTTTCTGAAAAACAAAAAAAATGGTCCCTGGTCCTTAAGTGACAGCACCGTGCATGCGCGGCTGGTCCTTAAGGGGCTAAAATTGTCCCCATTGACATACTATTAAAAGCTATTTGGCATATTTAGCTTCTGTGAATTATGCCCGAATATATTGGAATAATTGGAAGGTACATACGCAAATATGCAGTGATGCTTTGGGACCCAAGCCGAGCCCTATTAGCTTATTTTTCCAGCTTCTCTGGCTTACAGTATAGCTGTGGTTCTCAAACCCAGTGCTGACATGAAAGGGCAACAGGTAGTACCATTGTATTGAGGCCTGTCAAACTGGTAGGGGTGAGGGAGCACCTTCCTGATCACACACTGAGATCCTCACAGCCCCCCACAATGTGTGTGTGTGTGGGGGGGGGGTCTGTCAAAAGGTGCGACTGGCCCACAGAGATTCTGGAAGATCTACTGATAGGCCCCATTTTTAAGTATATTCTGTAGGTAGCTTAGCAGGGAACTGGTTCACACTTAATCCATTCCATAAGCTCCATCTTTACAAATACTTCCAAGTTGCAGTGGAAATGCATGGGGAGAGGGGTCCCTCACTTGTTTCTACTTGACCCCAAGATTTCTGATGGCATCCCTGCTTAAAAGTAACCTTAGGGAGCCCTAACATGGGGTGAATGTACAAATCCACCAGCACAGCTCCACTGGTGTTCTCCTCCAACAGCAGTAGCTGTACTTCAGGAAATACATACTAGGTAAAGTGCATACTAGGTAAAGGTAGTAGCATTTTAACATAGGATAAAGTAGGAGGCTAGTGCAGTTAAAGATAGATCTGTATTGGCTAACTGTTTATTCTGATAGCCAATAAAGGTATCACTTTCACCCTGCTAGTCTCATATTTGAAGACATACTCCTCTTTTGTTAAGACTTTAATTCCAGCAAACCCTTATTTCTGCCCCATAGCATCTGCAGAAAATGTAATAAAGTTATATAATTTTCCTCTGCTCCTTCTTAGTACATCAGAGGAAAGGAATGTGCATACACTGACACACTACTGATTAAGAAGCTTAGTAAATTGGCATTATGCAAGTGTAGGTCTAAAAGATTCTTTACAGCATTTGCTGTAGAATGGAATCATTTTCAAACCCCCATGTCTTAAGGGTTTCTCTAATATGTAGGTGATTAAAGGAATAGTAAAGTCCCGAAAAAAGTGTAGTCAAAATGAAAGTTAGAATAAAAAAATAAGTAATGCCCTTATTCCTATCTCTCAAACCTTTATGGTTTGAGAGATATTAGAAAATAAAGTCGTCCGCTCCCTCCCCTTTCTGCCTGATGAGCTGAAAAGCTGTCAGAGGCAGAATCTGATTGGGCGACTAGACGCAGCTCTTTAGGAGCGCTGACATCGAGATATCTAACTATAACTAATTCATAGGAATGGTCTACAACGTGTGCTTGCAAACCAGGCACACGTTGTAGACCATTCTGATGAAGTATTCATAGTTAGATATCTCGATGACAGCACTCCTGAAGAGCCGCCGTCTGGTCCCAGAAGCAGGATGTCATGCCATCAGCTATACAGCTGATGCATGAGAAGGGGGAGGGAGAGGACGACTTTATTTTCTTATATCTCTCAAATCATAAAGGTTTGAGAGATAGGAATCAGGGCATTACATATTTTTTATTCTATCTTTCATTTTGGCTATACTTTTTTTTGGGACTTAACAATCCCTTTAAATCAGATATTCTGTCATTTCAATTAACATTTTAAGGACGAGAGGTGTGTGCAATGCATTGCTTCATAATACGCTGCTCCCCACTCTCTTTCTTATAGGGTTAAATCTGCAATCCTCAAGCAGGGAAATCCTAAAGATAAAGGCTAATAAAAAAGGTATATGGTGATGAATGGTGCTCTATTTATACACTTTTAAAAGTAAGATTAAAGGCTAATGTACTAAAAAGAACTGGAGCAAATCAATGTCATAACAGGGTACAAATAAAAATTCCCATATATTTTAGATGGGGTCTAAATCTCTTGAATGCTAGATAAGTCTATAACTCATTGCAGCTTTGTGATGAATTGTAAGTTGCAATAACATAAAAAAATACATTCATATCTCCTGTACCGGGGTAAAGAACAGTGCATGCTATGAAATGGATCAATCACTGTCAATCACTTAAACTGTGCTATGTGTGGTGAAGCAATGTATCCTGGAAACCTTTGGCCCAGAGCTGTCTATCCCAGTCGTATACCTAATGTGCATCTGTCACCTTAAAGGAGCAGTAAAGAGTCAATATAAAACCATTTTAAACTCTTGTTACGGTTGGCAAGCAGAACCAGGAGTCAGACGGTATAGTTAATATAACCTTTATTATGAGAATAATAACAGTTATGCAATATAATATATACACGCAGTGGGTGATCGAAAAGGCGAGTACTCTATTAGGAATAGCAGTCTCCCAATATCACTACCACATTGTCCGAGACTAGGCCTCAGCCTGCTGGAGTCTCACGATAAGGTAACACTCAAGAGTGATACTGACTCAGCCTGCAGTCAGTAGCTGGGAGTCTGCTAGCCCCAGGTCAATACTAGGAAGGATGTCTGAATAATGGAACCAACCCTAGGAGCGAACAGACAGGGCCTTCTAGTAAGCACCAGATAGGATAGTCAGACAAGCCAAAGTCATACACGGAGCAGGTAGTCAGCCAGAGCCACAGGTTTGCACCAGATAGGATATCCACTGAAGCGATGGAATGCTGGATGTGCAGTGGACAGAGCCCAAGGTCAAGACCAGAGTGGGTAGTCAGACAAGCCTAGGTCATACACAGAGCGGGTAGTCAGCCAGAGCCACAGGTTTGCACCAGAAAGGACATCTGAGCCAAATCAGAACGCACAAGGAGAATAGTTAGACAGAGCCACAGGTCAACACCAGAATGGATGTACAGACAAGCCGGATCATACACAGTAGTGTTGAGCGAGCACCCCGATGCTCGGGTGCTCGGGTGCTCTGACCGAGCACCCCCTGAGGCTCGAGTGCTCGGCCGAGCACCCGAGCCCCATTGAAATGAATGGGGCGACACCAGGCACCCCCTGCTCTGATGAGGGGAGGGTGCCTGGTCAATGCCCCCTTCATCTCCGCTATGCCCCCTTCATCTCCGAATGCCCCCTTCATCTCCGCAATGTCCCCCTTCATCTCCGAATTGCCCGTCTTCCACAATGTGCCCCTTCATCTCCGCTATGCCCCTCTTCCACAATGTGCCCCTTCATCTCCGCTATGCCCCTCTTCCACAATGTCCCCCTTCATCTCCTCTATGCCATAGAAGAGATGAAGGGGGACATTGTGGAAGAGGGGCATAGCGGAGATGAAGGGGCACATTGTGGAAGAGGGGCATAGCGGAGATGAAGGGGCACATTGTGGAAGACGGGCATAGCGGAGATGAAGGGGGACATTGTGGAAGAGGGGCATAGAGTCTATGCCCCTCTTCCACAATGTCCCCCTTCATCTCCGCAATGCCCCCTTCATCTCCGCAATGCACCCGTACCTCCAGTCCCTGGTGGTCCAGCGGAGCTTCTTCGGATCTGTGCCTCTTCCGGCACAGATCCCCGCCACCCGAACATGGCGGGAGAGCACATGGCGGTACTCGACGAGTACCGCCATGTGCCGAGCAGAGCGATGCTCGAGCCGATCTGAGCATCGGCCGAGCACGCTCGCTCATCACTAATACACAGGTATCAGGAATACTAGATAATAAACTGCTCAGAACACCAACGTAAGGCTAACTGATACACAGGCCCATAGTGGTTTATAAAGGTGTAGGAGAAGGCGGGACCAATTAGGTCCCCCAGGCTGGGCCTATAACAGGTGTCCAGGCAAGTGCCTGATTTAATGCTGCCAGTAACCAGGAACCAGACTAGGCCGCAGGCAGAGGAATGCTGCTAGTGATGCAGGAGCGTCCGTCCAGAACCCTGCTCCTGGCAGAATGCTGCAGGCCAAGGTAAGGCAATGTGACAACTCTAGACAGTGTCCTCACAGCTATAAGACCTGAGTTCCCATAGCTCAGAACTCCCCTGTTCCTTCTCAGTTACCCAGAAAGTGTGACATCAGCACCTCGTTCAGTGCTTATTGGATCGGTAGTAAAATTGCTGTCATCTCCATAGAAGCCCCATGTCAGTGAATTTAACTTCAGTTGGCTTCTATGAAGATGATAAAAATCTCCCATAGGCAACAAAGGTCGATATCTACAACCCTAGCTATGAAAGCAGCACCGCTGACACCTACTGCTAGTACTATTGGAACATCTAGACTTTGCAGTAGTAATAGTAGACCCTCTTAATTAGTGTTCCCTCTAAGGTATACACAAATGATCAACCTAGCTCTGAAAAAGTTAAATGGGCTGTGTGTGCAGGGCTGCAGTGGAATTATAGGTGCAATGTGCAGCACTGCTCAGTATTATTTGGTCATTTAACTCTTTCAGTGCTGGATTTCTTACTCCTACTCACCTTAGATGGAACACTGTTCAGAAACTCCTCAAATTAATGAATGAATATGTGTATTTATATAGTAGAAAAATTGTGTACACATCACCTTACAATTTAAGGTTTTTAGATAATACAGGGTTTCAAGTGCTTTACATAGTAAATTAGGTTGAAAAAGACACACGTCCATCATGTTCAACCTTTACTTCATAACCCAGAGACATGAGAACTATATAGCTTTCCTGCTGCCAAATAAGTTAGTCTTTATCAGACCTTCCTATTTTGCCTACTAATGCACAGTATAAACCTGTATGTTCCCTTCTGAAATAAATGTATCTAATCTTCTCTTAAATGTATCCATTGTATCTGCCATAACCACATCCTTGGGCAAAGAATCCCATAATTTAACAGACCTTACTGTAAAAAAACCCTTCCTCTGCTGAAGTCGAAACCTCCTTTTGTCTAATCTCAAGGGGTGTCCCCTGGTTATTTCATCAGGCCTTTGAATGAACAGCTCACCAGAGAGATCCTTGTATTGACCTCTCATATACTTACACATTGTGATAAGATCTTAGTTGTCTTTTCTCTAGAGTAAATGAACCAAGTCTGGGTAGTCATTCCTAATACCTCAAGTCCTCCATTCCCCCAGTGAATTGTGTTGTTCTTTGCTGTACTCTCTCCAGTTCTATGATATCCTTCTTCAAATCTGGTGCCCAAAACTGCATTGCATATTTGAGTTGAGGTCTTACCAATGATTTGAACAATGGAAGTGGGGCCACTGCTCAGAAGCTTAAAATTTAAATTGATTAAGGGAGACATACAGAGTACATAAGGTTTACGTACAAAGCACAGTGCTAGAGTTCTGGTTTGGGATGGAGAAAACAGAAATAAAGTAAATAAATTATAAGTGCCTTAGATGAACAAAAGGCTTCATGCACAGTTCCTTCTACATTGTTGAAGCTTTGTGGAGAAGGTGTGATTTTAAGTAAGACTTGAACACCATAAGAAAAGTACAGTGGCGCAGGCTGATAGCTAGAGCTTTCCACAGATCAATGAGTGAAAAGGGTTTGATGTCAGAGAGAGCTGTAGACACAAAATGAGCTTAGATATCAGTATAGTGATCAGAGTGAAAATGTAAGACAGGGTACAGGAGAGAAGGCTTTTGAATGACAGAAGCACTATTTTGTAGGATATCTGGAGTTTGATAGGCTGCCATTGAAGAGACTGGAGGAGGAAGGGAGCAGGGACAAACCTAGGTGACAGTAAGCAACTTATGCTGCAGCATTCTATAGGAATGGAAGTGTAAGGAGTTGAGAGGCAGAAAGACCAGAGAGAAGATGGTTAAAGTAGTCCAAGCAGAATAGCATGAGTACTTGTATAAGAATGTTAGTTATGGAAGAGCAGCTTAAGGGATTGATTTTTGATATGTTATGCAAAGAAAAAGTGGCAGGATTTGACTATAGCAATAATATGAGAAGATAATGAGATAGCAAAATCAGTTATCAACTCTGAGCACCATCCTTCTGATACTGGATTTATGGTAGTGCCATTTACTGCCACTGGGAAGGGCACTACTGGGCCTGGTAAAGGCTATAGGGGGATATGGATTAGTTCAGGTTTAGACATGTTCAGTTTGAGGTGCCTATGAGCTATCTAGTCTGAGATAGCTGGGAGGCAATCTGTGATTTTTGATTAAATTTCAAGAGTTAGTTCAGGTGCACATAAATCAAACTTGGTGTCATCTGCATTGCGGTTATATTTGAGTCTAAATGAGTTAATAAGTTCACAAAGTATTATTGTGTATAAAGAGAAAAGAAGTAGTCATAGAAAAGAACCTTGAGTAACAGCAACAGACAGGAGGACTGGAGTGGGAGAAAAGGAGGCAACGGGAACTGAAAGATTGGTTAGTTGGATAAGATGACACCCAGTTCAGGGCTAAGTTATGGATGCTTAAGGAGTGAAGAAATTGGAGGAGAGAGCATGGTCAATAGAGTCAAAAGCAGCTGATAGGTCAACCATATTAAGTATTGAATTGTGACTTTGTAATTTGGAAATCAGTAGCTAACTGACCACTCTTGTGAGAGATGTTTCTATGAAGTTAGCTGTGGAAAACCAAATTGTAATGGGTCTAACAAGTTGTGTATTAAGGAAGTCAAGCAGGTGGGAATAGGCTAGGCATTCCAAGAAATTTGAAAATGAAGAACACAAACTGGTTGATAGCTAGACGGAATGCTGCTTCAGAGCATATTGTTCTGGAGAATTTTTGTTGCTATGACACGTTTGCAGTGGTCAGGAAATGTACCAGAGGAAAAGGAGGTGTTCAAAATCTGTTAAAATCCATAATACTATGGGGATTCTTATGAGGGAGTGTGACTGACTAAGGTGAGAATGAACAGGATCAAGTGTTTATATAGTGGAGGGAGAGGGAAAAATCAGATTAGTCAATTCCTCCTCTGTGACTAGTAAAAGAATCTAGCTTGGCAGGAGGGAATGGGGATGAAAGAAATATATCTACAAGGGAGAATATTTTCCAAAATGAAATCTATCTTGGCTTTGAAGAAGTTAGCAATTATAATGGTTGTATAAAATTTGAAAGGGAGGCGGATGGAGGGCAGAGGAGGGAGTCAACAGTAGAGAAGAGATGGTGGTGGGTTGGATTTATGATGTTAATGAGCTGTGAAAAGTTTTATTTTTAGCTTGGAAGATAGCAAGGTTTCAGTTCCAAAGGAAAAATTGGATGAGGAGAAAGAATGCCAGTATAAAGATCTTTCACCAGTGTCGTTTAGCTGAATGGGTATAAGAGCAGAGGAAGATGGTGTATTTTCTAAGCAATGGTTGTGGATTAAATTTACAGGAGAAGAGGAAAGGGGAGCATGCAGGTTCAAAGAGGAAAACCAGGGCTGAGCTGTAGGTTTTGACAAGGATATTAGCGCCAATGGTAGTGGGAATGGATGAAATTCTAGTGGGTGGACTGCAGAGCAGTGAGATCAAGTGACGCGTTGAGTCATCGGGGCGGTTCCAAGTATAATTAATGGAGCCTGCCCCCATGGAGCCCACCTCATCCCGAATGGACGCCTCCCTGACCATCTCTCTCAGTAACCTGGATGTTTTATCCAGCATTATCGCAGGAACTGCACCCATCCTCCTCAATTGAGCAATTAAGGTCCCCACCCATCACTACTGCCCGGGTGGTACCAAGCTGGGTCCACAGGCGCTAGAAAAGCTCCAGTCGCTCATTTCTCTCAGGGGAGACGTACACCCTGATGAGCCGCACAGGCTCACCTGCCCAGGAGCCATCTATGACAATAAGTCTGCAGCAAAATAGCTTCTGGACAGAATCAAAAATGAAGCGCCCCCCCCCCCCGATCAAAATGGCTACACCTGCAGACTTACAGCTGCCCCCACCCGACCAGTACAAGGGGCCGTAGGGACATTGCTGCATGAGATGCCTGTATGACTGAGAAAAAAGAAAGGCACATTCCTGCAACATTATATATCACTTCCCTGGGAAGAGAGAAAGGTTAGTATTCCCTGTCACCTATACTGGTCCCTAATGCTCCTCACATTATTAGTAAATGCTGAAAGAGATGCTATTAGTTGGGAGAAAATAGGTTAGATAGGACCTATAGACAGTGACACTAGTTACCACTCTCCACCGCTGGGTTCTCTGTAGGATTGACTCCAAAAAGGCCATGATCTCTGCATAATTATGTTTTTTTCCCTCTGGGGCTGGCTTCTTGTCGTAGATGGTTCCTGGGCAGGTGAGCCTGTGCGGCTCATCAGCGTGTACGTCTCCCCTGAGAGAAATTAATGACTGTAGCTTTTCCAGTGCCTGCAGACCCAGCTCGCTACCACCTGGGCAGTAGTGATGGGTGGGGACTTTAATTGCCCAATTGAGGAGGATGGGCGCAGCTCCTGCAATAATGCTGTATAAAACATCCAAGTTAGTGATAGAGATGGTCAGGGAGACATCCATTCGGGAAGCGGTGGGCTCCATGGGGCAGGCTCCATTAATTATACTTGGAGCCGCCCCGATGGCTCAACACATTCCTGGATTGACTTCCTGTTCACCTCCAGAACAGTAGAGCACAAACGGCACTGGTCCCCTGCTACTTCTCTGATCACAGGGCCATTCACTTCCAAGGGGTCCTGGGCAAAGGGTTTTGCTCCCGGTCCAGGCTCATGGAAGTTGAACTGTGCCCTGCTAGAAAGAGAGAAGATTGTAGAGGAGCTGTGGGGTGCTTATAAAATGTGGAAACTAGATAAAGTGTACTTCCCCACTATGGCCCAGTGGTGGGAGTTTATGAAAGTTAAATTCCGCAGTTTCTTTCAGGTGAAAGGCAGACGCCAGGAGTGTGAGAGAAGGAGCGAACTCAGGAGACTGCAAAAGAAACTACACTCCCTGCAAAACCTCCAACTCTGTGGCTGGGATGTGAGAAAGGAGCTGGACGAGACCAAAGAGGACCTTAAAAGGCACTTTGAGGAGAAGTCCAGAGGCATCATCTTCCGTTCCAATGTGGAGTACCTGGAGAAGGGTGAGAAATGTAACTCTTTCTTTTTCAGGAAGCTCCACTCTGCACACACTCCCCTGACAGAGCTGAGGGATAGAGATGGCAGAATCCAAGAGAGGAAGGAAGGGGTCATGAAAGTAGTCACAGGCTTCTACAGAGACCTTTACTCCCCCAAAGACACATACACAGACCAAGCTGAAAAGTTCCTGTCAGGTATCACTAACTCTGTTGATTCCGCAGGTAGAGCAGCTATGGACTTCCCCCTGGCAGTGGAGGAGCTGTTCTCTATTGCCAGATCCTTTAAGTCTGGCAGGACCCCGGGCTGTGATGGTCTCCCAGCTGAATTTTATATAAAGCTGTGGGACCTCATAGGCCCGGACCTACTTGAACTATAGGAGGAGATGGTGGCGGAGGGCAGAATGCCTCTGACTAGTGATGAGCGAGCATGCTCGGCCGAAGCTCGGTTCGGCTCGAGCATCGCTCTGCTCGGCACATGGCGGTACTCGTACGAGTACCGCATGTGCTCGCCCGCCATGTTCGGGTCTCCTCCCCGCACGTTTCGCGGCTGCTGCGCAGCCAATAAACGTGCAGGGAGGCTCTGACATCAGTGTAATGCCAGCAGCCATGTTGGCTGCTGGCATTACACTGATTGGCTGGCCAGAACCCGTGATCGGGTGCTGTATAGCACCTGACCAGCGAGTTCGGCTCAGTCTTAGCCAGGGAGAGATGAGGATAGGAAGGGAAAGTCAGTGTAGGGAGAAGAAAAGCGATTTAAAAAAAAAAAAAGACCCAAAAGTCCTTTTTAGGACTACTGTGTGTGGGGGCAGCAGTTTATTTTGTTTGGGGGGGCAGAGATATAAAAAAAAAAACTTCACATATTCTGTTCACTGTGCCTAGCCGCAGATTAGCAGCACATTCTGTTTAGTGTGCAAAGTTGCAGATTAGAGCACATTCTGTTCAGTGTGCAAAGTTGCAGATCAGCAGCACATTCTTTTTAGTGTGCAAAGTTGCAGATTAGAGCACATTCTGTTCAGTGTGCAAAGTTGCAGATTAGCAGCACATTCTTTTTAGTGTGCAAAGTTTCAGATTAGGAGAACATTCTGTTAAGTGTTCAAACTGTAAAATATCAAAGTCACATATTCCATTCACTGTGCGTAGCCGCAGTTAAGAAGAACATTCTGTTTACTGTGCAAAGTTGCATATTAGGAGAACATTCTGTTAACTGTTCAAACTGTAAAATATCAAAGTCACATATTCCATTCACTGTGCCGAGCCGCAGTTAAGAAGAACATTCTGTTTACTGTGCAAAGTTGCATATTAGGAGAACATTCTGTTAACTGTGCAAACTGTAAAATATCAAAGTCACATATTCCATTCACTGTGCGTAGCCGCAGTTAAGAAGAACATTCTGTTTACTGTGCAAAGTTGCATATTAGGAGAACATTCTGTTAAGTGTTCAAACTGTAAAATATCAAAGTCACATATTCCATTCACTGTGCGTAGCCGCAGTTAAGAAGAACATTCTGTTTACTGTGCAAAGTTGCATATTAGGAGAACATTCTGTTAACTGTGCAAACTGTAAAATATCAAAGTCACATATTCCATTCACTGTGCGTAGCCGCAGTTAAGAAGAACATTCTGTTTACTGTGCAAAGTTGCATATTAGGAGAACATTCTGTTAAGTGTTCAAACTGTAAAATATCAAAGTCACATATTCCATTCACTGTGCGTAGCCGCAGTTAAGAAGAACATTCTGTTTACTGTGCAAAGTTGCATATTAGGAGAACATTCTGTTAACTGTGCAAACTGTAAAATATCAAAGTCACATATTCCATTCACTGTGCGTAGCCGCAGTTAAGAAGAACATTCTGTTTACTGTGCAAAGTTGCATATTAGGAGAACATTCTGTTAAGTGTTCAAACTGTAAAATATCAAAGTCACATATTCCATTCACTGTGCGTAGCCGCAGTTAAGAAGAACATTCTGTTTACTGTGCAAAGTTGCAGATTTGCAGCACATATTCCGTGTAATATGAAGAAGGCGGGTAAAAAGGGACGGGGAAGTGTACGTGATCCTGATAGTTCAGGGCGCGGGTCAGGACGCGTAGAAACTGTGCCTGGTGCCAGAGCACAAGACAGAAAGACATCCACCATACCTAGCTTCATGTCTCAGTTTACAGGGCGTCGCAGGACATCACTCTCGAGGTCCGACCACTGCGAACAGGTGGTTGGTTGGATGTCAGCTGATACTGCTTCCAGTCGGTTAAGCACCACCCTGTCTTCCACCAAGTCCACTCTCAGTAGCCAAGAGTCTGGTCAACATAATCCTCACCCTGATCATCCTTCCTCCCACCATAGAGGATCTGGTCAAAGAAGTGATCCCACACTGGGATATAGTGAGGAGCTCGTCTCATCACCAATCCTTAATTTGAACCTCTCTCCAAGCACGCTTGCAGAGGAACATGACATCTTGTGCCCTGATTCACAACCTCTTAAGTGGTCAAAACAATGGAAACTTCAGTTCAATGTTTCCAAATGTAAAATAATGCACTTGGGGACAAGAAACCCTCAATCTGACTATCGTATTGGCAGTTCTGTGGTAGCAAAGACTTCAGAAGAGAAGGATTTGGGGGTGGTCATCTCTGACAGCCTCAAGATGAGTAACCAATGCAACCAGGCGGTGGGGAAAGCAAATCGTATGCTTGGCTGCATAGCTAGAGGTATAACAAGCAGGAAGAGGGAGATTGTGATCCCTCTGTATAGAGCTCTAGTGAGACCACATCTGGAATACTGTGTACAGTTCTGGAGGCCTCATCTGCAAAAGGATATAACTAAAATTGAGCGGGTTCAAAGAAGAGCTACAAAAATGGTGGAAGGTCTAAAGCATAGAACTTATCAAGAACGACTCAGAGATCTAAATATGTATAGTCTGGAGGAAAGAAGAGAAAGGGGGGACATGATTGAAACCTTTAAGTATGTTAAAGGACTGAACAAGGTTCAGGAGGGAAGTGTGATTAATAAGAATCTGAATACAAGAACAAGGGGGCACAATCTGAGGCTAGTTGGAGGAAAAATCAAGAAAAACATTAGAAAATATTATTTCACTGAAAGAGTAGTAGAAACTTGGAACAAACTTCCAGCAGAGGTGGTTGATAAATCCACAGTAACACAGTTTAAACATGCCTGGGATAAACATGTATCTATCCTAAGATAACAATAAAGGAATACTAAAGGGCAGACTAGATGGACCAGGTGGTCTTTTTCTGCCGTCAATCTTCTATGTTTCTATGTTTCTCTAGAAGGTACCCAATCACAAGAAGATGACAGAGGGGAACGGCATTTAAGGTCAAAGGAAGTGGATGATGATGATGATGAGACACAGTTGCCATTAAATCAACCACTATTACTGTCTCAAGACCTTGATGAGGAGGATGATATACAGTTGTCAATGACTGAGTATGTGGTGGGATCAAGACATGAGGAGGATGATCAGAGTGAGGAAGTGGAGGAGGACTTGGTGGCTATCCAGGACACCGAGGTATCATCCACATGGCACTTGACATCACCCAGAAGAAGAGAAGGTGAGTCTGATGACAGGAAAAGTGCACAGGATCGGGATACATATAATATTAGTGTTGCAGATGCTTCAGAGAGTGGGACAACGTTTTCCTAATAACAATTCTGCAAATGCAAAGCATGGAGTTAATTGAAAGTAACAAGTCATAGAGTCTTCAAACCCCCTCCACCATTCCCTCCACCAGAACAAGTCATGTTTTTAAAACAATTATGTTAAACTGTTCTTCTTGTATGTGCTGCCAGTTCAATCATACTGTGTTCTTCAAAAGAAATAAAAAATGCACAAAAATAATCAAAAAGTATCCCTAGGGAATGGAAAATGTTCTACAATGTTGGCAATTGACATTCTGCCTATCCTTTTTTGTCAACAGAACTCATGTTATGTGTTGCAACCCACTGACATATCCCAAACTGCAGTTAGTTTTATTAACAGCAACACCAGAGTTGTACGAACAGGTGGTAAGTGTCATGAGCAAAGGTTGGAAACATCATTTGTTGAAAATGTGAAACCATCACTCCAGAAAGAAATCAGGTGTGGTTTCTGTCGCTGTTCTTCTTGTCCCCAGCCTCAAACTTCTAAAAAATGTTCAGTTTTTTTTTGCAATATCCATCAGCCTGCTATCAAGATTATCATGACCTACATTGCTGTATGACTCGGCCTGCTAGCAATGGTAAAAAGTAATGCATCAGTAATCTCCTTAGCATTCAAGGTTTTAAAGGGATAGTAATGTTTCATAATAAAAGTAGCTCTAATTAATCTTCATAGTATTTGGGCCTTGGAGAGTGTTATTTCAATACTGTCAGAGTTGTAGTTCACGAGCAATTGAATGATAAAGTATCCCCCTCCCGCCCCTTCTACTGATGTAACACTGCTCAGCCAAAGCAAAAGGGAGGTGCTCAGGTAGATTGCAGAGAGGGACAATCTTCAATTAAGATAAGGGAAGAAGCTGAAAAACCTGTCAAGGGGGGCAGGGTTTTCATTGTACTCACAGGAAGAAGAGTGTCACTTGCAGTGAGCTGTCTGGTCTACGGACTGGATTCCACATCTGAGGAGTGGGGGCTTACACTAGGTAGAAGTCTGTGACTACTTTCATGACCCCTTCCTTCCACTCTTGGATTCTGCCATCTCTATCCCTCAGCTCTGTCAGGGGAGTGTGTGCAGAGTGGAGCTTCCTGAAAAAGAAAGAGTTACATTTCTCACCCTTCTCCAGGTACTCCACCTTGGAATGGAAGATGATGCCTCTGGACTCCTCCTCAAAGTACCTTTTCAGGCCCTCTTTGGTCTCGTCCAGCTCCTTTCTCACATCCCAGCCACAGAGTTGGACTTGGAGGTCTTGCAATGAGTGCAGTTTCTTTTGCAGTCTCCTGAGTTCTCTCCTCCTCTCACACTCCTGGCGTCTGCCTTTCGCCTGAAAGAAACTGCGGAATTTAACTT
Source organism: Rhinophrynus dorsalis (assembly GCA_037306005.1). Classification (NCBI taxonomy): domain Eukaryota; kingdom Metazoa; phylum Chordata; class Amphibia; order Anura; family Rhinophrynidae; genus Rhinophrynus; species Rhinophrynus dorsalis. Next base: position 382,376,168 of record CM074719.1, read on the forward strand.
TCATAAACTCCCGCCACTGGGCCACAGTGGGGAACTACACTTTATCTAGTTTCCACATTTTATAAGCACCCCACAGCTCCTCTACAATCTCCTCTCTTTCCAGCAGGGCACAGTTCAATTTCCAGGAGCCTGGACCGGGAGAATACTTTTTGCCCAGGACCCCTTGGAAGTGAATGGCCCTATGATCAGAGAAGTAGCAGGGGACCACTGCCGCTTGTACTCTACTGTTCTGGAGGTGAACAGGAAGTCAATCCAGGAACGCGTTGAGTCATCGGGGCGGTTCCAAGTATAATTAATGGAGCCTGCCCCCATGGAGCCCACCTCATCCCGAATGGACGCCTCCCTGACCATCTCTCTCAGTAACCTGGATGTTTTATCCAGCATTATCGCAGGAACTGCACCCATCCTCCTCAATTGAGCAATTAAGGTCCCCACCCATCACTACTGCCCGGGTGGTACCAAGCTGGGTCCACAGGCGCTAGAAAAGCTCCAGTCGCTCATTTCTCTCAGGGGAGACGTACACCCTGATGAGCCGCACAGGCTCACCTGCCCAGGAGCCATCTATGACAATAAGTCTGCAGCAAAATAGCTTCTGGACAGAATCAAAAATGAAGCGCCCCCCCCCCCCCGATCAAAATGGCTACACCTGCAGACTTACAGCTGCCCCCACCCGACCAGTACAAGGGGCCGTAGGGACATTGCTGCATGAGATGCCTGTATGACTGAGAAAAAAGAAAGGCACATTCCTGCAACATTATATATCACTTCCCTGGGAAGAGAGAAAGGTTAGTATTCCCTGTCACCTATACTGGTCCCTAATGCTCCTCACATTATTAGTAAATGCTGAAAGAGATGCTATTAGTTGGGAGAAAATAGGTTAGATAGGACCTATAGACAGTGACACTAGTTACCACTCTCCACCGCTGGGTTCTCTGTAGGATTGACTCCAAAAAGGCCATGATCTCTGCATAATTATGTTTTTTTCCCTCTGGGGCTGGCTCTCCAGGGGGGTTCATTGCCTTCTCAATGTCCTCTATGTTGCCATCCTCTTTTGTCTCAGGTGCTGTCCACTGGAGGCACTCTTTTCTGTCTAGTGCCTTTATAAGGGCTCTTCTCCTTGTCCTTTTTCCTTTTGCCAGATCTTTTCTTTAATTTCCCCTTCAAAGGTGGACCTGAAACAGAAGACAGGAGAGGAAAGGGGTCTGAGGCAGCTGGGGAGGTTGTTAAAGCTGCTTCAGGGGGGAAATTAGTGAAGAGCTGTGGGGAGGTGTTAGTTTCAGAGGAGGTGTCAGATGAGAGAGGTTTAGTAGAGGGTTGGGAAGGGGAGATTTAGAAGAGGTGTGAGGATTAGTGAAGGTTAGAGTTGGGTGAAAAGTGTGAAAAATTTCCTGTGAAAAATGTCGCTAAAACGTGCCAATTTTTCGCTTTTCCCGCAAAAAATGCCACCTTTCCGCCTATGCAAAAACTTCCTCCTTTTCACCTATTTTAACAGATTTTCCACCTCTGTTAACACATTTTCGCCTATTTTAACACATTTTTCGCCCGTATTTCCTATAGGTACTACATTTCCTACTGTAATATTACTTATTCTGAAGGTTGAAGTTTAGAAATAAGTGGCTGAAAGTCAAAGTTGTGAGTCCTACAGCAAAATATGGCTTGAAAAATGTGTTAGCATGCAGAATACATTTGTCCTTTGCCCACAACACTTTCTTGCTTAAGTGACACTGGTGCATATTCAGGATGCTATCAAGTAATAAAAAAAATGAAGTACAACCTACAATGTGGCAGATATGTATTGTAAACATAGATAGAAAACCCACAGCGCCAAACCACCATGATTAATATATTTAATGTGAAGGATGTGAATGTATCTAGTGATTAAGGTATGGAACGCTGCAAGGAAAGATGGGGCTTGTCCCCAAATCCCCAAACTTAGGAAAAACCTAGAATAAACACAAAAGCAAAAATTAACCTGCGCTGATCCATACTGATAATATAAATTGTAAACCCCGTAATAAGCCTTTATCATAATTGAGCTGTGCTATCTTTAATTACAATAATAATTAGGGTTTTAGTAGCATAGATTGGCCAATTTCTGTTTAAGCCCACTCGCCACGCCAAGGCAACCCATAGAGAGTGAATCCTAAACCTAACCTATACATATAACATACTAAAATTCTAAAGCTTGATCTGAGGAAATGTTGCAGCTTGCTTGTAAGCATTAAAAACAAATTAAAAATATCTGAAGCTGTCTGAGGAAACTTGCTTGCAAAAGCTTTAAAAACATAGTGGTGGAGCTATCATAGCCCCCCATATCAGGACTCACCCATTGTCCAGCTGGAACCATCCACAGTGAGCAAGGGAGGCAGGACCCAAGGGACCAAACACTATCACCCCCCCTTAAATAGTCCCAGCCTCCCTCCTCCACCGCAATATACCTGAACTCCCCTGGACAACATGTAATTAAAGACAATGTCAAAGCTAGGCCAGCAAAGCAAACAGAAAGGCCATATATATGCCCACAATTAACCCTTTATGTGCTGTAGTTATGTTTATTAAAACTAAAGAAAAATGATAAATATGTGAATTAAATAAAATAAGATACCATGGTGTAAGCAGCTAGAATGGGAAAAAAGGACAAAGTACAAAACAACCAAAGACAGAAAACCCACAGAGCTAAACCACCATGATTAATATATTTAATGTGAAGGATGTGAATGAATCTAGTGATTAAGGTATGGAACGCTGCAAGGAAAGAGGGGGGTTGTCCCCAAACCCCCAAACTTAGGGAAAACCTAGAAGAATCACAAAAGCAAAAATTAACATGCTCTGATCCATACTGATAATATAAATTGTAAACCCCGTAATAAGCCTTTATCATAATTGTTCTGTGCACATATTCAGGATGATATCAAATAATAAAAAAATGAAGTACAGCCTACAATGTGGCAGATATGTATTGTAATGGTGGTGGTGGGGGACTGGCATAGTGTGATTTGTGTATGTATTTTTACCATTCTCATATTCTATCCTCCTTCTCAGATTATTGACACATATTACTTATTGGTCATAGCAGTGGTCTCAGGTGGTGTAGATGGTGGCAACCCTTCTTTACATCCGTCCTCCACCTCCTCATCTTTGCTGCTGTTAATATATTTGTCCTGGCTTTGTCTGTCATTGTGTTTCTGCTACTACTACATCCCTAGTGAAGGTATGAGGATTAGTGGCATTATTAACTGGGAGGGTTATTTTTGATGCTCCCTGGGAGAGAGGGGAGGGGGTCTGGGGAGTTTCAGTCTTACCCTTTGAAGTTTTCTCTGATGCTGGGGTTTTCTTCTTTTTGCTACCAGGCAGTTTTGGTGGGGGACCAGCTTTTTGGAGGCCTTTTCCTGCAGGTGATGCGTAGCTCTTTGCTCTCTGTGCAAAGTCTTATGGCTTGACTGGTGTGTCCAATTTTTGTTTAACACTGTATCTACCACCCACCAAAGTCAGATGGAAGGGATTTTCATTCACTTTTTTCCCCACCATAACCTTTTCAGTCTGTGCTCCACAAGTACACCAAGCCTCAATAGCAAGCCAGTAAAACCAACCTCATGCTGACGAGTTGCATTAACAAAAAAACAGCTGTCCATGAGTGGTTCACTGGCTTTTTATCTCTTCCTGAGTTGTGTCTTAAAGCTGTTGCTCAGCATACACATACTCTAAGGAATCCACGTATAAAGTGGAATCTGAGGCAAAAAGGTGATTCTTTGTTGAACTTATTTGCATATACCTACCCAGAATCCCTTGCAGTAGTAAAACTGAAAATGTGAGATTTCTGTGGGAAAAGCAAGTCTTATGGCTTGACTGTTGTGTCAAATTTTGTTTAACACTGTATCTACCACCCACCAAATTCAGGTGGAAGGGGGTTTCTTTCACTTTTTTCTCCACCATAACCTTTTCAGTCTGTGCTCCACAAGTACACCAAGCCTCAATAGCAAGCCAGTAAAACCAACCTCATGCTGCTGAGTTGCATTAACAATGAAAGAGCTGTCCATGAGAGCAAAAAGCTACGCAGCAGTGGCAGGAAAAGGCCTCCAAAAAAAGCTGGTCCCCCACCAAACCTGCCTGGTAGCAAAAAGAAAGAAACCCCAGCACCAGAGAAAACTTCAATGGGTAAGACTGAAACTCCCCAGACCCTCTCCCCGGCAGCAGTGAAACTGGCCCTCCCAGCTCACAATGCCACTAATCCTCACACCTTCACTAATCCTCACACCTCTTTTAAACCTCTTATCTCCCAGTCCTCTTCTAAGCCTCTCTCCTCTGACACCTCCTCTGAAACTAACACCTCCCCACAGCTCACCACTAATCCCCCTGAAGCAGCTATAATAACCTCCCCAGCTGCCTCAGATTCCTTCCCTCCATAGTCTTCTGTTTCTTCTTTTTCAGGCCCACCTTTGAAGGAGCAATTAAAGAAAAAATCTGGAAAAAGGAAAAAAGACAAGGAGGAGAACCCTGATAAAGGCACTAGACAGAAAAGAGTGCCTCCAAAGGACAGCACCCTCCCTGAGACAAAAGAGGACAGCAACATAGGGGCAGGGCCGGCGCCACCTATAGGCGAGGTAGGCGCCGGCCTAGGGCGCACATTCTCTGAGGGCGCATCAGTGCCAGAGGGGTAGCTTTGCAATGTGTTGTATACCCCTCTGGCACTGAAAAGGTTAATAAAATAGCCAGCCAAGGGAGAGCACCGAAACATACTCACTGGGGGAGAGAGAGTTGTGCACCGGGAAGAGTAATTTGAAGGGGGGTCAAGAGAGGATAAATAGACGGGGAGAAAGAGAGTCAAAGGGGGGATCAGCAGTCAAGAGGGGGATCAAGAGTCAGACGGGGAGAAAGAGAGTCAAAGGGGGGATCAGCAGTCAAGAGGAGAAGAGAGTCAAAGGGGGGGAGAGTCACATATAGAGAACCTACACTCTGTCACACTGATACACATATAGAGAAGTGCACACACATACTTATACACTGATATCCTTACAGAGACTCACACCGACACACTTATATACATATAGGGAACACACACTTATATACATACAGGGAACACATACTGACACACACATACACATACAGAGAACACACACACAAACTGACACATATAGGGAACACACTGACACTTAAACACATGCAGAGGCGGGGCATAAATAGGTAGGGCACAAGGGGTGGAGTCAAGGGGCAGAAAAATTAAGTTTTGTCTAGGGTGGCAAAAATCCTTGCACCAGCCCTGCATAGGGGGCATGGAAAAAGCAGTGAGCCCCCCTGGATGCCCAGCCTTAGAGGGAAAAGGACAGTATTATGCTGACATTCTTGGAGTCTGTCCTACAGACTGATGAACCTCCAGACCGGGGAGGAGGAGGGGAGAACCCAACAGTGGGGAGTGGTAACTAGTGTCACTGTCTATATGTCCTATCTAACCTATTCTTCTCCCAACTAATGGCATCTCTTTCAGCATTTACCATTAATGTAAGGAACATTAAGGACCAGTACAGGCGACAGGGAATACTAACTTTTTTCTCTTCACAGGGAAGCGATATATATATGTTGCAGGAATGTGCCTTACCTTTTTCTCAATCCTACAGGCATCTCATACGGCAATGGCCCCATGGCCCCTTGTACTGGTCGGTTGGGGGCAGCTTTAAGTCTGCAGGTGTAGCCATTTTGATCAGAGGGGGGCGGTTCGCATTTGATTCTGTCCAGGAGCTAGTCTGCGGCAGACTTCTTGTCGTAGATGGTTCCTGGGCAGGTGAGCCTGTGCGGCTCATCAGCGTGTACGTCTCCCCTGAGAGAAATTAATGACTGTAGCTTTTCCAGTGCCTGCAGACCCAGCTCGCTACCACCTGGGCAGTAGTGATGGGTGGGGACTTTAATTGCCCAATTGAGGAGGATGGGCGCAGCTCCTGCAATAATGCTGTATAAAACATCCAAGTTAGTGATAGAGATGGTCAGGGAGACATCCATTCGGGAAGCGGTGGGCTCCATGGGGCAGGCTCCATTAATTATACTTGGAGCCGCCCCGATGGCTCAACACATTCCTGGATTGACTTCCTGTTCACCTCCAGAACAGTAGAGCACAAACGGCACTGGTCCCCTGCTACTTCTCTGATCACAGGGCCATTCACTTCCAAGGGGTCCTGGGCAAAGGGTTTTGCTCCCGGTCCAGGCTCATGGAAGTTGAACTGTGCCCTGCTAGAAAGAGAGAAGATTGTAGAGGAGCTGTGGGGTGCTTATAAAATGTGGAAACTAGATAAAGTGTACTTCCCCACTATGGCCCAGTGGTGGGAGTTTATGAAAGTTAAATTCCGCAGTTTCTTTCAGGTGAAAGGCAGACGCCAGGAGTGTGAGAGAAGGAGCGAACTCAGGAGACTGCAAAAGAAACTACACTCCCTGCAAAACCTCCAACTCTGTGGCTGGGATGTGAGAAAGGAGCTGGACGAGACCAAAGAGGACCTTAAAAGGCACTTTGAGGAGAAGTCCAGAGGCATCATCTTCCGTTCCAATGTGGAGTACCTGGAGAAGGGTGAGAAATGTAACTCTTTCTTTTTCAGGAAGCTCCACTCTGCACACACTCCCCTGACAGAGCTGAGGGATAGAGATGGCAGAATCCAAGAGAGGAAGGAAGGGGTCATGAAAGTAGTCACAGGCTTCTACAGAGACCTTTACTCCCCCAAAGACACATACACAGACCAAGCTGAAAAGTTCCTGTCAGGTATCACTAACTCTGTTGATTCCGCAGGTAGAGCAGCTATGGACTTCCCCCTGGCAGTGGAGGAGCTGTTCTCTATTGCCAGATCCTTTAAGTCTGGCAGGACCCCGGGCTGTGATGGTCTCCCAGCTGAATTTTATATAAAGCTGTGGGACCTCATAGGCCCGGACCTACTTGAACTATAGGAGGAGATGGTGGCGGAGGGCAGAATGCCTCTGACTAGTGATGAGCGAGCATGCTCGGCCGAAGCTCGGTTCGGCTCGAGCATCGCTCTGCTCGGCACATGGCGGTACTCGTACGAGTACCGCATGTGCTCGCCCGCCATGTTCGGGTCTCCTCCCCGCACGTTTCGCGGCTGCTGCGCAGCCAATAAACGTGCAGGGAGGCTCTGACATCAGTGTAATGCCAGCAGCCATGTTGGCTGCTGGCATTACACTGATTGGCTGGCCAGAACCCGTGATCGGGTGCTGTATAGCACCTGACCAGCGAGTTCGGCTCAGTCTTAGCCAGGGAGAGATGAGGATAGGAAGGGAAAGTCAGTGTAGGGAGAAGAAAAGCGATTTAAAAAAAAAAAAGACCCAAAAGTCCTTTTTAGGACTACTGTGTGTGGGGGCAGCAGTTTATTTTGTTTGGGGGGGCAGAGATATAAAAAAAAAAACTTCACATATTCTGTTCACTGTGCCTAGCCGCAGATTAGCAGCACATTCTGTTTAGTGTGCAAAGTTGCAGATTAGAGCACATTCTGTTCAGTGTGCAAAGTTGCAGATCAGCAGCACATTCTTTTTAGTGTGCAAAGTTGCAGATTAGAGCACATTCTGTTCAGTGTGCAAAGTTGCAGATTAGCAGCACATTCTTTTTAGTGTGCAAAGTTTCAGATTAGGAGAACATTCTGTTAAGTGTTCAAACTGTAAAATATCAAAGTCACATATTCCATTCACTGTGCGTAGCCGCAGTTAAGAAGAACATTCTGTTTACTGTGCAAAGTTGCATATTAGGAGAACATTCTGTTAACTGTTCAAACTGTAAAATATCAAAGTCACATATTCCATTCACTGTGCCGAGCCGCAGTTAAGAAGAACATTCTGTTTACTGTGCAAAGTTGCATATTAGGAGAACATTCTGTTAACTGTGCAAACTGTAAAATATCAAAGTCACATATTCCATTCACTGTGCGTAGCCGCAGTTAAGAAGAACATTCTGTTTACTGTGCAAAGTTGCATATTAGGAGAACATTCTGTTAAGTGTTCAAACTGTAAAATATCAAAGTCACATATTCCATTCACTGTGCGTAGCCGCAGTTAAGAAGAACATTCTGTTTACTGTGCAAAGTTGCATATTAGGAGAACATTCTGTTAACTGTGCAAACTGTAAAATATCAAAGTCACATATTCCATTCACTGTGCGTAGCCGCAGTTAAGAAGAACATTCTGTTTACTGTGCAAAGTTGCATATTAGGAGAACATTCTGTTAAGTGTTCAAACTGTAAAATATCAAAGTCACATATTCCATTCACTGTGCGTAGCCGCAGTTAAGAAGAACATTCTGTTTACTGTGCAAAGTTGCATATTAGGAGAACATTCTGTTAACTGTGCAAACTGTAAAATATCAAAGTCACATATTCCATTCACTGTGCGTAGCCGCAGTTAAGAAGAACATTCTGTTTACTGTGCAAAGTTGCATATTAGGAGAACATTCTGTTAAGTGTTCAAACTGTAAAATATCAAAGTCACATATTCCATTCACTGTGCGTAGCCGCAGTTAAGAAGAACATTCTGTTTACTGTGCAAAGTTGCAGATTTGCAGCACATATTCCGTGTAATATGAAGAAGGCGGGTAAAAAGGGACGGGGAAGTGTACGTGATCCTGATAGTTCAGGGCGCGGGTCAGGACGCGTAGAAACTGTGCCTGGTGCCAGAGCACAAGACAGAAAGACATCCACCATACCTAGCTTCATGTCTCAGTTTACAGGGCGTCGCAGGACATCACTCTCGAGGTCCGACCACTGCGAACAGGTGGTTGGTTGGATGTCAGCTGATACTGCTTCCAGTCGGTTAAGCACCACCCTGTCTTCCACCAAGTCCACTCTCAGTAGCCAAGAGTCTGGTCAACATAATCCTCACCCTGATCATCCTTCCTCCCACCATAGAGGATCTGGTCAAAGAAGTGATCCCACACTGGGATATAGTGAGGAGCTCGTCTCATCACCAATCCTTAATTTGAACCTCTCTCCAAGCACGCTTGCAGAGGAACATGACATCTTGTGCCCTGATTCACAACCTCTTAAGTGGTCAAAACAATGGAAACTTCAGTTCAATGTTTCCAAATGTAAAATAATGCACTTGGGGACAAGAAACCCTCAATCTGACTATCGTATTGGCAGTTCTGTGGTAGCAAAGACTTCAGAAGAGAAGGATTTGGGGGTGGTCATCTCTGACAGCCTCAAGATGAGTAACCAATGCAACCAGGCGGTGGGGAAAGCAAATCGTATGCTTGGCTGCATAGCTAGAGGTATAACAAGCAGGAAGAGGGAGATTGTGATCCCTCTGTATAGAGCTCTAGTGAGACCACATCTGGAATACTGTGTACAGTTCTGGAGGCCTCATCTGCAAAAGGATATAACTAAAATTGAGCGGGTTCAAAGAAGAGCTACAAAAATGGTGGAAGGTCTAAAGCATAGAACTTATCAAGAACGACTCAGAGATCTAAATATGTATAGTCTGGAGGAAAGAAGAGAAAGGGGGGACATGATTGAAACCTTTAAGTATGTTAAAGGACTGAACAAGGTTCAGGAGGGAAGTGTGATTAATAAGAATCTGAATACAAGAACAAGGGGGCACAATCTGAGGCTAGTTGGAGGAAAAATCAAGAAAAACATTAGAAAATATTATTTCACTGAAAGAGTAGTAGAAACTTGGAACAAACTTCCAGCAGAGGTGGTTGATAAATCCACAGTAACACAGTTTAAACATGCCTGGGATAAACATGTATCTATCCTAAGATAACAATAAAGGAATACTAAAGGGCAGACTAGATGGACCAGGTGGTCTTTTTCTGCCGTCAATCTTCTATGTTTCTATGTTTCTCTAGAAGGTACCCAATCACAAGAAGATGACAGAGGGGAACGGCATTTAAGGTCAAAGGAAGTGGATGATGATGATGATGAGACACAGTTGCCATTAAATCAACCACTATTACTGTCTCAAGACCTTGATGAGGAGGATGATATACAGTTGTCAATGACTGAGTATGTGGTGGGATCAAGACATGAGGAGGATGATCAGAGTGAGGAAGTGGAGGAGGACTTGGTGGACGATGAGGTGACTGACCCCACCTGGGAAGGTGTAGAGCCGAGCGATGACAGCAGTCCTGAGGGTGAGCCATCTGCAGCACCGCAACAGGCTGGAAGAGGCAGTGGTGTGGCTACAGAAAGTAGGCGGACCGCACCAAACCGGCCCGCAAATGTTCCACGGAGCACCCCCTTGCGTAAATCTCCCTTGCCAAGGGGTAGGTGTTCCGCGGTATGGCGTTTTTTTAAGGAAAGTGCGGACGACAAAAGAATTGTAGTTTGCAACCTGTGCAACACCAGAATGAGCCGAGGCATGAACACTAGAAACCTCACCACCACCAGCATGATCCGACACATGGCATCCAAGCACCGTAATAAGTGGGAGGAACGCCCGGATCGCCAATCTGTGTCTGCAGGCCACACCACTGCCTCCTCTTCCCCTGTTTTCGGTGCCGGCCAATCGCCTGTCGAAGGCGCAGGCCCGCATACCTCCCGCCCTGCACCTGTACCATCTGAAGCACCATCAGCGACCACATCCACTTCCCTGTCCCAGCACAGCGTCCAAATGTCGTTACCCCAGGCATTTGAGCGCAAGAGAAAATACCCAGCCACCCACCCACAGGCCATAGCACTAACCTCACACCTTTCCAAATTACTGGCCATCGAAATGCTGCCATTTAGGCTTGTGGAGACTGAGTCCTTCCGCAGCCTGATGGCAGCAGCTGTCCCTCGGTACGCAGTCCCCAGCCGCCACTACTTTTCCCGGTGTGCCGTCCCCGCCTTACACCACCATGTGTCCCGTAACATCACCCGTGCCCTGACCAACGCAGTTACTGGGAAGGTCCACTTAATGACTGACACATGGACAAGTGCTTGTGGCCAGGGACGCTACATTTCCCTGACGGCACACTGGGTGAATGTCGTGAAGGCTGGGAGCGACTCGGACCCTGGGATGGCACAGGTGCTACCCACGCCGAGGATTGCGGGCCCTACCTCCATCAGGGTTTCCGCCAGCACCTACGTTATTGGCTCCTCCTCCTCCGTTTCCACCTCCGAATTCTCTGCGCGCAGTGCCACTCACCCATCAGCCGGTAGCTGGAAGCAGTGTAGCACTGCAGTGGGGAAGCGTCAACAGGCCGTGCTGAAGCTGATCTGCCTTGGGGACAAACAGCACACGGCCTCAGAGCTGTTGCAGGGGATTAGTCACCAGACCGAGCAGTGGCTCTCGCCACTCAACCTGCAACCAGGCATGGTTGTGTGTGATAATGGGCGTAACTTGGTGGCGGCTTTGGAGCTCGGCAAGCTCACACACGTACCATGCCTAGCGCATGTATTTAATTTAGTGGTTCAGCGATTTCTAAAAACCTACCCCAATTTGCATGATCTCTTGACCAAGGTGCGCCGCGTGTGTGCACATTTCCGTAAGTCATCTACAGCTTCAGCCGGCCTGTTGAAGCTGCAGCAGCGCTTACAATTGCCAGCTCACCGGCTGCTGTGTGACGTGAGCACGCGCTGGAACTCCACCTTCCACATGTTGGCCCGGCTTTGTGAGCAGCAGAGGGCAGTAGTGGAGTACCAGCTGTTACACGGTCGTCGCCTCTCCGTTCAACTTCCTGTAATCAGAAGTGAGGAGTGGGAATGGATGTCAGACCTCTGTGAGGTTTTACGCAATTTTGAGGAATCGACACAGATGGTGAGCGGCGATAACGCTATTATCAGTGTAACCATCCCACTTCTGTGTCTACTGAAACGCTCGCTGCTCACAATTAAAACTGACGCTTTGCATGTGGAAGAGGTGGAAATGCGGGAGGAAGAGCTTACACAAGGTGATAGCCAGAGCACCCTCACTTCGTCTTCTCAGCGACAATTGGAGGAGGCGGAGGAGGAGGAGGAGGAGGAAGACACGGTTGCCTCCGCTACAGAGGGTAGCCATGGAACTTTAGTTCCATCTCTTCAGCGTGGGTGGGCAGAAGAGGAGGAAGAGGATGAGGAGATTGATAGTCATCCTCCTGGTGAGGACAGCGAAATCTTGCCTGTTGGTACTCTGGTACACATGGCTGACTTTATGTTAGGCTGCCTTTCCCGTGACCCACGCGTTATACGCATTTTAGACAACACGGATTACTGGGTGTTCACCCTTCTGGACCCCCGCTACAAAGAGAATTTCTCATCTCTCATTCCTCCGGTGGAGAGGACAAGCAAAATGGTGCAATACCAGAAGGTTCTTGTTGAAAAATTGCTCCAAAATTTTCCATCTGACAACACTGGCGGCAGAGTACGTGCTACCTTGGCCAACCGAGAAGGGGAGAAAAGGGGAGCACACAGCAGTTCCGACAAAGGCAGGGCAACACTCTCCAAGGCGTGGGACACCTTCATGACACCCCGCCAGCACCCTCACCCTGATGCGCAGCCTAGTGTCACAAGGAGAGAAAAGTTTTGGAAGATAGTGAAGGAGTACGTAGCAGACCGTGTCAGCGTCCTCAATGATCCCTCTGTGCCTTACAACTACTGGGTGTCCAAGCTGGACACGTGGTATGAACTGGCACTCTACGCCTTGGAGGTGCTGGCCTGCCCTGCCGCCAGCGTTCTGTCTGAGCGGGTATTTAGTGCTGCTGGTGGCATCATAACAGATAAGCGTATCCGCCTTTCCACCGAAAATGCTGATAGGTTGACACTTATAAAAATGAACAAGGCCTGGATTTCCCCTGACTTCTCCACTCCACTGGAGGAAAGCCCCGGGGGAACATAAAGTGACTTTATATATGTTATTTACAATGATGGGAATACTCTGTATTCCCATTCACCCCTTCCACCCAAAAAACGGGTATATGGTTGACTCTCTTCCATATACCCTGTGATATAATTTTTATATAGGGCCAGCTCACCAGCGGGCCCTGTGATATAATTTTTATATAGGGCCAGCTCACCAGCGGGCGCAGTTTGACAATTTTTGTATAGGTCAGCTCACCAGCGGGCCTTCTCATATAATGTTTTATAGCGTCAGCTCACTAGCGGGCCTTCGCATATAATGTTTAGGATGGTCAGCTCCGCAGCAGACCCTCACCCATAATGTTTTAGATGGTCGGCTCAGCGCACGTTTCCCTCTTAATCATGGCCCCAGTTCAGAAAAATCGAGGAAATTTTTGGGAGAATTTGCCTTTGCGCACGTTTCCCTCTTAATCATGGCCTCAGTTCAGAAAAATCAAGGAAATTTTTGGGAGAATTTGCCTCTGCGCACGTTTCCCTCTTAATCATGACCTCAGTTCAAAAAATCGATGACATTTTTGGGAGAATTTGCCTCTGCGCACGTTTCCCTCTTAATCATGGCCTCAGTTCAGAAAAATCAATGAATTTTTTGGGAGAATTTGCCTCTGCGCACGTTTCCCTCTTAATCATGGCCTCAGTTCAGAAAAATCAAGGAAATTTTTGGGAGAATTTGCCTCTGCGCACGTTTCCCTCTTAATCATGGCCTCAGTTCAGAAAAATCGATGAAATTTTTGGGAGAATTTGCCTCTGCGCACGTTTCCCTCTTAATCATGGCCTCAGTTCAGAAAAATCAAGGAAGTTTTTGGGAGAATTTGCCTCTGCGCACGTTTCCCTCTTAATCATGGCCTCAGTTCAGAAAAATCGAGGAAATTTTTTGCAGAATTTGCAGATGATATACAAGTAAATATACAGCAAATACTGTTTGGTAACAATTTTTCGCCTAAAGTCGTTTTTATTTTCCTTTTTGTGTGTTTTACGGTCAGTCTGTAAAAATGGCGTACTACGGGCGAAAGATCGTTCCCAGCAGCGATGTTGGAGTCCAAGATGCATCCAGACATCCTCCCTATGCTGTCCCTGAACCATTTCTGTGGTGTTTCCATCCTTTTCTGCCCTTTTCCTATGGACCAGGCACCCTCCCCTCATCAGAGCAGGGGGTGCCTGGTATAATGCTCGTGTCGCCCCATTGGATTCAATGGGGCTCGGGTGCTCGGCCGAGCACTCGAGCCTCCGGGGGTGCTCGGTCAGAGCACCCGAACACCCGAGCATTGGGGTGCTCGCTCATCACTACCTCTGACGTTAAGAGAGGGGGGATGATCACAATCTTGTATAAACAGAAGGGAGAGAGATGCGACCTTAAAAATTGGCAGCCCATCTATCTCCTGAATGTGGACTACAAGATCCTCACCAAGGTACTAGCCAACAGGTTAAAGAGGGTCATTGGTCAGATTGTTCACCCAGACCAAACCTGCGGCATTCCCAGACGCAGAATAGCAGATAGCCTTGCCCTAATCAGAGACACGGTCCACTATATCAGAGACTGCTGCATAAAGGCGGCCCTGGTCAGCCTTGATCAGGAGAAGGCCTTTAACCGTGTCACTCATGACTTCATGGGCAGGGCACTGCACAGATTTGGGCTGGGACAAATGTTCTGTTCATATGTTAACCTATTGTACCTTAACATTTTCAGTACGGTGCTAGTGAACGGCTGGAAGACTGCAGGGATCAGGGGGATCACTGCACCGATACATGGCATATGAGAGGCAAAGTGCTTGCTGTACATGGACGATGTAGCCATCTTCTGCACTGACCAGCAATCAGTGAAAGAGCTCATCCAGACATGCGAGGACTTTGGCAAAGCTTTGGGCGCAAAGGTCAACTGCTGGAAGTCAGAGGCCATGCTCTTCGGGGAGTGGCACCTGGCTTCTGACCCCTTCCCCATCAGGACAGGTCTCATCAAAATCCTGGGGGTCTGGTTCGGTGGAAAAGGCATGTCCTTGAAGTGATGGGATGAAAGACTAGCGAAAGTCAGACAGAAATTTGGACTATGGAGTCTCAGGGACCTCACCATAGAGGAGAAAATACTGGTGCTGCAGAATGAGATCCTTCCAGTTCTGCGGTATATGGCCCAAGCTTGGCCACCCTTGGCAACAATTTGTGAGGGAGAACCAACTGGAGGGTGTTAAACCAGAACTGTGGACCCCAAAGGTCATATATAAGCTCATCAGAGCAAAATACATTATAGAGACAATTTCAGGACTCCCAGCTGCCACTTCCAAGATGGTATGGCAGAATGTGTCATCAGGGAGACTCACCAACAGACACAAGGACATTGCATGGATGGCCATTCAGGGGGGTCTGCCTCTCAGGTCATTCATGCATGCAAGGAACCTATGCAGGTATAGACACTGTCCTAGAGGATGTGAGGCAGAAGAAACTGCCCTGCATGTTTTTGGCAGTGTCCCTTTGCCCAAGCTCTGTTGGATGACCTGGAAAATGAACTCAAAGACTCTGTTCCAAAGAGACACTTATCATACCACTCGGTACTGTATGGACTATTTCCAGGGACACACTCCTAGGGTGCTATCCAGGAAGCCTGGCACATAATATGCTGTGTCAAAGATGCTCTGTGGTATGCAAGAAATCGTCTGGTGCTGAGGAGAGATCAGGTGACAACACAGAACTGTCGCAGACTGATCCACAGCCTGGTAAGAGACTATACCATCTTGGACAGCCCTAAAGAGGAGGACTACCATCCCCTCCAATGTCCCAATACCACTGTCACCTCCCCTCAGCCCCCTGTCCCCCCTGCCCCATGCCCTATATCCCCCCCCCACACACACACACACACACACACACAATTCCCCAGACGAATGCCCACAGAGACTTTAATACAATGAAATAAAGTACAAGTGTTGAGTTCAATAAAGTGATGTTACAATAAAGTTCAAATGTACCTGTGGGCTGCCAAACTGCACTGTGTCGCAGGTATAATGCATTCTTGTTTATTTCAATTGCTTCTCTTAAGTAGGTGGGACACATTTATATGGATATTGTATGGATAGTGTTCTAAGGAAAAGGAAACATCCCAAATTTGAAACATACCTTCCTATTCATTTGAGATGTTCCCATAATGTCAGATCAATGGCCTATAAAGGTTAAAATAAGGAAACAATTAATTTTGCCTGTGTTTTAAGTATCAAATGTTAATTTTGTTTTTATAAATTCAGTAAATCTAACCACATTAACCCCTTAACGACCCTTGACGGTCATAGTACGTCAAGGGTCGATTTGACTTAACGACCGATGACGTACTATGACCGTCATCGAGTTCCGGGCTCCCCCCGCGGCTGCACGCCGTTCGGGGAGTCCGGAACCCAACGGAGCAATAAAAAAAAATTGCTCCGTGGTCATTAAGTCACTTCCCCTTCCGGATCCCCCGGTCGTTAAGGGGTTAATCTAAAATTTGAAGTGAAAACAAAGGCAGTTAATATGTAATCATGAGGATTATGTTTAATATAAAAATTATTGTTCGCAGCATTGATCCTTTTTTGATGAGTTTTTGTACTACAGTTATACTTAAATGGTTCATTGAGGCTGTTGTACTAAGAAATGCAACAATTCAAGGGCAAATTATAGAGAACAAATAAAAATTCTCAGATTATTTAAATGGGGCTTCAAATCCCTGAAATGCTAGCAAAGTCACCAAAGTATTGCTTTGCAATGCACTGGAGGCTTCTGTAGCTTTCCTGGGGTTAATCATTGCCAGATAGGTATCCAAAGCATTGATTTGCAACGTGTTGGATACCCCTCTGGCACTTACAGGGTTAAAAGCCTAATTTAAATCAATGAGTAAATGAATATGTTTATTTATACAATGCCACAAGTTTATGCAGTGCTTTACAATTTAAATTAATGAGGAAATTCATGTGTCCCTTAGTCTGCTATTGGTTTTCTCCAGTTCTCTTTAGTACATCAGCCTCACTGTATCGACTTGCAAATGTGTTATAAATTAGAGCTGTTTTATGTTTGCATAACCCCAGGATTCTCAGCCCTTGACCTCTTGTTCAGACTGGATATTGACTTTGGCCATAAAGGAGAAACATATTGAACTCATAGTCATAAAAAAGTAGAAGCAGGTGCCTTTTCCTGTCTTCACTTTAAAGTGTACATCTCTCCTGCTTTCTCCTTGTGTAATTGTTGTAAGCAACTGTCTGAAATCCAGAACAGATTAAAATGCAAATGATTGCTCTTCTTCCAACGTAGATGACCGGGCCAGAGGAAAAATATGTTCTACTTTAATTCAGTACTAGAATATGTTGCCCCATGTCTCATAAATCAGCTTTTCCACAGTCCCTAGCAAGGCATTTGCCCTTCATAGCAGGAGTTTGACTTTAGTACTAGTGTCCCTGCTGAAGTAAAAATTACTTGTTCATTGCTGTCTGAAAGCCAGACTGTCTGCTATTAAAAGAACAGGAAAAGTTTGGTTCTTTCTACACGCTACAACTACTAATGAAAATTAGAAATGCTGAATATCTATTTCACATTGAAAAATGACTTTGATATTCCAAACAAAAGTAGTATGAACATCTTGAGTAAAAAAGTAACAATTTTGAAAGGAAATTACACTACATGTAATTAACCCCTTAAATGTTAGATAGGTCTCCAACGCATTGAGAAGCAAATAAGGGATGAGACAGGGATATAGAAGGAGATCAGGTTTGAGATATAGGTGTTAGTAAAGAAGAGTAGGTCCTAAAAGAGAGGACCAGAGTCTGATGGGCAACTAGAAAAGAGATTTTAGGAGGCAGGAACAAGAGCTAAACCTAGTAGTGTAATTAGTTCTACTAGTTGTAAGATCAAAAAGTGTTATTGTGTGTAAAGGAAGCAAATGTGGTCCTAGGACAGAACCTAGAGGTCATCCCAATAAAGAGATAGTTGATGATGGTGAGCTAATAAAAGTATTAAAGGATAGGTTAGTAAAATATGAGGATAGCCAGTTTAGAGCTAGATTGTGGATGCCAAGGGAGTGAGTAATTAAGTGATGGAGAAAGTGATGCATAGAGTCACAATCAGCCATCAGCTCAATTAAGCTAAGTAGTGAACAGTGGAATGAACCCTTAGCAATTTGCAAATCAATAGCTCTTGTATGTGAGTAGTTTATATAGAGTGGAAATTGAAAAAAACAAAACAGAATCTAACGAATCCAGCAGATTGTGTTTGTTAAAGAAACAGACCATGTGGGAGTATGCTAGATATTCAATAAGAATGGGCAGAAGAAAGACTGAGCAATAGCTTTAGAGGGAGGTGTTATCAGTATGTTAAAAATAATGTATATGTCAACTAAGTGCAGACTAAGAGTAAAATGTCATGGATTAAAGACAGAGTTTATGTAGGAGGGGAAAATATTTATATAGCACGGAAATGGGAAATTTGCTCCTTAATAAATGCCACAAATATTATTACATATGTTACAACAGCCCTTCAACTGTTGTTGAGCTATACCACCCACCATTCTCAGTTGGCTAGGATTATAGGAGTTGTAATCCTGCAAGAACAACTGGGGAGAAGATTCACTAAGTGGTTATTAAGAGGTGATAGAGAAGACTTCTCCAGTATATCACTTGTCCAAATCCTATGTTATTTCTTCGACTTTGGAGATCTTAGTCCATAGGCTCTATAGAATATTATAGGAGCTGGAGAAGTGATATCGATGGATAAGTCATCTCCACTTTTTCACCTCTTTATCACCGCTTAGTGAATCTCCCCCCTGGAGAGGTGGAGGTTGAGCATTCCAAGCTTAACCCTTTGAGTGCCAGAGGGGTACACAACGCATTGCAGTGTAATGCGTTGCGTATTTCTCTGGCACTCAAAGGGTTAAGTACCTCTGAATACTGAGGTCCAGTATCTATGCTGGTTTTCAATTTCTGTGATCTGAAATGATGGCAAGTGTTAACTTTGAGAGGAATAAACATTGAGACAAAAGAGGACCAATTCTGTGGTATCAACTTCTCCATGTGTATCAGTACATATTTCTCTCTTGCATTTATGATGTAAGTGTTTTGTTCTAAAATTGCTCTGTGTACAGTGGAACTGTTACTTTGTTACAAATAGGGGACTTTGGAAAAGCTACTTCAATTTACACAAATGAGTTTGTATCAGGGTAGCAGGGAGTGGCAGTTGAGGTGAAGAGCGGTGTAGAATAGTGGTATCCTCTTGGCATGTTGTCCAGGACCATGTACTATGCATGGACTGTCAAATAAATAAAGCTTTCTCATAAATTGTTTCTTTAAATTAACAAAAATGTAGGGACTTTTAAAGCTCTTTTATATTTTTTTACGAAGTGACAGTTCCGTTTTATGCCCCTGAAACCCTTATGTGTGCAGCACATAAGGGTTTCAGGGGCATAAAGTGGAATTGATATTTCTGCCACATTCAAGGATTTATTATTTTATTGTACTTCAACTTATTTCTTCTCATAAAAAAGATTATTTCAGTTATTTAATACTTGTTCTGCATTTAGCATAAACCATCTGAGTGCTTTGCAATGCACTGCAACGCATTGCTCTGCAATGACTAATGCACTCTCCATGTACTCAATGAGATTGATGTACACAAGGAATTCTGGGAAAAATCACCTACATCACAGAGACAAAATAAAAATTTCCATTAATTTAAATGAGGCTCATAGTGTTCCCTTTTTGTACTCATCAGGAAAAATATGTATATGAGGCTTTTTTATTCTTATTGGAGTCAGTGATGCTCTAGCACTTAGGGGGTTAAAAGACATTAAATCGACAGGAATGCCCATTTACCCCTATGGGGCAATTTGATTATCCAATAATTTCTCTAGTTCTTCAAAATACATCAGTCTCTTTGCATCTGTGTTATAATATACATTCTTCCAACACTATTTGAAATGTACTTTACTAAAATTCTCATGTAGCTGTCTTTTAATTACATAGTAAAGCATAAGCTCTGTGTTATCAACTGCATGGAGCTGGCAAGTTTACTTTACTGCAGATATAGAGCAATAAGAGCCAGCATCTTACTGCTATTAATTGCTTCAGCCCAGCATCAACACCTCCAGTCAGATTTGGACACAGGCCAGAGATAGGTGGCTTTGGTTGTCAGCTTAGCAGTACAGGCCACTCAAGGTGAGCAGAGCTTCCGATGGTATTTCCTCCACAGCAGTGTTCTATACTTTACTGTACAAACAGCTCCACATGACATCCTGACTTTGTGCCAGGAAATGTTATGAATCTTTGCCAAGCATAGCTGTTATGTTCCACTCCACTACTGTGTGTGTATGTGATTGTGAGTATGTCTGTGTGGCTAGAGCTAGCTTCAGACTGCGTAATTACCATAATCCAAAGAGAGCTTTAGTCAACCTATTTGCATTTTCCTTGCAATACGTTTTATCAGTTTCTCTGTTGAATTGAGGCAAAGTTTTAATTATCTTGATAGCTGTTTTTTTTTTCAGATCACTCTTCTGTTTTCCTTCTGGTTGTTTATATGTTTGTAACCATCTGTGTGTGACTTGGTAGTAAGGCCATTATTTTAAAAGCTATGTTATTTGTTATCTCCTAATTATCAATATCATACATTTAAGTAACAGCAGTTAAAATTATTAATTTATAATAGATGTATATATTTCCCCAAAGGTTGAAGCATTTTACTTACTAGTAAAATGTTCTTTTTCTAAGTTTTATACTGTTTATGATGTGGTGTATGATGTGCTATGCATATATTATTTTCCTTTTGAAAGCTTAGTATTTCTTTTTGCTTGACCACTGAAAGTGTAATGGTCACAACATATGGGAGCGTTTAATGAGGCTGCCTTTACCCCTTGGGTATTTGGGGTGGGGTTGACATGGTGCATCCTAGCTAGTTTGGCAATGTGCAAAGGGAGAGAGAGCTGCATGAACTTAACTTCTTTCTCTGTGAGCTATGTAGGGTTACTTTTTGCTGATATCCCTTTTTAGTTTTGGCCCCTTTTCCATCTTAGTGTAGGCCCATTCCTGTCCCCGTCACCTGTTAGCACACATGCTATGTTAGCTTTTGTCATGGAGAGCCTGTCTTCTGAAGGGAAGAGTTGGCTTCACTCTATTCTATCTGGCAGTCACCCAGCTAGGGGCTCTCCTCCACATTGCCACCAACCCCAACAAATATAGGGTGATAAAGAGAGGCATACCCTCAAATTACTACCATCAGAGTGCATCAGCCCAAGCACAGTGGGGGAGCATTGCCAGAGGTGGATGACACCACTGGTGGCCCTCTTGAATGCTAAAGCATGGTGAGAACCTGAAGATGTGGCTGAGCTATATATGGAGGAGGTCAACACAAACCCAGAGGATGTTTTGGGTCCTGTCCAGACCAGGACACTCAGGACCTCCACACACCACACATTGTCTGTGAGCAGGGAGGTAGGACTTGCTCATGCAATTAGATGATGAGGATGGAGGTCATTTGCTAGGTAGTGATCACTCAAATCTAATTCTGCATGGAAGGGAACTGAAGGGCTCTATAAGAAGGTTGGTGGGCCTGACTTTTCTTCAAAGGCTGGGCCCACCATTTGCCAGGACGCTGTGACTAACATGGCCATGGCTAGTGCAGTGCTGGTGTTAGAAACAGGTTCAGGAGCACAGAGTAATGGGCCAAGGAAGATCAGAGATTCTCGATGTCATCATGTCACTGCCACAGGCATGTCATGCTAGTGGGTGTAAGCTTGCTGTGGAACCTTCACAAGTTGTTGGGCAGCATCTGCCAACTCTTTGTGCTATGGGGATTTATGGATAATTACTGTGTGGCAGAAGCCCAAGTGACCTCTTGTGCAGGTGGGAGGCACCATTCTTCAAATGCTACACATTCAGATAGCCCTGCAGGGGGACAAATGACAAGGATCATCAACAGCAATGTATCTGTTTCTTATTACAGGTCAAGATCTTTCTCTCCAGCTAATGAAAAGGAAGGGCATGATCAGTTGGTACAGTTTTGTTCTCTTGTTGAATAATTCAGAGCTACCCCTGCTTGACCTCAACAGATATCAGGTCCAGGAGGTTCAACCTCCGGAGCATGATAGGAGTGAACATGTAAGAGGAATTCACAAGAGTCTTGCAAGCATTTTAGCTCTACTGGATAGCCTGGGTGGGTGTCAGGTAACAGACTGGTGTATCATACATAATTGGGAATTCACAAAGAATCATACTTTTGTGGTTTTAGTTCCTCAGGTATGTACCTGTCAGATGATATTAACATAAAGTGTAAGGAGTTCTTTATCATTTGGAGTTAACAGACCAAGTGAAAGCAGAAAGGAAATGGTTTTGGGAACGTGGTGAGGAAAAGAATTCAAAGGTAGCCAAAACTTTTCATTATTGGCCCCGATCTTTCTGAATCCTAGTTGTTTCACAAAAATGCTCTGAATTATTTGTATGCTTACAACTGATTTGGGTACATATATAACCCATGGGGTGCATCTTGGTATACTGAACAGATCAGGAAGAAAATAGTGGTCATGGTGAGTATGTGCAGAGATATGAAGGTAATGGATGTTTGACTTCAGCTGACAGTGGGTCAGAGGCAGACTTCCTTTCCTGGGCTGGCTGTTCATCAAATTCTATACCTGTCTCTTGCAGATCTGGAGCATATTGGCTCTTCACTGAAAGCCAATACAAGAGATGCACTGTGTATATGTTTCAGTAGGAATGCTCATACTGAGGGGAAGCACATTCAGCTCTCCATTTATGCTGTGGGGGAAATTGATGGTGGCTAGGTAAGGGAGAGTTAATTAGTTAATGGGGAGTGATGGCAGTGAACATCCATGAGATGTAGGCATGGTGAGGAGCTTGCCACAGTCAGGGGGAAAAAGGAAGTGTGTAAGCTAGAACATGGGTGTCCAGCCTGTGGCCCATAGGTCAAATGCAATGTTTTTAACAAAAACATTTTTTAACCTTAGCTAGAATGCTTGAACAAGTACACATGTAGGGCCTAAGCACCTGTCTGCTACTACTGAATGAATGAATGAATGAATGAATATGTGAATTAATATGTTTATTTATATAGGGTCACAAGTGTACACAGTGCTTTACAATGTAAGGGTATAGACAATACAGGGTTACAAGTGCTTTGTAGAGTGAAACACTGAGTGTGACTACAATGCTAGAGTTCTGGTGATGATATGGGACACAAGTAAAGTAAGTAATTTATAAGAACGTTCATTGTACAACATCAGTGCCTTCTAGCATGTTGAGGTTTTAGCCAGGATGTGTATTTTCAAGTGTGACTTGAAGGCCATCAGATAGGTGCAGTGGTGCAGGGTGGGAGGTAGAACATTTCATAGATACGGGGCAATGAGAGAAAAAAGATTTGATATATGAGAGTGCTGTAGTCACAAAAGGAGCTGAGAGAAAACAGTCATTGGCTGAAAGTAAGTGGCAGGATGGGGAATAGAGGGAGATCAGAACTGAAATGTAAGAAGGGCTAGAGGAGAGAAGGGTCTTGAATGAGAGAAGTAACATTTTGTAAGATATTCAGAGTTTGATAGGCAGCCATTGGAGAGATTTGAGGAGGAGCGGGGCAGGGACAAACGTAGATGACAAAAGAATAATTCATGCTGCAGCATTCTGTATGGATTGATGTGGATGGAGATGGGAGGCAGAAATGCCAGACAGCCGAAGGTTGCAGTAGTAGATGCGGGAGAGGATGAGTGCTTATATAAGAATTTTAGCAAGAGAAAGCGACAGGATTTAGAGATGGCATTAATATGAGGAGAGAATGACAAAGACGTGTCAATTATCACCCCTAGACACTGTGCTTCTGATACTGGATTTATGGTAGTGCCATTTAGCTCCATTATAGACATATTGAGTTTGAGGTGCTTATGAGCCATCAAGTCCGGGATAGCCAAGAGGCACTCCATGAGTGTGACTTTAGCCTAAATATCAGAAGTCAGGAAAGGTGCAGATAAATAAATCTGTGTGTCTTCTGCATAGAGGTGATACTTGATCCCAAAGAACTTAATAAGATCACAGACAGTGCTGTCTAATCTACACAATTTGGCATGGGTGGTCAAGTGTTGGATCTCCATCTACTGATGATTAATATCATCCATAACCAACCACTGACTGTTATGCAAAAGCTACAAAACACAGAAAAAATACAAACTACTATAGTTATTTCATCATGTTTATTAAAATAAATAAAACTTGTTTCTTGATGAAAGTTTCACTTTAACTAGTCAAGGTACTAGTTTCGGCAAAATAAATATTGTAGCTAGACAAATATGTTCAAAGTGCTGTATACATAATAAGGAAACACATATAAAGTCAATAGTGGAGAAATGTAGTGGTAATTGTAAACAAACCTATAGAATATTAATTAAATTAACCCCTTTGGGATTAAAGGGGTTTCCAATG
Source organism: Rhinophrynus dorsalis (assembly GCA_037306005.1). NCBI lineage: Eukaryota > Metazoa > Chordata > Amphibia > Anura > Rhinophrynidae > Rhinophrynus > Rhinophrynus dorsalis. The sequence continues at coordinate 382,400,367 of CM074719.1, forward strand.
CATTACTTATTGAGTATTCAAGCATTTATGGTATCATTTAAATTAATTTGTATAATGTAGCTGTTGCTTTTCCCTGCAAATATTATTTTGCCTATAAAAAGTCTCCATTGTGCCTGCTTTACATACAGCAAATCTGTTTCCCAAAATCCCCATGTGACTCTAGGTATCATTTTTTCTACAGCAAGTTTGCTTCCTCAAATGTGATACCTGCCTTGTCTACAGCAGGATTGATTCTCCAGTTCCCCATGCACCTGGAAGTCTTCAGAGTTTCTATAAATACTATGTCAGTTTACACAAACAAATGGATCCATTACTGATTCCTCAAAATTGTATCCATCTTTTTCTCTCACCAGTTGATCTAAGAAACACACTGCCTTTATAATGCTATTTGTATTTTCTATGTTAATTTTGATTTGGCCCTTGGAAGATTTGGCATTGACATTCAACAATGACACTGGTCAAAATCCAGAAGGCACATTTCATCATTCACTCCACCTTTTGATACAGTAGATTAAAAAAATCAGTATTATATATATATATATATATATATATATATATATATATATAATATTAGTTAAAGCGGAACTTTCATGTAATACCAAGTCGCCATGCATTCATTAAAAGCATGGTGACTAGCTTGAACATAGATGTCTTACCTTTACAAAGTAGCTGTGTCTAAAGTAATTCTTCCAGTTTGGAGACCAGAACTCAGTCTACAGCACAGACATCTTGTCTGTGTGCCTGCGCCATCAGTCCCGGTCTCCATTGAGTAGACTGCAGTGCACCATATGGTCACCGGAAGGGACTGACGGCACAGATGCACAGACTGCACTAACCTGCCAGTCAGTCCTGAAATGGGAAGAATTACTTTAGACACAGCTATTTTTTAATGGTAAGACATCTGTTTTCAAGCTAGTCGCCATGCTTTTAATGAATGCATGGCGACTTGGTATTACATGAAAGTTCCGCTTTAAACTGCCATTATCTTTTTCCAAAGGGATGTCATGCATGCTTTAGAATCTCCCTTTCTTCTATAAGCTCCAATGTCTACAGCAATGAAGCTATAATTGCTGGAACAACATATCCCATAAGGGTGACTGAGAAGTGCTTTTTATAGTTAAAGGTAAACAACATCTCTATGAATAAGGGGCTCTTAATGTGTTTAGCAGAAGGACTTACTCAAGTAGAAGTTCTTCATACAGCAGTGAGTTATATCGATTTTTGCACCGTTTTATGACAGCATTTAGTTTTCACTTCCACATAATAAAAATTTACTTTACCAACCTGAATGAGATAATTTATACAGAGAAGTCCTCACCCTCGATTCTAATGAGCCATGAGATCTTCTCCAGGTACACTATACATTTGTTCCTGTTCAGTTTTAGACCATAGCAGAGTTCAAGTATAAAAAACAGTAAAAAGATTTAATTGTAATAAATGAAGGACAACTTATTAAACAAGTGTTTCTATTAAACAAATTAGCAGCTACTAGTACGTTCTTGCCATCCAGTGTTCCAGTGTAGTTGGATTCACTCCATTATCAGGCTGGAAATTGTTTGCCACTTGTCAACATCTGGTTCAGGCATTAAAAACTTCTTTCAGGATACTCCAAATTGGAATGCAGGCCTCGTGTACAAATAGACTTATTGTGACTTGTCAGTTGTTAGTTCTATTGCAAAATCTGTCAATGAATGCACTGTTGCAAGAGGTTTATAAAAGCAAAAAAAACATACTCTAACTTTTTTGAGTTTATAACAGCCAGTGATGTATGGAGTTAAGTGAACTATTGAAATCAAGACAAGATCTGGAAAACCAAGAAAAATCTCTGATCGAACTGCACAAAGACTGGTAAAGAATGCAAAGCAAAACCTTGTATCACTACAAGGGACCTGCAGATAAGTTTAGCATGCATGGGAGTAGTGGTGCATCAGTCCACTGTGCAGCATTGGTGACCCAACCATGATCTGCATGGAAGTGTCATCAAAAGGAATTTTCACCCGCAATTTCATCACAAAAGTATGCAACACAGCTCTTAGATAAGCCGCAGACATTTTTGAACCAAGTTCTATGGTCTGATTAAGTTAAAATTGAACTCGTCATCTACAATGACCAAAGGTACATTTGTAGGAAACAAAGGAGAAGTATTTGAAGAAATAACACCTTGCCATCTGTTAAGCATAGGTGTAGCTTTATTATTGCATCATGGTTGTGAGGCAGCCAGTGGCGCAGGAAATATTGTGTGGATAGAGGCAAGAATGGATTCTACTAAGTATCAATAAATGCTGGAAGCTAAAGTCTCACAGTCAGTGAAGAAACTGAAGCTGAAAAGAGGTTGAATATTACAACCAAACAGTAGTCTAAAACATACCTCCAAGTCCAACGTGAACTACTTCAAGAAATGAATGCTTAAGGTTTTGCAATGGCGTTTGCAGTCCCCAGAATTAAATACAACTGTGGGTAGAACTCAAACATACAGTGCATGCAACATAACTTAAGACTATTTCTGAACTAAAAGAATTCTTCAAAGAATGGGAAAAACTTACTAAAGCAAGAACAGAATCACTGTTACAATAAATAAATCACACCCTCCAAACAATAAATGTTTGGAGGGTGTGATTTCTGCCAAAGGGGGTGTTACAAAGTACCGTCTGAGTTTGGCCAAATATGCACACATGCCACATTTTCTGTTTTATCTTTTCAATGTGTTATACAATTTGCAGAATTATGTCAAGTTTAAGTTTGTTGCAGAGAGAGGGAGAGAGAGAGAGAGAGAGAGAGAGAGAGAAACTATAGGATCATTTTAACATAGCAACAGTTGACGAGCCTGAAAAAAGACATCTGTGAATCAAATTAAGCCCATGACATATCACCCCTGTTGGTCCAGAGAAAGATAAAAAACCTACTGAAGGCATTTCAAATTAAGCTCCACATGGGTAAAAAAATCCTTCATGACCCCAAATTTCCCTGGATCAACATTCTATCTGCTATGGAACCAGATGTCAACATTTTGCTCAGCTCCTTGAAGAAATAGTTCCTTGGAAATTTCTTTGTGTTGACCTTCAATATACCTATAAATGGTAATCCTATCACTCCTTAGACATCTCCTTTCTGATGTAAACAAGCCCAGTATGTCTATTCCATCTTCATATCTCACCAATTCCTTTATCAATGTTGTTGCATGTCTCTACAGTTTTTAGAAATTCACTAATTTCTCTTTTAAGAACTGGTGCACAAAACTGTACTCTATATTCTAGATGAGGGCTAATTAATGATTTATATAGAGGTAGAAATAAAGTTGCATTGTATGCATTTATACCCCTTGCAGCTGAATGATACTGTACACTGCTGCAAAATCTATTGTCTAGCAGAACCCCCAAATCTTTTGTCTAATGAGGATTCCCCAAGTAGTTTCCCATGTAGTGTACATGTAGTGTCTTTGTTTCTACAGCCCAAATGCATAGTCTTCATTTATCTATAGTAAACCTCATCTGACACTTTTCATTCAATCAATTTATCCAAATCTTTCTGCAGAGAAAAAAACATCCTGCTCTTTATTTCCTCACACCATCAAAGATTAAGACACAACGTTCTATATCCACTCCTAGATAATTAATAAACAAATTAAAAAGTATTCAACCCAGAACCAAATACTGTAGCATCCCACTTACAACTTTAGACCAACTTGAAAATGTTTCATTTGCAACACCTATCATTTAACCATTTAATTAGATTGTAAGCTCCTTGGGGCAGGGTCCCTTTCCCAGTGTATGTTTCCGTTGCTGCACTTTCCCCAAAAAATAATGCAATGATCACACTTTAGCTTAATGCTCTTAACCCTGTTCTGTATTTTTATATTGTATTATTTCAAATTCTGTTAAGCGCTGTGTACATGTGTGGCGCTATATAAATAAATATACATACATACATACATTTAACCAGTACCCTATCCATGCACAGATATCTCTTCCCAACTGAAGCCTTTTAATTTATGAAGTAAACTGTTATGTAAGGAACAGTAGCAATGGCTTTGACAAAGTCCAAGTATACTATGTGAACAGCAACAACCTGGTCCAAATAACGACTCACCCTTTTGTAAAATGCAAGTAAATTACTTTGACATTATCTGTTCTTCATAAAGCCATGCTGGCTCCTACTTCATGTTATTGGTCAAGAATCATCACATAGTCCTGTCTATTTTAATCTAGTAACTAGTGATGAGCGAGCACCTCAATGCTCGGATGTTCGGGTGCTCTGACCGAGCACCCCCTGAGGCTCGAGTGCTCGGCCGAGCATCCGAGCCCCATTGAAGTCAATGGGAGGACTCGAGCATTACACCAGGCACCCCCTGCTCTGATGAGGGGAGGGTGCCTGGTCCATAGGAAAAGGGCAGAAAAAGATGGAAACACTACAGAAATGGTTCAGGGACAGCATAGGGAGGATGTCTGGATGCACCTTGGACTCCAACATCGCTGCTGGGAACGATCTTTCGCCCGTAGTACGCCATTTTTACAGACTGACCATAAAACACACAAAAAGGAAAATAAAAACGACTTTAGGCGAAAAATTGTTACCAAACAATATTTGCTGTATATTTACTTGTATATCATCTGCAAATTCTCCCAAAAATTTCCTTGATTTTCAGAACTGAGGCCATGATTAAGAGGGAAACGTGCGCAGAGGCAAATTCTCCCAAAAATTTCCTTGATTTTCAGAACTGAGGCCATGATTAAGATGGAAACGTGCGCTGAGCTGACCATCTAAAACATTATGGGTGAGGGTCTGCTGCAGAGCTGACCATCCTAAACATTATATGCGAAGGCCCGCTAGTGAGCTGACGCTATAAAACATTATATGAGAAGGCCCGCTGGTGAGCTGACCTATATAAAAATTGGCAAACAGGGCCCGCTGGTGAGCTGGCCCTATATAAAAATTATATCACAGGGCCCGCTGGTGAGCTGGCCCTATATAAAAATTATAGCACAGGGCATATGGAAGAGGAGGAGGAGGATGAGAAGATTAAGAGTCAACCATATACCCGTTTTTTGGGTGGAAGGGGTGAATGGGAATACAGAGTATTCCCATCATTGTAAATAACATATATAAAGTGAGTTTATGTTCCCCCGGGGCTTTCCTCCAGTGGAGTGGAGAAGTCAGGGGAAATCCAGGCCTTGTTCATTTTTATAAGTGTCAACCTATCAGCATTGTCGGTGGAAAGGCGGATACGCTTATCTGTTATGATGCCACCAGCAGCACTAAATACCCGCTCAGACAGAACGCTGGCGGCAGGGCAGGCCAGCACCTCCAAGGCGTAGAGTGACAGTTCATACCACGTGTCCAGCTTGGACACCCAGTAGTTGTAAGGCACAGAGGGATCATTGAGGACGCTGACACGGTCTGCTACGTACTCCTTCACCATCTTCCAAAACTTTTCCCTCCTTGTGACACTAGGCTGCGCATCAGGGTGAGGGTGCTGGCGGGGTGTCATGAAGGTGTCCCACGCCTTGGAGAGTGTTGCCCTGCCTTTGTCGGAACTGCTGTGTGCTCCCCTTTTCTCCCCTTCTCGGTTGGCCAAGGTAGCACGTACTCTGCCGCCAGCGTTGTCAGATGGAAAATTTTGGAGCAATTTTTCAACAAGAACCTTCTGGTATTGCACCATTTTGCTTGTCCTCTCCACCGGAGGAATGAGAGATGAGAAATTCTCTTTGTAGCGGGGGTCCAGAAGGGTGAACACCCAGTAATCCGTGTTGTCTAAAATGCGTACAACGCGTGGGTCACGGGAAAGGCAGCCTAACATAAAGTCAGCCATGTGTGCCAGAGTACCAACAGTCAAGATTTCGCTGTCCTCACCAGGAGGCTGACTCTCAATATCCTCATCCTCTTCCTCCTCTTCTGCCCACCCACGCTGAAGAGATGGAACTAAAGTTCCATGGCTACCCTCTGTAGCGGAGGCAACCGTGTCTTCCTCCTCCTCCTCCTCCTCCTCCTCCTCCTCCGCCTCCTCCAATTGTCGCTGAGAAGACGAAGTGAGCGTGCTCTGGCTATCACCTTGTGTAAGCTCTTCCTCCCCCATTTCCACCTCTTCCACATGCAAAGCGTCGGTTTTAATTGTGAGCAGCGAGCGTTTCAGTAGACACAGAAGTGGGATGGTTACACTGATAATAGCGTTATCGCCGCTCACCATCTGTGTCGATTCCTCAAAATTGCGTAAAACCTCGCAGAGGTCTGACATCCATTCCCACTCCTCACTTCTGATTACAGGAAGTTGAATGGAGAGGCGACGACCGTGTAACAGCTGGTACTCCACTACTGCCCTCTGCTGCTCACAAAGCCGGGCCAACATGTGGAAGGTGGAGTTCCAGCGCGTGCTCACGTCACACAGCAGCCGGTGAGCTGGCAATTGTAAGCGCTGCTGCAGCTTCAACAGGCCGGCCGAAGCTGTAGATGACTTACGGAAATGTGCACACACGCGGCGCACCTTGGTCAAGAGATCATGCACATTGGGGTAGGTTTTTAGAAATCGCTGCACCACTAAATTAAATACATGCGCTAGGCATGGTACGTGTGTGAGCTTGCCGAGCTCCAAAGCCGCCACCAAGTTACGCCCATTATCACACACAACCATGCCTGGTTGCAGGTTGAGTGGCGAGAGCCACTGCTCGGTCTGGTGACTAATCCCCTGCAACAGCTCTGAGGCCGTGTGCTGTTTGTCCCCAAGGCAGATCAGCTTCAGCACGGCCTGTTGACGCTTCCCCACTGCAGTGCTACACTGCTTCCAGCTACTGGCTGATGGGGGAGTGGCGGTGTGTGTAGAGAATTCGGAGGTGGAAACGGAGGAGGAGGAGCCAATAACATAGGTGCTGGTGGAAACCCTGATGGAGGTAGGGCCCGCAATCCTCGGCGTGGGTAGCACCCGTGCCATCCCAGGGTCCGAGTCGCTCCCAGCCTCCACGACATTCACCCAGTGTGCCGTCAGGGAAATGTAGCGTCCCTGGCCACAAACACTTGTCCATGTGTCAGTCGTTAAGTGGACCTTCCCAGTAACTGCGTTGGTCAGGGCACGGGTGATGTTACGGGACACATGGTGGTGTAATGCGGGGATGGCACACCGGGAAAAGTAGTGGCGGCTGGGGACCGCGTACCGAGGGACAGCTGCTGCCATCAGGCTGCGGAAGGACTCAGTGTCCACAAGCCTAAATGGCAGCATTTCGATGGCCAGTAATTTGGAAAGGTGTGAGGTTAGTGCTATGGCCTGTGGGTGGGTGGCTGGGTACTTTCTCTTGCGCTCAAATGCCTGGGGTAACGACATTTGGACGCTGTGCTGGGACAGGGAAGTGGATGTGGTCGCTGATGGTGCTTCAGATGCTACAGGTGCAGGGCGGGAGGTATGCGGGCCTGCGCCTTCGACAGGCGATTGGCCGGCACCGAAAACAGGGGAAGAGGAGGCAGTGGTGTGGCCTGCAGACACAGATGGGCGATCCAGGCGTTCCTCCCACTTACTACGGTGCTTGGATGCCATGTGTCGGATCATGCTGGTGGTGGTGAGGTTTCTAGTGTTCATGCCTCGGCTCATTCTGGTGTGGCACAGGTTGCAAACTACAAATCTTTTGTCGTCCGCACTTTCCTTAAAAAAACGCCATACCGCGGAACACCTACCCCTTGGCAAGGTAGATTTACGCAAGGGGGTGCTCCGTGGAACATTTGCGGGCCGGTTTGGTGCGGTCCGCCTTCTTTCTGTTGCCACACCACTGCCTCTTCCAGCCTGTTGCGGTGCTGCAGATGGCTCACCCTCAGGACTGCTGTCATCGCTCGGCTCTACACCTTCCCAGGTGGGGTCAGTCACCTCATCGTCCACCAAGTCCTCCTCCACTTCCTCACTCTGATCATCCTCCTCAAGTCTTGATCCCACCACATACTCAGTCATTGACAACTGTATAACATTCTCCTCAACAAGGTCTTGAGACGGAAATAGTGGTTGATTTAATGGCAACTGTGTCTCATCATCATCATCATCATCCACTACTTCCTTTGACCTTAAATGCCGTTCACATCTGTCATCTTCTTGTGATTGGGTAGCCTCTAGAGGTTGTGAATCAGGGCACAAGATGTCATGTTCCTCTGCAAGCGTGCTTGGAGAGAGGGTCAAATGAAGGATTGGTGATGAGACGAGCTCATCACTATATCCCAGTGTGGGATCACTTCTTTGACCAGACCGTGTATGGTGGGAGGAAGGATGATCAGAGTGAGGATTATGTTGACCAGACTCTTGGCTACTGAGAGTGGACTTGGTGGAAGACAGGGTGGTGCTTAACCGACTGGAAGCAGTATCAGCTGTCATCCAACCGACCACCTGTTCGCACTGGTCGGACCTCGAGAGTGATGTCCTGCGACGCCCTGTGAAATCAGACATGAAGCTAGGTATGGTGGATGTCTTTCTTTCTTGTGCTCTGGCACCAGGCACAGTTTCTCCGCGTCCTGACCCGCGCCCTGAACTTTCAGGATCACGTCCACTTCCCCGTCCCTTTTTACCCGCCTTCTTCATCTTACACGATATATATGACTTTAATATATATGAGTTTGAAAACTTAACAGTATTTCTTCCTATTCTGCAACTGTGCAGAGTACACAGAATAGGCTGTTAAACGGCGTTGAAACACACTGAATGGAATATGTGACTTTAATATTTGAGTTTGAAAACTTAACAGTATTTCTTCCTATTCTGCAACTGTGCAGAGTACACAGAATAGGCTGTTAAACGGCGGTGAAAGACACTGAATGGAATATGTGACTTTAATATTTGAGTTTGAAAACTTAACAGTATTTCTTCCTATTCTGCAACTGTGCAGAGTACACAGAATAGGCTGTTAAACGGCGTTGAAACACACTGAATGGAATAAGTGACTTTAATATTTGAGTTTGAAAACTTAACAGTATTTCTTATAATTCTGGAACTGTACAGAGTACACAGAATAGGCTGTTAAACGGCGTTGAAACACACTGAATGGAATATGTGACTTTGATATTTTAGTTTGAAGACTTAACAGTATTTCTTCCTATTCTGCAACTGTGCACAGTACACAGAATGTGCTGCTACACTGCGGCGAAGCACACTGAATGGAATATGTGACTTTTAAATTTTAGTTTGAAGACTTAACAGTATTTCTTCCTATTCTGCAACTCTGCACAGTACACAGAATGTGCTGCTAAACTGCGGCGAAGCACACTGAATGGAATATGTGACTTTGATATTTTAGTTTGAAGACTTAACAGTATTTCTTCCTATTCTGCAACTCTGCACAGTACACAGAATGTGCTGCTACACTGCGGCGAAGCACACTGAATGGAATATGTGACTTTTAAATTTTAGTTTGAAGACTTAACAGTATTTCTTCCTATTCTGCAACTCTGCACAGTACACAGAATGTGCTGCTAAACTGCGGCGAAGCACACTGAATGGAATATGTGACTTTGATATTTTAGTTTGAAGACTTAACAGTATTTCTTCCTATTCTGCAACTGTGCACAGTACACAGAATGTGCTGCTACACTGCGGCGAAGCACACTGAATGGAATATGTGACTTTTAAATTTTAGTTTGAAGACTTAACAGTATTTCTTCCTATTCTGCAACTCTGCACAGTACACAGAATGTGCTGCTACACTGCGGCGAAGCACACTGAATGGAATATGTGACTTTTAAATTTTAGTTTGAAGACTTAACAGTATTTCTTCCTATTCTGCAACTCTGCACAGTACACAGAATGTGCTGCTAAACTGCGGCGAAGCACACTGAATGGAATATGTGACTTTGATATTTGAGTTTGAAAACTTAACAGTATTTCTTCCTATTCTGCAACTCTGCACAGTACACAGAATGTGCTGCTAAACTGTGGCGAAGCACACTGAATGGAATATGTGACTTTGATATTTTAGTTTGAAGACTTAACAGTATTTCTTCCTATTCTGCAACTCTGCACAGTACACAGAATGTGCTGCTACACTGCGGCGAAGCACACTGAATGGAATATGTGACTTTTAAATTTTAGTTTGAAGACTTAACAGTATTTCTTCCTATTCTGCAACTCTGCACAGTACACAGAATGTGCTGCTAAACTGCGGCGACGCACACTGAATGGAATACGTGACTTTGATATTTTAGTTTGAAGACTTAACAGAATGTGCTCTAATCTGCAACTTTGCACACTAAACAGAATGTGCTCTAATCTGCAACTTTGCACACTAAACAGAATGTGCTCTAATCTGCAACTTTGCACACTAAACAGAATGTGCTCTAATCTGCAACTGTGCACACTAAACAGAATGTGCTCTAATCTGCAACTTTGCACACTACACAGAATATATATATTTTTTTTTTTTTTTTTTGTTTTTTTCCCCCCACACCAAATAACCTGCTGCCCCCACACACAGTAGTCCTAAAAAGGACTTTTGGTTCTTTTTTTTTCACAATTTTTGTTTTTTTCCTCCCTACACTGCCTTTCCCTTCCTATCCTCAGCTCTCCCTGGCTCAGACTGAGCCGAACTCGATGGTCAGGTGCTATACAGCACCTGACCACGGGTTCTGGCCAGCCAATCAGTGTAATGCCAGCAGCCAACATGGCTGCTGGCATTACACCGATGTCAGAGCCTCCCTGCACGTTTATTGGCTGCGCAGCAGGCGCAAAACGTGCGGGGAGGAGACACGAACATGGCGGGCGAGCACATGCGGTACTCGTACGAGTACCGCCATGTGCCGAGCAGAGCGATGCTCGTGCCGATCCGAGCATCGGCCGAGCATGCTCGCTCAACACTACTAGTAACCCTTTTAATATCTTTCCCATTACGGAAATCAAGCTCACATGTCTATAATTTCCTGGTTTAGATCTTGCCCCCTTTTTGAATAATGGTAATACATTGTTGTTCCTTCAATCACAGGACATTATGCCTGATGATAATTAATCAATAAATATTAAGTATAAGGGTCTTGTTATTACTGAACTATGGGCCATATTTATAAATCGAAAATTGAGTTATTCTGGAGTAAACCAGCTGCACCATCTGGGACAAATAAAAATTCCTGTATTGCCATGCACTTGAATAGCGCTTTAAGCCCTTGAATACTAGAGAGGACTCCAAAGCATTGGAAACCTCTCTAGCACTCAAGGTGTTAAAAGCTCAATTTAATTTAATAGGAGTTTTTATTTCTCCTGAAGGGTGCAGTTTGTGTACTGCAGAATAACTCCAGTTTCATTTTATAAATATGGGTTTATGAGGGAGATTTATAAAAGTGTAGGTAAGCAAAAAGAAACATTACAAAGGTTGTTACAGTGTCTCCGATCGTTATAGGAGGACTTTCTGTCATGCTGTATGTCTTTTTTTTTTAAATGGTGTAGGGACATTTGTAAATGACTCTTTAAGTGCCAGGAACGTCATGCCGGTCCCGGCAATTAAGGACAGGTGACGGCCCTGGAATACAGCTCTGCCATCCCAAAATTCATATTGAGGGAAAAAAAGCTCTGTAGTCCTTAATTGCTGTTCACATACCAGATCAGGCAGTTGTTAAGGGGTTAAGGTGTCATCCATAACCTTATCCTCGCTAATTAATTCACCTGACTCAGTTTTAAAGGGTTAGTAATGTCAAAAAAAAGTTTTTTGCATTTAGAAGAGCTTAAAAAGTTGAGCTGAATGCAAAAAAAAGTATCTCTCAAACCATTATGGTTTGAGAGATACAGGCATTTAAAGTTCGATGTCTCCTGCTGACAGCTGTAAAGCTGTCAGCAGGAGATCCGTGTCAGTCAACACGGAGGCTCTGCAGCAGAGCCGCAATTGTGTTATTAACAACTAATCCCTTCACTGGAATGGTCTAAAATGTGTGCTTGCAAACCAGGCACACGTTTTAGACCATTCCAATGAAGGGATTTGTTGTCAATAACGTGATTGTGGCTCTGCTGCAGAGCCTCCGTGTCGACCAACACGGATCTCCTGCTGACAGCTTTATAGATGTCTGCAGGAGACATCGAACTTTAAATGCCTGTATCTCTCAAACCATAGCGATATAAAAAAAATAGTTCACCACAGACCTAGCTTGTTTCAGTTCTTATCCTTCTCATGACTCTTCCACATTTCAATCAATTGCTATTTATTTAGAAAAGGTAAATGTTTCAATTCACACTGGGATCTTTGTCAAGACAATCTCATAGAGCATAACAAACCCTTTAACCCCTTCACATCCAGTGACGTGCCAGGACCGTCACGGCTGTACGGCACTTAAGGACCAGTGACAATCCTGGCACATCACATACTTTTTACTCACAGTGCTCCTGCAGGAACGCTGCGAGTAATAGCAGGGACTGAAATTGATTGCTCCAAGACCGGAGCGATCTCTTTCGGTCCCCCATTTGGTGCGCCAGCACACGTGATCAGTCACGTGGGACGGCATGTCAAACTTTCCTATCTGGTCCTTAAAGGACCACGCACCCTGGGACTGCTGGCCCTTAAGGTATTAAATACCCAGTATAACCTAGTACAGAGGGGAAAAACAGTCTTCCATTCAAAAAGAAGGCAAAAATATGAAAGTTATGTCACATTACCACAGTAAATAAAGGCTTACATAAATAACTTTAATAAAAATAAAGGCAGAGCTAATAAGTGCATAAAACATTTAAAAATAATAACTGAAACAATCACCATAGGCAAAGTGTCCACACTGTATTTACATATGGATAACAGGATAACCCCACTGGTATACATATGGAAATGTACCTTGTTCATTGCATAATCCAAGGTGTGTTAAATTTGCATATGTATACTGAGGAAGTGTTACACGACGCCTCTCTGGCATTCAGTGGGTCAAAGTGAACGACGAAAAAAATCCCATTGATCTAAATATGATTTTAACCACTTGATGCTGATGTGTAGGGTACTTAAAATATTTGTCTTTATGGTGGGCTTAAAGTGTTAGTAATGTCTAAAAAAAACTTTTTTGCATTTAGAAGAGCTTAAAAAGCTGATCTAAATGCAAAAAAACGTATCTCTCAAACCGATATGGTTTAAGAGATACGGACGTTTAAAGTTTGATTTCTCCTACTGACAGCTGTAAAGCTGTCAGCAGGAGATTCGTGTCGGTCGACACGGTGGCGCTTGAGAAGTACCAGGATCTCGTTACTTACACAGAATCCCTCCATTGGAATGGTCTAAAACGTGTGCCTAGTGTTCAGGCACACATTTTAGACCATTCCAATGAAGGGATTCCGTGTAAGTAACGAGATCCCGGCACTTCTCAAGCTCCACCGTGTCGATCGACACAAATCTCCTGCTGCTCTCCCACTCCCTGCCCTCTTACCCTCATTCAACATATATTTTGCCCTTTTTTTGTCCCGCCCCCCCTCGTGACTAAGCCCCACCCCTTTTATGAAGCGAATCACGTCATTTCCCTTCCCTATCGGGCTGACAGGGCTGCCCTCCGGGTAGCCCTGCCTGTCAGGTTCCCAGGTATGCTCATTGGTGATTCTGAGCGAGACTGATGTAATCAGTAAAATTCTTAATTCTAATTTGTTTAGAGACTAAACAAGACTGAAAATACCCAATTGTGTGACAAAGTTTGCCACCATCTTGTACAGCTTGCTTTAAATATACAGTGATGAAAGCAGGTACTTTTCAAACTTCCATTCTATGCTGATGAATTGCTCTGCTATTCCTTCTTCAGTATTCATTCATCACGAATGGAAATATTCTGAGAAACTGAAAAATATAAAAATTAAATTTCAATTATACAAATAACGAAAAACGCATACTGTAGTTAAGAACTGCTAAGATACAATTTTATTCATGATGAAATTAGATGCATTGGCACAATTTTTATAACATTATAGTATAAAGCAGAGGGACTTATTCACTCAAGAGAGATAGTAAATTCTGGAGCAAGCAAGTTGCACCTTAGGGGGCAAGTAACAGTTCTCATTGATTTAACCACTTGATTGCAGGAGAGGTCTTCAGCACATTGCAAATCAATATATTGGAGGCCCCCAGCATTGAATGAGTTGAATTCTCCTTTTAGATTTATAGTTTTGGCAGTTTACAGTTCAAAGATGCAGTTGGTTTGCTCTAATTTCCCCTCTTTTCTTTTGTGAACAGAAAACACACAAAATATTGATGCCCATCCATATTTAATTAATAATTATTAAGCATATTACCTGCATATCAACACCATATTAAAGGTTGTGGGTTTAGTCACACATATGGTCATATTACACTAAGTTTGCCACCACACCAAGGTACCCCATTAGGGCCAAGTCCTAAACTTAATCTGATTTGTCCTATGAGCTGAATCTCTCCTATGTTACTCATTTACTTACCTTAATTTACTTTATCCTGAGTGCTGAATCTTTGCCAGCTTTACTAATGGAGAGAAACTCTTTGATAGGCTTTGTACAATTGGACCCTTTGACTAGTTTCTATTGGTTTAAGCACCCCTCCCACCCCATTGTCTTTAGGAAATTACAAAATGGCTATCAGAGAGTCCCTGTCCATTAATGGTTAAAGCTGGCAAAGATTCAGCTATTTGGGTGTGCTTGCCAAGACCTGGATTGGAATTGCACTTTTGTGACCAGGGTGAAAAGTTTCTTAACCTCAATCCACAATTACACATAACAGTGATTTGGTTGCCTGGCACAGGTGTGTAATTAGTGGATGATTCAATCTGATTAGTTCACCTGTGCTCAGAAAGGAAAATCCTTAAATTCTTCATTGCTAGGTTACTCGGGGACCACAACTGTGAAATACAGGCATAAAGCACTGATGTTTTCCCAAAAGGTGCCATCTCTTTGTTAACTCTTTTTGTGCCAGAGGGTTATCCAGTGCAATGAAATGTTGGATAACTCTCTGGCACTCAAATGATTAAATAATTATCAATCTGATGTTATACATTGTCTGTCTATCTATCTATCTATCTATCTATCTATCTATCTATCTATCTATCTATCTATGTATCTATCTATCTATGTATCTATCTATCTATCTATCTATCTATCTATCTATCTATCTATCTATCTATCTATCTATCTATCTATCTATGCATATGTGCATGCCTGCATATCAATGCATGCCTGTATATGTGTGTGTGTGTGTAAGACACATTCACAGGGTTAATGGTTAACACGGACCCATTGTTTTACTGGAAACTTCTCCCCTTACGCAATTCTTCAAGTTCTCTAAGCACACATTTTGCTGTAACCACTCATGTAATCTTTTATTGTACCACATAGTCCTCCAGAGATAGTGCTGTGAGTTTATCACGTTTTAATTGATGTAGAAGTAATTAATATATTGTTTCAATTAGACAAGAGGTCCATGTTGAGACAGAGAAGCATTACATGGATTGTATAAAATGTAATGACTATATTAATGGAACTTAAGTCTCCAGACTATCTAAACATCTAGTCCCAGGGGTAATGGAATACTGGCAGATGCACCATAAAACTTATACACTAGGTTCACTAGAACACAGGCAACAAGATTGGTCTGATAGTTCAGTCTTTGATTTTATTAAAATCCTTTTATTAAACATTATTTTGGAAAAACAATGTTTGCTGTGAAATCTTTTTCTAATTTCAGGACTGCAAGTAGGGATGGGCAAAAATCAATTTTTTTCTAGTATGTATTTTAAAAGAAAGTACTCAGTTTGCCACTTTTTTCCTGCTCATAAAATAGAGAGAGATAGAGAGAGA
Organism: Rhinophrynus dorsalis; assembly: GCA_037306005.1. NCBI lineage: Eukaryota > Metazoa > Chordata > Amphibia > Anura > Rhinophrynidae > Rhinophrynus > Rhinophrynus dorsalis. The sequence continues at coordinate 382,416,085 of CM074719.1, forward strand.
GAGAGAAGTAACTATATTTAAAAATAAAAGTTTGCAGTAGTTGTAATCTGTGTTGTTGCTTTTGTCTGCTGTAGTAAGTACACTGTGTATATGGAGGCACTCTATACAAGAATGAGCAAGAGGAGATGCAGAACTGGTGATGTAGAAAAAAATAAAATGTGGTACTGTGTTAGCCATAGCAAAAGCAGGAGATTGGTAGAGTAAAAGGTAAGCCTTTATTGGCTAACTAAATGGCTCTAGGATGCAAGCTTTCAAGACACTTTAGGTCTCTTCTTCAGGCACATTTAGAATGAAGAAGAGTCCTGAAGTAGTAGCAGTTGAACTTAGAGCACAGTAGCACCGCCAGCAGATCATGCTAAAACCCTCACAACCCCATCACATCTCCAGTGCCTTGGGGTTACGATTTTAAAGAGCAGACATTGGTTTGGACAAGTGCTCTTTTCCCCATTAGAAAAGTAGCTGTGGAACAACCGAGTTGCATTAGCCTCAGCCTGACTCTGATCCTGGTGTTATGAGTGTGATGCCTGGTGCACCAGCAACACTCATTAAATCACTACTACCACCAGCAAGAGAGAAGGAAGAATGTGGTGCATCAACTGCACCTATGTTACACTCATCACCATCACCGTCTAATTCCTTCTGCTACTGAGATGAAAGGGCAGCAAGGTGCTGAGGAAAAGGCTAGTGTGCCACAGACCACCGTGGACACAGTGGGAATGGGGTCAACAAGTAATGCGGGACTAGGACAGGTTTTACTTGCCAGCGCCAGCAATGCTTCTGGTCCTAGTTGCAGTGCTAAATCTGAGGCAGTAGCAGCAACATTATCCGCTGCCACAAAAAGTGAAGGGGAATGTGGAGAAGAAGAAAAAAGAGGCCATTCTTCTCCACCTCTTCCCTATCCCTCCCCACGGAAGTCATGGGTGTAGGACTATTATTCTCTTCCGGCAGGCACAGTGCAGTCATCATCAACAACTGTACAGTGTAAACTTTGTGACAGGTTAGTGAGAATGGGAAAGGAGGGAACACACCTTGGCACAACCTCCCTGATAACACACATGAAACGCACACACTATGACATTTATGTCAAACATGTTAAGCCGTTAAGGACCAGCGGTCCTGGGACATTTTTGTCCCATAAGGACTGCTTTGATCCTTGCCGACACGCCAGTACATGTGACCAGTTGTGTGTATAGGTGCGCCACTTTGGGGCCTGAAAGAGATCACTCCAGTCTTGGAGTGGTCAATTTTAGGCCTCATTTTTACTTGCAGTGCTCCTGGTGGAGCTCTGTAAGTAAAAAGTAAGTGACGCACTATGACCGTCATCGGTCCTTAAGTGTTTAAGGATCATGACGATCATAGTACGTCATGTAGTCCTTAAGGGGTTAAAACCAAACACCCATTACAGAAATCTAACACCGCTGTTACTGTACACCCTGAGTCTCCAGAAAGTTGGAGATCAAAGAGGAGGAATAATAAAGAAACCCAGAAAGACACTGTAAGTTCCATGATAAGCGAAACAACTAGCTCGCCATCAACATCCCCTTCTTACTCTAGGGTAACAAGTACATCTCCTGCCAATCCACCTCATTTATCGTTACCTCCCCCGCCAAATGATAGCCACTCTTTTGATGTTAGGATATGGCAGTTCGTCTCTACCCATTGCACACTGTGTGGTGCACTGACCACACATGCCAGTGTGGTGGAGGAGAATCGATATCAGGCCATCAAGCGGCATCTGAGGAGATTCCATCCTGCAGAATATGCTAAGATGGAGGCAGGGAGGGTTCATCATTACTATTAAACTGTCAGCAAGCTGTAATGTGTCCGTAGCGGGGTCTGGGCAAGGGGTACAGTGACCGTGACAGTACTTGGTTTCGGGTGTCATGTTGTTTGGATACAGATGTGCCCCAGATGTTATTTACCACACACATACTGTGCACATTGCAGTTGCTGAGGAGACCCACTGATCCTGCTCTCAAGGGAAAAAACATATTCTAATAACAACACACCCATGATGATTTTGGAGGAGGGGCAGGTGGAGAAGATTTAATGGACAACTTGTTCTTTTCTCCACAAATACTGGGGGCTACTTATTCTGCTGCTACTGCCTCAGGCGCATCACTAGAGCCAGTCGTGGCAAATGGAACCTTCATCATCCATCTTCCATGTTACTGCTATTGTTGATCCCATTCCCTTTCAGCTGCTTAATCATCCTGCTGCTTAAACAACTCAGCAGCAGCAGGTTGAACAGCAGTTGCAACTCAGGACTCAGGAGGACATTTGACAGTGGCCACTGGCCAACATGACCTGCTGGCATTAGGCCAGTAGAGCATTTTTATTTTTTTTCTCAAGGCTTGTGTTTAAAAAATAAATAAATAAATAAATAAAAAACAGTCTTACAAAAAAATAAACTATTTTTGGGGGTTTGTTTCTAACAAGCCTAAGTCCTGCAAATCAATGTTTCCTTAGGGCTTATGCCAAACAAGCTTAAGTCCTACAAATCAATGTTTCTTCAGGGCTTGGGCCTCTAATAAATCTAAGTCCTACAAAGGCCTCTAACAACAAATCAAACAAATCCTCCTCTACAAAATACTCTATCAAGTCAAGTATCAGTCCACCCCAGTGGCAGCTTATGTCAGGGGTTTCCTGTCTATGTCACTTTAAATACAAATGTCTTAATTTAATTTATTGATTTATTATTTATTAACTGTCCCCCCAATAGCAGTCAAGAAACCCCCCCAAAACAAATTCCCTGTTCAAATGATTAATTCATTCACCAACACAGGCACCCTCCTCAGACCCCTTTATACCATGTCTTAGGTTTTTACTTTATTTTATTTTATTTAGGATTTCTTTTTTATTAAGTGCCCCCCAATTCCAGTAAACAACCCCCCAAAAACATTCCCTGTTCAACTGATTCTTTCCCCACACCCCACCATCACAGGCACCCTCATGCCCCTTTTATACAATGCCTTCGGGAAATAAAATATTATTTGTAATGTGTTATGTGTAACTTCTATGTTCCCATTGATTTCAATGGGCGAAAAAAGCGGAAGATCTGCACTTTTCGCAGGAAATTTTTCACTAAGCGGAAAGTGCCGTTTTTCACCGATTTCAGTTTGAGGAGGAAAGTTTTGCCCATCCCTACTCAATCTTATTTCAGACTGGGGGCTGACATGCAAAAGATTTACATAAGGCCCAGTATAGCAAGGAATAAGTTTAGCTGAAGGCTGGTATAATTTAATGCTTTTGGTAGAGAGACAGACCATATGAGTAAAATTAAGTGCAGGGGTGGAAAATGTTTATCAGAAGTTCAGAACCTCTTCTTACTGAGCTTGAACAGTCAACAGGCTAGCATGAACACTTTGCCACAGATGAACCAGAGAGGCAGCTTGCGTATCAGCTGAGAGTATTCCAATTTACTATGAATAAGACATGAAGGTACATGGATTATTCTCCAAGGCTCACAAAAATAGAGAGCAAGCAATAGAGTCTTGGAGCAAAGAGTGAAATGAGAACTAAAGGGAGTCCTTCCAATTAATTGTCTTAATAACAACACAGGAATTGCTTATGGTTCTAGTTGAGCTGCTCTGTCTGACCTTTTGACTGTGGTTGATAAGCAGAGAGAAATGGAGGTTGATTCCTAAGCATTTACAGAAAGCCCTCCACAATCTGGATGCAAACTGGAATCCTCTATCTGAACCAATTTGTTCAAGTATGCCATTCAAACAGTATATTGCTTTGACAAACAGTTATGTCAGTTCTTCACAGGACAATAGTTTTCTAGTGGAATAGACCCTGTTTTGACAAGTGATCCACCACTACCCAGAATACAGTCCAGCCTTGAGGAATAAGTTTCATTACTTGCATAACAAAGACCCTTGAAAGATGGGACCAAGGCAGAGTTGTTGCTGGAAATGGCTGGGGTAAAGCACTGCTCCAGTCTGAAGAGTCTTTGTCTTGGCACAAAATGGACAAGAAGCCATAAATTCTATGATATCAAACTTGATCTTGGGCCAACACAAATTTTGGGCTACAAGATCAAGGGTATGTTTAAACCCAGGATGACCTTCCACAACTGAATAATGCCCCCAGTAGAAAACGCTTGTGCATACCCTCACATTGTCCTGCTTCTTAAACTATTGCAATGTCCTACTAACTGGCCTCCAGGCTTCCCACTTTTCCCCTATGTAAACTACCTAAAGCTCAGCTGCACAAATCAACTCACTCTCCCCAAAAATGAACCTACTGACATCATTCTTAGACATCTGACATGGCTTCCTATTTAGCCAGATATAATTTGCAAAGTCCTTTTCCATACCTTCAATGCTGTTCACACTGCTAACCCCCCCTTAAATCTCTTCCTTCATCTCCTCTTATGTTCCTGGCCACCTCCTTAGCTCAGCACACAACACCCTTCTTGTTACACCATCCACGCCCTCTGCCCCCTCCCGTCTCAAACCTTTTTACTTTCCACTCCCTACCTATGAAACACCATACCTCTCTCCCTACATCTAGAACAATCTCCATCTGTCTTTAAGTCTACCCTGTAATCCTATCCTCTGGAGCACTAGCACCATGTACTACCTTTTGGTAAGCTCAGCACTTGAACTCACAGCACTTAACACCCTCATACCCTGTTGTCTGTCTCCTATTACTCATTTAGACTTTAAGCTCCTTGAGGCAGGGACCTCTCTCCTGTTGTTTGTATGAATGTGCTATTATAAGACTCTGCATACACAATGTGATGCCATATAAATAAAGATGCACATACATACAGCAATGTGTGGAGAAACATATTCCCAGTTGACATTTTTATTAAAGAGGACAGACAGAACACATTACGAAAGAGTCAATAATTCACAGGACATTTGCAGAGTAAGTACAATGCACATATATAGAGATACGTATCAAAGCACATATATATACCTGTCCCTGTTCACACTGCTAACCCCCCCTTAAATCTCTTCCTTCATCTCCTCTTATGTTCCTGGCCACCTCCTTAGCTCAGCACACAACACCCTTCTTGTTACACCATCCACGCCCTCTGCCCCCTCCCGTCTCAAACCTTTTTACTTTCCACTCCCTACCTATGAAACACCATACCTCTCTCCCTACATCTAGAACAATCTCCATCTGTCTTTAAGTCTACCCTGTAATCCTACCCTCTGGAGCACTAGCACCATGTACTACCTTTTGGTAAGCTCAGCACTTGAACTCACAGCACTTAACACCCTCATACCCTGTTGTCTGTCTCCTATTACTCATTTAGACTTTAAGCTCCTTGAGGCAGGGACCTCTCTCTTGTTGTTTGTATGAATGTGCTATTATAAGACTCTGCATACACAATGTGATGCCATATAAATAAAGATGCACATACATACAGCAATGTGTGGAGAAACATATTCCCAGTTGACATTTTTATTAAAGAGGACAGACAGAACACATTATGAAAGAGTCAATAATTCACAGGACATTTGCAGAGTAAGTACAATGCATATATATAGAGATACGTATCAAAGCACATATATATACCTGTCCCGGGTTTTTAAATTATTAAACAACTAAACCCCTCCCCAATATCCACCCTGTTCTTGCAACTATTCCCTCCCACCCTCCCTGGGAGACGAGCGCAGCCATCCTCTCAATAACCAGCAAACACAACAGGCAATAGCATATAGCATATGCAACAAAATAATTAGATAGCCAGAGAGCCAGATACATGACAGAAAGTGACCAGTACAGACCACTCATTTCATTTTAATAAAGTGTTCGGGAATTACAATAAGAAGTCCATGGTCCCCATATTAGATTTAATTTATCCGGGGTGCCCCTATGTAAATAAAGCCCCTTGTAGTGAGGAAGATTGTTATTCACCAAGGCAACCCACTGAGTATGTTCAGGAGATTTGTCTGATATCCACAATGTTACCACCACATTCCGTGCCATGACCAGCAGTTCCCCCATTAAGCTATTGTGAGTACATAGATAAAGTTGATCAGGAAGAATGGAGAATACACATATCTTCGAAGAGAGTGGCACAGACTAGATAGTATATAGCACTGATTCCCAAAAACCCTGGACCGCAGGGCACTCGCACAAGAGATGCAGGAAAGCGGAACCTGTCTCCCCACATCTCCTGCACCGGTCCCCCTCCAATCCGCCCATTCTGAAAAGATGTACAGGAGTATAGTAAGATCTATGTAGGATTTTAATTGAATAAGTTGATGTTTGGGAGTAGCAGATACCGCTCCAGGACTCAGTAGGGCCACTTCCCACTCATGGTCTTCAAGAATGCCTAGATCTGTCTTCCATCTGGACCATAGCCCAGCATGCTTGTTGTTCGAATGTTTATCTAACCACGTGTAAATTAGTGAAGCAGGTTTAAGTACCTGTCTTCTCCTGGCCATTGTGATCAGTAGGAATTCTTTTATACTTTGAGTCTCAGCACCCCATAAAGCAGCCAAGGCATGTCTCAAATGTAAATAGGAGTAAAAGAATGCATGAGAAATGTCAAATTCCTTACGAAGCTGTTCGAATGATTTTAAGGTATCACCCTGATATAGCTGACCAAGCATAGATATGGCATGCCACAGCCAGAGTCCTCCAAATTCAAAGTGTTGAAAGTGGACCATCCCTCCCGTACCACAAATGGGAACTCCAGGATCCCTCCCCCTATATCCAGAAACAGATTGTATGGTGAACCATATAGTGCAGGTCAGTCGAGTTGTGGCAGGAGGATCCCTAAGCGCTCCTGGTCCAAGTAGGGGGACATGTGAAATAGAATACCCTAACTTAAGCAAGGGCTCATCAATTTTGTGAAACATATGTAGAGTATCTGGTAGTATGTATGCCAGTGCATACTGTCCCTGCGCTGCCAAATAGTATTTGTGGAAGTTTGGGAGAGCAATTCCTCCCTCCCCCACCGGGCGCTTAAGAATAGATAGCTTGATCCTCGAAGGTCCACCTGACCATAGAAAGACTCTAATTATCTGATCAATGATATTGAAGTATCGCCTAGGGATAGGCACCGGCAATCCCTGGAAAACATAGAGGAACTTCAGAAGAAACACCATTTTTATCAAGTTGGAACTGCCAATAATATTTAACGGGAGTGCTAGCCAAGATGTAGTTTTACACTTAAACTGCTCTATCAATGGCTCCAAGTTATCCTGCAGGAAGCACCCCTAGAAGACAGCCACCTTGAGGCCCAGATATTGCACTGAGTCCTCACAACACAAAGAAGCATACAAGGTACCCCATCCCCAACTGGGTCCTCCAGTTGGCATTTAAAGGCCAGAGGGTATCTACTACAGCCAAGAGATTCTGCAGGAGGCAAGCTGACAGAGTAGCAATAATAATAATAATAAGGTATATATGATATATAAGAAGCGATGACAGAGGATTATTCTTCAAATTGTCAAAAGAAGACATTATTCTTGGAGGTTTATGAGGTAAGTAGCTTGGCTTTGCTCATATACACAAGGTTCCAATGAACCATAAGAATAAGTTTCAGCATTCTCTGCTAAGTAACTCCATTCCTCTTGATTTTGTATGAATGGGAGAGGCTAACTGTTTCGCTTATCAGGTTCTCTAAAAAGAAGGAGCATGAATGAATTTTGAATGGATGACAGTACAGCAGCAGTGCTCTCCTGTTCTCCACTTCCTAGAGGAAATAACCAATTAGACCAGCCAGTGAATGTGGGAATCTGTGTCCACTGGAAGAAGTGGAAAAAGGCCAGGAGGGGGTTCAAAGAGTGTATGTGCGGATCTGTTACAACCAGCGGGCAGAGCAAACAGGTTGGGGGATACAACAGTATAAGTGGGCATCTGTGGGCAGTGAAAGCAGGCTTGAGCATGAGACAGTATAAATGGGGATCTGGGACAGATGGCAGTGGAACCACTCTGGGGAGAGTCAGACAGAGTATATGGCTATCTGTAAGTAAGTAGTGGAAAAAATAATGGGTGGGGTCCATACATTATATGTGGGAATCTGTGACTAGAACTGGGCAGTAGAAAAAATTTGGGGGGTTCAGATAAAGTATTTGGGGATCATTGACTATCAGTGGACAATGAAAGCAGAGAAAGGAATCAAACAGTGTATATGGGAGCCTATAACTTCCATTGAACAGAGAAAACAGGTGGTGGGTCAGACAGAGTATGTGCTGATCTCTAACAAGGCTGGTTCTGTGACTACAAGTAGAAGAAGGCTAGAGTGGCAGACTGTGTATGTGTGATCATGTGTCAGCATTTTGGTTGTTTTTCCCCACAATTACTCTGGGTGGAGCTCTAAGGAGTGATAAGGAGGAAATAACTTTTCCAGTGTGGAAATTTTTCCATTTCCTATGTTATTCTATGCATCCAACTCAGGCTGGAGCTATCTTAGTGTATGTGCCACAGAATATGTTAAAGGAATAGCAATACTTCGTTTTATCTTTATTTTATTTTGTAGGCATTAAAAAAATATGAAGAATGATATGTCTTATCTCTCAAACCTTTATGGTTTAACATATATTCACAAGCAAAGTTTCCCCGCCCGCCCCTTTTACCTAGTGTAAGCCATCTCTTCTCAGATGGAGAAACTGGTTGTAAGACCAGACAGATAACAGCAGGGGACAATCTTCTTATAATTAGTGATGAGCGAGCACCCCAATGCTCGGGTGTTCGGGTGCTCTGACCGAGCACCCCCTGAGGCTCGAGTGCTCGGCCGAGCACCCGAGCCCCATTGAAGTCAATGGGAGGACTCGAGCATTACACCAGGCACCCCCTGCTCTGATGAGGGGAGGGTGCCTGGTCCATAGGAAAAGGGCAGAAAAGGATGGAAACACCACAGAAATGGTTCAGGGACAGCATAGGGAGGATGTCTGGATGCATCTTGGACTCCAACATCGCTGCTGGGAACGATCTTTCGCCCGTAGTACGCCATTTTTACAGACTGACCGTAAAACACACAAAAAGGAAAATAAAAACGACTTTAGGCGAAAAATTGTTACCAAACAATATTTGCTGTATATTTACTTGTATATCATCTGCAAATTCTCCCAAAAATTTCCTTGATTTTCTGAAGTGAGGCCATGATTAAGAGGGAAACGTGCGCAGAGGCAAATTCTCCCAAAAATTTCCTTGATTTTCTGAACTGATGCCATGATTAAGAGGGAAACGTGCGCAGAGGCAAATTCTCCCAAAAATTTCCTTGATTTTCTGAACTGGGGCCATGATTAAGAGGGAAACGTGCGCAGAGGCAAATTCTCCCAAAAATTTCCTTGATTTTATTGAACTGAGGCCATGATTAAGAGGGAAACGTGCGCTGAGCTGACCATCTAAAACATTATGGGTGAGGGTCTGCTGCAGAGCTGACCATCCTAAACATTATATGCGAAGGCCCGCTAGTGAGCTGACGCTATAAAACATTATATGAGAGGGCCCGCTAGAGAGCTGACCCAATAAAACATTATATGAGAAGGCCCGCTGGTGAGCTGACCTATATAAAAATTGTCAAACAGGGCCCGCTGGTGAGCTGGCCCTATATAAAAATTATATCACAGGGCCCGCTGGTGAGCTGGCCCTATATAAAAATTATAGCACAGGGCATATGGAAGAGGAGGAGGAGGATGAGAAGATTAAGAGTCAACCATATACCCGTTTTTTGGGTGGAAGGGGTGAATGGGAATACAGAGTATTCACATCATTGTAAATAACATATATAAAGTGAGTTTATGTTCCTCCGGGGCTTTCCTCCATTGGAGTGGAGAAGTCAGGGGAAATCCAGGCCTTGTTCATTTTTATAAGTGTCAACCTATCAGCATTGTCGGTGGAAAGGCGGATACGCTTATCTGTTATGATGCCACCAGCAGCACTAAATACCCGCTCAGACAGAACGCTGGCGGCAGGGCAGGCCAGCACCTCCAAGGCGTAGAGTGCCAGTTCATACCACGTGTCCAGCTTGGACACCCAGTAGTTGTAAGGCACAGAGGGATCATTGAGGACGCTAACACGGTCTGCTATGTACTCCTTCACCATCTTCCAAAACTTTTCCCTCCTTGTGACACTAGGCTGCGCATCAGGGTGAGGGTGCTGGCGGGGTGTCATGAAGGTGTCCCACGCCTTGGAGAGTGTTGCCCTGCCTTTGTCGGAACTGCTGTGTGCTCCCCTTTTCTCCCCTTCTCGGTTGGCCAAGGTAGCACGTACTCTGCCGCCAGCGTTGTCAGATGGAAAATTTTGGAGCAATTTTTCAACAAGAACCTTCTGGTATTGCACCATTTTGCTTGTCCTCTCCACCGGAGGAATGAGAGATGAGAAATTCTCTTTGTAGCGGGGGTCCAGAAGGGTGAACACCCAGTAATCTGTGTTGTTTAAAATGCGTATAACGCGTGGGTCACGGGAAAGGCAGCCTAACATAAAGTCAGCCATGTGTGCCAGAGTACCAACAGTCAAGATTTCGCTGTCCTCACCAGGAGGATGACTCTCAATCTCCTCATCCTCTTCCTCCTCTTCTGCCCACCCACGCTGAAGAGATGGAACTAAAGTTCCATGGCTACCCTCTGTAGCGGAGGCAACCGTGTCTTCCTCCTCCTCCTCCTCCTCCTCCTCCGCCTCCTCCAATTGTCGCTGAGAAGACGAAGTGAGGGTGCTCTGGCTATCACCTTGTGTAAGCTCTTCCTCCCCCATTTCCACCTCTTCCACATGCAAAGCGTCGGTTTTAATTGTGAGCAGCGAGCGTTTCAGTAGACACAGAAGTGGGATGGTTACACTGATAATAGCGTTATCGCCGCTCACCATCTGTGTCGATTCCTCAAAATTGCGTAAAACCTCGCAGAGGTCTGACATCCATTCCCACTCCTCACTTCTGATTACAGGAAGTTGAACGGAGAGGCGACGACCGTGTAACAGCTGGTACTCCACTACTGCCCTCTGCTGCTCACAAAGCCGGGCCAACATGTGGAAGGTGGAGTTCCAGCGCGTGCTCACGTCACACAGCAGCCGGTGAGCTGGCAATTGTAAGCGCTGCTGCAGCTTCAACAGGCCGGCCGAAGCTGTAGATGACTTATGGAAATGTGCACACACGCGGCGCACCTTGGTCAAGAGATCATGCACATTGGGGTAGGTTTTTAGAAATCGCTGAACCACTAAATTAAATACATGCGCTAGGCATGGTACGTGTGTGAGCTTGCCGAGCTCCAAAGCCGCCACCAAGTTACGCCCATTATCACACACAACCATGCCTGGTTGCAGGTTGAGTGGCGAGAGCCACTGCTCGGTCTGGTGACTAATCCCCTGCAACAGCTCTGAGGCCGTGTGCTGTTTGTCCCCAAGGCAGATCAGCTTCAGCACGGCCTGTTGACGCTTCCCCACTGCAGTGCTACACTGCTTCCAGCTACTGGCTGATGGGGGAGTGGCGCTGCGTGTAGAGAATTCGGAGGTGGAAACGGAGGAGGAGGAGCCAGTAAACGTAGGTGCTGGCGGAAACCCTGATGGAGGTAGGGCCCGCAATCCTCGGCGTGGGTAGCACCCATGCCATCCCAGGGTCCGAGTCGCTCCCAGCCTCCACGACATTCACCCAGTGTGCCGTCAGGGAAATGTAGCGTCCCTGGCCACAAGCACTTGTCCATGTGTCAGTCGTTAAGTGGACCTTCCCAGTAACTGCGTTGGTCAGGGCACGGGTGATGTTACGGGACACATGGTGGTGTAATGCGGGGATGGCACACCGGGAAAAGTAGTGGCGGCTGGGGACCGCGTACCGAGGGACAGCTGCTGCCATCAGGCTGCGGAAGGACTCAGTGTCCACAAGCCTAAATGGCAGCATTTCGATGGCCAGTAATTTGGAAAGGTGTGAGGTTAGTGCTATGGCCTGTGGGTGGGTGGCTGGGTACTTTCTCTTGCGCTCAAATGCCTGGGGTAACGACATTTGGACGCTGTGCTGGGACAGGGAAGTGGATGTGGTCGCTGATGGTGCTTCAGATGCTACAGGTGCAGGGCGGGAGGTATGCGGGCCTGCTCCTTCGACAGGCGATTGGCCGGCACCGAAAACAGGGGAAGAGGAGGCAGTGGTGTGGCCTGCAGACACAGATGGGTGATCCAGGCGTTCCTCCCACTTACTACGGTGCTTGGATGCCATGTGTCGGATCATGCTGGTGGTGGTGAGGTTTCTAGTGTTCATGCCTCGGCTCATTCTGGTGTGGCACAGGTTGCAAACTACAATTCTTTTGTCGTCCGCACTTTCCTTAAAAAAACGCCATACCGCGGAACACCTACCCTTTGGCAAGGTAGATTTACGCAAGGGGGTGCTCCGTGGAACATTTGCGGGCCGGTTTGGTGCGGTCCGCCTTCTTTCTGTAGCCACACCACTGCCTCTTCCAGCCTGTTGCGGTGCTGCAGATGGCTCACCCTCAGGACTGCTGTCATCGCTCGGCTCTACACCTTCCCAGGTGGGGTCAGTCACCTCATCGTCCACCAAGTCCTCCTCCACTTCCTCACTCTGATCATCCTCCTCATGTCTTGATCCCACCACATACTCAGTCATTGACAACTGTATAACATTCTCCTCAACAAGGTCTTGAGACGGAAATAGTGGTTGATTTAATGGCAACTGTGTCTCATCATCATCATCATCATCCACTACTTCATTTGACCTTAAATGCCGTTCACATCTGTCATCTTCTTGTGATTGGGTACCCTCTAGAGGTTGTGAATCAGGGCACAAGATGTCATGTTCCTCTGCAAGCTTGCTTGGAGAGAGGGTCAAATGAAGGATTGGTGATGAGACGAGCTCCTCACTATATCCCAGTGTGGGATCACTTCTTTGACCAGACCGTCTATGGTGGGAGGAAGGATGATCAGAGTGAGGATTATGTTGACCAGACTCTTGGCTACTGAGAGTGGACTTGGTGGAAGACAGGGTGGTGCTTAACCGACTGGAAGCAGTATCAGCTGTCATCCAACCGACCACCTGTTCGCAGTGGTCGGACCTCGAGAGTGATGTCCTGCGACGCCCTGTAAAATTAGACATGAAGCTAGGTATGGTGGATGTCTTTCTTTCTTGTGCTCTGGCACCAGGCACAGTTTCTCCGCGTCCTGACCCGCGCCCTGAACTATCAGGATCACGTCCACTTCCCCGTCCCTTTTTACCCGCCTTCTTCATCTTACACGGAATATGTGACTTTAATATTTGAGTTTGAAAACTTAACAGTATTTCTTCCTATTCTGCAACTGTGCAGAGTACACAGAATAGGCTGCTAAACGGCGGTGACACACACTGAATGGAATATGTGACTTTAATATTTGAGTTTGAAAACTTAACAGTATTTCTTCCTATTCTGCAACTGTGCAGAGTACACAGAATAGGCTGCTAAACTGCGGTGACGAACACAGAATGGATTATGTGACTTTAATATTTTAGTTTGAAAACTTAACAGTATTTCTTACTATTCTGCAACTGTGCAGAGTACACAGAATAGGCTGCTAAACTGCGGTGACACACACTGAATGGAATATGTGACTTTAATATTTGAGTTTGAAAACTTAACAGTATTTCTTCCTATTCTGCAACTGTGCAGAGTACACAGAATAGGCTGCTAAACTGCGGTGACGAACACAGAATGGAATATGTGACTTTAATATTTGAGTTTGAAAACTTAACAGTATTTCTTACTATTCTGCAACTGTGCAGAGTACACAGAATAGGCTGCTAAACTGCGGTGACACACACTGAATGGAATATGTGACTTTAATATTTGAGTTTGAAAACTTAACAGTATTTCTTCCTATTCTGCAACTGTGCAGAGTACACAGAATAGGCTGCTAAACTGCGGTGACGAACACAGAATGGAATATGTGACTTTAATATTTGAGTTTGAAAACTTAACAGTATTTCTTACTATTCTGCAACTGTGCAGAGTACACAGAATAGGCTGCTAAACTGCGGTGACACACACTGAATGGAATATGTGACTTTAATATTTGAGTTTGAAAACTTAACAGTATTTCTTCCTATTCTGCAACTGTGCAGAGTACACAGAATAGGCTGCTAAACTGCGGTGACGAACACAGAATGGAATATGTGACTTTAATATTTGAGTTTGAAAACTTAACAGTATTTCTTACTATTCTGCAACTGTGCAGAGTACACAGAATAGGCTGCTAAACTGCGGTGACACACACTGAATGGAATATGTGACATTAATATTTGAGTTTGAAAACTTAACAGTATTTCTTCCTATTCTGCAACTGTGCAGAGTACACAGAATAGGCTGCTAAACTGCGGTGACGAACACAGAATGGAATATGTGACTTTAATATTTGAGTTTGAAAACTTAACAGTATTTCTTACTATTCTGCAACTGTGCAGAGTACACAGAATAGGCTGCTAAACTGCGGTGACACACACTGAATGGAATATGTGACTTTAATATTTGAGTTTGAAAACTTAACAGTATTTCTTCCTATTCTGCAACTGTGCAGAGTACACAGAATAGGCTGCTAAACTGCGGTGACGAACACAGAATGGAATATGTGACTTTAATATTTTAGTTTGAAAACTTAACAGTATTTCTTCCTATTCTGCAACTGTGCAGAGTACACAGAATAGGCTGCTAAACTGCGGTGACGAACACAGAATGGAATATGTGACTTTAATATTTTAGTTTGAAAACTTAACAGTATTTCTTACTATTCTGCAACTGTGCAGAGTACACAGAATAGGCTGCTAAACTGCGGTGACACACACTGAATGGAATATGTGACTTTAATATTTGAGTTTGAAAACTTAACAGTATTTCTTCCTATTCTGCAACTGTGCAGAGTACACAGAATAGGCTGCTAAACTGCGGTGACACACACTGAATGGAATATGTGACTTTGATATTTTAGTTTGAAGACTTAACAGTATTTCTTCCTATTCTGCAACTCTGCACAGTACACAGAATGTGCTGCTACACTGCGGCGAAGCACACTGAATGGAATATGTGACTTTGATATTTTAGTTTGAAGACTTAACAGTATTTCTTCCTATTCTGCAACTCTGCACAGTACACAGAATGTGCTGCTAAACTGCGGCGAAGCACACTGAATGGAATATGTGACTTTGATATTTTAGTTTGAAGACTTAACAGTATTTCTTCCTATTCTGCAACTCTGCACAGTACACAGAATGTGCTGCTACACTGCGGCGAAGCACACTGAATGGAATATGTGACTTTGATATTTTAGTTTGAAGACTTAACAGTATTTCTTCCTATTCTGCAACTCTGCACAGTACACAGAATGTGCTGCTACACTGCGGCAAAGCACACTGAATGGAATATGTGACTTTGATATTTTAGTTTGAAGACTTAACAGTATTTCTTCCTATTCTGCAACTCTGCACAGTACACAGAATGTGCTGCTAAACTGCGGCGAAGCACACTGAATGGAATATGTGACTTTGATATTTTAGTTTGAAGACTTAACAGTATTTCTTCCTATTCTGCAACTCTGCACAGTACACAGAATGTGCTGCTACACTGCGGCGAAGCACACTGAATGGAATATGTGACTTTGATATTTTAGTTTGAAGACTTAACAGTATTTCTTCCTATTCTGCAACTCTGCACAGTACACAGAATGTGCTGCTACACTGCGGCGAAGCACACTGAATGGAATATGTGACTTTGATATTTTAGTTTGAAGACTTAACAGTATTTCTTCCTATTCTGCAACTCTGCACAGTACACAGAATGTGCTGCTAAACTGCGGCGAAGCACACTGAATGGAATATGTGACTTTGATATTTTAGTTTGAAGACTTAACAGTATTTCTTCCTATTCTGCAACTCTGCACAGTACACAGAATGTGCTGCTAAACTGCGGCGAAGCACACTGAATGGAATATGTGACTTTGATATTTGAGTTTGAAGACTTAACAGTATTTCTTCCTATTCTGCAACTCTGCACAGTACACAGAATGTGCTGCTAAACTGCGGCGACGCACACTGAATGGAATATGTGACTTTGATATTTTAGTTTGAAGACTTAACAGAATGTGCTCTAATCTGCAACTTTGCACACTAAACAGAATGTGCTCTAATCTGCAACTTTGCACACTAAACAGAATGTGCTCTAATCTGCAACTGTGCACACTAAACAGAATATGCTCTAATCTGCAACTTTGCACACTAAACAGAATATATATATATATTTTTTTTTTTTTTTTTTTTTTCCCCCCACACAAAATAACCTGCTGCCCCCACACACAGTAGTCCTAAAAAGGACTTTTGGTTCTTTTTTTTCACAATTTTGCTTTTTTTCCTCCCTACACTGACTTTCCCTTCCTATCCTCAGCTCTCCCTGGCTAAGACTGAGCCGAACTCGATGGTCAGGTGCTATACAGCACCCGACCACGGGTTCTGGCCAGCCAATCAGTGTAATGCCAGCAGCCAACATGGCTGCTGGCATTACACCGATGTCAGAGCCTCCCTGCACGTTTATTGGCTGCGCAGCAGGCGCAAAACGTGCGGGGAGGAGACCCGAACATGGCGGGCGAGCACATGCGGTACTCGTACGAGTACCGCCATGTGCCGAGCAGAGCGATGCTCGAGCCGATCCGAGCATCGGCCGAGCATGCTCGCTCAACACTACTTATAATGAAAACAATGAAAGCCCTTCCCCCCTTGGCAAGCTTTTCAGGTTTTTCCCTTATCTTAATTGAAGATTGTCCCTCTCTGCAGTGTACCTGGGCACCTCCCTTCTGATCTCGCTGAAAAGTGTTACATCAGTAAAAGGGGCGGGAGGGGGATACTTTGTCATTGAGTTACTCTTGAACTACAACTCTGACAGAATTGAAATAACACTCTCCAAAGTCCAAATACTATGATGATTAATTAGAGCTGCTTTTATTATGAAACATTACTATCCCTTTAAACTGAGAATGTATCATGCTAGAAAAATTATCTACTTTTTTCACACCTTATGCATAACCCCTGGCCCCAGTTCTTCTTAGTACATCAGCCTCAGAGATATGGGCAAATAAACCACACACTGATGTATTTAAATATGAATGTAGATGATGCATATGTTGCTACAACACATCTTTGATAAAACTGTTATGTGAGTGCTATATTCTTCTTTTCAGAATAACACAACGAAGCGTGACATTTTGAATTCAAATCTGTTTTGTTCTAAATTCTTTCTCTGCCCCCACACATGAAACACTGAGACTTTCATCTCTTAGCTCTGATTTGCTTTACAGTGCACGGTTTTAATTAGCTAGTTTGCACTATGTTATGTAAATATTTCTAGCATGAAGCTTGCAGCATGGGAACAGTAATGATGCTGTTTTAAGGAAATTAAATATTTGGCTGTTGTACAATGGTGATTCAAGCTTTTCACTTTTGCATTTCTCTCAGAAAAATAACACCCTGTTTTACCATATATAAAAGGACACCCTGGGACACTCTGATCATTAGCAGAGCAAAATAAATATTACTTATATTATCATCAATTGTGAACCTAATTGATATAAAGGACACTTTCATGTTTCTTTTTTCTTACTTTTGTTAGTCCTTGTTGAAATATTCAGACTTAAAAGAGCAGTAAACTTTATATGAAAAAACTTTATATCATAGGGCTTTTCCTGTTCAATAAAATAAGTATACCCCCACTGCTGAAAGATTTTTTTTTATTTCATTAACAGTGCCCTCTCGTGGTCAGATTGCACATAGATATTCTGATACATTCTATTTGAGAGGAAAGTCAGTGACAAACAGTTCTCAACAGAATGAGACAGAAACTGCCGAGTCAGCCCCTGTCAGTTAAAATTTTCAGGAAGCAAAGGCACTATAAATTCACTTCCTGGTTATTTGAACTGTTAAAACTTTTGAATAAAATAACTGACAGTGGTGAGAGTGCCCTAGTTTTTCTCTGCAGGAAAAGGTTTATGATATATAGTTGTTCATTAAAAATGTACTGCTCCTTTAAAGGAACACTAATATCTCCTAATAATGACAACCTCCACTTGAATTATTATGGGCAGAAAAGTCAAATTCCTTCTATCCATTTTGCTGTCTGATGAAGAGATAACATTTTCATTCCTTCCTTGATGACATATCCATGGAGGTGGACATGACAGTTGCTGGCAGGACTACTGGGCTCAAACTCCACCCAGCGGGATATCATTTTTTGCAAACTCATCACAAAAATCCTAAGAGTATCAGTAAAACTACTGACACTAAATGGAAAAAGTAGTCCCCTAATTGAGGCACATCAAGTCAACAAAAATAACAAAATAATATAATATTTATTGATGGTACAAAAAATATACATACATACAAAATCAACAGGAGAATTAAAAACACTAAAAACAAATCATAGGGTACACCCTGTTTAGATCTAATTAATAATATATGGCTAAACGTCTAACAAGATGTTCCATATATCTCATAAATGTCAAAATATCACATTCAAAGCCAAATATATCTATGTAAGCAGATGAAAATATAACAAATAGCTAAGTAATATAACAAAAATAATAATAGTAAATACCACTGATATACAAAGTGAATAATCCAGTGAATATACTAGTGATAAACAATCAATAGTGGAAACAAGTATAAATACAAATACACAAACGTGATGAAAAGGCTACTTATCTTCATCCGCATATCAATAACTAAATCAAGCTTTCCCCCATGTCAGCATCCTAACGCGTATTGCTCAACGGACGTATCAGATGCAGCACGGGCAGTCTGTATTGCGCATGACTACAGCGAGGCAAGCACTCTCTACTGTGCATGATGGCTTCTGACAAACATCCTTAGTGAATTATAATATAGGATGTTGGCTTTCCTTTAACCCTTTGAGTTCTAAGCAGTATCCAATGCATAATGCATTGGGAATCCCACTGGCACTCAAAGGATTAATAATTGTATGGTACCTGACAAACTTTATTAACATGGATTTCACTGATTCCTATTTTGTGTTTTGCAATTATAGAAGGAAAGCAGATTGTTAGAGCAAAAATAACCCTTTATTTTTCCTATAGCTATTCTCCAAGTATATACAATGTACAGACATATTGCCTATACTTTGTATTATTATTATTATTATTTTTCATTACCTATTTTTACTACACTTTTATGCCCATGATAGGGAGCTAATTGGATCTCACTTTCCAAAGAGAGTTGGTGGGAGATGCACTAAAGTTCAATGAGGAATGTGATATTGTATTGAATCAGTGTTGAAAAGCACCCAGTCTGCCATCATGATCATCATGAATCCACCATGTTTTCAACATGTTTATAGTTTTGCACTTAACACATTGACAATGGCTCATTTCAATATTGAAATGAAGGTTAATGAGCCATTGTTGTATACATGTGGATGTGTTTATATATTAATGTGGCACTTCACCATGTTCACTAAGCTCCGTGTCAGAGACCACAGTCCCAAAATTGCATATATGAGGATGGAGGTGTTGGTATCTCCCTGAAGCTGACTATGGAGCCAGACGATCGTTTGCTGTTTCTACTCTTGAGAGCAGAGACAGCAGCTTCCTTCCTTTAACCCTGTCAATGCGATAGGGATATGCATTGCATACCTCTGTGATAATGAAAGGGTTAAAAAGTTGTGGTGAAAGCTGAATTTAAGAGGTTAGATAGGAGACTCAGTAACATGCACAGTGCACAATTGGGAGTCTCCATAAATGAGGAATTCCACGTAAAGAATTCACACACAATTTCGCTGTGAAATGCATAGCTTCCAAGAGAGATATGACTTGTTAATGCACATTGTATCTTTTTTTTAACAGAAGCTGTGCCAAGTTGCCCACTGTCACTGTCTCCTTAACAGTCTGCATGATATATGAGCTTGGATCTCTATTCCCAAGTGTGGCCAGTGCCGTTGGGCACTTCCTTACTCCTACCGATGTCGTCATTCTGTATGCTACCTATATTAGACAAGCCACTCTATGTCCAATGTGCTATGAAAGCGCTCCTTTGAGCTTTTCCTGCTAACAATGGTGTTGCTGACTTCTGATTAGTGTATCTTGCCTCAGCCTCTTGATTTTGGATTGCCTGCCTTGTACTGTTGCCAACCTCAGCCTGTTTGACTCGGCTAATCTGCCTGCCGATTTTTCGCTGTCATGGTATTGTGACCTGCCTGAGGAGTTCGAGCCTGTATTGTCTGTTCTTCTTTACAGATGTCCATGCCAGTCTCCATCACCCTTCTGCTCCTATCTCCTGCCTACCCACAGTACTAAGCCAGTCTCCATCAATCTGCTGACCTGTCTACCATCAGATAACCACACCAGTTTTCTGCAGTTAGTCACCTGCCCACCTCCTGGTAGATCTTGTATTATTATATTGCTTAAGATATTCCTGTGGAGGTTTCCTGTTTAACTCTCTGAGTTTAGTAGGGTAAAGAATAACCAGTGTTGTTTATCCTGGGTCACATTCGGCTACACTGAAAGGGGCCATCTAGCTTAACAGCTAGTATGTTTATACAGCATAGGACACAGCACATTCAGCCATGGTTGACCTAAGAATACTAGCCATGTTCCCCAGCTTTGCCGTCTAGCACCTAGCCCTACTAAACACTTGTTGAAGGCGTCTCCCCATTCCATGTTTTATTGTTTTAGTTCCTACAGCTATTTCTGCAGTCCTTTCAGTATTTTGACATTTTGATAGTGACACACACACTGTATCCATTCGTAGCATGTCTTCTGATCCCAAAGAGATCTCTTATGTTGTGATACAGAAGGGAGCTGTACTTGAGCAGCATGCTACTCAAATATTACTATTGGATCAGAAGCTACATTTTATAATGGGTCTATTGCAGCATATGCAGCAGTGACTATAAGCTCCTAGACCACCTGCTTCTTCTGCAACTGTCACCATTGCTGTCTCTAGTCCCTCATTGTTTTCTCTTCCACCTCTTATTCCTCTGCCAAACATTTTTGATGGTTCAGCCAAGGACCTGCGAGAGTTCCTAATCAGTGTATCCTCCATTTCTGTTTCAGCCTGAGGCCTTCCCTTCTCATCAGGCCAAAGTTACTTTCATTAGCTCCCGTTACTGGGTCAGGCTATTGCCTGGGTTGCCCCTCATATCGACTGACCGTCTCCTCTATTGAATGACCTTGACTCTTTTCTCTCAGATTTTCTCTCCATATTTGATACTATTGGCAATCAGGCATTGTTGGACATCCGACAATGGTCCCGTATCCTATCCCAGTATACCGTGGAGTTTCGTTCTTTGGCATAAAACACAAATTTGGTGACAACATTGAAGGCTGCCTTTGAAGAGGGCTGTCACACCATATCTGATTCTCTGGAAGATATCATAGTTTTGTGTTCCTCACTGGAGCATTGTCTCTTGCCATCCTCCACAACTCCCACCCGTGTGTCTGGCTCCCTGTTTTCAGACTCCTACCAGTGCAGAGTATCTGCCCAAACCTATGGAAATTTGTTGGGTTTATCACCTATCCGAAGAGGAAAAGGCCAGGAGACTCAATCAAGGTCTCTCTCTATTGCAGGTCGTTTGGTTGTGTTTGCCCTAACAAGTTAGGAATCTCTCAAACTCAGGGTGAGAGGGATCCTCCTTGGTTACCTCTGTTGTAGATCAATGCTTGAGGTTTCCCATGACTCTTTCTTGGACCAATGGTGCATTGCCTGTAAAAGCATTTATTGATTCAGGTGCTGCATGTACTGCAAAGTGACTCAATGCACATCAGGCTAGATGGTCTCTTTTCTTTTTACGTGTGATTACTTATATTCCATGGCACTAAAAATATCAAAGCCTATGCCCTGTCACACCAGTTTGAACCAAGTTCTGTTTCTTCTGTCGGTTATGAACCCATGATTCCTTCTTTCCATTTAATGGCAGCCTAACTACTCCTTTGCTTCTTGCTACCTGCCTGTCTCAACCTCCCGCGACCCTGCCTGAGTCATTTCCTGGTGACATTCTTTTTGTTCCAGCCCATTTTATCTCTCAGGCTTTGCAGTGGGCTCATCATTCTGTGGTAGCCAGCCATTGCGGTATTTCCCGCACAAACAAGCTTTTGTCTCACAACTTCTGGTGGTCTCAGTGTCGTCCAACGTTAGATCTTATGTGCCCTCTTGTCCTACATGTGCCCACATGAAGACCCCCTCATCAGATGCCTGTAGTTAAGTAATGACACACAAGGGGCAGGAGAAGGGGGAAAGGTGGAGCAGTGCAGGGATGTGGGAGTAAAGTGGTAGCTCAAAAACTGACTGCATAATGGTTGCTGTAGCGTGTGTGAAAAATGATGATGATCCCTCTCTTTCCAGGGTGGATGCAGTTTTTCAAGGTCCTACCAATCACACCACACCAGTCCCCCACCACCACTACCATACACGTCTGCCACATTACTGGTTGTACTTTTTTTTATCACTCCACATCATAATGAATATGTGCCAGTGTCAGGAAGTAAGTGTTGTGGGCAAAGGACAAATGCACTCTGCGTGCTAACAAATATTTCAAGGAAAATGTTGCTGTATGACTCACAACTTTGACTTTCAGCTACTTATTTCTCCACTACAGCCCTCAGAAGTAGCAATATTGTGCTGGGAAACATGGGCGAAAAATAAATTGGAATAGGAAAAAAATTTGTTGGGAGAAAAATGTGTTGGAATAAGTGGAAAATTTGCTGGAATAGGCAAAAAGGAGGAAAATTTTCCATTGAAGAATACTTCTGAAATAAAGAGAAAAATCTTTTTTTCACGAAAATCATGCTGGAAATTTTTCTCACTTTTTGCCCACCCCTGGATCTGCTTTGGTTCCTTCTGCTCAGACTGCGATCTATATTTGAACATTGGCACACTTTAAGATCCTTGTTGGCCTCCCAGATGCACCACAAAGTCACCACTGACTGGCATCATTCATTGGCACCTCTCTGTGTTCCCATGGATAAGGTATGGCTGTCTGCCAGGAACGTGGTCATATGACAACCTTCCCGCAAGTTTGGCACCCATTTCTTGGTTCCTATCCAGGTCTTACAGCGTCTATCTCCAGTGGTCTACTGGTTGACCCTTCCTTTCTACCTCTGTATCGATCCTGTATTTCATGTGTCCATTTTGAAACCATGGTCCGTCTCTCAGTTCCTTCACCCTGCCACTGCCATTCCTCCACCAGTTATAGTGAATGAGTACTTTATCGATGAGCTTTTTGACTCTAGGCGTGTATGTGGTCAGTTGCAGTATCTCATCAATTGGTCTGCTCAATTTCTGATCTTGGATCTCTGTTCCTAAGTGCGGTCAGTGCCATTTGGCACGTTCTTTCTCCTCCTACTGATATAATCATTCTGTATGCTGCCTATATTAGATGTAGCCACTCTACATCTGACTCAATATCAAAACATTTCTTTGAGCATTTCCTGTTGCTGAATTCTGGCTAGTGTGCCTTGCCTCTACTTCTTGATTTTGGATTGCCTTCCTTGTACTTTTGCCGAGCTCAGCCCGTTTGCTATTCTGCCTGCCAATATTTCCTTGCCATGTTATTCTGACCTTCTGCCTGTATTGTCTGTTCTCCTTTACAAACTTCCATGACAGTCTCAATCAGCCTTCTGCTCCTGTCTACTGTCTACCGACAGTACTATGCCAGTCTCCATCTATCTGCTGATTCTGTTTCCTGCCTACCCCCTGATTTCCACACTCAAGTTTTCTGTGGTTACAGTCTCCTGACGACCTCCTCGTGGGTCTTGTATTATTATATACTATAAGGGGTTCTTGTGGATATTTCCTTTTTTACTCCTTGGGGTTAGTAGGGTATAGACTAACCATTGTTGTTTATCCTGGGACACCTTTGGCTCCACTGAAGGGGGCCATCTAGCTTCATGGAAAGCACCTTTATATGGCCTAGGCCGCAGCATATTCAGCCATGGTTGGCCTATGTGTACTAGCTACGTTCCACATCTTCACCCTCTAGCACCTAGGTCTACTTGTTGAAGGAGTCTTACCATTTCATGTTTTATTGTGTTAGATCCAATGGCTGTCTCTGCAGTCCTTGCAGTATTCTGACAACAGCTGGCATCCCCTCACATTGCCAGCTTATATAGTGTGTCTGGTGATGTGAATTCACCAAGTAGTGCAGCAGGATAAACACATTCTTCTTCCTTGCTCTGCACCCTCTTTTCCCCCTACACCATTCACCCATTTATATGGTCGCTTTCACTGTACCTTTCACCGCTCTGCCTGTCCTTCTCCTTCATGGACCTTCATTTCTCCTTCTGCTGCAGGTGTCTTGCTAGTCATAAGAAAGGTGTTATTGAAAGAATGTACTAGAAGGTCCATGGATTCACAGCTAATGAGGGAGCAGCATATTTGACCTGCAAATCTGTGTAAAGGCAGTTCCAATATCCTTCACCTGTGTTCACTGAAGTTGCCTTATCTGAATAGCAACTATAATATGAGTATCGATTTGGCTCAACTAGAGATCTACTAGTTGCCCAAACTCTGACAAAAGGATGCAATGATTATTCAGCACATGGGAAGTTTCTCAGTAAAGGGGTGTGTTGCAGACTACTTGCTAAACATGCATGTGGTATGATCCATACAGCTGCCACTGTTCAGCTATAGGGGTTGGAACCACCTCAAGACACTGGGTCATGTTCATTCATCCACCACACTTTGATAGACTGGAGGGCTAGGAGTGAGGGTACTACAGATAAGCTCTAAGAATAGAAAGGCGAGTCTGGGAAGCCTGAATTTCCATAATTTCCATCACACACAATATAAGGCATCCATGGACTATACAAGATAATGCCAGTGCATACAAGACATAAGTAGAAGAGGATACAGACTGGGATTCATGCACAGGAATCAGACCATACATCATCTGGGGTATCCACTTTGGGGTAATACCAGTACCCCTGTGGATTGCATTCCTCAGTACCCCTAGTGATTGCCTGTGTCAGTCCTCCCATCGAGGGCTCTTCTCCCATGCTTCCAACAAGTGCCTCCTCCAGTCGGTCCAGTAAGTCCATGTGGAAAAGGAATCTGGAAATACTTCTTGTGGCTGGTTATTGGAACAAAAAGATGAATCCATTTGTACGGATTGGGTATATGCATTTTATTTATGATCCTTAACCCCTCATGGACCAGTGAGGTTGACAATGCATTGCAAAGCAATAAGTGGCACGCGGGAAGATGCCGGAATATCTACTTGGAACAACTGGTAGTTCCTGGTCATGACTAAAACGAGGTATCGTGGTTGAGGCATTGTGTGAAGGAGGTACAGAAGACGTTGTTATTTATCTGCAAAAAATCTAGAGGTGACAATCACTGCTAACGAGAGGCAGTCCAGTTGAGGACTACGAGAAGCATCAGATAAGTGAAGGGTTAATATATGTGGATACAGCCTATTGTATATCAGATGGATGCTATACATGATTATATGAGGCACATACATATAACCCATATACAATTTAGGATGCGTAAAACTCTTGAATTTTGAGATCTATCAAGAGTATACCAAGTATGCCTTTATGAAGATCGTTAATATAAGTTTGCAGATGAAATATTCCTCCTGGTTGAACCACGAATCCAGATCCTAGTCGTGATACAAATACTTGTAAGGTTGAGATGTGCAGTAAATATTAATAATCTGGAGATTGTTATATTTCAATTCCTTTTGATCATTGCCTTTAAGGAATCTATGTGATGCTGTATTTGCATTGAAGCTGTGAACGCTTGAGACACTCTGCATCAACGTTTTTATTTTTTAATACTTTTTGTTTTTTATTTTTATTTTTGTTTTTTATATACCGGTATATAGATAGGGAAAGGATTTAGGATATATTTTATACGTATGGGGTATTTTGCAGTGTAGGACTAGACAGTTTGTTAGCATTGTGTTGAATGTGTATAATATGACAAACTATTGATACTATGTTGCCAAAGTTTCGACTGTATTGGTGCAGTGGCAACATTGTTTAAAGTAATTTGAGGGATTTATCTGTGGCATCCGAGTTTTTGTATATACTCCTGGTGCCTTAGAGAGCGATCCCGGAAATTTTATTAGATACAGGTGTTAATATTTCCCTTCATGGTGAGGGGGTAGGAGACACCTGTTATTATTTACTTGTGTATTGTTGATTTTTCTACCAGTATTGAGATATTTAGAATTTGTGATGTTTTAATGTGATATTAAAAGTGTCTAGACTATTTTCTGGTATTTTTTGGTGTACTCTGTTGCCTCTGTTTTTGATTATGGTTGAGTCCCTACTATTATTCGAGCGCTAGACCATATATAGTTTATTTTGTTCTTGTTTTGAACATTTTGGAGTACAGGTTTAGGTCAGGCAGCTGACAGTTGATATACCTCTTATTTCCTTCTTACAGCACCACCTTAGTTATATAAATAAGTGGCACATGATGAAGTATCTGCATAGTTTCTGTTTAAATATACATGGCATAATGTGCATTAACAAGTCTTACATCTGTCTTGGATGCTATATATAATTCACAAGGAAACAGTGCATGAATTATTTAAGTGGAATTCCTATCTTATTGAGGCTCTAAATTGTGACCTGTGCATGTCATTGAGTCTCCTATCTAGCCTTTCAGATTCAGCTTTGACTACAACATTTTTACCCCTTTAGTGCCACAGGGGTATGCAATGCATATCCCTATGGCCCTAAAAGAGTTTGTGGTGCTAAAGTCTGAGCGCATACTCTCTGCTCCCCCAGTGGGGGAGCAGAGATAATGCATGCAGACTTCGTGGTTGTCAAATTGTTAGTGATGTGTAAGGGAGGGCATTCCTCATCCCTCATCACCACAGTATGACAACCCTGCATGCTAATGGGAATATTCTCCCTTCCTTCCTTTGCATCCCTAATTTTTAGCGCATAAGGCGATGTGTGTCTATATCACGAAAAATAATATGCTTGCCACTCATCACCAGACATACATCACTATCAGGCCCATATTTACACCTGAGGCTGCAAAAGGCAAAGCATTCTAGGCACCCTTAGCTCCTCCTCTGACCACACACCCCATCCTCAAAAGACCATGCCCCCAGTATAATCCACTGTTTCCTGGCACAGAAAGTCCCCTTGACCTATGTCAAGCAAGAACATAAAGAGCTTTAACCTCTTGGCTGGTAAAGATATCTCCGGTGCATTGCTTATCAATGCATTGGAGATCACTCTAGCATCCAAGGATTTATATAATAGCCTGTAAAGCCGTATAAAACTAGTGCAGGTATAATGAGATTGCTCTGGTCATACCCACAACTAGGAATGTGGGTGTGTCCAGCACAGCTGAGTTGCCTCTCAAAATGTGGAGCTCTAGGCAGCTGCCTACTCACCTACTGGGAAATCCAGCCCTGATCTCTATATCATCATAATCAAAGCAGGATTGTGATACAATGTTAGAGTATCTGCAGCAATTAATACTCTGCACATGTGTACATTGTTTCTTTTTTACATTATATCACTAGATCTGCTTTCATGTTCCCTGACAGAAAGCTCCCTGTAAACAAATCCAAGGAGGTTGTGGTCAATTACATAAAATTGTAAAAAAAAAAAAAGTGAAGATGAAAAAAATTATAATAAAAAGCATAAGTAATTTGACTGTAGATCTTATGCACTTTCACAATATACAAAGTAAAAATAATGGGTTAATTAATATTCATTTAAAACAATATCATGAATATAAACAACTAAAAAAAAAATGCTAAAAATGTTAGTCAAGGATAAAGGCTGATGTTCTAAGAAGAACTGGGGCAATTCAACTCTACCAAAGAGAAAAAAAAAAAAATATATATATATATATATATTTGATTTAAATAGGGATTTTAACCCCTTGAATGCTAGTTGGGTCTCCAATGCATTGCTTTGCTATGCATTGCGGGACTCCAGCATTCAAGGACATTAAAGCCCTATTTAAGGTAAACTTTTTTTTTATGAAAACATTTGTGTTATAGAGCTTTTTCTGCTGAGTAAAACAAGGTCACTCCCATCACTGTCAGTTGTTTTATTCAAACTTTATAACAGTTCAAATAATCGGGAAGTAAATTTACTGTATGTTTACTTCCTGGAAGTTCTTACTGACAGCATGACTCAGCAGTTTCTACCGCATTCTATGGAGAACGAAGGGGGGTGATGTATAAAAAGCTTTCTTAGTGTATTCTTAAGAACTGTCGCTAAAATTCATAATACCTGGTAGGGTTGCCACCCAGCCGGTATTTTACCGTCGGGCCGGTAAAAAATTGGCTTCTTTCCAATGTTAAGTCTATGGAGGGAATGCCTTGGCCAGTATTTTTTTGAAGAAAAGGTGGCAACCCTAACGCCTGGTCATATTTATAAAGAAATAAAGTTACATTTACAAATATGTCTATATGAGAATATTCTGAAAATATTCACACCTGTGAATATATATTCGCACACATAGCGGTATTATATACTTCCAATAAGAACAGGTTTTACCTGGCGTTATGATTTTATCCCTAAAACTGGCTTTATTTTTGGCACAATTAGGAAATTTCTTTATAAATACACTGGGACATAATTCTTATTTGGACAAGAACATTTCTACTCCACTTTTAAAAAAAGTCAACTAACTGGAATTAGCACTTAACAAAATGTCGTTAGATGTTTATACATATACTTATGTTGCTTTGAGACACTTTTACAGACACTTTCTTTATAACTCCAGTTTTATACATCTCCCCATAAGTCACTGACTTTCCTCTCCATTAGAATTTAACAGAATAACTAATTGGAATTTGACCACTGGAGGGCATTGCTAATGTGAAAAACATGGGTTTAACCCCTTAAGCACCATTGACAGTCCTAGCACGTTATGGATCGGCGAGCCATAAGGACCCATGACATGCCAGGACCATCATAGAATTCAGGGCTCCCCGCGCAGCTGCACGCTGTTCGTGGAGTCCTGAAACGGATGTGAGAAGAAAAAAAAATAGTCCGTGGTTCTTAAGTGCTGGCCGCATGTGCAATCGGCCGGTCTTTAAGGGGTTAAACTGTAATAGCACTGGAAATACATCTCTCAGCAGTGGGAGCATCCTTATTTTACTCAACAGGAAAAGCCAAAAAATATATATTTTTTTTTCATGAAAAAAAGTTTACTGCTCCTTTAAAACTCTTTGAGTGCCAGAGAGCTATCCAAGTAATCATGTTACAATGCACTGGATACCTCTCTGGGACTTAAAGGGTTAAATGAATGATCATTTTGAGAATGTTTGTTTATTCTCTATATTGCAATTATGCGCTCAAAAATGAGTCCAGCTTATCTGTTTGATTTACTTAAGGTTGGCAAAGTAGGAATTCATTCCACCAGCAAAAAAAAAAAAAAAAGATTTTGTGTTGATTCCTAACGTCAACAACATTTGATTCACTTAAACCATATGTTGATAAAATGAGATGTGAAGGAGTGAGAGTAAAATAATGGTTATTTGTTCTGACATGCTACAACAACAATCACTTCTCGTGCTGCTTGTGATAATAATGAGAACAAAATAAGGTTTTTAAAGCTTTAACTCTATGAGTGGCAGCAGTGTGAGAAGCAATGCATTGCTCACTCCTGTTCAAATAACATGGTTAAATAAAATTCCTTTAGGAGGGAATTGTACCCCAACTTATCTGATGATTTGGGTGGTGGGATGGTCAATTACAGGAGCAATCCTAGGATTCCCAACACCTAGTTATTGTGCACTGGGATGGCAGATATATTATCTGGTGGTCCCTCTTTCCACCACTCATTGGCTTTGACACAGTTGCAATTTAAAGTGGCAGTGGTTCCCCATTGTTATTCATAAGCCGTTCTTGCAAGTCTGACATTTTAATAAGTATCCCCACTTACTGCTACCATGGGCCATCTGGTAGCACTTGCGTCCACTGTAATCTCTTGAGAGACCTTCTATAAGCATACTTATAGGTTCATCTCATCCAGGGTTGTAGACATTGGCGGTCAATGGGTAAAGCTCATGCTAGTACCCACCCTCCCCCAACTACAATCTCAGCCTTTAAAGTGGAACTACCACCTCTAAAAAAACTTGAGCTCCAATAATTCCCCATCTGGCGATTAGCTACTCATTAGCGCTAGTCACCAGAATTATTACCTTGTTAAATGGAATAATCCATTGTTCCCAGGCTTACAGGCAAGACAGAGCACAGACATCTTTCCAAAGTGACGTCTGCACTCCTGCGCTGTCAGTCCCAGCCGGCTCTAGGAGGAGTTGCTTGGAGCCGTTCGGCTCTAAAAGGGACTAACAGCGCAGTCATGCAGACATCACTATGGATAATTCTATTTAACAAGGTAACAATTCTGGTGACTAGCGCTACTGAGCAACTAGTCGCCAGATGGGGAATTGTTGGAGCTCAAGTTTTTTAGTGGTGGATTGTGGCATGGGGCCAATTTACCCAATGACAAACATGGAAGCTGATGCACTGGAAAAGACTGGTGCAGTGCTGGAGCAAACCAATGGTTCAATAAAGGAGAAATTAAAATTCACCAAAAATGTAAATTGTGCTTTTAACTATTTGAGTGCCAGGGGTATCCCACACAGTGCATCTGCTGTAGAATCTGTTCACACCTCAGGGTCACAGGTTCTAGTCCCAGCAAGGTCAGCTCAGCCTTTCACCCTTCTGAGAGGGTAAAATGAACATCCAGGACATACTCAAAGATCATCTCAGCGTATCTTTCCTTTTAAAATACATTCACCAAAAATCTTTCCTCCAATTCTTTTTAGTAAATCCACCTATCTGACGCTCTGGCAGCAGGCCTAAAATAGTGTAAATATGAATAGACTTACATTTAACCCATTGAGTGCAAGGGGTATCTGATTCATTGTAATGCACAGGTAACCCCCTAGCAATCAAAGGGTTAATGTTCTGATTGCATAAGAACCATTATGTTTGTTTGAGTGACAGAGGAGTATTCGAAACCCTTCTTTGAGATGCATTTGATACCACTCAAAAGGTTGAATGAGGACTGCAACTCTGCTCCTTTCCGTGCTGTCTTATGGAATACACTGATAGAGACTGCTGCGTTCTGGATATCCTGGTAGCCTCATTGATTTAGTATGTGCCATGTATGCTTTCCTTGTTACATTTGGTGACCTTCCTTCTTCCCAAAGTCAACATTTATAGGAATGGGACGCCAGCTGTAACAGTGAAATCACACCAGTCATGTAATATATCTTAGAGACTGAGGAAATATATAGGCAATAACCATCTGATAAAAAGTTCTTGGTCGACAGAAGATCTCGTGTTAACACATGACGCTCCAGCTAGGTACATAGAGAGGTCCCAGCCCCAACAATCACACTGTTCCTGTGAGTAGTGTTTCGACATAAGGAAAATGTAACCCTTTGAGCAGGAGAGAGGTATCCAACACAATGCTTTGCCAGATTAACATAAACACCCCTTACTTCTTGTAATTCTTGCTACACTGTTTCTTCTGCTGTCTCTCTGTCTTCACTCAGCAACCCAGATTAATTGCAATTACTCTTTTCACATTTCAGAGGAGGCATGGGTGTGCAGGTAGACATGGTGGGCACCATACTTTAGATTATGGCAAATCCTTCCCTGAACAAAGTCCTTCATTGGTGAGCCCCATGTTGACCATGGGCCCTGGGAAAATGCACATTTTGCTATTGATGAAGTGGCCCTAACATCATCTGAGCACCACTGAACTCCTTTAACTCACCCCAAACATATAAGAAAATTGTTGCAGAAACTCAGCTGGCTGCTTGAACCCATTTCACGATTGGACTTTGAGATACTGGGCCTCATAAACAGGAAAAAAATTGAAGTATTTCTGGGGCAAACTAAGAGCACAATATCTCTTTAGCATACTACAGGTGAAAAGTTCAATTTAAATAAATGGGGAATTATGTTTGTCCCCTATGGTTCAGTTGGTCTGCTCCAGAATCATACAAGTTTTCTATTGTACATAAGATTCACTGGTCCCTGGTTCAATTGTAATCACATGTTTTAACCAGCATTTTACTTTATAACCCTCAAATACTAACGTTACAGTTTAAATATACACAAATATCTACTCTCTTTACTCTCTCTTAACTCCCTTACCCAGTGTTTCTTAATAGCAGTCACTGAGACATACCAACAGGCCAGTTATTAAGGATATCACTGCTTGATTGCAGTTAAGAATCACTGCCCTAAACCATCCTACCTTCTTGTTCAGATCTCTTCTCTAGTTGGTTCACCCAGAAAAGTAAAGTTCCACATGTGTTTTTGGTTCCTGTACCATAATTGTTCTGATATAATTCTGCTGTACATTGTCTGGATAATTCTATAAGAGTACATGTGCTGGAAGGTGATGAATAAAGTTTAAAACAAAGAAAGAAGGCTATTTTGACTGACTGAAGATAAAGATACCAAGGCATTGATTGATTGATGTTGCTGGAGCCAGGACGCAAATAAAAAAATCTTTTCACAGTTTTTATTCTGTTATTTTAATAATAATCATCCAAATAAAGCTCTGAAAAGGCTAGTTGGTGGTGTATTAGGTGTTTTATCCCTCTTTCATTATTATTTCCAAAGTTTAAGTGGTCCAAGTGGGAAATAAGAACTGTTATTTTTGATACACCATTTCAAAGCAAAGGGGTTGGTGGAAAGGGGAATCGTTACACCCCGGTATGGCTGTGTACCATTCAAAACAACATACACGTGTTTTGCATTACTTAGGTCATTTACTTTGGAGCATTTTCTCACAGTAAATTGATTATGAAAAAGAAGGGGAAAAAATAGTATTAGATTATTTATCGGCATCTGCTTAAATGAGACTTTGGTGACTCAGCCGGTGCTATATTTGCCTTAAAAAGGGGTATATTTAAGAAGAGATATAAGAAAAATTAGAGTAGAAATCTCATATTTACTAAAAGGGAATACACATTTTTCCATGTTTATCATTGAGTTGGAAAATGAATGTAAGAGCAAGGTTCGGTGGGGAACTTACTCTTGTACCTCACCCTGTTCAGTCCATGTCATTGCAAGCCCTACTCCCACTGGATCTTGTGGGGAATCAACTCAAGACCCAAGTGAAATTCTCCAAGGTACTATTATTAGTATTATTATTATTATTATGTTTTATTGCATTTTTTCCTTTTTTTAATATATATAATATAAAGTGCCAACATATTCCTTGGTGCTTTCACAGTTTTCAATAAAAATCATCTAATAATGGCCCAGCACTGAAAAGGCTAGGGGTAGTGTGTTAGGTAATTGCTCCCACTTTCATTATTTTTCCAACAGGACAAAATGGGGGAACATACAAGCAATATGACATACATGTACAGACCAAAACAAGAAGAGTGAGAGCCATGCTCAAGAGAGATTACAATTGTGTTAATAAATTGATAATATTTTTTAGCTTTTTGAAACTTACTCTGTGAAGGAGAGGCTTCACAGCAATAAAGCAGAAAGCTATTATTCTTAAAAGATGAAAAAGGTACAAGGAACCCAAAATGCAGAGAAAACAATTCAGCAAGAAGTAATAAATATTACAGCATAAGCAGAGGTTGGTTAGGAACAGGCCAAGGTCAGGACAGGCAGAACAGGTTCGGTGGTCAATAGACTTGCAGAAGATCA
Source organism: Rhinophrynus dorsalis (assembly GCA_037306005.1). Taxonomy (NCBI): domain Eukaryota; kingdom Metazoa; phylum Chordata; class Amphibia; order Anura; family Rhinophrynidae; genus Rhinophrynus; species Rhinophrynus dorsalis. The sequence continues at coordinate 382,449,640 of CM074719.1, forward strand.
AGGCAAGCAGCCCAGGTTCAGTGGTCAGTAGACTGGCAGATGGTCAGGGCAGGCAGCACAGGTTCAGTGGTCAGTAAACTAGCAGAAGGTCAGGGCAGGCAGCACAGGTTCAGTGGTCAGTAGACTAGCAGAAAGTCAGGGCAAGCAGCACAGGTTCAGTAGTATCACACAAGACAAGGGTCAAATCCAGACAACACAAGAAAGAAAGCCGCAGTGAAGCTTAGCTAAAATGAGATCAGACAACTGAGACTAGTGACATCATGGGAGTGACTCTAGACACATCACCTGCACATGTGCACTTCCCCAATCCTCTGAGACATGGTTAAATCCAGCACATTGCAACAAATATAAAGGCATTTCAGGCTTCTCATGGAATTCCCAAAACAAATGTTGTAACATAGGAAACAAGCATAAATTATTTTATGTCCTATGTTGTGAATAATTAAACATTTTGCACCTTAGTAAGTACAGTCCATAATTATTTGCAGATGAAAAAATCAAATGCTACTGCTAATGTAGTCAAACCTTATATGAAGGCCATTTTACTGGAACTGTCTTGTAAGGTACTTTTGCAATGATCTCTTATGCCAGTTTGGCTGGAAAAGATATCCTGGTACAATAGAGCAACAGCTTCACATTTGGTGGAATTGTCCCCAAGAGAGACAGTTCTGGGCCAGAGGGTATAACATTATTGTCTCTGTAACAGCCAGCTTGTAATTTATGGAAAAATCCAGCTAAATCCTTTTTGAATCTAAAACTACAAGACACCTAGCACGTACCAAGAAATATATTTATTTTATATTTTTGACTGCCAAACATATTGGAAGGAATGCATGAATCTGCCAGTGCACTTCAATGCTTATACTTCGGGAAATACTCTAGAACATATGATCGTTTTAGTGCATTTCAGCACACCTACACACACACACACACACACACACACACACGCAGCAGCAGCAAGCCCAAAACCCTTCCTAGTAGCATGCACAGCAAAACAAACTAAAGTTAAACAATTTCCTCTGTGCCTTCTTTAATATATGACGTTAAGTAAGTTGCAAATGAAGGAATGACCATCACTCGCCAGTTGACTTCTCCTTTCTATAGGGCTCATTAAAGGGATAGTAATGTTTCACAATAAAAGCAGCTCCAATTAATCTTCATAGTATTTGGTCCATGGAAAGTGTTATTTCAATACTGTCAGAGTTGTAGTTCAGGAGTAATTGAATGATAAAGCATCCCCCTCCCACCCCTTTTACTGATGTAACACTGCTCACCTCAGAGCAGCAAGACTGTCTGGATGGATCGCAGAGAGGGACAGTCTTCAGTGAGCATAAGGAAAAACCTGTCAAGGGTGGCAGATTTTCATTATCCTCACAGTAAGAAGACTGTCCCTTGCTATGAGTTGTCTGGTCCCAGGACCAGATTCCACATCTGAGGGGAGTCGGCTTACACTAGGTAAAAGGGGCAGGAGGGGGATACTTTGTCATTCAATTACTCTTTCTTGACCTACAACTCTGACAGTATTGAAATAACACTCTTCATGGCCAAGATACTATGAAGATTAATTGGAGCTGCTTTTTTTGTGAAACATTACTATCCCTTTAAGAGGAGAGTTTTCTACATGACTAGTTTAGTAAAATTGTGGTAAGCAGTCGTAGGACTAAGAAATCAGTTGCAGAGTATGTTATAGCAGGAAATCATATTAGTACATTTTTCCCTCTTTTGCTGGTTCCTGGAAAAAAACTGAATAAATGTACTAAATTTAAAAATAAACTCAATCACATCCTGGTTAATGGGAAACTTACTAGTATTTTACAGGACTCCTATAATATATTTCTTAGAATATGGTATAGCATATGCCAGGGCTCAAAATTTCCACTCGCCTCTAGCCAATGGCAAGTGAAAATTTAACCCTGGCGAGTAGAAATTCAGCCCTCGTGGGTATGTTATGACTTGCAATGGCGAGTAACTTTTCAGGTCTGGCTAGTAGCAAAGCCCTGGCATATGTCCCCTTTAATGTCAATGTTATCAACTCTAGCCCCATTATTGTAAATAGGAACTGTATGTGGAGTAGTTCAGCTTGTCCCTTTTCTTCCCATTTCTCCTTTGATTTATTTTCTTTTTTTCTCCATTTCTAGTTCAGAAATACATTCCTTGATGCTTTTTTTTAATTTTTTATAGATGCACAATTACAGTGTAGTTCTGTTGAGTAGTTCCCCTAAAAAATCAATACAAATATATGCTAAAATTTCCATTCACAAACAGGATTACTGAATTGCACAGGAGCAGTCACTTTCAAAATCTGGCCATAAAGTTTCATATTGTGCAAAAAAGATTCTATGGAACAAGATCATAGAATTCCATTCTACAAAAAAGGCAAGATTGGGGCAAAATGTTGAAGTCAACCCTGGTGCAGATCCCTATAGTACTACACTGTAATTGTGCATCTACAAAAAAAAAAGTTTAGCCTGTGTAAATGGAACTGCAGAATTTCCCCCACAGTGGGTCAATTTTCTTTACTTTTAGTTGAGCCTACCTCCTGCTCTACTATTTACTTTCACTTTTTTCCCACTTTAGAAAGGTCTGTAGTAGCTAAAGGGAGCATTTAATTCTTCCAAAATGAGCAACTGTTGACAGCTGTTGAAATCAATTAGAATGATGTTCCAGAAGCATGCCAATGGGCTGTGAGGAAGTTAATAACACCAATAGTTTTCCTATTGAATGGCTTTTTCCACCTTCAGTAGTGAAACTAAGTCCAAATGTGGTGGGTTATATTAAAGCTGTTCCATTGAGTTCCTCAAAAATAGCCTATCTCCCTGCTAAAGCCACAATTGTGATTACCTCCCGATATCTCTTCAGATTTTTCAGCGCTACCAAAGGCTTAGTTTTAACCAATAAGTGAAAAGCTTTAAACTTGCTTTCCAAATTCTTAAACTTGAAGGTCAATAACAGCTTTAGGAGTCTCATTAGGTGGAATAAGTGGTGGGACTCTGTATAACGGTCTTGTCAACATAATTTTCACGGCTGTGTTCCTGGCTTTGTTGAGTTAGAACACAGTGCTCACTCAGGCGTTAGGTTATTGTACTCCTAACTGTAAACATGTCTTTACAAACCATAAACACGTTGCTTTGCAATACACTGTAGACCTCTCTATCCTTTAAAGGCTTAAAAAAATGGAAGACATTATACTTGTTACGCTTATAGTGTTGATTTATTTCTTTGTAAGAAGTCTATCATATTTGATTTTGAACTTTATGTGTATGACTCCAGAGCTTAAAAAGTTGTTCAAAATATGGTGTTGCTAGTGCATTTTTTTTAAAAGTTCCCTTTGCTTCAATATGTCCTTTAGACCCTTGAATTCTGGAGAGGAGTGGAGGCCATTGCAGAGCAATGAGAGTTCTTTAACACTGAAGATGTTAAAAGCCCCACTTTAGTGAATCAGAAACTGGTGTTTGTATGTAGTTTGCATTGCTTCCCATAGATATGTATAGGTCTTCAACAGTCATCAGGTGTCAAATGCAAAAAGGCAACTTGAGTGCAAAACTGTGTGCTGATATAATGTACTGCTTTTCCTTGAAGTCACTAGCATTTTCTTTAGTATCTATGGCATTTTTATCAGGCTTTTCAATTTGGTTGGAGATTGGTAAAAAAGACTCACATTAGCATCAATGTGATTGCAAAATTGTCAAAAAAAATGGCACAACAGATTTACGGATTCCCAAAGAGCTAATTGGCTGTGATAGAATCTAGACAAAGTAGTCAATTATTTTGTAAACAGTGAGAGGGAATGGTGCATGCTGCCTGCTCTTCCACTTGCAGGTCTAGCCTGTACTTAGGTGTCAACACTTGTGTTTCTATTGTTTTTTTGCTTATGTTTGTACATATCTGTCTACCCTGTCTCTACCTTCCTGTATTGAGTTCAGCTCCCTCATTTTGCCATCTGAGTCTCTTTCTTTATTGTCATGTTGCATATTTGTATTAGACAATGTGCAACTGCTATATTAAGTTATCTATGGAGTTCACACTGAAACAGTTCTATAAATATCATAGTCCATGGTATATTTAATTCTTCACTTCCACATATAATACTGCCCGCTAAGAAATCATTGGGTTGCAATTGCAATACTATTTTTTTCTACCAATATATCTGCAAAGTATCCCAATTACAGAGGGGTTGTCCCAAACTAAGGACAATAATTTTCATTATAACAGCCTTCCTCATCTATATCTGAACTTCAATTAATTTGACAAAAAGGTAGGAGAAGTTGTGACTCCAATGGATGGTGATCATGGCAGTGAAATGACTGCCAGCTGTAGCCCATGCCCTGATTAGTGGGTGACCTCAGAGTGGATGGTAACTGTCAGCCAATCAACAACCTACGAGCCAAACAATCAGCCAGCCAATAAGAGGTAGTGTACAGTGCCCTGTTAAAGCATATGGAAAGTACCATCAGGAGCATAATGGTAATGGAGCAGAATTTTAAAAAAACATATGTTTTCATTGTTGATTGTAAACTATTACAATAAACTCTGCACTTAACATTCGCTCTGTTTGACAACTTACCCACATAGTTTAAACTGTAACTAATGTGGGTTAGTTTTCTTATAACTTTCAAAATCTGAGCATTCAGTGTCTCTATTGATTGTAAGTCTAATTGTTCCTTATGTATTAAAAATAGAAGATCAGCGTCTCTTTTCTTCTGTAATGTGCAAGATCCAAGAGTCCAGTTTCACTATAGATTGCAAGTTCTACTGTCAAGTATGTATCTGTACTGTAAACTCTGTGGGGAGTTCTACAGATTGCAAGTTCTAATGATTTGTTCATTGCAAACATTCAGTTTTTGTAGTGTAAAAAGAGTCATTGCTCTGAGACGTACTTTGTTTATACTCTGAGAGGTAGTTTGCTTGTTGATTCCAAGCTATGTAGGGTGACTAATAAACTCTATTTTCCCTGAGGAATGTGTTGTGCTGCATGTAGTGCACTAATTACATATGACAAAATGTCCATTTTTAATAGGTTCACACTATTAATGTGTATTATTTCAACTACTGTCCTTGAAAAACAGAGTATCATTAAAATAGTATATTTGATCACCTGTTGAGTGGGGGATTTTTCAGTTATTTTTACTAAACATGCTTTTGGGTGATAAAATCAAGAAATATGTAAACTGACACTCTATGTTTCAGTATACTACTAGAATGCAAAAAAATGTAATTTCATACTGTAAGTTTTCAGAATATTAGAATGCAACAATATGTACATTAGGATATATTCCTAAGAAATTCTTTTTCATTGAGAGGTCATTTACAATATGTCATTTACAACAAAAAGTGCTTGAAAGGGTTTTTGTTTTGTTTTTTGAAAGTATTTTATCAGGAAGTTACACAGAGATTAAATCTCATTTTCAAGTATGTCCCAGGTACTCATTTTATCTCTCTCAGAAGAGTGAAAGGCTGAGTTGACCTTGCCAAGGTTAGAACCTGTGATCCTGATGTTTAAAAAAATTATATAGCTGGTGTTTTAACCAACTGACATATGCACATGTTGTTCAATGTGTTGCTTACCCATCTGGCACTCAAAGGGTTAAGCTAAACAAATTATACAAATGTCCCTGTCATAATTGTGTCCAGAGATTTAATTTGAAGACCCATCAGCTGTGACTGAAGCAAGATTTTTGTTATATGTAAAGATTGCAGAAGTAAAAATGTCTCAATGATCATTACTATACTGTTTCTATAGGCTTTGGAACAATCAGGAGAGTTGTGATAATATGAATACTTATGACCAGATTTCCTTTGCACAAGATCCATTCAACATGTCTATGCTCCTCGTGATAAAAGACATTGGATGTACATTTTAAATATGAGATGAGGAGAGCTCCAAGATGACCATGGATTGATAAATAATTAATCAATGGTAGCAGGGTGGCAGTTTGAAATGTAAATGTGATGGATGAAGGTGCAGTGCTGTCATCAGCAGAAAATTATGTGACTTGAATTAATAACTCCCAGTACCTGCTGACTGGCAAAAACATGGACATAAAGGCAAAGAGAAGCTGTCAGATAGCTGCCCAGCAGACCCTAATTATTGCCTTTGACCCTGCAATTCACTTTCATGTATCCGTCCCAGATGAGATGTCTTTAAAAAAATGATGATGAGAGATCTTGGGGAGTACCAGCAGGCATGGTAGAAGGGAGGCATCTGAGGAAATTTTACCTGACAGAGCTGCAGGCTACTAACACCTTTTTATGTTACACAGCTTCTTAAATAAAATAATATATTAAAAAAAAAAGCTGCTGCTTCTTCCTTTGCTTTCTTCCACTATTCTCAAGGGCCATCTTTACAAGTGGCTCTGTGACTCTGAACTTGACAACATCTGCATGCAAAGGAAGTAAAAGTGAGACTGGCACCTTGGAACATGTGCAGGTGAGAAAAACACCTTTCACTTATCAATCAAAAAATTGTTTCTTTTTTTGTCAACTAGCTAGAAATAGAGCTGATCTAAACGGCATTGATCCATACTTTTTATTTACCTTTAGATGTGACACCTACTACATTTCTAGATCTCTTAGATTTTATTGCTTCTTTACAAGTAACAGAGGGACAGTGTTCTCTGCATGAAAATGAGTCATTTCATATGAAACAGAAAAATGCATTCTTTTTTTACTTTTTTTTTCTGCCCAATGGTGAAACCATGTACTACCTACATGTTTATGTTATTATTTTATGATTCAGCAAAGAAAACAGGGATACGTTTTGGTTAAAGGTATTCAGTAAAGAGGATATCACAACATTTCATGTATAAAATAATAAATTACAGAGAAAGTGAAAGAGACACCAATTTTATAAAAATTAATAACCTGATATTCAACCATAGCTAGTTGGACATTAGATAGTGCATATTTAATAATGTGTTGAAGTTATCTGACACTAAAAAGTTTGTAGATTTCTAAATATTTGCATTTATTATCCAAATGCTTGTTAGCACAATGTAATACAAGTGACACCTATTAAATTATTTATATTGAAGGATATTCAGAGGCAATCAATTACACACATAAGGCTGTTTCCTCAGGAATCATACACAGAGCACCCAGTGAACAAGGTGTACCCAAAAGAGGCTAACATTCTTTAACCCTTACAAATGTGGCCAGTTCTACCCTAACTGCTGTAATGAGGAATATTGTGTGTGTTTAACTTTGTATTGTAGTAGGTTGAGGGTGGGACTCTTGGGATTTTGTTAGGGGCAACTCTACCTAACAAAATAAAATGACACTGGTTCTTGAGCTCTACAAACGAAGCTCAAACCCGGGACATGTGCAGCCCAGTATTGGGGAAGGCAGTGGAGCAGAAAGGTGACAAGCTGTCAGCACACAGGCATGATATTCCCTTTCTTGCCTATGCTAAAAAAAAAATGTGCTGATTACACCTCAAGGGGATCTCCATGCACTAACGAGGGCTGAATGGGCTAAGATACAATTGCCCGTATTATTACTGACCTTTCAAATGTATTGATGCTGTTGCTATTGTTATCTATAGACAGCAATCAACAATCAAACTCTTTCACATACAGCAATAGTAGCAGAAACAAAAAAGGCTATGTTCTGCTGCTATCATTTTTAATAGATAATTTTCATATAGTGGAAATTCCAATGGTTTACTCAGTAGGGAAAGCCCTAATTTCAGACACAGTGAGGATAAAGTAAGAATTCTGTTCACATTTCTCTAAGCGTTGTTAGTACACGGAGCAAATAAAGGCACAACTGAATGGTTCACACATTACACTCCCACGCTGCCCACAACTTAAAGGGAGTGGTGGAAAGATTCAATATGTTTCATGTAAAAAAGATTGATAAATCAGATTTACAAAGGTGCAGAGCACAGAAGCAGTCTCTTGAGACAGTTTTAGAAACAAATCAGGCTTTTGCATAATTAGGCTGACCATACCTCACCTTTAAAAAGGGACACATAGGAAATAGGCATATTTTAGGAGTGCACCAAAATCAAAGCAACCCTGTAGTATGCATTTTTCATGTGTGTCCCTTTTTAAAGGTGAGGTATGGTCAGCCTATGCATAATACAGAAAGCAAATGTTGTACAATTCTGGAGCACAACAACTGCACAATAGGGAACAAATAAAATTCCCCAAATTCCTTTGCTTTCTGCATAAAGCACATACTATAATTGTTAAGTCAGTCACTCACTCTCAAGGCTATGATTATTTTTCCATAAAAACGCAAATATCAACCAATTACGTAGTATTTTCATGTTTATCAGCCTATTAATTAGAAACAACCTGAGAGTATATAATTATTGCAGTCCTCTGGCAGCACATAGATAAATACATTAATTACCAGAGATAACAGAAGTCCATGTCCCGCTGCCAGAAGAAGGGTTAACAAAAGGTGAGCTCTATAGCTTTTACATGGCCATATGCAATAAACTAAAGAAGTGCAGTTCTGGTGCAATAACCACACCATAGATACTATAAAATTAAGTGGAGGCCTCTGTAGCATTAAATGAGTGAAATCCTATTGATGGGTGAAAAAAGCTTGTTTTATTCCTGCAGGATTTTTTTGCTAAAAAACACAATTCCTCACATTTCACACGTTCCTCAGAAAATCCTGCCAATAGAGAAACTCATAGATTTTTCCACCGTTTCACTGATGGCACTGATTTTCCCACAAAAAAAAGTTCCACTTTCTTCCTATGTTTTCAATTCTGGTGAAACTTATCTCCTCATAATATAAAAACCCAGAACTTCCCGCCATAGATGTTTAGGATCCCTGTTTGCTCAACAGCCTTGCCCCTGCTTTACTGTACATAGCTAGGTTTTATATCTATGAGTCTACCTTCCCTTCTAATATGAGTTCCTAGATCGGGGGTTAATATTCACCTATATACCAAATCCATTATTCCATTTATATTACTGTAATTAATGATCAGATTGCAGTCTTTACGTAGTTGATCAGAAGCGATACTTACTATAGAAGCGATACTTACTATATTTGCTGGAAAAATGTAATAAGTATTTTGTGTGTGGTGTAGTGTGGTAAGACAGAGGTTAAAAGACAACACTGTTTTTTTCCCTCCCTTTGCAGTAGAAAAATGATTGCAGTCTGGTGTGGTGGGAGTGGTTAACTGCTGTGTTGTAAGTGGTGTTTTTTTGCTTTAAGTAACAGAGAGAGACAGAGAGATCTGTAAGTTGATCAGTGTCCTGTGACCTGAGAACAAAAGGTGGAGGGCGCCGTTATGGCGCCTGAAGCCAGATAAGGGTCAGAGAGCCGAAATCCCTTCCCCCTCCTTGTGTTGCGTGGTTTCGGTGGGGGAGGGGGGAGCCTGGGACAAAGGCCTGGGCTCTCTCACCCTCCCTTGCTGGGGTCATGTAGCAGGGGGAGGCGGGAAGCAAAGGGGGTGAGGCTTAGTGTTTAAAAGCAGCTTACCTGCAGAGGTGAGCTTATAACATTTATTGCTTTTGTTATTGCAGGTGCTGGGCTGTGGAAGAAGCCAAAGACGCGGTGATATGGAGCTTGGATCAAGCCGACCAGAGAGGAGGAGACAGCACCCCGCAAGATTTTTGGACTCCCCTGGAGTTGCCACAAAGATAAGTGCCTCTTTGTCTCATGGTGTTGCGGGAGGGACACGGGGTGGGAAGCGGCAGCGGCAGGGTGGAAGCCTGCTTGCTCCAGCCTCCGCTTCCAGGTATGGGCAAGCCTGGTCTCGTGGGATTTCGGTTAACTGTGAATCTTGGCCTGCATCGGGTCCTAATAAGGGCCTAGGCGTGGGGATGTCTTGGGCGCCGGGCCAGCGTTGTGCCCAAGGGGGAGCAGGGGAAAAGTTAAAGTCTGTATCTGGTGGACGGGAGAAGGAGGAGGCGAAGGGAGATAACGGCAGGGATGTGCTGAGGGTTAGGCAGCGCGTTGGGGTGGGGAAGAGAGGGGGGAGAGGTAGGGGACTGGCTGGTGGTGGGACAGTAGCAGGAAGGTGTAGGCTGAAGGGATTATCTGGTGGGGAATGCAGCAGCAAGAGGAAGGTGTTAAAGGGAACAGGAGGTCAGAGGGGGTTCTGGCAGGAGGAGGATGAGGAGTGGGGGGAGGAGGGGAGTTTACACAACGGGGGGAATGCGAGGAGGATAGGAAGGCTAGGCTGGGACAAGGGGGGACAAGGGGGTAGACAGTGGGGTCAGGAGAGCTGGGACCTAGGGGGGGAAGGGGGAAGCCAGTGGGGCATGGATGATTGTGGCATTGGCTCCCATGAGTGGTGGAAAAGGACTTACCCTTTATTTTCTCCAGCAGCAGCAAGTAAGCGGAGGAGGGTACAGGAGAAGAAGGTGTTGCAGCGCCAGACCCTGGATGGAAAGAAGCAAACACAGGTCAGCGGTAAGAGAACACGGAAGGAGGGACAGGCTACATCAGAGGAGATCAACATCTGACAACGTCTGAGTCAGGGGCGGATACAGAGGAGTCCGCCTCTGACTCAGATGATTCGGATGATAGCAATGATGGTAATAGGACTTTTCATATGTTGAAGAAATGTTTTAAGACTATTAAGGGGAAGCAGGCTAAGGTTCCGCACATAAAGGGTATGAAGAAAGAGGTCAAGAAAAGGGTTAAGAGAGATGCTATTGCATGTGAGGTAGCGGAGCAGCATGCGCATGTACCTAGGAAGATACAGAGGCAGATAAAGGAAAGGAAGTATGTGGATATTTATAAGATCTCTAGGGACGCAGTGGAGGCAAAAGAGGAAGGGGTGCAAGAGGAGAAAGGGAAGGTGAGACCGAGGCATTTTATGGAGTGGCTTAAAGGTTTTGTGCCATATGCTAGTTTATATTTGAAGTATCATCCAAGGGAAGGCAGGAATGTGATGAAGTATATTGATGTTATTGTGGCTGTACATAGTGCGTTTGGCGGACAAGCATGGTTTAACTATGATAAATCATTCAGGCTTAGGATGGCGGCTAGCAAGGTGTTGTCGTTTGGGACTAGGGACATGGATACATGGTCTAGATTGGTCACACATGACAGAAGACAGAGTGTAGGTAGGCCACAGGGGAAGCCAGGATTGCTAGACTTTAAGACAAAGGATGTGTGTTATGCATTTAATGACCGTAGTTGTGGAAGGGGGCGGCTTGCATATTTCGCCATGCATGCACAAACTGTGGGGGGAACCATACAGCAAAAGCCTGTTTTAAGAAGGGAGAAAGCGACGGAAGGAACAATTTTCACAACTTCCCTGGGAAAAGCGGTAACGCCAGTGAAGGTAGACCAGTTAAGTAGAGTGTTGGTAGATCACCCTGATAGGAGGGTGGTGAGTTTTTTGTTGAAAGGTTTTGAGGAGGGTGTTGTGATTCCAGTGCAGGGAGTGGTGAAACAGAGGAAGCTGCTGAGGAATTTGAAATCAGCCACACTATTGCCAGAGGTCATTAGGGATAAGCTAGCGAAGGAAGTATCATTGGGCAGAATAGCGGAGCCTTTTAGGAAACCTCCAGCTGAGGGACTCATTGTGTCACCACTGGGGTGGTACCCAAAAAAGAGGAGGGGAAATATAGGTTGATTCATCACTTGTCCTTCCCAGCAGGGGGGTCAGTGAATGACGCTATTGCCCAGGAAGATTGTGGTGTGGCATATCAGTCATTTGATGATGCATTGCACTTGGTACAGGAAAAAGGACAGGGGGCATTGATGGCAAAATTAGATATTGAGGCAGCATTTAGATTGCTGGCGCTGCATACTAATAGTTTTCAATTTACTGGGGGTTATTTTCAAGGGGGGTTTTATGTGGACAAGTGTTTACAGATGGGTTGTTCAGTTTTGTGTGTATTTTTTGAGAAGTTTAGTTCAGCATTGCATTGGGCAATAGAGCAGAGGGCGGGGACTGCAGGGGTGGCTCACTATCTGGATGACTTTTTGTTTGTGGGGGACAAAGGGAGCGGGCAGTGTGGGAATCTGTTGAAGTGTGCAGAGCAATTGTTTGAGGAAGTTGGGGTGACAGTGGTGCATGACAAAACAGTGCTGCCAACCACTAAATTATCCTATCTGGGGATTGAAATTGACTCAGGAGCTGGGCAGGTACGCCTGCCCATGGAAAAGGTGTTGAAAGCCAGGGCAGCAGTGGTAGGAATGGTTGCCAGGGAGAAGGTCACGTTAAGGGAGATGCAGGGACTGTTGGGATTGTTGAATTTTGCTTCAAGGGTCATAGCTATGGGCAGGATTTTCAGCAGAAGGCTGGAAAGAGCTACGGTGGGAGTTAGACTCCCTTTGCATAAGATAAGGATTACTAGGCAGCTCAGGGAGGATTTAAAAGTGTGGGAGGCATTTCTCATACATTTTAATGGCGTTAAGTTGTGGAGGGAACCACCAAGGCCGCATATGCAACTACAATTGCATACAGATGTGGCAGGGGCAGTTGGCTTTGGTGCTTTTTTCCAAGGCCAATGGTGCGCTGAAAGATGGCCAGAGGCATGGCACTCATAGGGGTTGACAAGGAATTTGGCGCTGTTGGAGCTATTTCCTATTGTAGTTGCGTTGAAGTTGTGGTATGACGGACTAGCTAATAAGGAGGTAGTATTCTGGACGGATAATATGAGTGTAGTTTATGCCATCAATCAATTGTCATCTGGGTGTCAGTATGTGTTGGCGCTGCTAAGAAGATTGGTGTGGAGGTGCATGAGGCACAATATTAGGTTCACAGCGCGTCATGTACCTGGGGTGGATAACAGGTTGGCAGATGCCTTGTCCAGGGAGAAGTGGGATGTCTTCTTTGCATTAGCACCAGGAGCTAACAAACATGGTTGTTTATGTCCGAAATATGTTTGGCAGTTGGGGATGAAGATATAGACGATCCGATAACAGCATCCTTAGCACCAAGCACTTGTAGGGCATACAAGAAGGCTTTCCAGGATTGGGGTGAGTTTACGGCAGCACAGGCGGGGAGAAATGGGGTAGATAACGTGAGGGTATTATTGGAGTATTTAAAGCAGCTGCGGAAACAGGGGGCAGCCAGAGGGAAGGCGATTGCATTTTTCACAAAAGTCAGGGGGGAGGAGTCATTGACAGACAATTTTGCGGTAAGGAGGGTTATGAAAGGTTGGGGGAGGAAGCGGCAAAAAGTTGCAGATACCAGAAGACCCATAGATCAGATAAAATTGAGTCACATGTGTAGGACTTTGAAGGAGGTGTGTAAAGACAGGTATGAGAAGGGGCATGGTGGTGGAGAGGGGGAATGGGCTAGATCATCTAATAGGGAGTTGCCATTGTTACAGCCTGATAAAAGGCAGATACATTTGACAAAGAAGGAAATCTTTCAGAATGGCAAAATGATAACATGTATGCATGCAGATGCTTGTAGTTTGGCAGGTAAGATGGGGGACCTAGAAATGATTGCAACACATGAGCAGTATGATCTGATTGGTGTGTCTGAAACCTGGTTAGATGATACGTGTGACTTAGCAGTCAATTTAGAGGGTTATTCACTTTTTAGGAGGGATAGGGTTAATAAAAGGGGAGGAGGGGTATGTCTATATGTAAAGCATGCCTTAAAACCTTGTTTAAGGGAAGCTATAAATGAAGGGTCCAATGAAAAGGTAGAGGCCTTGTGGGTTGAAATACACACTGGGGGCACATGTAAAAAAAAAATGTTAGTGGGGATTTGCTACAAGCCACCTAATATTGGGGAGTTGGATGAAGCCCAACTTTTACTGCAAATGGAAAAGGCTTCTAGGTCAGCAAAGGTAATCATAATGGGAGATTTCAACTATTCTGAAATTGACTGGAGCAATATGACCTCTGTTACAACAAAGGGAAATCATTTTTTTTAAGTTTGAGAAATGATAATTTTTATGTCCCTTAGTAGAGGAGCCAACTAGAAAAGAGGCTTTGCTTGACCTAGTTCTCTCAGACAATTCTGGCATGATAAACAGTGTACAAGTAAGGGAACATTTGGGTAGCAGTGACCACAATATGGTATCCTTTGAAATTTGTTATGAGAAATCCAATAGCAAGGGTTTAACTAAAACATTCAATTTTAAAAAGGCTAATTTTACAAAGTTAAAAGAAATATTAAAGGCTATTCAGTGGGGTGTAATTTTCAAAGATAAAAATGCACATGAATTATGGAATGTATTTAAAATACTCTTAGACAAATATACACATCAATATATACCATTGTGGAATAAGCACAAGAGGAGTAAAGGGAAACCAATGTGGCTTAATAATGAGGTTTGCAGGTAAATGAGAAATAAAAAACAGGCTTTTAAAGTGTTTAAGTCATACAGGTCACATACATCATTTCAAAAAATATAAAGAATGCTATACAATCTGCAAATAAGCAATTAAGCTAGCTAAAATGAGAGCAAGAAAAACCCTAAACAATTCTACAAGTATATTAATAACAAAAACGTTAAGGTTGATATTGGTCCTCGTAGGAATGAGAGAGGTGAATTGCTTAGTGAGGATAAGGCTATGGCTGATACCCTAAAAACATTCTTTGCTTCAGTATATGCAAAGGAAACAGCAATGATGGGCTATGGGCAAACAGACACAACAACGGAATTTCCTCCATTATTTGCATGGCTTACTGAAGACAAGGTCCAAAAGAGACTGGAGAGGGTTATGACGAATAAAGCACCTGGACCTGATGGTATACACCCAAGGGTACTTAATGAACTTAGTTCAGTAGTAGCAATTATTATTATACTTAATATTTATTGATTCACTTTCATCAGGCATAGTGCCCTGTGAATGGAGGAAGGCTGATGTTGTTCCATTCTTTAAAAAGGGAACAAGATCTAAACCAGGAAATTATAGACCTGTGAGCTTGACTTCCATAGTGAGTAAGATACTAGAAGGGTTACTAACTGACACTATTCAGAACTATGTGAAGACAAACAATATTATTAGTAGAAATGGTTTCATGAAGAATAGATCATGTCAGACTAATTTATTTGCATTTTATGAAAGATTAAGTAGTAATTTGGACAGGGGAATTGCTGTAGATATAGAATACATGGATTTTGCAAAAGCCTTTGTTACAGTGCCTTACAACAGGTTATTGCATAAATTAAAAGACTTCGGTTTGGGTGGTGTTATCTGTACATGGATTGAGAACTGGTTAAATGATAGCTCGCAGAGTTGTTGTAAAAGAAACCTTTTCATATTGGTCTAAAGTTATAAGTGGAGTACCACTGGGCCCCAATGCTTTTTAATGATCTAGAAGTGGGAATTGAAAGTAGCACCTCAATCTTTGATGATGACACTAAGCTATGTAAGGAAATATGTACAGAGATGGATGTTTTTCTGTGCAGAAGGATTTAGATAAACTGAGTGAATGGGCAGTAAAGTGGCAGATAACATTTAATGTAGATAAATGTAAGGTCATGCATTTGGGCTGTAGAAAAAAACTTGCTACATATATTCTAAATGGGAAACAACTTGGGGAATCCTCATTAGAGAAAGATTTAGGAGTGCTGATAGACGATAGACTTCACAGTAGTGTGCAGAGGCACTCAGCTGCTGCAAGAGCAAATAGGGTACTAGCCTGCATAAAAAGATGTGTAGATGCAAGGGATGCCAATATTATCCTACCTCTGTATAAATCCTTGGTTAGCACTCATCTAGAATATGGAGTACAATTTTGGGCGCCAGTTCTTAAAAAAGACATTGATGAACTGGAAAAGGTGCAGAGACATGCAACAAAACTGATAAAGGGATTGGAGGATCTGAGTTATAAAGAGAGACTAGCCAAACTGGGTTTGTTTACATTAGAGAAGAGACGACTAAGGGGTGATATGATTACCATTTACAAATACATTCAAGGTCAATACAAAGAACTAGCCAATTAATTATTTATGCAAAGAGCTGAGCTAAGAACAGGAGGTCATCCATTAAGACTTGAGGTAAGGTGCTTTCGACTAAAACAAAGGCAGGGATTCTTTACAGTAAGGGCAGTTAAGTTATAAAATAGGCTTGGCGATTTGGTTCGTCCACATTCGGATTTTGGATGATTAAGGGTGATTTGAAGCCATTTGGACATGGCTAAAATCTTAGACCCATTCGTTTTTAGAAGCCGAATCCGAAACAAACTGGGCAGAATTTCGTTACAATATTTGGATATTTGGATGACGTTCTCCCCGTGCGCGCACTGCTTTCCCTCCCTCTCTAGTCCAATTAGCTTCTTCATTTCATGATGTCTCTAGTCCAAGCAATTAGCTTCTTCATTTCATGATGGGAGATGGACTAATGACATCACAGACACCCAGACAGCTCCTGCATTTCCTGTTAGTGCTTATTGCGTTGTTGGAACTGGAAGAGAGAAGAAGAAGACAGACAGATAGAGAGAGTGACTGTCCAGTTGTTGTGTAGGCAGGCAGATAGGCATAGGCAGGCAGCCAGCATCAGTGCAAGTTATTGCCACTGCAAGGGGGAGTCACCTTTGTTCCTGTGTAAATTATGAAAATTCAAATTAGGAGTTTGAATAATTTGCAGACTGACAAATACATAATCTCAGTTGTTTAGGGACTGGGAGGCCAATTACCTTACTGCCACTTCGAAGGGAGAATCATCAGTGCTCCAATGTTAAATTTTAAAATTCAACTTAGGATTTTGTTTGAATAATTTGCAAAATGACAGAATCTAAGAGTTGTTTAGAGACTGGGAGGCCAACTACCTTACTGCCACCGCAAAGTAGAATCATCAGTGCTCCAGTGTTAAATTTTAAAATTCAACTTAGGATTTTGTTTGAATAATTTGCAGAGTGACACAATATCACAGTTGTTTAGGGACTGGGAGGCCAGCTACCTTACTGCCACCGCAAGAGAGAATCATCAGTGCTTCAGTATTAAATTTTAAAATTCAACTTTGGATTTTGTTTGAATAATTTGCAGAGTGACAGAATCTCACAGTTGTTTAGGGACTGGGAGGCCAACAACCATACTGCCACCTCCAAGGGAGAATCATCAGTGCTCCAGTGTTAAATTTTAAAATTCAACTGAGGATTTTATTTGAATAATTTGCAGTGACCATCTCACAGTTGTATAGGACTGGGAGGCCAACTATCTTACTGCCACCACAACGGAGAATCATCAGTGCTCCAGTGTTACATTTTTAAATTCAACTTAGGATTTTGTTTGAATAATTTGCAGTGACCATCTCACAGTTGTATAGGACTGGGAGGCCAACTATCTTACTGCCACCACAAGGGAGAATCATCAGTGTTCCAGTTTTAAATTTTAAAATTCAACTTAGGATTTTGTTTGAATAATTTGCAGAGTGACACAGCCAGTCTGACAGTTGTCATGTGGGCAGGTTGTAAAATTTTCAAATAATTATAGTACACTACCTAGTTATCTGTAATGGATTTGAGTCCTAGTGAACACCCTTATGTTTCTCTTCCTGACACCAGCTGCAGTGACCCAGCAAATAGCAACACCACCACAGTGATGTTGCTTCCAAGCAGACCTAGCAGCAGCAGGTGGGCACAGAAGAGTACGAGTACTAGTCACTCACAGCAGCAGACTTCAAAACAAAAAAAATAAAAATAAGAAGGGAACTGCAGGTCATTCTACCATTACTAGTAGGGTAGAGAGGTCTAGATCCTCCTCTAAGACCACGAAGCAGCGTGTCTCGACAGCTGTTTGTTGATTATCCCCCTAGAACCACCTGCACAATGACTAGTGCCACTGGCAGTTTAGTCACCTCCTCCACTACAGCCAGCTGTATAAACCTGGAGACACCTAGAGTTGGTAACAGTACTGGTCGGACACTGCAGGCAGTATCAACGCGGGATTTTTATAGTGAACGTCCATGTATGCAGCCCAAACAGAAATTATTGCAGTATTTGGATGACATTTTTCCTGCCACCACTGTCACTGCCACTGAGAGCATATCTACTCCAGAAAATGTTATTGAGGGAGATAGTTTGCCATTTCCCGGTAGTCACCAGGCAGAAGAGGGAATTGAGCAGGTTTCCACAAAATCTCCTGCTGATGATGATGTTTCTTCCTTTTAAAATTTACAAGAGATAGAATTAGAATCTGAGGGATCAAAGTCTCCTAAGCTTGATTTGTCCCCTGAGCTTGATTTTTCCAGTGACCTTGAATATTCCCCTGAGCTTAATTTTTCACCTGCTTCCCATAGTACTCCTCCTGTTTCTCCAGTTACACTTGTGTTTTCTATTGACAGCTCAACACCTGCCTCTCTAGTTCCATTTGAGTCTCCCAGACAAGTAGTAGCTGCTAGTGTCTCCGCAACCAGTACCACTGTTACTCCACAATCCTCCTCCAATCCCAGTCCCAACATCCCTGCTGCCATCTTTAGGTCTACTGGTATCCCTGTAACAGTACGTAGAAAAAAAAAGCAAAGTGAGGTTGCTGCAGCAGGTGAAGATGAAGAAATTGTCATCTCAGTTTCTTCATCTCTACCACCTTCCACAGTCATCTGTCGCTCCAAACCCGTGGGACCATTTTGTGGCACTTGGTGATGGCCGGCTAGCAAAATGTAAATTGTGGGGCAGGAAAGTCAGCCATGGGCAGGTGTTGGGTCATCTGACCACCTCCGGGATGAACCAACACCTGAACAACTACCACAAGTCGGTGTTGATAAGTGCAGAAGGTGGCAGTACTAGTACTGCATATACCAGTGTCACACCTACCACCAGTAGGCGTCAGAAGAAAGGGCAGGGTGATCATGCCACATCTGGTCCTAGTGAGAACAGCAGACAGTCACAGCCCATACCAAAATCGATACAAGCCAAACTGGAAGATTTTGGTGGGTTTCATTCCAAGGGGATGTGCAGACAGCAGGCCAGGAAAATCACACACCTCAATGCACAGCTCATAGCCGTTGGGGGTGCTACTTTTAATTTGGTGGATGGGGTGCCCTTCCAGCAACTTATGGAGAATGTTGCACCCAGATATAAAATTCCATCCTGCACCACAATCAGTAGAACTATAGTGCCCTCACTGTACCGGTCATGCGTTGGTCTATTGAAGGACCTGCTAGGAAAGGCTAGTGGTCAGTCAGTGCACTTTACCACTGACATATGCAATGCTCCAAGTGGCCAGAATGGCTTCCTGTCATTAATGGTGCATTGGTGGCAGCCCAATGTGTTGCAAGACACACCAATAGCAACAACAAGTTCGGGTGCAGTAGCCAAGCAGGCACGGCACCGCTCTTTCCTCCTCCATGCTGAGATAATGGATCAGCAGCACACCTCAGGTAACATTCACAAAGCACTGCAGAACTTGGTGGCGCAGTGGCTCGGGGAGCAGGCAGGCAAACAGGCGCAAATGGGGTTTGTGGCTACTGATGGTGCAGCTAACATGATCAAGGCTCTCTGTGTTGGCAGATTTGTGGGTTTGCAATGCTCAGCGCATGTCCTGCATCTAGTAGTGAAGGTTGCTCTCAAGGATAGCAGTAACACTGGAAGGCTGTCAGCACTTCTGGATGCATGCCGACAAATCGCTGGCCACTTCCATCGGAGTGTCAAAGATAGCCAGCTCCTCAGGGAGGAACAGAAAAAGGCAGACCTCCCAGAGCACAGCCTAAAACAAGATGTTGGGACCAGTTGGAACTCCACCTTAGATATGCTAGAGCGTATCATGGAGCAGAAAAAGGAAATTCATGCAATGTCATGTCACCATTTCATTGGCACTAACAGAATACTGGCCAGGGCTGACTGGGCCCTGATGGAACAGGTAGTGACAGTCCTTACGCCTTTCCATGCTTTGATGGAAATTTTGATGAGAACGCTAGCCTGGCAGAAGTTATTCCCCTCTTCATGCACCTCTCCTTAAAATTGGACAATTTCCTTGCCCATTAGAAACGCTTGCCTGGTGCTAACGAGGATGAAGAAGGAACTGACTCGGCGCATGGAAGAGCTCATGGACAATTGTCCTGAGTTAATGCTTGCCATAGTGTGTGTGATCCACAAATCAAAGACAAAGGCACTTACTTCCAATTCACTCACTGCCTGGAGGGAACAATTGATAGCGAGGGTGCGTGAGAGGCAAAGGAAAAACAGGATGCAGTCACACGAGGCAGGAGAAGATTTTGCAGATGAGCTGGAGGAGTGTGGTGGTCTTCCAGGACCTATCAGTAGCAGCGCCAGTAGCACATAATCTTCTTCCAGTGGAGCAGCTGCTGCTTTTTATGCTGAGGAAATGGATAGATTATGCTTTGGACAAAACAAATAGCTCCCAATCAGTAGAAAAAGTGCTGAGTTTGAGGTTAAGGCTTACCTTGCAGAACCTTCTTTGCCCTCAAGTACAGATCCCTTGACTTTCTGGGATAACAAGAGAGCTGTGTGGCCCACTTTGTCCCTGATAGCCCTAAATTGCCCCCCCAGCTAATGGAGCAAATTACTTTTTTTTTTTTAAACATTTTTATTGAAAGAACAGTAATAACAAAAACGTATTACAAAGTCATAGATGATGTACATAGTGATCAAAGAAGAGATACATTACAAACAGTCAAGTAGGTATCACAACATGGAGATACAGCTGTCCCATTTAAAGTTTTTTTTTTATATGCCTACAAACTAAACTATTCCTAAACATAAACAGAAAAAACACCCCATCTCATCACCAACTCAGATCAAATCCCTAACAGGACTTATCTCCCCACCCTCCCTCCCTCCCTGAAAGATGAGAGCAGCACCCCATTCATCATTTATTATTAAATGCAACAAATAACAGCATAGGCAGTAATTGACAAGTAGATATTAATAAAATTAAATAAGTAAATAAGAAAATGAAGACATGGCCAGATTCCCCAGGTACACCACACACAGAGCCCGAAAGAGGAGGAGTATATTGTGTAGCACTCATTGGTAAAGAATTCTAGAATTACAATAAGAAGTCAATAAACCCCAAATTTGATAAAATTTGCTCGGGGTGCCTCTGTGTACGTGAAGTCCCTTATAGTGAGGAAGATTATGGGTCACTAAAACCATCCAGTGTTCATGCCTAGGGGGAAATTCTGACATCCACCATTGCACTACCACCTTCCGTGCCATAACCAACAGTTCCCTTATTAATGCAGTATGAAAGTTTGAGTGAAGCTGATCCGGAAGAATAGAAAATATATCCGCCTTTGGGGAAAGCGGCACATCCCATTGCACCGCAACTGACACTGTGCAGAACACAACCACCCAGAATGCTCGAACCAGAGGACACTCCCACAAAAGATGCAAGAAGGCAGAGCCTGCCTCCCCACACCTTCTGCAACGATCATCATCCATCCTGCCCATCTTAAAAAGATGCACAGGAGTGTAATAAGATCTGTACAGGATCTTGAGTTGGATCAATTGATGTCTGGCTGTAGCAGCCACCAACTCGGGACTCCTCAAAGCCATTTCCCACTGCAAATTACTTTTTTAAAAGTCAACCTGCCAAAGCTGGGTTACCCTGCTCTCAGGTTTGATACAGATTAGAAAAAAAGTCTTAATCTAGAATCATCCATAGTACCATAAAACGCTGAGCGCTCCAGCTTACACAGCTCTAGAACAGTGGTTAGTTGGGCAGAGGACACCCTTCCTGACTTGGTGGGACTCAGGGGGGACTTTAAAGTATACATTGTTGTCCCACTATACAGGTTGTTCAGTCTGGCTTTGTGGTATCTATTTACTGAGTCCTGCCTGCTCCAGTGTTCTGTGGTTTGCTGCTGGCTATATCTCCAGTGTTGCTGTCATCCACAGTTGCTGTATCCATCTACTGACTGAGTCCTGGCTGCTCCAGTGTTCTGTGGTTTTGTGCTGGCTACATCTCCAGTGTTGCTGTCATCCTGAGTCTGCCTTGCACCAGTCTTCCTCAGTTGCTGTATCCATCTACTGACTGAGTCCTGCCTGCTCCATTGTTCTGTGGTTCTGGCTAAATCTCCAGTGTAGCTGTCATCCTCAATTTTGTAGTCTAACTTTACTCTAAGAAAAGTCATATGTCTATGAGTCCTGCCTGCTCCAGGCTTCCTGTATAATTTCCATATTGTTATCCGACGGTACCTCTTTTTGGTGGAAACGGGATGAATTCAAAAACAATATTGTCCTAACACCGGATCCCAAAGACAATTGCCACATGATGTCTACTAAACTCATACTCTAGCAAACAAGTGGCAACGTCAGTAAACTCCTGCTCTCTCCAGGCTTCCTCAATTTTGTAGTCTAACTCTAATCTAAGAAAAGTCGTATGTCTATGAGTCCTGCCTGCTCCAGGCTTCCTCGGTTTATAAGTCTAACTCTAATCTAAGAAATGTTGTATGTCTTTGAGTCCTGCCTGCTCCAGGCTTCCTCAATTTTGTAGTCTAACTTTAATCTAAGAAAAGTCATATGTCTATGAGTCCTGCCTGCTCCAGGCTTCCTCGGTTTTGTAGTCTAACTTAATCTAAGAAAAGTCGCATATATTTATTTACTGAGTCCTGCCTCCTCCAGGCTTCTTCAGTTTTGTAGTCTAACTCTAATCTAAGAGGTTGTATGTCAATGAGTCCTGCTTGCTCCAGGCTTCCTCAATTTTGTAGCCTAAATCTAATCCAAGAAAAGTCGTTTGTCTATGAGTCCTGCCTGTCTCCAGGCTTCCTCAGTTTTGTAGTCTAACTCTAATCTAAGAAAAGTCGTATGTCAATGAGTCCTGCCTGCTCCAGGCTTCCTCAGTTTTGTAGTCTAACTCTAATCTAAGAAAAGTCGTATGTTTATGAGTCCTGCCTGCTCCAGGCTTCCTCGGTTTTGTAGTCTACTATGGAATTCTTTGCCTCGGCATGTTGTACATGCAGATAATGCAACTGTTTTCAAAAAAGCAATGGATGCCTATCTAGCACAGAACAATATTGAAAATTATGACATTGGTTTAAAAGCAGATAGGATGTTGATACAGGGAAATATCTGATTGCCATTTGGAGTCAGGAAGGATTTTTTTTACCCACTTGGGGCTAAATTAGAAATTGCTCCAGGGCTTTTTTTTTGCCCTCCTCTGGATCAACAGGGGTGTTTTGGCATGGGCTGGACTTGATGGACACATGTCTTTTTTCAGCTTCATCAACTATGTTACATAGATGACCATCATATAACTACTTTATTTTTATTTGAGACATGTACTTAGGTATAGATCTGACATAAGTACATAACTTGGAAGTTGACTTTGATAGTCTTCTATAGTATGACGTTTCATACTGTCTCCTGGTGGTAAAGCAGAATACAATATTATGAAATAGTTTCTGCATACAACCCTAGATGACAAAGTATCACTTTATGGTATGTACCAGACTGGTTAAATTGCAGTATTTATATGTACATTGTAGGTCATTTTACTAATGTTATATCCTGCAACAGTATGTACAGTGTGAGAAACTCCCCTGTAGACAGTGACAGACATCCTACGTCACAGTACACTCCTTCAGAATTGAGTATAAAAATGGCAACTAGATGGATCGAATGGACTAGAGACCCCCTGAGGAAGCTGCTCATCATGACGAAATGCTTTGGGGATTTGCTTTGGATCACCCTACCAACTTATCTCTACCATCATGGGTGATGATTTATGAGTCTATGGTAGTCAGAATTGATTTAAGGTGATATGTTGAATTTGATGGCCTCAGGGGACTTAGAGCAGGATCAGCAGAGCTATTTTATTGCATGAAATAGCTATAGTATAACATGAGTAGTCTGCTGATTAGCAACATGCTTTCTGATTGAGGTCACCTTGCGTGAACATTCAGAGGCTTCTACATCTGGAGTTCACGAGACATTGACTGATCATTTGGATTCAATACACTTATAATATGTGGCCTAATAGCTGTATTATTTACTTTCAGCTTGTTAAGACAATATACTTAATTTTGTTATTTATCTTGATGCAGAGTTTAGAGCGTTTGTTCTCTGAGTGTAGTAGCACATATTGAGGTGGAGTAAGGTTATAATATGGCAATCTTTGTGATCCCATGATCATGAC
This sequence comes from Rhinophrynus dorsalis, assembly GCA_037306005.1. Classification (NCBI taxonomy): domain Eukaryota; kingdom Metazoa; phylum Chordata; class Amphibia; order Anura; family Rhinophrynidae; genus Rhinophrynus; species Rhinophrynus dorsalis. Next base: position 382,473,570 of record CM074719.1, read on the forward strand.
CTGATATGTTTTTGAACATGTAATCACGAAGATCATTATATTTGAATTTATTCCAGATTCACAGAGGAAATGTAATATTTGTATTTTAATTTGTTTCAATAAAGGTTATATCCTACAATGCCTCAGCTAGGCTAGATATTTGTTTGGCACTGATCTGTCTCTTCATTCAGGTTCAACATGCTCACACAGACTAATTGTACAGACATTGTGCTGTAGTGACCAAAAGAGCTAGAGTCCTTTTTTCTACAATATTTGGTAGATTATTTAATCTCTTTCCAAGTTGTTGATGCTATGACTTGTGATTGTGAAATCGCTCATAGGACTATACGTTCGAAAGAAACGTGGAGCAATGGTGGAGCAAACCAACTGCACCATAGGAGAAAAATAAAAATTAATAAAATTGTGATTTAAAAATTGGCTTTTAACTGCTTGATTGATAGTGATCTCGGATGCATTGCTTTACAACATTCAAGCCATTTAAAGTCCCATTTAATGCAGTTGGAATCTTTATCCCCTTCTATGGTGCAGTTGGATTGCTACAGAACTGCAAGTCTTTATCTTATTTAATAGGCCAATTTTAGTTTGCCACTGTGGCTCGCCAATGAATACATCTCCTCAGGGTCTCTTCACTTTTAAGAAACATGTATAAATCTCTTCTGTGTCACCATATGGCACCAATCCCCAGTTATTTTTGTCTTGCACACATGATGATAACAAGGATGGATTGTTAAACTGGACTTTCCTGACAATTTGCTCCTGGGATGAATCCTATGGGTGTCTGGAAGCTTACTTTAAGTTATATTTACTTAATTTGTGTTTTTTTTCTGTCAAATAATTAGAGAAGCAATTAATTTTAAAATGCAAATTTACTGTTAGGCTTTATGGTTTAAAATCATTTACCCTCCTCATGGTTGCAAGGATTATGGTTGTGAGAATAGAATCATTTTTTCTAGTGTGTATTTGCAAAGCTAAGCAAAATGTTTCAGCAAATATTTACAGTAAATATTTGCTGCTTAACATGTAGTAAGCTAGGAAATGAAGACAGGAGAAAGCTGAAAATTTTTCTTTAACTGTGCGCTAAGGTTTATTTAACCTCTTAGATGTTCTATAGCAACCTCTGTAGTTCCATTAAGGTCACTGAATTCTATAGACATTGAAGTGGAACTGTCACCTGTCAACATACTCATCTCAGTTGGAGCATCCATTTTGAAAGGATTTGAATGATTTTTGGTTGTTCGGTTTATGCAAATTAGCTAGTGCTGGCATGTAGGAAGTGACAGATACGAAGGAAAGAAGTGTGAAGTGTTAGTATCTGTCAGTAATATCAACCACTAGTGTCCTTTTTCCATAAACAGACAAACAACTAAATAGCTCACAAACCAGAAATGGCTAACATAAATATAGGCAATTTTTGGAAGATCTTCCAAAATCATATAAAACTCTTATAAAGAGTTAGTTACATTTTTTCACCAGCTTGAGGTGAACCAACCTTGCTTTGAGCTCATAGAATACATTCTCAAATAGTACTTTAGGCCATCTTCTGGAAATGTTAGGACAATCCAGGTATTGGGAGAAAAGTTGAAAACCCCTTTCTGAAAACTGAATTTTGTGTATATGGCTTTAACCCCTTAAGGACCGGGAAATCCGGCCGAAGACGCGACTCAACGACCACGGAGCAAAATTTTTTTTTTGCTCCGTTGCGTTCCGGACACCCCGAACGGCGTGCAGCCGCGGGAGGAGCCCGGAACTCGATGACGGTCATAGTACGTCATCGGTCGTTAAGTCAAATCGACCCTTGACGTACTATGACCGTCAAGGGTTGTTAAGGGGTTAAGAGTCTGCAAATATTTCAAATGCAGGAAATTTAAAAAATTTATATATTTTTATATACTACTTTTTTATAGGAAAACCTAAGTATAAATCACTTAACTTTAGTGCTTTTGAAAAAAATCAGCACCAATCATTCAATTTATTAGGAATTTTTAGGGGTTTGTTATACCCTATGCCTAAAGCAATGGTGAGTAGGTTATAGCAAAGGTGAGGAGTAGTGTTGAGCGAGCACCCCGATGCTCGGGTGCTCGGGTGCTCTGACCGAGCACCCCCTGAGGCTCGAGTGCTCGGCCGAGCACCCGAGCCCCATTGAATTGAATGGGGCGACACAAGCATTACACCAGGCACCCCCTGCTCTGATGAGGGGAGGGTGCCTGGTCAATGCCCCCCTTCATCTCCGCAATGTCCCCCTTCATCTCCGCAATGTCCCCCTTCATCTCCGCTATGCCCCTTCATCTCCGCTATGCCCCTCTTCCACAATGTCCCCCTTCATCTCCGCTATGCCCGTCTTCCACAATGTCCCCCTTCATCTCCGCTATGCCCGTCTTCCACAATGTCCCCCTTCATCTCCGCTATGCCCGTCTTCCACAATGTCCCCCTTCATCTCCGCTATGCCCGTCTTCCACAATGTCCCCCTTCATCTCCGCTATGCCCCTCTTCCACAATGTCCCCCTTCATCTCCGCTATGCCCGTCTTCCACAATGTCCCCCTTCATCTCCGCTATGCCCGTCTTCCACAATGTCCCCCTTCATCTCCGCTATGCCCCTCTTCCACAATGTCCCCCTTCATCTCCGCTATGCCCGTCTTCCACAATGTCCCCCTTCATCTCCGCTATGCCCGTCTTCCACAATGTCCCCCTTCATCTCCGCTATGCCCGTCTTCCACAATGTCCCCCTTCATCTCCGCTATGCCCCTCTTCCACAATGTCCCCCTTCATCTCCGCTATGCCCGTCTTCCACAATGTCCCCCTTCATCTCCGCTATGCCCGTCTTCCACAATGTCCCCCTTCATCTCCGCTATGCCCCTCTTCCACAATGTCCCCCTTCATCTCCGCTATGCCCGTCTTCCACAATGTCCCCCTTCATCTCCGCTATGCCCGTCTTCCACAATGTCCCCCTTCATCTCCGCTATGCCCGTCTTCCACAATGTCCCCCTTCATCTCCGCTATGCCCCTCTTCCACAATGTCCCCCTTCATCTCCGCTATGCCCGTCTTCCACAATGTCCCCCTTCATCTCCGCTATGCCCGTCTTCCACAATGTCCCCCTTCATCTCCGCTATGCCCGTCTTCCACAATGTCCCCCTTCATCTCCGCTATGCCCCTCTTCCACAATGTCCCCCTTCATCTCCGCTATGCCCGTCTTCCACAATGTCCCCCTTCATCTCCGCTATGCCCGTCTTCCACAATGTCCCCCTTCATCTCCGCTATGCCCCTCTTCCACAATGTCCCCCTTCATCTCCGCTATGCCCCTCTTCCACAATGTCCCCCTTCATCTCCGCTATGCCCCTCTTCCACAATGTCCCCCTTCATCTCCGCTATGCCCCCTTCATCTCCGCAATGCCCCCTTCATCTCCGCAATGCCCCCTACCTCCAGTCCCTGGTGGTCCAGCGGAGCGTCTTCAGATCTTTGCCTCCTTCGGCACAGATCCCCGCCACCCGAACATGCCGGGCGAGCACATGGCGGTACTCGTACGAGTACCGCCATGTGCCGAGCAGAGCGATGCTCGAGCCGATCCGAGCATCGGCCGAGCATGATCTCTCAACACTAGTGAGGAGGTTTATATCCTAGTGTCCCCATCATCCTATTTTTGGGAGTCGTATCCTTTTTTATCTTTCAGCAGAGCAGAGTTCATATTTTCACTGGAACAGTAGAACTGATGTCACTGTTTTATCACTTAAATCAGTTTTGGCTGGTCAAAATGCTATTGTACACTATTCTTAATAAAGTATTATCCCTTTGAGTGCCATAAAGGGTTAAGGGGTCATATGTCATTTTAGAGAAAACCATGTAAACAACACAGAGACAAACAATCACTTTCAAAATTCCCAATTTTTAAAATAGGAGATTTTAAACCTCTTGAATGCTAGAGAGGTCTCAGTAACATTTCTTCGCAATGCATTGGAGACCTCTTTAGCATTCATGGGGTTAAAAGCTGAAATAGAATCAATGAGAATTTTTATTTGTTCCCTATGTCTTACATGATTTGCTCCAGAATTGCTACAGTTTGTTTAGATACAAACAATCTGCAATATAGGGAACAAATGCAAATTTCCTTTGATTTAAATATGTCTTTTAATACCTGGAGTGTCAGAAAGGTCTCCAAAGCCTTGCTTTGTAATATGTTGGATATCTGGCTTGCATTCAAGGGGTTAAAAGTCACATTTTAATCAATGGGAGTTTAGGGAATGTTTATTTCTCCCCTGTGATTCAGATGTTTAGTCCAGAATTGTTCATCTTTTCTTTTGTGAATAAAACCCTATGTTTGCTCCTTAGTGGAGGGGATCTATTTGGTGTGAAAAGTGCCTCTCAAATTAAAATTTATTTTAAAACAATGGAGAGAGAGAGACAGCAAGATAAGTAATAGTGTATGACAGAGCAACAGAGGGAACAAGTTAGAGAAAGAGAGGGAAAGAGAGTGAGAGAGGGAGAGCAAGAGAGAGAGTGATAGAGAATGAATGAAAGGAAAAATCAGAACACTAGCATCATAATGATATATATTTCTATTGCAGCAAAGTATGAATTAAAAGACAATATATCATTTTATTTTAACTCACACTGCAATTTTCAAATGCCTAAGCTGTAATTATTGATTAACCCTCACTGATATTCATTACAACCCATTTTCATCCATGTATGTTTAACTCTTTAAGAAATAGAGGACTATGCAATTCATTGTTTTACAATGTGTTGAATACATATATGGTCTTTAAAGGGTTACCATTTATTTGTTTACTAGTGTAAAAGCCCGTGTACATGGGCCAAAGTGCAGGCAGTCTCTACTGGGCATGACTGCATCAGTCTGCGTTCAGGCAGAGACACGCTTTAACACTTCGAGTGCCAGAGGGGTAAGCAGCACATTGCAAAGCAATGCTTTGTATCTTCCTCTGGCACTCAAAGGGTTAAACTTACTCTGCTCTAGAGTGAGTTTGTGGTCTGTTGGCATTAGGGCAGTCTCTACTGCACATGACTGCATCGGACAAACATACATCTGGCCCTTTATATTATAGGATTTTATGTAGAAATCAAAACATGAACCTTCTAATATTGAATGTGCATTACTGCATTTAAAATGGATCCCTCCAGTAATACTGAGGTGCATGTGTAACAAATTTCATTAAATGCCTACTGTCTCACTTTGCATTGACTAGAATCATTCAGGATTTGTTTCCTTAGCTAATGACATTGACTTTTGAGGTAGATCAGTAAAAAATCATTGATTGTGCCTTTCCTTGTTTATGGTAGAACAGTGTTCAATTTACACCAATTAACAAATGCATTTCTTGTATATTGAAAAATAATTAAGATACTAAATTCCCCATAGATTTTAAAAATGGAATGGGACTGGCACATATAGAGTGAGAGAAGCACTAGTATTTAATTAGAATAGACTTTATTCATTAAAACATCTTCCCAAGGAATAATATAATTAAATAACATTTTTAATTGCTTTCATCAAATATGCTCAGAGCAAAAATATATTTTTGATTACTGTTTGACAAGTTCTTGTAAAACAGAATAGTCTGTCTAATGTCTGACAGTTATATTGAATAAATACAAGAGAACAAGCTTGAAAGTGATTTTTAAAGGGCAGCAAACATGAAAAATAAAGAATATTAAAGCTTAGTGTTTTACTAAATAATATTTGCTGCTCTAATTTTGGTGATGACGGTGATGATGATAATTATGATGCTGAGGACAGAAATGATTGACAATAATTAGGATAACTCATTACTTATTGTGGGAGATGTACTAAGGTACAATTTTGAGAGAAGAACCATCACAAGGTATTTGGAAAGAACATCATCTCCTCATATTAGCTTTTTTCTAAGAATTTGCTGCTCCACTTTATGCCCAAATCTTCACAACAAAATCCAAATATTACAAGCTGCCACAGATCATACAATGATTAAGATGGTGTCAGGTCTAGAGATGGGCAAAAACTTTTGCCTCAGACCAAAATCAGTGAAAAATGATACTTCCTACTTTAATTTCCTGTGAAAAGTGCCATTTTTCCACTTTTTTTCACCTAGCTCATTGTATTGAAATCAATGGGAAGACATTTTTCTCCCCGCCACATGAAAGTTTTCTCTACATTTCTACAGCCATATACAAGGGTGTCAGGCTCTCACAGCATGCCATTGTGTGAGGAGAAAGCAGCACATTTTTGTGCTAGAGAAGATAGGCAAATAAACAGCAATTGAAGCTTAGTTTAGGGAGTCTTTTAGATAGGACATTTGTTCTCTGTATTATGGGAGTCTGGGGGCACTCTAGGGGAGAAGAAGGAAGGAAGGAGGTTGAACCCAAATACCCCAATATTTGGTCTGACTGACTGGAAAGACACAGGCAGCTGGGGTCCAGATTGCTTGTTGATTTTGCTTTTTAGTTATACATTTTTTTTTTTTGATTGACTGTGATAAGATAGGGTGGACAACTTAAAAAATAATAATAATAATAATCATAATAATAATAATAATAATAATAATAAAAATAAAATAAAAATAACAACATTTAAAAAAATAGTACATAGATAATTAAACAAATAAATATATTAGGTGACAGAGAGCTGATTGGGAGCCTGATGTGAGCTCTGTGACTAACCTGCTCCTGGTGCAAGCTAAAATGGCCATCTATGTGACCAGGAAGCAGGTAATGTCAGGGGAGGTTCCAATGAAGTCTGAAGATTTGTTCCGGGCATTTGTGTGCTCCCGTATCTGAGCAGAGTTCACCCAAGCCCTTGTCACTGGGATTGTGTCAGCATTTACTTTCCGGTGGGCCTTAAATGGTGTGCTCTGCTCGGTGTCCCTCCATATTTAAACCACTTTTTTTGTTCTTTTACAGTTTACTTCATCTGTTTTTTTTTATATGGTATAAAGTTTAACAGCTTTTGATTGGCTGGCTTTGGAAGCCAATAGGGTATGTACCAGCAGTATAATATTCTGTGACAAAGCGGACTTGATAGACAGCAGATGACATTATGAATTTAATTGAGGGCTAAGGCAAGACATTACATTTCTTCAGTTGAGTACTGTAGAGTAAAAGTACAACCAGTGGTTATGTAATGTCCAGAAAACACACAAGGTGCAGGGGAGGGGAAAAGATGGAACAGTGCAGGGACATGGGAGTAAAGTGATATTTCAAAAACTGGTTGCTGCAGCATGTGCAATAAATGATGATGATCTCTCTCTTCCTGGGGTGGTTGCAGTTTGTCATGGTTCCACCAATCACAACACGCCAGTCCCCCACCACCGCTATCATACATAAATGCCACATTGTAGGTTGTACTTTATTTTTTTATCACTTGACATCATCATGAATATGAGCCAGTGTTAATTAAGCAGAAAGTTAGTGTTGTGGGCAAAGGACAAATGCACTCTGCATGCTAACAAATTTATCAAGGTATATGTTGCTGTAGGGCTCAAAACTTTGACTTTCAGCTGCTGATTTCTCCACTACAATCCTCAGGAGAAGTAATATTTTGCTGGGAAATGTTGCACCATAGGAAACATAGATGAAAAATGTGTTGGAATAGGAGAAAATGTGTTGAGTAGGAGAAAAATGTGTTAGAATAATGAGAAAAATGTGTTGGAATAGGAAAAAAATTGCTGGAATAGGTGAAGAGAAGGAACATTTTTCATTGAAGAAATGGAGAAAACTTAAAAAAAAAAAAAAAAAAAAGGAGAGAGAGAGAAAAAGCAGCTGTTTTTCACGAAAAGTCATTAAGGAAATTTTTCTCACTTTTTCGCTCACCCCTAATCAGGACTTTCCCTGACAGAACACATGAGAAGAAGTAGGAACTGTAATAGGAAGCAGTGAACTGTGTACATGTGCTACAGTCTTAAAATAATGTTCTTAAGCCAAAATCCCTTGCCTGAGCAAATGACTAGTTTAACATTAATTTATATTAGTTTTATATCCTGGTTAAGTCCTTTTGTGACCTCACTTTAGATCCTGTGACTCCTAACCATGGCCCATGACCTTGACTATGATTCTGTTATTGTGACTTTGATCTTGTCTTTTGAGTCTGTTTATACACCTTTGCATGTTACCCAGACCTTGGATTGTTTTTAACTAATGCACCTCTTCTCCTGTTCAGAACTTGAAATCTTCAGGACATATAAATTGTGTCCTGAATTTTGTTCCTTGGTGTCTTATCCATCATTAGATCACACCTCAGTCCAGAGGCCAGCTTAGATATGGCAACGTCACATATGTATGTGACTCAAATGATAAAGAATCATCTGTCAGATTTTTATATGATCTTTAAGAGGAACATTAAACTTTGATCTCTCCTGGATTGCAACCTCGTATGCCGATGATTCCATCAAGCACTTATATCTATGTAATACTTTAAGGTAGTCTTGTGGCTTGCTATATGACAACACACTGGTAACCTTGCTTGTAGAGATAGATAAAAAGTCAATTTATTTTGTTTCTTTTGTAGGCATTTTCATGGATAAACACAATATGCCTCTTCTTCCACAGAGATTCCTGTGAATAGAAAATATATACAATTTTTCCCTTTTCACTACACCAGTGAATTTCTGATAACTTTTTTCCACCTATACTTTCTACAACTACAATCATTCCTGTTATAAAACTACTGTTCCAGAGTAGGGATGGGTGAAAAGTTTTTGTTCCCACAGGAATTTTTGCAAAAAATGCACAATGTTCTGTTGTTCCCCGTAGAAAACCTTCTAGACTTTCTGCAGTCTCACTAACAACATTGATTTTACCATGAGAATGGTTTCATTTTACATTGTTTTTAATGCTGCTGAAACTTTCTGCCTCCATACTATAATAAAAGAAACATCCCACAATGCAGCAGGTTGTAAATGAAAGAAAGCAGTATGACAGACAGAGAGGGAAAAAAGCAAAAGAAAAAGGTGTTTGGAGTGCTAGCACAATGAGGAGTAGGAGAAGCTGGAGTGCCACTGCTGCTGCTATTGCTGAATCAGAGCTAGAAGAATCCAGCAGCAACAGCATCAGTGAAGGAAGCCCACTTCTCTATCCCCAAATAACCCCATGTCCCATAATACTGTTCCTAGGGATCTGGGGAAACATAATAAATAGGGGTCACTGGAAAGCAGTATCAGCAGTACAGGTTAGATGTGTGTGCTAGTGTGCTGCTTCTGAGATAATTGCAAGTGTGACACCAGGGGACCCTCTATCACATTGTCATCACCAACCAAACTACAGAGCATTAAGAGATGGGCGGTGGTAGTGGTGATGAGAGTGAGCATGATGGAACAACTCATGTGGAATAGATTGTAAGTGTGTTTTGGGCAGAAAGTGAAAAAGAATTTGAGAAAGAGATGCAATTGGGGGTAAATATAACCACCACCACCACCAGTGACATTCTGGCTTTTGCTGCTGCTATAATTCCTGCTTCTGAGTCATCAGAGACAGACATTCATCTGTCATAGGCTGATGATTGGTTTCAACAAGCAGTGATATGGGACTAGGACAGGTAGATGTGGTTCCACAGCAGCACCTGTGCCAGCCATTGCAGATGCATCTGGAGAAGAAGGTGTGAAAACCAAACCCCAAAGAAGAAAAGTGAGTGCCTCTGTCACTGAATCCCTTGTACCTTACCAAGGACACAAAGACCTGTTAGTATGTCCAAGAGGAAAACAAGGAAAACCCCATACCAGCCTGAAAGTTCAATGATGACTATAACATCTATATCATCATCATCATCATGTTCTTGTGCTAGGCTCCAGGAAAACACCCCACTTTGTCCCCACCCCGGCACTCTCAGGGACCTCTTCCTCCTTGGAAGTACCACCATTGCCTATATTACTTCCCCCATTATCTGATTCAAAGTCTGTATATGTGAGAATCTGTTAGTTTTTCTCCACCCATTGCACCCTGGGTGAAACGCTGACCACACATGGCAATGTGGCAGAGCAATTGAATGCAGGGTTTCAGAGAGTATCTGCAGACTTTCCATCCTGCTGAATATGTCAAACTGGTGGAATCATTATCTTATTAAGTCTTTTTGTCATTAACTGTCATTTGCAGAGCAGACAAAGGCCATAATGACAGCAGTATCTAATTTCAAGGGATATGGTTAACATTGCTGAAATAAATGTCAAGTTTGTGGTTGCAGTTGTGTCTATTGCTTGGTATGAGAGCAGATGTGTCAGTGATTATTTTCCCATTCCTTCCACTATTCCACAGTGTTTCCTTGCACGCGCTTTGTACATTGCAGTTGCTGATGATAACTGCACAGTACCTTCATGCTTTCAAGGGAAATAATAATATTCCAACACACCCATGAATTTGCAAGAGGTGAAGCATAATTGGTGACGTCTTCTAACAAGATGCACCTGAGGTGGTGGGAGCTTGTTGTGGTACTGCTGCTGCCTCATCAGCCATAAATCTAGTGGAAAGTGGAAATATCTTCATACCAGGAACTGTCTCATGTCACTGCTGATGCCAAGGCACTATCACGGTGCCAGTGCTTTCCTATTCTGAACGGCGACATTATTATCACTGCCGTTCTCTGATTGGCTGGGTTTAATTGCTACCACTAGGGCTTGCCTTTATATACCCTGGGATGTCCTCCCTAAGGCGGCCTTTCGTGGTGTACGAATTCCTGAGTTTGTTCTGTGTTTATTGTTGATTCGTGTATGACCTGGCCTGCCTGACTACGAGTTTGTTCCTGAGTTCCTGTTGCTAAGCTCCGTTGCTGACCGTATCCTGGCTGAGAACCCGCTCCGTTGCTGACTGTATCCTGGCTGAGAACCCGGTCCGTTGCTGACCGTACCCTGGCTGAGAACCCGCTCCGTTGCTGACTGTATCCTGGCTGAGAACCCACTCCGTTGCTGATTGTATCCTGGCTGAGAACCCGCTCCGTTGCTGAAGACATTTGGCTGAAGAACCCGCTCTGGTGCTGACAGTATCCTGGCTGAGAACCCGCTCTGTTGCTGAAGACATCTGGCTGAAGAACCCGCTCCGGTGCTGACAGTATCCTGGCTGAGAACCCGCTCCGTTGCTGACAGTATCCTGGCTGAGAACCCGCTACGTTGCTGACAGTATCCTGACTGTAGAACCCGATCCGTTGCTGACTGCGGTTGGCTGCCTTCCGCGCTGTGGCCGTTGCCCGCCATGGATTCCCATCCACGTGATTACCATGTCTAGTCTGAGCCTCTAGGTGACCCCGTGAGGTCACCGGTTTCCTGAGCCTTGCAGCTATTTTCAGTGTGCGCCGTGGGGAGCTGTTTTCTGTCGACCCAGGCTGAGCATTGTGCTCAAGCTGCTCCACTGCCATCCGTTGGTGTGTACAATCGAAGTACTGGTGCGGTGTCTTACACACCGACTGAGTTACTCTGATCACTCTCTGTGTCTGCCTTCCTAGTAGTGCTGGGCTCACTACCTATGGGAGTTGTAGTTATTTTGGGCGTTGTCATTTAACCCTGTATATACCTGGGGCTTCCAGGTATAAGAGCTCTACCATTTCTGACTGCAGAGTCTTGGGCTCAAGAGCCAGTGTTGCATTTCCAGCTTGCAGGTTGAGAGACACTGGTTGTGTTCCTGTACTTTCCTCTTCTCGATCCACCCCTAGAGTTCTACGGTTTTCCAGTAGCAGCTGCCTAGGTCTCCGTTTACCCTTTTAGGGTTGGTCTGCATATACACAGTTGCCTCCTGCCTGTGAGCTAGGGCCTTGGTCAGTGTTGCCTCGCTCCAGTTGGGTCAGTACCCAGGCGTCTGGGTTGAGCCAGTCCTCTACTGTGGGCTCCATGCCACTGTAGTCCTGTTGCCATTCCAGGACTGTGTACTTGTTTCCTTGCCGGTTCTGCCAGAGTTCTGATTTGTCAGCCAGTACCAATTCTTTCCATTTATCCGTACGGGTTCCAGTGCCCAGGCGTCTGGGTCAGTCTGTCCTATTCGTGTACCTCCTGTGTTGGCACCCTACCATCTGTTTTGGGACTGTACGTTACCTCACCAGGTGTGCCAGATCCTGTTTGATGTATTTTCAGTATCCTACTGTCTAGTCCTGACCTTATTACTGTACTCCTGGTTTATCTTTCTGTTCTGTTTGTAGGTCTAGAGCCTACACCCGTGTATGCACTTTATTCTAATAAAGTTATTTTAACTTTACCGTTCTGTCTGAGTGTTCATCCAAAACCGTGACAGGCACTTTTTGTGGGAAATCTACCGCTAGTCACTATTGGCCTTATTCTGCTTGTACAAATGCTGTACCATGTACAAAGTGGAATTCCACCTGGTAGGGACCTCCATTTTAAGCTGGTGATGGAGTAGGTTGTTACGTTCTTGTGTGGAATATAATGCTAAAATGGGCACAGATTTTGCAGACAATATTAAGCATCTCTCTGAGGGCTTCAGATGCTGTGAGGAATCTAGTCACTATTAAATTTAGGACATGGGCAAAGTAGGGTACATGCACCATGTCACCTATTCTCAAGGCAGCTATTATTTTGAAGCCATTATCAGAAGACACAAAACCAGCTGTCAATGAGCAGGGTACAAGCCATTCCTTTATCACCTGTTCTGGTTTATTTAATTTATCTTTGGCTTTGTGGGATTGTATCTCAAAACACTGCATACACAAAGTGGTATTCCAATTGTATGGGCTGTCCTGCTGCTGTCTTTTCATAATCCTACCAAAAGCAGAGGTAAGATTACTGGCTGTAAACTAATGCTGCAAGCTATTGTTGCCCACTAGTGATGATCGAGCACCCCAATGCTCGGGTGTTCGGGTGCTCTGACCGAGCGCCCCCGGAGGCTCGAGTGCTCGGCCGAGCACCCGAGCCCCATTGAAGTCAATGGGAGTACTCGAGCATTACACCAGGCACCCCCTGCTCTGATGAGGGGAGGGTGTCTGGTCCATAGGAAAAGGGCAGAAAATGATGGAAACACCACAGAAATGGTTCAGGGACAGCATAGGGAGGATGTCTGGATGCATCTTGGACTCCAACGTCGCTGCTGGGAACGATGTTTCGCCCGGAGTACGCCATATTTACAGACTGACCGTAAAACACACAAAAAGGAAGATAAAAACGACTTTAGGCGAAAAATTGTTACCAAACAGTATTTGCTGTATATTTACTTGTATATCATCTGCAAATTCTGCAAAAAATTTCATCGATTTTTCGGAACTGGGGCCATGATTAAGAGGGAAACGTGCGCAGAGGCAAAGACTGCAAAAAATTTCATCGATTTTTCGGAACTGGGGCCATGATTAAGAGGGAAACGTGCGCAGGGGCAAATTCTGCAAAAAATTTCATCGATTTTTCGGAACTGGGGCCATGATTAAGAGGGAAACGTGCGCAGAGGCAAATTCTGCAAAAAATTTCATCGATTTTTCGGAACTGGGGCCATGATTAAGAGGGAAACGTGCGCAGAGTAAAGCAGGTGTTCAACGTGGTTATGGCCCGGGTAAGGTACAGCATTCAGGAACGGAGGCCGCAGCTACCACAGGTTTTACAACATGTCCGTTTGCCCTTGTTAAGTCCAAAATTTATAGTCGGAACAGTGGGGTCTGATCCATTCAGTAAAAGTGACGAAGTGACTTAGTGGATGAAGTCAAGAACTACCTTCTGCTCTGTCGAACACCCCAGCCCTATATAATTCAATGGGAGGACCTGAGGCACTCCGATACAACCTGTATATCACAAAATGGAGGGCCTCATTCACATTGTGGTACAATAGTTCAGGTAGTGGTCCAACACTCTTAAAGCCTATGCACTAAGTGAAAGGGCTGCCAAAAATTAGACTGCAATGTCACTCCAATACACCCTTTATTACACATAAAGGAGGGCATCATACACACCCTTGAAAAATTAGGATTAATGGCCTGCTGGTGACCCTCTAAAACATTATGGGTGAGGGTCTGCTGCGGAGCTGACCATCCTAAACATTATATGCGAAGGCCCGCTAGTGAGCTGACGCTATAAAACATTATATGAGAGGGCCCGCTAGAGAGCTGACCCAATAAAACATTATATAAGAAGGCCCGCTGGTGAGCTGACCTATACAAAAAGTTGTCAAACAGGGCCCGCTGGTGAGCTGGCCCTATATAAAAATTATATCACAGGGCCCGCTGGTGAGCTGGCCCTATATAAAAATTATATCCCAGGGTATATGGAAGAGAGTCAACCATATACCCGTTTTTTGGGTGGAAGGGGTGAATGGGAATACAGAGTATTCCCATCATTGTAAATAACATATATAAAGTCACTTTATGTTCACCCGGGGCTTTCCTCCAGTGGAGTGGAGAAGTCAGGGGAAATCCAGGCCTTGTTAATTTTTATAAGTGTCAACCTATCAGCATTTTCGGTGGAAAGGCGGATACGCTTATCTGTTATGATGCCACCAGCAGCACTAAATACCCGCTCAGACAGAACGCTGGCGGCAGGGCAGGCCAGCACCTCCAAGGCGTAGAGTGCCAGTTCATACCACGTGTCCAGCTTGGACACCCAGTAGTTGTAAGGCACAGAGGGATCATTGAGGACGCTGACACGGTCTGCTACGTACTCCTTCACCATCTTCCAAAACTTTTCCCTCCTTGTGACACTAGGCTGCGCATCAGGGTGAGGGTGCTGGCGGGGTGTCATGAAGGTGTCCCACGCCTTGGAGAGTGTTGCCCTGCCTTTGTCGGAACTGCTGTGTGCTCCCCTTTTCTCCCCTTCTCGGTTGGCCAAGGTAGCACGTACTCTGCCGCCAGCGTTGTCAGATGGAAAATTTTGGAGCAATTTTTCGACAAGAACCTTCTGGTATTGCACCATTTTGCTTGTCCTCACCACCGGAGGAATGAGAGATGAGAAATTCTCTTTGTAGCGGGGGTCCAGAAGGGTGAACACCCAGTAATCCGTGTTGTCTAAAATGCGTATAACGCGTGGGTCACGGGAAAGGCAGCCTAACATAAAGTCAGCCATGTGTGCCAGAGTACCAACAGGCAAGATTTCGCTGTCCTCACCAGGAGGATGACTCTCAATCTCCTCATCCTCTTCCTCCTCTTCTGCCCACCCACGCTGAAGAGATGGAACTAAAGTTCCATGGCTACCCTCTGTAGCGGAGGCAACCGTGTCTTCCTCCTCCTCCTCCTCCTCCTCCGCCTCCTCCAATTGTCGCTGAGAAGACGAAGTGAGGGTGCTCTGGCTATCACCTTGTGTAAGCTCTTCCTCCCGCATTTCCACTTCTTCCACATGCAAAGCGTCGGTTTTAATTGTGAGCAGCGAGCGTTTCAGTAGACACAGAAGTGGGATGGTTACACTGATAATAGCGTTATCGCCGCTCACCATCTGTGTCGATTCCTCAAAATTGCGTAAAACCTCACAGAGGTCTGACATCCATTCCCACTCCTCACTTCTGATTAGAGGAAGTTGAACGGAGAGGCGACGACCGTGTAACAGCTGGTACTCCACTACTGCCCTCTGCTGCTCACAAAACCGGGCCAACATGTGGAAGGTGGAGTTCCAGCGCGTGCTCACGTCACACAGCAGCCGGTGAGCTGGCAATTGTAAGCGCTGCTGCAGCTTCAACAGGCCGGCTGAAGCTGTTGATGACTTACGGAAATGTGCACACACGCGGCGCACCTTGGTCAAGAGATCATGCAAATTGGGGTAGGTTTTTAGAAATCGCTGAACCACTAAATTGAATACATGCGCTAGGCATGGTACGTGTGTGAGCTTGCCGAGCTCCAAAGCCGCCACCAAGTTACGCCCATTATCACACACAACCATGCCTGGCTGCAGGTTGAGTGGCGAGAGCCACTGCTCGGTCTGGTGACTAATCCCCTGCAACAGCTCTGAGGCCGTGTGCTGTTTGTCCCCAAGGCAGATCAGCTTCAGCACGGCCTGTTGACGCTTCCCCACTGCAGTGCTAAACTGCTTCCAGCTACCGGCTGATGGGTGAGTGGCGCTGCGCGCAGAGAATTCGGAGGTGGAAACGGAGGAGGAGGAGCCAATAACGTAGGTGCTGGCGGAAACCCTGATGGAGGTAGGGCCCGCAATCCTCGGCGTGGGTAGCACCTGTGCCATCCCAGGGTCCGAGTCGCTCCCAGCCTCCACGACATTCACCCAGTGTGCCGTCAGGGAAATGTAGCGTCCCTGGCCACAAGCACTTGTCCATGTGTCAGTCGTTAAGTGGACCTTCCCAGTAACTGCGTTGGTCAGGGCACGGGTGATGTTACGGGACACATGGTGGTGTAATGCGGGGACGGCACACCGGGAAAAGTAGTGGCGGCTGGGGACTGCGTACCGAGGGACAGCTGCTGCCATCAGGCTGCGGAAGGACTCAGTCTCCACAAGCCTAAATGGCAGCATTTCGATGGCCAGTAATTTGGAAAGGTGTGAGGTTAGTGCTATGGCCTGTGGGTGGGTGGCTGGGTATTTTCGCTTGCGCTCAAATGCCTGGGGAAACGACATTTGGACGCTGCGCTGGGACAGGGAAGTGGATGTGGTCGCTGATGGTGCTTCAGATGGTACAGGTGCAGGACGGGAGGTATGCGGGCCTGCGCCTTCGACAGGCGATTGGCCGGCACCGAAAACAGGGGAAGAGGAGGCAGTGGTGTGGCCTGCAGACACAGATTGGCGATCCGGGCGTTCCTCCCACTTATTACGGTGCTTGGATGCCATGTGTCGGATCATGCTGGTGGTGGTGAGGTTTCTAGTGTTCATGCCTCGGCTCATTCTGGTGTGGCACAGGTTGCAAACTACAATTTTTTTGTCGTCCGCACTTTCCTTAAAAAAACGCCATACCGCGGAACACCTAGCCCTTGGCAAGGGAGATTTACGCAAGGGGGTGCTCCGTGGAACATTTGCGGGCCGGTTTGGTGCGGTCCGCCTTCTTTCTTTAGCCACACCACTGCCTCTTCCAGCCTGTTGTGGTGCTGCAGATGGCTCACCCTCAGGACTGCTGTCATCGCTCGGCTCTCCACCTTCCCAGGTGGGGTCAGTGACCTCATCGTCCACCAAGTCCTCCTCCACTTCCTCACTCTGATCATCCTCCTCATTTCTTGATCCCACCACATACTCAGTCATTGACAACTGTGTATCATCCTCCTCATCAAGGTCTTGAGACAGTAATAGTGGTTGATTTGATGGCAACTGTGTCTCATCATCATCATCATCCACTTCCTTTGACCTTAAATGCCGTTCCCCTCTGTCATCTTCTTGTGATTGGGTACCCTCTAGTGGTTGTGAATCAGGGCACAAGATCTCATGTTCCTCTGCAAGCGTGCTTGGAGAGAGGTTCAAATGAAGGATTGGTGATGAGACGAGCTCCTCACTATATCCCAGTGTGGGATCACTTCTTTGGCCAGACCCTCTATGGTGGGAGGAAGGATGATCAGGGTGAGGATTATGTTGACCAGACTCTTGGCTACTGAGAGTGGACTTGGTGGAAGACAGGGTGGTGCTTAACCGACTGGAAGCAGTATCAGCTGACATCCAACCGACCACCTGTTCGCAGTGGTCTGACCTCGAGAGTGATGTCCTGCGACGCCCTGTAAACTGAGACATGAAGCTAGGTATGGTGGATGTCTTTCTTTCTTGTGCTCTGGCACCAGGCACAGTTTCTACGCGTCCTGACCCGTGCCCTGAACTATCAGGATCACGTACACTTCCCCGTTCCTTTTTACCCGCCTTCTTCATATTACACGGAATATGTGCTGCTAATCTGCAACTTTGCACACTAAACAGAATGTGCTGCTAATCTGCGGCTAGGCACAGTGAACGGAATATGTGACGTTTATTTTTTACACTTTGCACACTAAACAGAATGTGCTGCTAATCTGCAACTTTGCACACTAAACAGAATGTGCTGCTAATCTGCAACTTTGCACACTAAACAGAATGTGCTGCTAATCTGCGGCTAGGCACAGTGAACGGAATATGTGATGTTTATGTTTTACACTTTGCACACTAAACAGAATGTGCTGCTAATCTGCGGCTAGGCACAGTGAAAGGAATATGTGACGTTTATTTTTTACACTTTCCATACTAAACAGAATGTGCTGCTAATCTGCAACTTTGCACACTAAACAGAATGTGCTGCTAATCTGCGGCTAGGCACAGTGAACGGAATATGTGACGTTTATTTTTTACACTTTGCACACTAAACAGAATGTGCTGCTAATCTGCAACTTTGCACACTAAACAGAATGTGCTGCTAATCTGCGGCTAGGCACAGTGAACGGAATATGTGACGTTTATTTTTTACACTTTGCACACTAAACAGAATGTGCTGCTAATCTGCAACTTTGCACACTAAACAGAATGTGCTGCTAATCTGCGGCTAGGCACAGTGAACGGAATATGTGACGTTTATTTTTTACACTTTGCACACTAAACAGAATGTGCTGCTAATCTGCGGATAGGCACAGTGAACGGAATATGTGACGTTTATTTTTTACACTTTGCACACTAAACAGAATGTGCTGCTAATCTGCAACTTTGCACACTAAACAGAATGTGCTGCTAATCTGCGGCTAGGCACAGTGAACGGAATATGTGACGTTTATTTTTTACACTTTCCACACTAAACTGAATGTGCTGCTAATCTGCAACTTTGCACACTAAACAGAATGTGCTGCTAATCTGCAACTTTGCACACTAAACAGAATGTGCTGCTAATCTGCGGCTAGGCACAGTGAACGGAATATGTGACGTTTATGTTTTACACTTTGCACACTAAACAGAATGTGCTGCTAATCTGCGGCTAGGCACAGTGAAAGGAATATGTGACGTTTATTTTTTACACTTTCCACACTAAACAGAATGTGCTGCTAATCTGCAACTTTGCACACTAAACAGAATGTGCTGCTAATCTGTGGCTAGGCACAGTGAAAGGAATATGTGACGTTTATTTTTTACACTTTCCACACTAAACAGAATGTGCTGCTAATCTGCAACTTTGCACACTAAACAGAATGTGCTGCTAATCTGCAACTTTGCACACTAAACAGAATGTGCTGCTAATCTGCAACTTTGCACACTAAACAGAATGTGCTGCTAATCTGCGGCTAGGCACAGTGAACGGAATATGTGACTTTTTTTTTTAATTTTTGCCCCCCCAAACAAAATATAACTGCTGCCCCCACACACAACAGTCCTAAAAAGGACTTTTGGGTCTTTATATATTGTTCCAACACTTTTCTTCTCCCTACACTGACTTTCCCTTCCTATCCTCATCTCTCCCTGGCTAAGACTGAGCCGAACTCGCTGGTCAGGTGCTATACAGCACCCGATCACGGGTTCTGGCCAACCAATCAGTGTAATGCCAGCAGCCAACATGGCTGCTGGCATTACACTGATGTCAGAGCCTCCCCGCACGTTTATTGGCTGCGCAGCAGCCGCAAAACGTGCGGGGAGGAGACCCGAACATGGCGGGCGAGCACATGCGGTACTCGTACGAGTACCGCCATGTGCCGAGCAGAGCGATGCTCGAGCCGAACCGAGCTTCGGCCGAGCATGCTCGCTCATCACTATTGCCCACTGGTGGGAGAGAAACCCAGTGAGCAGTGACAATCATACAGTCTGTACTCTACCCACTTGTCCGCACATCTATTGTCAGATGCATTTTCTTGCGGTATGAGGTTTTCAGCCTTTTGCCAACCACACAAATCACCTGCTTGTACAATTCTGGGACAGCCATCCTGGAAAAATAACTGCAGCTTACAGCATTCCAGTGGGGTAAAACCATGATATCAGTTCTTTAAAACCTCTGTTTTCTATAAAAGAATAATTGACATGTCAGCTGCCAACATTTGACAACTTTGGCACTCCACAGGCACACTTTGGCATTCATTTTGTGAAATTTCTTACTCTTTCCCAATAACCCAGTAAATGTGGGTTGGCAGTGCTCGATCGAAGAACTGTGTAACTTTCTTGCTTTAACAGCATGACTTGTGGAGATGGTGGGGGTTTTGATGGTGGCATGTGTGGGTACTTTAGGACTCTTGTTATCTTCTACAACAAACTTGGAGTCATACTCCTCCTCAGCAGGAGCCATAGGTGTTCTTTTTCAAATTAACAAAATATTGGAACACTCTCTGAAACATTAACATGACTTATTATGTGCCTCATAGCCCCAGTAACTTTTAGTAATACTTCAGCTGCTGCTAGTTGTGGCATCTCTGACATGTTGATGGTGCCTAGGTGTGAGCTTGTTTCCCCCCTGCTAACATATTTCTTACACAGATAAATATAGCAGCTTGTTTAACTTTTGGATTGTGAGTGAATTATCTCCATACAGTGGACTTCATAGACTGAGTGGTTTTGGAGGGGCTATCACTACTTCTGGGGATAGAAGTTGCTGCAATTCTACTTCAAGGTATGGAAGGAGCTGCACTTCCAACACCAGCAGTGGCACACGTCATAGCTAAGGTTGTGGATGTTGATAACCTGTGTTGATGCTGTTTACTAAACACTAGAGTATGGCTGAGAGGGGGGTGGATTTGGAAGTGGTGACAATGCTGATGATGACTGACAGGAGGATTATATATTTTTGTCATCTTTACTTTCTAATTGATTTCTCAGACAGTTTATAAACAGGCAGAGTTCTAATTTTCAGTGGTGAAAGAATGAACATTTGCCTGTCATGATATCTCTCATTCTCAGCTTCTTCTGTATCTGAAGAAGATGAAGATGCTGGAGGGATACATGATAGAGATAGGGATAGACTTGTAAATACATTAAGGGATTCAGCAAAGTGCAGGAGGAAAATACATTTCAAAAGAGTAATAATGTTAAGACAAAAGGTCATAGTCTACAACTAGAGGAACAGAGGTTTAGAAGTAGTGTAAATGTTTTACTTCACTGAGAGGGTGGTATATAAGTGGAATAGCCTACCAGCAGAAGTGGTAGAGGTTTATACAGTGATAGAAAAGCATTCTTGGTCTTGGACATGAGACAAACCAAGGACCAAATAAGGTTTGAGGTTTTTACAGTAGGAAAAATGAGCAGACTAGATGGGCTTAATGGTTCTCATTTGCCGTCAAATTCTTTGTTTCTATGTTTCAGATTCTACTATATATTCTAGATCAACATAATCGGTAATTAGATCATCTGCTGCTTCTTCCCCACTACTTTTATATCCTTTAGGATTTTTGACGTGGCAAACAATCTCATTTTACTTTTGTCCTTAGAGTGATTTCTCAGAACATTTGCTTCCAGTATCAGGACAGGTGTTGTACTTGTTTTTATCACTGTCAGGTGCAGCAAAATACTCTATATCTTCTAGTATCTGTCTGCCTCAGTCACAGCTCGTGTCAGGGTCCCTGTCTGTCACCTAGCAATCAAACTATTTTTAATATTTTTGGATTTTTTTTACGTCAGCTGTACTTATCACGGTTTATGAAAAAAAAATACTCCCTTTGTAACTGTTTATTCCCCTCTTAGCCTGTAGCTAGTCTCTTATGGAGTTCAGTTCTTTCTTTCTTTCTTTCTTTTTTGGAGAATTTGGGGTAAATTTGCTTTCTTCCTTCACACATCCCCAGACTCATCTAACTCAGACAAGAACCAGCAGGAAAGAACTTGGATCACAGCTGCCTGTCTCTTCTCATTCACACCCAATTTTGGGGTATTTGTGGTAAATCTCGTTTCTTCCTTCACACCCCCAGACTGTAACGGTTTGTTTTGACACTCAGACCAGTAGGTAAAATAAAACAATCTTTTATTGAAAGAAATAAAATACAAAGGATCGCCCTCTACAGTTGACAGCAACAATTGCAAGCTATTACACAGTACACATAGCTTTAATATGATATACAGAAGGCACCCAACATAGGAACAGAGACTAGGGAACAGGACCCTAAAGGGTGTATGAGAACAATTTGTCAGTCTCAGCTGTGGGATTTGGCACGCCCGTGTGGTGTAGAGATAAACTGAGCAAATGTGCACAGCACAGAGTTCATATAAAGATGAGTAGTAGATGTTCAGTGACCAATGTAAGTTATAGCAGCACAGTAACCCAAGATAGCCCCACGGGCGTTCGTCAATAGACCAGTGAGCCTGCAAGTGCAAGAGTATGTAGCCCCCGCGGGCGTGATCGAGACTAGCCTGAGATGCGAAGCTGGCGTTTTAGCCCCCACAGGCGTATAACTGGAGACCACTGTAAGCACAACACGAGCCAAGAGCCCCCGCGGGCGTTTACCTACGGATTGAGCAAGAGCTTGGAGCCTAACCTTGCCACCAATAGCCGCACCGGACACCTCCGTCGTTAACCGTGAGACCAAGAACCAAGAACGCCCAACCGGCCTAACAGGATTGACTACTCTGCAAACGTAACAGGGAGTCGCCGTCCAAGTAGCGGCCAACTCAGCAGCAGTAGACTTACAAGGTAACGGTTCTATATTTAGAAAGGAGGTCCGGTCAGAGAGAAGCGGCAGTGCAAGGGTTAATAGGTACGTTTGAATCTCCCAGGCTCGGTATGGTAGCTTAGCTCTGCAACGTGTAAAGGCTCGGTACAAGAGGCACAGCTTATGCAAGTCGGCAAGGAACTCTGCACAGATGGATGGGTTACCCAGGAGGGTAATGGTCACACTAGCTCGGCACAGCAATGCATGATTCAGAATGTCGCGGCGGCGACAACAAGCCAGGCAGCCGCGAAGATCTTGAAGCAGGAAGTTAGCCAGCCGGGTCGTAGCACGTAGAGGGTTCTCAAACAAGCCAGGTCGGAGCACGTAGAGGATTCTCAGACAAGCCGGGTCGTAGCACGTAGAAGATTCTCAGACAGGCCGGGTAGTAGCACGTAGAGGATTCTCAGACAAGCCGGGTCATACACGATCAGGAACACAGGAGAGTAGTCAGAACAGGCCAAGGTCAGTACACAGGAATCCGGATTCAGGAACACAGCAACAGCAAGTCTGGCTCAGAAACACCACGAAAGGGCATCTGACAGATGTAAGCATCAGGTATAAAAAGGTCACCAAGGGGCGGGCCAAACCAACCGAGCAAATCACAGTCTGCCACAGATGAGAGTGACAGAAAGATCACAGGCACTGTGATAGTACCCCCCTCTCAAAGACCCCCTCTCCCAGCTGGAGGCTTAGGTTTCTGAGGATATTTAGAGTGGAAGCTGCGCACAAGTCTGGGCGCATGGAGGTCCTTCTGGTCATCCCAACAGCGCTCCTCCGGGCCATAGCCCTTCCAGTGGACCAAATATTGCAACTTCCCTCTAAATCGCCTAGAATCAATAATGCTCTGAACCTCATATTCCTCTTGCCCCTGGACGTCCACCGGCCCAGGAACTACCGGAGTGGTCATGTAACGATTGCAAACCAGGAGCTTTAACAGAGACACATGGAACACATTATGAATGTGCATAGACGGTGGAAGTTCCAATGCATAGGAGACAGGATTAATTTTGCAAATAATTTTAAATGGACCAATAAACCGAGGAGCCAGCTTATTCGAGGGAACCTGCAGGTTGAGGTTTCTGGAGGAGAGCCATACCCTATCCCCAACCTGGAAGGAGACCGCTGGCAGCCGTCTACGATTGGCATATCGCTGCTGCCGCTGGAAAGACTGACTGAGGGTCCTTTGTACCTGTGCCCAGGTGGAACGGAGCTGCTCCATATGTTCATCCAGAGCCGGAATCTGCTGAGACTGGAACGAGTCCGGGAGCAAACCTGGCTGGAACCCATAGTTGATTAAGAACGGGGAGCTCCCGGACGATGAGTTAACTGCACAATTCCTGGCAAACTCCGCCCATGGCAACAGGTCGGCCCAATTGTCATGATGATCAGTAATAAAACAGCGCAGGAACTGTTCCAGTCCCTGGTTGGCACGCTCAGCGGCTCCGTTGGTCTGGGGATGGTAGGCGGGGGAAAAGGACAATTGAATGCCCATCATGCCACAGAATGCCCTCCAAAACCTGGATACGAATTGACTCCCACGGTCGGAGACCACCACGCTAGGTACCCCGTGCAAACGAAACACTTCTTTAGCAAAGACCTTAGCCAATTCCTGAGCCGATGGAAGACCCCTGAGTGGCACAAAATGAGCCATTTTAGAGAACCTATCGACCACCATAAGGATAAATGTATACCCCCTTGAGATAGGCAATTCTCCCAGAAAATCGATAGATATATGAGACCAAGGCCGGTCTCCATTAGGCACAGGTTGAAGCAAGCCCACTGGGAGATGCCTGGGGGTCTTAGCACGGTCACATGTGGCACAAGCGGCAGTAAAAGCGGAACAATCAGCTCTGAGTGTAGGCCACCAGAATAATTGTGAAAGAGACCAAACCAGCTGATCCCTGCTGATGTGCCCGGCTGCCCTAGAAGAATGTTAGGTCTCCAATAGACGAGTGCGAGAAGGCTCATCTACAAAACATTTGCCAACTGGAGTCTCAGGTGGGGCCTTAGCTTGAGACCCCAAAATCTCCTCCCCCAGAGGCGAAGTTATACTAGTGCGAATAGTAGCCAATATACGGTCGGGCTGGATAATGGGTACCGGTGCTTCCTCCCTGTCAGTGTCCGACACAAACTGACGAGACAATGCGTCTGCCCTCATGTTCTTAGATCCCGGGAGGTACGATACTACAAAGTTAAACCGGGACAAAAAGAGTGCCCACCTGGCCTGTCGAGAAGACAGCCTCTTGGCCTCAGAGAGATATGCCAGGTTTTTGTGATCGGTCAGGATCAGTACTGGGTTCTTGGTACCTTCCAACAGGTGACGCCACTCCTTCAGTGCCAGAATAATAGCCAATAACTCCCTGTCGCCAATCTCATAGTGGCTCTGTGCGCTGGACAATTTCTTAGAAAAAAACCCACAAGGTTTCAAGGTACCACCTCCCACAGGACGCTGGGAGAGTACTGCCCCAACCCCAACCTCAGAAGAGTCAACCTCCAAGGTAAAAGGCAGGGAGGGATTGGGATGGGACAGTACTGGGGCAGACGTAAAGGCAGATTTTAAGGTCTCAAACAAATTTTCAGCGACCTCGGACCACTGAGAGGGAGTAGCGCCCTTATGAGTCAAATCCGACAAAGGTTTCACAATAGTAGAAAAGTTACGTATGAATTTTCTGTAATAGTTGGCAAACCCTAAAAAGAGCTGAATTGCCTTTAACCCTTTAGGGTAAGGTCATTGTAATACAGCTGCCAACTTGTCCTGGTCCATAGCGATTCCATCTTTGGAGATTACTAACCCCAAGAATGGTACTTGTGAGACATGGAATTCGCATTTTTCAAATTTACAAAACAGCTTATGCTCCCGGAGTCGCAACAGAACTTGCGTGACATCTTTAATGTGTTGGGAAAGAGTGGCGGAATGAATCAATATATCATCCAGATATACCACCACGCAGGACTGAAGCATGTCATGCAAGATATCATTAATCAGCTCCTGGAATACCGCAGGTGTATTACATAAGCCAAACGGCATTACCAGATATTCGTAGAGCCCAGTTCTGGTATTAAATGCCGTTTTCCACTCATCACCTTCTCTGATTCTAATCAGATTGTAGGCGGCCCGCAAATCAAGTTTGGTGAAGACAGAAGAGCCCTTCAATCTGTCAAATAACTCGGTGATGAGTGGAATAGGGTATGCGTTCTTGGGCATCAGCTTATTAAGCCCCCGGTAGTCAATACATGGCCTAAGTTCGCCATTTTTCTTCTTTACAAAGAAGAATCCGGCACCAGCCAGAGAAGTAGACTTGCGAATAATTCCCCTGCTAAGGGCATCCTCAATGTACTCCTCCATTGCCCTGTTCTCTTCGCATGACAGTGGGTAGGTTCGTCCCCTCGGGGGGATCACACCTGGAGGCAAATCAATAGCGCAATCATAGGGTCTATGCTCGGGCAATGCGCTAGCCTCCCCCTTGCTGAATACGTCACTGAATTCCCCATATTCAACTGGCACAGCAGGAGAGGTACACATAATTTTGACAGGAAGCGACAGACAGTTTTCTTTACAGTAATCGGACCAGGAACTAACCTC
Source organism: Rhinophrynus dorsalis (assembly GCA_037306005.1). Lineage (NCBI taxonomy): Eukaryota > Metazoa > Chordata > Amphibia > Anura > Rhinophrynidae > Rhinophrynus > Rhinophrynus dorsalis. The sequence continues at coordinate 382,499,528 of CM074719.1, forward strand.
ACATTTTTGCCAATCAAATTGAGGATTATGCCGAAGCAACCATGGAAACCCCAAAATGACTGCATGGTGAGGTGAACGAATAATTTGAAACTGAACCTCCTCCTTGTGGAGTGCCCCATTTGACATAGAAATAGGGATGGTCTCCATTGTAATAAAGGCAGGTTCCAATGGTCTGCCATCAATGGCCTCTACTGCCAATGGAGATTCTTTTTTGCATAGGGGAATATTGTGTGAAGCCGCAAAAGATTGGTCCATAAAGTACCCGGCTGCTCCAGAGTCCACCAGTGCCAAGGTTTCTGCACCCTTGTCGGCCCAAAAGAACGTCACCTGGATGGTGGGTTTAGCAATGTTAGAATCTAGGGACTGTTGTACACCACCTAGGGCCTGTCCCCCAAGGTACCCTAGGTGCGTGCGTTTCCCGGCCTCACCGGACAATTGCGCAAAAGGTGCCCCTGTTTGCCACAATATAAACATAGGCCTTGCCTTTTACGAAAAGACCTTTCTTCTTTGGAGAGTCTAGTGAAACCCAGCTGCATAGGCTCTACTGCCTCTCCTGGACGCTCAGTAGGAAAGGGTGGAGAGGGTGGGTCAAAGGAGCTGTCCTGCCCATGTTTTCTGGAGGTTGCCCTTCGTGCCAACCGTCTTTCCCGGATACGAGAGTCAATGAGCATTACATAATCAATGAATTCGTCCAGGTCACTAGGTACATCTCGGGCAGCTATTTCATCTTTAATTGGTTCAGAGAGACCCTTAGTGAAAGCTGCCAATAAAGCCTCATCGTTCCAGCCCACCTCCGCTGCCAGGGTCCGGAATTCTATTGCGTAATTGCCCAATGTACGTTCGCCCTGCTGTATCTCCATTAGCCTTTTGGCAGCGGAGGCCACTCTGCCAGGAACCTCAAACACACGGCGGAACTTCTTAACGAACTCATAAAAGTTCAGCGTGCAGGGTTTGGCACTCTCCCACAAGGGGTTTGCCCAAGCCAGAGCTTTGCCTGTTAGTAGCGATATCATGAATCCGACCTTGCTTTGGTCGTTAGGAAAAGCCTGGGGCGTTAATTCCAAATAGATCTCTAGCTGGTTAATAAAACCCCTGCAAAGAGAAGGCTCGCCATCATATCTCAATGGTAACGGCGCAGCAGCCGTTAAGCGTCTGACACAAGTAGGAGGAGCTAGAGGTGGATTGTCCGGTGTCAAGACTGGGGGGACCACCGGATTCGGATTAGGCTTGTCTAGGTGTACCGTACGCTCAAGTAGGGTTTGTAGAGCCAGTGCCAATTGATCTAGGCGCTGCTCATGGACATCCATTCTCCAGTTGATGTTTTGTGCGTTACTTTCACCCTTACTGTCTGAGGTCATGGCCCTTTCGTACTGTAACGGTTTGTTTTGACACTCAGACCAGTAGGTAAAATAAAACAATCTTTTATTGAAAGAAATAAAATACAAAGGATCGCCCTCTACAGTTGACAGCAACAATTGCAAGCTATTACACAGTACACATAGCTTTAATATGATATACAGAAGGCACCCAACATAGGAACAGAGAATAGGGAACAGGACCCTAAAGGGTGTATGAGAACAATTTGTCAGTCTCAGCTGTGGGATTTGGCACGCCCGTGTGGTGTAGAGATAAACTGAGCAAATATGCACAGCACAGAGTTCATATAAAGATGAGTAGTAGATGTTCAGTGACCAATGTAAGTTATAGCAGCACAGTAACCCAAGATAGCCCCACGGGCGTTCGTCAATAGACCAGTGAGCCTGCAAGTGCAAGAGTATGTAGCCCCCACGGGCGTGATTGAGACTAGCCTGAGATTCAAAGCTGGCGTTTTAGCCCCCACGGGGGTATAACTGGAGACCACTGTAAGCACAACACGAGCCAAGAGCCCCCGCGGGCGTTTACCTACGGATTGAGCAAGAGCTTGGAGCCTAACCTTGCCACCAATAGCCGCACCGGACACCTCTGTCGTTAACCGTGAGACCAAGAACCAAGAACGCCCAACCGGCCTAACAGGATTGACTACTCTGCAAACGTAACAGGGAGTCGCCGTCCTAGTAACGGACAACTCAGCAGCAGTAGACTTACAAGGTAACGGTTCTATATTTAGAAAGGAGGTCCGGTCAGAGAGAAGCGGCAGTGCAAGGGTTAATAGGTACGTTTGAATCTCCCAGGCTCGATATGGTAGCTTAGCTCTGCAACGTGTAAAGGCTCGGTACAAGAGGCACAGCTTATGCAAGTCGGCAAGGAACTCTGCACAGATGGATGGGTTACCCAGGAGGGTAATGGTCACACTAGCTCGGCACAGCAATGCAGGATTCAGAATGTCGCGGCGGCGACAACAAGCCAGGCAGCCGCGAAGATCTTGAAGCAGGAAGTCAGCCAGCCGGGTCGTAGCACGTAGAGGGTTCTCAAACAAGCCAGGTCGGAGCACGTAGAGGATTCTCAGACAAGCCGGGTCGTAGCACGTAGAAGATTCTCAGACAGGCCGGGTAGTAGCACGTAGAGGATTCTCAGACAAGCCGGGTCATACACGATCAGGAACACAGGAGAGTAATCAGAACAGGCCAAGGTCGGTACACAGGAATCCGGATTCAGGAACACAGCAACAGCAAGTCTGGCTCAGAAACACCAAGAAAGGGCATCTGACAGACGTAAGCGTCAGTTATAAAAAGGTCACCAAGGGGCGGGCCAAACCAACCGAGCAAATCACAGTCTGCCACAGATGAGAGTGACAGAAAGATCACAGGCACTGTGATACAGACTCCTCTAACACTGAGAACAGCCAGCCCAGGAAGGAACTTGTATCACCTTCTTGTGAGTAAATCTCCTTTGTCCGTTCACATTCCCTCAGACTCTGCTAACACTGAGAACAGCCAGCTCTGTAAGAAAATGAATAACCTGACAGTCTCTTTTCAGTCCCACTCCAACAAGATCACCCTGAGACCCCAAACTCCCTTAACACAGAGAACAAATTGCCTGATGATAAAACTCCATAAAATAAACTCCAAGTCCACTTTATTTTCCAAAGCATGTCAAGTTACACCTGTCTTGAATGTATGATGTATTTAAGTCTCTCAGGATAGTATCTATTATTCAATCACAGTAGAGTCTCGGGCTCTGCCAGCCATGTATTAATTTTTTAATACTCCTTTCACCCCATTTTGCATAAACACAAAGAACAACTGGTAGTGGCTACCACTAATAGCCCTAGCAAGCAACTCCAGCTCCTTCTCTTTGTCTGTCTGCATCAAAACTTCAGTTGTTTTCTTTATATGTTTCCCTCACAAGCATAGACTGACAACATGTGAGAAACTGACACCCCCTTTTATACTTTATTATTGCAGGAATACATGGGAATCCTGGCAGAAGGCAGAAGTGCTGTTTTGTTTTTGAGTTGAAAAGGTTCACCCCTCCCTACACACATGGAAGATGATTTACAAAGGAAAAGTCGAGAAAATCTGGAGCAAGCCAACTACAGACAAATACAAATCCACACTGACTGACATCTCTTGGGGAGATTCACTAACACATGATATGGAGGTGATAAAGTGGATATGAATTCTACAGTGATATGGCTTCTCCAATTCCTATGTTATTCTGTGGAGCCTAAACACTAAGATCCCCAATGTTGGATAAATATTAGCGCATTGGTTCCATAGAAGGACGTAGGACTCAGAGAAGTGATATTCCATGAGAAGTCATCTCAGATTTATCACCTCTTTATCATACCTTAGTGCATAACCCCCCATTGTATTGAATGGTTAAAAGCCTCATGTAAATCAATGGGAATTTTGTGGAAATTGTATATGTCCCATAAGTTGCAGGTGTCTTGTTCCAGACTAACTCAATGAGGCACAAAGGTGTCATAAAGCAGAGATGACCTCCAAAGATCACTTCTAAAGTTCCTATATTATTCTACAGAGTGTATGAACTAAGAGCTCCAGTGCTGGAGAAATCTTAGTACATTGGCTCCATAGAATAACCTAGGAACTGGAGAAGTGATATCACTGGAGAAGTCATCTCCACTTTATTACTTCTTTATCACTGCTTAGTTCATGTACCCCAATTTCTTCTTAGTACGTTAGAATCAGGGAGTTTAAATGAACAATTTATCTTTATTATAAAAAAAATCTTATTGGATTTTCCCTAACGATTAAATGAAGATACTCCCTTTTCCCACATTTGAACGTTATTACAGCTAAGACTACTGACAATTAGTGTCAAGAAGGTGAATTTATTTTCTATAATGACCCATTTATGAGAAATTGAGGCAATGACTATGGTTCCTAAAATGGTGTGATAGGGACAGCACCATCTGTTGACAGAATTGAAAAGTTCACTTTAACCCTTTGAGTGCCAGATGTTTGCCCAAAGTGTTGGACACCCCATTGGCACTCAGAGGGTGACATTTATAAAACCTAATTTAATATGTAGTAAATTTGAATGTAAAAAATATCATGGCAATGGCAATATCTTTGTATTATTTTTTGGGGAAAAAGTTTCCTGTTCTTTTAACTTTTTCCAAACAAATTCGGAGCTACTGCATTAGTACAGGGCTTTGCCGCATGCACCTTATATCTTTGAGTGCCAGAGGGATTTCAAACACATTACAAATTATTGATTTAGATACCTCTATGGCATGCAAAGGGTGAGTATTGTCCAGTGTGTAATTTTCTCACAAAATGCAAACTTCTCAGTACAACATTGATACGTGTTTTTTTTTTTTTTTTTTTTTTGGTGGATAAACTCCTTGTTTTCCTTCCACACTACAATATCACATTCTGTCTAAGAAATATCAAAGTAACCTCGCTAGCCACGAAAACCTTGCACTGTTGAGGAGAAACTAGTTTGCACTGATTCCTCAAAGTATTTCCAAATAACTTGTTTGCCACAGAATTCATTTGCTTCTATTTTTCTTGGCAAAAAGAAAGTAGTAATTTCCTTCCTGTTAAACACAGAGCTGAAGATCTCTGAAATACCAGGGCTAGAAATGCATGTTATACACAATTGGGTTTATTGAATGGGAAGTGTGATGGACGTAAATGAATTTCAAATCACCTGTAGCTCTGCGCCAATTCATACATTCTACTGAATTGCATGTGCTCAATGACTGGTTATCACACTCTGTCACTAGCACTCTATTCAGTACTTACCAATGGTGACTTTAACACATAACAAGATTTATTACTATGTCAGCAAAAACAGTTAAAGGAGAACGAAGACCTCTTAATAACCTCCTGCTTCTCTTACTATGTCCTTGTACCTCTGTTAAAGAGATATCTTCAATCAGTCCTGTATGACATATGATATGATAATCTAGCAAATAAAAACAAGTATTGTGATGGAAACTCAATTTACATTCATATACATAAACAAATCCCTCCGAAGGTATCTCTACCATGCAAAAGTGGTGGAGCATGTATGCAACAATAACCTCTAGAGCTATATCGACAGTAGTTTATCTACTGGTAAGGCCTCCCAAACTGAACAGGTCAACAGATAGATACTAGACAAAGAGCGAAGCCCTGGAGGAGGACAGCAGCTCCTTCCAGTAATTGCAGAGGGCCAGTGTAAAAACTTCTATAAGGGCCATGTCACTGTGTGGCAGAAAGCTATGGCAAACTACTGATGTAAAGAGAAGAAAGCGACAGGTGCAAGCCTCTAAGAGTAGCCATCTGGTGTGGAACAATTTAATCAACAACAATTATACTTCAAGATTAATTCTTGCAAGTGAAGCCCTTCAATAGAAAAGTGTATCCGAGGTACAGGTCAGATGAGGTTTTCCAAAGATCAAGAATAATCCCTCCAGCTGCTCTTGACACTTTGATCCAAACTCATAGCATGATTGCGGGGAAGTAGAGATGCTCTATCTGAGAGTAGCTCCACTTCCAATAGCATATAACAATTTCCTCCCACTGGATGCTACTCACCGGATGTACCTCTTGACCCATTTCAGATACCAAATACAGACAACTGGATACAAATGTAACAGTTTATTCTATATTTAATATTCCTACGAGTTTCGTAAGTCACACATTTACTTCATCAGTGGGACCATGAAATTTGTCAAGGTAAATTTTGTATTATATTATATATCTTTTATCCATTAAACACAATTTTTTTATGTCATCGTTACCCATTTTTTTCTTTTTTTTATACTTCTTTATTATTTTTTACAATACTTATATTATTATTTGAATTTTGGGATCATCTAATATCATCATGAAGTGACAATTTCAGGTGCCGACTGAGGTGGTCCTTTCATCGGGAATCTGCACCACACTTCATCGTGAGCTTGATGTCTGACTTTGCATGTGCATCAGACAGTCAGTTTGCCTAATGTGTGTGTGTGTGTACTGATTCAACTTTATCATAACTTGTCATTTGTATACCTGCTTTCCCTTGGTTTTGGTTTTTCTGTCTTTATGTGTAAGGGTTTGCCTTTTTTCCTCTTTTGGCTATCATCTTTCCTCTTTAGGATTCTGGCTCCTCCTCCTCCTCTATGCTGATTGGAGCCTTTTGTTTATCTAGTGGTCAGTACCTTACTCCATTGGCCGATTATTCAAGTTAGTTTCTGGATTGTTATTTTCTGCTTAGCAGTTGGCTGACTTCCCCATGTATGATTCCTGGCCTGTATTGATGCTGCTTTTGCCTCCTGTTTTTGCCCTTGACGCCCAGGTACCATGGCTCCTTTTTTTGGATCATTCTGTTGTGTGCACTAGGATATCCCTGTTTGCTCCCGGTTATGTTATTGGCTATTCTCTGACCACAATTTGTTTTTTTCTAGTTGGTAATTTTTTGCCCCCTGGAGAACCCCAGGAGAACACATAACCCATGTTCAGCATCTTCTAGGGCTTGATTGACAGCAGCTAAAGTGATTTGCCATGATCATAGCCAGAGCAACCATGGTAGCCTTGTAGCGAAAGAGTGTTATCCAATACAATGTGTTGGATAAAACTCTGTCACATCAGTGGCATGATCCATCCTTGAACAGAAGAGTTTCCATTTGACTGAACTGATGTCTTGACAACACTTCTATGAAGCTCACCCCTTGGTGTTTCAAGTGATTGTGTTGGTGTTACAATGTTTGACCTGATGTTCACAGCAACCTCTACTGGAACATTCTCATATAGACACAGAAAACCCTGATTCATGTGTGTAGTAACGTCCAGGTATCAAACCTGTACAGTTAGATGTATGTGATGTATTCATGCAAACAGATGATGGCAGAGATCCACTAATGTGTGTTGAGAGTGATAAAGAGGTGATACAGGGGACATACTTCCAGAATGATTTCATGTCCACTGTTTCTGTGTTGCTCAATGTAATCAAAGTTCTGAGATTGCTTTAGTTTGACATATCTCTCTTCACATACAGGTTCTCCCTGTGTTTGGGTAGGTTCTGGTGGAGTTGAGAAACCACAATCATGTCCATCACCCCCACGAGGTACTGATAGAGTTGTGTGCGGATCCTGGTCAGCTCCAACTCCGGGACATGTAAACGATCCTCTATCATTGAGGTGTTCCTCCGGGATTCCCTTCTGCTCCTGGAAATGTTCTGATCTGTACTGTGGCATGCTCGGAGTAGCCTTCACTGCAGCACCATGCAATCCGCCTCCATCCCCGTGATGCACGCAATGCTGGAGGTGGATGTGCCTGGTGACTCTGCTGGTGGGGTTGCTTCTGCATGTGAGTCCTCTGCTGCTGATTCATCTGCTGCTGTGGCTGCTGCTGCTGAGTCCTCTGTTACTGTGGATGCTGCTACTGAGTCCTCTGCTGCTGCTGTGGCTGATGTGTCCTCTGCTGCTGCTGTGGCTGCTGAGTCCTCTGCTGCTGCTGTGGCTGCTGTGTCTGCTGCTGCAGCTGGTGGAGTGACTTCTGCAGATGATGGGTATATGCCCACCATATCAACTGACGTAGAGCTGTCCACTGATGTCTATGCTGGTGGAGTTGGTGGAGTGATGACTTCCCTCTATAGAGAGTGCTGGGGCTCCACAATCAGGCCCAGGTGTTGGTAGACCAGTGGCCAAGGGTCAGACCTTGACCACTGGTAGGTGTTTGGCCCCCACCTGGGATCATACCTTGGGCCATGCTGGCGAGCCATCCAGGAGGGTAGGTCCATCTGTGTGGAATATGGCCCACACTGGGTTGTGGCCACTGTCCCTAGCAACCATTGCCTCCCTGGGGGTATTGGTGCTGCTGCTGGAATGTAGTAGCTGGTGGAGGTGGTTGGATACATCCACCTCTCCTCCTGTTGCATCCAGCCATTGTACTGGGGTGTGGTGGAACAGCCTGTAGTGGAACAGCCTGTACTGGCCATATATGTGCACCCATCACAAACTGACTTTTATTGATATCATAAATAACAACATACCTCGTATATCCCATCTAAGTAAGGTGGAATATACTAGGTATGTGTATTTTGATGATATCAATAACAGTTAGTTTCTGATGGGTGCACATATATGGCCAGTAAGGCAATCACACGTACTGAACTGATCTCTGGGTTCACATATTGTTGGGACGTATTTGTACCCACTTGAAAGGTACATATCCACATACATATCTTACCATTTGTTTTTGTGTACATATCTTTTTTGAACAGCTCTGTAGTGGGAATCAAATGTTATTCATCCCTATGTTATCAGTTTATCCCGTACAATGCAAGATTTTGTACTATTTTACATGTTACTCTCTGGTTGTCGTGATGGTATCCTATGCATTATATTGTGATGCATGGGATACCACCCTAGCAATCAGAGATTGATGAACTTGACAGGATCCTGTCCATAAGGTCTGTTCCAGTTGAATCCTGAAGGGCAACATTCAAGTCAGTATTGAAGGATATCTTTGATTGAGGCATGTTTTTTTTTTCTGGATGAGCCCATCCATCCTTCTGAGTGAGGCAGCCATACTCAATCAGAGCTAGCCATCATTCATGGCCTGTTGGTGGCCAAAGTACAATGATTCATATTTGGTTCACATGTGTATCCTGCAAATAGTGGCTGGTGTACCATACATCCATGGCATCAGCACTCCTGAGGATCCACGTGGGAATCAAATGTGAGATATATGTCATTTCAAGTTAGAGTAAATGATTGCATACACAACACATGGCCTACATTTTTCTCCTTTAATTCTGTTGAATTATTTTAGGCCTGTGTGTTGCACATACAACCATTTATTCTCAGTGGAACTGTGATGTGTGACCTGATCTATACTTTTTGAGATTCAGTAAGCCGTGATGAAGACCTGATGATGCTGAATTCTTCAGTGATCTCATTTCCCATTTCCAATGTTTTCTATGGAGTCTATACAATGGGACCTTAGCAGCTTGAATCATGTTATTGAACAGTCTCCATAGACTAACATGGGGATTGGTGACGTGAGGGTTTGTAAGGGTTAATTTCTCACCACCATCTCTTTTTCACTGTTTAGTGAATGTCCCCTGTGTAGCATGTAATCGTCACCCTATCAACTTATGTTCTTATTATTGGTTAACCCTCTGAGTACCAGAGGGGTTGCCAAAGCATTGTTGAGTGATGCATTGATTATCCCTCTAGCACTCAAGGGGTTATGTGCTGACTTTCCTGTGGGTTCGTGGGTGACATTGTGGAAGAACAGAATGATGTTTAACAGACAACAGTTTGAAAGCATGGTTTGTGTGCATTGCGTGTGATCAGCACAGCAACAAGAGGGTTGAACTGGGACTTGGACATGTTTGGGCCTGGTTGAACCTTGCTATTTGTCCTTGTTTTGTGTCCTGTTTGAAACCTCAGGGTACTGGGTTGGTGCAGTTGTGTGGATGACTGATGGGCATGTGTTGAGGTGTGACTGTGTTTGAGTGTCATGAATGTGTTGGTTGATGTGGTGTGTGGTTATGGGATGATGCTCTTATCTGTAGTGTGGAGGATCCTCTCATCCCCAGTGTCCGATCCTCCAGGGATCCCCTCAATCAGTGTGGATGACAAGGTCTACCGCAGCCTCTCCTCCCATCCGCTGAAGGTAATGGGAACAGGTGGACCACCTCCGTTGCCTCGGGAGTGCAGGGTGGCATCCCCCATCTTCTTCTTGACCTGACTTTTGCAGTCGCCCCATCTCTTTTTGACGGAGTGCACGTCCTGTCTGCAGCTGGCCACCACATTGACCAGGCTGCAGATTTGGTTCCAGGCAGCCTTCCTCCTCGCAGCCAGGCCAGGGACCCTTTCTCTCGGGAACAGGATGGTGTCCCTCTCCAGCACAGCCTCCACGAGGGCCCTTTTCTCCTCCTCTGTATAACAGGAATCCCTGATCCTCTCCCCCTCAGCTCCGGCATGTGAGGAGTCGGAAACCAGACTGTCCTGCCTGAGCTGCCCCTGTCTGTGTATGGTGGTCCCCAGCAGGTACCCTTCATCTCACTGAAGGTTTTGTCCCTGTCCTCTGTGTGCCTGCTCTTCTGGGCCTTGTCCCCCTCTGCCCTGCGGATCTCCCTCTCCAACCCCTACTCTCAACAGGGATGTCCTGCTCTCCTTCCTCCTTCTCCACTACTCTCAACATCCCTCTCTCCTGTCCTCCTCTCCTGGCCATCATTCACCCACTCACACCCAGGCACTCCCACAGGCCCTCACAGACACACTCGATCCCACTCACTCTCTGTCACACTCTTTCATTCACAGATTCACACTGTCAAAAAAAGTTTAAAAAATGTGCAAGGTGTAAAAAAAAAGACAATGTGTATGTAAGTGTATGTGTTTGTATTTGTATGAGTGTATGTTATATGTGCAAAAGTGGTCTTTGTGTTTATTTAAGTGCAGATCTCTCCTCTCCAAACTCAAATCTCAAAACTCCTTCTACCTCCAATGTCAGCTCCTCTCTCCCTCGCTCTAAACTCTATCCTCAGCTCCTGGGCCCTGTGATCTAGCTCACCAAAACTCGAAACACAGACAAGGTGTGACCATTATTTTTGGGTATATATAGGTGTATTTGAACATTTTTGCTACTTTGGGGCCTTGGGATTGGCTGTAGGTTTGAATTTTATTTGTGCATCTAACAGGGTTGCTAGACAACGGAGGCAGTAATGTTATATTTTGACTTAAGTTGTGTTTTAACGTGTGTTTGAGACGCACGGTGATGCTGAAAAAGGTGCAACGCATGTTTTTGTGTTACGTGTTTTTGTTGTCTACTCTCGTTAGTTATTCTTGTAGACTTACTTTTAAATCCGCAGTAAATCATGTGTTATTTGCGGCCTATGTGCCTTTTTTACTTAGCGACTAGTTTAATGGCTGCCTTTAAATCTAGGCCATAGACTTTTCACATGGACATTACACAACAGCCAGTGCAGAAACCAAATACATTATATCCTTGATAGAAGAAGGTGAAGAAGTGCTGTCCAGTCAGCAAATATACTACAAGAGAAGTACTGTGAAATAGTTCATGAATTGCTGGTTTCAAGAATATGTGTCAAAATCAAAAAGGTGCAACAAAATTATCTCCCAAAAAAAATTTGAAACAGAAAATATCCCATAAGAGTACACTGAGGTGAAGAACTGCTACAGTGCCCTAGGTTTATCTGATAAAGAAAATAATGAGCATTGGGCCGAAAGGAAATGCATTATAACAAAGGTGGCATAGAGTCATTTATCAAAACCTCCAAAAAGGAAGAGAACTAGGTGGTTATCATATGAGGCCATTAAGATTGCTACATAACAAAGAAGAACAAAAGTGAAGGGCCCTTTTGAAGTTAGACTGCTAATTGCTGAGTTGCAGAAACAAGCAAGATGGGATAAAGAAGCATATGTCAGTTTTTAGTGGCAGGAGATGGAAACATGCAACAAAAAACAAAGACTCAGGATACATTTAAGAAAATAAAGGAGATCACTGGGAAATTCAAATTTCAGTGATTAAGATGAAGCATGAGAAAGATATCACAGAAGTAGAGGAATTAAAAAGATGGCAGGAGTACACAGAGGTGGTTTACAGATGAGGTGCAGTGTGGCTGCTTATTTTGAAGAACAGGGATTCAAGGAAGAACCACATCCACTAGTTGGGCAAACCACCAAACAAGAAGGCTGCTGGAACAGATGGCATACCCATTGAGCTACTCAAATCAGGGAGAGATGAGACCACTAACCCACATATGCCAGCAGATTTGGAGGAAATTAGCATGAGGAATGGAAAAAAAATCTGTGTTCATCCTCATACCTAAAGATGGAGATGTTTAGGAGTGTGCAACCCACAGGATAATCATACTAGTACCACATAAAAGCAAAGTCTTTTTGAATATATTTAAAAAGAGACTAGAACCTTTCTTAGTGAGAAATTCTACAAGAACAATCTGGGTTTGGAGAGGAAGAGGAACAAGAGACCAAAGCAGTACAACAAGATGGGTTATAGAAAAAATAACATCATTTCAAAAGGACGTATATCTATGTTTCATAGACTACAGTAATACCTTCGACCATGGTAGAATGTGGAATGTGCTAAGTAACATGGGTGCTCCAGAACACTTGACAATATTTATAAAGCATTTGTATGATGATCAGAAGGAAACAATGAGTACCAAACTTGGAGATAAAGAGTGTATCGCTATCAGAAAAGGTGCAACAAGGCTGTATCCTTTCACCATATCTTGTTAACATGTAGACTGAATACATCATGAGAAAATTAGGACTGGATGAGATGTCAGAAGGTGTCAAGATTTAAAGACTTAACATTAATAATATCAGATATGCAGATGACACAATAATACTGGCTGAAACACAACAGGATCTGGAAGAGATTCTAAGGAATGTAAGACAAGAAAATACAAAATTCTGCCTTGCCCTAAACATCAAGAAAACAAAAGTCACGTCAATTGCACAATAACTGATTTTTATGTGGATAGGGACAGCACTGAGGTTGTAAACAAATTTGTTCTACTCGGGTCAGCCATTACAAGTGAGCATCTTTGTGCCAATGAGATCTGACGAAGATTGTCCATTGCAAGATCTGCTGTGGTTGGATTGTCCACAATCCTGAAAGTCTATGATGTCTCACAAGCAACTTAGAATTAACATTGGTATTTCCTGTTGCCCTGTATGGCTTTGAAAACTGGACCACAAGAAAAAGGTAATGGAGAAATATTGATGCTTTTGAAATCTGCACATGGAGGAGATTTTTGAGACTCCCATGGACTGCAAAACAGACTAACAAAACCATTCTGAAACAAATCAAGCCAGCCTGCTCTCTGGAAGCCACCATGTTGAAATACAAACTGAAATATTTTGCATATGTTATGTGGTATCATGATTCCATGGAGAAGTCTCTTATGTTGGACAAAGTAGAAGTTCATAGGAGAAAAGGTAGGTAGTATGAGGTGGATTGATTAAATAAAGGTAGCTACAGGATTCACAGTGCTAGAGCTTCGTGAGAATATCCAGGACTGTACAAATTAGAGAACTCTGACTCCTGAGAGGATGAGGAAATCCAAGTGGAGGCTTCCCATTCATACATTATATCAGCCAGGCAGTTCCAGGTGCCAGCCATGCATTAACATTTGCACAATGCAACCAATTAAGGCACTTTGACATAGTGCTAGCCAAACACCAGCAATTGTACAGTGCTAAATACTTTTCATTATGGCATTTTGTGCTAGGCAGTCACAAACAATTGCACAAGAATTAATACATTTTATTAAGACTATTGCACACTGAACTAACACAATATATCTTAATGTCTCTGCATACATTACTATACATTACTATCTGATTTGCTCATGCTCCAGATTCAGTTCCCTGGTCTGACTCAAGGCGTTGTTCCACAGTACACAAGTACTGAAAGAATGTAACCCATGTCTTACAACATTCTGAAAGAGAGCAACCACCCCTCTAGTCAACCAAATGTATCAGAAACCACCTTATTCATTATACCTTCAGAAGCAGGAATAAGTTGTATTATTGTTCATTCTTTATATTTTTTCCAGGTCTAGGTAGGTTTGGCATGGCATCTATTAGGTCTGCTCCCTGAAGCCAATGCTCAGGGACCCTTGTTGGGCTGTCTCTAAAATCCCAACCCACTCTTCATCTTCATTGTGTCCTCTCATCATGGGTTCCCAGTTGTGGGCATATTTGTTATGCAGGGGATTGTTATTTCTTAGCATTGTTCTGTTAGATGCCAGACACCATGTCCTTCCTACTGCTCCTGCCAATAGCCATCTTTTTGAAGTCCCATCAGCTGCTGGCTCATATATGCTTATGTCTTTTTTCTGAGCCTATCATATGCTTAAGGAGCTTCAATGGTTTGTTGCCAAATTATACAAAATAAGGTATTGGTATTGTATTCTCATTGATTTTCTAGAAATCATGGATTTGCCACTGGGTATGTTTTAATAAGTTTAGTTTTATGAGGAGTATGTACCAAGACCTGAACCCATTCTGGAGCAACCCAACTGCACCAAAGAGGACAAATACACATTCACAAAACTCCCCATTGCTTTAAATTAAACTTTTCACCCACTGAATGTCAGAGATCTCTCTAGTATTCAAGGTTTTAAAGTCCCCATGTGAGTCTTAATTTGTCTTATGGTAGTTAGTCTGTCCCAAAATTGCTCCAGTTCCTCTTTGTACATCAGGCTCTGTATGCATAGAACATTTAACAAAGCATTTCTTTCTAACACTATTTATTAAAGCAGTGTTCCCAAATCTATCCTCAGGGATCTTCAACAGACAATGTTTGTAGGATTCCCGTACTTGAATACAGGTGAGTTAATCAGAGGCTCAGTTATTTAAAGGGCAGCTATTATCAGATAGTTCCTTATTGGAAAATCTGTTCCCTGCAAAAGATTATTTTTAGCTTTTCTATGATTCAAATTATTACTTTGAAACCTCTTTGTTTCCTGAACTGGATAATTCAGAATACATAGAACATGGATAAAATGTCTCTGAAAAACACTGAAACCAGTCATGGCTGCCATTATTTTATGGCAGAATGGTCTTTTTAATTTCCTTTTTGCAGCCGGAGTGGCCGCCCCAACCTCAGAAGTTCAGGAACGCTGAGGCTTTGAAAAATATCTACTGTGTTGTAAAATACCAGAACTCCAGCATTACCCTCAAACCATATTTCCTACACTGAGCTGAGTCCCTGTTAACCATTTCAATATCACAGAGTTTTTATCACATTGCTATATGATGAGGCTGTAAACCCACCTGGAGCCAGCCTAACCAGTCTAGTTGGGTCTAGTTGAACTACAACTCTGACAGTATTGAAATAACACTCTCCATGGCCCAAATACTATGAAAATTAATTGGAGCTGCTTTTATTTTGAAACATTACTATTCCTTTAATAATTTAACCCTTATGAATTGATTTTATTCTACTTGTACAGTATGGTTTAATTATTTGTTTGGATGAGATGGAGGGTGGTAGGGGATTTTTTTTTTTTTAAACATGGTGGTTAACCCCTTAATGCTATAGCTCCCCATCAGCTTCCCTTACCTAATTTTGCCCAAGGGGAAGTAACTGATATCCAAATATTTCTCTTGGACTTCTCAAGCCTTATTGTGGGATTATTTTGGGGCATTCTTCAAAAGGATTTCAATGATATTTTTGTTTGTATGTTTTGTTTGTTTGTTTTTTGTTTTTCAAAATAGCCCTCAACCAGAATCTGATTGCAGAGCTGACCATCCAAAAAAAATCTGTTGATGCAGCAAATAGCTGCTCTGCAAATATTTTCTGATAGAATGGAATCTATTCTAGGGCAAAGGCCCATTATTTAAATTACTTGTGAACAAGCAGGAAAATCCTAAATAAATCAGCTGTTAGGGGCTCGTGAGCATACAGTTGGGTATCAATGTATTAAAACATACATGGTTTCTTATAAAACAGTGTGTTGAGATGTTAAGATGGCAAAGCAATACAGTGTGTACTTCACATCAATGATAACAGTTTAGTCTGTCATTACTCAGGTGCTGAAACCCACATTGATAATTATCTTACTTATTTTACTATTAAAGCACCAGTTTAATAAATAGCTACCATTATTTTAAAACTAACGCTACACTTGTCGTAATGAACTCATAAAATATGAGCTATATTCTCATTTTGCCATATTGTGTAAGAAAATCATTTGTAACACATGCTGGATTTATGGTGTGGACTTCCGATATTGAAGTT
Source organism: Rhinophrynus dorsalis (assembly GCA_037306005.1). Taxonomy (NCBI): domain Eukaryota; kingdom Metazoa; phylum Chordata; class Amphibia; order Anura; family Rhinophrynidae; genus Rhinophrynus; species Rhinophrynus dorsalis. The sequence goes on from CM074719.1 coordinate 382,515,655, forward strand.
TACCTTGTAATTTGTCATTGATAGCAATAGAATTGTAATTTATCCCATCTGTCCAAGCATTTAAATGGTCTTACCTCACCGCAGTTGCCTAAACCTTGTGAATCCTTCTAAATCACATTTACACTGGGGGCCAATGCCTATTCCAAAGAGGTGGTTTAACCTTGTGACATACAGGTCACAAGTTCAAATCCCGGCAGGATCTAATCAACCTCTCATCCTGTGAAAGCTAAAATGATTGCCATTTCCCACTGACATTCATATGATTGATGATGTACAAATTGTGCATTAATAGTAATGTAGAAAATGATTTAAAAGTGCAAAAGTGCTGTTTTTTTTCCTTAAACATAGCTAATAAAAACATTGTAGTAATAGACTTGTGTTGTAATTTGTAAAAGTACAAAAGGCAGAAATTATTAAGATGGCAACATCAGATTCATTATTTATATTAAATTTAATTATAGATATGGTATTTCAAAATATGATAGATGTGTGCGATGTCAGCTTTTTATAATTGTGTGTGTGTATGTGTGTGTGTGCGCATGCGTGTGAGTGTGTGTGCATGCTTGCAGTAATATTTTTAGTTTTATAAATAATCAAGTTGGAAATTATAGAGCTATGGCCATATTTCACTGAAGTCAGAAAATTGTCACTTGCACATTTTTGTTACTATTAGCACCTCTTTGCATATAATTTATTGTGTGAAAATACTGTATTCACTAAAGAAGAGATGGACAACACGAGGCCCTGCAGCTGCTGTCAGACCATAGCTCACATCATCCTAAACCAGCAGCTAGAGGGCCTCAGGTTGCATATTTGGCCACTGGCACATCATTTTTCCTATAGATAACTGAGTTTCAATATTTATTTGCAAGAGAATATTCATTTTCATGTGTATAAATTGCATGTAAACCATTGTACACAAAAAAATAGCCAGTAGGCTAACAATGAATGTATGTCCAGGAAAGACACAAGTAGAAACTTGAATTTCTCTTGGAATATATGCAAAAATTAAACTACATACAAAATATAATTCTAGTAAAAAATATAATCTACACTAAATCTAAATAGCAAAATGGGGAAATACGCACAAACACCTCACACAAACTCATACATCTATTAAAAAATAATAATTTTTCCTTTATTAAACAGAAGAGGCCCATGAGGGGTTGTTTACGTTCCTAAGCATTTTCTTCAGAAAATCCCCAGTTCTGCAATTGCATGCAATGGGGAGATGCACTAATGTGTGTTAAGAAGGTGATAAAGTGGAGATAATTTCTACAGTGAACGCACTACTCCAATTCCCATGTTATGCTATGGAGACAATTCACTAAGATTTCCCCCACTTTGGAGATCTTAGCGCATAGGCTGTATATCACTGGATAAGTCATCTCAACTTTATCACCTCTTTATCCCTGCTTAGTGTCTAAGCCCCCTTATGTTTTAAAGAAAAGATGAAATTCAATGTACTTTTGTAACAAAGAACTCACAATATTGATATAAAGATTATACCTTTTAATGGATCACTGAGGACAAAGAAAGTGCAAGCTTCCAGATACTTCTCCAGGCTTGGGTTAAAGTTATCGTCTTGATATCACTCATGTGAGTTCTTTGTTACAAAAGAAAGTGGAGTAATTCTGGGTCAAACCAAGTTTACCAGGGGAGAAAAAACTAAATGTGGTAGATACTGTTTCTACATAGCTTTGCAGTGTGATGGATATGTCTCTAGAATTCAGTGGTTTTGAGCAACATTTAAATCAATATGAATTATTATTTTACCTCTATGGTTCAGTTGGTTAGACCCAAAATGAGGCCACTTTTCTTTTTGACACAAGGTCCTAAATTAGATTATAAAATACACTAATATTAGAGAATGTAGGTGTTGTAATAGACAGTAACAGTCTTCAAATTAGCAATAACATTTTACTGTTATACACACGATTTCAAAGACCAGCAATGACCATCATTTAGTCAAGAAATTATGTCTGAGTCTGAGAACTTTACAGCATATTGTGGTTAAGTACAGCAATCCAGTTTTTAAAGGGATATCAACACCTAAAATGCATAAGATTCACTTTCTTTTAAATATATATATTTTTTGTCATTTTTCGTCTGGTACTGCAAATGCACTTTTTATATGAATAACTGCGCATGACCATTTGACCCTTGTTTGTTTTGTCAAGCACGTAATCAGAGCTATGTATAACATGACTTGGTAAACAAATAATAAGAGATAAGGGTCTTTGTGAACTGGTAAGCACTTACTTAATTCCAGTGTTGGATATATCTATATAATATATATATATTTATAAAATCATTATCTGCAGTAGCTGTCAATCCACTGTAAATGTATATATCATATTCATCCATTGTTGATCCACTGCAGTATGAAAGCTTCCTCAGCAAGCCTCAAAAAACATTGGTCCTGTGTTTTTTCTGCCACTGTGTAACAACAAATTTGGTAATTTCATCTATCCATCTTGTCTTCGGTCTTCTTGGGTGTCTAGTATCAAGTGGAATCCATTCTAAAATTTGTTTGGCACATCTGCCTTCAGATCTTTTGGCTATGTGGCCTGCCCATTTCTATTTCAGCTGCTTTACTCTTTCAGTTATATCATAGACCTTTGTTTGTTGATGAATCCATGCACACGTTCTTCTGTCTCTTTTTGTTATGTTTAGAATTCAAAGCTCTATGCATCTCTGTGTACCCGTAAGTTTTTGTATGGCTGTGGCATTCAGTGTCCATGTTTCACAGCCCTATGTGAAGACTGGAGTGGCACATTGGTCAAAAACTGTTCACTTGAGGCAGAGTGGTAAATTTGTCTTAAAGACAGTGCTGCTAAGTTTTCCAAATGCTTGCCATCCCAATGTTATCTGTCACTCAATTTTCATCTGTTGACATTTCCTTTAAACATAACTCTTTTTCCTTGGTATGGTAAATTTGTTAAACAAGACTTGTGATTTATTGATATTCATCTTCAGACCAAAATTTTTGCGTTCCTGTTGTAGGTCTTCAATGCTTTCTTGCAGCTTTTCAAGACTGCTAGCAAAAAGTATGATATTGTCTGCAGAACATAAGAAATGTAGGTAATCTCTTTTGATCTTAAGTCTTTTTTTGTCCCAGTGTAGTTTGTGGAAAATTTCTTCTAAACAAGCAGAAAGAAATTCTGGGGAGATTGTGTCTCCTTGCCGTACCTTTTTCTATGTTGATCTGGACTTTATCATTATTGATCTGTATTGATGCAGTTGTATTTTCGTATATTGATTGGAGGAAATTGATGTAAGCTCAGTATTGATCAGGGCAGCAATAATTGCTTGCTTTTTAACCAAGGCAAAGGCCTTTTCATAGTCAATGAAGGCTATGCAGGCTGGAAGGTTGCATTAATTTTGCCACTCTCTAACTTGTTGCACTCTCTGGATATGGTCCATTGTATTGAAATTGCTCCTGAAGCCTGCTTGTTCTTTAGTCTTTAAGTGTTGTGTCCATTTTTATTGATAGTACCTTTGTGAAAACCATTTAGAGCACTGGCAATAGGCTTATCAGTCTGTAGGTTTTTTGTGCAGTAGGATGACTTTTGCATTTTTCCATGTTTCAAGCACTTTGCATAGTAAAGAGACAGAAGCAATACTGGAGCAAAAAACAGTATTCCAGGAGGCTAAAAAAATCCCAGCCCCTCAGATCAAGTGGTGTGTAGATGTACACATAAATATATACAACAAGAAAAATGAAATCAAATAAAGTAAAGTAGTTCGCATTCCTTGCATAAATGGAGAGAAAAGCAGATAGGAGCTGGTAATACTCCGTAGTCCAACTTCATACAACAGTGAAATAATAATAAATGCACTTCAAATATATAGGAACCACAGTACCTTATTACTTAAAATAGGTGGAAAGCATTGCTATAATGGATGAAATGATGGAAATAATCAATGATTGATTGATGAAGATGTGAATGAAGATGAGATGAGCTGTTGATGAAACAAGGGGCTGATTCCTCACAATTGTAATGCAGCTGAACTACTTCAAAGACCTTGTCAACCAATGTATGCAAATATCTAGTCCCGTCGGAGAGCAAAAATAAGAGAGAGAGAAAAGATAGTAATAAAAATATCTAAGCGTAGTATTTATTGAAAGGAACAAATAAAAAACAAGATAAATATGCACTCGCATGATGCCCATCTTGGGCTTAGTGTGTGTATCGGGGTCCCTACCCCTTTAGCCAGCGTTCTGTGTCCGCTCACTCCTGCTACAACCGGTAGTCCACGAAGGTGTTCAGTCTCCTGGTATATATACTTTGATCTAAAATCCAAATGGCCCTGGTATTTTCAGTTGGAAGATGGAGCAGTTCTCCGTTAGATGTTATAGATCCGAGAAAGCCAGTACCGGGATGCATGTGGTTGGGCCAACGCTGTTGGCCGAAGACTGAGAACTTCCCCTGAGGAAGTGGTCAGAACTCCACTATACGCGTTGTGATTCTACATTGTCACTCACGAATGTTGGGTCCCTCCTATGCCTCCTCAGTCTTCAGCCGATAGCGTAGGCCCAACCACGTGCACCTCGGTACTGGCTTTCTCGAATCTATAACATTTAACGGAGAAACTGCTCCATCTTCCAACTGAAAATACCAGGGTCATTTGGATTTTAGATCAAAGTATATATACCAGGAGACTAAACACCTTCATGGACTACCGGTTGGAGTTGGACTTTGAAGAGTAGTAGGTGTTTTAAAAATAGTTTAGCTAGGGATTTGAACAAGGGTTGACCTCCGGCTTTCAACATTTCAGTAGTGACTTTATCAGGGTGAGCTGCTTTGCCATTTATCATTGATTTTATTTTCTTCTACCAAAATGTCTGGCACAGATTCAGCCTCTGGCACTTAATTCAATTGTTGTACTTCATCCTTATAAAGATTTGAATAGAATTATTCCACTCATTTTAGTATTTGTTGTTGAGTTTTTGCTGTTGTACCATCTTCAAGCTTTAATTCAAACATTTAAATCCTACGTGTGGCCATCTTTCATTTTGCTTTCTTTAGCTCTTGATTTTCTTCCAATGTATTTTTGATGAGCTCAACATTAAACTTGCGTGTTTATTCTTTTAAGCGCTTCCTTATGGTCTTGCACATTTCTACGTACGTTACCATGTTTCTAATGTTTTGCTTTCTTGTTGCTTTTTCATTATGGCAACTGCTTCATTTCATATTCATGTTGGTTTTTCTTGTTTTGCAGTACGTGCAAGGGCATAGGTTGGATTGAAATGTCTGTGTCTGGAAGGTTGTGCAGCATCCTGAAGTGATTTGACAGTGTTATCTCAAAATTCTTCTGATTTTTAATAACTGGCTAGTGTCTGTCTTCACCTTTGTTGACTTGATCATGCAGTCAATTTAGATTTATGCTCTCATTAGATGATGGTCACGTCCATTGTTAAAATTATTTAAGACAATCAGTGAATATAATTTTATTATTTGCAAGTATGAAGTCTATTTCACTTGTATTACCATAAGGGTTTTTCCTTGTCCATTTTCTATGGGCCTTTTTCCTGCATATTGAATTCATGATGTAAAAAGTTTGTTCTTCTGCAAATTCGATCAATTGGTTGCCTCTGTGGTCTCTTTTTCCTGTTCCATGTGGTCCAATCAATTTTTCACTATTTTGGATCTTAATTCTTGCACTGAAATCTTCCATTATAAATTTGTAGTGGTAATTGTCCTTTTTGTAGAGATGTAATAAATCATCATAAAATTCTTTGGCTGCTTGTAGGGGCATAAACTTGAATGACTTGAAGAATATATTGACTGTTAAGTTTTATAGCACAGAAAACAACTCTTTCAGAAATTCTTTCTACTTTTATGAATGAGTGTGACAGACTTTTGTTAATCAAGAATCAGATTCATCCAAATAGTCCATCATGGGTTCCTTTATAGTATAGCTAGTGTCCATCTTCTAATTTGACTAAATCGTCAGCTTTTTTTACAAGTCTCACATTAGCCGATAATGTCCCAATTGATGTTATTTAGTTCTTGTACTAGTACAACCTCTGCCATTGAGCTTGTCTTCCCACTGCTATAGGAAATAGCTCACAAGTCTCCGGGAAATGAGTGCTGTTGTTTTTGTTGTGAAGCTATCCTGAGAGAATCAACCATAATCTGCCACTATGGTCCAGTGCGGGTTGGCAAATTTTAGATCAATTTAGTCTAGTATCATGGCTTTGATCTGTCCACCTTGGGTGACATTGCCCAATGGTATAGTTCGCGGCTTAACTGACACAAAAAAACACTCCCACCACGATAAGGCAACGGCCCATTAGAGTGATATGTATCTAGATAGATAGCTAGACAGACAGACAGACAGACAGGGAGGCAGATATATAGATGATAGATAGATAGATAGATAGATAGATAGATAGATAGATAGATAGATAGAAGAGAAGCATTCTTAGTATCACAATGGTATAATAGGATGAAACACCATTATACAGTTATAAAATGTATGGCAGACACATAGAGAGTTGTGACTGGTGATGGATCTCAAAAGCCATCAAAGGCAGGCAGGGAATAGTGATGTGAGCCAAGCTGAGATCCACTCTGATGGCACCAGATATTCAGAATATCAAACCAATATCAAACCAATCAAAATAATTAAAACAAAACACATACAATAGATAACACCATTGAAATCTCTCAATGCATTTCATGATTTGTTGCCTCATTTCCTCAGGAGGATATCAAACAATCTGCTCATTGATCTGTCTTTTAAATATCCAGTGGTTATCAGTGAGTGGTAATTGTATGTCAATTCTTCTCTCATTAGCTGTTTGGTCTAATTCAAATGTCCCAGTCTCAACTCACTAACAAGTTAATCCTTAATTATATTCCATGATACATCAACAAGCATAATATTTGGTAGTCCCTTGAGGAAATGATTTGACTGATCATCAAAATCATTAGGGATTTAAACCGTTATATTTCTATATATATTTTATTTTAATTGATAGCTGTGTCTTTTTTTAATCTAATTTACTATGTCATTTTGTAATTTTTTTGGCAAATAAAATACTCAGAGATTGATTTGATTTGATATTCTGGTTATGTGGTTGTTGCTGTAAATTTCCAGGATTGGACAATCAGCCCGTGTCATCACATTGGGTTCCAGCTCAGGGAGGGCCAAACCATTATTCCCCATGAGCCTTTCACTTGCTTTTGTGATTTATCTCCAGTAACAACTATCTATGTGAGTAACATACATTTTAGAACTGTATAACAGTGTGTGATTCTATTATATGATTAGGAAACTGCAAGGTCTCTCCTAGCTTCTGTTTTTTTGCTTTTTGTATATAGATTTCAAACAATTATCTCTGTTTAAGATTGCATCAGATTTCTCATCAAGCTTGTTAATAAATGTATCTAAACTGTAACAACTATTTTTTTGAACTTTTAGGCCAAATAAAAATTATTTAAAGGATTACATAATATTTAATTGGTAACAAAACATTTTATTTATTTTTTTCTATAATGTTGCCTGTTTATTAACAAATAATAGAATTAAAGTGTTGCAATACGCAAGTTTTAATTTTTACAGCTTGAAGACCAGTGGGATGTTTAATGCAAAATGTTACTATTTTATTGTGCATTCCGCTCTGCTGCTCCTCATAGGATAGAGCACAGATGTAGTCTTAGTTATTTGCCCTTACAATATTACAGTTCTATACTGAGATAATATTATCAATGGGAAATCTACTGACAGTATGATTTCTTACTGAATGGATATCAGCGAATACTGTGTCACTCACAACAACCATGACACAAGGTATTACCCTTTGGATACCAGAGTCATCTCCAATTCGGTACTACACCAAGTACAGGAATCAATTATGAGTCCCTAAGCCTTAATTGTGATCCCATGGAAACACTTTTTAAAAAATTGTTGCTGCCTTGATGTAAAAAAGTTGGAGCATGCTGAAACATAACTTTACATGGTTTCTCACTTGAACAGTCTCATATGGCACAATGGTAATAAACACATGCATTTTTATTCACTATGTCACCAGAGTAAAAAAGACATGTGGCAGACGTTATGATTAGGTGTACTGCTTACTTCATTTCCAGGGCTAATGCCTATTAGGTAGAGTAGCCATATGCCTAGTGTGCTTAATTTTAAGGTAAACCTTAGCCACTCTGGTCACACTGAGGCTGTAGTTGTGTGAATGGTCAACACAATTCTAATCATCTGCTTCCAATGCCTGCTTCTTTATTTATTGTTGGCAGATTATTAACTAATGAGAGTTGGTACCATGTTAGCCGTAGAAATACAGGAGGCAAATATAGTTTTTGATACCTTTTATTGGCTAAGTAGATTCAAAATGCAAGCTTTTAAGACCTTAGGTCTCTTCCTCAGGCATGAGGAAGAGACCTAAGGTCTTGAAAGCTTGCATTCTGAATCTGCTTAGTTAGCCAATAAAAGGTATCAAAAACTATATGTGCCTCCAGTTTATTAACTAGGTTCCATGTTCTTGTAGCGGTCCACTTTATATACTAATTTGGTCACTTTATTTTCATTTTTTGGGCCCCAGCACTGACCACTTTATTTCAAATCTATTATGTGTTTGCTTGCTATAGGCTGAGCATAGTTTCAGTGCCAGTAAAACAGTGGATGGGGCTGGCAGCAGGGTCATGTGAGGAACCAGGATGTGACGTCTGAGGTACCTTGCCTCAGGAAGCCTGGAATGTAAATACAGTCCTCTTCACTGCTAACAAAAAGCAGATACCACTGGAGTGATTAATTGCCTAGTCTCCTAACTTACAATGCTAGACTGCAAATAGGAAGAGAAATGTCAAAGTACTGCAAGGATATCATTCACATGTTATTGGACAACATATTCAGATCAAATACTAATCAACAACATGGATGTTATGCACTAAAGAAACAAGGAGCAATTCTGGAGCAAGCCGATTGTACCATAGAGGATAAATAAAATTTCCCATTGCGGCTCTTAACCCTTGGATGTTACAGAGGTTGCTATTACAGTGGAAAGTCCTCCCTGGAGACCTCTCTAATGAGAGCTTAAAAGCCCTATTTAATTCAGTGGGAACTCTGCGATTTTTTTATTTGTTCCCTGTGCGTCATTTGGTTTGCTCCAGAATTGTTCCTATTTTCTTTTTTTGCATAAGGCAAAGTGGAGCAATATTGGATCAAACCTGCTTATTTAAATACCTCTTTTAACCACTTGAAGGCTAGAGACGTCAACTGAGCATAGTTCCAAAATACATTGGAGACCTCTCTAGCATTCAAGGGATTAAAAGCCACATTTATACCAATGCCAATGTGGGGAATTTGTATTTGTCTTCTATGGGGCAGTTGGTTTTCCACAGAATTGCCTCCCTTTGCCTTGATGCATAAAGCTCTATACATCTTTAGGGTCAGAACCAGAAACAAAGACACATGGATTCTGAGGGCAGATAAGAAACAGCTGGCCCATCTTTCTTGTTGTACTAACAAGGCATAGAGGAAATTGGAGTAACTTTATACCACTTTCCAGTCCATGCTATGGGGCAGGCATAAGTGGCTTGTTTGCATTAAAGTATTTACAATGGTAGTGTCTGTGTGCTGGTATGCAGTAACCCATACATTCTAATGCAGGGGTTCCCAATAGATAGAATACAATCTACAGTAGTTCCTGGTATCCTGCAGGCTTTGTAGTAGTTGCCAAATCCTTTCAACACTGGAGGGGTTAATAAGATTGTAATTTAAACGTTGAACCATAGGAAACAACTAAAAATTCTCATTGATTTAAATGAAACTTTTAACATCTTGAATGCTAGAGAAATTTCCAACACGGTGCTTCTCAATGCATTGGCTCCCTCTCTCACATTCAACGGGTTAAAAGGCACTTACAAATCAATAAAGAAATATTGAAAGTTTTCTTCATTCTCTGTGGTACAATGCATTGGAGACCTCTCTTGCATTCAAAAGTGTAAAAGCCCCATTTAAAAAAGAACTATCATGCTTACTTAAGTTATGCCCAATGAATTATTAGTAGTTTGTTAATAATGGAAATAGCATAATAAGTTTGCTTAAGTGCTGGCATGAGTTGGAATCATAACATTGTATGAAACTTATATCAGTTTGACAGCTCAGACATCTTGGCGAAGAGTGATCTATGTAAGTTATTTGCCAAAGGGGGAGTTACATTGTACAGTAGGGTACAGACAGGGATGGACAGAGCAGACATCTTGGTGAAGAGTGATCTGTGCACCTACTCTGTCTGTCTCTGTCTGTACCTTACTGTACAATGTAACACCCCCTTTGGCAAAGAACGTATCACTGATGAGACAGGGATGGACAGCGCAGGCACACAGATCACTCTTTGCCAAAATGCCTGTGCTTTCCTGCTGATGTAAGTTTCATGTAATGTTATGATTCCAACTCATGTTGGTACTTAAGCAATATTATTACTCTATTTCCATTATTAACAAGCTACTAATAATTCATTGGGCATAACTTATGTAAGTATAATAGTTCCGCTTTAAAGGAATAGTAATGTTTCACAAAAACAGCAGCTCCTATTAATCTTCATAGTATTTGGGCCATGGAGAGTGTTATTTCCATACTGTCAGAGTTGTAGTTCAAGAGTAATTGAAATAAAGTATCCCCCTCCTGCCCCCTTTACCTAGTGTAAGCCACCTCCCCTCAGATGTGGAATCTGGTCTTTGGACCAGACAGATAACAGCAAGGGACAATCTTCTTACTGTGAGCACCATGAAAATCCTTCCCCCCTTGACAGGTTTTTCCCTTATGTTAATTCAACATTGTCCCTCTCTGCGATCCATCTGGCCACCTTGCTGCTCTGAGGTGAACTTTGTTACATCAGTAAAAGGGGCGGGAGGGGGATACTTCAATTACTCTTGTACTACAACTCTGACAGTACTGAAATAACACTCTCCCGTGGCCCAAATACTATGAAAATTAATTGGAGCTGCTTTTATTATGAAACATTACTATCCTTTTAAATCAACACTAACTTTAATAATGTTTATTTGTCCCCCTTGGGGCATTTAATTTGTCCCAGTGTGTCTCAGTTCATCAGTCTCACAGATCCATCTAGGTATACGGTCCCTTTAATGTAGTGTTTCTTTAGCTTTTTAGCAAACAAACATTTAGTTCTGATTACGCTGCAATAAAGAATGTAACTACTTTAACCTTTTGAGTGCCAGAGGGATATGCAACACATTGCACAGCAATGTGTTCCATCCCACTCTGGCATTCAAAAGGGTTAAAATGGCATAACTAGTCATTGCCCCAGTGCAAACATTTTTTGGTCCCCAATCATGAAAATATTTTCACAGAGGCATAATTTGAGCCTATTGGACCCCTACATCTGCACAACCTGTCAGTACGCCCCTGATTTTAAATCAAGTAAATGTGTGATTTACCCTTTAAGGACCAGAAGGATGGGTAACGTATTGTGAAGTAATTCATCTTATTCCACCCTGGTTAAGAGATTAAGTTGCCCTAAATTTATTTTTATGTGCCAAATTACTTGAAGAATTACACAAACAGTCTTTGCAACACAAAGGTGTACATAGCAGTTTTATGTGATAATATGGGGAATCAGTCAAGATATGCAAAACTGTTCAAGGTGCTAATGTCTCCAGTTTTCCTCAGATTGACATTGAAAATAAAGGTTTATAATTAACATTTTAACTTCAATCATGTTTGCATTTCACACACGCTTACTGCTATGCCTAAATGTACCATTTTCTGTAAGAGACAAATGGAAAAAAGTTGATTGTTCATTGAATATTAAATATTACCTTTGTTCCTTTCATCCATAGCAGAATTCTGAGTAACTAATATGAACACTGTCAGTCTTCTACCATTTGCTTATGCTTATCATTTAGTTCCAATATTAGTAGTTGGGATGATAGGTCTTTGCATAAAAGATGCAATAAAAGCACTAAAGTACATGCTAATAGTACATATAATATACAGTCCTAAATAGTCCAGAACAGGGCTGCATTAATAACTCAGGTTTTTTTTTCCTATTTGAAATCAATGGGTAGAAAAATGTTTCTCCACCACACGAAAGTTTTCTACTGCCATAGAAAAAGCTGTCAGGCTCTCACAGCAGCCATTCTGTGTTTGTAAGAGGAGAAAACAGCATGTTTTTGAGCTAGAGAAGATAGACAAATAGTAGGGGAGTCTGGGGGCACAATGTGGGAGAAGAAGGGAGGAAGGAGGTTAAGCCAAAATACCCCAAAATGTGGTATTACTGACTGGCCAGACACAGGCAGCTGGAGTCCAAATTGCTTGCTGATTTTACTAGTACTGTCTCTGTGATGTGGAAGTCTGGAGAAATACTTTTTTTAACTAATTGTGATAAGATAGAGCAAACAACTTAAAAAAAACAAATACAAAAATAAAAAATATACATAAATAATTAAACAAATAAATACATTGGCCAGCTGACTGGGAGTTCTGTGATTGAGGCAGACTTGACAGAAGCAGACAACATTGAGAATTCTGTTGAGGGCCAAGGCAAGACATCACACTCCATCAGTTGTATACTGCAGAGAGTAAAAACACACACAATAGTTGAGTAATGTCTAGCAAATGCACAAGCGGGAGGAGGAAAGGAGGAGGAAGTGCAGGGGTGTGGGAGTAAAGTGTTAGTACAAAAACTGACTGCAGCAATCATGGCTGCAGCATATGCAATAAATGATGATCCCTCTCCTCCCAGGGTGGATGCGGTTTGTCAAGGTCCCATCAATCAAACCACTCCAGTCCCCCACCACCACTACCATAAACATCTGCCACGTTATAGGTTGTACTTTATTTTTTTTTAATCATTGACATCATCATGAATATGTGCCAGTGTCACTTAAGCAGGAAGTAAGTGTTGTGGGCAAAGGACAAATGCACTGTACATGCTAACACATTTTTCAAGGTATATGTTGCTGTAGGACTCACAGCTTTTATTTTCAGCTACTTATGTCTCAGAAGAAGTAATATTATGCTGGGAAATGTTGCACCATTTTAAACATAGGATAAAAATGTGTGGAATAGGAGAATAATGTATTGGAATTGGCAAAAAATGTGTTAGAATAGAAGAAAAATGTGTTGGAATAGGCAAAAAATTTGCTGGAATAGGCAAAAAGGAGGGACATTTTGCATTGGAGAAAAGGAGAAAACTTGAAAAAAGAGAAAAAATCGCCCGTTTTACATGGAAAGTCATGCAAGAAATTTTTCTCACTTTTCGCCCACCCCTACCCATTCCCTCAACTCCACTCCCAAAGTGACATCCTCCTACAGTTCATTTTCTATTATCAGGCATAGAAAATGCGCTTAACCTGTATAAAAAAAAAACTTTTCAATGATCTGACCAGTACATGGCTATATAATCTGACCAAACTAGAATTTTAACTAGACACTACAGCAACATACAAATTAGTAAATAATCCAGCCATTTAGTCCAGAAGCATTGGATTTGTGCTTTTCACATCTACAATCCAGCACATGCACTCTGTCTTGAGGTCAACTGCACAAACCAACACACTCTCCCCAAAAACTGAACCTGCTCACATCACTCTTAGTCATCTGACATGGCTCCCTATTCAGCAAATGATCACTCACAAAGTCCTTCATCTTATCTTTAATGGTTTTCACACTGTTGCCCCTCCCTTATATCTTGTCCCTCATCTCTTCTTATGTTCACAGTTGCCCCCTTTGCTCAGCACATAATGTCCTTCTTGTTACACCATCCACACCCACTGCCCTCTCCTGACTCAAACCTTTTTCACTCTCCACTTCCTACTTTTGGAACTCCATACCTCTCTCTCTATGCCTACAATAATCCTTCTCTGTCTTTAAATATACCCTGAAATCCTATCATTTGGAGTACTAGTATCATGTAATACCTTTTGGCAAACTCAGCACATGAACACACAGCACTTGACACCTCATACCGTGTTGTCTGTCTCCTATTAGCCATTTAGACTGTAAGCATCTTGGGGAAGGAACCTCTCACCTATGGTTTCTATGACTGTACCACTTATTTTATCCTTGTGTATTTATTGTAACATACTACTATTGTAAGGCACTCACTCCTGATTACAGAACTCATACACCTGTCCATAGCCTACTTATGCCCGGGACATTCCTAATATCCCCACCCTCGGATGGTCTGTGCTCAGCATTCTAGTACCTGTGTATCAAGCGTACCTGTAATTCCTGATTCCTGTTGTGACACTTGCCTGAACTCTGTGTATCCGAATATCTGGCTTCCTGACCTTGGCTTTGTCTGAGACCTCTTTTCTTATTCCTGAGATCCGACTGTTTGCTCCAGTCTTCTGTTTGACCCTTTGAGTACCGACTCCGGCTAGCCTGACCACTCTCTTCATATCTCCAGTTTGTTTCGACTCCTTGTGTACTGATTCTGACTCGACTACGACTCACCCTAGTTACCGACTATCTGTTTGTTTGACTAACTGTGTACCAGACCCGGCTATCCTTCCACTCCCCGCCTGTCTGCGACCCTGTGTAGTCAACATCAATTCTGTTTGACTCCTGGCTGACTCCAGCTTATCTTCAACTCTTCAGTATCTGCCTCTTCAGCTTTTAATCGACTAGCAGCATAACATTACTGTCGGCTAACTTAAAGACTCCTGCTCTCTGCTCTCTGACTCCCAGCCTTCTGATGTAGGGTTCCGACTCTGCCTCGTAGCCTGTGGATTATCATCCTCATTCACCAGTTCCTTGCCTGGCTGAGAGAACTGTGATAGTATCCGAGGGCTAGTAACATGGAACCCGCAGAGGTCAGACAAAAACTCAGTACATGTGAGGCCAGGATTGAAGGCCTAGACCACAGCATGGTTCAGTTTGCTCAGGCCTTACAGACTTTGCTAGTTTGTACTGATCCATGCTGCTCCTGCTACTTCTGCTCCTGTCCAAGTAGAGACCTCTACTTCTGTGCCTACCATGAGACTACCACCTCCCCCTCGTTATGGAGGTGACCCTGCTGCATGTAGAGGTCTCTTAAATCAATGTTCTATCCATTTTGAGATGACGCCCCACTTGTTTCCATCCGACAGAGCTAAAGTGGGATATGTGATTTCTTTGTTAACGGACCGTGCCCTTGCCTGGACTTCCCCTTTGTGGGAGAGAGGCACTCCACTGGTTAACAACTATTCAGAATTTGCCCGCAATCTTCGCCAAGTCTTTGACCTTCCTGGCAGGGCAGGGACTGCTTCGTCATCACCATCAGACAAGGCTCACGTTCATTATTGGACTGCAATAGAATTCCGTACCTTTGCGGCAGAGGTTAATTGGAACAATGAAGCCCTGGTCTCTGCATTAATGGACTGTCTGACCATTTAAAGGATGAACTAGCTGCCAGAGATCTACCCTTGGAATTGGAGGATCTTATTACCTTTATCTCCCGCATAGATCTGAGACTCAGAGAGACCTCCTGTTAGATTGGCACCTAAATTCTCTCCTCCAGAAACTCCAGTCTTTCCCCTTCTGAGGAGTCCATGCAAATAGGGTCCATGGGTGAGGAGGAAAAGCAGAACAGTAGGAGACGAAATCTATGCCTGCACTGCGAAGGAGAAGGACATTATTCCCACAATTGTCCCAAGAAGAAGGGAAACGCCCTCATCTAGAGAGGATCAGGGGACCTGCTCTAGGTGTAATGGGTCATTCCCCTGAGTCACAGGTTACTGGTTCCTGTACAATTGTCTTGGCAGGATCTTTGTGTTTCTATTACTGCCTTAATAGACTCTGGAGCTGCAGGCTCAATTATTGATGAGACTTTCTGCAAAAATCAAGGGATATCATGTCTTGTCAAAAATCAACCTCTGTTGTTACAGGCCATTGATGGGAGGCCACTTCATCCCTCTACTATAACTCTACTGACTCAATCCTTGCAGGTTAAAGTAGGATCCCTGCATTCTGAGACACTGAGATTTCACGTCATTACTTCTCCTTCCTGTCCAGTCATTCTGGAATGCTCCTGGTTATCTCTACCTAATCCACATATTAACTGGCAAAGTGTTTCTTGGGGTTCTTACTGCTCTCTTCATTGCCTGGAGTCTGTGAACCCTTTATGTATTCAGTCAGTCCAAGTATTTGTTCCTAAGATTCCTGAGCACTACCAAGAATTCACAGATGTCTTCAGCAAAAAGGAGACTGACAAACTGCCGCCTCATAGAGCTTTGGACTGCCCTAGAGATCTTCTGCCTGGCACCTTTCCTCCACGAGGTAGAGTCTACCCTCTATCCTTACCTGAGACCGCGGCTATGGAAGAGTATATCCAGGAGAATCTTAAAAAGGGTTTCATTCAACGGTCCACTTCCCCGGCAGGAGCAGGGTTCATCTCTGTCAGGAAAAAAGAGGGAGATCTTCATCCTTCCAAACAAAGGTGCAGATGACACTCCAAACAAATCAGACGTGGATAATAAAATCGTATTGACTTTATTGAAAAAAACTAAAAAATGGCATGAAAATACTTCCCAAGCAACGGACAAATGAGACGTCAAGACAGGTACAGGTACCGTCTAACGCATTTCGAGCTTAAAAAAGTCCTTACTCATAGACATATGGTACTTCAAACCAAGCAAATATATATAGTTTAAAAGGTAATTAAAACCACCTCATCACCTGTCGTTTCAGTCTCGTTTCAGGGTTAGTTCTGCCACAACTGACCAATACGATGTACAAAAAACTATTAATCCTATATCTTAGTACTAATGAATGTATTACAATAATAATGTTATAAGAAAAATACATAAATATATAAATAGTATTTTCCCAAAAACAGAGAACCTCCTGTCTGTGGCCAAAACAGAAACGATACTTTTGAAACCAATAATCAAAATCAATCATTGAAACATATAGCATACACCAAATCACAGTTAAATTACATGACTGATGTCCCATTCTAAATTTAACCCACTGGGGGAGCGAGTCTGTAAATGAAAAATCCAAAAGGTTTCCTTCTTGGTAATCAGATCCAATATATCGCCCCCTCTCCAGGCTTTTATAAGCTCGAAACGTGTTAGACGGTACCTGCACCTGTCTTGACGTCTCATTTGTCCTTTGTTTGGGATGTATCTTCATGCCTTTTTTTAGATTTTTCAATACGATTTTATTATCCACATCTGATTTGTTTGGAGTGCCACCTGCACCTTTGATTGGAATGTTCATAATTACGGGACTGGAGAACTCACTTTGGCAGAGCACCAGGGAGTCTGGGTAAGTCTTTTTTGTTTCATTTTATTGTGAAACTGTCTATGAAGTCATTACTGCTAGTGTTGTAGCACTACTCCCTGTTATATGCATAGATCTTCATCCTTGTATTGATTATACAGGCCTCAATAAGATCACAATAAAAAGCACCTACCCCCTACCCCTTATATATGAACTGTTTGACCGACTTAAAGTGATAGTAATGTTTCACAAAAACAGCAGCCCTAATTAATCTTCATAGTATTTGAGCCATAGAGAGTGTTTTTTCATTTCTGTGAGCATTGTAGTTCAAGAGTAATTGAATGATAAAGTTTCCCCCTCCTGCCCCTTTTACCTAGTGTAAGCCCCCACTCCTCAGATGTGGAATCCAGTCCATAGACCAGACAGCTCACATCAAGGGTCAAAATTCTTACTGTAAGAACAATGAAATCCCTGCCCTCCTTGACAGGTTTTTCAGCTATTTCCCTATCTTGATAGAAGATTATCCCTCTCTGCAATCTACCTGGACACTCCCTGCTGCTTTAAGCTGAGCAGTGTTACATCAGTAGAAGGGGCGGGAGGGGGATACTTTATCATTCAATTACTTTTGAACTACAACGCTGACAGAATTCAAATATCACTCTCCAAGGCACAAATACTGTGAAGATTAATTAGAGCTGCTTTTATTATGAAACATTACTGTCCCTTTAACGGGTCTAAGATGTTTACAAAACTAGACTTACATGGAGCTTACAATTTGATCCGGATAAGACAAGGAGACGAGTGGAAGATGGCATTTAATACTCGCTCGGGGCATTGTGAATATAAAGTCATGCCATTCAGCCTCTGTAAAGCTCCTGCCGTCTTTCAGGAGTTTGTAAATGAATGCCTCAGGGACCTTCTGCAGCAGTTTATCATAGTCTACTTAGATGACTTACTAATTCACTCTCCTGATCTCCACACTCATCGCTTCCACGTCAAGCAAGTCTTACTCCGTCTTAAAGAAAACAGTCTATTTGCTAAGCTAGAAAAATGTCTGTTTGAAGTTGAAAGAGTGCCTTTCCTAGGCTATGTTATCAGTCCTACTGGTTTTGAAATGGATCCCTCGAAATTGGAAGCCATCCTTAACTGGCCTCAACCATCTGGGCTTAAACCTCTCCAGAGAATCTTGGGGTTTGCAAACTATTATCGCAAATTCATCTATTCCAAGATTGGTGCTCCTCTCACAGCTCTTACTATGAAGGGAGCAGATCTGGTTAATTGGCCTCCTGAAGCTGTCAAGGCCTTTGTACTCCTGAAACAAAAATTCTCCACTGCTCCAGTTCTGAGACATCCGGACCCTTCTCAGTCCTTCATACTTGAAGTTGATGCTTCTGAGATTGGTGCAGGAGCTGTCTTATCTCAGAGAAGCACTCATAATGGCCCACTTCATCCCTTTGGATTCCTGTCTAAGAGATTCTCTACAGCGGAGCAAAATTACGATGTTGCTAATAGGGAGTTATTGGCCATCATTCTCTCTAGAGGAGTGGAGACATTTATTGGAGGGGGCACGTACTCCTATAATTATACTCACTGATCACAAAAACCTTATTTACATCAAGATGCTAAAAGAATGAATCCCAGACTGCCAATATTGGCACTGTTTCTGACTCGATTTAATTATGTGCTATCTTATCGACCAGGAACTAAGAATACTAAAGCCGACGCACTCTCCAGAATGTGCACAGAAACCACAGATGAGACCCAACTCATGGAACCTATTGTTCCCCCAAGTATGGTAATGACCAGTATATGCCATTCCAGTTTATTCTCCCCACTTCTAGAGGAAATCCGTAATAGCCAGAATGAAGCCCCAGTGTTACGGTTCAGTACACTCAGAAATGGAAGGTATTGGTAAAAACACAATTTTATTTGCACACAATGAATAACAGTAACCCTCTTGGGTCCAGCATACAGAGAAATGGTAGCTGACACAGGACAGGTTACACAGGAATTATTAACCCACATGGGTCCAGTATATAGAGCAAAATACAATACTGACACAGGTCAGGTAAATCACAATTGATACAGTGTAATTATGACAAGAGACAGCAGTGGAGCCAATGACTGAGTCGGCCCTGATGTATGGAAGGCCCAATGTGATACTCTAGGCTGAGAGTAACAACAGCAACTGACAGTATGCGACAGATATGCCAGCAGGTGTCTGGCAAGGCAACCAGGACAGAAGGCTACTACAGTGGACGCCCACCGGAGACTACCAACAACTTGAGTCAGTGCTAGTGCCAAGGAGACGTACACCCAACGGAGACTACAACCACAATACGTAGGCCCAGCACCATTCCCGAAGGGGTTAATGAATGCTAAGGTCTGTAATGGGAAAGTAACGTGAGGCGCCCAACTGAACCCAAGAGCTGCAGACCAAGCGATCGTGGTGCTTATAGGAATGCTCGGAGGATAACACTGGCACTTTGAGTGAGAGGATCACGAACTGGACTACCAAGCAGTACCAGAGTACCGGAGCTCTGCCAGATAACAGAAGTGTGAGCAACTGTGAGCGTAGAGGGATAAGCAAGCAGGAACAGAACAGGAACTTCACCCAGCCGGGTCAGTACACGGAGCAGGAATATCAGCCAAGCCGATTCGGTACACGGTGCAGGATCGCCAATCTCGCTGGTTCGGTACACGGAGCAGGAATGCCAGACAAGCCAAGTCGGTACACGGAGGAGGAACATCAGCCAGGCCAGGTCAAAACAGGAAGCAGGAACGTCAGCCAATCCGGGTCGGTACACAGAGCAGGAACGGTAACAGGCAGAGTAGTCAGTCAGTCCGGGTCATACACTGGTATCAATCGACAATGGAACAAGCGCTTAGGCAACGGATACACCACGAAAGGGCAACCCATAAGTGACAGCCCTAGGTATATAAAGGAGCTATCCAGCACAGCCAATAAAACGCCCCCAGGAAGTAAACATGTCAAAATGTCGCTAGAATCACGGGCACCGTGATACCCAGATACCATACCACCCGGAAAGCTCTTTGTACCATCAGAAAAAAGAGAGGAGGTCTTGAAGTCCAGCCACGATTCCAAATTGGCGGGTTACCCAGGAATTGCCCATGGTAAGGAGTTGATCTCTAGACTCTTTTGGTGGCCTGGATGGAAAAGAGGTATTCAGGACTTTGTTTCAGCATGTCAAACCTGTGCCTCTTCCAGAACTCCTAGGTCCCTTCCTGTTGGATTGCTGCATCCACTGCCAATACGTCACAGCCCTGGTACCATATCTTTATGGACTTTGTGGTTCAATTGCCACCCTCAAAAGGAAATGCCACCATACTTACAGTAGTTGACCGTTTCTACAAAATGGAACATGTGATCCCTCTACATAAACTACCCTCTGCTACAGAACTGGTTCAGATCTTCATCAAAGAGATTGCCAGACTGCATGGGGTTCCCACCCAAATTGTGTCTGATCGTGGCAATCAATTTATTTCAAAGTTTTGGAGGTCATTCTGTGAGAAACTGGGAATTTCCTTGGCATTTTCTTCAGCTTACCACCCCCAATCTAATGGAGCTGCAGAATGAGCTAATCAGCAGATGGAACAATACCGCCGGATGTTCTGCAATGAAAGCCAAGATGATTGGGCAGAACTTCTACCTCTGGCTGAATTCGCAAAAAACAATTCACTTCAGGAATCCATTCAGATGTCTCAGTTCTTCTGCCTTTACGGAATGAATCCATTAGTTCTGCCCACAACATTCTCTGAGTCCGGTATACCTACTTTAGATATTCATCTGGATAAAGTCAGAGAGCGCTGGACGTCTGTGTGGAAAGCCTTGTGTTCAGCCATAGCAAGGCAAAAAAGAACTGCTGACAAAAAGCGATCTAGTGCTCCAACTTATGCCCCTGGTGACAGGATGTGGCTTTCTACTTGTCATCTACACCTCAAGCTACCCATCATGAAGTTGGCTCCCCAGTTCATAGGTGTAACGGTTTGTTTGACACACAGACACAGTGGTTTAGGATAAAACACAGTTTTATTGAAATCACAGTAATATAATAACCCTCACAGGTCCTGTATTATTTAAGCAGAATAATGCAGACACACGACAGGTTACATATACCTATGCATACACAGGTCCAGTATAACCATAGAGTCCATAACAGCATATACTGACACAGGTCAGGCAGAATACGATGAATTCCCAGGAGAAAGGTACTGCATGGGTTAATGGTCTTCAATGAGTGTAAACAGTCCCATGTGAAGAGAGGTCTGTGATGGAGCTCACTCCATATAGAGAGCTTAAGGATATGTAACGCCCAGAAATAGGTTAGCAGAACAAACGTGAACTGCCAGAGTAATATCAGGAATTGAGCAACATATGACACTGCCTTAGCAGTAACGGAGACCAGGCCACTTGCACTGTGCCGGAGCAGTAATGGAGACAAGACCAATGGCACACTGCTGTAGCAGTAACGGAGACCAGGCCACTTGCACTCTGCAGGAGCAGTAACGGAGACAAGGCCAATGGCACACTGCTGTAGCAGTAACGAAGACAGACACTTGCACTCTGCAGGAGCAGTAACGGAGACAAGGCCGATGGCACACTGCAGTAGCAGTAACGGAGACTAGGCCACTTGCGCTCTACAGGAGAAGTAATGGAGACAAGGCCAATGGCACACTGCCGTAGCAGTAACGGAGACCGACCACTTGCACTCTGCAGGAGCAGCAACGGAGACAAGGCCAATAGCACACTGCCGAAGCAGTAACGGAGACAAGGCCAATGGAACACTCCTGTAGCAGTAACGGAGACTAGGCCACTTGCTCTCTGCAGGAGCGGTAACGGAGACAAGGCCAATGGAACACTCCTGTAGCAGTAACGGAGACTAGGCCACTTGCACTCTGCAGGAGCAGTAATGGAGACAAGGCCAATGGCACAGTGCCGTAGCAGTAACGGAGACTAGACCACCTGCGCTCTGAAGGAGCAGTAACGGAAACAAGGCCAATGGCACACTGCTGTAGCAGTAACGGAGACTAGACCACTTGCACTCTGCAGGAGCAGTACGGAGACACAACTGAACACTGCCGTGACCAGAGTGACTGGGCAACCGAGCAACTCGCCCTGAGGTCGTAACCAACCGGAAGCGACACAAAATGTCTGATGGATAGAAATGTCGCCAAGGCGACACAGAGGCAGCCAGAGCAGGAACGTCAACCAAGCCGGGTCAGTACGCAGGAGCATGAACATCAGCCAAGCCGGGTTGGTACACAGAAGCAGGAGCATCAGCCAAGCCGGGTCGGTACACAAGATCAGAAACATCAGCCAAGCCGGGTCGGTACACAGGAGCAGGCACAGAAGAATGGTCAGGCAATCCGGGTCGATACACAGGCAGGAGACGAGATGCAGAGTAGTCAGGCAGGCCAAGTCGGTACACTGGGAATCAATGAGCAGAAACAAGCACTGGTACAGGAACACCACGAAAGGGCACTGGAGGGGTGCCAGAGCCCAGTATATAAAGGCCATACTGGACGGAACAAACACAGAATAGCCAATGGGAGCAAAGCACAGTGTAGATTGACAGAAAGTAGCAAGGGGAGCACGGGCACCGTGATAATAGGTCCATTCCACATTAGTAGGAAGATTAATCCTGTGGCCTATGAACTACCTCTCCCTAGAGCACTACATATTCCCAGGGTTTTCCATGTTTCCCTTCTGAAACCTCTCATCTGCAACAGATATACTAAGAGAGTTGTTGCTCCTGGTCCAGTTGATGCAGTCCATGAAGATGAGTTTGAGGTACAGGCTATTGTGAACTCCTGCTTTCTCAGAGGTTCTCTGGAGTACCTCGTACATTGGAAAGGGTATGGTTCGGAAAAAAGGGCCTGGTTGCCGGCCCATAATGTGCATGCTCCTCGTCTAGTACGGCAATACCAGAGAAAATACCCGACTCGTCCTGGTTACAGCCGTCCAGGGTTCGTTTCTCGAGGAGGGTTTACTGTCAGAAACCCATCTACCCCTCCTCCCTCAAGGCGGTCTCACTCCTGATTACAGAACTCATACACCTGTCCATAGCCTACTTATGCCCGGGACTTTCCTACTCTTCCCTCCCTCGGATAGTCTGTGCTCAGCATCCTAGTACCTGTGTATCAAGCTTACCTGTATTCCTGATTCCTGTTGTGACCCTTGCCTGAAGTCAGTGTATCCGAATATCTGGCTTCCTGACCTTGGCTTTGTCTGCAACCTCTCTTCTTGTTCCTGTGATCTGACTGTTTGCTCCAGTCTTCTGTTCGACCCTTTGTGTACCGACTCCAGCTAGCCTGACCACTCTCTTCATATATCCAGTTTGTTTTGACTCCTTGTGTACCGATTCCGACTCTACTACGACTCTACTACGACTCTCGACTCACCCTAGGTACCGACTATCTGTTTGTTCGACTACCTGTGTACCGGACCTGGCTATATTTCCACTCCCCGCCTGTCTACGACCCTGTGTAGTCGACATCAATTCTGTTCAACTCCTGGTCGACTCCAGCTTATCTTCGACTCTCCAGTATCTGCCTCTGCAGCTTTTAGTCAACTAGCAGCATAACATTACTGTCAGCTAACTTAAAGACTCCTGCTCTCTGCTCTCCGACTCCCGGCCTTCTGCTGTAGGGTTCTGACTCTGCCTCGTAGCCTGTGAGTTATCATCCTCATTCACCCGTTCCTTGCCTGGCTGAGAGAACTGTGATACAAACATATCGTTTGTAGTTACAAAGCAGAAGCTGTTTGTAGGGGTTTTAGACTGGGATATCTCATTTTGTTCAGGAGAGTTATTCCACGTGTTAGAGGTATAAAGGAGGATGCAAATTGACCAGCTTCTTTCTTGTAGTGTGGGATGCTCAGTGCGTTGTTAGCAGTGGAGCGGAGGTTATAGTTAGTATGGAGAGCTGGAGTGAGCATACTTCTCAGGTAGTCTATTAGCGTCATAGTGAAGTGGCTGTAAATTAGACAAGAAAGGTGAAGGGCATATTTAGATTTGAGTGTTAGCCACTTTAGGTCTTTAAACATATCACAAAGATGGTGGAAAAAGCAACATAATGAAATTATACAGAGTTTCAGGATTACTAAGAGGGATTTGAGGCTCAGAATCATACACTACATCCCATCGTCCATGACTGGCATTAGAAACTTACCAAGCCACTTAAACAGGACTTATTTCCAAACAGAGCAACAATTTTAGGATCAAGTTTGGATGTTGTATTGTGTATATTACCATTAATACTACATTTTGAAAAGATGTAATTTTAAATTTTGAAAAGTAATGTTGCTTAAAAAATGTAATAATATAAAAATATTGGCACTAGAAAAACAGCATATAGATGGAAAGTGCAGGAGAGTTCACGATATACAGTGAGGTTAATGTAAATAAAAGAATTCAAGCAATTCTGGGCCAAACTAAATGGAGTAAAACCACCATTTCACCCCTTGAAGGCTGGAGGGGAGTACAGCACATTTCTTTGCAATTCCTTTTACACCCCTCTGGTCCTCAAGGGTAGGGATAGGCGAAAATTTTCACCTCAAACTGAAAACAGCAAATAATGGCACTTTCCGCTTGGTCAATAATTTCCCACGAAAAGTGCTGTTTTTATGCTTTTCCCCACCTTTTTTGCCCATTAAAATCAATAGGAAGAAACATTTTTAATCACCACATGAAAGTTTTCTACAGCCAAATAAAAGGCTGTCAGGCTCTCACAGCAGCCATTCTGTGTTTGTGAGAAGAGAGAGCAGCCCCTTGTTTGATCTAGAGAAGACAGAGAGGGGATTTGAAGTTTAGTTTAGGGAATCTTTTAGTAGGACATTTTTTCTATGTAAGTGCGTATTAGTAGAGTCAGTGGTGCACTCTTAAAAAATAAATAAAAAAAAAATAAAAAAGAATAACTAAATATATTAGGTGACAGTGACAGACAGCTGGCTTAGGCAAGGCATCATACAGCTCTATCTGTGTACCGTACAGTAAAAAAACACAGTGCAGTTGTGTAATGTCCAGAAAATGCACAAGGGGAAGGGGGAGGGTTGGAGCAGTGTAAGGACGTGAGATTAAAGTAGTAGTTCAAAAACTGACTGCAGCAATGGTTGCTGCAGTGTGTGCAATAAATGTTGATGATCCCTCTACTCCAAGGGAGGATGCAGTTTGTCAAGGTCCCAGCAAAACTAGTTCCAGCACCACCAGTGCCAGTAGAAATAAAGAACCATGTAAGAAGAACACTGAAGATGATAAAAAGTTGCATTCAAGTGTTGATGATGCTGGCAATAGCATAATAGAGGAAGGTGAAGCAGCTGAACTGCCTGCTGCATCAGACAGTGAGACAACCAAGCATCAAAACACCTGTCCTCAAAGTAGAAGCAAATTTTGTTACAGTCAACGTAAAAAGAAATTGTCTGAGACCTCCAAAAGCTTAGAAGAATATAAGGGTAGTTCTGGGCAAGAAATGTCAGGTGATGCTGATGAGGGTGACCTAATGATGATTGATGATAACGCAGATTTAGAATATATCAATCCAGCATCCTTCACTTGTTCAGATACAGATCAAATTGAGAGTGAGGATGATGACAGGGCTAGGGTTATAAGGTTAGCAGAAAGTCAAAGGCTGAATCTTCTATCACTTTTAAGGAGCACTGTGTCTGTCTATAAAGTGTTTGCGAAAGCCATTGAAAAGTCTGTCCCTGGACAAGTACAAATGTCAAAAAGCACACAGTCACCCTGTCAGTCATCATCAGCATCATCGCCTCTTCAAAGTCCTAGTCTCACTCAGCCGTACCCAACAACAGCAATACAGGTTAACATCCACAGTGTTAGATATGACGAGTACCTCTGGTGCTGCTGCTGTAAGTGCTGCCCCTTTACACCTAGTAGTAGTGGCAGTAGAATTACATTAACATCTAGCTCCAGTAGTAGTAGCAGAAACCACACATGACAGACAAAGCCAGGACAAATATATTAACAGCAGTACAGATGAGGAGGTGGAGGACGGATGTGAAGAAAGGTTGCCACCATCTACCCCACTTGGGACCACCGCTATGACCGATAAGTAATATGTGTCAATAATCTGAGAAGGGGGATAGCATATGACAATGGTAAAAACAATATAGATACACATATCACACCATGCCAGTCCACCCCCACCACCACCACTACAAAACACATCTGCCACATTGTAGGCTGAACTTTATTTTTTTTTTTATTTGACATCATCATGAATATGTGCCTGTGTCACTTAAGCAAGAAGTTAGTGTTGTGGGCAAAGGACAAATGCATTCCGCATGCTAACACATTGTTCAAGCCATATGTTGCTGTAGGACTCAGAACTTTGACTTTCAGCCACTTATTTCTATACATAGCAGCCGAATGTTTGCATTTAAACTTGAAGCTTGAAGATGGTACAACAGCAAAAACTAAAATGAGTTGAGCAATTTTATTCAATTCTTTATAAGGATGATGGACAACAAATGAATGCAGTGCCAGAGGCTGAAGCTGTGCCAGAAGTTTTGGTAGAAGAAATAGAAGCTGCAATAAATTCAATTAAAAATGGCAAAGCAGCTGGATCTGATAAAGTCACTTGAAATTTTGAAAGCTGGAAGTCAACTGTTATTCAAAGTCCTATTTTCAAAATACCTACTACCTGAAATATGGGAAAATGCTAAAGTCATACTACAGCACAAAAAAAGGTGATAAGGTGGATCTAAGAACCTACCGACAAATAAGCCTATTGCCAGTCATTTGAAAGATTTTCATAAAGGTACTATCAAGAAGAATAGACACAACAAATAACCTAGCACACCCTAAAGAACAAGCAGGCTTCAGGAGCAGGTTCAGTACAATGGACCATATCTAGACAGTGCTACAAGTTATATAGCAGCATAATGAATACATCCTTCCATTATGAGTAGCCTTCATTGATTACGAAAAGGTCTTTGACAACCCTTATTCAAACCCCTAGCTAAACTATTTTCAAAACACTTACAACTTGGCAAAGTGCCTTAAACATGAAAAATGCAGAAGTCATACTACTGCACAAAAAGGTGATAGGAGGATTTAAAAATCTACCAGTCAATAAGCCTATTGTCAGTGGTCTGAAAGGTTTTCACAAAGGTACTATCGATAAAAATTGACACAACACTTAACATGACACAGCCTAAAGAACAAGCTAGGCTTCAGGAGCAGTTTCAGTATAAAGGACCATATCCAGACAGTGCAACAAGTTATAGAGTGACATAATGAATGCAACCTTCCATTATACATGGCCCTCATTGACTACGAAAAGGCTTTTGTCTCAGTGAAAGAGCAAGCAATAATTGATGCCCTGATTAACCAAAGAACAGATAGAGCTTACATCAATAAACTCCAATCAATATATGAAAATGCAATTGCATCAATCAATACAGGTCAACAATGATAAAGTTCAGATAAACATAGAAAAAGGCATCCAACAAGAAGACACAACCTCCCCAAAACTATTTTCTGCTTCTTTAGAAGAAATCTTCCGCAAACTAAATTCAGTCAAGAAAGGACGTAAGATCAATGGAAATTACCTACATCACTTTTACCACCCTTCCTCAAGCGAAAGGTTTTTGATCAATATGTTATCCCAGTTCTTACTTATGACTGTGAAACATGAACACTAAATGCCAAAGCCATACAAAAACTTAAGGTTACACAGAGAAGTATGCAATATCAAATTCTGAACACAACAAAATGAGACCAAAAACATGTGCATGGATGGATTCGCCAGCAAAGGTTTATGACATTGTTGAAAGAGTAAAGCACCTAAAATGGAAATGGGCAGGTCATATAGCAGTAGATGGACCAAATTCATTTTGGAATGGATTGCACTTGTTACTAAATTCTGAAGAAGACGACCATGGGTTGATGAAATTATCAAATCTGTTGATACACAGTGGCAACAAAAAAAGCACAAGACCTAAGTTGTTGGAAACTTGCTAAGGAATCCTTCATCCTGCAGTGGATCAACAACGATTGAAAATGATGAGATGATGATGAACTGTATATAACATCTTGTAAGCAAATAGGGAAGCCTGAACCCTTTGTTAATGTTATGCTTAACCATTGCTTAGTCCAATCCCGTGCATCTATACCCCTTCTCATACAAGATACTACCCTATTGGCTCTTCAAGCAGTTTTGTGACACTGCACACTGCTGTGAAGTCTATTGTCTATCAGTACTGCTAAATCTTTCTCTAATGCAGATTCCCCAAGTAGTTTCCCATTTAGTGTATATGTAGCATGTTTGTTTTTTCTGCAATCTAAATGCATTACCTTACACTTAACTATATTAAACCTTGTCTGGCACTTTTCTTCCCATTCACTCAATTTATCCATATCTTTTTTGCAAAAAAAACATCCTTCTCGGTATGATTTTTCATACACAGATCAGTGTCATTAGCAAAGTTTACTTCCAATACCCACTTTGATATTATTAACAAACAAATTGGGCTCAGGACTGAACCATTAGATGTGTCACTTACAATAAATCAACTTGAAAACTTTGCATTTACAACAACACTCTCCATCTTATCATATAACCATTTCTTTATCCATGCATAGATATCATTTCCCAAGCCAAATACTTTAAATTTCAGTAGTAACCTGTTGTGAGACATTTTGCAAAATTTAATAAATATCCTTGTCAAAGTTACTGCTTACCTTTTCTTGGAATACAAGTAAATTAGTTTGACAGTAACTATTCTTTATAAAACCATGCTGACTGCCCTAATATTGTTGTTGGTCATCACATAGACCTGAAACCTAATGTCTATCTACTAAGGAAGTCAAATTCACAAGCCTATATTCCCCGGTTTACATCTAGCAACCTGTTTGAATAATGAGCCTGAATAAATAATACTGAATACATGGTCTTGTTATTATTGAAGCAAGATCCTTAAGTATCCTAAGGTATATGTTATCTTCATGTTCAGCTGCTTTATTCAGCATAGCCTTTTCCATTCTATTTTGCCCTCAGTAGCCATGTGTATGATGGAGGAAATTCTATGAATATCTTGTTTTCCCAAAGCCTGTTTTGTATATAGTGGAGAAAATTATTTGTTTAAGCTGTCAACTATTGTAGTATCCTCATTAAATAATTTACCTTACTCAGTGGTTGGATGGATGCAAGTCCTCTCTGTGAACAGGGAGAGGAAGCATTTCTGGACTGAGGGGTTATAGTTGTCATGGTCAAGCTGAGGCCTTCCAGCTTCATGATGAGAATTGTAGTTCACAACAGCTGGAGGGCCCACAATTGGTTTGCAGGCACATGTAAAGGCCAATGGATTTCCTTTTCCTGACAAGATACCTGACACGAGTGTTCCTCATACTTCCTTGTCTCAATGTACATTAAAAAAGTGAGAGAGGGAGACAGAGAAACAATGTATAAGACTATAAAACAAATGGTTCCAATTATGTTAAAATGTGGAATTGCTGAGTATACTATGTAGTTGGGCATCTGAAGCATTCTCTACAACCCCATGTGATTTGTGCTCATCAATAAGCATTAACACAGTGTGTTGGGTAACTCTCTGGAACTCAAAGGGTTAAATTACCCACAAATCATAGGGGAGCAGGGGAGGTAAAGCTCTCTTCTCCAAACTATCACCATCATTTCTGAACACCTGAGTAAGAATTATCTTTATTTCCTTATAACATAGTTGGCTCATTTCTCCCATGTAATAACTGCACATAATAATCTGCACTCTTTCATTCATTAAATAGCAGTAAAGATAAGGACAATAAAAAGAAAAACTACTACATACTTGAGTGTAATATTGATCTCTCTGAATCACTTCAATTTGTGATCTGTCTACCTATATTTGCCTACATATGTACAGTACATGAAAAAAATCAGAGCTGAATTTTTATTTTTCAAAGGAAAGTGAGGTATCACAATATTGTACCGCATTTTAACAGTTAATTTAATTAACTTGTGCAATGAAATTAAGGATGCAGAACATATGGAGAGCAGAGATAAGTCTAATGTAATTATTACATACAAATATGCTGTAAAATTTCAGTAATGCAAGCTACGTTTTAGTAGCAATGATTTCCATGAGCCTTGTTCTTGACTTCTGCCTTATTCAGTCTTCCTTTTCTCTCCTTCTAAAATATAAAATGGATGCAGTTATGTTACTTTAAACTGAGAATTGCATGCTCTTTCACTGTATGATTCTGCTCTCAGATCACTAACTTTGAACTTTTGTAGAAAACAACCACTTTTAGTTTAAAGTGATAATAACATTTCACAAAAACAGAAGCTCCAATTAATCTTCATAGTATTTGAGCCATAGAGAGTGTTTTTTCATTACTGTGAGCATTGTAGTTCAAGAGTAATTGAATGATAAAGTTTCCCCCTCCCGCCCCTTGTACCTAGTAATAGCCCTCACTCCTCAGATATGGAATCCAGTCCATAGACCAGACAGCTCACATCAAGGGTCAATATTTTTACTATGAGATCAATGAAATCTCTGCCCCCCTTGACAGGTTTTTCAGCCTTTTCCCTTATCTTAATTGAAGATTGTCCCTCTCTGCAATGTACCTGGACACATCCTACTGCTCTAAGCTGAGCAGTGTTACATCAGTAGAAGGGGCAGGAGGGGGATACTTTATCATTCCTTTCCTTTTTCATTTATATTAGCAAAGTGAGATTGCTATTGAGAGTGCTAGAATCAGTATGTTATCTTGAACATCAATTTCCTATTGAAAAGAAAACTCTGCTTTCAGGATTTGAAGACTTTGAACTCTTCCCACAGACTGATAATGGCTACTGTACTCTTACTGGCCTGCTGGAACAAAAGACTTGCCCATCACATGACTCTCCTGGGATATCAGCAAAGGCACTGATCTGTGCACGGTTGCCCTGTTTCATAGGTCACAGCTGCAATGTGAGGTTGAGCTGTTTATTCAGCTGTTTATTTAGTATTAGGGGGAATGGGGTAGACAATAACCCATTGATATAACTGGCTATTGCAAACAGGCAATAGCCACCTGTACTTATTTTTACCACAAATCCTTTAACATCTATATAATTTTCATCAAGGGAATGTTATACACAATTTTGCATTTACTAAGGCCAAATAAAGTATTGTATAAAAAAGTCTGTATAATGACTACTAAGGCCTAAACGAATTACCCTTATAGGAAAGAGAATAAATATGTATGTGGATTATATTATACTTGTCTGTTTTGTTTTTATTGCTGCATAGAACATGTGGTTTAAGTGGATATAACTTCAGTTAATTTTAGGTGTTAGTGTTGCTTTAACCAGCCATGACATTAGTTTGTCTTGCCTTATCTGGAGTATAACAATGTAATTACTGCTAAGAATGGTAACATTATTGATATAAACTGATGTTGTTTCCAGCGCTTTATTTTCCTCTAGTCTCCCTGTGAATATTAACCCTTTGTGTGCCAGAGTGGTACACAACACATTGCAAACCAATGCATTAGATAAACCTCTGGCACTCAAAGGTTTAATGGCAGAGCTTTGTGTGGCCTAAGCATTGTGGAACAGCATCCGCTCCCTTCCATGTGCACGTTCCCCTGAGGATTAAACCAACTGACTCAAAAGAGAATTCCCAGAGAACTCCTTTGCTCTACATTTCAAAGTATGTTTGTGGCACACTAGCCTTTATTTTAGTTCCTGCATGTGAGAAAAACCCCATCAACTTTAGAATTCTTTTTCAGTGACATTACATTAAAGAGTCTCTTTGCAGATAAAAGTAACTTTGTAACAGCAGGCCCCTGGGTTGTATGAGTGGCTGCCTCATGATGACTTGTGTGTCATACCTAAGCCTTTCACGAAATCACATCACGTTTTCACTCTGTCACTGACTGTACACTGAAAACTTGCTCATAATCTGCAGTTCTTTGACTTGTTAAAAGTCAAAAACAAATCTCTTCAGTGCAAACTGTATCTAACACATTATAAAACAACTAGTGTAAAAGCCCGTGTACATGGGCCAAGGTCCGGGTGATGTTAGGAGGCCAGTCCTGCTTTGCGTCCTGCTGCCGGCGCAGTCATGCACTGTAAAGACTGCCTGAAAGCACTGAATGCTCCCAGCATTCCTACACCTCCCAGCATTCTGTGCATTCGGGCAGTCTCTACTGTGCATGATGGCTTCTGACAAACATCCTTAGCGAATTATTATATAGGATACATTACAGAGTGCAATCATGCTCTGAAAAATGTCCTACATTATAGAGAAGTTGGTCTTCCAGCTGTTGGGGATTACAACTAGCTGGTTAGGGATGATGGGATTTGTGGTCCCTAACAGCTGGATGTGTAACAATTAGCTTACCCATCTACAGAGCTTCTGACAGGATTTAAGTCAAAATAGTGGTCCATCAGCTGTTAGTAACAGAGAATAATAAATAATTCAAACTGTATACAAAATAATATAAAATACAATATTTCAGCAGTGGCATTGCAAACACTTCTAAAAAGTAGCAATTGCATAACTGAAAACACTTTAATCAAAGTTTGTTTTAAATTTATCTTGCTAATTAACAAAAGCAGGGAGATTCAGGGTTAAAGTTTCATAAACATTAACTACACACCCCCATTTTGAGCTTTGTTAATGAAATAATTCATGAAATGTCAATTGTTGTAATTAATGAGTCTAATGGCATAAATAACATTACTGGAATTTTATTTGCAAAGTGCAGAGGGAAAGGGGCATAGTTACTGGAAAACTTAACCCCTTTTTTATTCATGACATTATATCTAGTCACATGATGCAAAATGTACTTAATGTGAAGCACCAAGCAAAAGCTCAATTCCCTCTGAAATGATATATATATAGTTTTCAATCTGTAACTAAAAAGTTACATATTGGAATCATATCTTAACAGATGGATAGCAAAAATGCTGAAATTTGCCCAATCCACTGGCATTCAAAGGGATAAATGAGTGGGATACAGGGGTGTCCAGCATCTGTACTGGTACCAACAGGTTGCATTTGTGAAAATATGTATAATGTAGGGGGCACAAAAGAATGTTTGCACTGGTGCCATCTAATGACTAGTTATACCACTGCCAGGATACAAGCCATTAATTTATGACCTTCTACAGTTTTGTGGGTTTGTCTCTCAAACATTTGTATGCATAAAGTGACAAGGTGGTGGTCTGGGCTACCATGCAGCTGGCCTTTATTATTTTTGCCAGAGCTAGAGCCAATATTGATAGCATCCTGCTGCTGCCCACTGATTGGAATGATACCCAGTGTCTTGTCCATATATATATTGTTAGTGGAATTATTTTGCCGTATGGTTTTTCCAGCCCTTTACTATAGAAGTAATCACCTGCCTGTACAATCCTGGTATAGCCAGTCTTGAAAAATAATTGTGCCTTGGGATATTCCAGTGGTGTGCAACATATGGCACATAAACTCTTAAAGGGATAGTAATACTTCGTTTTAACTTTATTTTATTTTGTAGGCATTAAAAAAACATGAAGAATGATATAAGTCTTATCTCTCAAACCTTTATGGTTTATGAGATATTCACAAGCAAAGTTCCCCTCCCCGCCCCTTTTTCCTAGTGTAAGCCATCTTTTCTCAAATGTGGATCAGGTTGTATGACAGGACAGATAACAGAAGGGGACAATTTTCTTTGTATGAAAACAATGAAAGCCCTTCCCCCCTTGACAAGTTTTTCAGCTTTTTCCATTATCTTAATTGAAGATTGTCCCTCTCTGCAGTCTACCTGGGCATCTCCCTTCTGATCTGGTTGAAGAGGGGGGGGATACTTTGTTTGTGAATATCTCTTAAACCATAAAGGTTTCAGAGATAAGACTTATGTCTTTCTTCATGTTTTTTTAATGCCTACAAAATAAAATAAAGTTAAAATGAAGTATTACTATCCCTTTAAGGACCTATGACGAGCCAGGACCATCATGGGTAACCTTGACCAATGACTGTCCTGCAATTCATGGAATTCAGGGCTCCCCACTCAGCTTCACACCACTCATGGACCCCTGAATTCATTTAGAGGAAAAAAAAGCTCTGTGGTCCTTAACATTCTCGTGGCCAGTGAAAATCACTTGCTTTAAAAAAAAAACAAAAAAAAAAAAACAGGGCAACATGTTAACTGCTAATTTTTTTACTTTTAAGAATCCAGAAAGGGTGGGCTGGCAACATACAAAAGAACTATGTAACATTGTTTTAGCAACATGATTAGTGGTGGTAGTCGGTGGTGGAGGTGGAAGTTGGGATCTTGTGATCCCCACCTAACTCAGAGGCATCCTCTTCCACGCTTTGAGTTTGGACAACAGTAATAGCAGACATGGGTGCTATTGTTACAAAAGAAAATGTTGTCCCACTGAAACATCTATAACACTATTATTATTTGCCCCTTAGTCCTGTTAACTTTTAGGATACTTTTAGAAGTGCTTATACTACCTCCAATTAAGAAATAAACTGTGAATGTTAAACCAGTGTATGCAGGATAAGTATGTAAAACAGGGTAGGTACTGGTCCACATAGGGATCCTACTCACAGTCCTGTTCACTGTGGTCCGATGATTGGGCTTCATGCTCAAAATAAGGAATATGTACACAACCCACCCCCATAAAAACTATTCTTCTTCTTTAAAATATAACATTAGCATTGATGAGGTTTGACTAAGGGGATTGTAAAATAGAAATTCTGGAATGTCTTATGTATTTCCATGCTTATACTAGCACTTTCCCATACACCCAAACACATGGATATACAAAGAGTGTTTCAAAAATACAATACAGCAATTGGTTTAAAGAAAGGGGAGTATGTTTACCAATTGTAAAGCTCCATTTAATGAAAACAAACAGATGTACACACCAGTGCTAATGCTATATTTAACTGAAAGTAATGAAGAGTTTTGTGTTATAGAGTTGTGTACAAATTCCTTATTACATGTATGTAAGTCAATCTTCAAATCATGTGGGAACTTCGAGACTTGACAACAGAAAGAAAGGTAGGGCTTTTGTTATACTGTGAAATTTTGTTTGATTGGTTCTCTGTCCTATCAGCTGAAAAGGTGCATTTAACTCACAGTGGATGCTGTAATTCCCGGACATATCCAGGTATAGAACATTATAGAAAGTTGTAACAATTTTCTACATTTGTAACATTTGGTGCTGTTGGTTTGCCCCAGAATACCTCCACATCTCTTAGAAGCACTGAGCCTATGTGTATAACTATCACGGTCCCCGTGATTCCCTGTCAATCTATGACGGTGTTACCTTTGCATTGGAGGAGTCTGATTGGCCCGCCCAGGATGTGCCTTTATATGCTGGAGTTTGGGCACTTGTCAGTTGCCCTTTCGTGGTGTTCCTGTTGCTGCACCTTGTTGCTGAATTCCAGTGTCTCCTGTGTACCGACCCGGCTAGTCTGACTCTTCTCCTGTTCCTGCTCCGTGATTTGACCTGGTTCTGGCTGACGACCCTGCTCCGTGATCTGACCCGGCTCTGGCTGAAGACCCTGCTCCGTGATCCGACCCGGCTCTGGCTGACGACCCTGCTCCGTGATTCGACCTGGTTCTGGCTGACGATCCTGCTCCGTGATTCGACCCGGCTCTGGCTGATGACCCTGCTCCGTGATTCGACACGGTTCTGGCTGTTGATCCTGCTCCGTGATTGATCCGTTCTCCGGTGGTGTTCCTGCGGCTGTTTGCATCCGGTTCCGGTTATTGCTCCTGTCCGGTTGCTGCTCCAGTGTCCTCTGGTCGCTCTGGCGACATTCTGAACTGTTTTCGCTGTTTCTCTCTCGCTCATTCAGCTGCAGCCTGAGGTTGCCTGCCATCTACTTGCTGAGCATTGCTCTTCTGTATTTACCAGATTAACCCGTGCAGTGCCTGTAGTCTCCGGTTACGTGCCACTTGTTAAGCTTGCCAAGCCTCTGTTGGTTCATTGAGCCGTTACACTCTGAGTCGCCTTTTGACGCCATACCAGTCCTTGCAGAGCTCCGCTTCTCCAGTGTTCGGGGTGCACCGTGACCATGCCGGTTGGCGCCGGTAGTCTGTTCGCTCTTGCTATAGGATTCTGTGCGACACCGGAAGGGTGTCCTGGCTCCGTTTCTCATTCTCTCAAAGTGTACAGTTCCACCTGTACTGCCTAGTGCATCGGCTCTTCGTAGCTTGTGCAACTATCATCTATTGTGGCATCCCAAGGGCTTCGTAACACAATCCATTTGGCACACGCAGGGTTACTTACTACTCACATTCTGGGCGATTCCTATTCTGGTTACTTCAGTTTTGGCAGTAGCATTCCTCCTAGCCCACGGTGGTGGTACTGGCTCAGCTCAGAGCAACAGGGGCGCATCCCGTTGCTGCTTAGAGAGTGATACAGTGCTGATCCTGTGTTCCTTGCTCTACATCTAGAGACTGTTCTCCAGAGACTGATATCTATCCTGGGCGTTGGCTAATCTAGCCTGAGCCTCTCCAGTTGCTCCTGTTAACCCTTTGGGGTTACTACAACCTTTAGCTGAACTTATTCCTCTGTTTATATTACCCATACCTTGTCTGTATTTGTCAGTACTGTTCTTACCTGTGCTGGCCCCTAGGGGAACTGTTTATCATTCTGATTCAATAAAACTGTGTTTTTACTTTATAACCTGGTCTGAGTGTCAGAAAACCGTAACAATAGCTCACACTAAATGTTTTCTTTATGTCGATTAATTGGTGTATTTCACTGCCTAACATACACTTTAGCATATTCTAAACAATGAAATGTGTCCAGTCCTGGATATTTGACTGCCATTTACCAATGATCTTATTGAAGAACAGTGAAGAGAGCAATTTATTAGATATACTACTATCTCCTTTGCTGCATAAATAGACCCCATATGGCAATATGTACAAGAAAAAAAGAGGAGAAATTCTGGGCAAATCAACTGTACCAAAGGCAACAAAAACAAATTTCCACTGTTTTTTAACATTTTGAGAGCCAGAGGGGTATGTGTGTGTGTGTGTGCCTGTGTATGTGTGTGCATTTGTGTGTGTATATGTGTGTGTTCCTGTGTATGTGCGTGTGTGTATGCCTGTGTATATGTGTGTGTATGAGTATGTTTGTGTGCCTGTGTGTGTGTGTGGGGGGGGGTGCCTGTGTATGTGTGTGCGCCTGTGTATTGTGTGTGTTTATGTGCCTGTTTATGTGTGTGCCTGTGTATGTGTGTGTGAGTATGTTTGTGTGCCTGTGTGTGTGTGTGTGTGTGCCTGTGTGCGTATGTGTGTGTGACTGTGTATTGTGTGCACTTATGTGCCTGTGTTTGTGTGGGTGTCTGTGTATGTGTGTGTGCCTGTGTGTGTCTGTGTGCATGTGTGTGTGTGTTCCCGTGTATGTGTGCGTGTGTGTGTGACTTTGTATGTGTGTTTATGAGTATGTTTGTGTGACTGTGTTTGTGTGTGTATGTGTGCCCCGTGTATGTTTGTGTGTGTGCCTGTGTATGTGCGTGTTTGTGTGCCTGTGTGTATATGTATGTGTGTGTGTATGTGTGTGTGTGTGTGTGTGTGCCTGTGTGTATGCATGTGTGTGCCTGTGTATGTGTGTGTATGACTATGTTTGTGTCCCTGTGTGTGTGTGTGTGTGTGGTGTGTGTGCAGGTGTGTGCCTGTGTATGTGTGTGTGTTTGAGTGTGCCTGTGTATGTGTTTGCGCCTGTGTATGTGTTTGTGTGTGTGTGCCTGTGTGTGCCTGCGTGTGTCTGTGCCTGTGTGTGTGTGTATATGTATGTGTGTGAATATGTGTGTGAGTATGTGTGTGTGTGTGTATTAGTGTGTGTATCTGTATGTGCCTTTGTGTATGTGTGTGCATGTGTATGTGTGTGCCTGTGAATGTATATGTGCCTGTGTATGTGCATTTGTGTGTGTACGTGTGTGCTTGTGTGTATGTGTGTGTGTGCGTGTGCTGGAGTTGCCACCTTTTCTTCAAAAAAATACCAGCCATGGCATTCCCTCCATAGACTTAACATTGGACAGAAGCCAATTTTTTACCAGCCTGCCAGTAAAATACCGGCTGGGTGGCAACCCTAGTGTGTGCCTTTGTATGTATGTGTGTCTGTTTCTGTGTATGTGTGTGCCTGTGCATGTGTGTGTATGCCTGTGTATGTGTGTTTGTGTGCGTTCGTCTGTGCCTGCGTATGTGTATGTGTGTATGCCTGTGTTTGTGTGCCTGTGTAGGTATACGTGTGTGTGTGTGTGTGTGTGTGTGTGGTGTGTGTGTGTTTGTGTGTATGAATGCGTGTGTTTATGTATGTGTATTTGTGTGTGTGTGTGTGTGTGTGTGTGTTCATGTATGTGTATGTGTATGTGTGCATCCTTATGCATTATAGGATTCAACTACTTAGCATTAAGTAGGAATTTTTTTTTTTGTTGTTGAAAATTCAGATAATGTTAAAATAATTACACACTTTTCAGTGCTAGGGCTACTCCCTGGTATATGTGTGGGTGCATGAGTGTGTGATCTGTGTATGTGTCTATGTATGTGTGTGTGCCTGTGTGTGTTCCTGTGTATGAGTATGTTGAAAATTCAGAAAAAGCTAAAATAATTGAATGAGTTTCAGTGTCAGTATGTTTTCCCGCTACCTGTTAATTTTATTTTTATTATTATAATTATTCAAACAAAAAAATATAAGAAGCAATTGATTTGTTATTGACAGCTGCCAGCAGGACAGGGAGAGTGGTCAGATGGAGATATATAATTGCACAGACCCTGACAACCGTGCAATATGTTGTATCCATGGGACTTTCTAGAATGGGAGCTGTATTATTGTAATCACAGAGTTCTGAATTACTCCCTTGTGTTATTAATGTTTCCATTTGTTTCTCGTGGTGGTACCAAAATATTTTCATAGCAGAGTTCACCTTGCAATAATAGAGACATCTCTAGGGAATGTAAGAGTGTTGTATAGAAAACAGCTATAAAAGAGCAGCAAGAGAAAGGTTTCTGAAGTCATAATTTAAGAGGAAGATGCACTATGAATGAAGAAAGTGTTACAATCCCTTTGCTATTCTAGCGGAACCTCTAGTCAACAGACTTTTTGATAATGAGGCTCTATAGAATATCATGAGAAATGAAGTGTGCATAGCTTGCACAATGAAGTGCACCCAATCCTTAAAGGAACACTAACTTGAGAAACTATCTGGGGTTATATATGCTTATATACCTTTTACTTCAGTCTGGTTATTTGCTTTCTGAGGCCTAAAATCTAGTCTTACATATGCTCTGAGAAAGCAGACATTCCTGCTATTTTCAGGGTTCCAGGGCTCCTACTGATCATCCAGGATTATCTGTGAATGGGCTGATATACTAAAACAACATTTCTGCATACAAGAGCAGTGGAATCTAATAATAATCAGACATTAGTTTTACGTCTCAATGAAAATGGCACAAAACCTATTTAATGCTAGAGAGGACTACAGCATATTGTGAATCAATGTGTTGGAGACCTCTCTAACATTCAGTGAGTTAAAAGCCCCATTTAACCCCTTAACGACCAGCCGCACAGCAGCTCGGCGGGCAGGTAGGGAACACGGATATGACCATCATGGATCTTAACGCAAGTTTACCCGTGACGATCATAGCATGCCATGGGTCCTTAAGTGATTAAATCAAGATGAATTTGAAGAATTTGCATTAGTCCCCTATGGTGCCGTTGGTTTACTCCAGAACTAAAGTGCACCTCACTAATACAGAATAAAATGTGAACCTGATTAGGAATGGGGGGGCAAAGCAACAACTAGGGTAGGTTCTAAAGTCTATGTCAGCAGTTTAATTCTGACCCTGGGCAAGTGCAGGGGGGGGCAAGTGCCCCTTCTTGCCCCTCACTGTGGATGCCCACGTGAATAGCAGTGCACCAACAGGCATCCATAAAGACTTGCTTCTTTTGTGATTCTTCTCATTTCTGTACCTTGCAGATCATGATGAATCACAAAAAGAAAAAAAACACCATTTGATAAATCTTTAGTTGTATGTATGAAGAATTCCCTGTTTCTTACACATTTGCGATTGCTATTATTATACCTTTTTGCAGAAAACACATTATGTTTTCCTCACTTCCTCCATCATGGAGGTGGCAGAGGTTTGGTTTTGTGTCACTCATTGGGTATTTTGTATAAAGGCAAACTGCACAGTAGGTAGGGCTGGATCTACATCCCTGGTGCCTCTAGGCAAGGCATTCTAGGTGCCCTTAGCTTTGCCCATGTCCACATCCTACTCCTCACATGACCCTGCCCAAAGTGCATTCCTGCCACAGAAAATATCCTTAGCCTTTAACATACAAGCACACCAAAAAAAAAACACTTTTAAACCCTTGGTAACTAAAGAGATCTCCAGTGAACTACTTCACAGTGCATTGGAGATCACTCTAAGATCAAAGGGGTTAAATTATAGCCAGCAGAAGGGTGTATAAACTGCAGGGACAATGAGATTACCCTGACTACACCCACAATGTGGGTGTGGCCAGCCCAGCTGGGGCACCCTCAAAATGTTTCCAACTCTTCCTAATGGGGAATATGGCCAGACCCAGACATCCTGACCCAGATCGTTCAGATGAACCCCATCCTCCCTAAACAGGTCCTGCCCTCTTTCCTCCAAAACCCTGTGTCTAACACCATAACAAACATTGAAACCCTCTTGTTCAAAAGAATCCTACATATATCCAGGGCCTTAGGGTCCCTAGCCCACCCCCAAAACCTCCTGGCCACCACGTCCGACCATACTAAGACCAAATTTAGGAACAGAGCAAGCAGCCTCCCAATA
This sequence comes from Rhinophrynus dorsalis, assembly GCA_037306005.1. NCBI lineage: Eukaryota > Metazoa > Chordata > Amphibia > Anura > Rhinophrynidae > Rhinophrynus > Rhinophrynus dorsalis. The sequence continues at coordinate 382,556,652 of CM074719.1, forward strand.
TTCATCTTAATAAGGTCCCCTAAACTCCATACAGGAAACATAGCCAAGTCATTACCCCTGAGGTGAACCACTAAAAGCTTCAGGTCCCCCTCGTGTAGCCTGGAAAACTTGAGCACGCCTGAATCAGCTGAGCCCACTTCATACCCCGTAAAACCAAACCATTTCTCGTGTCTGCGCCCAGTAGACATAAGAATGCTGGATAATCCAAATTTTTAAAGGAAAGGAAACTGCAATGAAAAACAAAAACATAAGAACCACAAAAAACCACACAAACCAAACCCCCGCAGCAAACCCACCTATCGACAGACATAAACCAATGCCATAATGCAGTCATGAAATTTTATTTTTGGGGGGTTTGTTTAATCCTTCCCTTTTGTTGTTTTTTTTTGTTTGTTTTTCTTTAAAACCTCTAACAGAAAGGATCCTGTCAGGCCGCACATAAATCTGAAAGAGTGAAGACTCCCATATGCCAATTCTCTGCACTACCTCAGCAGAGAGGCCCAACCTGGCCGCCTCAGTAGCCGCCCCAATATGAAAAGAGTGCCCACCAAACTCCTGACACGGCAACCCCATAACCTGCAAGCACATATGGAAAACCCGAATGAACTGATAATGAGTTAGTGGTAAATCTGAGGCATGAACCAGGAGTGGACCAGACCCTACCGGGCAAATCCCCACAACTCCCAGAATTGCGCCATCTGAAAACCGAGACTGGGAATCAGCCACCACATCCTCTATCCCTGGCATGTACACAGCTTTAAACAACACATTGAGGCGTAAACACAATAAAACCAAGTCCCGAAGGAGCTGTAACACTGGAGGTGATGCAGTAGTCAAGTTATTCACTATGTGCACTACCCCCAAATTATTGCATTGGAAAACTACCTGAAGTTTACGCAAATCCTCACCCCACAGCTCCATCACCACCACTAAAATGGTAAAAATCTCCAAGAAAACCAATTTTTTTAGTGAGACCAAGCTCCCTCCACCAGTACGGCCAGCATTCTCCATTCAGAACCCAAAATCCTGCCAAACCCATAGAACCCGCCACGTCAGTGTGTAGGTCCAGCTCCCCATTGGAAGCAGAGGGCGCCAACCACACTGCTCTCCCATTGTAATCTGCGTGAAAAACATCCCACATTCTCAAATCTGCCCGAACTTCCTCAGTAAGGCACAAAAAAATGATAAGGCTCCCATGCTGCCTCTCAGAGATGCCAGTTGCCAGTTAAACACCCAACTCGTCAGAATTATGCAACAGGCAATATTGAGTTTCCCTAAAAGCAACTGGACCTGACGAAGAGTAACCTTTTTGATACCCAGAAAGGCCTGTATCAAATCTCTCAAATCTCAGAGCTTATTATCTGGCAGACGACATTCCAACTCCACCAAATCTAACTCTATCCCGAAAAAACTCAGACAGGTCACAGGACCTACCGTTTTTTCAGGAGCCAGCTGGACCCTGAGCACATCTGCAACTCACTGCAACATTCGCAATAACCAGAAGCAGATTGAAGAGCTGCCAATGCCCATGCAAAGGAAGTCATCCAAATAATGAACAGTACAGCTGAACCCTGACTCTTCCTTAACTGCCCACTAGATGAACAAACTAAAGGTCTCAAAATGAGAGCACGAAATTGCGCAATCCATGGGGGAGACAAATCCACAAAGTACCTCTTATGAAATGAATGGGCAGAAGGCAGATTCCACATCCGCCTTTGCCAGCAGCGTCCCTTGACCCGCTCATGCCTTCAAACTCACTGCCTTGTCAAAAGACGCAAAGTTAATTCTGGACAATTCCTTGTCAATATCATCATATACCAACCCCCCAGAGGGGAACAACAGATGATGACTCATCCGAAACTTACCACCCTCCTTCTTGGGGACTGTCATGCCAAGGCAAGAGTTGGCCCTTGCAGGTCCTCTGGTTTGTATAATTTGTTTGTTTGTTTTGTATTTGGATGTTATTCAAAGTGCACCAGTCCTAGGCCATAAAATTAGCTGAGTAGATGACATCACCAGAAACTGAATGAGCATCCCCATAGCAGGATATAGGGGTCATAAAAGGTCTTGGGCCCTCTGCCTTGATGGGGTTCATCCAGGGGGCAGTCACATATTATGAAATAACGAGAACATGTATATATAGTGTAAAATGGTTCAATAAAACTATATATTTAAAATGCCCAGGTTTTACCCTTTTGGTGGGTACCAAACATGTCAGGGGGAGGTGTTTCTGCTATGAGCTACAAGAACAGCCACTTTGCAACCAGCTAGACCCAGCATGTTTGGTGTCCAGATATTTACACAGATATGAGGAATATGATTATTACAACATTATAGAGGTGTGCTATGGTTTGCATCTGTTGGGAAGCCTTATGATTTTTCAGGTAGATCTCTGCAGTAACATCCCTGACAGGTCTGAATGAGTGGGCCGTAAACTGTCAGGCCAAACCCGTGACCCTCCCAGGTAACACCCAGGGGGTCTGGCCTCTTAGAAGAAACTGTGGAAAATATTTATTATGGGTTTTTGGATAAAAACAGGGAATTTCTATGTAACAAGTGAAGGGGAAAATACCTTCTGAAGTTCCCACAAGGACCCTTAAAATATTGGTAATTGTATTTAAGGATTTCTTGTGTTCTCCCATTTTATTTTATGGACTGTTTTGCCAATGTGTAATCTTTATTTGTGTATGTCCTTTATTTCTGTATTTTTGTGAAGCTTTTTTTTCAGATTAAATGTTCAATTAATCAGCTCTTGTCTCTGTTCTCTAATATGAACTCACTTCTCGGAAGGAAGCTCAGGTAGCACATGTTATAAAGGTTTAATTCTATGTCTGATTATTAAGGTGATTTTATACTGTAATTCTGTTGTTTTTGGGGTAACCTAAGACGCCCGGATATAAAGCCTTGGTGGTGGCAGCGAATTGTAGTACTGGGGTGAAAGTGCATGAGGGATTTCAGGAGTTTAATCTGGTGTTGCTAGGAATAGTAACAGGTAACCAGGGGTCTGGTATTGTTAACCCTTTCCCTCCCACACTCTCCCCACTGTCTCAGCAGGGCCTATAGCCCTCCCTTGTGACAGGGACAAACCCCAAATGTGAGACCCACAAATTACTAAAAGGCTGGGCAACAAAGGGACCCACCATGCAACTCAGAGGCACCTCCCTATCCAGCTTCTCCTGAACTACCCCCAGAAATTATTAGGAGATTTCAAATTACCCAAAAATTGCCCGACACCCCTCTTGAGGAAAGGAATCTAGAAACCCATGGAAAACCCTTCTTCTAAAACCATTGCTGCCCGATTATTGCGGTAACGGGCGAGCCAAGAGCACATGCTGTCAAGCCACACTGGCGTCAAGGAACCCCCTTTGTCGATGGACTGTTTGCACAGACATTTTGAAAAAGAGTGCTGACCATCACACCCAGAGCATTCATGCCGAAACCTACACAATTGACCAACCTTGCAAAAATTTTCATTGAATTGCCTGTAACATCCTGGCTTCTAACTGCAGAGGAACCGGCGGGAAGCCCCAAACTCCTGGCACCGGCCTGAAATGATAACATTCCACCCTGAAAAGACGCAGAATGCGTCATAATAGACAACCACAAGCCAATGTCCTTCTGGTCCCAGGGCATAGACAAACGAACAACCATACCTGGATGAAATTGCTCGTCATTTCGCCACCAGGATAAACCACTGTAAATGCAACAGGCATTCCAAATGGTATCCTGGTAGTAAAAGAAAGATGAGCACTTCTTAGGAATTTTTTGGTAACGCCTATGGTCCATACCTCGTGCTTACCATCGTCTTTTTTCCTTCCTGTCCGGAGGTGCATCATCCAAGGGCAGCAGCTCATAAAGCACCGACACCCCCAAAGCCAAGCCCACCAAGTGGTTCTCAGCCAATGAAACCCCCCCGACAGAAGAAGAACTCACTGCAGGAGAAGGAATGGCAGAAGGAGCGGTCATAGCCATCGCCAGAAGGACATCTCTGGGATTACCAACCCCACTAGAGCCTGTGGTCTCCAAATGAGCAGCCCAAGAACCATCGCCCTCTCTGCCAAGGAAGCTGGCGAACCCTATCACTTATACAACAAATCAACCTATTGACGTAAATTCCCCAAAACCCCCTCCCACAACCCCCATCCCCAAATGGCCCAACCCCAACAGGCATAACTCCAACATGAGGGGTCGCAACTGCTGGTGTACTACCGTGTCTAGTCGTTTTCTGGATCCTCGCAGCAAATGTAGACTCCCCCCAGACTAGCCCACAGCAGGGGAAGAAACCCTCGCCAGCACCTGAAGGAGAAGATGAACTCAGTGGATTCACCAGGAACTCACCCCGAGGAGGGACCCGCTTGCCCTCCGCATCTCTTAGCCCATGCCCAGGGACCATGTCCTATGCAACCCCAGAGCTGCCAGGGATTCCAACCCCTCCATGCTCCCGCAGGAGGCACTCTCAAAGCCTGTCCTCCATCCTGTTCAGCTGCCTTCCTCAGCTCAGGAAACAGATTCTCCAGGCCTGCCATCAGCAAGGTAATGTGCAAAGCTCCCAAAACACTCAGCCAAGAACAAGCTTCCTTCTCTTAAGACCCTACAGGCATGAATACCCCACTTCCTGTCCTTCCTTCACCTAGCTCACTAAATCCCACCTCACTAAATAACATCCTAAACCCCTTTTTCATGCCTCCTCCTCTGCTATGCTCTTCAGGGAGTTCTTGTGATGCATTTGGGGTATATAAATAATGTGATTTGCATCACAAAACGGACAGGGTTCCAATATATATCTCATAAAGTGGACGAGAAATGGGAGAAATGGGGTCAAAATGAGGAGGAGTGGGTGGGATAGTGGGTGGAACAGGTTGTAAAGGAGGAGAAGTGGGCAGAGTTTCATAAGAAACTCCCCTCCACCGGAGAATAAGCCTGTGCCCCCGAAGACTCTGTATAAAAACCAGAGTGCCCGGGGCAGATCCAGAGAGTTCCCAGGTATGGAGACAGTACTTCCTGGTGGGAAGTGGCAGTTTGGAGGGAGACTGGAATTATAGCATCTGACCACCATTTTATGTCAGCCAGTTCTGTCTAATCTGTATAAACTAACAAATAAAAAACTAAATCTCATAAACTGTAGTTTTAGATAAGGAACAGCTAACATAAATATAGATGATTCTGAAAGCTTGTTCAAAAGCAACCAAGTCATTTTAAAGTGTTATTGTCCCTTTAACCTATCAAGGAGATGAGAAACTACCATAAGGCTGAAGCACTAACAGGATTGGAGCAATTCTGGAGCAAAACACCTTCAATCTAGGGGGCACATAAAAATTCTCATTGATTCAATGGGCCTTTTAACCCCATGAAAGCTAGAGGGTTATCCAAAGCATTGCTTCACAATGCGTTGGAAACCTATGTAGCATTCAATGGGTTAAAAGCCCTATTTAAATCAATGTATTCATTTTATCATCTATAGTACAGTCGATTTGCCCTACAATTTGTTAATTTGGCTCCATTTTATTTTGTGTATAAGGCTTATAGAGTCAGTGCCTGCACAATAATCTGGAATCAGCCTAGCTGCTTAGGGTATAAAAGAAGTTGTCAAATTTTACAAATCTGATCAATGAATCTTCCCCTGTGCTGTGTTACTAGGTAATGAATGATGAACTGCAGAATAGTCACGTCAAAACATGAACTCCGTGGTATAATAATCACTGGATACAGTCGTGGCCTGCAGCTAGACTCAGTGGAGAGAAGAATTACCCTGAGCATCGACATACAATTATGGACTTCAATGAGTAGGATGCTTACAGTTCTTATCAGAAAATGAGGATTTTCTAGTAGGCATTTACATTGGCAAAAAGCATATCTAAAGAATCAGATGCTTTTTAAAAAGAAAAGGACAACCGATGAATAGACAGTAGTGAAATTAATTCTGCTTTGGGGCATTCCTGTTGGTTTTTAGACATGTTAAAAGATGATGAATATTCTAGCTGTTTTGTGTGTTATCTAGTGCTCATTAAAATATCTGTTTCTGACAGTGATACTCTTTTATAAGATCTCTGCTGTGCAAATGTGTTATAGACCCATGACAAATTTTAGTTTCATGGCAAATAAAAAAAGACTACTGTAAGAGGTTTTTTTTTTAGATGAAGCATCACATTTTTATTATTATTGTTAATATTATTATTTGAAATACATTTTGAGATTGTTCAGCTGAAAACCATACCCCTGTCTACATTCATGTAAGATTGATGTGTAAAACCACAAGGAGTGCAATCTGAGCATCATTGGAGGGATGTGAGATCTCTTTGTATCAGATGGTATGGGAGAAAGAAAGACATTATGTTCTTTTTTTTTTAAATTTAATCATGACATCTCCAGTATGAATGAGAATTGATGGCTTGTGTCTGTTCTGTGCATTCTGCAACTATTTGACATGCTGTTCTCGCTCATGTTAGTAAACATGCTGTGCCCAAGCCGTCAGCAAGAGTAAGCCTTTGAGTTTTTCTGAACTTCCTGTAGGCCTTCAGATCAGATACCTGAGATACTTGTATAACAGGATCCTCTTTGATATCTGAAAACTGCACTTAGTTTACTGTGTCCTAGAAGGAAACTGAAAAGAGATTTTTATTAAGGAATGGACAGGAGACAGTACAGATAATGAAACATCACCTTTATCGAGAAATATAATATAAAACGTAATCTATAATAACAGAAGGGAGCAGAGTGTAACTCAAGTAGCCAGCGGTTCCTACCAGCAATAGGAGGCTGCTTCAGCGTAGACCCCTCTACTAGAGACTGGGCACACTGCTTCTGGTAGTCTCTGTAGTAAGCGAGTGATAGCACCAGGCTGGGGCTGGGACCGAGAACTTGAATACCGGAAAAGGTCATAAATAGTGAGGATCAAACTGACTAAGACCTACAGTCAGTGTCGGATGGTAGTACAGATATGCAAGGCAGCTGAGTAATGCGGCCAATAGGTGCTAATGGATCAAACACAACAAGGGACACTCAATCTGACTCAGGCCTGCAGTCAGTAAAAGTGGTATAAACTAGCCAGGGGTCAATACCAGAGCAGGTAGTCAGCCAGAGCCAATGGACAAAACCAAGCTGATAGTCAGACAAGCCAGGAGTCAATACCAGAGCGGGTAGTCAGCCAGAGCTGATGGTCAAAACCAAGAGGATAGTCAGACAAGCCAGGGGTCAATACCAGAGTGAGTAGTCAGCCAAAGCCGATGGTCAAAACCAAGCAGATAGTCAGACAAGCCAGGGGTCAATACCAGAGCGGGTAGTCAGCCAAGCCACAACACTGGACGCCAGAGGGACAGGAATACAGCCAAGTATCATACACGAACACAAACTGGAACAACTGCACTGGAACACCACGAAAGGGCAACTAGCGTGGTATCCAGGCAGTTTAAATAGTGCTTTCTCCATAAAATGCCCCTGTCCCTTTAAGAGCCGGACGTGACGTCACTAGAGGGAATCCCAGTGACGCATGCCCAACTTTTGCCAGCAGGGGGAGACAAGCCGACTTGGCAGGAGCTGCCAGCACAGCATGGAGAGACCGGCGCCTAACAAGACCTTGGCGTCCGGTTCTTCCTTAACACGAAATGCAGCGAAGCTGCGAAGCACACACAGAGGGGACCGGCCTCCCTGCTGAACACGGGCGGCCAGGCTCCCCACTGAGCTAAGCGTGAACGCTTATACAAGTATTGTAGACTTACCCTGATGAGTGAAATAATGATGCTCAAACTCCTGGGAGCTACTTCAGACAAAAGATATTCCCAGTGCTGGTTTGGAGTCGAAGACTGCATGGAGTTCCAAATTTTGAGGGGACCCTCAACAGTGATGGCCACACCCATATTCTGAGTTGTGGTAGTGTCCACTACTGGCTATTATTTAACCACCTTGTGTACTAGAGAGGTCTCCAGTGCAGGTCTCTGGCAACAAAGAAGTTTAAACCTTTTTTGTGTGTGTGTCTGTGCTTATATTGCAGGCATAGGGTATTTTCTGTGCCAGGAAACTGATGGGACTGGGGCTTGGTCATGTGAGGCGTGGGTTGTGGCCATGGCTTGAGCTAAGGTTGCCTAGGGTGCCTTGCCTAGGGTCACAAGGGATATAAATCTGGCCCTGGTTAATCTAATTGAAACTGTTGTTTTTATATGAAACTGTTAACAATAGAGCCACCTGGGGGTTATGCTCTAAGGTATAATAAAGAGGAGATAACATCTCCAGTGATGACTACGCCAATTCCTATGTTATACTATGGAGGCTATGCACTAACCTCTTCAAAGTTGAAGAAATGGCATTGGCTGCATAGAATAACAAAGGAATTGGGAAAGTAATATCACTGGAGACGTTATCTCCTCTTTATCACTGGTTTATCATCCCTAGGTGCATTTCCCCCCTGAGGTCAGTACAGTTTACTAGGGTCCAGATAATAATTTGGTTGCACCCTATAGGAGAAATAAGTCATAGTATATAGTTAATTCAGCAACTGCCAGCAGTAGGAGTACCACTGTTATACTCAACAGAAATTGCTCTGAGAAATGGAAACCTTTCTTACAGTCAAAAGGTTAAACTTCAAATTTTAAATAAATGTTGTTTTTTTTAAACTTGTTCTGTTGCGCAGTTGATTTGCCCAGAATTGCCACACTTTTGTCTTTGTACATATGGCCATTATCTATGGCTTCCTTGGGAGTATACTGTAGTCCAGATATTATATATGGTGTTTTGTCTAGCTGTTAATATTTCCATAGGTATAATTAGAGGGGGTACAGAGGTAAATGGTCCAGCATCCAATGAGGCCCTCTGGAAAGTGGTCCACAATCCCTTATAATCAGACCACTTTCCTAAGTTGGACCATTCACATTAAACCATATGGCTGCTGCCAACCAATGAGATAAGAATAGCATCCAATGCACTGTAAACTTGCTTTTGGACAACAAGAGCGATGTGCAAAACATTGTACGTTGTACACCTCTCTGGTCCTCAATGTGTTAAACAATGTCTGTGTTGGCTATGATTAAACAAACTCACTCCAGACCATGTAAGTGGACAGCCTCAGATTTCACCCCATTGGCATAAGCAAGTCATTTATGGACATAAATGATGAACTACCTAAATATCTCAAGAGCAGGAGCACTTTTCCAACCTTAAAGGGATAGTAATTAGTGATGAGCGAGCACCCCAATGCTCGGGTGTTCGGGTGCTCTGACCGAGCGCCCCCGGAGGCTCGAGTGCTCGGCCGAGCACCCGAGCCCCATTGAAGTCAATGGGAGGACTCGAGCATTACACCAGGCACCCCCTGCTCTGATGAGGGGAGGGTGCCTGGTCCATAGGAAAAGGGCAGAAAAGGATGGAAACACCACAGAAATGGTTCAGGGACAGCATAGGGAAGATGTCTGGATGCATCTTGGACTCCAACATCGCTGCTGGGAATGATCTTTCGCCTGTAGTACGCCATTTTTACAGACTGACCGTAAAACACACAAAAAGGAAAATAAAAACGACTTTAGGCGAAAAATTGTTACCAAACAGTATTTCCTGTATATTTACTTGTATATCATCTGCAAATTCTGCAAAAAATGTCATCGGTTTTTCTGAAGTGAGGCCATGATTAAGAGGGAAACGTGCGCAGAGGCAAATTCTCCCAAAAATTTCCTAGATTTTTTTGAACTGAGGCCATGATTAAGAGGGAAACGTGCGCAGAGGCAAATTCTCCCAAAAATTTCCTCGATTTTTCTGAACTGGGGCCATGATTAAGAGGGAAACGTGCGCTGAGCCGACCATCTAAAACATTATGGGTGAGGGTCTGCTGCGGAGCTGACCATCCTAAACATTATATGCGAAGGCCCGCTAGTGAGCTGACGTTATAAAACATTATATGAGAGGGCCCGCTAGAGAGCTGACCCAATAAAACATTATATGAGAAGGCCCGCTGGTGAGCTGACCTATATAAAAATTGGCAAACAGGGCCCGCTGGTGAGCTGGCCCTATATAAAAATTATATCACAGGGCCCGCTGGTGAGCTGGCCCTATATAAAAATTATATCCCAGGGCATATGGAAGAGGAGGAGGAGGATGAGAAGATTAAGAGTCAACCATATACCCGTTTTTTGGGTGGAAGGGGTGAATGGGAATACAGAGTATTCCCATCATTGTAAATAACATATATAAAGTGAGTTTATGTTCCCCCGGGGCTTTCCTCCAGTGGAGTGGAGAAGTCAGGGGAAATCCAGGCCTTGTTCATTTTTATAAGTGTCAACCTATCAGCATTTTCGGTGGAAAGGCGGATACGCTTATCTGTTATGATGCCACCAGCAGCACTAAATACCCGCTCAGACAGAACGCTGGCGGCAGGGCAGGCCAGCACCTCCAAGGCGTAGAGTGCCAGTTCATACCACGTGTCCAGCTTGGACACCCAGTAGTTGTAAGGCACAGAGGGATCATTGAGGACGCTGACACGGTCTGCTACGTACTCCTTCACCATCTTCCAAAACTTTTCCCTCCTTGTGACACTAGGCTGCGCATCAGGGTGAGGGTGCTGGCGGGGTGTCATGAAGGTGTCCCACGCCTTGGAGAGTGTTGCCCTGCCTTTGTCGGAACTGCTGTGTGCTCCCCTTTTCTCCCCTTCTCGGTTGGCCAAGGTAGCACGTACTCTGCCGCCAGCGTTGTCAGATGGAAAATTTTGGAACAATTTTTCAACAAGAACCTTCTGGTATTGCACCATTTTGCTTGTCCTCTCCACCGGAGGAATGAGAGATGAGAAATTCTCTTTGTAGCGGGGGTCCAGAAGGGTGAACACCCAGTAATCCGTGTTGTCTAAAATGCGTATAACGCGTGGGTCACGGGAAAGGCAGCCTAACATAAAGTCAGCCATGTGTGCCAGAGTACCAACAGTCAAGATATCGCTGTCCTCACCAGGAGGATGACTCTCAATCTCCTCATCCTCTTCCTCCTCTTCTGCCCACCCACGCTGAAGAGATGGAACTAAAGTTCCATGGCTACCCTCTGTAGCGGAGGCAACCGTGTCTTCCTCCTCCTCCTCCTCCTCCTCCGCCTCCTCCAATTGTCGCTGAGAAGACGAAGTGAGGGTGCTCTGGCTATCACCTTGTGTAAGCTCTTCCTCCCGCATTTCCACCTCTTCCACATGCAAGGCGTCAGTTTTAATTGTGAGCAGCGAGCGTTTCAGTAGACACAGAAGTGGGATGGTTACACTGATAATAGCGTTATCGCCGCTCACCATCTGTGTCGATTCCTCAAAATTGCGTAAAACCTCACAGAGGTCTGACATCCATTCCCACTCCTCACTTCTGATTACAGGAAGTTGAACGGAGAGGCGACGACCGTGTAACAGCTGGTACTCCACTACTGCCCTCTGCTGCTCACAAAGCCGGGCCAACATGTGGAAGGTGGAGTTCCAGCGCGTGCTCACGTCACACAGCAGCCGGTGAGCTGGCAATTGTAAGCGCTGCTGCAGCTTCAACAGGCCGGCTGAAGCTGTAGATGACTTACGGAAATGTGCACACACGCGGCGCACCTTGGTCAAGAGATCATGCACATTGGGGTAGGTTTTTAGAAATCGCTGAACCACTAAATTAAATACATGCGCTAGGCATGGTACGTGTGTGAGCTTACCGAGCTCCAAAGCCGCCACCAAGTTACGCCCATTATCACACACAACCATGCCTGGTTGCAGGTTGAGTGGCGAGAGCCACTGCTCGGTCTGGTGACTAATCCCCTGCAACAGCTCTGAGGCCGTGTGCTGTTTGTCCCCAAGGCAGATCAGCTTCAGCACGGCCTGTTGACGCTTCCCCACTGCAGTGCTACACTGCTTCCAGCTACTGGCTGATGGGGGAGTGGCGCTGCGTGTAGAGAATTCGGAGGTGGAAACGGAGGAGGAGGAGCCAATAACGTAGGTGCTGGCGGAAACCCTGATGGAGGTAGGGCCCGCAATCCTCGGCGTGGGTAGCACCCGTGCCATCCCAGGGTCCGAGTCGCTCCCAGCCTCCACGACATTCACCCAGTGTGCCGTCAGGGAAATGTAGCGTCCCTGGCCACAAGCACTTGTCCATGTGTCAGTCGTTAAGTGGACCTTCCCAGTAACTGCGTTGGTCAGGGCACGGGTGATGTTACGGGACACATGGTGGTGTAATGCGGGGATGGCACACCGGGAAAAGTAGTGGCGGCTGGGGACCGCGTACCGAGGGACAGCTGCTGCCATCAGGCTGCGGAAGGACTCAGTGTCCACAAGCCTAAATGGCAGCATTTCGATGGCCAGTAATTTGGAAAGGTGTGAGGTTAGTGCTATGGCCTGTGGGTGGGTGGCTGGGTATTTTCGCTTGCGCTCAAATGCCTGGGGTAACGACATTTGGACGCTGCGCTGGGACAGGGAAGTGGATGTGGTCGCTGATGGTGCTTCAGATGGTACAGGTGCAGGGCGGGAGGTATGCGGGCCTGCGCCTTCGACAGGCGATTGGCCGGCACCGAAAACAGGGGAAGAGGAGGCAGTGGTGTGGCCTGCAGACACAGATGGGCGATCCAGGCGTTCCTCCCACTTATTACGGTGCTTGGATGCCATGTGTCGGATCATGCTGGTGGTGGTGAGGTTTCTAGTGTTCATGCCTCGGCTCATTCTGGTGTGGCACAGGTTGCAAACTACAATTCTTTTGTCATCCGCACTTTCCTTAAAAAAACGCCATACCGCGGAACACCTACCCCTTGGCAAGGGAGATTTACGCAAGGGGGTGCTCCGTGGAACATTTGCGGGCCGGTTTGGTGCGGTCCGCCTTCTTTCTGTAGCCACACCACTGCCTCTTCCAGCCTGTTGCGGTGCTGCAGATGGCTCACCCTCAGGACTGCTGTCATCGCTCGGCTCTACACCTTCCCAGGTGGGGTCAGTCACCTCATCGTCCACCAAGTCCTCCTCCACTTCCTCACTCTGATCATCCTCCTCATGTCTTGATCCCACCACATACTCAGTCATTGACAACTGTATAACATCCTCCTCAACAAGGTCTTGAGACAGTAATAGTGGTTGATTTAATGGCAACTGTGTCTCATCATCATCATCATCATCCACTACTTCCTTTGACCTTAAATGCCGTTCACATCTGTCATCTTCTTGTGATTGGGTACCCTCTAGAGGTTGTGAATCAGGGCATAAGATGTCCTCTGCAAGCGTGCTTGGAGAGAGGGTCAAATGAAGGATTGGTGATGAGACGAGCTCCTCACTATATCCCAGTGTGGGATCACTTCTTTGACCAGACCGTGTATGGTGGGAGGAAGGATGATCAGAGTGAGGATTATGTTGACCAGACTCTTGGCTACTGAGAGTGGACTTGGTGGAAGACAGGGTGGTGCTTAACCGACTGGAAGCAGTATCAGCTGACATCCAACCGACCACCTGTTCACAGTGGTCGGACCTCGAGAGTGATGTCCTGCGACGCCCTGTAAAATGAGACATGAAGCTAGGTATGGTGGATGTCTTTCTTTCTTGTGCTCTGGCACCAGGCACAGTTTCTCCGCGTCCTGACCCGCGCCCTGAACTATCAGGATCACGTCCACTTCCCCGTCCCTTTTTACCCGCCTTCTTCATCTTACACGGAATATGTGACTTTGATATTTGAGTTTGAAGACTTAACAGTATTTCTTCCTATTCTGCAACTGTGCAGAGTACACAGAATAGGCTGCTAAACTGCGGCGAAGCACACTGAATGGAATATGTGACTTTGATATTTTAGTTTGAAGACTTAACAGTATTTCTTCCTATTCTGCAACTGTGCACAGTACACAGAATGTGCTGCTAAACTGCGGCGACGCACACTGAATGGAATATGTGACTTTCATATTTGAGTTTGAAGACTTAACAGTATTTCTTCCTATTCTGCAACTGTGCACAGTACACAGAATATGCTGCTAAACTGCGGTGATGCACACTGAATGGAATATGTGACTTTGATATTTTAGTTTGAAGACTTAACAGTATTTCTTCCTATTCTGCAACTGTGCACAGTACACAGAATATGCTGCTAAACTGCGGTGACGCACACTGAATGGAATATGTGACTTTGATATTTGAGTTTGAAGACTTAACAGTATTTCTTCCTATTCTGCAACTGTGCACAGTACACAGAATAGGCTGCTAAACTGTGGCGAAGCACACTGAATGGAATATGTGACTTTGATATTTGAGTTTGAAGACTTAACAGTATTTCTTCCTATTCTGCAACTGTGCACAGTACACAGAATATGCTGCTAAACTGCGGCGAAGCACACTGAATGGAATATGTGACTTTGATATTTGAGTTTGAAGACTTAACAGTATTTCTTCCTATTCTGCAACTGTGCACAGTACACAGAATATGCTGCTAAACTGCGGTGACGCACACTGAATGGAATATGTGACTTTGATATTTTAGTTTGAAGACTTAACAGTATTTCTTCCTATTCTGCAACTGTGCACAGTACACAGAATATGCTGCTAAACTGCGGTGACGCACACTGAATGGAATATATGACTTTGATATTTTAGTTTGAAGACTTAACAGTATTTCTTCCTATTCTGCAACTGTGCACAGTACACAGAATATGCTGCTAAACTGCGGCGAAGCACACTGAATGGAATATGTGACTTTGATATTTGAGTTTGAAGACTTAACAGTATATCTTCCTATTCTGCAACTGTGCACAGTACACAGAATAGGCTGCTAAACTGCGGTGACGCACACTGAATGGAATATGTGACTTTGATATTTGAGTTTGAAGACTTAACAGTATATCTTCCTATTCTGCAACTGTGCACAGTACACAGAATAGGCTGCTAAACTGCGGTGACGCACACTGAATGGAATATGTGACTTTGATATTTGAGTGTGAAGACTTAACAGTATTTCTTCCTATTCTGCAACTGTGCAGAGTACACAGAATAGGCTGCTAAACTGCGGCGAAGCACACTGAATGGAATATGTGACTTTGATATTTGAGTTTGAAGACTTAACAGAATTTCTTCCTATTCTGCAACTGTGCAGAGTACACAGAATAGGCTGCTAAACTGCGGCGAAGCACACTGAATGGAATATGTGACTTTGATATTTGAGTTTGAAGACTTAACAGTATTTCTTCCTATTCTGCAACTGTGCAGAGTACACAGAATAGGCTGCTAAACTGCGGCGAAGCACACTGAATGGAATATGTGACTTTGAAATTTGAGTTTGAAGACTTAACAGTATTTCTTCCTATTCTGCAACTGTGCACAGTACACAGAATAGGCTGCTAAACTGCGGTGACGCACACTGAATGGAATATGTGACTTTGATATTTGAGTTTGAAGACTTAACAGTATTTCTTCCTATTCTGCAACTGTGCAGAGTACACAGAATAGGCTGCTAAACTGCGGCGAAGCACACTGAATGGAATATGTGACTTTGATATTTTAGTTTGAAGACTTAACAGTATTTCTTCCTATTCTGCAACTGTGCAGAGTACACAGAATATGCTGCTAAACTGCGGCGAAGCACACTGAATGGAATATGTGACTTTGATATTTTAGTTTGAAGACTTAACAGTATTTCTTCCTATTCTGCAACTGTGCAGAGTACACAGAATAGGCTGCTAAACTGCGGCGAAGCACACTGAATGGAATATGTGACTTTGATATTTGAGTTTGAAGACTTAACAGAATTTCTTCCTATTCTGCAACTGTGCACAGTACACAGAATATGCTGCTAAACTGCGGCGAAGCACACTGAATGGAATATGTGACTTTGATATTTTAGTTTGAAGACTTAACAGTATTTCTTCCTATTCTGCAACTGTGCACAGTACACAGAATATGCTGCTAAACTGCGGCGAAGCACACTGAATGGAATATGTGACTTTGATATTTGAGTTTGAAGACTTAACAGAATGTGCTCTAATCTGCAACTTTGCACACTAAACAGAATGTGCTCTAATCTGCAACTTTGCACACTAAACAGAATGTGCTCTAATCTGCAACTTTGCACACTAAACAGAATGTGCTCTAATCTGCAACTTTGCACACTAAACAGAATATATGAAAATTTTTGTTTTTTGTTTTTTTCCCCCCACACAAAATAAACTGCTGCCCCCACACACAGTAGTCCTAAAAAGGACTTTTGGTTCTTTTTTTTTCACAAATTTGCTTTCTTTCTCCCTACACTGACTTTCCCTTCCTATCCTCATCTCTCCCTGGCTAAGACTGAGCCGAACTCGCTGGTCAGGTGCTATACAGCACCCGACCACGGGTTCTGGCCAGCCAATCAGTGTAATGCCAGCAGCCAACATGGCTGCTGGCATTACACTGATGTCAGAGCCTCCCTGCACGTTTATTGGTTGCGCAGCAGCCGCAAAACGTGCGGGGAGGAGACCCGAACATGGCGGGCGAGCACATGCGGTACTCGTACGAGTACCGCCATGTGCCGAGCAGAGCGATGCTCGAGCCGATCCGAGCATCGGCCGAGCATGCTCGCTCAACACTAATAGTAATGTTTCCCAATAAAAGCAGCTCCAATTAATCTTCATAGTATTTGGGCCATGGAGAGTTTTATTTCAATACTGTCAGAGTTGTAGTTCAAGAGTAATTGAATGATAAAGTATCCCCCTTCTACCCCTTTTACTGATGTAACACCGCTCCCCTCAGGGCAGCAAGGTGGTGTCCAGGTGTATTGCAGAAAGGGACAATCTTCAGTTAGCATTAGGAAAAACCCTGATAAACCTGTCAAGGGGGGCAGGGTTTTCATTGTTCTCACAGTAAGAAGATTGTCCCTTGCTATGAGCTGTCTGATCTGTGGAACAGGTTCCACATCAGAGGGGAGGTAACAGGGGTGGGAGGGGGAAACTTTATAATTCAATTACTCTTTAACTACAACTCTGACAGTATTGAAACAACACTCCCCATGGCTCAAATACTATGAAGATTAATTGGATCTGCTGTTTTTGTGAAACATTACTATCCCTTTAGAGAGGATTTTTCCATGTAAACTGGAGTGCTCTCATTGGCCAGAGAGCACTCCAGCTTACATGGGGAAATCCTCCATCATTGGTGGAGGTTGGATCGAGATGCTAAGTGGGGAGGGGAGCAGAGGAAGATTGACAGACTGCAGTGCAGAGCTGTAACCGCAGTCTGTCTGGAAGTAAGGACCCAGGTCATTTTTAAATCTTTAAATTTAGCCATCCGCGAACATTGTAAGAATTTAAAACAACTATTTATGCTAATCGCTATATGTTGTTAATTATGAGCCAAATTTGTATAGGGGTGATAGTTCCCCTTCAATTAGCATAATCAGTACATCAAAATAAAATAATAAATGGCTAACAGAACATACAGATGATATTTAAAACCCTTTCAAAGTCACCAAAGTTGGTTTTAGGTGATAGCGTCCCCTTAGCCTTTACTTAACGTTTGAGGACAAGAGCGGTGTGCATTATGTGTGTGCTTTATGATGCAATGCATTGCTCACCTCTCTAGTCTTCAAGGGGTCAAAATTTATAAACTTAAACTATGAATAATGTTCCTTAATCAGGCATGGAGCTGCATAATTGTAGGGATTGCTTATTGTGTACCATACTTCATAGTTTTGAAGCTGCATAATGAGTGTGTAATTTTAGCTCTTGTTTAACCCCACCCCGACAATGGACGTACATTTACATCCCGCAGAAACTGTCACTTAGTGACAGAGGACGTACATGTACGTCCAGGAACCCACGGCCGGTCACTAAGGGGTTAAAGGGACATCATATGCAGTGATGGCGAACATATGGCATGCAGAAACCTTTATGGTGGCATGCACCATGTCAGCATCATAATGTGTTTGACAAGCAGGCCGCTTAAGCAGACAGGGTATCAATGGAAGCTATCACAGGAAAAGACCGTCACATGACCTACGAAGCATTGGATCTTGTTATAACAGATTGTTACTCCTCCCCTTGTCACACACTTGCTATTTTGATGTGAACAGCTTCCTAAACTGAGATGAAGTGTGTGACAAAGGGAGGAGCACCCCACTCCTCTAACAATCTTATATTGCACTCGTAACATACATAGCCTGCCCTTGAATAAGTTCGAATGCTTCCCTGGTCATGTATGCCTTTAAAAGTGCAAGCCAGCAGTTTATCTTAAAGTGACCCAGCAATTTCGCACAGTAAACTGGTGAGTAGTGATCAAAGTTAAAAATGCTGCTGATAAAGCCACTCCCTACCCCTCCTGACACACTTCTCCCCTCATCACTCTTTTAAGTTGACTTCAGCTCTCCCCCACCTGCCACCCCCATTCATTTATTGTCGTATTTATAGATATTACTCAGTTAACCACTCTATATCCTCTACTACTCTCTCTTAATGGATATTGGATGGGGATTATGGTAAAAGTGATCACTTTTCAGACGTACACATAGTGCCAGTAATTTTATTGCATTGAAGCTACTTGTTCCTGAATGTTATCATTTGAGCACTAGCAGGGGTGTCAGTATATTAACCATTTCAGTAATGGAGAGTTCAAAAGCATTGCAGTGAACTCAGGCAAATGGTTAAAAAGGAGCATTCATCAAACACTCAAAGGATTAACTGCTTTGAGAATCCATTTGTGTTGTAAGTTTATATGTATGTATTTATATATAAAGTAAGGTGTTAACCCTTTGAAAACCAATATGTATATATATTTCTACTGTGTTTTTTTACCATTATCGTCTTGTGTCAAATGCAAACTATCCTTCTTCTCAGATTAATGCTACACGTTACTTATTAGTTATATCAGTGGTCACTCCCAAGTCTGGTAGATGGTAGCAACCCTTCTTCACATCTTTCCTCCTCCTCATCCGTGCTGTTGTTAATACATTTGGACTGGCTTTCTCTGTCATAGCTTTTGGATTCTGAGTGAGGTATGTCCATAATGTAGACTTCATGGACTGAGGGGTTCCTGAGGGGCTGCTACTACTACTGGGGCTAGATGTTGATGCAATTCTACTGCTACTAGTACAAGGTGTCAAAAGTACAGCAGTTCCAGCAGCAGCAGAGACACTCATTATAGCTAAGGTTGTGGATGTTAAAAACCTGTGTTGTTGTTGTTGCCGCTGGTTTCTCAACACAAGCATATCTGTGGTTGAGTGGGACTTGGACTTGGTGATGATGCTGATTATGACTGACAGGATGACTGTGTACTTTTTGCCATATTTGCTTGTCCAGAGTCAGAGTTTCCAGTGGTTTTCTCAAACAGTTTATAGACAGGCACAGTGCTCGTTTTCAGTGGTGGAAGATTGAGCCTTTGCCTTTCTGAAAACTTTATGGCTATGTCATCCTCTCTCTCACATCTGTATCTGAACAAAAGGAGGATGTTGTAGGTATCTATTCTAGATCTGCATCAGGATCTTCATCAGTCATCATTAGGTTATCCTCAGCATCAACATTGCCCACCGCTTCTTGCCCACAACCCTTATATTCATCTAAGCTTTTAGAGGTGTCAAATTATGTCTTTTTACTTTTAATTTCACTAAGTTTGCTACTACTTTGAGGACAGATGTTTTGCTGCTTGTTTGTCCCACTGTCAGCATTGGTTCAGCTGCTACACCTTCCTCCGTTATGCCATTGCCAACACTAGAATTCGACTCGTTGTTTTCAGTGTTCTTTTCATACGTTTTATTTTTGTACTGGTGATGGTGGTGGTAGAACTTTTGGTGGCACCTTGAAAAACTGCATCCTCCCTGGAAGGAGAGGAATCATCATTATTCATTGCACACACTGCAGCAACCATGGCTTCAGTTAGTTTGTTTGTTGGACATTACTCAACTATTGTGTGTATTTTTACTCTCTACAGTACACAACTTATGGCGTGTGATGTCTTCCCTTAGACCTCAACAAAACTCTCAATGTTGTCTGCTGTCTATCAAGTCTGCCTCAGTCACACAGCTCATGTCAGGCTCCCAGTAATCTGTCTGTCACCTAATATATTTTGTTAGTTAGTTGTTTAGTTTTCATTTTTAATTTTTTTTTTATTATCACAGTCTGAAAAACTGAAAAACAAAATCAACAACTTATTTCTGCAGACTTCCACAGTACGGAGACAATAACAGCAAGATCAGCAAGCAAATTGGACCTCAGCTGCCTGTGTCTTCTAGTCAGTCGCACCAAATTTTGGGGTATTTGGGGTCAAACTCCTTCTTCCCTTCCTCTCCCCCAGAGTGCCCCCAGACTCCACTAATACAAAGAGCAAATGTCCTACCTAAAAGACTCTCTAAACTAAGCTTCAGTTCCAGTGTGCTGCTTTCTCCTCTCACAAACACAGAATGGCATGCTGTGAGAACCTGATACCCTTGTATATGCCTGTAGAACAGTAGAGAAAACTGCCATGTGGTGGGAAGAATTTTTTCTTTCCATTGATTTGAATGCAATGAGCTAGGTGAAAAAAGTGCAAAAACATTACTTTTTACAGGAAATTATTTGCAAGAGGCAAGTGCCATTTTTCTTTGATTTTGGTTTGAGGTGAATATTTTCACCCACCCCTAACTGTTACTAACTCTGGAAAGATTCATTTCTTGACAGTGGGAGTACCCTATTGATACAATAGGAAAACCCCTACAGTCTATGCTTCTTTCACTAATATATCTTGGCATTTTCAACAACATTTTTTCCCGCTAGAACAGCCACATAAGGTAGAAACATCTCTCCTAATCCAAGGAAACTCCAGCATTAAGCCTCCCCCATCCCTATTATAGGGAACAATTACACATTCTCCAAATTCCCATTAATTTGCATGAGGCATTTAACCCCTGAATGGTAGAGGAAGTCTCCAAGGTATTGCACAGAATATGCCACGGAGACTTCTCTAGCATTCATGGGGGAATGTTAGAGAAGTCTCCAAGGTTTTAACTATTTAAATCAAGGTGAAAATTGTCTTTGTCCCTTACATTGCAGATAGTTTGATCCAGAACTCTTAGTACCTTAGGATCAAAATGATTAAAGAATCACGGACTGGGCTTTTCACTGTATCATAACACATTCAGACTGCTGAAACCCATTGTCTGTAATGAGGAGCTGTGAACCAAATGCAGACCAATAACTACAGGCAACTGTAGATACAATGCTAAAAATAGATATACCAGACCACTGAATGATGGACTCCTACCTAGGCAATGACTTCTGTTAAACAAATTAAGAGTCACTTATTCCTACTTATACAGTTCCCTTTTCACAGGCATCATTATTTTACTTGCTAATGTGTTTAAAATGATGGCTGCTCCCTAGGAAATGAATACTTTGACATGTTTGCACAATCTATATAATGTTTAGTGATAACAGGAGTTGTGATTGTAGCTTTATGCTGTGATTCAAAGCACTTCAGTGAGCTGGAACACTATATTAGCTTAATGCTCTGATAATCTGCCAATTCCAGCTGATAGTACAGATAGCCATTGATTGCTTTGCTTTCTATACAGGATGTACATCTCTATCCCACTCAATTATCACAAACTAGGTGCAAAAGGGAATGTTTACTCACAATGGGTTGGGGGGGATTTAGTCACGGTGCTACTAACCCGGGGATGGGCAAATTATTCTGATTCAGGGACATAATTAGAGGTAGAATTACACACACATACATATACACACATGCACACATTAATACATACACTCACATGCACATATACACACACACATATACATGTGCATGCAAATACATGCAAACACATGTGCACACATATATACGCACATGCACACATACACACCCACACATACATTGCACACACATGCACATATATACACACACACATGTCTATACATGCACACACATATGTACACATATGAACACCCATACACTCAAACACATACATGCATATACATGCACACACATGCACATGCCTACATTCACATACATGCATACACACACATACATATATATGTGCACGCACATGCATGTACACAAATATGCATGCACACACATACATGCACACACACATTTATACAAACATACACACATACACGCACGCACATATATACACACACATATACACAAACTTTTTTAAACTTTAATTTTTATTTGCTCTGTTAGTAATAATAATAATAAACAATAGACATATTAATAACAATAAATATTGAAAAGTTAGAAAAGAAATCCACATCCGATTGACAAGTCCAATACTATATTAATAAAATAAATAACTATATATTATACATTACCTCATACATGTATTACACATTATACATATACATTATATATACACTATACATATTAGAGATTGGTATTTTTCCAATTCTATAGAGGTGTACACACCTATACTGAACAAGAAGAGACAAAAGGAAATATTTACATTTCTTATAAATCCCCAAAGAGACAAACACAGTCATAAGAGGAAAAACATCTTATACTCTGTGATCCTCAGAGACCAGACTCAGAGAAAGTGTCCTATCCAGGGCATTAGACCAAACAAGTTAAATTTTGTAAAGTAGCTTGCATTCAGCACCATACTTACTATCAAGACAGGGAGCCCAGATCAGTAAAAATTTGTCAAAACATTCCAGTTCTATAGAACTTAAATATTCAGTCAGCCATACAAAATTGATCTTATCTAAAATATTGTTCCAGGAAATATCCAGTCTTTTCCATTGAAAACTCATCCTAGTTGCAGAGCAAATTCTCACTATTAATTTATCCTGAAACTTATTCATTTCTACAAAGGGATAGTATTACTTTATTATTACTATCCCTCATATTGTAGGTATTTGCAAAATAAGTTACTAACCCCCCAGCTTCATCTCTCAAACCTTTATAGTTTGAGATATAACCGAAGTCAAAGTTCCCCCCTATTTCCCCCTTCCCTGAAGTCAGCGTTGTGCTGACTGCAGGGATATCCGGTCAGTCTTTCATCATGTGGCTCTGCAGCAGAGCCGTGATCGCTTTAGTGACAAATAATTATTTCACTGAAACAGTCTTCTACATGTGCTAGCAAACCAAGCACATGTAGAAGACCGTTTCAGTAAAATAATTCTTTTTCACTAACGGGATCTCGGCTCAGCTGCAGAGCCGCAAGCCTGTCGTAAGACAGACTTCTTAAAGGGTAATCAATTATCTCCCCAGAAAGGCTGGTACAATTGGTAATCAATTATCTCCAAGTCTTTATGTAGGAAATAGTTCACGGAAGGAAAAAGTTTGGCTTACAACTGTGGGGATGAACAAATGTGGAGGAAGTAGGTGTAAGTTATGTTCAAAGATTTTGGTTTCAAGGAACTTTAAATCAAGTGTCACGGGTAAAATGTATGAGATCAGACAATATATAAACTGTAATACTAGTAATGTCATCTATTTACTCACCTGTACTGCTTGTAATAAACAGTATGTAGGGAAGACTAGTAGGCCATTGCGGGAACGCATTAATGAACATCTTAGTGATATACGGTGTGGGGCTTTAAAATCAACAGTGGCCAATCATTTTGAGATGTTTCATGATAAGAACACTGATCTGTTGCAAATACAGGGTATTGAAAGAGTTCATTTAGGAGTAAGAAGTGGGGATATGGAGAAACTCCTATCGAAGAGAGAGGTTTTTTGGATTTTTTGGTTGAAATCTAGGTGTCCAGCTGGCTTGAATCAAGAGTATGACGTCTCCTGTTATGTGTGAGTTCATGTAGGGAGACGCTGTTCCCTCGGTTTTGGAAATGAGCTCTTTAACTTATTGGTTTGTGTTCATTTTGCATATTGAGAGACCTCCCATATTTGTCAGCTTCTTGATTCAGTGATATAGTTTGGGCTATTTTTGTCCATATGAATATTTTAGGATGTTGTAGTGTAATTGTTCATATATGTCTACTTATGATATATTTGTGTATAAGTTTTAATATATATGATTGTTATATTACATCGTTTTGTCTGTATTTGACAGTGGAACTCGTTTGAAGAGACATATTCATGCAGTGTCTGTTGACATTGTAGTGTCTTCTTGTTCGAGTTTGGATCTGTTTTGCTGTTCTGTAGTACTGTGTCTTTTTCTGTTGCGTTCTTATCGATACCCTTAATTGACATGATTGATTGTTTTATCCCTTGGAGGGTTTGATTTTGCAATGTGCCGGTTGGATACAATGTATCTTAGGTTTCTTAACAATCTGTGTTGGATATGTTGTAGCAAGGGTTAATTGTTTACATACTCTTTGTATCTGAGATGGTTGTGCTAATCGGCACCCGTATTTCTAACTCCTTGGGTTTTAAATTTCATTGGGTGATTAACATTCAAAAGTGAATGCCAGTACTCCAGACATAACCATCATGAATAAGCGGTAACACGCAAAACGCGTTGATGTTCTGTCCCTCCAGATCATTATTGTGATCGTGCAGTCACAGATATGGATAAGTATCCATTTTAATATTGACAATAAAAGTTTTGTGTTTTTAAAGCTACAGGTGCAGTTTACATTGTGCGGCAAATTGTGTGGTGAAGTAAGACAGACTTCTCCTGCAGTCAGTACAACGCTGACTTCAGGAAAAGGGGAGGGAGGGGGAACTTTGCCTTTGGTTATCTCTCAAACCATAAAGGTTGGAGAGATGAACCTGGGGGCTATTAACTTATTTTTCAAATACCAACAATATGAGGGATAGTAATAATAAAGTATTACTATCCCTTTAACTCTTTACCCAAGTAATGTCTCCCACACTGAGAGTTGAACTCTTATATGTAAAATCTGTGAAATTAAAGAATTTATTCTGCCCCAAATCTTCCTGACTTTTTGACGAGTCCACATGATACAATAATGCCAACTTTGCAGGAACAAGATATTCTGGCAACGTTCAGCATATGCAGGAAGAGGAACCCTTTAACTGATCTTCTACCTAAAGGTTTAAGTTTAAATAGATAGTAATGTTTCATTGTAAAATAAGGTTTGATCAATCTTTATACTTTGCTTTGCAATGTTGCCAATGTTCAGATAAGTCTAGTTTCTGTGTAATTATATTATAAAGTTTCCCCCTCCTGCCCCTTTTACATACGTCTATCTTCTGTCTTCAGATCAGAAAAAGCTGGTCCGGATGGCTTGCGATGAGGGACAATGTATCAGCAAGGTGGGGGGGGGAGGGTTTCCTTATACTGATACACAGAAGCTTGTCCCTTGTTGCAATCTGTCCATCAAGCAACCGGATTTCAGATCTGAGAGAAGAAGATTGGTTTATGTAAAAGGGGCGGGAGGGGGAAACTATATAATATAATTACACAGAAACTAGACCAATATGAACATTGGCAACAGTGCAGGGCAGTAATATAAGGAATGATTGAACCTTACTTTATAATGATGCTTTACTATCTCTTAAATAAGAAAGCTCTAGGGGCTTTGGGCAGTTTAATCCTAATAATTTTACAAATTTCTTTTATGACTTTTTTCCAATAATGTTTTAATGACATACAACTCCACCAGATATGTGTCATGGTTCCAATCTCCAAACAACAATACCAGCGTATATAATCTACGTTTGGGTAAAAGGTATGTAACCGGTCAGGGACTGAATTCAAATGCAGATGCTAATTTTATCAATGCTTTTATCTCCAGGTTTCCCCATAGACTTCACTAGGAAAATATTTGACAAAACAGGAGGTAACATTTATCTCCTGCATTTGAATCCAGCCCCAGGAGTTCTATACCACCTAATGACTATTTTAAACTTAGTCTCAGTAGCCAGTACATTCCTGGAAGAAGGATGAGCAGCAGTTAGGATTTGGGACAATGCATTTTCTTCTATAGATACATTGAGTTCTTGTTCATAAATTAATCTCAAGGGAAATGTTACGTCTGGGAAATGGGAAGAAGCACAGGGGCTTCTGTGGGGGAATGTTTCCTAATTACTGTGTCGTTAACTGAGTAATTATTTAGGCATTAAATTATTTTGTCAAATTACCATTCATTATTAGAGTGTAAGTTCATTGTGAGTTGTAGATCTTTGAAAGATGTTATACTTCCATATACCAAAATAAGATTAATTAATAGTTTGTTATTTTGTTTCCAAGGTAGCAAAATACTTTTGTCTGTATCCATTGGAAAGTCATTGTTGTTCAATAGTGATTGTAAGGTAGAATGTGTAAAATTAGTTGAGGGAGTTCCTGAAAGGATTTATCCCACATAGATATTGAGGATTTAACCAAGGAAAGGGAGTGGGATTTTACAATGCTTTTGATCCTAGTAGGCCATGGTATTTAACATAATTTTAAGTTATAAGTATCATTGATAATCACCTAATTTAGTTGTACCCAAAGTTCCATTTTATGTGAGTGAAACCAGTGCCAGATGTTGGTTAAATGACTCACTTGATAATATTTGTGGATGTTTGGAACACCCAGCCAACCTATTGGTCATTTTAGAATGCACTTTTGAATTTGTCTAGATACTTAATGTTTCCAAATAAATGTGTTTGACATATTTTGGTGTCTGGAGGATATCTGAAATTTTTAGGACTGCTGTCATTTTAAAAAAGATTATTCTACCTGACAAGAAAAGTGGAAGATTTTTTCCATTTTGTAAGTTTACCTTTCCAACTCTCTGTTTATCTGTCTTTTGTCTTTTCTAAATACTTCCTTTCTTTTTCTATGCCTCACTAATAAATTTACTCCACTGTCCCTCTTCTATCATTTGTCTATCACACCGCTCACTTTTTTCCATATTCTCATTCCTTTTTTTCACTGTTCACTTCACCTCACATCACTTATTTAAGGTGTCCATCTTAGGACATCTCTACTCCACCGTTCCTTCTCCCTCCTACCAAACCTCTATCAATCTTCCTTCCATCTACCAAACTGCCTCCTTCTTCCTGTCTTCCTTAGGAGGGTGCATTTTTCAGAAAATATGTTCTCTATTTCAAAAATGCCTGCGCTAGACATAAGTGTATTCTGAGAAATATATAAAACTGAGTTTTTTAATTAGAAAGATAAATGTGCATACTGGATGGGACAGATGCTTTCATCCATCAAAAATTAAAAATATATGTTTCTATAGCCCATATTTATAAAAGAAAACTGGAGTTATAATAGAATAAACCAAATGCAGCATAGGGGACAAATAAAAATTCCTAAATTCAAATGTACTTGAATAGAGCTTTCAAACTCCTTGAATGCTAGAAAGGCCTCTCTAGCATTTAAAGGTTAAAACCCTCATTTAAATGTAACAGGGATTTTTATTTGTCCCCTATGGTACATTTGGTTTACTCCATTATAACTCCAGTTTCCTATGTTTGTATGGGTTTAAAAGTCCCAATTATATCAATGGGAATGGTTATTTCCCAGCTACTGTTTGCCCCAGAATTGTTGCAGATCTGTTTAGAACAACATTCTCATTAAGTTTAATTTTACATTGTTGACCATGGTTATTTTTAGATTATATTGTTCTGCAAACAGAAGACAGATTCTTACACCTTGATTGATGTAGTTCATGCCATGAATGCTGCATGAACCCAGAGACAAGGACACTACAGGACTATATGTTCAGATCATAAATGGAAATGTTTAGCTCAAGTGTAGATAATGTCTGTCAACTTCCACCACCAATGTGCTGTAACACCACTGTTTAAGGATCCTAGTCACATTTCATAGAGGTAACCCCAGCCTCTAGGAAAGAAGACATTCACTGGATCATCCATAGAGCAGGTATCTCTGGGCTCTCTCCTTTTCATCTCCTACCCTGTATCTTCAGTCCTCTTTAGAAAAGAGATCTGTTCGGGTCAGGCCCGGATTGGCCATCGGGCATACTGTGCACTTGCCTGGTGGGCCGGTCCGGCGACCCAGGCTCTGTAGCAATACAGAGAGCTGGGAGATGACATCATCTCCCAGCGCTCTGTATTACTTAGAACCGTGCGCGGGAGCTTCAGCTCTGTGCCTCCTTCGGCACAGATCTCTTCTATAGCATGCCGCTAGACTACCAGGGACTCAAGGTAGAGGATCAAGGGGCAATGTGGAGATGAAGGGGCTTTATGGGACATTGATGAAAGGGAATTGTGGAAGGGGCAATGTGGAGATGAAGGGGCTTTATGGGGCATTGATGAAGGGGCAATGTGGAGATGAAAAAAAATAACGTACGAACATCCGTCGCCCCCCCCCCCCCATGGGCTGCTCAAAAAATAAAAATGGGCTGCTCAGCCTTAAATGCCCAGGCCTATTTTTTGTCCCAGTCCGGGCCTGGTTCGGGTAAAGGACCAGCCTTATATTTAAGGACCTAAAGCACATTCTTTGTTAAAGTACCTCATACCTCAAAAAGAGTGGTGGGAACTATACTCTCAATATAATTTTAAAATGAGTGGAGCATATAGACTTTAAAAAATGTATTCCAACATAAAAAAATAATAAAATAAAAAAAAATAAAAAAATACACCATCTCTGCAATAAGTAATAGCCTAACTTGTTTAATAACTAACAAATACCTCTTCAGGGGCATCACAGGAGAAAATAAACATTCTAAAATGATCATTGAAATGGAATCTTTTGATAAGGATGCTGATTTACTAAGGTGAATTGGCTCAATTATGTGACTCAGTCCCTGCACCAGGGACTGGGAAAATGTGATTTAATACATTGGATTGATGTAAATATGTTAGTGACCTCTCTAGTATTCATGGGGTAAAAAGACCCATTTAATTTGTGGAAATTGTATTTCCTTTAGGGTTCTCCTTGGCTGCACACCAGGGGTTCTAATCAACTATCAGTGGTAAAACACACCATAGGGCAAAAATGAATACAGAACAGCACACACACACACAGCTGTACAGTGAGGATTCAATTGCCCTACCAATATGAACCACAAAGAGCACTGGGCCACAGAACCTAACTTGTGTCCCAACGTTCGTCGTAGTTTTTTTTCCCACAACAGAAGCTAAATAGTGTGAATAATGGGAACATCAAAGGAAGCTAGTTAACGATCTGTGTTTGACACAATGTCAAACACTGAGCGTTAGCTGACAAGAGTCCCGCTTCCCCCACCTCCCAAACACTAACCCTACCCTTAGCTCTACACTACACCTTACATTAATAATAAGATTTACAAATACTAGCCCTAACGCTATCCTATCACCCATACTGCATACACGTACTTGTAAGTCTGGTGTCCAGCAGGGTCTTCTGCACCCTGTAAGCTTCTTTCTTCTTCTTGATCATCTGTCATATTCTTTTCTTCATCTGTCATCTTCTTCAGTAAACTTGGTGTTGCCCCTATCAAAGAGAAATAAGTCTTAAAATGAATGCCTCCATTAAATTTCTGCTGCCGCCAGCACTACTGGTGGCAGGAAAAAAAAGCCACCATGGTGGTACCTTTCAGTCCGTTACACGATTCACACTGAGGGAATTTGAACAGAGACTGATTTTACATTGTCAGTCCCTGTTTAAATGGTTTCCATTTCCCAGGATTTGTGGTTATGCAAGGCATGGAACGTGCCTTCAATAATCACACCTCCCACACTCTACAGCTAGAAGCTGATTGGCTGGGAGGTGTGGTTAATGCTGGGCACATTCCTTGACCTACATAACCACACATCCCAGCCAATGGGAGCATAGGAACCATTTTGAACAGGAACTGGCCATATAAAAGCCAGTTTCTGTTTAAAATTTCCCTCAGCATGGATCGGGCAACTGCCCAAAAGGTACCACCATTGGGGCTTCTTGTTCTCTCTTTTTTTTTTTTAATGGAGGTATTCATTTTAAGACTTGTTTCTCTTTAATAGGAGCAACACCAAGTTTAGAGAAGACAATGACCGATGAAGAAAAGACAATAGAAGCTAACAGAAGAAGAATTAAAGAGGAAGACCAGGGTGCAGAAGACCACGCTGGACATCAGACTTGCACGTAAGTCTTTAATGTTAATGGGATGGTGTTAGCTTTAGGGCAATTAGGGCTCAATCCAAATGTTGGCGATAAAAAAGCCGGTAGGGCAAAATAAATACAGACAGACAAAAAAGGAAATGTCTTGGTCGTTATTCAAATGTCCTACCAACTAAAAACACAACGGACGTTAGCCCACAAAAATGGTCTTGTGGTCAAACATCCATTTTGTGAGTTAAGTTCCCCAAATGCCTCTAAATAACGACAGTATTAGGAACTTAACAGTAAAAAAGCCAATGATCGGTGTCTGACATACTGCCAAGCACCGATCGTTAATTTATACATCTTATACTTACCTGTCATCCACTGTCCTTCTCCTTCAGTCTTCTCTTCTTACTTCTATCTTTTTTTCTCTTCCTTCTCTCTTACGCCTGTAAAATAAAACAACAGTATTAATACAAAGCATGAACGATGACATTGTTTAACCCTTGGAGTGGCAGAGGGGTACGCACCACATTGCAAAGCAATGCGTGGCATACCTCACTGGCACTTAAAGAGTTAAAATATTATTGTGCTATGAATATTCCGTAAAGTAAATGCCTCCATTTAATGCCAAAGTACGTAAAAATACCATGAAGAAATACTATAAATATAAGCCATGAAGAAATGCCATGCATAAATGCTAAGTAAATGTACTTAGCTTAAATCTTCATGTCTCCACCTCTTGATGCGGCCGCGGAGGTGGCGGTGGCAGAGACACTAATGAGCCGCACGGGTGCCCTTCAGTCCTGCACGGGCCGATGCCCATAGCACACTGAGGGAATTATAAGTGAACCTGCCTTTATATATGGGCGGTCTCACTTCCATTTCCCTCACAGCCATCGGCTGGGATGTTCTTACGCACATCCCAGCCAATCAGTTTACAGAACAGGTACTTGCATCTGATTGGCTGGGATGTGCATAAGAACATAGGGCCCCATCTCAATACATTCACTTGTCAATAGTATAGGGATCCCTAGTTGTGCATGGGTGTTTGTTTTTTTACACAGTTCTCTTACACTTCAGTGGTTAGAAACACGTGTTAGAGGACTCAACTTTTTCTAGGTGCAAATTTTTGGCAATAAAAGTGAGTCTCTTAATGTGTGTTACTAACCACCACATGTAACTGAATGGCAAAATGTATCTTTTTTACCATTCGGTAGTGTGGCACAGTACAGGTAATAGAATACCTAATTGTGAATTGAAACTACTGACAGTACTTTTATTTTTGTACCAGTAGTAATTCTGGCACAGAATTAGAACTTCTAAATAGCATCTTCGCTCTGCTCTCCCCTCAGTATTCAACAGCCCTCCCATTCTAGTGGTGCTTTTGTTTGTGCCTTCTTGGCCAGTCGTGGAGGAGAGACTCCTGGTTTCTCTCGACCTCCCCCCCACCCACCCTTTCTAGAGTCTCTGCTGTGGCTCCTGTGTTTCTTTTTGGCAGGAGCTGCAGCCTATTTTGAGTCAGGAGGTTAAGCTCCTCTCTGGTGTGTTTTTTAAATTATTTACAGGTTATTTGGCCCCCAGAGTACTCCTAGACACTGGAGGTGCGTAGCATTGATTCACACACACACAAAAGGCGGCTCCAACAGTGAACGGGTAAATCAAATCGTTCACCATTTATATTATGTGCTTCATCCACTAGTGTCTCCAGATACATCAAACTGAGATCTTAATAGCTGTGTGCCAGCCTGGAATACTCTATTGTTTCCATGAAATAGCTCTACACAAAGTTTGTATGGCTGCACCAAAGCACATATATTAGAAACTCAGTGTCTTCATAAAAACAACTTCATCTTTATTAAAGAAATATCGACATAGAGTTATAATCATCCAAATAACATTTTACTTAGAGTTACAGACCATGAGATGTCTTCATGAGCAGGTGTAGACCTCCCGATCAACGCGTTTCACATATAACAACGCTTAGTCGTGACCTGCAGTTGCTCAGCCTACCTCTGTACAGGCCAGTATGCCCTGTGATTGATTTTTCATCTATTCTATCCCTTTTCACTTTCATAGCCAGAGAAAGTCAGTGAGAGCAGAGGAAGAGATTGCAGGTCCATCCTGTTCTTCAGCATGCAGACATGAAGTGTCCATTCATAAAAGACTGTTTGCTATTTCTGATTTCAGCCCTGATATCTTTCTGGGTAGAATGCATTGATGGTTTGGTTAAAAGCATTAGAATAGCCCTAGATCTTACGGATGATGATGTTCCAGATTGTTTGCGGATGATTTATATTTGGGTGTCAAGAAGAAGCATAATATGTTCCCAGTTCATTAGGTGGTAGCTAAAATCATCAGGACAGAATAGGTCTACCCAAAGAAGTGCCTTTACTTCTCTAGGAAGCTCAAGAGCTTGTTTCATTTTAATTTGAAGAATACCTACTTTTGAGACCAAGTGCCCATGTTTGATGTGCAGGTTGCTAAGCTGTCTAAGAAGGCAGCCATTGCCATAAAAGACAGCATTCAGTTTAGGGATCCTATGGATAAATGTTGATACATCCCTGCTCAAATGTTATGAGTCCAGTGTGTCTGTTTTCCACCAGGAGTAGCTACCACCTGTGTTTCTAGGCTGCCTTCTTCAGTTGGAAGAAGATATTATTAATAACGTTCCAAGGAAGGAGTTGTTAAAATCTGTTTCTTCTCTTTTGGATGGCATCAAGGTTTCAAGATCACATTTTCTTCTCTTCCTCCTCCACAGTTTACAGAGGTTTTGCCTTAACCTCCAAAATAAAAGGAATTTTTTATTCACCAAATCCATCATCTGGTTTAAAAATAAGAGTTAAAGCCAGTTCCACCAGCTTTTAAAAGAAGAGGTAGTTATTTGACAATTTTTCTAGTTCCCAAGTCTTCAGGAGATTTCAGGGTGAACAATCTATCCTTTGTTAGTCGGTTCACTTTGGCAGAAAGGTTCAAAATGTATTTTTTCCTGTGCTTCCTACCTCTATATGGCCAGTAGTCACTTCCTCATTGCTGACATCAGGTAACAGGCACTAGCATAGAAGCGTGTTTATGGGCCTAATCTGGGCTTCTGTTCCTTTATAAACCTCCTTGGGCCTGGGAGTGTTCCCAGGTGGTGTTCCTGCTCGTTACTCTTGCCCTCCGTTGTGACCCGTGTTTGCCTGAGAATCTTGCTCTGTGTATGACCCCAGCTTGTCTGACTACCCACATTGGTTCTGACCTGTGGCTCTGGCTGACTACTCGCTCTGTGTATGACCCCAGCTTGCCTGACCAGTGTCCCTAGCTACTACCTGCTCAGTGTAGCCTCTGGTTGCCTGACCAGTGGCCTGGGTACTCTCGCTCCGTATAGTCCCCGGCTTGTCTGACCTGTGACTTTGGCTGCCTA
Organism: Rhinophrynus dorsalis; assembly: GCA_037306005.1. NCBI lineage: Eukaryota > Metazoa > Chordata > Amphibia > Anura > Rhinophrynidae > Rhinophrynus > Rhinophrynus dorsalis. The sequence continues at coordinate 382,589,814 of CM074719.1, forward strand.
CTCGCTCCCTACACTACCTGCTTGCATGACCTGTAGTCTTGGTGTCTCCTGGCTCTGGTCTGCTCTCGCTCTCCGTTGCCTCCATTTGCAGACCAAGTGGGGTTCTTTGTGGGATCTACCATTATTGCTGTTATAATAAATAAAGGTGGTTATATTTTTTATTTGTGTCTGTCCTTCTTTGCCTGATTACCATGACAGTAAGTAAAGGCCATGTCTAATGAAGGTAAGGCAGCCCACCTAATCAAAACATCCTGTCCAGGATGGGTTCTCAAGACCAGAGAATTGATCAATTGTCTTTTGCTATGCAGACATTGTTAAATCGCACTGCTCACCTAGGCCGCTTTGCTCTGCAACCGATGGCGTCCACAGCACCTGCACTGGCTGTGGTTACTACCTCTGAAGCTGGCATAAGTAGAGAGTTGCCTGGCTCTGCTGCTCTACCCCAAAGATACGATGGGGAACCTACAATGTGTAGGGGCTTCCTCAATCAGCTGGAAATTTTTTGGAGACAGTACCACACGCATTTCCTACTGAGCAAATCAAGGTGGGATTCCTGATTTCCCTCCTATCTGGCAAGGCATTGTCCTGGGCCAATCCACTATGGGAGACTCATGACAATACGGCAGGGCGTACATACAGTAGCAGACTACGCTATTGAGTTCTGTACTGCAGAGGTAGGACGGAACAATGAAGCCTTAGTTGCCGCATTCTCCAGGGCTTGTGTGACGCAATTAGACAAGACGGCAACCCAAGACCTGCCTGGTGATCTGGAGGAGCTGATCTCAGTCACCATCTTCATTAATATATGAATCTGTGAAAGGCCTTCGTTTAAGGAACGAGGCAGTAAGACCTTGTCTCGGTTGGCACCTAGTTTCTTACGCCCACCCTGTCCCTCACCTCCCACGCCTCATAATTCCAACCGTGCCAGGATGGAACCTATGCAGCTAGGCTTCATGTGCCTTTCGGAGGAGGAGAGGGCTCGGCGCAGGAGGGGGGCCTTTGCTTATACGGTGGAGAGCCGGGTCATGTGTTGCATGCTTGCCCTGTACAGCCAGGAAAATGCTTGCACCTAGGGTCAAATGGGGGACAGACCCAGTCCCCAGAGAGAATTCTGGACAAAGTTGTATCTTGGGCCAAGTCTTCAGTGGTGGCTCCGGCACTATTGGACTCAGGGGCTGCAGGGTTTTTCATTGATGCGGACTTCGTGGTCAAACACTTTATTCCTTTGCTGCCTCACTCCTCTCCGTTGGTTATTGAGGCTATTGACGGCAGACCCCTACAGCCGGCACATGTTACTCATGAGATTCACCCCTTGTCTCTAAGGATAGGGGCACTCCATGTGGAGACACAGCCGTTCCAGGTGATACATCCTCCACATCATGCCATCATTCTGGATTTTCCCTGGCTGCAGACTCACAACCCTAGAATTGACTGGCAGACCTGTGATATCCTGCCATAGTCACCTCTAATAAATCTTGCGTCTAGCAGCCTACGAGAATATTTTGTACTTCTATATCGTTACCTACTAAGTACCAGTCCTACAAAGAGGTATTTAATAATGTAGAGGCCGGTACATTGCCACCACACAGGCTTTATGATTGTACTTTTGAACTGGTACCGGGGGCCAGACCTCCTAGGTGCCAAGTTTATCCCTTGTCAGTGGAGGAGAACAAGGCCATGGAGGATGTTCTAGCCAGGAGCATTATCTAGAAGTCTTCCTCCCCTGCAGGCGCAGGCTTCTTTTTCATTAAAAAGAAGGATAGGGAGCTTAGACCATGTATTGATTTCAGGGGCATAAATAAGCTGATGGTAAAGAACGATTATCCAGTTCTGTTGATCACAGAGTTATTCGATCATATCAAAGGCTCAACCCTTTTCACAAAACTGGACTTGAGGGCCGCATACAATTTGGTGTGAATAAGAGAGAGAGATGAATGGAAGACAGTGTTTAACACCCGGAGTGGGCACTATGAGTAATTGGTAATGCCTTTAGGATTGTGCAATGCCCCCGCTGTCTTCCAGGAGTTCATTAATTACATTTTAAAAGACCTACTTCAGAGTTGCGTTGTAGTATATTTGGACGATATATTCATCCATTCTCCCACCTTGGAGACACATAGAGCAGATGTAGCATGGGTTCTACTACTGCTACGAGAGAACAAGATGTTCTTCAAACTTTAGAAGTGTGAATTCCACAAATCCCAGGTGATCTGCTTGGGATACGGGATTTCATCCACTGGCCTAGCCATGGATCCTCAAAAACTGTCTGCTGTCTTGCAGTGGCCACTTCCCATGGGGCTACGATCCATACAGAGGTTCCTGGGCTTCACTAATTATTATAGGAAGTTCATGCACAACTTTTTCTCAGTTGTGAAACCACTCACAGATATGACTCAAAAGTGTGCGAATCCTTCAGTCTGGGCACCTGAAGCGCTTGTGCACGGACCAAGATTCCTAGACTCCTGCCGGTTGGCCTCCTGCAGTCCATCCCTAATGGGAAGCATCCATGGTCTCACTTGTCGACTTTATGGTAGAGTTGCCTGTCTCGGAGGGTTACACGGTCATCCTGATGTTTGTGGACAGATTTTCCAAAATGGCCCATTTTGTGCCAATGAAGGGACTCCCCACCTCCAAGGAGTTGGCCGAGATCTTTGCGAAGGAGGTGGTTCGTCTCCATGGTATATCCAAAGTGGTGGTCTTGGATCGTGGGATCCAGTTTGTGTCACATTTCTGATGAGCCTTTTGCAGACAGATGGGGATCCAGCTCTTGTTCTCCTTTGCTTATCATCCACAGTCTAACGGTGCTGCAGAGAGGTCTAATCAAGCACTGGAACAGTTTCTCCGTTGTTTCATTTCTGATCATCATGACATCTGGGCGAACCTGTTTGGGTGGATGGAGCTGGCCAGAAATAGTGCAGTCAATTCCTCCTCTCGGAACTCACCCTTTCTGATTAACTACAGGTTCTCACTAGACTTGTGCACGGGCAAAATTTTCGGTAAAATTCGAATTCGGACGAATTTTTTTTTTTCTAATTCGGATGATCTTAATTTCGGACCGGGCCTATTCAATTCGGACGAAATTCTGATCCATTCTGAATTATTCGGCCGAATTTAACATGGGTTAAATTATAGCAGTGCGCCTCCATGCACGCTGCTATCATTATTTGCAGACAGGGTGTGCATTTAGAAAAAGATCCATCCCAAAAACGGACATTGTCGTACATTGAAAGTCTGTGCATGTCACCTCTACTCTAGCATGGGATGCCAGTCACAATGCAAACGTCGAACATCGAAAACCCATGCCTGTCATTCAATTTAGCATGTTCGAACATCGAAACCCCATGCCTGTCATTCAATTTAGCATATGTTCGACATCGAAAACCCATGCCTGTCACATCCTACTCAACATAAGTGGTCGACTCGAACATGGACAAACTACATGTCACATTCTATGTTAGTACATGGGTAAAGATTAAGGTTTCATTTTCTGGTACCAGCCTCCTACCCTACTGTCCCTCTTTAGTACCCAAATTCCTCTCTCTCGTTTTCCTATCCTGATTTCCCCTCATATCAGATAACTCTATGTGTATATACATTGTAGAGTTTCATACTACATCAAGAATAAACATCAATGATTGTAATGTGATAGATGTAATGTGTTAACCCTTTGAGTGCCAGAGTGGTACGCAATGCATTGCAAAGCAATGCGTTGCATACCACTCTGGCATTCAAAGGGTTAAAAAGAAAAATTGAGACATTCTGTTGTGAACAAACTGCAACACAGGAGAGAAATAAAAAAAAATGCTTGACATCTATACTGAAGAGGGGTCCACAGCATTGTCTTAGTATAGCAATATCACCGTTTTCCGTGAGTGTGCAATACAGGTCTCTACGATAATTGCTGGGCATTTCCCAATGTCATAATCAGGGGATGATGGGAGTTGTATTCTAACTACTGTTAGGAAACACATAAGTGATGCACATTCATCTCCCACCTAGAAATTATTTACACACGAGGCAACTCCCCCAAGTAATACCTAGCCCCTTTCCAAGTGAAAGGACTTCCAGAAAGGCTTCAGATCTCTTAGTGACTCACCTGTTATTGCCAGTCAGCGGGACCCGGAGAGTAGGAGGGGGTGATGCTATGGCTGCACGGCACGGTGCTCTTAGTTGGTCACTTGTCGCAATGTTGAAGCCAGCACCTTCTGGGTGGAGACACCTCACAGCAATCCTGTTCAGGACACATCATGCACTGTTGTGCACTCATACTAGGGATCCCAAATGTTTAGACTCATTTCGTACAGGGGGCACCCTCCTGTATTTGTAAAATCTCTCTATCAAATCTGGGACGGTAGACCTATTTACTCAAGTCTTGACTTTAGGTGGGCGATAAACAATATAAAATAGGCATAATGTTTCACTATCACATAATTCACGTCACTGAAGCAGCCAGCAGGCATCGCCACTGAGTGAGCATAGGGCTGCCCGGCTGCTGACAGTCACACTGATGGGATGGGACACCCTGCAACACAGAAATGGCGGAAGAGCACAAAATAAACATTCTATGGGACGGTAAATTGCCGCCCCTGTCAAAGTGCCGCCTGGGTCCATGGACCCACTGGGACCCATGTAAGGGCCGGCCCTGTATTCGAACAAATACCTAATATTTTTTTATATTTTGCACAGGAACAAATATTACTTGCTCTTGCAGTGGCAATAACTGGCTATGCCTAGCCTAATGCTACCTGCCTGCCTACACAACAACTGTACACTCTCTAATCTCTTCTCTCTCTGAGCTCCAACAACCCAATGAGGAAATGCAGGCTGTCTGTCTGTCTGTCTGTGTGACTGTGTCATTAGTCCAACCCCCATCATGAAACGAAGAAGGCTATTCGAATACAGACAAAAGAGGGAAGTAGTGCATGAAACGGAGAATGGAATTGGACTAGAGACATGGAGGGAAAATTATGGAGGGAAAGTAATTGAGCTCGCACAGGAAGTACAAAAAAGTCCTGGTCAAAAGTAGTCAAAACTTTTGGAAATGTGTCAATTCCCGAAACTTCCGAAAGTTTCAACGAATTTCGGACCTGGGCTGTTCGGATTCGGATCATTTTTTCCGAATGACCCTTGAGTTTCGGATTGGCCGAATGTCTCCGAATGACCCCATTTTCGACGAAATCCGAATGTCTCCGAATTAATTCGCACATGTCTAGTTCCCACCTTCGCTGCTGCCAGAGTCTTTCAAGGCTCAGAATATTCCTGCTCTGGAGGAGCACTTGAGGGCTCTCCGCTCCACATGGGTACGGGTTCAGAGATCCCTGCAGAGTTCCACGTTGCACTATAACAGACAAGCTGACCATAGATGGCTACTGGCTCCAGTGTAATCTCCATCTCCAGGTGCCTTGTAAAAAAGCTGGCTCCCCGATTTGTGGGCCCCTTTCAGGGTGTCTGCAGGATTAACCTTGTAACCTCTGCCCTTGAACTCCCTGCTAATATGTGCATATCCAATGCTTTTCATGTGTTGCTACTGAAACCATTGGTCGGTAACAGATATACTACTGCTCCTGTCCTTCCCAGACATGTCCAAGTGGGGGACCATGAGGAGTATGAGGTACAAAGTATTTGGATACTCACAGGGTCAGAGGCCAGGTACAATATATGGTGCATTGCAAAGGATATGGACCTGAGGAGCATTCCTGGGCCGCTAAGAGAGATCTACATGCACTAGCCCTTCTCCGTGAATTCTACTCCCTCACCACCTCTAGTGCTGGTCCTCTTCCGCGACGGGGAGGTCGTTAAGGGGGGGTACTGTCACAATCTCCCTTAGAGGCTAAGTTTTCCTGTGCGTCCTACCACTGTATGACCGCTGGCCGGCATGGCCTCCAGCCACTTCCTCATTGCTGACATCAGGTAACAGGTACTAGCACGGACGCCCGTTTATGGGCCTATTCTGGGTGGCTAAATTGGGTCCCACCTCCTTCTGCTCCTTTATAAACCTCCTTGGGCCTGGGAGTCATTGCCTTTACGTGGTGTTCCTGCTCGTTACTCTTGCTCTCCGTTGTGACCCATGTTTGCCTGAGAATCTCACTCTGTGTTTGACCCTGGCTTGTCTGACTACCCACATTGGTTCTGACCTGTGGCTCTGGCTGACTGCTTGCTCTGTGTATGACCCCGGCTTGTCTGACTGCCCACATCAGTTCTGACCTGTGGTTCTGGCTGACTACTCGCTCTGTGTATGACTCCTGCTTGCCTGATCAGTGGCTCTGGCTCCGTGTAGTCATCAGCTTGTCTGACCTGTGACTTTGGCTGCCTACTCACTCCCTACACTATCTGCTTGCCTGACCTGTTGTCCCGGTGTCTCCTGACTCTTGTCTGCTCTCGCTCTCTGTTGCCTCCATTAGCAGACCAAGTGGTGACTTACACATATTCTACCATTCTTCTGTTGTCCCACTTGAGATGCCTTCCTAGTTTCGAGATCTTGAGTAGTGCAGTGCACAGCACAGTGTGCAGCTCTGGAGGGACCTTGGGTCCTTTTTGCATATGTCTGGGGTTCTGTGTGGCCCTTCATTATTGATGTTATACTAAATAAAGGTGGTTATATTTTATCTTTGTGTCTGTCCTTCTTTGCCTGATTACCGTGACAGTAAGGTCTCACATCAGCAGTCAGTATTCTATTACAATGGGACTGGATGGCTACATTGAACCTCCAGAATGCATATTTTCATATACCAATTCATTCTTTTAGTCAGAAGTACCTACTTTTGGTAAGAACACCAATGTTCAATCATCAGGCATTTTCAGTTTACTGCCCTTCCTTTTGGTCTGTCCTCAGCATCCAGAATACTTATCAAGGTTCCGTTGTTAGTGGCGGCTGTATTTTTAAGAGAAAAAGGGATTCCAGTAGTCCTGTATCTAGACGATTGGTTCCTCAAGGCAGATGCTCCTTTTCTGCTTCAAGAGTACTCATCGACCATCATATCAACTCTGAAGACTCTGAGAGAAGTTGATCCTGTTCTCAGAGCCAAAGAAGAGGTTCTTGGGAATGTTGCTAGACTCTACAGTCACATAGACTTTTCTCCCAGAAGACAAGATATGAATTATTCTCCTGAAGTTGGCTATCATCAAATCCTTGGAACATATTTCTCTGAAGTTCTTGATATCTGTTCTAGGCTTCATGATGGTGGCCAAAGATTCAGTTCCATTGGCAAGACATCATATGATACCTCTTCAACAACTCATTCTACTCAAATGGAACAGGAATCATCATCACATCAAGATTCATCTTTACGTCAAATTATTTCATTGTTTTGTGGAACAGAAATAACCCATCTGTGCACCTTTCATTGGTATCTCCAGCAAGACCAGTTTTGAATTAGTAGTTCAGCAGAGGTTCTTCCAGTGAACTTAATCTATCTCGGAGGTCGGGTTGCACTCCAGGTTGCTGGTGGTCTGGAGGGCTTTGAAGGAGGCAAAGCTGTGAAGGTCAGATCTGATAATTTGACTGCAGTACCCTATCTGTCTCACAAGGGTGGTACATCCCTACTATTCTCCAGCGGGCAGAGGGCAATTTGGAAGCCATTTCAGAGGTTCATAACCTGGGGAGGATGAATTCTTACAGGGACTCTATGAACTGCAGGTCCATCCTGCAGGATGAATGGTCACTTCATCCAGAGGTCTTCCTGAAACTTACAGAGAAACTGAGGATGCCAATGATAGACCTTAAGGGGAAGAGACAGAATGGCAAGGTTCCCCATTTTTTCTCTCCATTTCCCCAGGATCTTCCTCTGGCAGTGGAAGCTCTGAGGTAGATGTGGGATTTTCTCTTTACCTATATTTTTCCTCCTCTGAGGCTGATAGCAATTTCCCTGTGGTAATTAATGAGGGAATGTCTTCCTTATAGTTCATTACTATCATGTGGGGAATGGTTTGTTCTGATGAAGGAACTGCTGAAGGATAACTTCACAGCACTTCCAGAGAAAAAGGATGTGATTTATCAAGGGCTAGCTCTGTCTTGCAATCTTAACCCAATAGCTTGGTTCCTGAATCTCAGGTCTTAAGGATGCATTGATTTTCTAGTGGTGTTGACAGTCTTTTAAAAGCCAGAAAAAAGAGCGCTTAATCAGTTTAGGTTCTGTGCTTGGTGTTTTGAGCAAAATCATGATAACCCAGTAGACCTTCTATTCCAGTGCTGCTGGATTTTCTGGAAGCAGGTTTCCATAAAGGTTTAAGTCCACGTACTCTTAAGTTTCCAGTTGCTACCCTAGGAAGTTTCTTTGGACGTTAATTTGCAGACAGTGTCCAGGTTAGGAGGTTTTGGAGATCCATAGTAAGCTTGAGAATGACATATGTGCCTTATTTTCCTCTTTGGGATCTCAATCAGGTCTTAAAGGCTTTGCTTTAGAGTCAGTTTCAACCACTAGAGTATGCATCTTTTAGGATGTTGTCTTTCAAGACAGATTTTTTGGTGGCTTTCACTCCAGTAAGGAGAACTGGGGAACTCTAAGCATTCTTCAATAAGGACCCTTATCTGGTGTTCAAACAAGATACAGTGATTTTGAGGATTCCTCTAGAGTTTATTTCCAAGGTTCATTCTGCCTTTCATAGAGAGAAAGAGGTGTGTTTGTTTCCTTTATTTTCCAGTTTTTCCAGTTTCTGCATCAAATGAAGAGAGGCTTTTGCATTATATGAATATTAACCATTATCTGGACAGGACTAAGCCTTTTTAGATCATAACTTTGTTTGTGAACTGTTTTGGCTTTCAAAATTGGAAGAAAGCCTCAAGAAGTACCCTTGCAAGGTGTATTACATCAGCCATTGAAGAAGCTTAGAAAGTCCTCAATTTGGACCTATCTGCAATAATCAAAGCTCTTACTTGTAAGTTCCTTTTCCTTCAAGTCTCTATACACAGCATACATACTTCCCTCCCTATATTTTTGGTTTGAATAAATATTTTTTGTGGCACTTATTTCTTTGTCAGGTCTTCTTTGTTCATCACTGAGAGGGTTAGTGGAGGGAGGGGGTATTTAGAAGTTTTAATTCTGCACCTGTCCTGGCTAGGCAGTAAGATTTCTCCTGGTTTGCTGCCTGCAGAGACCCAAAGGAAAATGAATTAACAGGTAAAAAAATGGCCTTGTTGTCCTCTATGGTGCAGTTGGTTTGTCTCAGAATTGATCCATTTGTTTTTAGTGCTCCTTTAGTACTAAAGGAGAAAAGTAAGCAGAGGTTACAGGTTGTGAATGATTGCTCTATGGCTCACTAGAGAGGTTTAATAATAACCAGCAGAGAGGTTCTTGATACTTGATACAGAGAACAAATCAGCTTTAAATATTCAGAAGAGATGAGCAGAGATTGTGTCTTCCCCACCTGAGACAACAGGGTGAAGTGGGTCACTGAAAGTGAAAGTTACTTTACAGATTTATGTAGAAAAAGCAGTACGATTCTGGAGCAAACCAAATGCACTATAGGAGAGAAATAAATATGATCCATTGATTTAACCCTTTGAGTGCCAGAGGGGTAAGGAACGCATTGCTTTGCAATGCTTTCCGTACCCCTCTGGCACTCAAAGGGTTAAATGAGATTTGAAAATCCCATGAATGTTACAGAGGTTTCTAGTGCTTTACAAAGCTTTGTAAACCTTTCTTGGATGCAAGGGTTACAAGTCCAATTTCAGTCAATGGAAATGATTAGTTATCTGAGATAACAGACATGAACATAGGATATACAGTCAAGCCGCATTTAATGGGCCTTTAACTGTGCAATGTGAGATGGTGATGAATACTAGTCCTATTCACCATTCTAAATGCAATTAGTTCTTCCTTTCTAACTTTCTTTCTCTTTTATTGATTTATCAGTGTTAATTTGTCCCCATTCCACAGTTGGTTTGGCCCAGAATTACTTTAGCTTTCTGCTATACATAAAGGCTAGCATATACTGTTTCTTTTCTACTACTATACCATTACTCTGGAACACAATCTCTGTACTCACAATGCCATTTTTTAATCTAGTGACCCATACTGATACAGTACAAAACTTCTCATCCTTCCTTTTGTAGCCACACACTGCACACAATTCTTATATATCTTTCAACAGTCTGAAAAAACACCAAGGGCCCTAAGGTCAAAATAGGAATGGAGGAATTCTGTGTCAAAACTGCTTCACAAGAGACAAAAATAGAAAAAAATCTCATTGATCTAAATGAGGCTTTAAAACTGTTTAATGCTCGAGAGCTCTTCAATGCATTGTTGTCCTCTGTACTTGTTGTTAGCGTAGTTGGTGTATACCAGCCCTGACCTCCTTGAAATGTGAGTAATATTGACTTTGTATTAGCACCTTCATTTATTCATCCTCAAAGTTATGATACCACACACATCCTCCATCTTTCTTCTTTTGTCAAATGTGTATTAAAACTGTGCAAATGGACAAACTCACCAAGATGCATTCTGAAAATTGAGAATCTCAGCCAAGTTGGACATTGTACAGTCAGGATGAAATGAGTGGTGAGTCTGAAAAGAGTAAATAGAAAGAACAGTACAGGCAGTACAGTCAGGGAAGACTGTTGGGAGGTAGCATTAGAATGCTTCACATACTAGCCTAGAGCAATATTTTATATTTTAAATCCATGATCTGCAATTGCCATAAGAAACAGAATTCAGACAATAGATACACATACATATACATCATGTCCAAAACTACAAATGCAGCAGTTAAATATGATATAGAAGATTATTAATGATCTAGAAGGGGGAAATGAAAGTAACGTGTCAATCTTTGCTGATGACACTAAGCTATGTAAGGAAATCCATACAGAGCTGGATGCTTTTTTCTCTGCAGAAGGATTTAGATAAACATGAAGAACGATATAAGTCTTATCTCTCAAACCTTTATGGTTTGAGAGATATTCACAAGCAAAGTTTCCCCTCCCGCCTCTTTTACCTAGTGTAAAATCCGGAATCTGGTTGTAAGACCCGCCTCTTTTACCTAGTGTCAAATGTGTGGAATCTGGTTGTAAGACCAGACAGATAACAGAAGGGGACAATCTTCTTCCTATGAGAACAATGAAGGCCCTGCCCCCCTTGACAAGTTTTTCAGGTTTTTCCCTTATCTTAATTGAAGATTGTCCCTCTCTGCAGTCTACCTGGGCACCTCCCTTCTGCTCTGGCTGAGCAGTGTTACATCAGAAAAAGGGGCGGGAGGGGGGATACTTTGTCATTCAATTACTCTTGAACTACAACTCTGACAGAATTTAAATAACACTCTCCAAAGTCCAAATATTTTTTCCAGCTTTTAACAACATTGAACTGCTTGACTGACCCTGGATTGATTTACTATGTGCGAACAGAGTGGAGAGTTGTGATAGACCCCCCTGCAGTCATTATTATTGAACAACCCAAGGAACCCCTTGCCTTCACTGCTTTATTTGCATGGTGTATACCTTTCGGATTATTACAGAGCTCAACACATACCTAGAGGCTTCAGGATTACCAATATCCCAACCACTGGGCGGACTAGCCCTGAATGGTGTTCTATTTTAAAAAAATGTTCACGTGACCTTATGCTATTGGTAATCAATTAAGTCTCTAGGGAACTCAAACTCACTTGCTCCGAAATTGCTAGCTTTGAGGAAGTTCACATGAACACTCTCACATCTGACACTGACAATAAATGGCTTGACAAACTAACAGAGGATATCTCCAAGTATAGGAGTGAACTTCACAGGTTTAAAACAGCTAAGGTACAAAAAGTCAATTCCGATTATAAGGATAACCGTGTTTACAGGTGGCTTACAGGCACTCAAACCAGAACACGCAATACACCACGATTTACTAAGAAAAAAATAATTAAATCTAGCCTCCGTAGAGTGGACACATCCTCTGGTAATTCTTCAGAGCCAGACACCCCCTCCACTTACAATAAAAACACGACAAAGAATTTTTTAGGAGTCACAACACTGTCTGCCACAAAAGACCGCATAACAGACGGAGCAAAAGAAAAAGAAATAATCACCACAAAACCACCGACGAAGAAAACATAGTCTTCAATCTGAGTAACCATACTTTGTCTCTTTCAGAGATGTCTGTTTTGTCCAAGGGTCTTTCCTTTGTACCAACTCCCAAACATGATGATTTTGATTTCAAAATTGATATTCATCGCTTCCAGAGACACATGAAATTGCGTGACTTTTATGGGAATGCTTCATCTGCCACCTCTGAGTCACCACAGTTTCATGTTAAGAGTACTTTTGAACCGATTCACACTAATCCATCAATTAAAACCTTTGTTCGGCTTATTTATGGTGATTCAGTATCTCCTCCACTTCACCTACAACACAATAACCTTAATCGATTAGAAAAACAAGCTATTACTAACTTGGCTAACAACCTCACAATTGTGATTTGCCCAGCGGACAAGGGTGGTACTGTGGTTATTTTAGATTACACGTATTACACTAATGAAATTCTCTCCCAATTAAGTGATCAGACCACTTATCAACCCTTGATATCTGACCCTACCATAAAGTTTAAAAATAACATTGACAAATGCTTACAAATAGCACTGTACAATGGTTGGATTGATGAACCCACCTATGGTTTTCTGAAGGTTGAATTCCCTGTGTGCCTCATTCTATATACCTTACCGAAAATACATTAGGACCAAGAAAAACCACCCGGACGACCTATGGTTTCTGCCAAGGGATCACTATTCCAACTGTTGGCTCAATATTTAGATTTTTGGCTACAACCAGTACTGAAAACAGTTCCCTCTTACATCCAGGACACCATTAATTTTATCAATAAGATCAGTTGTGTGTCTCTGGACGACGATGGGATACTGTTAGTAACCATGGATGTCAAATCTCTTTATACCATCATTCCCACTCAGGACTGAATCGACAGCACTATCACGTTCACCCGTAGCCCACAACAGACCACTCATTGAGTTCCTGAAAACACTACTGATCTATTTCCTTACGTATAATTATTTCAGATTTTAATTAAAATATTATCTACAGATTTCAGGTACTACGATGGGCTCTAATGCGGCTCCATCATTTGCTAATTTATTCAAGGCTGACTATGAATCAGTTCATTTTCCTCCTATGTTAAACTCACACATTCTTTTTCATGGTCGTTACATCGATGATGTGTTTCTCTTGTGGAAAGGCGACTTAACATCATTCACCATGTTTACTGCACATTTAAATTCGCTGAATAGTCCAGTTAAATTCTCCTGGGAAGCCGATCCCCAAGAGGTACACTTTCTAGATCTTACCATGTTTCATCAACATAACCGATTAGGTACCACCAATTTCCGTAAACTATACTTCATTATCAGTGTTTCCATCCTAAATATACCAAATCCAGGGTACATTACTCGCAATTTTTGGGCATCATACGCAACAATTCCAATAAAGACCAAGCCATCATACAAGCCAAAGACTTGTTCCAGCGATTTTTACACAGAGGTTACAATACTGACATTCTACAACAAGCATATGATCGAGCTTTTCAACTCATACAAAGTGATTTATTGTCATCACACCAGACCAAATCTAAAAACGAGAGAATGGTATTTACATCTATATTTACCCCTCACAGCATACCGGTTAAGCAAGCCATCAACAAACGTTGGGACATTTTAGCTAGCAATACATCTCTGCCAAAGATTCTCAAATCACCCCCTTTACATAGTTATAGGCGGAGTTCTGTATAATTAGTTCTGTATAATTCTGTATAATTAGTTCTGACCAATCCCATATATTGTTACAAAAGTGCATATTCCACGTGGTTACCCATTGAGAAAAATGGTTGCTTTAAATGCACGGGATGCATAACATGCCGCAATTTGCTTACAGGAGACTCTTTTAAACACTTAGACACTTCATTGAAGCCAACCACACATTGGCAGATCTTAAATACATGCTCATCCACCATCAACCTAAATTGCCACGAGGAGGTGACAAGAATAGAAAACTATTACAAAGAGAGGAACGTTGGATTCATAAACTGAACAAATTAATGCCATGGGGCTTGTATGAATAAACCAACTACTCTTGTTTTTACTAATTGTCATTTGTATTCTAGGGATAGTAGACCTCCTAATGCAGGAGAGTTGAATCCTTTGTCCCTAGTGTTACCCATTCATTAATTTTGTGACTCTGAGCACCCGCATGATGTCTATGAACGGGTCGAGTAACCTATATCCCCATTGGCACAACATTTGACCGTAGGTGCCCCTCCAGGGTGGGGTGGGCATAGATCCCTTTCTACATATGGGTGTTGCCATACCAACCTCCCCATAATAGGACTGGGTACATCGGTGGTCATTATTCTCCTCTCAGCAAACTGTATTTTGATAGCAGACTTTTTACCAGATATACCCCTCCAGGGCAGGGTGGCATAGATCCCGTCGGATGACGGATGTTGCCATCTCAATACCCCCCTGCTATAGGACTGGGTCACCTGGTCTCCTAAAGTTGTATCTACACTCATGTCAGCCTCATCATGACTCTAAGTGCACTGAAAGTTCTTCTAGAGTAACGCTTGATGGTCTATAAACATAATGTCTTGTTTAAGCGGCTTAGAGTGCCCTTCAATATGGGTGCACTTTAACTCCTCTTATGAGGGCACAGTCTTTCGGGTTACGAGATTACAGGACTAGAATTTAGCATTGTATCCATGTTTTGTATACCCAATCTACATATGTAAGTGTGGGCTAAGTAACAGGCTACTTTTGATAACAATGAGTAATGATCTGTACTTCTCTCTCACTACTCTACTTCTTTCTAGCTATGGATATCACATGGACAATCTCCTTACACAGGCAGCATGTGAGGAGGCATTCTTCACACTGCTGTCGGATGATCAATAGACTTAAGGCTTTGAGCAATTTTATATTACAACAATATGTTGACACTTTGTCTTAGATGATTGAATTTACTACCACACTGCTCCAGGAGAGCATATCAGTGCTACTGGACTCAGGCTGCATGATGCACAGGAGATAGCAGGACTCAGGCTGCACGATGCACAGGAGATAGCACCCTCCATGCATTGCCATATTATAAGTTACAGTTTTGAGAACTTCTGCGTATATAGATTTACATTGGCTAACTCAGCTGCAGTTATCACTTATTTGTGTAAGTCTCTCTTTCCCTCCCTTTTCCAGGCCCTTTTTCTGACTGTCTCTTTCAGACACCCTTTTTCCCTATACATCACAGACCTTCTCTGTCTTCCCCTAGTCCATGTCTCTCCATTAGCCCTTCCTCTTTACCTTAGGCCTTCTCTCTGGCTGTACTTCAGTCCTTCTCTCTCTCTCTCTCTCTTTCTCCAGTACCTTTTTCTGTCTGTTTCCTTCAGACACCACCTGACACTCTTCCCACATTGGATTGATGCTTGGTTTGGGGTGGTGAGTGGGATTAGGGACTAGAAATGAGGGAGTATTGTAACAGCATACGTGAATGCTGGAGTCAAGTGCATCAGGGTGAATTGAGTGTATGTGTGCAGACATATGGGGAGGGGGCTCAAAATTTATACCATAGATATTGCCCTATAGAGCGTTAGTCTGTCTCTGCTTTTAATTCTGTGAATGCTAGAGAGTTCTCCAATGAATTGTTCCTCAATGTGCTGAAGACTTTCAAGCAGTCAAGGGCTCAAAAGCCTCATTTAAATCAATGTGAATTTTTATTTGTCCCTTATAGTGCAGTTGGTTTGTCCAAAATTGCTCAAGTTCTTAATACATCAGCCTCAGTGTGTATGCCCAGCAGTCCTCCCCTTATTTCATTTATGTAAGTGAGGCACATTTTATAGAGATATGCACACACAAACAGCAAGGGGAAAGGAGCAAAGGGGAGGAAAAACTAATAGTGAGTGGTGAAACCAAAAGCAGGACGAACGTGATGAGATTGGGAATGGTTATGTTCAGGTAATGCAGACAGAATAGTGTAGGATGGATAGCAGGGGTGAGGTAGGACACCACAAGCTGGAATACTAGAGATCAGATGGATAGAAACAGAGAGCTAGGGTGGAGGGAGGGAAAACATAAGACCAGACATGGAAGAAACAAAATATAAGCAAAAACACACAACATGGACCACAAAATATGCGGGAAAATTTACAAATAATAGTGTAATATATTTAAACAACAGAAAGTGCTGCATGTCCTCTAAATGTTCAAACACACAATTTTACCGCCTTTGGAAAACCCAAAACGTCATAATTGTGATTCAAGACAGATTTGGTTCCTGAAAAATCAAAGACGGACACCTCCAATAGTGCAATATTGTTTATATTCCAGATCAAAGCAACTCACAAGAAATAAAAGCACACAAGCATATGAAGGGCTGAAAAGTATAAGGTTCCATTAACACAGGTGACAACAATGCAGGATGTTGCACTGGATCTGCCACCAATAGTAAAAAGTATCATGGTTGACAATAGTGTGACTATCAACACATGTGATCATGTCAAAGTACAGCATTCTGTAACTTTACTGGGTTCCCATAGAAACACATTAAAATTGAAGTATACAAAATCTGTGTTGCAACCCATGAGACTGCTGGCAGACCTTTCACATGAGCTGAGTTGGAGGTCAAGACGCTCATAACATCCTCCAATGAGTGGCTGACTAAGCCTGTAATATTGGCTTGTTGTCATGTCCATTTATAAAAGCAATACAAACAGATCACACTTTCAGTTTTAAAATATCAGATAATATATCCATATTCACAGGGGGCATATTTTTGTTTATGAAGTATGAATCCAAAAAGATACCCAGCAACCTTTCAATTTTTATTTTCTCCTTACCATGTATCTTTTATTAAACCTATATATTTCAGATTAAAAGTATTGATATAAAAAGTGAGCATCTCTTACAATGGACTAGTATTGCATGCATTATATTGTTTTTCCTAATGTTCCTAAATGTTCAATGATCAGTGTTTCAATTATTATTATTATTCTTTATTTATATATAGCGTCAAATTATTCTTCAGCATTGTACAATAGGGAATAGACATACAGAGATATTAAATATTACAAATCAAATGTGGAGAACAGAAGGATCAGAGGGACCTGCTCGTATATGCATTTCCCATATACTGGGCACCACATACACACTTAGATATGTAGTACCGGTTAGTAGTGCAACTACTATTAATGTTATATTTGAGTAATATTAGATTTAAAAGTAAGCTGTTTCTTACTAATACATTTACATAACTGGAGAAAAACAGACAATGCTGATCAAGTTCACTCAGAAGCGCTGGATGTTCCCATTAATCTGTTCAACGCTATTGAGGAGTGACCACATAGTATTATATGGGTTAAAACCTAACCTTTACTAGTGCCATTAAAAAAACTAGTTTATCTAAAAATACATATGGCTCATGTGAACTTATCCCATATTTACACACAGTCAAATATGAAATCAAAATTCCAATGTCACAAATGATCACTTGGACTATATTTAGAGACATAAGTGCACATAGACCAAGTTTAGAGACGTAAACTTGAATTCAGTCAGACATGAACTTCATGAATCTCCGACTGCAAGTTATCTATATTTGTTCCTTTTGATGCTGTGAGTACTAGCCCAAAAACTGTTCTACATAAACACAGGTTGAAAATAGAATGTACAGATAAAAGCCCTGCTGCTTAAAGGGATAGTAATACTTCGTTTTAACTTTATTTTATTTTGTAGGCATTAAAAAAACATGAAGAATGATATAAGTCTTATCTCTCAAACCTTTATGGTTTATGAGATATTCACAAGCAAAGTTTCCCCCTCCTGCCCCTTTTACCTACTGTAAACAATCTCTTCTCAGATGTGGAATGCAGTCCATAGACTGGACAGATAACAGAAGGGGACACTCTTATTCCTTTGAAAACAATGAAATCCCTGCCCCCCTTGACAAGCTTTTCAGGTTTTTCCGTTATCTTATTTGAAGATTGTCCCTCTCTGCAGTCTACCTGGGCAGCTCCCTTCTGCCCTGGCTGAAAAGTGTTACATCAGTAAAAGGGGCGGGAGGGGGACACTTTGCTTGTGGATATCTCTTAAACCATAAAGGTTTGGGAGATAAGACTTATATCATTATTCATGTTTTTTTAATGCCTACAAAATAAAATAAAGTTAAAACGAAGTATTACTATCCCTTTAAGTATGAGAAGCGAGCACTAGATTTACCTCCTGGGTTAGTCTCACCTTACCAGGTACTACTACCCTAAGCCACATCAGAATAATAGAAAAAAGAGGAATATGCAGATATAAATTCTCATTGCATAAATTAAACTTGTCTGTTACAGTTCATGGAATCAAGCTACAATTAACCCCCAAATTCCCAACATGTTTCGCCGTTCAAACAAGCAGCTTCGTCAAGGGAAATCATAAAACATTAAACTACTGGCCAGTATTTAAGGCCTCAAAAATGAGGGAGGCTTCATACGATGTACATCAGTTCCTCCTACTCTCATTTTGATTGGCTGTCTGTGCTAGAGTAAGCTTTGCTATGCAAAACAATTGCAGAGTTTCTCTTTGGCTAATTTAAACAATCTGAGTAATTGCTGGAAATCTGTTTTGTGCTGTATCAGTAACTAGCACTTGTGATCGAACACCATTGATCAACCTATTGAGTGTACAATAATGCTCTAACTAAACAATTAAGGTATAGTAATGTTTCATAATAAAAGCAGCTCTAATTAATCATCATAGTATTTGGACTTTGGAGAGTGTTATTTCAATTCTGTCAGAGTTGTAGTTCAAGAGTAATTCAATGACAAAGTGTCCCCCTCCCGCCCCTTTTACTGATGTAACACTGCTCAGCCAGAGCAGAAGGGAGGTGCCCAGGCAGATTGCAGAGAGGGACAAGATTCAATTAAGATAAGGGAAAAACCTGAAAAACTTGTCAAGGGGGGCAGGGCCTTCATTGTTCTCATAGGCAGAAGACTGTCCCCTTCTGTTATCTGTCTGGTCTTACAACCAGATTCCACATCTGAGAAGAGATGTCTTACACTAGATAAAAGGGGCGGGAGGGGGAAACTTTGCTTGTGAATATCTTTCAAACCATAAAGGTTTGAGAGATGACTTATATCGTTCTTCATGTTTTAATGCATACAAAATAAAGATAAAACAAAGTTTACTATGCCTTTAAACATAAATGCAACTCACCGATTGAGAAAATCATTAGATTAGAACCACTACAATTCATAATATTGCACTGATGTAACCACATTGTATCTATCACAGGTCAATACTCTGAGGCTGTAAACTGGAGCAAGGGTACTCGTAGCTTCCAGTATCAGAGTCTTTATAGATTCATAACTATCATGCCCTAAGTCTAAAATAACAGTATTTATGAAACAATAGACAGAGCACTATTACAAAAAAATTGAAAAAAATGAAGTCATTAGGAATGCTAGGCATAAATGACTATTGAGCAACTTCCTCTGTATTGATGTAAATTGGACTTGACTGAGGAATTAAGAGATAACTTGTGGTATGTAGAAATTCCACTCCATGAATGTATTATTATGTATTGTATGAATGTATTATTATGTATTGTATGAATGTATTAATAAACAACTGCCACACTTCAAGATCTGCCTTCAAAGACGCACTAACCTGAATAAAATGATGCAGAGGCCAAATTCCTACCCTATAAAGACAGTCAACAACAGAAAGCCCTATATTAACTACTTAACATTTAATTTTTTCTATATTTTCTTTTTACTTTTAATAAATCCCCATGTCACTATTAAAATCTTTTAAATGGTCTTGATTATTATTATTATTTTCTTGGTATTTTTGTTAGCTTTAAACCCGTTTAAACCCATTCTAAACTGTGTTTGAGAAACTGCTTCTGAACAAGTTTCTCTAATTCTTTAAACTGTACTTTTTAACTAAACTGGATTATGGCAACAGTCCTTACTAAGATAAGTGTTAGCATCTACTTTTTAAAGACTTGTATGGATAGCTCCTCTTTTATGATACATTTTTATGCCTAAAAATTGACAATATCTAGCACACATTTTGTATGCAAAAGATAAATTATAATTACTCCTGTGTAATGATTCCAGTAAATAGACTGAATTACTTTCTAAACTTTTACAAATAATGATGATATCATCTATGAAGCAATGATAGAGAACCAAATGTAACCCGTATGGGTTACTATGCCAAACAACCTTACCTTGGAGAAAATCACATTCCCTTTATCGCTCCATAGATCTGTAACTAAGATTCTGTAATAAACCAGAACAAATTGTGAAATTAAATAAAGTATATACTATTTAAATTTAAATATTTTGTCCTTATAATATAGTTATCACTATCTAGGACTGTTATAACTTTCAGATCCCTCATACCATATTCTATATTTAAATACAGAATATAGTACATTTGTAACAGGGTCCTCAGACGCTACCAGTTGTGGATGTTTTGGGGATATCCCAGCTGGAGCACAAGTGTTTATATGTATACGTGTATATGCTATATACATGTATATGTGTGTGTGTATACAGATATATTGTATGGGTATGTGTATGTGTGTATATGTGTATATGCATATATATGTGTGTGTTTATATCTGTGTGTATATATGTATGTGTGTGCATGTACACATGTGCATATGTATATGTGCGTATGTATATGTATGTGTATATATATGTGTGTGTGTGTGTGTGTGTGTGTGTGTGTGTGTGTGTGTGTGTGTGTGTGTGTGTGTGTGTGTTTATGTATGTGCGTGTATGTGCATATGTGTATAAATATATATATATATATATATATATATATATGTGTGTGTGTGTGTTTGTATGTATGTGTATGTATGTATATATCTACCTATATGGGCACAATTTGTATATAGGTCTGCATGCTCATACTGGATTGTTGGCATTGTAGCATTCTTAATATGTGCAATCTTTTTTTTAACTCTCTCCCTTCCCATACCATCTCCTGTATTTTTCTTTTCTTTCTCTTCCCCCCCCTCCACTCTGCCTTGCACAGGGTATTTACAACCCTCTGAAAGAAGAGTGTGGATTTCCTCTTGGTCCCTGTCTTATCAGCAGTCCCACTGTATTAACCCCCAGCAAACAACACAGCTTTGAATTCAATGTATTAACTGTATTAACTCTGAATTCGGTGTCCTTGTGCTCAGAAATGCTTTAGACTTGAGAAAGGGAGTTTATCCCGAAAGCTTGTCAATCCATAATTGCTAACTTGAAGTGGATGGACTCTGGCAAAATATCTAGCCATTGCTCTTGGATGAAAAAGTGATGGCAAGATTTGGACATCTCTGAGTCCATGAATGGCTAATGCTGAAGAAAGTCCTCTGATCTCCTTGTGGATTGAGCTATTCTAAGCTTGATAAATTCCCTTATATGTCTAGTAAAGGATGTGCAAAACTCCCCAGTGCTTATCAAGCAAAATGATCCAACTGTAAGCAAAACACTTCTTTAATCAATGGCCTATGTTCCATCATTTAGATGAGAGACATCTTCATAGCTTTTGCATAAATCCTAAAATAAATTATTAGTTTACTCATTTTGTACTTTTATATTAATTTTCCAGGTAGCATTTTGTTGACTACTTGCTTAAATCCATTTCCCATAAAAAACTTACTATTACATCTCACTTACATACATGTTTGCCTAATAAACTGTAAACTTAATTATATATTTCTGAACAGTGAGACCATACACAGGCAGATAGATAGATAGATAGATAGATAGATAGATAGATAGATAGATAGATAGACAGACAGACAGACAGACAGACAGACAGATAGATAGATAGATAGATAGATAGATAGATAGATAGATAGATAGATAGATAGATAAGACAAAAGTGCATAATTTAAGAACATGTGCAAGAGACCGACTTTGGTTTTTGCAATTAACAGTCCTATAGATTAATATAGTGAAAGTTAGACGGATCAAAAAAATATATTGACTATGAAGTGGGGGGAGGACAAGGAAGAAAGTTTTACAAATGCTATCAAGCTTGCTTGATCAATCCAAATAATTTGAGATCTAATCCATAACATTGATCATTCAAGCAAAGCATGCATAATCTATCCAATAAATTCAAATAAAATATATCAAAAGTACATCAAGCTGTATGCATTTGATCAATAAAAAAAGAATAATTGTGAAGTGAGAGGAGGATAAGGAAGATAGTTTTGTGTATTTGATGAAGTTCACTTGATTAATCCAAACAGACAAAAAACATATGATGTAATCAACAAAGCATTGAGGACATATGATGTTATCAACAAAGCATGGAGGTAGTAGAGTTAATGTTCACAAAACCTTTACAGGGATTTTTCATGATTTAGATTGCAAGAGAGAACTTTTGTATTGGCTTTAACTGCTCTTTTTGTCATAATCTAGAGAGAAAAATAGCCCTCAAGGGAATTTTTGTGGAAAGCAAAAAGTATATTTACACTGTGATCTACTGTGACCTTTCTTAAGACCACAGGGTATTTCCCATTTGCTGTGTGTATTCACAGAAGTGTTTCCTCTTATGCATATACTTAGATAAATAAATATGAAGTATATGATATGTCTTGTAGCATGTTATTTCAGTAAACAGCTGTGCGGACTTAACTGCAAGTATGTGTCTATGCCTGTTTTTTTTAAATGTTATGTATTCTTAACAAAGGTTTTTTTTTACATTTTGAAGCTTTATTGATGGTATATATTATTGGAATATTGCCACACTCAGGGAAATGTACAAGTCCACCAATGCTTGGAAAAGCTAGTGCCTGTATCTGGCCGTATGTACAGGTGTGCAGACCCACAAACAGATGTGCAGGTTGTGAGTTTGTACATTAAAAGACAGGCTTTGGCAAGGACTGAAAGACCATAGTTTTGCAAGCAAGGAATCAGGTATAACAACAAATTCTAAGAGAGAATGTTGGTCTGGGCACTAAGCAGCACATTACATTTTTTAAAGGTGTTCAAACTGTAATAATTTTAGAAATAAGCATCCCCCAGATTTGTGTAAGTACTCTTGTTATACTCAACAGAAAAAGCTATATATACACAATTTTTACTACTTCTTTAACCCTTTCAGTGCAAGCAATGCATTGGGCACCTTTCTGGCTGTGAAAGAGTTAGGTTCACACTTTTGTTTTCTTTGTTAACTGTACCAAGCTAGTAATGTATTTTTTGTTAACTATACCAAGCTAGGAATGTATTTTTTTGTTAACAGTACCAAGCTAGGAATTTATTTTTTTGTTGTTGTTTCTATATTTTGTTTTTGTATATGACAATGCATTTGCTTAACCCCGTAAGGACCACAGGTTTGTACAGCTTTGGAAAGCATTGCACACAACTCTATAGATTCAATATATGAAAATAAGATGGTTTTGGCCATATGGGTTCATTAAATATAAATACATATACTTGCATAAACCACCTTTACTCCAATGATCGTGCACAGAACACTTATTGAAATATAAATAAATAATATGCCTCCTGTCAAAATAAGAAAACAAACACCTAATGCTTAGCATAGCAAAAAAGCTTTAATATATAAAAAGATGCTTGTGTGCATTGTATATATTCAGAAGGAGCTGCCCTGTATAAAAAATTAATTCATATTTAACTGCCCCACTGAGGACCTTGGAAATGTAATAACATGTCTGTTGTAGGGATAAATAAATTTATATAAAACCTTAACGGGAACACAGGAAATATATGGGTGAATAAAAATGATACAAAGTAGTATAATATTGCTTAATATGATCCCAAAAGAAAGTATGGTATGCATAACACTCACATTTAAAGGAACAGAAGATTTTTTTTGTTAGGAAAAAACATGTACTAGGCCATTTCGTGCTGAACAGAACAAGGATATTCACACTGAATAGAAATCTTTCATTTACTGTAATGTGACTTGTAGCCAAAATGGTTAAGTATGTTAATATATAGGTTAACCCTCCAAGTGCCAGAGGGGTGTGTAAGCACTGTTTTGCAATGCATTGCTTACCCCGCTGATGCTCAAAGGGTCAAAATATATTTACAGTGTGGAGTAATGTGACAAATTCCCACAGTTCAGGCCACAGTTCAGAGTATTAAACTTGGTCATCAGTTTATACTCTCAGATCTTTCTGTCTCTCTGTCTGAAAGCTTCCCACCAGTATAGTGATCTTTAATGCTGTGACCGGTTTTGCACCCACTGGGGTGTCTCTTTTCTTGTTCAAGCTGGACCTATGATAATTCATTGGGTTTCTATGATTTTATCCTGTCTCACCTGCAGATAACCCTGCATTTGGACATTTCACACGATTTGATGATCAGCAGGAGAATATGCTCTCGGTGTTGTGGTTTCACATATGCTCCGCATCTATTTTGTAGACAGGCAGATGTGCCATTTCCACTACACTCTTAAGGGAGCTCTCTACCAACAGCTGATTCAAGTTGGATAGCTGTTTATAGCAGAGGAGCAGAAGTTTTGGGAATATTCTTTTTTAATCTGTCATCAGTATGTATTTTTCTAAGCTCTTCTGAGATCTTGTGACTACTAATGGCACTCTAGGGTGGTTGTTTGTACTCCAGGACATTTCTTCTTCGTATACTAGTGGTTCTCTGAATTTGGGTGTCCATGACATTGGCATTATATCTGTGACTGGTAAAATTTCTCCTGAAATGTATATGATTTTTATCCTGGTCAGATGCATCAGAGCATAAGGGGTTATACCTTAGGGCCTTGCTGTAAAGAACATCATTTTCTGTGTGTCTGGGATAAAAGCTCTCATGTCTGAGATAATTAGGTCTGTCTCTTATTTTGTAAGAGAGATGTCCAGAAGAAGTTGTTTCTAATACTGATTGTGGTAACAGAAAGTTCATTTGGGTGGATGAAAGGCTGCATTTCAGGTTAATGGTGGAGTGGAAAGCATTGTCATTTTTGTGAAAATACAAAAGTTCATCTTTGTTGGCAGTCCAAATGATTAAGAAATATTTTTTGTAGAAGATGGTAGACCATTGGCTTTATTTGGCATATTGGCAAGAACTTCTACTCCAATTAATCCCCATGAACAGGTTGGCATATTGTGGGATCATTCAGGTTCCCATAGCACTTCCTGCTGTATTTATAGTTCTTTCCCAAATGTGAAATAATTATACTTTAATATAAAGTGTATTCGCTGAGTTACAGGCTTTGTGGGTAAGCTCTTTTGCTGTAGAAATGATTTGCAGGATCCAATGCTGTCTTCATGTGGAATGCTGATGCAGAGTGATTCAAACCATAGTTACTAGAAGGTTGACTTTGGGATGGAGCCAAGGTCAGACAGCTTTAAAGAGATTGGTCATGTCTAGTGATGAGCGAGCACCCCAATGCTCGGGTGTTCGGGTGCTCTAACCGAGCACCCCCTGAGGCTCGAGTGCTCGGCCGAGCACCCGAGCCCCATTGAAGTCAATGGGAGGACTCGAGCATTACACCAGGCACCCCCTGCTCTGATGAGGGGAGGGTGCCTGGTCCATAGGAAAAGGGCAGAAAAGGATGGAAACACCACAGAAATGGTTCAGGGACAGCATAGGGAGGATGTCTGGATGCATCTTGGACTCCAACATCGCTGCTGGGAACGATCTTTCGCCCGTAGTACGCCATTTTTACAGACTGACCATAAAACACACAAAAAGGAAAATAAAAACGACTTTAGGCGAAAAATTGTTACCAAACAATATTTGCTGTATATTTACTTGTATATCATCTGCAAATTCTCCCAAAAATTTCCTTGGTTTTCGGAAGTGAGGCCATGATTAAGAGGGAAACGTGCGCAGAGGCAAATTCTCCCAAAAATTTCCTTGATTTTCAGAACTGAGGCCATGATTAAGAGGGAAACGTGCACAGAGGCAAATTCTCCCAAAAATTTCCTTGATTTTATTGAACTGAGGCCATGATTAAGAGGGAAACGTGCGCTGAGCCGACCATCTAAAACATTATGGGTGAGGGTCTGCTGCAGAGCTGACCATCCTAAACATTATATGCGAAGGCCCGCTAGTGAGCTGACGCTATAAAACATTATATGAGAGGGCCCGCTAGAGAGCTGACCCAATAAAACATTATATGAGAAGGCCCGCTGGTGAGCTGACCTATATAAAAATTGTCAAACAGGGCCCGCTGGTGAGCTGGCCCTATATAAAAATTATATCACAGGGCCCGCTGGTGAGCTGGCCCTATATAAAAATTATATCCCAGGGCATATGGAAGAGGAGGAGGAGGATGAGAAGATTAAGAGTCAACCATATACCCGTTTTTTGGGTGGAAGGGGTGAATGGGAATACAGAGTATTCCCATCATTGTAAATAACATATATAAAGTGAGTTTATGTTCCCCTGGGGCTTTCCTCCAGTGGAGTGGAGAAGTCAGGGGAAATCCAGGCCTTGTTCATTTTTATAAGTGTCAACCTATCAGCATTGTCGGTGGAAAGGCGGATACGCTTATCTGTTATGATGCCACCAGCAGCACTAAATACCCGCTCAGACAGAACGCTGGCGGCAGGGCAGGCCAGCACCTCCAAGGCATAGAGTGCCAGTTCATACCACGTGTCCAGCTTGGACACCCAGTAGTTGTAAGGCACAGAGGGATCATTGAGGACGCTGACACGGTCTGCTACGTACTCCTTCACCATCTTCCAAAACTTTTCCCTCCTTGTGACACTAGGCTGCGCATCAGGGTGAGGGTGCTGGCGGGGTGTCATGAAGGTGTCCCACGCCTTGGAGAGTGTTGCCCTGCCTTTCTCGGAACTGCTGTGTGCTCCCCTTTTCTCCCCTTCTCGGTTGGCCAAGGTAGCACGTACTCTGCCGCCAGCGTTGTCAGATGGAAAATTTTGGAGCAATTTTTCAACAAGAACCTTCTGGTATTGCACCATTTTGCTTGTCCTCTCCACCGGAGGAATGAGAGATGAGAAATTCTCTTTGTAGCGGGGGTCCAGAAGGGTGAACACCCAGTAATCCGTGTTGTCTAAAATGCGTGTAACGCGTGGGTCACGGGAAAGGCAGCCTAACATAAAGTCAGCCATGTGTGCCAGAGTACCAACAGGCAAGATTTCGCTGTCCTCACCAGGAGGATGACTCTCAATCTCCTCATCCTCTTCCTCCTCTTCTGCCCACCCACACTGAAGAGATGGAACTAAAGTTCCATGGCTACCCTCTGTAGCGGAGACAACCGTGTCTTCCTCCTCCTCCTCCTCCTCCTCCTCCTCCTCCGCCTCCTCCAATTGTCGCTGAGAAGACGAAGTGAGGGTGCTCTGGCTATCACCTTGTGTAAGCTCTTCCTCCCCCATTTCCACCTCTTCCACATGCAAAGCGTCGGTTTTAATTGTGAGCAGCGAGCGTTTCAGTAGACACAGAAGTGGGATGGTTACACTGATAATAGCGTTATCGCCGCTCACCATCTGTGTCGATTCCTCAAAATTGCGTAAAACCTCACAGAGGTCTGACATCCATTCCCACTCCTCACTTCTGATTACAGGAAGTTGAACGGAGAGGCGACGACCGTGTAACAGCTGGTACTCCACTACTGCCCTCTGCTGCTCACAAAGCCGGGCCAACATGTGGAAGGTGGAGTTCCAGCGCGTGCTCACGTCACACAGCAGCCGGTGAGCTGGCAATTGTAAGCGCTGCTGCAGCTTCAACAGGCCGGCTGAAGCTGTTGATGACTTACGGAAATGTGCACACACGCGGCGCACCTTGGTCAAGAGATCATGCACATTGGGGTAGGTTTTTAGAAATCGCTGCACCACTAAATTAAATACATGCGCTAGGCATGGTACATGTGTGAGCTTGCCGAGCTCCAAAGCCGCCACCAAGTTACGCCCATTATCACACACAACCATGCCTGGTTGCAGGTTGAGTGGCGAGAGCCACTGCTCGGTCTGGTGACTAATCCCCTGCAACAGCTCTGAGGCCGTGTGCTGTTTGTCCCCAAGGCAGATCAGCTTCAGCACGGCCTGTTGACGCTTCCCCACTGCAGTGCTACACTGCTTCCAGCTACTGGCTGATGGGGGAGTGGCGGTGTGTGTAGAGAATTCGGAGGTGGAAACGGAGGAGGAGGAGCCAATAACGTAGGTGCTGGTGGAAACCCTGATGGAGGTAGGGCCCGCAATCCTCGGCGTGGGTAGCACCCGTGCCATCCCAGGGTCCGAGTCGCTCCCAGCCTCCACGACATTCACCCAGTGTGCCGTCAGGGAAATGTAGCGTCCCTGGCCACAAGCACTTGTCCATGTGTCAGTCGTTAAGTGGACCTTCCCAGTAACTGCGTTGGTCAGGGCACGGGTGATGTTACGGGACACATGGTGGTGTAATGCGGGGATGGCACACCGGGAAAAGTAGTGGCGGCTGGGGACCGCGTACCGAGGGACAGCTGCTGCCATCAGGCTGCGGAAGGACTCAGTGTCCACAAGCCTAAATGGCAGCATTTCGATGGCCAGTAATTTGGAAAGGTGTGAGGTTAGTGCTATGGCCTGTGGGTGGGTGGCTGGGTACTTTCTCTTGCGCTCAAATGCCTGGGGTAACGACATTTGGACGCTGTGCTGGGACAGGGAAGTGGATGTGGTCGCTGATGGTGCTTCAGATGCTACAGGTGCAGGGCGGGAGGTATGCGGGCCTGCGCCTTCGACAGGCGATTGGCCGGCACCGAAAACAGGGGAAGAGGAGGCAGTGGTGTGGCCTGCAGACACAGATGGGCGATCCAGGCGTTCCTCCCACTTACTACGGTGCTTGGATGCCATGTGTCGGATCATGCTGGTGGTGGTGAGGTTTCTAGTGTTCATGCCTCGGCTCATTCTGGTGTGGCACAGGTTGCAAACTACAATTCTTTTGTCGTCCGCACTTTCCTTAAAAAAACGCCATACCGCGGAACACCTACCCCTTGGCAAGGTAGATTTACGCAAGGGGGTGCTCCGTGGAACATTTGCGGGCCGGTTTGGTGCGGTCCGCCTTCTTTCTGTAGCCACACCACTGCCTCTTCCAGCCTGTTGCGGTGCTGCAGATGGCTCACCCTCAGGACTGCTGTCATCGCTCGGCTCTACACCTTCCCAGGTGGGGTCAGTCACCTCATCGTCCACCAAGTCCTCCTCCACTTCCTCACTCTGATCATCCTCCTCAAGTCTTGATCCCACCACATACTCAGTCATTGACAACTGTATAACATTCTCCTCAACAAGGTCTTGAGACGGAAATAGTGGTTGATTTAATGGCAACTGTGTCTCATCATCATCATCATCATCCACTACTTCCTTTGACCTTAAATGCCGTTCACATCTGGCATCTTCTTGAGATTGGGTAGCCTCTAGAGGTTGTGAATCAGGGCACAAGATGTCATGTTCCTCTGCAAGCGTGCTTGGAGAGAGGGTCAAATGAAGGATTGGTGATGAGACGAGCTCCTCACTATATCCCAGTGTGGGATCACTTCTTTGACCAGACCGTGTATGGTGGGAGGAAGGATGATCAGAGTGAGGATTATGTTGACCAGACTCTTGGCTACTGAGAGTGGACTTGGTGGAAGACAGGGTGGTGCTTAACCGACTGGAAGCAGTATCAGCTGTCATCCAACCGACCACCTGTTCGCAGTGGTCGGACCTCGAGAGTGATGTCCTGCGACGCCCTGTAAAATTACACATGAAGCTAGGTATGGTGGATGTCTTTCTTTCTTGTGCTCTGGCACCAGGCACAGTTTCTCCGCGTCCTGACCCGCGCCCTGAACTTTCAGGATCACGTCCACTTCCCCGTCCCTTTTTACCCGCCTTCTTCATCTTACACAGAATATGTGACTTTAATATTTGAGTTTGAAAACTTAACAGTATTTCTTATTATTCTGCAACTCTGCAGAGTACACAGAATAGGCTGCTAAACTGCGGTGAAACACACTGAATGGAATATGTGAGTTTAATATTTGAGTTTGAAAACTTAACAGTATTTCTTATTATTCTGCAACTGTACAGAGTACACAGAATAGGCTGCTAAACTGCGGTGAAACACACTGAATGGAATATGTGACTTTAATATTTGAGTTTGAAAACTTAACAGTATTTCTTATTATTCTGCAACTGTACAGAGTACACAGAATAGGCTGTTAAACGGCGGTGAAACACACTGAATGGAATATGTGACTTTAATATTTGAGTTTGAAAACTTAACAGTATTTCTTATTATTCTGCAACTGTACAGAGTACACAGAATAGGCTGTTAAACGGCGGTGAAACACACTGAATGGAATATGTGACTTTAATATTTGAGTTTGAAAACTTAACAGTATTTCTTATTATTCTGCAACTGTACAGAGTACACAGAATAGGCTGTTAAACGGCGGTGAAACACACTGAATGGAATATGTGACTTTAATATTTGAGTTTGAAAACTTAACAGTATTTCTTATTATTCTGCAACTGTACAGAGTACACAGAATAGGCTGTTAAACGGCGGTGAAACACACTGAATGGAATATGTGACTTTAATATTTGAGTTTGAAAACTTAACAGTATTTCTTATTATTCTGCAACTGTACAGAGTACACAGAATAGGCTGCTAAACTGCGGTGAAACACACTGAATGGAATATGTGACTTTAATATTTGAGTTTGAAAACTTAACAGTATTTCTTATTATTCTGCAACTGTACAGAGTACACAGAATAGGCTGTTAAACGGCGGTGAAACACACTGAATGGAATATGTGACTTTAATATTTGAGTTTGAAAACTTAACAGTATTTCTTATTATTCTGCAACTGTACAGAGTACACAGAATAGGCTGTTAAACGGCGGTGAAACACACTGAATGGAATATGTGACTTTAATATTTGAGTTTGAAAACTTAACAGTATTTCTTATTATTCTGCAACTGTACAGAGTACACAGAATAGGCTGCTAAACTGCGGTGAAACACACTGAATGGAATATGTGACTTTAATATTTGAGTTTGAAAACTTAACAGTATTTCTTATTATTCTGCAACTGTACAGAGTACACAGAATAGGCTGTTAAACGGCGGTGAAACACACTGAATGGAATATGTGACTTTAATATTTGAGTTTGAAAACTTAACAGTATTTCTTATTATTCTGCAACTGTACAGAGTACACAGAATAGGCTGTTAAACGGCGGTGAAACACACTGAATGGAATATGTGACTTTAATATTTGAGTTTGAAAACTTAACAGTATTTCTTATTATTCTGCAACTGTACAGAGTACACAGAATAGGCTGCTAAACTGCGGTGAAACACACTGAATGGAATATGTGACTTTAATATTTGAGTTTGAAAACTTAACAGTATTTCTTATTATTCTGCAACTGTACAGAGTACACAGAATAGGCTGTTAAACGGCGGTGAAACACACTGAATGGAATATGTGACTTTAATATTTGAGTTTGAAAACTTAACAGTATTTCTTATTATTCTGCAACTGTACAGAGTACACAGAATAGGCTGTTAAACGGCGGTGAAACACACTGAATGGAATATGTGACTTTAATATTTGAGTTTGAAAACTTAACAGTATTTCTTATTATTCTGCAACTGTACAGAGTACACAGAATAGGCTGCTAAACTGCGGTGAAACACACTGAATGGAATATGTGACTTTAATATTTGAGTTTGAAAACTTAACAGTATTTCTTATTATTCTGCAACTGTACAGAGTACACAGAATAGGCTGCTAAACTGCGGTGAAACACACTGAATGGAATATGTGACTTTAATATTTGAGTTTGAAAACTTAACAGTATTTCTTATTATTCTGCAACTCTGCAGAGTACACAGAAAAGGCTGCTAAACTGCGGTGAAACACACTGAATGGAATATGTGACTTTAATATTTGAGTTTGAAAACTTAACAGTATTTCTTATTATTCTGCAACTCTGCACAGTACACAGAATAGGCTGCTAAACGGCGGTGAAACACACTGAATGGAATATGTGACTTTGATATTTTAGTTTGAAGACTTAACAGTATTTCTTCCTATTCTGCAACTCTGCACAGTACACAGAATAGGCTGCTAAACTGCGGCGAAGCACACTGAATGGAATATGTGACTTTGATATTTTAGTTTGAAGACTTAACAGTATTTCTTCCTATTCTGCAACTCTGCACAGTACACAGAATAGGCTGCTAAACTGCGGCGAAGCACACTGAATGGAATATGTGACTTTGATATTTTAGTTTGAAGACTTAACAGTATTTCTTCCTATTCTGCAACTCTGCACAGTACACAGAATGTGCTGCTAAACTGCGGCGAAGCACACTGAATGGAATATGTGACTTTGATATTTTAGTTTGAAGACTTAACAGTATTTCTTCCTATTCTGCAACTCTGCACAGTACTCAGAATGTGCTGCTAAACTGCGGCGACGCACACTGAATGGAATACGTGACTTTGATATTTTAGTTTGAAGACTTAACAGAATGTGCTCTAATCTGCAACTTTGCACACTAAACAGAATGTGCTCTAATCTGCAACTTTGCACACTAAACAGAATGTGCTCTAATCTGCAACTTTGCACACTAAACAGAATGTGCTCTAATCTGCAACTGTGCACACTAAACAGAATGTGCTCTAATCTGCAACTTTTCACACTAAACAGAATATTTTTTTTTTTTTTTTTTGTTTTTTTCCCCCCACACACAATATAACCTGCTGCCCCCACACACAGTAGTCCTAAAAAGGACTTTTGGTTCTTTTTTGTCACAATTTTTGTTTTTTCCTCCCTACACTGCCTTTCCCTTCCTATCCTCAGCTCTCCCTGGCTCAGACTGAGCCGAACTCGATGGTTAGGTGCTATACAGCACCTGACCACGGGTTCTGGCCAGCCAATCAGTGTAATGCCAGCAGCCAACATGGCTGCTGGCATTACACCGATGTCAGAGCCTCCCTGCACGTTTATTGGCTGCGCAGCAGCCGCAAAACGTGCGGGGAGGAGACCCGAACATGGCGGGCGAGCACATGCGGTACTCGTACGAGTACCGCCATGTGCCGAGCAGAGCGATGCTCGAGCCGATCCGAGCATCGGCCGAGCATGCTCGCTCAACACTAGTCATGTCCTGTATGTAATTGGTTATTTTTGTTACCAATTGTTTCAGAATACTCTCCACCTAGCCAGAGATATTTTCTGTGAGTGTACCAGTTCCAAATAATATGGCTCTGCCAAGATTTCATTCCTTGAGTAGGAAGCACTGATAAGCATCCCACCCTCAGTTCTTCTGGATTGAGGGCCTCCTGGTGATCTCTTATATTATAATAGAGCCCTTTCATGTTTTTTTTAAGTTCTTTTATGTAGTCAGATGTGGGATCTTCTTGTAGTTTTCAGTAATGTCTAAGAATGAGCGAAAAATTCCGCCTCAAACTGAAATCGTTGAAAAATGGCACTTTCCGCTTGGCGAAAAATTTCCAGCAAATAGTGCTAATTTTCCGCTTTTTGTTCGCTTTGTTCTCCTAGCTCATTCCATTGAAGTCAATGGGAACATTGAAGTTACACACACAACATAAAATGAATATTATTGAATTTCCCAAAGGGATAATATAAAAGGAGCATGAGGGTGCCTGTGTTGGTGGGGTGTGGGGAAAGAATCAGTTGAACAGGTGGTGATTTTTGGCGGGGTTTGTTTACTGGGATTGGGGGGCAGTTAATAAAAAAATAAAAAATGAATACAATTAAAAAAAAACATAAGACATGGTATAAAAGGGGTCTGAGGAGGGTGCCTGTGTTGGTGAATTAATGAATCATTTGAACAGGGAATTTGTTTTGGGGGGATTTCTTGACTGATGTTGGGGAAACAGTTAATAAAAAATAAACCAATAACATAAAATAAGACATTTGTATGTAAAGTGATAGAGACAGGAACCTCCTGACATAAGCTGCCACTGGGGTGGACTGATATTTGACCTGACAGTTTAATAGTAATGATAATCCCTCCCTGCCAGAATCCTAGCATATTCTGTGGGATGGAATCTCCTCAGATGCCACCTGATGACCTGGTATTGATTCTCCTCCACCACACTGGCATGTGTGGTCAGTGCACCACATAGTGTGCAATGGGTAGAGATGAACTGCCATATCCTAACATCAAAGTAGTGGCTATCATTTGGCAGGGGATGTAACAATGAACAAGGTGGATTGGTAGGAGGTGTACTTGTTACCCTGGAGGAAGAAGGTGATGTTGATGGTGAGCTAGTTGTTTCGCTCGTCATGGAACTTCCAATGTCTGTCTGGGTTTCTTTATTCTTCCTCCTCTTTGATTTCCACCTTTCTGGAGAGTCAGGGGGTACAGTAACAGCAGTGCTAGATTTCTGTAATGGGTGTTTGGCTTTAACATGTTTGACATAAATGTCATGGTGTCTGTGTTTCATGTGTGCTATCAGGGAGCTTGTGCCAAGGTGTGTTCCCTCCTTTCCCCTTCTCACTAACTTGTCACAAATTTTGCACTATACCATTGTTGATGACTACTGTACTGTGCCTGCTGGAAGAGAATAATGCTCCCACACCCATTACTTCTGGGGGGAGGGATATGGAACAGGTGGAGAAGAATAGCCTCTTTCTTCTTCTCCTCCACATTCCCCTTCACTTTTTGTGGCAGCGGATAATGTTGCTACTACTGCCTCAGATTTAGCACTGCAACTAGGACCAGAACAGTGGAACCTGTCCAAGTTCCGCATCACTTGTTGACCCCATTCCCACTGTGTCCACGATGGTCTGTGGCACACTAGCTTGCTCCTAAGCATCCTGCTGCCCTTGCATCTCAGCAGCAAAAATTAAAGCAGTTGCAATTGCCGCAAATTCCAAAAGCTGATTGCTAGTGGTGGTAGTGATGCCCATCCTCATCCCTGTCTCCCATTCCTTCTCACTTTCTGATAAAAAGGTCGTCAATGTCTTTTCCACCCCAGCTTCTCCAACACAACCACCACCATTAGTCCCTATGTGCTGCTGCTCTATTACAGGCATCTCACAGATGCTTGGAGGAGGTGACGAGCAATGTCACTGGCAGCAGGTACAACACTAGTGGCAGCATATCCGGCAGCAGGTACAACACTAATGGCTGCAGGTACAGCAATGGTGGCACTAGCAGCAGGGGCAAAACGTCTTGCAGCAGGCACAGGCAGCTGACCTGTCCTGATCTCACTAGTACTACCCTTTTCTCCCTCCCTTCCCATTCCCTTTTCTCCCTTCCTTCCCAATCCCTTTTCTTCCTTCCTTCCCATTAAATTCCCCAAGATCCCTTGGGGTGATTTAGGGGGACTGGACAGCATTGGTTCAGTACTGCTAGTCACTTCTTCCTCCTCCTCAGACTCAGCGGACACATAAGCATCCTTCCAGCTCCTCCATTGATTATTTTTCACCCTGCTCATAGTGATAGCAGTCACTATGAGCTTTCCTGCCTCAATTTTTGCAAAAAATCACAGCAGAACAGCACAGCACATCTATCTCGCTATGTAGCTGCTTCTATTGTGTCTGCCTTCAGCGAAAACATCACCTTTTTATAGCAGAAGTGCAAAAACAAAGTAAATCAATGGGTGGAAACTTTATAGCCATTGAAAAAATGGTGAAAAATTTTGGCCAATGGGCGAAAGATGCAAACATTTTAACCGCTAGTTTTAAAGTTGATTTTCCCACAAAAAACTGGATAACAACGTGGTTCTTGCAAAATTTCCCGCAGGAACACAGCAACAAGTTTCGCCCATCCCTAGTAATGTCTTTCATCTATTAGTCCCCTCTGTGCATACTAAGATCTTGAGGTCTTTCCTCATATGGTTTCCAATTAACCAGTGCACCATTTTAATGGTCCTTTTTGCATAGTTTCTAATTTATAGATGACCTTCTGGAAATATAGTCTCCAGAACTGTGCACCTTACTCTGGGTGAGGTCTAACTAATGATGTATAAAGTGATATTAGAATCTCTTTTTTATTAAGCTAATGTCTCTTCTTATACAATACCAATATTCTCTTTACATATATTTAATAGCATAATCATTCAGTATAGTTCCTAGCAAAAAATTGTTAATTCAAGGGGCCTTATGTATATAACAAAGTGGTGCAATTCTGACGCAAACAAATAGAATACAGAAGATAAATAGAAATTCCCATTGATAGGGCGTGGCTTGGCAGGCCTTCTAGATGGCTGTACATTGGCAGAGCTCTGCAACCCTGTGGGTTATATTGAGCTATGTTACTATTACTATCTTTTATATCTTCTGCATATTTCCACTTACCCCCACTACCAGTCTGCTAAGGGGATGTTGATTGAAGATACAACTTCATAGTACCACATTTTTCTCCATGCTCATTGGCATCCAGTGGATAGAACCTTATATGTCTGCCTTGTCTACAATCCCGTTAATATGGCCCAAAGGGGAAAGAGAATGAGCAGCCTGGCTTTACTAAATTTGTTACCAAGGACAACTTGAAGTCTCTACCAACTAAAAATGATATGGAAGACCTCCTGCTAAAAATATCTGAAATTGTGTAAGATCTAGAAAGAAACAGGACAGGACAGGACAGCTTGAATGAACACATAACAAAACTAGTAGAAATTATTCAACTTGGATGATGTGGAGAACCAAGGATTGAAAAGAAAATCTTAGTGTTAGGAGTCTCCCTGATTAAGCTTGAGACTATGGATATCAAGGCAGTCCTGGTCTCTATTTATAATATTCTGAAATCACCCTCATGCAAAGAAGCTGTTAATGATGTGCCCATAGAGCTCAATGATCTAAGGCCATACAAGATGATAGACCATAGGATGTTGTCTGTTGTTTACACTCCTCTACCACTAAGGAATAAACTGTACAGAAATCTTGTTAGCTGCATGAGCTGAAATAAATCAGTTCTACTATTCAACTCTTCCATGATCTCTCAGCTTTTACCCTTCAACAAAGATTGGCATTCAAGCCACTCACAGATGCCCTGCACAAACATCAAGTCTGATACAAATGGGGATTCACATTTGCTCTTACTGTCTGAACACATGCTGGGAAATCGTATACACTGAGATCTGTGAAGAAAGTACCACAGTTGTTTGAGTGATTGGGATTCACTCCAGTCAAGCTTTGAATGCCTGAGAATAACCTACCTCTGTATAAACTTGACCCATGCCCACAAAGACCACAAGAAGGTGAGGGATAATGCTGGTAAAAGTCCAGTCTGGTAACCAGGGAAGAGAAAAATCGGAATCTGGTTAGCCGGGTCATGTACAGGAAAAGCCATTAAACCAAAACATGGTACCAAACAGAAAGAATGAGAAAAGAGTCAGAAAAGCCAGGTCATACACATGATAGCCTTCCACAATGAAAAGAGGTACCAAAGTAAAATCTAAAAACAGGCAAGCAGCAATAGCAATCAGTACTGAAGCTCAAATTTAAT
This sequence comes from Rhinophrynus dorsalis, assembly GCA_037306005.1. Classification (NCBI taxonomy): domain Eukaryota; kingdom Metazoa; phylum Chordata; class Amphibia; order Anura; family Rhinophrynidae; genus Rhinophrynus; species Rhinophrynus dorsalis. The sequence goes on from CM074719.1 coordinate 382,627,164, forward strand.
TGGGCAAGGCATGGGGGTTCCAGAGATCCTATAAAGTGTCAACAGCCAATACCAATGAAGGGGGAAGGTCTACAGGAAAAAAAGTGAGAAAATGTGACAGAAATGAATGCTGAGACAGCATTTGATTGTGTGGATTGGCGAAACTCTCTTCCATTATAGTTTTGGTCCCAAGTTATGGAATTTCATTTATGCCCTGTATAGTATTTGTAATGCAAAAATTGAAATAAACTCTATGCTGTCTGATACCTTTCCTCTAGGTAATGGAACTAGGAAAAGCTTCTATTTCTCCCCACTGATCTTTGCCTTACTTATGGAGACCCTTGCCGATACTTTACATAATAACACAAAAATATCTGGCTTGCCCATTATGGGCACTACATACAAACTATCCTTGTCTGCAGATGATCTTTTGCTAATCTTAACAAATCCTCAGACCTCGTGACTACCCGCTCTTATCCATGATCTAGACAAGTATGGAGCCATGTCTAGATTTAAAAATAATATTACTACATCAAAAATATTAATATACCTCCATCACAGATTCCCCATATTAGCTTCTACATTTACATGGACACAATGCAGATTAAAATATTTAGGAGTCAATAATATCCCTTGTATATCTGCCCTTTTTCAGAGTAGTTTTCTCCCACTATGCACATAAATCACATCAGCTTTTTTAAAAAAAATGGAAGTCTGCCCTGTCTTGGGTAGGCTGTATAAACCTTCTCAAGATGGTTACTATTCCTAAGATCCTATACCTGTTTCAAGCACTCCTGTTTCTTATTGCAAAACACTGCAATAAAATCTGAAGTAATTTGTTTACAAACAGAAACTTACCAGACTCATTTGTTCTTTAGTGATTAAAAAAACACCAGGGTATCCTGGGTATGTTTAATATTCACCTTTATTAGCTCCAGTCCAAATTTCATCTGTACTACATTGATTTCTTTCTTTGGCAACAAAATGTTGGGTTAAGATCCTCCAGGATTCCATGGTATACTCCGACCTGGTTGAATTCTACCTCCATGTTTTTGAAAACTAAACACCAACTCTTCATAGACAGTACCCTTATATGGTATGTTTTTTCTGCATCTGGGTTGACTATGGTTGTCTCCCATGTCATATCTTTGATTCTTATTCCATATTTTCCTCTTGGGGATGAAGAGATGGCCTTCTCCATCTGGGTTTCTGGGGTTAAGTTGCTTGTTTCTCTTGTTGTTTGTTGGCAACATGTTGTCATTCCAATAGCTACAGAAACAATTAGATATTCAGTAAGGGGCTATTGGTGTTATAGTTAGCTACACAAGTCTATGACACATTCAGATAAAGAATGCTTTTTCAGACCATGCATGGAAATGGAATTAGAGTGTACTTTTGTGACCATGCCCAGTCAATGTATTTGTCTGTTGTCCTCTCTCTTGCTTAACTCTAATGTTAAGCAAGAGAGAGGAGATGAAGAGATGGCCTTCTCCATCTGGGTTTCTGGGGTTAAGTTGCTTGTTTCTCTTGTTGTTTGCTGGCAACATGTTGTCATTTCAAGAGCTACAGAAACAATTAGATATTCAGTAAGGGGCTATTGGTGTTATAGTTAGCTACACAAGTCTATGACACATTCAGATAAAGAATGCTTTTTCAGACCACGCATGGAAATGTAATCAGAGTGTACTTTTGTGACCATGCCCAGTCAATGTATATGTCTGCACTCCTCTCTCTTGCTTAACTCTACACCAAACCATTCCTTATTATTAAAGACAAGATGGGAAGAAGTACTCAATTTGCCTTTTATCTATTCTCAGTGGACTCAGATTATTCAAAAAATGCACTAATACTCTAAAAACACAGTTTGAAACATGCTACAAAAATCACTAATATTTGGTATAGAATCCCGGAAATCCTCCATAAGATATTTCCTCCCCCCCCCCCAACACACACATGCAAACTTTTGGAGATGCAATTAATATGTTGGCCCTTTAATTCATTTGGTTGGATTGCCCTGCTATCCTCACTATTGGAGGGAGATCTTTGATGAACTGGATATGATTCTGCAGACCAAACTGGGGCACTTACCAGCTTATTCTTTGCTTAATTTATCTCAGCCCACCTTGAGCAGACAGCCAGCCAATTGAAAACTTGACTTCTTGTCCACTTCTGAATTTTCCATACCAAATAAATGGAAACAAGCTGCACCCCCTTCAAGGATGGACTGGATCATTAGGTTTGACAATATTATGACATGGAGAAACTTACCCATGACATGACAAAAGCTATCATGAGTTTTATGAAATTTGACCTTCCTGTTTCAAATTCTATGCCTTCAGTGCTTCCTGTGTTATTCATTTGATAGTCAGTGACCTCCCTATTTATCTTATAATTTTGAATAACTTTGTATTTATCTTTTCAACTTCACAGCATTCTACTGGATTTGTTCATGTATGAAAGGAAATTATTGTAATGGGCTGTACACTTCTTCCTATACAATGATTCAGGGGCAGTTAATCCCTACTCTTGGTACAAGTTCACCATACCCCTGAAATAATGTATGCAGAATGGCATCACATTCTTTATAGAACTGTCATAGCCTACCTAGTTCCAGCATCTGTCCCTGCGGCGACACAACAAATGTGTAGGAGGCTTCCTTTCAGTCTTTGCTTACTATGCCTGGGTTAAGTGCACCTGGGGGCCAGATTGGGCATCCATGTCCTCTTGCTAGCTGCTGTTGGCGCGGTGTGATGCTTTGTTTACGGGCACGATGCCGAAGAATGACGCAGAGTGGGATTTTATGCTGTAGCACTGTTATCGCCTCCCATCTAAACTTCCTGGATTGGGCCTTTAAAGGGGAACTGAGCCAGCTCTCAGTTGCCCTTGCATTGTTGTACAATACAGTTCTATTTCCTTGGGCTCCGTGTATGACCTGGCTTGTCTGACCAGCCATTCTGGTGCTGTCCTGTGGCTCTGTCTGACTATTCTCTTTCCTTATCCTTATCCTTATCCTTTCCTTATCTGGCTATTGAGAATCTAAAGGCAGCTTTTGCTGCAGCGCCAATATTGGTGCATCCCAATCCCTCCCTACCCTTTACCTGGAGGTTGACGCATCTGAGATTGGCGTGGGCACCCTGTTGTCACAACGCTCAGCCCCTGGTGAAGCCTTACGCCCTTGTGGGTATTTTTCTAGAAAACTGTCCAAAGAGGAAATGGTATATCAAATAGGGGACAGAGAACTATTGGCTATCATCTTGGTCTTGAAGGAAAGGAGGAATCTCTTGGAGGGCACTAAATCACCTATCTTGATTCTGACCGACCACAAGAAACTCATTTGCCTTTCTGAGGCTAAGCAATTTTCTTCTATGCAAGCCAGATGGTCACTGTTCCTTTCCCAGTTTAATTTTGTGGTTCCCTATCTTCCGGACTCTAAGAATGTGAAGGCAGATGCTCTGTCTTGCCAGTTTTGCAGCCTTTCCAAGGATGAGGTTCCACCTTCCCTGATCATACTAGCTGATCGTATTCTTGCTGCTATACAAACCTGTATTACTTCTACTCTGATTGCTAGCCACATTGGTCACGACCAATTGATTTGGTCCTTGTTGTGAGCATTCTGGTGGCCTAGTCTCTGGTCCGATTGTGCTGCATTCACGGCTGCTTGCACGATATGTGCTCAAAATAAATCACCCTGACATCTACCAGTCGGCTTGCTTCAGCCAGTGGCTAACGGGGAACGTCCTTGGTCACATCTCTCTATTGATTTTATGGTTGACCTTCCAAGAGCCATGAGTTGTATGGTCATACTGATGATTGTGGACAAATTTTCTAAGATGGTTCACTTTGTGCCACTAAAGGGTTTACCATCCACGCAGGAATTGGTGATGGTATTCACTAAGGAGGTCTTCCGACTCCATGACATACCCAAGGTTATCGTGTCTGATCGAGAAAGCCAATTTGTGTCTCGCTTCAGGAGGTGTTTTTGTGCTCAGATGGGAATTCGATTGGCATTCTCCTCCGTGTACCACCGACAGTCTAACTGTGCGGCAGAAAGGTTGAACCAAGCCTTAGAACAGTTCCTCCGCTGCTATATCTCTAACCACCACAATAATTGGGCTACCCTGTTACCTTGGGAGGAGTTTGCCCGGAATTGTGATATTAACTCTTCTGCGCAGAATTCCCCATTCTTGGTCAACTATGGGTTCCAACTCTCTGTGTTTACTGAGACTTCCAAGCACAGGCTATTCCGGCTCTGGATGAGCATTTGAGGGTGCTCTGTTCCTCTTGGGTTCGGGTACAGCATACCCAACATGGTTCTGTGCAGCGACAAAAGAGGCAGGCTGACCGTAGTCGATTGCAGGCACCTATCTTCCAGGTAGGAGACAGAGTGTGGTTGTCTTCCCGTAACTTGCACCTCCAGGTGCCTTGTAATAAATTGGCTCCTCATTTCGTTGATCCTTTTCGTATGTTGTGCAAGGTCAACCCGTTGGCTTATGCGTTGGACCTCCCAGCCAGTATGCGCATTCATAATGTCTTCCACGTTTCCTTGCAGACCCTTGGTCTGCAACAGGTATACTACCACCCCTGTTCGCCCTGCTCCCATGAGAGGTGTAGATCACAAGGAATATAAAGTACAAAATATTTTGGACTCCTGTATGGTCTGAGGGCTCCTACAATACATTATCCATTGGAAGGGTTATGGCCAGAGGAACGCTCCTGGATTCCAGCTGATGATGTTCACGCTCCTGTACTGGTACACGGGTTTCATGCGCATTTCCATGACAAACCGCGGCCGGCTTCATGGAGGAGGGGCCTTTGAAGGGTGTACTCTCATAGCCTACCTAGTTCCAGCATCTGTCCCTGTGGTAATGCAACAAGCATCAAAATGTGTAGGAGGCTTCCTTCCAGGCATCACTTACTATATCTGGGTTAAGCGCGCCTGGGGGAGAGATTGGGCATCCATGTCCTCTTGCTAGCTGCTGTTGGCGCTCAGTTTGACGTGTACACAGGCCGCTAGATTGATGCATCGTGGCATGATGCGCCGTTTACTGGCGCAAAGCAGCAGAATGACGCAGAGTGGGATTTTATGTTGTAGCACTGTTATCTCCTCCCACCTACTTCCTGGATTGGGCCTTTAAACGGGGAACTGAGCCAGCTCTCAGTTTCCCTTGCGTTGTTGTACAATACAGTTCTATTTCCTTGGGCTCTGTGTATGACCTGGCTTGTCTGACCATCCATTCTGGTGCTGACCTGTGGCTCTGTCTGACTATTCTCCTGCCTTATCCTTTGTATAGTAGACACCCAATCTGGTGCAGACTTGTGGCTTTGGCTGACTACCTGATCTGTGTATGACCTGACTTGTCTGACTACCCTTTCAGGTGCTGACCTGTGGCTCTGACTGACTATTCTTCATTGGTTTTCTGTTCTTAGCAGACACCCAATTTGGTGAGGACCTGTGGCTCTGGTAGACTCGCTATTATACTGACTGCAGGCGTGAGTCAGGTATCTTCTTTTCCTAGTCTGACTGCAGGTGAGAGTCAGATATCCGCTGCTACTACTCTGACTAACATGAGTCAGGTAGTCACCTCGCACGTTCAGCTTGGGGAGATCGAGTTCTAGTTCCTGCTCCTGTTCTGGCTTCTGTTCCAGCTCCTGGATCCAGCAGAGACTTCCAGTGACTTTGGCCTAGTCTCCAGCAGTGAGGTCCATCCTTGGCAGCTTACTATTTCTGTTAATATTGCTAGCTTGGCTCGTGACCCTCTGTCTCTGTTCAGTTGTCTTATTCTGTGTGTTACCTGATACTGAGTTTTTCATTAAAATTATTTTTAATATACCGTACTGACTCCCGAATGGTTATTGGGAAACCTGTGACAAGAATATAATGAGTATGATATAAAGAAAGTGGCACGAGTTTCAAAAATACATAAACAGGTATATACATTTATTATGCGCATACCATAGATATACAGAAATATATAAAAAGTATATTATTAGTAGTAATATATATATATATATATATATATATATATATATATATATATATATATATATACCAATAATAAATCCAATATATATATAACTAGCAGAATATAATTAAAATGTTTGCAATAATAAAAGAATAAAATACCAGTGAGTCCTGAATATTATCTCTTTCTCTCACCTTTTATCTGTTCTAGCATATCACTTCCAACCTATGGATATCTTATTCTATATCAGAACATCACTTATATTATAACACATCTTTGCTAGAGTTGATTAGCACAAGCAGGCTGAAACTGGTTTTTAGCATTCACAATCATATAAAAGGCTACATTCAAATTTAGAAGAAAAAGGAATGTTCTGTAAACTTAAGATATGAAGGTCTGCTAGTGCTTCATGACCTAGAACAGCGATTCTCAGCTCCAGTCCTCGGGGCACACCAACAGGTCATGTTTTCAAGATATCCCTAATTAATCACAGGTGAATCAATCACAATGACTGAGCCACTAATTACTCACCTGTGATTAAGCAGGAATAACCAGAAAGCCTGCACTGTTGGTATGCCCTGAGGACTAACGCTTAGAATCACTGTCCTAGAATGTTTGTAAAACATGAGATAACACATTAACTTTGTCTTGTGAATATGTCCTTGCTAAGAAAAAAAGGTAGTACATTCTGCAAATGAACAGTATTATAAAAACATTGATGCATTTAACCAGTGAATACCCCAGAATGTATTGATTGCCCAGTATAATATGCTTTTGTGCAACTGTGAAGGTGGTGACTGCAGTCTTTCATATCTATTTATTCTATTAATGAAGCTCTTCATTAGTAACCAGTGTCTACCTGTATGAGGCCACCCCACTTATGTGCATACCATTTATCCTCTTTTCTGTACCCAATCCCTTATCCCTGTACTTTTTTTTTCAATAAATCTTTATATTAAAAAAATCCCATTGCTTTCAATGGGGCTTCTAATACCTGGAATGCTAGAGAGGTCCCAGCATATTGCTTGGCACATTGCCCACCCTAAGCTAAACAGTCTTACTATATATATGTATATCACATAGGCAGCTGAGGGCCACTTGCTCTTTTGGGAATGTGCTCCTACATTTCATTGCTGCATTACTGTGTCCAAAGGTGAACAATATTTTTTTTCTGCTGAAGAATACATAAATATGCTTTATATCTTGGTGGTTTTATTGTGTGCTTTCATTGACATTTTTATATTTGCTTTTTATGGAAGGGAAAGAGATTTGTTTATGGGGGTCATCAAGAAAAGAGAAACTGTGCTCACGTGTGACTTCGTGAAAATAACGTTCCAAATTCCTCCAGGGATTGAGAAAGCCACCCATGTCAGGGATAAAGCATGCATCTGTGAGAACAGTAGATTACTTCTGGGTATTGAAAGACACAGAGGTTGTAAGTTCCAAGGTTTTCTAAATTATATTGGAATTAGAATTATATTTTGCTTCTCCTCCACATGCTGTGCTTTCTACTGCACTGCCCAGTACTTATAGCTGAAGATTTCAGACATATTCACATTGCTCACAGAGATGACAAGACTATTCCTGAAGGTTTAATTCTTTAGTTCAGCATTTCCCAGGTGAGCTAAAGGCTGATGCTCTGTTTGCACTGCTTAAACCTTGCTGTTTATACATTGGTGTATATGCATGTCTATACTCTGCTTCTGTCAGCCTGCAGCTGGGGAGAAAGAAACATGAAGAATATTTAGTGTCTTCTTGTAGAAATGTTTCCTATCAATTAGGGATGCCCAGCTCCTGTGTTTGGGACACTTATGAGATTTCAGTTTAACCCCTTGGATGTCAGAGAGGCCTCTAAGGCATTGCTACATAATAAATGGGAGACCTCTATGCAGGGCCTGTTTAAGACATTGGGGGGTTCTGGGCAATGTTGCCATTAATGCCCCCTCCCCACTCCAATTCCAGTTTTACATATTTGTTGCCGTATTTGCCCCAGTCAAACACAAACCACTGCACTATGTCATAATGATAACCAGTCAAAAGAAAATGAAGAAATGTTAGTGATGGCACCCATACAGTACATAAACACACACACATACCCATGCTCACACGTCCCTATACACAAAAAATAAAATATGAACAATTCAAGAGCATACCAATAGTCCCCCAGGGAAGAAATTAAAAATCCCACCACACCCATTACTTTAAATTGGGTAAAAGTATCATTGAAATCAGTATGAAGGCTGCTCCCTATGGTTTAACCCTTTGAGTGCCAGAAGGGTATGTAATGCATTGCAAAGCAATGATTTGTGTACCCCTCTGGCACTCAAAGTGTTAAGTAGTTCCCTCCCCACATACATATATGCACACACAAATACACACATATATACGCACACATAATCACACAAATATACACACACCCATACATGCACACATACACAAACACACCCATACACACACATACACACACAAATACATGCACACACACATAGATACAGTAACACACACACACTCTCTCTCTCCCTTCCTCTCTAACTTGTGTACAAGTTTTTGCCAAATACAACTTTTATTAATCACTGTTCAAAGTGCTAAAGATAACCTGTAACCAACAATAGCTACAGAGTCATGTTCCTCACTCCTCATATAGACTGTGATCAGGGCCGAATTTACATCTCAGGCGCCCCTAGGCACAACCCCCTCCAGTGACCCTAGAACTGTCTTTGCCACACCCCTCACTTAGCCTTCACTTTACCATACCCTCTTTGTGGCCAAACCTATTTTTAGATTATTCTTCACAGTACTGTGGCAATTTTCCAGAGATTTTCCAGAGATAGATAATAATGTTATAAACAGAGATGGGGTATATACCGCATATATACAGAGAGTATAAATGACCTTTACTAGATATGTAGCCAGCCCTTTCCCCAGTCTGAGTCAGTCACCTGCAGTGCAATGTAATGTATGTATATGTGGGTATTGTATCTTCTCTATTCAGCTTGTACCAGTGCGTCTTACATTTTCTCTGTGTGGACATCAGCCAAGCCTCATTTTAGGGTTGCTAAGCAACCCATATGGAACTCAAGCACTGCCTCCTATAGACACTACCTGAAGCAATGCGAGTAAGGGAGTGCTCAAATAACAACACAGGTTGGAGCAATTGCTCACAACAGAGAGCAGTGTGGCACGCAGGTGCAGCTTTGGGTCACATGGGGCGGCCCAGGCTGCACAGGAACTAGAAACAACCCAGAACTCTACTACTAATGGCATACATTGCAACAAAGCACCCTCGCAGGCACACAGCACGGGGGGCAAGCAAGCACTATTATTATGTACATCCTAGGGCCATCACATTATAAAGTGGGCAGGCTGGTGGGTGTGGCAAGGCCATTGCCAGGCGCTTCTGAAAATTGGGCACCCTAGGCAAGTGCCTTGTCTGCCTATTGACAAATCTGGCCTTGACTGTGATCAGTTATATCAAGGAGAATGTATTAACCATAGGGTAATAAAACTGGTTGTTAGTCAAGTAGCTCATTCACCTCCAGGGCCAGCCCTAGGTTAACTGGTACTCTGTGCAAAAACTAAGGTGCTCCATGCTTGCCTCACACAAAAAAGATTGATCACATGTACGGCTTATTATAAATGCCTTCAGCTTCATCTGGGTCCAAGGGAAACTGCTCTAACTTCTTAACTCCTCTCACACCATAAAACAGAACCCAAATGGAGGAGGTTAACCCTTCAAGTGCCATGAGGGGTATGCAATGTATTGCAATTTGCAGAGCAATGCATTGCGCATCCCTCTGGCACTCAAAGGGTTAAGAAGCTAGAGCAGGAAACCTGGAGAAAGTATTGATAAGCTGTACAAGGGATCACTCTCCCCAGTCTAGTTGTGTAAAGATAAAGAGCAATGGTAGTTTTTTTTTTTTTCATTTCTTCCATTTAGCAGGGGGAGCCTGTGAATTCTCACTACTGCTTCTATAGATGATAAGATGAAGATTAGCAAGTGTGTGAGAAGGGAAGGGTTCTGCTCCGCCTTCTTCTATCCCTGCCTCCCTTCCCCTCCTTCGATGTAAGACGGACACATAGGTAGGATGTTTGCAATGCATTTACCTTGTATCTCCTCTCTGTGAGCTGCCTCACTTTCCTTGAGTTTGCCTCTCAAACCCTGAAGAGTCTGAGACTTAATGTTTTGTTTCACCCATGTAACCACAGGGCACCAAAACCAAATTAGAGTAGTGGCTGGCTTTTTTTGTGCACATCATGGGCTTGGGACCATGATCCCACATATTGCCCGCCTGGGGTTGGTGCCCTGTGCAGTCACAAAAATTACACACTCTTAAGGCCCTGATAAAATCCACCAGTTGTAGTTTAGATGCCTGCAATGTGTCATACACTGTACTGATCATTGTGTAGAAGAGATTACTGTGCTGAAAATGCAACATTGCCATAATCATATAGAATCTTCCTCTCTCTCTCTCTCTCTGCACAGAGCATGCCTGATTGCTTCGAAAAAGTGAGCGACTGCCTGGGAGTGAGTGACCTTAAGGTGCTGCCCCCCAGGCATGGAGAAAAATGGCGGCCATGGAGGCCCAGCATGCTAGGGAGAAAGGAAAGGAATGCTGGGCCTCCATGGTCGGCAGGAATGTGTGTGGTTTGGTCACACCTGGCTAGACAGGAGGGGTATATAGGTGAGGCCTGCTAGGCTGGGATGAACACCTCACGGGGAGCTGGTGGAAAGATGCTGCTCCCACTGAGGAGGAGATCGATGCCCAGGAGATACCGCCAAGAGCTCTTGACAGCAGGTAGGGATGCTTCCAAGTCACAGCGCGCTACTCCTCCTGCCCCGGTTCCCGCCATATTACCCCCTCCATGATTGTCCCACCCAGTTCTGCTCCTCAACCCCCCCGTGTCTGTTCCCCTTCCCACCCCTGTGACTGCCCCCCACCTTTCACCTGCGCGATCCAGACAGATCACAGCAAGGGACAATCTTCTTACTGTGAGAACAATGAAAACTCTTTCCCCCCCTTGACAAGTTTAACCCTTATGCTAATTGAAGATCATCCCTCTCTGCAAGTCATCTGGACGCCACCTCTCTTTCTAAGGTGAGCAGTGTTACATCAGTAAAAGGGGCGGGAGGGAGAAACTTTATCATTCAATTACTCTTGAACTACAACTCTGACAGTATTGAGATAACACTCTCCATGACCCAAATACTATGAAGATTAATTGGAGTTGCTTTTATTTTGAAACTCAAACATCCCATAAAAGGGCAACATCACAAACAACCTCTTTTACTTATGGATTAACAGACACATATACACATATACGTTATAGCATAGAAAGGTAAATTGCGTACTATTTTGCATGTAATCAGTTTAAGTTCTTTCTTTGTGATAACTTCACAGTATGTAAACTAACAATCCATTTTAGTGGTCTAGAATGTTTTCTGTTTTGGTTTCAATACTAGTTTCAAAAATGTGGTTATCTTCCAACTGAACACAAAATTATGCCTTTTCTTAAAGGTATAGAGTTTTCTACTTGGTATCATAGTTAAATTTTAGCCATAAAACTTGGTTTAGGTGAGAAATGTTATCACTGTTCTTTAGTTCACATATTCCTATTGAAGTCTATGGAGAAATGTGCAGATAAAAACAGTGTTATGCTTATCATCTGTAATGGAATCCAGGCCTTACTAAGAAGAGCTAGAGGAATTCTGGGGCAAACTAACTGCACTGTAGGGAAAATGAAAATCCCTAAATGCCCTTTGATTTAAATGAAGAAGCCCACATTGGATAGATATTCTGCCATCCCCACAACTTGTTAAGTCTCTCATTGATGATGTAAAAAGCCATATGTACAGTCCAAGTTCACCTGTCAGAATAAAGGGCCATATTTAATAAGAAAATTAGGTTCTCATTGATTTATCTCTTTCAGTGACAGAGGGGTGCTTGAAGAACTTAGTTCAGTAATAGCAAGACCATAATACTTATTATTTAGAGTGGAGATTGTAGCCGTATTAGTCCAGTGATGCAGATGTAAAATGCTTTAGACTTGAGAAAGGGAGGTTCTCCCTAAAGCTTGTCAATCCAAAATTCTGTTAGTCCAATAAAAAAGGTATTACAAGATACTTATTTTGTTTGTTATTTTACAACTTATTATTTATATATTTACTTTTATCAGGTACTGCCCTGTGATTGGAGGAAAGCTGATGTTTGTTTAAAAAGGGGCAAGATCCAAACCAGGAAATTATAGACCTGTGAGCTTGACTTCCATAGTGGGTAAGATATTAGAAATGTTACTATCTTACAGTATTCTGATCTACGTGAAGACCAATAACGTTATTAGTAAGAACCAGCATTGTTTTATGAAGAATAGATCATGTCAAACTAATTTACTTGCATTTTACAAAAGGGTAAGTAGTAATCTGGACAAGAGAATTGCTGTTTATGTAGTATACTTTGATTTTGTAAAAGCCTTTGATACTGTGCCACACAATAGATTAATGCATAAATTAAAAGGCTTTGGTTTGGGCGGTGATATCTGTACATGGACAGATATCTGGTTGAATGATAGATGGCGGAGAGCTGTTGTAAAAGGAACCTGTTCAGATTCTATAGTTCTAAGTGAGGTGCCACAGGGTTCAGTCCTGGACCCAATGCTGTTGCAAGAGCAAATAGGTTACTATCATGCATAAAAAGGGGTATAGATGCACGGGATGCAAATATAATTCTACCTCTATTTAAATCCTTGGTATTCATCTAGAATATGGAATAAAGTTCTGGGAATCAGTTCTTAAAAAGGACATTTACAAATATATTCAAGGTCAATACAAAGAACTCTCCAATGAACTGTTTACTCAAAGAGCTGAGTTAAGAACAAGAGGCCATCCATTAAGACTAGAGGAAAGGTGCTTTTGACTAAAACAAAGGCAGGGATTTTTTACAGTAAGGGCGATACAGACATGAAATTCTTTGCCTTGGGATGCTGTGCTTGCAGATACAATAACTGTTTTCAAAAAAGTAATAGGTACCTATCTAGCACAGAACAATATTAAGAATTATGACAGTTGGCTTCAAAGCAGATAGCATGCTGATGCAGGAAATATCTGACTGCCATTTGGAGTAAGTAAGGATTTTTTTTACCCACTTGGGACTTAATTGGAAATGGCTACAATGTTTGGTTTATTTTTTGCCTTCCTCTGGATCAACAGGGGTGATTTAATATTGACTGGACTTGATGGACGCATGTCTTTTTTGAGCCTCATCAACTATGTTACAATGTTACTAGATTGTGCACCCCTCTGGTATTCAAAGAGATTATTTTACATTACACTTTCTACAAGTGCATAACAGGCAAAGGCAAATTGCCTATACATTTTATAAAACAATGAATTGGAGATCACTCTCACAAAAAAATTGATTAAAAGCCTAATTTAAAACAATGAACATGTTGGGGATTTTACTTGTCCCTGTGGTGCAGTTGGTTTGCTCTAAAACTGCACTTGTTTTTCTTTTAACATAAGTCCTTTAACCCATTGAGTGCCAGAGGTGTGTGCAACTCATTGCTCTGCAATGTGTTGTACAACCATCTGGCACTCAAAGGGTTAAAACAGAATCTGATCAGTTTGTAATGTTAATGCAGATTAATTTCATCTGTTAAAATTTGTGAATTGATTTTACAGTTGGAACTATTCATGCTTCATAGTAAAGGCTTGTAATGAAACAGTTTCATAGTAAATTTCACATCTATAATGATTTGCACATTGTAATGTAGATAGAGAGGCAGTCCTGGTGTTCCAGTCACTTCAGACTAATCCATTGAAACAGTTACCTTCTCCAAATGAAATGAACATCCATATTTCTTGGGCTGAAATGAAAGAAGAATTGTTGCACTGCCATATTGATTTGATAAAACAGTGTGATCTACTGAGAACATTGTTATTAAAAAAAAAAGCATTCGAAGGAGACTGTTGTTTTGGAATTTGGGACCATCTGAAAATCCTGCCTCCCTGTCTGTAAGCACACAAGGGAGCAGAGGTGTACCTAGAGCATTTTGCACCCAGGGGCGGATCCTATACTTGGCACAACCCCAGTTTAAAATGTAAAAAACACCCCCTTTTTTTATGTTTGTGCAATAAATATACTTGAAGATTTACAACCTGTATATAGTATATCAACTTGAAAAATAAGTTTTAAATGATAGTAATCCTGTCCTGGCCATCATGCGGTGCTCTTCGGTGCCTAATTTTTTATGTTGCTGCCTCATATAGTTTTGTCATCACGTGCCCCTGTGGGCCGTGTTGACATCCTGTGCGTGATGCGCACGCAATGCATTCAGATGTAGCTTCTCTTCAGGGAGTCTCGACTCAATGAAGAGAAGCTGAGCGGGGAGGCGGGGGGGGCACCGGCACACAGACGCTATCGTGACTGGGCACAGCATAGCACAGATTGCCCCTGTAACTTCCAAAGCAGCCGGTACTGATGGCATTGATCTGCTACACATCTAATGCCGTCAGTACCTGCTGCTTTGGAAGTTAAAGGGCAAAATTGGGAAGTGCCACACTCAGTCTGAGTGGCAACACCCTAATGAGTGCCACCCGGGGTAGACCGCCCTCCCCCCCAGTACGCCATTGCAAGGTAGACATCTCACTGCAAAGAGTAGAGCTCAAGGGCTTAACTACATGGAGTCCAAGGGTAAGATGCAGTAAAGGCTGAAAAGGGGCCAGGGTGGCCCCTTTGCATGGCCCCTTTGCATATGGAAATGCAGTCTAATAAGCCATTTTCCTATTGATGTGGGTATGTTTATGCTAATGGAGCACATTTCCAAATGCACTAACTCCGATAGCAGCCTTTGCCTTCAGAGTTCACAGTGCCAACACAGATCTGACCAGAGGTTGGTGATGTTGGGATCTCTCTGTAACTCTCTATGGAGCCTGAAGACATTTTACTGTCTTTACTCTGTAGCAGATATGGCAGCGGATCTCCTTTGTATCCCCCACTTTTCCTCTCTATCATGACTGGATGACAATGAGGGCTTAGTGGGGTTTACCCTCCCTAAACCTAATTGCCTGCCTTCAAATATAATTAGGGTTGACACAAAGCTTTGTCTCTTATTTGATCCCCCATCCCTGAAAATTTCATAAGGATCTTAAATTGTCCAATATTAAGTGTTTAGTTTATGTCCTGGATGCTGGACAGGTCTCTGTTAAATATCACAAAGTGTTATGTACTTTTAAATCACTGTGCAAGGTACAAGGAAGCCGACTCTCCCTTAGAACTATACTTGTGCTGAGACTGGACACTCTTCCAGATGTAGTTTTGGGCATAAATGGCCAAAATGAACAGTGTTGCAAGTCACATGATATCTCAGTCCCACCCACTGTGACTATTACTGTTGATAATCTTCACCTGTGTTATGGAGTTCAATATAATTGTGTTCATGTACTAGAAGGGAGTGGGGAATGAGGATATATAGGAGAGTACTGGTGATATCACAGAAGGCATATTACATGCCCATTAAAGTGTTACACGCTTACATGCAGATCCTACCTTCATTCACAAAGCACTGACTCTTTCTTGTGATCACCACTCATAAGGAGCAGAGCTGCAGCTTTACGCCATTATGGGAAGTGGAAGTCTGCATGGGAAGCTTAAATCTGTTCCTCTCTTGCAGCAGAGAATCAGAGATAGACTCTGGATGAGTTATACCACTGTCATCCGCTCGCCCCCCAGACAGTGTCTGGCATTGTGAGAGGATGTGAATTCACCCACCAGCACCACTGTGATATGCTCACATTGCCAAACAGTGTCTGGTGAAGTGAGTGGATGTGACTTTGCCATGTTTTCCTTCTCTCCCTTGCAGCTGAACAAATGATTAAGTCGCAGCAGGTGGAACAGACTACCACTTCCCAAGAGGGCAATATATATATTAACCCTTTGAGTGCCAGATGGATGTGTGCAAAACATTGATTTGCAGTGCATGCCTTCCTGGCATTAAAGAGTGGCATGTCTAACAAATGATTGAGCTCCTGCAACCTGATCCACTGAAGTGGCAGTTCTTGAATGGTCAGTGGTTGTTCCATATCCCTGTTCCAGTTTATTCTGGATCTCGTCTTGCCTATGGGGAAATACCAACCCTGAAACAATTTTGACAATGTATGTTACTGTTATAAACCTTCCAGTGCCACAGAGGTCTGCAATGCTCATCACTATGAAAGGGTTAAGGGATTGATGCTGTTTGTGGTGCTGAAGTCTGGGCAGACTCTCTCTGCTCCTCCTGTGGGCAAGAGGGGAGCAAAGAGAATGCACTCGGGTTTCAGGGTTGTCAAACTGCTGGTGATGTGTAAGGGAGGGCATCCCTTCCACATCGCCAGCAATTCAACAACCATCCATGCTAATGAGGAAATTCTCCCCTCACATACCTAATTCTTAGTGCATATGGAGATGTGTGTCTCTATCTCCAAAGTAATGAGCTTGCCACACGGTATCCATTTGAAGGGACGCATGTAAAGGTTTGTGTCAAAAAATGACGCATGTATTCAGCCGCGTCAATTAAAGTGTCACAATTAAAGTTATGCATCTTAAAGTGTCACAAATACTACATTTCACATCTTTCCAAATGGCGCATTCAACATATCATGCGTTAACATGTTGCAGCATTAAGGATGCAATATTGATGCATTAATGACGCAAAGTGGGTGCAATATGGATGCAATATGGATGCAATATGGATGCAATAATGGTACAATAATGGTGCAATATGGGTGCAATATTGGTGCAATAATGACTCAAATTGGGTGCAATGTGGGTGCAATAATGGTGCAATATGGGTACAATATGGGTGCAGTATGGATGCAATATGGGTGCAATAATGGTGCAATATGGGTGCAATATGGAAGCAATATGGGTGCAATATTGGTGCAATAATGGTGCAATAGTGGTGCAATATGGGTGCAATAATGGTGCAATATTGGTGCAATAATGATGCAATATGGGTGCAATATTGGTGCATATTGCTGCAATATGGGTGCAATATGGTTTTGGGTTGGGTTTAGTGGATTTTGGGTTGGTATTGGGTTGGGTTGTGTGGGTTTTGGGTATGTTTTGGTGTGTTTTGGGCTGGTTTTTGTGGGCTTTGGTTCGGTTTTGGTTTGGTTTTCTGGGTATGTTTTGGGTTGGGGTTTTTGGGTTGGTTTTAGTGGGTTTTTGGTTGCACCCATATTGCATCCTTAATGTGTACTTATTGCACCAATATTGCACCCAAATTGTGTCAGTATAGCACCCATATTGCATCCTTAATGTGCCCTTATTGCATCCATATTGCACCAATATTGCACCCATATTGCATCCTTAATGTATCCTTATTGCACCCATATTGCATCCATATTGCACCATTATTGCACCTATTATGCACCCATATTGCACCCATATTGCATCCATATTGCACCCATATTGCATCTTTAATGTGTCCTTACTGCACCCATATTGCACCATTATTGCGCTAATATTGCACCCACATTGCTTCCATATTGCACCAATATTGCACCCATATTGCATCCTTAATGTATCCTTATTGCACCCATATTGCATCCATATTGCACCAATATTGCATCCATATTGCACCATTATTGCACCTATATTGCATCTTTAATGTGTCCTTATTGCACTCATATTGCACCATTATTGCACTAATATTGCACCCATATTGCTTCCATATTGCACCAATATTGCACCCATATTGCATCCATATTGCACCCATATTGCATCTTTAATGTGTCCTTATTGCACCAATATTGCACCCATATTGCTTCCATATTGCAACAATATTGCACCCAATTTGTATCATTATTGCACCCATATTGCATCCTTAATGTGTCCTTATTGCACCCATATTGCACCATTATTGCACTAATATTGCACCCATATTGCTTCCATATTGCACCATTATTGCACCCATATTGCATCATTATTGCACCCATATTGCATCTATATTGCAACATTATTGCACCCATATTGCATTCTTAATGTGTCCTTATTTCACCCATATTGCACCCATTTTGCACCAATGTTGCACCCATATTGCTTACATATTGCACCATTACTGCACCCATATTGCACCAAAATTGCACCCAATTTGCGTCATGAATGCACCAACATTGCGTCCTTAATGCTGCGACATGTTAACTCACGAGATGGTGAATGCACCATTCGGACCGACGCGAAATGTAGGATTTGCGACACTTTAAGGTGCATAACTTTAATTGCGACAGTTTAAATGACTCAGCCGAATAGATGCGTCATTTTATGACGCAAAGCTTTACATGCATCACTTTGATAGTGAACCGCCACACATCACCATGCACACTTTGCTATAGCATTGCTACTTAGTGCATGTCTCCCCAGGTGATGTAGTTGTGATGAGGCCCAGTATTCAGGGAGCCCATGAGCCTAAATGCCCAGTAGGCTCTAGTTATTCTAGGGTGGCCAAATCATCCCTTTAAAAGAGGACAAATGAAAATTGCCTGATTCATTGATACATGGAAACCATTGTAACATAATAATTAACTACTGGAGGCCTGCAGCAGGCACTTATCATATGTGTTCTCTTTTAATGGGTTCATATGGCAACCCAAGTTGGAGCCCCAAAATATGTTTGCCCCAGGGCCCTCCAATTAATATAATCACCAGTGACAGAGGTTCTCTCTCTTAAGGATCCTATCCCATCCCTGATGCACTTTTAACCTCTTAACCCTTTGAGTGCCAGAGGGGTATGCAATGCATACCATAACCCTCTGACACACAAAGGGTTAAAGAAGAGAGGGGTGTGCACTGCATTGCAAAACAAGTAATCTAATTGATATTGCCATCCATCCAAATAAATAAATAATTTTAACCCTTTGAGTACCAGAGAGGAGAAACAATGCATTACAGAAAAATAACTTTATCACATACTCCTGATACTCCATGGGATTACACGAGATTCATCCCCTGTTCTATGAAATTTAATCCACATAAAAACACTATAAAATGATTATATTTCAAATATCTTGAAGGAAAATGAAAGTTTAAAACATCTGAAATAGAAGTAAAATTGAAATAGTTGACATTAGATACAATTTAATTCCCTGCAAGTTCTATTCTACAGCCCCATTTGGCAATCTCTTACTTAACACTAGCATTATGATTATCACTTACTGTGAGAAATGCTATAAGCATAGATTTGAGTAAATTTCTGTCAGTTAGATCAGTTTACATGCATAGTGAAATGTACAATAACTCAAGTAAATTACTCTGGAAATGCTGCTTTATATAAATACTGAGAACACAGTCACAGTTACTGATATATTCTGAGAGTCTCAAAGCTATAATAATATGTAATTAAGTGGGCAAAAAGGCACTCCTTCCTGTGCATTCAGTATATATAGTTCAGATATATATTCACAGATCTGCCAGGTGTGTGTTAAACATGCTGACTGAGAGATTCCAAGGAAATAGGGAGAGATTTGCTGCATTTAACTCATTACCAAACACTGGTGTGTTCATCAATCTAAAGCAGTGCAGGTCTGGTGAAAACCATCTACCCCATAGGGGGTAAATGACAATTCCCATTGATTTAAATGAGGCTTTTAACCCTTTGAATGCTAAGAGGCCTCAAACCCATTGCTTCAATGGGTTTCAGATTCCCAGGTAAATCAGTGGGGATTTAGGAAATCTTTATTTCCCTGTGGTGCAATTGATTTGCTCCAGACCTGTACCTTTTTTGACTGATGAAATAGGTAGATTGATGAATAAAAGTCCACTGTGAATTAAAATCTGAAAGGAAAAATGAGAATATTGTAATACGATATGGAGATGTGGGAATATCTGGGTATTGCATTCTTCAGTATTACACCAGAATTAACTGATATTATGTAGAGTAAATTTACACAATTAACAGCTTAGTAAATTTTTTATTGCAACATATTGTGAGCTACCCAGGTGCAATCACACAGTACGTCAAAACATTTTAATTACTTATTAAGATGTATTTCAGGTGTATTTGTGTGTATACATGCATGTGTTTTCATCCCTGTGTTTGTGTGTGGGTGCATGTCTGTATGTCTGTGTACTTGCATGTGTGCAAGTTCATGTGTGTGTTTTTGTGCATGTATGTGTGTTTGTACATTCCTGTCTGCTTGTGTCTGTACTTGCATGTATGTGTGCTCTTGTGTGTTTGTGTCTGTGTGTATATGCTTATGCATACATGTGTTCATGTGTGTGTATGTGCATGAGTTTCTGTATGTACCTCTTTGTGTTCGTACATGCATGCCTGTGTGGGTGTGTGTGCATGTATGTGTGCGCGTGTGTGTCTGTTTGTGTTCTATAATATGTCCTAAATGTAAATATCTGTATTTTATCTGCTAAACCTCCCCATGCTCATTTTATGCCTTCTATAGATATATATAATTTAATCTCTGTGTAAGTAACTATATTGTATTTGGTCTACCTGGCTTCCAATGCCTCTTCTTCACTCTAAAGTTAAAATGTCTCTATATGAAATTTGTTAACGGGATAGTAATACTTCATTTTATCTTTATTTTATTTTGTAGGCATTAAAAAAACATGAAGAATGATATAAGTCTTATCTCTCAAACCTTTATGGTTTGACAGATATTCACAAGCAAAGTTTCCCCCTCCCGCCCCTTTTACCTAGTGTAAGCAATCTCTTCTCAGATGTGGAATGCAGTCCATACACCAGACAGATAACAGCAAAGGACAATATTCTTCCTAGCAGAACAATGAAAGCCCTGCCCCCCTTGACAAGCTTTTCAGCTTTTTCCCTTATCTTAATTGAAGATTATCCCTCTCTGCAGTCTACCTTGGAACCTCCCTTCTGCTCTGGCTGAGTAGTGTTACATCAGTAAAAGGGATGGGAGGGGGACAATTTGTCATTGAATAACTCTTGAACTATAACTCTGACAGTATTGAAATAACACTCTCCAAAGTCCAAATACTATGATGATTAATTAGAGCTGCTTTTATTATGAAACATTACTGTCCCTTTAAGTCATAACTAGCTCATTGTTGTATATTACTTAATTTTGTATTTCTTTGTGTAATATATTTTTATTATATTGTAAAATTTAATAAAAAAAACCGTTTGTTTTAAAAAAAGTATGTTTGTGTGTGTCTGTGTTTGTATAAAAAACAAAAGACACATGGGCGCCAATAATGCCTTATCATCACTTAACAACAAAGCAAATAAAATATATAGAAATCCATTCACATTTGGATGTGGCTGCTAAGTGGGTTTATGCTTCAAAGCAGTTGTTTCCCTTGATCAGTTTGCAGATGAGTTAGTGATACAATGTAAGAAAGGTAACACGCAGATCATCACAGCAGGATGTAATACATTGTTACTCTCTCCCTGCACCACTGAATGTTCTATATACATAAAACTCTGAAAACTGTGATTCAGATAGTTCACTATCAGGGCCTTAAAAGCGGAAAAAAATATAGGTGATGATGACATATATATATATATATATATATATATATGTATGTATTCATAAAGACTAATTAAAAAGACAAAGATTTAATGAAATTAGAAAATACACTATTGCAACACTATAAAGGAACCAATGATGGAGGATGTGGCGGAATCAGATTGTTGATTAACAAAGGCCTGACCGACTCAGTATTTCTGAAAGAATTACAATGTTCTTCAGATCATTCAAGTGTGTGCCCGTACACATAACCACAGTGATGATGAATTTGAAGAATGTTATGATGATTTATTACACCTCTACAAACAGGACAATTACCACTACAATTTGTAATGGGAGATTTCAATGCGAGAATTGGTAAGATCCAAAATGGTGAAAAATCGATCAGACCACATGGAACTAGAAAAGAGATAACAGAGGCAACCAGCTGACAACAACCCCAAATATACAGCCAAAGTCATCAAGAAATATCTTCACTGTAAAGAAGAACAAGGTGTCCTGGAAGTGATGGTGTGGCTCACAGAGCCCTGATCTCAACATCATCGAGTCTGTCTGGGATTACATGAAGAGAGAGAGGCAACTGAGGCTGCCTAAATCCACAGAAGGACTGTGGTTAGTTCTCCAAGATGTTTGGAACAACCTACCAGTCACGTTCCTTAACAAACTATGTGCAAGTGTACCTAGAAGAACTGATGCTGTATAAAAGAAATAATGAGCTTCAACAGAACAAAATGATTTATAAGCAACATGAATGTTATCAGATTAAAAACTGAAACTAGCACCAATGGGCTACAGCAGAGACCAAATTAAACTAAAATTGTATATAGATATAACTAACTACTGTTTGAAGGGCACCTTGTTACATAAGTCATTCTGTTAAATTAAGAGGCATGAATTCCTATGGTATAGTTAAAATTACAGTATCGTTTAAATATCCCTTTTCACTTAATTATAACAAAAATAATCTTTAACCCTCTCTAGCCTTCAAAGGATAAATAAACTTTAACTTAAGGTTCTATGGTGCTTCATGATTCATTTGTTTGTAAGCTCTACAGCAATAGCAGCAGCTTCAGCCCTCAACAGCTACTAACAAACTATCTTTACAGGATATCCCTCTTTTATTACAACCAGATAGCCTCTTCACTGCTAGAGATGGCTCCAATGCATTGCAAAGCAATGGAGACGTCTCTAGCACTGAATGGCTAAAAGTTAATGATATCCGAAAAAAGTAAATGATATCTTAAAAATATATTTTTAGTAGCTCTTGAGAAGTAAAGTTGGCTACCCCTAATATACAGCTTAATAAAGATGCACATAGACAGAGAGAATTTGGAGTTTTCTTGATAGTTGCAGGAGGTAAAATAATTATTACTTAACACACATCCACAAGGAGCATTTCTTTTAATTCTTAATACATTTCATCTTCTTCAAGACGTTTATTAAATGTATGTGATTAAAAGTAATAAGATTTTTTTTTATTCTTTACTGCAATTTTTTTGCATTAAAAATCGCAACTGAAACAGTAATGTGCCAATACAGTGTGACTTTTATATATCAAAAAGAAACAGGTCTAACTGTCTATCTGTAGCAATGACTAAATTACAGGTTTCCTCATCCTACTTGAGTGGTAGTCATTCCCTGCTCATAAAAGTGTCAACATATTTAATTCCTTGACATTATCAGTCTTTGCCTATTTCAGAGATGTGCACATTAATGAGTCTAGTCCTAGCTCAGGATTCCTCAGCTATCATGTACAGCATTTAACTGTTAAACTGAATGGTAAAAAAATGAAATAATAGCACATATTAAACATTAAAGGGATAGTAATGTTTATATATTAAGCCAAGGTCGATTCTTCACTATAGTTTTTTATAGCAAAAAAGTGTACCTTTCCAACAGTCCATAATGTTGTCATCTTTGGTTTATTTTATTTTAAAGTGTCCCCCTCCCACCCCTTTTCTAAACATCAGAATGCCACCCCTTAGAGCTGCAAGCCAGTCTGGATGGATCGCAACAAGGGGCAATCTTTTGTCAGCAGAAGGAAAAACATGCACTCCTGTCATGTTCTGCCCTTTTTTCTTTTCTTTTTGTGATTCCTTGTCTGGTTTTCCATTTGATTTTCCTTGTTATCCTGATCCTCGTTTCCTGCTTTGTCTTATGTTTGCCCTGAGCCTTTATTGAGCCATTGTGCTTTTGGGGGGCTATCAAAGTATTCCAGATCATGACCCTGAGTTTCCTGTCCTGTTCCTGAGTGTTTTCTTGTGTATTGACCTGGCTCTTCCTGTGACTTCCCTCCTGTTTGCAACTTGGTACCATGCACATCTGATATCATGTTACTGACATTGGCTACATTTATTTGACCATTCCTCTGTCTGCTGCTTGTACTGCATTGCTCACCCGTTCCTAATCTGGCTTGTCTGATCTCCCATTTGTCTTGTCACTTGTGGGCTTCTTCCTCCTCATCCACCAGCCTTATTGTCCCTGTACAACAATTACAACTATATTGCAGGTATACCTGCTGTTATCTGGGTTGTCATATGGGGTGTAGGCCAGTTTCACCGGGTGACACTAATATGGCCTTGCGGCCAGCATCTCTAACTCAGCCTAGGACTGCAGCAAGGCAACCCAAAGAGCAGCCACTGGCTGTCAGCTATGTACTTATACTGATGGACCTGTTCGGTCAGTCTATTTCAGATCTGATGGGAGGCATTGTGACGTATGGAAAAAGGGGCAGGAGGGGGACATGTTAAAATAAAGAGAAGATGACGTTATGGACTGTAAATATGGTCAGTTGTGTGGCCCTTGGTGGTTGGGGGGTTGAAAAGTATGATTCTATGATATGTTGCACTAGCATAGGTTATTAATTATTTTTATTCTTTTTACATAATGGTGTTGAGTCCTGATGAGATTTTCCGTGGGGCAGTAGTTTCTGCTCCACATGGAGTCTAACCTGAACTTACCATCATTCTGAACTGGATACATTTGATGTACATATGCCATCCTGACAGGAATCCTGCATATTTACATTAGCACATCATTATGTCTCAGTATTAGTTGTTTTATTCATAACTAGTGTAAAAGCCCATGTACACGTGCCAAGGTATGGGTAATGTTAACCCTTTGAGTGCCAGAGGGGTATACGTACCCTTCTAGCACCCAAAGAGTTAAGAGACTGCTGCTTCACTGCTCCACGTCATGCAGTCTTGTTTCTCCTCATTCATGCGATGTAGTCATGCACAGTAGAGACTGCCCGGTCTCTACTGAGCATGACTGCATCATGATAAACATCCTAGTGAATTATTATATAGGATATTTTAGAACTCTATTCCTTGCTCTCTCCACGCTTTTTGCTTGTCTCCACTGGCAGGGTTGGATATACCAATTGTATCCGTGCAGTGCCTGGTTAATATGTCAGATGCCTGCCAGTTGATACATAGCAACAATTAAGGGGGTCAAGTGAGACTTCACAGCAAGGTGAAACTATATTTACTTTGTATCTTGTGACTATGGTCTTGGCATCATGTTTATAATTGCCAACTCTAAAGTGACATGGATCACTATCTCAGCTACTACAAATAACATCATATATTAGATTTCTGCATCATCTGAGGACTCGCAGGTTACGCTGAATTAGGGGAGGAAGTCATCTGCATAAGTGTTTCTCTCCATACTATTTTATCTTCAGCTTTGAATTTGATACTACAATTAATTTTCTTATAACTAGTATTGGATTGTGAAAATGTATAATTTACTCTTGGTTCGACAGAAACCCCACAATAGATCTCCGTGATGTTTACAAAAGTGCAGCAGACGTAGAGCCAAGGGTTCACAGTAACTCTTTAATAGATTCAAGGATACTTTTAATGATCACTGTCACTTATGAAGATTACAAGGATGGATTGGATTAATAATAATTTAACCCCAAGTCTCTGTGTTGTCTGCCTCAGCAGAGGCGCACGTCGAGCCAGGTGTCCACAGAACACAGTGTTGCTCCTACAGTACTTAAGATGATACTATAATATAACACATGCAAGACTCACTCATGAACCAAGATACAATGTGCCACTAATATACACTAGTCATGTACATTTCTCCTGTTGTATTGATCTGGCCGTGATCGTTGTATTTATTTATGTTTGTAATGTGCAATAATTTGGCTTTTAGGTTTATTTAGAAATATTTGTGCCACTACTCTTTTCACTTTTTTCTTTTGATGCGCACAATATGGATAATTAGTTACCAATAACCCTAATTGGCTGAGGTATGAGATCTAATTAGTTACATCAATCAGCTGAGGAGACTGGTATTGCGTAGCATTTTCTGTTGAAGATTTCTGTATTTAACTCATCATTTGCACATGTAAGGTTGTCTTGAGCAGGGCTCGCAAGGGAGCCAAAATCTCAGACAATACTGTTCAAACACGCTGATCCAGTGCGGGGAGCTCCGAATGGCCCACCTCCTGTCTCTGATCCCGGCTCCAGGCTCCAGGGCAGCACCCGAGGCCGCTGGGTGGCACTTTATCCCGTGTACATAGGCTTTCATACTAATATATATATATATATATATATATATATATATATATATATATATATATAAAGATGGTTGCATTTTCTGTTAGAAGCCCTTTAAATTGTCTGGCTGCTCATCCAGATGCAATGTTAGATATACAAGCTTGCGTGAAGGAAAGCACACGCAGGAAGCCTTTTTGCCATTAATAACACAGGTGTTTTATTAAATCGACGTTTCGGCCAGCCACAGTGGCCTTTATCAAAATTACACCACAAACAAAACAAACAACCGCAAGAAAACAAGGAAGACAGGAAGGTAAGAGAAAACAGAGAGTGGGTGTGAAGGTAGGAGCAGAGACAGAGGCAGGAAATTAGGAGCAGTGATGCAGATAGTAAGGTAGGAACCCAGCAGCAAACCAAATGCACCATAGGAGAACAAAGGAAAATCACAATAATTTAAAATTTAACACCTTGAATGCTAAAAAGGTCTCCAGTGCTTGTTCTGAAATGAGCTGTAGACCTCTTTAGCTTTCAAAGTTTAAATGTCCCATTTTATTCAAGCGGATTTGGAGGAATTACAATTTAATTTCTCCTCTAGGGCTCAATACTATTAGTCCTGGTATTTTTAAAACAAGCGATGGTGGTTTTGACAGCACAGTTTACAATTCTATAAACTGTGCTGTCAACACCAAAAAACATGCAAAAATGTTCAACAGATGTGCAATTTTCACCCACTGGACATCACTTAAAAATAGTCACCTTTGCTATCCTATTCCACGTGGTGGTTTCACCTCATGTTTAGAATGGACTTTTCATGACATAAATCCTTCACCATGAGAAGGTAGCGAAGAGTCCAAAACACATGGCGAAAACAACCAGTATGTGTTGGAAAACTGGTTTCCAACACATACTTGTGGTTGAAACAAAGAAAAAGATTAACCCTATGAGTGACAGAGGGGTAATCCAGAAACTGTTCACACATGTCCTGACAATTAAAAACTTACCAGTAATCCTGATGTCCCGCGGGGTCGTACCTGGCTTCTTCTTTTCTTCTGCCTTCATTCTTTTCTTCTGATATTCTTTCCTGCTGTAAAATAAAAAAAAATATCCATTAGTTCTGTTTTTGTTTTTAAAAATAATCCCCCAAAGATGCTACCGTTAACCCTCTAAGTGCCGGAGGAGTAGCTTTCCGGCACTCAAAGGGTTAGTATTGGTGGCATCTTAAGATCCACATGACATAAATATTATTTTTGTTTTTTAAATGTCCATATTAATTAAAGGTTTTAATTAATTTACCCCCTTTTTATATGCCAGTCTCGGTCCCCCACTGGGAAGTGCTTATGCACCTCCCAGCCAATCAGCTGAGGGGATGTTGAATGGGGATGGCTTTTATATGTCAGTCTTGGTTCAAAATTTAGGCAGTCTAACTCAGGCAACGGCTGGAGAGGTCGCAAGGATGCCTCAGTGCTGGTCAAAGTGCCTTACACGGCAGCAGAGATGGCAGCGGAGGCAAGGGGTAAATTAATTAACATCTTAAATGAACATGGACATTTAAAAAACAAAAATAATATTTACATGTCATGCGGACATTAAGATGCCACCAATAGTAACCCTTTGAGTGCTGGAGGGATATGGTAGAATCTTTGGTGGATTATTTTTTTATAAAGAAAATAGCACTAATGGATTTGTATTTTATTTTACAGCAAGAAAGAAGAAAAGTAGATCAGAAGAAAGAAAAGAAGACAGAAGGCTAAAGATAAGAAGATAGAAGAGAAGACAAAAGAAAGAAGAGAAGATTAATGAAGAAGATGGACAGTGAATGACAGGCAAGTGTTACACTTATGACTAGTTTAGCTCACTTTAGTTGTTTGACACTGTCAAACAAACACAGTTTGCTTTTTTTGCTTTGAAGTTCCCACAATTTGTGTTATTTAGCACGAGCTGTTGGAACTAAAAAACAACAACAAGCATTTTGCCAAAACGTGAGTTTTGGCCAACAATGCTCTTTTTGTCATGTACCTCTCCAGCAATAAAATAGCTGAGTTACATGACTGATTTTTTTAGGCATTAGTGATTTTACTATTACTCTTGGTTTCACCCGTGGTAATAGTATCGTGCCCCACAGGTGCAATTGTTTTCCATCAGAAACAAATCTCTTTAGCTTACTTAATACATCCCGCAGTACCACAGTTCAGCTGATGGATATTCAGGGGCATGTCACAGCTGCACTCCCTGCAACCAGTGTTGATATGCCAATATTGAAAGACCATATGATATATGTAATGCTCTGTACTGTTTTTCAGCAGGCTGGAGGAACCATTTACTATTTTACAATGTAACATTAACAAGAGACGTTCAGATTGCTGTGTCACTAACAATGAACAAAGAAATGAAAGTTTGCCCTTACTTTAAAGAGCATGTTACTGTAGCAGTAACTGTCTGTAATAATCTCTGCTCACAGACCAAGCCGGAAGAAAAGACATTTTGAATAGTTCCACCAGCTTACTGAAAAAAACACAACGAAAAACATCTTAAAGGAATAGTACATTATGTGAAAAATATATATGTGTGATAAGGCATTTCCTGTTGAGCAAAACAAAGATAAACCACTATTGGGAACTTTTCTTTCAAAAGTTAGTACAGCTAAATCTTAATTTTAACTCTTTGATGGCCAGAGGGGTCATAATGCATTGTGTTGCTTACCTGTCTGGCATTCAAAGGGTTCAATCAAACTGTTATCAACAGACCAAAGCAGTGTCCAAAAGGCAATTTGTTTATATAGTGCAATCTATGGGCGAGATTACACAGCTCTTCATTGTAAGTGACAGGAACAAAACCACAGGAGTCCAGAAAAAAAATGCAGTTGAATTTTTTAAAAATTGAGGGGTATTAACTTTTGAATGAAAAATCTCTCAGCAATGTGAGTACCAATGATTAATCAACAGGCAAAGTGTGCTTTAAAGGAGCAGTAAACTTTTTTATGAAAAAATATGTATTGTAGGGATTTTCCTATTGAGTAAAATAAGGGTACTCCCACTGAGGAGAGATTTATATTTCCAGAGTTATTACAGTTTAAACCCATGTTCTTTTACATTAGCAGTGCCCTCTAGTGGTCAAATTCTAATTAGATTTCCTGTTCGATTCTAATGGAGAGGAAAGTCAGAAAAGTCAGAGACATACAGTTCTCCATAGAATATGATAGACAGTGTCTGTCACTTCCATACCTCCCAACAATTCAAATTGCCAAAGAGGGACAATTGTGTTTTAGGGGGTGTTGCTGAGGGTGTGGCTGGTGGGCGGGGCATTATCGAGAATTTTTAGCCTTTTTCATGACCTATTGACACCTCCTTGTGTTACCTAATAAATGACTTATAACAAGACCAAAGTATTTTATTTACACACACTAATTTATAAACACATATACTGACATTTAAAGAAACAATAATGTGAGTTTATTGCTGTGGAGCAATGTGATACAATTATATACACACCACACAATCTGATTTCCTAAAAAGAGGGACATTAGGGCGAGAAAGAGGGACAGTGGGATTTGGGTCTAAAAGAGGGACACTTGGGAGGTATGCACTTCCTGTCTGTTAGAACTTCCAGGAAGTAAACACAGTAAATTCACTTCCTGATTATTTAAACTGCTATAATTTTTGAATAAAACATTTGACAGCTATGGGAGTGACCTTGTTTTATTCAGCAGGAAATGCTCTGTAAAATAGGTGTTTTCATAAAAAGAAGTTTACTGCTCCTTTAAAAAACATTAACTTCTATAAAAGTATGTAAAATATTATATACATGTCCTTTCACATAGGATTATATTGGTTTTTAAACACCACTACTGCTTTAAAAGTCAATATATTTCTTTCAGTATTCTAATTGCACCTTTCAGTCTTATTCCATCAGCACCCAAATTACAACTTCTGGTCTATTCATTTTATCACCGGAAATGCACTTTCCAAGCCATTTGCATAGGTTTAATCTTAGAATTTAAAGGAACAGCAGTGTTTCATTCTGAAAAAAAAGTGTTTTACACACACACACACACACATATATATCATAATGGCAGGCTTTTTCTGCTCTCTAAAATGCTGCTGCTTAAACTTCTAGGAGACGCTGTTATCAGTTATCACTTACTGTAGAGAGCTGTAGCATATGACTCTAGTTCTTCCATACAATGCATTAATTACTGTTGCTAACATTTTCATTGAAATAATAAGTTTGAACTTTTCGAACATTTGAATAAAGCACCTCCATTTAGCAGAAGTATTCATGTTTTACTCAGCAGGAAAAAACATTTAACATTTATTGTTTATAATAAAACAATGCTTTGTTAAAATTTCACTCATTGCAGTAACAGAAGTATACCATCTTGTTTATTACATTTTCTTCAATATCAGAAGTACACCTTCCAGTCTGATCATTTGTTTTCAGTACACCTTTTAGTCTATTCAGCACCAGAATTTTACTTTGAAACCTATTCACATTTGTTCAGAACTAAAAGTACACCGTCAAGCCTATTCACACATTTTCAGTGCTAAAAGTACTCCTTGCATCCTACTACCTCTGCTTCAGCACCAGTAGAACATCTTAAAGCCAATTCCCTTTACAACAGCAGCAGAGCTACTCCTTCTGTCTAGCCTATTCACTGCTTTTAGAATCAGTCGAACATCATCTAACTAATTCTCTTTACAACAGCAGCAGAGCTGCACCTTCTATCTAGCATATTCACCTCTCTTCAGCACAAGTAGAACATCTTCCACTCTACTCAATTTCGTTCAGCACCACCAGTAGAACAAAATCTAGCCTATTTTCCTCCTTTAAGTAGCAGCAGTACACCTACTCAATTCACTTTCCTTCGGCACTAAGTGTAAACCTTTCAGTCTAATAACTTCATTTAACAATAGAAGTACACCTTTCAGCCTATTAAGTTTCTCCCTGTTGTAGAAGTATCTACAACAGGAGTATTTTTTGGCAATAAGGTTCATTAAAGCTTATTTATTTATTTATTTATTTACTTACTTAACAACCATGCTTCCCAACCAACTTACCTGTTTACCTTTCAGCCTCAGAATGTATGTTTCCAAACCCTTCCAGTATGTTCATATGTGTTGAGCAATACAAGTATATCATAGAGCCCACCTTTTCTTTTCAAGAAATACAATTTCAACATGTTAAACTATCTTCAGTAACATATACACATTAGTCTTTTCACTTACCATGATGAACCTGAGGTACCCCTTCTAGAATATTAGTTTTCACCACCACAAGAAATAAGCATTCTATTTAAAATAGCTATTTTGGAAGCAAGGTACAAATTATAACCTGTTCATTTTTCAGTTCAGCACCAACAAAAAACCTTTCAACCTACTCCACTTCTCATCTTGTAAAATATCAATAAACTGAAGCCTATTCTCTTGCCTTTAGCATTTGAAAGCCCATTTTCTTGTCTTGACTTTAGAATACAAAATACCATTCCAGACCATTCATTTATCATCACTGTACACATAACTTTCTTCATCACCAGAAATACACTTTCCAGACACTATACTTTTCTTTTGTACCAAAAATGTTCTTTTCTACCAAAAATGTTTATCAGTACAAGACTAGGCTGAAGGAGGCCAAATGCATTATTAGATGTGCCAAAGCACAGACAGAGGAAAACATTTCCCAGTCAATAAAAAAGGGGGATAAAACATTTTTTAGATATATAAGTGAAAGGAGGAAAATGAAACAAGGAATAGTTAGACTGAAAATAAAAATTGGAAACTGTGTAAATGAGAATAAAGGGCTAGCTGACTGCCTCAATGGATATTTCTGTTCAGTTTTTACAGGAAAGGGACCTCTGTTAGCAAAACAAAATGGCAAGACATGGGAAACATGCATGTTTACAGAGGAAGAAGTTCTACTTCAACTTTCTAAGGCAAAAACAGGTAAATCAATGGAACCAGATGGGATACACCCAAAGTTATTAAAAGAACTTAAGTGTGTTCTGGTAAAACCTTTAACAGGATTATTCAGTCACTGGCGACAGGAATAGTTCCAGAAGACTGGAAGTTAGCAAATGTAGTACTGCTTCACAAAAAAAAAGTAGCAGGGAAGAGTCTGGTAACCACAGACCAGTACGTTTTACATCATTAGTGGGAAAATTAATGGAGACTACGCTAAAGGAAAGAATTGTTGAATATCTGAATTTAAATGGCTTGCAAGATACCAAACAGCATGGGTTTAAAGCAAGGAGATCTTGTCAAACTAACCTCAAATATTTTTTGACTAGGTAACTAAAATAATAGATCAAGGGGGAGCAGTAGATATAGCTTATCTAGATTTCAGTGAAGCATTTGACACTGTCCCTCATAGAAGACTCATTAATAAACTGCAGTGTTTGGGTCTGGATGTAAAAATAGTGAAATGCATAAGGCAATGGCTGAGTGACAGGAAGCAGAAGGTGGTAGTCAATGGACAATATTCAGATGAAAGGAGTGTTACTAGTGAAGTACCTCAGGGATCTGAACTGGGGCTCATTCTTTTTAATATTTTTATTAGTGATATTGTAAATGGTTTTCAAGGAAAGGTATGCCTTTTTTCAGGTGATACCAAGATCTGCAATAGGGTAGACATTCCAGGGGTAATAAGACAAATGACAAATGATTTAGGTAAACTAGAAAAATGGACAAGAATGTGGCAGATGCAGTTTAACGTTGATAAATGGTGGGTGGGGCATTACTGAGAATTTTTAGGTTATTTCATGACCTATTGACGCCTCTTTGTGTAAATAAATAAGCGAGCAACACCAAACTATTGTACAGGCTAATTTACAAACAAATATATTGATTTTTAAACTAACATTAATGTACTGTGGAACAATGTTATACACTGATATGCACACCGGAAAGTCTGATCTCCTAAAAAGAGGGACACCAGAGTGGGAACTGCACTAAGAACTGATAAAGAGTTGATAATGCAGAGATGACCTCTCCAGTGATATCACTTCTCCAATTCCAATGATATCATACAGAGCCTATACACAAAGATCTCCAAAGTTGGAGAAATCTTAGTGCATAGACTGCACAGAATAACATAGGAAGTGGATAAGTGATAAACTGGAGAAGTCATCTCCACTTTATCCCTAGTTTGGGAAAGAGGTACAGAGGGATTTGTGTCTTAGAGGGACTACCCCTCTTAAAGAAGGATACTTGAAGGTATGTGTTGTACAAACTGCATGCAGTCTTCCTGGTAAAGCCAGTCATTGTGGATAATGACACAGGAATGAGCAACACTTGGGGGCATGCCCTTTTGGGTGGGATTAGTCTAATATGTACATGGAAATTCCTCCTCTGTAATGGCATTAGAGATGCTTCTGAGCGGTGACTGGCCATAGAACAAGTTCCTCCTCACTGCCTCTCACATTTTGATACCTATTGTTGAAAACTCTACCGAAGAGTGAAAGGTAATCCAGATGTAGACCCCTTGCTCTCAGTACCTAGGGAATCTAGCTTCACCTCACAGACAAAGTTCATAAAAACCAAAACCTACGTCTGGTATTTCCTGTACAGAGGGAACTTGCCCATAATAAGGACAGGACTTACATCCCAGGTTTCCCTACGCAAGTGTCACAGTGTTCCTTACCTTAGTCCCAGCGTCGCTTGGCCACTTGCTGCTGTGTGCCTGGGGCTGGGTTTGATGCTTCAGCATCATTACCCGTTTCTCTCCTTGCTTGCGGTCTGACCGAGTCTGGAGCCTCTAGTGGTCGTCATTGTCCTCTTCCTAAGCATCGCAGCGGGTTTAGAGGATGCAGGTTTGGGCGCGGGTTTTGACGCATCTCTCTGTCCGCTGCGTCACTTACAGGCGCAAGTCGGCGGTATTGACGCAGATGTTGTTTTATACCTTTGGCTGGGTATAAGAGAACTCTGGACACAAGTTCAGTCACCCTTACATTGGTGTCTGATGCTGTTGTTTGTTTCTTTTGAGCGCTCCGTGTATGACCTAGGCTTGTCTGACCATCCATCCTGGTGCTGACCTGTGGCTCTGTCTGACTATTCTTCCTGAGTTATCTTCTGGCATAGTAGACACCCGATCTGGTGCAGACCTGTGGCTCTGGCTGATTACCCACTCCGTGTATGACCTAGGCTTGTCTGACCATCCATTCTGGTGCTGACCTGTGGCTCTGTCTGACTATTCTTCCTGCTTGATCCTCTGGCATAGTAGACATCCAATCTGGTGCAGACCTGTGGCTCTGGCTGACATCCCACTCTGGTATTGACCCCTGGCTAGTCCTAGGAACCGCTCAACCTTGATCATCGGCTCTGGCCGACCAGCCGCTCTGTCTCACCCCCAGGTGGTCTCTACCAAGTATACTGACTGCAGGCATGAGTCAGTAAGAGTCTTCCTTGTTCCTTATCCTGTGGGAGAACTTTGTTGCTGCGCATTGTGGTTACCTTACTCGCTACTCTGAGACTACCATTAGCTGCCTGCCTAGTCTCTAGCAGAGAGGTTACTCCAAGCGGCCTCCTATTTCTGGTAGGAATCATTGGCTTCCTCTGTCACCCTCTGCGTCTTGTTATTATTTTATTATCTATGATATATTACTATTCAGTTTTACTATTACAGTACTGACTGACTGGTGTATTCTTGTTAACCGTGACAGCAAGGCGCTTTAGGTGCCCTTAGCTCCACCCATGGTCTCACCCCCATTTTTCATATCACCACACACACACACACACACACTCACAGTCCCATCCATTGTTCCCTGGCAAAGAAAAAAACATTGGCCTATAACAAGCAAGGACAAAAAATATAACCCCTTGGTTCATTGCTCCACAATGCACTGGAGAGCTCTCTAGCATCCAAGGGGTTAAATAATAGCCTGAAAAGTGGCATAAAACTGGTGCAAGGGAATTGTGATAGCTGTGGCCACACACCCACAATTCAGAATGTGGGCATGGCGAGCACAGCTGAAGCACCACTCAAAATTTGGTGCTCTAAGCAGTTGCCTGCTCTGACTACTGAGAAATCCAGACCTGTCCATCAGTCTGCTACTGGACTGGCCTTTTGGATAGGATTAGTCTAATATGTATACTACTGTTCAAAAGTTTGGGGTCACAGAAATGTCCTTGTTTCTGTTATGGGAGCAGCTTGACTGTATGGTACGTAAGAAGAGCCCATCAAGTCAATCCAAATTTTGGGAGGTGCTTCAGGAAGCATGGGGTGAACTCTTTTCTCATTACCTCAACAAATTGCCAACTAGAAAGTCAAAGATCTGAAAGGCTGTAAATGCTGCAAATAGATTATTCTTCAACAAAAGCAAAGTTTGAAGGACACAAGGCTTATTTAAATTAAAAATCATTATTTCTAACCTTGTAAACGTCTTGATTGTATTTCCTATTTATTTTGCAACTTATTTTATGGAACACAATGGCATTTCTAAGTGACCCCAACCTTTTGAACGGTAGTGTAAGTGGAAATTTCTTCTGTGTAATGACACTAGAGAGCTAAAGCATGATGGTTCTGAGCGGTGACCAGCCGTACAACAAGCCATTGTGCTATTGTTCATCCTTGGAGTCTTTCACATTTGGTTATGTGTTCAAAAGTAGAGTGAATTCATTCTGGGGCAAACTGAGAATGAAGTGCTTTCAAGTCCATAAGGACTGGGGAGCCTCATGTTACTCTTTCATGTGCTCCTGGATTATGAAATCAGCAAAAAGTATCCGAGCTGTACTATTTACTCTTACAATTATAATCTGGTGACGGTGAGGTGAATGTACATATTCACCAGTCAGGTCCAGATTTACCATTAGGCAGAGTAGGCAACTGCTTAGAGCACCTATATTGAGGAAAGCCTCAGCTGTGCTGGTTTCACATTCTGAATTATGGGAGTAGCCAGAGTAATCTTAATGTTCCTGTACGAGTTTTATACCACTCTACAGGCTATTATTTAACCCCCTGGATGCTAGAGTGATCTCCAACAACTTGCAGGGCAATGCACTAGCAAAGTTTCTAACAACCAAGGGGTTCAAGTTTTTTTTTTCATTGTTGATTGTTATAGACCAAGGGTGTTTTCTGTGTTAGGAAACAGTGGATGGGGCTGGTGGAGAGGTCATGAGAGTAATGTGGGTGTGGCCAAGGGCAGAGCTAAGAGCACCTAGATTGCCTTTCCTAGGAGCACCTAGAATGTAAATCCACCGATGTCACCAGTGCAGTTTCAATGATGTTAGCCTCTAACACATTGGTTCTCAGTCAGAGCGCCTTGGTGGTTTCATGTGCCATGGACATCCACTTAGGGCATCCCTTCTTTTGTATAAAGCCTCTGACAAAAATGCAAATGCTGAGTTTCAGCTGTACTATTATGGAAATTGTGCACAATATTTTTTTTTTATTCTGATTGAGAGACGTAAAAAGAACTGTATATTTATATATTTATATTTTAGCAATCCTATATAATAATTCGCTAAAACGTGTGTAACGATGCAGTCATGCACAGTAGAGACTGCTGAGCGTGATGCAGTCTCTATTGAGCATGACTGCACCGCGACCAGCTGGCACTGTATCAGCCACGGCGTGGGCAGTCTCTGCTGTGCATGACTGACAGTGGCACTGTGGCCCTGTAACGGGCTCTTCAACTAGTTGATCTATAAGAAATTAGGAATGCAGTAGAGGGCATGCACTGCAATTTATGAGTGCTGTAATGCAAACTGGTGGACATTCACTGCCAGGACTCTAACCCCTTTGAGAGCCAGAGTGATGTTAAATGCATTGAGAAGCAATGCACTGGGCACCCCCTGGCACACAAAGGGTTAATGTCTGCACGTCCCATACACCAGACCCAGAGCCTGAGCAAGGAAATAAAGTTAAATCACGCCATATCCTCTATGTCTTCTTTAATACACAGAGTTAAGTATACTTCCAGAAATACTCACAGACTTCCCTTTTGCCCTCTCCTTGGAGTAAGTGGCATTAACCTTTGAGAGCCAGAGAGTTATCCAAAGCATGTTGCTGTAATGCATTTGATACCTCTCAGGCACTCAAAGGGTTAATGGGAAGGAGTTTTGCATACATAGCTTAATAAATTGGCATCAGACAAGAGTAGGGCCTGAAAATAGATTCTAGTACCTGATTTAGAGCAAAAACGCCGACTTACATTCACCGTAGAGTGATTCCAGGTCATACGGAGTTAACCATTTGTGTGTTGTCCTAACCTGTTCTTAAAGGGTTATCAAAATGGATTAACCTTTTATTTTCTGTTCCAGAGGAGTTTCCAGCATATTGCACTCAGTTATGTATTCCCTAGAATACCAGTGAGGTTTCTGAAACATTGTTAATCCTTTCTGGAATTCAAAGGGTGAATTCTGTTCCAGCTGAAAATCTTAGAAATACACATTGTGACTAACTGACATTGAACACAAGGGAAAGAAACTAAGCATCCTACACTTGTGAGGCTTTATAGGGAGCTCCAGATTACTTATTTTTGTCTGTGTGATCTAATTTTATCAGGATTTACCGTCATTTGCTCTGCCCCCTGCCCCAGGGAAATAATGCCTTGATTAATGTAATCCAGCCACATGCCCCTCTCCTTGGGGAAGAGCCCTGTGTGACAAAGAGCAGCCCAGCACCCACATGTGACCTGGAGGAGGAGGGGTTAGTGTCTGTATACCAGCAGTGCACAACATATGTCTTAAGCACAAGTACACGCTCAGGCACTGGGGACAAATTCCCACTGATTTAAATAAAGCTTTTACCAATTGAATGCTAGAAAAGTCTCTATTTCATTGCACAGAAGTGCATTGGTTATTCCTCTAGCATCAAAATGTTAAAATCAGCATTTAACCTGTTGGCTGCCAGAGAGGTATCCAATGCATTACGTTGCAATGCGTTGGATACCTCTCTGGCACTCAATGGGCTGAATAAATGTTAATTCTTATGCGTTCCCGCTGGGGCAGTTGCTTTTCCTCACAACTACAAAACTTTTCTTAGTTAATCAGCCTCAGCAGTTCTGATGTACTAAAATGAACTGGACCAATTGTGGAATAAACTAACTGCACCATAGGGGGTATATACAAATTCCCATTGATTTAAATGGGGTTTCATTTAGATCGATGTAATATGTATTTGTCCCTTATGTCCCATAAGGTGCATTGGGGTCATTTAGAATAACTACTTTTTACCTTTTTACCTCAGGTATAATACACAGGGATAAGTTTAACCCAAGACTTAAGGGGAAAACAAAAGTGCCTGTGTATAATATGTACCCTTGTTTTCCCTCACTTTTCCCACCAAAAAAACATTAGTAGATCCAATGCATAGACCTCTGCGCACTGAAACTACAGTAGTGCCCTCCAATGATCTTCAGGTCCTCAAAGGGCACTGCCAATATTTTGAATTAACACAGGTCCTCACAGGGGGATACAGGAAGGGGCTGCAAATGCAAGGACGCCACCTGCTGTGCAGTTATCCCAGATGCCTCCGGAGGAAGCGAGTATAGGGAGGGGACAGTGGCGGCATATTGAGGTGGGTGGAGGAAGGGAAGCAGACATGTGGAAATATATATATATATTTTTTTTTTTTTCTTGTATGCACCCTCACTTCACATAAGGTGAAAAGGGGCAAAATTGTGAGTATTATACGTGAGATTTTACAGTACTTGGTACATCAGTTTCACTAAGGCTGATTTACTAAGAGAAACTGAAGCAATTCTGGAGCAAATAAACTGCACCTTAGAGGATCAATAAAAATGTCCATTCATTTAAATTGGACTTTTTAACCCATTAACTGCTAGAGAGGTCTCTAATACATTGTAAGCACTGGAGAAGCCGCTAGAACCAAAATGTTGAAATCCCCATTTAAATGAATGGGATTATGCAGGTGTACACTATAATGCAGTTGATTTGCCCCACAATTACCCCAGTGCTGCTTAGTACACCAGCCTGTACTAAGGAGAATTGGGATGATCGTGGAACAATCCATCTTCACCGTTGGGAAAACTCCCATTAGTATTAATTTAAATTCGACTTTTAATTAACTGAATTTGTAAATGTCTCCAATCTAGCATTCAAAAAGTTAAAAATGCCATTTAAATCAATGAGAGTTTTTATTTGCTTACTATGGCAGTTAGTTTCTGCTAGAATGAATTCAGTCACAGTGGGTTCAGTCCATTACAAATACTACCTATCCCCCTCCTCTAACTAAACTCATAGTAGCACCATGTACTATATAGGACCTTTCTGTATAAACTACAGCATATGCAATACAAACCATCTGCACTGTACAAGACAAAACACTGGGCTTTTAATACCCTGATTCCATTGGAGACCTTTCTAGCAATCAAGGAGTTAAACTCACCATTTAAATATATGAGAATTTGGGAAATGTTTAGTTCTCCCCTATGGCAGTTGGTTTGTCCCTGAATGACTGTAGTTTGATTTAATGCATCAGGCCCTATACCACCATCATATGCCATGATGCCTTTCTCTTTATACAATTCACATCTGTATAAAATGCAACAATGCCAATGAAAATAAATACATTTCAAAGAAAGCATTATTCATACATAGACAATATGGAACCAGAGGCAGAGAGAAAGAGGGAGAACAAGAGAGATGGGAACAGAGAATCAGAGAAAGATGGATAAAAATGGAAAGGGGAGAGAAATCAAAAAAGGGAGAGATTAAGTGAGAGAGGGAGAGAGAAATGGAGAGATCAAGAAAGGGATAGATGAAGTAAGCGGAGAGAGAGAAGTCGAGAGAGGGGGAGAGAGCAGTGTAGAGCTCTAGAAAGAGAGAGATGACGTGAGAGGAGAGAGAAGTAGAGAGAGGGGAGAGAGAGGTGAAGAGATCAAGAAAGGGAGAGAAGAAGTGGGAGGGAAAAGAGAAATGCAAAGAGGAGAAAGAGAGGGAGGAGAGATCAAGAAAGGGAGAGAGGAAGTGAGGGGAGAGAGAGAAATGGAGAGAGAGGGGGAGAGATCAAGAAAGGGAGAGAGGAAGTGAGGGGAGAGAGAGAAATGGAGAGAGAGGGGGAGAGATCAAGAAAGGGAGAGAGGAAGTGAGGGGAGAGAGAGAAATGGAGAGAGAGGGGGAGAGATCAAGAAAGGGAGAGAGGAAGTGAGGGGAGAGAGAGAAATGGAGAGAGAGGGGGAGATATCAAGAAAGGGAGAGAGGAAGTGAGGGGAGAGAGAGAAATGGAGAGAGAGGGGGAGAGATCAAGAAAGGGATAGATGAAGTAAGCGGAGAGAGAGAAGTCGAGAGAGGGGGAGAGAGCAGTGTAGAGCTCTAGAAAGAGAGAGATGACGTGAGAGGAGAGAGAAGTAGAGAGAGGGGAGAGAGAGGTGAAGAGATCAAGAAAGGGAGAGAAGAAGTGGGAGGGAAAAGAGAAATGCAAAGAGGAGAAAGAGAGGGAGGAGAGATCAAGAAAGGGAGAGAGGAAGTGAGGGGAGAGAGAGAAATGGAGAGAGGAGAGGGGGAGAGCGATCAAGAAAAGGAGAGAAGAAGTGAGGGGGAAGATAAAGCGAGAGAGGGGAGAGAAAGATGGAGGGATTGAGAAAGGGAGAAAGGAGAGATTATGAAAAGGAGAGGGGAAGTGAGGGGAGAGAGAGAAATGGAGAAACGAGAGAGATCAAGAAAGAGAGAGAAGTGAGAGATAAAGGGAGATAGGAGAGAGAAAGGAGGAGAGATTGAGAAAGGGAGAGAGGAGGGAGAGAGAGAGAGATGGAGAGATTGTGAAAGGGAGAGAGGAAGTGAGAGGTGAGAGAGAAATGGAGGGGGGAGAGATCAAGAAAGGGAGAGAGTAAGCGAGAGGGGAGAGAGAAATTGAGAGAGTAGGGAGAGGGGAGATATATATATGGAGAGAGAAAAGAGAGAAAGAATTGAGAGATCAAGAAAAGAAGAGAGGAAGTGAGAGTAGTAAAGAGGGAATGTAGGTTGGAAGTGATATGTGGAGAAAGAGAAATGGGAGAGAGGGAGTTAGAGGAGGAGAGACAGAAAGGGAGAGGGGAGAGATAGAAATGTAGAAACATAGATTTTTATAGCAGAAAAGGCCCATCTGGTACACCCAGTCTGCCCATTTCCTTACCTAATAAAATATACAGTCTTACATACTGGTCAGAATAGATTCATTTCTATCCCAGGCTTTTGAACTCCTTAACAGTATTTATCCCTACCACCTCTGCGGGGAAGCTGTTCCATGAGTCTATCACCCATTTTGTAAACTAGTACTTACATACATTACTTCTGGATTTTCCACCCTCTAACTTTAGGTCATGTCCTCTTGCTCTAGTATTCCTATTATTCTGAAAAATGCTTCCCTCCTGAACTGTATTAAATTCCATAATATATTTAAATGTTTCTATCATATCAACGTACTATCATATTAGAGGGATTGAGAGGGGAAGACAGAAAAGGAGACACTGAGAGGGAGGAGGGAGACAAAAAGAGTGAAATGTGGCGAAAGCAAGAGAAAGGGAGAGATGTAATGAGAAGAAAGAGACTGAACAGGAGGAGAGAGGAAGAGAAAGGAGAGGGAGAGGGAAAGAGGGAGTACATACCTCCCAAGTGTCCCTCTTTAGGAGGGACAGACCTTCTTTGAGACCCAAATCCCTCAGTCCCTCTTTCCCACCCTGATGTCCCTCTTTTTAGAAGATCAGAATCAGGGCTGGATTTACATCTCAGGAGCCTGTAGGCACAGAAATGTGAAGCCCCCCCCCGTGGGCCATCTGCATTGGATACCTCCACAATGCTCCTAATCTCCACGTTGCCCCCCATTATCTCCATATTGCCCTCACATTGCCCCCATCATCGTCACATTGCCCCCCATTAGCTCCAGCTTGCCACCATCATCTCATATATCGCCCTCACATTGCCCCCATCAGCTTCATACTGCCCCCATAATCTCCATATACGATACTGCCTTCACAGTGCCCCCATCAGCTCCACATTGCCCCCCCATCAGCTCTATATTGCCCTCACAATGCCCCCATCAGCTCCATATTGCCCCATCAGCTCCACATTGCCCTCATAATGCCCTCCACCCCATCAGATCCAGCTTGCCCCCACCATCTCCACATTTAAAAAAAAAAATTACCTACACATTGCCCCCCACCCCATCAGCTCCAGCTTGCCCCCACCATCTCCACATTTAAAAAAAAAAAATCCAAATAGCAGGCGCCCCTCGTTGGAGTGCGCCTGTAGGCAGGTGCCTACTTTGCCTAATGGCAGAATGTGTGGTGTGTAAATAAATGTATCATATTGTTCCACATCAATACAACTTACATGAATGCTTGTATAAACTACAGTATATGTGTTAATAAACTAGTCTATGTAAATAAAATACTTTGGTCTTGTTATAAATAATTTATTAATTTACACAAAGATGTGTCAGTAGGTCAGGAAATAACCTAAAAATTCTCTGTAATGCCACACCCACCAGCCACGCCCCCAACAACAACACCCAAAACACAAGTGTCCCTCTTTGGCCATTTGAAATGTTGGGAGGTATGGGAGTAATAGGGAGAGCTAGAGAGGAATAGTGGAGAGCATGGGCGGATTGTCCTATCGGGGGATTGGGCATCCCCGGTGGGCCGCTAGATCATGGGCTGGTGGGGGGGAGCAGAGGATCTCACCATCCCACGATATTTTGAAGGAGAGGTCTGTGTTGCCACAGGCACTCTCTGTGACAGCCTTTGCGTTCCTTGTTAACCCTTTGAGCGCCAGAGGGGTACGCAATGCATTGCGTAACCCTCTGGCACTCAAAGGGTTAATGCAGAGCGTCAGGATATGACATAATATCCTGGCACCTGCTCTCCCATGCCACACAGGGACCACAAGGGGGCGTCGATAGGGACGTCGGTGCAGCTAGTGGGCTGCTTTAAAAAAAATGCCCTGGGCTGGTATTCCCCTACAATCCGCCCCTGGTGGAGAGAGAGAAAGAGGAAGATGGAGTGAGTGGGTGAGACAGAGAAAGGGAGTAAGAAAAAGGGAATGTGGAGAGGGGAAGTGATATGGGGAGAGACAGCAAAAGGGTGTAAGAGTGCAGAGGCAAATAGAGAAAGGGGAGGAGTGAATGTGGGAGACAAAATGTGTGAGAGGGGGAGAGAGAGGGAGTGAGGGGGGAAATAGAAATAAAGAGAGTGGAAAGGGAGTGGAAAAGGAGAGAAACAGAACAGAAGAGAGACAGAATAGAGACAGAGAAGGGGGGGAGATAAAGAAATGGTGTGGGGGAGAGACAGAGGGAGAGGGAGAATAACGATAGAGATGGAGGGGAGACACAAGGAGAGAAGGGAGACAAGAAGAGTTAGTCAGATAGACTGAGGAGGGAGGGGAGTGCTGTATATAGAGACTGTGACGCTGATCTACTAAGTAGAAGTGGAGTCTTTCTGTGCCAAACCAGCTGCACCATGGTCAGGAAATACACATTTCCATTCATTTAAATGGAGCTTTTAACCCCATGAAGTCAATGAAGTCATTAGCATTTAGGGTTTAAGACCTTCATTTAACCCTTTGAGTGCCAGAGGGGTATGGAACCTGGCATTCAAAGGGTTAAATCCAGGGGTATTGGGGGATTTGTAATTTCCCCACTGTAGTACAGTTGATTTGTCCCAGAATTGTTCCAGTTAATTTTGGTATATTAGCCTGAGTGAGAGACAGACAGAGAGATAAGGAAAAGAGAAGGGAGAGCAAGGGAAAGAGGGAGAAAAGAGCTGAGAAGACTTCAGTAATATTGTATCTAACTGCTGACCATTTTCATCCCAGGGGCCCAAATGTGGCCCCCATGTCCATCAAAAGGCACACACCTGGGTTACGCATTCTAAATAGTGTCTGAGAAAAGTAAATTAACCCATTGGATGCTAGAAAGGTCTCCAGTGAATTGCTTTCCAATGCTTGGAGACCTCCCTAACACCAAGGGGTTACAAGGAGCTGTGTGAAGGGAGAGATTCTCAGAGGAAAAAGAAAGGGTTTGTGCTTTTTGGGATGAAAATATTGATGGTGGGGTGATGTGGCAGAAGTATTTACCTCATTTCCACAGTGTACCAGATAATAAACTGGGGCCAGAGGTGAAGACTCTTCGGGGTTGCATGAGGCCCCAGGGCCACCAGTTGTCCTCCACTGAGCTAATTGTCGAACCTGCACACAGCGATTTGGATTTGCACTCAGTCCCCAGTGCAAGGCAGGACCATGTCCTGTCCTTCTCCTATACTGCACATGCTGCCCCATTGTTCATTGAGAAGAAGGCCTTTGGAGATATTAGATCCCTTCTTTGTTTCCCAGGGCAGGCTTCATGTTCTCCCAATTGAATCCTCCAGCAGCAGAGTATACAGGACAGAGCTGACTGCCAAATACCTCTATAGACAGCATAGTCACAGAATTGTCCTGTATGTGCCTCCTAAATCCACAGACTTAGTGAGATGTTCCCATGAGGGTCTGTGGTTTTCATGTGTAGACAATAAATAACTTCTGAGTGGAAAGAGGCTATGGCAAAGGTTTTCAATTGCTGTATTCAATATGTGTATAAATATTAACCCTTTGAGTGCCAGAGAGGCACGTAACGCATTGTTC
This sequence comes from Rhinophrynus dorsalis, assembly GCA_037306005.1. Taxonomy (NCBI): domain Eukaryota; kingdom Metazoa; phylum Chordata; class Amphibia; order Anura; family Rhinophrynidae; genus Rhinophrynus; species Rhinophrynus dorsalis. Next base: position 382,671,637 of record CM074719.1, read on the forward strand.
TGCAATTCTGCAATGTGTTTGTGTACCTGTCTGGCACTCAAAGGGTTAATAACTAAGATGATCCATTAACTTAAATGATGAAGACATCTCCAATGCATTGCAGACTTCTGCCACGAAGGGGTTAATTTACTTGTTTTCTTTATTATCTTACATAAATTTGTAATGCCTCCCATGATTTTCTTCCCAAGGCACCCTTTATACATATGGTTGTGTTGGTGGGGTGTTTAACCCTTTTGAGGGCCAGAGGGGTGTCCAATGCACACACCACTGGCACTCAAGGGGTTAAGCAATTAAACTACATAGAGATGCTTTACTGTCTCTGGTTCTCAATAAGAATGAAGATCTTGCATGTCCTATGGGTGTCCAGTGCACGGCTTGGCAACTCTTTGGAAACTCTTCTGGCACTCGAAGGGTTAACTGTAGACTGATAATCAGATCTGTCTACAGACACATAACACCCTTCTGACACTCAAGGGGTTAACTGTAGACTGATAATCAGGTTCGTATTCCTGTCTACAGATGAATAACTCCCTTCTGCCACTCAAGGGGTTAACTGTATTCTGAAGACAAGACCTGTTATTCCAGTCTATGGATGCATAACAAAATTCTGGCCATCAAAGAGTTAACTGTACTCTGGAGGCAATGTCTGCATTTCAGTCTAGAGATCCGTAACAGCCTTCTGGCCATAAGGGGTTAACAGTATACCCATGTTCAGGCATGCATTCCTATCTACAGACAAATAAAACCCTTTTGGCACCCAGTGGGTAAACTGCGGACTGGTGATCCTATCTACTAATGCACAACACCTTCTAGCACTCAATGGGTTAACTGTAGACTGATGATCCTGTTTGTGTTGCCATCGACATATGCATAACAGGCTTCTGGCGCTTAGTCGATTAAGTGTATGCTGATGATCAGGCCTGTATTACCATGTACAGATGCATAACTCCATTTGATCCTAGAATTCATTTCAGTATGCACTGTAGTGTGAATGCATTAAGAAAAAAAACGAAATAAGTGAACCCTCTAGGGGGAAACACTATTAATCGTAATTCTGCGTGTTGATATGGTTGTTCCCAATCAATCATTCACTGTACATTATGATTGGTTGGTCATATCTTTTTTCATGGTCAAGTCTATAAGCCTGTAGTAAGAGAGAAAAACAACACAAGTAACGTTTGAACTAGACAATGATTAGTGAGCAGAACATACAATACATGGAATTGTAGTTATCCAACAGTCAATGATAACAGTGCTAAGATATGTATATATACGGTAATTAAAATTAAAGGTTCATATTATAGAAACAAAATTGGAGCAACTGAGAAACAAACCAACAGCATCATACTTAAAAATAATAGATTATATTGATTTAAATTGGCATTTTAACTATTTGAATGCTAGAGAGTTCTCCAACGCATTGCTTCGCGTCTTGCATTCAAATGGTTAACCCTTTGAGTGCTAGAGGGGGTCGGAACGCATTGCTTTGCAATGCGTTCCGTACCGCTCTGGCACTCAAATGGTTAAAAACCTGATTTGAATCAATGTAGATGTTTGTGTTCTCTATAATGCAAGTTGGTTTGCTTTGCAATTGCTCCAATTAAGTCTTTAAAATATGTCCTAAAGCATTTCAAAAAGTGTTATTAATTACCAACAAATCGATTAATACATAAAAGGCTACTAAATGATGTATTAAACTGTGGTTTAATACAATGAAATGAAATGGCTGCATTGCAACACAAATTGGTGCTTTAAAGAGAAATAGTTTATTGTATAAATCGATTGACAGCTAGAGTGAGAGTTTAATAAGTCAGCAACTTTTTTTACTTCAAACAAACTTTATTACGTCGAATGGCCATACAGAAAGGAAGGCATTAGATGACAATGATATGATAGAATGAATGACAACAGCTAAGGCAGGGATAGAGATGCATTTCAATTAACATTAAACTAGGATAAATAATCCCAATAAATGAAACAAAAAACGAATTGTATCATGTTGTGATATGATCTGGATACATGACCATTGTAACTCTTTACTGTTTCCTAAAAAAACTCTGCTTAACACCTTCTTAAATTAAAAGGTTAACACTTTGTTCAGAAATCCCCCACCCTCATAAGAATCAAAGATCATGTTTATTGAACAATGTATTTAAAAAAGGCCAGAAGGCTAATGTAACCCTTTGAATGCCAGTGGGGTAAGCATTGCGCACCCCTTCTGACATTCAAAGGGTTAATAGAAAGAGTTGGAGCAATTCTGGATATAACCGACCTCACCTAAATAACCAAGGTTATTTGTAGTTGATTTAAATGAGGGCTAGTATCCCATTTCATGTATGGATGTCTACAATGCGTTGCAGACCTCTCTAGCATTCAAGGCGTAAAAAGTCCCTTTTACGTTAACCCTTTGAGTGCCAGATGGGTAAGCTCAAAAGGTTAATGTTATTTTTTTAAATCATTCTCGTGTTGCAATCGGTTTGCCCCAGAATTGTCCCAGTTCTGATCATTAACCACTTGAGAAACAGAGAGGTTTTCAACGCATTGCTCAGCCTCAGAACTGGTCCATTTTTTTTACAAGATACATATGACCCATACATACTACATACATGTGAACCAGGCTCAGTACATATACCCCCACTCTGTGCCCAAGCCCTGATTAGGGGGATAAAGCAGCATTTGCATGTTTAGAAAAAAATGCCAAAAAAATAGCATGATCACCAAGCTTGACCTGTTACAAACTGCAGAGGGTCCCTTGTATAAAACACAGGATCAGATGTCACCCAAATCCTAACAAGGGAAACAGAGGCGACACACTGAACGGCTGCAATGCCGTGCACCATGTCACTTGCTAAAGAGACTGTCACATTAGGAACAAACCTGCAGGTTCTTGATTAACCCCTCTGGAAGCAAAGGAGTTGAGAGAAAAAGCAGATGTGTGTCTGAGGTTGAGTAACTGGAATCAATGTTCTGTAAACGTTTATATTTTCCTTTAGGAAATAGATGCTATTGTTCCTTAACCCTCTGGGGGTGCTGCACACTCCTTTGGCACTCAGACAGTTAAATGGTGCATGACTAGGTGCTGTGGGCAGGATCTGTTTGCTTGAGTGCATAAATTATGGGTGTCGCTTGGGCCAGACGTCATTATCGCACTATTTTATAGGCAGCATGCGACAGAAAATGACTCGCTCTAATGCGTCAGCCTCGAATTGATGCAAAATAATGACTTGCATCAGTTAGCTACAGTTGCTCAGTCTGTGAGTACTGGTCTTCAAGTGGACACCCAATAAACAGGGTCATGGGCCTTATTCACAAAAGAAATGATGAGCAAATCCGGCTCGAACCAACCATACCATAAGGCAGAAGTAAATATCCCCCAAGCTCCCAGTGAGATAGATGAAAAGTTTAACCCTGTGAATGCCAGATACGTCCCTAAAGTTGGAGACCTCTTTAGTGTACAATGGGTTAAACATAACAAGTAAATGAATGGGACATTTTACATGTCCGCTATGGTGCATTTGTTCCCTATTTCTTTTGTAAAGAAAGGCCCCATGTGTGGAAAGTAAAGTGGAGAAGTTCTGGGGCAAACCAAATGCATCATGGTGAGAGGGGGGACACATAAATCTTGTCATTGAGCTTCTAACCCATCTGGCTTTAAACCCCAACCTACTCATTGCACTCCCTTTTGTATAGAAGGGATTAGAGACAGCATTTAAATGAATGGAAATCGTGTGGGATTTTTATTTCTTCTCTATGGTGCAGTTGGATTGGCCAGAACTGTCCCACTTTTCTGTGCATATCCCCTATCACTGTTAGTTTATATAACTAGTATCCTGTACTGTGATTTAATACGGGGATAGATAGGCAGATAAGTACAGCAGCAGCCTATGGGAAGTACTTGTGCTGTCATTCAGACGGATTTCTGTGTGCTAATGGTATTAATGAAAGAACAGCATAATATCATTATGTGGAAATAAATAGCTTTCTGTATCGTTTTCATTGCTGTATACATACACTACATCATTCAATATTTAAACAAAAATAATAATTTCATTCATAACAATCTATTTTACTGATCTGTGTGCATGTGTTTGTGCATATGTGTCTTTATATGTGTGTATGTTTGTATGTAGGAGTGTGAATGTAGTTACTTGGTGAGTGTTTGTGTGTCTATGTGTGTGTATGTATTTGTATATACCTGTGTGTGTGTGTGTGTTTGTGTGTCTATGTCTGTGTATGTATTTGTATATACCTGTGTGTGTGTTTGTGTGTCTATGTGTGTGTATGTATTTGTATATACCTGTGTGTGTGTGTGTGTGTGTGTGTGTGTGTGTGTGTGTGTGTGTGTGTGTGTGTGTGTTTGTGTGTCTATGTCTATGTATGTATTTGTATATACCTGTGTGTGTTTGTGTGTCTATGTGTGTGTATGTATTTGTATATACCTGTGTGTGTGTGTGTGTGTGTGTGTGTGTGTGTGTTTGTGTGTCTATGTCTGTGTATGTATTTGTATATACCTGTGTGTGTGTTTGTGTGTCTATGTGTGTGTATGTATTTGTATATACCTTTGTGTGTGTGTGTGTTTGTGTGTCTATGTGTGTGTATGTATTTGTATATACCTGTGTGTGTGTTTGTGTGTCTATGTCTGTGTATGTATTTGTATATACCTGTGTGTGTGTGTGTGTGTGTGTGTGTGTGTGTGTGTGTGTGTCTATGTGTGTGTATGTATTTGTATATACCTGTGTGTGTGTTTGTGTGTCTATGTGTGTGTATGTATTTGTATATACCTGTGTGTGTGTGTGTGTGTGTGTGTGTGTGTGTGTGTCTATGTGTGTGTATGTATTTGTATATACCTGTGTGTGTGTGTGTGTTTATGTGTCTATGTGTGTGTATGTATTTGTATATACCTGTGTGTGTGTGTGTGTGTGTTAGTGTGTCTATATGTTTGTATGTATTTGTATGTACGTGTGTGTGAGTATGTGGTTTTATATACATGTGTGTGTGTGTTTGTGTGTCTGTGTGTGTGTATGTGTATGTATTTGTATATACGTGTGTGTGTGTGTGTGTGTGTGTGTATGTATTTGTATATACGTGTATGTGTGTGTGTGTTTGTGTGTCTATGTATTTGTATGTACGTGTGTGTGAGTGTGTGGTTTTATATAAATGTGTGTGTGTGTGTTCGCACGTGTGTGTGAGTGTATGGTTTTATATGTGTGTGTGTGTATGTGTGTCAGACAAATGCCATTTTATATAACGTTATGAGGCACAGTTTGGGAGCATTTGGACTGCCATCTATTTGTGTCCATCTCCAGTACATTGCTGGCTCTCATTGGTATGCCTAGTAAATGTTTCCCTTTGTATGCTCCACACAGGTATAATGCTGGCTCTGCACAAGGCAGGAAGCAGGGATCTGGTGAGTGAAAGTCTCACTGTAAGTTACTGTATTTAGCAGAAAACTTTCCCCAAATCCAGTACAAGTTCAGCTAAGCCCCTCTGCATGCTCAGTGTAATCTGCACTGAATTCAGCTGCCACCCAGGGCAAGAGAGGCCTTATGCACAAAACAGAAGAGGAGCAATTCTGGAACAAACCAACTGCACTAGAGGGAGAATAATTCCCCCAGATTTCCATAGATTTATATTGTGCATTTAACTAAAACTCTCTAGCATTCAAAGGGTTAAAAGCCCCATTTAAATCTTTGTGAATTTCAGTTTCTCCCTCATGATGCTGTTAGTTTGATGCAGAATGTCACGACTTGCGATTATTGAATTAAGCATATGTACAGAAAATAACTTCTGTGTCAATCAATAGAAACCCTTTGAGTGCAAGTGCGCCAACAGCACTCAAAGGGTTAATAAACTCCGGTCATTTCTCTTTCACCAACTCTTCCTTGTGTTGCAGTTTCTCACAGATAAATAGTTGTCTCTATCCGTGTAAATATAATAATAATATTAATAATAAATATATTTTGGGACACAAAGTGGATTAAGGAAAGACTGAAACTAACTGTAGTGCTCTTTTTAACCCTTTGAGTGCCTGAGGGCGGAACGCATTGCATAGCAATGCGTTGCTTACACCTCTGGAACCCAGAGGGTTAATTGTAAGCAGACGTGAATGTGAGTTTTGTTTTATTTAAAGAACAATAAAAATGTGCAAAAATGAAATCTTCATAAGAAGGCAGTGGGGTCTATATTCAGCAACATAAAGAGCAGCAGATTTGGGGCAAACCAGTTCCACCAAGGGGGACAAATGAATATTCCAATTATTTAAAGTTTAACCCCTTGAATACTAAAAAGACTGCTAAATAGGACTTCTTTAGCATTCTTTTTAATTCAATGGAAACTTGGGGTTTTTTATTTATTTGTCCCCTATGGTGCAGATGGTTTGCTCTTTAACCCTTTGAGTGCCCCTAAAAGAGTTAACTTTCTGACTAAAGTCCTCGATCCCTTTGCTGTCCTCTGCATCATCCCTATGTAACGCTAAGACTCTCCTTTTTAACCCCTTGAGTGCCAGAGGGATACGCAACTCTCTGGCACTCAGAGGGTTAATGTTTATTGTACTAGCCGATTGTGTTTTGTACTGTAACCCTTTGAGTGCCAGAAGGCTATCCAACACACTGCAAAGCAATGAATTGAATACTCCTTTGGCACTCAAAGGGTTAACAACGCCTCAATAGTTAAAGGAGTCGTTGCAGATCCGGGTAGCATCCAAAGGGGTTAGAGTTTAGCTGATTCTTAACTCTTTCCCTTCAGCTTACTCTGGAAAATAAAATGTTTCTTTAAGATTCTACACCTGCTGTTTAGCCTTAGCATCCTCTGATAATTAATTTGCGTTATTACACAAAAGACTAATTCAGTACAATTGAATCCTACTATACTATATTTAGACGATCACATAAAAAGTAAAGATGAGAATGTACAATTTATTACACTTCCTATTATTAAAATAGGTTTATTTGGACAATGTATGACACATTAAAACGACTGCATTTTCTAATTATTCTTTTAATAAAATTAAATTTTCTTGACTGCGGATATAATTGTTACTCTGGAGACTTATTTATTGACATAATTAAGACAACTCCAGTTATAATATTTTCTGAATAATTCTGTATCAGTGTAACTTGGAAATAATGTAATAAAACGTTTGTGAAATGCGTCATAATGAAATGCTTGCTCATCAGATCGCTTTAACAAATGCATAACGAATTGGGGAATTTTAAAAGACGGAGATTAGTGTTTTCTTAAATATCACAAATCAGGTAGCTTAATTTAATAGCCAAAATCGGAGACCTTTGCTTAATATAAATCTGAGAAAGTTACTGCAGCACCATAGTCACCTGATACATCAAGAGTTTAGTTCAAGCGAATTAATTAGCTTTTAGTGACTTGGCAAAGGGTTAACTGAAGCCTAAAAGAGAAATTAAATGATAAACTGCTTCTCACAGGAATTTATCAATAAGTGAATATATTTTAGCTCTCTGCATGTGTATATTTACTCACCAGCTGCGCCCCCTGCCGGTCAGTATGTATTGCCAGCTCTTAAAAAGCACTTAAAAAGTTTATTTTGCTCAGCAAACCGTATCGTATAAAATTAAGGACAACCTATAAAATTACCTGGTGCGTTTTAAGAGTAAAAGTCCAACATAAAACAAAGCTGACTGAAGAAAGTGAGAAGGTTCTGTTGGATGTTTCTTGTCTCTGGTTCAAAGCAGGGCCCTTTTATCTAGAGCCCAGTGCACAAACATATAGCTTAATGTGGCTAGTGTCCCTCCTTTTATTTTATTCTCTATGGCAACCAGTGTGATCTGCTCAGAAATGTTCCCTGTCATTGAAAACAAATGATCTCCAGGCAAAGCTGTATCTGGCATCTGTTGCAATGGGGCACACAGAGTTAATCTCCCTGAAAGAGATCCTCTGAATGTGCCTATGAGAGGTGCAAAGGGGATTAGAATATACCCCAACATCCCTGCCCCTGCCCCCTTTCCATTGTAATAGGTATTTCAATTACTTTTCAACTTTTGCCTGACATTGGAAACAAAAAAAGTTTTTTTTTTCAAACGTATATAGCTAAAATTATTATTGGGTGTGTTTAACCATTTCAGGAACAGAATGATGTAATGCGTAGCTCACCCCCTTAAAGGTCAAATACAGCCATTTCTGCTTCAACCACACAATTTGAGTCAAACAAATGCAATGTCCAGAAAACTATTTATTAATGGTGATTGATGGGTTAAAAAAAAACAAAAAAGTAAGATTGTCAAATTCGTCACTTTAATGATAAAGCAAAATAATAAAATCAAATACAAACGTTTTATGATTATTCTTAATATTTTTGAGTGGGAAGAAAGAACATTGTACACCACTCTGGCACTCCAAGAGTTAAATTGAGGAGTCCTCAATGGTATATCCTGATGAAATATGACGTAGCTAATTATCTATTCATTTGATGATTGTCTTTTGTTCAAGTCAAATTAAAAATAAGAAAAAATCGCTCTACAGGATTTAACAGGCCCTTTTAATATAATGATCTGTTGTCACTCCAATTTGCAATAAAATATATCCCTTATTTTGGACTCAGAATCACCTAGGCTGATGTGCTACGGAAATAGCGAAATTCTGGACCAAACCAAGTACACCACGGGGGGGGGGGGGTTAAAAATCACCATTAATATAGCTGGGAATTTTAACCCCTAAAATACTAGATAGGTCTTCAACACATTGCTTCGCAATGCTTTGGAGACCTCTCTGGTATTTCTGAGGTTAAAATCGCCATTATAATCAGTGGAGGTTGTGGGAATTTTATCCCCCTCCCATACTGTAGTTGGTTTGCTCTAAAATGTCTCTAGTTTCTTAGTGCATCTTAGTATATGAGCAAACCTACTGCTTCATAGGAGACAAATAAAAATCACCATGTCATTAAAATGGGGCATTTAACCATATAAATACCAGAGAGGTCCTCAAGGCATGTGTTGGATAACTCTCTAGTATTTAAGTGGTTAAAGGCACAATTTAAATAAATGTGAATCATCAGAATTATTTCATTTACTTTAAATTTGGCTTTAACGCCTTGAGTGCTAGGGAGGTCTTAACCCCTGAGTCCCTGTGGGGTATGCAACGCATTGCAAAACAATGCATTATCTACCCCCTATCCATCTGGCACCCAAAGGGTTAAACGCAATGCGCTGGAGATCCTTTTACCATTGAAGGGGTTAAAAGCCTCATTTGTATAATATGGAATTCTGGAAATTTTTTCCCATCCTAAGGCTGGATTCAAATGCAGGTGCTAATTGTATCTCTGCTTTTATCTCCAGGTTTCCCCATAGACTTCAATAGGAACATTTTTTATAAAACATGAGGTAACATTTATTTCAAGCATTTGAATCCAGCCCTTACTCTCCAGCTGGTTTGCCCTATATTTGCGCCATTTACGCTTAGTAGATCAGCCTCGTTGAGTTTAGTGAGATGGATCCCAGCTCTGTATCAGTTTACTGAATACAAAACTCAGTGGCGACCCTTTAGAGGCCAACAGAAGCATTTAAAATGTCATTGTAAACAGCTTTCAGGATCGTTTTGTTAGAAAAGAACAGGGCTCTTTCACCCTATACACCCAGAGCTCCATCACAGATCTTCTTATGAAAGCAGTTCCCAAAAATGACTAGGCAAAATTCCAAATTGTTCTAAAATCTGGAAAAAAAAGAATCCACAGCATTCTAAAATTCTACTTCTACAGAAATTATACATCAGTAGGGTAGCGCTGAAAAAATGTTCTAGAATCAAGAAAATTGAGTTAGAAGTATTGGATCCCATTAATATCATTATATAGAATACATTTAGTTCCCTAATTCTGTGAAATAACTAGTTTTCTACAATTACCATTCCCTTTTCTGCAATCGCTCTCTAGAAAGTACAGGAAAAACGTAAATGATACTCACCAGCAAATTCCCCCGAATCGGTACAATAAAAAATAAATATAATTTGAAGTTGTTTAGGTTTTTTTTCTTTTTTAGTTTAATGGGATAGAGAGAAAATGAATCAATTTGTGAACTCCATCGAAGCGAGCCTGGTAAGATCTCCCTATCCACTGACTGCACTAAGGCAAAGCTCTCCACTAGTCTATTATTTTCACCAAAATATATGAAAATTTATGCAAATGAAAATCAGCACTAACTGTTCTCTCCTTGTTATACTTTCGTTTTTTTTCCCAGACAAAACAATCGTATTCTATAAAGGAGGGGGTTAGTGGCAGAGGAGGGATTTCTACTAAGAAAAAAAAATCAACAACTTATAAACAAGTGTATGTTTGTGTTGTGTACATTAAGGCTTAAGTACCAGGAAGATCTAGAGTCATTCTAGAGCCCACTAACTGAGGCATAGGGGAGATCTACACATATTACAGGTTCACATTTATTTAACTTTTAATCTCTTGAAAGATAGAGAAGACTTCTGTAAGATGTAACCCTTTGAGTGCCAGAGAGGAGTACAACTCAATACGTTGCACATCCCTCTGGCACTCAGAGGGTTAAAGGATTGAAATCCACCCTATCTACACCAATGGAAACAGGTCTGTGTCCCATTCTGTGCAGTTCATGTGCCCCGGAATGGATCCAGTTCTTAGTCCATCAGACTCACTAGAACTCCAACTGCTTTTTGTTCTGCTATTGATACCCAGTGAGGCCGGTGTACTAAGAGGTACTGGAGCAATCCAACGGTTTGATAGGAGACAAGTATTGGTATGAAACATTCCCATTGGTTTAAATTGAGCTTTTTAGTCAACTGTATGTTTTAGACTAGAGGACTCAAACGCTTTTAAGGAGTTAAAGTTCCCATTTAAATTAAGGGGGTTTTGCAGGTGTACCCTAGAGTGAGGTTGGTTTACCCCATCATTGCTCTAGTTCTTATTCTATCAATTGGTGCTACACAGTGAGGAATGGGACCATTTTTGAACAATCCAACTGCATTATAGAGGGGGATAAAAAATGACAATTGACTTAAATGGGATTCTAATATCAACATTTTTATAAATGGATATTTTACCCCCCCCCCATGGTGCACTTGGTTTATCCTTCTCCTTAGTACATCAGCCTCACTGTAACTCACAGTGACTGCATTGCCTAGGATTGTGTAGTAAGGAAGCTGAGTAGTCCAGTTCCAACATAGGGAACAACCCCCACAGACACACACATATAAATGAGGTTTGAACTCCTAATATACCAGCGACGTGTCCAACTCATGCGTGTGGGACCTTTATTGCATTCAGTGGATTAGAAAATCAATTAAAATAAATAGGGATAATCCTCGTTATGGTGGAGTTGAATGGCCCCAAAATTGCTCCACTCTACTTTATGCATCAGCCACACTGTAATTCACACTGCATTTCATCCACTGATGCTGCACAGTGCGAATGTGTACTAAGGAGAGCTGGAACAATCCACCTGCATTATAGGGGACATGTTTAACCCCTCGAACGCTAGACAGGTCTCCAAAGCATTGCACACCTCTCTACCATTCAAGGGATCAAGGGCTGGATTCAAATGTAGGTGCTAATTTTATCTCTGCTTTTATCTCCAACTGCATCGCTGCATTTGAATCCAGTCCCAAAAGTCCCGTTTAAATCCCTGGGGATTTTTTGAGTTTGTCCCCTACAGTGTAATTGGTTTGGTCCAGAATGACTGGCGTTCCCCTTAGTACATCAGACGTATCTTGTCCCCTACTGGGTGGTTTTGTGGGATTGGAGGAAAGTATATATGTCCCCATACTCCATGGGACCAACTAAATAATTATGGAGCAATCCAACTGCACTATAGGTGTACAGAAATATTCTTCAAGTTCCTATTGATTTAATTGGGTTCTTTAACCCGTTGAATGCTGGAGCATTCCGTGAATTAAAAGCCCCATTTAGATGAACTGGGATTTTATTTGTAACCTCTGGGGCACCTGGCTTGCCCCGTAATTACTGCTGTTCCTCTTAGTACATCAGGTTCATCTTATCAGCGCCTGATGATGATGATGATAATGATGACTTTTTGGGGGTGTAAGGAAAGTAGGTCTGTGTGCTGGGGAGCTATCACGTTTCGTCGGGCCACCTGAGACGTCTTTTGAAAGGCTTGTACTGTGAAATTCATAGCAGTAATTTAGACAAAATCCTCACTGTATATTAATGAAAGCCGGCCCCATGGCACGGTTCCTATCCTCCCCATTCAGTGTAAACAAAACCACGAGACTCGCTCGCTTTTTTGAGCCGGATCCAAGCAAAATCGGCTGGAAAGGAAAACATGGGGTTCTGGCAGTGACTATTTAACCGCCTGCACCTGGAGATCTCAGCGTTATTCAATGCGATCTGTGTTATATCTCTTGTGCACAGGGAAATATTGGAGCACTGGAAGGACACAGGCTGGAACAAAAAGGCGTTGTGTGCAGATCGTTGGGTTACAATTGCTCTTCACATCGTGTGTAAAGTTCACAGGGATTTGTGTTGTTGCTGTTGTCTCTGAGCTAAACCTATTTGTAAAATGGGGTGTGACTACTCAAGTCTCACCTTCTATTCCACATGTAGTTAACCGTTGACTGGTTGGGGCTGATGGGAGTTGTAGTGCAGAACAGCTGGAGGTACAGCAATTGACTACTGGCATCCTATGAAGCCACAGCTAATGCTCGGCTACTGCAGGGGGCTGCTGGTGGGATGATGGAAATTGGGCCCAGCCACACAGATATACAGGGGTGGGGGGACACGAATGCAGACACTGGGGGGTAGCATGTAGATAAATGATTCTCTATTTTATTTATTTATTTATTTAGTTAGTTAGTTAGATATTAAGGACCTTATTTTCAAATGAAAGGTGAAGTCATTCTGGATTCAACCAATAGCAAGATAGATGATAAATGAATACAATTTATAAATGATTTAAACTGACTTTTAACTGTTACAGGGATCTGCTCTCTAGCATTCAATGCGTTAAACGGCCCAATTTAAAAACATTATCATTTTAAGACATGTGCATGTGTCCCATTTGGTGAAACTGGATTGCACTAAAACCAATCCATTTTTTATATTGGGCATAATTGCCATGGAAGGTATCTAAGAGTTAATTTCACTAACTGGGAATATATTACATCCTGATGAATTCCACAACAAATCTACAAAATAAAATCATAATATAACGTGCTATTGTTAACATACATCTGATATATTATACGGCGCTGTATTGGTAGATCAGCACTCGGGTATAATAGTGTGTGTGTGTGTCTGGTAAAGTGTTAGCCATGCAAAAATAATTGTGTGTATGTAAGTGTATAGATAGACAGACAGACAGACAGACAGACAGACAGACAGACAGATAGATAGATAGATAGATAGATAGATAGATAGATAGATAGATAGATAGATGCGGTCACTAACCATTTGAGTGCCAGAGAGGCAGTGCAGTAACATATTTATAACAATGTGTGTAAATAAAGCGTGTGCTAGGTCCTAAGAGCCCAAGCCCAGTGTGCGTGGAGACTGATTAGGGAGGGTGTGACTGGGAGTATCCAAGGGGGGCTCTTTGGTAGGAAGTCCCCAAGGAGAGCACAGTGTGCCCTTGTTTTGGTTGCCACTATCTCTTCCCTCGCCTAGGATCACTGAGGTTGCCTGTGCAGGCTTTCCGCATGGCTGCCCCCCCCCCCCCCCCCCACACACACACACACACACACACACACACCTCCCCTTAACTCTTTCAACAGGGATTTCTATACAATACCAGCTATTAAAACGATCCGCATACATCCTAGGAATTGGAGGAAATCTTATTAAGATTAAATAGCTCTGTGTTTAATCGCAGAAGTTATAGGCAAAGAGATTACAGTAAACAGAGCTTGATCCCTGGCATTTTACTGACCTTTCTACTGCCATAACCTCTTACAGTTGGCTTTATTCACTCTCACGCTGCAGCCTCTAATGTGCAGGAGCCTCAGCGTATCTGTATCTGTAGGTGTTTGTCCCAGCGACGGACACCGAGTAATAAACCAATGCGCTGCCATTAATTTGCTCTGAATTATCTCTAATAATATTTCTTCCAATAACAAGCGGCGCCTCTGGAACACCGCTCTTCTTTATCATCGGGACCAGAAGATGGGACTTTAATATAACCAGCAGGCTTTGTACTGCAGAATACAAAGCTTCTTCCTACCTGCCACATTAGCATCTGCCATCCCATTAGATTATTAGATTTATATGGCAGCTTCAGTTATAAACTATATGTAGTCTAAGTGATCATCATTTTGTCTGTGTGTGTGTTTATATCAATGCATTTGTGTGTATGTGTGTGTTTATATAAATGTGTGTGTATGTGTGTTTATAAGTGTGCATGTGTATGTGTTTATAAGTGTGTGTTTGTTTACAAGTGTGTGTGTGTGTTTCATTTACTCTGTATTTGTGTGAGTTTATATAAGTATGTTTGCGTGTGTCATCGTTTACTGTGTGTGTGTGTGTGTGTGCGTGTGTGATCATTTACTGTGTGTGTGTGTGTGTATGTGTGTGTGATCATTTACTGTGTATGTGTGTTTGTGTGTGTGATCATTTACTGTGTGTGTGTGATCATTTACTGTGTGTGTGATCATTTACTGTGTGTGTGTGTGTGTGTATGTGTGTGTGATCATTTACTGTGTGTGTGTGTGTGTGTGTGTGTGTGTGTGTGTATGTGTGTGTGATCATTTACTCTGTGTGTGCGTGTGTGTGATCATTTACTGTGTATGTGTGTGTGTGTGTGATCATTTACTGTGTGTGTGATCATTTACTGTGTGTGTGTGTGTGTGTGTGTGTGTGTGTGATCATTTACTGTGTGTGACCACTACTCTGTGTGTGTGTGTGTGTGTGTGATCATTTACTGTGTATGTGTGTTTGTGTGTGTGATCATTTTCTGTGTGTGTGTGATCATTACTCTGTGTGTGTGATCATTACTCTGTGTGTGTATGTGTGTGTGTGTGTGTGATCATTTACTGTGTATGTGTGTTTGTGTGTGTGATCATTTACTGTGTGTGTGATCATTTACTCTGTGTGTGTTTGTGTGATCATTTACTGTGTATGTGTGTTTGTGTGTGTGATCATTTACAGTGTGTGTGTGTGATCAGAATACATATTTATGTTAGTATCTGTGGATTGGATTTATGTTACTGTTATATGACATACCAGTGAGAATTTGGATAGTGAGAACAAATGTCCTGTGTGACATCACCTATTTACTCAGTTAATCCCCTTTCTTCTTGACATTAGAGAGACTGAAAGTAAGTGAGGTTCATTGGTCGCTCCCAAGACTCAAGTTGACGGGAGACACAGTGTACATAAATGTGTGTATTTTAAAGGGGTCCAGATTCCCAGCTCCTACGACACTTTGCCTAAATTAAAAAGCAACCAATCGAAACGGCCGGAAGGGAGGGGGAGAGCCAGTCAATGCCGGGGTGTCAATCACGCAGCGTGGAGCCAATCAGCGGGGGCTCTGCTCTGGGCTCGCTAGTACTTGGGATAGTGTGGTGGTGTGCGCGCTCCGAGCAGGGTAAACATTCTCCAGCCCCAGCTCTGTGAGGGAGGGACACTGAGAGCTGTCACACAGAGAGAGGGGGGAGGCAGAGCAGCGCCTTCACTGCACCCAGCCAACTTCCACTGGAGTTCCTGTGTAAAGAAGGGAGCCCAGCACAGCGCCTGCCAATGTATTGCCTCCCTGCAGTGAGAGCACAGCGCCGAGCACTGAACAAGCAGTGGCAGCAGCAATAAGAAGATGTGTCCGCTCCTACCTGTTTTACACGCTGCCTGTTCCCAGGGGAACCCCGGGCTCCAGCACTAGTAACTTTAAGTAATGCATCATCTCGGGAAGTTTAGGACAGGAGAGCCAGCAAAGTTGTGAAACAGGACACGCAGCCCACATCTGGCCGGAGAGATGCCCAGGGAAGGAGGCGTGTGAGGGCACCAGGCTGCTGCAGGGAAGGGGAGCGAGCTGGGACCGGGACTGCTTCTTCTCACTGAATAGTCACCGCTAACAGGTGAACTGAGCGCTGCCTGGAAGAGGGGGGGAGCCCTCACTTGGACACACTGGGCTGATCCTCCAAGGACAAAAGTGCATCTCAAAGGGGAACCCTACACAGGCTGCGGGGGAGGAGAAGAGGTAGCCCCAAACCTGTGGATAGCAGCGGGCAGGGGTGAAGCAATGGCCACGGCTGCTTCTAACCCCTACCTCCCCAGTAACAGCATCCTGTCCCCCGGCTCCATCGTGCACTCGGACTCGGGGGGAGGAGGGGGCATGCAGCCGGGCAGCGCCGCCGTCACCTCTGTGTCAGGTGGTTACCGGGGGGACCCCACGGTGAAGATGGTGCAGAGCGATTTCATGCAGGGGGCAATGGCTGCCAGCAACGGCGGGCACATGCTGAGCCACGCACACCAGTGGGTGACGGCGCTGCCACACGCAGCAGCAGCGGCGGCGGCAGCAGCAGCGGCAGCAGAGGCGGGCTCGCCTTGGTCCAGCAGCCCCGTTGGCATGACTGGAAGCCCGCAGCATCCTCAGCAACAGCAGGACGTGAAGGGGGGATCTGGGAGGGACGAACTGCACCCGGGAGCCGCCCTCCATCACCGGCCTTCTCACCTAGCACCTCATCAAGGACACCCGGGAGGCTGGGGGGCAGCGGCCGCATCTCACATCCAGTCAATGGCAGGGGGAGCATCACAGCAACAGCAGCAGCAACAACAACAAGCCCTATTGTACTCCCAGCCCGGGGCATTCACTGTGAACGGTATGTTGAGCCCTCCCCCAGGGAGCCAGAGCCTGGTACACCCGGGACTGGTACGAGGGGACACTCCAGAGCTTGGGGACCATCCAGGGCACCATCATCATCACCACCACCAGCAACATCAGCAGCACCATCAGCAGCAACAGCACCACGGAGGGGTGAATAGCCACGACCCCCACTCTGATGAGGACACCCCAACCTCGGATGACTTGGAGCAATTCGCCAAGCAGTTCAAACAGCGAAGGATAAAGCTGGGCTTCACCCAGGCGGATGTGGGCCTAGCTCTGGGCACCCTGTATGGCAATGTCTTCTCCCAGACCACCATCTGCAGGTTCGAGGCATTGCAGCTGAGCTTTAAGAACATGTGTAAGCTTAAGCCCCTGCTCAACAAGTGGCTGGAGGAGGCCGACTCGTCCACGGGCAGCCCCACCAGCATCGACAAGATAGCAGCCCAGGGCAGGAAGAGGAAGAAGAGAACCTCCATAGAGGTTAGCGTCAAGGGGGCACTGGAGAGCCACTTCCTCAAATGCCCCAAGCCCTCGGCTCAGGAGATCACCAACTTGGCAGACAGCTTGCAGCTGGAGAAGGAAGTGGTCAGGGTCTGGTTCTGCAACCGGAGGCAGAAGGAGAAGAGAATGACCCCGCCAGGGATCCAGCAACAGACGCCAGATGATGTCTACTCCCAGGTGGGCAACGTGGGGGCTGACACACCGCCCCCTCACCACGGGATGCAAACTAGTGTGCAATGACTGGAGTGGGCACCCAGCAGCAGCTGTCTAACCAGTGAGCCCACGGGAGGCACTAATCACACACAGCCACACTCACCCAGACTGCTCCTTTTTATATAAATAGATCTATAAATATATATACAGACTGGCAGGAGGAGAACAACTGAACAAGGACAAGCCAAACATTTGTACTTATACTGTCGTGGCACATGGGTGGAAATGCAGAACGCACCAAAAACTGCAGATGCTCCTTTTTAATATATATTATATTTTGTAATATTGTTTTTATTTGCCTTACGACTCCTACCCAATTACTGAATCGAGCAGCCCCATATAGCCACCTTGTTTTTCTTCTCCCATATTCAGATCCAGTGTATTGCCTGCAACAAAACAAAGAATATCACCGCCTGCAAGGTGTTTTAACCCAAGAAATCAAGTTTATCCTTTTGATTGCCAGCATAAAAGCGAACAATTAACCCACTGAATGCTAGAGACGTCACCAACGCACTGAAAAGCAAAGCATTACGGCCCTCTCTGGTATTCAATGGGTTAAAGAAGAATGAGATGACTATCCTGTTCCCTGGCACTGCCAGCCTTCATGAGCTATATTTTCCCTGGCTGTGTGGTCAAAGCAGTGCCAAGCAGGCGGATAACCACGGGTGAAAAGGGTGAACATATTTCCTGCTAAGCAATGAAATATGCACGAAGCACTAAAACTGACTGCAATCGAATCAGAAACTACCCATTGGAATATATATATCCTGGGAAATAAACAGGGTACAAAACAACAATAAGATAGCGGACACAATACTGCATCCTGAACTTTATGCTTCATTTCACACCAGCCAGAAACAAAAAAAGGAATCATTTTAAGATGTCAACAAATCCTATTTTTTCTTGGCCCTTTGTATCGTCAGAAAACCTTGAATACAATCCCCTGCCCCTTTGATATATTTTTGACTGATTCCCTTTCAAGATATGTTAAAAAGGATTTAGGGAAAAAAAGACCTGGACATCTGTAGCTGCACTTACCCCAAGTTCTCTTCACCTAAATCCGTTGCCAACTTTGAATGGGCTCTGAGGATGAGATTATATAATGCTGCCATTTCCCAGCAGTGTTTTTTGGTAGGTTTTAATAAGACTTAAAAAGACGGCGATTAAATATTAGATCCATTGCTGATCTAAAACAAATTTGCTTTATATTTTCATCAAATGACTTCTTTTAATATTTTATTCAGAAAACCTATGAACTGCTGCAAAACGGTAATTTATTTTTCCCCAAATCTTGTATTATGTGTTTTTTTCAGACGAGCACAAATCAAAATTGAAATGAAATATGGACAGTTGTAGGTAACAATGGTCTCTTTTGATGTGATCATTTGATTGTAATTTAATTTTAGTAGTGGTTCCGTATGAGCTGATTGAGGAAATAAATTTGTTAGAATGACAACAATCTGTGTCTGGTGCATACAAAAATATTTTTGGGGGTTTAGACAGTACTTGCAAGCAAAGGTCTCTAAATCTGAATTTGCAAGGAATATTTATGCCAGGGACATAGCCTATATTGTTTAATCGCTCTGTTTGTTGATTTAAATTCCTATTTCAGACTCCATTAAGTAGTTCCCCCAAAAAAACGTTATTCTACTATTCATTTCGACCTAATTAATGCAATGAGACTGATGTAACAGTAAGAACTGGGGTCATTTTGGAATAAACCAACTGCATCATAGGGCAAACATAAAAAGTTCCATTCATTTAATCCTTTGAGTGCCAGAGGGGTATCCAACGCATTGCAAAGCAATGCGTTGGATACCCCTCTGGTACTCAAAGGGCTACCCCTTCAAGTTAAATTGGACTTTAACCCAGTGAATGCTAGAGATCTCTCCAAGGTATTAATGAATTAGAGACCTCTTTAGCATTCAACGGGTTAAAAGCTCTATTTGAATCAATATGAATTTAGGCTATGTGTGTCTCACCCATATGGTGCTATTAGTTTACCCGATAATGACCCCAGGTCTTTAAAATACAATAGTATCAATGTGGAAATACATTTCTTTTTTTTTATTTGAAAAAATGCAATTAAATCATGCTTATTGAATATAAAATCCCAATTAAGATCATTGGTACTTGTTTTTTCATAAGTATGAAAAAACAAGTCCCAATGATCTTAACTGGGATTTTATATTTGATAAACATGATTTAATTGCATTTTTTCAAATTAAAAAAATACTTTGAAAAGTATTCTACACATTGAGACTGTTGTATTTTAAAAACCTAGGGTCATTCTCGGGTAAACTAATAGCACCATAGATTGCATGTTTTGCTCCCTCTTTCTTTCCAATGAAAACTCAGGTTATCACGTAAATTGTCTCATGCACAAAAGGAAAGTTGACAATGTCTAGAGCAAACCAACTGGATGACGTGCATATACACTTAATTCCAAATGATTTAATGGAGGAATTTTACCAGCTGAATGGTAGACAGGTCTCCATATTTCAAGAGTTTAACCCTTTGAGTGCCAGAGGGGTACGCAAAGCATTGCAAAGCCCTCTGGCACTCAAAGGGTTAAATCCCCATTTAAATCATTTGGAATTCCCCCTTCCATGGTGCAGTTGGTTTGCTCCAGAATCACTCCACTGTTTTGTGCATAAGGCCCAATCGGTCTTCTGTTTCAGATGTAGTTATGAACACACCCATTAGACGGATATTTGTGTTGCGTGTATTAAAAAGTTTAGGTTGTGTGACTTTATGAACGTAAATAAGTGGGCTGTTTATTTCAGTTGATGACTATTTATTGAGTATGCATTCACAGTAAATGTCATTTAATTCTGTATTACCCCTTAAGAAAAAAGCGTTTGGCACCTTTGGTTTATATATATATATATATATATAATCAAATGTGGAGCAGTTCTTCGGCAGAGAAAAACGCACGTTGAAGCTGATATACTAAAATAATTGGAATTATTTTGGACCAAACCAACTGCACCATAGGGGACAAATAAAATTCCCCACGTTTCCATTGGATTAAATTGAGACTTTAACATATTGAATGCTATCCAGCAATGGAGGGGTTAAATCACTGTTCTAATTTATTTATCCCCTATAATTCAGCTGGTTTGCACCAGAATCACTCTAGTTCCTCTTAGTATATCAACCTCAGTATTTGTAAAATGTATCCCCTGGATGATACATAGGTCAGCAACTGTGCCAGAGGCTAGAAGTCAAATTTGAATCAATATTTGTATTAGTTACAGAAACTGCAATTCTTTTGCCCCAGAACTGGTCCAGTTTAGTCCTTATACATATGCCCTTTTGAATAACATTCCACTATAGTCTAATTAATTAATTAATTAGACAATCAGCCATATAGTTTTAATGCCAGTTCATATTGCCCTATGAGTAGGTTCTATAATAATGCCAGTTCATATTGTCCTATGGGGGGGTTCTATAATAATTGTCCTCTGGGGGGTTCTATGATAATGCCAGTTCATATTGTCCTATGAGGGGGTTCTATACTAATGCCAGTTCATATTGTCCTATGGGGATGTTCTATAATAATTGTCCTATGAGAGGGTTCTATAATAATGCCAGTTCATATTATCCTATTAGTGGATTCTATAATAATGCCAGTTCCTATTGTCATATTAGTGGATTCTATAATAATGCCAGTTCATATTGCCATATTAGTGGATTCTATAATAGTGCCAGTTCATATTGTCATATTAGTGGATTCTATAATCAGGCCTTAAAATAAGTCCTTCGCTACTAGCCAGACCTGAAAAGTTACATAACCAACCAGGGCTGAATTTCTACTCGCCATTGGCTAGCGGCGAGTGGAAATTTTGAGCTCTGCTATAATAATGCCAGTTCATATTGTCCTATTAGTGGATTCAATAATAATGCCAGTTCATATTGACCTATGGGGGGGTTCTATAATAATGCCAGTTCATATTGTCCTATGAGGAGGTTCTATAATAATGCCAGTTCATATTGTCCTATTAGTGGATTCAATAATAATGCCAGGTCATATTGTCCTATGAGGAGGTTCTATAATAATGCCAGTTCATATTGTCCTATGAGAGGGTTCTATAATAATGCCAGTTCATATTGTCCCATGGGGGGTTCTATAATTATGCCAGTTCATATTGGCCTATTAGTGGATTCTATAATAATGCCTGTTCATATTGACCTATGGGGGGGTTCTATAATAATGCCAGTTCATATTGTCCTATGATGGGGTTCTATAATAATGGCAGTTCATATTATCCTGTTAGCGGATTCTATAATAATGCCAGTTCATATTGTCCTATGAGGGGGTTCTATAATAATACTAATACGAATATATATTGATACTAGCATCATTATAAAATCTGGCATTATTATATAATCCACTAACAGGACAGTATGAACTGGCATTAGAATAGAATCCATTAATAGGCCAATATTGACTGACATTATTATGGAATTCAAATTGGCCTATGAGAGGGTTGTATAATAATGCCAGTTATATTGTCCTATGAAGGGGGTTCTATAATAATGCTAGTTCATATTGTCCTGTGAGGGGGTTCTATAATAATGCCAGTCATATTGTCCTGTGGGGGGTTCTATAATAATACCAGTTCATATTGTCCTATGAGAGGGTTCTATAATAATGCCAGTTCATATTGTCATATTAGTGGATTCTATAATAATGCCAGTTCATATTGTCCTATGAGGAGGTTCTATAATAATGCCAGTTCATATTGTCCTATGAGAGGGTTCTATAATAATGCCAGTTCATATTGGCCTATGAGAGGGTTCTATAATAATACCAGTTCATATTGGCCTATGGGGGGGTTCTATAATAATGCCAGTTCATATTGGCCTATGAGAGGGTTCTATAATAATGCCAGTTCATATTGGCCTAAAAGGAGGTGCTACAATAATGCTAGTTCATATTGTCCTATGGGGGGGTTCTATAATAATGCCAATTCATATTGGCCTATTAGTGTACTCTATAATAATGCCAGTTCATATTGTCCTATGGGGGGGTTCTATAATAATGCCAGTCATATTGTCCTATGAGAGAGTTCTATAATAATGCCAGTTCATATTGTCCTATGGGGGGGTTCTATAATAATGCCGGTCATATTGTCCTATGAGAGAGTTCTATAATAATTCCAGTTTATATTGTCCTATGAGAGGGTTCTATAATAATACCAGTTCATATTGCCCTATGGGGGGTTTCTATAATAATGCCAGTCATATTGTCCTATGGGGGGGGGGTTCTATAATATTGCCAGTTCATATTGCCCTATGGGGGGGTTCTATAATAATGCCAGCTCATATTGTCCTATGGGGGGGTTCTATAATAATGCCAGTCATATTGTCCTATGAGAGAGTTCTATAATAATGCCAGTTCATATTGTCCTATGGGGGGGTTCTATAATAATGCCAGTTCATATTGTCCTATGGGGGGGGAGGTCTATAATAATGCCAGTTCATATTGTCCTATGAGGGGGTTCTATAATAATTGTTCTATGGGGGGTTCTATAATAATGCCAGTTCATATTATCCTATTAGTGGGTTCTATAATAATGCCAGTTCATATTGTCCTGTGGGGGGGGGGGCTTCTATAATAATGCCAGTTCATATTGTCCTATGAGAGGGTTCTATAATAATGCCAGTTCATATTGCCCTATGGGGGTGTTCTATAATAATGCCAGTTCATATTGGCCTTATAGGAGGTTCTTCAATAATGCCAGACCATATTGCCATATTAGCGGGTTGTATAATAATGATACTCATATTTGTGGATTCTATATTAATGCCAGTTCATATTGTCCTACTAGGGGGTTCACTAAATATGCCAGTTCATTTTGTCCTATGAAGGTGTTCTATAATAATGCCAGTTCATATTATCGTACGAGGGGGGGGTTCTGTAGTAAGGATATTTAAAAGGATCCATCTTTTGGCACTGAATGGTAGCTGTAGTTTACCTCTCAGTATTTGTTCCTAGGCGTTTGCGTTGTGAGTGTTTACTTGTTGCAACAATCCCTTTAGTATTCTACAGTGGCTTATTACTGATTATTTTGTGACACGAAAAACAGACCGGTTACACTGTCTTATTTGTAATGAAACCCCTCATTACGTCATCTTGTAGATTGTGAACCGCGTGTGTTATCTGGTACTATTAAAGAACAAGGGGTGCAAATCCGGGTAAAACCAACTGCACCATAGAGGACAAATGTCTGTTGATTTTAAATTCAACAACATGCTGGATCTGCAATCCAAACAACAAGCAACTCGTCCTATCTATTCTCCTTCTTTCTCTCTTTCCCCAAGCCTCCTGTCATTTGCATATATCACATTCACTCCGATCTCATTGTTCTGAGAAGCTTTATTTTATCTCTCAGGGTGACAACCTAATCCCACCTATACCCTGATTTGAGAAGGCCAGGGAGGTGTGTGTGTGTGAGGAGGAAAGATGTTTCGATCTACACCGAAATGAAAATACCATGATGTGTGTGTGTGTGTGTGTGTAGAGAGAGAGAGAGAAAGAGAGAGAGAGAGGTGTGGTGGGGCATCTGTAGCAGTGCTGGTTTGAAAAACGTGTTTTTCTCCTAAGGGATAAATCAGTGGATGCGGATGCTCTCCCAGCAGTAAGACGTATTAGGATGTGCTCCCTTTTCACACGTGAGCCCCAATACGATTTTTCACACATGAAGGGATGGAGGTTTATGATGCGAGGAAGGAATGAGTCGCTTTTTAATGACTTAGAAGTCGCTGCTTCTAGATAGCAACCACTGGATATGTGTGTGTGTGGTGGTGGTGCTGGGAAGGGGGGTGCAAGTGTGTGTTTTCGTGGGGGGGGCATATGTGAATGTGTGTGTCTGTGTGTGTATGGGTGCATGTGTGTGTGTGTGTGTATCTGTGTGTGTGTATGGGTGCATGTGTGTGTGTGTGTATCTGTGTGTGTATGGGTGCATGTGTGTGTGTGTGTCTGTGTGTGTATGGGTGCATATGTGTGTGTGTGTGTGTCTGTGTGTGTATGGGTGCATGTGTGTCTGTGTGTGTATGGGTGCATGTGTGTGTGTGTGTCTGTGTGTGTATGGGTGCATATGTGTGTGAGTGTGTGTCTGCGTGTTGGGGAGTGCATATGTGAATGTGTGTGTCTGTGTGTGTTAAATGAAATAGTTACAGGCTGTTTGAACCACCTGTGTGTGGGGGTGGGGGCATTGCTGAAGCCACTGTCGAATTTAACCATATATATATATATATATATATATATATATAATTCGACGCACCGTGTTGGATACATTTCTAATATTCAAGGTATAAAAAGATAATTTTAACTGAATGGAGATTTTTTTGGTTTCTCCTACCATGCTGCTGATTTGTTTGAAAACTTCACTAAGATGATAAATAAAATTCTAATTGATTTAAATAGGGCTTTTCATCCCCTGGATGCTAGAGATCTCTCCTGGAGAGCTTTATAACACCTAAGGAGTTAACATGTGTTTTGAGCCAGTAATGCCTGCAATAAGGTCACACAGTGCGTTGTATTGTTGGTTGTTCAGTTATACGTGCTCGGTACAAACATGATGGATCTAGCGGTCCATGGCGCTTTCTGTAGCTGTCCCTGGCGTTGTGTTGTATAGACAATAGGCTCCTTCTTCTGCCCTTTGGCTTCTATTCTTCCTACTCTGTGCATGTTAGGTGCCTGCCAATGCAGAGTGTAAGGCTAAGAACCCCATCACTCACTGAGACTGATATAATGTAAGCATTTCTATAGATAACCAACTGCATGGCAGAGCACAAAGAAAGAATCTCCAAATGTTCCATCAGTTTAAAATTGAGCCTTTAACTCTTTCAGTGCCAGAAACATCTGTTAGAGACATATCTAGCATTTAAGAGGGTTAAAGCTCCATTTAAATCAGAACTGATAAACCTGAGGCCCTCCAGCTGCTCAGGGCTACAATTTGCATCATCCCCTGCCAGCCGTAGGGAATTGAAGTCCAGAACAGCTGCAGGGGCCCAGATCGCCCATCAATTATTTAAATCTATTGGAAAAGTTTGTATCCCCTACTGGGCAGTTGTTTTACTAAGCAGAACTGGAACAACTCAACCCAACCACACCATAGGAGGCACATCGTGAATTCCCAAATGTCCCATTCATTTAAAAAATACCTTTAACCCCTTGTGTACAAGACAGGTGCTCTGGAGACCTGCGAGGCTCTGGAGATCTATTTTGTACACAAGGGATTTAAAGTCTTTTTTTTTTTTTTTTTTTTTTTTTAATCAATGGGACATTTGGGATTTCTTGATGTGTAACCTATGGTGTGGTTGGGTTGAGTTGTTCCAGTTATGCTTAGTAAAACAACTGCCCAGTAGGAGACACAAACTTTTCCAATAGACTCAAATCATTGATGGGCCCCTGCAGCTGTTCTGGATTTCAATAAACCTGTCGGCGACCAGTCCAGCACTCACGGAGCCCTACGTCCAAGACAAAAAAGTGGATTCATTCTGGGGCAGTGCTACATTCAATGTGTTAAAGGCCCCATTTAAATCAATAATGAATTGGGTGCTTTTTAATTATTTATTTCCCCTGTAGTGCAGTCGGTTCGCTCCAGAATAACCCCGCTCTTTTCTGGAACATATTTCTCAATTTATTAAAAAGCCCAATTTAAATCAATGAGAATTTGTATATGTACCTTGTGGCGCAGTTGATCTGCTCCAGAGTTGCGCTAGATCTGTTTAACCCTCTGAATGCCAGAGGGGTACGCAACGCGTTGCGTACCCCTCTGGCACTGAAAGGGTTAATGCATCCGTTTTGCTGAGTTCCATTTGTTGGTTTGTATTCCCATTAGAATACATAACCACTGCATCCTGCTATTGTGATTGGTCAGAGCCACCCCGAGTGTTGGATTCACAGGATCATCACCATTAGATGGTGTGATAAGTCTCTCCACTCTCTCTCTCCCTTCATATCCCCCACTTTCTACTGTCTGATAATGAACGATTTGTGATGACAAATTATTGTCAACAGTTTTATCAACACGTGTACCTTCATTTAATATTATTATTATTTTTTACGTTTGTTTTGTTCCCTTAAATTATATATTTGTATCCTATTTATCTTGTTAAAACATTTGGTTGTATTTATCCGTTTATTTTCTTAATAAAATAGCCTTCTCAAGCTAATTCAAACAAGCTAAACGGTCACGACTGTTGTTCTTTAATGTAAAATAGGCCAAGTAGTGAGTCCTAGTATGGAAACTCATCATAATGCTGGACAGAACCTCACACACAGAGTTGCCTATACATTTATATCCATTACCCAAGTGTGCTCTAGCATACTAAGGGCTGCTTATTGTAAATCAAGAGAGGAAGCAACCAGTAATCTATCACAAGGCATGTGTGCAGTGATGAGCTTTCTCCATGGGACACAGCACTGGCTGTAATGCAAACAGTTTATATCGTCAGGGTATATATATGTCTATATATTCCTAGTTTGTATTTAATAGTAATGACAATTGTAGAGATTCCACCAACAAATAATTGTCAACACTTTTACAAACAAGTGTCACTTGATTCAATATTTTTTGTATGTTTTGTTCCCTTAAATTATATATTTGCTACCTATTTCTGTTGTTAAAATTTGATTGTATTTGTCCGTTTATTTTCCAAATAAAATAGCCTTCTCGGGCTACTTATTGTAAATCAAGGGAGGAAGCAACCAGTAATCTATCACAGTGCATGTTGGCAGGGATGAGCCCACACACACACAAACTTTCGCTCTCTCTCTCTCTCTCTTAATATATATGTATATATATATATATATATATATATATATATATATATATGTATATACATAAAATATTGAGGAAAAGTACTCTCAGGACTTGTATGAGGTGAATAAAATTCAAGTCAAGTTTATTGTGTCAACGTTTCGATCACATATTAGCAACCTTCCTCAGTACCTGAGGAAGGTTGCTAATATGTGACTGAAACGTTTATACAATAAATTTACCCTGAATTTTGTTCACCTCATACAAGTCCTGAGAGTGCTCTTCATTCAATAATTTGTGTATATGATTTCAGCTTTTAAATAGCACCCAGTCACTGGGCCCCACTTATATATGGTTATTTTATACAAAATTGCACTAGAATGTACTATATATACTGTGTGTGTATAGATAGATGGATAGCTAGCTAGCTAGACAGACAGACAGACAGGCAGACAGACAGACAGACAGACAGACAGACAGACAGATAGATAGATAGATAGATAGATAGATAGATAGATAGATAGATAGATAGATAGATAGATAGTACTGAGTCATAGGAAAGTGGGGAGTAATTATGGAGTAAACCAACTGCACTATAGGGGACAAATAACTCCCCTTTAGTGTAAAAGTTGAGAACTCTCTAATATTAAAGCTCTTAATTTAAAGCAATGAGGATGTTCGTAGTTTCTATCTGTCCCCTTATTGTAGTTAGTTTGGTTTGTCCCCTGTAGTGCGGATAGTATATGCCTCATTTGTATATCTGTATTATTATGTGTGTAGAGTGTATTTTCATTGACGTTCATATACATATATATTTATACGAACTCACATAAGTATATATAAACATGTAATCATACACACTGATTAGAAACCCTTTTTGAACCAGAGTGGTATACAACAAGCTGATGGAAATCTGGAGGAAAGGAAGAGGGGGAGAGAGAGAAGTATGTAGACTCGGTAATCGGTTGTCTCTTACCTGTTAACCTCTTGCGTAACAAAAGCGTGTGCACTGGATTGTACACACTTCTGTCACACAGAGGACTGAGCTTTGGTGAATGGAAAGGAGTTATTACGTTTATTCAGGTCACCTTATAGTGGTGCGCAGAGCCAGCGCCTATGTGCACAGGAGAGAGGAGCTCGATTGTAAGGCAGGGGTGGTCAGGGCGGTGACGTCATATGACTAGCAGCTGCAGAGGAGGCTTTGACCTTGACCTTGGGAACATTCTTGAATTGTGCTCTATATAATCCTTGCACCATAGTAGAGATACATTTGTGATGGTATATAGAATGCTGGCGGAGAGCCCATCCATTTGGGCCTTATTTATCAAGCTAAAGAAGTGCAATTCTAGACCCTGCCAACTACAACATAAGGTTCATGTAGGTGGAAAGCAATGCGCTGGAAACCTCTCTAGCATTCAAGGGGTTAAAAGCCCAATTTAAACCATAATTAGCTTTTCTCCAGAAATGCACCTCTTTAATATGGTGAATAAGGATCACTAATATTTCTTACCACTATTTGTTTACTCATGGCTACAGTTCATTGATTATGAAAATTTTAGTAGATATGAGGTTTCATAATGGAAAATAGAGCTCTGTAATTTTTATTTATGGGTATGCAAAACTATATTCCAGATGTGAATGGAAGCGCAAAACACACATCTGGAAGAAACGGCCATGTAGGTAACACATGTCCACATTAAGGAGAATTAAATAATTAAACAAAAAAGCGAGCTGGTAATGTTTTAGTCGTTTGTTTAAAATGAACTTTGGAGAAAATATGTAAACTGGGAATTTCATAAACAGAAAATGTTTCATATTCCAGATTAAATATATCGTCATGTTCTCTTGCTGTGAATTGTTAGAACAAAAATAATCATATGTTCATTATATTGTATCTGGATAACTGTCTGCTTATTCTATGGACCAGTTCCTCGGGGCACACCAACAGGTCAGTGTTTCATTGCTACTGATCTCGCTATGCTTAACTAGGAATATACTAAAAATCCGACCTATTGGTGTGACCCAAGTAATGGACTTATAACTAGTTTCTATTTGACACCAGACGGGAAACGATATTAAACAAACTCACCTAATAATCGATTTAACATATGCAGGCTGGGGTGCCAATAAACTGATTAGGTATGGTGTACATGATCAGCTGCATCTTTGGGGCAAATAAAAGTTTCTTATTTATTGGGCTTTTAACCACTTGAATTCTAGAGAAGTCTCAAACATTCAAGGGGTTACGAGCCCCATTTAAATCAATGGGAATGTTTATCTGCCCCAGTGGTGCAGTTGTTTTGCCCCAAATGGCTCCATTCCTTCTTAGTATATCAGCTTTATAATATGTTGTCACTTAAATAGGCCAAAACTTTATCTACTTGCAGAACACAGGAATTTATGCAACAGTCAAATTGTCTGCATGGATTATCAGGTTAGCAAAAGATATAATCGTTAAATAATCAGTCTAATATAATTTCCCCCAGAGCAAGTGTTGGTATAATGTAGCTTCCCAAGTCTGGTGGATTACAGCTCCCATCCTTTAGGTCAACAACAACCGGACAGCCACAGCGTGCCCGCTTCTTTATTAGAGGGAATTTAAAGCTACCTGCAAAGCAATAGACAGACCGTTAAATGTAAGTCTCAGAGGCTTGTGCTTCTGTGTTTCTATTCTACTCTCTTATTTCTTGAAAGGGACATGATTGTAGATACCCATCTCTTTCCCTTTGTGTGTAAGCTCTGAATGGGCTCTTGTGCTATTTAGAGACAGCTGATACAGTACCCATGGGAGCCATCCTATATAATAATTCGCCAAGTTGTGTGTAACGCCCGACATGCGCAGTAGATACTGCTGCGCGTGCGGCAGTCACACGCAGTGGAGACTGCTCGCGCCGCGGCTGATACAGAGCTGGGCGCTCCGAAGGAGCGTCCAGCTCTGTATCAGCCGAGGCGCGGGCAGTCTCCACCGCGTGTGACTGCCAGAGACGGGCTGCCAGAGGCTCTGTATCAGCCGAGGCGCGGGCAGTCTCCACTGTGTGACTGCCCCGCGACCGGCTGCCTGGGGCACTGTGGCCCGTGTAACGGGCTGTTCAACTAGTATTTTATAAATGACAGTAAGTTGGAAATGGTATTTTGTCAACTTTTGAAAAATCAATAGGATGTCATATTGCACGTTTGAAATTCTAAGGGGATGGTTGTTGCTTCTTAAGTGGTGTCGTACTACAAATCCCATCGACCCCAGCCTGTTGAGTATGATGAGAGCTGCCATACAGTAACAGCTGTAAGACCAAGGCACAACAACGTGATGCACAGAACTGCTTTAATCGAGTTAATATGTAAACCAGATGAGAGAGAGAGTGCGTATATATATGTGTGGTGTGTGTGTGTGTGTGTGTATGTATATATATATGTGTGTGGTGTGTGTGTGTGTGTGTGTGTGTATGTGTGTGTGTATATGTCTGTGTGTGTGTATAAATGTGTGTGTGTGTGTGTGTGTGTGTGCCCACACATATCAAATACACTTTTTTCATTTGGAAGTAAACGCGGTCTATTTGTGAATGTGTGCAAATTACATAAAGGTAATGCAGTCTCTCAGGGGATAAGTCTGCCCCAGTATACAGTATGTTAAGTGTGATGCATGGTCTACAGGCCTCTAAACATTAAATCACACTCATGACAGCATGTGAAGCTGTCCCTAAACTTGCAGATCTTCCTTCTTCAAGAACCTAGGCTCCATCTCATCCCCACCTGTTTTCCATTATGTTGCTGTGCTTGATATTCATTTATTTTAACTGTTTGCACCCCTTAAGCTCCAGAGATAGTGCTGCCTTATATTCATCTCGTTCCCATTGGTTACATAAATATGCACGATAGAGGACAAAGCAGCATCCCGACTTTTTAATGGCGATTTTAACCCTTTGAGTGCCAGAGTGGTATCCAAAGCATTGCAACTCAATACGTTGTATACTTCTCTGGCACTCAAAGGGTTAATAGCCTGATGCTATAAAGGTCTCCAACGGATTGAGAATGTAAGCAATGAGAATTGTACTTTTTTCCCCCCAATGGTGCAGTTGGTCAGAGAGATTTGACGGTTCGACTCCTTAAAATTGTCTTCTTCAAGATATTTGTTGAATGCTCTTCCAAAGAGCTGAAACGTTGAATCCAAGTGTTCCCAAAGAATAGGTATTTGGCGTGTTCTAGACAACAAGTGCTTCCCTGTTCCATTTTATAATAATAACTGTGGACTACAAACGGGTTAGTTAACATTACGGGGGTTAGTGACTGGTTCCTTTGGCGTTTTTAGGGTGCTGCTAACATTTCCACATCCGCATGCCATGTTACTAGGAAGCTAATCTCCCTTACTATAGGGATAGTTATGTAAACACTGACTTCGGCACTGCTATTCTACCATTGGTCTGGATCTATTAAAGCTATATCTGAATATGAACCCTTTGAGTGCCAAAGAGGTATGCAACGTATTGCAAAGCAATGCGTTGGATACCCATCTGTCCCTCAAAGGGTTAACTGTAAAATATAACCGTAAAACTAGTGTTAACTGTAAAATATATCACAGTGTGATATACATTGCACAGTTAATGGAACGATGCCCGTTACCACATAACCGTTATATGTGGGACGACATCAGATTTCTCAACCAGGGTGGCGTGGCACTTTGGTGTGCCATAAATACCATCTTAAACCTTTGCGTGCCAGAGGGATTTCATCCCATTGCTTTGCAATTGCTTTGCACACCCTCCAGCAATCAAATCGTTACACTGCCTCGTTTCTGTGAGGCCTAAGGGCCTTATCCTCAATAGAAAGAGATGCAATTCTGGAGCAAACTGCAACTGCAACGAGTAATAAAAATTCCCAAAGACCAATTGATTTAAATGGGACTTTTAATTTAACCCCTTGAGTGCTAGAGGGGTCTTCACTCCTGTAATGCTGTTCCCACAATGCAATTCCCACAATGCATGGGAATTGCATTGTGGGAACAGCACAATGCATTGTGAGTGCCAGGGGGTACGCGACACATTGCTTGAATGTTAATGCGGTCCCCAGTTCATTTCCAGACCTCTCTAACATGTAAGGGGTTAAAAGTTGCATTCAAATTATTTGAGCTTTTATGTATTCCATGCGGGACAGTTGTCTTCCTCCAAATTGATCTTCTTTCCTTTTGTGGATGAGGCCTTTAACCCTTTACGGACTAGAGGGCCTTGCAATGTATCGCGCTTTCTACTGGTTCTCAAAGGGCTTATGCGCATACTGAGTTTCAAATGTATATTTACTGAAATTGTAATGCACAGTGTGCTGGTGGTTGTCTTTCTGAGTGTGAGATATGAGAATAACTCCATGTATGTGGACTCTATTACATCCTTGATAAAATGAACTATAAAGAGTTAAGGACAGCCCTGAAACTTCCAGACTGCTGAACTCTGTGAGTGCAATGCGTTAGATAGCTCCATGGCACTCAAAGGGTTAAATCTATTTAGAAAAACACAATTGTCAGGGACTGAAAATTGTTTCCGGGCCAGTTGGAAATTTGATCAAAATAAAACCAAAAGAACATAATATTGAACCGCATTTAACCCTTGGGGCACCAGTGGGGTGCCAAACAACACACTGTGATGCAAGTCAAAGGACACCTTTAGTACTAAGTTACTGAGGGTGATGTACAAGACAAAGTGTAGCAATACTGAGGCAAATGAAATATGCATTATAGGGGCATTGGAAACATCCATTCACTGAAATGGGGCCTTCTAACCATTGAATGCTAGAGACCCTGTCTTCAGCTCATTGCCAGGCAATGCGTTAGAGACCTATATTGCATTCAATGGGTTAAAATCCCTATTTAAATCAATAGGAGATTTATTTATGTATTTATTTATTTATTTATTTATTGGGGAGGGTATGGTTTGCAACATAATTACTCCAGTTACTTTTAGTGCATCAAGCTCAAAGGGTTAAATAAATGTAATAATAGTATAACAGATACAGTAAATTATTTGCTTGCGATTTAATGTCGTTTTCCTATAGAATAAACCTGATTTTCTTATTTATGATGGTGGTAAATTTGTATACAATTAAAGAGACAGTCAACCTATTTTTGACTTTACATATTCTGCAAGACGTAACATGTGAAGTCAAATTGCTTGTACTTTGAATTTAATTGTTTTGGATTCCCACCTATTTTTCTGCAGTTGTATGTCTATAACAGTGAGTGCCCTGGACTTATGTTTCCAGAGAGTTTGCTAGTAGCCAGGGACATGTGCGAATACCATGCTGAGTCTCCCTGCAGTACTGACTGATCTGTATGCTACAGAGACAGGCTTTTCTACATTGGTTCCCTGTCTTTTTTTACATTGTCTCTTTTTTACACTGATGCACTCTTTCTGATTCACACTGATACTAAAGCTCCCTAGCAGGGACATATTGTGCCTATCAAGGATGTAATAAAATTGTTGAAAAAAAAGTTAAGATGAACAAAAAATGTAAATATGTAAAGTTAAAAAGGTCAACTGTTTCTTTAAAAGTCGATAGTCATTGAGGCTGATTAGTAAGAACTGGAACAATTTTGGAGCGTCCTACAGCAACATAGGGGACAAATAATACTCCCCATTGATCTGAATGGGAATTTTTGATCCCTTGTACACTAGTGAGATCTCGCGTTGGAGAGTTTCTTACGTTCAGGGAGTTAAAAGTAGTATTTAAATAAGTGAGAATTGGAGGGGGTATTCGTGCCCTATAGTGCAGCTGGTTTGGTACAGTATTGGTCCACCTCTTCTTATTAAATCGGACTCTTAGTCACATCTTGACTTGTCTCCTAGAGCAACAAGTAAAGGGAAAAGTAATCCAAAAGGACAAACAGCCGTCTCACAAACGAGGACCCCTATATAACATACAAGTATCCAGGTTTCTGACTTAACCCTTTAGTGGTATATAGGTAACCAACGCATTACAATGCAATGCGTTGGCTACCTCTCCGGCACACAAAGGGTTACGCTTCCTGTTTATCTGGGTACAGGGTCCACTGACTGGGTATTTGCGAAGCCATTATAGTGACCAAAGACGTGGATAAATACAGCAAGTCCAATGGGGCATACATACATGTAAGGGAGCACTGTATGTACAAAGTATCTGCATCCCAGGGGTTCGTGTTCTCATCAAATGGGATTTGTCCCTCTAAGTGCCAGAGGCGTATGCAACGCATTGCAAAGAAGTGCGTTGCAGACTCCTCTGGCACTCAAAGGGTTAAAAAGGGACACATACAACATGGATTCTTGGGAACCATTGCAGCCCAGTAATAATCATTGCAGCCCTACATCATGCATGTTTCGTATGGTTCCTTTTAACCCTCTGAGTGCTAGAGGGGAACCCAACGCGTTGCTTTACAATGCGTTGCTCGACCCATTGTCGCTCAAAGGATTAAAGGGGTGGTCTTGCCACCCTAGTGTTACGTGTTATGCAGTTGTTTTAACCATTTGAGTGCCAGAGTGGGGTGATCAACGCATTTTTGGAGCAGAACGCGTTGCTCACACCCTCTGGCAGTCAAAGGGTTACATCGCTCCACTTGTTGGAGTTGGAAATGTGTTCTGTTCGGTTGTGGTGTTATGGCCCAATAGGTATGTAATTGGTACGCTCTCATAAGCCCAGGATCTGGGGATGTCATAGTGTACTACGAACAATGGCGATTTCATTCAGTGGTATCTTGGTGTGCGCTGGATTGTGGTCTGTCTCCTAGTGAGGCTAATGAACAAATGGAGCAATGCTGGGCCAAACCAAATGCACCACAGGGAACAAATAAAAGTAAAAATCCAAATGACTTGAATAGGACTATTAATCCCTTGAATGCTAAACAGGTCTACAACGCATTAATATTCAAAGGGTTACAACCCCCATTTTAGCCAATGGAATTATATATATGCCCCTCTTCCCATGGTGAGCATGGTTTGCTCCAGAATTGCCCCAGTGCACCACCCTCGGTGTGTATTTCCAAGGCTCCCACTGTTGATCTACTCTGGTGCCCTCTGCCTCACTACTAGATATGCGTTAGGGTCTTATGTACAAAAGAGAAGAGGAACCGTTCTGGGGCAAACTAATTCCGCCATAGCAGGGGCAAATAAAATATTCACCAAATTCCAATTGATTGAAATATGGAAATTAACCAACTAAATGCTGGAGAGATCCCCATTGCATTCTGAAGCAATTCGATGTAGACCTCTAGCATCCTGGGGTTAAAAGTCCAATGGAAATGGATGGACATTTCATGTATCCCCTTTGGTGCAGTTGATTTGCTCAAAAATTGTCCCTCTCTTCTTTGGCTCATAAGGGCTATCGGCTACCAGGTCACAATATTGTTGCTAGCTGAACTGATTTGTCTTAGGACTCCATTAACACGCATTTTACCGGTTAACTTTTTGTGTGCCAGAAAATGTACTCACTGACCTTAAAAGAGTAACTTAATACATTGATTCATTTAGGTTTGAATCTTCCTTGGTTGTGCCTGACATATCTTCTATAGCCAATCTATTTTAACCCTTTGAGTGCCAGAGGGGTACACAACGCATTGCTTTTGCAATGCCTTGTGTATCCCTTTGGCATTTAAATGGTTAATTATATTTGGAGGAAGAGTAGTCCGTGGTAAACTATGGCTTGTTGAACTACGGTACATCTCCCAACTATCCCCAGCCAGCCATTAAATGACTTGGCTGATTGTGATGAAGTTTATTATCCAACAGCTGAAGAGCCACGTGTTGCCCACCTCTAATTTTGTACATAGCTTAGTTGTTAGACAACAATTCACCAGAGGTTGTCACAGTCATCCCTTGGGCACAAGTACTTCTACCACAGGTAAATTAGGTAAAATAGTTCATCTGAGATTGAGCAATCAAGGCTTAAGGGAGGGGGCCATAAAAAAGGCAAATTGACATGAACACATACAAAATAATACGCAGTAAACCCCACCCTTTTCCAAGTTATTTTCTGTTACTCCCGCCTCTGAGAGTACCTGCTTTATACCCCCTCCCCACCTATCCCATCGCTTATTCCCCCTGGAGCTGGTGTTGTGGACTAGAGAGGCAGCTGATGGATCCTGCTGGTGGTTGTAACATCACACTAAACTGCCCAGCCAATAAGAATGAGGTTGGCAGTAGCAGTTTCAGCTTTTGCAGTAGGTGGGGCAAGAGGTTTGAGGTTCACCTGTACAATTAGGGCAGTGAGAATATAATGCTGTTTCTGTTAGAATTGGCAGTAGTGGTAATTATCTATTGAAAACCGAGCCTTAATATATTTTTTTTTCTTGTTATTTGACCTGTAAACACTTACAGGGTTGAGGAGGCTTGGATGTGAAAATCAGCTTTGAGTGCATTGGGCCTTCTGTATAAAGTGGTGCAATTCAGGGGCAAACCAGTTGCACCACAGATGATATAATTCCCCGTTGATTAAAAATGCGACTTGAAACCAATTTTGGTCTGCCCCAGTATTGCACCGCTTTGCTTTTATACACACGTCCCATTATTATACACCTGAACATGCACAAGGATGTTTGGCCATAAGAATTCCACTACGGAGGCGTGTGACCAGATCATATCTGACGAAAAGAGTAGCACAAGCCAAATGTTGGCACTACTAAAACTTGGAACTGGAAGGCATGTGGTTGAATTAACCCTTTGAGTGCCAACGCACTGCAACACAATGCGTTAGATCCATCTCTGGCACTTAGAGGGTTAAAAAGGGATAAGCAGAGCTCCATAAACTATAGGGCCACTATTACTTGTGACGGTAAAGCAATACTGAGATTCTGGAAGGAGTTCTGGGAGTTTATACACTAAGGTGAGAGAGGTGACTCTAATGGGAGGAATCTCTTCACTCACCATGTTATTCCATGCAGCCTCGTTTTCCAGATGGACAGATCATATCGTAAATTAGAGAAATTCTGGGGAAAACCATCTGCACCATAGGAACAAAACGAAATTCCCACTGATTTAAACGGTGCTGGTAACCCCTTGAATGCTAGAGAGGTGTACAACTCATTTATGCCTGGAGGCATCAATGGAAATGTGTGGCATTTTGTATTAGTCCATTTGTGCAGATGGTTTGGCCTAAAATTATTCCTATTCATCTTCCTGTATGCTGTAAACCACCCTCAAATCTGGGGTAAACCAAATGCATCATAAGGGAGAAAAGAATCCTCACTTTACATGAAATTATATGTGTTTTAACCCCTGTCGCCATGTAGTGGTGAACCATGTAGCATTCAAAGGGTTAAAAACATATATAATCAATTGATATTTGTATTTGTCCTATATGGCTGGTTTGCTCCAATAGCTCCTCTTTCCTTTCATGCATACGGCCATTGGCTTCATGGTATAACATAGGAATTAGTGAGATTTATGTCCCTGCATTGACTTCTCACGGGCTTATAACTTCCCCCTGACGTTTTCATTGTAAGTGACAAGACTTCCCCTTTAAAGAGGCAGTGGCACTCCTAAGCGGAACTGCAAACCATAACATGCAGCCAGTGTATATTTTCACTACTATATAGTAACATAGTAAATTAGATTGAATAAAGACACAAGTCCATCAAGTTCAAACTTCTCCTCATACCCCAGTAACTATATGATTTTTATGGGACATCAAAATGCAGCTGGTCTTTTTCCCATTATGTAATAATCTAAAACACCAACTGATTATCAAAAGTCAGGCCCATTGAAAAATGTTTAACCCAATGCAAAGTGCTGGATACCTCTCTGGTACTCAGAGGGTTAACGGAGCAGAATTTTAGAGGGGCGGGAGGGATATCAGTAACTGACATGCCATAATAGAGGATATTAACAGCAACGACTCTCCAGTTGCAGTAACAGCACCAAAAGCATGGTAAACTGTTTTTTTTCCGGGGGCGGGGTATTTTGTTTTTTAATTATTTTATTTAGATAGAAGTGTGAGGGCCACATTAAAAAAAACAATCAGTTTTGTTTGCTCCGCTTAACATGTTATATTATTTTTCTCAATTGTGTCATGTCTCTTTAATTCAGGAATGGAAACACATGCTAGAGGACTGTGCTGATTCTTAAGTAGCCCTTCAGATACACTATTCATAACTGTACACCATTAAAGGGAAGAACTAGTCACCAAGTAGTGACATTAAGAAGGAGCATGCGTGCCGATTGGAAGCAATAATGACCTGGATAAAATATATACATCAATGTACAATCCTTTTTACACAAATTTGCAAATGTAATCACAGAAAGAAACCTGCAGTTTTCCCCACTTACAAACTTCATAGAGGAAAAGGAGCAAATGGTTTTCGCTGTAATAGTTACAATAACAATGCATATATTATACAGTAATTCGTACTGTAATATTGAAATATGGCAATTTTTAACAAACCTACTTATATGCATAACATTTTAAAATGAGAGTTATGCACACACACAC
Organism: Rhinophrynus dorsalis; assembly: GCA_037306005.1. Lineage (NCBI taxonomy): Eukaryota > Metazoa > Chordata > Amphibia > Anura > Rhinophrynidae > Rhinophrynus > Rhinophrynus dorsalis. The sequence continues at coordinate 382,710,317 of CM074719.1, forward strand.
AGAGACACGTACACACATATGCGCGCACACACACACACACACACATATACATACACACACACATACACACACACATATATACATACACACACACATACACACACACATATATACATACACACACATATATACATACACACCCACACACACACACACACACACATATATACATACACACACACACACACAGACACGTACACACACACACACACATACACGCACATACAGGCACATACAAATATATGCAATAACCCATACATACAGACATAGAGACATACGCACAGGTACACACACATATAGACACACACACAACAGATAGGATGTTGATCCAGGGAAATATCTGAATGCCATTTGGAGTCAGGAAGGGATTTTTTTTACCCACTTGAGGCTTAATTGGAAATTGCTTCATAGATTTTTTTTGTTTTGTTTCTTTTATTTTGTTTTTTTTTTTTGCCTTCCTTTGGATCAACAGTGGTGACATGGCATGGGCTGAAGTTGAGGGACACGTGTCTTTTTTCAGCCTCATCAGTTATGTTAATATGATACATACACGCATGTACTTTGAAACACACGATAATTTGGGGACACTTTATTACTTCCCTATAGTGCCATTATCTTATTCCAGAATTATCTCACTTTTTCGTAAATATGACTCCATGTCATGTCTAGTAAACCTTTCTCTACCAGTTCTTCTTCCTAAGATTATTTATCTCATTAGAAGTGGCTAAACTACGGCTGTTCAGCTGTTGTTGAACCACAACTCCTGTTATTAGCTGATACAATGGTGCAACCAGAGGCTGTCCGTCTGTTGCAGTACTACAACTCCCATCCTTATCTAAAAAAGAGGGCAGATAGGGATGATTAGGAATGAGAACTGGTGTTCCCGAACTGTTGGACAATTACAGGCTGCACGATGCTGTTGACCACCTTAACCACATAGAGCTTACTGTAGCGCTTCTCCTTGGCGAGATCCTTAGTAGAAGAGTGCCAGTTGTGCCAGATCCCACAAATTGCCCTCCCCGCGGCGTCCATTCAGTAATAAACAAGAGGGAACTGCACGCTGCTTTGCCAGAGATTTGAATTTCGCGGATGAATTGCCGTGCAGCGGTTGCCTAGCAACGTAATTCAAGCAGAGAGGAGCTATAAATATGCAGGCTCTTTCTGTGTTCTCATTAATAAAAATGCCACAGTGACACCGCAACCTGGCTCTGGATCACTGCAGCCTCCTCAGCAGCCACGGGCCAGTGGAGATCCTTTCCACCCACCCAAAAAAATCAGTGCCTTATTGTACAATGGGCCTTATTCAGAAGGCTAAAGAGGTGCAATTCTGGGGCAAGGCAACAGCACCCCATGGTTGTAATGAAATGTCGACGAATTTCCACTGATTTAAATGAGTTTATTAATCTCATGAATGCTAGGGAGGCCTCCAACGCATTCCCTACCATTTATGGTGTTAAATGTCTCATTTAACCTTTTGGGTGCCAGAGAGGTATACCTCTGGCACTCATAGGATTGAATTAGTTGGGGTTCTCAGTAACCCCGTTACAGTGCAGTTGGTTTACGCCAGAATCGCACCTTTTTATGCGCCAGTAATGTGACTGTATGCAGGATCTATATACATGTAGCCTGGCATATATGGAATTACTGGCTCCCATGTTAGACATCACATAGAGATGCTCTGAATATCATAGGAGGATGATTTAGGATTATTTGAGTAAATATGCCCACTGCAGAACAGGGTAGATCTGGTGACCATTTCTCTTCCAGATGCTCATGACAGACACTGGTAGGTACCACTTTTGTTTGCTCTGATATGCAGTCATTCCCCATTGACTACTTTATCTGATGGGACACCGAGATCATTAAAGGTCACAGTCACCATGTGAGGAGCAATGGCCTTTTCTTTACTAGCTGCTGTCTGTGTACCGTTTAAGTGAATGCTAATCGTAAGCAATATCATATAGTGTTATGATTGAAGACTAGGCTTTTCAGTGGTTATAGTCATTTACCAGAGTGTGCTCTCATTCTAAGCTAGTGGATTTATACCTATAGGAATATGGATCTTACTTTGTTCTATAGAAGCACTTACCTAGGTAGACATCCTTCATATATCAGTCAGGTATTTATCTATTTATATATTTTTGAATAGAATCTGCAGTTTTCTGTATTTGCTGTGTAATATTTCAAAGCTGTATTTCGTTTCCACCTTCACGAATGCGATTAACCCCTTTAGGACCAGATGAGAGCGTCACGCATTGCTTTGCAATGCGTTGCACACTGCTCTTGTCCTTAAGGGGTTAACTAAAGCAAGACTGAGAGTGAGAGACTCACCCATTATTGTCAACGACTCTGCGAACGCTCTAGAAGTAGTAATATGTACTGTTTAGTTGTAGACTGCAGCTGAGTTTACATGCAACAAGAACAGTATATATATATATATATATATATATATATATATATATATATATATATATATTTATATAATCAAGTTAAATTACACTTATTTTAACCATTTGATTGCGTTGAACATACCTCTAACACTCAAAGGATATTCAATATACAAAATTGTGTTCAATGTACTTAAGGGGGGGGATTAAGTGCTCTTGTCACCATTTGTTCTGCAGATTAAATTTATGACTTTACGGTAAAGACGTGTCCAGCAACAGCTCTCCTGCATCCAAGAGCTTAAATGCTTAAAATTGCTGTGTAATGTTTCAAATCTGTATTTCGTGTCCACCTTCACTAATGCGATTAACCCCTTAAGGACCAGATGAGAGTGTAACGCATTGCTTTGCAACAGCTCTCCTGCATCCAAGAGCTTAAATGCCAGGCTAGTGTGCCAATCAGCTGTCTCTCTGTATACCACCTCCTTTATGGCACCCAAACCCCAGAACAACTTGCCCTCTCTTCATTTGGTGATAAGAGTGTGGAGGAGGCATGGGAAGGTAATGTCCAGCACGCTCTAAGCAGATAGTAATAACGATATCCAAAGCCTAATGTATCAATCAGAGAAAAGCAATCAATAGCGAGATGCTAGGACAAGTCTCAGGAGGCCGAGTCGGGGAAGGCATGGCAGATTCATCATTTGTAAAGTACACTCTGGACGTGTGGCTATACATATATTATTTATCTAGTTTCTGTCTGTCTATCTATATATCTATCTGTGATAATGGCTGTGTATACGATTTATCCATCCATTATCTATCTATCTATCTATCTATCTATCTATCTATCTATCTATCTATCTATCTATCTATCTATCTATCTATCTATCTATCCATCCATCCATCCATCCATCTATCTATCTATCTATCTATCTATCTATCTATCTATCTATCTATCTATCGATACTGGGCATTATGTATAATTGTATAAAACTGTATAAAATTGACTTTGTAACTAGTTCATTTTAACCCAATGAGTGCCAGAAGTGCATCCAAATTAATACCCTTTGACATTCAATGGATATCGCTCTGGCAGTCAAAGTGTTAATACCCTAGCCTCTGTGTGTGTGTGTGTGTATTCCAGTCTGCCCAGCCTTGCTCCAGTGCGCAGGTGAATAGCTCCTGACTGATACAGTGCATATAGTGAGTAATAATGTAAAATGTTCCCTTTCACACGGGCAGCCCCAGAGTTCCAGTCCATAGCGCCAGAGTGATAGATTTGTCTTTTCCCGGTACTGAGTACTTCTCTCTTTTTCTGCTTTATAAACGAGATCTATTTTGGTGTGTATGAGAATATGATGTAATTTTCTCTTGGATGGTACAAAAGATACTCTGCGAGACTCCCAGTCCTTAATAATACACTATATTTACCAGTCCTATCTTTAGACACGTCTTACAGTATCTGAGACAATTCTCAGTACTCTGCAAAAACAGGAGACGCCATTAACTCTTTGTATGGCACAGTAAATTCTGGGTGAACTAGATAGATAGATAGATAGATAGATAGATAGATAGATAGATAGATAGATAGATAGATATGCATCATACATAACATTCTATGAAACTGGACTTCACGGTTCCTTCTTAGGCCTTCATTCAGACTTCTGCATGTTTGTCATCTTCCTTGACCTGTATTTTATATAAACAGTAGAATTAAAGAATCCCCACTATTTTATTGCAGAGAAAGTACATTCTGTATAAGTGAGTGATGCTGAAAGATAGGGAGGCTGATGTACTAAGAACTGGAGTCATTCTGGAAAAAACAATTGCACCACATGGGGACATAAAGTCCCCTACATTCTAAGTTCTTTCAAATGGGTCTTTTTAAGACCCTTGAATGCTTTAGAGGTCTTTAAAGAGATGGAAACCTCCAGCATTCAAGGGGTTAAAAGTCCCATTCAAATCAAAGGAAACTTTATTTGTCCTCTGAGGTGCAATTGGTTGGCGGCCCAAGAATTGCTCCGGATACTCTTAGTACATCAGGCACAAAGCTTTAGGTCTCGTTTTTCTTAACAGTCTTTGGGCATGCAAAGCATTGCTCGGCACTCAAAGGGTTAATCATAGGAATAGCATCTGTTGTAACGTTTTTTTCCTAAAAAATAACTCTACTCAAAGTCAAGTAAGTAAATACTTAACAATAAAAAATAAACACTTTATGCCACATGCTAAGAGCAATTATGGAGCAAAGCAACAGGTACAAATTCCAGACATTCTCAATGACTGGTCTCCTTAATGTTAGGGAGATCTGTCTAGCATCTAATGGGTTAAAGGTCTCATTGAATCATATGGGGATTTTTATTTGCCCCACATGGCTAGTTGGTTTGACCCAAAATCCCTACTGGTTTAAATTGACATTTTTAACCCCTGAATGCTAGACATGTTTTTAGTGGGTTAAAAGAGCTCTTTAAATAAGTGTGATTTTTATATCGCCTCAGAAAGAATGACTCATATACTGTGTGCATATACAATTAATACAGTTTCTCTCACGGTCTATTCTAATGTTTCTTAACCCTGTTAGTGCCAGAGGAGTACGCAACGAGTTAAAGTACAAGTTACATTTAGCTACAATGAACACGTTCTAGGCCTTTAGACACTATAGTCATATAATAACATTTGTTAATTTGTATTTAACTATCAGCTTTTCCATGAATAATAATAATATTATGTGACTGTTATGACACTCTAGCTGGACTGCCAACCTGAGGCTCTCCAGCTATTGAGACTGAAGGATGCTGTAGTTCTCAACAGCTGGAGGGCCTCAATATTCCCACCATTGCCCTGTAGTAATATATGAGATAAAACTAACATTGGCCCATACTTATACCAAGCAACACCTACACGCGCTAAAATGCAGACTTCCTATTGGCGGTTTACTTTATTCAGTGACACAAAGGGCTGTATTCATCAAGCTAATGAGGAGCAATTCTGGAGCAAATTAACTGCACCAAAAAACTTGACATAATCATTCCCCAAGTCTCCATTTAGATGGGGCTTTTAAGCTGTTGAACTCTGATGATCAATGCGTTGAAGACTTGTCTGGCACTCAAGGAGTTAAAATCTTAAATTATTGGGCCTTCTGTATAATAGTAAAGACGGACAATTCTGTGCCAGACTAACTGCAGCACAGAGGAGAAATACTCATTCAGTAGATTTTAATGGGGCTGTCTATCACTGAAGGGGTTAAAAACAGTCTATAGTAATGGGTGTTTGGGGAACTGCTATTTCTCCCCTGTAGTGCATTTGGTTTGCTGCAGAATTGTTTCTATTTACCATGAGGAATAAGGGCCCAAATTAACAAATGAAACAAGGAGTAATTCTGCAGCAAACCAGCTTCAGCATAGGGGGCAAATAAAAACATCCAATTGATTTTAATGTGGCTTTTAACCCATTGAATGCTAGAGATGTAACCAACGCTTTAGAGACATCTCTAGCATTCATGGGATTAATGGGTCTGTAAATCACTTGAAAGGAAAGCGCTGGAGGTCTCTCTGACACTCAAAGAGTTAAAAAGCCAATTTAACCCTTTGGGTGCCAGAAAGGTTGCGTGCCCTTCTGGCACTCAAAGGGTTAAATAATTGGGATGTTTTGTTTTGAAGTAGTTGGTTTGTCCTTGAATTACGCCACTCTGGTATCGTGTATATAGCCTACACCGTGCCTGCTACTATGAATTCGTCTTCTATGTAAATCTGGGAAATACTACATACTCTGTGTGCAGAATTCTGTCCGCCTGACCTAGTATCATTAACCCCTCGCATGATAGACAAACACCTCCAACGGGTTGCTATGTGTTAGAGGTCACTAGCATCTATTCGGGTAAACGTTAACCATCACCATCATCCTTACCTTTTCAGTTCATGGTTGACCCTTTGGGTACCAGAGAGGTTCCCAAGGAATTGCAACGTAATGGCTTGGGTATCTATCCGGTACTCAAAGTGTTAACCTGACGTCAGGACCGTGATCATATACTATTACATCTATTACATAGGCCTATGTAGTTGAGATGCGGTGGCCTCTTGTTATCAATGGGTTAATACATAGATTTTATTGTTAGATGGAAGGTTAGCCCTCTCATTGCTAGGGAGTGCATATTGTGCAGGTCGATGCTAAGGGTTAACGTTAGAGCTCTTTTTATGTGCTATTTACAAATCCCTCGGCCACGTTTGACTCTGAAAAGAGATCTCTGACTGTCACTAGTGCAGTGCTGTATTTCTAGGAAACATATTTGCATCGGCGCAGTAATACCATTTCCCAAGGCTAGCAGTGTGGTAAGGAACGTGTGGAAGTGAAATCAATATTCCCTATCAAGTAGGACAGATATATGGCTCCTCTGCCTGCGGAGAGACCTGAGAGATTTATTAAGGTCAATTGGGAACAGTAGACTGGCTGTTAGAATCGTTGCATTGTGTCAGGGGGCTCATAGGGCTCAGGTAACACAATATGGACTGGAGAGGGACTCAAGCGGTGGAATCTTAGCTGGTGGTTTATTTAACAACATGGCAAGCAGCCATGTTGGCCGGTCCCTTTGAGTGCCAGAGTGGTACGTTGCGTAACACTCTGGTACTCCAAGGGTTAAATGATGAAACCGCTTTACCTCTCAGTAAGTGTTTGGCCATTTAACCATTTGAATGTCAGAGGGGTATCTCTCTGGCACTTAAAGGGTTAAAGCAGAGGCAGCCAACCCTGGTCATCATGGGCAACCAAAAGTGTATGTTTTCAGGATATCCCTGCTAAAGAACAGTTCGATTATGTAGAGGCTCAGTCTCTTAAATTGGTCTATCTGTTCTCATTCTGGGATATCCTGAAACTATGCACTGTTGGTAGCTCTTGAGGACCAGGGATGGCTACTCTTAAAGGAACCCACACACCTAAAATTGAATAGGGTTATGCACAATTACATACCATTTATACAAAAATCTAATTTCACATATGCTCTCTGTGGGCTCTAATTTCTGCTTTTGGTCAGGGCTACCATTGCAATAGTAATCTTGATAGAGCTCACAGAATTGGTAGTGCACAAACAATTCTATATTATAATTCACTAGGATGTTTGTCAGAAGCCGTCATGCGCAGTAGAGACAGCTGCGCGCTGCAGTCATGCGCAGTACAGACTGCCAGCGTCACGGCTGATATGGAGCGGGGTGCTCCGAATTTAGACCGGAGTCCTCTCTGCGCACCTTCCTGGGACCTGTATCAGCCATGGCATGTTCGGGCAGTCAGTACGGCGCATGACTGCAGCGCCGCCAGTGTTGGCCCGTGTACATGGGCTTTAAAACTAGTATTGAATAAATCACCTCCAAACAGGACAATGTGTACATGTGTTAACAAGCGAGTTTAGGATTATATTTTAGAGATGTGACATATGGATAATAATTTTTTTTTGCATATGCTAGATGTAAGTACATGGTATTTAAAGTTATCTCAACCTATTTCATATTTGGTGTTAGTGTTCACTTTACCAAATTGCATCTATGTAGGACAGGCTACACATGAATAAAGGATACAAGGTTAGGATTAGATTTTAGGGATTTAACATAAACTAACTTTTTACAGATGCTAGCTGGAAGTAAAATATTTAAAATTGTAAAATGCCATTTCATTGTTTGATGTTAGTGTTCCTGTAAGCACAAGCGGAGTGTGAAATGCTCTATCTGACATTCAGAGGGTTAACTCTTTGTTCTTTATTCTGTAATTGTAATATTTGCTTTTTGTGGGGTTCTTGGGTTTGTTCAGCTCTTTTGCATTAACACTATGGCCCTGTATTTAAAAGAAAACTGAAGCCATTATAGGGCAAACCATCTGCACCATAGGGGGCAGACACAAATTCCAAACATTTTCACTGAAATCAGTGAAAATTTTAATTTTAATCATGACATAGATGATTTGTTTCATATTGTGCAACATAAATTGGACTGGATTAAAGATTGATACAGAGATAGAGGGAGAGAGGGAAAGAATGAGAGGGAGAGAGAGAAAGAGAGAGAGAGGGAGAGGAAGCGGGAAAGAGAGGGGGGATGTGGGAGAGAGGCGGGAGGAAGCGGGAGAGAGAGAGAAAGAGAGAGAGAGTTTGTGTTCCAGAAGAGTATGCATATTATTCTGATAAAGAAGCAAAGTACAAGGAAAATCATATTAATGTTGTTACTTTTTCTTTCATATAAGTAAAAACACAAGGGGGATTATGCACTAAGGAGTGATAAAGAGGTGATAAAGCAGTGATGACTTCTTCAGTGATATAATTTCTCCAGTTCCTATGTTATTCCATGGAGCCTATTCAGTAAGATTTCTCAACTTTTGAGATGTTAGTGTATAGGCTCTATAAAATAACATAGGAACTGGAGAAATTATATCACTGCAGAAGTCATCTCCACTTCATCACCTCTTTATGACTCTTTATAATCCCCTAGGTATTTTTTCATTAGAGTGGATTTGCCACCTTAATTTGTTTGCGTATTTGAACACTTTGTTGAAACCTGCTTGTGCATTATGTTAGCCAAATGACCAGCAGATGCATATTTTAGGTAATATTCATCTTTTTCTGGAAAACTTGGAAGTCTCTCAGAGCAGCAGAGAGCTTAATTAGCATATAGAATTGCACTGACAAGCTTCATTAGCATACCATACAGCACTCAGTGTGATCACCATACAGAAATAAAAGTATGACTATCACCTAAACTACAAATCTGCTGGTCTTTCGGCTAACACAATACCAGGTTTGTAAATACAGGGGATGCAGAAGGTGCAGCTGAGTGGAAGCCCATTCAAGGGAGCCCCATCTGCCCTAAGGTCCACAAAGTTCTAGTTATGCCACTTTTAACTTACGTTTCTGATAGGAGCCCCAAAGAATGTTCGCACCGGTGCCTTCCAATGACAATTATGCCATTTCATGATACATAGGCAGTTGTAATAAATTTTTCAGATGCACAAACTTGATTTCAATGTTCAGGTCCACTTTAATGTTGGGCATCAAATATATTTTATTTTCCGTAATATTTAGCATAATGTATTTTTTTCAGCTTTTTATAAAATTTGGTTCCTTATCAGGCCCCCCAGTGGTACTACTGAAAGGGTTAATATCCAGTGATTTAAAATATATTTTAAAAAGTTAACGTTAACTTAAAGGGGAACTACCACCCCGCAATAACTTTACATTAATTAATTCTTCATCTGGCGACTAGCTGCTTAGTAGCGCTAGTCGCCAGAAATATTACCTAATTTCAAAGATTTTCCAGTTTTTCGGAGGCTCACAGTAGCAGGAAGCACGGACATCTCCAAAAGGGACTGACAGCGCAGACACACGGACGTCACTGTGATGAGATGTCCGTGCTTCCTGCTACTGTGAGCCTCCGAAAAACTGGAAAATCTTTGGAACTATGTAATATTTCTGGCGACTAGCGCTACTAAGCAGCTAGTCGCCAGATGAAGAATTAATTAATGTAAAGTTATTGCGGGGTGGTAGTTCCCCTTTAAGAAAATACATTTGCATTTATTTAAAAAAGATAGGTTCCATTAATTTTACGTTTGAAATACACAACATGTTATTATAGTTAAAACAACACTGAAACTGCCAATAAGATGATTTTACAGTCACCACTAAAGGGATTGCAGTATGGGTATTTTATTACCTATTGGATGCTATAGAGGTCTCCGAAACATTACTTTGGAGAGCCAGCAGACACCCAAGGGGTTAAATACATCTTATGTGCAATTTATGCACAATTAGTCCATTTTCTAAGAGCAGGGGCATAATGTAACATTAAAGCACGTGTTCTTTATACATTATGAATGAAAATGAGAGAGGGGACTTGCTTTTTAAAATATCAACAGTCTGTTCCACTTTTAGGCCTTGTCTAATGCAGTATATCTTGTTTTATCTCAAGTGAAGCGACTGTGCCACAGGTTGATCTATAAAGTCACTCTTTCTTAGATGCAGCCGTAGCTTCTCCAGTCCAGATCACGTGACAGTGATGGTTCCCAGAGAGATTTGAGAAACTGTACAAGTATCTGGTGCTGACCTCTCAAGTGATATCATAGCTTCTTCAGTCTATATCACTTGACAGTGATGGCTCCCAAGAGAGATTTGAGAAACCTATGCACGGGTCCGGTGCTGACCTCTCAAGTGGCACCATAGCTTCTTCAGTCCATATCACATGACAATGACATTCCCTTAAAGATTTGAGAAACCTATACATGTGTCTGGTGCTGACCTTTCAAGTGTTACCATAGCTTCCTCAGTCCATATCACATGACAGTGACACTGCTCAGGGAGATTTGAGAAACCTATAAACGTGTCTGGTGCCAACCTCTTAAATGGTGCCTTAGCTTCCTCAGTCCAGATATTGTGACAGTGAAGCTTCCCCAAGAGCCTTGAGAAACTTGTGACTCGTATCCTTTGTAGACCACTTCTTCATTGATTGCTGATAGGCCTCTGCAATAAGGTTTGCTTTCTAGAGAGAAAAATCAGGAAACTAGTCAGAAACCTAAATTGATTACCAAAGTATCACCAGAACAACCAAGAACAACACAACCTGAAATGCTACATTACACTTTTCAATATAAATGCTCAAATTTTGTTAAAAATGCATTTAAATGCAGGAGACTTGTCTCGTATTCAAGGGGTTACATTCCCCTTTTAAATCAATGGCCATTTTTGTATTTTTGTACTTGTCCTCTATGGTACAGTTCGCTGGCCAAAACATACTCTACTTTTTCCTCTAAACATTGGGCCCAATTAAAAATAATGGAGTATTTTCAGGGCAAATCAACTGCATTAACGGGTACAAATACAAATTCTCTTTAATTTAAAGGGGAACATTCATATGAGAAAAAGTTTTGCTCATGAGCCCGCAAGCTCAGTAGCATGGTAAACAGAGCTTGCTGTAACGTTAGCCCACATTAATACAACAACGAAGGGAAGCGTGAACGAGTTCCCTGGGGCAGCTGAGAGGGAGGTGGGAAGTCCTGCTCCTTTGTGCCACACATGCAGTGGGCAGCACAATGTGGAAGTGGCACACTTCAGTTCTCTGTAGCTTAAATAGTAGGTAGGTAACATTGAAAAAAATACCAAAACTTTTTTCTCATATAAATGTTCCTCTTTAACTAGGATAATTAACCCTCATATGCTCAAGAGATTTCCAGTGTGTTGCTCTGCAGTGTACTGGAGAACACTCTATCATTAAAGCATTTAAAAGCCAGATTTAAAGGAACACTAACACCCCAAAATGAACTGAGGTTATGCCTTATGTAAATGCCATGTACTTCATGTTAGCTTCCATACAATTTCTCTGTTTGTTTTCTGAGGCCTAAAATCTAGTCTTACATATGTTCTGAGGCAACAACCATTCTCGCCTTTTCCAGGGCTACCACTGATTATTCAAGATCAGGGGCAAACTACAGGGGTGTGCAGAGGGTACAATTGCACCGATGCCAAACATCCAAGTGGGCCCCATCTGCACCAGGATCCAATAAGTTCTAGTTATGCTTCTGTGAAAATATTTTTCTGATAGGGGCCAAAAAAAAAAAAAATGTCAGCACAAGGGCCCTCCAATGACTAGCTATGCCATTGTTCAGGATTATCTGTAAATGGGATAAGATCAGAAAACAACCTTTCTGAATACAAGAGCAGTAGGCAGCAATCACAATCAGTTAACGGACTCACTATCATCTCTCAATACAAACCGCACAAACAACATTGAACAAATGCTCTCTAAGCAGGACAATTTAACCAGGTGTTAACCCTTTGAGTGCCAGAAAGGTAGCTAAAGTGTTGCAATGCGTTGGATACCGCTCTGGCAATCAAAGAGTTAAAAAAGCAAGTTTAGGATTATATTTTATGAATGTAACATATGAATCATTTTTACGTATACTTGCTGTAGTAAGTGATAATTAACGTTATATCAACCTATTCTTTTTTTTTTTGGTGTAAGTTTTCCTTTAACCCTTTGAGCGGCGGCAAGGTGATAACTCACCGGCAATCAAAGGGTTAAATCATTGAGCATTATCATTTGTCCCATCTGGTATTGCTGGTTTGACACATAATTATTCTGATTTTCTTTTGAACATGGGGCCCCAAATGGATTATTTTATGTATTTATCCCTTGAATATTGGAGGGGAGTTCAGTGCATTGATGTACAGTGCACTGCACACACTGCTCTGGGGTTAGGAAGAAAAAAAACGCACAGAGATGAAACACATAACATTCATATAATGAAAAAAAGAACATACTAAGTGCACAAAGTACGAAGTGCAGAAAGGAACGAGTGGATTCTCCACAATCCCTAACCCAAACCCCAAACAAACAGAAGACAATCCTACGCTACCTCATATGAATGACTTAACCCTTGAGTGCCAGAGGGGTCTGGCACTCAAAGGGTTAAATGAGAACCTTGCCTGTATCATACACTGTTAACCACATATTAACTCTTTAACCCTTTAACCCCTTGAGGACCGGCGCGTGTACGCGCGGCTGCACTTGGTGACCACAAGGCTTTTTTTTTTTTTTTTTTACTTCCAGTTGATGGTCATAGTACATCAGGGGTAGATCTGAGTTAATGACCCATGACATACTATGACCGTCATGGAATTCCAGGCTTCCCCCTGCGGCTGCACCCCGTTTGCGGAGCCCAGAACCAGAATTAAAAAAAAATAAAAATGCTCCGTGGTCCTTAAGTGACCGCGCCGCGCCAATCGGCTGGTCGTTAAGGGGATAAGGGTATAACAACCCATGACAGTCCATTAATTAATTTCAAAATGTTTTTTTTTTTTGCATAGTTTGGACAAAGTATGGTTAAGCGTTCCCATTTTAGGCAACTCCTATCTGTTACATCTTGCAGCATCATATGACTTGCAAAAATGATTCCCATTTAAAGACCTATGTCCTCGTGGCCTTTTAAATGTGAATATTATGATGTTCTGGCACTGTGTCTTCTTTCCCTAACAAATATCTAAAATGTGTTTTAACAACTTGGATCCTAGAGAAGCTCCAATACATTGTTTGTCCATGCACTGCAGATCTTTCTAGCACCCAAGAGGTTGAAAATGCAATATTCTGGAATGCAGCAGGTAGGATGTTGATCCAAGGAAACATCTGACTGCCAACTGGAGTCACAAAGGAATTTTTTTACCCACTTGGGGTTTGATTGCAAATGGCATCAATGTTTTTTTGTTGTTTTTTTTTGCTTTCTTTTGGATCACTAGGGGTGATTTTCCATGGGCTGAACTTGATGGACTCATGTCTTTTTTCCGCCTCATCAGCTATGTATGTTAACATATTTTACAGCAATGTAGCAGTAACAGGTACCCAAATTCATACTCAAAGCTGTATCTCTTATAGTCTCACTTCCAGCAAATTTGAATGGAACAGGTTTCTTCACTTATCACTTTTTGTCACTGTTAACTCTTTGAATGCAAGAAGGGTATGCAATGCATTGCGTATCCCTCTAGCACTCGAAAGGTTAAAACGGTGCGTTTGTTGACATATCCATGCTGATCCAGTTTATCAAGGAGTTAGTTATGCATTAAAACCCTGCAGTCTAGGGGGATGATTTATTGTGGTCCTTGCCAAATAAAGAGGTTATAATTCAAATAGAAACATATGCTATTTTCATATTCCAGGTCAAACTAAAGACAACTTTTGACATTTCTATACTTTTATATCCTAAGGTTGTAATAGGATCTGAAAACACAAATGTACTGCTCTAGCAGCTATCCCAGTGGAGAGAGGTGTACAACATGCATATTGTGTGGATGAATGGATTCTGGCTTTACAGATCATGAACACATGCCTGACTTTTCATGAACAAAGCATACCTACCAAGTGTCCCACTTTAGGAGGGACAGTCCTTCTCTGAGACCCAAATCCCTCTGCCCCTCTTTCCCACTCTGGTTTCTCTCTTTTTAGGAGATCAGACTGTGTGGTGTGTGTATATAAATGTATCATGTTGCTCCAGAGCAATAATACTCACATTAATGTTTGTCTGAAATCCAGTGTATGTGTTTATAAATTAGTCTGTGTAAATAAAATGATTTAGTTTTGTTATAAATCATTTATTCAGTCACACAAAAAGGTAATGTAGGTAATGAAAAAACTAAATATTCTCAGTAATGCCCCACCCACCAGCCATGCCCACAGTAGTATCACCTAGATAAAAGTGTCCCTCTTTGGCCAATTGAAATGATGGTTGTGCGATGTGTGCAATGCCCACTTAACTTACCAAGGGATATAGTAGCACAATGTATAATTTGTCACATATCCATGTACTTTATTCATTACACCCACACACAGACACCACAGACATATCCTATACTAAAAGGAAGGATAAAGCTTGGATGTTGCTGTCTTTCATCTCTTTTCATTACTGTAAAAGCAGCAATTCTGGAGCAAACCAACTATACACCACAAGGGACAAATGACAAGTCCTATTGATTTAAAAGCAAAAACAAAATAAACCAAATTTAAATCAATCAGAAATTGTACTCTATGGCAGATATTTTCAACTGTGATCCACAATTACTTCTAACACCCCAGCGTGTTGCAATGCATTGCATACCTGTCTGGCACTCAAAGGGTTAAATACATGGGACATTGAGGAATGTTTATTTGCCCCAGAATTGCTCCTGTTATGCTTAGTTCACCAGTCTCACATGTGCATTTCCTCATGTCAGGTCTACACGTTGTCTATACAACGAGAGGATTCTAATGAGCGACTGCATCAAAAACTAAATCTTTATTCTGACTTTATGCATTCCACACATACAGTCAAATTACCGATACTTTTTGCCATTTGTTTTCATCTTCACCTATATATATATATATATATACTTTTTTAATGTTTTTATGTTCTTAAACCCTTAACGACCGGCCGCTCGCCCTGTAGTTAAAGACAACGGAGCAGCTTTTTTTTTTTGCTAAATGGATTCAGGGGTCCCCAAGCAGCGAGTGAGGACCCCTTAATTCCATGACATGCCAGGACCATCAAGAGTACTTAATGCAAGTTTACCCATGACAGTCCTGGCAAGTCATGGGTCCTTAAGGGATTAACAAGGAGCTCCCTGGATCTGTTTGCAGAGAGCTCTATGTTAGGGAACATAAAAGCACTGTAGCAAAGATACAATATAAAACAGATGACACACCAAGCATTCAGGGCTGCAGAAAGACTCTAACATTGTATCACTAGCCTGCGTAGATAGTCTTTTGACCAGAAAACACCCTTGGAAACTGAGATCCAGGTATCTCACTGCCAGGGATATAAAACTGTAAAAAAAGATGAAGATGAAAAAAATAAGAACAGAAATTAGAAGCAATTTGGCTGTATATATTATGCACTTGCAGAATATGTAAAGTCAAAAGAAAGGGTTACTATTCCTTCAAATATCCTGCTTACGTACAAAGTCTTTATTGCATCCTGACACACACAACTCTGCCAGCTTGAGCCTCTAACTCCAGCCAACTGTACAGTAAGTGATGGAAAAACCAAGAATTTATCTTTAATTTCAATATGTTGGAGACCTTTCTAAAATTCAAGTGAAATGAACACTTTATAGTAGCTTTCAAAATCAGATGTATTTATCTTAACCATTGTTTGTTTTGCTATAGTGTATGATATATTTATCTTTATTTATTTGTCAGTTTATGTACAGGAACCAGTACTTCCTGGTAGTAAGTGACAGCTGGGAGGGAGAGGAGAATGTTAGTATCTAACACTCCAGGCAGTGCTAGCCAGTCAGTACTGCTTAATTTATATAACCTGATAAATTAAATAGGTTTAAACTTCCTGTAAACTATAGTTTTAAATAAAGAATGGCTAACATAAGTATATGTGATTTTGAAAGCTCTTTCAAAATCACTCAAGTTATTATCAAACATTAGTGCCAATTTTAAGGGGTAAAACAACCCCTTGAGGACCGGGGGGGTACACAATGCATTACATACCTCTCTGGTTCTTAAGGGAGTGCACATCAATGGAAATATCGAAAATGTTTATTTGTCTGCTATTGTGCAATTGCATTGCCCCAGAAATGTTCTTCTTTCTTTTAGGCATTTGGTTTTATGAGTAAAAGGTAAAAACCGATACTTTGCTATGTACTCATTATAAAGACATGGGAATTGATCTTAACCTGGATTGAAAATTGTAATCTAAAATCCAGACTTTGTTCTTCAGCCCTAGTGGTGACAATTTAAACTCTTGTGTGGAGAATGCATGAACCAGGTGCAGCACCAAATTGCTGCTCATTAGCATGTTTCCAGAAGGAGGCACAGGGGAAATACTCGCTAACAGCACTGATTCCCTTACACCTGCCAAAATCAGGAGGTGACACAGGCCCTGCACCCTGTGAAACAGCCTTCCTGCACCCCCGCTCCATCCAATTAACACATCTATAGCACAAGAGGCCCACAGTAAATAAAGAAAAATTATATACTGGGCCCCAAAGCGGCAGAGGGATTAAGAATAAAAATGTTCAACATGGCATTAATAAAACTAAATAAAAGGTTGTATATATATTTTTTTTAATTATTTAAACTTTTGAGTGCCAGAGGGGTTGAAGGAGAACCAGCACTTCGTAGGACTCTTACCTAGGCTCCTATGAATTTTGTCCTTTTGCCTTGGATAAAGATATAGCTTCTTCAGTAAGTCTTGGGTGTCATGCCGATGGAGGCAGACATGACAGTTAATAGCAGGATCACAGGACCTCAAACTCTGCTCACTGCACGTGCGTTGCACAATTCTCTGGACTTTAAAGGGTTAAAGGTGAACTTGCACTCAGTAAGAACTTTAAGAAGTGTTTATGTTAGTTATTTCTTATTTTAACCCCTTAACGACCCATGACAGTCCAGGACCGTCATGGGTCGAATCGCGTTAAGGACCCATGACAGTCCCGGACTGTCATGGAATTCCAGGCTCCCCGCGCTGCTGCATGCCATTCGGGGAGCCGGGAAGCGGATGCAGCAAAAAAAAAAAAAAAAAAAAAAAAAAGGTCCGTGGGCCTTAAGTGATGGCCGCATGCACGATCGGCCATCCTTAAGGGGTTAAACAATGGTTTCTGATATATTTAGCTGTATTTGTCAGTGTAAATCTGGTAGGGGCTGCTACACTGCTTCCCACCCCAACAACCACTCTGGTTTATAGTAAGAGATTTGCACAGACTGTCAAAGAAGCAAATCTAAGCATCTCAGAAATCATTGTTTGAATTGTAAATGGCTAATATAAATGTAGGTGATTTTGAAAACTTTTAAAATTCCCTATTGGTTACAAAGTGACAAATTTAACCCTTTGAATACCACTCTGGCACTTAGAGGGTTAGGTAATCTCATGAACTGTGTCTGCTTCAGCAACTGGCATGTCTGCAAGATGAACATGCTGAAAGAACCACGGCACTCTGTACAGATGAAAGGAAAATGTTTTTTTTCACCTCCACCATAAATCCATGTAGCAATTTTATCGTAGAGCTTATAAAGCCAAGCCTGTATTTATGGCTTGATGAAGCTGCATGCAAGGTGGAGGCAGAATGGAAGATACACATTTCATCTCTATGTGTGCCATGGCTCTTTCTGCTTGCAGTGGACAGAATCACATTCTGTGTGCCCCAAAACCCGAACTGTCAGAAAGAGGGTGATGATCAGAAAGGGCTTTCCTTCATGCACATGGCATCCAGGTCTGATTGAACATGTTACCGCATCAATAAAGTCACAAGGCAAAATTCACAGGTGCCATTAGGTAAGGTAAGGTGCAAGTATTAAGAGGTGGTATTTCTCCTTTAAAGGAGATATTTAACCAAAGAAAATGACTTAATTTTTTTATGGGATAGGCTTACCTAGATATATGTCCTTCATATTGTATTATGTTATTTGTATCTATTGCTCTTAATTTGCATCTGATCTGTGTTTTAGTTCACTTCTAATTATTTCAGTTTAATCTCTTAAAGGCATAGTAATGGTTTGTTTAAAGTTTATTTAATATTGTAGTGCTCCAAAAATGACATAGAATGCCCCCAGTACTATCTCTCAAACCTTTATGGTTTGAGAGAAAATCGTACTGAAAGTTTCCCCCTAAGAGACACTTATTCCTAGGTTAAAGGCAGGCAGGCAATGTAACAAAATACATGTAAATGCAAGCAGGGTGCTGGGTTGTACAGCTAGGGTTATTAGTAGTAAAAAAAGACGGATGTGGTCATGCTGCTCTACAGATCTCTGCTCTCACCTAGGGCTAGATTCTATTGCAGGTGCTAATTTTATCTCTGCACTTATCTCCTCTTTTCCCCATAGACTTCAATAGGAAAATGTTTGATAAAACAGATGTTAACATCTAGCACCTGCAATAGAATCTAGCCCCTACAGTATTGTGTACAGTACTGGAGACGCAATATCAAGAAAAATATAGATACTCTAGAGAGAATTCAAAGAAGGGCTACTAAAATGGTGAATGGTTTACAGGAAAAAAATATCAGGATAGACTAAATGATTTAAATATTTATAGATTGGAGGAAATAAGAAAGAGAGAGGAAATGACAGAAACATTCAAATACATGAAGGGATTCAACAAAGTGCAGAAAGGAAGTACATTTCAAAGGGGGTAAAATGTTAGAACAACTGTTCACAGTCTAAAACTAGAGAGGCTGAGGCTTAGATGTAATGTAAGAAAGTTTTATTTCACAGAGAGGGGGTAGATAAGTGGAATAGCCTACCAGCAAAAGTGGTAGAAGTTAATACAGTGATGGAATTTAAGCATGTATGGGATAGGCATACAGTAGTAAAAATGGCTAGATAGGCCAATTGATTCTTATATGCCATAAAATTTGTAGCACTCTCTTTTCTATGGGCTTAACTACATATTACTCCATTCTAAATATATAAATATAAATCCAAGAATACAATAGATTTTCCTTCAAAAGTAGGAATAAAAGACATGTTGACGTTATTGTCCGTACATTCCAAAAATTAACTTTCTGAGCCCTCACATATAACCAAAATATCATTAACAAATCTTGACCACAATTTTATATGTGATATATAAATTATTAAAATGAGTAAAAATGTAATCCTCTTCCCAAATACACAAAAAGATTTGAGCATAAATTGGGGATACAATTATCTCCATGGCAACTCTGCTTTTTGATGATACCAATCACCATCAATCATCAGTGCATTTTTAGTTTGGCTAAACTACAAGCACTCTATTACGGTGCCCGTGATTCTGACTGTGCGACATTCCTACTTCCGGGTTTGCTTTTGCTGCTTCTTATTGGTTCTGGGTTGCTAGCCCCTCCCAGGGCTTGCCTTTATATACGCCCTCCTGTCACTATGCCGGTGCCCTTTCGTGGTGTTCCTGACCTGATGCTTGTAGCTGTGTTCCTGTTCCGTGTATGATCCGGTTTCATCTGACCTTGCTCCTGTCTCCGCTGCCTGTTTACTGGACCCGGCTTGCCTGACGACGACCCATTACCGATTTGGCTGACTACAGCTCTCTGTGTACCAATCCAGGCTTTGGCTGACTACCGCTCTCTGTGTACCGATCCAGGCTTTGGCTGACTACCGCTCTCTGTGTACTGATCCAGGCTTTGGCTGACTACCGCTCTCTGTGTACTGATCCAGGTTTTGGCTGACTACCGCTCTCTGTGTACCAATCCAGGCTTTGGCTGACTACCGCTCTCTGTGTACCGTTCCAGGCTCTGGCTATTCCGCCTAGTGTCCAATTGTCGCTAGTGCTTCTGTTGTCCCTGTCTGCTAGTTGCTGCTTCCCTTTGCCTCCGGTTGCGCTACCTCTCAGCCTGTGCCTCATTGCAGCCTCCGTTACACGCTATACAGCCTGTGATCTCCGGTCACTACCTCTTGTCAGTCTGCTCTCACCCGTTGCCTCCGGTGGTGCTACATCTCAGCATGTGCCTCTTGGCAGTCTCTGTTTGCATACTATACGCCTGTGATCTCCGGTCACTAGAGGTGCTACCACCTGTCAGTCTGCTCCTTTTCGCTGCCTCCAGTTGAGCTGCCTCTCAGTCTGGGCCTCCTTGGCATACTATCCAGCCTGTGTGCTACGGCCTCTGGCGGTGCTACCTCCTGTCAGGCCACATGGTCCGCTATCTCCGGTTGCGCTATTCTGAGCAGTCTGCCTGTTTACACCATTTGCGCCCCATGCAGTAGGTGCCTCTCCTGTGTGCCTCAGGGCACTTCCTCTATTACCGTTTATGCTATTCCTGGGCTGCCTTAGCCGGTTATAGGTAAGGCCGGTAGAGCCTCCTCAATATCCTTGTTGGTACCATTTCCTGGTCTGCCTTACCCGGTTATAGGTAAGGCCGGTAGAGCCTATTCACCTCCCTATACTGGGGTGCCTGCCCAGCCGTATAGTTCCCTCTTAGGGCCTCTCCGGACCTGTACTGCTGAGGTTTCGTTCCTGTCTCTGTTCCAGTTATTATTTGCATATTTTGTTATCTGTTTGTGCCCTGACCTGTGTCAGATTATATCACTTTCCTCTGTGTGAAGTCTGGACCCGTGTAGGGCTTCATTGTTCTTTATTTTGTTTAATAAAGCTTCATTGTTTTATCTTACCAAATTGTCTGAGTATTCAATAAAACCGTGACAGTACGAAAGGGCCATGACCTCAGACAAAGCTGGTGAAGGTAGTTCCCAGAATCTCCTCTGGAGATTGAACGCTCAGGAACAATGGTTAGACCAGTTGTCTATGGCTATCCAGACTATTTTGGAACGCACTGCCTGTCTCGAGAGACCTGTACAGCCTTTGGTGGCCACTCCAGTTCCGGCAACATTGGCACAAGCAAGTACGCCCAGTTCCTTCTCTAAAGTGCTTTCCGCTACTGCCCCACTTCCTCTAGATGCGATGGGGAGCCAACTCTCTGCCGAGGGTTTCTGAACCAATTGGAGATCTTTCTTGAACTGGTGCCGCAGGCATTTCCCAGTGAAAGGAGCAAGGTGGGATTCATGATCTCACTACTCACGGGCAAGACCCTAGCCTGGGCAAATCCGATTTGGGAGACTGGTAAATCAATCACTAATAACTTTGCCGAATTTGTAAGGGCCTTCCGTAGTGTTTTCGAAGTTCAAGGGCATGCCACCTCTGCTGCCAAGCGTCTTATGAGAATCCAACAGGGCACACGTACTGTTTCCGTTTATGCCATTGAATTTCGTACACTCGCAGCAGAGGTAGGTAGGAACAAAGAGGCGCTTGTCGCTGCTTTCGCTCAAGGTCTCGAGGATAGAATTAAAGATGAAATTGTGGCCAGACACTTACCAGAGGGTCTAGACAATTTAATTGATTATACTATCCTGATTGACTCTCGTATAAGGGAGAGTAGCTTATATAAGAAACGTAAATCAAGATCCACTAGCGAGTTGGCTACTAGGGTTAATTTCCCACCCTTGCCTCCCTCTCCTCCCATACCTCCAGGTCCTGCTACGGGGAGTATAGAATCTATGCAAGTGGGTTTCATACGACTGTCCAAGGAGGAATTCTCCTTCCGCCGCAAACAGGGTCTATGTATGTACTGTGCAAAGACGGGTCACATGCTAAAGACTTGTCCCATGCGGCCGGGAAACGCTCGCACCTAGATTCAAGTGGGGGACACATCCTAGGTGGCGTAAACCAGTCCCCGGAAGGCATGTTAAACAAACGGGAACTCAATATTGTGGTCTGTTGGGCTTCTGAGTCTGTGAATACTCCTGCTTTAATTGATTCCTGTGCGGTCGGTTACTTTATGGACAGGGACTTTGTTATGTTGCATAATATTCCATTGTTGAACAGAGACTCTCCGCTTGATATTGAGGCTATTGATGGGAGGCCTCTGGTGCCGCCACAAGTCATGCAGGAGACATACCCGCTATCTGTTTGCATTGGAGCACTTCACAAAGAGACCTTACAGTTCCAGATAATCCAGTCCCCCCATTTTGAAGTAATTTTGGGGTTCCCATGGTTGCATAAGAATAATCCCAGACTGGACTGGAAGACATGTGAGCTATTGTCTTGGTCCGAACACTGTAACACCCATTGTCTAAGACATCCTACTAAAATCTTGTGTACCTCTCCCTCCCTACCGCTTCAATACCAATCATTCAGCGATGTATTCAGTAAGGGAGAGGCTAGAACTTTGCCTGTACATCGCCCATACGACTGTGCTATTGATATTGTGCCAGGCAATATGCCCCCTAGGGGTAGGACTTACCCGTTGTCCTGTGACGAAAACCGGGTCATGGAGGAGTATATCAGTGACGCCCTGGCTCGGGGTATTATTCGTAAATCTTCCTCGCCCGCGGGGGGTAAGGTCGGTAGAGCCTCCTCAATATCCTTGTTGGTACCATTTCCTGGGCTGCCTTACCCGGTTATAGGTAAGGCTGGTAGAGCCTATTCACCTCCCTATATTGGGGTGCCTGCCCTGCAGGATAGTTCCCTCTTAGGGCCTCTCCGGCCCTGTACTGCTGAGGTTTCGTTCCTGTCTCTGTTCCAGTTATTATTTGCATATTTTGTTATCTGTTTGTGCCCTGACCTGTGTCAGATTATATCACTTTCCTCTGTGTGAAGTCTGGACCAGTGTAGGGCCTCTTTGTTCTTTATTGTGTTTAATAAAGCTTCATTGTTTTATCTTACCAAATTGTCTGAGTGTTCAATAAAATTGTGACACACTCCAAGACTTTCTCTGCAATCTGGGAATTATGTACCTTGTTGCAATAATCTTGCAACTGCTGTCATAGATCTTTTTGTCAAATCCTATTGCACAGTAACAACAAGTCAATGGATCTCAATGAGTAGCCCTCTTTCAAAGGATAATCATCAATATAATTGAGTATGGAACTATAATCTTTAATATGAGGGAACACTACTGCATATCCTCTAAGCATACTGTCCAAATACTGAGAAAGAGATTCTGTGATGGATCCCATCTTGAGACTATGGGTAGTCCTGGGGATTGAGATAGGCATTTATGAACTTTAAGTACATAATACAAAACTGATTTCTTTGAATATTTTAAATATAACTTTTTAGCCCATATCTTGACAAAAAAACACCTATATCAACTCTCCATTGCAAAAGTAACTTTTGTAAAGATTTGGTGAGACCCCCCTCAATAACTTCTCATATGAATCTTTATCTGATACTTGTCTAAGGGACTCTTCCAAATATGGATCCACAAGTATAATTACTATATTCCCCCCTTGTCTGCACTCTTCGCTACCAGATCGTTTATTCTGTAAACATTTTAAACCTTGAATTTCCTCTGTGTCATACTGAGATTAGCGCTAGAATGATTTCACTTCTGATAATACACTGTGAGTAAAAATATCTAGAGACCCTCCTGGTGTTATGAGGGGATTAAATCTAGACCAATTACCAGTGTAATTATAATTGTCAGAAGTCTCTTGACCTTTGTTCCTTGTATTCTTAGTAAGTGCTTCTGAAACTTCTGCTGGTTCACATAACTCTTTCAGGAACTCAGTTTCCCAATTAGTAAAGGATCCTAACCCTATTAAAGTTTGAGCAATCCTTAGAATAGGAGAAAAATCATCCACAAAGTCCTTTTGTTGACTACAGAAGAACCTCTTCACATTACATTTTTTAACATTTTTGAATAAATCTTTCTCAAATGTGGTTTCATCAAATTTCCCAGTAGGACAAATGTTCAAGCCCTTTTATAATGCTGAAATGCATCCTTTAGATATAAGGACATCTAATAAGTTATCTGTGCCATCCTTGCTCAATGACTGGCACAGTAGCTATGATCATAAATTTTCCATGTATTAAACTCAAACTATTGCCATAAATTGGAGGTATTCAGTTAATTCACCACAATATTGTTTCCATTCTCTAGCCTAAAAAGAGGAAGCTATTCTGTGGTGATGTTTTGTTAAATTAGGGACAAAGATGAAGAAAGGTTAAATGATTATCTTACAAAGTGAAAAAAAATACTTAAAATGAATACTGTTAAATGAAGGTGATTTGTTGAATTTGCCTGATTTCAGTTTGCTAGCAAGTGATTTCCACACTTACTAAATGGATGCAATTTGGAAAACTTGAACTGCATCTGCTACAAAGCCTCTTTGCTTCATAATTATAGAACACACTTCACTTTTTTGATGCAATTGAGTCAAATTGTTAATGTAGGATCTTACATTCCAAGCAAATGTGTTTCATAGAAACATCTCAAAATGCTCAAATTGCATCAATTTGGTGTTTGCACATCTCCATACTCCTTGGTAATTGTACCCCTAAGACTGGCCATTTTTTCCTCTCTAACACGTATATACATTTTGTATTCTGATAGAAGTAGGTTTGTCTGACATAATTTATCTATTTAGAAGTCTGTGGGTGTATGGAAGAAGGGTGCATGCCTCAATGCAAACCTCAAAGGAATGGAGTGTGTTTTTACATGTGTGTCTATAAGTCTGGTATGCATGCATGTATATGTTGAATTGTGGTTGTGAGAGTATGTGCATGAAGGTGTTTATGTGACTGTGTCTGTGTGTGTATGTTTTCATGAGTGCATTTGTGTGTGAGTGTGCATTGGAGCTTGCTTGTACGAGTGTGTGTGTATATGTGCGTGTGTTGGTATGAGTGTTTATGCATGTTAAGTGTGTGTTGGTGGAAGTGTACATGAGTCTTGTATGTGTGAGTGTGTTTTGTGTATATATGTGAGGATGTGAATGTGGGAATGCATTTGTGGGAGTGTGTATGTTTGTATGTGTTTGAGTTTGTGTGAATAAGTTTGCTTGTGAGTATGTGTGTTTGTAGGAGTATGGAAGTGTGTGTGTGAGTGTGCTTGTGTCTATGAATGTGCTTAAGTTTGTGAGTCTGTTTCGGGGGATAAACTACTGCATTTATATTTACTGAAGATCTTGTAATATACATATATCATAGACTATTTTCACTGCTGGGAGATTCTTCTTCCAAAGTTATTACAACTTAAACTTATACAAAATATAACTGTTAGGAAAAGCTCCAACTGGGATCCAAAAGGCATTTTTTTATATATGGAAGAACCTGAGTAACAGATTAACTACCACAGGCTCTCCTTATTAAGTGATAAAGACAGAACTGACTTGTGACCACAATAGAAAACTGCAGTTTAATTAAGAAAAATGTTATCTGTAATAACATTTTGAATGAAAAACCTGATTGCAGTGGAAGTGTCTTGTTTTAATCAGCAAAAATACAATGCATATTTTTCCTTTTAAAAGATCTCTGTTGCTTTAAATGCAAGTAGTCTGTGCCTAAAACATTGGAACTCAGATCTCTCTAGTTCACAAAGAATTAAACAAATGATGGGAAGCCTTTGGCTTTCCAAGTGTAGCACTACAAATCCCTCAGTCGGGTTGAAGTCTCCTGGATTATATCATTCACTCACTAAGGAGATGAAATTCCTCTCTATATTAGGCTCTGGATGCAATTTCTTAGTGCTAAACCTAATTATATCAAATTTCTCAAATTCGATGAACATTTTCCCCTTAAAGAAGCAGTAAAAAAAAAAAATGTAGGGCTTTTCCTACTGACTAAATCAAAGATTCTCACACTGCTGACAAATGCAGGTTTCTAGTCATTACAGCTTAAGTGCTTGTTTTTTACTAGTTAGTCAGATTTCAGTTATTATGTTGCATTCAGTGTGCGAGGCGAGTCACAGACATACATTTCTCCATATAAAGTGAAACAAATTGCTGAGTCATGCTGTCAGTTGGAAGTTTCAGAATTTAATGATGCTTTTACTCTCTTCTGACAAGTTGAGTTTGTGACAAAAATCCTGTTTTGGAATAAGAGTGGGCTCTTATTCTGCTCCCAAAAGATACTCAAGATCAGGCTGAAGTCAGGAACAAATGGCCTCCACTCACCACCAGACTGGCGGACCTAGTGAGTCAGCTTCAGTCAGTTTCCTGGAGCCATTCACCAGTAGACCAGCAAGGTAAATGATTTACCTTTTGTAATGGCTGGGGCGAGTTTCCCCAGTCATGTTCCTTCCAGAAATACAGCTATATTCCTGTGGAAGACTGCCATGTGACTCACTTATTTTGGGGGGGAAATTAAGTTGTAATGACATTCCCCCAAAATAAGTGAGTCACATGGTAGTCTTCCACAGTTCCACAACAGACTCAGAAGTCCTCCAGGAAAACTGCTTGTTTCTAGTCCATCCAGAAGCACCCTTTCCTCCCTCCTTCTCCACGAGGACAGAGAAAATAATGCTTTGGACCATGTACCTGGGATCTCACACTTCAGGTCAAAAGAAAACAGTTCATAGATGACCTGCGTTCCAGCCAGGTCATAGAGACAAAAGAATATCTGGGTTTTAGGCCAAAACAGTCCATTTTTCCAGTGGCATGACAAACAATTCACTTCCCATAAGTACAGACTTTGGGGTGGGTTTGACTGCAGCAAGGGGAACAGCAGGTGCTGAGGATCTGAGAGGCCTCTCTCCTCTGGGCTATCCTTCAACACATGGGTCTGAGACCTGATGGCTTCCAGGTTTGGGGCAAGACTCCTGGGTAATGTGCTCAGGCTGGCACTGGTCCCCTCTATGTCAGAGGTATGCCTTTCTGAGCTGATGGTACAGGACCCCAAAGTGCCACACCATACCATCTCCATGGTCACAGGAACTATTGCTCCTGGTGTAGATGTGGTCTGCATTGGTGCCGTGTGTCAGACCCGTGGTTCATCTCCATGTACGATGCCATACACTCTATGACAACCCCCACTGTGATGCTGTTAAGTGGGGGGGGGGGTCCTGCCAGTGGCTGTGTGCTCTGGGAGAACTACTTCCAAGTCCTGCAGACACTGTTGGCACCATACCACTGGCCTCGCTCTGTCCATCTCCCCTGCATGTTCAGGCCACCAGTTTCATGCTATCAGAGCTAGTGATTCAGCTTCAGAACCTAAAGTGAGGTTCCCTGTAGCCAGTACATCAGAGAGACATGTTACTAGCTCTTGCCATATGTAGTTTAAGTTTATCCTGATAAATCCCCTCCAGACATACAAGTAGGACTTGTATTATGGAGGTAGAACAGAACTCAGTTCCAAGGCCACTGAAGTAGATGCCCATCTGCTCCCAAGCAGGCACCGGGTGCCTGAGTGCTGGATCAGCTTGATTACGCAAAAGTCCTGAGAGAATGTCAGCTGTTATAACATTTGAATAAAACAACTGGCAGCAGTGTGACCTATGATTAAGGACCAGTTTGGTCAGAAACACGTGAGGGGCATTTTGAGGTGAATTGCCCACTGTTTCTCTGCGTGTCCCAATGTTTTGTACTCCCAAATAAAGGTTTTCCTTTATACCAAGTATTCAAAGTGATCGTGTGCTGATACTTTGTTGATGATAGCATTCTGAGTAAACTTATTTGGAAACACCCTATAACATACAGGTTTTCATAAGAAATCCTACTGCTTCTTTCATGCCACTTGTGCCAAAGGGAGGAAAGTAGGCATGTATGGGCATTTGGGGCCTCTCTTTCCCCTGTCCCTTGTTTAACTGCACATATTAAAATAGTGCAGAAGAAAGTTGTGTAGCTTTACTGAAATTAAGTCACAACAATGGTGGAGTATAGGGGCCAGTAAATACAAAAGTGATTATACATTGTAGTGCATATACCCAAAGCACAGGTGCAGGTATCAGAGGATAATACCACATGAGGAGCAATGGCAGATTTGTAAATTCCCCACACTGACATTTTACTATCACATATAAATTGCCTTTACATATGTAACATTATTAAACAGGTTATTGTGTACTACATCTTCCTATATCACAGCTTCTCTGATATTAGTACACACTCACACATAGCACAGTGGTAGTCCCCCTTGCACATGTCAGGCCTTATGTACAAAGAAAACTGGAGCAAACCAACTGTACCATAGAGAGCAAATAAAAAAGCCTATTGATTCAAATGGGGCTTTAAACCCCTTGAATACTAGGGAGACCTCGCTAGCATTCAAGAGATTAAAAGCCCTATTTAACTCACTGGATATTTTGGGAACTTTTATTTTTCCCCCATTGATGTAGTTGGTATCTTCCAGTAAAGCTTTCTGCACAAGGCCCTTCAAGTATTCCACATAAGAAAACTAACCATCATGAACAAATTTGTGACACTGTCTGATGAGACTCGCAAAAAATAAAAGTCATGAATTATTGTGGTCTTGCAGAATGTCTACAATTACAGTATAGTGGGGAAAAGCATTTCCGGTCATGCACTAAAATAGAGGCATTTCTATGCTTTTATTTTGGTAAGAAAGCCAGAGATGGATTTTTCTTTCACTTGCAGTACTTATACATGTAGGGATGTGAGTAGATTTAACTATTTAACAGGTTTTCTGCTGCAAAAACAGTTGATTTATGTTGTTACAAACAGCAGATATTGTTAAATGTTTACTCTTGTTATCAGTCTTCAATGTACAGTACAATATTATCATGAAGTCCTATGCCAATGTTGTGTATTTTTAAAGTCTTTGTAAGGATACTTGGGAACTCACTGGATATGCTCTGGACACTTTGTTTACCAGAATGCATTTCTGGGTATCTGAGTCTCTTCCTCTGGATCAGAGGGTTCTTGGTTAGCCACACCTACTATCTATCTAGCTCCACCCACTCTCTTCCCAGCCCTTCCCGCTTTAAGGACAACCACTACCTACTTTGCCTCCACTCTTCATAATGTGGAACTAACATTTTAAAATTATTTAGGTGATTTTAAAAGGGCACAAACAAAAAAAAAATCACTCTGGACAGGTTATACTTGTAATGTACAGAAGTATTAAATCAAAGTGTTTACATTACAGATAAAGACCTCAACCAAATAGCTTGTAATAATCATGCAAATGACCCACTGGAGATTCAAATCTATTTTAATACACCGACAGAAAGTAAATAACAGATAGACATTGCCACAGGTCTAGTAATCATCATGTAAATTGACTCTCAGAGCTTGCACATTACAAAAGAGTTGGCCTGAGTTTATAGACTAGAGAAAGACTGGACCACAAGACTTGCATTCATCATATTAACTGCCCCACACAGCTTTCAGTCTATAGAAGAACTGCCTCACAGAGTTTACTATACAGATAGAGAAGGGGCCACAGAATATGCAACCAATAGGATAACTGGCAATGCGTTTGATATATAATGTTATCCCCTAATGTTATACCACAGTAAATATATATATTCACACTGACCTTGTTTATTCTGTCCCAAAACACATTACATTCAATATTTGTTTACTATCAGTTATTTCATATTTCATTCACCACACCCCAGAAAGGGAGATTGATCCAATATACTCACTAGAATTCAATGGAGAAGGAAGTGGTGTGATACAAGGAGAGAGCGAGAGGATTGATATGATTGTGAATAGAAAGGGAGGATGAAAGGTGGCAGGTGACACTGTAAAAGGAGATAGGAATCTGAGAGATTAAACCAGTGATAACATTTATCACCTGTAACAGTATCCAGGCCTATATTAACGAACTGGGGTAAGTGTTTCAATCAGTTTCTGATTAAGAAGTCAATTGGTAACATTCCTTTTTTCTGTAATGTATTTTTTACTTATTAAATGGATAGTAATACTTAATTTTTACTTTACTTAATTTTGTTAGGCTTAAAAAAAATAATACCATCCATGTCTCATTGCCCAAACTTTTATAGTTCTTTAGCAATTGCCATTTATATTTTCCCCCTCCCTCCCCTTTTTCTTACATCACCTCTCAAGCTCCAAGAAAAGAAATCTGGTCCCAGGATCGTAGGGAGTGTCTAGAGGGAGGAGATACAGCAATACAGCCAAAGTAAGACATGCCCATCCATCTTGTCGTCACCATAAAGCCTTTGTAATGCACTCCCCTTTTCTTGGAACTTCATGCAGTCATGTATGTATGTATATCTTTATTTATATGGCGCCTTACAATAGACATATGTTACAATAAATAAGAGGGTATGAAATAAGTGCAACATTCATAGAAACAATGGGAGAGAGGTCCCTGCCCCAAGGAGCTTACAGTCCAAGTGTCAACTTTACCTACCCATAGTGCATTGCATCGGCTTGCTCGTCCGACGAGCATTGAGTTTTTGAGCAGAACCATTCCAATCTATTGCTGTGTTGTAGGTTTTTTGTATAACTTACAGGTGAGCACAGCAATATTTTGAGAAATGTAATTCCTTGTCACATTAAGGTCCTACATTTTTGACTGAGACTTGCAATTTTCCTCCATGTAAAGTTCCTAAATGTGCACTGTTTTCAATCAAATCCATGAGAACTGTAATTTTACCCAATATTTTGCTAAATGGAGACCAATGCTACAATAGTTCTAAAATGCCAAAGAAGAGAGAATAATCATTCCCATACGGTTAAATTGGACTTTTAATTTGGATGCTAAAAAGGCTGCCAAAGCAATATTTTGTGAATGTAGAATAATTCTGGGGCAACAGAATGCATTATAGATGGAACTAAACGTTTCCCTTGATTTAAATATTCTTAATGCTAGAGAAGTCTTCAACACAGTGATCTGCAATGTATTGGAGGCCCTTTCAAATTTAACGGGTTAAAAGACCTATTTAACCCTTTGAGTGCATGAGAGTTACGCAACGCATTGCTCAGCAATGCGTTGTGTATCCCTCTTGCACTCACAGGGTTAACTCAGCAGGCATTTGATACATTTTATTTGTATTGTTTTTGGTTGTTTTATAATTATAGTTGTGCAGAGTACACTGAGTCTTTAGGTTTACTCACTACTGCTAGTACTAGTCAGAGGAAAAAAAAACCTCACCAAAAAAAGTACAAAAACATTAAAGCATTGCATCCTGGGAGAAGTCTGAGAGTGGGCCAAGTTTTATGTCATTTATTTGAATACATCTTGTTTAAATGTCAGTCCCGAGAAGGCGGCAGGGGCCTTCCCCACTGAAAATAGTGTTTAAAGAATATCTTTCCACAGCGAAGACTTTTAATAAACAAAGTTCATTTTCGCCAGAGAGGGAAAACATTTTTACACAAATGATTTGGACTAAGCAAATTTTCTCGCTGTGCATAACTCTAGTTAGTGTAACAGAAAAAAACTGGGAGATCTGCTTTCTTCCTCATAATAAAGAACACTATCCATAAACTCCTATTTTATCACCTGATGAAGTTTTATCAAACAATTTTTATCTTTAAATGTCCCTACAGGGCATAGTAGGACATTTCTTTTTCATGATAGTAAACCTTTTGTCACAATAGAAAAAGGGAAAAATTATATATATTTTTTTAAACAGGAACCTGAGAGGGAATTTAATATATATATATATATATATATATATATATATATATATATATATATATATATATATATATATATAAACCTATATTATATGGAGCAGAAATGTAGCAATCACATCAGATAATGGGAACGCTTTAAAACGCAGCAGTGGATACAAATGTAATATATACATTGCTATTCAACCCTTTGAGTACCAGAGTCATCCAACAAATTGCAGTGCAAAACTTTGCATTCTTTGTTGGCACTGTAAATGTTAACTCTTTGAGTGCCAGAGGGGTATCCAACACCTTGATAAGCATAAAGTATGATTGATTGCATGGACATTTTGCATAGGGCTAACATTTCATTTATTCATGTTGGGCCATTAGCATGAAGCCAAAAGTGAAGCAAATCTGGGGCAAACCAACTACACCATAGGGAACAAACAAAAATGTCCTGGCAACCCACTAATTAAATGGGGCTTTTAACCCCTGGAATGCCTGGGACATCTCCAGTGCATTGTGAACAAATGCACTGGAGGCCATTCTAGCACTCAAAGGTTTAAAAACCCTACTAAAATAAATGTTAATTTATATTTCTCCCCTGTGGTGCAGGTGGAATATCTCAGCACTGCTTGAGGATTATGCACTAAGGTGTGATAAAAAGTGATAAAGTAGAGATGACTTATCCAGTGATATCACTTCTCCAGGTCCTATGTTATTCTATACAGTCAATGCACTAATATTTCTCCAAGAGATCTTAGTGAATAGACGCTATGGAATAACATAGGTACTGGAGACGTTATCTCTGCTTTATCACCTCTTTATCATGCCTTAGTGCATAACCCCTCATTTCTTTTTTCTTTGTGCAAACGGTTCCATTGAGGCTGGAGTAATTATGGGATCATTGTGGAGCAAACCAACTACACATGGGAATAACTGATATTCCCCCAAATTTGCATTGTTCTAAATGGGAATTTTAACCCTCTGTCAGTCAAAGGGTTAATTCCTTTTTATGATAAAGAAGTCGCCAACATATTGCAATGTATTTAGAAGCAAAAAAAAAAAAAAAAGAAAAAAACCCTGCACTGCTCCATACAAAATAATCACTTGTGAATCTATTTTAAAATAATAAGGTTTTGTTGCATAGTTTGGCCAAAGTATGTTTAAGTTCTGTCACCTCACCAAGGTGCCCCATTCCAAGCGAGACCTAACCAATAAATATCGGCATTTTTATGACTTACAGAAACTTTCTAAATTAAAAAGTTCTAGATTGAAAAATTCCTCCTAATGAAAATGATTTAGATATGCTTAGTATGCCTAGTTAAAAACACCTCAAACATTACTGATTAACCCTTTGAGTGCCAGAGGGGTATGCAACGAATTGCAATGCCCCTTTTCTTTGCTAAAGAAGTCTCCAACATATTACAATGCATTTAAAAGCAAAATAAATAAATAAATAAACCCTGCACTGCTCAATACAAAATAACCACATGTGAACCTTGTGTAAAGTATATATCGTACCAAAGTGTTAATTTACCTATTTAAAAATAATAAGGGTTTTGTTGCATAGTTTGGCCAAAGTATATTTAAGTTCTCTCACCTCACCAAGGTGCCCCATTCCAAGCGAGACCTAACCAATATATATCGGCATTTTTATGGCTTACAGAAACTTTCTAAATTAAAAAGATGTAAAAATTCCTCCTAATGAAAATTCTTTAAAGATCTGCTTAGTATGCCTAGTTAAAACACCTAAAATATTCCTCATTAACCCTTTCAGAGCCAGAGGGGTATGCATTGTATTGCTCTGCAATGCAATGGACACTCCTCTGGTACTCAAAGGGTTAAGAAATAAAATACCTAGTATACTGATCAGACTGACCTGCTTTCAAGCAGGAATTATTTGCATTGAGCGAGCGGATAGGGACCCAAAAGGACTGGAACACCACCAACAGCTCCCCATTATAGTTCCATCAAACCCCCCTCCTCACTATCTGTATAACTCATTTAGACTGTAAGCTCCTCAGGGCAGGAACTTACATATATGTACATCATGGTGTACTAGTGCTGAGAGTGTCTTCTTTTAATTTCTCTTGTATTTAAGGAGTTCCCTGTGGTGTAGTTGATTTGTGACAGTATATCTTCAGTTCATCAACCTCATTGTGGAAAAGGAAAGCTTATGAAAATGGCATAACGTAAGGCTATATTTTCACCAAGGAAGTAAGAAAGTCATGGAGTATGCATTTTTTTAAGCATTCCCTTTAAAATGGCAAAATAAGGGCACAGACAGAGACAGATCTCCTATGAGGAAGAATAAGCATCATTCAAATTTTGAGGGGCACCTCAGTTATGCTAGCCACATCCACCATGCCAAGTTGTAGGTATGGTCTGTGTAATACCAGTTTATTTAAAATATTTGTATGTTCTCTTTTCTCTTCTAGAAAACAGTGGATGGGTTTGAGGGTTGGGGACATGTAATCAATGGCGATGAGGCCATTGGAGTGGCTAGGTGTGCCAAGGGTATCTTTTCTAGGGGCACCTGATACATAAATACGTCCATGAATGCAAATCATATGATTAGTGAAAAAAGAATAAAAATAAGGTAAGGGCATTCTCATAATGGATTATCATTTACTCTGCAAAATTAATCTATGGAAAATTCACTGCCCTACAAACCAAGAAAAAAAATCAGTGTGGAAGCCTCTTTTTAAATAAAAGTGAATAAGACTATGCTCATATCTGCTTGTGGAAAAATGAATGGGAGACTTGTTGCAAAAGTAGTAATATGCTAATTTGAGCAATGTGTTCCAAAAGGAGTTTTGTAGCATAAAGAGGCATATTTATAAAGTAAAATAGAATGTAATTTAAAGGCAAAATAATTGCACAGTATTGATAAACATAACCCCTTGGATCCAATTCATTGTTTCATGCTATATTTTCATTATTACATGTTGTACAGTCAGCATGTCCCAGAATTACCATACGTTTGTCTTTACACACATACTGCATTGGTTCCACTATTTCAGTACCTGTATGTACTTCACCCCAATGGGAAACTGATAACATGTACTGTATATTGTCAAGAGGTGTTTACTAAAGACAAACTAAAATGGAGCTTAGCAGGCAACCTCAGACTGAATGCAAAGGTGTATATGAACAGGCATACTGAACAGGCATGCTGAAGAACATATAGGCATATAGGAAGGAAAAACACACAGAGCTACATAATCCATTCTTTCCTTGCTGCTTCTCACATTTTATTCACTAGGTATCTTAATGTTAATGTAATTTATATTGCATAATATATATAATTGTATTTACCTTATTTCATAAATACAGTATAATATATATTATGAATACAATGAATATATAAATATAATTTAACTCTAAATGTATAATAAAAAATAAAATTTACTCTTGATAAAGCTCTTTTCTGGAGACGCATAATGTGTGGTCATTTAATGTCTGATAAAAAACCTAGTTAAAATGACCCAACCCATTACGCATAATTCTAGTATTTTCTTGATAAGCCTTGCTAGCTTTCAAACAGGTAAGATTTGCAGTAGGTGGGTGGGGACCCAAAAGGACTGAACATTAGCCTCTTAATATAGGTCTATCCCACCCACCACTACAAACCACATCTATTGTTTTATATATATATATATATATATATATAGTGTTTTAGTGCTGGAGTTTTTCTTTCCTTTTTGCACACACATTCTATTTCCACTCATTCTAGCTGCTTTTTCGCCATATCTAACTTTAACTTTATTTCACTTAATTTTGTATGTATTTAGAAAAAATGTCTCAATCATGTAGTATGCCCCATATTTTATTTTTTTGTTAAAAAGAAAATCAGACCGCACTGGGGGCATCAATACCACTCCTGATGTTACCCTGGCATTGATCATCTATCCAATAGGATAAGAAATCAGTGCGGTGTCCAGGAAGGTGATCACCACCTTCCTCTACCTATTCCAGTTCAAATCGGCATCCTATGAATGTCTGGGTTGAGCAGGAGGATCCTCAAGACCCACTCACATCATGTGCGTCTTGAGGATCCTCCTACTCAACCCGGGCATTCGTAGAATGCCAGGTTGAAGAGGAGGAGGTAGAGGAAAGTGGTGATCGCCTTACTGGTCACCACATTGATCACTTTTCCTATTGTATTAGTGATCAATGCTAGGGGGGTATCAGAAAAAAAAGGAGCATAGCGCAGGAGTAAGAGATCCTGTACTATGTGCAATTTTTATATATACGCATGATCGCTCCCATGGGAGCGATCATGTCTATTCTAAAATGTGTAACACAATGAGGAACATAAGGACTGTGAGGCAGCATGTTGAACGCATTGCAGGGCAGCAGAGCAGACACAGTAGAAAACAGTTAATAGGGGGAGGTTCAAATGATTGCAGCCTTAACCCTTTGAGTGCCAGAGGGGTAGGCCCATGACATGACAATACAATTTCTCCTCTTTGATACGGGCAAGATTGTCATGTCACCCTTTTCATTCCGGCGACATGTTTAATGCACCGTTTACTTGCTCACCCAATTGTGGGCGACATTTTCATAGCGAACAGAGTGACAGAGGGTATGAAACGAATTGCGGAGCAATGTGTTGCTTACCTCTCTGGCACTCAAAGGGTTAATTTGCTTCCTTTGGTGCTGCTGGTTTGCTCCACAATTCAGCTTCCTGAATATGCCTCCATGTCCCTTTTCAAAGAAAACACATATCACTATGATTTAAGGGCTTTGATTCAAATGTATTTTATTTCCCACATGATTTGAAATAAATAATATTTTTATTCTCCATGCTGTCAAACCCATGGGTCGTTTAAAAATAATGAATGATTTTCAGTTTGCTTAAATTATGTATTTTCTTAAATAACAAAGATATACTGTTATTTAATAGAAAAGTAAATGACATGCATACGGAGCAATATATAATTCAATTTAATCATAGCTTTTACAATTATTTTTGCAGTTTTCACATTTTTAAAACATTTTAAAAGGCAGAATGTGGCTAAAAAGAAATATATGAAGGACAAATGTACTTGCATATGTCCATTACATTTTGTTGGCATAAAAATGTATTATAAAGGAAACATTGATTTTCAACAACTAAAATATTTATTGCACTAAGGAAAGTAGCGAGTGTACTTTTTATTATTACGGTGTTTGTAATAAAATATATTCTTATTTTTATGTCACGAAATATTTGATGCAATTTTCCCAAACCTGCTTTAAATTTATTTAATAAACAAATCCTGCAAATTTAGCAATAAAAAAAATGCTAGGCTTTAGAAAGAAAGAAAGTGACAATTCTGTATCAAACCAACTACACCAAACTGTACATAGGAAATTGCCAAAAGGGCCTTATTTTAACCCCTTGAAAGCTAGGGGTTGCAATACAATGCATTACAAAGCAATATGTTGGATACCTCTCTAGCATTCAAAGAGTTAACATCCCCATTTAAATCAATGGAACCTTGTATCCTCCCCTACCCCAAGGCACGGTTGGTTTGCTCCAAAATTGCTACTTTTTTACCTTCATCATAAGACCCTATACAAGCAAAAGAACCATCTTGTTATGATATTCTATTTTAGAATAAATACAGTAAGTCATTTATAGATCACTTTAATAGGGTACTGCCTCTACATAATCATAAATACTTTTGAGGAGCCAACTAGAATAATCAGATTTATTTCTACATCGCACAGACGTGAAAGCACCTGAAGAGATTTATTAACCCTTTGAATGCCAGATAAGTTTCCTTTGCATTGCATACCTCTCTGGAAGTCAAAGGGCTAATCATCCCAGCTGCATTTAATCTGTATGAAATTATTGGTGTTTCTGCTCACAATATTGTCCCAAACCACCAATAAGACTATGACTTATTCGCCAGAATAACACTGTATTTTACATTTAGTATTGTGTCACTAGGGGATATGTGATTCTGTTCCCCAGTCTTTCAGTATTTAGAGCAGGGTTGTCCAAATGATACCCCTCACAGGACAGGTGGTATGCACTAGAACAGAGATGGGCTAAATATGGTATACTTTTAAAAGGTCACACACTAAAGAGCATTCGACCATATGACAGAGTTTCCATGTCGCCTGGATGGAAATGTCGACATGAGAATCTCGCAATGCACGACAGCGCGAGATTCTCATGCTGGTTATTAAAAGGTAACCTCAAATAGCAAGAAGTTACAGAAGGAGAGTGAACTCCCCGACAGTACCGTTTAACCCATTTCAGCCAATACCTGTCCCATCATGCTGCCCCAGCTGGCCTTACTTGTAAAAGGTTGAATGTGTCATGTAGAAAATATTCATTTTGTCCTCAGCAAAGCTGTCACTGCCACTGCAGCACAGGAATATGAGAAACATTGCATGAGCTGAAAGATGTGCTCTATCCCATCATGCTGCCCCGGCACTTTACCGAGAATGCTCTCCAGACTGGTGGATCATCCTATTTCACAGTAGTTTAAAGCGCCGAGGCAGCATGATGGGATAGAGCACATCTTTCAGCTCATGCTATGTTTCTCATATTCCTGTGCTGCAGTGGCAGTGACAGTGTTCATGTTCCCTTACAGAAAATGTGTTATAAAGTGGTGAGAGAAATCAGCTGTCTGTTAACCCTTTGTCTACCAGTGAGGTATCCAACGTATTGCAACACAATACAATGGATACCTCTCTGGCACTCAAAGGGTATGACAATTATAACTATAGGAATATGTTTGTCTTAATTGTTTAACAAAAATATTAAACCACATAGGCATTCTTCACACTGCAGGCCAGTCTATCTATGTGCTTTTCTTTGTACTAGAACCCTTCTGTAGTCAGTGCCAGATTAAGACTGTATAGGGCCCTAGACATTATCTCAAATTAACACCCCCCCACACACACACACAGCTTGTCTTCCTCCTCACCCACACTACAAACCTCTTAGTTTGGCCATTCAGTAGCTGGGGTCCAGTATGTGAGACCTCTGCTATGATGCATGGTACATGCTGGGGTTTTCCTTGTGCTGTTGGAGCGCTATTTTCAAACCTGCTGTCCTGAAAGAGCAAGTATGAAATTGGCTCTCCAACAGGGAAGGACAGCCTGGGAATGTACCATGTGTCATAGCAGAGGTCTGACATACTACTCCCCAGGTCCTGTCAATGGCTCTATGCGAGCAGGAGACAGAAGGCACAGCAAAGGAAGGGAAAATGAGCTGCACTTAACTCTTTG
The DNA here is from genome assembly GCA_037306005.1 of Rhinophrynus dorsalis. NCBI lineage: Eukaryota > Metazoa > Chordata > Amphibia > Anura > Rhinophrynidae > Rhinophrynus > Rhinophrynus dorsalis. The sequence continues at coordinate 382,749,180 of CM074719.1, forward strand.
AGGGTCAGAGGGGTATACAACGCATTGTGAAGCAATGCGTTGGGATACCCCTCTGGCACTCAAAGGGTTCAGGTATAAGAGTACTCAAGGCATAATTTTACCCATTGGTCTGCTCAAGTCAGATATGGTGACATTTGACCCGCCCAGTTTGGAATGGCAGGGTCCACATCTTCACCGGGCCCTAGGTGAGTGCCTCGGTGCCGTGCCTATGATCCGTCTCTGGCTGTAGTCTATATAGTTACTTACTGCACTATAGGGGACAACTGGAAATCCCCCAAAAGGGGTATTTAACATCTTGAGTGCTGGAAAGATATCCAACACATTGATCTGAAATGCAATGGAGACCTCTCTACAATAGAAAAGATTACAATCCCCACTTAAGTGATGTTTTTTTTAAAAATCTTGTTTTATTGAAGATAATCCATATAAAGAACAAATCCTATTAATGGGGGAAAGGAGATACCACCCAAGAGAAATGGAGGGGGAATTACATGTACATAAGATAAAAGCTTCCATTCAAGCTAGTGAAATAGGCGACTGTTACAATCAATGGGAATTCTTATTTTGTCTCCTGTAGTGCAATTGGTTCTCCCCAGAATGACTCCACTTTTCTTTTGTGTATAAAGCCTCTTGAAGGGCAATTATCACATTTTACTAACTTTACTGTTATGTGAGCAGAATTAGTAAAAAGCCTGGATCTACATCGTGCAGTCCCAGACCCGCTCCTATTTGTGGTTGGGGGATCCAGCTGGACTGCAAGCTGGAGAGCTGTATCCACAAATCCCTAGTTGTGTGTGCAGTCCCCATACACCTGCTGTGCTTGACTTTCATGGTCGATACAGGGGGTCTCTGAGGACCTTTGTCATGCAGGACTGGACACTGAAATCTGAGACCTCAGTTTTGGAGTTCACTTTCTTCCTGCAGGATCAAGAGGTACAATGTAGTCCCAGCTTCAGTGGTAGGTCTGCCCCCACATCTGCTTTGCAATGCTTTAGACACCCCACTGGCACTCACACAAACACACACCACTTTCTTCTTCCCCTGCCTTGTGTTCCATTGTCCACTGGTAGTCTCAGAAGCACACATAAACTGCCTGAGAGCTCAGCCTTGCGCCACTGGTAACCACAGAACAGCACAAACCGTGTCTGACATCTCAGCCTTGCCTCACTGGTAGCCACAGAACAGTAAAAACCTTGTCTGACATCTCAGCCCTGCCCCCTGGTAGCCACAGAACTGCATATATGCTGAATGACAGCTCAGTCCTTTTCAAATGTCCCACTGGTATCCATATAACCAAACATACACTGGCTGCTTCGTCAGTCTTGTTCTGCTAGTAGACACAGAACCACACATACATTGTTTGCTGCCCCAGCCTTGTTCGACTGGTAGCCATGTTCCTAGCACATCCTATTACATGTCACTCCATACATATGGGGTACCATTTCTCTTGGGCTGGCACTAGAAACTAGGAAGATCCATAGTTTTGAAAGTTTTAAGTATCTTTGAAGTAACCAAAGTGAAAAAAATATTTTTTTCCTATTGCACCACTTTCTGGATGTCTGTGCATTCTACTCCTAATTTTATGTATCTGGCTATTTACCCTCTAAAATGACATACTTTGCCTATTTTTTCTGCAGTTGTTATAACTATTTTTGTACAGGCAACTCAGGAAGTTGAAAATGTATGGAAAACATGAGAAATTGTAGTTGGCATAGTTTTATGCGTGTGGCACACCCTATGGTATGTCAACCCATACCAATAGGGTACCATTTTTCTCAGGCTGGCAGTGGTTACTGAATACAATAGGAAATTCCATGGCTTTGAAAGATTTAGTATCTTTGAAGTGACTGAAATGTAAAAAAAGATTGTGCTTTTCCTTTAGCACCACCTTCTGGAAATAGTACATTGATGGAACATCAAAAAACTCAATGGCTGGTTGGGGATGGTGGGAGTTGCAGTCCTCGCCATCTGAATGTACAACAGTAGACTGCCCCTGGGTAAACATGGATGGGAAAAGCAACGGGAGTTTAAAGGAAAATTATTACAAACAAAGAGTAAGTGATTTTATACCAGTTGCTATAGTCATTGCTTAGCCCATGGAAGGAAAAACTGAGTGAGGCTGATGTATTAAGCGAGTGGAGAAATTCTGTCAAAAACTAAGCATACCATAGGCAATAAATAAAAATGCCCATTGATATAAATGGTGCTTTTAACAACTTGAATGCTTCATTCTTTTAATCCCTTCTTCTTTATTGCTTAAAAGCCCTATTTTGAATGGGAACTTTAAGAATTTGTGTTTAATCCCTGTGGTACAGTTAGTTTGCTCCAGAATTGCCTCACATTTCATTAGCACATCAGCTTTCATTATATCCTATGCTTCTCATGAGGTAGGCAGGCCTTTTCTTCCATAGTTTTGATAAATATAAAGCAACCATCTAAAACAGGAAGTTAATGTAGATAAAATTTAATTTCATACATCGCTATGGGACTCCAAACATCTGACCATGTATATTCCCAAATTAGCTGAAACAGCAGTATTAATATGACTACAATTATGCTACATCATATTGCATGAAGCCAAATGATTTCTTTGTGATTGCCATAAATAACATTATTAAGTGAATGCAGGCACTAAAATCTCATACTAGGGGAATCTGACAAGGTGTCTGTGACATCACTGTCAGTAATGAAGACACACAGACACATGACTTTCACCACAGTTCATGATGTAAAGTTTGTCCTTGTTTGAAACAGACCAGAATATTATATTACTTCCAATCCATCAATAGAATATGTCATTTGTTTTAATTACTTCATGTACATTCCAAAGGTTTCTCAAGAAAGTGCTGGGAGTGGGTCATGTAAAAGAATATTAAAGGTACAGTGTGTTTCACAAAAACAGCAGCTCCAATTAATCACCATAGTATCTGAGCCATAGAGAGTGTTGTTTCAATACTGTCCGAGTTGTAGTTCAAGGGTAATTGAATGATAAAGTTCCCCCTTCCCGACCCTTTTACTTAGTGTAAGCCACCTCCCCTCAGATGTGGAATCTGGTCTCTTGACTGGACAGGTTGCAGCATGGGACAATCTCCTTACTGCCCCCCTTGACATGTTTTTCAGATTTTTCCTTATGCTCACTGAAGATTGTCCCTCTGTGTGCTCCATCAGGACAGTCTTGCTGCTCTGAGGTGAGCAGTGTTACATCAGTAAAAGGGGCAGAAGGGGCATGCTTTATCATTCAATTACTTTTGAACTACAACTCTGAAAGTATTGAAATAACACTCCCCACGGCCCAAATACTATGAAGTTTAATTGAGCTGCTATTATTGTGAAACATTACTATCCCTTTTAAACACTTTGAACCATATTCATCAAGCTAAAGAGGTGTAATTCTTGAGTGAACCAACTGCACAATATGGTGAAATTAAAGTTCCCATGTTTGAAAAGGGTTTTTAGCACCTAGCCCCTTGAATTCTACAGTGGTCTCCAACGCATTAAAGGGATTAATATCCCTATTTAAGTCAATGGAAGTGTACAGAATTGTCATGCCCCCCTCCCCCATTTTGCAGTTGGTTTAGCCCAGAAGTCAGCCTCGTTATCACAGTATTAGATATAATAACAAGTACCAAAGGGGTATACAATTAATTGTGAAACAAAGCATTAAACACCTCTCTGACAAGCAAAATTTCTGTGTCCAGACCTTTCTTTTAATATGGGACACATGGACATCACTGCCGGCTTGTGCAGCCCTGTCAAATAACGTTTGCATAAAAATACTGCATTAAATGAAGAACGATATAAGTCTTATCTCTCAAACCTTTATGGTTTGAGAGATATCCACAAGCAAAGTTTCCCCCTCCTGCCCCTTTTACCTAGTGTAAGCCATCTCTTCTCAGATGTGGAATTCAGTCCATAGACCAGACAGATAACAGAAGGGACAATCTTCTTCCTATGAGAACAATGAAAGCCCTGCCCCCTTGACAAGTTTTTCAGGTTTTTCCCTTATCTTAATTGAAGATTGTCCCTCTCTGCAATCTACCTGGGCACCTCCCTTCTGATCTGACTGAACAGTGTTACATCAGTAAAACGGGCGGGAGGGGGACACTTTGTCATTGATTTACTCTGGAACTACAACTCTGACATAATTGAAATAACACTCTCCAAAGTCCAAATACTATGATTAATTAGAGCTGCTTTTATTATATTAATTATAATTATATATATTAATATCTACATGACTTGGGAAGCACAAATAAATAATAGCCTGCAAATGCGAACTGCGTTTGTATTACTTTTGTAGTCTATTTTTCTGTGTCTTATCATAGAGATGATTTCCGATTTAAATGCAGATAATTATTTCCATACATCGTTTGATACATTTATCAAGCATGAATACTCTTCAGTATCTATGCTATTCTATATAGGCTAGTCATCAGAAGGGCTGTTCTGTATGCCAAGCACTTTCAAAACATTGGCCCATATTTATAAAAAAAAAAACTGGAGTTATTCTGGAGTAAACCAACTGCAACATAGGGGACAAATAAAATTATTAAATTCTCATGAACTTGAATAGAGCTTTTTAACCCCTTGAATGCCAGAGAAGTATCCAATGCATTGCATACCTCTCTAGCATTCAAGGGGTTAAAAGCTCCATTTAATTTAACAGGAATTTTTACTTGTCCCCTGTGGTGCAGTTGGTTTACTCCACCATAACTCCAGTTTGTTTTTATAAATATGGACCAGCGTTTTTACTTCTAAGATTCTAACCAATGCAGCTGTGGCTGACTGGAGAAAAAGGAGCAAGCATTGCTTGGTGGAGCTGAGGTTACTGCTAGAAGTGGTTGTCTGATTGCCCACTAACCACTGAGGCTTTCGGCACCTCGTGACAGATCCACTTACAAGAAGATATTCAGTACCAAGTGAGACACTAATTAGCACACTGATACAAATAACAAAAGGGACCTAAATAGGGGTCTGAAATGTCCTGAATGGTGGTGTAATGTAACCATAAAAAATGAAACAAAAATGTTACTGTGCAACACATAAAACAAAAATGCTGAATAAAGTCTTAAGTCAAAAAAGTGAAACACTGAATAAGGCAGTCACTCCTCAAAAGACTGATGTGAGTCTCAAATACAGCCAAAAACAGTGACAAAGACCATAGTGTACTCTGCAGGTAATGCTCACAGATATACACACTCCTCTGGTGTGGTCCATTTCCATGCAGCTTTAGTATTGTTTATATCAATGACAGAGGAAAATGGACAAAGACTTTATTGCTACAATCAGCGCAATAGCCTGCACTGGTGAACGTCAGATGCTTGACATCTATGTACTAAACCGTTTATGTGAGAAAATAATTGCCAGTTTGCACCACTCCCACCAAAAGGTGGAGAGTGTGTGAATACATAGGCATTTCAGAGTGTACCATTCTTTTCTACCTTGTTTTACTTTATCTAGTAAAACGATGCAGAGGAAATTAGAGCAAATTCTTCCTTGGTGCTAGGGCTGCTCGCATGCACTGGTATGTATTAACCCCTTAAGGACCCTTGACGGTCCTGGCATGTCATGTGTGGATTTGAGTTAAGGACCCATGACGTGCCAGGACCGTAATGGAATTCCAGGCTCCCCGCGCGGCTGCAAGCCGTTCGGGGAGTCCGGAATCGAATGCAAAAAAAAAAAAAAGCTCCGTAGTCCTTAAGTGATGGCCGCATGCGTGTGCGGCTGGTCCTTAAGGGGTTAAATGTGACTATACATAAGCAGTGGTAGAGGCACTGAATTTCTCTGCCTAGGTATTAGGCAGCACATACTCTGCCCTGGAAGGTTGGTAATTCCCCGTTCACAGAGTACACTAAGGGCCGAATGTTCAAAAGAAAAGTGGAGGAATTCTGGGGCAAACCATCTGCACTATAGGGGAGAACTAAAATTTCCCATTGATTTGCATTGGGATTTTAACCCTATGAGGGCTGGAGAGGTCTCCAATGCTTTGCAATGCGTTAGAAACTTCTCTAGCATTCAAGGGGTTAAAATCTTAATTTAAAACAGTGGGGATTTTTAGTTTTCTTCTACAGCACTAATTGTTTCCCTAAAACTCCTCTACTTTTCTTCTGAACATATAGCTCATGTATGTATTTTATGCCAACTGACTGTTAAAAATCCCCATTGGAATAAATGGCAAATTTGGCAATTCTGATATTTCCCTGCAGTACATTTGGTATGCTCCAGAACGACTCATCATTTGATTTCTCCATAAGACCCTATAGCCTGTGCCTTTGCTGTTTTCCTGCAGACTGACACTCAGTTACTCCACTAGTGAGCCAATGGCGGCAGTAAGGATAACATATGAGTGAGTAGTGCCAGAAGCCACTTAACCCTCTGAGTGCCAGAGGGGTCAGCAACACACTGAAAGCATTCCCAAAAAAGTCTAAATAGTCTCTCCTGTTGTAATCTTGGCTACATACTATAACATAGCAAGCACACAGCCTTTTTCTGAGTAAACATTTTCCAACAGATTAAGCAATCCTAACCTAAACTTCACTATGTCAGCACCTGCAGTAATATTGGTTAGAGGTACAACAGAACATATTATTCATGTTAGTGCATGAAGAGACTTTAACCCTTTGGAAGCTATAGAGGTCACTAATGCACTGCACAGCAATGCATTGGAGGTACCTCTATCATACAAGGAGTTACTGTAAAATTATTCAGTCAAAAATCCAGACATGTCAAATATTCCCTGCTGACATAATTAATATCATACAGAAAGGAAGTGAGAAAAGTAATGTTCAAGCATACACTCTGTCTATGATACATAAAGTTTGTACAAAAAACACAAAATGTTCTCCTTATTACCTCACCAACTGTATATGTGCTGAGCCAGTTTAACGCATACATGAAAAGATGTTAGCGTGTGTGTAGCTCCCTGAAGTTATGCAGCCACCTCAATGTGTTATACATTATGTTGGACCACAAAGAGAAGGGCGGATCCATAACCCAGGAGAGCCTGAAAACATGGACTGTTTATATTTATCTGACTGGCTCAAATTTTATGTTTACAGTTCACAATGTAAGCACAAAGGTTGGAAAATGAACGGTTTTTTTTAATCTTTTTTTTTTTCTTCAAATAAACTATTTCTTGAAAAAGAAAACAGTGGATAATTTTAAACATTTTATAGTGAAAATATTTCTTAGGGTAGTTTTTTGACATAGTGATCAGTGGTATCATTAGGAAAAGAAGGTAATGGATGAGGTATTCTAAAGGGAATATACAATTTGTTATGTACATGTTGTTAGCCTGCACTCTGGGATATGAGCTACAGTGTATGATCACTTTAGTGTAGATCATCCTATACACACTCGCTGTCATTAAGATTTTAACCCTTTGAATGCCAAAGAGGTATCCAAAGCATTGTGAAACAATGGGTTGGAAAAACCTCTGACATTAAAAGCCTCCCTTATAGCATGTGCAGAGAAATGGGGAAGAAGTCATATCATTTTACTCTGCTCCTTGATTAATACATGGCATTAAACAAAATAAGTACGAATGGAACGCCCCCTCACAACCACACCACTCTCACTTTGGCACAAACTGATTTATGGCGATAATTTTAGGGGCAAAACAATTAGTAAATAGACCACAGACAGGTCTAGCACTAGTAAACTGATTCACGTGGCAATTTTAGAGTGGAATAGTTCATACTGCTACAGCTAGAGAGCTAGTTTTGTGCTATAAAAAATATTGGTCAAAGTGAAGCAATTCTGGGTAAGACCAACTGCACCATAGGAAATAAACATTCCCAGAATTATTCCATAGCTTCTCAAAGGATGATGAGGTGAATCGATTACACCCCAGTTAAACAGCAGAAATTGATTATGAGCAGCTATGCCTGACTAATGTCAATGTACTAAGCTACTTACACCTCAAATACTCCCCTTAATGCCACTTGCAGCATGAGGGGGAAAAGAGTCAGTCTGTGGGCAGTTTTGGTGGTACTTTCCTCTGCCTCTGTATTGAGTAAAGTGTAGAGGAAATGACAGTAGTATCTTTATCTATCTATCTATCTATCTATCTATCTATCTATCTATCTAAGACTCAGAATGCCAGTATTTATTATATCCGTGTGTACAGCACCTTGGAATATATTGGTGCTTTGTTGCTTAGTACGTTAAAAAAAATATTTTATTAAGTATCTTAACACACAAGCATTTGAAGAAGTTGCACATTAGTTGTTGTCCTCAACTAAAACCACCTCAAAGGGTTTCTCTTTAACTCCATTCCCTTTGTTCTGTTATGATACAAAGCATATGAACAACATTCCCCACTTCATACGCAATTACCGTGAAATCTTGGGTATAACACCCCTTTTTCACCTCAGGGGGTCCATATTATACATGAGTAAAAAAAAAAAAAAAAAAAAAAAAAACCTCCAATATCTGCTCCTTCCTGCCTCACTCCCTCCAGCTCTCTCCTCTCTTTCCCTCCTCCCTCACTCCAGCAACATCAATGCTTTACAATGATTGGCAAAGTGAGACTATCCAGCTGAGGCCAGATTACAGCTCCTCACACTGCCCACCACTACTTTACAGTGATCCAGAGGCAGTCAGAACATCTGTCCGGTGGATGGTATGTTTGAATTCATCACCCACATCCTTGGCTATGCCTTCTGTTCTTTCAGGTTCTGGCAGGCCCAGTCTTTGAATGTGCAGACTCAGACTGCATATTGAAAGACGTGGACTGCCAGGACCTGAAAGGATAGAAGCCAAGCAAGAGGGCAGTAAATTCAAACATACTACTGGCTGGACAGATCTCCCAGCTGCCTATGGATCACTGTAAAGCACTGAGGTGGGCAGGCGAAGGGGGAGGGGTGAGAGGGAAGGGGGGGGGAGATTGAGAGAGAGTAGAAAATGTGGATGGGTATTATACAAAGGAATTAATGTTTTTACCTTAAAATCTGTGTACAATTCACACCTGCATATTAAACACATGTACGTATTATATCCGAAAATTTACATGTCTTATGCATGGGGGTATTGGTTCAAGTAAAGACACAGACAACTTAATTATGGGTTAACTCAGGCCACAGCTTTATTTAAAATACATCATAACCATTTTTTCCCAGACTTTAAGCCCTTGCCAATAACCAAACTTTAGTAGGCCGAAAACCTACCTACCCCTTTTGAGCCTTAGGCTCCCCAATCTTGTTCCACCTTACCGCGCCCCATTAGCTGGTTACTGCAGCTCAATGGGGCCGGTGTCCAAACCCGCGACACAGTCCGGGTGTCACTGTCCCTAGGCCGCTGGCCTACCATCTTCCTGTAACCATATCCAACTTAACGACCTTATACACATTGGCAAGGGCCCAAAGCGCCCACAAAGCTGCGACAAACAAGAAAACAACCACCCCCACACCGACCACCACCCAGACACCCTCTAACCAACCCCCAAACATGAACACACAAGGGAGGGAGGGAGGGACGCTGTTCCATTCCAGCAGTAAAAAGGAAGTGACAATTACCATTTACCCCTTATATTACCTCTTACCATTTCCACTTCCTGTCTACACCTCCTAACTTTACTTGCCACCCCCAGCTCAGACATGTCTCCCCTTCCTATTTTGCGGGGAGTTCTGTACTTTTTGCTTCTGATTTTGTAAATTGCCATCACATTAAGCTACACCTCATGTGACTCAGTGGTTACTCAGAAGCAAAAGGATATGACTTACTACTCTGATGTGGCATATGATAACCATGTGTTATAAAAAGAATATGTAAAAAAAAAATTAAAAAACAGATATAAGGATGTGGTAAAACAAACCATATCATTTTTTATTTAACTCAATACAAATCAGCCATAAAATACCAATAATGAATTATGTTCTGTATTTGGGAAGCTAATGAGGTTCTATTCTGGGGCAAACTAACAACAACACCGGGGACAAAAAAAATTCCCATGATTTCTATTGATTTAAATCTGGCTTTTAACTATTTGAATGATAAATAGGTGTCCAGTGCATTGCTTCGCATTGTGTTGGAGACATCTCTAGCATTCAAGGAGATAAAGTCACCATTTAACCCTTTGAGTGCAAGAAATGTGCACAAGGCTTTACAACGCAAAGCGTTGTGCACCCATCTGGCACCCAAATATTTGTCTCAAATTACGAGGTCAGTTTGCCCAAGTATTGTGTCTCTTTAGCTTCATTTCTAGTGAAATTCATCTGTCTGTTTAATTTGAATTTATAATCTATCACTTAAAAAATGGGATTGGGTCTATTACCAGAAGATCACTAAACGGCGATAAAGAGGTGATAAAGAGGTGATACAGTGGAGATGACTTCTCCAGTGATATCACTTCTCCATTTTCTATGTTATTCTATAGAGTCTATGTACTAACATCTCCAAAGATGGAGTGATATCACTGGAGAAGTCTTCTCCACTTTATCACCTCTTTATCACGCTTTAGTGCATCTCCCCCCAGGTATCTCTGGATTTATCTCCAATATCCCCCATAACGGAAGAACACAAATTCGGAAAATTCTCAGTGATTTAAATGGAGCTTTTAAAGGGATAGTAATACTTAAGTATTACTAATCCCTATAGTAAAGTCCTACTAAAAAAAAACATATTGCCCCCAGTGTCATCTCTCAAACATTTATGGTTTGCGAGATGATCGCTCCAAAAGTTGCCCTCTCCCTCCCCCTTCCCCAGTGTCAGCATTGTAGCTGACTGAAGGGAAATCCGGTCATAGATCATCAGGGGGCTCTGCAGCAGAGCCGCGATTGCGTTAATTAAAAAAAAAACTTTCACTAAAATGGTCTTCTACGTGTGCTTGCAAACCAAGCACACGTAGAAGACCATTTCAGTGAAAGTTTTCTTTTTTAGTAACAATCGCGGCTGTGCTGGAGAGCCACCTAAAAGTCGTATGACTTTCTTCCCTGCAGTCAGCTAGAAAGCTGACTACAGGGAAGGGGGAGGGAGAGGGCAACTTTAGGAGCGATCATCTCTCAAACCATAAAGGTTTGAGAGATGACACTGGAGGCAATATGTTTTTTTTTAGTAGGACTTTACTATAGGGATTAGTAATACTTAAGTATTACTATCCCTTTAAACCCACTAATGCTAGTGGAATCAATTTCTGGCATTCAATGGTTTAGAAGCCACATTTAATTAAATTGGGACTTTCAACCCCAGCCCCAAATTATTGTTGGTTTGCTCCAAAATTTCTAATATTTTGCTTTCTACATAAAGACTGTAGGGCCAATTCAATAAGCATAACAGCAACCCAGCTGCATCATGGGGAGAAATTAAAACTCCCATTGAAATAAAGGGGGCTGCAAAGTACTGCACAGGAATGTGGTTAAGGCACTCTGTAGCATTCAAGGGGTTAAAAGTCCCACTTAAATCAATTGAAATGAGGGGAATTTGTATTTGCCCTCTATAGTTCTGTCATACCTGGGAATTTTGGCTTTTAGAGTCACCAGAGGAGACTCATGTGGTGCTGCTGGGGGAGATAAATGACATGATTAGTGTCAAAAAGGGGTGGTGCGTAATCACGGGTGGGGCAGAGCTTACAGGGCAGAGTCATAAAGTGGGAGGGAAGTGGGCAGAACAGGGTGGGAAAGTAGGAACAGGATGAGAAGAAGCAGAAGTGGGCAGAGTTTCAAAACAAACTCCCCACCACCAAAGAATCAGCCTCTGTCCCCGGAGACCCAGTAATTCAGTGTAAAACCAGAGTCTCTGGGGCTAATCCGGAGAGTTCCCAGGTATGAGTGCAGTTGGTTTGCAGAAAGTAAGAGACGGGAAATTCTATTCTATAGTTCACTACTGAGACAAATAAAATCCCCTATTCTGGAGCAAACCAACTTCACTACTGGGGATACATAAACATTACCCACATTTCTATTGATTTAAATTGGGTTTTAAACTTCCTGGATGCTACAGAAGATTCCAACACATTGCAAAGCAGTTCATTGGACACCTTTCTGGCACCAAAACAGTCAAAACATCCCTTTTTAATCATTGGAAATTTTTATTTATTTCCTGCAAAACTGTACAATAGGTGACAATTAAATAGTCCCCAAATTTCCATCTACTCAAATGGACCTTTGATCCCATGATTGCTAGTCAGGTTTCATGCAGTCACAAGTTTGGACAATAGCTATAGCATTAAAGGGGTTAAAAGACCAATTTACATCAACAGGATTTTCATCCCCCCCCCCATGGTGTAGTTGGTTTGTTCCAGAAATGGCCATCTTTTGCTTTCTACAGAAGGCCCTTACCGAACTGAAAACAAAACACTTCACTATATATTAACCCCTTAACGACCCTTGACGGAAGGTACGTCATGGATAAAAGTGACTGAACGACCCATGACATACCAAGACCATCATGGATTTCAGGGCTCTCCGCGCGGCTGCCTGTCGTTCGGGGAGCCCTGAATTGGATCGGCAAAAAAAAAAAATGGCCGGTCGTTAAGGGTTTAATAAAACTAAGATACATTTACAAATCACGTGTGAATCCGTTGCTAAAGTAAAAAGAAAAGGACTAGGAGGGAGATTCACTAAGCCATGATAAAACCGTGATAAAGTGGAGATAACTTCTCCAGTATATCATTTCTCCAGTTCCTATGTTATTCTATGGAGCCTAAGCACTAAGATGTCTTCAACTCTGGAGATCTTAGTGAATTGGCTCTATAGAATAACACATGAACTGAAGAAGTGATATCACTGGAAAAGTCATCACCTCTTTATCACCTCTTTATCACCGCATAGTAAATCTCCCCCAAGGAGTTGGCAAATCCACACAGACTTTGATAATGCAAGTTTGCATTAACTATTTGAGCACCAGAGGGTGTCCAAGACAACGCTTATCAATTTATTGGACAACCCTCTGGCACTCTGTTAAATATTAGAGAGCTGAATTAGAGAGTATATATATATATTTTTTTCTATTTTTCAGAGAATCAGATTGCTGAGCAGTGGAAGGGTGTGGCTCACTCCTTACCTACTCCTTGAAGACCTCTCTAGTCCTGTGAATTTTAATTTCTCCCTTATAGCGTAACTGGCTTGCTCCAGAACTCTACCACTTTAGTTAACTGATGGGGAGCAATTCTGATTCAAACTATCTGCACCACAGGGGACAAACGCAAATTCCCCAAAATTCCCATTGATTTAACCCTTTGAGAGCCAGAGGGGTGTGCAATGCATTGCGTACTCCTCTGGCACTTAAAGAGTTAAATGGGGCTTCAAATACACGTTAGTGCTTGAGGTCTCCAACTCTGCGTGGAGCAAAGCGTTGGAGACCTCTTGAGCATTCAAGAGGTTAAAAGACCCACTTAAATCAATAGGAATTTTTATACAGATTGTTTTTGTTTTGTTTTTTTGTTGGCTTACTCCAGAATCATTCCATTTTCGTATGAACTTAAGGCCCCAAATGTAAACAGTTTACAAGATGCCACTGACATGAAAATGAGTTTGTTTGGAATTTTTGCATACCACCAGTTATGAAAATCTCCACTAAAGTCACATGAGCTTAACAGTAGAAAAATGTTAGTGCAAAATGCTAAGGCGTTTGGGAGCTTTGATAATTCTCCCTCAAATAACAGTTCTGAACCCACAATAACACTGGGCACATAAGAAGTGCAGTTGCAATAATTGAAGCAATCACTGTTCTTTTTTTTATTAAAGCAATGTGCAATAAAAAGAAAGATACTGGGGTGAACGTACATATTTTCCAGTATAACCACCTTGGCGTCAGTCTCTAAAACCAGCGGCTGCACTTCTGGGTATGCAGTACTGTGCGTGATCAATGTAATGCGTATTGGATGACACACTCCTCCAGCATTAGATTTTAATACCAACAAGCCCCACAATCCAGCCCCTTTAGTATGTACATGGACACCATTTCCTCTTCACCTTTCTTAGTAGATTGGCCTATGCAAGGCATAGTGGAATGTACCTTTGTGAATTACACAGCGACTGCTCTAGTGTCCTTCCCTTGATATACAAATAGAGCAAATCATGCTGCAACGCAAATAAACACATAAACAAATAATGAAATCTTTAAAAGGGACTCACCCTCACCGTTATAAAGAAGCAATGCATAGACGGTGCTCTGCCACTACAGGTTCTCCAATCCTGGATACAAATGTGTACGAAGGTCTGTGCTGGCACTCAGCACACTGCTCAGAGCTGAAAGTTTGATAAAACCAAACCTTTATTCTTCAAGTTAAAAGGTAATTACAGAGATTAGCATGGAAGTTGGACACAAATGTAGCAATAAGACCATAAACAGTGGTCTTACACATTTCACTCTATAGCTAGCTCTTAATCATAGACAATGTCTTTGCTATTGAGTGCCGCCACAGACCTTTGTCCTCCAATGGTGCCAGTAGGATCAAGGGGTATTTTTTGCATATGTAGCTAATAGACTATTAGACTTTAGTCAGGCATAGGGACAGAACGCCAATTCCAGCACCAGGTATTGCTCAAAATCGGTGTGTTACATTTGCCCATGGAAGCTTGTATATGGTTAAAAGTGACGCAGTTATGGGGCATGACAATTTCACAGTATGTAACAACTAGTTGAACAGCCCTGTGTACACGGGCCACAGTGTCAAGCAGTGTCAAGCAGCAACAGCCGCAATGCAACCATACACAGTAGAAACTGCTTGCGCCGTGGTTGATAATGGAGCTGGGTGCTCCGAATTCAGACCGTAGTCTTCTCTGCTACTGTCTGAATTCAGAGCGCCCCTCTCCATTATCAGCCGCAGTGCGGGCAGTCTCTGCTGAGCATGACTGCAGTGCACACAGCTGTCTGTAGTGCGCATGACATATTCTGACAAACATACATTAGCAAATTATTATATAGGATTAAACTTTGCTGTGACTCAAATTATATGTTTAACCTTTTTTGCCCCATACCTGCTCCACTTTCATTTATACACACTGACCCCTTTATGTTCAAAAAGCAGCAATTGCAATATGCTGAAACTTAGAGCTGTGTCAGTACTGACCCTCTGAGTGTTTAAAGGGATAGTAATGTTTCATAATAAAAGCAGCTCTAATTAATCTTCATAGTACTTGGACATTGGAGAGTGTTATTTCAATTCTGTCAGAGTTGTAGTTCAAGAGTAATTCAATTACAAAGTCTCCCCCTCCCGCGCATTTTACTGATGTAACACTGTTCAGCCAGATCAGAAGGGAGGTGCCCAGGTAGATTGCAGAGAGGGACAATCTTCAATTAAGATAAGGGAAAAAACTGAAAAGCTTGTCAAGGGGGGCAGGGTTTTCATTGTTTTCTAGAAAGAAGATTGCCCCCTGCTGTTATCTGTCTGGTCATACAAGCAGATTCCACATGTGAGAAGAGATGGCTTACACTAGGTAAAAGGGGTGGGGAGGGGAAACTTTGCTTGTGAATATCTCTCAAACCATAAAAGTTTGAGAAATAAGACTTATATCATTCTTCGTGTTTTTTTTAAGATAAAATAAAGATAAAACAAAGTATTACTATCCCTTTAAGGGGTGTGGAACACATTGCTTTGCAACACGTTGCATGACCCTCTGGCATTCAAAGGGTTAAAGTTGGATATCTTCTCATTAGTAATTTTTATACATTGACTGCAATAAAAGTATTACTTTAGCCATGCGCACAAAGTATGCCCTAAAATTGTTTTGACACAAAGAAGGGGTTGTTAACCCTTAGCGTGCCAGAGAGGTATCCAATGCATTGAGTTATAATGAGTTGGATATTTCTCTGGCTCTCAAATGGTTAATGCACAAGCACCTTTTATACAATTTATATGTGTAAAACTGAGACAGATGTATGTCTGCACGACTTCCATACATCTCCCCTTATGTCATTAAGAAAACACCCTACATCTGAATGGGAGCAGATGAGAGAAGACCGGATGCAGCCTGTGTTATATACAGTTAAGTTGGCACCTATGTAGACAAGTGGAATCATATGAAATTACATTAAAGAGGCAAATTTATCGAGACAATTGTGGAGCAATTTCAGGGAGAAACAAATGCATTTTATTTATCAACAGAAAAAACTCTACTGAAAGCAGTTTTCATTTTTTTTTCATTTGGTTCATTTGTGCTCTAGAACAACTGTAATTTTGCCTTAAGAAATAAGCCCCAATGTACTGTATAAAATGTTTAACCCTTTAAGTAACAGATGGGCAAACAAGAAAAAAAAAGCAAAGCTATGAACGCCCCTTTGGTCCTTAACCCCGTAAGTGCCAGTGGGGCATGCAATGCGTTGCGTACCCTCTGGCACTCAAAGGGATAAGGGGCTTAACTCTAGGGCAGCTATGGGGCACACAGCTGAACTATACAGTGAATATAAAGTCTATACACCCCTGTTAAAACACCAGGATCTTGTGATGTTACAGAATGAGACAAAGATAGATCATGTCAGAACTTTTTCCACCTTTAATGTGACCTATAACGTGAACAATTCAATTGCAAAACAAACTGAAAGCTTGAGGGGGAAAATAAAAAACTCACAATAACCTGGTTGTATAGGTGTGCACAACCTTAAACTAATACTTTGTTGAAGCACCTTTTGATTTTATTACAGCAGTCTTTTTGGGTAGTAGTTTATTAGCATGGCACATCTTGACGTGGCAATATTTGCCCACTCTTCTTTGCAAAAGCTCTCCAAATCTGTCAGATTGTGAGGACATCTCCTGTGCACAGCCCTCTTCAGATCCCCCGACAGATGTTCAATTGGATTCAGGTCTGGGTTCTGGCTGGGCTATTCCAAAACATTAATCTTCTTCTGGTGAAGCCCTCTTTTTGTGAATTTGGATGTGTGCTTTGGGTCGTTGTCGTGCTGAAAGGTGAACGTCCTCTTCATCTTCAGCTTTCTAAAGGACGTCTGAAGGTTTTGTGCCAAAATTGCCTGGTATTTGGAACTGTTTATAATTCCATCCACCCTGATTAAGGCCTCACTTCCAGCTGAGGAAAAACAGCCCCAAGGCATGATGCTGCCACCACCATGCTTCACTGTGGGTATGGTATTCTTTGGGTGATCTGCAGTGTTGTTTTTGTGCCAAACATACCTGTTGGAATTATGGCCAGAAAGTTCAACCTTGATTTCATCAGACCATAACACATTTTCCCACATGCTTTTGGGGGACTTGTTGTTTGTTACTGCAAACTTCAGCTGGGTTTGGATGTTTTTCTTTGTAAGAAAAGGCTTCCGTCTTGCCACCCTACTCCATAGCCCATTCATATGAAGAATACGGGAGATTGTTGTCACATGTAGCACACAGCCAGTACTTGCCAGAAATTCCTGCAGTTCCTTTAATGTTGCAGTAGGCCTCTTGGAAGTCTTCCTGACCATTTTTCTTCTCCTCTTCTCATCAGTTTTAGAGGGGTGTCCAGTTCTTGGTAATGTCTCTGTTATGCCATATTTTCTCCACTTGATGATGACTGTCTTCACTGTGTTCCATGGTATATCTAATGCTTTGGAAATTCTTTTGTACCCTTCTCCTGATATCTTTCAACAATGAGATCCCTCTGATGCTTTGGAAGCTCTCTGCGGACCATGGCTTTTGCTCTGAGATGCAACTACGCAAATGTCAGGAAAATCCTACTAGAACGGCTGAACTTTATTTGTGATTAATCAGTCACTTTAAATGATGGCAGGTGTGTAATGACTTCTATTTAACATGAGTTTGAATGTGATTGGTTAATTCTGAACACAGCTACATCCCCAATTATAAGAGGGTGTGCACACCTATGCAACCAGGTTATTGTGAGTTTTTTATTTTTCCCCCTCAACGATTTCAGTTTGTTTTGCATTTGAATTGTTCACGTTATAGGTCACATTAAAGGTGGAAAAAGTTCTGACATAATTTATCTTTGTCTCATTCTTTAACATCACAAGAACCTGGCATTTTAACAGGGGTGTATAGACTTTTTATATCGACTGTATATATATATATATATATATATATATATATATATATATACATATTAGTGTAAAAGCCAGTGTACACGGGCCAAGGTCCAGGTAATGTTAAGCGGCCACTACCTAACTGTTCCACGTCATACAGTCTTCCGTTGCCTCACTCACGTGATGCAGTCATGTGCAGTAGAAACTGCCGGAACGCTCACAGTCTCTACTGAGCAAGACGGCTTCTGACAAACATCCTAGTGAGTTATTATATAGGATATATAAAGTTCGGAGCGGGTGAGACAGCACTCACAGGAATCATTTGTACACAAACAAGAGGTGCTGGATTCTATTACAGGTGCTAATTTTATCTCTGCTTTTATCTCCAAGTTTCCCCATAGACTTCAGTAGGAAAATGTTTGATAAAACAGGTGATAACATTTATCTCCTGTAATAGAATCCAGCCCGAGATGTTTTATTGTTTCAGCGTTTTGGCCAAGGATTACGGGCTTTTTCAAGAACAACGAAATGTCCAGAACATAACATTTATACACCCTAGTATGCACTCAAAAGCTAAAGTGGCGCCAGATCTAGCGTCCTCCATACACCAGTCACCAATAAGCAATTAGTGTGATGAGCAGGCAAATACACCAATGTAAAAAGACCACATATATGTATATGTGTGTGTGTGTATGTGTGTGTGTGTGTGTGTGTGTGTGTTAACCCTTTAAAGACCAAAGGGGAATGTAATGCTTTGCACATCCCTTCAGTACTTAAAGGGTTAACCCTTTCAGTACCAGAGAGGTATGCAATGCATTGCTTTGCAATGCGTTGCACACCCCACTGGCACTGAAATGATTAAACTATTCATTGGGCATCAAAGTCTTGAAATAAAAATTCTACAAATTCCCACTGATTAAAACTAGGGTATTAATCCCTTGAATGCTAGAGAGGACTCCAGCTCAACTGTCTAGCATTAAAGGGGTTAAAATTCTCATGTAAATCATTGAGAACTTTCATTTCTCCTCTATGGTGCAGTCCGTTTGCTCCAGAATTCCTTGATGAATCATGATTAAGCATAACGAGGAGAAATCCTGGGGCAAATAAACTACATCATACAGGACAAATGCAAATTCTCTTTGATTGAAATAAATCACTTGGCATTTAAGGATTTGTATTTGTCCCCTATTCAGGGGGGGCCATCTACCCCAAGGGCAAATAGGTTCTCATTTTGCCTCTGTGGAAATATTTGTGTGTTAAGGGCCCATGAAAATGTTTGCACCGGCACCATCCAATGACTACTTATACCAGTGCCTCTACTGTAAAGTTGATTTGCCCAAGAATTTCTCCCATTTATCTAGATATATAATATCCAACCAGTCAAAGCAAAAGGAATCTCTATCTGAAACTTAACTGTGCAGTTGTTTTGACCCCAAATCATTTTGCCTCTCTACATGTGCGGCTTGGTCAAGTGAGACACTAGTTTAAACATTCACTTTGAGCAAGCACCAAGGAATTTATAAGTGCAAGTGTATTAACCCTTTAACCACCAGGGTTTGTGCAACTCGTTGGTTATATACCACATTGAGCCTTAAAGGGTGCAAAGTGTTAAAAAATAAGAAGAGAGAATAAGTGGAAATTAAAACCATAGATGGCAGAGACGTCTCTGACACCTAAAACATTTATATATTGATTTAAAAGCACAGCAAAAAAGTTTCAGCAAATAAGAGGCCTGTCATAGCCTGTTTTTTCCTTTTAAAATAAATTAAAACATTGGATTAGGCATCTTATTTTTAACACTGAATAACTTCCCAAAAGGCACAAGTTTAACTCTTTGTGCACCAAAACGGTGTATGCAGTGTATTTAAAAAGACAGTAAAGAGTCTCAACAAATATGCATATTAACCCTTTGAGTGCCAGAATGGTACGCAACACATTGCTCTGCAATGTGTTGCATACCCCCCTGGCACTCAAAGGGTTAAAGGGCTTTTAATAACCCTGTACAGGGCTAATGAAAGAAAGAAAGAAAGAAAGAAGACAAAGCTTGACTTAACCTCATCCTATTTTAACATTTCGACCAAAATAACTCCAGTCGCCCTTGTTTAACCCTTTGGTGTGCAATGCATTTGAGAAGCAGTATATTGTTCACCCCTTGGAACTAAAAGATCTAATACATTTTGCATATATATATATATATATATATATATATATATATATATACATTTTTTTTTTTTTTTTTTTTTAACTACTTTCTAATGCAGTAGTGGACAACATGAGGCCCTCTAGCTGCTTCCAGACACCTCCCATATGATGGAAGTTGTCCTCTGGCAGCAGCTGGAGGGCCTCATGTTGCCCGGCACTGTTCTAATGAATGAGCGTGAAGTCTTTATAAGGAAAAACCCTCATCTCTACAGAATATCTCGATTGCATTGATTCACAGTATTGTTTTAGGCTGACCGAAGAGCAGATTTATTATAAGCAGGACAATGCAACCACTGTATCAGGTATCCCAGCACTGTAATGTTGTGACGTTATAATAAGAACTGAATTTCAGTCGTGCTATTCTTCACATACTGTATATGCACACAGATCTAGAATGTGTTTCCTCACTTGTATAAATATTCCTCCAGCTTTTTGAAGTGAAGAAACTAGATATTTTCTGTCATGGTTTTTATTAACAAACAGTTGTTTTGCTCCTAGGCAGGCTAACAGCTCTTTATAACCAAATGGGCTGCAGGTTTTTTGGACTACAAAAGGAGCTAGGGAGCAGACAGAAGAACGAATATATTATGAGTTTTTTTCTGACAATGATAAGTTATGTGTTAGTGACCAAGAACAACTATGCTTGACCTTACTTCCTATTGGTTTTAATCATTGATGCTGTTATACTGAGACCAACTGAAGCAATTCTGGGGTAAACCAACTGTATACCATAGGAGAAAAATGAACATTTCCATTAAATTAACCTTTTACCTACTTATAAGGTAGGTAGGCCTCCAAACCATTGCTTCCGAAAGGGTTGGAGGATTTGGTAGGGTGATTTTACTTGTCCTCTGCAATGCAGTTTACTCCAGAATAGTTTAATTTGTTCTTAGTACATCAGTCTCCTTATATATCCTACCTTCTGAACGATTAAACTTCTTGAATCAACACATTTTGGGCCTTATCATTAAATTTAATGAGGAGGAAATGTATAGCAAACCAATTGTATCATAGAGGAGATAAAATATTAGCAAAACTCCTTTTAATGTAAATGATACTTTTAACCCTTTGAATGCTACACTCATTTAAGAGGATGTGTCCCTGGGTGCAGACAGCTAGGCTGACTATAGACATAAAATAAAACAGCAGCAACACTCACAGGATTTTAATAAATGGTGAAAATGTTAAGATTTTATTGTGAACATTTCGGCTGGGCAAGTAGGGTTGCCACCTTTTCTTCAAAAAAATACCGGCCATGGCATTCCCTTCATAGACTTAACATTGGACAGAAGCCAATTTTTTACCGGCCTGCTGGTAAAATACCGGCTGGGTGGCAACCCTACAGGCAAGGGGCCTTCCTCAAGACAAAATTACATTTTACCATTTATTAAAATCCTGTGAGTGTTGCTGCTATTTTTCCTTTGTGTGTGTATATATATTTACATACATGTACGTATAGAGTTAGACATTTCTTCAAATATATGACTGAATAAACAAAACGGGGGGATTTAATTAAAATGTTAAAAATAAGAAGAGTTAATGTTGAGGTTAAGAATTATTTTAAAAGAGAAAAAAGTCTTACACGTTTGCATATAAATTAAGGAGCATATTGTTGCCCCTTTAAAATAAATAACTTGAACATTTGAGAATACATTTGAGATGTCACTCCCTCTACAGCATTCAGTGGACATATAAACAAACTGTGCTGTTCTACACACACACACACACACGCACACAGATATATAATATATATATATATATATAATTTTTCCCCACCTGACTGGTTACCTGTTTCACCTGATTTAACTCGATGATTTTTCATCCCTGCATAAATGTAACAAAATTATGTGAATGGTATTGTTGAATAAAATTATCATTCCACCTCCAAACATTATTTTTTTCTGACAGCTTTAAAACTTTTCATTTTCTAATATGAATGAAATGTTATTAAAAATGTATTTATAGATTTTGCTTTGCGAAAACTATGCTATTATCTAAAAGAAAGCCTTTTATGGTTTTAATACAGAAAAATATGGTAAAAATATCTGGGGCATGATTTTGCATTTTGACAAAATCAAATGACTGAATTTCTCATGTAGCGTGTGAGGAAAACGTGACTAGTGCTGATGTGGTATGCAAGTACAGCAAACATGGACGCTATCTGGCTTCAGAAGCCAGTTTCATTTCTGATAACATAGATATTTTTACATCTTTCAGAGATATGAACCAGCTGAGGCTGATGGACTAATAAGAACCTGTAAAATTTTGGGAAAAAAAAAGAAGCCAATTAACCCTTTCAATGCCAGAGGGGTACCCAATGCATTGATTTGAAAATCGTTTGATACCCAACTGGCCCTTAAAGTATTACACATTTACAAACTTTTCATTGACTTAAACTGGGCTTTTGACCCCTTGAATGCTAAAAAGGTCTCAAACGCACTGTGAAAATCCCATTTAAATTAACAGGACAGTTTATTTGTCTGCTATGGTACAGTTGATTTATCCAAGAATTGCTCAATTTTTCTTGGTATATCTGATTTTTTGTGTGCCAGGTGACTGTGTAATGCATTGCTTCATACTCCCATCTAGTAATCACGGGGTTAAAGAGTTATAAATTGAATGCTGATGAAAAATGTATTATTGCACCTTTAATTTAAAATCCAGGATTTGGTATGTAATTCCAATTTAATCTAGATGTAATATACAAAAGAGGCATTGGATCCTTTTTTTTTTTTTTTTTTTTTTTAAGCAAATTACTATATACGAGGTTGTAAGATTTAAACCTTAGAGTGCCAGAGAGATATCCAAAGCCTGTGGCACTCAAAGGGTTAACAGGCTGAAGGGTATAGAGCAGTGGTTCCCAAGACCCTCCTCAGAGACGCCAAACAAGTCATGTCTTTAGGATTTCCCTGCTTGTGCACATGTGAGCTAATTAACCCTTTGATCTCCAGAGGGATACGCAAAACATTGCAAAGCAGTGCATTGTGTACGTTCCAGCACTCAAAGGGTTAAACGTCTGAGACTCTGATTAACTCCCCTGTATTCAAGCAGGTAATAAACAGTCTGTTAGGCACCCCTCAGAAGAGGGTTGGGAACTAGTGGGTTAACCCATTGAATGCCAGATGGGTGTTATGCATCCCTCTGGCATTCACATGGTTAAAGAGTTGAACTCCATGGATCTGTGTACATATAAAATTGATTGATATGAGGAGAATATTATTTTTAGTTATGTCATAGCCAAACATAAGTCCACGTAAAGCGAAACACGATTAATTCTTGTCTCACTCCCTTGCAAGATATTTGAGAGAATGTTTTTCAGAGGTTCTTATTTTTAGAAAAAGATGTAAGAAGTTTCTTAAAAGGAGAATAAATAGTTACACATATTCACATTTTTAAATTCTGTATTGACCCTTTAACCCTTCGAGTGCCAGAGGGGTACGCAATGCATTGCAAATTGTGTAATGCTCTGGCACTCAAAGGGTTAATCCTTTGGCTGCTAGTGAAATCTCCTATGCTTTGATGACCCTGCATTTTATGCATTGTGTTGGAGATGTCGCTAGCATTCAAGGGGTTCAACACCTTAAAACTAAGAATCGTTTAGCACTCTGATTGAAAAAAAAAATTTAAAAATTCCCACCGCTATGCTGCCCATTTGTTCTGGCCTCCATTTTTTCCTGCTACTAAAATGAACAAGTAAATTGGATGAAGGTAGGTGTATGCTGGCTCTGTAATCTTAATGGTATTATTGATCACATAAGGCAACCACGCTGATTGCAATCACAGTCTCAAAAGGATTCCATAGTTTATCTTGTGAGCCACAATGACACAATACAGACGGCACTAACTGAACTATTCTACAGAACATCATTTACACCAACGTAATTAAGATGTGTGAAAGAAACTGCGTCTCTTGTTGCCCACTAAACATTTTATATCAGTTTTGACAGTTTTCGATAAAGCTCCACAGTCCAATCTATATGAGGATGGAACTACAGTAATAATATATTAAACTTGAATTTAATCATAATTATTGAAAATAGAATGATGCATCAGAAGACAGTAAATAAAACAAACTGGAGAATATTTATCCAGGAAATAATTTAGACCGCATTATCCAATCTTGTCTTACTTTTAAGGAGAGGGTTCTTAAAGGAGAATAACATTATAACACACCATTTATAAAAAATATATATTTCTTGTAACTTTCACCTCCCCTTTAAAAAAAAAATATATATATATATATATATATATATATATATATTTTTTTTTTTTTTTTTTAAAGGGATAGTAAATTGTTGCAAATATATGCATATGTATTTATATATATATATATATATATATATATATATATATATATATATATACACAATGCATTTATTTACTCTAAGATGTATATATATATATATATATATATATAAAATTAAAATATGTTGTGCTTTTTTCACATTTAACTCTTTGACTGCGCAAGGGGGAGATCCAATGCATTGTGGCACCCAAAGGGTTAAACAGAGTTAACCACATGACAAAAACAAGGATTACGAGATTAAAAAGTTAAGATTTCGCCATGCTTTATGCACACGTAATGGAAACTCTGAAATCGAGGAGTAGGGCCTTTTGTTCAAAAGACAAAAGATTAGTGGAACACTTCTGGGGCAAACCAACTGCACCAGAGGGGACAAATCAGAATTCCCATTGATTTAAAAGGGCCTTTTAAATCAATGAGAATTTTTATTTGCCCACTGCAATGCGGTTGGTTTGCCTCAGAATTGCATTGACGTACAGGTGACAACTGGAAGAGCCATAGAGAAGCTATAATATAAGTTACTGTACTCATCCAGCAACTGGATGAGCAGGAGACAATGAGACTGGTGAAGAACTGAAGTAGTTCTGGAGGAAACCAAGTGCAACATAAGGGGCTTTAAACCTTTTGAATTCTAGAGATGTAGCTAACGCACTGCTTCACAATGATTTGGAGACCTCTCTAGCATTCAACGCATTAAAATCCCCTTTTATATATACCCTATGTGTGTACTTCAGTTCCTCTTGGTACAGCAGCCTCAGTGTCCCATTATGGCTCCAGCTGCCCGATTTCAACTGAAAAAATTAAATCCATATATAAAATAATCTCTGCTTCCTGTATTGGAATAAATGCAATTCAAACTTTAACTGGATTTCAGGCTCCAGGTCAAACTTAGCAACAGATACATGGCTTACACATTGCAAGCTTTTGCTAATGACTAAGGCCCATCCTATATAATAATTCACTAGGATGTTTGTCACAAAGCAGTCATGCGCAGTAGAGACTGCACACATTTGGGAAGCCTCTACTGCACATGGTTGCATCACGTGAGTGAGGCGACGCAAGACTGCATCGTGTGGAGCAGTGAGGTAGCGACCGCAAAGCAATGCGTTGTGTCCCTCTGGCACACAAAGGATTAACATTACCCAGACCTTGGCCCATGCACACAGGCTTTTACACTAGTATTTATAAAATAGCAGATTGGAGTTATTCTAGAATAGGGGACAATTAACAATTCCTATTAAATTAAATTTGGCCTTTAACCCATTGAAT
The DNA here is from genome assembly GCA_037306005.1 of Rhinophrynus dorsalis. Lineage (NCBI taxonomy): Eukaryota > Metazoa > Chordata > Amphibia > Anura > Rhinophrynidae > Rhinophrynus > Rhinophrynus dorsalis. The sequence goes on from CM074719.1 coordinate 382,774,858, forward strand.
GTTAGAGAGGTCTTTTCGCAATGCGTTGGAGACCTCTACAGCATTCAAAGAGTTAAAAAGTTCTTTTGAATTTACAAATTTTTATTTGACCCCTATGGTGCATTTGGTTTACTCCAAGATAACTCCAGTTTGCTTTTATAAATATGGCCCTAAGTTCCTTGGGGGGTGGAAATCGCAAGGCAAGTGTCCATTCTCTGTGAGTTTTACCCTTGCCGTTAAGCACGATACTTACTTGGTGTTTGTAATTCAATTAAATTGGGCATTTTACATAGTCCTGGACTGGAAGTGGAGATTCTTTTATATATGAATTTACCTCAGAATGACTCCTCGTTTCTTTTGGACCTAAGGCCCTAAGGCAGTTTTTTAGTCAAAGCTTTGTTAATTTTAAGAAAATTTTAATTGGCAATATATAGTGACAACTTTTTACTGATAGCAAAGGACAGGTCATAAAAAAACTCTTTAACCACAGCTTAAAAGTATGTTAACACTTTCAATATCTCCCTTTTAACAATAGCTTTGAAGGAGTAGAAATGGAAGCAGTAAAAGTGTGGAAGCTACTTTACAAGTATAATGCATTGGTATTCATCTTGCTATGTGCCAGTGCTCATGTGTAATCGTGCTGGACAAGGCACCATGCCGTGCGCATATTCTAAACGAGGATGGGCTTGGAGAATAAGAATCTGATTTCATACCCAACTCCATAATTAAATGGAAGGAAAATTAAGGATTTTACTAATGATCGTGTAGCAGTACAGTTGCATTGTTTCATATGTTTAAGTTTCAGTTTATTCTAAGAAAAAGTCTTAGGTATTACAATCAGTTTGTACTAGCAATATATACAGTATATATATATATATATATATATATATATATATATATATATATATATATATATATAAAAGGAATAGGATGTTTTGTGATCCCCATCTGATCTTCAAGGGGCTAAAAAATGGATTCCATGAGTTGTTATTAATTACATATAGCTATATATAGATAATCAGGCCCAAATACTTAACGTTTTGTGTGCAAGAGGGGTATCAAGGCATTGCTTTGCAATGCATTGGATACCCATCTGCCACTCAAAGCGTTAAACAAGTAAATGTTTTTCTTTTGCTTAAGAAAAATATGACATATAGAGGTATTTTCTTTTTTTTATTCAAATGTTACAGTTCACATTTTTTTTAAATCAAACTGAACAACAGCGCCAACTGCTGTCCAAAAAGGCAACTTTTTATAATGTACTCTATGGGGGTGCTTGTGTCATTGACTGTGGCTCTCCCATAGTAAGTGACAGGAACAGCACAAAAAAATCTTTAAAACCTTGATTTTTTTTTTTTTTACATTTAAAGTGATGGTAATACTTGATATAATAAATTATTTATATTGTAGGGTTTATCCTTGTGAGTAAAATAAGGGTACTCCTACTGCTGAGAGATGTTTATTAAAAAGTTATTGCAGCTCAAACTTGACTTTTTAAGTGCAGTATCTCAAAGGCCTGACATTTTACAGTGGTGCTATTGTTGCACCGTCCTATGGAGGTTTATGGTCAGTCACTCAGCCACATCACCAACAGTAGCACATACAGTATCAGGGAACACAAGGCATGCATTTCACTGAGCCGCATCACCAACAGTGTCACTGTGATGCACATGCAGTATTAGGGAACACAAGGCATGCATTTCACTGAGCCACATCACCAACAGTATCACTTTGATGAACATACGGGATTCGGGAACCCAAGGCATGCATTTCACTGAGTCACATCACCAACAGTGTCACTTTGATGCGAACATGGTATACGGGAACACAAGGCATGCAATTCACTGAGCCACATAACTAAGATTTTCACTGTGATGTACATACAGTATTAGGGAACACATGGCAGGCATTTCACTGGGTCACATTACTAGAACTGCCACTGTGATATACATCCAGTATTATGGAACACAAGGCATACATTTCAGAGTCACACTGCCTGCACTGTCACTATAATTCACATATAGTATTACAGAACACAAGGTAGGCATTTCAGGGATTGACATCACCAACATTGTCTCTGTGATGCACATTCAGCATTAGGGAACCCAAGGCATATGTTTCCAGAGTCACATCACCAACATTGTCACTATGTGGTAAGCAAATACATTATTAGGGAACACAAGGCATGCTTTTCAGTGTGTCACATCACCAACATTGTCACTGTGAGGCACATACAGAATTAGGGAACACAAGGCATGCATTTCATTGAATCACATCAGCATCACCAACAGAATCACTTTGATGCAAATACAGAAATACAGTATTAGGGAACACAAGGCATGCAATTCACTGAGCCACATAAGTAAGACTGTCACTGCGATGCACATACAGTATACGGGAACACAAGGCAGACAATTCACTGAATCAAATCACCAACATTATCATTGTGCGAAAATACAGTATTATGGAACACAATGAATACACTGCACTGAGTCACATCACCAACTTTGTCACTGTGATGTACATATAGTATTAGAGCGCATAAGACAGACTTTTCACTGATTCATATTACCAGCATTGTTACCGTGGTGCACAAGGTATGCATTTCATTCAGTCACATCACCAACACTGTTTAACTGTAATACACATACAGTATTAGGAAATAGACATGTATTTCACTGAATCACATCACAAACAATGTCACTGTGCTGAACATATGTTATTAGGGAACAAAAGGCATGCATTTCACTGAGTAACTCCATCTCTTTCACTGTAAAGCATGTGCAGCAGGGACGTGCACAGACATTTTGGGAGGCAGGGGCTCAAATGAAAAAAGGGCACTTCTCATAATTATTATTATTTTTTTTTTTTGTTAAAAGGGTACGAGGGCACTTTGGACAAAAAGGGCAGGTGCTCAAGCTCCCCTTGGTGTCTATGTGTTCACGTGCCTGATGTGCAGGATTAGGGAACACAAGGCATGCTTTTCACTAACTCAAAGACATCATCAACATTGCCAGTGTGATACAAATATGTCACTGTGCTGAACATATGGTATTAGGAAACAAAGGGCATGCATCTCACTGACTGGCTTCATCATCATTTTCACTATAATGCATTTACAGGATCACGGAACACAAGGCATGCATTTCACAAAGTTAAAGACATTACCAACATTGTCACTGTGATTCTCATATGGTATTAAGGAACACAAGGCATGCATTTCATCCAATTGCATCACCAACACTGTAACTGTAATGCAGGTACAGTATTAGGACATAGAAGACATGTATTTCACTGAATCACATCACCAACACTATCACTGTGCCACACATATGGTATTAAGGAAAACAAGGCATGCATTTCACTGAGTAACTCCATCATCTCTTGCAATGTAAAGCATGTGCAGGATTAGGAACACAAGGCATGCTTTTCTCTAAATCAAGGACATCATAAACATTGTCACTGTGATACTCATATGGTATTAGGGAACACAACATGCATTTCACAGACTAACTCCATAATCACTTTCACTGTAATATATGTACAGGATTAGGGAACACAAGGCACGCTTTTCACTAGATGATTGCATCATCGCTTTCACTGTACTATATGTACAGGATTAAGGAACACAACACATGCAATTCACTAAGTTAAAGACATCATCAACGTTGTCGCTGTAATACTCAAAAACTATTAGGGAACACGAGTTGGATACTTCACTGAGTCATGGATATGGCCAGTATTGTTACTATAGTGCATGGGTATTCAAGTGTTGGGCCACCAGCTGTTAGGGACTACAGTTTCCATCATCTGCAGCCAGGGGGATGATGGGTGTTATAGTCCTGAACAGCTGGAGGTCAAACAATTGACTACCCCTGCTGTAGTTTATGTACAGTGTTGGGGAACATAAAAAACATGTTTCAGTGAGACACACTGGAGTAATTCATATTCATTTAAACTGGGCTTTTAACCCATTTAATGCTGAATATGTCTCCAACACATCTTGAAGCAATGCTCTGGAGGCTTCTTTAGCATTCAAGGGGTTCAAACACAATATAAATCAATGGTAATTGACATTTGTCCCCTATAATGCAGTTTGATTGATCCAGAATTACTCCACTCCTTATTAGTACATCAGCCTCACTGAATTACATACACCACCAGCACCTTCACTTCACATCTTCATACACATCAGACATATAATTGGGTCACATCACCAATAATATCACTGTTGTGCTCATACAGTATAAGGGAACACAGGTCATACATTTAACTGAGTCACAGCTAAAACACTGTCACTGTGATGCACATAGAGTATTAGGGAACAGTAGTAGGCAGCTATTTCACTCACTGAAATCACCAGCAATTTCACTGTGATGCACATAACAGCATTAGGGAACACAGGGCATGCCTTTTACTGAACCACATCTCCTATTAGCCATTATTGTCACTGTGATGCACATCATATTAAGGAACACAAGAAGACATGCATTTCACTGAGTCACATACATTACTGACACTTTCATTGTGATATACATAAGGGTATAAAAACACAAGGCATGCATTTCACTGTGATGTACATAGTGTATAAGGGAACACAAGGCTGACACTTCAGACATCATCAACATTTTCACAAGCCATACACCTCTTCACCTCTTAAAGAGATCAGTCAAACTCCAGCAGTGAATGGGTCCTTCTTTGGATTTAGAAACCTTATGCTGGTATCCTCTCCCTTACCATCTAATCATAAGCTTTGACTTACCCTTGTGGTGTTTTTCCTCTGGATACACATACAGTGGAATCGGCCCATGTTATGAATAATAATAATAATAATAATAAAATAATAACAGCTGAAACTAGATTTTACCTACACAATCAGGGACAAATGCACACACTTAAGTCTCTGAACTGGGAAGCCTGATTGCTGAAGAGAAGTGCATCAAGGCAATGAAATGCAGCTTCCAACTGTGTCCCCAGCATTGTCATGGAAATGAACAAGCTCCCCAGCTCATTCCCCTGTAGAACGATCTTGCCTTATTTGTCACCTCGGATTGTCAGAGCAAATGTTTGCAGCCCCTCTAAAGGCATGCAATCAGTGAACAAATGCAGTTTTAGTTCGTTTAAAATGTGCTCCTTGTTTCCAGATCTTCTAGTCTAAGTGAAGCTCAGACCAACGTCATGTGGATAATGCAGGCAAAGTGCATTAAATATTCATAGGGAATAGTTCATCTCTTAAAGGAGAATTACCAGAACTGATAAGAAACTTGCTGCGTACAAAACTAAGGCTTCATATGTTACTTGTTGCGTTCTAAGCAAATGTGTTCGCGATTGATCTCCAACGCGAGACCTACCTGACGCCCAAGGGGTTAATCAACCATTTCACTAAGACCTAAGAGCAGGTCATTTAACTCGTTGAGGTCCAGAAAGTACAGAGCATCCACTTCAGGGCTGCTACTAAAAATCTTATGTTCGTTTAGCTTTTGCTTGACCGAGGCATTGTACAAAACCCTTCCACACAAGCACAGAAATATTAACCCCTAGGGGTTAATCCCCTAAATGCTAGAAAGGTCTCCGAGACTTCCCTCTAGCACCCAATAGACAGCATACCCTTCTGTTGTAATTAAAACTTTTCATAGATTTAATTATAACCTTTGTATTTAAATCTCAGTGTTTCAGTGAATCTTCATTCGTACATTTATGCTATGTTGTTACACTACTGCAATGTGCAGCAAAATGAGGAGGTATTATAAAATGTATCATAATACGAATACTATTATTATTATTCATCTCGATAACCACCCGAAAAAGTTATGGGATCTAATGTACATAGGAATTTAACTTTTTATTTGTGCAAGACATTGTTATTATCCAACTGCAAAATCATCAATGCACTCTCTTTAGGTTCATATCCCCTTATGAGGTTTAGTTTGCACACCCACAAATATAGATAGATAGATAGATAGATAGATAGATAGATAGATAGATAGACAGACAGACAGACAGACAGACATAGACAGACGCTATAGGGTTTTTCCTACTAAAACAAGGGTACTCCAACTGCGTTGAGATTCTTCATTGAAAAGTTATTACATCTCATCGTTTTTAATCAATACTCCCAAACAAATATATATTTTATAATGTACTCGCAGACACTCCCCCATGCTGATAGGAACAGCACCACCTAGAGATCACAATAGAACACTGCAATTTAATTTAGAAATAAGTGCAATACCTTTTGAATGAAAAATCTCCCAGCTGTAGCAGTACTGTTGTATCATTCGTTATGTGTGCAAACAATATTCTACCCACATATGTTGTTTTTTAAATGGGGGATGTAGTCGAATTTATCTTGCAATAACCATGCTAATTAAGTGCAAAACATTTTTTTAATATGAATATATAAATAATTAAGGGATACATATTTACATATGGTACCAAAAGAAAGTGTATGCCATCACAAGAAAAACAATATATTGTTTGCACAGATACACTACATAACGACTTGTCCTTAAGGCTTAAGCCATTACATAGCCCCAATCTTTAACCCTTTGAGTGCCAGAGGGGTATGCATTGCATTGCTTTGCAATGCTTTGCATACTCCTCTGGCAGTCAAAGGGTTAAGGAGTGCAGGGTGTGAGGTAGATGCACTAAAACGTGATAAATTGGAGATCACTTCTCCAGTGTTCCAAACTCCACAAGTCCTTATGCTATTCTATGTAGCCTATGCATTAAGATCTCTCAAGTTAGGGATACCTTAGTGCAGGGCAGTCCAAGGTTTTCCCTGATTAAGTCCAGGTGAGTTAATCAATGGCTCATTCATTTTGACTGACTGACTCAGGAAAATCCTTAAATCCTGTACTGCTGGTATGCTCAATAGAATAGCATACGACTTGGAGAGTTTAGAAAACTGGAGAAGTCATGTCCACTTTATCACCTCTTTATCACACCTTAATGCATCTACCCCCAGGTCATTCTGTAGCAGGGAATTACAAGGCTTGTTCTACAGCATTCAAGGGGTTAAAAGAACAACTTACATTTATGGACTTTTTTATTTATATTTGTTCACTATGGATCACTTGGTTTGCCCTGAAATTGCACCTTTTTTTTATACTTAAGCCAAAGTAACCTAAAATTGCTCATATTTGCTCACCTCAGAGGGAACACTGCTCTTAACATATTTCCAGCTTCCTACAATCCCTAAATAATTTGTTGGTGACCACAAGTAAGTAACAGAGGAGTGGAGTGTATTGAACACACTGATGACTGGATTTTCCATTAGCTCTAGAGCACCACGTTTTGAGAGGTAACTCAACTGTGTTGGTAACAACCAACGTCTGAGCCATGTCTGTGCCCACAGCAATCCCACAACCCAGCTCTTGCTTTATAGTAGCTTATTTATTTACCAGTTTGCATACCTCTTTACTGACTATAATTTAACTTCTCCAATCAGACTGGGGCAACCCAAGTCCTTCCAACTGTTGAAGACCATTTCTATCATCTCAGGCCAACCAACGGCTCCCTGGGGATGCTGGGATTTGTATTCCTCAACAGCTGGAGAGCCTGGATACCCATCCCTTCCATGGATGCTACATAGGTCTGCAACTCATTGCATCATGAATGGGCAGACCTCTCCAGCAACCAAGAGGTTAAGACCTTTTTTGTGCTTGTATGTAGGTAAGAGTGCCAGGCAACAGTGGGCGGAGCTGAGATTTTGTCTTGTGGGTGTGGTTTTTGATAGGATTAACCCATTGACTGCCAGAGAGGAGCGCAACAAATTCTGAGGGTTACTAAATGGAACTCCTACTCTGAATACACTGCTTTCCATGAAGCTTGGTAAACATAGCTGGACATTTTAATTAGTACACTGTGCACCTCAATAATAAGTATACAGGATAAAGAAGACCAGAAAAGAATTCAGGACAAAGTGTTGACATTTGTATTTTGTCATATAATGTTGTAAAGTAGGTATTCCCACACTTCGTTTGCACACAAAAAAAAGTGTGGGTCATATGTATAAAACAAAAGTGGAACCATTCTGGGGCAATCTAACTGCAGCATATGAGCCAAATAAACATTTACATTGATTTATAAGGGGCTTTCAAGCTAGGAGTCTCCAGTACTTCACTACGCTATTCGTTGGAAACCTCTCTAGCATTCAAGGGGTTAAAGGTCACATTTTAATCAATGGACATTTTTGCACCCAACAGTGTAATTGGTTTACTCCAGTTGGGTAAACTGTGACACTCAAGCTGTTGTTAAGGACTGGTGACATACCAGGACAGTCACCAGTTTTTATACCCTTAAGGACGGGTGACGGTCATAGCACGTCACGGGGTATGAAATTGACCGCTCCAAAACCGAAGCTGTCTCAGACTCCTGCTCGACGCTCCAGTACAAGCAACAGGTCACGTGTGCTTGCGCGTCGGCAGGGATCGAAGCGGTTCTTAAGGGAAGACAACAGGTACTTAAGGGGTTAAACAAACATTACTGTGAGTTTTATTGCTGTGGAGTAAAGTGATACACATAAACATGCTATACAGTCTGATCTCCTACAAGAGGGACACCAAGGTGGGAAAGAAGGACAGAGGGATTTGGGTCTCAAAGAGGGACTATGTCTCCTAAGGAGGGATACTTGGGAGGTATGCTACTGAAGATACTAACAGTTATAGTCCAACAAAGGCTGGAGTACCACAGGTTGTTCAACACTTTCCCAGGGAAACTGAAAATTCTAAACTACTTTTTTACAGTAATCAATGTGTCCTCAAATGTTTTCTCCAATGTTTAAACATTAGCTGCAGTTTAAAACCTGTCTATTCACCTTTCACCCTCTCTATGTAGTTTAAGATTAAACAATGCGAACACCCAATTTACATGTTCAAAAGGTTGAACTCTGCATGTTTCTTTTTATTCCTACAGAGAAGTTTTGGATCTTTGCGCTCGTGCATAGTCACCAAACAATCCCCAACAGAATAACTATATATTAAACGCAAACAGAGACAGTGATCCCGCTTACTGACCACGTCCTGTATCCCTTTGTGTACAATACATAAACTGCAGGCCTGTAGTTTAACAAGCTTCTATAGAGACGGTCTTGCGTCCCTTGGCAACTTGGTTGCAAAGACTTTAGCGCCATCTACCGGCAGCAACTTGTGTACTTCTGGCTGCTACACAATACACAAATGATTATAAACCTAGGTTTCTAGTCTAGTCTACAAAAAATTGATCTCAACCCCGCACACACATATAAAACATACAACAAAACAGAACACACAGAGACAAAAACACACATATGTTTTACCCCTTTATAGTACTGTTACACTGCTGCCTTTTAATCTCATCATTTCCAGCAATTTGTTTGTTGTATTATAGTTGGAATAAATAATAAACAAAACTGAATGTGTGTATTTTGAGACACTTTATATAAATGAAAAAATCAGCTACATCATTGCTTAGGTATGGATTTTGCTTAGGTATGGATCAATGAAATGTTAGTTACTTATACTGTTACATACCTCCCAAATGTCCTTCTTCGGAAGGATGCCCCTGTTTTTAGGAATCCAGAATGTACATTTTTATGCGTGTATCACATTGATCCACAGCAACGTCCTTATGGATTAGTCTAAATTAAATATTTAGGATTTCATACCTCCCAACATTTCATATGGCCAAAGAGGGACACTTTGTGTTTTGGGTGGTGTTGTTGGGGGCGTGGCTGGTGGGTGTGGCATTACAGAGAATTTTTAGGTTATTTCCTGACCTACTGACACATCTTTGTGTAAATGGATAAATTATTTATAACAAGACCAAAGTATTTTATTTACATAGACTAGTTTATAAACACATATACTGTAGTTTATACAAGCATTCATGTGAGTTGTATTGATGTGGAGCAATATGATACATTTATTTACACACGACACATTCTGATCTTCTAAAAAGAGGGACATCAGGGTGGGAAAGAGGGACTGAGGGATTTGGGTCTCAAAGAGGGACTGTCCCTCCTAAAGAGGGACACTTAGGAGGTATGGGATTTATTCAAAATTTTATTCACTTACATAAGGAACTGTCAATAGATCACAAAGTAACCTAAGTATTCTCTGTATTTCACCACCTATCTGTTGCGCACCCAGCTATAACAACTGAAAAAGTTCCCTCTTGGCCATTTGAAATGTTGGGAGGTATGAATACATCAGAAATGTGTAGTTATGCATTCACCAGAGATAGACATGGGCTATGATAAGATTAGTAAGATTGGTCGGTATCCCTGATGTATTTTATAAGTCTGGGTAGACCAGCCATGATATGTTTATGTAGGTATGTTTTATGATAAGAGAGGATAGAAATGGGTGCATGATAAGTTTACATAGACATGGATCCATTATGTGTTTTGTTATCTTTGGAATCATATAGCAACATTCAAATGGAGGAATTATTTAAATATGTCACAAGCAGGCAATGAGCATAAAACTAACACAAGAAAAAGAGAGAAATTAAATTAATGACAGACAAGGGAGGAAGGAGTATAGAAAGGAGAGAGGGAAAATGACAGTTACACTGCAGAGTACATAATACACATGGTGGACATTATGCAGGAAAGAGGTGTAATTCTGGAGCAAACCAATGGTACTGTAGTGTGTGTGTGTGTGTGTGGGGGGGAATGTCCTATTGAATTAAACCGGGCTTTTTAATCTCGAGTTCTAAAGTGGTCTCCAAAACACTGAGACGCTGTAGACTTCTCTAGCAGTCCAGTGACTTAACCATTGGCATGCCAAAAGGCTGTGCTTTGACCGTTATTTTTTCTAGGAATATTTTCACACAAAAAAATAAATGCTGTGTTTCAAATGTATCATTATGGAAACTGATTTGCACAATATGTTTCTGTCACTAATATTGTGAGACTGAGAATAACTATATATTTATGTACTGTACCTTTGATTACACCCTTGAAAAATGACCTATAAGATATTGGGGTGCCCTGAAAACTCCAGAGTTTTAAACATCTTAACGACGGGTGATGTGCCAGGACCATCAGGCATGTCTAGACATTATGGAGTGGTGATGGTCCTGGCATGTCATGGAATTCTGGGATCTCAGTGTAGCTGCACATTGCGGCACGCCGTGCTTTGATCCCAGAATGCAGCCATAAAAAAAGTGCCATGGTCCTCCAGATCGCCCCACCCCTGGATTACACGGTCCTTAAGTGGGTTAATGGTGGTGCCACAAGCAAAAAAGATTCTTTTAAAACAGAAAATTAAACCTCATAACATTGTTCCCGAATTCATTACTAATATAGCAATAGGTAAAGCCATACTAATATTATGCTTAGGAAGTCCGTGGTAGTCAAGAAAATAACCAACAGTGCAGACATCTTAGAGGTAAGGTAACAGAAGTTGCTGATGGCTCAGGCACACAGAGCTGCTCTGTGGAATGTATGCCTGAAGAAAAAGTTTATTTTACTGAATACCACGGACTTACTGAGCATAATATAAGTATGGCTTTACCTATCACTATATTACTAATTAATTCAGGGGCAATGTTATGAGGGTGCAAGTTCCACTTTAAATAAAGTAGGGTTCCATTTGTGAATATTTATATTAATCAGATTACAGATTAATCCCCAAAATGTCAATCAGCAACAAGATTTTCGTGACTGACGCCAGTAATTCCATACATTCAGAACTTACAGGGATAGCAAACATTTATTAAAACTATATGTGATAGGTTTTTTCTTGTTGAGTAAAACAAGGCCATTCCAATTGAAGGCAGTTGTTTTATTCAAAAGGTACACATTTTCATACTGTTAGAAAGTTATTTCAACTGGTGAGGAAGTGATATCACAGGCTACGGAAAACAGGCACTGAAGGCTCTCCTCTCCCATAGTTTGTAATGGATAATTTTCATGGTAGCAATGGAAATACGGTTATGCTCCCGGAACTGTTAATTTAAAACAAAAAAACAGTTTAATTGTTTACAACTTTGGAACCAAATATCTCCCATCAGGGAGAGTTCCCTTCTTTGCGCAAAATCAAAAGCCCTACAATATATGTTTTTGCATAACAATATTTTTCTATTCCTTTAACCAGGTGCATATCGTTGTGTTCACACCGGGGCAGTGCTGCGCAAGATTACACCATCACATTTTTATTAGTGTAATCTTGGACAGCGCCGCCCCGATGTGCGCTCAATGATATGCACCCTTCTGGACTCCAGAGCGTTCATTTCACTGTGCCTAATTTATGAATTGAAAGGAAAGGGAAGGTTTGGTGACATTTTTATCTGTGTAATCTTGCACAGTGTAGTAATTAGCCCAGGAGCATCGCAGGGAAGCAGACATGAGGAACAGTATGGTGATTGCTAGCTCAAAGAGAATACAGTAATTAGCCCTGGAGCATCGCAGGAAAGCCGACATGAGGAACTGGAGTCTGAAATTCAGTGATCTAAGGTTGTCCTAAGGCTCAGACAGAGCTGGGAGGTGAAGCGGCTGTATAATTATTATAAGTATTGTAGGCGACCATTCACTAGGCAACATGTCAATCTCGCACTTTTATTGTCAGCGAGATTATCTTATCACCATTTTTATCCAGGCGACATGGTTAAAATATTAAATGGTCACACATGCGACCTTTCAAAAGGATACCATCCCACTACACTTGTAGCCAGAGAACCACAAATACTGACCCCCCAGTTTTGTAGCCACAGAACCAAACATACTGATCCCCAGCCTTGTCCTACTGCACTGGTAGCCATAGAACCACTCATACTAACCCCCCCCCAAACCTTATCCCACGGTAGCTATAGAACCACACATACTGACCCTCAGACTTGTCCTACTGCACTGGTAACCATAGAACAACTTGAAGTAAAAGCCCCCCCCAGCCTTATCGCACGGTAGCTATAGAACCACACATACTGACCCCCCAGCCTTGTCCAAAGGTAGCTATAGAACCATACATACTGACCCCTAGCCTTGTCCCACGGTTGCTATAGAACTACACTTACTGACCCCTCCCCAGCCTTGTCTTCATGCACTTGTAACCATAGAACTACACATTGTAACCCCCTCCCAGCCTTGTCCCACTGCACTGGTAAACATAGAACCATTCATAGTAACAGTTCCCCCCGGCCTTGTCCCACGGTAGCTATAAACCCACACATACTGACCCCCAGCCGTGTCCTACTGCACTGGTAACCATAGAACCACATATAGTAACCCCCCCAGCCTTGTCCCACGGTAGCTATAGAACCACACATACTGACCCCCAGTCTTGTCCCACTGCACTGGTAACCACAGAACCACTCATAGTAACAGCCCCCACCCTCAGCCTTGTCCCACGGTAGCTATGGATCCACACATACTGACCCCCACAGCCTTGTCCCACGGTAGCTACAGAAGCACACATACTGACCCACAGCCTTGTTCTACTGCACTGGTAACCATAGAACCATTCATAGTAACCCCCCCAGCCTTGTCCCACTGTAGCTATAGGACTACACATACTGACCCCCAGCCTTGTCCTACTGCTCTGGTAACCATAGAACCACTCATAGTACCCCCCAGCCTTGTCCCACAGCACTGGTAGCCATAGAACCACTCATAGTAACCTCCCCCCCAAGCCTTGTCCCACTGTAGCTATAGAACTACACATACTGACCCCCAGCCTTGTCCTGCTGCACTGGTAACCATAGAACCACTCATAGTAACAGCCTCCCCCGGCCTTGTCCCACAGTAGCAATAGAACCACACATACAGCCTCCCCCGGCCTTGTCCCACAGTAGCAATAGAACCACACACACTGACCCCCAGCCTTGTCCTAATGCACTGGTAACCAAAGAACCACTAATAGTAACCCCCCAACCTTGTCCCACGGTAGCTATAGAAACACAGATACTGCCCCCCAGCCTTGTCCCATTGCACTGGTAGCCATAGAACCACTCATAGTAACCTCCTCCCCAAGCCTTGTCCCACGGTAGCTATAGAACCACACATGCTGACCCCCAGCCTTGTCCTACTGCCAGTGGCGTAACAATAGGGGTCGCAGGGGTCGCACCTGTGACTGGGCCCGTCACTCCAAGGGGCCCGGCCGCCCCCTGCGAACCCATCGCCACTCGCCCACAGCCCTGCCCGCAGCAGCTCAGGTAATCTCCCGGCGCTCTAGTAATGCAGAGCACTGGGAGATGACATTATCTCCCAGCGCTCTGCATAACTGAGAACCGTGCGAGAGATGGAGGTAAGAGATTCACGTGGGGCAACGTGAAGATTGGGGGGGGGGCCCGGTGGCAATTTCTGCACCAGGGCCCGGTGGCTGCTAGTTACGCCACTGCCTACTGCACTGGTAACCACAGAACCACTCATAGTAACCCCCCAGCCTTGTCCCACTGTAGCTATAGAAGCACACATACTGACCCCCAGGATTGTCCTACTGCTCTGGTAGCCATAGAACCACTCATAGTAACCTCCCCCAGCCTTGTCCCAAGGTAGCTATAAAAGCACACATACTGACCCCACAGCCTTGTCCCACGGTAGCTATAGAACCACACATACTGACCCCCAGCCTTGTCCTACTGCACTGGTAACCATAAAACCACTAATAGTAACAGCCCCCCCAAGCCTTGTAACACGGTAGCTATAGAACCACACATACTGACCCCCCACCCTTGTCCCATGGTAGCTATAGAACCATACATACTGACCCCCAGCTTTGTCCTATTGCACTGGTAGCCATAGAACCACTCATAGTAACCCCCCCCAGCCTTGTCCCACTGTAGCTATAGAACCACACATACTGACCCACAGCCTTGTCCCACTGCACTGGTAGCCAGGGGCGGACTGTAGGGGAATACCAGCCCGGGCATTTTTTTAAAGCAGCCCACTAAATCAGATTACAAGTATTTTAATAGAATTATGCAGCGTCATTGGTATCTTTTAAAAGAAGACAAGTGTTTGAAGAATATCTTATCAGATACAGTTAGAATAATCTACAAGAGAGCTCAAAATATAGGTAACATAATTGCCCCAACTGTGAAAAATAAAAAAACAGCAACTACCAATTGTTTACAAAGGGGAGTTGCTGGTTTCCATTGTTGTGGAAGATGTGTATGTTGCAGAAAAACGGGTAATATTAAAAAAGTTACACAATTTGCTTCAACTAATACTAAAGAAGAATATCCAATTAAAAGTTTTTTATCTTGTAAATCAAAGGGAGTGATTTATGTTCTGCAGTGCAGTTGGATGAGACAATATGTGGGTCGCAATATGGGGGTCGCACACGTATTGCAGAACATATTAGGAATATTGAGAAGCAATTTGATAAACACAGTGTATCTGTACATTTAGAGATTGTGAAAACCAAGTCTAGTCCCAGTTTTCATTTGGATATGCGGAGCATTTATGCATGATATCGATATACGTATGAAGATTCTTTTAACTGTGTGAGTGGATAATTAAGAAGAATCTTAGCGATAACATCTGCGACGAGCCCACATGAGGTGGATCCAAGAAGTTGTTTAATGTGTTTTAACATGATAACGGTACAGTTGTAAGTCCAAGCGAAGATGGCGGTGGTAAGTGCAACATCCAGAGGATCTGGTGGATTGTGCATTGCTTATAGCATTACGGGATGTTAATCACATTATAACACTCCACTTGCCTTTTAAGTCTTGGCATATAGGAATATACCAATATAATCGTGCGTGCATGAATACCATTTAAAGGCAATCTTCATTTGATGTGCTTGAAGCTATCCATTTTAAACACACATATGCCTTCATACTAAGCAAAGATCCTGATATGTATGCTATTTGCCTTTTAAGTCTGGACACAATACAATCGTGTGTATATGAATATCGTTTAAAGGCAATTTTCACTTTATGTGTTTGGAACTATCTATTTTCAACACACATATGTCTACATACTAAGTAAACATCTTGATATGTGCACCAATGTAACATCATCATATGGGACTGACAAGATTGTTTAATTTATGACAGGGGCATATATTGTAATAAATATATTTTTTATTGAACATTCTTGTTTTAATGTTATGATTTACTCTGTGTGATATGTACTAGTGTTTGTGGGTATATTGGCTATAAGGATCATTTGTATTGGGTTGGTCCATATTCAATTTATTATATATAAAACGTATCTTAAGTTCTAATTCAGATGTGGCTACTGTATCACCGAGACCATTCTCTACAATAGGATCTGTCACGGTGATATGTAGTTTTAGCTACATGATATATATAGCAATTTTATTGGTGTTGCTACTTTGTGGGAGGATGGTTTCTCTTTTTTATCAGAAATCTTGCAGTGTTATCCTCTTTGTCTCCATCTCTACACTTTGTGATTTTTTATATTGAGTATAGAGGTGCGGGAATATACAGATTTATTTTTTCTGGTTTTTTGTATAACACGTAGAGTGGTAGTGTTTGATTTTTACTTCTTTGCAGCCTTTTTCTCATTTATTAATCGTAAATTTTACAACAATTTTAGGTGTTTGTTTTCTATCTACACGTGGTGTTTGCGCATTTGACTCTTTTTCGTTTATTTTTAATCAATTTAGGTACACCTGTTTTTTTATTGTGCTTAATAAATTGTTTTGTACTCTCAACATCTGTACACCATCATTTACTATTTATATAGATTTTAAAACCTCTGATCCTCCTGTTTGAAGTTGTAGGGAGTTATAATGGATGTGACACAGGGACAGCAGTGTAGGTATTTACCTGCACCTTTGGCTTTATGCCGCAGTTTGCTGGACAGTCTCTGCCTCAGAAGATGAGCACACAGGCTTCCAGCCAGCCCAGCACTCATGATGTGCACCCTGCTGGCCATGGTTGTAACAGGACACAATGTATGTGGTGATCAGCTGGTCCTCTGTACAATGTGACAGGTGAGGGACAAACAATAGCGAACCCTGGGATACAGCAAGCAGGATCAACAAGGAGGAAGGTGCTGCCATAGCATATTGTAAAAAGCCACCTCCAAACCCCACCATTGAACTAATCCCCATGGTCAATCAAGTTATGCAATACATGAGTACCTGGTGAGAGATTCTGCCAGTCTCTTATGGCACTAGTAAGTTCCTGCTCTGACTCACATAAATTCTCTGAACAGAGCAGCAAGCTCACTCGCTGCTGCTGCTGCTGCTGTTACCAATGAGGGCAAGGGTGGATTACAGGATACTGTGTGTGTGTCTGTGTACATCTTATGGCGCGGTGCTCATGTGGCCAATCAGCTAATTTTCTGTGTCTCGCTAGTGCTGCAGCCACTTCCACAACCTGCTGCCAATAACTTCTGTGCTCTCTTGCCACTCTGAGGACTTTGTGCGCTCTGACGCCTGCACACACCAGTGTTTCTCAAGCTATGCATGGCTGCGTTAGATCATCCATGTAACGTGCAAGACAAGGGATTGGATGCGGCGGTAAGCGAAGGCAGGGGAGGAGCTTGCATGTTAAAGAGTGATTTGAGTCACAGGGGTGGCCCAACAGGGCAGCGCAGGCACCCGCAGTATCACCATTTATATTGCAATCTAGGCGCAATAAGGCTAGGCTTCTAAAGTGGACGGGCCAGTGGGAGTGACTGGGCAATTGCTCAACGCCCCTGAAAATCGGGAGCCCTAGGCAAGTGCCTAGTCGGCCTATTGACAAATACGGGCCTGTCCCCCAGCTTTGTCCCACTGTAGATATCGAACCACACATACTGACCCCCCCCCCAGCCTTGTCCTACTGCACTGGTAACCATAGAACTACTCATAGTAACAGCCCCCCCCAGCCTTGTCCCACGGTACCTATCAAACCACACATATTGACCCCTCACAGCCTTGTCCCAAGGTAGCTATAGAACCACACATACTGACCCCCAGCCTTGTTCCACAGTAGCTATAGAACCACACATACTGACCCCCAACCTTGTCCTACTGCACTGGTAACCATAGAACCACTCACAGTAACCCCCCCCAGCCTTGTCCCACGGTAGCTATAGAAACATACATACTGACCCCCAGCCTTGTCCTGCTGCTCTGGTAACCATAGAACCACTCATAGTAACCCTCCCAGCTTTGTCCCACTGCACTGGTAGTCATAGAACCACTCATAGTAACCTCCCCCCCCAAGCCTTGTCCCACGGTAGCTATAGAACCACACATACTGACCCCCAGCCTTGTCCTACTGCACTGGTAACCATAGAACCACATATAGTAACCCCCCAGCCTTGTCCCACGGTAGCTATAGAACCACACATGCTGACCCCCAGCCTTGTCCTACTGCACTGGTAACCATAGAACCACATATAGTAACCCCCCAGCCTTGTCCCACAGTAGCTATAGAACCACACATACTGACCCCCAGCCTTATCCTACTGCACTGGTAACCATAGAACCACTCATAGTAACCCCCCAGCCTTGTCCCACGGTAGCTATAGAACCACACATACTGACCCCCAGCTTTGTCCTACTGCACTGGTAACCATAGAACCACTCATAGTAACCATCCCCAGCCTTATCCCATGGTACCTATAGAACCACACATACTGACCCACAGCCTTGTCCCACTGCACTGGTAGCCAGGGGCGGATTGTAGGGGAATACCAGCCCGGGCATTTTTTTTTTTTAAAGCAGCCCACTAGCTGCACCGACATCCCTATCGACGCCCCCTTGTGGTCACTGTGCGGCGTAGGAGATTATGTCATATCCTTGCACTCTGCATTAACCCTTTGAGTGCCAGAAGGGTACGCAATGCATTGAAAAGCAATGCGTTGCATACCCCCTCTGGCACTCAAAAGGTTAACAAGGATCCTCTGATCTCCCCCACCGGCCCATGACCTAGAGACTCACCTGGGGATGCCCGATCCCCCGATAGGACAATTCACCCATGCTGGTAGCCATAAATCCACACATTGTGACCTCCGACCTTGCCCCATTGCACTGGTATAGACAGAATCAATCATTCTGAGTCTAACCAGTTTATAGATGCAGTAACTTTACAGAAAAGCTGCAAACTGACAGTTTTCTGCCAAAGTCCCACAGGAAAAAATCTGCCTTTTTCATCCATCCTTATGGATAAATAACCAAAGGTATATCTCAGTGATCATGATGAAGTGGAGTATAGGATACACTGCTTTCCCAGAACTTTAATGGATAATGGTGACTCAAAAGCATTAAATGCATGACCACATTCAATGTCTATTTTGGAAAGAGGTGTCCAGTGGTTAATGCCAAACAGGTAGATAAAAGAGGTATTTAACTATATGAATACTAGGGAAGCCGTCAACACATTTTGGAGCAATGCTTTGGCGATGACTCTAGAACACAGGGGTTAAAGTAATTACCATGTCTTTCAAATATCAATCTTTTCTTTCAACATGTCGATAATTGTTATCAGATGCTTTTCAGCTTGTGACCTTTTTCATTAGGTTGAGAAAAGTTCAGCTTTCAGACAATTGGCTCTTAAAAACAATTTATTAACAAAAAATATTCTTTAACCCCTTGGATGCTAGAATGGTCTCCAAAGCAATGCACAGTAGATATTCTTATGGAATCCAATTGGTTAACCCTTTGAGTGCCAAAGAGGTACCCAACAAAAGATAAACATGTCAATCAGTATTCTATTCACTCAGGTCCAATGTGATATTTCTCATGTCTTTCATATAAGCTATCCATGAGGGGTCCATTTACTAAAAGCCAGACTGGAAACTTGCTAGAATGTTTCCTATTTTTCAGTTTATCAATGAGCAGTTAGAAAGATACATTTCTCATTTATGGGAAAACCCTAATACTGATCATGACTGACAAATCCCATGTTTGTCTATGCCAGTGGTTCTCAGCCTTTTTCTGTGACAGAACCATTTAGTTAAAAAAAAGTGTGAGACAATCAAACCCACCACAATGAAAAAGAGGTTTGCGCTTTTGGAACCCTCTATGGTATGTCAGTTCTTACTGATACAGTGTTATTTTTACAGGGAGAGAAGCTATTAATCAATACAGTATGAAATTCCATAATTTTCAAAGATTTGAGTACCTTTGAAGGTGTAGAAATGTTAAAAAAATATTGCACATTATTTCTTTCAGCGTCATCTTCAAGAAAGGTTTGTGTGCACATGGCTAGAAGTAGATGTGGGGCCTCTCTTCTTTCCAAAATGGTATGCCTTGTCAACCTCTTTTTCTTCCCTGTAGTTGTTACAAACATTTAAGTGTGGGTGTGCCATATAAAAAGACTAGTACAAATGGAGAAGCTAAAAATGAATATTGACTTAAACTAAGAAAATAATGACATAGTCTATTTTAAAACATTGCATGATACCGGTATCCATCTTTGGACAATTTTATAGGCATTGATTTTGCTTTGTTTTTATCTAGCATGTCTGGATATATGTATCTAGTGCTAATTTAACACACTTAATTTATGCCATTTTATTTATTCAGTAAAGTTTATATATTGCTCCTATTTGTAGTTTGTATTCTTTGCCTCTAAGCCACATAGGTTATTTTATTCTTAGTTTAGGTCTATTAATTTTTAGCACTCTCCATGTATACTAGTCTTTTGTTTGAGTACAGTTTTTTGCACTATTCTGTTTTGGATAGTAGGGGGGCTTCATTAACTCTTTAAGGCTATAGCATCCTGGTTCATTAAGTATTTTTATTATTTTGCAGAATGCCATTTTTTCCACTGTTTTTTCATTGTTCATATAAAAAAAACAACAACAATACAACTAAAAGATTTTGGTCTTTTCTGTGGTCCTTTCACCTCAACATTATATTAGCTGTTACGAATGGTGTACCATTTTACTCAGGATGCATCTAGCTACCTACCCTATTATGGTATTCTATGGTTTTCAGGGATTTCAGTGTGTTTGAAAGAGTTTAAATGTGAAAAAACAACCTTTTTTTACTATAACACCAGCTTCTGGCAATATCAAAGCAAAACAAATGTAAATGACTAGTCCCCTTGAACTGGAATTTTGTGTGCTTTTAAAAACATATAGCAGGTAGGGTTACATGGTTTGTTTTTCCTTACTTTTTGACTGAAATTCAGAAAAGTGCACTTTTCCACTTTTTTTAAGTTGCTACCTTTTATAGGAAGACCTATACATAAAAATACATATTGTTTACTTTTAGAAAGGTGATTTAATACTAGACTTAGTGCTTAAAGGGATAGTAATACTTCAGTATTACAAATCCCTATATTAAAGCCCTTGTAAAAAGAAACATTTGCCCCCAGTGTCATCTCTCAAACATTTATGGTTTGAGAGATGAACGCTTCTAAAGTTGCCCTCTCCCTCACCCTTCCCCATAGTCAGCATTCTAGCTGACTCGGGGAAATCCGATCAGAGATCATCAGGCGGCTCTGCAGCAGAGCTGCGATCTCGTTAACTAAAAAAAAAACTTTCACTAAAACGGTCTTCTACGTGTGCTTGCAAGCCATTTAAGTGAAAGTTTTTTTTTAGTTAACGCGATCAGGCTGTGCTGGAGAGCCGCCTGAAAGTCGTACGACTCTCTTCCCTGCAGTCAGCTAAAATGCTGACTACGGGGAAGGGGGAGGTAGAGGGCAACTTTAGAAGCATTCATCTCTCAAACCATAAAGGTTTGAGAGATGACACTGGGGGCAAAACATTTCTTTTTACAAGGGCTTTAATATAGGGATTTGTAATACTGAAGTTTTACTATCCCTTTAAAGCATTTGCTAGTAGAATGTAGAAAAAATACTTTCCAGCATTTTTGTCACTCACTTTATTTAAGTTTCAATAAAAAAACAAAAATATTTTTTTATCTGTGTAAAATGTTTTGGTCATTTAAGGGGATATCCACAAACCAATTATACCTTTGAAAGTACAGGGTATGCTGAAAAATACAGTATATGACAAGAACCAAAATTGTAATTTAACTGTAAACTACAACCAAAGTGTGAAAACGTGATTAGCACTGGGAATGAAAAGTGGTTCAAGTAGATCTATCACCACTTTAAAAGTTATGGTCATTATATAGAATAAGTAGCAAATAATTTTAAAACTTTATTATTTATTTTTTTAAAACATTATTTGTGCGAAAATTACGGTTTCAAGTGTGTTGAGCAGCCTACTTCTGGGTAAACTGCTCTTGCCGTTCTGCCTCTGCTCCCGTCACTCTACCCAGCATCCTCTGATGACAGAGGCGTTACATTGGAGGATGCTTGGTAGAGTGACGGTAGCAGAGTCAGAGCGGGAAACTGCAACAAGAGCAGGTTACCCACAAGTAGGCTGCAGGGCACACTTTAAACTTTAATTTTATCACAAATAATGTTTTAAAAAAAAATAAATAATGTTTTAAAATTATTCGCTAAGTATTCTACATAATGACCATAACTTGTAAAGTAGTGATAGATCCACCTTAAAAAATATCAAGGAAGGGATCCTAAGGAACCCCTCCACACAAAATATATATGTGTGTTGTAGTCCAGAGGTATCCTCAACACATTGGTCCTCACATCACTGTAACTAAAGCCAGTAAAAGAAATAAAAGAAAAATCTAAAATCTGCTACAAACAGAAAAAAGTTTAGAGGAAAAGATCATGTAGTGCTCATGCCTGACCACTTCTTTTCTCCTCTGATTTGCTGGAAGGAGAGATTTCGGCAGGGTACATAGAGTGCACTGAGAAACCCCACCTCCCAGCCAGAGAACCACCATAAAAGTTCAGTCCATAGATGCAGTGCACCCAAAAGCTTCAAATTTACGCTACCATTACATATGCAGAGGTAGGAGTTCCTTTGTTTTACTCAGCACGGTAAATCCCTTATATAATATTTTTTTTTACAAATTAACCAATACTATCAGTTTAATCTCCTGTTTTTTTTTATGTATTTTGATGCTCTTTTTCTTTCTACACTGGAACAAATCTTTAACTCCAATACAGTAGCAGGACCTTTCCAAGGGATTTTGTCCTTCCAGACATTTTGATTTTTTGGACACCATCTTGGACCTTAACCGTTTTACACAGAAATTAACATTAAAAAAAGTTTTTCTCAGATGAAGGCATATTTGTTTAACGTCACCTCCTGATGTACAGCTCTTATCTATTTCTCAGAATGTAACAAATATAACAAATGATCAAGTTAATACAGAATGTAATTACTCCAATTACTGTATTTCACTTGATCTAGATTCTCTGGGAAGAGAACATGACCAGGGGATTTCACACTGTATTGATATGGATATGGTAGATAAAACTAAATGGAAAACTTCTTCCACTGATTTTTACCCCATCCAATGTAGGGGCAATGCGATAGAGGTTTTTCAGAAATTAGTTGAGAATGAGTTAACTGAGTTACATCATAAAATTTGTATTGATAAATAATTTTTAAATAATTTAAATCCATCTGTAAGATTGGCATTTAAAGAGCTCGTGGATGATAAAACCATAGTGATAAAAAACACGAACAAAGGTGGTGGAGTGGTTATCATGGATTCGGCTCAATATCATTTGGAGTCTCTTTTAATATTACAGAATTAAGTCTCTTATTCTGCTTTATCTAAAGATCCTACTAAGAGTTTTGTGAATCTCTTGAAACAATTAGTAGAAGAGGGTCTGTCATCTAGTGTGTTGTCTAACAGGTGAATTTTATTTTAGTTCATTTTCCTAACTGATCTAATATATAGTTTCCATCACCTATCAAAAGTTCATAAACCTGAGCATCCACTGATAGGAAAGCCAATAGTGTCAGGGATTAATTCTCTAAATGAAAATCTTTCTGAAGTGGTTGACTCTTACTTACAACCATTAGTTTATAGATTGTTCAGTTATACAAGAGATTCTGGTTATGTACTTTTTAAATTATCTACAACAAAAATATAATCTAACTATACTTGGTGTACTTTGGAAGTTACGTCCCTATATTTAGTCATACCCCATATTAAAGGAATGGAGGCAATTTCTTTTCATTTGGTTTCTTATAGTTTGCATTCATCTAAACTAAAATATTTCATTCTCACAGCTATCAATTATTACATATTTTTTCGAATATGATGGGATTTTCTTTTTGGTGTGGTACCTCAATGGGGGCAAAATTTGCTCGCTCATATGCTAATTTATATATGGGCTGGTTTAAGGGGAAGTTCATTTGATGGTGCGCAAAATCCTTTTCGTCATCACATAGTATCATATAATAGATACACAGATGATCTTCTCCTCATCTGGTCAGGTGACAAGACATAATTTGTTCTCTTTGTCAAATACCTAAATCATAATTAATTTTATTTGGCATTCATACATGAATATAACACAAAATAAGTCTAATTTTTGAACCTTAAACTGGTATTTGTTGGTGATTTTATTAGTAGTACTATATTCAGAAAATCGTGTAGTGGGAACACACTACTACATGCTAAATCCTACCTCCCCAGACATACTATACGTCAAGGTTCCTAACAGTTAATTTCTGAGAGTGTGCAGGAATTGTTCAAGTGATGTACAATTTGAACTACAAGCACTGGAATTAAAATGAGGTTCTTTTCTAGAGGATATTCAGTTGATATAGTGGATACAGCCTTGACTAGCGCTAGACTCACTAAATGGGAATACGTGATACAAAATCAAACTCATAACATCAAGAAACATAATAAAGATAAAACTGACCATTTACCAATGTTTATTACTGATTTCAGTGAGGAATATAATCAAATGAAAGTGATTATTAATAAACATATTCCGGTGTTATGGAACAAAAGTCTTTTATAACCCTATTTAAAATCAGGCTGTACGTTAGATTCTAGAAGAGCTCTGACTCTGGGAAGCAAGTTTTCCCCTAGTTTATATAGAAGTAGTTCTAAACCAGTTCCAACTTGGATGAGTACAGTTGGTAACTACAAGTGTGGATCAAGAAAATGTATGATTTGTTCATATATGTATGTGCGTAAATAATTCACAAGTATGGTTACAGGTAATTCCTATAATATCAGACAATAAATTAATTGTAAAACTAATAATGTGCTCACATGCCTAAAATGTAATATTCGATATGCTGGCCATACTATTAGGCCCTTGAAAGCAGAATAAGGGAACACATCTCATCGATTAAAAATAAGGATGTGTAAAAATCAGTGGCACTAAATTTATTGATTGCAATAATGAAGAATTGTATTATTTTTCCTGTCAAGGTATAGAAAAAGATTTTCCTCATGAGTGAAGGGGTGATATACAGGGGTCTTTAAATAGAAAAGAGGTGAAATGGATTCTCTACCTTTCCACAAGAATTCCAGGCAATCTAAATTCGGATCATGATGTGAGCCTATTAATAAATGGGGCTCCGTCTCTTCTTATTCTTGACTATCATGGATATTAAGGAAATGGAACCATTTGTACCCATAGTGCTGTCTTGTCTGTATAAGTATCTCCCTTCACTTACATCATATTTATATCGTATGGTAGAATATCTAAATGTTTATAGGCTTAGAAGAGATACTTTGTTTTGTATTTTTGACGTTGACTACTGGTGTCACTATTTTTGATTTGGCATACATGATATGGACTGGTCATTCATAGTTTGAACGTGGAAGTTTTCACGTATTCTGTTTTCAAGATGGTTCAGCCTTCAGTGAATGGTCAGTCCAATCATCTTGTCTTTTACTTGTTTGATCATTTGTTTTGAATTGTTTTCATTAGCTGTTTGAGTATTTAAGACAAGATTTTGCCACAATACACACAGCCTATGCATAAGTGACACCCTCACGTAACGTGTAAGGCAGATAGTGTATTGTTTTGAAACCATTACTTATATCCATTCCTTTGGATGTTATTTTACTTTTGAGAAAATAAAATTATGACTGGCTTTCTATGTATGGTGGATCTGTATGAGCACTTCCTTCCAGTGGAAGCCTTTTACCGAGGCTGTTGGGGGCTGCACTGGATCCACAAAGGCCTGTGTGTTTGATCCGCCATTAACTATTACATATATATATATATATATATATATATATATATATATATATACACACTAGCAATATGGGATGGCGATGCCCGTCCACTGGTATGAACAGGCACATATTTACACTGACACCATATACGTAAGTCATATATTGACTATTGATGTGATTGTCTAAGAAGTGTGAAAGTGTTTGATTATGCAGATGTCTAATCTGTATATTTCTAAATTACTGTTTTACCTGAAGGATGTGAATGCCTTGATTTCTTAGTAAACTGACAGGTATTAAACATCTAATTTTTCAAACTTTGTTCACGTGTGTCAGTTAAAATTTTTTTTGTCAACTTGATGTCTAGTAAGAAAAGATGGAAAGATTCACTTTTTTGTGTCAGAGGTGCCCAATGGACACACATCTGGTACTGAAAGGGAGCGCATAGTGTGTGTGTGTGTGTGTGTGTTATTATGGTCCGAAGTGAGTCGGCCATGTTTTTTTTTCCCACAAGACAGAAGATGATGGAGGCCCAACTCCTTGCAGAGATTTTTATAGGAGTGGCCAGGGGGTAACAGTCCCTGTATCTCCTTGACAGGCAGTATGGGGGAGATTTGAATACCCCCTCCTTATTGCAGCCCCCTGGTATGTGTATGGCAGACACGTAGACTCCTTATATATTTTTATAAATAAATATATATATATATATATATATATATATATATATATATATATATATATATATACAGTATCTATGCACACACACACGTACATTTTTATTACTACATTGAACATTTGAGAGTTTCCCAGCTAATTGGAAAGCAATGCAGTGGAGACCCTTGAGGTATTCAAAGGTCTAAAGAGCTTTTCCAAGATGTATGAAGAGCCTAAATGTGCTCTAACACCCCAAAAAAGAGAAAAAGTATTAGGGATGAAGAGCTCCTCAGCTAGACAGAAATAATTCAATGTAATTATTCCTTCTAAACATGACATGCATTTTGTGCCATAGGTATACTGTTAATAAAGCCATGTTTGTATTGGAAGATCTCAGTGACTGCACTGTTGTTCTGGCTCCATGTGATGTTGTTAAATTATGCACAGTAGGCCACATCTGATCTCTGTCAGAAACATCCGCAGTGCATTGTGGAGAAGAGGAATTCTGAACTGCAGGCAGCCAGCTCTGTGATTTTTCTGAAATGAAGAAAGGCTTTTTCTAGCCTTTTTCACATTTAGAATTTACAGAAATATAGATTTGTGTTCTTACTTATCTGTTCAAAGATGAGCAAGCTCAGAGCACTAAAATAGTGTCCACAGTCCAAATCATATATTGTTATACAGACATAAAATATTTTCCTTGCTGGTCAAATTACACAAATTATACAAGTGAGAGACAAAGAGTTTCTTCCCAAGGGCTGCATATGTGGCCCTAAAGTAGGGCATCATAGTATTCTTAAAGTGACAAGTTACCTCTGTTTTGTATTTATATGTTATAGCAAATGCATACTATGTGAAGTCAAATTTCCTATACTTCTGATATTTTTTTTCCATCTTCACCTATTATGTTTTACACTTCTATAGTCCTGATAGGTAGCGCAATGTATTTCTTTTTCTGTGGACCTTTCTGTCAGGGACAGAGAAAACATGCAAAGGGATACAATGTTGCATTATCTTTGCAGCTGTAAAAAAAAACCTGCCTTGTCTACAGCACGCAGAGCAGTGGGTGCTGCAGGGATAGTACAATATTGTGTCACAGTCCCAAAAGCTATCTGAAATCAAGATGTCAATGAGCTGCTTGTCAGGACCATGAAACAACAGGTAAAGATGAAAAGAAAAAGTAAATAAATAAATATCAGTGGCAACTCATGTTTGCATGTTATGCACTTGCAGAATATGAAAAGTAAAATAGAAGGTTGAATGGCACTTTGAAATTCCAAAAATGTGTTACAAAGCAATGCACTGGAGATCTCTCTAGAACTGAAGGATTTAAAACGTCCCATTTAAAAATTTGAGTGTCAGAGGGGTTCCCAACAGCTTTTTTCCCTTGGATGCAAAAAAAACAGTAATATGTCTGAGAGTTGACGGACCATGGTGTAAGAACTTTTTCATTCTGATTACAGACAATTTCAGTTGGCACAACTTTTTGAACATCTCACCTTAAAACCTTACTGAGACTCAGTGACAGCTACTATGCGGGCAGACAAAAGTACATTATATATTCAAGACAAATAAACAGGTACAACTTCCTGTGTTAACCTCACTGTGTTATACTCACTCCTATAGCTACAAGAGGAACAAGCTTCTACTGAGGTGTGGTGGTGCTTCATCAACTGCTCTGTGCTTTATCTCATTGCAATATGCTGATTCTGTAGCTAGGTCTATCCTGTACTGTACTGTAATGCTAATAACAATTTGCATTGTTTCTAAGCAAAGTTAACAACACTAATAAAAAAAAATCACAATTGTAAGAAAAAATAGCAATGAATTTAGCTAATTTTTAGCTAATAAAATATGCATTGCTTTTAATAAAAAGTCTCATTGGTTCGAAGAAAAGTTAGCAATGTTAAAATATTTGAAGTACCTAAAGCTGCATGCATTTTTGTGCAGATTTTTTTTTAGACAAAATGTAAATTTCTTCAACAAACCTGCAGTTAGTACTAAATACATTAATAAATTAAGTACCTTACCTATTTACCCTAAGATTTTCAGGGGCAACTTTATTAAAGGGATAGTAATACTTACTATGAAAAAAATAAATATTGTAGGGTATAGTCTCCTGAGTAAAATAACAGTACCCCTACTGCTGAGAGGTGTTTTATTCAAACGTTGTTACAGCATCAACCTGAATTTGTTAAGTGCAGTATTTCAATCGCCTGAAATTGTACAGTGGCGCTGTTGCGACATCATCCTATGGAGAGTTTTGATCAATTGACCATAAATCTCTATAGGATGGTTTAGCAACAGCACCACTGTACAAATTCAGGCCATTGAGATTCTGAACCTAAGTTTAAGCTGTAATAACTGTTGAATAAAAGACCTTTCAGCAGTGGTTGTCCCCTTGTTTTACTTAGGTGGATAAACCCTACAACATATTTTTTTACATATTTAGTGTTGCTATCCCTTTAAATAGAAACCAGAGAGTCCCCACATTCACCTCTAGGCCCGCAACCACCACTAGTCATGTTCTTAAATATTTTTTTCTTCTGTGCTGCCAATATGACTGAGTTCTTGGAAAGGAATAACAAAAATGCACAAAAATAACCTAAAAGTACACCTGTGGAATCACAGACATGCCAAATTGTAAGTAGTTGACACACTGCCATATTCTTTTGCTAGAGACAGAGGTTTAGAAGACCTGGTATATCCCAAACCACAGTTATTTCTCAAGAGTCATGCAAGCAGGTGGTTAGTGTCGTGGGCAAAGGGAAAAGAGACTCAGCCTGCTAATCATTTTTTCAAGGATTATGTTGCTATAACACTTGGATTTCCCCACTTCAGCACTAAGCAGCAGTAGTATTGTAGTTGGAATTCTCAAGGCCATAGAAAGCAAAGGTCGAAAACTGCAATGCTCTTGAAGGAAATTCATTGGCGATAGGTGGAAATTTACATATTTTTTGTGAATGGGAAATCCTGCAGAAAAAGCAGCAAATTGTGTTTTTTTCCATGATATTTTCAGTGGAAATTACCTCTCTAATCCAAAGGTGTATAAATTCTGCCCTCAAGGGCCACTAACAGACCAGAATTTGATGATTAAGCATAGGTGAATGAATCAGTGGCTCATTCATTTTAATTGACCCATCTGTGCTCAAACAGGGACATCATTCAATCCTGGACTATTGGTGGCCCTTGAGGACCAAACTTGAACATTCCTGCACCAGTCAGTGCTCAGTTATTCCTAATCTCTAAACTGCCATCAATGATACACAGCCACAGAAAGGTAATTATGAGTCATTCTGGAAAAAAACACACATACCACGGGGTGCAAAAAAAGCACCATTGATTTATATGGTTCTTTTAACCACTTGAATGCTAGAGAGGTCTCCAATACATTGCTTTGCAATGCATAGGAAATCTCTCTAGCATTTTAGGGGTTAAAAACCCCATTTAAGCCAATGGTAATGTGGCAGATTATTATTATTTGTCCTCTGTGGTGCTCATCTTTTGCTCTATGAAGATGAAAGAACAGAAAATAAATTCCCGCAGTAACCTATGATCACCTACGAGTAACCTCCCAACCTCCACAATGTGCTCATAAGGAACAGCTTGACATCTATCCAGAGCTCACAGGTTAATGAAACACAGCCGTAGTGCCAGAAGAGATTCCAACATCTGCACTAAAGGTACCATAAACACAGTATAGAAAAGTGCTCTTAGTATACATCTGGCGTGTACATGAAGCAGTGCAGTGCACCTTTTTAAATGGAAACATTATAAAATTTAGCTGCAAGCCTGAAGTCAGCCTAAAATCCCATAAGGTAATTGTATATTTATTAATCTTTTCTCATGCTAAACTCCAGCAAGATCTTTTCCTTTGAGGCAGAAGTACTAAGATAATGGTGCAGTTCTGGAGCAAACCAACGGTTTCAAAGGGGACAAATGTAAAATCTCCAAATTGCCATTGATTTACATTGTTCTAGATTGTTTTTTCAACCCCTTGAATACTATTTCCCTGCAAAGCAGCACATCTGAGAGCTCTCTAATATTCAAGGCCTTAAAAAGCCTTATTTAAATAAATGTCAGTCTTTATTTTTTGCTATGGTGCAGTCAGTTTGCTCCAGAACTGCACTATTTTCTTATTACATAGGCCCCAGTGAACACATTTCTACATTAACCCCTTAGAAGTTAGAGAAGTTTTCAACCCATGCTTTGCCATGCAGTGCCACCATCTTTAGCTTTAAAAAGATTTAGATGATTTTTGTGTTTGTATATTAAAAGTTTAGGATATTATAGGATAGACAACAGTGGGGGTAGGGTCATATTAGGAGTGTATTGGTGACCAATGGTGCGATGCAAGAAATGTTCGCATTGGATAAAGGCATTTTTGTGCACAGATAGATTTTGTGCATGTTCTAATTCAGGAAGCTAAATACCAAAAGCTTTTGAATTGTGCATACAAAATTCCATTTTACGACAACAGTACAAAGACGTATGAATTCATTCGCAATAGCAGTTTTTGCATTAGGTGCATTCGCTATTCCACTCACACAGATTCGTTAACCTTAGCCACGCCCACAAAAATAAATATACTCAGCTGTTCGCTAATCTTGGATTTTCATGCACAATTCAATAAAATCATGCGCAAACATATTCCCTAGTGGGTTTCACACGGGAAATAGTGATTGCCCATGTTTCCTGCATCGCGCCACAAATGCTTAAACATATTCAACTTACATATTTATGAATCTCTAAGCAGGGCTGTTTTAACAATCAGGATGTGGATAACTGCCCAATGCCATCTGCTGGAAGGGGAACTCTGACTGGTGTGCAACACAGATTATTACCCTCTAGATCAGGGATGGGCAAACAGAGTCACTCCAGCTGTTCAGGACTACAGCCACCATCATCGGGGTGATGGGAAATGTAGTACTAATCAGTGGAAGTGACTTGTGTTAACTACCAATTCTCTAGATTTCACCTCTCCCAAATGATCTTGGTTACACAATACATTGTGTGACTCTAGGTGTGACAGAAACTAGGTATAAGCACTTTGCATTGTGCGAGAATAAAATGTATAGTAGAGCAAATGTATGCTGAAATGTGCGTGTGTAGCTACAATTAGATTGAGAGTTCACTTTTATTAGGAGGGGGAAACTGCACGCTAGAAAGGTCTAATGCAATGTGTAGCTATGCATTCAAGATGTCTTTAGCAATCAAGGGCATAAGGGGGTAAACTACTTTATAATTTGCCAGCAGAGGTTTTAAATGATTCTGGATCTACTAACAGTGAAGTAGTTATTGTGAAGTAACCTGTCATCTTAAGATAATTTAGTTCATTTTAAAGTGAATTAAAAACTGTCTATATAGTGTACTAACCAATAGTTTTAAATATAAAGAGGTTTTAAGCATAGTTGGGAACTTTCCGTATTTCACCCAGACTCCGGATTTAAAGGGATAGTATTACTTCAAAATTACTATCCCTCATATTGTAGCCCTTAATAAACTGAGTTAAATGGCACCAGCGGCATCTCTCAAACTTTTATGGTTTAAGAGATAGCCACTTTCAAAGTTTCCTCTCCCCTGCTGTCAGCGTTCTGCTGCCAGCAGGAGAATCCGGTCCCGGGACAGGCGGAGGCTCTTAAACAGAGCCGATATCTCGTTATGGAAGGAAAAATGACTCATTGAAACAGTCTTATATGTGTGCTTGGTTACCAAGCACGCGTAGAAGACTGTTTCAATTAATCATTTTTCCTTCCATAATGAGATATCGGCTCTGCTGAAGAGCCTCCCCTTGATTCAGAGACCGGATTCTCCTGCTGGCAGCAGAACGCTGGCAGCAGAACGCTGACAGCAGGGGAGAGGAAACTTTGAAAGCGGCTATCTCTTAAACCATAAAGGTTTGAGAGATGCCGCTGGTGTCATTTAACTCAGTTTATTAAGGGCTACAATATGAGGGATAGTAATTTTGAAGTAATACTATCCCTTTAAAGCAGTGTCTCCGGAACTCCGGATGAAATCTTCAAATCTCTGGGTAGGCTCATCGTTATGCTGAGATAATCATCATGCGGCATTTTGCAACGCTATCCCAATAATGAAATAAATAGTAGTGTACTGCTGCCGGATGTCCTTGCAGCATGCCTGCACACGATGCACAGTGCCTACACCTCCTCTATTGCCATGTGACCCTTTTACCTGTCACCCAGGCCACCACCTGACTGAATGACACAATGCTGAGAGCCAGACAATTGTTGTTGCTGGCATTGAGAGGAAGAGTGACGACACCGTGATGATGTTGGCATCGCAGGGCAGCCAAACAAGTAGCAGGAAAAGCTCAGGAAAAGCGCCAGTGAGTGGAGGGCTGGAGGCAGAGCACGGTCAGTGCCATGGAGCTTGTGGAAGTGGAACAAGCTGGAAAAAAATATCTTTGCCAGTGTACTGTGTTGGTAAGCTCAATTTATTTTATGGGTGGCAGAGCCAAGGATCAAATTATTGCATACCTGGGGTTGGAGGGAGATGACTTGATGATGAATCTGGTGGTGATGAATCTCTGATCTGATCATGGGCTGGCTAGGAAATTGAGGCTTTGGAGCTAGACAGGGGGAGGACCTGTTTAGCAGAGTTCTCCTGTGCACCTGTCTGGTGCACAGTGGCCTGAAATTATACACTTATTGGTCTGTATTCCTTTTAATCTAGGCAATTTGAAAGGCAGACAGTTCAGGGTCACTGACATATATACTAAACACTATAAATATGATTTATTATATATTTCTTATGCAGCTAAAGAGCATGGACCAAAACGACTGCACTGTTCATTCATTCTTCATCTAATGAAGAATGAACAGTATCAGTACTTTTGATCAATTTTCTTTAGTTGCACATATTTATATTTATTATAGTGTTGAGTATATGTGTGAGTGACCCTGAACTGTCTGCATTTCAAATGCCTAGATTAAAGAAACAAACCAATAAGTGTATAATTTCAGGCCACTGTGATACTGCACCTAAAACAATTCAAGTTTGAGCTGTAATAACTTTTGAATAAAAACCTTTCAGCAGTGGTAGTACTCTTGTTTTACTCAGGGAGATAAACCTTACAACATTTGGAGTTTTTTTTTACATTTTAAGTATTAATGTTCATTTGATCTCTTGAATGCTATGTGTTTGGGACCTCTCCAGCGAGTGGTTAAAATTCCCATAATTCCCATAATCCCTAGTTGGTGTGGTATGGATGAATATAGAGAATATAGAGTGGTATGGATGAATACTTTGTCAGAAAGAGAAATAAGGTTGAATTCGGATTATGTCGCTTTCTTTTATTCAATTGTTTGGGGATATATCCTTTTGAGAAATATATCTCTCCTGGTTTTTCATTTTTTATTTTTCGTTTGTTCAAGGAATGAATAATTTATGTATATATCTAAATATGTGGCGAACACTTATCCATTTATGGGAGTTTAAATCATATACAGCATATGTGGATGCATGTGGATGATTCACCAATTTGTCGCAGAGAATATCATTTTTATGTAATAAAATCTATTTTTAGCTCATAGCGACAATGGTGGTCACATTTTGGACACATGCCATCACATATAATTATTTTAAGCAATATTGTCTATTAGTGTATATTTTTCATCACTTTATTTTTTACCATGTACATAAAGTTTGGTCTAAAAAGGTTCACACAGCACCTACCTAAGACTAAATGTGAAGACATTGGTAGGTGCATCTGTCAATCAATACATTTACCTTTGGAAGGTGCCATTGATTATACTGGACGTGATAGGTTGCTTTGAATTAATTAGTGTGTTTTGATAGGTCACAATGCTGCACTTTCTAGAGGTTGGATTCTATTTATATTGGGAGTTTAACACGCATAATCTGTCCTATGAATAAGTGTTATTCACACGAAACACGTTAGGTGGTTAGCGTGTTTCTTTTCTTTTTTGCACTCCGGTGTATGATAATGTAATCTCTGCAACTTTTGTTTTTATTCATGTTTTGATACAATAAAACAACATTTACTACATCCTGGAGTTGTGGCTGTTTGATGATCGGCAGACCCGTTGAAGCTCTCCCTATATTGTATCTATTCTCTTTACAAGGGGACTGGATGTGCTTGAAGGGCAGATAGTTCTTTATTGGAAGAACTTTTCCCTTAGGAATAAGCAGTTGCAGAAATATGAATTCCTGTGGAGAAATGAGACACTCAATGCTCTCCCAGTTCGTTGATACGGAATACACTGGAAAGTTCTGCAGTCCTGCTCCATGTAGGTTCCCTTTGGCACACACAAAGGTTCTATGGGTAATGCATGCACAACCCAGAAATTTGTGCTTGAGAGACACAGCCTTCCATGTCACATTCCAGCAACTGGGTCATTTTTCTCTGTCTGCCAGGAGACATTTTGTGGGTGCACAATAAAGCGCCACACTTTTTAATAAGTAAAACATAATAATTTTCCTTTAAAGGGGAAATGCACCTGTGTCTCACTTTCAGCCCACTGAATCTGAGACACTGGATTCAAAATGTTTTATGCCCATTGATTTGGCTGTGCAAATAGTCAAAACACTCGGCTATCATTTGTATTATGTTTGTGCATAGGCCCTCATGTGTCCAACACAGTACAAAAAGGGTTTGTCCCTTTAAGGACCAGATGGGTTTATGATGCATTACGCACCCTTCTAGTCCTTAACCCTTTGAGTGCCAGAGGGGTTCCTTTGCAATGTGTTGGGAACCCCCTGGCACTCAAAGGGTTAATGGGTTAGCTGTGCTCTGTAAAATGACAGTCATACATCACTGTCTCTATCTGGTGCTATTTGTTCTGTCACAGATGCATAGACTCTGTTGTACAACCCATCAGACCATTTTTCCAAAACATGTATGCCTTTCTACTGCAATAAAACAATACCCACCCACCCAACCCCTGTGTTACAGTGCTCTACGTCCATGAATTGAGCACCTTGCTGTGGCCCTGTATGTTTCTAAGACCTGTCCTTGATCTATCACATGTAGAACCTTCGAGGTCTGCACCACCATCAGAAAACATTTTCATCCACTTTGCAGGAATTCTGGTCCCAAGTCAACATTAACCATTAAATGATTGACCATCTTATTGATGATATACCTCATCATCATACCTGGGAACATTTCCATATATAGACACCCCGGAGAGGGGAGTCCTATGCTGCTGCTGGGGAAGATAATTGACACAATGCGTGTCAACAGGGTGCAGGGCTTAATCACGAGTGGGGGTGGACTTAAAAAAACATAAAAACCTTGGAGGAATAGGCTGGGCTGGGAAAGGAGATGAAGAGGGCGGAGAGTGGGAGGGACACAATAGGAAGGAGGAGAAGCAGGTAGAGTTTTAGGAAAAACTCCCCACATCTGGAGAATCAGCCACTGCCCCGGAGACCCGATAATTAAAACCTAAATCCGGAGTCTACAGGGCAAAATCAGAGAGTTTCCAGCTATGCTCATCATCTAGCAGCCTCCTGAAGTATGCATATTTACTACTGAATAAATCATTCTGTTGTGCACATTTCTGTTTCAAACTATAGTCATTCTCATGTTATCTCTCATACATATATATGCAATTTCATGTTAATTTCTGATCAACTTCAACTGCAATTTCAGTGTTTAGCAGTGTAGTTGCATTAATCCAAACTGTATTTGTCCTTTCCTGTGCCTTATCTAAATTATTCATGCATTCACCCAACTTGAATTCATTCATGTTACAGATCTTTGTGTCATCTACAAAAATAATTTATAGCTCATATTTATAAGCACTTATTCTAATATAGATCATGGTGATGTTTAAAGTAACTCTAATACATACTAATAATAAACCTCCACCTTTCCCTTGCTCCTTGGTTTAATATATGTAACATATTTAATCGTCTTAGATCTCATTTCCATGAGGGGGACATGAAAGGTACTAGAAGGACCACAGGATCTCCAGCTTTACTCTTTACACACAGCAGTCTTAACTATTTAACACCTTAAGGACTATGGACGTACATGTACGTCAAGGGGAAAATGTGCGTTAACGACCCATAACATATATGTACATCATGGAATTCAGGGTCCTGGTACGGCTGCATGCCGTTCGGGGACCTCTGATTTTAATTCAACAAAAAAAAAATTCCCTATGGTCCTTAAGTGCCAGCCCTGGTCCTTAAGGACTTAAGGGGTTGCAGGACCCCCTTGTCCTTAAAGGTTTTTAAGTACACTCATGCACTCTGCCTTCTTGAAACAACTTCCAGCACATATCATGTCTGCCTCCATAGACATGACATCCAGGACTGATTGAAGTGGCTCCATCTTGAAGAAAGGCACATGGGTACAATTGATAGCCATTAGGATTTACTGACGATATTAAAGTTAACCTATCACCTTGAATTTTCTTTACATATTTGAAAACATCATTCAAAACTGCCTATGCGTCAAAAAAAAAAGTCCAGCAGATGTATAGTTTAGGAGATATTCACACTTTTATTTCTGGGCAAAGTAAAAGTGAAAATCTTCTGTTACTGCTCAGAGCGTCATAGCATATGAAAGTTCACTGAAAAGCTTAATTAGTATATGACACATCACTGGTACGGTACGGGTACCACCATTTGCATACATTAGCATATAATAACAATTGTGAATATCTCCTTAACTGTATATTTGTTGGTCTGTTGGCCAGCATGACATATAGGCAGTTTGTAATACAGTTTTCAAATATGCAAACTTGAATTAAGGTGAAAGTTTCACTTTAAGTTAGGTGGGGGTTCATTTTAGGAGTCATTTTTTACTTTAACTTGATTTGAGCTTTGAATGCTAGAATGTGCTCTAAAGCATTGTGAAGCAATGCATAGGAAACCTCTCTAACATCCAGTGGGACAAACATAATTGACATAATATACTTTTTTTTTATCTAACTGAATAAATCATAAACTGAACTTTGCACACATTCTCCTGCTCTTTCATTGA
This sequence comes from Rhinophrynus dorsalis, assembly GCA_037306005.1. Taxonomy (NCBI): domain Eukaryota; kingdom Metazoa; phylum Chordata; class Amphibia; order Anura; family Rhinophrynidae; genus Rhinophrynus; species Rhinophrynus dorsalis. The sequence goes on from CM074719.1 coordinate 382,812,343, forward strand.
AGGAGTGAGATCATTTGAAATAATTGTTTGAGTCATAGAAGCAATGTCAGGTCACAGGCTGCAGCCAGCTCTGGAAGAGAAAACATTTAGTTTATAATGGGAAAATTAATGGAATCACAGCTGAAAAAGAGATTTGTTGATTACCTCAAAGTCCAATTATTTACATCAGTGGTGTCCAGCTTCTGTGATGGTGTGGGCTGTTTTTGGTGAAAACTCTAATATTGTTCTGGAGAACAGAATCCCAGATAAAAAATAAAAGCCATAGGCTGTCAGTTTCACAGCTGGGATTTACATGATCCACTGACTACAGCAAATATTTACTGTTGAGAGATCAATCATGTTGAACACATAAAACTGATTCATACCTATTAAAAGGAGAGGGGAAGCAGATATCCGAAAGTTTATACCCGTTGCTGGCAGGGTTCTGGGTGTGATAAGTCAGCCCTGAACATCATTTGTTTTACTGGCATCACCATAAACCCAACAGTCTCTATTGCTCTCTATGGAGTCTGCACATTCAGCATCTGAACCTGAACTCTGAGAGTTGCAAGATTTGGATTTCTTGTCCATCAAATGATCTTGTGCAGGTGGGTGAAGGGAAGTCAGACATCTGATCCCTGAGTCAGCTTTCAGTCTGGTCAGATGGGATGCACAATGCAGACTGGCAGGTCTATTGCCACAGTACCAGACGTGCGGAAGGGGAACTATCAACTTACTTTTACCTACATACAGAATAACATTCACCACTGCAAAGCAAAGAGGACAAAACCAAAAAGTGGAGCAAGTCTGGGACAAACCGCCTGAACTGTAGAGGGCAAATAACCATTTTCACAATCCCCATCAATTTCAATGGTTCTTTTAACCCCTTAAATGCTAGAGTGGTATCCAATATATTGCTTTTCATAATGCACTAGTGGTTTCAAGGGGTTAAAGGCCCAATTTAAGTCAATGGTAATTTTTATTTGTCCCCATAGATTGGCCCCAGAATTGCATTGCTTTGTCCTCAGACATATAAAGCCATTTTTTGTGACTGGACTGTTGGGCTTTGGAGTGGTTAAAAGGATCAGATAGCAGGAATAAACCATTGTGGGACAATAAATTAAGGTCATGCAGAGAAATGAAATGTGGCTTTTTAACCCTTGCACACTCCACTGGTCCTGAACAGGTTAAAGTGGCCTCTTTGAAAGTTCTAGTTGGGGATGTGGAGAGGCTAGCATAGAGCATAGGTGGTACTGGGTGTGGAGATTGCATGAAGGAGGAACATGTAGCTAGATGGGTTACAGTTAGATGCTTGACTTGTGTGAGATCATGCTGTGGTATCTTTAAGTTGCTGTATATTAATGGATCATTCAGGGCTGATTGGAGCACCTTTCAATTACAGCAATCAGGGACATAGCACAGCAAAGCTATAGTCTATAAATTTTAAGGGTTAAAATTTACAAGGTCTTAGGGTCAGCTCATTTTGACAGTTCTCAGGTATGGTTAACACATGCCTCTCTTTCAAGAGTTTACTCTGTTTTCACCTGAATATCTGAGACTTTTGAGGAATTTTTTCTCATAAATAAAAAGGAAAGGTTACAGGAAGGTTAGTGATTAGCACGTTGGGCACTAGAAATTACTCCAATTCAAGCAAGTAGTGTGAATAATCGGAACAGTAAAAGAAAAAAGTTAACAGTCGGTGCCTGAGATACTTTCAAGCACCGATCGTTAGCTCATATGTGTTACACTTACCTGACATCCACTGTCCATCTTCTTCTATCTCCCTTCTTTTTTCTAATCTTTGTCTTCTCTCTTCTTTTTCTTTAACACCGTTGCTTCATGCCACTGAAAAAATAAAATAATATTAAATGTTGTGTGTCCAAACATAACCCTGTCATCTGTGGATACTTTAACCCCTTGTGTGCCAGAGGGGTACACAACGGATTGCAGAGCGTTTATAAAAAGCCCCAAAAATCCTGTGTAACTCCAGATGTGCTCCAAAAACATAATGTTAAGTGAAATGCTCAAATAAGTATTAAAATATGTATTTGGCACCAGTGTCTTCTCCACCGCTGTCAGCAGTGGTGGCGGCAGCAGAGAAATGGCTGCCGCCTATGTCCGTTCCAGTGTGAGGGAATTTTGAACAAACAGAGACTACCTTATATATAAAGGCATCTTATGAATTCTCTATTTACCTAACCCTGTCATCTGTGCATTGTTTAACCTTTTGCGTGCTCTACAATGGGTTGTGTACCCCTCTGGAACACAAAGGGGTTAAAGTATGCACAGGTGACAGGGTTATGTTTGGACACACAACATTTGATATATATTTTTTTTATCACAGGCATGATGTATCTGTAACAAACAAGAAAGAAGAGAGAAGACGAAGAATAGAAAAGAAGAAGGAAGAAGATGGCAGTAGCTGACCATGGTGCTGAAGACCCCACATGACATCAGGATTCATTGTAAGTGTTTGTTTTCAGGGGCTTTTGCTTTGTACCTTAGTTGGATTAACCCCATGAGTGCCAGTGGTATAAGAATACTCAACTGGCACTCATAGAGTTAATTCTGCTAACATTGGGCAAATTTTTTCAGTACTTTGGGGCTTGGTGCCCCATATCAATACATCCACTGGGGACTTTTAATTTTATCTTTATCGCCCAACATGTTTGCCGGCATTTTTTCATGGCACTGGTAATTGAATAGCTTTCCGTGCTTGAAAAAAATGCCTTCAGCTGTTTGCTGGCATTTTTTCATGGCACTGGTAATTGAATAGCTTTCCGTGCTTGAAAAAATGCTGTCAGCTGTTTTTTCAGCCATCGAACCTAATTGAATTTAGGTCTTAATCTCTAAAGCCACAGAAATTAACATGGTTCTTAGCCATCTCTTGTGTGCTACCATCCCATTTCGCTGAGAGATCCCTCAACCATCAAGAAAACTTCTACATTATAATGTGCCATAGTTTGACCCCTCCCATGACCACATTCCCCTAATTTTCTTGGAATATGTTAGCCTTTTGATCTATCATAGTAAGTTGTTTGGTGTGTATATGTTACCCACCTGCTAGTTACGCAGCAGAAACTGCCTGACCTGATACAGTCCTCAAGCTTTGGATGTTAAATGGATAGTAATGTTTTAATTCAAAAACAGCTCCGATTGATCTTTATAGTATTTGGCCCAAGGAGAACGTTATTTCAATCCTATCTAAGTTGTAATTCAACAATGATTTAATGATAAAATATCCCCCTCTTGCCCTTTTACCTACTGTAAGCCGCCTCTACTCAGATGTGGAATTAACTCGATGACCAGACCACTCGCAGTGAGGGACAATCTTCATGCTGTGAGCACAAGAAAAACCCTGCCCCTTTGACAAAACAGGGCAGGTTTTTCCTTATGCTCACTGAAGGGCATAAGCATAAGAGCATCCAGACCAGCTTGGAGAGCAGAGTTAAATCAGTAAAAGGGGCAGGACGGGGATATTTTATCATTCAATTACTGTTGAACTACAACTCAGATAGTATTGAAATAACACCCTCCATGGCCCAAATATATGAAGTTTAATCGGAGCTGGTTTTTGGGTGAAAAATTACTAATCCTTTAATTCAAGCAAACCCTGTAAACCTGCCCTATATCATGCACAGGGAAACAGTGCTGCAACCAAGTTGTTTATATGTTGTTTATATGATCAACCCAGACTGACTCATTGCTGTCCCCTTGGGAAATGCAGTGTTATGGGGAGTATTTCTGGCATATGTCACTTAATATATTGCTGATTTTTAATTTAGCTCGGAATCACTGCAGTGCATTTGCCCCAATGTATCACAGAAGTTGCTCATGAATGTGACTTTTTATACGTTTTTAGTAATTGAAAAACAAAAAAAAACACAGAGCCATTTGTGTTTAAATTTGAAGACAATTTTATTGTAGCAAATTTTTTTTTTGAAAAAACATACAATTATAGGGTTTTCTGAGTAAAACAATAATCATCCCATGGAAGATAACTTAATTCAAAACTTATTACAGCTCAAACCAGCACACAAAATGCACTTTCTGCTGCAGGCTTTGGAGAACAACTGGCTCACAACTGTAGTTTTCCAGAGAAAACAATAGCAGGCCTCTGGCCTAGACTTCTTCAATGAGGATAAAACTATCATCTTGTCAGAAAAAAACTTAAGGGCCTAATGTGGAAATATTCTGGAGCAAACCAAATGGTGACAAATGAAAATCCCCCCAAATTTTGTTTAAATAGTTTTTTTAACCACTTAAATTCTAAAGATGTATGCACTGAATTTCTTCACAATTTGTGGAAGACCTCTGTAACAGTTAACCCTTTGAGTGCCAGAGGGGTAAGGAATGCATTGCTTTGCAATGTGTTCTGTACCCCTCTGGCACTCAAAGGGTTAAGGGGTTAAAAGCCCCATTTCAATCAAAGAGAATTTTCGATTGTCCCTATGGTGCAGTTGATTTGCCCCAGAATTGGACCACTTTAGCTTGCTAAATTAGACCTGAAGACATCTGTTCAAATGTGGCTGATGTAAAAAAGACAACCCCATGGTGTGCCATTTAATTACCTGCGCTATGAAAAAATAATGGCAGAAAATACACACGTCTGGCACTAAAGTTAGTCCCCATTGAAACCCATTAAAACCAGTCTCCTTTTCCAATACAATTACATGTGTTGTGTATTAAGATGCGTTAAGGGACCCATTCATGGGTGAAAATCTGCACCCAGTGTTTTTGGGCACGGAGTCCCGTATCGCATGTTTAATCTTGCAGAAGCAGGAATTGAAGAGGAAAAAAAGCAAAAAAAAAACCTAAGTGACCATATCAATACATCCAAAGTATGAAAAAAATGCATCAGATGTTAGTAGCATTAACCCTATGAGTGCCAGTAGGTATGCAATGCATTGCACAGCATTGCATACCCCAATGGTACTAAAAGGGTTAATGCTACTACATTAACAATATTGCATGAACACTACACTGACCTGTAATCCTGATGTCCTGTGTGATCTTCAGCACCCTGATCAGCTACTGTCAGTCTTCTTCTGCCATCTTCTTTCTTCCATCTTCTTCCTTTTCCTCTTCTTTCTTTTCATCTTCTGTCTTCTTATCTTTTGCTGTTTTCAAAAGATGTCCCTATAATCAAAAAATATAACTAACATTAAATAGTACTCTTAAAATATTTTTGTCAAATATATGTAGTCATTAAGTGCCTGAGTGCTTTGAGTGCCTGAGGAGTATGCAACTCATTGCAGATTTCAAGGATTCAATCTGTGCTGGCATTCCAATACTATAATTAAGTATTTGTCCAATGCAAACAATATATTTCTTCTAAAGCAGGATTGTAGTCTACAGCGAAAGTATAATATATTGTCTCCCTATAAGATAATATGATGAGGCATTGAATGTGTTAAATAATGTTGTCAACTCTTCTGGCGGTGGCAGCAGGAATGCAGGCCAAAAAAATCCCATCCTTCATACCTCTCGGTCTGTTGCCCAAGTGTCTCTGTGAAATTTTTTTAACAAAGACTGCCTTTTATATGACCAGTCTCTGTTCAAAATGGTTTCTAGCCTTCAATCACCTGGGATTTGTGCTTACACACCTTACAGTCAATCATCTTCTAGCACGTTTCACCCCCCCACACACACACACTAGAAGCTGATTGGCTGGGAGGCAATGGAAGGCTGGAAACCATTTTGAACAGAGACTGGCCATATAAAATCCAGTCTCTGTTCAATTTTTTCACAGAGACACTTGAGCAACTGCCAAAGAGTTATGAAGGAGGGGGGATTTTTGGCCTGCATTCCTGCTGCCACCACCGGCGACAGCATTATTTAACACATTCAGTGTCTCATCATATTATCTTACATTATATTTTCGCTGTGGACTACAACCCTAGCTTTTGCAAATTGTTTTAGAAAAATATTTTTTTACACATTGGGCAAATATTTATTTTTAGTATTGGAATGCAGCACAGATTGAACACTTTGAGTGCCAGAAAGGTAAATGACTACACTTATTTGACAAAATATTTTAAGAGCACTATTTAATGTTAAATTTATTTTTTCTTTACAGGGACATCTTTTGAAAACAGTAGAAGATAAGAAGACAAAAGATGAAGCGGAAGAAGAAGGAATGACAGGTAAATGTAATACAGCTCTGGGTGTTAGGCTAGTGTTAGGGCTTGTATTGTTGTATTTTCATGTTAGGGGTAGTGTAGGGTTAGTGTTTGGGAGGGTGTCTGTGTGTTTGAGATCACGGTTGGTGCTTGACAGTGTGTCCAGCACCAAGCTTTAGCTCTTTATCTTTGATGTTCCCATTACTCACTATATTTAGAGTGGGTTTGGGGAACTTAACCCTTTGTGTTCCACAGAGGTATCAAACACATTGAAATGTGATGCATTGGATACCTCTCTGGCACTCATAGGTTAACACACACAATGGACATTTGGCCCCAAGTCAGATTCTGTGGCCCAACGTTCGCTGTAGTATCAAGTTGGTAGGGCAACTGAATACAAACAGTGGCATAGTTTGTGTACAGGTTGGTAGCCAATTTTGCCATACCAGCTGTTTTACCGTGCACATTTTAATTGAGACCTAAATGCCTATCTAATTCTGTGGAGCTTAGCTATCGTGTAAACAGGTTATTATGGATCTATATAATAACATGGGGATTCGGGAGGGGTTTTTTCCTTATGTGAGTTTTCTACCCACTATATAAATAAGGAACAAAGTGTTATCCCTTTGAGTGCCAGATAGGTATCCAACGCATTGGAAAAATAAATCACTGAAATGCATATAAAAAAGTGAAAGGTGACAGGCTTGCAAATTATTTAAGTAAGATTTGGTTCTTTTCAACTAATAAGTATGGAAAACATCTTTATTTGTAAATAGGAAATCATTCACATAAATGTAGTATGTTTACTATAATAATAAATAAAGCATTGTGTTGATGAAACTGATTTATAAAATTATATTTCTTTTTCAATAATCAAAAATAAATACTAGTTAAATACAGCCAAAAGGGATGCATGTGGGTATATAGAGGAGCAGTTTATTTCTTTATGAAAAAATATATATGACATGGCTTTCTCTGCCAAGTAAAACAAGGGCACCCCAATGCTAACAGTTGTTTTGTTCCAAAGTTATAACAGTTCAAACTTGTTTTAGTCTCTGTAAAACAGACATCCAGTGAGCTTACTTCCTGAAAGCTCAAACTGAGAGGAAGGGACTCAGCATTTCCTATCGCATTCTATGGTGAACAGTTGTCAGTGACTCATCTATCCCATAGAATGCAACAGAATAACTATCTGACATCTGGCCACTAGAAGGCAATGTTAACGTAAACAAAAACAATTTAAACTGTAATAACTATGGAAAGATGCACCTTCCAACAGTGTTTGTTTCACTGAGCAGGAAAATCACTAAAATATAGATTTTTAATTAAAAAGAGTGTTGCTCCTTTAACCCCTTATTGATGAGGGCTTTTTTTACACTAGAGAGTACAAGAGCAATTTTGACTTTCTTAGTATGGCTTTGCTCAACCTTATTTTCCCTCTTATTCATTTAGTCATTCCACACAAATTATATACCCCTTTTAAGTATAAGTAGGGCTTACTTTTGATGCCATATTTATATGGATAAACTGAAAAAAACTCCAACAATTATATATTTTTCCTGTCATATTTGCGCTAATTTGGTTAATTTTTCGTGAAAGTCCTGGCATGTCCTTTTTGATAAGGAGTTAAACCACAAATAATATGAGAAACACAATGTTTTTTAATGGTGTATTTAACCTTTTGAGTGCCAGAAAGGTATCCAATGCAATGCAATACGCATATGCGTGTGTATGCATGCATTTGCTTGTGTACATACGTGTGTGTGCGCATGTGTATGTATGTATGTGTGTGTACATGTGTATATGTTTACAGGTGTGTGTGTGTGTGTGTGTGTGAGACCAAAATCCCTCTGTCCCTCTTTCCTACCCTGGTGTCCCTCTTTTCAGGAGATCCGACTGTGTTTCACAGCAATAAAACACACATTAATGTTTGTCGCAATGTCAGTCTATGATTTATATAAGATTTACATTTTTCTGTGTAAATAAAATATTTTGTTTTCACTCTAAATCATTTGTTCAGTTGCACACTGAGGCTGGGGCGGATTGTGGTGCAATACCAGCCCGGGGGATTTTTTTATTTAACTGGCCCACTAGCTGGTATTCGACTAGCAGGGTGGGGGTGTGGATACACAGTGCATTGCTCAGCAATAAATACTGTATGCAATATATTATCAGTTATTAACCACTTGCATGCCAGAGAGGTGTACAGTAATGCATTCTGCGATTAACCCATTGATTGTCCCATAGGTGCACAACACATTGCACAGGAATATATACCTCAATGAATAACCCCTTGTGTGCTAAAGAGGCATAATTCATCAGTAATTAACATCTTTAGTCACCTTTCTGGCATACAAGGGTCAATTACTCATGAATTATGCTTCTCTAGCATACAAGGGGTTAAACAGTGAGGTACTGCACCTATGAGGAATTCAGTGGGTTAATAGCAGAATAAAATAATGCTGTAATGTTCTCTGGTATACAAATGGTTAATCACTGAATATTATACCTATCTAAAGAATACAGGGGGTTAAAGGGTTAACAGATCCTACATTAAGCATCTCTACCAACAATACATAGTTAAGAAAAAGTAATACCATTTGGAACTGCCAGGTAGTTGGGACCCAGAAGCTCTGTCTGCTAATCATTCACTGCACCAGGACACACTGCAGGCAGAGCAGGGACAGCTAAGTCAGCCTTGGGTAGGGTTGGCACAGCCGGTAATCAACGCACTGGAGCCGGTGCCGGTACAACTACTATACAGTCAAATTGAAAAGCCGGTATTTGTGTGCGTCTGGGGTCCGGACTCTGGAGAGAAGGGAGAGGGAGCTGGTTTATGAGCTACCAGCATTGCAGGACATGCTTATTGGGAGATATAGATAATATATCATCCTATCAGTAATTTTATTATTGATTCAATATAAATGGCAGATGAATAGCACAAGCTAGTGGAAGCCAAACAGCTGACATGAGCCTTTATTGCAGCCTTGAATGTTTGCAGGACAGGACCGCTTGCCACTGAATCACAGAAGCTAGGGCACAGCTGAGCAGCGCTGCCCAGGACTGTGCCACCTTAAGAGCCTGATAGAGGAAGAGGCTAAGCCGGGCCAGAGCAGTGCAGGCAGGAGGATAGGATCACGAAAAGAGAGGTAGAAAGTCGTCACTGCTCCCTGCAGCGGGGCTTTGTTCACATGCACATTCAGATGACTATATACAATGAATAGGTGAAATTTCGTTCCTTGGATGCTCTTCTGGTGATAGCTGCAAGCCAATTCATGATGTGTTCTCCAATCTGCCTGACTCAGGTATGTGAGTTCCCTTTTCTTACTAAGGGCTGAGGGGGACTATTTTCTCCCCCATGTTCTTAACAATTGGAGTAGTCAGACTATCTCCACTGCAAGTAGGGTTTGAGGACAAGTTGAGGGGATCGTGTTACCTGTCTAGCAGGTGGGAGCTACCACCTAAGTTTAGGAGAAGCAGATTATTAGAGTTCTTATTATTTACAGTACTGATAAATAACAGAGGGCATTTAATACCACTGCCTTGTTGATCACTGCCCCCTTAGTAAGGAATAGATGAATTATTGCTATTTACTTTTTCTGTACACATGATATGCATAAAACAGAAAAACCATAGCTGAAAAAAAGAATTCCCATTTGATTTAAGTTAGTATCTTAGCTCTTTTTGCGCTAGAGAGGTAGCCAGCTAATTGGAACTAAGCGTGTTGTCGGTCTCTGGTGTTGAGAGGATAAACCCCATGCAGTTTGTACCTTTCTGGGTGTAGTTGGTTTCCTCCAAAATTGCTCCACTTTTGAGCATAGGTCGTATTCATCATGCTAAAGAGAAAAGAGGTGCAATTCTGAAGTATACCATCATGTGTGTGTATATGTCTGTGTGTGTGTCTGTCTGTCTGTATGTATGTGTTTGTGTATACGTGTGTGTGTGTATATGATGTCTGGATGTGTATATGTGTGTGTATATGTCTGGACATGTATGTGTGTGTATATCTGTATATGTGTCTGTGTGTATGTGTGCATCTATACGTGTGTTTGTGACTGTGCGTATGTGTGTGCCTATATGTGTGTGTCTGTGTGTATGTGTTTGTCTGTATGTGTGTGTCTATGTACATGTATGTGCGGGAGTGTGTCTTTTTGTGAGTGTGTGTATGTCTCTGTGTATATGTGTATATTGTGTATTTGTGTGTGTGTACATGCATGTACGTGTTTGTGTGCGTGTGTTTGTGCGTTTATGTCTGTGTGTGTGTGTGTGTTTGAATGTGTATGCGAATGTGTTTGTGCATATGTATGTGTGTACATGTGTATGTGGGCATATGTATTTGTGTATATGTATGGCTCCTCCCTTTTGTGGCTCCGCCCTCACCGACCCAGAATTTTGGCCGGTATTTTTTTGAAGAAAAGGAGGCAACCCTAGCCTTGGGGCAGGACAGATATAGAGAACAGGACCCATTCTTCACTGCTGCTGGCTCTGGTGAGTTGTGCTTCACTTAGGGTTGCCACCTTTTCTTGAAAAAATACTGGCCATGGCATTCCCTCCATAGACTTAACATTGGACAGAAGCCAATTTTTTACCGGCTGGGTGGCAACCCTAGCCTCACTACTGCAAAGTTGTGGACTCGAGAGGTGAGAGGATATGATCTCCCTACTGGCCCGTAACTGGACGGCCCACCGGGGGATGCTGATCCCCCGATAGGACAATCCGCCCCTGCACAGAGGTGTCAGTAAGCATGAAATAACCTAATCATTCTTGGTAATTCATGCTCATTAACCATGCCCCCAGCAACACCCCTAAAACAAAACTGCCCCTCCTTGTTCATGTGAAATGTTGGGAGGTATTTAGTACTGCCTGTATGTATATGGCTTTGAAGATGGGTAAGGAGTTAGTTACTAAGTCTAATATATATTTCTCCTAAATTGAAGGGCTAAAAACACCCCTTTAAATCAATGGGAACTTTTATTTATCTCCTGTGGTGCAATGGGTTTGGCCTCAAATTGCTATGATTTTCTCAGCACATGAGTCTCAGTTGGGATATACGCTACATATACAGTTTCAGGCACATGGGTAGCTTGAACACATCAGCAAGTCCCAACATTCAAGAGTTTAACCCTTTGACTGCCAGTGGGGTACGGAACACATTGCTTTGCAATGTGTTCTGTACCCTTCTGGCACTCAAAGGGTTAAAAGCCCTATTAAATCAATGAGAATTTTCATTTGGTTTGCTCCAGAACCACGCCTCTTTAGCTTGATGAATAAGGTCTTATGCTTATGGAACAACAGACTTCAAAAGGGGTAGGAGACCTTTGACACTTTGGCTGTTAGGGATGCCCAACTCCCATCATCCCCAACCTACCCACAATGTGAAAATGTTTTAAATGGAGATCTTGCCTCTTTCAGTGCCAGGCATAAATGGGAACTCTCCAGATCTGCCCCGGGGTCTCCGGAGACAGAGGATAAGTCTCAGGCTCCATATGTTCTGTGGTAACTCCACCTACTTCCTTGACCATTCTGTCCACTTCTCTGCTCATTTCAGGACAAACTCCACCTCTCAATCTTCCAACTCTAGCCACTACAATTAAACCCTGTCTACATTATGCTGCAAATTACATTAATGTAACACTCACATTCTCAGACATGTATGTTTCTCTGGGGGTGAGGTTTGGTTCCAGGGTTTTGGCACCCTTCCGGCACACATAGGATTAAGTTATGTTATGCACACATCCCATCCTGTTGATCCTCCCAGCCTAATATACTATACAAACAGAGATATCTTATTCCTATAATAAGAAAGTTATTTATGTTTTAGAAGTGAGATTTCAGAACTTGTCCCAGTTTAGTCTAAATAAAAGAAACAGGTCTTAATGGTTTAGGGCACTATACTGTAAGCCATATATTCAAAACATTCTCCCAGTTGACAAAATTAATGTCTTATTTTGTCATTTCTAGCTCAGAATATATTGTATGCCCTTGGTCATAATTTTATTTCAAAAGTTAAGACATTTTTATTGATATAAAAAATGAGAGATCGATTTTATCTGCAGTATGGGAACATTTCTTTGTGAAGGGTGTAGTTAAAGCACATGTGATATAGTGTTTTCCACTAGATCTTCATTGTATTGTTGTGGTGGGAAGGAGGCCAAAAAATGGTCAGTAATATTTTATTGCTGTGTGCTGGGACCTGTGTCAAGTCATGCTGTTGCTTGATCTTGCTATCAAACATATATATATATATATATATATATATATATATATATATATATATACATATATATATATATATATATACATATATATATATATATATATAGAGAGAGAGAGAGAGAGAGAGATAGATAGATAGATAGATAGATAGATAGATAGATAGATAGATAGATAGATAGAGTTGTGTAGACAGATAGATAGATAGATAGATAGATAGATAGATAGATAGATAGATAGATAGATTTTTGATCCCATTACAGAGCTAGATCTCTTGCAGAGCCCTTAAACATGGGATAAGCAACTTAGACTACAGCCTCAACCATCTGACAGCCAATCTTCATTCTGACTTAAAGTAAGTAAAGTCAGTGTGTCTATATGTTTTGGGGTTTTTTTTCACATATTTTTGACACATCCCTGACAGTGCACTCGCTGAATTTCTGCTCTGTATGCTGTGCGGGAAGCAGGCTTTTCTTTTGCTGGGATAGTGTAACACTGGGGGAGATTCACTAAGCAGCAACGAAGAGGTGATAAAGTGGAGATGACTTCTCAAATTATCACTTCTGCAATTCCTATGTTATTCTATGGAGCCTATGTACTAAGATTTCTTCAACTTTGAAGATCTTAGTGCATAGGCTCTAAAGAATAACATAGGATAAGTGATAAACTGGAGAAGTCATCACCTCTTTATCACCGCTTAGTGAATTTTCCCCCTTGTATTACTCTCCATGCTTTAACAGTCCCAGCAGAAAGCTCTCTGGAATAAAAAATGTACATAGGGGGCCTTATTGCAGGGGGTCTAGAGGGTACACTTGTGCCAGGGCCCAGCATCCATACCCATAGGTTCTAGTACACATCTGTGAAAATATGTTTGTTAGGGGGCACAGAAAACTAAATAAAAGTATCTACCAGTCTTCTGCTTTTTCTATGACTAACATGTTACCACATTTTACCTATATTCTAGAAATGAAACCTACTTGATTGTGCTACATTGCGCTACATTTTAGCACATGCCAAATAGCCCGTGCCAACTTTCCTCTGATATTCTGCATTCCCCCCACCAAGATTCACATGCATGAGGGCATGGGTGAAGTATGTCACAGAGCCAGTTCACATGGGCATCAACCATATATTATTGGCCGATACCTACTCTGAATGACCAGTCACCAGAGGATGTGAATGGCATGCTCCAGAATTGCTCATGTGAATGATCTGTGCAGCAGCCTATAGACCACAGTACAGATCAGCATGCTAGAACTTGGATGCCTACATCCAAGTTATAGCATATGCATTCTAAGAGGAGAAACTACCACTGGGGGCAAGCTGTTCTACATGGGTTCGTTTAGTGAAGCATTATTAATGCTAATGTAACCCAGGTAATCTAACGGCAGTACAGTTTTCTGCACCTCCCTTCCTGAGCACAAATGTGTAATTAGTGGATATTTCATTTCCAGAGTTATTACAGTGTAAACCCATGTTTTTTTTTACATTAGCAGTACCCTCAAGTGGTCAAATTCTAATTAGATTTCCTGTTAGATTCTAATGGAGAGGAAAGTCAGAAAAGTCAGAGACATACAGTTCTCCACATAATGTGATAGAAACTGCCTGTCACTTCCTGTCAGTTAGAACTATCAGGAAGTAAACACAGTAAATTCACTTCCTGATTATTTAAACTGCTATAATTTTTGAATAAAACATCTGACAGTGATGGGAGTGACCTTGTTTTATTCAGCAGGAAATGTTCTGTAAAATATGTGTTTTCATAAAAAAAAGTTTACTGCTCCTTTAACCCTTTGAGTGCCAGAGTGGTACAGAATGTATCTGCACTCAAAGGGTTAAGGACCACGGAGCATATTTTTGTGTGTGTGTGTAACCGATTCAGGGTTCCCCAAACAGCATGCAGCCACCAGGGGATGCCCTGAAATCCATGATGTGTCAGGAACGTCATGGGTCCTTATCACACTTCAGATCCATGATGGTCCTGGCACATCATGGCTCCTTAAGGGGTTAATTTACATGGTGTTTTAACTATTTGCATGCTAGCATGGTCTTCAAAGCATGTTTTGCCATTCATTGGAGATCTCCATAGCATTCACTGCGGTAAAAGACCCATTCAAATTAATGAGAATTTTTAGTTCTGTTGGATTGCCCCAGAATTGCTTCACTTTCAAAGAGAACAGCATAAGCCAAATATCTTGAAATATGCACAAGTAAATCTAAACTCAGGCACGCCTATGTGATTGATCACCAGGCTTTCACCTTCAGCCTCCCTGCAGCTAGGCACAGATCATTAAGCTGCTAACTGCATGAGTCTCAGTCACCTGCCACTTCTTTTCTGCACAAACCTCATTGTAGTGGTCTGTATAGTACGAAAGGGGTTCTGGGTAACTGTCCCTCCCTGGTGCTGTAGAAACAATATAGCAATTATAGGGAGTCCGTTCCTCCCCATAGCATCTTCATGTAAAACACCACATCTTTGTTGATATGAAAAATCTTGCTGCTCCTCTTCAAATTGGTATAATAGGGAGAATATACCAAACCATACTAAGCTACTATACCCCAAAACAAATCATGGGGCCAGGACAACTGTGATTGGCAGGGCCCCTCCCCATACTAAACTGGATTAAATAGGCGTGGAGTGGGAGAAAGAAGCAGGGGAGAGTGTGAGTAAGAAAACAAAACAGCTGGAGGGCAGAGACATAGGGGAAGGGAGAAAAAAGCAAGTGGGGAGCAGTAAAAGACAAAGGGGGAAGTAAGAGCAAAAGGGGAAGCAGAAAAAGAAAGGGGAGCAGTGAGAGGCAACGAGGCAGCATAAAGAGTCATAAGGGGCAGTAAAAAGCAAGCAGGGTAAACAGAAGAGGCAATTAGAGAAGAAAAAAGTGTAAAAGGGGAAGACAGTAAGAGACAAAGGGGGAGACGGGGAGAGGAAATGGGGGGGAAAAAGAAAGAAGGGGTAAAAAGACAAGAGGGAAAGCTTGGGAGAAATGGAAGAAACAGACAGAAGAGAAGACATGCAGAAGGGGAGAATATAGAAAACGTAAAAGTTTAAGCAGCAGCTCTATCCCACACCATGTTTGAACCTAACCACTTGAGGGTGATAGGGTGTGAATTATATTATTTGCAAAGCATTGCACAACCCTCTGATTCTTAAGGGATTAGGTTAAAAAAGCCACCTTTACCTACACTATGAAAGAAAGATTGGCCTTTCATTGAAGCTGCAGCTGGGGGATGCTGCTTCTGAACTGTATGTCATTACCCAAGGTGACCAGGCAGATCTGCACTTAAGGAGATGGTGCAGACCTGACCTCATGCTCTCTTTGGGTTGGTTGGTGGGAGGTGAGGATGCATCTCAAATGGCCCACAAACCAATTCAGAGGCAGTACGAGGTCAAGTTGTTTGGTATAACTCTGCCTGGGCAGTTCACTGCTTTGCAATACTGTTCACAGGCAACAGCACTGCAGCTTCTATTCAAGGCTTGTCTGCATATGTTAAGTCACACACTTTGCAGGTTATGCCTTTATTTCCCTCCTGGGTGTCTCTTCTTGCCTGAGCCTTGGACATCAGTCTTACCTCTACCCCTTGATGTCAGCCTTATTCAAATGATCCCCATTAATGTCACATGTGACAAGGAGAAGACAAGGTAGCAGTTTGTGGGCATTCCAAGGTGGTCATGTCCTCAATGCTTTGCTTAAGTTAAAGTACTAAACAAGGCATAGAGGAAATAGCTTAAGTGTAGCCATTTGTAATATAAGTTGTTTTGGAGAAATTAGCCTTTATTTGCTGGTTGAACAGTGTGGCACATTAAGCTAATTAGCCTTTGTGCTGGGCTATAATTAACCACACATTGTGCTTTAAATGATTCTAGGCAGCGCATACCCACTGGGGGTGTTACTTTTTTATATTTTTTTTATTTTTTGGGAAGAATGGAATTTATTTTGAAAAAGGAAAAGTGTACATATAATCATACAATTCAATAGTAGGTACTACTAGTATGGTAGAAAAAAATCACGTAGCAGTGCACATAGTCATCGCTGGAAGCTTTGCATCTATCAAGACAGTAAACAGTAAAAGATGGGGCTTATCTGAAGGAGGAGGCCATTGTCTCATGGCTTTCCGATATCAGAAACAAGTCTGTATACTCTTGTAGGAAAAGATAGTATAGAAAGAAAAGGAGGCTGGGAGAGTAAAGAAAAAATATGAAAAATGAAGAAGAAGAAGACGTGTCCTAGCCTGTGTCGCACAGCTGGTCCATTCCATACCAAGATCTGGTCTGGATAGTATCATATGGGGAGTCTAAATCTCTGAGAGGGTTCACTTTTAAAAGATCACATGCTAAAGAGCATGCAACCAGATGACACCTTAACTATGTCGCCATGATAAAAATGGCAACATGAGAATCTCGCACTGCATGACAGCGCGAGATTCTCATGTTGCATACGGAACGTACCTTTAAGCAGTCATCCCCTTCAGAATTAAGCCAATGCCCAATTGAATGCAGATTGCACTGCTGTTCAAATCGTCTGTGTCAAGTTAGCTCTGCTCCCGGCTACCAGCACTTTAATTATTGAGTTTAAGACCCACATCCCTTCTAGATGTACCCTTCAGTCAAAATCAGATTTCCTCCAAACACGCAATGGTTTCACTATTCTATCTTATCCACATTCACACTGCATCTAGTACGTTCAGTGTGTGACATGAGAACTTCAAGCTGTCATGCAGTGCAAGGTTCTCATGTCGCCATTTTTATCATAGCGACTTACTTATGGTGTCATGTGATTGCACACTCTTTTGCGTGCAACCTTTTATAAGTATACCCTTTTTATGATCTCCTACATAGGTTTCCAATATGCCATTATACTTGGATAGGATCATTAGCTCCTGATTTCTCCCCAGACAATAAGCCAGGGGTTCCAAACATCATGATATAATAGAAGAGTATCAGTAACAATTGAGTGATGTTCCTCTAGCTTAGGTATATTGTTCATCCTGTCTTGCCATTCTGACATGGGGGGGGGGATGAATTCTTCAGTGCAGTGGCACTAGATTGTTAGCAGAGTTAGCCATAAAATGGAAGAGTACACTTTTGAAACTCTGGAAGTACTAAGAATAGAAACAACAGAGGATCCCGTCAGATTTCCTAGTGTAGTATGCTGTCATCCATTCTAGTAATGGTTCCCCAATAAGATACTATTAAACAGCAAGACCATCATTTGTGGTATCTGGAGCCAATCTCATTTGCACATCTTCAACAAAGCAAAGAGCACGATGGGGACATCCTCCCTAGGCATTGGGGGTATAGCACCATCTTGTTATAAATTTGAAATGTGCTTCTTTGTTTGCAGTATCAGGTGTACTAGGAAGGAGATTTTTTAACACTGTGCGCCACTTAAGCATAGACCAGTCAAGCCGCAGCACTTCCTCCCATTTTAAAAAAAGTGTGGTTTATAGTCTAGTTGGGCTGAGTTTAATAGTTTATAAAGTTTTAGGATTGTGTCTGTGTGAGTACCCCTTTTTTCCATACCTGCTCAAAATATGTTAATGGACGTACTGAGTATCCAGTGGCTGAGAGATTTCTCAAAAAGTGCGTGAGTTGCCTGTATTGCCAAACATGGATGTGTGGTAGGGTCTCAAAAGAGGGAATACCTGAGTCCAGGAGACAAATATCTACAGTGCAGACCTGATTACCTGAACTAGATCTTCCTCTGTGTAAGGGTTCCCCAATAGGTTAATAGTGT
Organism: Rhinophrynus dorsalis; assembly: GCA_037306005.1. NCBI lineage: Eukaryota > Metazoa > Chordata > Amphibia > Anura > Rhinophrynidae > Rhinophrynus > Rhinophrynus dorsalis. The sequence goes on from CM074719.1 coordinate 382,830,392, forward strand.
CTGGAAGGAGTTGCTGAGCAAAAAACTTGCAAGAGTTTGGGTTTGGATTCGGTTTGGAGAAGTGTTACCATTAGATAAATTATACAGATAGTTATAAAAGGATAAAAATTGTTTGGCTATGTCAGGGAAAGTAGGCTGTATCTTATTTGTCTTTAATGCTAGCTGTAAAATGGAATTTCCGTTTTATCTTAATCCTAGCTAGCATCTTCCCACACTTGTTACCATGAAAACAATTAGTGTATCAGTGTCAATAAATTGACTTAGTTATATTGCCCACGTACAGTTTTGTTAAGTCATCCTTTCATTTAGCTAAAGAAAGGGCATCAAAATCCAAGAGCGTAGATTTATGTGCTCATTCAAGATGTTTAATTTTTGCATTAAGTCATTGATAAGGGATAAGCACTGCTTAGCTTTACATGTCTCAATTTTAATACATTTTCCTAGTAAGATGTATTTATGGGTCTCCCATACCGACACAGGTCTCCCACTGGGGATGTTTCAAATAGCACAGTGAGCAATAAGCTTGGCCTTGAAAATTATTAATTAGCATTCTGTTCTGAGAATTAGCATAAAATGTCACACTGTACAAACAAAATAAAGGATAACATCTCAAAATCCATCTTACAGGAAAATGGCTAGTACAAACTACAGGTAGATTGTAATTCTCTGTAAAACAAAATAAACAAGTCTTAGGTTGACAGGCCCACTTTAAATAACACTAACACCACAAAATGATATAGGCTGATATAACATTAAATATCACATACTTACTAGGGATGACCTAAAATGTTCTTCTCAAACCAAAATAGGTGAAAAAAAGCACTTCCCATCTGGCAAAAAATTTCCAGTGAAAAGTGCAGTTTTCCCCCTTTTTTGCCTAGCTCATTGCATTGAAATCAATGGGAAGACTGAATTTTTCTCCACCACATGAACATTTTCTCTACTTTTCATGCAGGCATATAAAAGGGTGTCAGGCTCTCACAGCAGCCATTCTGTGTTTGTGAGAGGAGAAAGCAGCACATTCTTGAGCTAGAGGAGATAGGCAAATAAATGGGAATTGAAGATTAGTTTATGGAGTCTTTTAGGTAGGACATTTATTCTCTGTATTAGGGAGTCTGGGGAGAAGAAGGGAGGAAGGAGGCTGACCCCAAATACCCCAACAGTTGGTGGCACTGACTTGCAAGACACAGCCAGCTGGGGTCCAGTTTCCTTACTGATCTTGCTGTTATTATTATCTCTGTGTTGGAAGTGTCTGGGGGTGTGAGAAGGGACAAAGGAGGTTGTCCCCAAATACCCCAACATTCTGCCTGACTGCTTTGATTTGAAAGACACAGGCAGCTGCAGTCCTTGTTGATCTTGGTGTTATTTTCTCCGTGCTGGGGAAATCTGGGCAAGGTTGCTGATTTTGTTTTTTATTTATCATTGTGTTTTGAACAGTGATAAGATAAGGTGGTCAACTGTAAAAATAAATAACATAAATATATTAGGTGACAGACAGCTAAATGGGACCCTGATGTAAGGTGTGTGACTGAGGCAGACTTGATGATAGCAGGCGAGATAGAGGATTTTGTTGTTGCCAAGGTAAGACATCACAATTCATCAGTTCTGTTGTGTGCTTTAGAGTTGAGTAATGTCCAGCAAATACACAAGGGGTAGGGAGAGGTAGAAAGGAGGAGAAGTGCAGGGAAGTTAAAGTAAAGCGCTAGTTCAAAAACTGACTGCTTGCTGCAGCATGTGCAATAAATGATGATGCACCCTCTCCTCCTGGTGGGGGAAGGGGCAGTTTGTCAAGGTCCCACCAAACGTTCTACCACCATCAGCGTCATTACTATAAAAAAACATATAAGAACACTGAAGATGACAACGAGTTGCATCTGAAGATGAAAACGAGTTGCATTTTAGTGTTGATGATAGCATAATGGAGGAAGATGTTGCAAGCAGCTGAACCAACTTCTGCATCTGACATTGAGACAAACAAGCACCAAAACACCTGTCCTCAAGGTAGTAGTGAACTTTGTGAATGTAAAAGTAAAAATAAATTGTTTGAGGAATATAAAAGTAGTAGGCAAGACGTTGGGGGCAATGCTGATGATGACTAATGATGATGATGTACATCTAGAATATATTCCTCTAGCATCCTCCTCTTGTTCAGATACAGATGAAGCTGTGAGTGAGAGATGAAGACATGGCAAGAAAGTTAGCTGAAAGGCAAATATTCAGTCTTCCACCACTGAAAATGAGCACTGTTTCTGTCTATAAACTGTTTGAGAAAACAATTGGAGGGTCTGACCCTGGACAAGCAAAGATGACTAAAAATACACCTGTCCTGTCAGTCATCAACGGCATCATCACCAATCCAAGTCCAAGTCCAAAATTCCCTATTTTATAAGGATTAAAATCTAGTTGTATGTATACTTGGAGGGAGCAGACAATAATGTCTATTCCAGGGCTCCAGTTGACTGTCCTGGATTATCTGTAAATTGATAAGATAAAAGACTTTCTGAATACAAGAGCAGTGAGCACTAATCACAGGATTGTAACTGACTTTAAAGGGATAGGAATGCTTAATATTGAAAAAATATATATTGACATTTTTATCCTGCTAAGAAAAACACAGGTATTCCACTGATGAGAGATGTTTTTTCAAATGTTATTGCAGTTCAAACTTGCATTTTTGATGCAGTACCTCAGTGGTGTTGCTGCTCCATCCTGTGGACGGCTCTGCTCAGCTGACCATAAAGACCATAACGTTCCATATGATGGTGTAGCAACATTTCAGGCCATGCATGAGCTGCACCCAAAAAATGCAAGTTTGAGCTGAAATTACTTTTGAATAAAAGAGCGGGAGTACCTACCCTAACCTATAAAGTCTCACAAAGGTCTATACAATTACATAAGAAATGCTTGTTATTACATTTTGCATCAACAAATTACATTTTAATCTATGGGTAAATGTGAATTTAAAAATATTGAAGATGATGTACTAAAAAAGGTGGTACTATTCTGGAACAAACCAATTTCACCACAGGGGGCAAATAAACATTTCTATTGATTTAAATGAGGCTTTTAACCCCTTGAATGCTAGATAGACCTCCAAAGTATTGCTTTGCAATGATCTGAAATCTCTCTATCATTCAAGGTGTATACAACCACTCTTTAAAACAATATGCATTTGGGAGGATTTTTTTTAATTTGCTCTTTGTGTTGTAGTTGGTTTGCTCCAGAATTGCATAATTTCTTAGAACATTGGTCTCAGTGATGATTTTTTCACTAGTAAAAATCCAACCCTATAACTTGTTTATATAAGGAAGAAAATATTATAAAATATAGTGTATGTATCAAAGAGAATGTGTGGATCTAAATATTTGATGACTGAAAAAGGTGTGGACTATTTAAAGGGATAGTAACCCCCAAAAAATGTGAAGCCAAATGCTAGGAATCAGTAAAACATACTTAACTCCCCTATTCCCATCTCTCAAACCGTTATGGTTTGAGAGATGTAAGAAAAGAAGGACCTCAGCCGCATGACTGGATATCCCTGCAGTCAGCACAACGCTGACTTCAGGGAAGGGAGAGGGAGGGGGAACTTTGCCTTTGGTTATCTCTCAAACCATAAAGGTTGGAGATATGAACCTGGGGGCTATTACATTATTTTACAAAGATGTACAATATGGGGGATAGTAATAATAAAGTATTACTATCCCTTTAAGAACCGGTGATGGTCATAGTACGTCACGTATATTTTACTTACAGTGCTCCACCGGGAGTGCTGTAAGTAAACACGGCATCTAAAATTGACAGCTCCAAGACTGGAGTGGTCTCTTTCTCTTAGACCCCAAAGCGGTTCACCGGTAAGTGTAACAGGTGTACAGGTGCGTAGGCAAGGATCAAAGCTCTCCCTAAGGGAAGGTAACTTCCCTGGACCACTTGTCCTTAATGGGTTAAGTGAGTAGTTAGCAAATAACAACTGTTCTAATTAATATAATTATGTTTTGAAATACCAGGAATCAAATCCTTACATTAACCCTTTAAGGACCAGCAAGTGTGAAAAACATTGGTTTGGAATACGCTGCAGACATCTATGGTCCTTAACCCTTTGAGTGCCAAAGGGGCACGCAACGCATTGCTTTGCAATGCGTTGCGTACCCCTCTGGCACTCAAAGGGTTAAATATATTTTACCGCAAGTAGGGTTTCCTAGCTCATTTAACCCTTTGAGCATCAAAAAAGCCATCCAACGCATTGTGGCGCAACGCATTGCATACCTCTCTGGCACTCAAAGGGTTAGCCCTTTGAGTGCTGTACAATGGGTTGGACACCTCTCTGGCACTCAAATGGTTATTGTGCATTGCTATCGTGGTAAACAAATCTAATTGTAATCAACTCGCCTTTGCTTGCTGCTAGACAAATCACCTCAGCGGATGGTATTCCCGTGCCTGTGACATTGGTGAAGGTGAACGTGCTATTTGCAGTGATCCATCATATCCCACTTTGTAATAAGGAATTGAAGTTTTGAAAGGAAAACCATTTGTTTCTTTAATCTAGAGAGAAAGTTTCTGGGAAGACACAGAAGATGAAAATATGAAGGTAGAATTATTCTGCTTACAACGTTATCTTCTGAAACAAAACAACATGCAGTGCCAAATCTACTTTGAGTGACAGGCAGAATCAAGCAGGCATCTGGTTATGCATAATAAGTATACCAGCTATAGTTTCACACTGTATCTTTATATCATGATTAGTTGTTTTCTTTTCTTTTTTTTTTTTTACAGAAGATATGAAATGTGAATCACCCCAAACATTTTCAGGAGGTTATCACTGCATGGTGACCTGTCTCAGATTGGTGCTACCCTTACATATTTCTGGGAAAAATACACAAAAAGAGATATATATATTGCAAAGTTGACTGGGTATTGTGGTTGCAAATGGAAGATAAATTAAATTTTGCTGTTAGATTTTGAGCACTACAACGACTATATATGGATATGGTATACTGACTTACAGAATGCTTTAGCACGGTCTGAAATTTTGAGACTGATTTGCTACGACCTGCAGCAATTTTGGCAAAGTCTACCGAACCCATACCTGCCGACTATTCCAGATTTCCCGGGAGAGTCCCTGGTTAGGGCTCCCTGTCCCTGAATCCTGGTGTCCTTGCTTTTGTCTCTGATATTAAAATTTAATTTCAACCCCATATTTTATGTGCTTGTGATCACATGGTTACTTGTCATCACATGAGCTTTCTAATATGTAAATGATTTAAAGGGATAGTAATGTTTCATAATAAAAGCAGCTCTAATTAATCATCATAGTACTTGGACTTTGGAGAGTGTTATTTCAATTCTGTCAGAGTTGTAGTTCAAGAGTAATTGAATGACAAAGTGTCCCCCTCCCGCCCCTTTTACTGATGTAACACTGTTCAGCCAGATCAGAAGGGAGGTGCCCAGGTAGACTGCAGAGAGGGTCAATCTTCAATTAAGATAAGGGAAAAACCTGAAAAACTTGTCAAGGGGGGCAGGGCTTTCATTGTTCTCATAGGAAGAAGATTGTCCCCTTCTGTTATCTGTCTGGTCTAGCAACCAGATTCCACATCTGAGAAGAGATGGCTTACACTAGGTAAAAGGGGCGGGAGGGGAAACTTTCTCTTTCAATTACTCTTGAACCACAACTCTGACCGTATTGAAATAACACTCTATATGGCTCAAATACTATGAAGATTAATTGGAGCTGCTGTTTTTGTGAAACATTACTATCCCTTTAATGTAGGTGCTATTAAGAGCTATTTGTAGCGTACTTGGTTTTCTGTTGATGTTCATGCCACTGTAGTATGAACTGCTTGTAGAATTTCCCTGGAAATGGCAAGGCAAGAATGACTGCACCATAGGGGACAGATACCCTCACTGACTTAAATGGGGGTGTTATTTGATAAATAGTTACAACTCACAATATTTGCAATTGTCAATATCATAGACTTTCCAGAACTACATCCAAAAAATATATATATGCACAATTAGTTACTTAAAGGGATAGTAACACTTCGTTTTAACTTTATTTTATTTTGTAGGCATTAAAAAAACATGAAGAATGATATAAGTCTTATCGCTCAAACCTTTATGGTTTATGAGATATTCACAAGCAAAGTTCCCCTCCCCGCCCCTTTTACCTAGTGTAAACAATCTCTTCTCAGATGTGAGTCTGGTTGTATGACAGTACAGATAACAGAAGGGGACAATTTTCTTTGTATGAAAACAATGAAAGCCCTTCCCCCCTTGATAAGTTTTTCAGCTTTTTCCATTATCTTAATTGAAGATTGTCCCTCTCTGCAGTCTACCTGGGCATCTCCCTTCTGATTTGGTTGAACAGGGGGGGGATACTTTGTTTGTGAATATCTCTTAAACCATAAAGGTTTCAGAGATAAGACTTATATCATTCTTCATGTTTTTTCAATGCCTACAAAATAAAATAAAGTTAAAATGAAGTATTACTATCCCTTTAAGTTAAAAAACATCAGTTGCGTTTGCAAATGATTGATGTACACCACTCAAATAGATTGATGTGGGATACCCACTAATATTAATTATTAAACTTTCCTGTCTTTTTCTAGAATTTTCTCCTGAGTGTAGTATACAATCCAAAGTTATCCATCGCTCTCACTGTCATCGTGGAATTTTTAGACCTGTCCTTAATAAAGCAGATCATTGTGCCACAATAGTTCACACTGAAAATTTGTAAATATATTAAGTTCACATATAATTACTAATTAGGTATGCACCACGTATCAGAGTAAGAAACTGATGCATTACAAAAAAGAGAAAAATCAGTTGTGTACAGGAGAATACCATATTAGAGACAGATTTCGTTTAAGGAAGTTGTGCTCAGGTCAGTTGAGTTATGAGTCATGAAAATGTGCTCCATTTAAATCCTCAGCTAGCACACATATATGTGATGTCACTTTCCAACAGTATAAATGTTTGACTGCACACAAATGAGGTCACAATCCATAGTGAATATATTCAAGCACACATACACTCCCACACACGTACATAGTTACACACATAGACACACACACACGCTCACACGTCTTGGGCATGCGGTAATGATGCAAGTAAGACACACAGATCAAAATATGGATGTAAAACAGGCCACAGCTTTATTGATTTAACAGCTTCCATACAACAACCAGTTTATGAACCCTTGCCAAGAATCTGGGACATAATCCTATGTCTCCACCCCTACTGAGTGTAAAACTCAGCCCCTTTTAAACTCCACCCCATCCAGAGGCGTAACTAGAAGCCACCGGGCCCTGTTGCAAGAATTGCCATGGGCCCCCCCTGACCACATTGGCCCCCCTCAACCACATTGGCCACCACCACATTTCCCCTTCCACAATGCCCCTCATTCTCCACATTGCCCTTTCCACAATGCCCCTCATTCTCCACATTGCCCCTTCAGCAATGCCCCCATCACAATGCCCTTTCCACAATGCCCCCATCACAATGCTCCTCATTCTCCACAATGCCCCTTCCACATTGCCCCTCATTCTCCACATTGCCCCTTCAACAATGCCCCCATCACAATGCCCCTTCCACGTTGCCCCTTAATCTCCACAATGCCTTTCATTATCCACAATGCCCCTTCCACAATGCCCACATTCTCCACGCTGCCCCTCAATCTCCACATTGCCCCTTCAACAATGCCCCCATCACAATGCCCCTCATTCTCCACAATGCCCCCTACTGACCCCTCCCCTCCTACCTCGAGTACTTGGTGGTCTAGCGGTGTGTGACTTCGGCACAGACCTCTGACTGGAACTCCCGCGCGGTTGTTAGTAATGTAGAGCGCTGGGAGATTATGTCATCTCCCAGCGCTCTGCATGATTAGAGCGCCGGCTGCCGGGACATCAGCTGTGCTGCCTTGTTTTATAGGTTGCTGCGGGCACGTGGCGAGTAATTCAATGATAAGTTATCCCCCTCCCACCCCTTTTTACTGATGTAACACTATTCAGCCAGAGCAGAAGGGAGGTGCCTAGGGAGACTACAGAGGGGACAATCTTCAATTAAGATAAGGGAAAAACCTGAAAAACTTGTCAAGGGGGGCAGGGATTTCATTGTTCTCATAGAAAGAAGATTGTCCCTTGCTGTTATCTGTCTGGTCAATGGACTGCATTCCACATCTGAGAAGAGATGGCTTACACTAGGTAAAAGGGGCGATGGGGGGGGGACTTTGCTTGTGAATTTATCTCAAACCATAAAGGTTTGAGAGATAAGACTTATGTCGTTCTTCATGTTTTTTTAAAGGGATAGTAATACTTCATTTTATCTTTATTTTATTTTGTAGGCATTAAAAAAACATGAAGAACTATATAAGTCTTATCTTTCAAACCTTTATGGTTTAAGAGATATTCACAAGCAAAGTATCCCCCCCACCTGTTCAGCCAGATCAGAAGGGAGGTGCCCAGGTAGACTGCAGAGAGGGACAATCTTCAATTAAGATAAGGGAAAAAGCTGAAAAACTTGTCAAGGGGGGAAGGGCTTTCATTGTTTTCATATAAAGAAGATTGTCCCCTGCTGTTATCTGTCTGGTCTTACAACCAGATTCACATCTAAGATGAGATGGCTTACACTAGGAAAAAGGGGCGGGAGGGGGAAACTTTGCTTGTGAATATCTCATAAACCATAAAGGTTTGAGAGATAAGACTTATATCGTTCTTCATGTTTTTTTTAATGCCTACAAAATAAAATAAAGATAAAACGAAGTATTACTATCCCTTTAGTGCCTACAAAATAAAATAAAGATAAAACAAAGTATTACTATCTCTTTAAGGCCCACTAGTGAAAACACACACAGGCTTAAGGAGAAACTCTTCCTATCATACAGCACAGTTTGGAATCCCTGATTATCTGGGATATCCAAATTATTTTGTGAAGCAAGGTAAGTGAACTCACCATTGTATGTCAGTGGATTTGAAAACTCAGTCAGGGTTGTACTAATACAATTCCAGTGTAGACACTGGGACCAATTTCGTAGTCCTGCTCTTGCCTAGTGTCAAATTACTAAGCAATGTATGCCCTTATATCCCTACTTATATCAAAGAAAGGACAGTGGGAAAGCCTAAATGCATTCTGGGCAGTACTATGTCTCTTCTCCTTGTATTACATTATGACTAACTTTTTTGGTAGCAGGAAAGCTTATATAATTCGCATTTCTCTGGCTTAGGAGGCAAACGTTGAACTTGATGGACTTATTTACTATATTACTATGAAATGAGCATAACTTTACTCCATTTTCCAATGCATGCTATAGGGGAGGTGTTTGGTTGATTGCTGGCAGTAAAGTCTTATGAATGGCTTAGTGTCTGCACCTGTATGCAATAAAGTGTTCATAGCGTCTTATGTATAAAAGAAAAGTGGAGCAATTCTGGGCCAAACCAACCACACCATAAAAGACAAATGAAAACTCCCTGAATTTCCTTTGATTTAAATAACATTTCTAACCCCTGGAATGCTAGAGAGAAACTAAAATAAATGCTACTGGCTCCCACAAACACTTATTTTAACCCCTTAACGACCCTTGACAGTCCTGGTACGTCATGGGTAAAAGTGAGTAAACGACCCATGAGGTACCAGGACCGTCATGGATTTCAGGGCTCCCTGCATGGCTGCTAGATCTTCGGGGAGCCCTAAGTCGGATCGGCAAATAGGAAAAAAATCTCAGTGGTCCTTTAGTGACCGCCGCATGTGTGCGCGGCCGGTTGTTAAGGGGTTAACAGCACATTGTATCTTAAATCAGGACACCTTGGCAAATAAAGGAAACCTCCACCTTTGTGAGATGCTGGACCTCTTGACCCTCATACCTGAAGAACCAAAGAGGTGTTCAGTTGTATTGCTTCATAATGCATTGACCACCACTATGGTCTTTAAGGGGTTATGGAACACTCCACATCTAGAATTATCAGTATTTAATAATATTACAATAGATGACAACTTCCAGTATTCCAATGCACAAATGCTTAAATGCGTAGTGGCTATTTACCTCAGCAATATGCAGTGATGTCTTTCTTTTTCTGTCAGATGTTATACGCATAAAAATGGCTACCTGCACAGTTAGTTAATTAAGTTGCAGGTGAGTGATAGGATTTAGACTTTTGTTCATGATACTGGTTTCACTGGAAAAATGTGTAAATGGTACAGTAGTCTAATGTCCTGCAGATTGTAAGCTGTAGTGAGCAGGGCCCTCTGGCCTTCTGTTTCCGTTGTCTTAAAGGGATAGTAATACTTTGTTTTAACTGTATTTTATTTTGTAGGCATTGAAAAAAAACATGAAGAATGATATAAGTCTTATCTCTCAAACCTTTATGGTTTATGAGATATTCACAAGCAAAGTTTCCCTCTCCCACCCCTTTTACCTAGTGTAAGCCATCTCTTCTCAGATGTGGAATGCAGTCCATAGACCAGACAGATAAGAGAAGGGGACACTTTTATTCCTATGAAAACAATGAAAGCCCTACCCCCCTTTACAAGCTTTTCATGTTTTTTCCTTATCTTAATTGAAGATTGTCCCTCTCTGCAATCTACCTGGGCACCTCCCTTCTGATCTGGCTGAGCAGTGTTACATCAGTAAAAGGGGAGGGAGGGGGATACTTTGTCATTTAATTACTCTGGAACTACAACTCTGACAGAATTGAAATAACACTCTCCAAAGTCCAAATACTATGATGATTAATTAGAGCTGCTTTTATTATGAAACATTACTATCCCTTTAATAATGATTGTAAATATCCAGCCGGCTCAAGGGAGATGACGAGACACTGGTGTAAAATCAGTCATCGTTTGTGAAAAAGGCTGTCTGTGGCAGAGGCAGCAGTTAGATGGGAGCTAGAGAGGAGGAACGGCTGCACAGTGAAACTAACGCAGAAAGTTGCCTCCAGACTTTAACCCCTTACTATCAGTTATGCTTGTTATATACCATCTCAGCCCAGACACAAGCTTAACACATGGCAAGCATGAGGGCAGTATTTGCTTCCCTTCAATAATTCAATGAGGAAGGGGCCTGGTTCTGTTTATGCTTAGAGGCTGGAGCAGATCATGTCAGCGAATGAGGTGGGGAAGAAAAGCAGACTGCCGTGTTTCTAACAGTTGTTGGGAGGAAATCTTAAGCCATTTTGAAAGATTTTTTGGCGCCAGAGAAGAAAGGTGTTAAACCATTTATGACTTTAATAGAGATGCTCACAGAAATTTTTGTGCATTTTAGATTTCATTGCTGCAGATAAAAGCAGGGCAACACAATGCAGAATTACATGTTGGAACTAAGGCAACAACATGCAGTTTTGAAACGCATCTTTCTCATGCATTACGATATCAATTCATATGTGGCTCGCTAAACAAGGAAATTCAAAAACGACTCCTCTCTCAAAAAATAGCCATAACTATGGAAATGGCAGAGAAAAATACAACACAGTTGAAGGCCATAACCACAACACCACAGGAACAGAAAAAGCTACACTGATCCCATCAAGTGAGATTGTCCACGACATCTACCCATTTACAATGCTATGCATTATATCTAGGAGCTGTCTATTATACCATACAGTACCGCCCCACATGACCAGCACACAGATGCAGATGCCTTCCACTGATAACCTTCCCAGGAGATTCTGACACAACAACTACAGCAGCTGCATTAAATTCAGATCAGCAACACATGATTTATTTATGCTCAGACCTCACAGATTATTGGACCACGAAACAGACTCCACCTTATTTCAGATGTTCCAGTTTTTACGTGGCTGGCCACGTTCAACTCTCACCTCTCACCCCTAGACGGAAACTGAAATTAGCAACACAGGATGGTGTCTTGTGAGGTATTAAAGTCTTGAAGCCTCCAGAAAGCTACACTACAATTTCTCCATGAGGGTCACCTGGGAATCGTCCTGATGAAACAAAAAGTTTAGTCTACTGTGTTGTAGGCTTCCTTAGATAAGAACATCGCAAACTGGGTGAATGCTTGTTCTGGTTGTGCAGAGTTTCGCAAGGACCACACATGATCCCTAATTCAACCATAGACCTTTTCATCTCTACCCTGGAACTGCCTTCCTCTGGATTTTGTGGATTTGGTTAAAGGCAAAATATACCTTGTCCTGGTGGACGACTATTCCAAGTGGTCAGATGTTTGCCCTATGTCTTACACCATGACTGATGCCACAATACAGATCTTACTGCGCATTTTCACAATATTTGTCCTCCCTTGTCTAGAAGTCACAGAAACACTCCTCAGTTTACTGCCCAAGATTTTCAAGACTACCTGGCTTCAACTGGAGTTACACACTACATTATGGCTTTCTATCACCCGGCCACCAATGGCCATACAGAACATTTTCTGAAAGCGACCCACACAGCTATTCACAACTCAATAGATTCAACAGCAACCTTACTCGACTTTCTTATAGCGTATAGAAATACACCACATGCAACCACTTAGGTGTCCCCAACATCTCTCCTGTTCAGCACAAAGTTAGATGTCCCTCATCCACCAGTGGATGAGCCTACTCCCATATGTACCTACTGACTCACAGTGACAGGAGCAGACCACATGTATACCTCGGGGGCAGGATCTGGGCCCGATTGTATCAGTATCTCCTGAATAGAGGAAGAAGTTTTATTCGTAGAAAATATAAGGGCTTTAACTCATCCAGGCTGTTCAGGAAGGGCCATGGAGCGGCTGTGTAGGAACCATATAGCAGGAGGGACATAAACTACCAGTAGAGTCCCCAGGAAAATGAATCTGACATGAGAAGCATAGAGTTAATTGGGAGACCCCTGAAGCTCTGGTGACATTTGACTTGCCCATGTCTCCCTTGTGTTCAGACACAGCCAACAGACCCACAAATGACTAATACTTATCTGTATGAAAGGGTTAAAGACAGAGTGCAACAACGGACAGTCCAACTTTGTTTATGGCACACTGCAAGAGAAAGAAAGAGAAGAGGCATAAGTCCTCCCCTTCCTATTCCCTGAGGCCTGTGGGGAGGGGGGAGGAGGAAGCCTCATGGGAAGTTTAGTTTTTTCCTCTAAACAATTAAATGGTGCAGTGTTTCTCTTGTGGCAGAGAGGATCCACTAAGAGTGTCCCTTCACATAAGAGATGCATAAGAATTTAACTATATGCCTCATCCAATACGGCACCCGCAAGCACCTATTTATTAAAGGTGCCACTGGTCCCATAATGGAGATTCCAAAATAATGGAAATTTTAGTGCAGGACTGAAAGCTGTCACATCTGATAGGGCAGAGAGAAACAAACAGCAAAGTGCTGAACTAGCAATTTTAAAGTGGAGTAGGGAGGAAGTCTCTTCCTTCAGAGAGCTATTTTAGCCAAGTGCCCTGCCCTCCTGGTTAGGGCCTGGTTCCTATATTCCACAATGGACGAAAAAGAGAAATGATGATAATAATAATATACAAATAAATATAATATATGTGTTGTTTTCTGGTGTTACTTCCCCTTTAAAGCAGCCCTGACTGAGATCAGTCAGTTCAGTAATACGTTATATAAGAATACCAGTGGACTTCTTTCAAAAGTGCGGTTGTATGCTTTGGAAACGTATATACAACTGTAGTAAATATTTTCCTTGTCGACTATAACTAAAAAAATAAATATATAGAATGTCATTCAACTGAGGCCCCACTGTATATACAATATACATTATGTAAATATTCACATTTAAAAAGAATGTAAGTCCAAAAGTTCATTGTATCTGCTCCAACCCACCCATCAGATGTCTAATTGTATATGAAATACACTGGAACATTTTTGGAGCACACCGTCTGCACCACAGGGGACAAATGAAAGCCACTATTGAGTTAAATGGGACTTTTAAAGGGATAGTAATACTTAAAATGTAAAAAAAATATGTTGTAGGGTTTATCCCCCTGAGTAAAACAAGGGCACTCCCACTGCTGAAAGGTGTTTCATTCAAAAGTTATTAATTTTCAAAGTTGAATTTTTTAAATTCAATATCACAGTGGCCTGAAATTGTACAGTGGCGCTGTTGCTATACCATCCTATGGAGATTTATGGTCCCGGGACCAGAGCTGTCCATAGGATCGTGTAGCAACAGCGCCACTGTACAATTTCAGGCCACTGTGATATTGCACCTAAAAAATTCAACTTTGAAGTGTAATAACTTTTGAATAGAACACCTCTCAGCAGTGGGAGTACCCTTGTTTTACTCAGGGGGATAAACCCTACAACATATTTATTTTTACATTTTAAGTATTACTATCCCTTTAAACCCTTGAAGGCTAGAGGGTGCTCTAACAGATTGCTGTGCAATGCATTGGAGACCTTTCCAGCATTCAAGGGCTTAAAAGCCCCATTTATATCAATATGAGTTTTGCAAATTTGCATTTGTTCTCTATAGTTCAGATGGTTTGCTCCACAATTGGCCCATTTTCTTTCGTCCATAAGGGCCATTGAGACTGATGTACTAAGAGGATCCAGAGCAATTCTGGGGTAAAACAACTTCACCATGGGGGAGAAAACAAATCCCCAAACTCCTCTTTATTTAAATAGGTCATTTATTACCTTCAACACATTAATATAAATGGGGCATATAAACCCTTGAGGGTTCAGAAAGGTCTTCAACACATTGGATACGAGTTAAAAGTCACATTTAATTCAACGGGAATTTGGGGAATTTTGTATGTATTCCCTATTATGCTTTTGGTTTGCCCAGTATTGATCAGTCTTTTAAAGTTATAGTAACATTTAATATGTAAAAAATATATATTTTACAGTTTAGCCTCCTGAGTAAAACAAGGGTACTCCCACTGGTGTTTTAGTCAAAGGTTATTTCAGCTCAACCTGACATTTACAGTGGCGCTGTTGCTACACCATTCTTTGCACAGCTCTGGTCAGTTGACCATAAACCTCCAAAGAATGGCGTACCAACAGCGCCACTCTCTTATTTCAGGCCATTGAGATACTGCTTTTAAATATTAATGTTTGAGATAAAATAGCTTTTGATAAATACATCTGTCAGTACTGGCAGTACCCTTGTTTAACTCAGGTGGTCAACCCCTACAATTTATATTTTTATATATTAATTGTTACTATCCCTTTAAACCTAATTGAATTTAAAATACGGACCCTGCTTAGTAATACTAGGATTGCCAGTTCCTCTATTTAAATCTGTACACATATGAAAAATACATGCTGCAGGGTGCCAGTGATTATTACCAGGTTTCAATGATTTCCATGGATCCATACAGCTACCATTTTTTATATGTGATATATGTTAATGCATAAGACAATTAACTTCTTGGGTTTTATTCAGACTACATGGTGCAATTGCTTTTTATCTGCCATTATATTCTCCATGTCGGGGGTGTTGAAGGGCTGCAAATAGGCCACATTTCCCTTTTTCACCACCGTTATTCTTTCATTTGACTCACCGGCCTGTTCTGCAACAGGGAAATCCTTAAATCCTTGCCTGTTTTATATTTTGAAGTGTGCTTTTATTTCACATATCCACAACAAACAATAGAATGGCTTTTATGGCTTAACCCATTGAGTGCCTCTCTGTCCTCAATGGGTTAAGCTAGAGCAATTTTCAAAGGGATATTTTCAGTTATGCAATTAGAACAAAAAAAAATATTAATTTTGTCACATCAATCTTTTCAAAAGTGATCATTTTTGTAGGCCTGGATTACATTCAGTGGCATAACTGGTTATTTGCCCAAGTAAAACATTTTAGGAGCCCCCAACACAAAAATATTTTCACAGCGGCATAGCTAGAACCTATTGGACCATGTGTCATTATGGTACCCCCTTAGATGTTGGAACTAGAACAACTGTACCCTCTTTGCCCACTGTGGTTACATTTCTGATTACACTACTTTTAAGTGTTATCAGTTAAACTCGGTGGGGAGGTGGCTAGATGTGATCCTGCTTTCCCCCTACTCACATACTTTCTTACATAGACAACAGATAGCAACATGTATAGTTTTTGGATTGTGAGTGAAGTATCTCCATACTGCAGACTTCATGAACTGAGAAATTCCTGAGTGACTACTAATACTATTGCAGCTAGATGTTGCAAATGTACTATTAGGTATCAAAGGTGCTGCACTTCCAACAGTGGCAGAAGCACTAATCATAGGTAAGGCTGTGGATGTTGATGACCTGTGTTGCTGATTATTACTCAACAATAGTGCTTGTGTGGCTGGATGGGAGTTGGAGTTGGAACTGGGGACAATGCTGATGATGACTGCCAGGATGATTGTGTACTTTTAGGCATCTTTACTTCTCCAGAATGTTACTTGCCATCTACAGTGTTTTTAAATGGTTTATTAATGATACTGGTGGTGGTGCAAAACCGTTTTATGTCACTTTCACAAACAACCTCCTCACTGCAAACATGCACTGCAACCATAACTGCAGTCAGTTTTTTGAACTGCCACTTTAATAACATGTCCCTGATCTGATCCTATTCCTTTCCCCCTACCCCTGCACATAGTACATTTCTTGCACATTGTCAAAGTATTGTGGATTTTATCAGTAATGTACACAACACAACTGTTTGTGTGGGGTGCCTTGTTGCCCTTTACAAAATACAGCATCATATATAGTAAGTCTCTGTCTCTTCTCGTATCTGTCAGCCTCAGTCACAGCTTACTTCAGGGTCCCTTTCACCTATCAGTACAATTATTTTTTTTATTACTGTCCCTACACTGTCTAGAACAAATATAACACACTCCCTGTGAAAGTGTAAAGATGATTTCAGCTGCTGCTTTCTCTCCCAGTGTCACTGCAGTCTTAATGTTTTTACAGTACAGATGATGATAGACCTTAGTCAATATGCTGGCACATCTTTTTCTAGTTGTTGTAGGACTCATTGTCAGTTGTACTTGTATCTCCCTTGGGTGTCAGTCTACAAAGCATATCTATCAGTGACAGAGGCTCAGATAGGTCAGAAAGGAATTTGGATCATGTATCTGTCTCTTCTCTGTCAAAAACGATTTGATGTTATTTTGGATAAGTCTCCTTTCTCCTTTCCCACTCACCAAGAGTCCACCCAGACTCCCCTAATACAGAGAATAAACTGCTGGCCGACAAGATTCCCTAAACTAAACACCAACTCTGCTTTATTTTCCTAGCTTAACTAGTTCCAGCAATATGCTGCTTTCTCTCTCTCTAACAAACATAGAATGACATGTTATGAGAAGGGAAACTTTCCATGCAGAGGAAAATTCATTCTTACCATTTATTTCAATTCAAAGAGAAAGGGCAAAACAAGTGGAAAATCTGCACTTTTCAAGGAAAATTTTTGGCTTGACAAGGATTGTCATTTTTCACCTGTTTCAGTTTGAGATAAAACATTTGTGGTTGTAAATGGACAATTCTCCAATACAGTTAAGGTGGAGAGTGGAGTACCTCAGGGTTCAGTATTATGTGCTCTGCTTTTTAACATGTTTATAAATGACCTGGAAATAGATATAGAAAGCAAAATATCAATATTTGCAGATGACACTAAACTATGCAGGATAATTAATTCAGAACAGGATATTTGTTCTCTACAGAGGGCTTTACATAAATTGGCAGATTGGGCTAACAAATGGAATATAAAGTTTAATGTGGGAAAGTGTAAAGTTGTGAATTTGGGAGGAACTAATCCCAAGGCTACTTATGAACTTAATGGAATCATTTTAGGGGACTCATTGCTAGAGAAAGACCTGGGAATCCTTGTAAACAACAAACTTGGAAACAGTGACCAGTGTCAAATAGCAGTAGCAAAAGCAAACAAAATCCTGTCTTGGATAAAAAGGGGTAATGAAGCAAGAGGGGATAACATCATTTTGCCATTGTACACATCATTGGTAAAACCTCACCTCGAATATGCAGTATAGTTTTGGGCACCAGTTCTAAAAAAGGATATACTAGAACTAGAGAGGGTGCAGCAAAGCATAACAAAATTAATTAAGGGAATGGAGGACTTGATGTAGGAGGAATGACTAGACAAACCTGGTTTATTTACTCTACAGAAAAGACGGCTGAGAGGAGATCTTATCACAATGTACAAGTATATGAGAGGTCAATACAAGGATCTCTGTGGTGAGCTATTCATTCCAAGATCCGATCAGGTGACCAGGGGACACTCCTTGAGATTAAAGGAAAGAAGCTTTAGACTTCAGCAGAGGAAGGGCTTTTTACAGTAAGGTCTGTTAAATTGTGGAATTCCTTGCCCAAGGAGGTGGTTATGGCAGATACAATGGATACATTTAAAAGAAGATTAGATACATTTCTTCCAAAAGGGAACATACAGGGTTATACTGTGTATTAGTAGGTAGATCAGGAAGGTCTGATTAAGACTAACTTATTTGGTAGCTACACAGTTCTCATGTCACTAGGGTATGAGGCAAAGGTTGAACTTGATGGACTTGTGTCTTTATTCAACCTAATGTACTATGTTACTATGTTACTATTTCTGTCATCCCTTATTATACTGCCTTTGGTGATCTATTATATTTTTTGTATCTTGCACCTTTGCCCAACATCATTAAACTTTGTTTACAATCAATGGGAATTTTCATTTCCCCCTATAATACAATTGGTTTGCTCTAGAACTGTAGTTCTTTACCCCGATCAACACAAAAACATGAAATGTTACTCATAAAGTTGGCAGTGGCACAATATGTTGCATCAATCACAGTTTCAGTGACAGATGCAGTAGGATATGCCTGGAAGTCTTGTTGCAGATGCATTTATATCTGATGTTCACACTGACTGGCTGATAAATCAGACACAATACCTACAGCTCTACTAATTGATACTGACTACATCATCACAGAGCAGCACAATGCTGATTATCTCCAGGGAGGATAAAACATCTCCAATTCATTGTAAAATAATTATTATTACAATTTATTTATAAAGCACCAACAGATTTCAAAGCTATTACAATAAGCTGACAAACAGAACACTTGGGGTATTTCTTTGTAATGTAAAGTACCAGGCCACCTCATTCTGCAATGGTGAATTTTCCTGCTGGTGGCATATAAATATGTATTTCTCTGCTAGTGGCATGTGATGGTCCATTGCTATGCTTTTACCATCTAGTGGTGTATTGTCCTGCTGTTGGCATGTAGGAATACATTGCCCTGCTGGTACCATATTATGGTGCATAGCCTTGCTAGTGGCATATAATCAAGCATTGCTTAGCTGGTGGAGTGTAATGGTGCATTGTCATGCTGATGTATTGTAATGATACATTGCCCTGCTGACGACATGTAATATTGTATTGCCCCGCTGGTGCAATGCCCTACTGGTGACATGTAATGCTCTGTTGGGGGTATGTAATTGTGCATTGATTTTTCTGAATGCATGTAATGGAGTATTGCCTTGCTGATGGCATGTATTGATGCATTTTTCTGCCGGCGGTATGGAACAGAGTATTTCTGGGATGTGACATGTAATGGTGGACTGATCTGCTGGCCTCATGTAATGGTGCATTGCTGGGCTGGTGGCATATAATAGTGTATTGCTCTGCTGATGGAATGTAATAGTGCATTGATGGGCTGGTGGCATGTAATTGTTCACTGATAGACTGGCATGTAATGTTATAATGGTGCATTGCTCTGCTGGTGGCATATAATGGCTTTGCTCAGATGGTGATATATAATGGGACATTGCTCTGATAATGGCATTTAATGTTCCATTGCTCTGCTGGTGGCGTGTAATGGAACATTGCTATGATAATGGCATTTAATGTTGAGGCTGGTGACATGTAATGGACGATTTCTCCTACAATGGCATTTAAATGTAGCATGTAATGGTGCATTTCTCTGCTGTTGGAAAGCAATGGTGTAGTGATCTGCTGGTATCATGTAATGACATTTTAAAAAAGAAGGTAGTGAGTTATTCAACTGGTTTGGCCTGACTGAAAACCATCTCTGAAATTAGGATATAATAGCTATAGGGGTGATTACAATCAAGGTTAAAGTGATAGCAATGTTTCACAAAAAAAGTAGCTCTGATTAATGGGCCATGGGGAGTGTTATTTCAATACGGTCAGAGTAATTGAATGATAAAGCTGCCTCCCCTCAGGTGTGGGATCTGGTCTCTTGACTGGACAGGTCACAGCAAGGGACAATCTTCTTACTGTTAGCATAAGGAAAACCCTGACCCCCTTGACAAGATTTTCAGTTTTTTTCCCACTCATTGAAGATTGTCCCTCTCTGCGATCCATCCAGACAGTCTTGCGGCTCTGATGTGAGTAGTGTTACATCAGTAAAAGGGGTGGGAGGGGGATACTTTATTATTATATTACTCTTGAACTACAACTCGGACAGTATTGAAATAACGCTCTCCACGGCCAAAATACTACAAAGATTAATCGGAGTTGATTTTTTTGTGAAACATTACTATCGCTTTAAAACGCATTGGAGACAAAGGGATAACACCTGCTGGCTAGAGATTAGAATTGTTTGGAGACCTCCCTAGCAGTGATGCAAATTCCAGAATATATTTTTTTGTATTGTCAGTTCTGAAAAACAGTTATGGAAAACCAAATTGTTTATGTATGAATACATTTCCGTGATCTATGATAATTTTTAACTGACACCATATATTTTTATGGCCATCAAACAATTTAAACATATCTCTAGGTAGTTAAACAATAGTAAATCTGCTTTAACCTTCTGGAAGCTAGAAACATCTCCAGTGCAATGCGTTGAGAAAAAAAAGCTGAAATCTCCAAATCAATAGGAAGTTAAGTGAATCATGAACAACATCAATAAATTGTCTTGTACGAAGCCGAGTTTGTTTATAGGATGACACTTGCTTTACCCTTGTATGATAATCATATTCTTATCGTGAAAAATTGCAAGGCTAAGGGAATTTTCTTCATCAAGACCAAACAATTTTTCCCTGATCTGTGTTTCCAACATGAAAATCACATAACAGATGCATGCTGCAATGAATGAAGGGACTATGCACATGAATTTAAATCACTTCAATCTTTCTTTGTTATGATGCAATTGTGAATTATGGCCTTTTTGTATTTGTAATTAGACTGTGGAACAGATGTGAAGTCCTAGTTGAAAGGAATATTACAAATGCAATAACCTCTGTTGCTTTGTGATAGTTCACTGTAACGGGAGCTTTGTTCTTTCAATCAAAGTTACTGCTCCATTGATGTTCACGAGAAATAAAGAGAGCTTGAGCAAATGTTCAGTGACAATTATATAACATGTAGTAGGGAAGAAATAGAGGTCATTAATGTATGGGTATTGTGAATGGATATCTAGTTTTATGGCACCATGAAGACAAATACATTCACACAAACAGTTTCTGCCATTAACTCACAGTATGAAAGTTTGGCCTGCCAGTACAACGAGAACTAAATAGGGAAATGTTGCTTTTCATAAAAAGGAAAGGTTAAGAATTACAGAATGATTGTTCTGCTAATACTCTCCTCAACACTCTAATACTCAGTTCTCACACTTTTTGTCTCAGTGGAACCCTTTAATTTGTACATTAACAATCACAAACTTTAACTCCTTGTTTGCTTCTCAGTGCATTGTAAACCTCTCTAGTATACAGGGGTTAAGACAATATAACTATACATAGAACAATAGAAATCTAACAGAAAACAAAATAGCAGTGTGTGTAATGTTTCAATCCTCCACACATCCACTGTCTATCACTCCTGGCTTGTTCCACTGTCCACTGGTAGTCACGGGACCACAAATACACTATCTGCCACTCCAGGATTGTTCAGTGATCCAGTGGAAGTAACAAACAACATTTACACTGCCTAATAACCCAGCCTTCTTCTACTGTCCACTGTTAGCCACTGAACAATGTGTATACTATCTGTTACATACCTTCACTAAAATGGTTGTAGCGAACACAGGCATGAAGAAAGAGTAGTTAAGGCATACAATTCCAGGAATTATACAACCCCCTGCATCAAGTTAGGTGTATTATGCTATACCCCAAGCCTGGTGTGAACAAATGTTTTTAGAAAAAGGCAATATACGAAAAATAGGGCATTTTTTTATAAAACTGTTGAAAAACATGGAATTTCCTACTGTACTGCTTACCTACTAGCAGCCCAAGAAACATTCCATTACTATGAATCACAGTAACAGTAACATACAGTAGAGGATGCAAGGGGCACAAAACTGCACCTACCACAATCTGTCAGGTTTTGAACTTTTTGAGATATGACATACCTGTACTACAATTGTTGTAACAAGCACAGATATGAAGAAAAGGCATATAGTTGTGGAAAGTAGACAACTCATCTGATCAAATGAGGGGCTAACTTACCTTTTTACCCCTAGTATGGTATGCATAAATGTTTCCAGATAGTGGCAATATAGAACAAAATATAATTTTTATTAATAGTTCCACCACTTTGTAGACACTAATATCTTAGGGGTTGCCAGTAGCACTAAATTTTACCTACTACTTTTCAGATTTGAAATTACCTACCTGCACTAAAATGTTCTTAACAATTATAGACAAGTCACATAATTTTGGAAGGAAGACAACTCACCACACCAAATCAAAGGTAGCTTGTCTTTGTGCTCCTAGGCCGGTGTTTACAAATGTTTCCAGAAGGTGGTGATACAGGAAAAATATGTATTTTTACATTTCCCCATTTCAAAGATACTGATATATTTGATAACAATATACTACTCTACTTAGTACCTAATGCTAACCTGAGACAATGAGTACTCCATTAGAATGAAATAACTGAAGGGGTGCCAGAAGCTCAAAACCATGTCTACCACAATCTAGTGTGTGCTTCATACAGGCATGGTGATACAATAATTTGAGGAGAGTAGATTCAAGCAAGATGCTTTATTTTTGGAGTATTTCAAGAAGTGTTTCCTGTACGTTCTGTTATTAACTCACAGGCTGGTTGAATCACTACTTCATAGATCCAGCATAAACAAAGTTATGGAATGCTGTGCAGAAGGTTGATGTTTTGTTAATTAAGGTGCCCAAAACAATTACTCTATTGGAAAAACTCCCATTGATAGATGTGCTGAAGGATCTTTGAAGAATTTTGAAGATGCGCAGCTTTATTTAATCAAACAACTGAATAAGCCTGCACATCAAGATCATTGACTTGGATCCGGCAAATACAGAATGATTTTTTATTTAGTAGAAGATATTTTGTATTTCATCCTGTTTTTAAAATCGGCTATTGATTTTCTTGTGACATGCCTGTGAAAATGGTCAGATCAGTGGCCAGAACTTAAAATCGCTTTACTGAAGCCAGACATGTCCTTTGGTTAAAACCCTGGGCAGCAGAACATGCTTCTAAGATTGACCTTTGTACTAATACCTTTGAAGGACCTACCTCGTTGGTACTGAACTGGGTCACCTTATTGAGATGAGAAATGTCTTCTTCAAGGTCTGAAACAAAGAAGTTATCAAAAGAAATTTAAGAACATGCACTTCCACTCTCATGATTAACAGGGAAGTACTCTAGACTTGCTAATGGAAAGGATTATATCTATCCCCAGAAGACGTGTTGTGCCAGCAAGCATTGTGACCTCCAGTAATTAGGGGGCTGTTTTACTGGATCTTAGCACAGATAATCGATGGAACTTCCGTGTCAATGGTAGGGGTACATTAAAGAGTTTGTGACCTGTTCCCAACCCATATTCATAATGATCTCTGATCAAGATTCAGCCAATCAGAAATACCTCTTGGAAGAACTAATGCTTTCCTTAAGAAGGTCCACACAACAACAGATCAATTAAAATCACTGTAGCCTGCTCTCACCTCATTTTCTCCAGAACCTTCAGAATGACTGGAATTGGTGGGAACACATACCATTTGGAAGTCCCATTTCTGAAGCTGTGCATCTACTACAGCTGGATAGTCTTTCAGATTCAACACCTTTCTGTTTTTGTGTTCTGCTTTTTTTGACCATACAGTCTACCTCCATAATTAAACAGGTTTGTGTGTGAACTTAAGGAATAACTCCTGATTTAGGGACCACCCCTCTTAATGCAACTGGTGTCTGCATAAAAGTTGACTTTGATATTGAGGCTGTTGTTGAGATGAACTGATAGGGCTAATAAGAGAGCTCTGCCCAGGAACAAGTGATTATTGCCAGCTTCAAGAGAATATGGCTTCTGGGGTCACCCTGACAGTTCAGGTATGCTAACACTGAATATGAACCACCATGCCATAACATAATTTGTTCTAGTGGAAAGGGGCTCCATAGAGTTCCAAGATCTCCCTGTAACTAGATGTTCTCCTGTATTCTGACTCTGCCCAGATCCCTTGGACCGATAAGTGGTAAAGATGAGCTCCCCCAGCCAGCACTGCTGGTATCTGTAGTCAGGATGTGCTGAACTGAAAAATCACTGTTTGAAAGAGAGAAGTCGCTTGTCCCACCTCAGCAGGACAAATGACTGGAAAAGTCTTTCCTGAAGAAGAGTTCATGGAACCACATGAATAGAGGATGACATGAGGCCTAAGAGAAACATGAGATATCAGATTTTGGATTTGTCTGCCTGCAGAATCTCCAGGATCGTCTGTCTGAGATTCATCTTTTGTGACTTGGAAAGGAAATTTCTCGCTTTGGTAGAGTGAAAACCCAGACCTATAAAATGCTTCATATGTGATGGAATCAGATCCTATTTCTTCCATTCACCTGTTAACCCAAGTTACAAAAGGTATTCAGAACAGCACCTTTCCTCTGTGCCTTGTTTAACACTATTGACTAACAAGATGCAGGGAAACTCCATTTTGCTGTGTATGCTATAGAGCAGGCAGTCTGGGCTAACTCACATTAAACTTTTAAATATGAAGAAGTGTATTCACCAAAACATTCATACACTTTAGTTCTGGAGTGCAGGTGCATTAGTAGTTAATCAAGTGCAGAAAATGAGCCGTCTCTGTAAATTTGTACATTCCCCCCACTGTATATAATTGGAGTATGCCGTAAAGCTTCTTTCGACCTGCATGCGAGTCAAATGGTAAGGTATGTAAATATCAACTGAAAAATGCAGGGGTGAATGCTGAATTTCCAGAACGGGATTTCCAAAAATGTAAAATAAGCATGCAATAACAATACCGGGACTGTGTTTTGTAGAATTCTACAGATCCCTCTACATAGACCAGGAGTGAGAAACCTTTGCATCTCCAGTTGTGGTCGGACTTTAATTTCCATTGGCCATCTGCGAATGATGGAAATTGTAGTCTAACAAAAACTAAAGAATAACTCATATGTGTAACAGTGCAAACATTTGTTTCCTAATATTGGATGCTAAAGCTTTGTCTTTTCCTAATCTGATGGTACAACAGAGTCCAAGGGGGGGGGGGGTTCTGGAAACCTCCTTTTGCTCTTGAAATGCATAAATAATCTGGAAATAACATTACTCAAGTAAAATTTATAACTACAGTAGAAAAGTAAATATGTAAATCAGGAAAATGTAATGTTTTAACAAGTTTTAGCTAACAATTGAATAAAAAAAAGAATGTTTAGAATTTCCCCTTTGACTGGCAGCATCATTTCTCCTGAACATTATTTTTTTGTTATAAACACTTTTCTGTGATGCTTCCTTTACCTGCCAATATGTATTTAAATAAGACAATTAAAATTTCTATAATTATGTCAGTTTAACATAGACTTGTGCATTCCAAATTTCTTTGTTCTCCTCGCATCAAGCCTGTGTTATAATTTTGTAGTAATAAAATGTCGTGGCAGCATAATGCCTGATGAACCCCATTAGTGATGTGCTTTGCTTGATGACACATCTACTATGGATGTGGGGCCAAGTTCTGTTTGTTTTGGCAATGCTTGCACGGATCTGGGAAAGATAAGCACGATGAGATGCCAAGTGAGGCCTGCAATCGTTCCTCCTCAGTATACGGTTCTACATAAGTTCTATAGTAAATTAAATATTTAATAATCCAGAGATTTTGAAGTCAGTGCCAAAAAAGTGTACTTCCCCATACCTTAACCCATTGCTTGCAATGCATTGGATACCCCTCTATCACTCAAAGGGTTAATCTCTTGCATGGTAGAGACATCTCCAGTGTATTACTTCTCAATGCTTTGGTGATATCATTAGCATCTAAGGAGTTATTTTTTATGTCTAAACAAATTTTAAAAATATCTAATTAGCTATTACAAGATACACTATAAGACAGTTCATGGGGATGAAAAACGTATCATTATCAGATATTTGTCATTGCTATTACCATCCACGGAACAATAACTATCTTAGATAAAGAGGTGCGATTCTGTGCAAACCACCAGAGGAGAGAAATAATCATTCCCAAAATTGCCTTTGCTTTTAATGGGGGCTTTTAACCTGTTGAATGTTAGAAAGGTCTCCAACGCATTTGTTGGAAACCTCTCTAGCAGTCAAGGGGTTAAAGGCCCATTAGAAATACAATTTTTTATTTGTTCCTTATGATGCAGCTGGTTCACCCGAGAATAGCACCCCTGAATAATGTTTTAAATAGTTATTGTTCCATGATTAGCAATGCCAGTGACCAGAATTTGACAATGATATGTTTTTCATTCCCATGAATGTATTGTATTGTAATGTATTTATGGCCTATTTTTTAATGTGGAAAGATCTGTTTATGAAGGATGTATGTAATCAAACAAAAAGACCAAACAGCAATATGACTGACATGACCTTAGACATATGCTGAACTTCAAGGTCACACAATTTGTCAAAAATGTGTTAAACAGTTATCTGTAAGGTTGCTCTCAAATACCTAAGCACTTCAGTTATCTTAAATTGGACCTGTCAGAGAAGGTAAGTTTATTTTTTAAATGTAACCCTTTGAGTGCCAGATGGGTGAGCAATGCATTTCTTAGACTATTGACTATTGTGCTAACCATTTGTTTGCAAATCTTTTTGAGAAGTGAATCTTTGTTGGTGCCACAGTGGGATACTTTAGGGTAATTAGTTTCTGTGCATGGCCAATATTATCACACTAGTCTAAAAGCCCGTATACACGGGCCAAGGTCCGGGCAATGTTAACCCTTTGAGTGCCAGAGGGGAACGCAACGCAACGCAACTATTAATAGGCCGCTACTAGGGTTGCCACCCAGCCGGTATTTTACAGGCAGGCCGGTAAAAAATTGGCTTCTGTCCAATGTTAATTCTATGGAGGGAATGCTATGGCCGGTATATTTTTTAAGAAAAGGTGGCAACCCTAGCCGCTACCTCACTGCTCCACGAGATGCAGTCTTGCGTCGCCTCACTTACGTGATGCAATCATATGCAGTAGAGACTCCCCGAACGCGGGCAGTCTCTACTGCGAATGACTGCATCGTGACAAACATCTTAGCAAATTATTATACAGGATATTGTACTATGAGTGAATCTAGGCAGAGGCAACACACTGGTGGTCTTTCTAATAGAACACTGAGCTGTTTGGCCTCAAACATAACTAATTAGCATCCCTGAAAAGAGAATTAGCATACATTGCCACACTGTGCCAGCAAAATATAAAGGTTAATTTCTCAAAAACTATTTTTTACAGATAAATTGCATATAGGCAGATTGTAATTTTGTAAACTTTAACTTATGGCAGAGATTAATTCAATCAGAATGGAAATTTGACCAGCTATTCAATTACGGCCGGTATGTAACATGGGGGTGAAACAGACACACATCCTTCAAGTTTAGCCCATGCAATATCAACTCTGTTGATCCTGAAAAGGAAAAAAAAAACACTGAAGCCATTTCTAATTAAAGTGTTAGTAATCTCCAACAAAAAGTTTTTTGCATTTAGAAGAGCTTAAAAAGCTGAGCTAAATGCAAAAAAACGTATCTCTCAAACCGCTATGGTTTAAGAGATACAGGCATTTAAAGTTCACTGTCTCCTACTGACAGCTGTAAAGCTATCAGCAGGAGATTTGTGTTGGTCGACACGGAGGCACTTGAGAAGTGCCGCTATCTCGTTACTTACAAGGAATCCCTTCATTGGCATGGTCTAAAACGTGTGCCCGGATTGCAAGCACACGTTTTAGACCATTCCAATGAAGGGATTCCTTGTAAGTAACGAGATCGCTGCACTTCTCAAGCTCCTCCGTGTCGCCTGACACGAATCTCCTGCTGATAGCTTTATAGTTGTCAGTAGGAGACAGCAAACTTTAAACGCCTGTATCTCTTAAACCATAGCGGTTTGAGAGATACTTTTTTTTGCATTTAGCTCAGCTTTTTAAGCTCTTCTAAATGCAAAAACTTTTTGTTGGACATTACTAACACTTTAAGTTCCAAGAGGATAAAAAAATCCTTCCTGACTTCAAATGGCAGTCAGATATTTACCTGAATCAATATCCTATCTGCTGTGAAACAAACTGTCATAACTCTCAATATTATTCTGAGCTAGAAATGTGTCCATTACATTTTTAAAAGCAACTACATCATCTGCAAGCACAGCATTCCAATATGTCCATAACTTTTCTTCCCTTATTGTAAATAATCCCTGCCTTTATTTTAGTCAAAAGTATCTTTCCTCTAGTAAGTAACTAGTTTCTTAGGGAGCACTTTGTATTGACCTTGAATATATTTGTAAATGGTAATCATATCACTTCTTAACCCCTTAACGACCAATGATGTGTCTGGACCGTCATCAGTGGATGTGAGTTAAGGACTGATGATTGACCTGGCACGTAATGGAATTCTGGGATAGCAGCACAGCTGCATGCCACACTGCCATCCCAGAACATATTTCTCAAAAGAAAAAAGTGTTGTGGTCCTCTAGGGCCGGCCACCCCTTGACCGTGTGGTCCTTAAGTGATTAAACATATCTTCTCTAATGTAAACAAACCCATTTTGGCTAGCCTTTCCTCATATGTCACATCTTCCACTCCCTTTATAAATTTTGTTGCAAGTCTGTACACTTTTTCCATTTTAATAATGTCTCCTTGAAGAACTGGTGCCCAGAACTGTACTCCATAATCCAGGTGGGGTCTAACTAAGGATTTATATAGATTTAAAATTATTTTTGCATCCAGTGCATCTATACCCCTTTTAATACAGGATGATACCCTTATTCACACTTGCAGCTGAGTGACTCTGCACACTGCTGTGAAGTCTATCATCTATCAGTACTCCTAAATCTTTCTCTAATGAGTATTCCCCAAGTAGTGCCCCATTTAGTCAAAAGGGCACGAGGGTACTTTGGACTAATAGGGCAGGTGCTCAAGCTCCCCGTGGTGTCTATGTGTGCACGTGCCTGGGAATAGGTTAGTGTTGAGATCGGGGGGGTTGTTTTTGTAGTGTTAGGTGTTGTGGAGGGGTGAGAGGGTGGGTTTTAGGTTCACTGTTTGGTAGGATTTCAAACATCAAGCTTTAAATAGTTTACTTTGTTGTTCCCACTACTAACGCTTTTTAGCATGAGTTGTGGGAACAGAAATCCATAGAGATAATTTGGTAATCTGAGCTCATTCAACCAACGTTCATTGCAGAATATGTTGGATTACAAATAGAATTCTGTTGGTATAATGCTGATTTTTTTTTACTGGGTCCAACAGAATCAAGCCAATATGCACAAGCACACAAAACACTTACTTATAATGCATACTTGTCATTCACTCATGCCCCATATATGCACAATGAATAGTGAAAAACAATACATGTGCTCTAAAGAAGATGCACATCACACACATAATACAACAATCCTATACAGTAACACACACGCACAACTAATTTTTCCATAATACATACAAACCTATACCAACATATGCAACACACTATATACTCACAAAATATAAGTATTTAGATACCAAAACTGTACCATATAACACATGCCACATACAATTAATGTTTGCAGTTATAGTTCAACTGGTAAGCTGTGAATTCTTTCTTGGTTAATCACAGCATAATTGCGTCATTATGATAAGTCCAAAAGGCATGGTATAAAAGCCTCCCATAGTTCAGTTTTGCTTTGTGTAACTGGGCATCAGATTTCTTCTGATTAAATAATTGTAATGCTTCTTCTTTGTTTGATTTTTAATCTGAAATTGATGGAATAATTGTAAGAAATTATGCAAGCAAGGCTGGAATTATATTAAGGTAAATTGCATTTAATTTCATTTTATTTCACTTTTTTCTTTTAACAAATGAGTATGAGAACTGTATGTTTGAGACTCCTCATACTTTTGGGAAGGGTGAAGTGAGTTGTATATTACAAGGGAACTCACTCAGCAATTGGGCAAGGATAGAAGTACAATTTATTATTTCGGGATTTCTTCTACCTATGTCCAGGGGTGTGGAGCTAATATATTATACAGATATCCTCAGCCATTTGTCAGGTTAAATGGCAACTAACATGATGAGATAAAATATGTTAAAGCTAAGTTTAATTAACCAAAGCTACCCATGTGAGAAGTAGCAGCAGTATAATCGTACAGCTATCAATGTACAGGACCTCTCCCCCAGAGTTAGTGTCCCGAGTGCTTGGACTTTACACCCACTGGAACAGCCAATAGGAATCAGGTTGCTATTGGCAGCTTCAGCACTTGCAAGAGGCTTGGGGTGGACTTATACAATTAGAGCCAAACGTTTATAATGAAAAAAGAAAAGAACAAAAGAGGTCACACTTAACATAATATTGTCAAGTTAGGACCGTATCACCAGGTCCTACAATCAACTATTAGTGACTTACTCACAAAAGCAGTGTCCAAACTCTACACATATGTGTAGTCAGGAGTGATTTTTATACTCCCCCAACCACAGTGATATCAGACTACTTTTATCTGTCTATAGTCCTTCTCACAGGCAGCTCCTCAACTTATACATCTGAAAATAATGTATATGGAAAAAACAATTGAGAGGGTGCCCAATAGTGCCTTATCAATAATAACAAACAGTGAATGAATATACCAGGTACTTACATTTATGATGGCTGAGGAAAATACCTCCTCACAATAGAACACGTTTGCATAGACGTTCAGCCTGTCTCTGCTCAGGTGTACAGGTGATTGGCAGAAAAACAGGCTGCTGCTCTGAAAAATGTAAATGTAAAACTATTTATTACAATAAATAAATAAATAAAAACATAATAGTATTCATCTCTGCCATATATATAGCAACGCATTTCGCAGTGAACTGCTTTTTCAAGATTAGATGGAAAAAAATTGAACCTTTAGCCAAGGATAAGGCAATAACCAGTAGTCACCCCTTCTGCTGTTGGAGGGGCCAACACATAAAGGTGGGATGTACTAATATGATTCCACTCTAAAATAGGTATTGGGATCAATTTTTATGTACCACACCTACCTATTGCCTATCTATTAAGCTATCTGTGTCTTAGTTCTTCAATGAAAACCTCTTGTGCCAAGAGAAGAATAGAACGGCAGTATATGGACATTTAAAGATATTAAGTTCCTCTGCTCCTTGTTTATTACGATAATGAGTAAATCAATGTAAAATTATTACATTGTTCTACGTATGCTATTGTGTAGGCCTTCAGGGATTACTCGCATTAGTCATAATTATAGTCATAGTAATGGAAAAGTGTCTGCTGGTATGTACATACCCCAAAGTACAGCAGCATGATTTGCATGTATCCATCCAAATGCAGAAAAATTGTTGTACTGGTACATTTGTACATTCCCCATTGTTTTACAAATCACTGCTACCTATCTAGCTCATCTCTACTTCAGACTACAGTGTTCTTTGATCAGCATTAAGAGAGCTATATTGAAATAATCACTGCTTGTTTAGTAATTGCATGACAGACTTCAGTCACAAAAATGACTGTCTGTGTCGTGTTCTTTTCTAAAACAAAAGCAGACAATTGTGATCAAACATATGAGCTACAGTGACTGGCACTTTAACTCAATAAATACATTTTATCATAGTGATTTGGATGATTGAAGTAGAATGTGATGTTGTGACTAAGCCTATAGAAAATTGGATATCTTGGCTGTTATAGAGGTATCTTTCATATTACTTCTGAAAGCAATGGAGACCTCTCTAGCAATCAAGGGGTAATCACTTCCATTGCATAAATCAATGTAAAATAATTATGGCATCAAATTAGTACTTTTTTTATTATGTGTTATATCTCTTGAGTAAGGATGAACAAATGGCTGTGGGGATCACAAACTATTCACTTGGTCAATGGAAAATATTTAAAGGACAAATAACATGGAGAAATATATTAAAGAGCTGTCTGTTATTAGTAAACCTGCACTACTCACAACATTGATAGGAATAGCATTATAAAGTCAAAGTCCTGGGAACCCATGTTCAAACCTCTTGTTCCACCTCCTACAAGACCAATTCCTATTGTAACTCGCACAGCGCTGAGGAGATAGTAGCTATTTTTATTTACTGTCCCGCACACATATATCATGTCATATATGCCCAAGATGGAGCACTGGATCAATGAAACCACAAAAGCCCAGTCTGATACAGGCAGATGTATCCCACTGCACTTTTGGCACTGTTGGATATACTTGATAAGTGACCACTTCTAAACATGAGTAGGCATTGTCATTTATTTGATACACATATTATAGAGTGGGTTTATTGGCATTATGAGCTCCTTCTTTCTGTTTTCTGCACCAGTAAAATTATTTGTCAAACTGTGGATGCCATCCTGAACATCAAGTGTCAGCTTTGTCAGAAGACCTTGTGGAGGCAGTTGCCCAGATCCTCTTCACAAGCATTGGGTTGCAGGTGCATCCCATCTGCAGTTAAGACCCGATAGTTAGTGCTGTTTGTTTCAGTATTGCTAAAAAGCTCCTATTATTGATTATTTAAGCCAGTGTTTCCTAACCTTTTGAAGTCAGAACACGTTCCTTTTTAAGTTGTGACACATATATTTAGAAAATGTCTGTGATACGTGTTCCCAGCAAAGAAATTTACCTTAGTTTGTGAATTTGTGTCCTGACACATTGCGTCTGGTGCCATGACACATAAATGTGTCATGACTCGCTTGCTGAGAACTACTGGATTAAGACGTACCATTTTATTACATTGTGCATCTATTCTTATTGCTGTGTTGATGGGCTGGCTTTAGCCAATAGGAATCATTGATTGCCTTTGTAAAGTCAAAGCCCCCAACTCTGGAGAAGAGACACAAGTAAAAAGACTGAACAGACAGACATATGATAGAAAGATAAATAGATGATAGATAGATGATAGATAGATAGATAGATAGATAGATAGATAGATAGATAGATAGATAGATACATAGATAGATAGATAGATAGATAGATAGATAGATAGATAGATAGATAGATACATAGATAGATAGAGAAAGGCCAGAACTTGCAATATTCAAGAATATAACCTGCGTACCCATCAAAAACAAGATCCTTGATAATGGAGTACTGAGATCCCAATAATTTCCCTAAACATAGTAGTTGAAAACCCAATCTTTTGGAGACCTGAAATGAAAGCCATTTTTTGTTAGCAATATATTGCAGGCCCACAGAATAAATAAACACACAACTGAGTTTAGTTGTAACTAACCAAAACAATTTATGGCCAAATAATGAATTGGACCTTGCAGTGTTTCCACGGCACAACATAAAGTCTATTTACTATGACTTTTGCTGATTTGGTGAAAGAGGTTTTCAGAACATCAAACTATGGCCAAAAGGGAAGATGACTGAAAGCCAATCAAAAGAAGGGCAGATGTTTAAAATGCTTTTTTTGCTACTCGAGATTGTGATCCAACAAAAGCAATTATGTTTCTGCGTTCTCAATTTGAAAGCATTAGCAAAGAGCTTTGAGGTTTGCAGTGTTTGTGTCCTATCTGTGTTCAGTTAACTGAACAGAAGGTACCATAAAAGCAAACATAGCCAAAGGCAAACGATTTCCAAAGCAAGCACATAATTTGGGAAAACTGAAGAGTTAAAGGGAATTGTAACCATGCAGGTGAAATATAAACAACTGAAGATTTCGTAAGAAGATGAAATGCAATGTTGTTTCAATTCCACGAAAGGATAATAATCATAAAATCAGAAGCCTTAGTAACATAAAGGTGAAAATAATGATTTCAAAGCTTATAAACACGCTAGGTAATTGGAACCATGATCATAAGTGGTTTGTTTTAACCCTTTGAGTGCCAAATGGGTACGCAATGCATTGTGTACCCCTCTGGCACTCAAAGGGTTAATGTTAATCAAAGCCTTTTTTTTAGTTTGCACGTACTATTTCACTATATTTCAATGACTATGTTTATTTTATATCAGAGGGCATTTTTTATTTTCCACATTTTTCTTGAAGACTTTGGAACAAAATTCAGCGTTTTTAGTAAGGTCCTTTCCATAGCAATTTCTAAAATATACCCTTAACCCCTTAAGGACTAGATGATGTGCTATGACCATCACGGTCCTTATACCCTTTAGGGCCGGTGACGGTCATAGCAAGTCACATACTTTTTACTTAAAGCGCTCTACCGGGAGCACTGTAAGTAAAAACAGGGCCTAAAATTGACCTCTCCAGGACTGGAGCGATCACGTAACAGATCACGTGTACCGGCGCATCGGCAAGGATCAAAGTGGTCCATAAGGGAAGGTAACTTCCCTGGATCGCTGGTCCTTAAGGGGTTACATACCATTAGTTATTATTACAAATACAGGGCCGGATTTGTCAATAGGCAGACGAGGCACTTGCCTAGGGCGCCCAATTTTCAGGGGCGCCTGGCAATCGCCCTGTCACGCCCACCGGCCCACCCACTTTATAATGTGATGGCCCCAGGCAGGATGTAAATAATAGTAGTGTTCGCTTTGTTGAAAATGTATGAAATTCCATTTGTTCCCGGTTTGCTTGTAGTCCCTAGCCGCTTGGGCCGCCCCATGTGACCTTCTGCTGCTCCTGCGTGCCTACCTACTCTCTTCTCATTGATCACTGCCCAGATGGGACCTCCTGCGACGTCACGCACGTGTAATCAAATGCAGCCGTGCACTACAGTGTAGCTTACGCGGCTGCATAAAGACCACAGGAACCAGCTTATGCCCTTCGATTTGGCTGAGCGGGAGCGTGTTTGAGATGGAATGGTGAAGAGTAGACCAAGGATTTGGAGGTAGCAGGTAGTAAAGCAGGAGGAATATGGTGCACTATGGTGCACTATCATCAGGGCCGGCCCTTACAAGTTGCATGCTGGCAATGGAAGTGAGAAACAGTGCTACAGGGGTTAGGTTTGATCTTAATGTGTGAGGCAAAATAAATATGGGATGCCCGATCTTCCCCTATGGCTTATTACAATACAACTTCCTGGCACGCGTGTGTTTGTATGTATGTACGTATGTATAAAACGTTAGATGGAGCTGTTCTATTTGTAAACACGTTAGAAAAAGTTTGTGTTTGTTACTTTGCAGCTGATTGTACTAGAGCTTTATTGGACAGCTTGCTGTTTTTCCATTCTAACCACTCTTGCCACAGTACTGTGAAGAATAAATCTAAAAATGGGTATGGCCACAATGGGGTGGGGCTAAGTGAAGGGTGGAGCTACATGAGGGGCGTGGTTAGGGGCCGTGCTAGGGGCGCCAGAGGGTGTTATGCCTAGGGGTGTCTGAGATGTAAATCCGGCCCTGTACAAATAGATTCTAGGTCAGGGTCTGCTCTTTGAACAAAATATAAGTGTAATTTCTAAGGCAGTGATGGATAATAACTTGTGGTCATCCAGCTGTTTTTGACTACGGCTCCCATCAGTTTCATGGAATGGCCGGCTAAGGATGATAGCTGTAGTCCAACAACATCTGGAGGGACAGAGATTGCCCACCCTTGAAATAAAAGGGGGGTGAGATGTAGCAATATAGTTCTTTTCTACAATATGTACATGAAATGATTATTGTGTACTGAGCCTTCCTAAAGCCAACTTACTATTCCATTTACACCAAACACTCTCCAATTTACACCACTTCCAAGTGGAAGGGCAGTTGGGGAGTATGTGGGCATTTCAGAGATTTAGTTCCGAACTGTCCATAGATTGTTTATTGCCAAGTACAAACAAGGCACAGAGGAAATTCATGTACAATTTTCCATTTTCCTGTAATTGCTATAGGTGTGATATTAAGTGCTGCTATATGATTTGTAGAGCTATTTTCACTGGGAAGGAAACGGTCAGGACCTAGGCTAAATGGGAAACAGTGGTGCTGTGGGGGGGGGGATAATTGTGTGGGAGGAGCCAGGAGCTATAAGACAACAGTGGACAAAGGCCTGCAGTGATGAATTCCCTCATGCTATTTTATGTACAGCACCTCCAACACATTTATGTTACAATAAGTATTAATAATCCTTAAAGGACCAGAGGGGTGTGCTATGCATTAAGGTGCAATGCATTGAACACACCTCTCATCCTTAAAGGGTTTTCCATTCAAAATGCAATGGTGACCTATCTAATATTCAAGTGATAAAAAGTCCCAATTAAATAGAGCAGTTGGTTTGTTACAGAATTGCTCCTCTTTTGCTTCTTGCGGTATGTTGGTTGTAGTGAACTGGAACCATTGGTAGTATAAGGTTATGTTCCTACTGCCTGATCACTGTAAGCCGTATGTCTGGACACTGAGAGTAAGCAATGCTTACTAGAGCTGCAAGTAGTAGTATTTTATTTAGCACATCTGTACAAGGTAGGTTAGTATTATTTTAGTATAATCCATCCATACAGGAGAACCTGTAAAAAAGCAGCAAATGTAAACTGATTCACATATTTATTAGAGAATTAATTTGGTTTTAAGAGGCCTTCCACTGTACCACTGCATTTTCCCAATAAAAATAAAATAGAGATTTATAAAGTCATATGAAGTCAGAAACTTGTGGACAGGAAAGAGGAATGAAGTTGAGAAGATTAAATATTTTCTTGACATTATTATACTGGGCATGGCAAATATTATGTCACAGTGAAGCAAATGTGTAGGGAAAATGCCATATACTAAGAAATGCATAGCACTGCACATTTTACACATCTGTGTAAACATATATCATGTAAAGCAGCAACAGTTCCAGCTTTGTTTCAGAATGTAAAATAAGGAACCTCTCCATTTTACCTACTAATATTTTTCCCCATTTTAAATCCTAGGATTTCTTTATAACTAAGCAGTGAGCAGTATTGATATTAGGGAGTCCATGGACGCTGTGGTACTTGCCATTTTAGTTGCCTGGGGGTTTCTGAATGTTAAAGTCAATCCTTGTCACCTTAAGGTGTTAATCTTTAACAGGACAGTAATACTTAAAATGTAAAATATATATATTGTATACTGCTGAGAGGTGTTTTATTCAAAAGTTATCACAGCTCAAACTTGATTTTTGGGTGTAATATCTCAATGGCCTGAACTGTTTCAGTGGCGCTGTTGCTGCATCATCCTATGGAGGTTTATGGTCAACTGACCAGAGCTGTACATAGGATGGTATAGCAATAGTGCCACTGTACAATTTCAGGCCATTGATGTTCTGAACCAAAAAAAAGTCAATAACTTTAGAATAAAATATCTTTCAGCAGTGGTAGTAGCCTTGTTTGACTCAGTAGGGTAAACCCTTCATGATATATATCCTATATAATAATTTGCTAAATCGTGTGTAACGCCGCGACATGCGCAGTAGACACTGCTGCGTGTGCTGAAGTCATGCGCAGTAGAGGCTACCCACGCCACGGCTGATACAGAGCTGGGAGCTTCGAAGGAGCGTCCAGCTCTGTATCAGCCATGGCGCGGGCAGTCTCTACTGCGCGTGACTGCCCCGCGACCGGGTGGTAGTGGCACTGTGGCCCGTGTAACAGGCTGTTCAACTAGTATATATATATATATATATATATATATATATATATATATATATATATAAAATCTATATTTACATCTTAAGTGTTACTATCCCTTTAATTTGTTGTGTAAAATAAATAGTTTTTGAGCTAATACTGTTTACATTTTGATGACACAATGTGTCACTGTATGCTAATTCCTTGTATAGTATACTAATTAGTTATGTTTGTGCATGTCTACATTCATCCATAGCACACAAAGGCTGATAATTGTGGTGCAATTCTGGACCACACCAACTGCACCATAGGAAACAAATATTGCTAAAATGTCCATTGATTTAAATGGGGATTTTAACCCCTTGATCGCTAGAAAGGTAACCAGCACAGTGAGAAGCAATACATTGGAGACCTCTCTTACTTCAAGGGGTTAAAAGCTCATGTAACTCTTTGAGCGCCAGAAGGGTATGCAACACATTGCTAAACAATGTGTTGCGTACCCCTCTGGCACTCAAAGGGTTAAATCAGTGGACAGTTTTATTTGTTCCATATGGTGCAGCTGGTTTGGTCCAGATTTTTTCCACATTTACTTAGAACATAAGGCTTAAAGGGGAACTGCCACCCCAACTAATGTCCACCCCACCTAATTAGGCATCTAGCGATAAGCTTAACAATCAAACTGTTATGCAGAATATAGACCGCGTCAGTCAGAAATCCTTCCTCATCCAACACTGACGACCAGGCAACAGCGCTCTAGAGACATCTGAGCCCCTATGCCATCAGTTCCTTCTGGTACCTTAAGGTACCATGCAACGCCTCCTAGAGGAGAGTGGGACTGATGGTGCAGGTGAGCAGAAGTCTTTAAGAAAAGATGTCTGTGCTGTTGCCTTGCCGTCAGTGTCGGCTGAGGTAGGATTTTTGACTAACACTGCTGGACCCCCTGCTTCAAACACAAAATTTCAGAATTTCTGCCGAAGAGCCATCAGCAGTTTGTCTTTATTCTACATAACAGCTTGATTGTTAAGCTTATCGCTAGATGCCTAATTAGGTGTGGTGGACTTTAGTTGGGGTGATAGTTCCCCTTTAATTTGTGGTGATCATGGCCCCACATAAAGTGAATTGATGTACCATGAACAGGTAAAGCTTTGAATGCCACAGGGGGATGCACTTAAAGAGTTAGTGTCTCAGAAACACTTTCTATGACATATAAATGGACAGAACAACATAAAGACGGTTATCAATTCTCTTTAACCCTTTGAGTGCCGGAGAGGTATCCAACACGTTGCATTGCAATGCCTTTGGTACCTCTATGGCACTCAAAGAATTAAATTAACTAAAACATATGTTAGGGTGACAGGTCAGTTTTAAATGAAGCATTCTGTGCAGTGATGTTTTAAAGTAGCGGTAAACTTTTATCATGAAAAGAAATATGATCTATAGGTGAATATACAAATTCTCCAGTGCAATTGTAATGCATTGCTCTAATGACGGTGGGTTTGCTTCAGTGTATGGTCTACAGAGTAGTGCATATCACTGTAGTCAATACTGGTGGGCAATGTCCGCCATCATTGAAACTTCGATGCCAGCTTGCCTCTTAGCGCAAAGTGCATAGTATTTTGGCTGCAGAGTAAAGCAAGGGCACTCTGACTGCTCACATATTTTTCATTCAAAAGTTACCGAGCTCTAATTTATTTTTATATAAATTAACAGTATCATTTAGCGTAGAAAGTGTATTTTTTAATAATGTGTTATATGGGGGAGAGATTAAGATGGTGTTACTAACTATGGATCACCATAATGACCAGAATAGAAATTGCAGTTCAGTTAAAAAATTGAGCTATGGCCCTGGAGCCCTTGGCTGTTCTAATTCGTGCAAATCCGTTGATTCGAGGACTCAGTGTAGAAGGCAGAGAGGAAAAGCTTGCACTGTATGCTGATGACATCCTGCTTTTTCTGGGTGATGATGGGAATTCCTTGGGAACCACGTTACAATTGGTGGACGATTTTGGTACATATTCTGGATTTCAAATAAATTGGACTAAGTCCTCTTTGATTCCGATTGATAGTGGTCCACGGGAATCTCGACCAATGGACATCCCACTTTCTTATGTGGCTGAGTGTACATATTTGGGGATTAGGGTGGCAGCGACGATGGACTCCTTTTTGAGCTGAATTTGATACCTACTATTCAATACTTTAATAACAAAACAATGGCATGGCTTCATCTGCCCTTAAATGTTATTGGTAGATCGAACCTTATTAAAATGACTTTTTGCCTAAATTTTTGCATGTTTTTCAAAATACACCGGTCCCTATTCCTAAAAAATATTTCTGACAAATAGACAAAATTATTTCGCATTTCATTTGGCGGGGGGTTAGGGCTAGACTCATGCTAACTACTCTTATGAGATCAAAACGTGAGGGGGGAATTGCCTTGCCCAATTTTTATAGGTACTACTTAGCAGCACAATGTCAATATAACATAGTAACATAGTAAATTAGGTTGAAAAAAGACACAAGTCCATCAAGTTCAACCTTCGCCTTATACCTCAGTAACTGAAAATTTTATAGCTTTCCTGCTACCAATTAAATTAGTCTTTATCAGACCTTCCTGATCAGCCTACTGATAATCAGTATAACTCTGTATGTTCCCTTTTGAAAGAAATGTATCTAATCTTCTCTTAAATGTATCCATTGCATCTGCCATAACTACCTCCCTGGGCAATGAATTCCACAATTTGACAGACCTTACCGTAAAAAAAAAAAACCTTCCTCTGCTGAAGTTTAAACCTCCTTTCCTCTAATCTCAAGGGGTGTCCCCTGGTCACCTGATCAGGCCTTGGAATAAATAGCTCACCTCAGAGATCCTTGTATTGACCTCTCATATACTTGTACAATGTGATAAGGTCTCCTCTTAGTCGTCTTTTCTCTAGAATAAATAAACCAAGTTTGTTTAGTCGTTCCTCATATGTCAAGTCCTCCATTCCCTTAATTAATTTTGTTGCTCTCCGCTGTACCCTCTCTAGTTCTAGTATATCCTTTTTCAGAACCGGTGCCCAAAATTGCACTGCATACTCAAGGTGAGGTCTTACCAATGATTTGTATAATGGCAAAATAATGTTATCCACTCTTGCTTCAATACCTCTTTTTATGCAAGACAGGACTTTGTTTGCCTTTGCTACTGCTGTTTGACACTGATGCACTAGATTTTGCTTCTCCCCAGCCTCGTTACCAAACCACTCAAATAGATATATTATTATTACAGCCTGCTTATAAGCTGCCCCAATTTTTACATGGCGGCCCCACAGTTTTTAAAATTCAGACTCCATTAGCAACAACCCTACATGAGGCATGGGTGGAGTTAGAAAAGCTACTGGAATATATAGCCATGGATCCGAATACCCCCTTATGGGGTGCTGCGGGAATACACCATTTACTTGGTAGCGAGTCTGGTCCCTTATGGGCTAGATTTGGGATTAATACCCTTGGACAATTATACCAGGATAATCAGCTGAAGTCCTTCACACAATTACATGACGAGTACCATATACCACATAATCTCTTTTACTCATATTTATGTATTAGGCATGCTCTTAGAGATCAGTGGGATGATCGAGCTCCGATGATTTCTACGTTTCCGCTTCTTACTAGATTGATGATCCTTGAGCCTCCGAGAACTCTCTCTTTCATTTACCAGTGGCTAGAATCTCACATGAGGTATCAGGAGTTTCCTTCATGGACCAAATGGGAGATGGACGTGGGTCCATTAGAGAATTGGGAATGGGATTTGGTTAAGGCGGGACCAGCAATGGTGGCGACGTCAACTAGACACCAGATGATACAGTTGAATATACTACATAGAATTTATTATACGCCGGTCAGACTGTATAAAATGGGGATTTCTGGTACCGACTGTTGTCTTCGGTGTGAGAATGTTCAGGGTACATACTTGCGTATGATCTGGGAGTGTCCGGGAGTCAGGAGGTTTTTGACGGAAATAATGCGTCTTGTGGCCCTGGTGTTGGGGAGACATGTTCCTGTAACTCCAAAGCTTTGTTTATTGTCTGTTTTTCCCAATGAGATTGAGGATCCACCTGACAGATCTCTACTGAGTGAGCTCTTGGTGATGTCGAGAAAGGTGGTGGCCTTGAATTGGATGTCAAACAGAGTTCTCAGTTGTAGAGAGTGGATAAACCTGGTTTTACAGTGTATTCCACATTATAAATTGGTTTACTTACACCGGGGTACTCCGACTAAGTTTGACAAGATCTGGGGACGATGACAGACCTGGTGGACGAATAGAGCTGATAATAGTGTGGCACCTGATGATGTGCAACTTACTGGTGATGGTTGATTGAGGTCATGCCTGCTTGCTGTGTGGATGGTTAATTGATGTGTGACATTGGGTAGGAACCCTGTGCATACTGGGATCCTGTGAAACTGCTGGCTAGTGGGCGGAGGGGGGGGTGCTGCGGGTTCGGGAGAGAGAGGAATTGGGGTTGGGGGGTATAGTAAAAGTTAAGTTAGGTTAGATTTTAGGAGTTTGGGTTATTGAAGGTTGAAATAATAATAAAAACCTCAGGTTGACTCTGTACGCCCTAATGATATGCATATGTTCTTTTCATTGTTACAAATATTAACACACTTTTGATGTACTTGAACGATCTTACATGTATCCTTTTTTTTCTGTATTTAATATGTGTATGGAGCAATCTGATAATAAAATATATTTAAAAAAAATTGAGCTATAATAACTTTTGAATTAAAAATATTCCATCAGTGGGCATTACTAAGCAGGAAAAGGCTTAAAACATATATTTTCATAAAAAAGTCTATTGCTTATTTAAGATAGAACTTATCTTAAGAACCTATACAATGTGGGATTCCACTTGACATGGACCTCCATCTTAACCTGGTGATGGGACAAGTGATTATTATTTTGCATAGAATATAATGACTGAGAGCACTGTAGGACTGGCTAAGACTTTGTAGGCAATATTTAGCAGTTCCTTGAGGGTTTTTTGGATTTTGAGATGAATCAAGTAACAATTGCATTTTAGATATGGGCTACAGCATGGTATATGCATGATATCTGCTATTCACAAGGATATATGATTCAGATATTTGAATGTACAGTGCATGGAGTATAATATTGGAGCCATTGCCAGCAGATACAAAGCCAGTTTTCAGTAAGTGGGATGCAAGCCATTCATCTCCAACCTGCTGCAGTTTCATTAAAATATCTACAGATTGTGGGAATGTCTCTGGAAGATTTACATGCATAAAATGGCATGTGACGTATGGGCTACCTTGCAGTTGGCAGTTGGCTAGTGTCAGAGCTTGAGGCAACTGTGGCCCACTGATGGGAAAATGTACCCAGACAACAGAAAGTCATATAGTCTGTACTCTGGCCACTTGTCCACATATCTGTGGTCCGGTGAACTCTCTCTTGTTATGATGTTTCCAGCCCTCTCCCCACATCATCAACTACCTGCTTCTACAACTCTGGCACAGACAAAAGACAATATTCTGCACTGAAACACATTGAGTTGGTTGTGACAGTGATCCCCACATGGAGGTCTGGAGACATGGAGGGCTGCTCGGTCTAAGGAGATTTCTCTATGGGGAACAATGGCTGGAGACTGGAATGCAAAAGGGATAGATTCCAAGGGAAAAGGATGCACTGCTGGAGAAATCAGAGATATAATTCTGTACATAACAAATGGACTTGAATGCTAGAGAGGCTGA
This sequence comes from Rhinophrynus dorsalis, assembly GCA_037306005.1. Classification (NCBI taxonomy): domain Eukaryota; kingdom Metazoa; phylum Chordata; class Amphibia; order Anura; family Rhinophrynidae; genus Rhinophrynus; species Rhinophrynus dorsalis. The sequence goes on from CM074719.1 coordinate 382,873,846, forward strand.
TTGCTAGCATTCAGAGGGGCTAATTATTTAAGTGCCAGAGAGGTATCTAAGGCATTGAACTGCATTTTTAAATTCATGGACATTTGCTTCCCCATGGTGTTGTTGGTTTGCCTCAAAATTACTCCAATTTTCTTAGAAAAAAATATAAATTACATTTTGTGCTTTTTTGAAATATGCACAATTAATTAGAATGCAAATAGATAGATAGATAGATAGATAGATAGATAGATAGATAGATAGATAGATAGACATAGACAGACAGACAGACAGACAAAGCCGTACGCACAATAAACTTGGCATATGTATTAATAAATCCATTTGCTCATAACTTTAAAGCATGCTAAGCAGCCCTCAATATTTACTTGTTTATGATTAAATTGCAAAATGATCTTCCAGATCCTGGCCTAAATTAAATGTCATAGCATTTATCTCTCATAAAATGGGACAGCAAGGACACTAATTTCCTAGGTGTTCAATCACTGCCCTGCACCACTTGAGAGAGAGGCATCTTGGGAATGAGCCTGTCCACAGTTCACAAGCTCTCAGACAACACAGAGATGAAATCATAAAAGTCAATTAATCATTAAAGGCTGTTACATGCACGTATCGAGCTGGTCTGCTGCGAAATGTTAATCAGTGTAAGATCAATATATAAATTCCTGCAAATTGGAGTGATCAATAGCTTTAAAGCCTAATGAATCAATGGGAGGGCCAAAGGCTTCTCCTATGGGTCTCTGTGATATGGCTGCCATAAAAGAGCTTCCTTCTCTAGGCATCCTGCCAACAGAGGTCACCTATCCCAGCAGGCTGCTCACTTCAACAGCAGTTACCACGGTGACAGCATGTCACTGTTGCCCTAGTGTCCTTCTGAGGAAGGTGGAAGCCAATGCATCACTGCCTTTGATGGATTTGTCAATAACAGTTAGCAGGGGAGGGAAACTGCTCACATAATGCTCGCTGCTCTGCTGTCCCTGAGCACATTGGGGTGATTTAATTGTTTTGAAGGATGTGTGCGGCTGCATACATGAAAGGGCTAAGCAGTGGTCAGACAGAAAGCATGAGAAGGCAGTAACAAGGAGAATGTTTTCAAGCCTCTGAAAAAAGGGAAAGGTTTATTAGGTGTTATATTAACCAAATGGTTGTGTGAAAAAGGAAACAACTTCACATCCTAAAACTAGGAAACATTGATCTACTAGCTATAATACATGACTTATAAATAGATTTTGGTTTCTCATTAATCCTTTAGGCTAATTTCACCTGATTTACACAGCAGAAACCTGCCTGTCTGTCAAAGTAAGCAGCAATGAGCTTAAACCTTTGAGTGCCAGACAGGTATCCAACACATTTTAATGCAATGCATTGTATACCCCTCCAAAACTCAAAGGGTTAAAGGAGAATAAATACCTCCTAAATATAACTTCCCACTTACCTAACTATGGCTAGAAAATCCTAATGTCACAAATGCATTTTGTCCTTTCTCTTTGGTTCAAGAGTTAACATCTTTAATCAGTCCTGGGTAGCATGCTCATGGAAGCAGACATAACAGTTGCTTGTCATTTTTTCAAATGTAAGCAGGCAAAGTTCATGAGCTTACTTAATACTTCAACGACCAGAAGGGTGTGCAACACATTGCAGAGCAGTGTGTTTGACTCCTATCAGGTCCTTAAAGTGATATGATTACCAAATGCAGTGAGCTGAGATTGAGGTCATATGGACTTCCTAGCAATTGCATACCTCACAAGTGTCCCTCTTTAGGAGGGACAGTCCCTCTTTTAGACCCAAATCCCTCTGCCCCTCTTTCCCACCCTGATGTCCCACTTTTTAAGAGATCATATTGTGTGGTTGTATATAAGTGTATCACTTTGCTCTACAGCAATAAAACTCACGTGTTTATAAATTAGTATTATTAAAATACTTTGGTCTTGTTATAAATTATTTATGAGGTTACACAAGGAGGTGTCAATAGGTCATGAAATAGCTTAAAAATTCGCGGTATTTCCCCGTCACCAGCCACACTCCCAGCAACACCCCCTAAAACACAAGTGTCCCTCTTTGGCAATTTGAAATGTTGGGAGGTATGCAAGCGTAATGTCCAACTCCATGGTCTCGACACCCAGGTCTGATTGAAGATATTGGGGTGATTGTACAAATTCGATAGTGCATTTCAACTAGCATAAGCCTCTATCGCCAGCGATTGCTCTCCATAGTCATTGTAGTGCATATCTGCAATCAGGCTCCGACATTGATAGAACTTTAGAGCTAGCAAGTCCCATACACCTGCCCCATAGCAGGGAAATGGAGTTACATCATGCAGTTTGCTTTAGATTGCACTAAAGAAGGTGTAAAGAAAAAGAGCCCCTGAAGTACCCATACACTGCATCATTACCCTATGCTTGGTGCAGAGGACATTAAGGACAGGCATTTTGGAGTATACCACTTATTAAATTGAAACATATTTACATATACAACGTATAAACATAAAAATGTACACACACACATATATATATATATATATATATATATATTAATATGAAAAAGTTTTAGTCACGTGTGAAAAAATTATGTAAAATAAGAATGCTTTCAGAAATAGACATGTTAATAGATTAGATTTATCAATTAACATAATACGTATTGCATGAACAGAAGAGAAATCAATATTTGGCTGTATATTTGGGGACATTGGCATGCTGCAGAATAAATTTGGGGCCAATCAGATGCCTCCTTGATGGTACTGCTTGGTGGATAAGTATCTGCCTGAACGTCTCAGCACTGGAAGATATCATTAATTCTGGCCAAATCCCCAACTCCATTTGCAGAAATGCAGCCTTAACTTGCAAGGAACCTCAAACATGCTTCACTGTTGCTTACAGACACTCATTCTTGTACCGATCTCCAGCCTTCAGGGAACAAACTGCATTCTGTTACAGCCAAATGTTTCAAATTTTGAGTCATCAGTCCAGAGCAACTGCTGCCATTTTTCTGCACCCCAGTTCCTGTGTTTCTGTGCATAGTTGAGTCACTTGGCCTTATTTCCATGTTGGCCGCAAGTCTTCCATGAAGACCGCTTCTGGCCAGACTTCTCCGGACAGTAGATAGGTGTAACAGGGTCCCACCGTTTTTTGGCAATTCTGAGCTGATGGTGCTGATGGACATCTTCCGATTGCGAATGGAAGTAAGCATGATGTATCTTTCATCTGCTGCACAAAGTTTCCTTGGCCGACCACTGTGTCTACAGTCCTCAACATTGCCCATTTCTTTGTGCTCCTTCAGAAGAGCTTGGATAGCACATCTGGAAACCCCTGTCTGCCTTGAAATTTTGGCCTGGGAGAGACCTTGCTGATGCAGTATAACTACTTTGTGTTGTATTTCTGTGCTCAGTCTTGCCATGGTTTATACCTTTTGACATTAAACTGTGTTCAGCAACCTCCCCTTGTTAGCTGAGTTTGGCTGTTCCTCACTCAGTTTTATTCTTCCTACACATCTGTTTATATTTCAGTTAATGATTGCATTTCAACCTACTTATTAAATTGATGATCAGTAACGCCTGTTTGGTATAATTGTTTAATCATATACCTGACTATATGATTACAAAATCACTAACTTTCTGCAAATGTACCTAGAAGAATTGATGCTGATTTGTAGGCAAAGGGTGATCACACCAAATATTGATTTGATTTAGATTCTTCGTCTGTTCACTCGCTATGCATTTTGTTAATTGATAAAAAATAAACTATTAACATGCCTATTTTTTTAAAGCATTCTTACTTTACAGCATTTTTTCACACCTGCCTTAAACTTTTGCACAGTACATATACATACATCTCTACAAAATACCTGGTGATTGTTCAACAGCCTGCAGAATCAGGGTATCTCTAAATCCTATTGTGCCGTCAAACATACACCACCTGCGCACCGTGAAAATATACCAAGACAATATTCCAGAAACACCTGGATCCAATAGATAAGAAGGAAGCCTTATAAAATGCAATACAAATCAAAGAATAAGTGAAAAAATGAAAAAATAATAAATAATCCCCACTATCACTATTCAATAACTGTATTACACACCAAACCAAGAGGCAAATATTAGTACTTATCTCTTATATTGATGAACAGTCCAAATGAAATGAAAATGATGTAATGGATGATATGGATGAGAATGTCACACAATGACGATGATATACAAAGGTGATGATAAAGGTTAGCTTCTGAAGTAACTCAAATGGAAATAATAAACAAATTGACACGAGGTCAGTAAGGGTTAACTTTCGATTTAACTCAATGCCGCTTCCTACGTAAAAAGGAGCACAAAAAAGCAAAATCTAAAAGTAATAACATTTTAATGTACTTAAAAGATACACACTATATATATACATACATACACACACTAATAATATATATGATTCACTAATTTCAAGTTCAGCGACTGCTGTTTTGTGGATTTGCTATATCCTTCCTATAATACAAAAGGCCAGAATGTTTGTCCGATGCAGTCATGCGCAATAGAGACTGCACGAACACACAGAATCCTGGAAGCATTCTGTGAGTTCAGTCAGTTTCTTCTACGCATGACTGCATCGAGTGCACCTCCAGTGAGGCTGCGGCAGTACACAGAGCAGAACTGGCGTCTTTACCTCACTGGACCTTGGCTCGTGTACACAGGCTTTTACACTAGTATACATATATATATGTGTGTGTGTGTGTGTGTGTGTGTGTGTGTGTGTGTGTGTGTATACTAGTGTAAAAGCCTGTGTACTATACACTATACTATATATTATTAAAAACACACACACAAGATCCCAAAACTGTGGTATTATATGCAACTAGGTAGGCAAATGGATGTTATGGAATCAGTATAATTTGCCATGAGTTGGGCAGAATGCCATAGGTAGAATACCAGGTGCCACAAGGTAATGACGTTATGGGCATTTGTACAAAGTTAAAGTCTAGCAGATCTGAGGCAAAACAGCCAAACCAAAGGAAATAGACAACATTTTCCATAAATTTTATGAAGCTTTTAACCTCCTGAATGCCAGAGAGGTCTTCAATGTATTTTGCATCAATGCACTGGAGACCTCTCTAGCATTAAAAGTCTCATCTGAGTGTGGATTTGGAAGTTCCTATTTGTTCCCTATGGTGCTGTCGGTTTGCCCTAGAGTATGCCAAGTGGGGGAAACACAAACAGAAATCCATGATGAGTATCACTGAAAAGAAGAGCCTTTTACCATTCCAGTGATATTAATCTCATCATGATCTGATGCAGGGAGACTGAGGTATGGGGTATGTTAGAGCCCAGCTCCTACCACTTCTAACTACCCATTTTAAATTCACTGGATTCAATGATACCCAACATGTAGGTGTTCATTTCATTGGTCATAAGTGGTCAATAGAAAGGGCAGATACACCCCTCCACATATTTTCTGGTTTTCCTAGTGGTCCAGCAGAAGTCTCTACCCCTTATTATACAATGAAGCACAAGAACAGTCACATCACTAGTGCACAGAGTCCTCCAACAGAGAGCTACGTATTGGCATGCAGGACTCACTCTGGGATAAGCCCTAATCCTGATTTTTTGCTCACTTTCTACTCCCTAATATAGGGGTTATGCTGAGAGCATCTCCAGATGTCCTTAGCAGTGAAGTGGTTAAATTAGTGGGAACTTTTTTTTATTTGTATTCTATTGTGCAATTGCTCTTATTGTGTGTATAAGGTTCCATACTGTACATTTAACACATATTAACCGTTTGTGTGCTAGCGAGGGATCCACACATTGAGTCACATTGCTTTGGATACCTTTCTGGCACTCAATGAGTTTTAAAGTGATAAAAATGATTAATAATATAACAGATACAGAATGCCGTGTAGTACATTTTTTTATAAAATGGAATAAGGAAGTTTGTCAAAAGTGGCTCAGCAAATTTATAAAGAATTGTCTCTATTTGCGATAATTTAGCGACTGAATTTTCTCCACATATTTAAGGCCATGTCTGACCTGTTCTTATTCTTTATGGTCACCACATTTAGAAATTGCCTAGCATACGTTATAAATGCCAACACTCATAATGAGGACTAAGGACATTTTAAGAATCCATTCACAAAAATGAACACTTTTTATAAATCTTTCCCTTGGTAACAGATATCCCGTTGATTGAATTATAAGACAGTTGCCCCCCACAAAGGAAGACAGGCAAAGTCTCTAGTCCTGCTTCGTTAGGGATCATAGTCGGCGTGGTCCAATAGAAACCGTGTTTCCCTCCAAGGTAGGTCAAGTACAGTGTCCTCCTTCTCAGTGTGGCCTTGTATTTTGTATACAAAATACAGGAATGCTGTAGGAGCAGCAGCAGCTAGAGGGCCTCACATTACCCAGCACTGGGTTAAACCCATGACATAGAATGAGTAGAGAAGTCTTGAGCAAAGGACTAAGCTGGAGGTATGGGAGTGTGATTGAGGTATGTTGTAGGGTAAAAAACATGGACTGTATGCTTTTGTAGTGGAAAAAAACTGTAAGCAGGTATATAAAAGTAAAAATGAAGCAATTGTAGGGCAACCATAGGGGACAAAACAAGAGTCCAAAAAATTAGCATTTATTTAAACGAGCCTTTTAGCCTTTTGATTGCTAAAGAGGTCTTCAATGCATTATTTAACTATTCAATGCAGAGCTCTCAAGCATTCAGGGGGTTAAAAGCTCCATTTATAACAATGCACATTTTTCTTTGTTCTCTGTGGGCCATAACGATTCCCCTCTCTTTGTACATATGGCCCTTCTAAAATGGATGTGATTTTGCAAGAGCTTTCAAAATCACCTATTGGTTATGTTATCCATTTTTTCATTTACAATATTTTGAGCTATTCAGATTTGTCATTCTACACAAATTAGGCATGTCAGCCAGATACTAACATTCCACATGACTCTCACCCTTCTACCACCTGCCCTTCCCTACCGGCCAGTACTAGCTAATTAGCAAATCCCACCACTCAACATTCTAACACTGCCAACCCAATTAACAGTTTTAGTGCAAGAGGAATACACAATGCATTGATTTTCAATGTGTTGCATGCCCGTCTGGCACTCAAAGGGTTAAACCCTGCCAACACTATGATGCAAATTGTATCATTTAGACACTCCCATCTCCAACCCAGTGTGATTTTCTGCGGGTCAGGGACAAGAAGCTTCTCATGTATGGTCCCTGCCCCTTTAAACTGTTATGTCTCTTTGCTTTTATGTTTTTCCTCAGTTTCTAGAAGACCTGGGAAGAGTTATGGTGACAGTATTTAAGGGATGGTGCTAGGAAGTATGGTGCAGTTGGAGAAGAGTCTGTGCCCTGTGTCTCCTATCTGCAGCTGCACCAAGACCCGCCAGGGAAGGGAGAATTCCTCCTGGACCTGGGCTCAATACAAGACAGAGGATGGTCGATCCCTTCATGAGACTTGAGCAGGGAATGTAATATGGAGAATCTCAGCTAGTATTCCTATAGGAAATTGGCTCACAATAGATGAGAGGCAAGCAGAACCTTTCCATGAAAAGATGCCACTTGTCAAGTAACTCAGTGAGAGAACACTAACATCTTAATGTGTAAGAAATTTCATGTATTTGCCATTTGATGGTCTGCTAATACATTTTTCACTGGTAAATAACCCTGGTGAGTATCCATTCTGTAGTTGCTCACACTACATCTGTCTCTGTAAGGCCCATGCTGAAATAGAAGACATTGAGGTAGTGAGCCCACAGAGGGGCTGAGCCAATCAAGGCAGCTTCAGAATCTGTTTTCCCACAGACTGAGCTAGGCTAGCCTACTTATCTGCATTGCTGAAAATTGCTAATCCTTTGTAAGTAATCATACACCTACAAACAATAAAAGCACAACATGTATATTAATTGTACATAAGTACAATTGTCCCTCCCCTTTTAAGCACAACTATAATGTATAGCAGATCTGCTGACCTGCACTCTGTGGAGTCTGAAAAGTGACACCCAGTGCACCCCAGAGAAGAGACTGAACTGCGAGACTGAAGTCTTTCAGGTTCCTGTCCTGTGCAGTGAATGTCCCCACAGATCAGTGATTCTCAGCCAGGGTGCCATGGTACTTTGGTGTGCCACAGACATCAGCTTAGGGTGCCCCATGTTTTCTTTGAGGGCTTTGACTAAAATTACTATTTACTTTTAAATATAGATTTATAGAAATTGTAGTGCACACTGTTTTTATTATTATTATTGTGAGATCTAATAATAACTGTATATGTATGTATTGTACCCTTCATTAATCCCTTGTTAAATTACATAGAATGATAGGAGTGCTCCAAAAGTTCCAGATTGCATGAGAACCACTGCCATAGATAACCTGTGTTGGACTTGAGAGCGTGAAACCGCAGGTTTATCGGGACGGTCCATGCGACACAGGAGTTTGTGGCTGAGAGCCACAGACTTCTATTTTGTGTTCTGGCAGAGGGGTTACATTTCTGACATCTGACCCCCTCTTCCGAACAGCTGACAAGAGCCACTTTGACAGTGCATTCCCTGCCTTTTTATTAAATCTGCTCCCATAACAAAATGTGATAATTGATCATTCAGGAGGCAGACAGTTCTATCACAGACCTACACTATGTACACAGCAGTCACTGCTCTTGTGTTCACAGCTATTTTGAGCACTGCACCATTAAAACAGCACTACTTATTGTACATAATGCCCCATAAAATTAAGACATACATATTTTTTGCAGTGGGAAAAATTATGCTATTATAAACTCTTCTCAAAATATTTGATCTCTCTGTAATTAATCTCAGTCTGATGGTTTTTCAGAATGCATACAGAATGCCTACAGAGAGCATGTATAGCACTGCATACATCAGTAACATGATATAAAGTTACATTATTATTAAAGAAATATAGATTACATTTATATCCAAAGGCCTTTCTACAGGCATGCAATTACTGCTAGCTGTGCTAATCGCACACTAAAGAATTACTCATTTAAAGAATCTCTGTGGCTATAGTGTACCTCACCTAGAAGGGAATGCTCATCTGTTATTTTTTTTAACCCTTTGAGTGCTAGAGGGTTGTGCAATGCATGGTAAAGCCATGCATTGCACACCCATCCGGCACTCAAAGGGTTAATCCAAGAGGGCTGGGAAACACATTGCTTTGCAAAGAGTTGAACACCATTGTGCACCATTCTGGTTAAGCAGCAAGAAATATCACCAGCATTTTTCTCTCAGTGGTAATTAGCTGTACATTTAGAAGAAAGCATAGGTTATTCAAGCTTTGAATATGAATTAACAATTATTTCACACCCCCTTCGATTTAATTGTGATAACGATTTAAACACAGCATTGAAAAGATTGAATAAGACCATGAGGGGACTTAGATAGAAATTGCCAACTATAATTTGTATTCAAATCACAACATATAACAAATGGACAACCTGTTGAGAGTGGTGTATTGTAACTATATGTGAACCAGAGGAGTGCAAAATGCCTTGCAGAGCAAGGCGTTTAGCACCCCTCTGGTCCTCTAGTGGTTAATAAGTGTTAGAGTAGATTATATTTACATCTGTAGTCCCATAGTAGCCATAGAACCACACATACTGCCCCCGCAGCATTGTCCCACTGCACTGGTAACCATAGGAATGGGCAAGTGGGGCCCCTCAGATAGAACTCCCATCTTTCCCTACCAGCTCGCCCTGCAAGATGCACAAATACAAAAACACCAGCCTAGTCACCTTGCACAGATGCAACAGAACCACACACACTACTGACCCCCAACTTTGACCAAGGTAACCACAGAACCCCAAATACTAACCTGACAGCCTTGTCACTCTTCACTGGTAGCCATAGAACCAAACTCATGCAGTATGACCCTTCCCTGGCAGGAATTATCTGGCATAGACAGAAACCAGCAAAGCTCTCCCAGGAAATATCTTAAGGTTAGAGAAATACTGATATATATGGGGTTTTATGAAAGGATTTACAATAAAAAAAGTGTAAAATTGAGGTTTTGACACAAAAATTCTTGTGTGGAAAAAAAAGTGACCATACATCCATTCCTAATTAGGGATGGGAGAACATTTTAGCCTCAAAAGAGTAACAGAAGAAAAATGGCACTTTTCGCTGAGTGGTACATTTCTGGAGAAAAGTGTAGTTTTTCCACTTATTCACCTAGCTCATTGTATTGAAATCAATGGAAAGCCTACATTTCCCATGACCTTGAGACAAGTTTGCAAACTGTTTGAATCCAGCACACCAAACTAAATTAAAACTCTACTTTATTATTCATATTAAAACCTAAGGCCGGTACTTGTGTCCGACATTTCAGACCCACCTGGGTCTTTCTTCAAGGACAGCTACTAGTTTCTTGTGACAAGTTTCCCTTTTTTCCCCGCAGGCTTAGTATCAAAGGGGTGTCAGGTTCCCACCGCATGCCATTCCATGTTTTTGTGAGAGGAAGAGAAAGCAGCACATTTTCAGCTAGAGAAGACAGGCTAATAAAGTGGAGTTGAAGCTTAGTATATGGAGTCTTGTGGCAGGAAATCTGTTCTCTGTATTAGATAAGTCTGAGGGACTCTGCTGGACAGGAAGGGAGAAATGAGGTTGACCTCAAATAGCCACAACATTTGGTATGACTGACAAGGAAGACACAAGCAGCTGTTTGGGCTGTTATTATCTCTGTGCTAGAGGAGTCTGGGTGTGCGAGAAGGGAGCAAAGGAGGTTTACCCCAAACACTCCAAAATTTTGTGTGACTGAGTAGACAGAGGAAGCTTTGATCTAATTCCTTCCTGATCTGGCTGTTATCTCAAAGAAGCAGTTGAACAAGGAGTGTGTTTTTTTTTTGACAGTGAAAGGGATGGGGGAACAGTTAATTTAAATAAATAAATAGATAGGTGACAGAAACAGGGACCCTGACGTGAACTGTGACTGAGGTAGACTGATATTAGATTAGTTAGAGTATTTTGTAGAGCCAAGGCAAGACATCATACACAATCAGTCTATTGTGTACATTACAGTACAAACAAACACACTAGTTGATTAATGTCCATCAAAAGCAGAAGGGCTAGGGGGAGGGTGAAAGGAGTAGGAGCTAAACATGTTGCTATCTGTTGTCTATGTAAGAAGCATGTGAGCAAGGGGAAAGCAAAATCCTTATTAAGATCCCACCTGAAGTACAAATCAGTCTGATTGTAAGTGTCACGGTTTATTATGACTCTCAGACACAAGTTTTAGGTAAAAAAAATCAATTTTATTGAAATAATAAATGATAACTTAGGATGGCAATAACATACATATATATATATATACAGAATATAGCACAGACAGAAGGCAGACTCTACCGGTCCTGTCAATATACCGGACAGGACAGTCTTTAGGCTCTACCGGCCTTGCCAATACCGGGTAAGGCAACCTGCAGATGGGATAGCATAACGGTTTTACCGGCCTTACCAAATTACCGGGCAAGGCAGCCTCAATAGATACACAATGTAGGCTCTACCGGCCCTGCCAATACCGGGTAAGGCAACCTCAGATGGAATGTGGCAAAAGGTTCTACCGGCCTTACCAATACCGGGCAGGGCAGCCCAGAGATAATAGCAGCAGTCAGAATGGAACTGGCAAATTAGCAGAATCGTTAAGCAGCAAGGCTTTGGAGCAAACCAGCGTCCGCACGCGGGAAACAACACTGAATAGTATAGCCGTTAGGCTTAGCGAGCAAACCAGTGACCGCACACTGGTGTAACAAGTGAGTAGTATAGCCGCAAGGCTTAGGAGCAAACCAGCGTCCGCACGCTGGGACCAACACAGATTTGTATAGCTGAAAGGCTTTGGAGCAAACCAGTGACCGCACACTGGTGTAACAAGTGAGTTTGTATAGCCGCAAGGCTAGGAGCAAACCAGCGTCCGCACGCTGGGACCAACACAGATTTGTATAGCTGATAGGCTTTGGAGCAAACCAGTGACCGCACACTGGTGTAACAAGCGAGTTTGTATAGCCGCAAGGCTTAGGAGCAAACCAGCGTCCGCACGCTGGGACCAACACAGATTTGTATAGCTGAAAGGCTTTGGAGCAAACCAGTGACCGCACACTGGTGTAACAAGTGAGTTTGTATAGCCGCAAGGCTTAGGAGCAAACCAGCGTCCGCACGCTGGGACCAACACAGAATTGTATAGCTGATAGGCTTTGGAGCAAACCAGTGACCGCACACTGGTGTAACAAGCGAGTTTGTATAGCCGCAAGGCTTGGGAGCAAACCAGCGTCCGCACGCTGGGACCAACACGGAATTGTAGCAATGTCACCAACGCGACCAGGCAGAAGGTCGCCAGGATACTGAAGACAGGTGATGAGATGACAGGAACCAGCAACGATCAGTCAGGTCAGAAAACAGCAGAGAAGTTCAGCAGGAACTGCAACACCAGAGACTAGGCCGGAACCAGGACTGGAAGTACTTCAGCATGCAGGAAACACTGGAACAGTAGAGATCAGGAACTCAGGAACACATGAGATCAGGAACTCAGGAACACTGGAACAGAGGCCCAGCTATCACTAGCATAGTGATAGCAAGAAGGTCAGAAACAACACGAAAGGGCACTCAAAGGGTGCCCAATCCAGGTTTAAATAGTCAATAAGAGGCGGGCTATCTGCAGACAGCCAATAGAAGCCCCCTACTGGTGACAGACAAGTAACTGCAGCAAATCACGGGCACCGTGATAGTACCCCCCTTTCAAAGACCCCCTCTCCTAGAATAGGGTTTAGGTTTCTGCGGGTAATTGGCATGAAAGGCCCTAGTTAACCTAGGTGCATGAAGGTCCGTACTATCCACCCATGATCGATCCTCAGGACCATACCCTTTCCAATGTACCAGGTACTGTACCCTTCCTCTAAGCCTACGGGAATCAATAATGCTCTGAACCTCGTACTCCTCCTGGCCCTCGACCTCAACAGGTCCTGGCACCACAGGTGTGGTAGTATAGCGATTGCAAACCAGAGGCTTAAGAAGGGACACATGGAACACATTATGGATACGCATGGATGCAGGTAGGTCTAGTGCATAGGAGACAGGGTTAATTTTGCGAATAACTCTGTATGGACCAATAAACCGAGGAGCCAACTTATTAGACGGAACCTGCAGCTTGAGATTTCTGGAGGAAAGCCATACTCTATCCCCAACCTGAAAGGAAACCGCTGGAAGCCTTCTGCGATTAGCATGGCGCTGATGACGCTGAAATGACTGACCAAGTGCCCTCTGAACTTGTGCCCATGTGGAACGGAGTTGCTCGATATGCTCATCCAGAGCTGGAATCTGTTGCGTCTGAAATGAGTCTGGAAGCAAACAGGGCTGGAACCCATAATTAATCAGAAACGGAGAGCTCCCAGATGAAGAATTGACCGCACAGTTCCTGGCGAACTCTGCCCAAGGCAACAAGTCGGACCAATTATCATGATGGTCAGTAACGAAACAACGGAGAAATTGTTCCAAGCCCTGATTAGCTCGTTCAGCGGCTCCATTGGTCTGGGGATGGTAGGCAGAGGAGAAGGACAGCTGTATGCCCATCTGTTGGCAAAATGCCCTCCAAAATCTAGACACAAACTGGCTCCCCCTGTCAGACACCAGTACCCTAGGCACTCCATGCAACCGGAATACTTCTCTGGCGAACACCATTGCCAATTCCTTCGCTGAAGGAAGACCACGGAGGGGCACGAAATGAGTCATTTTAGAAAACCTGTCCACCACCATGAATATAAAGGAGTACCCCTTCGACATAGGCAACTCTCCCATAAAATCAATGGAAACATGAGACCAGGGGCGTTCGCCATTAGGCACCGGTTGAAGCAAGCCCACAGGGAGATGTCTCGGGGTCTTAGCGCGGGCGCAGGTGGCACAGGCATTCGTAAATTCGGCACAATCGTTTCTCATGGAAGGCCACCAAAATAACTGAGAAAGGGACCATAACAATTGGTCTCTACCAATATGTCCCGCAGCCTTAGAGGAATGGTAGGTTTCGAGCAGCCTAGTACGAAATGATTCAGCGACAAAACATTTGCCCACTGGGGTTTCATGGGGAGCGGACCCCTGAGAGGCCAGGATCTCCTCCCCTAGAGGAGAAGTGATACTCGTGCGTATAGTAGCCAGTATTCTATCAGGTTGGATGATAGGAGCTGGTGCTTCCACTCTGTCACTGTCGGCCTCAAATTGTCTTGACAGTGCATCAGCCCTGATATTTTTTGACCCTGGTAAATATGATACAATGAAATTAAATCGAGACAGGAACAGTGCCCACCTGGCCTGACGAGAGGACAATCTCTTGGCCTCCGAGAGATAGGTCAGATTCTTATGATCTGTTAGGATTAAGACAGGATTCTTAGTACCTTCAAGCAAATGACGCCATTCCTTAAGAGCAAGGATAATGGCCAATAATTCTCTGTCACCTATCTCATAGTGGCTTTGAGTGACAGTCAACTTTTTAGAGAAAAACCCACAAGGTCTGAGAGTTCCACCTTTCTCGTGTCGCTGCGAAAGTACTGCCCCGACCCCAATATCTGAGGCATCAACCTCTAACGTAAATGGAAGTAAAGGATTGGGGTGGGATAACACAGGAGCCGCAGCAAATGCCAGCTTCAAATTCTCAAAGGCTTTCTCAGCAGATACCGGCCAACAAGAAGGATTAGCACCCTTGTGCGTAAGATCGGACAGAGGTTTGACAATGGAAGAAAAGTTCTTAATAAACCTCCTATAATAATTAGCGAAACCCAGGAAACGCTGTATGGCTTTAAGACCCTTGGGTTTTGGCCATTGTAGGACAGCTGACAACTTTTCTTTGTCCATGGCAATGCCATCATTGCCAATTATGAACCCCAAGAATGGCACACTGGTTCTATGAAACTCACATTTTTCCATTTTACAAAATAATTTGTTCTTACGGAGTCGTAGCAATACTGCGGATACATCTTTGATGTGCTGTGCCATGTTTTGGGAGTAAATCAGTATATCGTCGAGGTACACCACAACACATGTCTGTAACATATCTCTCAGAACATCATTTATCAGTTCCTGGAAAACTGCGGGTGCATTACACAGCCCAAAAGGCATTACTAGATACTCGTAGTGCCCAGCTCGAGTATTAAAGGCAGTTTTCCACTCATCACCTGCTCGAATGCGAACCAGATTGTAAGCGGCCCGTAGGTCCAACTTGGTAAATATCGAAGCGCCCTTAAGCCTGTCAAAAAGCTCGGTGATGAGTGGTATTGGGTATGCGTTTTTTGCCATTAGTTTATTCAAGCCCCGGTAGTCAATGCATGGTCTTAATTCGCCATTTTTCTTTTTTACAAAAAAGAACCCAGCCCCAGCTGGAGAGGTAGATTTACGTATGATCCCTCTAGCAAGGGCATCAGAAATGTAATCCTCCATAGCCTTATTTTCATCACAAGATAATGGATAAGTGCGTCCTTTCGGAGGTACTGCACCAGGCTGCAATTCAATGCAACAATCATAAGGTCTATGCTGGGGTAGCATACTAGCCTCTCCTTTGCTAAAAACATCGCCAAACTGTTGGTACACATCCGGCATAGCAGAGGAGGTGCACATGACCTTAATAGGCTGGATGACGCACTTGTCCATACAAAACTGGGACCAAGCAGCAATTTCACACTTTTTCCAATCGAATTGTGGGTTATGTAACTGTAACCACGGAAATCCCAATATCACCGCATGGTGCGGGGAATTAATCAGTTGAAACTGCTGCTCTTCTCTGTGAAGTGCCCCAATAGTCATAGACAATGGCATAGTTTCAAATATAACCTGAGGCGGTTCTAAGGGTCTACCATCAATCGCTTCAATAGTCAAGGGGTTTTCTCTTTCAATGCGTGGAACTCCGTGCAATTCAGCAAAGGTATTATCCATAAAATACCCTGCTGCACCGGAGTCAACCAAGGCCAAAACCTCCACAGAGCGTTGTGCCCAAGACAATACCACCTGTATGGTGGGTTTCATTATGCCCGACACTGGGGACGATTGTACACCACCTAGGGCCTGTCCCCCAAGATACCCTAGGTGTGTGCGTTTCCCGGACGTACCGGACAGGAATTTAGCAAGTGCCCTTTTTTACCGCAGTATAAACATAACCCTTGTTTTTTGCGATATAGTCTCTCTGCCTTGGATAGTCTAGTGAAGCCTATTTCCATAGGTTCACTTGTTTCCCGTACTGGTTCACTAGACTTCAATGCCAAGGGAGGGATGGGTGGGCAAAACATGCTACTAGGCTCATTATTTTTTGACCGTAACTTACGATCTCTGGCAATTGATCTCTCACGTATTCTGGAGTCAATTATCATAACATACTCAATGTAATCATCTAGATCAATAGGTAGATCTTTAGCAGCGATTTCGTCTTTAATGTGGTCATTCAGGCCTTGAGAGAAGGCTGCCAATAATGCCTCGTTATTCCAACCTACCTCTGCTGCCAATGTGCGGAATTCGATGGCATAGTCGCCCACTGTACGCCTGCCCTGTTGTATCTCCATAAGGCGTTTGGCAGCAGAGGTGGTTCTACCAGGAGGCTCAAACACTCTTCGAAAGGAACGCACAAATTCACTAAAGTTCTTAGTACAAGGTTTAGCATTCTCCCACAAGGGGTTAGCCCAAGCCAATGCTCTGCCAGTGAGCAGTGATATCGTGAACCCCACTTTACTACGATCATTGGGAAATGCGTGTGCCGTCAATTCCATAAAGATTTCGAGTTGATTGATGAACCCTCTGCAGAGACTAGGGTCACCATCATATCTTAGCGGCAAGGGTGCAGAAGCCGTTAACCCTTTAACAGTACCCCCTAGGGGTCTGGTATCACTTTCCGGTGTCTGACTTGGCGAGACCACCGGGCTAGAGCTAGATTGGTCAGCAGGTACCGTGCGTTCAAGGATCATTTGAATTGCAACTGCCAACTGATCCAAACGTTGCTCGAGCACATCCATCCTCCAATGGATATTCTGTGCGTTACCTTCACCCTTGCTGTCTGAGGTCATGGCCCTTTCGTACTGTCACGGTTTATTATGACTCTCAGACACAAGTTTTAGGTAAAAAAAATCAATTTTATTGAAATAATAAATGATAACTTAGGATGGCAATAACATACATATATATATATATACAGAATATAGCACAGACAGAAGGCAGACTCTACCGGTCCTGTCAATATACCGGACAGGACAGTCTTTAGGCTCTACCGGCCTTGCCAATACCGGGTAAGGCAACCTGCAGATGGGATAGCATAACGGTTTTACCGGCCTTACCAAATTACCGGGCAAGGCAGCCTCAATAGATACACAATGTAGGCTCTACCGGCCCTGCCAATACCGGGTAAGGCAACCTCAGATGGAATGTGGCAAAAGGTTCTACCGGCCTTACCAATACCGGGCAGGGCAGCCCAGAGATAATAGCAGCAGTCAGAATGGAACTGGCAAATTAGCAGAATCGTTAAGCAGCAAGGCTTTGGAGCAAACCAGCGTCCGCACGCGGGAAACAACACTGAATAGTATAACCGTTAGGCTTAGCGAGCAAACCAGTGACCGCACACTGGTGTAACAAGTGAGTAGTATAGCCGCAAGGCTTAGGAGCAAACCAGCGTCCGCACGCTGGGACCAACACAGATTTGTATAGCTGATAGGCTTTGGAGCAAACCAGTGACCGCACACTGGTGTAACAAGCGAGTTTGTATAGCCGCAAGGCTTAGGAGCAAACCAGCGTCCGCACGCTGGGACCAACACAGATTTGTATAGCTGAAAGGCTTTGGAGCAAACCAGTGACCGCACACTGGTGTAACAAGTGAGTTTGTATAGCCGCAAGGCTAGGAGCAAACCAGCGTCCGCACGCTGGGACCAACACAGATTTGTATAGCTGATAGGCTTTGGAGCAAACCAGTGACCGCACACTGGTGTAACAAGCGAGTTTGTATAGCCGCAAGGCTTAGGAGCAAACCAGCGTCCGCACGCTGGGACCAACACAGATTTGTATAGCTGAAAGGCTTTGGAGCAAACCAGTGACCGCACACTGGTGTAACAAGTGAGTTTGTATAGCCGCAAGGCTTAGGAGCAAACCAGCGTCCGCACGCTGGGACCAACACAGAATTGTATAGCTGATAGGCTTTGGAGCAAACCAGTGACCGCACACTGGTGTAACAAGCGAGTTTGTATAGCCGCAAGGCTTGGGAGCAAACCAGCGTCCGCACGCTGGGACCAACACGGAATTGTAGCAATGTCGCCAACGCGACCAGGCAGAAGGTCGCCAGGATACTGAAGACAGGTGATGAGATGACAGGAACCAGCAACGATCAGTCAGGTCAGAAAACAGCAGAGAAGTTCAGCAGGAACTGCAACACCAGAGACTAGGCCAGAACCAGGACTGGAAGTACTTCAGCATGCAGGAAACACTGGAACAGTAGAGATCAGGAACTCAGGAACACATGAGATCAGGAACTCAGGAACACTGGAACAGAGGCCCAGCTATCACTAGCATAGTGATAGCAAGAAGGTCAGAAACAACACGAAAGGGCACTCAAAGGGTGCCCAATCCAGGTTTAAATAGTCAATAAGAGGCGGGCTATCTGCAGACAGCCAATAGAAGCCCCCTACTGGTGACAGACAAGTAACTGCAGCAAATCACGGGCACCGTGATAGTAAGACACCATGAACGTGTCAGAGGTGCTACAACTAGCGACAGCAGAAGTACTCCTATTATGTACCCCAGAGTCCAGGGAACATTTAGAAGTGCTGTTGATGTGTCAGAGAGTGTTCCAGAATTTTCTGCTCCAGCTGCAGAGGAGTATGACTCTGAGCTTGTTTTTGGAGATGAAGATTGGCACTCTGCCCTTTTGTTGAAAACAGAGGCTTTAAAGATGTCCTGTGTTGCATCCTGTTGAAATATCCCAAGCCACAGTTATTTTTCAAGGATGGCTGTGCCAGGGTTACTCAAGCAGGAAGTTAGTATTGTGGACAAAGAACAAAAGGCATTCAGCCTGCTAACAACTTTTTCAAGGCATATATTGCTGCGGAACTCACAACTTTTGCTTTCAGCTATTTGTTTCTCCACTTCAACCCTCAGAAGTAATATTTCAGCAGAAAATCTTGTAGTCATAGAAGACATAAATGACAAAGTTATCATGGGAAATTTCTTGGCAGTGGAGAAAATGCAGACATTTTATGCATTTTCTATGGGTGAAATTTTTCCATGGAAAAAGCATGAAATTATTAGTTTTACACAAAAATTCCTGCTGGAAAATTTTCTGGATTTTCACCCATCCCTAGTCCCTAATGCCTAGTAATTCTGTTTTAAAGCAACAGGTGAATGTTGCAGATTTACATATTTTAAGACATTTTGAGACATTTTCACCTCAGACTTATTCTTATCTGTTTTTCTATCTGACTTGAATATAGAAGTGGATGTTTTTATGTTTAAATACACACTATCATTAAATATATGTGTTAATGAATACGTAATAAATATTGGAATTTTAGCTGCTACAATGAATACAATGAACTGGCTTTGCAGGTGGCAAGCATTGCTGTGTGAAAAAGTAAGACCACATTATTTCTCTCTAGTTCTTTCAAATATTCTTTTTAATTCTTGGGAATGTAATCCCAAAGCCAAGGGTAGACAGCCTTTGCTGTGCCATCTATTGAAGACTACAACTTCCATCATCCATACAGCTGGAGTGACAAAGCTGGAGTAACCCTACAACAGGCTAAACCCTATCTGTTTTTTACATCGGATGTCATGCAATCTTCTTATCACCTTTGCATTTCTGTGTATGTGCATAAACTTTCCTACTTCAAGTGCATTATAATCACAAGTATAATGAAACATCTCCCACTTATGCAGCACTGTTTATGTGACATATAAAAGTAGGTTGGCTGTTATATATTTAAATTGCTACTCTGTAAATTGCCCTCATGATGGAGATATAAAATCACTCCAGCAAAAGGCTAGAATACACAAAGATAATCTGGAAACATCATCTTGATTGCTAAGGCAAACTAGAGGATTGAACAGTAATCACCTCAGCACTTTCCTTATACATGTCTGAGAGCACTACAAGGTATATAACTGCAGTACAAAAGAGTATGTAAAGCACAAGTATTTTATGTGTTTATGGTGGATGTTATTCACATGTAATTATTGTATAAATCTAGTTATGTAATGAATTCAAAGAACTGTTTTCTTGAGATCGAAAAGCATGCATGTTCTCTCACACTCTATAGATGCAAATCAATAAGCTGAAGAGGTGGAATTCTGGAGCAAACCATTTATACCATAGGGAAGAAATGAAAATTCAGAGTCATTTAAATAGGTCAGTTAACCCCTTTGTTGCTAGAGAGGTCTCCAGTGCATTGCATTCAAGAATTTAAAAGCCCCATTTAACCCCTTAGTGATAGCTGCGTGTGTACGTGGCTGTCACCTTAACGCCCGCCTAACATTTTTTTTTTTTTTTTTTACTAAATGATTCCGGAGGCCCCTAATGACATGCAGCCGCAAGGAGACCCAGACTTCCGGGACTTACCAGGTACGCCCTCTGTCACTAAGTGACAGTTTTTGCGGGACGTACCTGGTAAGTCCATTGTCGAGAAGGGGTTAAATCAAAGAGAATTTGGGGAATTTGTATTACTTCTCTACGGTGCAGTTGGTTTGCTCCAGAATTAATTCTACATATTCTGTATCCCTTTGAGTGCCAGAGGGGTACGCAACGCATTACTCTGCAATTTTTGTATAATGCTCTGCAATAATGCTCTGCAATTTATGTATAATGCTTTGCAATGTGTTGCTTCCCCCTCTGGCACTCATAAGGGTTAAAATGGGCCTACCACCATCTTTAGTCTCATTAAATGTATCTATTTAAGCTGCCTATACTTAGTGATTTTTGTTTTTTAATGTTTAATAGTTTTTTAGAAAATTTTGATTGGAGAATCTAATCTTAGAAGATCTTTGTTCTCTGACCACTGTGATAAAGGCAACCTATTTAATTACTAACAAGTCCAGGAAATCACATACTTCCTGCTTCCTGGACTGATAGATCCTATTTATTTCCACCAGAGAGGTGGAATAAATTTATGTGGAGAAGTAATCATGCAAATACCTTCAAGATGGAAGCTCCCATTGAGGGGATGATTTGGAAGGATAACAGCTCCTCTTTTTTTATACTTCTTTTTATTTTAACAAACATAAAATACATATAAAATAACAATACATAAATCATTCTGTGAATACATACTGATTGATCATTCTTAAACAAATGTGCCACCAGGAGAGAGTCTAGAAGGCATCATCCAGAGACATGCATAATGATCAAACTAATTATAAATCAGTCAAATATATCCAAGGTTCAGGTATGTATGATGTAGTTTTTCCCATCTTATCAAGCCAAGTATCCCACTGTCTATACTTATGAGGTGAACTAATATATGGCCAACTAAGTTGTTTCTCCAACTTAAAGGGATAGTAATACTTCGTTTTAACTTTATTTTATTTTGTAGGCATTAAAAAAACATGAAGAATGATATGTCTTATTTGTCAAACCTTTATGGTTTATGAGATATTCACAAGCAAAGTTTCCCCCTCCCGCCCATTTTACCTAGTGTAAGCAATCTCTTCTCAGATGTGGAATGCAGTCTATAGACCAGACAGATAACAGAAGGGGACACTTTTATTCCTATGAAAACAATGAAATCCCTGCTCCCCTTGACAAGCTTTTCAGGTTTTTCCCTTATCTTAATTGAAGATTGTCCCTCTCTGCAATCTACCTGGGTACCTCCCTTCTGCTCTGGCTGAACAGTGTGACATCAGTAAAAGGGGCGGGAGGGGGACACTTTGTCATTGGATTACTCTGGAACTACAACTCTGACAGAATTGAAATAACACTCTCCAAAGTCCAAATACTATGATGATTAATTAGAGCTGCTTTTATTATGAAACATTACTATCTCTTTAATCTGATATTTCAATTGAGATATAATTAGAAACCAAGGGATATTTGTAGATTGTTTCTACTGTTGGGCAATACTTATTTTAACCACCAAAAAAATATGAATAATTAGAGACCTATCCTTGTCTGCCATCTGTGTCCAGTTCATATGTAATAAAGCTAATAGAGGAGATCTATCTAACTTACAGGGTTAGTAATTCCCAAAATAAATTGCATATGGCAGATTTTACAAAAATAAAGTATTTGGAGAAAGTCCTATCTCTCAAACCTTTATGGTTTGAGAGATATCCTCCGTTAAAGTTCCCCTTCTCCTGATGTTAGGTGTAAAGCTGACAGAAGGAGATCCGTGTCGGTCGACACAAGGAGGCTCTTCAGCAGAGCCGCAATAGTGATACTGGAAAAGAATTACTTCATTGGAACAGTCTACAAAGTGTCTTTGCAAACCAGGCACACTTTGTAGACTTTTCCAATGAAGTCATTATTTTCCAATATCGCTATTTCAGTTCTGCTGCAGAGCCACTGGCTTGTCCCCAGACCGGGATCTCCTGCTGTCAGCAGAGCGCTAATGTCAGGAGAAAGGGAGGGGGGACTTTAGTGGAGATAGGACTTTCTCAAAATACTTTATTTTTTAAAATCTACCATATAAAATAAACTTTATTTTGGGCATTACTAACCCTTTTATTACATCGCCAACAAATTGTTGAGGTACTCAAATACATCTTATTCAACCGAGTTAGAACAATGTATCATTTATTAATTAATTTAAAATACATTTCAACCAAATTGAAAGAACGTACTGATGATATACCATCATAAAAGGCTTGCACCAATCTCTTAAATTCAGTTCACAACCCAAGTCTTTTTCCCATGAAGAGATAACTGGGGACATCTACACATCTGGAGAGCCTCACCAATTTTAACCCACTTTATCTACCCTTGAGCCTTTAAATATATATCAATTATACCAGAAGTATCCTCTGAAGGTCTCAGTATCACTTTAGGCAGAAATGATTAACTCTAAGATAATTAAATATCTCTGCATTGGACAGTTGAATTTCTTGAATTACTTGACAGTATGATTTCAGTTTTCCTAAGATCATCAACTGGTGTATATACCCAATACCTTTCTTCTTCCAAGAATTCAAATCAATATCCTTAATTTTTTTGTTCAAGCATCAATATAGAGGAAGAAGATGGAATCCTGATATTAACATTCAGAGATCTTTTAATAAATTTCCAGACTCTCAATATCTGGCCCAATATGTAACTAGCTCTTTCAATATCTTTTATTATATTATTATTATACCTTCCTGTATTCCAAATCAAAACACTTAAAGGGATAGTAATACTTCATTTTATCTTTATTTTATTTTGTAGGCATTAAAAAAACATGAAGAACGATATAAGTCTTATCTCTCAAACCTTTATGGTTTAAGAGATATTCACAAGCAAAGTATCCCCCCCCTGTTCAGTCAGATCAGAAGGGAGGTGCCCAGGTAGATTGCACAGAGGGACAATCTTCAATTAAGATAAGGGAAAAAGCTGAAAAACTTGTCAAGGGGGGAAGGGCTTTCATTGTTTTCATTGTAAGAAGAATGTCCCCTTCTGTTATCTGTCTGGTCTTACAACTAGATTCGCATCTGAGAAGAGATGGCTTACACTAGGTAAAAGGGGCGGGAGGGGAAACTTTGCTTGTGAATAGCTCTTAAACCATAAAGGTTTGAGAGATAAGACTTATATCATTCTTCATGTTTTTTTAATGCCTGCAAAATAAAATAAAGTTAAAATGAAGTATTACTATCCCTTTAAGTCCTTAAACCCACATGCCTCGCGTTCAATATCATACCAACTTTCCTTACAGAACTCATCTAGCTGTAATCTGTATATATGTAAGACCGTACCTGCCAAAAAGTAATTTTTAATAATTGGGAAACCCGAACCCGCTTCATTAGTCCTATGTGCCCACAACTTCTGACTCAATCTAGGTCACTTACCTCTCCATACAAATCTATTAAAACTATCTTGTACCAGCATCAACCACTTACCAGATACTATTAATGGAAACATATAGAACAAATATGTCCACTTGGGAATAACATATGAATTTAAGATATTAACCCATCTCCAGCAAGAAAATTCCATACGCCGCCAGTCTTTCAGCCATTGATTAGTTTGTTTCATCAGATGCATGAAATTATATTCCATAATACCTTTTGTATCCTTAGTTATGTAGCTACCCATGTATACAAAGGAATTTACCCAACTGAAATCATATTCTGCCTTTAACTGATCCTTTGTATTCCCATCCATATTTTTTTCCAAAAGAGTAGTCTTACTAATGTTCATTTTATAATTTGAAACAAATCCATAATCCTTAATATCGGACTTTAAGTGTTTTAATGAGTTCAACGGGTTAGTAATTATAATTAATACATCTTCACCACTCCAAAGATCAACCCTGAGGACATAACAGGACCAAGATATATGGGTAGGAGACCGAGAGAACGCAGAACGCTGGCTAATGGGAGAAAGACCCGGTTATGCGCATAAAGCCCAAGAAGGGCAAATGTGAGTACATTACCTCATTTTTTATCAAATGTTTTTTACTAATAAATTTCTACACTTAGATTGGTTTTACTTCTCTCTTTTTGTTATTTTGCACTGTTATTGAGTTGTTTCAGAAATACTATGATTTTATAAGTGGACAAGGCCACTTTTACAACTCTAGCCTGCTGCAAATATCAGAGACAAGCTACCATCTCCCATTACCATCTTCATCATCTCTATTACCGTCCTTCATCATCATTCTCATCTTATCCTCATATTAGACCTTCATTTCATCTATTTAAGATAAGACTTATTCATCACCCTCATTTATCATATTTTTTCCTTGCATTATATTCTGTGTACTATTTTCTTCTAGAGTATTTATTAGCATTATCATTCATTTTATAGTGAATGCTATTATAAGATTGCTATTTCTATATTGAATTGCTGTGAGCGCTTTAGATTTTCATTATTTTTTTCTCTAGTATTGTCAGCGTAGAGACTGATTTTTAATTCCTGATTCATTGTAGGGTACCCTCTGATCATCAAGTTTTTTGTAATATTTATAGTCAGAGGTTCAATAGATAAAATGTACAGGAGTGGAGACAGAGGACATCCCTGTCTAGTTACATTTTTTAAATTAAACCAACTTGAGCAAATATGTGAACCTATTGTTCTTGCTGTAGGATTAGGATATAGTGACATGATCGTCCTATGTATCCACCCCATACACCAAATTTCACTAATGCACTACTCATATAGTCCCAGCTAACACTGTTGAATGCCTTTTTGGCATAGACTGACATATCCAGCATTAAATATATTGATTACTCTTCTTATACATACCTCCCAACATTTCAAATAGCCAAAGAGGGACACTTGTGTTTTAGGGTGTGTTTTTGGGGGCGGGGCTGGTGGGCGGGGCATTACCAGGAATTTTTAAGCTATTTCCTGACCTATTGTCACCTCCTTGTGTAACCTAATAAATGACTTATAACAAAACCAAAGTATTTTATTTACACAGACTAATTTATAAACACATATACAGACATTTAAACAAACTTAATGTGAGTTTTATTGCTGTAGAGCAATATTATACACTTATATACACACCACACAATCAGATCTTCTAAAAAGAGGGACATCAGGGTGGGAAAGAGGGACAGAGGGATTTAGGTCTAAAAGAGTGACTGTCCCTCCTAAAGAGGGACACTTGGGAAGTATGCTTATATTTGCACAAGAAGATCTGCCATAAACAAACCCCACTTGATCTAAAAGAATTATACTATCCATTACTTTTTTTAATCTATTCGCCAAAATAGGCCTATAGTTAGTGATCTTTGTTTTTCAATGTTTAATAGTTTTTTAGATAATTTTGGTTGAAGAATCTAATCTTAGAAGATCTTTGTTCTCTGACCACTGCGATAAAGGCAACCTAATTAATTACTAACAAGTCCAGGAAATCACGTACTTCCTGCTTCCTGGACTGCTAGATCCTACTAATTTCCACCAGAGAGGTGGAATAAATTTATGTGGAGAAATAATCATGCAAATACCTCCAATATGGAAGCTCTCATTGAGGGGATGATTTGGAAGGATAACAGCTCCTCTTTAATGCCTTGGACGCTAGAGAGGTCTCTTACCTCTTTAGCACCTGAGGATTTAATATTGTGATGTTTTTGGTGACAACCCATAATTATTTAGAGAAAAATCTTAACTTACTGTATGCTCTGGATTTCCCGTTAGGCAGAGTTAGACACACCACCAACCACCTACCATAAATGGAAATCTACAAATATGCCAGCACAGCTCATTTTCCATGCTAAGCATTTGGTCTGAAAATGGCTGCTCTTCTCAATACATGCAAGATGATATTACTGATTCTGTTCATACAGGAACACAGACTTCAGCAGCATTAAGACTTAAATGCTAGTAAACACAGCAGGAAAATGGAGTAAGGTTACACAGATTTTTCCTGCACCTTGTTAATACATAGCTTTAAACAAGTAGCAGAGGAACAGACCACCCCGAAATTCCAAGACACTCACCTCCCCTGCTGCCATCTTCTTGGCACAAGCAGTATACAATGGAAGAATTGTCAGCATAAATAGCTTTGTACGTAGGCTATAGGCAGCACCAATAAATCAATTCCAACTTCTATTTTAGCACATAATCATATTATTAAATCTTCCTTAGTGTATAATAGTGTGGTGCTCCCGCAGTTGTATGTATGTCCAATGCAATCCTAACATCCCTGGACCAGATTGATTTTCCTTTGGTGCCCTTGGCTGGATGGATGGATGAAGATTACTCTTAAAGGAGAATTATACCTGCATGAATATGTGTCTCTTTGTTTAACAGATGATAGACACCTTTCTGTCATAGAGTAGTGTGGTAGCTATATGTTTTTACAGTCTGCAGTTCCCTATATCTCAACTGAAGTCTGAATTAATTCATACCTCTTCATAATAGACAATAGGTATTTATAAGCTGAATGAGGAATCCCAAAGAGAGAGAATCCCCTCCTATGATTCTGCATACGCTAGTAAAAGGATCAGATTGTGAAATGAATGTGAACAATTGTACACTACAGAGTTAAAATGAAAAAAGGCATATGTACTGCTGTATGAAGGCCACATACTGATGTAGCAAATGTTATTGTATTTTCATGATTCTCGTCATTCTGTATGTCAAAGAAAGTGAAGAATATTTTAAAAAAGAGAATTGCATTTCTGAGCACTTGCAAAGCAACACTCTGTGCACACAATCAGACTCACATTTTATTCTCTGCTTCTTTTCCCATATCTGTTGTGCTTCCATTTAGGAACACAATTGCACTCCTTTTGGTGCACAGCATGCACCTAATTAGCCCTCCATTGTGTACTCCTTTTCATTTGAACTTTAGGTGCATAATTCCGCTCAATTAGGCACACAAAGTTCTCTGATTTTGGCACAATTTAAGAACCTCTGTAGTCCCTGCAGGGCCGCCATCAAAATTCATAGCTCTGGCACAAATTTAATTGCCTATCCCCATTCTTTCCAGGGTCACATGAGTAGATGCACCATGCAGCCATACTACACCATTACCAGTTAGTTGACCTCCACTACGTGCCTGACAACAAGACCCAGGGGTTTAAATGTGAAACACAAGCATTTATTCCCTCTCAATCAGTACCTAGAAATACCCCTGGTGAAGGCCTGTTTGGAAGGTCAGAAGCAAGAGTAGAAAGATGTAATGTGAAGGAAAGAGAGGAATGCAAGGGGGAATGAGAAGTAACAGGGATGCTGGGAGAGTCTACAGAGGGAAAGAAAGACAAAGTGAAAACATTTGTTTTCATTGGTAGGCCAGTATTATGGAAATGACCCCCATCCCACAAACAAAAACTTTTTTGTGCTAGATGACTCTGCAGATATTTGTGCAGGCTTTCAACTTCTGAGTACATTGCAGGGAAGAAACATGGAATGAGGAAGACTGCTAAATAGCCTGTACAAGTGTTTAAACTCTTCAAATATAGATAATGTTAATTAAAGTGAACCTGTCATGCTTTTTACAGCGTGCTAATTTTACAGGCATAGTAAAGAAAGCGTAGAACACATGAGCTGTGCTGATTTTCACCAATAAATAAGTGGATCACCAGAACTTAAAGAACAGGTATGGCATGGTGATTATGTAGATGTTCAGGATAGCGCAGGATAGCGAGGGGTCTAGTCCCCAGGACCTTTGGCAATTGGCTGCAGGGCTTTTGTACTTTCGCCAGTATCATATGCGGAAAGCCTCCTGAGAAGAGCTTGTCTCTTTTTGGTTACTTAGACATTATCTTATGGGTGACTGTTGGTTTCAGTATGAGGAGCAATTTTGTCAGAGCATGGCGGTGCACCCACAGGTGATGTTTGATTGTCAGAACATGAACCTTTGATCTTGTTGATTACTCCTCACGGGTCCTCTTCCCTTCAAGGGAACACCAGTCCAGCAGCCCCTACCGGTGGACCAGCAATGGCTAGGAAGAACCATTGTAACTGGTACTCCTCTTGATGATTGAAGCACGAGTGTTACCACTGTGGCGGAGCCCATCCAGCAGCGAGTTGCTGTAAGAAGAGCACACTGACGACACCAATGATCGTGGAAAGGATGGGGCAGTGGCTAAGGCGGTACCCCAACAGTAGGGAAGCCTGTCTCCTGATGTATGGTTTCAGCGATGGTTTTTGGATCCCCTTAATTCCACATGAAAAGGTCTCTATGTCCGACAATTTGTGTTCCACTTGTGACTGAGAGTATCTGGTTTTGGAAATGGAGTTGGGGTGTATGGCAGGCCCCTTTGACTTTCCCCCAGTTTGCAATTTTAGGGTGTCGTCTCTGGGTCTGGTCCCCAAGAATGAGCTAGTGAAATTCCGGCTCATACACCATTTGTCTTAACCTAAAGCTTTGTCAGTTGACTATGCCATCGACAAGGAGGAGAACAGGGTCCATTATGCATCTTTTAATAAGGTGCTGTGTCTGGTTCGTGCCACTGGTCATGGTTGTTTGCTCACCAAGTCAGACATAGGATCAGCCTTTCACTTGCTTCCTGTCCATCCAGAGTGTCTTCATTTGTTAGGCTGTTTTTTGAACGGTTCCTTTTTCTTTGATAAGTGCCTTCCAATGGTATGTGCACTGTTACTATTATAAAGTTTTTAGTTCCTTTTTGGAGTGGGTTGTGCACAGAGAGTTCAGCATCCATTCAGTCTTGCACTATTTGGATGAATTCTTATTTGTAGGGTCCACTGATGGTTTTTGTAGGGTGGCCAAGTCTTGTGGAGGTCCCGATCATGGAGGTCAAGACAGAAGGTCCACAGGCTAACATTTCATTCTTGGGCATATAAATTACTCTAATGCCATGGTTTTCCACCTTCCTCTGGAAAAAATTCAAAATCTAAGGGACCTGGTGGGTCGGGTCAACTCTGCTAAGAAGGTGTCCTTTAAGTAAATGCAGGTTCTTTTAGGCCACCTGGTTTTTGCCTGCAAAGTTATGCCTATAGGCAGGGCTTTTTGTCTGCGCTTGTCGCTGTTAAGGAGTGGGGTCTGTGCCCCTCACCATTTCATTCGCATCACCTCTTCTTTGAGAGAAGATTATGGCATCTGGTGATCCTTTTTGGCTGAGTATAATGGCAATACTTGCTGGCAAGTGGAGGAAGTCGACAGCCATGATTTGGCCTTGTATACACTGCCTCTGGTTTCGTGGGGCTCAGCACTTTCTTGCGAGGCGAGTGGTGTTCTGCTTGGTGGCCTGATTTTGTTTTGCAGTCCGCTTTGATCCAGATCCTCAAATTCCTGGAACTGTTCCCCATGGTGGTTATGGTCGCATCTTCAGGACAGGAGTATGCTGTTTTGGTTGGACAATATGAGCACGGTAGATGTGATCAATAGGTCCATGCCTAGCTCCCCTCCCGTGTTATCCTTATTGCACTGTCTGGTGTTGTGGTGTCTTCAGCTTAATATTACTTTCAGGGCAAGGCATGTTCTGGGTCTGGACAATTCCATCACTCACTCTCTTTCTTGTTTTTTGTTGGAATGGTTTTGAGGATTGGCTCCAGACCCTGCGACAGAGGGTTAACCTTGTCCAGAGTACTTGTGGGCTCTCGTTTCAGGGCTTTGCTGAGGTTGAAGCAGGATTCCCTGACAAACTCTACTATGGCATCCTACAGTGCCGTGTGGTTGGAATGGTTGAGCTTAGTGGTGGGGGAGAGTCCCCTTGAGAGGGGGGGTGACCAGGGAGATTTAAGTTCTGGTTTATTTGTCAGTCCTTCATGCCAGAAGCATATCGTTTTGAACGATGACATGTAACTTGTCCGCTTTGTCCTTTTTGTTCCAATTATTCGGCTTGTGGGACGGTACCAAGGGTTTTTTTATGATGTGCATTTTGTGTGTTTGGTCGCACAGGGGCCCCAGGGCACTGAAATTGCGCAGGTCCATCTCCCTCTCAATCATGGATGATCTATTGCGTGCCCTCCCGTTAGTGTTCAGGGACAATTTTTTTAATACCTAATTCTTCAGGGCTTTCAGGGTTAGCAAAGTGGCCTCTCCCAGCAGGTTGCTTGGGGTTTCAACTCTGAGTCATGTCCCTGGATGTGTATTGTGTTCAGTTCATCCTCCGTTTTTTTAAAAACTGATCAGAGGACCAATGGGAAGGTGGTATCATTCTTGTTCGGTGGTGTCTATGTCAGATGATCTTCTTTTTGTCCATGCGTCGTTGGTTCCTCTTTCCAGATTTCAGTTTCAGGTGGTTCTGCATAAGGGCCTTGCTTTTCTGGGTTTGGATTCCACAGAATTTGAGTTCCATTCTTTCCACATTGGCGCAACAAAGGCGGTAGCAACTGATGGCTTTTGTATGTACGGTCTCACTTGTTTTTTTTATTTCCTTTCCGGATCGCCTGCCAGTCATGGTTTGGATTGTGGTTAAATCCTTTATCTACTGGGCGGTATGATAAGCAGAGGATTTATCTTATGTCTGGGAGCTGGGATTTTCCCTGGCAGTAGCCAGACTCAGGTGGAGGGATATCAGGGGATTAAGTTGGATTAATGTCAAACAGGAGTGTCTTGGCATTTATGGTGTAGTCTTGGGACCAACTATTCTTGTGCTCCATGCTGGAGGCATTGACCTTGGCGAGATTCACACTGTTGATCTGATAAATACCATTAAGCAGGATATCGCTAGGTTGATGGCATGGTTTAACAATTTGGTTATAGTCTGGTCTGAGGTAGTCTCAAGGCTGCACAGGGATTTTCTTGCTATCAAGTGTTACTGGCATAAACTGAAAATGGCTGTTTCGCACTTTGTTTCCTGGACCAATGGGGTTGTAATTCGCCATTAGTAGTTAGAGGTGCCCCACTTTGGCCACTTTACATAGACGTGATGGAGTTCATCTCAGCCCTATTGGTCTGGACATCTTTACCGTGGACTTGCAAAAAGGCATTGAATGGAGTCTGGATGCGATGGGGCATTTTTCCTGTCAACACCAGTGGAGAAAGATGTTACTTGTCACTCAAGGCTTTGGGGAGCTAGCCCCTCACTCATTTGGTTAATGGCTCAGGGAGGGCAGAGACTCTGGTTATTGGTTGTTGCTAGACTTGTGCATGGGCAAAATTTTCGGTAAAATTCGAACAAATTTTTTTTTTCTAATTCGGATGATCCTAATTTCGGACCGGGCCTATTCGATTCGGACGAAATTCTGATCCATTCCGAATTATTCGGCCGAATTTAACATGGGTTAAATTATAGCAGTGCGCCTCCGTGCACGCTGCTATCATTATTTGCAGACAGGGTGTGCATTTAGAAAAAGATCCATCCCAAAAACGGACATTGTCATACATTGAAAGTCTGTGCATGCCTCTACTCTAGCATGGGATGCCAGTCACAATGCAAACGTCGAACATCGAAAACCCATGCCTGTCATTCAGTTTAGCATGTTCGAACATCGAAACCCCATGCCTGTCATTCAATTTATCATGTTCGAACATCGAAACCCCATGCCTGTCCTTCAATCTAGCATATGTTCGAACATCGAAACCTCATGCCTGTCATTCAATTTAGCATATGCTCGACATCGAAAACCCATGCCTGTCACATCCTACTCAACATAAGTGGTCGACTCGAATATGGACAAACTACATGTCACATTCTATGTTAGTACATGGGTAAAGATTAAGGTTTCATTTTCTGGTACCAGCCTCCTACCCTACTGTCCCTCTTTAGTACCCAAATTCCTCTCTCTCGTTTTCCTATCCTGATTTCTCCTCATATCAGATAACTCTATGTGTATATACATTGTAGAGTTTCATACTACATCAAGAATAAACATCAATGATTGTAATGTGATAGATGTAATGTGTTAACCCTTTGAGTGCCAGAGTGGTACGCAATGCATTGCAAAGCAATACGTTGCATACCACTCTGGCATTCAAAGGGTTAAAAAGAAAAATTGAGACATTCTGTTGTGAACAAACTGCAACACAGGAGATAAATAAAAAAAATGCTTGACATCTATACTGAAGAGGGGTCCACAGCATTGTCTTAGTATAGCAATATCACCGTTTTCCGTGAGTGTGCAATACAGGGCTCTACGGTAATTGCTGGGCATTTCCCAATGTCATAATCAGGGGATGATGGGAGTTGTATTCTAACTACTGTTAGGAAACACATAAGTGATGCACATTCATCTCCCACCTAGAAATTATTTACACACGAGGCAACTCCCCCAAGTAATACCTAGCCCCTTTCCAAGTGAAAGGACTTCCAGAAAGGCTTCAGATCTCTTAGTGACTCACCTGTTATTGCCAGTCAGCGGGACCCGGAGAGTAGGAGGGGGTGATGCTATGGCTGCACGGCACGGTGCTCTTAGTTGGTCACTTGTCGCAATGTTGAAGCTCAGCCCGGCCAGCACCTTCTGGGTGGAGACACCTCACAGCAATCCTGTTCAGGACACATCATGCACTGTTGTGCACTCATACTAGGGATCCCAAATGTTTAGACTCATTTTGTACAGGGGGCACCCTCCTGTATTTGTAAAACCTCTCTAGCAAATCTGGGATGGTAGACCTATTTACTCAAGTCTTGACTTTAGGTGGGCGATAAACAATACAAAATAGGCATAATGTTTCACTATCACATAATTCACGTCACTGAAGCAGCCAGCAGGCATCACCACTGAGTGAGCATAGGGCTGCCCGGCTGCTGACAGTCACACTGATGGGACACCCTGCAACACAGAAATGGCGGAAGAGCACAAAATAAACATGCTATGGGACGGCAAATTGCCGCCCCTGTCAAAGTGCCGCCTGGGTCCATGGACCCACTGGGACCCATGTAAGGGCCGGCCCTGTATTCGAACAAATACCTAATATTTTTTTATATTTTGCACAGGAACAAATATTACTTGTTCTTGCAGTGGCAATAACTGGAACTAATGCTGGCTGCCTACCTATGCCTAGCCTAATGCTACCTGCCTGCCTACACAACAACTGTACACTCTCTAATCTCTTCTCTCTCTGAGCTCCAACAACCCAATGAGGAAATGCAGGCAGTCTGTCTGTGTGACTGTGTCATTAGTCCAACCCCCATCATGAAACGAAGAAGGCTATTCGAATACAGACAAAAGAGGGAAGTAGTGCATGAAACGGAGAATGGAATTGGACTAGAGACATGGAGGGAAAATTATGGAGGGAAAGTAATTGAGCGCGCACAGGAAGTACAAAATGTCCTGGTCAAAAGTAGTCAAAACTTTTGGAAATGTGTCGATTGCCGAAACTTCCGAAAGTTTCGACGAATTTCGGACCTGGGCTGTTCGGAGTCGGATCATTTTTTCCGAATGACCCTTGAGTTTCGGATTGGCCGAATGTCTCCGAATGACCCCATTTTCGACTAAATCCGAATGTCTCCGAATGAATTCGCACATGTCTAGTTGTTGCTATTGTGTTCACGGCAGCCTGCCAGGTTGCTGGCATAATGCTTTGGTTTGTGTGAATTTTAATAAATTCTATGGCCTCTTCTTAGCCAAGCAGGTTGTTACATGTCTTTCTTGGGTGGAAGGGGTGGTGGTTATGGAGCATGTGCCCCCACAATCATGTATGTGTTAAAAAAGGCCAAAATAATTACATTTTAACCCCTGTTTTGCTGGAAATAAGAGTATGTATGTGTAGTAGAGGTAGACATCCAGACATGTGCGCAGGTCACTGCAATTAATTGTAGGAAAGAATTAGACTGGACTGATCTAGGAAGTATGGAATGAATGGATATAAAGAACAGTAATTATACCTGGCAGTGACTTAGCTAGGAATATTTCTATAGACCTTTCTATTCCATATACTGCTGCTGCATTTATCTGTCTAAACCGGTGAAATGCTTGTTCTGGTGGTGATAATGGTACTGCAATGTCAGTTCTTGTCTCCTGTATCGCCTCCTAACGCCTGTATTCTACTTCTATCAAAGTGTAAGATACTGCTGCTTTCTTCCTTACTTTCAGGGTATGTTAATTCGGGGCTTTCTGTTACACTCAACCACCTCTACTTCAGCATTCTATAGATCTTTGTAGTCCATATACCCTGCTGCTGCTGCTACATTTGTCTATCCTAACTGGTCTAATGCTGGTGCTGGTACTGGAATGCATTGCCAACTCCTGTACCCCCTCCTAACTCCCAATCTTCTTACAGAGTAAACTATGCTTTTTCTTCCTTAGTATCTGAGATCAGCACATGTTTTTTTAAAGGGGGCTTTTGCTCATATGCATGCTCCTTATACACATTCATTGAACATGAACAAATATAAAATAAATAAAATAAAATGCAGGCTTTTATTTATATTTATTTGTATTATTTGTTATATTTATATATAACATATGTTATATTTTTTTGTATGTTTTTATATGTGCCTTGATGAAAACTCCTATGGAATTGGAGGAATAGATGGTCAAGTTTTATGTAGTTTATTTGAATGAATCTTGCTCAGATTTCAGTCTTGAAATATCCCCATTGAAAATAGTGATTAACGGATTTTTTTCGGAACTAAAACCCTCAACAAAATTCTAACAGTATGGTGTTGCAAACAAAGTTTGTTTTCCCTGAACATATTTAAAATTTTTGCACAAATCATTTGGATGAAGCTAATTTTCTCATTGCACACAAGTGTACTGAGCATGTTCTTGACTGTTTTCATATGGCTCAATATGCTACAATTTGTGAGACAACAAGCTGGACAAATCTTTTGGCACCATCCCGACTACCTTTATAAACAAGTTCTGTGCACTTCCTTTTTGCCAGATTACTGCACTTACTCAAGAGATCTAGCATTTTTGTGTTGTGCTCCCAATTGTCTTCTATGTACTGAACCCAGCTTGAATATTTCTCCATTCCCTGTAAAAAGACCTCTGCTACATTTGACTGCACATGTTCTTCACTTCTGGTAAATACTACTGCTCAACCATAAATCTAAGCTCTGACATCTGATTTATTTGAGTACTCTTGCCCTCTGTTTTCTGCATACACCAAGTGTTCCTATTAAAGTCTATGTAACTTTTGAAAACTTGAAGGTTAACCATGGGGGTGATCTACAGTTTCAACAAATAGATTTCTTTTCTGAAGAAGACTTTTTGACAATATGGTCTGTAGACCCCATATTAATATATAAATTGTCAATGGAAGGGGTCTGAAAAACTCTGCCTTTACTCTCTCCATTGTTATATTTCTTCCCACTCCTCCCACTACTCTCCAATCAGAAGAGGAATTTTAAAGTAATATGAAGTTATAATATCATGCTTGACCTATACTCCTAGCCACCAACTGGCTAAAATTTAATCAGTCAGAGCTTATAGTGACTTAAAGGTGAGAGGTTATAGGTCCATAAGGGATTTTTTTATAAAGCAAGAATTGTCGCACATAATTCATAGACTACTGTACATGAAAACTATCTTTGTCCTACAGTGTAGTATGCTTCTGAAAAATATGCTACATGATTTGGTGTGTGTTTTAATGTTTCAAATAAAAGCTACATTTTTAAACGCCTGAAGTCAATGGAAGATTAACATTACTGCTTATGGCGTTATCACTGGTCAATGGGGTTTGTTTCTACTACATTGCATCAGTTTCTGCTTATATTGTACCAAAGGGATTTTTATATTTGTTTGGCAGGTTTTTGTTTTGCATTTTTTAAGGAACCTGTAATATTTTCCAAGGTGATAAAATGACAAGGGTATCACTGAGATAACAAAGGGACATCTTTTATAGGGTTTTAATGAATTAATTTAGGCAATTAAAATGATTGTGAGTTCATGAGCTACTATATTTGTTAGATGGTAATGGTAGTTCAACAGATCAAAATACTGTAGGAGCTTTTGGTGCAGGAAATGTAAAATAAACCTATGGAAATTCAATGGCAATTTTTATGTTTTATTAAAGCTAACATTCACAGTCTCAAGCAAAATAAATAATGTGAAATTTTTGGTTAAGGTTTTGTAAACTTTATCTAGCCCCAACTCCTGTACTTTGTAGAAAATATATTATGCAGTTATGATGTCATCTATTTTGTCATATGTAATTTCATCTGTGATGTCATTAATGTTTGAAGCCTTAACCTCAAATATCCCAGTGTTACCCCAGTGATCATTCAGTGGATTAAGGAAGGGCTGTGGCCATGGCTGTTGCTTTATAACAAACTATGAGAAGATCCCAAATTCAGTATGGTAAAGTTGGGACTGTGAATTCCGATAGTATAGGCAGCTATTGGTGCATAGTAACAATATAGTGAATGTTTCTACTATACCTTAATGCTCATTAAGATACATTTCAATATGTAAATGGACCATTGTCAAAGTAATCCCAGGAAAATAGTAAATCTGGCAAAGACATCTTAGTGCATATCTTGAGATGTAATCAAAGCAAATAATCCATAATATCACCAACCGGGCCCCTTATTGAATATTAACAATCTTGGGCCCCTTATTGAATATTAACAATCTCCTCCAAGTTGAAACTAACAGCTTAATAAAGCAAAAAACGGTTTGAACTGTGATAACATTTGACTGAAGCAGCATTTTACTCAGCAGGTAATCCCTGCAATATATATATATATATATATATATATATATATATATATACATACATATATACATATATATATATATATATATATATATATATATATATATGTTTCAGAATAATGCATACTACTACACAATCTATTATTTAATGTCATTAAAACAGCAGATGGCATTTATTTAGTTGGCATGTAGCCTGGTTATACCTCCTGATACCCAATTCAAACATTATTATAGAGCAAAACTCCAGTATTGGCTGTGTTACTGTTGGTGTCTACAGAACATTTTTAACAATAACTATAATAGGCAACAATTTGGGCAGTGTCACCATTACAATAGCCAAGACATTACTGAGGCATTTTGAGTATGTGTGTTTATATATATATATATATATATATATATATATATATATATATATATATATGGCACTTAGGGTCTCTGGGTGGTCTTTTCATCAAAGTATTAAAACAAAATTCTAACAGGTACTGCACTTTTAAACAGTTATGTTCAAAAGGAATAAGACTTTAAATGAGTATTGTGCACAGTATAATGCAGCTAACTGAATGTTCCTTGACAATGTCTACAGTTAGCAACAGCTCCACAGAGGATTCAACATCTCAGACGTTAATTGTATGTTTTTCCTGACCTCATCGAACCTTAATTTACAGTAACAACAAACAAGAAAGCCCTTCCAACAGAAGCTGTTTTCTGGTGATGTGTGGAGAGGTGAAAGGTCATAATGACTAGGAAGTGGGGGTCAAACTCTGTAATTATTGGTCAAAAATGGTTTTAGCAGTTTTGTTTTGTTTGTGTGGAAAACTTAATTATTCTGGATAACTGGAAAGTGAAAATAAGTATTACCCTTTGGAGAAGATGTCATTTAAAATATTGTTTAACCCTAAGACTGTCAGATTAGTGTGAAATGGAGTTACAAAGCAAAGGGGTAAACATTGTGTTTGCCCATTTTAACATTTCCATTTCTGTAATTTTTATACATTTCACCAATTTATCCCACGTGATTTCCTAAACAGTGATAGAGTCTACAATGCATTGCTTGCCTACCTTCCTGTCGCTCAAACAGTTAATGTTTCTGTTCTGCTCAATAATTTAACATTTGTATTGCAATAATCATAACTGTTTATATCTCACCTAAAATAATTTGACAATACACTGCCAATTGTGTTTTGCAATGTACTTATTGTATCATCCTCCTGACAGAAAGAAAAATGAAGAATCCCAAGACCTGCATAATTTTTAATGACATCTTTTAACCTTTTAAGTATCAGAGTGGTCCGTAACACATTGTTCTGCAATGCATTGTAAACTTATAGGTCTTTAAAGGGTTAATATTTCTACTTTTCCTTTGGAATCTAATTATATCACCATGGTAGCATTGGACATAACTTTAGAACCCAAGGGGATACTGTGCGTGTGTGTGTGTCTGTGTTTGCGTGGCGCTTTTCAAAATGTGTTGGAGATCTCTCTAGCTTTCAAGGGGTTAAAAGCCCCATTTAGGACAATGAGTGGTTATTTTAACTTTGGGTGGTTTGCTCCAAAACTGCACTCTTTTTCTTTGACACATTTATATAAAAGTGGAGTAATTCTGCAGAAAAACCATTGTGCCTTAAAAAAATACCATTTATTTCATTTGACTTGTCTTTTATTGGTAACATACAATGTTTTTGCTCAGAAAATTAAATAGACATGTATATTAAAATAAGTCCAAGAGCCCGATTTTGTGCTTTGCACCTGCCTCTCATGTATTTAAATTAGCACTCATAAAAATGACTATGCACTGCTTACCCCAAAGGTTGGCAGTGCAGAAGAAGAGTATGAGTGTTTTTGGCATTCTGTTTGTCAGTGCTTGTCTTACACCATGCCCTAAAAAGACATTATTCATTTTGCCTGCTATGGGGTGGCATTAGGCCATGCTTATGGTAGACGCTAGTGCTAGTGGAGTTGTGTGTGCAAGTATATCATTTTTTACACTTCAGAAACAACCTGCCTGTACTTAAATAGATGTAGAAACAACAGATATTAAGGAAAGTTAGACAAGGAGTACCATTTTGAAAATAAGATAACACACTTCATCAAATAAGGGGTCATTTGCCTTTCTACCCTCTGCCATGAAATGTCCATCACCTATTGCAAGCCTGAGAAAATTGGAAGAACCTATTGATGTAGCCTGTTATACTGTATGGGGTGTCGGAAGCACTAATCTATACTTCTCACTTTTCTTTTTATGAAGGTGCTTACCTTCACTAAAACCTCAACTCTTAACATGCAAACTATGTATACAATTATACCATGTGGTCATGTGAACACCAGGTATTAAACCTTTCATGTCTACTCTTGCTGAAAAGAAGAGACTCTCTCCTTTCCAACAAGGGTACTCCTAGTATGATAGGTGTTTGAGGGTGGCTCTAAAATAGATCTCACCCAGCTCCAAACAAAAAATACATACATTTGTATAAAGTAAATTACACATGAATGTATATGTGATTCCGTAAACAACTGTTATTAATCCAAACCATGAGAAACCTTGTTGGAAAGGAGAGACTCGTTCCTTTCCCTCAAGGGTACCTTAAAGTTTCTCACAAGCGGGAGGGGGGAGACATGAGCTCCATTAGTGCTCCAACTTGCCTCTATGTACTGACCTGTAGTAGGTATAGTGGGGAAAAGGCTATTTGTGACATCATCACACACACACACAAACAATTACACCAGTAAGCTTCGCTGGATACACAGGTAGAGTTGAAGAGATGACCCACCGGTGGATCCAGCAAATAACACTTTGTACTCCCTACACTCCTCAAATGCTTCTTACTGCTGTGCAAGTCATGGGCAAAATCCTTAGCAGTTGTGGAAGTTCTAATAAGGACATTGTCCATAACATCCTTAGTAATCGAAATGAACCTTTAACACTTAGACAGTTTAGTTTCTCTTACTGAGAATATAAAACTGCCTACATGTAGCATGAATAATTTTACAGTAAAATAAAAACATTTTGAGAAATTTACCTTTAAATTTTGGTAACATGGTATGGCATTTTATGCTAATTCCTTGTACAGAATGCTATCTAGCTCTGTTCAAGGCCAAACCAACCTATCATTATGCTATTAGAAATTCTCCCAGTGTGTGGGCTCTGCCTATATTCATTATAATGTGTGTGATAATAACTGGCCAAACACATAAAATGAATTAGCATACACTGCTTTACTGTGCCACCAATAAATAAATACTAATTTCTCAAACTATTTAAATTACAACAAATAAGAAGTTTTTAATTCCCTTTGACATATATAAATGTGCTTTATGTTGGATGTGCTGATGCCCAACTGGTTTAAAACTTTCTTCTTTTGCCACAGTAACATTTCGCTAGATGTATTAACCCCTTGAGTGGCAGAGAGGTATGCAACTTCTCTGGAACTCAAAGAGTTAATTGAGGCTGGTGTACTGAGAGGAATTGATGAAAGTCTGTAGAAAATCAACTGTGATGTGCATAAAACATAAATGCTTACAAAATTATTTTTGATATAATTCAATAGGAATTTTTATTTGTCCAATATGCTGCATTTGCCCTAGAATTTTTGAAAATCTTCTTACATCGGCTTCATTGAATTTGGTTCGGAATTATTGCTTGTTTCGAATTCATTGATGCTTAATATCATTTGAGGGATTAAATGGTGATTTTCAGAGATTATTTTATTCCAGTTAAAGCCATGAAAGAATATTTGAAAGAATTTGCCATAAAAATTTTAACAAAAATAAAAAAATCAAATAAAAAAAGTTAAAACGAAACAAAAACATTTGATTCTCAATTGTGTTCATAAATCATAATTGTATGTATAAATCTTCTGCTTCAGTTGTTTTTCAACAAAACATTGCTAATACCTGTATTCAGTTTTCAAATGTTCTGTTTTTTGAGCATATAAAAAGGTGGTACTAAATTGTATTTCTACATTTCTAGTTGTAACGTAGACTAAGCTGTTTTAGTATCTTGACACACTAACGCTGATGTACTAAGAAAGTCATGCCATTTTGCAGCCAGCCAAATGCACAAGATGGAAAAAAACTGGGTCTTTTAAAAGCTGGAATGCTAGAAATGTCTCCAATTAATGACTTGGATTAAAAGTGTAGCATTCAGAGCATTAAAGGATTATTTGAATACATGGGAATTTTTATTTGTTCCCTATGGTGAAGTTGGTTTACCCCAGAAATGCACTACTTTTTTTTTCATTGTACATCACATAACTAACACTACCAGTGGCTCCCCTCTTAAGCCCATTGCACTTATATGTAATCTTGTAGGAAAAATATTTCCAACACACTAAGAAAAAATGTTAACTGAGCCACTTAAAAGAAAATATCTTGCTTCAATGTTATATTTTAGACAGAGGTGCCATTCTGGCAATATATTCCATACTGTTATTTGCATCATTCTTTAACCTCTTAACGACCACTAGATCCATTTCACGGATGGCTGTTAAGGATTTGATTTCTGCCGTGCAGCCTCGCTGCCATCCCAGAATTCCTTAAGTGCCGGAACCAGTGCAAAGGTCCTGGCAAGTCAAGGGTCGTTAAGGGTTTAAATAAGAATGTATATTGTGATTTAATTCTAAACAACAAGGTACTTATGTTTGTTTCCCAAATACATATTTGCATAGGAGGTAAATTTAAGTGGAGACAGCAGTGAAAAATTAGTGAACAACTTATTTAAACTGTTAATCATAAATGTTCAATTAATACATGATTAACCAAAATTGTTGGGGGGATTTCATCTAGGGATTTCATTTGAGTGTTCATTGGCATCCTGCAAGGAAACTTGCCTTCAGCAGTGAAGCTCTTGAATTTCTTGGGATCAAAGAACATGCTTTGTTTGGTGTATTACATGCATATGATTATTGGTAATTCTGAGTGGGGCCTATCCCTTCAGGCACATCTAGCACATTTAATTGTGTCTTTTTGAAAAACCATGCAATTGGTAAAATGCCTCAAGGGCAAAGGAAAATAAAGTGATATAAATATATTTTTTCTATGATTTCATTTCCATTTCACAGATAAATACATGGGAAATCAGATGTACTAAAGAATTAAAGAGGAAATATTCTGAAGCTGAAGGTCATTTGAGAACTGGAGAAGGTCAAGGGGAGCCTGAAGCTCTGTCACTTAAAAGGTGTTATGTTTTGCAAGCTCTCCAATGTGGTCACCATACAAGGAGCTAAAAGATCACACATGTTCCCTTAAATATTTTGAATAATACTTAAAGCATATCTTCAAACTTATAAACATAGTAATTGGATGTATTATATTTTAATGTACAATAAAAGTATATGTATGTGTATATATGTTTTACACATATGTAGAAAAAATACAGTAGAAATAAACATGTTTCTTAAATTTAAAAATAGACTGTGGTATTATTATTACAATACAATTTTTAAGTTAGCGATACAAAAATATTCACAGCATACAAAAAAAATAAAGATTTTAGATATTGTGATTCTTAACAATAATGAGGCCCGCTGTGTCACAAGTATAAATTAACTATAGGCTGAAGTCCATTACATGAGATAAATATCACTGGAGTTATCGATTAGATTTCTATTCAAGTGTCTAAAAGATTTGAAGATGAAACAAGTGTTAAAACTATCACTTGTTATGAAATCCAGCCCCATGTCAATGAAAGTAACAGACCAGATTTTTTTGTTTAAAGATATGAAAACAGTTTAGCTTTTTAATGCTAAAATAAAAAATAATATAAAAGTGACCCCCCAAAAAATCATTATTACAGAGTAAATTGGGTATAAAGAAATAATAATGTTACATTTGTTAAAACTGCAGGTAAAATAGTGCTGAATGCACATAATTTATATATTTAGAGCTATCTCTGTTTATGATAATATGCTCAAAATGTTGCATTGCTTCAAAAATAAATTAGCATTCCATTCATAGTTACACACAGAGAAACATACAGTTTTATGTCTTGAGACATTTTATTTGCACTTATATTTTTTTAAGTAATGCAAATTTTTCTACAAACAATGCAATTTTTTAAGCACTATAGACCTCATGTAGAAAGCAAAATATGTGCAGTTCTGGAGCATACTAACTGTACCGTAGGGGAGAAAGAAAAAATCCCAACTCCCCAAAGATTTAAAGGGGCTTTTAATCCCTTTGAATTCCATAGCTCTCTGACGCATTGCAAAGCAAAGTGTTGGAGACCTTTTCTAGCAATCAATGGGTTAGAAGCACCATACAATGCTGCAGAAATGTCTCCCTTATGATGCAGTTGATTTGCTACAGAATTGCACCTTTTTAGCTTCTTGCACAAGGCCTTAAATGAGTTTAAATCATTATTAACCCTCTGAGTGCCAAAGTGGTACACAATGCATTGTTTGAGAAATAGAATCATAATTACTATTTGCTTTGCACATTTAAAATTCAGTTTTAATGATTTTTCTTTATAGTAGTGTATTTAGGACTGACCTATATCACTATAACAGGAATACCTATTGTGGCCACCAGCAATTCAGTTATATAGTTCCGCTCACTGCTCCGTGCTTTGTATGAAGTTAGTGATGGACAGACCTGTGCTGATCTGTCTGTCACTCTGGGCCTTATGTTCAAAGGGATAACGACAAAAAAAATGTTGTATGAACGACAAAAATAAGTAATTGTGTGCAAGAACGACATATTTTCTATAGAGTATACGACAAAAAACTAGTAATGTCCATTGTGTAAGACACAACTCCAGAATTGCCGGGCAAAGTGGCTGGGAAAGGGCGGGGCGAAACTATTCTCCAGTGTCGTATAAAGGACATTTTTTTTGTCATTACATACAACACTTTTGTCTTTACATATGACAATTTCAGTCAGGACAAACAACATATTTTCACTCACAACCGACACTCTCTGAAAATATTAATGATCCCAACGACACTGTACTTTGAAAAGTCATTACAAACGACAAAAACTATTTTGCTACTTCTTTGAACATATGGCCCTCTATGTACATTCAAAGATAGCTCTATTACTGATGTTAATCTCACTTCAGTGATTAGCGGGGCATCTCACTGTTGTCACCTCTGAGGTGTTGGTCACCAACAGCACCTGCAGCAACCACATCTGTTTTGTTTAAACTATACAATTAAAGAAGAAGAAAATAATAAGAACTATAATAAGTGGTACATCATTTTTAACACATTGATATACCTAGCAAGGTGTTCTTCATACAGCAGCAGGGGCATTTTAATGCATGCTTCTCCATGTTTTGCCATGGGTCCCAAAGTTTCAGCAAGAAACTAACTTAAAGGGGAACTTTCACCCCAAGTGAACTTGCTGTTGGTTGATTAATCTCTTCCTTCTTTTTTTTCCAAATTCATTGTTGTTTAGGAGGTATTATAGA
Organism: Rhinophrynus dorsalis; assembly: GCA_037306005.1. Taxonomy (NCBI): domain Eukaryota; kingdom Metazoa; phylum Chordata; class Amphibia; order Anura; family Rhinophrynidae; genus Rhinophrynus; species Rhinophrynus dorsalis. Next base: position 382,918,312 of record CM074719.1, read on the forward strand.
TGAAAATGTACCGTGTGACATCAACTTACTGTTCCATGCGGTACAAGCTGTACTGCATGGCTTACTAGTTCCACCCCTCTCAGAATGCATGTTGCCCACCCCCATTCCGTATAAGGTAGCTAGAGAGATAGGCGCTTACAATTTCATACGGCTGCAAAAAAAAAAGGGGGGTAGTATTTTCAACACCCCTTCTGAAGGATGTAATGGAAGAGAGCTGTCATTCAACTACTACATCACAAAGATGGCCGCAGTCTTCCTACGAAGCTCTGAAGGCTGAAAAGGTACTACATTTCACATCTTTGTTTTTTAAGCATTTCATAACACTTTCTCTCTTCAATTAGTGGAACACAACAATAGGGGGTGTAATTTAAGTAAGTGGAAGTTCCGCTAATACTAATCTTCTGATCAGAAAGCACAGAGGCTATCATGGGAGCAAAACATACTACTGTGGCTACTTTTCCCACAAATATTAACCTCCTGAACCCTAGAAAGGTCTTCAGCACAGTGAATAGCAAAGCGAACATCTTTGAGCATCTTTAGAGTCAAGCCAATCACTGGGGGCCTCCATTCACAATATTGTTAGCAGCCTTATGTATATCTGACTATATATGTTTTGCATTGTATATCTTGTAAATAATGGTCTCTATTAACAATTTGAGTGCCAAAGTGGTATCCATCAAATTCCAACACAATGCTTTGGATACCTCTCTGGCACTCTAAGGGTTAAAATCTGTCTCTAGGTGGCATCTCCTCACAACAATATGCTTCAATTGAACCGAATGGCTCTCAAAGGTTGCTAGTCTAAACTGAAACTATTTGCAGTGGACTACAACCAAGATCAAATGAAACAAATACAGAAAATATAAATAACTGACTTCTGTTTGAAATAAGAATTACTTAGTCTTCGGGTAACACTACCCTTTAAAAGTAAAAGGAAAAACATTCTGTCCTGAAGGTACTTTGTGTTTCAATGATAAATGTCCTTAATTGTTGCTTCCTGCACCAGTCCCCTGTATCTGATCAGAGAATCTTAAACAAAAGAAAAATGACACACTGGATAAATTGTAATAAAATGGTCTGTAAGGCTGAAAGACTGTGTAATTATGTCTGTAATTGTTTTATCATTAACTAACTTAATACTCTGTAACTGTACATCCAACTTAATAATTCAACAATATGCCAAATCCTATTCAGTTTCTTTTTCATCTGTAGAGAATCATTCGCCATAGCCATAATGATCCAAAAAATGAAAATAATTCTAATAAAATTGAATTCAAAATTATATTCAATGGATAGTAATACTTAAAAATTACTATCCCCCATGTTGTAGCCAGTAAAAACAGACTTAAATGAGACCAGCAGCATCTCTCAAACCTTTATGGTTTGAGAGATATCCGATTTCAAAGCTCCCTGTCCCCTGACGTCAGCGTTCTAGCTGACAGCAAGGGAATCCAGTCCCAGGACCAGCGGAGGCTCTGCAGCAGAGCCGAGATCATGTTAATAAAAAATAAATCCTTAACTTAAAAGGTCTTCTACTTGCGCTTGCAAACCAAGCACATGCAGAACCTTTATAGTAAAGGATTTCTGTTTTATTAACGCGATCTCTGCTCTGCTGCAGAGCTGCTGGCTGATCCTAGGAGAGGATTCCCCTGCTCTCAGCTAAATCGCTGACATCAGGGAAAAAGCCAAAAACAGGGAACTTTGAAAGCGGATATCTCTCAAACATAAAGGTTTGAGAGATGCTGCTGGTCTCATTTAACTAAGTTTTTTTACTGGCTACAACATGGGAATAGTAATTTTTAAGTATTACTATCCCTTTAAGTAAACAAGTAACCATTATGCAAAACAAGGGGGGAGATTCACTAAGCGGTGATAAAGAGGTGATAAAGTGGAGAAAATGTCTCCAGTGATATCACTTCTCCAGTTCATGTGTTATTTTATAGAACCTATGCACTAAGATTTCCAAAGTTGGAGAAATCTTAGTGAATAGGTTCCATAGAATAACACCAGAACTGGAGAAGTGATATCACTGGAGAAGTCATATCCACTCTATCACCTCTTTATCACCGCTTAGTGAATCTCCCTCAAGGACTGTATTCTGAAACTGATAAGTGCAAAAACATTCTGGAGAAACCCATCTGTATATAGGCTATATAAACAACCCTAAAATTCACAGATAAGTGGGGCTGTGGGGCTTTCATCCTCTTGGATGCTAGTGATCTCTCGCCGCCTCCAAGTTTCGACCATCAACACCTTCCAATCCAAGCTAAAAGAAAGCCTTTAAAACCCTTTGAGCGCCAATAAGATACCTCTCTGGCACACAAAGGGTTAAATGTAGCACTACTGTAATGTGTAAACCTTAAAGTGTAAAGTAAAAATTAATTTATGCTTATGTTAACAACGAACAAGTTGCTAGTTTCTGTGTCTATTAGTATTGGCATAATAATGTGAAACTTAATTACTAAGCTCATTAAGAAATGTTGCCATGAACTGAACTGGTAAATTATTGGTAATTTAGGGGTTAAGACAAATATACAGATCTTTTACTGTGATCATTATTCAGCTGACTATGAGTCTTTGCATCTATGTGGGATATGTGTCTCCCAATATATGCGAATAGAGCCTTCTATATACATATAGGTAGAGCATTCACTATTAAGGTATAGATGGAGCTCAGCGCTGACTTCCTCTTGGGGGTGCCCTACAATAATAAAGAATAGACAGTATCTAGAGATACATAGAAAAGTCCACTGGCAATGTAAACAACTAAAAATGGGGTACGATATCTACCAAAATATACTTCTAGACACCAATGTTATATTGGAAAAATAAATAGGGAAAATATCCTCATAAAATCTGTAACAGTTCTACATTATAGCAGATCTGAACATACAATTTATGCTTGACCCAAAATATATAAATACTGATTATTACTATGGTTTTCACACCAAGTGCTTTATCAAGTTAATTATGCATCATTAACTTGATAAAGAACTTAGTGTGAAACACGTAGTTGGATGCAACTGTTCCTGGCAAGGAACGATTGTGGCCATACTGTTGTGGACTAAGCATTCATGTATGTATCTTTTAACTATTTATATTTTGTATTTATGTATTTTGGGTCAAGCATAAATTGTATGTTCGGATCTGCTATATTGTAGAATTGTTTTTACATATTTTATGAGGTTATTTTCCCTATTAAATTTATTTTTCCAGTATAACACTGGTGTCTAGTCGTATATTTTGGGAGACATTGTACCCTGTTTTTAGTTGTTTAAATTGTAAGTGGCATTTTTTATGTATCTGTAGATTGTGTTTATTATTTATTATTATAGGGCATCCCCAAGAGGAAGTCAGCGCCGAACTCCATCTATACCTTACTGTGTGAATGATCGTGATGCGAGATTAAAGGTTGCAAGACACAAGGGTGATTCAGCTGCCTTTGCTGGGACATATATTTTTGATTATCTGCTGAAGACCTATAGCACCTTCATATATCCTTGCATTCGCTACTAAGTTACTGTCTATACTAATATAGCGGATGAGATTTTTACAGTCCTTGTGTTTTTGCCATTATTTGAGAGGCCACATACTGGATGCTATAAGAACTTACAATGAAATTTAAGGAGTTAAAAGCCTTTCTCCTAACCCTATACCATTTTATATCTTAAAGGGATAGTAATACTTTACTTTTACTAAAGCCTTGTAAGATTGCATTTAAAGGTTATGTAGAGTGGTACCTTTCTCATGCTCTGAAACACACTGGTTCTTCTGAAATTTGTCAATAAAATAGCCCACGAATCTAAAAATGTCGGCCATGTCTTTGAATCTGAGGAAATGCATGCTCTCGCCATTATGCTCTATATGTGAACGAGCCTTTGCATTTTCTATTTGGGAAGGGGTGGCTGTGTCACTGAGGAGGAGCGGTGAAGTACCGTGATAGTGAGGGAACTATTTGACACATGTATCAGTCCGTCTGGCTGATGGACAAGTAGTTCAATCTCCAGCAGCACTGAAGGAGCCGACCTAGCAAACCTGTATGAAAGTATCCATCCTATCAACCAAGCTAATCTATAATCATGCCCTTCTGTTATTTGTGAATGTGGAAAAAATGGATCTGCCGCTGAAGCTTTCTGACAGATCTATTACAGAGACACAAATATTCCACGGAAGGGTCACGGTGTCAATTCACCCTTCGCGTCCCAGATGAGTGTGCAAACACAATGAAAAGCAATATGTTGCATACCTCCAGCTTCCAAAGGGTTAAATAAGATGTCTCTCAAACAGTTAACCTAAGTTGAAGCCACAATGCCCATTGTGTGGCGGAAGACCGACCAGAAGCATTGCAGAATGTTACACACGTCTCAGTTTCAGGCAAAGTGTGACTGTATAACCCTTTGGGTGCTAGAGCGGTATACCTCTCTGGCAGTCAAAGGGCTAGCACAGCTGACGCTAGTCCTTTAACCATTTGAATGGATTTATATGATTAATCCAGTTTTTTGCTAATTGACAAGTTATGAATCAAGTGCTGATGTCAGAGGAATATGCTGGCAGCTTTGTAAATCGTATAGAAGAGAGAATAAACAGAGAGAGAGTGCTGGCAATGGAATGCAGCCAGTCAACTCTCTAGCTGTCAAAACGTGACCAGTTCAAAGTCTTTATATGTAGTTGCTGGCCACCTTCATCACATCGGAAAACCGTGCTTTCTCCTGTTGTGATTACTACTTTTGCTCCACTACATATTCACAACGGGAGAAAGCACGGTTTTCCGATATGATGCATGCATATAGCTGCACTGGGAGCTCTCACATTCCTGGGATGGTACTGGCAGGATCTGGAGACAGGAGACCCAAGTACACACAGCGCATGTTTCCAGAGAGAATGTGTTAGAAGTACCCCGACTCTCACTCAGCTCTCATTCCAGAAATAGATGGCTATATGATAAGTGGGCTGAGAGTCTTCCAGGTAACTGATGCTATAGAGTCAGTTTATGTAAACAAAACAAAAATTTTACTGTATAAGTATATGATACTCAAATATCTAGAGTCTTGAAGGCAACTGGTACCATAGTGTCAGTTTACATAAAACAAGACCTTATTGTATCATTGTACCAAAAAGAGGAGACATGTACAAAGCCAGTTACACAGCACCTAGTGCCATGTCACAAGATTCTGAAGTATTTTGATTTAATAATGTACATATACACACTTAATATATAAGGAATGTCACACATAATGAGGGTCTATATATGCTTTCACTATAGGAATAGTCCTCATAGCATAAATCTTTGTGCAGCTTGTCTCAGTCCCCTCAGCTCCTCTTGTCCCTGTGATCTCACACGGTATCCCTCAGTCACAACATGATGTATAGGCCTCTCTGGAGTCTGCATTTTCTCGTGCCAGATGTTAGCTTGTTTCTTTCACGTGTTTCAGAGCCATAATTGCGCCTTCCTCTGGAAGCTTTTCCTAATTTATTAACTTTACAACCAATCAGATTGTATGATGGGGAATGGGGATGATGTGACATTTTTATTCTTATTATTTCTTAGAGAGATACATGTAGAGATACATGTAGTAATATCATATGTTTGAATCTTAATACAATGTAATACATGTGCCTTAAATCAATTTCAGATTGGGGTTCATTTCAATAATAATACTCAGAGTCGGATGAAGAGATGTGTGTAGATGTTAGGTGCGCTTGAATTGAATGTAACTTTTAAACTGATACATGTATCTCCTGTAGAATTGTTTGAGTATAACATTATATCACTCTTATGGTATCGTTCCACTATGATCTCTTTTTATAAATTTCCAGGGTGCAAGTAACAGTAGTGAGAGCATTTTGGTGTAACGATGATACATTTTTTTAAAATGTAGTTATATTGGTCTGCATACATTTTTTCTGTAAAATCTAAAGTGATGCACCTTCATCACATGGGAAAACAGTGCTTTCTCCCGTTGCAAATACTACTTTTGCTCCACTACACTCGTGAATATGTAGTGGAACAAAAGTAGTAATCGCTACTGGAGAAAGCACTGTTTTCCGATGTGATGAAGGTGGCCAGCAACTACATATTCACGATTGCGCTCTTTAAAGAACAGGCCATTTCAAAAGGATACCTACAATTGGTACCCCTGATCGGCCCCCTAAGGATGTTACTCACCAGATCCAAATTTGGTGTAAGCCGAGATAGTTCGTGTTCAACCACAACACACAATGAAAGCCAGACTCAATCGCGGGTTCACCGAACACAGGAAAATACTAATGATTCTTGGATATTAGAAGTAATTAGATTGAAGCACACAGGTTACCCTTAGATTGTGTTTCCCTTTCTGTTTGGAGGCACTCGCTTATCCTGAACGGGTGATAGAGACAAGTGGTACTGGTCATCTAAGGACACAGGACTTCTGAGTGCATGAATACATTGTTCCGATTGGAAAACTGATACAGGATGCTTTCTTGTTACAGAGCAGTGTAAGCGCAATATATTAAAGCGCTAAGTATTCTACAATCGAATGGGGGAGTGCAAATAATTTATACATGCCAGATATCAACTCAGAATCCGCCATACTCACAATGCATGTAGAGGCAGGGACGAAAACATTAGTCCACTAAACTAGAGAAAGTGATGGAAAAAACTCAGCTGCTTCAGAAACTATTCAGAAAGACTACCTTCCTACAGTTTGATGTCATTATCAAATCATTTAGTAGAACGGGGACTGCAAGTTCTGTTTCCTAAGAAGTGCTGCAGCATCTGTGCTTTTTCATGCATCACGTTTGTCTGTAAAGTTTGTCTGGAGCAGCAGATACAGTTTATCCACATTTACAAATAACATTCAGGGCACAGCATGACAGCCATATTAATTTTTACACACATACAGCTCTGCTAGGCTGTTCTATAACCCTTTGAGTGCCAGAGGGGTATGCAACACATTGCTTTGCAATGCGTTGTGTACCTCTCTGGCACTCAAAGGTTAGTCTCCTCTTGTACTCAGCTTCTCTACAGCTTTTCATGTGAAAGAAGTTCCGGCACTGCTGGCAAGTTAATACAAACGGGACTATGACATGTAAAGGGGGCTGGGTTTCAACTTGTAACCTAGTACCTTCTGTCTTTCTGTGCTAGCCATCTGGTCGTACGTCCAGAATTCACATGCACGAACCAGAGCTGTGATGTCAGGAAAAGGGGCTGGAAGGGGAAATTTTAATTACAAATTTCAGAAGAACCAGAGTGTTTCAAAGCATGAGTAAGGTACCACTGTGCATAACTTTTAAATGCAATCTTACAAGGCTTTAGTAAAAATGAAGTATTACTTTCCCTTTAATATCACCAGTAGTGGCAATTATAAAGGGTTTAGCACCAGCTGTATTTTAAAAAATCATGTAACAATGTAGAATTGGTAGCCAATTGGTAATATAGGAGATAAGGCCTCTATATAAATGTTCTCTTTCTTTCACATTTTTGAGTCATCTATCAAGGTTCCTCAATTATGTGGAAAATACATTTCCCAATACAAGTGAATAGAGCCTAATCATTTTAGAGATATCTGTCTGGATCAGAGGTAGCCAGTTAGCCAGCTTCAACATTAGCATCCTGACTGGCAATTTATATGTTAAAAGCCTCAGGGTTTACGCATAATCATCTAATAGCTCCTTTTCATCCATTTTTCCCTTGGCGAGCTGTCAGAACATATCTGATTCGCACGTACCAATAAGGGATATACTGGGTTTTAGTGATATTTGAGACTAACACAGTAATTCTCAACCAGGTGCTGTGGCACTTTGGTGTGCCACGGACATCAACATAGGGTGCCTCATGTTTTCTATGAAGACTAACAAAAATGGATTTTAAATAAAGATTTATAGAAATTGTTATGCACAATATGTTTAGTTTTGTTATTAAGATTATAAGACCTAATAATAACTGTATATTTATGTATTGTACCCTTCTTATGCCCTTGATAAAGTACATTAAATATGTTAGGGGTGCCCAGAATGTTCTAGATTATGTGTTAGGGGAGCCCCGAACAATAAAAGGTTGAGAACCACTGTACTAACATAATATATCTATCTGTATCACCCTTTGAACTTCACACCTAAATGGGATACTCTGGACCAAGTAGATGTTAACAGAGTCTAAAAGGAAGATCGGTGTGGTCATAAGAAAAGAGAAAAAAAATAATTGTTTACAACAGATTCCATTGATACACTGTGGCAAGTGAAACTTTATGCTATGATGACTAAGTAGCAGACTTGTATCTCGCAGTTTTACAGATACAAATTGCTTTTTCATGATGTGGTAATCATGTGCGTCTATATCTTCTTACTTTTTATATAGATGAGAGTATTCACTCAATAGATATATTGATATCACTTCCGTATCGTTTTTATACTCAGTAATTACGGAGGTACATTTTTAGACTACAGTAAAGCACACTGCAGATTGTACAGACTCCTTATGGTCACACAAATAGTGAAGGTTTTAATCATTGTAAGACTTTTACTAATGGTTCACATTGTTTTAATATTTCAAAAGAATAAAAAACAATAATGGTTATTTAGTTTTTTGTATTCTTTTTGTGGTGTGGTTCGAATTTCCCCCAATATTGTAGATCCGGTGGCTACACAGTCTTGAATTGGTCTCTTCAGATCTTCTTTTTTGTTGAATGAGTTTCTCAAATGTTTGAGACCTGCGATAGGCTAAAACACATCTCAATCCACACAACATGCCATACACTGTCTGTTTCCTCAGCCTTGTCCCTCTGGTAGCATCATAATCACATCTGGGAGTTTGTTTTCTTGAGTCTCCAGAGGGGATTCCTGTGGTGCTGCTGGGGGATATAAATGACGAGATTTGTGCCAAGGCGTTGGGCTTACTCCCTAGTGGGGCTTAACTGCCGGATCACAAATGTAGGAGGGAAGCTGGAAGAAATGGGTGGGGAAGGAGGAGGAGAAGAGAGCGGGTAATGGAAGGAACAGGGTGGGAAGGATCAGAAGTGGGCAGAGTTTCTTATGAAACTCCCCACTGCCGGAGAATCAGTGTCTATCCTGGGAGATCTACTAATCAGCTGAAAAAAACAGTGTCGGGGCAGATTCGGAGAGTTCCCTGGTATGCTCATAATCACACATATACCATCTGACACTACAGCATTATCTGACACTTTCTAGTCATAGTTCTTTCCCTGCCCCTCTATGTTTCTGTCACCTCTCCATTGCTCTACAAGTCTCTTACTCATCACACACAAACTCACACACACACAAACAAATTATCTCTTTCTCTGCCTTTTAGGTATCTGTGTCCCTCAGACAGGTCTCATCACTACTCCTCTAGCATGGTTATCCCTTTCCCGCCAATTACAAACCAACAAACAAAAATCTCTCTAAACCTCTCCAGGTTTCCCCGTCCCACAAACAGAGGTAATCCTCCTCCCAACAGATCTCATCCCCAACATACAGGCGCCCACCCCGCAAATATCACCACCCATAGACTCGTATTACACAGAGAGAGAAAATAAAATAAAACTGCATCATAGGCAATGAATAAAAAAATCTAATTTATTTTAATGGGGATTTTAAGCTCAATGCTTTGCAGTGACTTGGAGACCCCCCTAGCATTCAGGGACTTAAGACCCCATTGCAATACAATGCATTAGAGACATTTCTAGCATTCACGAGGTTAAAAGCTCCATTTAAAAAAATGGGGTTTTGCAGAATATTTATTTAATCCATATGGTATATTTAGTTTGCACCAGAAATGTACCACGTTTCATAAGAACATCAGCCCCAGTGGCATAACAGAACTTAACATGTACAGCTCCACAACACCCGTATTATCCAAGGAATGAAGTGTCCAAAATTATCTGCTCTAGCGCCCATAAGCACCAGTTACACAATATGAGATTAAAAACCCAAAATGATCTGTTCTGACCTGCACCCTCATTCACCTCAGCACCTTCCATTTCTATTCAGCTTGCAGCTTTCTATTACTGTGGTCCTCCCCTCCCTACATATTGTTGTCAAATGACTGACTGGTGATGCCATAAAAAGGTCCTTTAGCCCACTAGAATCTAGTCATTACCATCATTATCTGCCTCTGGATCAAACAAGCAGCCTGTATCAGTGAAAGGTGTCAGTAAAAAAAAAATTGATTGTCAGAAATTGTTTTCAGTAATGACAGTAAATTGCATTTTCAGGGTTTGTCAAGACTAGTCATATCTATCCTTTCACAGTTTCCTAGTCTGATAGCAATTAGCAAACAGTTAACTTCAGTGTCCAAGCACTTCTGTGATGTAAACACTACTCCTTGTATGTCCCCTGCTGAATATGAGGAACACCACACATATTAAAATAAGTTCCTCCACCTTAATTATGGAATCCAATATTTCCCTCTGTTGAAAGTTCCATGAAAGAGAAATGTTAAGAAAACAGCAGTCTGATTGCAGTCTGACTTCAGCAGGGCATCCGGAGGAATTCTGGAAAGCATTATGTCATATGGAAATGAACATTTGCATCTGATTCCAAATTCAAATTTCTATTTGATAAATGACAAAAAAACAGAGTGGCTTAAAACAGTGGTTCTCAATCTTTTGCAGTGGAAAATCTTGGTGGAACCCTAACAACCAAACAATGTAATCCAGTGCATTGAAGAAGACCTCTCTAGTGTTCAAGGGCTTAACCCTTTGAGTGACAGAGGGTTGCACAACGCATTGCTTTGCAATGCATTGCACACCCCTCTGTCACTCAAAGGGTTAATATGCTGTCAATATCAAATATATTGAAATGCTCATAAATATTAAAGATAATAATAAATAATTTCAGCAATGATCTGGAGACCTGTCTAGCATTCAGTGAATTAGAAGCCCCATCTGACTCAATAGGAACTTTCATTTATTGTCTGTTAGTGTAAAAGCCCGTGTACACAGGCCAAGGTCTAGGTAATGGTAATCCTTTGAGTGCCAGAGGTGCACTTAAGGGGTTAAGCGGCCGCTACCTCACTGCTCCACGAGATGCAGTCTTCTGTTGCCTCACTCATGAGATGCAATAATGCGCAGTAGAGACTGCCCAAACGTGCGCAGTCTCTACTTCGCATGACGGCTTCTGACAAACATCTTAGCGAATTATTATCCTAGTTGAACAGTCCGTTACACAGGCCACAGTACCACTGCCACCCGGTCGCGGGCCAGTCACGTGCAGTAAAGACTGCCCGCGCCACGACTGATACAGAGCTGGAACTCAGTCTCTGCTGCTTATGACTGCAGCAAGCGCAGCAGTGTCTACTGTGCATGTCACGGAGTTACACACGATTTAGCAAATTATTATATAGGATGATGGTACAGCTAGTTTTCCACAAAATTGATCCACTTTCCTAGTACATCTGCCACATAATCTGTCACCCACGCCTTGTTCTATTATCTCTCTCTCTACAAAAATGTGTTCTGTAGAACCCTTGTACTTCTTCAGGCAGGGGGTTCCACGGAACGCATTTTGTGAAATGTTTGCAACTGGCTGATAAAATGAAGCAAAAATTGTGTTCTGACATTAGCTATGTTTAGTTATGACATAAGGCTATTTCTAATCAAAAAGCATAGTACTTTCTTCAAGAGACATTTCTCATTGTGGAAAAAAATAAATGCTTGCTTTAATTTAAAGGCATAACAAGCCATTTTTTATGAAAAATATGTTTTATAAGGTTAGAAAGTACAAACTTGCATTTTTGTATTAGCTTGAGTATAACATTTATGTGGTTATTCCATTATATGGTATCACTGCATACCTCCCAAGTGTCCCTCTTTAGGAGGGACAGTCCCTCTTTTAGACTCAAATCCCACTGTCCCTCTTTCCCACCCTGATGTCCCTCTTTTTAGGAGATCAGCCTGTGTCGTGTGTGTATATACGTGTATCACATTGCTCTACAGCAATAAAACTTAAATGTCAGTATATGTGCTCATAAATTAGTCTGTGTAAATAAAATACTTTGGACTTGTTATAAATCATTTATTAGGTTATACAAAGAGGTGTCAATAGGTCATGAAATAACCTAAAAATTATTGGTAATGCCTCACCCACCAGTCACTCCCCCAGCAACACTCCTTAAAACGCAAGTGTCCCTCTTTGGCAATTTGAAATGTTGGGAGGAATGTCACTGTTGCTATTGTTGTCTATGCAGAGCTGATTGTAAACAAACAGAACTCTATAAAGATTGCAGTAAGAACATGGTAATCATAAAATGGAATAATGACAAAAATTCCAAATGTTCATAAAATGCAGATAAAGCTTGCCATCTCTGGTGAACTTGAGGACAAGAACTAGACAGTCCTGACATACTGTAGATGTATAACAAGGGTAATAATATTTATTAAGAATGGGAATAATCTTTGCACAGCATTTCCATTTTATGGAAGTACTGTGGCTGTTGATGAGAAAAGGTCTCCATAGACATAAACGGAAATTCCATGAAAACCCTGCACAGAAAAGTACATTTTGCTCTTTAACCCTTGGAGTATCAGATAGGCAACTAATGAATTGCAGCACAGTGCATTGGATGCCTTTCTGGCACTCAAATGGTTAATAATTTTTGCATGAAGCATCTCCCAGTGGTGTTTTTCTCAACGGGAATAAAATATACCACACACATATTTTTACATAATATATTGCTTTAACTCTTTGAGTGCCAGAGAGGTATTCATCGAATTGTGTTGCAATGCGTTAGATAGATCTCTGACACTCAAAGGGTTACACCAGGCATGCCTATACATGGGATCTACTTTTTTCATAGACAAACTAACATCCAGCTCTGCTACTTCATCAGCATATGTCAGTGGGTACTGAGCAGGCAGATGTATCCAGACATGATGCTCCCTTATGCATTCATGTTCATTTCCATTTATATCTATGGTTTCATTGTTGTGATCATGTTTCACTTTATTGCACTTATATGAGATACTTGCCATGTTTTTTTCACTAAATAGATTTTATGTATGTTAATTATTTTTCATTTGGAGAGAGGGCATCATCTCCTTATTTTGTAAGCATTCTCAGACATATACCATTCTTACATGCCTGCCCGCATTGCTTTTAATTGTTTTTATGCTATCCTTATATTTTTTTACTTAAATAAAGTTTTTATACTTTGGGATACCTTTCTGTATGCCTCACTTTATTAGGCTACTGTATTTGGATAGACCTTCTTGGTTTTCCTTTACCTATGGTGTCTCATTTTGTTCTGGTTTATATGCATATTTAGCCTGTGAGAGCACCGGGGCTATTTGTGTGATATTTTTAAGTGTCTACAATTTTGGCTGGTGCGAACCGTAGTTTCTTAGTTCAAATATAAATGTCAGTTACTCTCTTGTGAGAAATCCAAACATATGCATTGTTCTTTTCAGCAGAGCCTGCACTTTCACAAGATATGATTGGTTTGTGGATGTACCCCACCATGGCAAAGAAGACCTACCCAGAATGCCAAACAAATATGTTTACTGAAATTATAATGCAATGAATGACAAACTGTGAATAAGTGGACTCTTTGTACTCTCCACTAGTAAATGTGCATATTCCTATGTTCTGTAGTATCTTATGTTTCCAAAACACCAAAATTAAATATTAAAGATTGTCAATGGATTGTAAATTTTTATGTTTTTTACATTTTGAGCAATTTTGTCTTTCAGGGAGAAAAGGGGTGAGAAAAGGACATTTAACCCTGCAATTCTGGATTACTTTTAAATCTCTACATGATGGAGTTATTGCATAAAAAGACTCATTTCCACTATTTAAAAAGTAAAAAAAGTTTGAAAACCATACAATTTCATATCGCACTAAACAGGATACCTCCTTAGTACAATGATACCCTATTTGTATGTACTGACAAACCTTATGGCTTGCTCGGAGAATATAACTGCACTTACCACAATCTGCATTACTAACACAGACATAGACACTATTTTTCATTACCCATGGGTATTCAGGTTTTTATGGCATATAGACTACCTAGGATATGGTATACTTAGGAGTAGAGGTTAGGTCTTTTTTTTTAACCACAATGTTGTCTTTTATGGGTTGGGTGATGCAAGGGTCTGTGTGACATTTGTTTGCATTTTCCATATGGGACGTATTTATTGATATTTTGTACTCAATACATTTTATTGTTGTTTAAATTATCTATGTATTTCTAATATTTTATGTTTAATATTTGAGGATATTGAGTGCATCTCTATGATCCACTGTTTTTCTTTTTTTCTGAGGGTAGTTTTTTATACTGTGAATCAATAAGGAGGCAAAATTGGCTCTTTTAGGGTCCCCTAAATAATAACTAAATTCAATTCCCATTGTTTTCCTATTGTCATATGATCAAGAGATCTCCAGGCATAGGTACTATGTTAAGCCTATTCCCTTTCAGTATAGAATACCTTTTATACATAAGTGGAGGAAGGCTGAGATAGGGGTTGCTTTACAGCCCACCTCCTGTAACTAACCTAAATAAAATACTATATTTTACTTTTTTTTATACCTGTCGGATATCCCCTCAGTTAAGTATCACTGGAAAGAGTATTCTCTCCCTGATCCAACCATAACTTGTTTTTCCATATAGAAGTATAGAGGTCAAGATATGGGTAATGGAAGAGCCATTCTTCCCCTGTTCCTGTATTTAAAAATATCTGTTAAATTCATGCTGGGTGACTGGATGATGACTCAGCATAATTATTCTTATTATATGGAACATCACTGGAAAGTGGTGATTCCCCCATTTCTGGCAATGCCATGTTGGTAGGAGCTTGAAGGCTGAGATATAAATGCTATTACTGGTCCCTCTGCTCCTATCATAGTAACTGCCCTGGTGGTCCAGTGGAGAAGACACAGGTGAATGATGTAATGTGCATGCACGTGATGATGACCATTCATCAAAACTGATCTTCCAGTCCAGGGCTACACAAGGACTGGAGGTTAAGTGGTTTCACCTCCAACTCTATCTTTTTTGTTATTCCCATGAGTGTGAACTACATCTTTGAAGATATCATCCTTATTCAAGGAAACTACATCTCCCAAGATCTCATTAGCACTCAAAGGGTTAAACAATTTAATTAACTTGTCAGCCCAGAGAAAACTTCGATACATATGTTGTAGTCTTATTTTTGAAGCAGAGAACTTTCACAGAATCTTAAATAAAGGTTACACAAAATAATAATAATAATAATAATAACTCGTATTTATATAGCGCCTTTCTCCCAGTGGGACTCAAAGCGCTTTCAGCGCACGCTCTCGGAATTAACCAAATCGGCAGCTGAAATAACAGGTGTTATTATTACCCAATCAATGGTACTCATTTATCGACCTCGGAAGGATGAAGGGTTGAGTTGACCATACCATGGCCACATGCACTATATGTACTATATGGAGAAAATAACAATTCTCACACTTCCTAGTGGGGCTTGTGAGAATTACCAAAATCCCATTCATTCACAATTCATTGAGACCTCACTAGCATTCAACTGGATAAAAGCCATATTTCAATCAATGGGAGTGTGCATTTTTCTCCTGTGATGCAGCTGAGTTTTGCTCGAACTGCTCCACTGTTTATGTATATAGAGAGTTTTGTGGTTGAATGTTTCAAGAGTTTTTTGTGGCATCATGCATTTCACTGGTGCTGAAATATTTTGCCTTGATGGAACTTTTGAGTTTCAAATGAAACATAATTTTAATCCCATCCTTCTCCAGTACCAGTGTCATGGCTGCCACTTGCACAGAGACCTTTGTCTCTGTGTAAATAGTTTTAATATACAATAAGCACTAATTAAAACTCAGCCAGTACTCCTGGCACATTTAAACTGCTAAAAAAAGACACATATCTCTATGTGAGTGAGTGCCAGGCAGGATGACATGGAATCCACTGGACTGAGTGAATCAGCCCCTCATTTGGAGACAAGGCTAAAAACGGGGAAAGGGGTGGGAGGGAATAGGGTCATAGCACACCAAAAGTTAATAACTATGAAATAAAAAATGCATTTTCAAAAAAGAGAGTGGTAAAAGTGCCTCTGAAAACAAACATACAAAGAAAATAAAATGCCGTAACAGCTTTGTTATGTACAACCTGGAAGTAGCCAGACACAGCTGATCGTTATTAATTGTGCACCTTTCTGAACCTACTGTCAGCTTCCAGCAGAGCTAATGAAGCATTTGTAGATTATATGTAAGGATTACTTTATTATTTTTATGTACAACAGAGCCTCTCGTAAATGGTAGGAGAAAGACATTGCTGTAAAAGCTATTCCATAACCCATCATAAAGAATCCATCAAGTGATTACAGAAGTATTAAAATGCCTGGAAGGAATAAATTATATAATGTGAATTCAATTCTGCAGTAGCACTTCAGAAGTAATATTATTATTGCCTCCCATTTGTGTTAATGTTATACTCAGATTAGAAACTATGACGACTTGCTGCAGAATTCCATTTTATAAAAATACATCCTAGCCTAACAATGCACAAGTGCTCACATCCAGCCAACCACAGCTTAGTGGTAAGGTATGTCTGCAAGAGGTGAAATAGAAATATATGTTTAGGAACAAGAATTTCTTCATTTGTTTAACCCATTGTATGCTAGAGATGTCTCCAATGAAAAGTAATGTGTTGGAGATATATCTAAATGTACAAGCAGTTAACAAAAAGTCTTATATAGGTAAGACTCTTATATACAGTAGTCAGGTATACTTAATGTGTTTATGTGTGTGTTTATTTATTTAATCAGAGCCCTGTTACAGTCTATAGATGAACAGCAACATTTAGGAGTCTGAAAATGCCTATAGCGTTCTAAAGAACAATGGGTGCAGCTTTTCTTTATAAGACTTCTCATTTACAATATTAAAACCTATTGTGAGGAAGTTTCAGCTAAAGGCAGCTTAAATGCAGTCAACTACAAATACAGTAGAGACATTTAAAAAGATATACATGATTCCTGTGTGATAGACTCCAATCCAGGTAAGCCCTTTGTTAAATATGTCATAAGGCGCTCAATACTATAGGTACATTTCACCATTAAGGTGAAAATTTAACCTGAGTACTGTCCTTTTTTTGTTTATTCATTTGCTTTTTTATGTGGAGCAGTGTTGCAGAAAATCCTAACTGTAGAACAGCATAATAGGCATTATCAGTATTTAATAATTCCCTTAACAGGTAGGGTATTGGACTGGGAGGAAAAGTGATATCCAGGTCACAAATTAGGTGCTTCATGAGATTAAGGGTGGAGCTTATGCAGGAAGTTGCTGAGAGCATGAAGGAAGTGTTCATTCGTGGGCAGGTAAGCAGCGTGTTACCATCCATCCCCTCCTTTTTTCCATTATGGTGGGGTCCTTTAGTAATAGCTGTGTGGGTTGTCCTTGCTAGTAAGAGGGATGGTAGTATTTTCAGAAACTAAGGCCGTAATGGTATTTATTTCATATGGAGACAACCACATAGACGTATGGCCTGAGATTTTGGTCACAGGTAGTTACGTTTCCCATTTGGACCCAGGTTGGAGCCAATGGAGTAACTGTTAACTCTGCTTAAGGAAATAATTGTTTGTTTATTGTTTGTTAATATAAGCGTTTGTCTAGGCAATTTAGCTATGTGGGTTTTATGTAACTGAATAAGCTCTTACTAGTCGGCAAGGACTGTTTATTTACTTAGGTATATATTTATGGTATTTAATCACAATAAAGCTATGGCCATACCTGGGAACTTCTTCTCTTCTGGCCCACAGAGAGGACTCATGTGCTGACAGACTAGAAATGTCAAAGACGAGAGTCACGTCACAAAAGGGGCAGGGCTTACTAATCTGTGTGTCATAAAGTGGGTGGGAAGTAAGCAGAACAGAATAGGAAGGAGGAGAAGTGGGTGGGAAGTGAGAAGAACAGGGTGGGAAGGAGAAGAATCTCAGTCACCACCCCTGGAGAATCAGCCTCTGTCTCCAGAGACCCAGTAATTCAGCCTTAAAACCGGAGTCTCCAGGACAGATCTGAGAAGTTACCAGGTGTGGCTATGGTCTGTTTTCTCCAAACTGTCTTGTGTTTTTATTACTATACCCTGTTCCTGAGACATGTAATGTACTTCCTATTGTATTCCATTGTAAGCATGTGTGGCTGGAGATTGTGTGCATGTATATAACAAGTCACATGATACTACATAACATGAAAGATACAATATACAAAAGGAATTTTCCAGCATCTTTTGGTGACTAAATAAATAGTCAGCCTACCTGTGTATGCTATCAGATGATTAACATGTCAGTGACTGGCATTACCATAAAATATTATTGTAGAGCAATTTTCAGGATCACATTAACATCACAGGCATACTTAGGCAAAGCACTTCAGGTGCCTCTAACATCATCCATGGCCAAGCCCCAATTCCCCCAAGAACCCCCACTCCTCCTCCCATTCACAGTTGCCTGTTGCAGGGAATGCTCTTAGCCCATAAAACTGGAAACAAAATTGTCTCAAATAAACAAGCAGTACAGGGGTGTATAAACTGGTTAATAAATGAGCATATAAACTAGATATAGAAGCATTATATAAATACACCAGTCACCATCATTTGGAATATGCAAAATATGAAAGGCTCTGAGGACGAGCAAACAGCACAATGGACTGTTCTATAGATAGGTACCACTCAGAAGCATCACGTTTTAGCTTTCTAGTGCCATTACAGAGGAGACAGACTAATCCCGCCCAAAATGGCGGTCCAGTGAAGGGTAATCCAGACATGGACCCCTTGCTCTCAGTGAATAGGGAATCCAGCTGCACCTCACTGATGAGGCCCAACAAGGCCAAAACATATGTCTGGGGTTAGTTGGTGTTCCAGTGCAGAGAGGTTTTGCCTTTCAATTTTGGAACTGGACTTCCCTTTTAGGCGGGGATTTGTCTAATACGTACATGGACATTTCTCCTGTGTAATGGCATTAGAGAGCTAAAACATGATGCTGTTGAGTAGAGGCTACCGTAGAACAAAACATTGTGCTCTTTGTTCTTTCTCACAGCCTCTGATATCCTTTGTATGCATTTTGAATACTCTTAGGGTGTCTCCCTAAGAGTGAAGGATAATCAAACATGGACCACTTACTCTCAGTGCCTAGGGAATCCAGCTGCACCTCGCTGAAAAGGCCCAACAAGGCTGAAATGTACTTCTTGGGTTAGCTGGTGTTCTGGTGCAGAGGGGATTTGCCTGTTATTTTAGAATTGGACTACCCTTTTGGGCGGGATTAGTCTAATACGTACGTGGAAATTTCTCCTCTATAATGGCACAAGAGAGCTAAAATGTGATGCGGTTGGGAGGTGACTTGCCATAGAACAAGCCATTGTGCTCTTTGTTCATCCTCACAGCATCTCACATTCTTTGTATGTGAAGAGATATTTGGACTGTGCTGGCAAAAGCCCACAACTCTGTATTTGGGGTGTGGCCACCACAGCAGACGCTCCCTTCACAATTAATTACTTACTCTGTCTAATATGTAATCAGGTCCTACTTACTTTAATAAGATAAAATTGAATTAACTTTATTAAAACATACAAGGGGGATATATGATATGTTTTCATTTTACTTAACTAGTGTAAGATCTGGTTTGTGTTATGGTTGAGAAGAACACATTTTAGAAGCTAAAAGTCTTTAATGCACTATGCAGATGCAGTTTAACAGCTACATGTTTTATTGAGCTATTTTCTGCCAGTATTACAGAAATAACCGAAGGTCTGTGTCCTAGTCCTTTGCAATTTAATGTACTGTACTCAGGATAAACAGTATTTTCATTTTTGCTTGCAACAATGTCTCGGAGCACTTCATACAGGCTAGGAAAGCTAAAAAGAAAACACACTTGCACTGACTTTATTGCTAGCTGCTTTATTAACCATTTCAGTGCCACCCAGGGGGCCAACCTATTGCTGCCACTGCTGCTCAGTTGGTTAAACACAAACGTTGAGACTGTTGTACTGAGGAGAATGTCACAAATCTGGAACACTCCAACTGTGTAACAGGGGACAATCAAAAATCTCCAAAGTTCCAATGCCTAAACAGTGATTTTAACTCCCTGAGTGCTAGAGAAGTCTCAAAGGTATTGCTTTACAATGCCTTGGAGATCTCTCCAGTAATCAAGGGGTTAAAATCGCCATTTAACTCAATGGGAATTTGTATTTGTCCAAGTTTCAGTGACATCAAGTAGACAAGGGGATATGTTCACCAAGAATAATTTGTGCATGATAAGTGGACCATTCTTAATCCCTAATGTAATGTAATATTCACCCAGTCTTACATGTAACTTGCTTCTATTAATAAACACTTTTGTACTGAGATATCCCCCTGGGGTATTTAGAAGTGTTTAACCTAGTTTCCTCATGAATAGGTGGTGATCCCTTGGACTTCCCTTTAAAAGGAGGGATATTTAATCCCTTCACGCCAAGTGACGGACCAGGTCTGTCACACATTTCCTTCCTTTAAGGACGGGTGACAGACCTGGCCCCTCATAGATTTCATGATCGCAGAACGCCTCAAGACACTTGGGTTGTGAGCCCCTTCCAGCTGTATTTAACAACCCGCCTAGTATAATCATGTATGTTCAAATCTTTTGTGATTTTCACAGAGTTGTCTCACTTCTGCACAATCGTTGAAAAGGACGCTATTGCCTAAACAAGAGTGGTTGTAACAAAATGAAGCACACAAAACATATCAAATATACATGTAAAATTTTGTGAGATTTTCTATTTTTCCTTTTATTTCTCCGTGAGGGCTACATGATAGAAGAGACAGCTAACTGCAGCTAATTTGTCCTCTCTTGAGTCTGTTCTCTGTCACTGACAAAGACCATTTGATTGGGTCATGGTCATGAGAGACATCATCATTTTATTAATAGTAGAAGTTGCTTGCAAATAATAATACCTCTTCTTATTTATCGAAGGCATTGAGAATCCAGTGATACAAGTAACTGGGCCTTATTTATTAAGCTATAGAGGTTCTGTCTTGGAGAAAACCAACCGCACAATGTTTTAAATGAACATTTATAAATGTTACATTGATTTAAATAAAGCTTTACAGTGCGTTAGAGGCAACTCTAAAAATCACATGGTTATGTGTTCCATTTAATTCAATGGATATTTTCATTTCCCTCTATGGTTCAGTTGGTTTGATTCAAAATTACAACTTTTTTAGCTTAAAGGAACACTAATATAAAAAAATAAAATATGTGGATCCGGGGGGCATATAATGGCTTTGTACCCTGTAAATATTTTCGTGGATGCCTATGGAAACAGGTTTAAATAGTTTAAATAACATGTACCTCCAGGAAGCATATGTGAAATTTAATGATTCATATGTCACATCACTAAAATATCATCCTAAACTTACTTTTTAATGAATGTGTAAATTGTCCTGTTTATAGAACACTGTTTGTATTGAGACATAAGAGCTAAAGTCAGTTAAAGGGATAGTATCACTTAATATAAAGTAACATTTATAGCGTAAGGTTTGTCCTCCTTAATACACCAAGGGTATTCCCACTGCTGAGAGGAGGGTTTATTTAAAAGGTATAGCAGCTCAAAATTGCATTTTTAGGTGCAATATCTCAATGCGCTGTTGCTACTTCATCCTATGGAAAGTTCTGGTCAATCGACCATAAACATCCATAGGATGGTGTAACACCAGCGCCACTGTAAAGTTTCAGGCCATTGAGATATTGCACCAAAAAATGCAAGTTTGAGCTGCTATAACTTTTGAATAAAACACCTTTCAGCAGAATGAGCATCTTTGTTTTACTCAGGAAGATAAAGCAATGCACTGGAGATCTCTCTAGCAAGCAAGGGGTTAAAAGTTTTTTTTTGTAACATGAAACAGTGGGTGGAACTGGAGGTAGGGTCATGTGAGAGTTGTGACCATGGGTGGAGCTAAGTCTGACTAGAGTGTCTTGCCTATGGGCATCTGGTATGTAAATCTGGCCCTGGAACCCTACAAAAATAAGAAATGGCTGCTCCTTCACAGCATATGCAAGACTAGATTTCAGGCCACAGGAAACAAATACAGATGCTAACATATAAACATGGTATGTAAGTGTATATATCTTAGGGTTGCCACCTTTTCTTCAAAAAAATATAGCCCATGGCATTCCCACCATAGACTTAACATTGGACAGAAGCCAATTTCTTATCGGCCTGCCGGTAAAATACCAGCTGGGTGGCAACGCAAATATATCTCTGGTTTATTTTAAGGTGTTAGTGTTTTTTAATGAATAATGTGTCCTGTGTATGCTATCTGTTAACCTTTTAAAGGTTTGAACAGCCATCTGGGACTCAAACAGTTATGAAAATGGTTTATAGACCAAGACAGAATTGTGTATTTTTTTTACATCTCTTGGCATAGTTAAAGGGATAGTAATGTTATGATTTGAACAATGCAGCAATCCGTACTTGGATTATATACAACTGCTCAATGACGTTACTAATGCTCAATTTGCTCTATATTGCTTGACATTATATCATATATTATCCCCCTCACACCCCTTATACTTATGTCATCCTTCGAGCCTCGGACCTGGAAGTGGATGGTGATGTGGGACAAACTTCTGTTATTATACGGAAAACCCTGTCCTCCTTCTTCAAGGGGGGCAGGGATTTCCATATACTGAATGACTGCAGATTGTGCCTCACAATTCTCTGTCCAGTAAAGTGAACAGATTGCAGATCTATGGGGATGTGGTCTGGCAGTCTGAAAAGGGGCATGAGGGGGATAATGTATAATATAATGTCAAGCAATGTAGAGCGAACTGAGCATTAGTAACGTCATTGAGCAGCTGTAATAATGTTCAAATTGTAACATTATTATCCCTTTAACTAAGTTCACATGAACTGTTCCCCTTTCAATCCTGTATAAATAATATTGGTGCTTACAGAACTACAATCCATGCCCATTCCATTTCTCAAATTTAAAAGATGACACCAGGGGGTTATGCACTAAGGTGTGATAAAGAAAAGATAAAGTGGAGATGACGTCTACAGTGATATCACTTCTCCAGTTCCTATGTTATTCTATGCAAAACTTAAGAAATGTTAATCACCTCTTTATCACACCTTAGTGAATAACCTCCAAGTTTTCTTCTTGTCCAGCTGGACTCACAGGCTGACATCCTATATAATAATTTGTTAGGATGTTTGTCAGAAGCCGTCATGCGCAGCAGAGATGGCTGCCCGTGCTGCAGTCATGCACAGTAGAGACTGCCCATGCCGCGGCTGATACGGAGTGGATCGCTACGAATTCAGTCCATAGTCCTCTCTTCGCACCTTACTGGGACCCAGGTGTGCAGAGAGGACCACGGTCTGAATTCGGAGCTCCCCTCTCAGTACTGCGTATGACTGCAGCGCTGCCAGTTTTGGCCCGTGTACATGGGCTTTAAAATTGTATGCAAATAAAACCACACAATTCTCACTCTTCTATACACTTTCCACAAATTCAGCTGATTTTAACCCTTTGAGTTCCAGAGGGTTGGGGGCGACGCATTGCTTTGCAATGCATTGTGCACCCCTCTGACACTCAAAGGATTAATTGTAAAGTGAATTTAAGTGTATAAAACAAAAAGAAGAGTGGGGGTTGCCTAATATATTATCTAATGATGATAATTTATGGATTTTTTTTTCTCCAATTCCCTACATTTCAAACAAATAATATACCCGATGTCAGCAAAACAGTTGTCCTTGGATGGATGGGCATTGCGGAATGCTAGCACTTTATAAATTAACGCAATAATATAGAGAATGTTTATGAAAAATCATACACTGTCCCCAGGAATATCAGTCCTCTCTCCCTTACAGCAGAGCTCCCAGGGACTTGTTCCCAGTGGAAGTCTACAGACAGCAACATTCTCCAGACTGCACTTCTGAGCAGCGCACATCCTATGTAATAATTTGCTACAAAGTTTGTATTGACACAGTCATGCGTAGATAATGCTGTGCGTGCTGCAGTCATACTCAATAGAGACTGCCCGTGATGAGGCTGATGCAGAGCGGGGTGCTTCGAAGGAGCGTCCCACTCTGTATCAGCCATGGCGCGGGCAGTCTATACTGAGCATGACTGCACCACGACCGGCTGGCACTGTATCGGCCTCTGCGTGGGCAGTCTCTACTATGCATGACTGCCCCACGACCGGCTGGCAGTGGCACTGTGGCCTGTGTAACAGGCTCTTCAACTAGTAATACATATAATAATAGAGTAGTGGGTATAAATGCACTCCAAGGCACAGGAAATACAAATATCAGTACATGTATATTGCATTTATAAACAGAAACTGACTGGCCAATGAATATAATAAAACAATGTATTAAAAATATCTTAACCATACCTAAAAATAGTTATTTATGATCTAACTTGTCACTGAGTAATATACTGGTCAAAAGACAATTTTAGGCCATTACCTTTGTCTGTATTTTAAGTTGCAACATATCAATATCTTCTGAGTTAACTCTTAGGAGGATATGAAGTCCTTTTCTATAGACATGCAGAGCACAACATACAGATATAGTTAGTGTTATAATGGGAAGACAGCAATATTCAAAGGGGGTTAAATGCAGCATGCACTTGTAGATATAGCACAGTATATTGTTAGCGCACCTCCAATGTGTGATATGATTATATATATATATATATATATATATATATATATATGTAATTAACAGGTCAAAATGCAACAGCATGTACTGTAATCTGACTTAGACAACCAGGGCTCAGTATCACCCAGCTGAGGACGATGGTAGTTGTAGTCAAACCACAGCAGGGGGGACACAGGTTCCCCCAGCACTCACTTAACCAGTTGAGCTCCAGTGGGAAACACTACAAACCCCCTGGCCATATTGAATAAATTAAAGACAAACAATTTTGGAAGACGCCATTTATACCGCAGAGGACAAATGATAATCTTACTGGATCTAAATATGCGTTTATAGTCAAAGCAATGCACTGGAGACACATCTAGCATTCAAGGAATTAAAAACCCGATTAAAATCAACGAGAATTTATTTTGGGTTTTTTTTATTTGTCCCCTATGGTACACTTGGCTTGCTCCATGCAGGCTCCTCTTTAACTTATTGAACATGGCCTTTTGTGCAGCCTCTCTCTCTCTCACTTGCAGTGAAAGCTTTACATGTAAATATTTGTTTGACTCTAAATAACAGGACGGGATAGAGCAATCCAGCTACTGGCCAGTTCAGCACAGCTCATGACTCAGACATAGGATATAGGATAACAAAGCTGTCATTTATTACTCCAGACAGCTCTACAGTCATTTGGCTCTGTCCCTGAAATATATCTTAATTTTAAAATATCCACTCCCTTGCTGTTGTGATTATTTTACATAATACTTAGAGACTGATGTACTAAGTAAATCTGGGGGAGATGCACTAAAGTTCGATGCGAGGCAATGTTTGCACTCTTGTTGTGTGTCACTGGCATATTGACATCATGCACTGAGATGTCTTCACCATTATATCCCTGCAAATACACAGACATTGCCATGAATCCGCCATGCCTTCCTCTGGTTTACAATTTTGCTGTGACTATTTCAACAATAGCTCATTTGTATATGGATATGCAATTAAGGAGCCATTGTTGTATTTATGTAGGTGTGCTTATATATTAATGTGGCACATCGCCACAGGAACTAAGCTCCGATAGCAGCATTTGCTGTTCCTAAGATCGCCTACCTGAGGTTGGCAATGTCGGGATCTCCTTGTAGCTCCCTATGGAACCAGGGGACAATTTGCTGTCTGTGCTAAATACCAGAGACAGCAGATGCTCTCCTGTAACCCACTTCAGTGCCATAGGGATGTCCATTGCACACCCCTGTGACATTGATAGGGTTACAACAGAGACAGTGAGTAGCAGCAAAATATATTTCTGTTATTGGTGTGATATGCCGTTGTTGGCAGACAATATAATGAAGCAGAATAAATATCGGTGTGCCAATCTGCTTAAAACATGCATTCTTACATAAGTGCCTGTAACAACATATTTTCCCCATTAAAGGGATAGTAATGTTTCATAATAAAAGCAGCTCTAATTAATCATCATAGTATTTGGGCCATGGAGAGTGTTATTTTAATACAGTCAAAGTTGTAATTCAAGAGTAATTGAATGATAAAGTATCCCCCTCCGCCCCTTTTACTGATGTAACACTGCTCACCTCAAAACAGAAGGGAGGTGCCCAGGTAGACTGCAGAGAGGGACAATCTTCAATTAAGATAAGGGGAAAAAGCTGAAAAACTTGTCAAGGGGGGCTAGGGCTTTCATTGTTCTCACAGTAAGAGATTGTCCCTTGCTGTTATCTGTCTGGTCTAGCAACCAGATTCACATCTGAGGTGAGCAGTGTTACACTAGGTAAAAGGGGCTGGAGGGGGAAACGTTATCATTCAATTACTCTTGAACTACAACTCTGACAGTATTGAAATAACACTCTCTATGGCTCAAATACTATGAAGATAAATTGGAGCAGCTGTTTTTGTGAAATATTACTATCCCTTTAACTTCATAAGTTAAAATGAGAATCAGCTTAGAAAAGGACATATAGAAAAGAAACACCAAGGAGTGAGAGCAGGGGGCGTCTGAGTAATGGCTTCCCTATATGCTGTAGATCCAAGAAGCTTTACAGTAAGTGGTTAAATCGAGGCGGGAAATATGTTGTTATGGGCACTTATGCAAGAATACATTTTTTAAGTATTCTGGCACACCAGTATTGATTCTGCCTTCATTATATTGTATGCCAACATATGTACAACTGCATATAACCCCAAAAACACATATATTTTGCTACTACTCACTATCACTGTTGTAACTATTTCCGTGTCATAGGGGTGTGCAATGAACACCCCAATGATACTGAAAGGGTTAAGGATTGTTGCTGTTTGTGGCGATGAAGCTGGAGTGCATCCTTTCCGCTTCCCCCACTGGTCAAGAGATCTATAAGTGAGGGCATCCCCTACACATCGCCAGCAATAGGAAAACCCCTGCAAATAAATGATTGAATTCGACCCCCCTGCCCTTGTATCCCTAATTTTTAGTTCATATGTGATGTGCGTCTCCATCACCATGGCAGTCACCATGCATCTCCAGACAGACATTACCATAGCATCTCCCCTTAGTGCATCTACCCCCTGGAGCAGTTCTGGGTTAAACTAGCTGTATCATAGGTGACAAAAATTCCTCAAACAATATTGATTAAAATGGGGCTTTTAAGCCTTTTAATGCTAGAGAGGTCTCCAATGCATTGCTTTGCAATGCATTAGAGACTCTCTAGCATACACAGGGTTAAAGGGAAAGTACACCCTTGAAATAAGTGTCTGTTAACCTCTTGAGTGCCACAGATGTATCAGAAGCATTGCGTTGCAGCGTGTTGGATACTTCTTTGGCACTCAAAGGGTTATTATTTTTTAAAGAAGAGCTCACTAAGGGATTTGTCCTTTATACAGCAGTCATGTATATCTAATGTCTTTTTGCTTTCAAGCTCTCCTGCAATCTATACTGTAACAGAGATATATTACACATGGAGATGGATTTCATGACCCTTTAGAATCAGGGTGGGACTCTCAATGGCTAATCTTATTCAGAGTAATAAAGTCTATAATGTATTGTGTTGCAGTGTAAACTTCGTACAGACCTAAAATATTGCACATCAGATACTGTGCAAAAATATATAAATATATATCTGACTGCTATATTAATCCTGCCTAGGTAAGTGCCTCTGTTGAACTCATTCAGAAACACTTATTCCTATAGGTATAATTCCCCTTTAAATCAATGGTAATTTTCATTTGTCCTTTGTTGTGAAGTTGCTTTTCTCCTAATATTGTTCTGTTCTTCTTAGTACATCAACCTTGTAGTTGCCTGGAAACTTACTTAACACAAATCTGGATGTGAAAACACCAAAAAAAAAAATGCTTGAAATTAGCTCTAAATGTTTTCAGTGTTTGTCAAGCGCATCCTACATAACATTACTATTAGCAAGAAGCCTGGATGGCTCTGCATTATGTGATATATCTTCATTGTTTACAGAAATGACAGCTCTTAATGGACCATATTAGCTTTAACACAAACTATTAAATCTCCTCCATTAAATTGCTCTGTGTTCCATTACAGGACCTTGTTAGCTGTGGGAAGAAGGTGCAAACTCCTCAGGAAACTTGAACACACATTGAGACGATTACAGATAATGCTTATTATACAGGCCTCTGAGGAAGTTTTCCTTGGGTTGATCTCAAACATTTTGAAGGAGTCATGTTCCATGTTTGAGGTCCCATGTTTCTTCCTCTTAAACTATGAGCAGCTGTAGCACATGACCTACTTCTGTAGAGCCTGATAATGATTTCCTTCCTTTAGTAGCTTCAAGAGCCCCTCCTCCACCCTGTGAAAAAAAGAGGGACAAATATGCTTAATCCAAGCACAATGTTATAAGTGGGTTTTGTTGGTTTCAGGGTAGAAACTCAATACAACCTCACTTCTGAGTGTTGGCCTCAAATGGGAACCATCTGTCTAAAGAGGCTCTGTAAGATCTTTGGGGAAGGTATGGATATTCTTGCCTGAGGCATCAACATATACACCTGCAAAATGGGACAGACATGTTGGCAGACAGGCTGGATCAGAGCAGGAAAGTAAGCTTTCACTGGCCAAATGAATGCCTACCATGAAAAGTCATACATCATGCCTAACTAGGAAAGACACGTTGAGGACAAATATGAATTTGAAATGTGATGTGTCAATGCATTTTTGGATTTACATATAATAAAAATACAGCTCTTTCTTTCTTTGTAATTATTTACAGGTTGCCTTATGTAGCATATGTAATCTGGTGAAACATTATATGCCTATGGGAGTTTTTTTCACCCGTTGGATGCTAAAGAGGTCTTTATTGCATTATGAAGTAATATTTAAAAAAAATCTGAGCAACATGACTCTTACAGTTGTATGAGGATGGGGCAAAAACGAACAGCACAATGGCCAAACTCCTGTTGCAGCAAGGTATTCTGGGAATCAGAACAGGATGTTCTTACACAGAGTCTGTGGCATATACAGTTACTGCAGAACTGTCTGCTTCTAAGCTCAATTCTTTACCTTCTCCTAATGTGTGTTAACCCTTTAAGTGCCAGAGGGGTATGCAACACATTGTTTGCTTTATCGGTCTTAACCCTTTGAATGCCAGAGGGTTTCTCTGGCACTCAAAGAGTTAAGACCAATAAAACTAGAAAAGTGTAAATATTTGTAATGTTAAATTAAATTCAACTACCTGCAGTTGAGATTATATTCTATGAAGTTACAACAAGAATAATTATAGTTTACTTATTTTGCCTCCTTAAAAGTATATGGATCACTTATCAATGTTCTCTGGGTGCAAAACTAGTGTAAACATTTTTGCAACAGATTTATCAAAATACACATTCCATTTCTTTCTTAAAAACATTGTTTTCCCTGGTTTTGCCTTCCTTGCACTACCAGGAGACTTTGGTAAATGTTTTTTTTTTTTTTTTTCATTAGACAGCGTGAAATTATTAGTAATTAGCAATCTACCTGTTTCCATCACATATTTTACCCCATCAGTGCTACAGACATCAACACATTGCTTCACAAACTACTGGATATGGCTCTAGAATCCCACAATAACAAGTCCTGCTAATAAACACCCAGTTACCTTAACCCAGGGCTGGATTTACATGCCAGGCAACTGTAGGCAAGTCACATTAGCTAAGCTCTGCCCATGACCACCACCCCCACTACTTACAAGGCCCTATCCTCAGTATCATCCACTGTTCCCTGGAACAGAATATATCCTTGGCGTATAATAAGCAAGGACATAAAACAAGCTTTAACCCATTGGTTGCTAGAGTTATGTCCAAAGTTTTGCACTGCAATGCACTGGAGATCTCTCTAGCATCCAAGGATTAAATAATAGCATGTAAAGGGGCAAAAACTGGTGTAGGGACACTGAAATTGCTCTGGCCACACCCACATAAGAAATGTGGGTGTGGCCAGCACAATTTGGAGCTCAAGACAGTTACCTACTCTGCCTGTTGGGAAATCCTACCCTGCCATAACCTAGAAAGAAAATCTGAATGGTTATTAGAAATCAGTTCTGTGTGGATGTGATATCCAAAATGAATCTTTAATTAGTACTGTAAATCTTGTTTGCAGAAACTGACATGATTCTTAGTAGCAGAAGTCCAGAATCCACAGAAATCTGCTTAGAAATGACATTTGGCATCTTGTAGTTCGGCATCAAAGACTCATGTCTGCTTCTGCGGACACAGTGTCCAGTAGGAATTCAAGATACATTTTGAGAAACTGGTTCATACAGAACTGATTAACCCTTTGAGTGTGTGAAGGTGCACAAAGCATTGCAATGTGATGCCTTGCATACCACCCTGTCACTCAAAGGGTTATTAACAATGCTCATTAGGACTTGTACCCAGATTAACCTTTTGAGTGCCTGAAAGGTGTGCAACATATTGCAAAGCAATGCGTTGCGTACCCCTCTGGCACTCAAAGGGTAAAAGTAAGTATGGGTTTATTATTAGGCATTTCTAATCTTCCTTTTACCTTTTGTGTGCCAGAGAGATATGCAGTGCAATGCATTGTATACCTCACTGGCATTCAAAGGGTTAAGCAATATTGTACAGTTAGACTTATAGAATGCATCTGTATACAGTTCACATCACCTCAAAATGCAGATCCTTTAAAAATAAAACTAGTTTAAAAGCCCGTATACATGGGCCACAGTACCACCTGGCAGCCTTGGCTGGTGCCCGGAGCCTCTCTGCTCACTGTCCGCACTGCAGTCATGCACAGTACAGAGTGCTCGAATGCACCGCGGTTGATATGGAGCAGGGCACTCCAAATTTGGGCCGTAGTCCGCTTGGTCCCAGGAAGGTGCGCAGAGAGGACTCCGGTCCAAATTCAGAGCTCCCCACTCTGTATTAGCCGTGGCACTTTCTGGCACTCTATACTGCGAATGACTGCAGCGTGCGCAGTCTCTACTGCACATGACTGCAGCGCACGCAGTCTCTTCTGCGTCTGATGGCTTCTGACAAACATCCTAGCAAATTATTATATAGGATATCCTAACACAATACGTGATTAATGTTTTATTATTATTTTTTCACCTGAATCCTATTTTTTTAAACATTTATGTTCCTGATAGTGAACTCTGTCAGAGACATTACCATGATGGGGAGGAAATGCTTAATTTTTCTTTTAAACCAAATTCTCTAAAAATCTTTGTTTTAAAATGAGTTTAAATTATCTCATGTAACAGAGACAATGAGCATCTCTTCCTCAATGGAGGGGGGAAATATTTGGGAGACTTTAATGGTGATTGATATAGAATTGCAGACAACCACAGTCTCAAGCAATATTGGTATCTTATGAGAAAATCTTAAAAGTCTAAAAAGAAGACATACTCCCCTCTGGGAAAGTCTAGTAAAGTGACATATTTATGTGACGTAGGGTCAAGGTTCACATTTCAAATTTTTGTCAGAACCCAGACCAGGTATCATTTTAAGTGTGAATTTTAATGTAGAGTAATGGCGCCATCTATAGATTACATGGTGTTATTACTAATGCTTTGGAATTTTTCCATAATTTATTCTGATGTCACTGCATAATGAGATGGCTCTTTAGCCAATCAGAGCAGATTTTGATAATAGGACTTTCATATTATAAATATGCAAGTTTAGAGAGAAAAGGGGTCTTGGCTTTTTTTTGTTTGTTTGTTTTTCCACTTGGTTCCTGGCTCTTCAATTCCTGCTATATACCTGGCTGCCTGCTAAAGAAATCCTAAGAAAGCCACATTTATTGGACTGGTAACTATATATCTTTCCTTATTTAAATTCTGCAAAATTCAGAATCACATATTTATTTCTTCTATATCTGAAGAAACTTAATTGTCTTATAATTTGTCTTAATTGGACTGGCCAACCATTTGGGATAAATTATAATAAGCTATATTATCTATAGAAATTCTGAAATTAAGCAGAATTTATTTATTATTAGTAAATCGTTCTAGTTTGCCAGATAAGTGTAATATCATTATATAGCTTGGTTTATATATTAGTTAATATAATTATTGGTATTTCTAGTATAATATATTGTGTTTCTGGAAAGGTTATATAACTAATATTTGATCTGGGGAATTCTTTAAATTCATTTATTAACCCTTTAACTGCTATTTGTCTATTTACTTTGAGGTGTTTTTTGGATTTCTTTGTGTATGTTGTGGGTCTAAACTTTTGTACAGTGAAAAGTTTTTAAACTCTCACTAGACAAAAAAAAGCTGCCATCTTGGGGGTGGCATCCTATCTTAATGTATTAACCCTTGAAGTACCCTATATGTTTTACATAGGATTGCTATAGTCATGTT
Organism: Rhinophrynus dorsalis; assembly: GCA_037306005.1. Classification (NCBI taxonomy): domain Eukaryota; kingdom Metazoa; phylum Chordata; class Amphibia; order Anura; family Rhinophrynidae; genus Rhinophrynus; species Rhinophrynus dorsalis. Next base: position 382,950,708 of record CM074719.1, read on the forward strand.
TTATGATATACGTTGCATGAAGTTTGGTATACTGTCTAGACCTATATTATTAGATTTGATTCTAAGTAAGTCTATTCTTGGTATAATCTATTATTGACTATATTAAATGCAATTTATATGTTTTATTCAGAAGGTATACAATATTTGAAATCAGTACATTATTTAATTATAGTGATCTCTATCTAGGATTTTATTCCAGTTAGTTTCTCTAAAATTTTGCTATTGCATATGGTACAAGGGAAATTATCAGAGGACCTGGCTTCATATTAAAGTTGATTCACCTGACAACATACCTTAAACCTCAATTAGCATAGTTTATACAGTTTCTGGGGCAGAAGGTATTCATATACACTGCTGCCAAATGTATTTTATTAATTGTAAGGATCAATTATCCTTTTCTATGCTGCTGAGTGCAATTATTGTTACCTATTACCTCTGAATATACCTATGTGTGGTTAACCCTTCCGTTGCTGGTAATCCTAATGGTGATAATTGTGGTTTAAGTTACTATATATCTATTGTAATTGCTGATCACTCATTTATGTCATTGTTGTTTACTCTTTATATATAGTATATTGTATTTAAAAAATTATATATATTTTTGCACAAATAAGCAGGATTGATTATTTTAATCAGTTCTTTACTGTGAAGTAACGTGTCAATACATAGTATTGTGTACAGTTCTCAAAATTATTTAATATTGTCATTTATTTATTTATGTGAAGATGTCCAACCTGACTGGTTCTCTTGTTTTAACCCTTTGGATACCTTCAACATAATTGGTTCGACAACTCTTTGAATATCATTTTCCAGAGATTTTTCTATCAGGAATTGTTAAAGCGGGGATAGTGATGTAACACTAACCATGCAGCAGGAAATACAACATAGTGTGCACTCAGTGCGACAGGGATACATTGTATCCTTATCCCTCTTTCCCCAGGCCCAGACAGAAAGCTCCCTGTAAATAGAAATAAATTGCTCCCTATCAGGGACAAAAAGTGAAATAAACAGAAGAAGACAAAAAGAAATAACAAAAATATAGACAGTCTGGCTTTACATATTATGTACTAGAATATCTAAAATCACAAACGAGGTGGGCTGTCACTTTAATTCAAAATTTGATTACATAATCTAATGTTATATTTGTCTCTCTAACAAATAGTCAGTAACAAACCCCCTTTTTAGAACTAGTGTTGAATTCTGGTTTATTTTTTGTACTATTCCCAGCTGTATTTGTAAGGGCTGGTGGGTAATTTTTGGAGGTTGTTAAGGGTGCAAGTACATCTCCATTTCAGTATAAACTGTGATCTATTTATTAGGCATACCAAACTAATAATAGTTAGAGCATACTTTGGCGCTCACAGCAGACTCCATTCATTGGTGCATGGGCTCCACAAGGTGCCTTAAACATTCCACTGGTATGCTGGGCCATCCAGTCTTAAAGGGGAACATTCACATCAGGAAAACTTTTGAGCACTTGTTTAATCAGCTAAGAAGCATTAGGCAAAGGTGCTCTCTCTTTTTTTTGTAACTTACATTTTGAGATATTCAACTTCAAAGTTATCCACTTTCACATAATGTAGCTGCAGCATGGCTCTCAGGACTTACCAGCAGTCTGTTATTCTCCTCCCACCTCCCTCCCAGCTGCACCCTGGAGCGTGTTCATGTTTCACTTCGGTGTGGTGTGAACGGCTCCTAGCATTACAGGAAGCGGCAATTAGCATTATAATAAGGTTGCAACCTCAGTATAATGCTAATCTCTGCTTCCTGTAACGCTAGGAGCTGTTCACACCAAACCGAAGTGAAACATGAACATGCTCCCGGGGGAAGCTGGGAGGAGAATGGCAGACTGCTGGGAAGTCCTGAGAGCTGTGCTGCAGCTACATCATGCAGCAGTAGGCGGAAGTAGATAACTTTGAAGTTGAATATCTTAAAAAGTAAGTTACAAAAAAGAGAGAGCACGTTTGCCTAATGCTTCTTAGCTGATTAAACAAGTGCTCAAAAGTTTTCCCGATGTGAATGTTCCCCTTTAAGTGCTTTCCATAACCGCTTCATATTGGATAGCGATGGGTCCCTGAACTGAAGAGCCCATTCTATCTTATCCCCAAAAATCAGTGGAGACCCAGTAACAGTGAAGGCTAATGAAGTATGGTAAAATGACACATCATGCTCGTGGATTAATTCCCCAGCAATCCACATCTTGTGACATGGGGCATTGTTCAGATGGAAATGACCTTTATAGGGTAGATAAACTGAGCATGAAGGGATGCACCTAATTGGCAATAAAGTAGCATTAGGCATGCAGACAACATTGTTCCACCAGTAAAAGGAGCCTGCAGTGTTGATATCCGGTACAATGGGCCTATTGCTTCATTCTGATGTTACCGTAACCTAGTCCTGCCATCAGGTACTAATATTTGTCAGTTCGAGTAACCTGTTTCCAACACTTAAATGTCCATTGTCAATAATCCCATGCCCGCTGTTTCCAGTAGCTGTTTGTATTAGCTGACAGGAGTGGGATTCTACAAGGTTATTTTTATTTTACAGTGATTTAATGGGGCTTTTAACCCTTTGAGTGCCAGAGAGGTATGAAACGCATCCAGTGCATATCTGTCTGGCACTCAAAGGGTTTACCTATTTAGTGCTGGACAGGTCTCCAATGCCTTGCAAAGTAAAGGGTTAAAAGCCTCATTTCAATCAACAGGAACTTGAGTAATTTTTGTCTGCTGTGGAGCAGTCAGTTTGCACCAGAGTTGTGCCTCTTATTGAACGCCACCTATAAGGCATCATTTACCAGTGTTCATCAGCTCTCCAGGAAATTGAATAGTGTCTGATGTTTGAGTCAATGCATGTAGACACTAATATTTGACATAACATGTCATTAATCTTTGGAACGGCAGTGTTATAATATTGAGTTCTTAGTGTTGTCTAAATCAATCAAAATGACCAACAACTCAGATGACTGGATTCTAAAAAGAAATATGTCTAAATGCAAATTTTTCTAAAAGATATTTGTATACTAATTCAGATTAAGGGCTTTAATTATCAGGGACAATATGTGTAATGGGCTAATAAAGACAAAGTAACCAAATATTCAGGAGTATTGGGTCTTATGTATAAAGAAAAGAGGTGCAATTATGGGTCAAACCAACTGCACCACAGGGGACAAATGAAAATCCCCCAAATATCCACTGATGTAAATATGGCTTTTAACCCCTTGAATGCTAGCAAGGTCTCCAATATCTTGCTTCATAATGTGTTCGAGACCTTGCTAGCATTCAAGAAGTTTAATCCTTAGAGTGACGGAAAGGTAGCTATCTCATTTCAATGCAATGCGTTAGACATCTCTCAGGCTGTCATAGGTTAAAGCCCCTTCTGAAGAAGTAATAAACTTATATACACACACACACACACATTATACATGGTTTCCTGCCACGAAAAACAAGGGGTACTCCCACTGCTGGGTATTTTTCATTCCCAGCTAATAGTAAGGATAGGATGAGAATTGAAACAATGTGGGTAAGTAAGGAGTAGGGTTGAATTGTAGGGAAAGAGGATGGGACAGACTGGGTAAGAGCGAAGTATGGTTAAGTATAGGAAACAGGAAGTGGGGGGACAGGATTGGTGGAGTAGGAATGAAGAGTAGGAAAGAAGATGGAGACATGATGGGTATAGTCAAGGTGAAGGGTAGGAGATAACAGGAATGGTGTGATGAGTACAAGAAGGAGGAGGGTGAGGACAGGAAGGGTAGAGAAAAGATAGGGTTTGGGACAATATGTATGAGTTAGGAATATAGGAAAAGGATGGGGATGGAGAGAGGGTGAGTGAGTTTTTAGAAGTGGGAAATAGTACAGAAAGAAGGAGGAGATTGGGTATTGACAAGTGAGTAAGTGCAGCAAAGAGTTTAAACAAGGCACACCTTTCCAAAACATTGCTATGCAAACATGACAGCTTGCCACAATGCCAATCTGAGTGATACATTATGGTAAGGGTCATTGTAAGTCACTGAAGAGCACTTAGCAAAGTATAAAACAGTGGATCCATACAGATGCTAGAGTGGTCTCCAGTGCATTGTTTTCGGGACCTTTCTAGAGAATTCAAGGGAAATAAAATAACTACATTCATTTTCTCTTCCTGTTAAAAGACAGTATTCAAGGAAGAGGTGACGGCACTTGTATAATGGCTAGGATTTAAAGGGATAGCAATACTTAAAATGTAAAAAAATATATGTTGTAGGGTTTATCCCCCTGAGTAAAACAAGGGTACTCCCACTGCTGAGAGATATTTTATAAAAAAAAAAAATTGTAACAGCTCAAACTTAAATTTCTTAGGTGAAATATCACAGTGGCCTGAAAATTTACAGTGGCGCTGTTGCTACACCATCCAATGGAGATTTATGGTCTACAGACCAGAGCAGTCCATAGGTTGGTGTAGCAACTGCGCTACTGTAAATTTTCAGGCCACTGTGATATTGCAACTAAAAATTCAAGTTTGAGCTGTTATACTTTTTTAATAAAATATCTCTCAGCAGTGGGAGTACCCTTGTTTTACTAAGGGGGATAAACCCTATAACATATAGTTCTTTACATTTTAAGTATTACTATCCATTTAAGGAAATCCCAGGTTAAAGGGATAGTAATGTTTCAAAATCAATGCAGCTCCGATTATTCTTTAGTTTTTGGGCCATGTCTATGATGTGTAGTTTCAGTTTAATTGAATCAGTGTCCCCCTCCCACCTCTTTTACCCGTGTAAAGCTGCACAGCAAGAGACAATCTTCTATTAGCATTAGGAAAAATCTGCCCTCCTCCTTCAAGGGGGGCAGGGTTTTACTTATGCTCACAGTAAGAAGATTGTACCTTTCTGTTAGCTGTCCGGTCAAGCGACCAGATTCCACATCTGAGGGGAGTTGGCTTACACTAGGTAAAAGGGGAGGGAGGGAGACACTTTATAATTAAGTTATTCTGGAATTACACATCGTAGAGAATGATAATACTGCTCTACATGGCCCAAAAACTATAAAGAATAATTGGAGCTGCATTTATTTTGAAACATTACTATCCCTTTAAGAACAAGGTTATGATTAAGAACAAGGTTTTTAATCAGTTACACTTTCATAGTGACTATCCCGCATGTGCTCCAGGGATATCCTCAAATCCTGACCTATATAGTGCCTTTAAGGCCATGTTTGGACCTCCATATTATAGGAGCTTAACACAATTTAAATCTTGCATTTATATTCAAAGAATTGTATGTGCTCACACCCAGGGTCACACAGTGATAAATGCCTACACCTAAAGTTGCTTAACAAAATAACAAAACAAAATACTTGGAATTGTGTTGCATTTAGTATTTAGTTTGAATTGTGTGTTTATTTACTTTGGTTAATTTGGATCATTAGTGCTTAAGTTTGTATTTGGCTTGTTTTGGTTTCTGCATAGTGTGCATAGGTGTCTATTTGGGTGTAGCTGGTAACTGGTTTCATTAGATTAGCATAAGAAAAGGCTTGGCTCGCTTCGTTAGCGTATCAACTGCAGTAGGTGTATTTATAGGAGGTTTCAACTCTGTGAGTTTACTCTGTAAGTAGTTTGCAGCCAGACACAAGTGCAGCAGACAGACAGAAGTGTGTAGTTTCAAAAACTGCAGTACTTAAGTCAAGCTTGAGGTAAGCTCAGGCTATTACTATTACTTCACTCTTACTTCTCTCTTCTTTTCTATTGTAGACAAAAAACTTAAAAAAAAAATAAAAATAAAAAAATAAAAAATCTTACTATCATTCTTTAATACTGCTTATGTTGTAGTACTTGGAATTGTGTTGCATTTAGTATTTAGTTTGAATTGTGTGTTTATTTACTTTGGTTAATTTGGATCATTAGTGCTTAAGTTTGTATTTGGCTTGTTTTGGTTTCTGCATAGTGTGCATAGGTGTCTATTTGGGTGTAGCTGGTAACTGGTTTCATTAGATTAGCATAAGAAAAGGCTTGGCTCGCTTCGTTAGCGTATCAACTGCAGTAGGTGTATTTATAGGAGGTTTCAACTCTGTGAGTTTACTCTGTAAGTAGTTTGCAGCCAGACACAAGTGCAGCAGACAGACAGAAGTGTGTAGTTTCAAAAACTGCAGTAGTTTGAAAACGGCAGGAGTTTGGTGAAGGCATTGGTTTTGTCAGTTTGGTGAGTAACTGCTTTAATTCTAAGATGTCTGGTTTGGTGCAGTGTAACACTTGTCTGGCTGTTGTGTTCCGCAGTACTCTCTGGAGTTTGGGGTGTTGTCCAGTATGTTTGCATCTGTCCACATTGTATGGTGAAATTTCCAGGCTGCAGTCTTTGGTGTGTTATCTGCAATCAAAAGAAGTGAATCTTTCCCAGCTAGAGTGTGAAGTCAAGCAACCATGTAATCCACCACCGCAGCCCCAACGGCCCATGAAGAGAAGGGCTGTGTGGAAGACAGTTGGTTCCGGGAGGTTGAGAGTTGTGGAGCAGAAGCACAACACTGTTGGTATTTCGGTGTGTAATCCCTTTGGTGTCCTGTCTGAATTGGAAAGTGAGATTTCAGAAGATAAAAGCACAGATACTCAGGTACGGGATGTTGTGAGTCCCAAAGGAGAGAATTGTAACAAGCAGTCAGGAGCAGAAAATGGACTTAAAAAGAAGAGAAAGCATCTCCTTGTTGGTGACTCGATTGTTAGAGGTGTTGCTTTAGGGCAGAATGAGGATGGACTGAAGGAGGTGAGATGTCTTCCTGGTGCTACTGCAAGCAGGGATAAAAGACGCATCTCAAATATTGGCAAGGCTGCAACAAAGGAGACTGAAGTTGATCTGATCATTCATCTCGGTACAAACGATTTGTCCCAGAAAAGTGTTGAAGAGGTGAAAATGGAATTTCAAAGTCTCAGCCTGGAGCTGAGCAGAATGACAGACTCTATCACTTTTTCAGAGATTTTGCCAGTCCGCTCTGAAAATAGTAAGAGACTTCGTATCCTGGAGTTCAATGGTTGGCTAAGACAGTGGTGTAAAGAAGAAGGTTTTGGATTTGTCAGTCACAGTGTTAGAAGGTGGAGTTGTAAAGAAATGTTCAAGAGAGATGGTCTGCACCCGTCACACAGAGGAACTGAGGTACTTGGAGAAGAGTTCAGGTGTTTCTTGGAGAGGCATTTAAACTAGATGGAGGGGGCAGGAATTTCATTGAGAAGATTGATTTCTGTCCCCGAACAGTTTTGGTGAACCAGGGTTCTGAGTTTGTTAGTGTGATAGATACAGATGTTGGTGCACAGGAAGTTGCTGGTGCTTTACATACAGATGTTGGTGAGGTAGATGATGGTGCGGTAGATAGAGTTGTTGTTGGTGATAAATGTAATGTTCTTCGTGTAATGTGTACTAATGCTCGCAGCTTAGGCAACAAGCTCAGCGAGCTAATATCAATAGTTTGTAGAGATGACTTGGACTTGATTGTAATAACAGAGACATGGTTCAGGGACTGTAATGACTGGGAAATAGCCATTCCGGGATACACGTTGTATAGGAAAGATAGGGCTGAGAGAAGAGGGGGTGGGGTAGCCATTTATGTTAAAGATAGCATAAAATCCACAGCGATCCAGAATTCATGTAAAGAGTTGGAGACTCTCTGGATCTGTCTGCAGAATAAAAAGGGATCAGTTACAAGAATAGGTGCAGTCTACAGGCCTCCGGGGCAATCTGAAGAGCAAGACAACATGCTAGTGGACGAGATTACCCAAATGGCAGTAAAGGGAGATATAGTAGTTATGGGAGACTTCAACATGCCTGATGTTGATTGGAATATCCCTTGTGCGTCCACATGTAGAAGTAGGAGCATCGTAGAAGCCCTGACGGGGATGTCCCTAAAACAGCTGGTGAAGGCGCCAACTAGAGGGGACAATATCCTAGACTTAGTATTCACAAATGGAGACCTGGTATCTGAGGTGAAGGTGGGAGAAAATCTAGGTTCCAGTGACCACCAATGTTTGTGGTTCGGAATCCAGACTGACTACGAGAAATCCCATTCTGCAACCAAAGTATTGGACTTTAGGAAGACGAAGTTTGAGGATATGGGAGAATATGTAAAGAAAGAATTAAAAGGGTGGGATAAAACACCGAGAGTGAGTACTCAGTGGAAGACACTCAAAGAAGTCCTCTTAAAGGCAACAAGATTACATGTTAGACAAATTAGCAAGAGGAAAAGAAAGAGAAATCCACTATGGTTTACTAGAGAGGTAAGAGCTATAGTGAAAGATAAAAAGTCTGCCTATAAGAGATATAAAGAGACTGGAAGTGAAGCGGACAGAGAAGGGTATAAAACTATACAGAAGAAGACTAAACAGATGATAAATGCTGCTAAAGCCTCAAAAGAGGAAGAAATGGCCAAATCTGTTAAGAAGGGGAATAAAACCTTCTTCAGATATATCAGTGACAGGAAGAAGAAAAACTGCGGGATTACAAAAATTAACAACGGAAAAAATCAGTATATAGAAGAGGAAAAGGCGGTCGCTGACCATCTGAATAACTACTTCTGCTCAGTTTTTTCAGACGGCGGCCCTCATAATCAGAAAATGGCTGAACACAGCATTGCCTCTAGTTGTATAATTTTAGCCCCAGTGTTTTCAGAGGCCGATGTTCTAGAGGAACTTGAACGGCTAAAGTCAAATAAAGCGATGGGTCCGGATGGAATCCACCCTAGAGTTCTTAAAGAACTCCGATCTGTCATAGTTGGCCCCCTGACTAATCTGTATAACCAGTCCCTTCTTACGGGAGAAGTTCCTGATGATTGGAGAATGGCCAATGTTGTACCCATTCACAAGAAGGGTAGTAAAGAAGAAGCTAGTAACTACAGGCCAGTCAGCCTGACATCTGTAGTGGTAAAAATGATGGAGACTCTTCTAAAGAAGAAGATAATTGACCATCTAACAAAAAACAACCTGATGGACCCAAACCAGCATGGCTTCACTGAGGGCCGATCCTGTCAGACTAATCTCATTGATTTCTTTGACTATGTAACTAAAGTGCTGGATGAAGGTGGTGCTGTGGATATCGCCTACCTGGATTTCAGTAAAGCTTTCGATACAGTTCCCCATAAAGAGCTGATAGATAAATTATCAAGAATTGGACTTAACCCCTGGATAGTTCAGTGGATCTGCAGTTGGCTGAAGGACAGAAACCAGAGGGTTGTTGTTAATGGAGTGTATTCTGAGCAGTGACTGGTTACAAGTGGAGTGCCACAAGGATCTGTTCTGGGCCCTGTTCTGTTCAACATGTTTGTAAGTGACATAAGGGAAGGCTTGGCAGGGAAGGTTTGCTTGTTTGCTGATGACACAAAAGTGTGTAATAGGGTTGATGTTCCAGGAGGTGTCTGTAATATGGAGAATGATTTGGCACTATTAGATAAGTGGTCAAAACAATGGAAACTTCAGTTCAATGTTTCCAAATGTAAAATAATGCACTTGGGGAAAAGAAACCCTCAATCTGACTATCGTATTGGCAGTTCTGTGGTAGCAAAGACTTCAGAAGAGAAGGATTTGGGGGTGGTCATCTCTGACAGCCTCAAGATGAGTAACCAATGCAACCAGGCGGTGGGGAAAGCAAATCGTATGCTTGGCTGCATAGCTAGAGGTATAACAAGCAGGAAGAGGGAGATTGTGATCCCTCTGTATAGAGCTCTAGTGAGACCACATCTGGAATACTGTGTACAGTTCTGGAGGCCTCATCTGCAAAAGGATATAACTAAAATTGAGCGGGTTCAAAGAAGATGGTGGAAGGTCTAAAGCATAGAACTTATCAAGAACGACTCTAAATATGTATAGTCTGGAGGAAAGAAGAGAAAGGGGGGACATGATTGAAACCTTTAAATATGTTAAAGGACTGAACAAGGTTCAGGAGGGAAGTGTGATTAATAAGAATCTGAATACAAGAACAAGGGGGCACAATCTGAGGCTAGTTGGAGGAAAAATCAAGAAAAACATTAGAAAATATTATTTCACTGAAAGAGTAGTAGAAACTTGGAACAAACTTCCAGCAGAGGTGGTTGATAAATCCACAGTAACACAGTTTAAACATGCCTGGGATAAACATGTATCTATCCTAAGATAACAATAAAGGAATACTAAAGGGCAGACTAGATGGACCAGGTGGTCTTTTTCTGCCGTCAATCTTCTATGTTTCTATGTTTCTAAAATTCAGAGTTTTCACATCCATCTGCACACAATGCTGAATCTTCACATCTTGCTTCACACATTGAGAAGACTACACTGTGTACCATGGGTTATTAGGGAGAGAGAGAGATTCAGAGAAATCCAAATTGTGTTGTATGAGGAAATCAGCTGCTATTTTTCACTGTGGGGCCCCTTCCAACAGTCACTGCTGACCAGCTGACACCATTGTCCTCTTTTTAAAACGTCTCTGACTATGGCAGGTCCTCTTTTTGCTTTATGAGAATATGAATAAGTGGATCTTCCTTTTCACTGTCCGTTTATGCATTGTATATACTGTAATTCTGTTTGTTTTATATATCTCAGATAAGTAACTGCTGAAGTTGAAAAATACATCTAAATGGCAAGGACTTTTATTGTTATTCATTACATTCCCATTAGCTAATAGTGTCATATAATGTCACCTAAGTTAAGAGAGCAATAATACATTCATTGGTTTCCCTGTTTGGGTTTGATACTAACACTTTTGGCTATCCTATTGATATATCACCCTCTATTTGGTGACCATCAGAAGGGCAAGAACACAATGTTGCCCGAATCAAAATGCGAGCATCAAAAGGGCGACATTCCGATGTTGCAAGCTCAATAGTGAACCCCACTTTTGTACCAAACACATTTCTTTCTGAAGTCATTTATTACCTTATTAAGAATCCCAACAACTTGAATGACTTGGCTTTAGTGAGTACTGACACTTGGGTGCAGTGACGTAACTAGTCATTGGATGGCCTTGAGGCAAACATTTTCTTGCGCCCCCTCACAAAATATATAAACTAGAACTTATTAGGCCCTAGGGCAGATGGGTACCCTTGAATGCTCTGGGCACAACTGAACCCTCTGCACCCCCTGTTGTTATGCTCCTGCACATGTGCCAATTGAAGGTGCCGCAAAATTATATGTACCCAGGGCTGGATTTACATTCCAGGCACTCCTAGGCAAGGCATGCTAGTTGCCCCAGCTCCACCCTTGGCCACAAACCCAATCCTCAGATGATATTGCCCCTAGTCCATCCTTTCTTACCACAGAAAATACCCTTGAACTACAACATGCAAGAAGGAAAAAATCTTTAACCCCTTGCTTGCACTGCAATGAGTTGAAAATATCTCTAGTATCCTGGGGGTTATATAACAGCCTACCAAGGGGTATATCTCTCGTGGAGGGACACTGAGGTTGCTCTGGACACAAACACAATCTGGTAGGCGGCTGAGTCACCCATTAAAAATTTACCTAATAGAAAATCTGGCCCTGTATATGCATACAAACATAACATTGTAATTAGGGATGAGCGAGCACCCCGATGCTCGGGTGCTCGGGTGCTCTGACCGAGCACCCCCTGAGGCTCGAGTGCTCGGCCGAGCACCCGAGCCCCATTGAAAAGCATGGGAGCACTCGAGCATTAAACCAGGCACCCCCTGCTCTGATGAGCGGAGGGTGCCTGGTCAATGTCCCCCTTCATCTCCGCTATGCCCCTCTTCCACAATGTCCCCCTTCATCTCCTATGCCATAGAGGAGATGAAGGGGGACATTGTGGAAGAGGGGCATAGCAGAGATGAAGGGGGACATTGTGGAAGAGGGGCATAGACTCTATGCCCCTCTTCCACAATGTCCCCCTTCATCTCCGCTATGCCCCTCTTCCACAATGTCCCCCTTCATCTCCTCTATGGCATAGGAGATGAAGGGGGACATTGTGGAAGAGGGGCATAGCGGAGATGAAGGGGGACATTGTGGAAGAGGGGCATAGCGGAGATGAAGGGGGACATTGTGGAAGAGGGGCATAGAGTCTATGCCCCTCTTCCACAATGTCCCCCTTCATCTCCGCAATGCCCCCTTCATCTCCGCAATGCCCCCGTACCTCCAGTCCCTGGTGGTCCAGCGGAGCGTCTTCGGATCTGTGCCTCTTCCGGCACAGATCCCCTTCACCCGAACATGTCGGGCGAGCACATGGCGGTACTCGACGAGTACCGCCATGTGCCGAGCAGAGCGATGCTCGAGCCGATCCGAGCATCGGCCGAGCACGCTCGCTCATCACTAATTGTAATCCCTTGGATACTGAAAAGGCCTTCAGAGAATTTCTTTGAAAGTTTGTGAATATTTCCATGGACCCAAAGGGTTATTTAGAAATTTGCAGTTCAGCTGTATTCTATAGAGCTTCAAGATTCCCAGAACATAGGAACAATCAGGGTTTCAGCAGCTGCTGGACTAGAGTTGCAACTGTACTGCCCCCTGTCCATGGTACTGAACAAATACACGTATGGTTTTCTTTTATAAAAAGGCAAACAATTTTGTTAAAGCCAGCAAAACAATATAGTACTTTCTCTCTTTCAATGCACAGTATAGTACAGTATTACAGTGAGCCTTAAACACATTAGATAACCCTTTGAGTGCCAGAGGGGTACGCAACCATACCACTCTGGTATTCAAAGGGTTAAGAGTTATTCTCTGTGTGAATTAATGCTTGGAGGGGTACTATAGCAACTGGTCGACTGACCATTCAGCCAGTTTCTCTTGAGACCAGTATGATGTAAGGGAAAGGTTTTAGAGGAGGGATTTTATATGCTAAATAAATCTTAACTACTGTATATTAACAAGTGTGACTGCCATCAGCCACATTATTTAATACTTTACAGTACATTGAAAAAAAAATGAAAAAAGAATCATAACTATCTAGTTAAGATTTCATTCAAATAAATCAGACTGGGTAAATCGGGATTTAAGGTCTACTATCCCTGCTAATTGCAATTGTTGCCTCATTTGTAATGTTATTAAAGAATTTAAAGGGATAGTAATGCTTAAAATGAAAAAAAATATATACGTTGTAGAGTTTATCCCCCTGAGTAAAACAAGGATACTCCCACTGCTGAAAGGTGTTTTATTCAAAAGTTATTGAATCTCAAAGTTCAATTATTTAGGTGAAATATCACAGTGGCCTGAAATTGTACAGTGGCGCTGTTGCTATACCATCCTGTGGAGATTTATGGTCCCGGGACCAGAGCTCTCCATAGGATGGTGTAGCAACTGCACCACTGTACAATTTCAGGCCACTGAGATATTGCGCCTAAATAATAACTTTGAGATTTTATAACTTTTGAATAAAACACCTTTCAGCAGTGGGAGTACCCTTGTTTTACTCAGGGGGATAAACCCTACAACATATTTTATTTTACATTTTAACCCTTTGAGTGCCAGAAGGGTTAAGAACACATTGCTTTGCAATGCGTTGCGTACCCCTCTGGCACTCAAATGGTTAAGTATTACTATCCCTTTAATGATATCATTGCTGATGTTAGTGATTATGTAAATGCTGATGTCTGCAGATGTCATTAACAAAGTATGGGGGTGGGGGGTGCACAGTTAATGTACATGGAACCTAAACTCAAAATGTTGTAATTTGAGTGAATATGGGGGGATTTGCCCCTATGGTGCTACTGATTTGATCTAGGATTGCACTACTTTACTCATCAGATCTTCTATATCTAAAAAGAATAAAAATTTTCACAATATTTTAGATTCTACAACTTAAAGGGATAGTAATACTTAAAATGTAAAAAAAATATGTTGTAGAGTTTATCCCCCTGAGTAAAACAAGAGTACTCCCACTGCTGAAAGGTGTTTCATTCATTCCTATGGACAGCTCTGGTCAGTTGACCATAAATCTTCATAGGATGGTGTAGCAACAGCGCCACTGTACAATTTCAGGCCACTGTGATATTGCATCTAAAAAATTCAACTTTGAAAATTAATAACTTTTGAATGAAACACCGTTCAACAGTGGGAGTACTCTTGTTTTACTCAGGGGGATAAACTCTACAACATATTTTTTTTACATTTTAAGTATTACTATCCCTTTAAGCAGTCCAGAATTTGTGAAAGTAAATTTACTCACTAACCTCTGTTTGATTTAAGCAAAGGTTTCTTAAACAGGTAATTGCTTTTTCTATTATTGGCTAAGTACCATGAGAAAAGAGCTAATATAGCTCAGAAACACGTCAGCCTTCTAGCCAACATTTCATATTTATTTTACATATGTTTTAATACAGAATAAATTTATTATATTATTAAATTTGTCCACTGCATATATCTTATTTACAACATATGGTTTCCTGAACATTCCTGAACAGAGGTAGGATTGGATTCCTCTGTTGTTTTGGGCCAGTTTGTTGGGAGTATAAGCTGACTTACACAAACTGTGAGTACACTTTGATATTCATCATTTGATATCATGTGGATAAGTGATTACTATTAAGAACATTAGGCTGATTACAGTTGGGAGCTTCTGTATGATTGTAAACTGCCTGGATAGACTCTGTGAATGTTACACCTCTCTTCACCTTTTACCTTTGCCCTGTGCTCACCTCTGGCCTTTACAGGGATTGGTTAGGGTTAGCTTATAGCTTTGCTACTCCCTTACCTGGGCGCCTGTTTATCAAGCTTACCTGGTTATAGTTGTTCCTGAGATTTGACCTGCTTCTGACCGGATCTGCTTCTGACTTCTTCTCCTGGATCATCCTTGGGCACTCCGCTTGGCTATTTTGATACTTCTGGCTTTGACCCTTGCTTGTTTGACCTCTCTTACGTTTTGTCCCACAGGTACCTTGGTTTGCCGACCCAGCCTGGCTCTGACTTCTCTTGGCCGCTCCTTCTCTGGACTCTCCTCGCAGCCGCCCCGAGGTTTCCCTTCGTGGCTCAGATTCAGCCTGCCGCGAGCGGTATAGTGCCTGACTCTTCCATCCTCTCTCGGCTTCCTGACGCTTCATATTTCACTCACAGGATGAGTCATCACCCCTAAGGGTCTCTCCCTCACCCCAGGGTCTTCCCCCTTCAGCCACTTGGCTGCCATGATCATTCAGGGAGGCGCCTCTGTGCCTGGATCCTTCCTACCCGTAGATAGGCTCCGTTCAGTGGCTCAAGCACCACTCTTTTTACTAGTGATGGTTGCTGCGGCTGTGCCTTGCGAGCTGTGTTCTCACCTTAGCTTCCTTGCCTCTCCTTCCTAGCTGTAGGATTCAGCAGGAGAGGACTGTTCTGCTCTGGCTATGGCCTGTTCTCTTGTGGCAGTAGTTAGTGCTCCCTCGCCTGGACAGCCGTAGATAGATGTCAGGAGAGTTGTGTTCAGCGCTGCCTCTGACCTGCTACATTTAGCAGCAGCCTAGTGCTCTTTCCTTGTGGCCGCAGACAGCGCTCTAGGGCACCCCCTTTCAGCGGAGTTCTCTTCCCAGTTCTGTGCTCTTCTCTTTGGACATTGACCCTTTCTGGCTATCTTAGACTCCTGCGCTTGGACTAGCCGTAGATAGACGGCAGGAAGAAGTCAGCGCTAGTGGGGGACAGCCCAGTCTTCTATTGGGTAGTCAGGTGGTTTTCTTTCCTTCTATTTTTGTTTTTGGGTACCTGTGGCTTTGGCGTTCATTCAGACCTTGCCTTTCCTTTTGCTTGGTGGTTGCTTGCAGGGGTTCTCTTGCCAGGGTTTTTTAGCTCCTTGCTCACCTCTGCTATTGGGTCTTCTTTGCTGGTACTTGTGACTGATTACAAGTCTGAGGAGTATTCATCCTGGTCCCAGCCCCGACTCACCTGGGGTCAGACATCTGGCTTCGCGGCCAGCACCTTTACTACAGCCAAGGCTGCAGCAAGAACACTCCAATAGGACTCCTACGCCCTCCAGCTCCAACTTCCAGCATCGCTCGCCAGCTTCTGCCCTTTGCAGGTACAAGGCCCTTTCTAGCCTCCATTGCATTACATGGAGCTGACAGTGAAGTAGTTTCCCCACAAAGAGGTGCAGACTGCTATTTGATACAAATAATATGATAAGGGCACAACAACAGACAATATTGGTATACTGCAAGGTAGGCCCCAGTGGGCCAGAAGCTTGAGAGCAAAGAAAGAGTACATAGCTAGCTGGTGGTGGCCACTCTCTGGGCTGCCTTGCTGCGGCCTAGACCGAGTTAGAGATGCTGACCACAAGGCCTGATTAGTGCTGACCGGAGGAGCCAGACCAAACCCCAGATAACAAACCAGAGAACAGAAACTACCCACTGAGGCTGAAGAGGATACTGAACAAATAACTCACCTTCAATATAGTCATAGTTGTTGTAAAGTAACACTGAGGCCTGGAGCTCGACTGAGAAGACAGTCCAACTGGAGGTCGAGGAGATAGAAGCCCACCAGGGTCAAGGCAGATGGGAAGTCAGACAAGCCATATCAGGAACGGGCAGGCAACACAATACAAGGCAGCAGATGAAGGAATGGTCGAATCAACAGAGCCAAAGTCATTAACAGGATATCAAATGATCACAGTCCCAAATCGCAGGATAGGAGGGAAGTCACAGGAAGAGCCAGGTCAATACACAAGATAACACTCGACAGGAAACTCAAGGTCATGACCACGAATTCTTTGATTGGGTCCTGCCCAAAAGTACCGAGTCTCTATAAAGGTTCAGAGCAAACACTAGACAAGGCGTTGAGCCAGGATCCAGATAACAAGGGAAAACACATGAAAAACCAGACAAGAAATCACAAAAAGTGAAGAAAAAGGGGCGGAACATAACAGTGATGATTTTTATGTGTGAGGGCAGTGAAATATCTTCCACAGGACATACTGTTGCTGCTGCGTTACTAGACAAGTGGCTATTATAGAATGTGAGTTTGACCAATAGCTATGTTGTAGTCATATTATTTGTTTAACACTATTACTCTATGTGGCGCCCCCTCATTTTGTATTTTCTAAATAAGTAATACAGATTTACAAGGTAGGTAAGTAGGGAGTAGGGTGAATAGTAAAGAAAGGTGGAGTAAGTAAGAAATAGGGGGTCAATCGTAGGCAAAAGAGGATGGGGGCCTGAAGGGTGAGAGAGGAGTATGGTGAAGAGTAGGAAAGGAAGAGGTAGGTGAGGACAGGATGGGTGGCATAGAGGTGAGGAGTAGGAACGGAAGAAGGTGAGGAAAGAATGGGTGGAGTTGGGGTAAGGAGCTATAAAAGAAGAGGGTGGAGAGAGGTTGGGTGGAGTAGTGGTGAAGAGTAGGAGAAAGGAGATATTGAGTGAGTATTACAGAGAGATATGGCCGAAACAGTGGTGGACAGCAGTCAGCCTGGGGACTTTTGTTGCCATCAGAGACTTCTTCTACAGCCACCAGATTGATAAGCAATGCGTTAAAGACCTTTCTAGCATCCTAGGCCTTAAATAACTTTTCTAACATGTATTTAAAGTTTTTTAACCATAACTTTCTGCCCTTTGGAGGACTTCAAATATATTAAGGAATTTAATAAAAGTTCAGGAGGGATCAACTTTTCACAATGAAAGGATTACCAGAAAACTAAAAGGAAATGTAAGAAAAATCTATTTTATGGAAAGGGTGAGAGATACATGGAATAGACTCCCAGCAGAAGTGGTTGAAGCTAAAAAGATTTAAAAAAACTCTTGGGATAGACATAGGGTCATTTTAATAATAAAAGATATCTGATCTAACTAGATAGGGGAATGAGCAGACTATATGGGTCAATTTGTTTATATCTGCAGTCAAATTCTCTGTTTAATGCATTTCTTTAACCCCTTGAATGGCAACTGGATAAGCAATGCATTGCGAACCCCTCTGGCACGCCAAGGGTTAAACACAGGCACTATTGATCCATAGAAGTACAATGCCATGTGAAGTAGCAACAGGATGAGTTAGTGGCTGAGATGGAAATATAGTGGAATAGACATTCTTTAGGATTTATTATTTTCATTGGCAAAAGTTTGTTTCAACATATGTTTTGAGGCAGAGCATAACTAATTACGTGCAGTCTTTTTGAAAACCATTTCGATTTATTTAGACAGTAGAGCACTGTGCTTTTGCTTACATTTGACTCACTGATAATTCATTCAGTTAAAATGAAGGATGATATATACAGTATTATTAATCAATCTCAAACCATCAGTTCACATTATCATCTAAAAACATGTGTGGGTTGTTGTGAACAGAAATGAGCAAACCAGCTTTGCTAAAATGTTATACAAATCACACAGTGTCATTCAAAACAACAGAATTAGCAAACACGAGATGGTTCATACAACAGTTTTTGCATCATTTCAGCCAAGAAAATCTATATTAAATTGGTCTTTTGATCCAGACATAGAATGAGACAACTCTTGTCCAATTCTTTGTAACCTGTGTGACGTGTTGGCAGGTTAGGCTAAGTGTGCTGAGTAATTGGCAGCGATACTCGGTTTGGTCTTCAGGTCACATCCACAGGTCAGGTTTTAACCCTCTGAGTGCCAGTGAGTTCAAAATAATGCATCAGATTGCCGTCTAGAGTTAAGGATCACACATTCATTCACCACAGATAGGGAGACCTATCCGTTAAGAACAGCTGTAGATTTCAAGAACAAACTGAACATTAGAGAACAAGTACAAATTCCCATTGCTTTAAAAACCCTTTGAGTGCCAGAGGGGTACCCAACGCATTTGCAATGTGATATAGATGACTCTAGCATTGAAGGGGTTAAAAGCCATATTTAACTCAATGTGAATTAGTATTGGTTCCCTATGGTGCAGTTGCCTTGCTCCAGAATTGCACCACTTTCTTAGTGCGTCAGCCTCAGTGATCACAGGTTGTATCAATCTCTTTAGGACCAGAGGCGTATGCAGGGTATTGTGAAACAACAGAAGAGAAAAAAGGGCGCTCCTAGTGTAATATGTACCAATATAGGACCTCCACCAATACACCACTTCACTTACAATTTGAAAGACCACTAGAAGTGATCAGCATGCGTCTATGAGGGATTTCAACTGCCCTCACTCAGTTCAAAGTGCGATGGATGCTGCGTCTTAAGGGCTCCCACAATCCTTCAGGATCCTTGTAACAAAAGAGAAAAAACGAACAGGAAGAGCGCAAACCATCACACTAATTAACCTGGACTGAGATGGCAACAATACTCACACATAAAAGATGTAGTAGCTGGGTCAAAAATCCAGCTCAAGCAAACGGGGATACATAAACCGCCCCGATACGGTCGCCTTGGTGTACCGATTAAATCCACAATTCCTTGTCTTCATTAAAAACACGATTTATTGAAGTTTTCAAAAAAGCATATTGCTATTTATATGCCAAATAACGCGTTTCGAGGTAACAACCTCTTTTTCAAATTAATAGGCAACGAACAATACAATAAAAGCAATTTGCTCAAAAATTAAAATAAACAACTCTTACCTCCATGTGTGATGCCTCTTTTATAACCCATAATCTCAATTCAAATTGTAAGCCATAACGGAACGTCATTGATAGAACGTCATCACGGCATAACGGAGCGTCTTCACGCGAGAGCAAGGAGCCCAACATTATTGGACAACAAACTCTCGCGAGACGAGTCACCAGCCGCCTTCTATACAATTATATAAAAAAAGAACATGCCTCAATAGAAAGTATACTCCTTATATGTGGAACGCACAAAATCACATACGAAGCATGTGAAATACACAAGATCCACTATCGCGTTAACCTCAACGAGATGTATCCCGTCACTGACTATACACATGTGGTTTTGCTCAAAAAAAGAAGAGCTACACCTATACCCCCAAACGAAAGGAGGGGAAATAAAAACAATGGATAAATAAAATATGCACTACTATACCCAAAAATGAAAAATAAAAATACCATTGTTAAAATAGTACACTAACCAGAGGCATCTCACATGGATGGCAATATAATAAAATATGGAAGAATCTAAGTACACCAAAGTTGAACATAAAAAACAATCATATACATGACACTTGAAAAATAATAATAAAGTAAACAATAGTAAATAAATAAAAATGAAAAAAGAAAATAATAATTTACTAAAAAAATAATATACTGAAAAAATAGAAGAAAAATTAAGAAAAAGTGACACAATTAAATACTATATTGAAAATAATCCCCAAAAAAAATTACACAGTGATATATCTCAAAATCCATACCATCAATATATATTCTCTATAGATTCATTTAACCCATTGGGTACCATTGTCTGCAGGACAAACATCCAATACGCTTCCCTATGGTTCAACGCATTGGTGCCTTTGACAGCAGCAACGCGTTCAATAGGGGTAATTTTAATACATGACGGATCCTTGTTATGCAACAATGCACAATGTCGCGAAACGCTATGCTCCTGGAAACCACACTCAATATTACGACGATGTTCTCCAAAACGTTCACGTATAGTTCTCGTAGTCCTCCCTATGTACTGTAGGCCACATACGCAGTCTAATAAATAGACTGCATTTGTGGTGCCACAGTTCATAAACGTCTTAATATCAAACAAATCACCAGTAACAAATGATTTGAATCTTGACACTTTATGGGATATATAGGAACATGTGATACATCTAGACCGTCCACACTTATAACTCCCAGAATAACTTAGAAAATGTGGGACAAGACTCATTTGATTTGTTCTCTCTGGGATTTTACTAGGAGCTAATTTGTTTTTTAAAGTTCTAGCCCTTCTATATGTAAAAGATGGAGTCTTGCCCACTACTTCTTTTAAGGCTGGATCCAATGTGAGAACATTCCAATGTTTCCTAAAAACATTCTCAACTACTTTATGTTCTGAATTATATCTAGTAATAAAACTCAACTTTTTCATTTTCTCCTTACCTATATCCGTCTCTTTCTTCTTAAGTGTTTCAGATCTTAATGTCCGTCTGGCCCTCAAATAATCTCGTTCAATCAGTTTCGAAGGATAATTTTTGTCAGTAAATCTCTTAGATAAAATAAGAGACTGCTGGTCATATTCATGAATATCACTACAATTCCTCCTAATCCTTCGAAACTGGCTGAAAGGGACATTATCCATCCATAAGCGATGATGATTACTCTTGTAATCAAGGTAACTATTGCAATCTACCTGTTTGAAAAAAGTCAGTGTCCCTATCTTACCTTCCTGATCCTTGAACAATTGAATGTCCAAGAATTCGATCATTTCCCTATGTTGGTTGCATGTAAATTGGATGCCCATCTTATTCTCATTGATGTAATCCACAAAACTATTAACTTTGACATCATCTTCTTTCCAAATGATGATGATATCATCTATATAACGGTAATAAAGCACCAGGTTCGCTCCAAAAAACTGGTTTCGCCAAATATACTGATCTTCAAAATAACCCATAAACAGGTTGGCAAAACTCGGAGCGAACCTGGTGCCCATCGCCGTACCTCTCTGTTGTAAATAAAACCTCCCCATAAAGGTAAAAAAGTTGTGTTTGAGAATAAAAGAAATAGCTTCCAATATAAAGTAACACTGCTTATGTGGCATCAAGCTATCCTGTTCTAAATAATATCTAACAGCTCGTATCCCATCTTCATGTTTAATATTGGAATACAGTGACTGCACATCTAAAGTAACCCACCTATAGTTATCTTGCCACTGGATATCCTGAAGAATGGTTAATAAATGAGTAGTATCTCTCAAGAATGACTTTAAACCTACCACATATCTCTGGAGATGGATATCCACAAAGTGTGACAAATTTGCAGTCAAACATTCAACACCAGAGATAATTGGTCGCCCCGGAGGGTCAACCAACCTTTTGTGAATCTTGGGTAAGTGATAGTAAACCGAAATCCTCGATTCCCTAATTGTCAAAAATTCAAATTCTGATTTACTAATAACACCTTTAATGAGTGCATTCTTAATCAATCCATTGTATTCCCGAGTATATTGGGAGGAGGGGTCGCCACCCAGGACAGAGTAATATTCCTCATCCCCAAGGATACGATGAGCCTCTTTGATGTAATCATCTCTGTCCTGGATGACGATCCCACCCCCCTTATCTGCCGGTTTGATGATAATCCCTTCATCTGAACTAAGGCTCTTAATAGCCATTTTTTCTTTACTCGTCAAATTGGAATGATACCTAGAATTAGGATTACTCAAAACTGTCCTCAACTCGCTTAAAACCAAATTAAAAAAGGATTCTATATAACTACCCCTATAATATATTGGATAGAAATTAGACTTTGCTTTTAAATCTGTTGGTATTGGATTCTCAACGATAATTTTCTCCAAATCTCCAATATTATCCTCACTAATACTACTAATCGCTTTTAACTTGAAGAAACGTTCCAAAGTCAGCTTTCTAATAAAAATATTTAAATCCTTAAAGATCTCAAATAGGTTCGGAGAAGAATCCGGACAGAAAGATAATCCATAACTTAACAGTGACAACTCACTAGCACTCAAAGATCGTGATGACAAATTATAGACCCCAACCTCAATTGGGTCAATTATTGTTTTGGTCTTTTGTTTGGCTCCACTACCTCCTCTGCAGCCCCTTCGCCGTCGAAACTTCTCTTTTGACCTCCTTGGAGGACAGAGAAGGGATTGGGATGTTCCCAAAAAGTCCAATCTTTGGACGTCGAAGCCTGCAGTGGAGGGCGTGGAGTCAATTCTAAAAAATCAACCATCTCTGGTTTCCCAATTTCCTTATTCGTTTCGGTGGTGCCACCCACAGCACCACTCTCAATATTAGGCAATCGAGAATTTTCTACTACTTTGCTAGCCTCAGAACTTATAGACTGCAAATCAACAGAAGAAGTCCTAGATTCACATCTCATAGAACTCACAGGATTCCTATTTGTACCAGTATTCAATGTAGATCTCCCATTTGAACGGACACCTTCCTTATTGCCACTAGGATGAACATAGGATTGATTCCTATATCGGGCACCGTTGTTGTAGATCCTAACTTCACTCCCCCTCACATGTCTCTTAGAACTATTTGACCGATTTCTATTATTCACACCTGTTCTTGGAGGATCTTGTGATCTGAACCGACTCCACTGTCTAATGTTCCCTTTGATATAATCATCCTTATCCCTTAACACTTTCTTGGACTTTCTATCTGTGATTTCCTTCTCATATTGTTTGACATTTATATTGACCTTATTGTCTAATTCGTCAAATTCACGACAATGTGAGAAAGTCCCTATCTTGAGTAATACCTCTTCTATCTTTTTGGTACAAGATTCCAACTGTTGCTCCCGATATCTGACGATGAGTTTCATCAGAGAAAAGGAGCAAGTGTCAAGAATCCCATACCAATCTGTAGTAAATTGGGCATCATTTTGAAAAGATGGTTTCTTGTGAATCCTCAACCCACGTGGAATAATTTTATCCTCTATATATTTATCCAATACTACTGAATCCCACCAGTGTCGCAATTCCTCCTTTAAATGTCTCTCTAAATCCAAAAATAAATTCTTTAAATTATTTGGTGCAGGACAAGAAATTTTGGGACTATCACCATTAATAACATGAGGCGTAGTCCCAAATAAATCATTCAATAGTGCTGACCTTCTATTAATTCTACTCTGACAAAAATCCATCTGTGAGAGGAGAAAAAAAAAAAAAAAAAAAAAAACACTATAAAACAAATATAACAATATACATATGACAAAAATAACACTCAAAAAGACAAAAAACACTCAAAAAAGTCCAATATAAT
Source organism: Rhinophrynus dorsalis (assembly GCA_037306005.1). Lineage (NCBI taxonomy): Eukaryota > Metazoa > Chordata > Amphibia > Anura > Rhinophrynidae > Rhinophrynus > Rhinophrynus dorsalis. The sequence goes on from CM074719.1 coordinate 382,974,381, forward strand.
ATATTCAATGTAATCTGGTTCTTGAAGGTCCGAGCTGCTCCTTAGGCACGATACTGGATGAAAAGCCACCTAGTAGATACAGAACAGAAGAGAAAAAAGGGCGCTCCTAGTGTAATATGTACCAATATAGGACCTCCACCAATACACCACTTCACTTACAATTTGAAAGACCACTAGAAGTGATCAGCATGCGTCTATGAGGGATTTCAACTGCCCTCACTCAGTTCAAAGTGCGATGGATGCTGCGTCTTAAGGGCTCCCACAATCCTTCAGGATCCTTGTAACAAAAGAGAAAAAACGAACAGGAAGAGCGCAAACCATCACACTAATTAACCTGGACTGAGATGGCAACAATACTCACACATAAAAGATGTAGTAGCTGGGTCAAAAATCCAGCTCAAGCAAACGGGGATACATAAACCGCCCCGATACGGTCGCCTTGGTGTACCGATTAAATCCACAATTCCTTGTCTTCATTAAAAACACGATTTATTGAAGTTTTCAAAAAAGCATATTGCTATTTATATGCCAAATAACGCGTTTCGAGGTAACAACCTCTTTTTCAAATTAATAGGCAACGAACAATACAATAAAAGCAATTTGCTCAAAAATTAAAATAAACAACTCTTACCTCCATGTGTGATGCCTCTTTTATAACCCATAATCTCAATTCAAATTGTAAGCCATAACGGAACGTCATTGATAGAACGTCATCACGGCATAACGGAGCGTCTTCACGCGAGAGCAAGGAGCCCAACATTATTGGACAACAAACTCTCGCGAGACGAGTCACCAGCCGCCTTCTATACAATTATATAAAAAAAGAACATGCCTCAATAGAAAGTATACTCCTTATATGTGGAACGCACAAAATCACATACGAAGCATGTGAAATACACAAGATCCACTATCGCGTTAACCTCAACGAGATGTATCCCGTCACTGACTATACACATGTGGTTTTGCTCAAAAAAAGAAGAGCTACACCTATACCCCCAAATGAAAGGAGGGGAAATAAAAACAATGGATAAATAAAATATGCACTACTATACCCAAAAATGAAAAATAAAAATACCATTGTTAAAATAGTACACTAACCAGAGGCATCTCACATGGATGGCAATATAATAAAATATGGAAGAATCTAAGTACACCAAAGTTGAACATAAAAAACAATCATATACATGACACAACAATTACAAGAAAATAATAAATAAAAATAAATTGAAAAATAATAATAAAGTAAACAATAGTAAATAAATAAAAATGAAAAAAGAAAATAATAATTTACTAAAAAAATAATATACTGAAAAAATAGAAGAAAAATTAAGAAAAAGTGACACAATTAAATACTATATTGAAAATAATCCCCAAAAAAAATTACACAGTGATATATCTCAAAATCCATACCATCAATATATATTCTCTATAGATTCATTTAACCCATTGGGTACCATTGTCTGCAGGACAAACATCCAATACGCTTCCCTATGGTTCAACGCATTGGTGCCTTTGACAGCAGCAACGCGTTCAATAGGGGTAATTTTAATACATGACGGATCCTTGTTATGCAACAATGCACAATGTCGCGAAACGCTATGCTCCTGGAAACCACACTCAATATTACGACGATGTTCTCCAAAACGTTCACGTATAGTTCTCGTAGTCCTCCCTATGTACTGTAGGCCACATACGCAGTCTAATAAATAGACTGCATTTGTGGTGCCACAGTTCATAAACGTCTTAATATCAAACAAATCACCAGTAACAAATGATTTGAATCTTGACACTTTATGGGATATATAGGAACATGTGATACATCTAGACCGTCCACACTTATAACTCCCAGAATAACTTAGAAAATGTGGGACAAGACTCATTTGATTTGTTCTCTCTGGGATTTTACTAGGAGCTAATTTGTTTTTTAAAGTTCTAGCCCTTCTATATGTAAAAGATGGAGTCTTGCCCACTACTTCTTTTAAGGCTGGATCCAATGTGAGAACATTCCAATGTTTCCTAAAAACATTCTCAACTACTTTATGTTCTGAATTATATCTAGTAATAAAACTCAACTTTTTCATTTTCTCCTTACCTATATCCGTCTCTTTCTTCTTAAGTGTTTCAGATCTTAATGTCCGTCTGGCCCTCAAATAATCTCGTTCAATCAGTTTCGAAGGATAATTTTTGTCAGTAAATCTCTTAGATAAAATAAGAGACTGCTGGTCATATTCATGAATATCACTACAATTCCGCCTAATCCTTCGAAACTGGCTGAAAGGGACATTATCCATCCATAAGCGATGATGATTACTCTTGTAATCCAATTTACATGCAACCAACATAGGGAAATGATCGAATTCTTGGACATTCAATTGTTCAAGGATCAGGAAGGTAAGATAGGGACACGGACTTTTTTCAAACAGGTAGATTGCAATAGTTACCTTGATTACAAGAGTAATCATCATCGCTTATGGATGGATAATGTCCCTTTCAGCCAGTTTCGAAGGATTAGGAGGAATTGTAGTGATATTCATGAATATGACCAGCAGTCTCTTATTTTATCTAAGAGATTTACTGACAAAAATTATCCTTCGAAACTGATTGAACGAGATTATTTGAGGGCCAGACGGACATTAAGATCTGAAACACTTAAGAAGAAAGAGACGGATATAGGTAAGGAGAAAATGAAAAAGTTGAGTTTTATTACTAGATATAATTCAGAACATAAAGTAGTTGAGAATGTTTTTAGGAAACATTGGAATGTTCTCACATTGGATCCAGCCTTAAAAGAAGTAGTGGGCAAGACTCCATCTTTTACATATAGAAGGGCTAGAACTTTAAAAAACAAATTAGCTCCTAGTAAAATCCCAGAGAGAACAAATCAAATGAGTCTTGTCCCACATTTTCTAAGTTATTCTGGGAGTTATAAGTGTGGACGGTCTAGATGTATCACATGTTCCTATATATCCCATAAAGTGTCAAGATTCAAATCATTTGTTACTGGTGATTTGTTTGATATTAAGACGTTTATGAACTGTGGCACCACAAATGCAGTCTATTTATTAGACTGCGTATGTGGCCTACAGTACATAGGGAGGACTACGAGAACTATACGTGAACGTTTTGGAGAACATCGTCGTAATATTGAGTGTGGTTTCCAGGAGCATAGCGTTTCGCGACATTGTGCATTGTTGCATAACAAGGATCCGTCATGTATTAAAATTACCCCTATTGAACGCGTTGCTGCTGTCAAAGGCACCAATGCGTTGAACCATAGGGAAGCGTATTGGATGTTTGTCCTGCAGACAATGGTACCCAATGGGTTAAATGAATCTATAGAGAATATATATTGATGGTATGGATTTTGAGATATATCACTGTGTAATTTTTTTTGGGGATTATTTTCAATATAGTATTTAATTGTGTCACTTTTTCTTAATTTTTCTTCTATTTTTTCAGTATATTATTTTTTTAGTAAATTATTATTTTCTTTTTTCATTTTTATTTATTTACTATTGTTTACTTTATTATTATTTTTCAAGTGTCATGTATATGATTGTTTTTTATGTTCAACTTTGGTGTACTTAGATTCTTCCATATTTTATTATATTGCCATCCATGTGAGATGCCTCTGGTTAGTGTACTATTTTAACAATGGTATTTTTATTTTTCATTTTTGGGTATAGTAGTGCATATTTTATTTATCCATTGTTTTTATTTCCCCTCCTTTCATTTGGGGGTATAGGTGTAGCTCTTCTTTTTTTGAGCAAAACCACATGTGTATAGTCAGTGACGGGATACATCTCGTTGAGGTTAACGCGATAGTGGATCTTGTGTATTTCACATGCTTCGTATGTGATTTTGTGCGTTCCACATATAAGGAGTATACTTTCTATTGAGGCATGTTCTTTTTTTATATAATTGTATAGAAGGCGGCTGGTGACTCGTCTCGCGAGAGTTTGTTGTCCAATTATGTTGGGCTCCTTGCTCTCGCGTGAAGACGCTCCGTTATGCCGTGATGACGTTCTATCAATGACGTTCCGTTATGGCTTACAATTTGAATTGAGATTATGGGTTATAAAAGAGGCATCACACATGGAGGTAAGAGTTGTTTATTTTAATTTTTGAGCAAATTGCTTTTATTGTATTGTTCGTTGCCTATTAATTTGAAAAAGAGGTTGTTACCTCGAAACGCGTTATTTGGCATATAAATAGCAATATGCTTTTTTGAAAACTTCAATAAATCGTGTTTTTAATGAAGACAAGGAATTGTGGATTTAATCGGTACACCAAGGCGACCGTATCGGGGCGGTTTATGTATCCCCGTTTGCTTGAGCTGGATTTTTGACCCAGCTACTACATCTTTTATGTGTGAGTATTGTTGCCATCTCAGTCCAGGTTAATTAGTGTGATGGTTTGCGCTCTTCCTGTTCGTCATTGTGAAACAACGCATTGTAAACGCCTCTGGTCCTCAAAGGGTTAAAGGCAGTAAAAGGCCCATATAAATTTATGGGGATTTGGGGAATTTCTATTTGTAAAAAGAGACACTGGCACCCTCCTAAACCTAATTTTGCTAATTTAACTCTTTCAGTGCCAGAAGGGTATGCAGCTCATTGCTAAGCAATGTGTTGCATGCCCCTCTGGTGCTAAAAAGGGATAAATCAGCACTGGCAAACATAAAAAAGTATTAACATGTCCAAATAATCACCTTTCTCTACCTCTAGAACCTTTCATATTCCCCCAGTGTACTGGAATAAATCCATAGACAGGGATTTTGTTACAGTAAGGACAGTAAAGCTGTTAAATTCTTTGCCTAGGGATTCTGTGTTTGCAGATACTGTAACTGCTTTCAGAAAAAGTAATGGATACCTATCTAGCACATAACAATACTGAGAATTATGGCAGTTGGTTTCAAAGCAGATACAGTGTTAATCCAGGGAAATATCTGACTGCCATTTGAAATCAGGAAGGATTTTTTTTACCCATTTAGGGTTTAATTGGAAATGGCTTCATTGGTTGTTTGTTTTGTTTTTTGCCTTCCTCTGGAACAACAGGGGTGAAATGGCATGGGCTGAACTTGGTGGAACTTGATCCACACATGTCTTTTTTCAGCCTCATCAGTTATGTTTCTGTGCTACTATGTTACCATGAATAATCATGCAAGTCCTTAGAAAATGAAATCTCCCACTGAGGGGAAGACTTAGTCCTCTTGTTGTGTCTTAGAAAAAAATAAACAAAAGCATAATGTAAACGTTTTATTTTTAATTAGACAAGACTGCTTTCAAAGGGATGGACCCACTTTATAGTGGTGCACAATGCACTGGGAAGTATAGCAGTGCATACTATTCTGGCAGTTAATGGATTAAGATTGCCATGTGAGCAGAGTTTGAAGTCCTGTGATACTGTTAGCAACTGCTTTGGACATGGAAATAACATCCAGGACAGATTGAACAGAGGCAAAAGCACACAATCCAAAGGTTCCATTAGGATACTCTGGTTGTATTAATGTAAGTGATGTTATTACTAGGAGGTGTTAAATTGCCTTTAGCTGCTAGAGTGCCAATCCTGTAGCAGCTACGGTTTTTGCCATGTGTACCCCTACAGCCAAACCCAAAGCTGCTGCTACAATTTTGTATTTCCCCTACATCTGCTGTAGCTTTAGTTTTGTTAATTCTTATTCAGGTCTTGTTAGGGCCTTCCTGATTTCATCCTTGTATTGATTGTTTACACAATTGTGTGAGTTATCAACAATGGCAACAGAAAGGCACTCACCACATTCTTTACCACCCTCCTCCTTAACCTACTCTTCCCTGAACTTCAGGATTAAGTGGGAGGAGTAGGACGCAACGACACAGAAAGTTCCCTGGCCCTCCCACTCAGGATGGAACTTCTAGAAATATTGCCTTGAGTGTAGTAGAGGGGAGAAATCAGTGAGTGCCTTCTGGTTGCCATTATTGATTGCATACACTATTAAGTAAGCTATCGATACCGGGGGGGGGCATCATAAAGGGCTCTGATGCCCTTTCCCCCAACAAGGTCTGAGCATAAGAAAAAAGCAAATAACTCTGTGTGGGCCATGGGGGTGTCCAACACTTTTGCAAAAGCATATACACATGTATTGTCTCCTTCCCTCCTTCCGAGGTAGTCACGGATCCTAGTATACACTGTCTAAACTCCATCCTAGTCCAACTCCCCACTGGTAGCCACAGAATCACACATACATTATCTGTCTCCTCAACCTTGTTCCACTGTCCACTGTTATCCACAGATTCACACATATACTCTGCTCCCCCAGCCTCAGTTACATTTCTTTTCCTACAAAGATACTGATAGATGTGAAAACATTGAATTTCCAACTGTATACATTAGCTACGGCTCTTCTGACAAAAATGGCACCCCACTGGTATGAGATTACATATTGTACGGGATGCTAGAAGCACAAAACTACTCTAACTACAATCTATAATTTGTATTTTTTTTCAAATATGAATTGACTGTACTAAAATGGCTGTAACAAACACTGAAGTGAAGAAAATATACACAAAGTGTATAGTTTGGAAAGGAGACAACCAGCCACATGCATTGCTTTCATCCATAGCCTTGTCAGACAGGTAGCCACAGAAAATATCACACACACACACTGCCTGACAATCCAGCTGTGTTCTACTGTCCCACTGGTAGCTATGGAACATACACACAGTATTTGCACTGGTTGCCACAGAACCATACACCACACCCAAATCTTGTTACCCTGGTAACCATATAATCATAAATACACTGTCTGCTTAGGCAGTCTTGTTCCACTGATAGTCATTCATGGTCATGGCACCCCCAACTGTATGTCAATCCATGCAACTGGGGTACCATTTGTGTCAGGCAGGCACTAGGTACTGGATACACTATAAAGTTCCATGGTGTTCAAACATTTTAGTATCAAGTGATTGACGAGTAAAAAGTATGCATTTTTCATATAGTACCACATTCTGGGACTAGTTATGCAAATTAACCTAATAGAAAGGCAACTCCTCATTTGATGTGGCTGGTTGTGTCCTTTCCAAAACTGTACATTTTGTTTACATTTTCTTCAGTTCTTTGTATGTTACAGCCATTTTAGTACAGTTAAGTCAAATTTGAAAAAAAAATTATAAAAATTATAGATTGTAGTTATATTAGTTTTTGTGCTTCTAGCACCCCTTACAATTTGTAATCTCATAAACGTGGGGTGCCATTTTTGTCAGAAGAGCCGTAGTTGGAAATTCAATGGTTTTCAAAGCTATCAGGATCTTTGAAGGAATAGAAGTGTAAAATAACTCTTTTTTCCCATAGAGTCGCCTTCTGGAAATATTTGTGCACATCAGGTTAGGGGTAAAAAGGCAAATCTGATGCAGCTGGTTATCTACCAGGGGCATTTTAATGCATCGGATTATCTGGCATGCACTGGTGGAATTTTGTTTCAGGAGGCCTCACCTTGGGTTCCCAACCATCACAGATTTACATTTTAATCCTGTGGTCAGATGTTCAGGGAGGATGCTGTTCTTGGTGCACAATATATAAATGTGGCTGCTTTTACCATAAATAAGAAGGAAAGAAAAAAAGAAGGCTACAACTAAACTTAAGAGTATCCTAAATTTGAATCTGATTGAGGTGTCTTGTTGTCTACTTTCCAACATAGTATGCCTTGCATAATTTTTCTTCTCATCTACAATGGTTAAAGCCATTTTAGTTCAGGCAGGTTATTTCAAATAAAGAATACTGGCAGGTGTGGGTTAGTGCTCCTGACACCCAATACAGTATGTTAACTCAAACAAATGGGGTGCCATTTTTCTCATGCTCATAGCAGATACTGAATGCAGTAGGAAATGTCATGTTTTTTAAAGATTTTAGGATTTTTAAAGTGGTGATAATGTGAAAATGTATATCTTTTTTCCAAAGCTCCACTGATTTGATGTGTTAACATCTACTTTCCAAGATGTTATACCTTGCATACCTTTTCTTCAGTGCATTTTAATGCAGGTAGCATATCAAATAAATCTGATAGGTGTAGTTTAGTGCTCCTGGCACACCCTATGAAATGTCAACCAATGGGGTATAATTTTTGGAAGAGCAGTAGTTAATGAATACAGTAGCAAATTCCATAGTTTTTAAAGGTGTAACTACTGTTGCAGGTGTGGAAATGTTAAAAATCTTATTTTTTCCATTAACACCATATTCTGGAAACATTTTTGGACACCAAAATAGGGGTAGAAAGGCACATTAGCCCTCATATGAACTGGAATATCTACTTTCAGGATATGTACGTTTTTGATGTTATGTGATAATTAAATTTTCAAACTATAGTTAATGCAATTTCATTATCTCCAAGAAAATATGAATTGAAATTCTGTTATGTGCTTTTACCAATTTGGGCACCAGGGATGGAGATAAGTTAGTTTGTCTATACATATTAGGTATCAGTATGCTCAGGAAATATGTAGCATTCATATTTCAAGTTTTTTGGTTTGTTACACTAGGTTTGCTTGAGATGCTACTCATTGATTTGTAGTATAATTTATCCCATCATTGTTTAGCAAGAAACGCCTGCCATATTCTGATATTTAGTCTAGTCTACTTTCAGAAAATACATGGTTTTATATAGTTATTCAGCTAATTTAGGGTAGTTTTACCATGTAACCAATGTAATGTGAATTTTAGTTCACAAAGTAGGAAAAGGTTTGCTTTTAAAATGTCACAAAGAAAACAATGTGTGACTACACAGCACGTTAAGCATGTCACTGTGATCAAAAGGGTGACATGAGAATCTCTCCCTGCATGAATGCATGAGATTCTCATGTTGCGTCCTGAAAGGTCGCTTCAACCCAGCCCACATACCTTAGCATAGCCTTTGGAATGAGAAAGGAGTCTCTGTACTGTACTTCATGTCTGACACTCCAGCCTTGATCCCCATGTCCACTGGTAGTCAAAATATCACACATACAATCAGTCTGATACCCCAGCCAGTGCTCCCCATAGCCTCATCTTAAACTACCAGCCGGTGACAGCACAAGCCCCACACCACCAACTATAACGGTGCTCGTGATCTCACGTTCTGTCGACATTGCTACTTCCTGCCTATTTCCTGCTGGGTTCTTATTGGCCGCTGGGTTCTGCTCCGCCCAGTGTTTGCCTTTTTAAGCTCAGTCCTGTCAAACCTTTGGCGCCCTTTCGTGGTGTTCCTGACCTGGCGTTTGTTGCTGTTATTCCTGCTCCGTGTATGATCCGGTTTGCCTGACCTTGCTCCTGTCTCTGTTGCAGTGTTATAGTTGCCGACTTGGACTGCCTGACTACCGCTCCCTGTGTACCAATCCAGGCCGTAGCTGACTATCACTCTCTGTGTACCGATCCAGGCTTTGGCTGACTACCGCTCTCTGTGTACCGATCCAGGCTGTGGCTGACTACCGCTCTCTGTGTACAGATCCAGGCTGTGGCTGACTACCACTCTCTGTGTTCTGATCCAGGCTTTGGCTGACTACCTATCACGGTCCCCGTGTCTTTCTGTCAATCTATCATGATGTACCTGTGCATTGGTGGAGACTGATTGGCCCGCCCAGGATGTGCCGTTATATGCTGGAGCTTGGGCAATTGTCAGTTGCCCCCTTTCGTGGTGTTCCTGTTGCTGCGCCTTGTTGCCATATTCCAGTGTCTTCTGTGTACTGACCCGGCTAGTCTGACTCTGTTCCTGATTCTGCTCCATGATTTGTCCCGGCTTTGGCTGACGACCCTGCTCCGTGATTTGACCCGGCTTTGGCTGACGACCTTGCTCCGTGATTCGACCCGGCTCTGGCTGACGACCCTGCTCCGTGATTCGACCCGGCTCTGGCTGATGACCCTGCTCCGTGATTGCTTCCGGCCTGCCTCTGTTCCAGCATTGCTCCGGACCTGCCTGCTGTTCCAGTCACCGCTTCAGCCCTGCCTGCTGTTCTGGTTGCTGTGCCGGCCTGTCTACTGTTCCAGTTACCGCTCCGGTTCTGCCTGCTGTTCCGGTTGCTGTGCCGGCCTGTCTGCTGTTCCAGTGATCGTTCCGGTTCTGCCTACTGTTCCGGTTGCGGTGCCGGCCTGTCTGCTGTTCCAGTTACCGTTCCGTTTCTGCTGGCTGTTCCTGTGTTCCTGCGTCATTCCAGTCGCTCGGCGACATTCTGAACTGTAATAGCGACTCACTGTTCCTCTCACTTGTCAGTAGCTGTAGCCTGAGGTTGCTTTGCCTGCTGATGGCTGCCAAGGTACTCGCGTGTGTGTACAGAACCATCTAACCCTTGCAGTGCCTTTAGTCTCCGGTCTGGTGCCTCCGATACTTCTTGCCAAGCATACATTTTTCTGACATAGTCTTTTACTCTGAGTGCTTCTGTGTGTCTCTTATTCCATCAGAGCCTTGTCAGTCTGTGTTCATTCTCTGGCTCAGGGCCACAGACGTTGAAGGTACATTCCCATTGCACTCCAGAGGACATTGGCTCGATTACAGCTTGTGCAGTTACCATCAGTACAGCACCCAAGGGGTGTATGGGCATATCCTAGTGGCACATGCAGGGTTATTACTTTTCTAGTCAAGGGCGATTTCGGTTCTGATCATTACAGCGTGGCAATAGCACTCCTCTGTAGCCCCAGGCGTGGGTACCGGCTCAGCTCTGGACTTTGGGCTCTAGTATATCAACTTGAGAGTGTATTCAGTGCAGTTACTCCACTATCCTGCTATTGAGAGACTGTGTCCACTATCCTGCTATTGAGAGACTGTGTTCCAGAGACTGCTATTTATCCTGGGCGTTGGCCAATCTTGTATATCTCACCCATTTCAGTCTTTAACCCTTTGGGGAAAATTCCCTATCTATTCTAGCACTTGTCATTATCATTGTGTGCATTCACTTTGTTATTTTTGCCATTGTTGCTATTTATGTGCTGGCCTCTAGGGGCCTTGTTTTATTTTCAATAAAACTGTGTTTTTACTTCATACCCTGGTCTGAGTGTCAGAAAACCGTAACAGTACGAAAGGGCCATGACCTCAGACGGGAAAAGTGACAGTAATACACAGAACCTCCATTGGAGGATGGATGTTCACGAGCAACGCCTAGACCAATTGGCACTGGCCATGCAAACCTTGCTTGAACGTACGGTACACCTTGAGAAACTGAATCAAAATCCGGTGGTCCCCCCAGTTATGACACCGGATAATAATACTGGGCAATTGTTGGCACCCTCTCGTAGTTTTACGGCGGCGGCGCCGTTACCATTAAGATACGATGGTGAACCCACTCTCTGCAGAGGTTTCCTGAATCAAGATATTCTTAGAACTCACACCCCATGCTTTCCCAAATGACCGTAGCAAGGTGGGGTTCATGATATCTCTACTAACTGGCAAAGCCCTGGCATGGGCTAATCCTTTATGGGAGCAGGCTAAACCCTGTACTCAAAACTTTACTGAGTTTGTCAAACAGTTTCGCAGAGTATTTGAGTTACCTGGGCGAGCTATCTCTGCGGCAAAAAAATTGATGGTAATGCAAATGGGCGACCGCACTGTGGCAGAGTATGCTATAGAATTTCGGATTCTAGCAGCTGAAGTAACCTGGAATAATGAGGCACTCCTGGCAGCCTTTTCACAGGGCCTATCCGACTCCATTAAGGATGAAATTGCTGCCAGGGAGGTGCCTGCTGTGCTGGATGAGTTTATAAACTATGTAATACTCATTGACACTCGCATGCGTGAGAGGCGATTAACTAAGAGGGCTAGTTCCAAGACCTATGGGCACGAGAGGTCTTTTAACCCACCCTCTCCTCCCATTCCTCCTGACCGGGCGTTTGAGACAGGAGAGCCTATGCAGATTGGCTTTACCAGGTTGTCTAAGGAGGAGAGGGCTCATCGCAAAAGACATGGGTTATGCCTATATTGTGGCAAGAAAGGGCACCTATTAAATACTTGCCCGGTACGTCCGGAAAACGCACGCACCTAGGGTACCTTGGGGGACAGGCCCTAGGTGGTGTACAACCGTCCTCAGATACTGACTACAAGAAACATACCATTCCGGTGAGTTTTCTCCTAAGCGACCAAGCTGTGGAGGTACTAGCCCTGGTAGATTCTGGCGCAGCAGGCTATTTCATGGATCGAGCATTTGCAGAAAGACATAATATTCCTTTGTCTAAAAGAGATATTCCGCTAGCCATTGAGGCTATTGATGGCAGACCCCTCGAACCAGCTCTGGTTACCATGGAGACTACTCTACTCTGTATGTCAGTTGGGGCCCTCCATAAGGAGGAGGTTCGTTTTCAGATTATTAATTCTCCACATCATGCAGTCATTCTGGGGTTCCCTTGGTTAATGTTGCATAATCCCCAGTTTGACTGGCAAACTTGTGAGATTAAGTCATGGTCCAATTATTGCTCTGATAACTGTCTGTCTCATCCTATCAGGATATTGTGTACCTCTCCTTCTGTGCCAGCAGAATACAGCGACTTCTGCGACGTATTCAGTAAGGGTGAGGCCAGCGCATTACCACAGCATCGGGGCATATGATTGCGCTATTGATCTGCCCCAGGGAGTGGTGCCACCGAGGGGTAGGACATACCCATTGTCCTGTGAGGAGACTAGGGCCATGGATGAATACATTGAGGATGCCCTCAAATGAGGGATTATTCGTAAATCATCCTCCCCGGCAGGTGCAGGGTTCTTCTTCGTAAAGAAGAAGAGTGGCGAGTTACGACCATGTATTGACTACCGTGGACTCAATAAGTTAATGTCCAAAAATGCGTATCCCATTCCACTCATCACAGAGTTATTTGACAGGTTGAAAGGCTCCTCTATCTTTACAAAACTTGATCTACGTGCCGCCTACAACCTAATAAGAATCAGGGCCGGTGATGAGTGGAAGACGGCATTCAATACTAGGTCAGGCCACTACGAATATCTTGTGATGCCATTCGGATTATGTAATGCACCTGCCGTATTCCAAGAATTCATTAACGACATCCTCCGCCACTTGTTACAGTCATGTGTGGTCATGTACCTGGACGATATATTGATCCATTCTGCTAGTTTAACCCAACACATCCAGGATGTGACCAAAGTATTACTCACATTACGCAAAAACAAGTTGTTCTGCAAACTAGAGAAATGTGAATTTCATTGTTCCCAAGTACCCTTCTTGGGTTTTGTCATATCTAAGTATGGCATTGCCATGGACCAAGAGAAGTTGGCCGCAGTCCTACGTTGGCCAAGACCCAAGGGGTTAAAGGCGATTCAAAGGCTCCTAGGCTTTGCCAACTATTACAGAAAATTTATTCAGAACTTTTCTACCATTACTAAACCATTGTCTGACCTGACGCATAAGGGTGCGAATCCCTCTCAATGGTCTGAGGTAGCTGAGATGGCCTTTGAAACCCTCAAGAAGGCGTTTGCATCTGCTCCTATATTATCCTACCCTAACCCAGCCCTACCGTTCACACTAGAGGTTGATGCCTCCGAGTTTGGGGTAGGGGCAGTTCTCTCCCAACGCCCTAAGGAAGGGGGTAACCTGAGGCCGTGTGGATTCTTGTCTAGTGCCCAGAGCCATTACTAAATTGGTGATAGGGAGTTATTGGCTATCATCTTGGCATTAAAAGAATGGCGACATCTTCTGGAAGGCACAAGGACCCCAGTATTAATCCTCACGGACCATAAAAACTTGATTTACTTGTCCGAGGCCAAAAGGCTGTCATCTCGCCAGGCTCGATGGACTCTATTTCTGTCCAGATTTAATTTCATAGTGTCTTATCTGCCTGGCTCCAAGAATATTAAGGCCGATGCCTTGTCGAGACAATTCTGCACAGACATTGAGAGGGATGAGGCCCCGGTCCCCATAATTCAGCCCAATAGGATTCTGGCTACTATTCGTACCAGCATCACTTCGCCTCAGGGAGAGCAGATCTTGGCATCACAAGGGCATGCACCTCCGGAAACCCCTGTTGGCAAGTGTTTTGTGGACGAGCCTTTCCGTACCAAATTACTTGAGACCTATCACTCCTCCAAGGCAGCTGGGCACATTGGCAGAGATCAGTTGGCATGGTCCTTATCTCGAACATTCTGGTGGCCCTCTCTGAAGGCTGACTGCTCTGATTTCACTGCTGCTTGTACCACCTGTGCCCGTGCCAAAACTCCTAGACATCTCCCAGTGGGACTGCTCCAACCTGTGCCTAATGGTGACCGTCCTTGGTCCCACATTTCTATAGATTTCTTGGGAGAGCTGCCTAATTCTAAGGGCTATACTTTCATCCTTATGGTGGTGGATAGGTTCTCAAAAATGGCTCACTTCGTGCCCCTTTCTGGCCTTCCCTCGGCCCAGGAGTTGGCATTAATTTTTGCCAGAGAAGTATTACGCTTGCACGGGGTGCCTAGAGTGATAGTGTCCGACCGGGGGAGTCAATTCGTGTCGAGATTCTGGAGGGCTTTCTGTGGCCAGATGGGCATTCAATTGTCCTTTTCCTCCGCCTACCATCCCCAGACCAATGGAGCCGTTGAGCGTGCCAATCAGGGACTGGAGCAGTTTTTACGCTGCTTTGTGACTGATCATCATGATAACTGGGTCGACCTGTTGCCGTGGGCAGAGTTCGCCAGGAACTGTGCGGTTAATTCATCGTCTGGGAGCTCTCCGTTCCTTATTAATTATGGGTTCCAACCCTGTCTGCTCCCAGACTCATTTCAGTCCCAACAGATTCTGGCTCTGGATGAGCACATGGAGCAGCTCCGCTCCACTTGGGCACAGGTGCAAAGGTCCCTCAGTCAGTCCTTCCACAGACATCAGCGACATGCCAATCGCAGACGACGGCCAGAGGTTTCCTTCCAGGCTGGGGACAGGGTATGGCTCTCCTCCAAGAATCTCAACTTGCAAGTGCCTTCGAACAAGCTGGCCCCCCGGTTCATTGGACCATTTAAAATTATTCGCAAAATCAATCCTGTGGCATACGCTTTGGAACTTCCTAACAATATGCGTATTCACAATGTGTTCCATGTGTCATTGTTAAAACCCTTGGTTTGCAACCGCTATACTACCACTCCGGTGGTTCCTGGGCCGGTGGAGGTGCAGGGCCAAGAGGAATACGAAGTTCAGAGTATCATTGACTCCAGGAAATTTAGAGGCAAGTTGCAATATTTGTTCAACTGGAAGGGGTATGGACCTGAGGAGCGCTCTTGGGTTGACCATAGGGACCTCCATGCTCCACGTTTGTTGCACAACTTCCACTCCAAATTTCCGCAGAAACCCAGACCCCCCAGCAGGGGAGGGGGTCTTTGAGAGGGGGGTACTATCACGGTCCCCGTGTCTTTCTGTCAATCTATCATGATGTACCTGTGCATTGGTGGAGACTGATTGGCCCGCCCAGGATGTGCCGTTATATGCTGGAGCTTGGGCAATTGTCAGTTGCCCCCTTTCGTGGTGTTCCTGTTGCTGCGCCTTGTTGCCATATTCCAGTGTCTTCTGTGTACCAACCCAGCTAGTCTGACTCTGTTCCTGATTCTGCTCCGTGATTTGACCCGGCTTTGGCTGACGACCCTGCTCCGTGATTTGACCCGGCTTTGGCTGACGACCTTGCTCCGTGATTCGACCCGGCTCTGGCTGACGACCCTGCTCCGTGATTCGACCTGGCTCTGGCTGATGACCCTGCTCCGTGATTGTTTCCAGCCTGCCTCTGTTCCAGCATTGCTCCGGACCTGCCTGCTGTTCCAGTCACCGCTTCGGCCCTGCCTGCTGTTCTGGTTGCTGTGCCGGCCTGTCTACTGTTCCAGTTACCGCTCCGGTTCTGCCTGCTGTTCCGGTTGCTGTGCCGGCCTGTCTGCTGTTCCAGTGATCGTTCCGGTTCTGCCTACTGTTCCGGTTGCGGTGCCGGCCTGTCTGCTGTTCCAGTTACCGTTCCGGTTCTGCTGGCTGTTCCTGTGTTCCTGCGTCATTCCAGTCGCTCGGCGACATTCTGAACTGTAATAGCGACTCACTGTTCCTCTCACTTGTCAGTAGCTGTAGCCTGAGGTTGCTTTGCCTGCTGTTGGCTGCCAAGGTACTCGCGTGTGTGTACAGAACCATCTAACCCTTGCAGTGCCTGTAGTCTCCGGTCTGGTGCCTCCGATACTTCTTGCCAAGCATACATTTTTCTGACATAGCCTTTTACTCTGAGTGCTTCTGTGTGTCTCTTATTCCATCAGAGCCTTGTCAGTCCGTGTTCATTCTCTGGCTCAGGGCCACAGACGTTGAAGGTACATTCCCATTGCACTCCAGAGGGCATTGGCTCAATTACAGCTTATGCAGTTACCATCAGTACAGCACCCAAGGGGTGTATGGGCATATCCTAGTGGCACATGCAGGGTTATTACTTTTCTAGTCAAGGGCGATTTCGGTTCTGATCATTACAGCGTGGCAATAGCACTCAGGGCCAGATTTACTTCTCAGGAGCCTGTAGGCACAGAAATCTGAAGCGCCCCCCCCCCCCCAATTGGCCATTCCCACAATGCTCCAAATCTCCACATTACCACCCATATCCATATTGCCCTCACATTGACCCCCATCAGCTCCATATTGCCCCCATCAGCTCCAACTTGCCCTATCATTGCCCCCTATAATCTCCACATTGCCCCCATCAGCTCCAACTTGCCCTCACATTGCCATCAGCATCTTCACTTTGCCCCCCTATCCGTTTCCTACCTCCCTGGTGGTCCAGCGGCAGGAGATGTCTGTGCTTCTGCACAGACCTGTAGCTACTGTTGCACCCCGCGCGGTCTTCTATTTAGGAATGCAGAGTGCTGGAAGATGATGTCGTCTCCCACCGATCTGCATTAGAGCCGACAAGGGGGTGCAACAGCAGCTACAGGTCTGTGCATGCGACAGGCGGGCCGGGGCGGCAGGGTACTGTGCGCAGCACAGGCAGCCAGTGCTGACCCAAGACATTGTGCCGCCTGGGTCCAAGGATGAAATGCTGCCCCCAAAAACCACGCCCACATCTATTACGTGATATTTTAGAACTGTCCATTTTCTTACAATTGCAGCAGTGTTAGATAGCAATCTTTCACAGACGACACCACTGTAACCCTTTCACAACCTGGGCAATCAGGGACACTTGGTCACCCTACCTTATAAACATCTCTAACTAGTAATATGAATATGATACAACATATATGAATGCTCTGAGAGCAAGAGGGGTATGAAATGCATTGTGCACCCCTCTATCGATGCAGTAATGACCAGAGTCTTTTTAAACTGTTATATCTCTACTAGGAGCAAAACCCAGCTAATGCATAGGTCTGTTAAAAGTTGCTTTCTGCATCAAACACTGTGATGGTAATCCTTTGAGTGCCATAGTGAGTATACTCTGGCACTCAGGGGGTTAAACCTCCCTTTGCATTGCACAGCCCCTTTGGGCTTTGGACTAGTTAAGCAGTGTGCACACAGGGTAAGTTGTTGTTGTCCTGCAGTGACAGTATCAGGCTCCTCCTCCTCTTTCTTGCCTGATCGCTGTCAGCTCTCAGATACAGAGCCCGGGGGAAGGGAGAGCAAACACAAACCCTGCCCTATATCCAGCACATGGTAAGTGGCAGGCTGGCACAGTGGCAAACAGGAAGAGAAAGAGATACTCCTATTAACAGACAGGTAAAAGCATTCCAGTGCTAGGAGAAGTGAACTATGATGGCATGTGCAGTGACTGTAGTGTGGAGACCGCAGCACAGTGACAGCAACATCATACGCAAAACAAATGATCTCCAAGTGCAATAACCTTTCTAGTACTAATCCCTTCAAGACATGCATTTTACAGTACTATTTGTATAGCAGTAATAGAAATGTCCAAATAAACAAATAAAATGTTACCTTACACCTGACAATAGTAATGCACTAGATTTGTTAGACTGTTTAGCTTTTAAACAGTTTGGTTTGGGTTTTGATTGCTTCTTCACGGCTCACCATGCCGTGCAGCACGTCATGTTGTTTTGTTAACTCTCGAGGAACAGGAGGCGCATAAGGTTACATACACCTCTGGTCCTCAAGGGGTTAAGAGGGTTCGGCAGGTACTTGATTCTAAAACAGATCTACAAATTCAGGACTTAAGGGACTAAGCCAGGCCAGGGAGTCACGCTGTTCACTTTTCCAATTCCAATTTTCCGTCTTCCTAATCCTTCTGCAGCTGCCTCGCTGTTCCCAGAAACGCTGTCAGTCTCACTGCTGCTCTCGCAGCGCAGCGATGTGAATATTAAAAAAAAAAAAAAAAAAAAAAATTATTTCAATGACAGGCGCCCCTCTGTGGGGTGCGCCTGTAGGCAGGTGCCTACTCTGCCTTATGGCAAATCCGGCCCTGATAGCACTCCTCTGTAGCCCCAGGCGTGGGTACCAGCTCAGCTCTGGACTTTGGGCTCTAGTATATCAACTTGAGAGTGTATTCAGTGCAGTTACTCCAGTATCCTGCTATTGAGAGACTGTGTTCCAGAGACTGCTATTTATCCTGGGCGTTGGCCAATCTTGTATATCTCACCCATTTCAGTCTTTAACCCTTTGGGGAAAATTCCCTATCTATTCTAGCACTTGTCATTATCATTGTGTGCATTCACTTTGTTATTTTTGCCATTGTTGCTATTTATGTGCTGGCCTCTAGGGGCCTTGTTTTATTTTCAATAAAACTGTGTTTTTACTTCATACCCTGGTCTGAGTGTCAGAAAATTGTAACACTACCGCTCTCTGTGTACCGATCCAGGCTGTAGCTAACTGTCTCTCTCTGTGTACCAAACCAGGCTGTGGCTTACTAGCGCTCTCTGGTACCGATCTAGGCAGTGGCTCAATAGCACTCTCTGTGCATTCCCAGGTCTGACTGACTACGCTAGCTATTCCGATCCTGGCTGTGCTTGTGCTCTATTGATGACCTCCCGTTATCCTAGCCTTCGAGGGTAGTGCCCAGCCAGTGCGTGTCAGTAGAGCCTCCTCTCCTCAGTCTTCTGAGTCTGAGCCTGTGCCTGTCCGTTCAGTCTGTGGTTACCCCAGTTGCCTGAGCCAGTGCCTGTCAGTGTTGCCTTCAGTTACCTATACCTCCCAAGATTGAGCCTGTGCCTGTCAGTGTTGCCTTCGGTTACCTATATCTCCTGAGATTGAGCCAGTGCCTGTCATTGTTGCCTTCGGTTACCTATATCTCCTGAGATTGAGCCTGTTCCTGTCAGTATTGCCTGTGGTTACCTTAGTCCTCTGGACTGGTCCTGTGCCTGTGCTTGCCTGAGTTCCCTCCATTGTCCAGGCCTCAGGGATTCTCCCTGTCCATCTGGTCAGTCCTACCTCCAGTCATCCTGCCTGCTAACCTAGGGCAGACCAGTGTTAGTCAGTGTGCTCTCCAGTTACCAGGACCGTGTCACTCTTCAGTGTTCCGGTTGCCTGTTCTCTCTTCCCCAGCTCCTGGGGATTCTGCCCTGCAGTACCTACCCTCAGCTCATGGGACGCTTCCTAGGTGGTACTGTTGAGGTTCTGTTCCTGGTTCCAGTCATCTGTTCCTGCTATTATATTATTGCCTGTTTTGCTTATTTCTGTACCCTGACCTGTGTCAGATTTGGGAAGTGCCTTGGTACTGTCCAGATCTGGACCTGTGAAGGGGATCCTGTGTTCTTTATTATTCTTAATAAAGCTGTTTTTACCTTACCAAATTGTCTGAGAGTTCTTAAAAACCGTGACACCAGTGCAGCTAACCGCATCAGCATGCAGGCATCAGCATGGATGGTAGCGGAGAGAGGAAGAGAACAGGGTGGTGAGAGACCGGAATGTTGAAGGGAGACAGAACAGGGTGATAGAGGAAGTAGGAGGACAGGCTGGAGAGGTAAAATGCTAAATGCTGTGGGAGTCTGGAGGAGTCATAACTGAGAGAATGAACGGGTTAAATGTGGGCTGGGCTGAAGCGACCTTCAGGACGCGACATGCAAATCTCTTGCTTTCATGCAAGGCGACATGCTTAACGTACCATATAGCCACACAATGTTTTGTGTGTGACATTTTAAAAGGATACCAGTTGAAAATACCCTTTGATGCTTCTGGTAATTAGGGTTCTGTGCATGCCATGCATATCAGTAAAACTATACATGTTTGGTATTTTTTACTCAGGGAGTTAGGGCTTTGAAAAGTAATTGAAACTTTCAGATACAACATAAATATTTTTTGATATAGAGTATGTGATATTAGCAAAATAAGTAATTGTTTACATTTTTCATATTAATGACATAGCTTGTCCCAAAATGCAACATTTACTTCAAGTAAGTCACTATGAAAAAGCTGAATTTGTTCTACAACAACAACAAATAGTGTTCTATACATAACTAGAAAGTTACCTATGAGAATGGTACCAAAGATGTATACCAAAATGCTGAAAATGGTTCCCGCAATCAGGTTAGAAAAAAATTATATTAGTTATTTGTTTTAATAAGAAATTCCCTTTATTTCTTTAAATCGCAACCAAAATAAGATAGTTGCCTTCTGGGCAGATTGTTCCCCTGGGAAAACCCCTGTCAATTAAACTGCATTGTGAGTTCTAGCACACCAAAGGGTTAAACATACACTAAGAATGCTTTTTATACATCTCCCCCAAAATGCCACAGATTCTCCAAAGCAGTATAAGGGGTTCCCCAGAACAATGTTTTTGTAGTGGTGGCCAGTGCAAGAAAGCTGGTGAGTCAGACATTGTTAGGGATATTCTGAGACTGACAGTGAATGTATGGAAGATTAGAAGCAATAGATACATTGAGCTAAACTCAACCACATGAAGCAGCTGGGTTCCAATGGTGCTGTTTATTTCCACCTCACAAAATGCACTGGAACACTGCATGCCGCAACTTGGATGCACTCATCCACACGCACATCCAGGTTACATGGTGTTCTGTGCTACAGCCTATGGGCATATCTGGGAACTCTCTGGATCTGCCCTGGAGACTCAGGATTTTAGCGTTAATTATCAAGTCTCTGGGGACAGAGGCAGATTCTCTGCTGCTGGTGAGTTTCTTATGAAACTCTGCCCATTTTCCTCCTTCCCAACCTGCTCTGCCCATTTACCACCCACTTCCCTCCCACTTAATGTCAAAGTCTGTTATCCCCCACTCAAATTAAGCCCCACCCCTTTTTGACATGGATCACTTCATTTATATCCCCCGGGCGAACCTCATGAGCCCTGTCTGGGGACTCAAGAAGAAAAAGTTCCCAGGTATTCCATGGGCTGGTGCACAGAACATTCAAAAAAGTGTGTCTGGAGAATGCAATGCTATTCACATCCTAAGGGTATCAGTCAATTATTAATGACTGACACCCATGTGCACCGGCCTTGTTACACACCTCTGCTCACCCTACCATGAGAGAAACTGGCAGGGGGAAATGCAGCACATTGAAGGTAAATTGGCACTGGCATCTTCTCATGCTCTAAAAAGGAGCACAACCAAGTCACCTGTGTGAACTAAGCCTTAAAGGGATAGTAATACTTCGTTTTATCTTTATTTTATTTTGTAGGCATTAAAAAAACATGAAGAACGATATAAGTCTTATCTCTCAAACCTTTATGGTTTATGAGATATTCACCAGCAAAGTATCCCCCCCCACACCTCCCGTTCAGCCAGGGCCGGATTTACATCTCAGGAGCCTGTAGGCACAGAAATCTGAAGCGCCCCCCCACACACACACACACACTGGCCATCTAGGCTGAAAACCTCCACAATACTCCTAACCTCCATATTACCCCCCATCTTCATATTGCCCTCACACTGCCCCCATCAGCTCCATATTGCCCCCATCAGCTCCAACTTGCCCTCACATTGCCCCCATCAACTCCAACTTACCCCCATCATCTCTACATTGCCCCCATCAGCTCCAGCTTAACCTCACATTGTCCCCATTATCTCCACATTGCCCCATCAGCTCCAACTTAACCTCACATTGCCCCCATCAGCTCCACATTGCCCCCATCAGCTCCAACTTAACCTCACATTGCCCCCATTAGCTCCACATTGTCCCCACTTTGCCCCCCGTATCCGTTTCCTACCTCCCTGGTGGTCCAGTGGCAGGAGAGGTCTGTGCCTCCTTCTGCACAGACCTGTCGCTGCTGGAGCTCCCATGCCATCTTCTCTTTAGTAATCAGAATGCAGGGAGATGATGTCATGATGATGTCATCTCCCATCGCTCTGCATTACTAAGGAGCTGGAGGAGCTCAGCAGCTACAGGTCTCTCGGCACAGACCTTACCATGCGGGCGGCAGTTTTGCCACTTAAAAAAAAAAAAAAAAAAATTAATACAAAAAATCAATTCCAATGACAGGCACCCCTCTGTGGGGTGCACCTGTAGGCAGATGCCTACTCTGCCTTATGACAAATCCGGCCCTGCGTTCAGCCATATCAGAAGGGAGGTGCCCAGGTAGACTACAGAGAGGGACAATCTTCAATTAAGATAAGGGAAAAAGCTGAAAAACTTGTCAAGGGGGGAAGGGCTTTCATTCTTTTCATACAAAGAAGATTGTCCCCTTCTGTTATCTGTCTGGTCATACAACCAGATTCACATCTGAGAAGAGATGGCTTACACTAGGTAAAAGGGGCGGGGAGGGGAACTTTGCTTGTGAATATCTCATAAACCATAAAGGTTTGAGAGATAAGACATATCATTCTTCATGTTTTTTTAATGCCTACAAAATAAAATAAAGTTAAAATGAAGTATTACTATCCCTTTAAAGTATTCCAAACAGGATAATTTTTTTTTTCATACAAGTTCCTGGAAACAGCTTCCTGAAGTTTTTGCCTAATAATTCTTGTCTTGAAAAAAAACAACATTCTAATACAGTTATTATTGATACTTGTGAAGCAATGTGATGGATAGCTCGCTAGCATCCAAGGGTTTGGTTGTTAATGTTCCTAAAAGATTCATTCAGATCCACAGCAAAAAAAGGGAACAACTGCTCTAAAGTACTGTAGTGTGATGACAACTCATCTGCATCCAAGGAGTTAAATATTCAGGAAACGGGAAAGGTTTGGTGCTACTGTGCCAGTGTTCATATATCATTGTCCCATAGTCTGAATTTGGCGGTGCAGGCTGGTGTGACTCAATGCAATGAAAAAATGTATACAGTGTTTTTTTAAGGCTCAAACTTCTGTCAGATGATAACTTTGTATACTTGTCAGAACGTTTTTGTTAAACTATACACTAACCATATGTAACCCATGATTCTATGCTTTATTTAAACTTCACCCTGTCCTTACTTTCCTCTTACTTCATCTAACCCTTTGAGTACCGGAGAGGTATCCTACACATTGCATGCGTTGGATACTCTTCTGGCATGCAAAGGGTTAATACCTTATGTATTCCTTATATTGAATTTTAGCTGAAAAATGTTGAATGTGTATCCCTTAAAGACTCGAGGGGTGTGCAATGCCTAATTAAGGACCATATATACAAAGAAATCATGAAGCAGTTCTGCATTATAGGTAACAAGAAATAAAAAATAATTCAAAATAAGAATTTACAAAATTCTCACTGATCGAAATTAAGATTTTAACCTCCTTAATGCCCAATGACATGCCAGGACTGCCATGGCTGTCTGTGTTTAAAATACCGGTGATGTCCTGGCACATCATGGATTTCCAGGATAGCAGGACGGCTGCATCCCAGACTGCTCTGGTAAAAAAAAAAAAAAAGTGTTGTGGTCCTCTAGAGTGTTCCACCCGTGGACAGCATGGTCCTTAAGGGGTTAAAGGAATAGTAATGTTTTTTGTTTTTTTGTGTTTGAAAAAAAAAAAATAGAAACATAGAATTTGATGGCAGGCAAGAACCATTTAGCCCATCTCGTCTGCCCATTTTTGCTACTGTAGAAACCTCAAACCTTGTTTGGTCCTCGGACTTGTTTTATGTTCAAGACAGCCATATGCCTATCCCATGTATGCTTATATTCCCTCATTGTACTAACCTCTACAACATCTGCTGATAACAATTCCACTTATCTACCACCCTCTCAGTGAAATAAAACTTTACATCTAAACCTCTGACAATCTACTTTTCTACTATGGCTACTTTTCATAAAATGTCTGCTACTGAAATGTACTTCCCTCCTGCACACTGTTGAATCCCTTTATGTATTTGAAAGTTTCTATCCCATCCTATCCCATCTCTCTCTCTCTCTCTCTCTCTCTTTTCTTCCCTCCAAGCTATACAGGATAATATCATTTAGTCTATCCTGTAAACTATTCACCATTTCAGTGGCCCTTCTATAAATTATCTTCAGAATATCTATCTCCGGTATTGTACACAATACTCCAGGGGAGGTCTGACTAAAATCTACAGAGTGTCATGACCATATCTCACTTTCTGCTCTATACCTTTAGCTATACAACTCAGCACCCTGCTTGCATTCCCCACTGCTTTCTTACATTGCTTGCCTACCTTTAAGTCATCAGCAATATATATTCACAAGTTCATTTCCTCTGTTGTAGCCATCAGCACAATACCCTTAATACTATATTCTGCCTTTGGATTTTTACTTCCAAATTACATTATTTTACATTTTTCAGCTGCAGCTGCCACACAGTCACCCATTTTTCTAATTTAACAAATGGTTAACCTGAGGCACACCTTGTATAATCTGCAAAAGGCATACCTTGCCTTAACACCCTTTATAATATCATTAATAAAAATTCTAAAAATGAGAACTTCTTTCTGAGATTATATATTCAAAATTTATTAACAAAGTAACATAATGTTTCTCGGTACTAGGAGAGCGTTATGGTCAATGACAGAAATTCTCCATAGGAACTAATGAAACAGCACCACCTAGTGGACACTTTATATAATTTATTTGGATTAAAGGAAAAAAACACAAGAAATCGAGCAAGATTACTATTATTATCACTGTTTTATTATCCTAGCACCAACTCATTCAGCAGCACTGTGCAAAAGGAAGTAGACATACAGAGATACAAAAAAGTACATATGGAGAGAGCTTGTACTCTAGAGGAACTGCTGATCAGTGGGTTGGAAATAGAGGTGCTTTTCAGTGCAGTCATCCAGTCTAGTAGTAGGTCTGTTTGGGAGAAAAAGGCTCTGTGTGAACAATGTGGTTGTGATGGGGTCATTGAGTTTTAATGACGCTCCTCTCAGCATTGGGTATATCCTTGTTTTACTCAGCAGGAAACATCCTATAACATATAGCTTTTAATAATAAAACAATACTTTATTTTTAACCTGTTGAATGCAACAGTAGTCCAGTGCTTTGCTTTGCATGACCTATCAAACGTCCAAGGGTAACAATCCCCATTTAAACAAATGGGAATTTTAATTTTTATTATATTTATGACGGTGTTACTTTGACCTAGAATTGCTCCTCTATCTTTTGTGCATTTGGCCCTAAATGTGATTGTCCTTGCTCCTCACAACACGTTTAAATCCACCAATCTGTCCAGTTCTCAGCCAGTCTCCAGTCCTACTCATGGTCCGTATTCTAAAAGCTAGAGGGTTGCAATACTGTAGCAAAGCAACTGCATCACAAGGGACAAACAATGACTTAAATGGGGGTTTATCTCCTTGAATGTAGGGTGCCAAACCATCGCTTTAAAACTGGACACACGAAAAATACATATTGCATGGCTACTTGGGAACAGTTACAGCAGTAAAACCAATGAAGAGCTGCAGAATTTTTTTTTTTTCATAGGTATCCAGTTTTAAAGGATGATCTGGAAACCCGACTTGAATGCTAGGGATGTATCCAGCATTCAGTGGAATAAAAGCCCCACTTAAACCAATGGTGATTTTTTAGAACATTTGTTTTTTATGCTGCAGCTGATTTGCTCCAGATTTTTTAGCCAACGAACTATGCCCACAGTTGTCACTGCCGTGTCCACCAACACATACATACCCAGTGTCATCCACTGCTCTTCATTCATAGCTACATGCTCTGACTGATGCAAGTTCTCTGTGATTAATATTCTCAGATATGCTTTGAAATGCAGGGAACCTATGAAAAACACATATTGCAGGGTAGCAGCATACATCATTCTGATTTTCCAAAGGGGGACACTGATTGATGTTAATAGTGCACTGCTTGTAGCATGTCACACCCTACAGGAAAGACTTGCAATAAGTGCACTTGAAACCAGCCCAATAGCTTTTTTAATATTTTGGAGACCTTTTTAGCATTCAAGGGGTTAAAAGCCACATTTAAATCAATGAGAGTTTTTATTTTTATCCAATGGCGCAATCGGCTTGTTTCAGAACTGCTCCTTTTTAGCCTGCTGCATATGGCCCTAAGTATTCCAAGCAGGAAGTTAGTCCATGCAAGATTAAGTCCATGCTCAGCGCCCCTTCCTCTCCACACCACATCCGACTGCTCAGCCCTCCTTCCTCTCCATACTACATCCGACTGCTCAGCCCTCCTTCCTCTCCATACTACATCGCGACTGCTCAGCCCTCCTTCCTCTCCATACTACATCCGACTGCTCAGCCCTCCTTCCTCTCCATACTACATCGCGACTGCTCAGCCCTCCTTCCTCTCCATACTACATCCGACTGCTCAGCCCTCCTTCCTCTCCATACTACATCGCGACTGCTCAGCCCTCCTTCCTCTCCATACCACATCCGACTGCTCAGCCCTCCTTCCTCTCCATACTACATCCGACTGCTCAGCCCTCCTTCCTCTCCACACCACATCTGACTGCTCAGCCCTCCTTCCTCTCCATACTACATCCAACTGCTCAGCCCTCCTTCCTCTCCATACTACATCCGACTGCTCAGCGCCCCTTCCTCTCCACACCACATCCGACTGCTCAGCGCCCCTTCCTCTCCACACCACATCCGACTGCTCAGCCCTCCTTCTTCTCCATACTACATCCGACTGCTCAGCGCCCCTTCCTCTCCACACCACATCCGACTGCTCAGCGCCCCTTCCTCTCCATACTACATCCAACTGCTCAGCCCTCCTTCCTCTCCACACCACATCCGACTGCTCAGCGCCCCTTCCTCTCCATACTACATCCGACTGCTCAGTGCCCCTTCCTCTCCACACCACATCCGACTGCTCAGCGCCCCTTCCTCTCCACACCACATCCGACTGCTCAGCACCCCTTCCTCTCCACACCACATCCGACTGCTCAGCCCTCCTTCCTCTCCATACTACATCCAACTGCTTAGCCCTCCTTCCTCTCCACACCACATCCGACTGCTCAGCCTTCCTTCCTCTCCATACTACATCCAACTGCTCAGCCCTCCTTCCTCTCCATACTACATCCGACTGCTCAGCGCCCCTTCGTCTCCACACCACATCCGACTGCTCAGTGCCCCTTCCTCTCCATACTACATCCGACTGCTCAGCCCTCCTTCCTCTCCACACCACATCCGACTGCTCAGCGCCCCTTCCTCTCCATACTACATCCGACTGTTCAGCCCTTCTTCCTCTCCATACTACATCCGACTGCTCAGCCCTCCTTCCTCTCCACACCACATCCGACTGCTCAGCCCTCCTTCCTCTCCATATCACATAAAATACTCAGCACCCCTGCCTCTCCACACCACATCCAGGTGCTAAGCACCCCTTCTTCCCCACACCACAAGCAACTTCTCATCACCCCTTCCTTCCCACAACACATGCACATGCAAGGCGCTCTCCACACTGCATCCAACAACTCAGCACCCCTTCGTCCCCACTAGTGTTGAGCGAGCACCACGATGCTCGGGTGCTCGGGTGCTCTGACCGAGCACCCCCTGAGGCTCGAGTGCTCGGCCGAGCACCCGAGCCCCATTGAAATGAATGGGGCAACACCAGGCACCCCCTGCTCTGATGAGGGGAGGGTGCCTGGTCAATGCCCCCTTCATCTCCGCTATGCCCCCTTCATCTCCGAATGCCCCCTTCAGCTCCGCAATGTCCCCCTTCAGCTCCGCTATGCCCGTCTTCCACAATGTGCCCCTTCATCTCCGCTATGCCCCTCTTCCACAATGTGCCCCTTCATCTCCGCTATGCCCCTCTTCCACAATGTCCCCCTTCATCTCCTCTATGCCATAGAGGAGATGAAGGGGGACATTGTGGAAGAGGGGCATAGCGGAGATGAAGGGGCACATTGTGGAAGAGGGGCATAGCGGAGATGAAGGGGCACATTGTGGAAGACGGGCATAGCGGAGATGAAGGGGGACATTGTGGAAGAGGGGCATAGAGTCTATGCCCCTCTTCCACAATGTCCCCCTTCATCTCCGCAATGCCCCCTTCATCTCCGCAATGCCCCCGTACCTCCAGTCCCTGGTGGTCCAGCGGAGCTTCTTCGGATCTGTGCCTCTTCCGGCACAGATCCCCGCCACCCGAACATGTCGGGCGAGCACAAGGCGGTACTCGACGAGTACCGCCATGTGCCGAGCAGAGCGATGCTCGAGCCGATCCGAGCATCGGCCGAGCACGCTCGCTCATCACTAGTCCCCACAACATTTCAAAAAGCTCAGCACCCTTTCCTGCCTCACACCCCATCCAGCTGCTCAACACCCTTCCTCCCCATACCTCATTAAACAACTCAGCACCTCTTCTTCCCTGCATTGTATCCAAATGCTCTGCACCATTTCCTCTCTGTACCACATCCAACTTCTCAACACTCCTTCCTTCCTGCACTGCTTCCCCATAAACAGCAACCCTTCCTTCCCACACCTCACCTCTCCACGCTTAGAGTTTTGAAAGCTTCCAGTTTAACCCCATGGATGCTGGAACAGTCTACAACACATTGCAAGGCTTCAGGTTAGAGACAGCTTAGTATTCAAGAGGTTAAAGTAGAGGGCCTCCATGAATTAGAGAATGATCCATAGCACTCTTTACCTCCCTCTCTCTGATTGCTACTGGGAGTCATGCACTGCCAGAGACTCTCTGTTGTCCCACTGAGAGCTGAGTTGCTTCTTGTACCACCAGAAGTAGCTCAGTTAGTAGTGCACATAGAATAGAGTCTGTGGTGGTACATGACTCCTAGAAGCAATTGGAGAGAGGTAATTAGCACAATGGATCATTCTCTAATACACAGAGGGACTCTGAATTAATCCCTTGAATGCTAAAGGCATTTTGAAGTGGTTGCTTTGAAATGTGTTGTAGGCTGCTCTCAAGGCTGAGATGGTGCATGTGTGGTTCTGTGACTACCAGTGAACAGTGGAAAAAGGCTGGGATGGTGGGCAGTGTATGTGTGGGTCTGTGACTACAAGTGGACAGTGGAACAAGGCTGGGGTGATAGGCAGTGTATATGTGGCTTTGTGACTACCAGTGGCCAGTTGAACAAGGCTGGGGTATCAGACAGTATATATGTGGTTCTGAAGTACCAGTGGATAGTGGAACAAGGTTGGGGTGTCAGGCACTATATGCGTGGTTATATGACTTCCAGTGGACAATGGAACAAGGTTGGGGTGCCATGCAGTGTATATGTGGTTCTGTTTTACATGTGAATAGTGAAACAAGGTTGGGGTGACAAATAGTGCATGTATAGTTCTGTGGCTACTACCATAGTGGACAGTAGAATGAGGCTGTGGTGTCAGACAGTGTTTGGTTTGGTGACTATCAGTGGACAATAAAAGAAGGCTGATGAAGCAGACAGTATTCTTTGGTTAACAGTAGGACAGTGGAACAAGGCTGGGGTGTTACATGACGCATATGTAGTGCTATGTCTACCAGTAAATAGTGGAGCAAGGCTGTTGAACCAAACAATAAATGTGTGACTCCATGGCTACCAACAGACAGTGAAAAAAGGCTGGGGAAGTAGATAGAATATGTATGGTTTTGGAGCTACCAATGGATAGTGTAAAAATGCTCAGATAGCAGATAGTGTCAATAGGTGTGTGTCACATTGTATGTTTCTGTATGCGTGTGTATGTGTCCCTATCAATCTTGATTTTGGAGAAAAGGACACCACATGCAACAGCACTGCTCATACTCAGAAGGTAATAAATCCTTACTAAATCTTTGAGGCCGTCAAGATCCAGGAGAAATCTGTTAATTCATCTCTGACAAGCAGCATGCACAATGACAATGAAACATATGAAAAGCTTCTCTCCTTGTCCCTACCTTCTCTGCACTTGTTGATGCTGCTGCCTGATCCAAGGTGATCACCAGCCCCTCTGCTGGTGTGGTGGGATGCAGGAACTTCAAACAGGTGACTCTTAAGCCCAGTACTGCCAGAATGACTGACTCAGACTTACACTGTTATAGTGCAGTTTCTTAGATGGACTGAGTCCCATTTTGTCCTGTCTGTGAAACTGTGATGTTGGTACCAAAACCGCGAGAGTCATGTGTAATTCATGATAGTTTAAAAATATTTTGCATTGATTCCTGTGCAGTTCTAAATAATGTAACTTTTTCAAGCATCCTGCATTTATCTGGTCAGCTCATTAGTGATCCCCACTATCTGTCCACACTGGGTGAACGTAACCTATAACTGGATTATATTTTCTAGGACAACCACTCTCGTGTTAGAACACATCTGGAAATGTGATGATGGCTGCACACAGGGGGCCTTAAAGTGAAAATTACACTTAATAATGACTTTGGTTATTTTGAAAGGGCTTTCAAAATCACCTGTGTTTATGCTAGAAAATCTTATGAGATATTTATCTTTAGATATTAGTCAGTTTATGCAAAATAGCCAGTACTTCTTGGTAGGAAGTGGCAGTTGGGTCCAAGAGCAGAATTGAAATATCTGACACTCCAGACTGCCAGTCAGTACTGCCTTAGTTAAATAAACCAACAAATAAATAAAGCCATAATTCTCATATATTATATTATTAAATAAAGGTTGGTACAGATAAATATAGGTGACTGAAAATGACCCAAATCATTATAAAGTGCTAGCTGCAATTTAAGCATAAAAGAAAATAGGAAAAATTGTAGAGCAAACTATCTGTACCCATAAAGGGACAAACACATTTTTACATTGATTTAAAGTGGGTTTTTATATGGACCATATCTCCTAAAAACAGCTGGAAATTTTGAAAGAGCTTTCACATCACCATATCTTGTATTAGTTATTTTTTATTTAGAAAAAAAGTTTATGAGTTAATTAGATTTATATATAGTATGCTAATTAAGGCTTGCCATGCAGGCACTTCCTGCCTTAGCACTGTATTGCCACTAATAACAATGGACACTTAACCCTCTCAGTGCTGGGGGTGGTGGACAATGCATTAAATAGTCGGGGGAGGTAATGTAAGCCTAAGACAGAAAGTGCCTGCAATGCATTACAGAGTAGTGTCAGTGTGTCGGGGGAGGTAATGTAGGCCTAAGACAGAAAGTGCCTGCAATGCATTACAGAGTAGTGTGGTCAGTGTGTCGGGGGAGGTAATGTAGGCCTAAGACAGAAAGTGCCTGCAATGCATTACAGAGTAGTGTCAGTGTGTCGGGGGAGGTAATGTAGGCCTAAGACAGAAAGTGCCTGCAATGCATTACAGAGTAGTGTCAGTGTGTCGGGGGAGGTAATGTAGGCCTAAGACAGAAAGTGCCTGCAATGCATTACAGAGTAGTGTCAGTGTGTCGGGGGAGGTAATGTAGGCCTAAGACAGAAAGTGCCTGCAATGCATTACAGAGTAGTGTCAGTGTGTCGGGGGAGGTAATGTAGGCCTAAGACAGAAAGTGCCTACAATGCATTACAGAGTAGTGTCAGTGTGTCGGGGGAGGTAATGTAGGCCTAAGACAGAAAGTGTCTGCAATGCATTACAGAGTAGTGTCAGTGTGTCGGGGGAGGTAATGTAGGCCTAAGACAGAAAGTGCCTACAAGTCATGCTTTAATTAGCATACTCTATACATCTAAATAACGAAAATTGTAGATTTCTAAATAAAACCGCCTAGTACAACTATAAGCAACTACCTAACATTTCCCAAGATGCTCTAAGGTCAGAGTAGCCCATATTTATAAAAGCAAATTTGAGTTATTGTGACGTAAACCAACTGCACCAAAGGAGACAAATAAAAATTCCTGTTAAATTAAATTTGGCTTTTAACCCCTTGAATGCAAGAGTGGTCTTCAATGCATTGCAAAAAAAGGGCTATTCAAGTGAATGGGATTTTAGGAATTTCTATTTCATCCCTATGGCGCAGTTGGTTTACTCCCGAATAACTCCAGTTTGCTTTTATAAATATAGACCAGTGTACCTTTAATCCACTGACCTCTAGAGAGGTCTCCAATGCATTGCAAAGCATTCAAAGGGTTGAAGTTCCATTTAAATCAATGGGGTTTTAATGATTTTTTTTTATATGTCCCCTACATTGCAGTCAGTTTACTCCACAATTTCTCTACTTTCTTTTTAACCCCTTAACCACTTAACGACCCATGATGGTCCAGGACCGTCATGGGTAGAAAGCAGTTAAGGACCTATGATGGTCCTGGACCGTCATGGGTTAAATGATAGCAGCGTGCCTCCATGCATGCTGCTATCATTCATTCCAGGCTGAGACTGAGTGCTCCGGTACCTGAGCGTTCCGTTTCAGCCCTTCTCAGTTGTGCCGGGTCATGTGATCGCTGAATGAATGAGACAGTGTGATTCACACACTGTCTCTGTGTCTCTCCTCAGCCTGTCTGTCCCTTACGATTAAAGTAAGGGACAGAGGAGACACCTAGTGTTAAAAGAAAATGCAGCAGCTGGGGGTATTAACCCCTTCACTGTTGTGCTGGAGGCTGGCTGGATGCAGATCAATTTTTATAAAAAAAAAACAAAACAAAACATGTCAATTACCAATATTGGAAGCGTGATTGTTGTGGAGCCATGTAATACATTTATACACCACCAAATGTAATCAATAAAAAAAGTGGAAAAATAGGGTGGGAAAAAGGGACATGGGGATTTTCACCCAGGGGATAGTGCCAACTTAAAACTGCCCATTTTGTAGGTGTGACTGACCACTCATACTTTTCATGCAGTCTCCATAAAAATTTAACCCATTGTGCCTGAATGATCCCAAGAGAAAAAAAAAAAGCCTTTTTTTACATTTTTTTACGGTTTTCTTTCATTTCATTAAAATAAATGGTGGTCTATCCATATAAGTGTGGTACCAAAAGAAAGCCCTACTTGTGCGTAAAAAACCTGTATATAATTTTCTTGGGTAAAATAAAATACTTAGAGGGAAAACACTGTTGAACAAAGACATAGTCAAAAAGGTCAGAATTGCTCCGGTCCTTAAGTGAAATCCACCTCAGATTTTCCCAGACCTTAAGGGGTTAACGACCAATCACGTGCTAGATCCTGGCACACCACGTACTTTGGGGTAGATTTAAAGGCAGCCGTTAGCAAAAAAAAGCACTAACGGGTGCGTTAACGTGTTGTAAGCAATTTAAAGGTCTGTCTTAAGAACAGCTAACTGCAGTTCACAAATCCTTACGGCCCATAGACTGACGTGCATTGAGACGCATAGAACAAGATTCCCCAGAGCCATTTAAAGGAGTGTGGTACTTCTAACGTTTGAAAAAAAGATACACTTAACAGCTAAAACTTAAGACACAGTTTTGTTAGCCGTTAGACACATAACGGTCAAAAAGAAACCACCCTTAAAGGCAATCCACATACCGCACAAGCATGTAAATGGAAAAATTAACCCGTGCAATGCGAAAAGAACACAAAAACATGGACAGACACCACAAATCACTGTCACACACAACAACAAGCAACACCACAGGGACATGGACCTCCAAAAAAAACACCAACACAACATGGCATGGAACAATGGGGGTTATCACACAACATGGACACCTGCCAATACAAAGCGAGCTCACCTGTGCAACATCACCACACGATCTAGACACAACCTGTACCCCACAACATCACACCTGCAACTGGCAGAGACACAGCAATCAGTACACACCACATTTTAAAACAAAAACACACCTGCAAACACTTACCTGGTCAACAAACACCTTCCCATTGGTCATCACTCACCTCATCACCACACCTACACAACGCCCTACCAGGTTCTTAAAGGGACAGCTCACCACACTCACTTGTGGCTTGTTTTCCACTCAGAGTGACAGACACAGACACAGACACAGACGCAGAGAGAGAAAACCATAAGTGTGTTGAGATACTTATTGATGCATAGACTGCGGAGAAGGCGTACAAGGGCGAGAGCTAGGGAACACCAGCAAGCCCGAAGCACACCTGATCAACAGCCTTTATCTGTTGCAAGTGAGGAGGCTTTGGCTCAACAGCCACACAGGAGCCATCACCACCTGGAGGGCAGCATCTACTTGCAGATGCACAGCTGCAGCAACAGGATGCCCCACAGCAACAGGATGCTCCCCAGCTGCCACAGGGACCCCTGCAGCAGAGGAGGATGTATAGACAACCACCAAAGCCCAGGGTATACCACCCAAGGGTCACCATCCTTGGAATGACCGATGACAAGGTGATTGATCGCTACAGGTTGAGGCCACACAGCATCATTGCCTTATATGAGGTCATCAAGGATCAGGTGGATCCCATCTACAACCACAACCATGCCCTATCTGGCCTGCAAAAACTCCTCTGTGCCATACACTTCATAGCAAGTGGCGCCTTCCAGTCCAGTGAGGGTTACACAACTGGCATGTCACAGGCCACATTCTCCAGAGTGCTGGCCCAGGTCTTGCCAGCCCTCAAAAGCAAGGCCAGTACCTACATACATTTCCCCACCACTGACATGGACTGGATACATCACAAGCAGGGCTTTTACGCAAGGGGAGGCATGCCCAGGGTCATGGGTACTACAGATTGCACCCATGTCCGTATCAAAGCCCCAGAACATGATGCTCATCAACAGGAAGAACTTCCACTCCATGAACGTGCGGATGGTGTGTGACAGCAGCATGGGGATTATGAATGTCTGTGCAAAATATCCTGGCAGCTCTCATGGTTCCTACATTCTCCAAAACTCCTCAGTCCACAGAGACTTTGAGAATGGAACTTATACAGGGGGATGGCTTCTGGATGAGTTCACAATACTAAATCACACCACATCCACAGGTGTACACACAACACTGCTCACCATGCTTGTGACCCACAGGTAGTACGTCCACCACACAAAACATCATTCACACATGTGCTCCCTGTCTCACCATGTCACTCATATTACATAGGGGATGCTGGCTATGGATTCAAATCCTGGCTACTGACCCTGGTCGCCAATCCCCAAACAGATGCCCAGGAAAGATACAACCAGGCTCATGGCAGAACGAGGAATGCCATTGAGCAAACCTTTGGCCTCCTGAAGTCTCGATTCCGATGTCTGGACCACTTGGGTGGAACACTGCAGTATGCACCTGTGTGGCATCATAATGGCGTGTGCAATACTGCACAACATTGCAGTGGACACCAGGCTGGTGGATGATATCCAGGCCCCCCCACACCTGAAGTTCCCATAGATATAGGCCATGTTGAGGAGAAACTGAGAGGGGTGCAGATCCAAGACAGGCTCATCACGGACCACTTTAGCTGTGAGTATAACACAGGCATCCAAACAATCCATGTCCTGTGAATTGATGCCAACACACTAACTACACCGCACATGATGTTCTGTTCCACCCCACAGGATCATTGACACAGCACTGCAATGGCAGCAGTATGGCCCCAAACATCATGCATACCATGGACGTGGCATATTGTGTGTGGGGGATCCAAAACCATCTTCCATTCCCTTCTCCACGTTGACATTGATACCTCAAGGATATCACGCACACCCACAGGAGAAACAAGGTACAACATATAATCCATGTTCAGCATCTGACAGGGCTTGATTGACAACAACTAACTTGAATTGCCATGATCATAGCCAGAGCAACCATGGAAGCCTTGTAGCGAAAGAGTGTTATCCAATGCAATGCATTTAATTATACTCTGTCACATCAGGAGTTAAAGGGTCATTAGAGTCAACATGGGACCTGTAGTTTGCTAGAGCTGAGAAGAGCAGCAGAGGGATGGATCTACAGTGATATTGTTACACAACATAGAGGTCAGGAAATGTGGATCTGATCTCCAGGGACACCATGCTGACCTGTGAGTGTGTAGTGATATGTGGCCCTGACATGAATACAGATCTCAACATATATGTCATAATAGTTCAATGAAACAAATAAAATTGGGCTGCCACCGTCACTCTCACAGTATCAGCCCAAATACATTGGTTTCATGGAGCTCTCAGAACATACTTGTCGATGTGTGTATTCATGTCAGGGGCACGTACCCTAGAGCTGCTTCACATTTCCTTATTTCTCTACATAATGGGTTACAGATGAGTACACAACACATTACAAAGCAATGGTTTGTGTACTCACCTGTAACAAAAAAGATTGACTTAATTGGAATGGTCCACAGAGTGTGCTTGCAAACCAGGCACACTTTGTAGACCATTCCAAAGATGTATTAATCTCCAAATGGGGCAATTTTGGCTCTGCTGAAGAGCCTCTGTGTGGTCAAATGACGGATATCTCCAGCTGTCACATACAGCCATATCTGTCTAACCATGAGGGTAGGAGGGATAGGACTAACATGGATCCACATCTTTTTACAATGCCTACAATATTACATTGCCATCCCGTGCAAGGTACACAGAAAGGAATATGGTCTGATATGTATGTGGATACATACCTTTCATATGGGTACAAACATATCCTTACTAGATATGAACTCAGAGATCCGTTCAGTACATGTGATTGTCTTACTGCCTATATATGTGCACCCATCACAAACTAACTTTTACTGATATCATGAATACAAACATACCTCGTATATACCATCTAAGTAAAGTGGAATATACTAGGTATATGTATTCTGATGATATCAATAAGAGTTAGTTTGTGATGGGTGCACATATATGGGCAGTATGGCAATCACACGTACTGAACTGATCTCTGGGTTCACATCTTGTTGGGACATATTTGTACCCATTTGAAAGTTACCTATCCACATACATATCTGACCATTTTTCTTTGTGTACATATCTTTTTTTAACATATCTGCAGTGGGGTTCAATTGGTATTCATCCCTATGTTATCAGTTAATCCCGTACAATGCAAGATTTTGTATTATTTTACATGTCACTCTCTGGTTGTCATGATGGTATCCTATGCATTGCATTGTGATGCATGGGATACCACCCTGGCAATCAGAGATTGATGTACTTGACAGGATCCTGTCCATGAGGTCTATTCCAGTTGAATCCTGAAGGCCAACAATCAAGCCAATATTGAAGGATATCTTTGATTGAGGCCTGTGTTTTTTTCTGGATGAGCCCATACATCCTTCTGAGTGAGGCAGCCTACTCAACCATAGATATCCATAATTCATGGCCTGTTGTTGACCAAACTACAATGGTTCATATTTGGTTCACATACGTATCCTACAAATAGTGGCTGGTGTACCATCCATCCATGGCATCAGCACTACTGAGGATCCATGTGTGAATCAAATGTGAGATGTATAATTTTAAGTTAGAGTAAATGATTGCATGCACAACACCAAGGCCTACTTTTTCCACCTTTAATGCTGTGGAGTTGTTTTAGGCCTGTGTGTTGCGCATACAACCAGTTATTCTCAGTGGCACTGTGATTTGTGACCTGCTCCATCCTTTTTGTGATTCAGTAAGCGGTGAAGTAGACCTGGTGGACTGAACATGATGCTGACTTCTCCAGTGAGCTCATCTCGCCATTTGCAATGTTTTCTATGGAGTCTATACAATGTGACCTTAACAACTTGATTCATGTTATTGAATATTCTCCATAGACTAACACTGGGATTGGTGAAGTGAGGGTATGTAAGTGTTCATTTCTCTCCATCATCTCTTTTTCACCTCTTAGTGAATGTCCCCTGTGTAGCATGCAATCGTTAGCCTATCGACTTGTGTTTTTTTTTCTGGTTTAACCCTTTGAGTACCGGGAGGTTGCCAATGCATTGTTGAGCGATGCATTGATAATCCCTCTAGCACTCAAGGGGTTATGTTCTGGTTTCCCTGTGGGTACATGGGTGACATTGCGTTGGAGCAGTTCTGATGTTTGACATACAACACTTTTCTGAGCATGGTTTGTGTGTATTGTGTGTGATCAGCACAGCAACATGAGGGTTAACCAGGGAGTTGGACAAGTTTGGGCCTTGTCTTGTGTCCTGTTTTAACCCTCAGGGTGCTGTGTTGGTGCAGTTGTGTGGATGAATGATGGCCATATGTTGGGATGTGACTGTGTTTGTGTGTGATGGTTGTGTGGTTTGATGTGGTGTGTAATTATGGGATGATGCACTTAACGGTAGTATGGAGGCTCCTCTCATCCCCAGTGTCAGATCCTCCAGGGACCCCCTCAATCAGCGTAGACGACAAGGTCTGCCACAGCCTCTCCTCCCATCCGCTGAAGGTGATAGGGACAGGGGGACCACCTCTGGTGCCTCGGACTTGCAGGGCAGCTTCCCCCAACTTCTTCTTGACCTGCCTTTTGCAATCGCCTCATCTCTTTTTCACTAAGTCCACGTCCCGCCTGCAGGTGGCCACCGCATTGACCCACCTGCAGATTTGGTTCCAGGGAGCCTTCCTCCTCGAAGCCAGGCCAGGGACCCTCTCCCTCTGTAACAGTAGGGACTCCCTCTCCAGCACAGCCTCCACAAGGGCCCTGTTCTCCTCAGTATAACGGGGATCCCTGATCCTCTCCTCCTCACCTCCGGCCTGCAAGGAGTCTGAACCAGACTGCCCTGCCTACGCTGCACCTGCCTGTGTATGGTGGTCCCCACCATGTACCCCTCGTCCCACTGCAGGTTCTGTCCCTGTACTTTGTGTGCCTGCTCTTCTGGGCTGGCTCCCCCTTCACCCTGCGGATCTCCCTCTCCCATCCCTACTCTCAACAGGGATGTCCTGCTCTCCTTCCTCCTTCTCCACTACTCTCCCCATCCCTCTCTCCTGTCCTCCTCTCCTAGCCATCACTCACCCACTCACACCCAGGCACTCCCACAGGCCCTCACAGACACATTCGATCCCACTCACTCTCTATCACACTCTTTCACTCACAGATTCACACTGTCAAAAAAAAGTTTAAAAAATGTGTAAGGTGTTGTAAAAATAAAAAGACTATGTATGTGTATGTGTTTGTATGGGTGTATGTAATATGTGCAAAAGTGTGATATGTGTATATTTAGTGCAATGCTCTTTTCTCTCCAAACTCCAAAAACTCTTTCTGCCTCCAAAGACAGCTCCTCTCTCCCTCGCTCTTGACATTTTTGCTACTTTGGGGCCTTGGGATTGGCTGTAGGTTTGAATTTTGTTTGTGCGTCTATCAGGGTTGCTAGACAACGGCAGCTGTAGTGTTACATTTTTACTTAAGTTGTGTTTTATCAGGTGTTTGGGACGCACAGTGATGTGAGAACAGCTGTGATGCAGGTTTTTGTGTTACGTGTTTTTGTTGTGCCTACGCTTGATAGCTATTCTTGTACTCGCCTTTAAATCTGCCGTAAGTCATGTGTTATTTGCGGCCGATGTGCCTTTGTTACTTAGCGGCTGGCTTAATGCGAACCTTTAAATCTAGCCCTTTGTGTGGGAGCACTGTAAGCTCTAACGGGGTCTGGAGTTGTCTGGTGCCGGCGCGTCGACAAAATTCCAAATGGTCCTTAAGGGAAAGTCCATTCCCCGGATGACTGGTCATTAGGGGGTTAAGCATTACGCCTAGGGAGCAGAGCATATGGCAAAGAGATGGTATGTTTATGGCAGTGGCATTACACAGTAGCAATCATGGATAGCACTACAATAAAAATATATATGCACACAGTTGTAATCAAAATTATACAACCCCCATTGCAAATCAGGTTTATTGTCAAAATTTACAGACTTTCAGCTGTTTGCAATGAATAAATCAAACAAAACCAATTGAATGCTTCAAGTAGTTTCACCAGATTCAACTGATAATGCAACTTATAATGACTTCTCCAGTCTCAAAATGATTCAACCCCATCATGGCAAGTATCTTTAGTACTTAGTAGAGCACACTTTTGCTGTTATGACCTGCTACAAACGAGATGCATAGCCAGACACCAGCTTCTAGCAGAGTTCAAGAGGAATCTTAGCCCATTCCTCATGAGCAATGGCCTTCGGTTCAGTAATATTCTTGGGTTTGCGTGCTGCAACCACCTTCTTCAAATTACCCCAGAGATTTTCTATGGGGTTCAAGTCAGGTGATGGTGATGGCCACTATAGAATCTTCCAGGACTTCTTCTGCAACCAAGCTTGGTGGAATTTGAGGTATGTTTGGGATCATTGTCCTGTTGGAAGGTCCAATGACTCCCAAGCTTCAGCTTCCTCAGAGATGGCATGATTTCCTGATACTTCAATTAATCCATCTTGCCTTCCACATGCTGCAGGTTTCCAGTGCCAGAGGATGCAAAGCAGCGCCAGAGCATCACCAAGCCACCACCATGCTTAACTGTAGGCATAGTTCTTCATTCTTCTTCCTCCAGACATACCACTGATCCATCGGGCCAAAAAGTTCCAGTTTTGTTTCATCGCACCACAGAACAGAATCCCAAAACTTCTGTGGCTTATTTATATGATTTTGAGCATGGAAACCTTCTGCATTTAGTATGTGCCTTACTGTGCTCACTAAAACCTCATTGCCTGTTGCTACTAAGTCTTACTGCATGTCTTTTGCAGTCACTCAAGGGTTTTTCTCAATCTGCCTTTTCAGAAATCTGGTTGCAGCCGTTATTAGCGTCCTTCTTCTGCCCCATCCAGGTAGTGTAACCACTGTTCCTTTGACTTTGAACTTGCGAACTATGCTTGAAACGGTGTATCTATGAACATTCAGTGCCTTCTTTTTGTATCCTGTTCTTTGTTCGTGAAGGACAATGATCTCTTCTGTTAACTTTTGGATTTCTTTTGGCTTAGCCATATTTCTAACATGCAGTCAAGCGTGACACTCAAAAAAACCCTAGCCAGTTCAGATATTTCATGTGTTCCAGCTCAAGCACACCTGGTGCAACTAATGAAAACCTTGATTAGTTGCATCAGGTGTGCTTGACACAACATCTATTTTGTATATTTGTGCTGTTGTGAAGGATTCTGCTTATCTTTGATATGTTCATTGCAAACAGCTGAAAGTCTGTAAATTGTAAATTTTGACAATAAACCTGATTTGCAATGGGGTTGAATAATTTTGATTACAACTGTGTATATATATATATATATATATATATATATATATATATATATATATATATATATATATATTATTGCACTGGCTATTATATATTTTTTAATAAATAGTTTTTAAGAAATGAAACTTTACTTTTTGTATCACTGCACTGTTTTATGCTGATGATATGCACAGTATGCCAATTTGTGCCTGTCCAGTATCACCCCACTGCGTCATTAGAAATAAAGGTGATTTTGGCCTGGCACAAAGATTAATATCAAGACATGGAGGATGATGTACTAAGAAAAGTACTGCAGTTCTAGAACAAACCAGAAGAACAATAGGGAATAATAAAAAAAAATGCCATTGATTTGAATAGGTTTTTTTTAACCCCATAATGGATAGAAAGGTTTCCAACACATTGCAGCTCTTTGCTATTTAAATCAGTGAAAATGTTAACTGTTTCCTGTGTTGCAATTGGTTTGCTCCAGAACTGCACCACTTACTTATTACATCAGCCTCAGTGGTTGGAATTAGTGTAACATATAGCAATGTGATACCAAAAATAACTAGTCAATTCTCAAAATGAGGTTACATTACAAAAAAGCCATTGCACTGTATATAAGCAGTTTTCAGCTTTGTTTAAAATTAATTGCATTTGTTTTGTGCTAGTGATTCTCAACTCTTATCCTTGTGATGCGCCGACATATTTGTTTTAAAGGGAATCTTTATTTAAAGGGAAATTATTCCTTAAGAAAAAGTGACTTCTAGTGAGCCCATTGTTAGCTGTGAGGAAGTGTTACCCAGAAGCAGACTTGTATATAGAGAGGAGTACAAAAAGGAAAGTTCACCTACAATGCAAAAATATAGATATACATATCTGTCTGCTGTATGGAGAAGTGATCAAGCAACCCTAAGGGGAAATTCACTAAGCAGTGATAACTTGGAGATGACTTCTCCAGTTTATCTCTTCTCCAGTTCCTCTTTTATTCTATGGGGCATATGCATTAAGATCTCCAAAGCTGAAGAATTCTTTGTGCATAGGGTCCATAGAATAACACAGGAATTGGAGAAGTGATTTCACTGGAGAAGTTATATCTACTTTATCACCTCTTTATCACCACTTAGTGAATCTCCCCCCTGAACTGTTGATGCGTCCTGGAAGACTAACATTCAGAATCAATGGGGGTAATGCACTAAGGCGTGATAAAGAGGTGATAAAACAGAGATCACTTCTCCAGTTCATATGTTATTCTATGGAATCAATACACTAAGATTTCACCAAAGTTGGCTGGTGAGGAGTGCTAGCTCTGCAGGGCTATCTTTCTCTTTGTTTATTTTGTTTGCATTGACCCCATAGAATAACAGGAACTGAGGAAGTGATATCACTGGAGAAGTCATGTCCACTTTATCACTTCTTCATCACACCTTAACCCCTTAGAGTCCGGTGACGTACCCGGACAGTCATGCTGGTCCGGCACTTAAGGACCAGTGACGGTCCTGGTACATCATGTACTATTACTCACCTCGCTCCAGCAGGAGCGTGGTGAGTAATACCATGGACTGAATTTGATCGCTCCAAGACCAGAGCGATCTCTTTCAGTCCCTCAGTTCAGCGTGCCGCCCCACGTGATCAGTCACGTGGGGCAGCACGCCGAAATTCTCTATCTGGTCCTTAAAGGACCACTCACCCCGCGACCGCTGGTCATTAAGGGGTTAATGTATCTTAGGCTGTGTTCACATGTACAGCATAGCGTCAATATCTGCATATTTTCACCTGTCCAGAATGGGAGTTGGATTAGGCTGTTCAGATGAGTAGGTGCCAACTACATGTAAAGCAACCTCTTCCCTCATTCTGCAACATCCTTGAGGTTAACAAAGAAAGAAGGGATGATGCAGCAATGATGACCTGCACTGTTTGTTCACACAGATGAGTTGGAAGCTGTGATATATCACAATTTCCAATGAATGGCTGACCCAAATTGCCATCAGCTTGTCATGTATAGCTAATGACAATGTGTGAAAGCCATGCAACTTGGCCACAGGCAGAAAAAAATGACTGTGGGAATGTAGGACAGTGCAGGAAAGAATACACAGGAGACTTGGACTGGGCAGCATATGTGCTGTGTTCAGGTCACATGTGTGAGCAAAAGCTAAGAGTAAGAAGTCATCCTTACTACCATTCATAAATGGGACAGTAATGTTTATTATTGGAAAATATATAAACCAAGGCTTATCCTGCTGAATAAAGCAGAGGTACTCCCACTGCAGAGTGATGCTTTATTCAAAATGTATTGCAGCTCAAACTAGAATTATTTGGGTACAGTTACTACAGTGGCCTATAAACAAGCTTCCATAGGATGCTGTAGTAGCAGTGCCACTGAAAAGCGTAATGGATGTAGTGCACCTGAAAATGGAAGTGTGAGCTGCAATAACTTTGAATAAAACCTCTCAGCAGTGGAAGTACCCTTGTTTCACTCAGCAGGATAACCCTACAATATATTTTTTTCAGCATGCCTATAAAGGCATCCCTCAACCACACAGTATATAGACAGTGACATAGAATTTGAAAGCTAATAAGAGCCATTTTGCCAATCTAGTCTGCCCATTTTCCTACTAAATATTATCCATTAACAACAACCCTCTGTATCCTGTCACTCAGCCATTGCTTTATCCATTCAACTATTTTTCATCCAGACCCAAACCCTGCAATTTGTTAATATGTCTTCTATGAGGGACAGTGTCAAATGCCTTACTGAAATCTAGATAAGCTATATCCACTGCTCCCTACTGTTCTGTTATTTTAGTAACTAGCTGAAGGCAGGTCTGCTCCCCTTGAAGCAGATATGCTGATGAAGCTAGGTCTGCATTGTGAGCCATGGAAGGCCAACATGGAAGTAGAATGAGGAACTGAAAGAG
Source organism: Rhinophrynus dorsalis (assembly GCA_037306005.1). Taxonomy (NCBI): domain Eukaryota; kingdom Metazoa; phylum Chordata; class Amphibia; order Anura; family Rhinophrynidae; genus Rhinophrynus; species Rhinophrynus dorsalis. The sequence continues at coordinate 383,018,377 of CM074719.1, forward strand.
CCCCCAATGCAACTTCTTTGATCCGGAGAGAAAATGAAATGTGAAACTCTTTGGGCTGCATGTATAGCCTTGCAGACCCTAGTGAAGCTCTTCCAAGCCAGACTAACATTATGTGGAGGCTGTGCACATTCTTAGCCAAGTTTGTGGCTAAGAGCATTCCAGTCTGATAGTAGCAAAAGGAGGTGGTCCAGTTTTCTGACCCCCAAGCAACTGATAGGAAGTATTTTGGGGCTGCACAGTGTGCCACAGAAGCAGACTTGGTAAAACATGATAATTGCCCTTTCTATGTTTCTTGTTCCCATTTTTTTAAGAAAGGCAGCCACTACTATAACACTACAAGATTAAATGTTTATTGTGGCTTGCAGGTTATGTTTTTTTGCAGTTCTATTCAATAGATAAGTGATTAACCCCAGCTCATTGGTAATTCATGTACATTTCCATTAAGGAGCCATTTTGCTAGAGGTCTTGCTGAAAGGTCTAGTAAAGTATTTGTCAGCGTCTCTTAGCAATAACTCAGAAAAAGGACATATATCACCAGAAAGAAGCTAGCTTACTGGAAGCAGCAGAGAGTACCTAGCATTCAGCATTTATGCTGTCCCTCTGTTTATTAAAAACGGATGGGAGCACTTGACAGAAAAATCAAACTTCTGGTCATGGCTCATTAATCTCTGTTGTATCTGTCAGATGTGTGTGTGTGGAGTTTTAACAAGGCTGTAGGATTTAGATTACTGGTGTGCTTTGAAATAGTATCCAATTTGTGTGTTTGATAGAGGCAGAACAATGCACATAGGAAAGAGGTGGTTTATGGCCCTTTATGGTCTCCTGCAGCTTTGCCTTTTAACCCACAAGCAACCTTGGCCTAGAATTGTACTCTAAGGATCTTTATGTAGGGTTATTAAACCAAAATGTGACATTTATTCTACGACTAACACTTCTTTATGCCATTTCTCATGGGCAACATCAACGCAGTGATGCTGCACTGATTATAATCCCTATGCTGGAAGATATGCTGCTGGACTATGGTGCCTTTGATATTAGCAACATTACGACAACAAAGTACAGCATGCTGCTTCTTTACTGTGTCCATGCAGAAATGAAGAAAAGTTGTAGCAGAGAAGATTGCATGTAGGTCTATGGGGGCCACCAGTCGATCTTTCACACAAGCTACACTGAAGCTGAAATGCTCATGGGCAATTTATGTGTGCATCAACCAATAATATTTGAATGACGCTCATATGGATTGACCTTCAGCCAAACACACCACAATGGATCTCTGCAGAACACATTTCTTCTGCCCGTGTGAAAGAGCCCTTAACCCTTTGAGGAACAGTCATGTGCAATTTATTACTTTGCAATGTACTGCACATCCTCAAAGGGTTAAGAAGCTCGAAAAACAGAACATAAATTAAATAATTGTCTTGCCTCAGTGTGTAAGTGCAGAGGTGTGGTAAGTGTGGGAATTTAAAACAGGGGAATTCACATACAGGGGATTACACAGGGGAACACATTATCAAACTTATTGTGCAGCTATTTTTGCCTGCCTGCCTTTTTATCTTGTGGTAACTGGCACGTATGAGTGGTAGCATGATTGTCCATTTAACTCAGTGCACAAACTGCCATATGTTTGCACACCTGGAACAACCGTTCCAGGGTGCATACCTCTGTGGCAGATGTGAGCAAGTGGTCTCTCTGGAAGCTCGTATTAGAGATCTGGAGGGGCAGGTTGCAACATTGAGAAAGACGGACAATCTTGAGAGGGGTCTGCTGACTGAGCAGCAGGAAGCGGTGGTAGGTAGTTCTGGGGGTGGAGACTGCACAAAGAAAGAGCAGGTAGCCAGATGGGTTACAGTTAGACATAGCAAGGGGGGTGGACAGAGAAATAGGGAGGACACTCCTGTGTTTACTAATCCTAACAGATTTGCTACATTAAGTAATGATGTTGGGGATGCTGACACAGGAAGGTCTTTGCTGGAGAGGACTGTTCTCTCTAACAGCCGAGTGAACAGCCCCTCTAGCACGGATGGGATCCAGGACTCAGGCAGACCTAGACAGATGGTGGTGGTAGGGGATTCTATTATTAGGAAGACAGACAGGGTAATCTGTCGCCAAGATCGCCACAATCGTACAGTTTGCTGTCTCCCGGGAGCTCGGGTTCGACATGTGGCTGATCGGGTTGATAGATTGTTGGGAGGGGCTGGGCATGACCCGGCTGTCATGGTACATGTTGGTACTAATGACAAAGTCAGTGGAAAATGGAGGTCTGTTAAGAAGGATTTCAGGGACCTAGGATATAAGCTTAAGCAGAGGACCTCTAAGGTAGTATTTTCTGAAATTCTACCTGTGCCACGCGCTACATTAGAAAGGCAACGGGAGATTAGGGAGTTAAATGCGTGGATAAAGACTTGGTGTAAGCAGGAGGGGTTTGGGTTCCTAGAGCACTGGTCAGTCTTTTCCCTTGGGAGCAATCTTTATAGTAGTGATGGATTGCACCTTAGTGGAAGGGGGGCCACGGTGCTGGGTGATAGGATGGTTAGAAGGCTGGAGGAGACTTTAAACTAGAAAGGGGGGGGGAGGGAGCTGCAACACAGGCTGGGGAAGATAGTATAATTGAGGGAATGGGATTAGAGAAGGGTCATGGGGGTGGAGAGGGGGAATGGGCTAGTTCAGCTAATAGGGAGTTGCCATTGTTACAGCCTGATAAAAGACAAATACATCTGAAAAAGAATGAAATCTTTAAGAATGGCAAAAAGATAAAATGTATGCATGCAAATGCTCGCAGTCTGGCTGGTAAGATGGGGGAACTAGAAATGATTGCAGTACATGAGCAGTATGATCTGATTGGAGTGTCTGAAACCTGGTTAGATGATACGTATGACTTGGCAGTCAATCTAGAGGGTTATTCACTTTTTAGGAGGGACAGGGTTAATAAAAGGGGAGGAGGGGTATGCCTATATGTAAAGCAGACCTTAAAACCTAGTTTAAGGGAAGATATAAATGAAGGGTCCAATGAAAAGGTAGAGGCCTTGTGGGCTGAAATACACACTGGGGGCACACATAATAAAAAGATATTGGTGGGGGTTTGCTACAAGCCACCTAATGTTGGGGAGTTGGAGGAAGCCCAGCTTTTACTGCAAATGGAAAAGGCTGCTAGGTCAGCAAAGGTAATTATAATGGGAGATTTCAACTACCCTGAAATTGACTGGAGCAATATGACTTCAGGCACAACAAAGGGAAATATTTTTCTAAGTATGATAAATGATAATTTTATGTCCCAACTAGTAGAGGAGCCAACTAGAAAAGAGGCCTTGCTTGACCTAGTGCTCTCAAACGATTCTGACATTGTAAACAGTGTACAGGTAAGGGAACATTTGGGCAGCAGTGACCATAATATTGTATCCTTTGAAGTTTGTTATGAGAAACCCAATAGCAAGAGTTTAACCAAAACATTCAATTTCAAAAAGGCTAATTTTACAAAGTTAAAAGAAGCTTTAAAGGATATCCAGTGGGATGTAATTTTCAAAGATAAAAATGCACAAGAGTCATGGAATGTATTTAAAATGCTCTTGGGCAAATATACACGTCAATATATACCATTGGGGAATAAGCACAAGAGAAGTAAAGCAAAACCAATGTGGATTAATAATGTGGTTAGCAGGGAAATGAGAAATAAAAAGCAGGCTTTTAAGGTGTTTAAGTCAAATGGGTCAGATGCATCATTTAAAAAATATAAAGAATGTAATAAAATCTGCAAACAAGCAATTAAGCTAGCTAAAATAGAAAATGAGCGAAACATTGCAAACGAGAGCAAGAAAAACCCTAAACAATTCTACAAGTATATTAACAACAAAAAAGTTAAGGTTGATATTGGTCCTCTTAGGACTGAAACAGGTGAATTGATTAGTGAGGATAAAGCTATGGCTGAGACCCTAAATACGTTCTTTGCTTCAGTATATACAAAGGAAGCAGAAATGACAAGCTATGGGCAATCAGACAAAACCATGGAATTTCCTCCAACATCTACATGGCTTACTGAGGACAAGGTCCAATAGAGACTGGAAAGGGTTATAGTGAATAAAGCGCCTGGACCGGACGGTATACACCCAAGGGTACTTAAGGAACTTAGTTCAGTAATAGCAAAACCATTATACTTAATATTTATTGATTCAATTTCATCAGGCATAGTGCCCTGTGATTGGAGGAAAGCTGATGTAGTTCCATTGTTTAAAAAGGGAGCAAGATCCAAACCAGGAAATTATAGACCTGTGAGCTTGACTTCCATAGTGGGTAAGATACTAGAAGGGTTATTAACTGATAGTATTCAGAACTATGTGAAGACAAACAATATCATTAGTAGGAATCAGCATGGTTTCATGAAGAACAGATCATGTCAGACTAATTTACTTGCATTTTATGAAAGAGTGAGTAGTAATTTGGACAGGGGAATTGCTGTTGATGTAGTATACTTGGATTTTGCAAAAGCCTTTGACACAGTGCCTCACAACAGGTTACTGCATAAATTAAAAGGCTTCGGTTTGGGTGGTGGTATCTGTACATGGATTGAGAACTGGTTAAATGATAGATGGCAGAGAGTTGTTGTAAATGGAAATTTTTCAAATTGGTCTAGGGTTATAAGTGGGGTACCGCAGGGTTCAGTCCTGGACCCAATGCTTTTTAATTTGTTTATTAATGATCTAGAAGTGGGAATTGAAAGTAGCATCTCAATCTTTGCTGATGACACTAAGCTATGTAAGGAAATACATACAGAGCTCGATGTTTTTTCCCTACAGAAGGATTTAGATAAACTAAGTGAATGGGCAGAAAAGTGGCAGATGTCATTTAATGTAGATAAATGTAAGGTTATGCATTTGGGTTGTAGAAACAAACTTGCTACATATACTCTAAATGGGAAACAACTTGGGAAATACTCATTAGAGAAAGATTTAGGTGTACTGATAGACAATAGTCTTCACAGCAGTGTGCAGAGTCACTCAGCTGCTGCAAGAGCAAATAGAGTACTAGCCTGCATAAAAAGAGGTGTAGAAGCAAGGGATGCTAATATTATCCTACCTCTGTATAAATCCTTGGTTAGGCCTCATCTAGAATATGGAGTACAATTTTGGGCGCCTGTTCTAAAAAAAGACATTACTGAACTGGAAAAGGTGCAGAGACGTGCAACAAAACTGATAAAGGGATTGGAGGATCTGAGTTACAAAGAGAGACTAGCCAAACTGGGTTTGTTTACATTAGAAAAGAGACGTCTAAGGGGTGATATGATTACCATTTACAAATACATTCAAGGCCAATACAAAGAACTATCCAATGAATTATTTATGCAAAGAGCTGAGCTAAGAACAAGAGGTCATCCATTAAGACTTGAGGAAAGGCGCTTTCGACTAAAACACAGGCAGGGATTCTTTACAGTAAGGGCGGTAAGGCTATGGAATTCTTTGCCTCGGGATGCTGTGCTTGCAGATAATGTAACTGCATTCAAAAAAGCAATGGATGCCTATCTAGCACAGAACAATATTGACAGTTATGACAGATGGCTTCAAAGCAAATAGGATATTGAGCCGGGGAACTATTTGACACACTCACACACACACACCTACATTGGAAATTGCTCCAGAGGGCTTTTTTGTTGCCTTCCTCTGGATCAACAGGGGTGTTATTGGCATGGGCTGGACTTGATGGACGCATGTCTTTTTTCAGCCTTATCTACTATGTTACTATGTTACTATGTTACTTGGCTGTAGCCAATATATACAAATTTCCTCTCTACTATATATCAGACATTCTCAACTGCCCTACAAATTACAAGGCTACTATTCTGTACACCCGCTACTAAAATTACACTCCCAGTCAAATTCGCACTCACCATGCCTCATTAGGGCCAATCTATCCTTTTGTATGCATAAGTGTATGAAGGGTGTTTAGCCTCCTGCCATGCGACCCATCGGCTAGACGGTTCAGTAGCGAACATGTGATCTTTTGTTATTGAGGTCACATGACCGCGGACACTCTGTATTGACATCTTTGATGAGACATGGATTAGTATAACGGATATAGAAGTGTTGAGGCTGGGTTCACGCTGCAGGTAAGGCGTTCAGATTGGCTAATTTATTTTTAAAATATATTTTAATACACGGGTGTTTGTTTTGATTTATTGGAAGCCTATGATTAAGTGATGTAAAGTAATCACGAAACACATTAGGCCAAGTCCTGCGCACCTTGTATATATTCATTCATGGATGCTTTTACAAGAAAAGTATTGGACTTTTATATTGAGAGGATTTGGCTCATATATCTTCGGTGGATCTGTGTGCTCTTTCCTCCTGTTGTCCTCCTGCCCTACAAATTACACTTGCTAACATTGCAGCCTCTGTGGGATTCACATACAGTATATCCATCTTTCATGACACAACAAATACATTTTGATTTACTAAAATTGTTATAAACACAGAATGTGCATGCAATTAAAATTATGTTATACTGTATCTCACCTTGATAACGAGATGCTTCTCTTACATTATTCTGACCTGTTGCTGTTTTATCCCTCCATAAACACATCTGTCTATATTTATATATTTTTTGTCCCATTCCCTTCTATCCCATTCTAATTAATGTTCTCTCCAGACACCTCACCAACATATTTTTCTCTCCCACCAATCAGTTTGTTTAATTTTTCTGATCTTTCTCGCTACAACACTACACGTTTTCATGGTAATCCTTTGCAGTTCAAAAAAAAAAAAAAATTGGAGTGTGACACTCAAAAAGTTTTCATATTGAAAAAAGTCAGATCTGGGTTGATGGTAAAAGGACGGTATTTTCAGAAGCAACTCTCACTTTTGAAAATTATGTAAAGAATTAAAAACAGAGATAATATGAACTTGATGAATATTACCCTTAAAAATACTGGTGTTAAAAATGTCTTAATATTTTTAAGACAGCTACATTTCAAAGAAATAAAGAGTTGTTTTTTTTACCAGATAATGCCACTACTACTGCTGCCCACACCAATCTGCTGGTAGTAGATTTAACTATGTTGTCCATTTTTATTTTGTCTGAAAAAATCATGGAAATTAGATTTTAAAAAATTACAGTTGGAAGAAGATAGTTTCTTTAAAAAAATACATTACATGACAGTAGATTAAACTACACATACTTTTAAGATTATTTCCTTTGATGGTGACAGAGGAATTGAATGCAAAAAATTGCATTAATATGTCTGAGAATTGACAGACCATGTTGTATGACCTTTTTCAGACTAATTACAGATGGACTTTATTACCACAACTTTTCTGAACATTGCTCCCTTAGAGTTCCAGTGGATGGAGTTAGAGTCAAGTAATCCTGCCAGCACATGTCATGTCTACCTGAATGGACCTGATATCCAGGACTGATTGAAGATAGTGCCTCTTGAGGAAAGGTGCAAAAGCAAAAAGCATTCAGACTATGTGGCCATATTAAGGTAGGAGGGAGGTTATTATTAGAGTAGTAGTTTGTGTTCTTTTAAATCCAGTGAAAGATGTATAACTCACCCGTTTGAGCTGTGAAATATCCTTTCCGTGCACAAAAGACATTTCTTAAACCCTCTGTTGCCAGGTGAGATAAAATCTTTGCTGGCCTGTTTGCTGGTGAACAGTAAACTCCACATATCCACAGCAGAGCTCAGCCCTGACTGGCTGAACATTAGACAATAGGAGACTTAGAAATTATCAGCCTCCTGAACATTAGATTGAGAAACTTCCAGCCAATCAATGAAATCTTATGTGTGTCAGTTCCTACGCTGATGAACAAAGCTCAGTATTCACAGACCAACAAGTCTGTACAAATCGTTTTATTGTTTGTTTTAAAACAAAAACATTTTATGTCACCATTTTTAAACAATGTTTTACCAGAAGAAGAGAAGGCCATGATGTTGGGGGAGGCCCAAAGCTTTTTCACTTCAATAGTAAGTTCAATTATTTAAATATCTCTGGAAGAAAGAGGGGTCAGAATACCCCTTCCTTAATAACATTTTAATTAGTATGATATGTTGGCCTGATCCACGTGCAAGGGAACATGTGTGATGTCCACCTGTTTCCCATACTACTATTAACAGGTTCAAGCCTTTTAAGGACTTGATCTAGTGACCATTTGGAAGCATTTTTCTACTCTCACACTGATCACCCAGGGGTTCTGATGACAGCATTTCTAGTTTAATCAAAGGTCATTTTGGAGTCAAACTTTCAGTGTGCCTGTCAATCTATTAACCCCTTGGTGACCGGCCACATGCACACGCGGGCGTCACTTAATGACCGGCTAAGATTTTTTTTTTTTTTTAATTATTCCGGAGTCCCTGAACGGTGTGCAGCCGCGCGGGGACCCGGACTTCCGGGACATATATGTACGTCTCGCAAAAACTGTCACTTAGTACGCCCATTGTAGGGAAGGGGTTAACGTGATGTTTCATGCAGGAAAATATGCCACATGAAAACAAGCCCTACTACAAGCCAAGTTTGTACTAATATGATCAAGTCCACAGTTAGGCTAACATCGTAAAGTATCTCTTCAGTTCCAGTTTTCTTTACTACTCCTCTTTCCCTATTTCCCTTTTTTAGTTGGGTTCTTTGTTCATTGTTATTTTTAACAAAGATTATATATGTGTGTGTATATATATATATATATATATATATATATATATATATATATATATATATGTATATACACATAAACACACCATATATTTCTAATCGAAAGGAGGGGAGGGAGGAAATGCAAATATGTGACGCAATGTGCATTCCATGTTAAAAACACCATAGGTCGAGATCTTCATTATGGCCACATGGTGCCATAGTTTTCAATTTAAATATCCATTTGGCTTCCTACTGGGCAAACATATTATAATGGATACCACCTCTCAATTGTGTGTAGATCTTGTATTTCACCTTTGTGTACATCCTTATAATAGCATGATAATCTATGCTTCTCTAGGACCTTCAAGATGTTCTTCCGATGTTCACAAAACCTTTCATTGGTCTTGTAGTCTGCCCTTCATTTTGTATAGAACAAAGTCATTCAAGCAGATAGATCATATAGTCCAATATAATCCTTACATCAATGTTTTATGGAACCAAAAGTCATTCAAGGAGTCTGTCCACTAAAGTTTATCTGTATAACACCTCCATCCATTGGATTTCTGATACCTTTCTTGTTGTTGTTATCAATTACTGTATGCCAGATAGCTGTTCAAATTTCTTGCATTTTTGTAAATGCATTCCTCTTGACTACAGCCTCAATCATTTTCCTAGTGCAATTATACCTAGTAATGAATGGAACTAATGGTTGTTTCCTTTCTCCGGTATTTCTGCTGCCCCCCTCAAGGAGCTTCTCCCATGATGTATTTTCTGCCGTCTTTAGAGCCTTCTAGATGGTCTCTTCCTTATAAACCTTTTCAAGGAATTTCCTCTTCAAATTCTTCACCTGTTCTCTGTATTTGCTTATATTGGTACAACTCCTACTTAATCACAAGAATTGTCCAAAGTGCACTTTTTGAGCCATCTTGCATGAAGTCTTGCTTCAATACAGTCTTTTGGTAGGTACTTGAAATGACTTGTTGATCTTTCACCTCCAATATGAGGTCTGGGAATACACTAACTTTATAATGGTAATTAATAGTAAACCTCATACCGATATCTAAAAGAAAGCAGGACATTTTCCTTTCCAAATTATTAACAGGTCATAAATGTATCTGGCTTAAATTATTTAGAGATTTGCTCCACAGATGGAATAGAGGAATGTTTCTTCCCATAAGCCCAAAAATAGATGTGGAGCAAATCTTGTTCTCCTACCTATACCACATACCTGTAAGATCAAGTATAAGCAGCCCTGGGCTACAAGCGGCATATTTTCAAGATATCCCAGCCAGAGAACAGGTGAATTAATTAGTGAGATATCATGAAAACATGACCTGTTAGTATCTCTTGAGGATCAATGTTGCATACCCCTGCTGCAGCTAGTGTTTATCATGAAAGATAAAGTGATTGTGCTCTTAGCTTGAATTATGAATATTTTCTTTAGGGGCGGCATCTCCTGGTCTAAATCCAAATAATATTGCACAGCTAACAGGCCCTTATTGTGGTTTAGACCTGTATACAGTGAGGTTATCTCATGTGACCCATAATAGATCTGCTGTCTATATCATATTAGATACCATTTGTAGTATATGAGTGGAGTCATTGGTATAAAACTGATGTTTTTGAACACACGTCTGTAAGTAATGAAAACTGAAAATGATTACTGATGAGCTAATATATACTAGAGATAATTGGATTTTCCAGTCATTTTCCTTATGTAGAATCCCTCCTTGTGGGCCCATGTAATTAAAGATGCATACTCCTTCTGAAATTGAGCTAAAGGGTTATTCTTAAATTCTTCATATGACTTGCAATCTCCAAGGGTCCTTTCTGCCTCCTTCATATAATCTTCTTTTGGCTCAATGATAATCCCACCACCCTTTTCAGCTTCTTTTATAACAATGTCCTTATTCCCCATCAAATTCTTCAGACTCCTGCTCTTGATAGACCATGATCTCTCCAATGGTTTCTGTATTTCCTTAACCTTTTGGAGGTTGGAAAAGTATCAAATGTATTGCAACATTATTCATTGGATATATCCCTGGCTCTCATAGGGCTAAGTATTATTTCAGTGAACACTTCAATGATGTAACCTTTGGAATAACAGGGATAAAACTGAGATATGGGTTTGAAGTGGCTGTGGTTGAATCCAGGATCTGAATAATCACAAAGACCCTGTGACATACTCCAGTCTTCTTCTGTATATCTTTACCAAGGAAGAGAAAAATCTTATCTGAATCTATGCAGCAAATTCAGTAAACAAGGACACAGTTCCTAAAACAGGAGTAGACCTTGACTGTACTATGATTGGCCCATTAACTTTTATTAGTCGGCTAAAAAAATACATATTTCTATCTTGCTCATTTTTGTGCACATGTAAGGTACTGACAAAAAATTCCAGATGTAGCAATCATCTACAAACTGCTGCTATTGGATTAAAAACAATAATGTTTTTTTTAATGGGGTTGCTGAGATATATTATTTACTGTAAATGGTTTGGGAGTATATGAGTAGTTCACGCCACAGCTAATATGTCCTAAGAAGGTGCAGCACTCTGTGATTTATAGCAGCTTTATTTAGATAAGTTAAGGTGTTGCATAGCTCACTTTATGTATACTTTGCATATACCTTACCAAAGTTGTAAGGAAAGAAGAAAGAAAAAGAGTGCCGAAGTAAAATCAAAAAGGAATAGTCATAAAGCTGATAAAGTATACCGTGAATTGATTACATATTTTTAACTGTAAAATATATTGAATAACTAGGGTCTAAATAGAACCTCTCAGCAAATGTAGCATATACTCATTGCCCAACACATTTTGCCATGTACAGTCACAGCTTCTTCAAGGGCTATGGTCTTCCTATTCATCGTCTTCTGTAACCACACAAGGTCCCTCGACCTGGTCCTCATCCATCAATCTGTTCTCATTTTGGTTTTCTTGCAAAAGACTCTAAAAAATGAAGAGTGTCTTGCTCTAACTCCATTATTATTTGTCTCCCTCTTCTGCCCTCCCTCTCATACAGTGAAGTGCCTCTGCTGTTTTGTGAGTATTACCTTACACCTTTGGTGTCATCAGCAAAGACTGAGACACTGCATTTAAAGTCAGTTCAAGGTAATTAATAAATGCAATTGAGAAAGCACTGGGGCCCAATGCTGATATACAAGAAAAAATGTTATGTGGCTCTAGGAAACCCTGGGATAACATTTAATCAATTAAAGTGCCAGAATGTCAGAAAAAGCCATGTACATGTGCTTAGCTAACACAGACTTTCCTTGAGTCTGATGTGGTTCACATGTAATTAACGTTCCCAGCAGCATGAAGTTAGACAAAAACCAATGAGTAAAAACACTGTAAAAGCCTGTGTGCACGGGCCAAGGTCTGGGTGACCCTTTGAGTGCCAGAGGGGTACGCAACGCATTGCATGCAATGCATTGCATACCCCTCTGGCACTCAAAGGGTTAAGAGGCCAGTCCTTTTCTGTGTCCTGCCACCGACACAGTCATGCACTGGCCGAAAGCACAGAATGCTCCCAGTATTCCGTGCTCCCAGCATTCCGTGTGTTCAGGCAGTCTCTACTGAGCATGACGGCTTCTGACAAACATTCTAGCGAATTATTGTATAGGATAGTTAAAAATAAGCATTATATCCGATTGACTCAAAAGCTCAGATGACAGGAGACAGGCTGTTAAATCATCAACGCGTTTTGCATAAACACGGCTTAATTATGAAAACAAAAGCTGTTACATTGATGTTCTAAATTTAAAGTTTAATTAACCAATAGATTCTGTATGCATCAGCACAGTGAGTACTGAATGGACATAACTCACAGCTCAGGTAATCAACACCTGGTTGAACTTAATCCCTCACAAGCAGTCTCCAAATGCCTCTAAAAAGAGAAAATATTGAAAGTGTCAATCACTTCATAGCCATATATCTATCAAATACAAAAATCTAAAGTAGACACAATAATCTAGTCTAACAATTTATATTATAGCGCTAAATACCCAAAGTGGTGGTGTCCTCTACAGTAGTCCAACACAACAACCAACCTCTTCAACTAATACAAAATAAAATACATTTAAGTAAATATACAAGAGGGTGATATATGAGTCAACTCCCAAATGGAAAACCATTCAATGGTTAAAAAAAAGAAAATTTGCTTTTGTAAATTTCCATAGTTCATAAACAATATATAGGATTACCACTGTGAGTGTCCAATGTGCTCACTTCAACCATAAAAGTTTTGAAACGTAAAATATCCACTGTCAATAATCCAAATCTTGGACATGGCAAATGCAATGCATGGCAAACAATGCAAAAACTGCATTATAAGTTGCCATGCCTGAATATGCCAGATCTTCGAATGTGTAACACTTAACCATGACATACAACATTTTCTGTAATCTGTCATTTAAAGAGATATTAATGTCTCAGTATAAATTAACGTCAGGGCTGTCCAAGTTCAGTCCTCAACGGTCACTAAGTACAGGATATAAGGATTTCCCTGATTAAGCACAGGTATGTCAGTCACAATGAATGAGCCACTGATTATCGCACATATTTTTTAATCAGGGAAATCCTTACATCTTGGCCTGTTGGTGGTCCTTGAGGACTGAACTTGGACAGCCCTGCATTAGATTATTATTATACTTTGTAATAATGTTCTGTACCAAGTTGTTTTTATGTAATTATATTATAGTTTCCCCCTCCTGCACCTTTTACATGTCACTATTCTTCCCTCAGACCTGAAATCTGGTCGCTTGACCAGACAGATCACAATGAGGGACAGTCTTGTGGCTATCAATAAAAGGTGTGGGAAGGGGAAACTTTTAAACATAATTACACAAAAACTACATGAAACTCAACACTGCCAACAGTACAGAGCATTATTAAAAAGTATAAAGAATAATCGAATGCTCATTTATACTGAGACATTAGTATCCCTTTAACCAGCTTTCTATGCATGTACAGATGTCATCTTTCAAGCTGTCCCTTTTAATCTGTTGTGAGTAGGGTTGCCATCTTTTCTTCAAAGAAATACCGGCCATGGCATTCCCTCCATAGACTTAACATTGGACAGAAGCCAATTTTTTACCTGCTGGGTGGCAACCCTAGTTGTGAGTCAGTATCAAAAGCTTTTGCAAAATCTAAGTATACAGTTAACAACAGCAATGCCCTTGTTTAAGTTACTACTTACAAAATAATAAAATACCTGCAGATTTGTTTGACATGATCTATCCCTCATAAAACTGTGCTGACACTTACTAATAATATTGTTGAAAAGCACATAATCCTGAAAACTATCCTTAGTAACCCTTCTTTTATCTTTCTCACTGTGGAAGTCTAAATTACAGGTCTATATTGTACCCTTTTTTGAATAATGGAACTGCATCTGCTTTCCTCCACTCACACTTTGCTTGATGAAAGAGAATCAGTAAAAATTAAGTGACATACATTATAGAAAATACATTAACACTACTGAAGTGATAGTTTGTCTTTAAAGGGATAGCTTTTTTTTTCTTATGGTGTGACGTGTGACTGATACACAGCAAGTTTAATTTCTCTTGTGTATACTACGTATTCTATATCTAATGTTAATTTTGGATCTGGTATTTTTTTCATGTTTCCAATTAAATCTTTGAAAACTAAAAAAAAATAAAAAAACAAAAATATTTTGCAGAGTTTAATCTGTTCAATAAAACAAGTAGACTTCCATTGCTGAAAAATGTTTTAATCAAATGTTATTAAAGCTCAGACTTTTTTGGGTGCTATACCAGTGGTGTTGTTACTACAGCAATCTATGAAGGCTGTTATTGTTACTGACTGCACCCAAGTACTGCACCAATAAATGCAAGCTTGGGCTACAATCATTTCTGTATGAAATATATTTCAGTAGTGAGTGTGCCCTTGTTTTACTCAACAGGATAATCCCACCAATACATATGTTAAAGGGGAACTTTCACCTCTAAAACACTTTTTGACAGTTGGTTAAAGGGATAGTTATGTTTCACAATAAAACAGCTCCAATTAATCTTCATAGTATTTGGGCCATGGAAAGTTGTACTTGATTGATAACGTATCCCCCTCCCGCCCCTTTTACTGATGTAACACTGCTCAGCTCAGAGCAGCAAGAGTGGTGTCCAGGTAGATTGCAGAGAGGGACAATCTTCAATTAGCATAAGGGAAAAACCTGAAAAACCTGTCAAGGAGGGCAGGGTTTTCATTGTTTTCACAGTAAGAAGATTGTAACTTGCTGTGAGCTGTCTGGTCTTAAGTCCACATTCCACATCTGAGGGGAGTTGGCTTACACTAGGTAAAAGGGGCAGGAGGGGTATAATTTAGCATTCAATTACTCTTGAACTACAACTCTGACAGTATTAAAATAACACTCTCCACGGCCCAAATACTATTAAGATTAATTGGAGCTGCTGTTTTTGTGAAACATTACTATCCCTTTACGCTATTAAAATTATATTTAGATGCATGTTTTGTTTTTCTTCTACTTCAATACTTTATAAGATATGTACACTTCATGCTGGGCACTTCAGTATTCTGCGGCACAAGCTAACTTCGGCACAGCGGCACACGACTTCCCAGTCCTGTAATTCTCCTCCCACATCCGTCCCAGCTGTCCCAGGAAGCGTGTTCACGCTTCCCTTCGTAGTGGTGTGCATCACTTCTTGCAAGCTCAGTATAATGATAAACGAAGCTTGCTGTAACGATAGACAAGATGAACACACATACAAAGGAAAGTGCGAACGTGCTCCCTGGGACAGGTGGGAGGGTGGTGGGAGGACAATTACAGGCCTGGAAAGTCCTGCACTGCTGTGCGAAAGTTACCCTGTGCAGCAGAATGCAAAAGTTCCCAGTATGAAGTGTACATAGCTTAGAAAATATGCAAGCAGAAGAAAAACAAAACACACATTCAAATACAATTTTAGTAGCTTAAGCAACTGGCAGAAAGTGTTTTAGAGGTGAAAGTTCCCCTTTAAAATGTTCAGCAATACTATCATTGAAGTCAATAGACTTTCACTTTCAATATTCTCTTAACATGTTACATGCTAAAATAGTGTCCAGCACAGTGGAAATCAATAGTCTGTGAACATCGCTAACATCCAGGGAGTATAAGAATTAATGGACCTGATGGCAGTTATTTAGAGCCGTATTCAGGAAGAGGTGAAGTTCTGGAGTAAACCAACTGCACCACAGAGGAAGAATACATGAACAAAATTCAAAATGATATAAATGTGGCTTTTAACCCCTTGAATGCTAATGAGGTTTCTAATGAATTCCTTTGCTCTGTACTATAGGCCTTTCTAGCATTCAGGGGCATTTAAAGCAAATTACATTTTAATTAGTTCCCTATGATTCACCTAGTTTGCTCCAGAATACCAATATGTTTTATAATTCCACATGTATATAGCAGGGGAGCCTTCAGAAACTGGTACAACAGATAAACTAGGTGGCAAGGTATAAATGAGTCAGTACAGATAGTAATGTTTACAACAACTAGGGTGCCATGTTTTTCTGTGAGGAGTAAGGGTGTGATGTGTATATACTCCAATGTAAATTCTGAAATGTATAACCATAATTTATTTGCATTTAATTCTGCAGTCTCTGTCAAAAAAGAAAAGTAATTTTTTTGTCTTATTTCCGTAGTTTTTTCTTGGACAAAATAAAAATGGTAAACTGTCTTGTTTAAAGCAATATTAAAAAGTACATTTTCATCTTTCCTCCTTATTTAATTCCTTAAGAACCACTGATCAACAACTACTTTATGTTTTAGTAGGTATTCATTTTTAGTTGGGTGAATGTGCTTTTGCAGATGGGTATAATATTTTAAATGGGGTCGTATTTTTAAGTGGCATTGCATCATTTAGAGAAATGCTAGCCAAATCATTTGTGGTGTGGCACAATTTTCTCTATAAAAACAGGAAAATCTGGGAGTCGGTTCCTATAATAAAAAAGGAATCTGAGTGCTGGCCTTTGCCTCAGTCTTGAACCAGGGGGCCTTCAGCTGAGCAGCCTTAATTTACCACCCAGATGCCCAAAAAATATTTGAAAGAAAAATAAATGATGGTTTTTCGAAGCCCTTGTACTGCCTGTGTGAATATTGGTTGAATGTTAATGAATTGCCTTAATGTCTGTTCTTTTTCAAGTATGTACCACATCTTACAAATTAAGAAAAAAGTGCATTGCATCAGAAATGAAATTCACATGTAGAGTGTCTTTTGTAACCGTATTTTGTGCTTGTAATGTGCTTCGTTCAGTTTCGGCACAGATCTGAGGCGTTTGAATAGTACTTGTTAAATAATTAATTTGTCTAAACCTATTTGAATTAATAGCCTATGCTGTATAATCTTGTCTTTTAATTGTCTAGGATCACAAATCCTCCAAGCTAAAAATTGATTGTTAAGCATATTTTGAAAAGGGTAGAAATTGTAACTTTAATATGAAAAACCTAATTCTCATTACACCACAGATCTAGAGAGTAAGATAGATTTATAGATTGATAATAAAGTAAATGTCATTCATACACTAGGGTATTTAGGTTACCTGGTCCGCTGGCAGGTAAAAGGTTAATAGTTTGAATGGGTAATTTTCAGCTTTATTGCAACAATCTTTTTAATGATTTTTTGTGCTGTTTTCCAATAATTGATTGTTTCTAAACAAGATACTGCTACTAGTTACTAGCACTATCTGTTAACTCTTTGAGTGACAGAAAGGTATCCAATGTATTGCACTGCAATGCATTAGATAGCTCTCTGGCACTCAAAGGATTTGTGTTATACCCAGGAAAAATGGTTTGCTTTCAGTATAAACTGCGTAACTGAGATTGTTCACTAATAAGTAAATAGCATTGTGTGGCCCTCAGACCAGAGGAGACAGTGATGCTGATGTATTAAGCAGAACTTGGGAAATTCTGTAGTAAACAAATGCATCATAAGAGAGAAATACAAATTTGCCAAATTATTAGTACTTACGATTTAGGGAGGGAGACATGAAGCAAAATGGGGCAGGGAGCTCATTGTAAAATTTTGAGAGTACAAAATATAACTACACTGATTTGAAAGGTATAAAGAGTATAAAGTAATTGATCACACTAAGATATAAGGAATGTCTACATAGTAATCTAGAACCTAGTTTCTCCATCCATACAAATACTCCTGGGGTACTTCCCACACTGGCAGGGAGCATTTGCCACAGGGAGAATCTTTTCATATTTATAGGAGTGTCATACTGACACACCAGCATTGTTATACAAGTTGTGACAGTGGCTGTGTTTGCATAATGTGGCTAAAGGACATCCCATCAATTTTATATCATAGGTAGGTCTTCCAGCACAGGGCCAGATGGTACAGCTTGTTCAGCTCATTAAGCACAAAGGATGAAATGGCAACCACTGCCTCTTGTCCAAATGGACATTTGCATATACATAATGTGAGGCAGAGGCAGTGAACAAATAGGAGGCTCCAAAGCAGCTAGAGCTAACACCTGACTACTGAGAGTGGCTCTGATTGTGCTACCACCCAAATTCCATTATTGCGGCACAGACTTTCTCTAGGATTAGTAAGAGTCAATTCCCCTCCCTCCTGAATCAGCTCCAATAGCCCGTGCAACTGAACGTGTGTATAAAGGTATGTGAGAGTTTGATTTTGTGTGAAAATGAGTAAATGTGTCTGCATATGCATGGGTGTATGTGAGAGTAAATGTGCCTGAGTATGAGTGGGTATGTATCACAGTAAATATGCCTGAGTGTGAGCAGGTGCATGTATGTGTGAAAATAATTGGGTCTGCTTATGTGTGTGTGTGTGAAAGTAATTGTGTATGTATGTGAGTGGGGTATTTTGTTTGTGTGTGAGTGGGTAACTATGTGTGAGAGTAAATGTGTGACAGTGGGTATGTGCCTGAATATGTATCACAGTGCCTGTGATTCCTGTCAGTCTCATCTATGACAGATACTGATTTGCTGTGTTGGTTTGGCCCGCCTCCTGGTGACCTTTTTATACCTGGCTAGCACAACTATCAGGCGCCCTTTCGTGGTGTTTCTGTGCCAGTTACTGTTGCTGTGTTCCTGTGTTCCGGATTCCTGTGTACCGACTTGGCTTGTCTTGACTATTCTCCTGTGTTCCTGCTCGTGTATGACCCGGCCCGTCTGACTACCTCCTTTGGATCCTGACCCGGTTTGGCTGACGTTCCTGCTTGTGTACGACCCGGCTTGTATGACTGCCTTCTACGTGCTCCGACCCGGCCTGGCTGACTTCCCGCTCCGAAGAACAACTCCTGCTTTCTACAGTGACCTGTGTTCCAGTTGTCGCCGCCGCGACATTTCTATCTGCTGTTCCAGCTTTTGGTGTGACTGCCTTGCCTGGTGTACTCCGATCAGTGCAGTGAATTTTCCTTTGCAGAATTGTGCATATACGCGCCTCCCTCAGACTGCAGAGCCTTGCTATACCGCTGAAAAGCCTCGAGTAAATGTGCTAATTAACCCTAGCAGTGCCGCTGGGTTCCACTCTATCGCTACTCCTGTAAGAGTCTCTTTCTCGGTGAATACTACTGCTGAGCTGGCCGCTCTTCGTCGGCAGCTCCACACATCCTTGCAGAGTGTTTACATCGGTTTGGGCCGGTTGGGCGCCTGAGACTCTCCCTCTTGATCATTTAGCGATTCCGCTTTACCGAGTGGTGGCAGGCACAGGCATCAGCATTCGTATTCCGGTAATCACGCCCGTGGGGGGTTTCGGCTCTAGCGTGGGCTATCCCGTTGTCCGGTTAAGTCTGAGGAGGCTTGGCAGTTCTCGCATTGAAGGCCGGTTCCAATCACGTCCGCGGGGGCTTTTGCACTTGCACTAGTTGAAGCAGTTCCAATAGGTACGCCCGAGGGGGCTACGTGGACTCTTGTGCTTCTTACTGAACACCGTGGTGAAGCAGTCCAGTATCCAGCCGGTGATAGTCTTGGTCTCCAGCACAGCCTTATAACACCCTGGGCGTTCCAAACATCCACATCTGAGACTGACTGTTATCAAGGACTTAACCCCTGAGGGGTATACGCTATTCTATTACTGTGTAATTGTACTTATAAGTTATTTGTGCATTTACCATTGTATCTATACATTACCACTGTGTATATTTACCACCACTAGAGGGCGTGTTATTGCCTTATCTTATTTTAATAAAACTGTGTTCTTATTCACCCAATGGTCTGAGTGTCTTAAAAAACCGTGACAATATGTTCTTATTTGTGAGAATAAATGTGTCTGAGTCTGACAGTGGTTGTACTACTGAGTGTGCATGTGCAAGCGCATGTGACTTGCTGAATTTGCATGTGACAGTGCATGTGTCTGAGTGTGTGCATGAATATTAAAATCTGTGTCTCAGTGTGTTTCTTTGCATCTGTGAAAGGGTGTGTGTCTAAGTACATGCATCTCTGCAAGAGGGCGAGGGTGAGATGATAGAGAATGTGCTTGTATGTGATTGTGTGTACATGTGGTGTTGTTTTTATGTGCTTCTCTGTGTGAGTTTCATCATGATATTAAAGACAGACACCCTCCTTTCCTCAACCCCCCAAAAAGTTTATATTCTTGCATCTTATTACACCTGTAGAGATATTTTACTATCATGAAGAAATATGGATAGTGTAAAAAAGTGAGTGGGTGTGCAAGAGCACATTTGTCTGGGGCGTGTGTCTGAGTGAGTGAGAGTGAATGAGTCTATAGGAACATGTATATCTGTGAATGAGTCTGGGTCTGTAAGTTTGTTTATGAGGGAATTTGTGCATCTTTTCAAGGATGCAGTTCTGTGTTCTAATATCAGCACCTGCCCCTTTTCCCGTCATAAAATGGTGTTTTTCTACTCTTTTGTACATACTATTTCAGCTTAATTCAAATGAGTGTTGGGGTACTTAATATAATTACAACTGAATGAGTACTTTATTATCACAGAGAAGGTTAAAAACACTGCTCTAAAATATGTCGGAAAGTGATTACTTGTTACTTCAGCATCAAATCATGAAGCAGAAATGGATCTGTGAAGTAAGGCCAGGGGCAATGATTTATTTCTCAGAAACGGGTTCATCAGGGAAAAACTAAAGGAGTATTGAGTCATGACTTTGTCCCATAGAGTCAGAGAGCTTAAATAAGAGGGACAGGTTGTGAATGGATACATCATATCATTATATCACATCGTATGTGGTACCAAAGGGAGGAGACGAGCTTAAATCTGACTGCACAGAGAGGGAGTAGTATGAGAAGTCAGGGAGTCCAAGGCCACTTGAGGCAACCTGAGGCTAGGTAACCCTGGTATAAACATATAGAGTTGTTTCTGTTGGACCCTTCAGTGACCCAATACATAGTGCACATTAACATTGATAACATATGCTTTTTAGCCCATGCTGATATTTCACTAACGCTACTCATTCAGTCCTATACTTTTCACTCCAAATGGAGGATCAATGATTCCCTCCTATCCAATCAGACTTTTATAAACCTCCTAATTCAAGAAATCTCCCATTATTTATTACAGTAACAACTTGGTTCTGTTGACTCACCGAATGCTCTCCAGTTGACAAACAAATTGTTTTTAGGCGCTTCCTTACAGCAGCATCTTCTCACAGGAAATAACGTATAGAACAATTTTACTACATTTGAAACTAATGCTCACTGATGAATAACAGTGAGAAGCCAGATTAACCAGATCCTTCAGGAAAAAATACAGAATTAGTCTTCTAGAAACTGAAACAAAAAAATCTATGAAGAATTGGCAAGGCTGATGTACCAAGGGGATCTGGAACAATTCTGGGCAACTCAACTGCACTAAACAGAACACATAGAATTCCCCACTGAATTAAGTGGAGCTTCCAGCCCTTTGGATACTGGTGAGGTCTTGTGCATTATAAAGCATTGAAAGCAATAGGAATTTCAAAGCAATGCATGGGAGACTTCTCTAACTTTCAAGGGATTAAAAGTCCACTTTTAAATCAGTGTGAATTTCACAAATGTTTATTTGTTATCTATGGTACAAAAAGTCGCTGCAGAATTGCACCTCTTTTCTTAGTACATCACCTCACTTTTGTTTTCATAGAGACAATATCCAGTATGACACAAGTCTCTGACCCAACATCAGAAGCTGGGGAACGAGGTATGAGAGCAAAGCTAGAGAGACAGCAACTGGAGTAACACTTGCTGCAGTTAAGGCTGAGGTTAAGGATGCTGAGCACAGGGCCAGTTTGTTCTCTCCAAGTGGAGTCAGGGGGAAACCCTGATAGGTCACTCAAGAGCTGGAGGTAAGTAGGATCAGAGAAAGTAGCAGTATTGCCAACCCCCCTTATCATCTTTGAAACAGAGAGTAAGAAGATGGAACAAGTTGAAGTTAAGGTAAGAGGTGAGCAGAGGCAAAGAGGCAAATGTACAGAATAGGAGAGTTGGGAGATGAAGAGGCGAAAGTCAAGACAGAGGACAGCAGTGGCGAAGAGGTGGAATAAAGGAGAGAGTGTAGATGAAGGCAGAGAATTAGGGAGGAGGGAGACAATGAAGAGGAAGCCAAGGTAGAGAAGAGTGGAGACAATGAGGTGAAGGCCAAGGTGAGAGGAAAGCGGAGGTAGAACAAAGGAGAGCAGAGAATGGAGGCAAAAGCCAAGGTAAGGGGATAGGCAGAGGTGAAGAGGTGAAAGCCAGGATATGAGGAGATGAGAAGGTGAAGAGGTGAAAGCCAAGATAAGAGGAGAGGAGGAGGTGAAGAGGCAAAACCCAAGGTAAAAAAAAGTACTGAGAATGAAAGGTAGACTAAAATGAAGGCATTAGGACTAGAGAGATAAAGTTCATCAGACTTGGAATTTATGGTGGACAACAAAAGGAAGTGAATGGAGGTCAGATAGGGAGACTAAAGGGCACCAGAACTAAACAGATTGTCAGCAACACCCAGGTCACCCAGGAGATAATCAGAGCAGCAGATACAGGTAGTACGAGGCGAAGTCATGAGGTGAGCCAAGTTGGAACCAGACAAATCAGGCACATGAACTAAGCTCTGATAGCAGCCTCTGCTGCCAGAGTTCACAGTCCCAACTTTGCCAACATGGGTTTGGAGATTTTGGGATCTCCCTGCAGCTGTCTATGCAGATACTCACACTCCTTCCTTAACTTTTTGAGTGCTAGTGGAGTAAGCAACGCATTGTAGAGCAATGTATTTCTCACCCTCTGACATTCAAAGGGTTAAGCAATAAAAATATAGTATCTTACAATAAAGTTTCTTACGATAACTATTGTAAAACTCTCCATAGGCAAATCCTCTCCTGTCTTTCTATGACAAATTTTCTCCTGTCTCTCCATGGTGAATCCTCTCCTCTCTCTCTCTATTGCAAATTCTCTCCTGTCTCCCCTTCTAGTGCCACTACCAAGCTGAGGAGAACTTTTTAGGACTGTGCAGATCTTCTGCTTCATTGGAGCACGTGATAGAACTTACACATGAAAGTTGTTATTTTGCATAATTGCTCTCATTGCACCATGCCATTGACTTTTCAAGCATTATTTGGCTGGAGTGCAAACAATATTCAGTAAGAATTTATGGTCGGTTCTAATATCCAATAGTTATAGTATTCAGAGATGAATCCTATAGCAACTGAGTGCTATCACTATCTAGAACAAAATATTTTGAGTATGAAGGGTGTCATTACATAGCGATTGCAGGACTCGCATGATTTTTAGGGTACTTAATAGATGAGAACATTAAAACATATGTCTTGATATATAGGCAGATTTTCTGCATTACCTTATGTCATGGTCAGTGGCTAACAATGTAATATCATCATGAATAAGGACATATAGACAAAGCTATATGTGGTGAATCTTTTTTTTAAATACAGTCTTTACCTTAGACTGCCTGCATAACACTATCCATATAATCAGGAGTCCTTACACACACATGATCATGCAGTAAGAATGGAATCCCTTTAGACCCTGTCCACAAATGGATATGCAATCATTGGCTGAGTGGTAACTTAGTTACATAATAACAGCAGATGGATGACATCCTGTAATCCATTCTGTTCATGGGGTTGTGTTGGGATTACCAATGAATGCCAGCCTTGCCTCTGTCTTACCCAATTAGTCTTATTGACTCTTTTAAGAAGTCCTTCTGTACAGACAAAATACTTAGGGCAACACTGGCACTTTGATCTGTAAGACTGCTCAAAAAGAATTCCGCCTGGTGATACAGCACAGTGTGATCATAATGGTTCTTGTGTTTTGTATATAACTTGCCCACAGTCTAGTGTGCTCTACAAATGAGATCAGTTTTGATCAGAAGTAAATAATAGTTACATCTAGATACTCATTGTGCCATTTTTTTAGGACACGAGGGGCTGGTTATGATCTTCTGTTTCATTGGGGGTCACAAGCAACTCCTTATTGCAGTATATTCCACATATGTCCTTCCTAATCTCTTTTTTATTTGAACTTTAGTATTACCGCTAGGAATTTCCACCACCTAATAGTTTTAGTGGTGTTGTCTAGACCGGTGGTTCTCAACCACAAGATATACAACAGATCAGAATT
Organism: Rhinophrynus dorsalis; assembly: GCA_037306005.1. NCBI lineage: Eukaryota > Metazoa > Chordata > Amphibia > Anura > Rhinophrynidae > Rhinophrynus > Rhinophrynus dorsalis. Next base: position 383,042,536 of record CM074719.1, read on the forward strand.
TGAGTATTTAGTTTGTAGCGCACGTGCTAATCAAATTGATTGAGACCATGATAAATGATTGAAATCCTCCAATTCTGGCTTATTACCACTTTGTAATGTGTTGTTTATCCCACTGGCATTCAAAGGGTCGAGTGAGTGTGCTGTTCTGGGTTCTGAACTTTCTCTGCACCCTCTCTGGTCTCTCACTTCCCTCCCCAACACATTGTCAGGATGATATGCTAATGAACATAGTATCTTCCTTTACCCTTGCATCCCTAATTCTTAGTGCATGTGGGGTTGTGCGTCTCCACAGCCAAGGTGATGTGCTAAACACACACCGCCAGACACATCATCTCAGAATTTCCCCCAATGTAACACCTATCCTTATGTCACATTCATCACCATCACCGCCATCAGCAAAAGAAGAGGATGAATCTGAAGGATGCTGATGCTGATCAGGGTGGCACTGGTGGTGATACTGTGTTATTTGCTTATGTAGTAGTTCCAGCTGTTTATTAATCACATCACTAAATATGACAACCACAGCAGGATGAGTCTGGTCTGTCCACTGTGCTGGTTAATAGTAGTGGCGGGAGGGAGATCATTAAATTCTGCCACTGACAGTGGTGGTAGCATGCCTAGCATTGATATGGGACAGGTAGCAGTGGATCCTCCTAGTACTGTTTCTTGGGCAGCAACAGCAGCACCAGAAGTCAAGTCAAGTGTATCTGTGGAAAAGGTGTAAACTACAGTCTAGAAGATCCTTCTCTGCCTTCCTCTCCCAAAATCATGGATGTGGGAACACTTTCATTGGGGTGCAAGGAGTGTGCAGTTGTCCCCAAATGCAATGCACACACAATGTTGTAAAGAGATAACACACTCACCCCAATAAAATGAATGCAGTGCAACCACACTGAGGAACTCGCGGAACATATGCAACCAGGGTGGATAAAAATCAATGATTTTTTTTTAATCAGATTTTTTTGATTTAAATCAAATTTATTTTAATTAAATGCTTTTGGAGGAAAATTCTATCTAAAGATAGTTTTCTGTTTAAGGTACATTATAGTTTAAAGGTTATTCAGCATGAAATAGAGCAGTGGTTCTCAACCTTTCTAGTGCCGCGACCCTTTGATAAATTTTCCCAAGTTGTGGTGACCCATAACAGTAAAATTATTTTCGTTGCTCCTTCATCGCTGTAATTTTGCTACTGTTATGAATCGAAATATAAATATCTGAAGGTTTTAGACGACCCCTGGCAAATCGTCATTCGACCCCCTAAGAGGGGTTGAGAACCACTGAAATAGAGCTTAGTTATGTACCTGAGGCTGTATAGTCATGCAATTATATTTTATGTTATGTCTTATTATATGTTCCAAATGTGAGTGATTAATCTATTAAACTAAAATCAGTTCTGATACTGCTGTTTTACTAATCTGACAGGTTATATTCTAAATATGACTTCTTCACCTGGTTGCAAATATTGATGGTTTCAACTACCAGCAAGAATGAGTTTTTGAATTTAAAAATCATGATTTAAATCGACTTGATTTAAATCAGACCCACCCTGTATGCCACTATCTCACAATAAATAAAATCAGATGCTACTGTAACTATGCCCCCTGTCCCCCAAAACAAGTACAAAATGCCACAAAATACACAACAATTTAAGGCATGGAGCAACCCCCCACTATCACAGAATATCAACAGTGTTACCTGTGTTATCCTTATCTAATGCTAGAATATGTGGCCAGGGTACTACTAATATCACGTTTGTCCACCTCGGGGCCCTCAGGGTCCACCACCAGTATCACCAACAGAGTGATTCTGTAGATGTAAGAATCTTGCAGTATATCTCCACACATTGCACCTTGCATGGTACAATGACCACGCATGGTAATGTGGAGAGAATTCAAAGGATACAGAATACACCTTCCTCATACTGAGTGGGGGGGTGACAATTATTTTCAGTCATGTAATCACCAGTTTCACTTGTTCTTTTATTGGGGGGATGGACAAGGGACACACTGGCTGACATCAGTTATTTCTAAAGGGACAGTTTAACATTGACAACATGCTTCATTAGAGCAGATATGCCAAGGCATGTGTTCTCAGTACGTTTCCCTTTTCACACAATGCACAGTGCCTTGATGCTCCCAAGGAAAAATATATCGAAACCCAGGAGATATGGGTGAGTTGGTGGTGGTTACTTCTAGTAATCACCACCACTTGCCCCATGTCACTTCTGATGCTGCTGATTCCACCACCACAGTCTGTGGGATGATGATCCCAGTTCCACACCACCATTACTACAAACCATGGGCATGGTGAATACATCAGCCTAATTCTGTTCAATTTGATGCTTAGATGACTCAGCAGCAACTAACTTTGCAAACATCATAATGTCAGTGGTAGCATAATATTCCAAACAGTTGGTGGCCTGCCTCACTAACATGTTTTTTAAAGCTTGCCTTGCTGTTAAACTGCTTGCAATTTTTTTTATACAGGCTTATCTTGCTGTATGCTTGATAATTACTTTAAGGCTTGCATTGATGTAAGTCTGCATGCATATTTTTAAAGGCTTGCCTTGCTGTAGGCTTGTTAACACTGTTTTTCAAGGCTTACCTTTCGGTAGGCCTGTTAACATTTTTTAAGGGCTTACATTGCATAGAAGGCAATGCTAGCAAGTTCTTTAAAATTGTTAGCATACCATACAAAATACACTATTACTCTTGATAATGTATATATATATAAATATAATTTAAAAAATGAAATATTTAATTTAAATGTGTGGCTGTGGATGATGGTGGTGAATATATTATGATGATGAATAGGAAGGAATACAAGACAAATCATATGCAGTATCATGCATGATTTCCAATATAACCTTGGATTTATTATCTATCACACATTCATCAATGTTCATGGCACTGTGCAAACTGTCCTCCTCAGTGCTGCTGTTACTGCATGTACTGTATATGCTTCACTGTCTTGTGTATTTTTTCCACTTCTGCTACATGATACTCGCATTGTAGAAACCAGTTCATTTTTAAAAATGTAAGGCTATCAACAATGCTGCTGGACGGATGTGACCTAGGTCATTAACAATTTAACCAGTGGCTATAAAAATTTGCTCTTACTGCACACTTTCTGGTGGTTTCCACAGCAGTACACAAGTCCTGACAAAATGGTTTTCTTTGCCACTATTTAAGCAGATCATCATTTTGCCTAGAACATAGTTATCCTGCAGGTATCCTTAACCATCTCACATACAGTGGGGCCCTCCATGGAGACAGACCGTGTTCATGTTCATCAGTTACCAACCCATATTCTGGAAGCAAGTCCTATAGTGATGTACCATTGCTGCCATCCCCAGCATCACAAATGTTACACTGTCTCCTCTGACACACATCCTTTGCTGTCTTTGATAACATGTTCTGCAAAACGCTTTGATGTTGTTGTTGTTAGCGCTGCTGGTATAGTTAATTTGCTTGCATCCTTTTCACTAAGCTTTCTACTAGTTTTGCCGCTTTGTTTCTCTCTCTTTCTATCATCCTCCACAAAGCAAACGTCTACTTTAGGATTTCTTTATATGCTTTCACAGAATCAGATTCCTCAGAGTGCTGCTGTTCACACTCAAATTCAGAAATGTTATGTTTAAATTGAGGTCCAGCAAAGTAGCCAAACATGCTAAGGTCATTCACCAGCTGGTTGCCAGTGTTGTTAGTGTTGTTGTATGAATCATCTACTATGCTCATTTTATTCTGTAATAAATATATTAATGGAAGTATCACACTGATTCCTGCACCTGCATGGCTAACCAGGAATTTGGCATCATCAATAGGCTTCAGCAGCTCATGTAAGTCATACTTTAGCTTCCATTGACCAGGGGACAAAATGCACCTTCCAAACCCTCCAGTTAAGCACTGTATACTCATCAATGACCATGTTCTGCTCACACAAACAGTTTATTGTGTGCAATGTGGAATTCTACCTGGTAAGGAATTCCATTTTAAGTTGGTGATGAGGTGGGTGGATACATCCTTGCAAGGAGTGTACTGCATTGCACACTTTAAATGACCAGCAAAAATGTGCACAGGTTTTGTGTGACATATTTATAATTTCTTTGAGGGCTTCAGATTCCTAGAGGAACTGAGTAACAATTAGATTAGACACAAAACCAGCTTTCAAGAGCTCAGTACAAGCCATTAATCTATGACCTGCTATAGTTTCTTGAATACATCTACATCTTTTTGGGATTGTCTATCAAAGCTCTTTAAGCTTAAAGGGATTGTAATACTTCAGTTTATCTTTATTTTATTTTGTAGGCATTTTAAAAAAATTAAGAACGATATAAGTCTTATCTCTCAAACCTTTATGGTTTAAGAGATATTCACAAGCAAAGTATCCCCCCCCGTTCAGTCAGATCAGAAGGGAGGTGCCCAGGTAGACTGCAGAGAGGGACAATCTTCAATTAAGATAAGGGAAAAAGCTGAAAAACTTGTCAAGGGGGGAAGGGCTTTCATTGTTTTCATTGTAAGAAGACTGTCCCCTTCTGTTATCTGTCTGGTCTTACAACTAGATTCACATCTGAGAAGAGAAGGCTTACACTAGGTAAAAGGGGCGGGAGGGGAACTTTGCTTGTGAATAGCTCTTAAACCATAAAGGTTTGAGAGATAAGACTTATATCATTCTTCATGTTTTTTTAATGCCTACAAAATAAAATAAAGTTAAAATGAAGTATTACTATCCCTTTAAAGTAGCATGTCAATTGTAAGTGCTACCCTGCTGTTGTCCTTACTGGTACCAGACGCAACACTGGGGAGCAGTAACAGTCATATATTCTGTACACTGTCCACTTTTCCACAAATTCATGGCCAGGTATACTTTATTGCCGTTGGATGTTTTCCAGCCCTTTTCACACCAACCACCTGTTTTTATAACTTTGACACAGCCAAGTTTAAAAAGAAGTATGCCTTGGGATATGCCTGCTGGGTGGAACACAAGACACCAGTTTTTAAAACCTCTTTTTCTACAAAAGAATTGGGCAGCATGTTAGCCACCAACATTTTTGGCAAGTTTTCCATTCCACTGGCATTCGTTTGGATTATTTTATGCAGTTTTTGACTTTTTTCTTGGAATTCAGTACATGTGTGTTGGCAGTATATAGAAGAACTCTGTAACTTAATTGTTTTAACAACATTACTTCTACTAGTTGTGGTGATGGTAGCAGGTCTGGTACTTGTGGGGGCACTATGACTCAATCTCCATCATGCTTTGCATGTGTCCAACAATAGTAAGAGTCATGGGTGTTATTGTTAGTAAGGAAAATGTTGTCCCACTCACTGGTATATCTAAAACACCAGTCTTATATTCCTCTTCCCCTCATGAACTTTTAAGAGTGCTTTTACTGCTGTTAGTCTTTGCACCCATGACATGCTCCTGGTGTGTCTCCCAGTCACACATGTGGTTGTGCTTCAGGAGGGATGTCAGTGAGAAAGTGCCTAGATGAGATACTACTCTCCACCTGCTTACTTGTTTTTACAGCGACAACAAACAGCAAAATTTTTAGCTCTTCGATTATGAATGAAGTATCACCATACTGGAGATTTTTTTAATAGAATGAGGAGTTCCCTAGGACTACTGCTAAAAGGGCTAAATGTTGCAAGAGTACCTGCAGTAGGTGTTAGTAGCACTGGAAATTCTGCCTTGATAAATATGTGACTTATTGAAATGTAGCTCTGGTAATAGCGCATGTCAAAATGGTGGCAGCAAAATGTCACTGGAGTGAAAAGGGTGCATTTCAAATCTCACCATATAAATGTTGCAACCTAAGTACCCTAACACAAGTACAACCCAAACCACGCCAAACCTAACCTAAGAACCCTAACCTAAACCACCCCCCAAACCTAACAGAGACTAACCTAACCTTCTAGATAGTAACCTGGGGACATTGCAGAGACTAACCCTAACCTAACATATACAGCCCCCAAACCTAAATATTGACCCTAGCCTAACAGGTAGTAACACCTCACCCCAAACCTAACAGAGGATGACCCTTACCTAACCAATCCTAACCTAGCCTCACACTGACCTGGCGACATTCTGAACGTTGACCTATAGTGGATGCCATTTTTACGCCCACAACATTTTGAGCGATCTGTAATGATGCTCAGAATGTAGGCAGAACCATTTCAATAGGGCACTGATATATTTGCTCCTTGTTTTGAGTACACACACCATTTTGAATGTGTGGTGCCTTCAGATTAGAATATTGCCTTATGCATTTTTATCAAAGCAGCTTGATCCCACAGATGACTCCCTGTACAGAATTATGACTGGTACTGCTAATGTGTCTACAATTTTACATTGTATATCACAGTGGTAAACGTTGCACATCAATGATACATCAGATTGCTACCAGTCTTCTGTGGGGAGATGCAGTGAGGTGCAATAACCTCTTGAATTCATAAGTTATTCTATGGGTTATATGCACTAATACATCTGTCAAGCTTGAGAGATCTTTCTGCATAGGCTTCAGAGAATTACGTAGGAATTGAAGAGTTTACTACATTCGAGAATTTATTTCATTCATATCACACCTCAATACAGAGATGGCAAGCTGAGGCACTCTAGCTATTGAGGACTAAAACCCTCATCATCCCCAGCCTTTGGGTGGCTTGGGATAATCGGAGTTGTAGCCATCAACACCTATAGGGACTCATCTTTCACAACTCTGCCTTACTGCAACTGCAAAGCCCCCCCCAACATCATCCTGATCACTCTTCACAGTGGACCACAGATAGTGTTATTTCACAGCAAAGTGCCAGCCTGCCCTTAATAAATGAGCTCTGCTGTCAACGTCAGGGAAATTTTGATAAATGTGGCCCATTGTGTAAATAACAGAAAAAGGAGACTGCTTTGCCTCTTTATGAAAATATACACTAAGAAAATCAAAATAAATAGTGATTTTGAAATTGTGATTTATTCTCTACGCTTGATGTGGAAGGTAAGCTTTACCATGCTTTGGATGAAATATTTACCCAAAACCTCAGATTCCAATGTGATATAAATATTTAGGGTCTTGTGTTCAAAAGAAGCATGTAATCATTTTCAATTTAGAGCAAACCAACCGCACCAGTGGGGAGAAGTACAAATTCTATTGATTTAAAGGGGCTTTCCAGATACCTGTCTGGCACTCAAAAGGTTAGCCCCATGAACGCTAGCAAAGTCTACAACACACTGCTTTACAATGCACTGGAGACCTCTCCTGCATTCAATGTGTTAAAAAGCTTCATTAAAGGGACAGTAATGTTTCAAAATCAAACTAGCTCCAATTAATCTTCATAGTATTTGGTCCATAGAGAGTGTTATTTGAATACTGTTAGAGTTGTAGTTCAAGAGTAATTAAATGATAAAGTATCCCCCTCCTGCCCCTTTTATCTAGTGTAAGGCATCTCCCCTCAGATGTGGAATCTGTTCCTGGGACCAGACAGGTCGCAGCAATGGACAATCTTCTTACTGTGGACATAAGGAAAACCTTGCCCCTTTGACAGGTTTTTCCTTATGATCACTGAAGATTGTCCCTCTCTGCGATCCATCCGGACAGTCTTGCTGCTCTGAGGTGAGCAGTGTTGCATTAGTAAAAGGGGTGGGAGGGGGATAATTTATCATTCAATTACTCTTCAACTACAACTCTAACAGTATTGAAATAACGCTCTCCATGGCCCAAATACTATGAAGTATAATTGGAGCTTCTTTTATTTTGAAACATTACTATCTTTTTAAATCAGTGGCCATTTTGATTCCTCCCTTATGCTATAATTTACCCCAATATTAATCCAACTTTTGAACATAGGACCCTTGGCAAGTGACAGTTGTACAGTTCATGACTAATACCATAATGTACCATGTTTTTCCCACACTTCGTGACGGATTTGCTACCAATTTTTAGACATGTTTCTTGTAAGACGCACAATGTAACCATCTTCTTTCCACTTTTGAAAGGAGAATAAAACCTCCTTATAATAACAACCCCCAGTTGCCTTACTATGATAAAAAAAATCCTAATGGCCCCAATTAATTTTGTCATTGTGCCTTTGTTCGAGAGATAATATCTTCAATCAGTCCTGGGTGTCTTGTCCATGGAGGCAAACATGACGGTAGTAGGGGTGGGTGAAAGCTCTCTCCGTGTTCCCGCGAGAAATCCTGTGAAAACCACATTGTTGTCTGCTTTTTCCCAGGAAAATCCGCTTTAAAACCAGCAATTAAAATCTTTGCATTTTTAGCCCATTGGCCAAAATTCTTTGCTATTTTTTCAATGGCTAGAAAGTGTCCGCCCATTGAGTTACATGGTTTTTGTCTTTTCTCTATAAATATGTGATGTATTCCAGGAAGTGAAACACAATAGAAGCAGCTACAGAGCAAGGTAAACGTGCTGTGCTGTTCTGCTGTGATGTTTTTGAAAAATTGAGGCAGGAGAGGCTCATAGTAACTGCTATCATGATAAGAAAGTCTAAAAATTGTAAAAGGAGGAACTGGAAGGACTTTTATGTGTCCACTGAATCTGAGGAAGAGGAGGAAGTAAGCACTACAGAACAATGCTGTCCAGTCCCCCTAAATCACCCCTAGGGATCATGGGGAAATTAATGGAAAGGGAGGAAGTAAAGGGTAGTAGTCAGCTGCCTGTGCCTGCTGCCAGACATGCTGCCCCTGTTGCCACCATTTCTGTACCTGCTGCCAGACATACTGCCCCTGCTTCCACTAGTTCTGTGCCTGCTGTCAGACAGGCTGCCCCGTTACTGCTGCCACCATTGCTGGGCCTGCAGTCAGACATGCTACCCCTGCTGACACTAGTTCTGTGCCTGCTGTCAGATGTGCTGCCACCAGTGCTGTGCCTGCTGCCAGTGCTGAACCTGCTGCCACCAGTACTGTGCCTCCTGTCAGACGTGATGCCCCTGCTGCCCCCAGTGCTGTGCCTGCTGCCAGTACTGAACCTGCTGCCACCAGTGCTGTGCCTGCTTTCAGATGTGCTGCCCCTGCTTCCACCAGTGCTGTGCCTGCTGCCAGTGCTGAACCTGCTGCCAACAATACTGTGTCTGCTGTCAGAAGTGCTGCCCCTGCTGCCACCAGTGCTGAACCTGCTGCCAGTGTGTATTGTAATATTTAGGAGGAGGGAAGGAAAAGATGGTGCCAAGTGTGACAGCAGGTCAACTTACCATCCCCAAGCAGTACCACCAGTGCTAATACTACTACTACTATGGTCCAGCAGCTTGTTCGTGTTAGGAGTGAAGAAGGGGGTAATCATCATATTACTAGTGACTGTGAGGAGGAAGACTCTGGGACTGAACTTGATGTGGTTGGTGTTAGTAGTAGTAGTAACAGTAATGGTGAAGCAGTCAGTGGGACTAGTGTTAGGGGAGTGTTAGGGGAAGCATTTGACAGCATCCAGACTAGCGGTCAAGGGAGCCCACACTATTCCTCTGGCCCTGGGAGTCCCCTTCCTTTCACTACAGTGTCCAAGTGGAACATAATCCTGAACAGGCCAGAACTATTGGGGGCTATCAGGTGCAGAAATAATACCACCACCAACACCAGGAGCACAGATCGGCTGCCTGTGCCTGCTGCTACTGTTACCAGTCTGCCTTCTTCACGTCACTAAGAAATGGCAAGTGTGACATTATGGGACCCTCTGTCACATTGCTCATCATCTCCTCCAAGCAGCAGTGAGATGCCTATAATAGAGCAGCAGCAGCACATAGGGACTAGTGGCAATGATGATGCTGGAGAAGCTGGGGTGGAAGAGACATTGATGGCCTTTTTAGCCCAAATTGAGAAGGAATGGGAGACAGGGATGAGGATGAGCATCACCACCAGCAGGGAGCTTTTGGAATTTGCAACTGCTCTAATTTCTGTTGCTGCTGAGTTACAAGGGCAGCAGGATGCTGAGGAGCAAGCTAGTGTGCCACAGACCACTGGGGACACAGTGGGAATGGGGTCAACAAGTGAAGGGGGACTAGGACAGGTTCCACTTGTCAGTGGCAGCAATACTCCTGGTCATAATTGCAGTGCTGATTCTGAGGCAGCAGCAACACCATCCACTGCCACAGACAGTGAAGGGGAATGTGGAGAACAAGAAGAAAGAGACCATTCTTCTCCACCTTTTCCCCCAAAGTCATGGGTGTGGGACTATTTTTCTCTTTGGGCAGGCACAGTTCAGTCACCACCAATGGCACTGTGCACAATTTGTGACAAGTCAGTGAGAAGAGGAAAGGAGGGAATCCACCCTGACACAACCTCCCTGATATCACACATGAAACACAGACACCATGACATTTCTGTCAAACATGTTAAAGCTAAACACTCACCACAAAAAACAAGCACCCCTGTTGCTGTACCCCTGACTCTGCAGAAAGGCAACAAGGGGCGAGGTGCAGATCAGAGAGGAGGAAGAATAGAGAAACCCAGGCAGAGATTGGGAGTTTCATGATGAGTGAAACAACTAGCTCGCAATCACCTTCTTCCTCTAGGGTAACTACATCTTCTGCCAATCCACCTCATTCATTGCTACCTCCCCCGCCAAATGATAGCGACTCTGTAGATGTTAGGATGTGGCAGTTGGTATCCACTCATTGCACACTGTGTGGTGCACTGACCACACATGCCAGTGTGATGGAGGAGAATCACAAGCAGTGCATCAAGCGGCATCTGAGGAGATTCTATCCCACAGAATATGCTAAGATGGTGACAGGGAGGGTTCATCATTACTATTAAACTGTCAGCAAGTTGTCCTGTGTCCATAGTGGGGTATGGACAAGGCGTACAGTGACTTGCGTCATGGTGTTTGGATACAGTTGTGACCCTAGATGTCATTTACCATGCACACTGTGCACATTGCAGTTGCTTATAAGAGGCACAGTTCCTGCTCTCAAGGGAAAAATTATATTCTCATAACAACACACCCATGATTTTGGAGGAGGGGCAGGCGGAGAAGAATAATTGCCAACTTCTTCTTTTCTACACATATACTGGAGGCTACTTATTGTGCTGCTACTGCCTAAAGTGCTTCACTAGAGCCAGTTGTGGCAAGTGGAACCTTCATCATATATCACCCATGCTACTACTATTGTTGATCCCATTCCCTTTCAGCTGCCTAATCATCCTGTTGCTTAAACAACTCAGCAGCAGCAGCAAGAATAGCAGTTGCAAATGCCACAATTATGGACTCAGGAAAACATTTGACAATGGCCACTGGCCAACATGACTTGCTGGCACTAGGCCAGTAGGGCATTTCTTTTTCTCAGGGCTTGTGCTTAAAAAACAAAATACAAAAAAATAATAATAAAAAAACATAGTCCTACGAAAAAAATAAACAATTGATTACAATGGCATGAGCTGGTGACAAAAGGGAAAAATTGCACTTTTCATGGGAAATTATTCACCAAGCGGGAAGTGCCATTATTTGATGATTTCAGTTTGAGGCTAAAATTTTTTCGCCCATCCCTAGACGGTAGCTCCCCCCCCCCTCAAACTGAGAAAGGCAGAGTGCATACCTACTTAAATGTTTAAGGACCAGAGGGGTACATAAAGCTTTGCTAAACCATAGACTGCACAGCAATCTCTGGTTCTTAACCCACTGAGTGCCATAAAGGTATCCAGTGCATTGCATTGAAGTACATTAGATACCTCTCTGGCACTCAAAGAGTTACAGGGTTAAGATTACCATGCGCAGTGAATAGAGTTTGGTTTCGGTGGTCCTGCTAGCACCTGTCCGGTCTCTTCTTTTGGACAAGACACTTAGGAATGATTGAAGGTGTCCTTGCTTGAACTAAGGCACAAGGGCAAAATTCATAGGGGCCATTAAGATTTTAGAGCCATATTAAGGTAAACACATTAGCTTCCTAGTGCCTTCAATCCCAGTTAAAAAACATGCACTATTGCTCAGTTGCAGAGTGGTACATGATGTCATATGGCCAGACACCAAAGAGACAACAGTGAATGTAAAGTGACTGTACCTTCAGTGATTGTAAGGGAAGGCGCTGCTCTCACACTGTGTTGGAGGTGAGGACATCCACCTTCACCACCTCCAGGTAACACTGACATGTTTTTGAGAAAGGAAAGAAAGACAGACCTGCTACCTGTCAGACAGGCATAGTATTAAACCACACTATCTGTTCTTTAATACTAATGCATGTTTCATAATGGTGTGAATGTCCCATTAAGCTTAAGCTTTGGCCAAGATATAACAGGATCATATTTCTAGTCATTTTATTTCAGAATATATAATTATCTTGGTGTTGTCTAATGTAAGAGTGATAGCCACCTTTCACTACAATAATAGCTTTAAAGGGACAGTAATATTTAAGATGTAAACTATATTTATATTGTAGGGTTTATTCTCCTGAGTAAAACAAGGGTACCCTTACTGATGAGAGGTGTTTCATTCAAATGTTATTACAGCTCAGACTTCATTTTTGTAGGTGCAGTATCGCAGTGGCTTGAAATTGTACATTAGCGATGTTTCTACACCATCCTATGGACAGCTCTGCTCAGCTGACTCAGTTCAGGCCACTGTGATACTGCATCTACATAATTCAAGTCTGAATTTCAGCAGTGGGAGTATGTTGTTTTACTCAAGGGGAAGATCCATATTTATATATTTTTTTACATTTTAAATATTACTATGCCTTAACGTATTTTGAGTAAGTATGTACCAGCTCTGCACACATCAGAGTGATTTTGGCCTATTCTTATTAGTAGATTTGCTCCAAGTTGTTCAAGTCAGTTGTAAATAACTTATGGACAGCACTTTCCAAATAGTGCCACAGATTTCCAGTGGGAATCAGATCCGGACTGTGTCTGGGTCACAGTGGGATATTCATCTTTTTGTTCCTGAGCCACTCCAATGTTGCTTTGGCCTTGTACTTGAAATTGTTGTCTTGCTGAAAGCTTCAGGGCTTTTTTGTGTGGACTGAAGCAGGTTTTCCTGCCATATTTCCCTGTAATTTGCTCAATCCATAGTTACTTCAGTTTTAACAAGATGCCCAGTCCCTGTTTATGAGAAGCATCCCCACAGCATGTAACTGCCTGTACCATACTTCACTGTAAGGATGGTGTGTCTTGAGGCATGGGCAGAGTTAGGTTTGTACCACACAAAGAATTTTTCAGCCAAAACTCAAAAAATCTACCGTGGTCTCATTTGACCACAAAACATTTTCCCACACTGTAGCTGTTATGCAGAGCTCTTGATATGGTTAACTAGGGCACCATTATTCCTCTCACAGCCATTGATCTCTGTAGCTACTTCCAAGTGATTGTAGGCCTCTCTGTGGTTTTTTTCACCCAAATCTTCTTGTTGAGCACTGAGTTTTGGTGGTGGTCTTTTCTTGGTGATGCCTGGGTGGTGTGATGCAGCTTCCACATCCTGATTATTGATCCAACTGTGCTATCGGCACACAGATTTTATTTTGTACCCGTTTCCTAATCTATGCATTTGTATTACTATATTGCCAACTTCTGTAGAATGCTTTTTGTTCTTTATTTTCTTCAGACCCAAAGCCTAATCAATATAACTCAACATTAATGATTCAAAGACATAGGGCAATGGTAATGTAACTGTGTTAGGACAATTTCTTTTATCTCTGTAAACTGGGAGCTTCCACAGCACGTTTGAATACTTATGCATGCAACATATTTTAGTTTTTTAAAAAAATATTTACCAACATAGAGGCAATGTCTCTTACAACATTTGATTTTGACTTTGTGTTTTACAAAAAAAACATACAAAATGAAATTACAATGTACTGTACGGAACAAAAGGGAAGGGGGTCACCCAGGGCCGGATTTGCCATTAGGCAAAGTAGGCACCTGCCTACAGGCGCACGCCAACTAGGGGCGCCTGCCATTTGTATTTTTTTTTTTTTTAACATTCTTTAAAAAAAAAAAAAAAAACTAGCCGCCTCGCTGGCTGCGCCAGCGGCACCCACTCACATTGCCCGCCCCCCTGGTCTTGTACCTGATGGAGCTCCCTCGTTGATTCTTTAGGAATGCAGAGCGCTGGGAGATGACATCATCTCCCAGCGCTCTGCATTCCTGAATAGGAGACCATGCGGGAGCTCCATCAGGTACAAGACTGTGCCAAAGGAGGCACATATAGATCTCCTACCAGGGAGGTAGGAAACGGACAACGGGGGGAGGCAATGTGAGGGCAAAGTGGAGCTAATGGGGGGCAAGTTGGAGCTAATGGGGGGCAAGTTGGAGCTGATGGAGGGCAATGTGGAGATGGTGGGGGGCAATGTGGAGCTGATGGGGGGCATTGTGAAGGCAATGTGGAGCTGATGGGGGGCAATGTGAGGGCAATGTGGAGCTGATGGGGGCAATATGGAGCTGATGGGGGCATTGTGAAGGCAATGTGGAACTGATGGGGGCATTGTGAGGGCAATATGGAGCTGATGGGGCAATATGGAGCTGATGGGGGGGCATTGTGAGGGTAATATGGAGCTGATGGGGGCAATGTGAGGACAATGTGGAGCTGATGGGGGGAATTGGGAGGGCAATGTGGAGCTGATGGGGCAATATGGAGCTGATGGGGGGCATTGTGAGGACAATATGGAGCTGATGGGGGGCAATGTGAGGGCAATCTGGAGCTGATGGGGGGCAGTGTAAAGGCAGTATGGTATATGGAGATGATGGGGGCAGTATGGAGCTGATGGGGGCAATGTGAGGGCAATATGGTATATGGAGATGATGGGGGCAATGTGAGGGCAATATATGACATGATGGTGGCAAGATGGAGCTAATGGGGGGCAATGTGGCGATGATGGGGGCAATGTGAGGGCAATATGGAGATGATGGGGGGGCAACGTGGAGATTAGGAGCACTGTGGAGGTATCCAGTGCAGATAGCCCACGGGGGGGGGCTTCAAATTTCTGTGCCTACAGGCTCCTGAGATGTAAATCCAGCCCTGGGGTCACCCCTATTGCAATAAAGACAATAAAGGTCCAAGACAACCACCATAAAAAAAATATTCAAGGCAATATTCTCACAAGTAAAATGGCTGAGATATTATATATATAATTCTCAGCTAACCAAACGTATAGAATGGATTCTCTTAAATGCAGTATGGTTACTGATGTAATATGTTCAACAGTGGAAGGGCTGCACTTTCCACGTACAGTACTCATTCTCCTCCCTCAAATATAGTTGAAGTGCTCTATCAATCTCAAGTGGATGACCTCTGTATTTGATGCCCTAAATCTAAATTAATATATATACAGACATAGGTAAGGTATGGGTACAGAAACCACCCAACCATCCCTCTGACACAGAGACCCTTTAACACGAGGCACACACACAGGGTATAACGAAATATCCAAAATAATCTTTAATGAATACAAAAATAGACAATATAGTGACATAAAAACATTTAAAAACATACGAGTGACAGACGAGCTATATATAAATATATAGGCTGCTGCAATACAACAAAAATCTAACTACAAAAGTGCAACGTGAGAGGGATATAAATAATCCCACAAGTGCAATGTGCTACTAACAATATGATACTCAAATATAATCAATGAAAATAGTGAAAAATACTTATCATGTATAAACAGCAACCGGAAATGTAGTCTAAGCTCGTCCGTCTACCCAAATGCCCAACGCGTATTGCCATTACACAACGGCCTGACGAAGCTGTTGTGTAACGGCGATACGCGTTGGGCATTTGGGTAGACGGACGAGCTTGGACTACATTTCCGGTTGCTGTTTATATATGATAAGTATTTTCACTGTCGTCCAATACAGGTCACTGGTACTCTGGGAGGCGTAAGTCCCCTTTAATAGGCAGGAACAACTATGCAAATGATTTGCAAGGGGCGGAGCCTCCCCTCTTACTTAAGCCACCTTCTGGCCAGAGCCACTTAGATTGATTTGTTCCTGGAGTGCTCTGCACACCAGGTAGTAGAACATCTATGCGTCTTAGTGTTTTATTATTTTTATTCAAATATGGAATACCACCATTAGGAGGGTGACCATGGCTGTGAATTGCCCTCTCTAAAGTGGCTGGTGCAGCTTCCAGGGATTTCTGTGGACCTTATGCCCTGAAGAGGGAACAGCTTGTGTTGAGCAGCTTCCCTGCTGAGGAATTTACCTCTGGGTTATTCCTTATTCATCATGGTCACCTGAAGACAGAAGTCCTGCAAGAAAGGTGAGTCACCCATTGAGTGCTGAAGGTCCACTTGTCCCCACAGTGTCCCTTTGATGGGCTTGTATTTGGGAGTTTTCAATACACTCCAGCACTCATAGGGTGTTTTTATTGCATTATTACTAAGTTTTATGCAATTTCTGTGGTATTCTCTGGGTTTTGGAGCATGGGATATTTGTTTACTTATGTTTCTTATGTGTTTTACACTTGTTTGAGCATTTTTTAATGTTTTCTTAAACTTTATTAAAAATTGAGTTCCGCGCCTTTAAGCGCGGCTTTTCCCGCTCAGACGCAATGGCTCCTTTACTCTCTATGGGAATTCACAGTGTGGGACATATCTTTGGAACCGCTTGTCACAGCAACTCCACAGAGGGCTCATTTTACTGCTAGGCTCCTGCTCTATCATCCGGATTGTGTTTTATTTATGTGGGGTGTTCAGGGGGGCTTCGGGCACTGTTTGGGGTACTTGTAGAGGGAAAACTACATTTCCCATGAGCGCCTGGTTCGCGCTCGTTTCTGATTGGCTGTCATGACGGCCGCCATTTTGTGGTACTTTTCCTATGCGAGTACACTACGCAGGGACCGAGCCTTCTCTCTCCTCTACAGATTAACTCTTCGCTGGCCAGATAAGTCCGAATTTAGACATTTCTGGGGTGAAACTTTAATCCTTTACACTTTTTCTGGGTGATAGTGTCATTAGTGGGGTATATTGACGCTGTGAGCATGTCTACTTCACTGGAGCTGGGGGCTAGACCCAAGTCTAAGGAGGATGGGGGGTCTGCTACCCCCATGGCGTTTTGCTCCTCTTGCCACATTGGGCTGTCTAGCGATAATGTGGGGATCTATGCCCTAATTGTACTGGTCAAGATAGCAACCCTGGGCTTCCCAGCCATGCTATTGAGCCATCTTGGGTGAGGGAGTTTAAAGCTGCCACTAGGGATCTCAGATCCACGCTTCAACTCTTTCCCTCTCAGATACAGGGGGCTCTCCAGGTCTGGCAGACCCCCTCTACCATCAGGACCTCCCTGCCTAAGCCACAGGGGGCTCCTGAGGTAACTGATTCTTCTGAAGAAGAACTCTTGCAGGATTCTGATGCTGAGGAACGTACTGTTATTGAATCTAACAGATCCATTGGGGACCCCTATGAGTGTGACCCTGAAGTCTCGGCTGAGGGTCTGATCAGAGCGGTTTTGAATACGCTCAACCTTCCTCTGACTCAGGAATCCACTTATGATCCTACTGATGTTTTTCAGAAAAAGCAATCTAAGCCAGTTGTTTGTTTTCCAACTAATCCTACTCTTGCTCGTCTAGTCTCTGAGGCGTGGAGGAATCCTGATAGATCTTCCTCTGTCTCCAAAAAGTTTGCTAAGCTGTACCCTTTTCCTGAGGCTGAGCTGGCTAAATGGGTGCATCCTCCTAAGGTGGATGCACCTGTTTCCAGGCTATCCAAGTCTACCGCTTTGGCTGTCTCTGATGCCTCTGCCCTGCAGGATTGGACAGATAAGAAATTGGAACTTTCTCTTAAGTCCATTTTTGCCTCTATTGGCACTGCCATGCGTCCAACCTTTGCAGTGGCATGGGTTAACAGGGCTATCGCGGCCTGGACTGAGCGACTGACTGAAGCAGTTCGCCAGGATGCTCCAGTTTCTGAACAGTTACAGCTTCTTGCTAACATTTCTGAAGCTCAGAACTATGTTGCTGACGCTGCCTTTGATGCTGTGCGCATGATGGCGAGGGCCTCCACTTCTTCTATGGTGGCTAGACGCGCCCTTTGGCTGAAAATTTGGTCTGCTGATACAGCCTCCAAGAAAGCCTTGCTTTCCTTGCCCTTTCAGGGGAATTTGCTTTTTGGGTCTGAACTCAAAGAAATGATCAGTGAGGCTACTGGCGGTAAAAGTACTCTTCTACCCTCAGTTTTTAAGAAAAAGTTTCCAGCCAAACGCAATCGGTCCTTTCGTTCCTTTCAGACTGAGACACGCTCCTCGGCCCCATCGGGTCCTCCCACTACGCGCTCCTCCTCCAAGCCCAAACAGTCCTGGAAGCCCAAAGTTGCCCCCAAGGCCAAGACCTCCAAGACTGCTTCGGCATGACTCGCCGAACCCGGGTCCGCATCCGGCTGTAGGTGGACGTCTCCGCATCTTTCGCCGGACTTGGGAGGAGTCAGTGGCGGACCCATGGGTTCTTCAGGTGGTGTCAGAGGGATTCAGGATCCCTTTCTCCTCCCTTCCTCCTTTTCGGTTCCATTTTACTCGTCCTTCTCAGGAACCCACAAAAAGGCGTCTGTTCGACGACGCTATTCAGGATCTCTTGGACAAAGAGGTCCTGGAGGCGGTTCCTCAGGGGGACACAGGTTCAGGATTCTATTCCAACCTGTTTGTGGTAGCCAAAAAGGACGGAGGGGCTCGTCCTATTTTGGATCTCAAAGATCTCAATGCCTATGTGGTGACTTCCCACTTCCGCCAGGAGTCCCTGCGCTCTGTGATTGCAGCTATGTCTCCAGGGGAGTTCCTTGCCTCCCTGGACCTTCAGGATGCTTATCTTCACATCCCTATTCATCCAGAGAGCAGGCGGTATCTCAGGATTGCCTGCCACAGGGGACACTTTCAGTTTGCAGCGCTCCCCTTTGGGCTGACTTCAGCCCCTCAGGTCTTCCAGAGGGTGTTAGGCTCCTTGATAGCGGTGCTTCATCAGGATGGGATCAGAGTGACCCCCTACATGGATGATCTCCTACTGAAAGCCTCCTCTGCGGAGCTTCTCCATCAGCAATTACAGAAGTGTATGCACACTCTGAACCGTCATGGCTGGATCCTGAATCTGGACAAGTCGGACTTGGTTCCATCTCAGAGGCTTCTATTCCTGGGTCTCCTGTTCGACACTCGCCAATGCATGGTGTTTCTTCCAGAGGATGTGGCTCACCAGATAGCCGTCTGAGTGGCTGGGATTCTGGATATGGACGAAATTCCGGTACCGAAGTTGTCGTCTTTAGTGGGGAAGTTCATTTCCACGATCGAAGCAGTACCATTTGCCATGGCCCACTCCAGGGAACTTCAGAGATTTGTGATCCAGACGTGCAGGAATCATCCAGATCATCAACATCTGGCCGTCTCTCTACCTCCTCATGTCGAGTCGAGTCTGCACTGGTGGTTGGATCTCTCTCATCTCCTGAAAGGGAGATCCTTTCTAGTTCCTCGTTGGACCACAGTCACAACGGATGCCAGCCTTCGGGGCTGGGGTGCAGTCTGGGGTCGCTTCAGTGCTCAGGGGAAATGGGGTCTGGAGGAATCCCTTCTCTCCATCAATGTTCTGGAACTTCGAGCTGTCCGGCTTGCCCTGAGGCACTGGGAGTCTCAACTGACCGGTCGTCC
The DNA here is from genome assembly GCA_037306005.1 of Rhinophrynus dorsalis. Lineage (NCBI taxonomy): Eukaryota > Metazoa > Chordata > Amphibia > Anura > Rhinophrynidae > Rhinophrynus > Rhinophrynus dorsalis. The sequence goes on from CM074719.1 coordinate 383,062,084, forward strand.
GATCAGAGTGGAGTCCGACAACGCCACGGCGGTGGCTTACATCAACAGGCAAGGTGGCACAAGAAGCGGTTCCGCCTGGTGGGAGGTCAAGGATATTTTGTCTTGGGCAGAAGATCACGTGCCTGTCATCTCTGCAGTTCATATTCCAGGCGTGGACAACGTCATGGCAGACTTCCTCAGTCGTCACACCGTCGACAGCGGAGAATGGGCTCTTCATCCAGAGGTGTTTCACATGATCACCCAGCGGTGGGGGATGCCTGTGGTGGACCTGATGGCTACCAGACACAACAGGAAGGTTCCGGTGTTTTGCTCCCGGTTGAGGGACTCCCTTGCTCTAGCAGTGGATGCCTTGTCGATCCCTTGGGATTTCTCCCTGGCTTACATCTTCCCTCCTCTTCCTCTATTGATCAGAGTTATCCAGAAGTTGAAGCAGGAGCGTTGTCCTGTCATCCTGATCGCTCCAAACTGGCCTCGCCAGTCCTGGTATCTGGAGTTGATGGCCATGTCAGTGTCGGATCCGATCCCGCTCCCTGCACGTCCGGACCTACTTCTCCAGGGTTATCTGTGGAAGGAGGATGTTCACTCTCTCCATTTGATGGCATGGCGGTTGAATCCTCGATTCTAGCAAAGAAAGGATTTTCTCCTTCTGTGGTGTCGACTATGCTTAGTGCTCGTAAGCCTGTGTCCTCCAAGATCTATCATCGCATATGGTCAACCTTCGTTGCATGGTGCACTGATAAGAAATTGTCACTTGAATTTCATCTTCCCACTGTCCTTGCCTTCCTGCAGGACGGTGTTGATAAGGGGCTCAGTCTGAGTTCCCTCGAGGTTCAGACCTCTGCCTTGTCTGTGTTTTTCCAGGAAAGGATTGCTATCCTTCCTGATGTCAGAGTTTTTTTCCAGGGTGTGACTCATGTTCGGCCTGCCTTCAAGAGTCCTACTCCCCAGTGGGACCTCAATTTGGTGCTGGGAGTACTCCAGCGACCACCGTTTGAATCCTTGGCTTCCATTTCTTTACATCTCTTGACTTGGAAAATAGCCTTTCTCTTGGCTATTGTTTCGGTCCGCCGGGTAGCAGAGTTACAAGCTCTGTCTTGTAAACCTCCTTACCTGGTGTTCCACAAGGATAAGGCTGTGCTTCGCACTACCAAGGAATTCTTACCCAAGGTTGTGTCCGAGTTTCACATCAATCAAGAAATTGTGGTTCCCTCTTTCTGTCCTAATCCTTCATCTGACAAGGAACGAGATCTCCATTTGTTGGATGTGGTGCGTTGCCTCAAGTTTTATGTTCATCGCACCGAGTCTATCAGGAAGTCTGACGCTCTATTCGTCATTCCTGAGTGGCCTAGGGCAGGGAGACCGGCTGCCAAGGTTACTATTGCATCTTGGATTAAAGCTACCATCCGTGAAGCTTATACGTTGCGGAATAAGCATGTTCCCTTCAGGGTGACTGCCCATTCCACCAGATCTATTGGGGCCTCTTGGGCCTACAAGAATCAGGCATCTGCTGATCAACTGTGCAGAGCGGCCACTTGGTCCTCTGTGCACACATTTTCTAAGCACTATCGAGTTGATGTACTGGCTTCAGCTGATGCCAGTTTTGGTAGGAAGGTCCTGGAGGCAGTTTTGCCTGTTTAGATCTTCCGCTCTGTGATCCTTAGTGCTTCCTTGCTGTTGAGCCCGGTTGGCTCTGGTTCCGTGTGCTGTGTTAGTTCAGGGATTGTTTCCCTTGGTTGGTGTCCGTTGACACTTACAGTTTGGGCTATGTAATTAACTGGTTCATAGCAGTTCTAGTGACTTGGGCCTTGCGCCTGGTCCTTGCCTTACTTCCCGCCTCTGGGTCAGCTCAATGTTTGTACATCCCAGAGTACCAGTGACCTGTATTGGACAACAGTGAAAATAGGATTTTAGTCTTACCTGTTAAATCCTTTTCACTTAGTCCATACATGTCACTGGTCTCCCACCCTGTCAAGGGACCAGACTTGGCTCTCCTGTGGCATTCAGTGGGAGACCATTGGGGCATGCTCACAGGAGTCTTTCTTTTTGCTTACCTGAGGTCAGTTTTAGGGTCTCAAATCAATCTAAGTGGCTCTGGCCAGAAGGTGGCTTAAGTAAGAGGGGAGGCTCCGCCCCTTGCAAATCATTTGCATAGTTGTTCCTGCCTATTAAAGGGGACTTACGCCTCCCAGAGTACCAGTGACCTGTATGGACTAAGTGAAAAGGATTTAACAGGTAAGACTAAAATCCTATTTTTCACTATTTTCATTGATTATATTTGAGTATCATATTGTTAGTAGCACATTGCACTTGTGGGATTATTTATATCCCTCTCACATTGCACTTTTGTAGTTAGATTTTTGTTGTATCGCAGCAGCCTATATATTTATATATAGCTCGTCTGTCACTCGTATGTTTTTAAATGTTTTTATGTCACTGCATTGTCTATTTTTGTATTCATTAAAGATTATTTTGGATATTTTGTTATACCCTGTGTGTGTGCCTCGTGTTAAAGGGTCTCTGTGTCAGAGGGATGGTTGGGTGGTTTCTGTACCCTATACCTTACCTGTGTCATCCTGAGTGCACCTAGACTACTATGTCTTTATTACTACAGGGTTAATTTATATACTGGTGCGAGCTCCACTCCTAGTGTTTTGGTTCTAAATCTAGATTAATACACACTTGTCTTAAGATGCAATGTAGTGTAGTGAGTTTTGCGCAAAATGTAAAAATGATAACACCCATTATGTAAAATAAATATTTGATGGCCATGTCTGGAAGATGCATCTATATCACTGCACATGTTTGCATTTTTGTTAGAGTTTAACACTTTTATGGCAACTGGAGATGTTGCTATTTCTATGGAAATCTTTGGTCATGACCACATTTATCCATTAAAGAAACATTGTTGCCTAAAAATGCATACGGTTTTTACATTATTAAATATCACATACACCTAGCCAGCTGTAAAAATAACTTCATAGGTGTATAAACCCAGAATGTTTTTCTGTTCATCTGCAAGCTGTGCATGCCTAGTTAACCACTGCATCTTTGTACAACTAATAAGGGCAATGGATGGTATGATAAATAAGAGAGAAACTTTGCATTGATCTGAACTGGGTGGGATCTAATCTCAAAAAATTATTGATTGTTATGGATTTATCAGTTTAACTGGCCTGACAAAAACTGGACAAATGTGTCCATTTTTATTATTTATTTTTTAAAGAGTTTAGTACTAAAAAAAACAAAACAAAAAAAAAAAAAAACATTTTTTAAAAACAAATTGGTGATTGGTGATAATGTCCTGCAGTAGCAACAACCCTTCTGTAAAATTAAATGGTTAAAGCAGTGGTTCTCAATTTTTTTTTTTTTTTGTTCACGGCATCCCTAGCACATAATCTGGATTTTTCAGGCCACCCTTGATATTTAATATCTTATTTGTTAAGGAAGTCATGAAGCTACAAATAAGTAATATACAGTTATTCTTAGGTCTCACAATCAGAATAGCAAGGCCAAATATATTGGGCACATAAATATGCATTTGAAACTCAAGATTTACATTTTAATAGAAAACAAGGGGCACCCTAAGTGGATATCCGTGGCACACCAAAGTGCCACTGCACTCTGGCTGAGAATCACTGATTCCACTCAGACTTCCATAAAATTATTATTTTTCTTTAAATAGTACCAACTAATTATGCAGCACTGTACAATAGGGAATGGACATACAGAGATAGTAAATACTATAAATCAAATATGGAGAACAAAAGGATGAGAAAGCCTACAGTCTAGTAGAAGGAAGGATGGACACAGAAGGAGTAAAATTCAGCTGGGCAGTATGAAAACATTTGAACAAAACATCTACCAGCAATTGGAATAACCTTATTTCACATATGTAGAAAAGTTGTACAAAGTAATTAATTCTCAGAACAGTTAAGCCTTTAGTGCAAGATAGGCATCCAAATACCTCTCTGGGATCAAAAGGTTAATATTCCTTTAAAACCAAGTTACGACTGGCACCGTTTTCTATTGCCAGGAATATTTATCATACCCAGAGAAACGTGTTCCTACCCCTTCACTTACTTGAAACAAGTGTGGAAAAGGGGCAGCAGCACGTACTGCTTTCACCGGACACTTTTTTTTCTAGAAAACTGTAGTCTTACTATGCAAAAGGACTTAAAAATACTTTCATTTTAGTTGACAGCGTAAAAAAAGGCTCAATTTATGATTTAAAACAAGATCAAATAAATTTTGTGACACAGACTATAAATACATATACGGAAGTTTAAACAAGCAATAGTGTGGGTTTTATTGCAGTGGAACAATGTGATATTCGATTATGCACACTACAAACTCCTAAGAAGAGAAAGACAAGGAAAGGGATTTAAGAAGACTGGCCCTCCAAAGGCAGTAGGTAAATTTGAGAGGTAGAAGATAACTGAGTTAAGGTCACCTTCCCTCACAAGCGTTCACTGTTATTCCACTTTTACACTAGGATCTATAGAGCGGTTTCATATTCGTTCGCAACTTCCGCTCTGACAATTTTTAGGTCACCGGAAGTTAGGTTTTAATCTGAAAGCCCTCTATCTTTAAGCAGTAATACTAAAGTAACGCCCACTTTTTACCTTTTCCTTGTCCGGGTTGTCAGCGATCTCTGTCACCGGTCAGCATGGCTGTTGTGTGCCGTAGCCCAGGGTTGGCGGCTGTCTTACGCATAGCGGGAAGCTGCAGCTGGAAATTGACAGTGACGACTGGATCATGCATTGAGGTAAATTGTACAGCTTCGGTATAAAACTTCCCCTATCAGAGGAGAATGCTTTAGAATGATGGTTTTATATGGCATTCCTTCTGCAGAGAAAGAGTTGTTTTGTTTATAGAAATAAACTCATAAGACAAAGGGACATTACACCTGTGATCCATGAAATATTAAAAACGGATATGCTAAGCATCGTGTCAGTAGTATGTTCGGATACAATCCATTCAAAGAAACAACTGCAGTGTATGTCATCGGGCTGTATAAACGAAAGGGATACCTTTTATTGAAAGCTATCCATCAAGTTTTAATAACAATTCCAAATCATCTGGGAAATTGAACATCTAATTTGTATAGACTGATGAATATATGGCCAGGCTTCTGAATGTCTCTAACAGGTATTGGTCATATTTGTACATACTGTAAGATGCAGATAAAATGGAACTATGACTTCTCCAGAAAACATAATTAAGCATACATGCTAACTGTCTCAGATTTCCGTGATCAGTCACTTTCTTGGGGGTTTTGTCCCTCTTCTTTGACGTACATCTGCACTGTACACTAGAAAACGGGAAAAGTGTCCCTGGATATTTAACTGTTGGCAAGTGTGATTAGGGTGTGTGTATATATATATATATATATATGCGCATGATTCCATAAATAGAATGTATATGCATAAACATCAGGTATGTGTGGATATCAGTTTATAACATGAAACACCCAAAAGAAGGGCAACCCTTTATTTTGACTACATAATCTACAGGAGTGTAATATGTAATTTCGTATTATCTATATATTTTATTTATCATCGTCACCTTTTTTCCCATTCACTTGTCCCTGGCGGTGATGTGATTGCATTTCTGAATCCAGGGAGTTCTCTGCCTGACAGAGGAAGTAGGGATGTCTATAAAAGTTGCAAATCTCCCTGCAGTTCTGATTGACCTCTGTACTGTATAGGCAGGCTTTTCTATATTGTCACTGCATACTTTTACATTGTATCTTCTTTTACATTGTTGCACTGTCTACTTTGACAATTGCACGCAGAATGCTTTCTTGAAAAAAATCAAGTATACTTTTATGTGTACAGCTAAGAAAAATAGGTGAAGATGAAGAAATATAATAGCATAGGCAATTTGGCTTTACATATGCACTTACATAATATGTACAGTCAAAATAAGGGGTTGCTGTTCCTTTAAATGCTGATTATGGCTGGGGACTCTAAGAATCTTTGGCCAAAGCCCAAGCCCAAAATAATCTTGTGTAGTCTTGTTTAGCTGCCTTTTAAGTATAATTCCTTTCCTAAAGCCAAGGTGAATGAAGACTATTAGTCATAATCATTGCTTTGACCAAATATACCAATTTACTATGGGTTTATGTGTAACAACTTCAAGTAAATGTACCATAAGGAATTCTTTACTTTTGCAGGCCATTTTTCTGAAAACAAAGAGTAGTTGAATGGAGGACACCAATAAACATGCCCACATTTATGTCATCATTAGCAGATGGCATTCTGTGTACATATACTGTAGGTATCCAGTTCCTGATACAAAAAAATCTTAAAGTGGCATCACCAAATATATCTGACTCTCTCTGTAAATGGACCAGTAGACGCCTGCTCTGTCTGTCCCGGTCTCCTCTAGGAGGCATTGCATTGTAACTTAAGGTATAGGAAAAGACTGAAGGCACAGACAGCTCTAAAGCAAGAAGCCTAGCCGTCAGTTTCAGAAATTGAAAGATTACTTCAGAACTTGGTACTTGTGGCTGATAATAGCACCCAGGGCTGGTGCAAGGATTTTTGCCATCCTAGGCAAAACCTAAATTTGCCGCCCCTTTATACCCCACCTCTTTTCATGATTGTTACCTTAGCTCAATTTAATCCAACTGCACCATAGCAGAAAATAAAGGTTCCCACTGACTTAACTGGGACTTTTAACCCCGTTGAATGCTAGAGAAGATTATATTGTATTAGAGAGGTCTCTAACAAGTGCAACTGGTTAAAAGTCACAGAAATGTTTATTTCCCCTGTATGTTGTTGGTTTGTTGACCTAGTATGAATATCAAAATATCTTTCAAAGACAGTTTCTACTACTAAATACCGTCATCAGGAAACAGTATCTAATCTTTTGTCTTATAAGGAGCTAGGTTACAATGCTTTTTATAAGGTGAATCTTACAGTACACAAAATTACACTTTGTGAAAAGTTAGTCTTCCACTTGTTCTCTGGTATCCACAGAACCACAAATACACTGCCTGCCAATCCAAGCTTTTCCCCCTCTCTGCCATAAATACAAAAGTTCTTCAGGGTTCAGTGTACCAGTCTGAGAACCAATGAAATATCACATTACAGAACTAGCATCGTGAATCAAATGAGTGCTTTATTATGACCATGTCTGGTTTATCCAACAGTAGTTTACAGGTTTAGAAATATACCTAGCGTGGATGTACTAAAAACACGAAAGACCTCTCAAAGGAGGGGGTGAAAACTGTCATTCTTTTGACACTGTCAATTTGAAGAGGTTTTAGAAAATAACAAAAAAGGCATTCATATCATAACACAGGAATTTGAGAGCTTTTATACTCACTAAACCTAGGACCTTTTTAATAATTTCCAGGTCCATTTCAAAGACAAATTTCGGTACTGGACCAGGGATCACTACTTGACTAACACTAACTATCAGGGTTAGGGAGGAAACCCTGGACAAATTTCTTAATTAATTTTTGTCTTCTCTCTGCCCCCTGGGCCAGTCTGCCCCTGGTCTGGAGATGCCTTTAAGAGATGCCCCCTATCAGCTCCAACTTGCCCCCACCATCAGCTCCACTAGCTCCACTTAGCCCCCCATCAGCTCCAACTTGCCCTCACCAGCTCCACTTTGCCTCCCCACCAGTCAGCTCCAACTTGCCCTCACCAGCTCCACTTTGCCCCCCACCAGTCAGCTCTAACTTGCCCCCCACCAACTCCACTTTGCCCCCCAACAGCTCCAACTTGCCCCCTATCAGATCCACTTTGCTCCATCAGCTCCACCTCCATTTTGCCCCTCACCAGCTCCACTTTGCCCCCCATCAGCCCCAACTTGCCCCCCATCACAGACCTGTAGCTGCTGGAGCACCCGCGCGGTCTTCTCTTCAGTAATGCAGAGCATGCTGGGAGATGTTGACTCCCAGCGCGCTTTGCATTACTAAAGAGCCGACGGCGACGAGTGAGCACAGCAGCTACACAGACCTGACTGTGTTGCAGTGCCCGGCGGAGGAGTCCTGCTAGTGGGAACGGCCGGCCCTGGGCGCAGCTCTTCTCTGCTTCATGCCTGTGCCCCCAGTACGTGTGCCCTAGACCGGCGCCTACCTTGCCTATAGGTGGCACCGGCCCTGATAGCACTGTTAATAAACATATCGCTAATACCTAATTATTGGGGAATGACTTTATATAGGGCGATTGTTCCACTTTAAACATCAGAACGAAGTAGTATTAATAAAAATATGCATTATATAAATTACCTTATCCTGATCTACCCATCTGGATACAGTAGCAGTTCCATCCAGGTAGAGAAATTACTCATTTATCCACATCTAGTTAGCAAGACCAAAATAAATCACACCCATCTCAACCTTGTTTCCTAAGATAAAGGTGAGATTTTGTTAGCAAAGCAACAGAGGTCTGCAAAACATTGCTTTGCAAATATTTGTGCACTTCAGTCTAGGGGTAGAAAGGCAAGTTACCCCTCTTTTGATGTGGGTGAATGTCTACTTTTCACACTAGTATATTTTATACCTTTCCTTCATATCTCTAATAGTTATGAGCTTTTTAAAAAAAAAGCAAACAGGTAGGTGTGGCTTTGAACTTTTTGAACACCCTACAGTATGTGAACTATTGTTGTTGTAAGAGCAGTAGCTAATGAATACAGTTAACAATTCCATTGTTTTAAAATATTTCATTGCATTTGAAGGTGTAGAAAGGTAAAAAAAAAAAAATGTCCATTTAGCTCCAATTTCTGGAAACATTTGTGCACCAAGCTTAGGGGTAGGAAAGGCAAGTGACCCCCCCATTTGATGCAGTAGGGTAGGGCTTAAAATGTGAAGTCCTTTGCTACTAGCCAGACCTGAAAAGTTACTCGCCACAGCATACCCACCAGGGCTGAATTTCTACTCGCCAGGGCTGAATTTTTACTCGCCATTGGCTAGTGGTGAGTGAAAAATTTGAGCCCTGCAGTAGGGTATCTTCTTTCCAAAATTTTTGCTTTGTCTACCTTTTCTTCATTTATTAGTTGCTACAACAGTTTTCGTGCAGGCAAGTCATGTTTTAGAAAATGTAAGAAAAATCAGAAGTTGTAATTGGTGTAGCTCTAGCATGTCCTTCATTATGTCATCTCATACCAGTGGGGTGTCATTTGTCTCCTAAGAGCACTAGCTATTGAACACAGTGGGAAATTCAATAGTTTGCAAAGATTTGAAGGGGTGAAAATGTAAAAAATTCAATCTTTGTTCCTCTAGCACCATCTTTTGGAAACATTTGTGCTCACCAGGCTAGGGGTAGAAAGGCAAAATATATAGTTTTGCTGTCTTGGAAATTAAGGCTCTGTGCAGACCATGAACGTAGGTAAATCTACAAATATTTGGTATTTTTATAGTTGGTGGACTCAGGCCTTTTTCAAATAAATGAAACTTTCTCAATCAAGATACATGTTTTTGATAAATAGTTTAGCAAAATAAGTAATTTCTAACTTTTTTTTATTATTAATTATGATCTTCTAGTTTTTCGCAGGATGCAAAATGTACTTAATGCAAGGCACCGTGCACAGGCTCAGTTTGTTGTGGGAAAAAAATATATATAGTTTTCCATATGTAACTAGAATGTTACCAGGGGAAATAAAGTCTAAACAGATGGATAGCAAAGATGCTGAAATGTGTCTGGCCTACAGGGTACAGAAAATGGCACAAGCCCCTGGTACTGAAAGGGTTAACAATCAACTTGGTTTGTGTTGCATTGTTGCTCAATGCATTGCATATTCCTCGGATCATAAAATGGTCTAATTAGGCCCATGCTGTCTGCCTGATTCCGTTTGAGAAAACTGTCCATGAAAGTAACACTGACAACTAAAAATGATCTGTGATTAAAAAAATAAAAAATAAATAAATATATATGTACAATTAATGTAGTATTGGTACTCACGTATTTTCGTCAATATCAACCACTGTCGACCCACAGGGTGCTGTACCATATACTGACGAATATGCAAACAAAATAATATACGCACTCATGGTTTAGGTATCAAAATTCAAGGTATATTAAAAAACAGCTTCACAACTCCAACATTTAAATTAGCAACACAAGCAGCAGCAACGTTTCGATCCTCTTATCGGGATCTTTATCAAGCCCTTGATAAAGATCCCGATAAGAGGACTGAAACTTTGCTGCTGCTTGTGCTGCTAATTTAAATGTTGGAGTTGTGAAGCTGTTTTTTAATATACTTTAAATTCTTATACCTAAACCTTGAGTGCGTACATTATATATAATAGAGTGGAGATTGTAGCCGTATTAGTCCAGTGATGCAGATGTAAAATAACAAACAAAAAGTATCTTGTAATACCTTTTTTATTGGACTAACATAATTTTTTATTGACAAGCTTTCGGGATAAACTACCTTTCTCAAGTCTAAAGCATTTCTGAGTAAAAGGACACAGAATTCACAGTGATACATGCAATTCAACAGTTTACAAAAAAAAAAAAAAAAAAAGTTGGACCTCTTTATGGGGCATCAGAATCCCTCCTGATGCCCCCCAGCTAATGATATCCTAGCCCAGTTGGCACCAAGATCAATAGAGACGATTCAAGAGAGGCTCCCTGCTTCCATTCCATCTGGAATACCCAGGTAGGAGCTCTTGTAAACTTGTCTTTAAAACTGAATTGGAAAAAAAAACCACAGAAAAAAACCAAAAACGGCCGACTCACGCCTCCAGTACCCTTCGCCTCCCTCTCATATTGTCACTGATCTCTTCAGTTATCCGTTTGCATCCCTCTCATATGCTCACCGATATTTTCAGGGACCCCCATTGAAGAAATGAACTTCAGTGCTTCAGTGGCACACAAACGTTTTGCAATGCAAATGAGCTGGCTGAAGACTCGCACAAAGTTAACCCATTGAGAGAGGACAATGGCTGCAAAGCACCTTCACGGACCTCATAAACAATAGTGTTGTGGCAATGCACAGCTCCAACTCTGTGTCCTGCTGCCATAATGTTGTATGTATAGTTTCAGGATACACATAAACTTGGAGGGGCGCACTGCTGCAACACCACTGGGACACCTTTTAATATTACACTGAATGGAAATGAAGCTACACGATATAAGTACACTTTGCGACCATTGTCTGCCTTTAATGGATTCCGCTAGAGGGAATAGGTAGGGAAGTGTAGTGTGACAACACCTACAGAGTTGGCTGAAGACTTACACAAAAGTTAACCCATTGAGGGAGGACAGTCGGTGCAAAGTATATGCCTGTCCTGCAGCTTCATTTATATTCCGAGTAATGTTTCAAGCTGTCCCAGAGCTCAAACAGCGGCTTTTGGAGGTTTGAAGCTTTAGCTCTGTGTTTCCTGCTAAGACTAGGTTGGGCAATAAGCTGTCATTGAACTACGGTCCTTTTCTTGGGCGATAGGATGATGGCAGTTGTAGTCTCACAGCCGAGGAGCCCTATATTGCACAAGTCTGGGGGAGGAAGCATGTGTATGTGGCTGGCTGGTCTTGTGCTTCTTCATAACGTTACTTTCAAGGGTTTACTTACTCCACTTTTGTATCGGGAGTATTAGTATTTTTGATGACAGTCTTGAGGGGAATTACAATGAGTAGAAAGTATTCAAAGGGGAAAGTAAAAGGTATCTATATCAATCCTTGGGTGTTTACTTCACAAAAATGTATATGAAAATAACTGCGATTATAATTTTGTTGTGAGTGCCTGATAATTTCGTTAAGGGAAATAATATAATTATTTTATTTTAACCCGGGTATGGTAATAATTTTTTTTTTTTTTTTTTTTCCTCTTCACGCCGTTCTGTTTTTGGCAGTGTTAGCCAGTTAGTCTCACTGCTCGGCATCTTTCCCTGGTCTTCTCACCCTCCCTTTGGCCACTCTGTGTGTTCGTTTGCTCCTCCCACCCTCTCTTCTGCCACCCTGTATTTTCCCCTACTCCTTCCATCATCCCTTATGCTGAATATGCAAAGGGGAGGGTGGGAGGAGCAGGGGAACATACAGAGTGTCGAAAGTGAAGGTGGGAGGAGGAGACAAAGCCAAAGAGTGGCAAAAGGGAGCTCAGGAAAGGGTTTAGTAGTTTTTGGACCAATCCTCTACTTCTCTTCTCAGGCTCATCTTTTCCCTTTTCCATGATTTTCCCCACTTCTCATTCACTCCTCCAGCCACAGCTTCATGGTCCTTCCAGCCACATCGATACTGCTCTAATCGTTCCCAGCCTTGCTACCCTCATTCACATCCATACTGGTCCCACTTATTCCTAGCTTAAGTGCCACCTCATTTACAACCTCTACCCTCCTCTTTGACATTCTTGCTATCACCTTAACTACCAGCCCTTCTGAACTCCCATTCACATCCTTGCTGCCCCCCACTACCAATTCACAGCTTTACTGGTCCTGCCAATAACAGCCTTGTCCCACACAGAGAGAGAGAGAGAGAGAGAGAGAGAGAGAGAGAGAGAGTGTGTGTGTGTGTGTGCGCATTTTTCGAGGATGTGTGTGTTTGTATATATAATATACTTATATTTCTGTTTGCTATTTGTGATTTCTAGTACCTTTCTTTCTGAATCCTTTGAGGACCTGGAGGTATGCAAAAGCATTGCTCACTCCTCTGGTCCTTAAAGGGTTAATTAGGGGTCTTCTATAACAAGATAAGAATTCCACAGTGCTCTAGGCTGTTTGGATCTCCAGCTTTGTCCTTGGCCATTTTTGTGCTTCATACTGTGTGCAGACTATATAAACTGATCAAAACATTTTGCATCCGAGAACAAGGAAGGAAGCATTCAAAGAGAAGACAGTTATTATTTCAACTGAGTCATTTCGGTAGAAAAAAATATGCTCTCAATAAAAAAATATTACGGCAAGGTCAGACTTTTTTCTTTTCTGTTTTCTGTAAATTACTTGAAATAAGAGAAGTGATATGTTCCAAAGTGGGGCTGTGCTGGGCTGAGTGCCAACATTCTTTTTAGTGACAATTTGAAGTTAAGTGGGACTTTGATATTCTGTTCAATTCCATCTTATCCCGGTCACTGCTCTCTGTAATACCACTAATCATAATTAAGGAGACAGAAGGGAACCGTATACATATTAAAAAGGTGTTATAAAACAGCATCCAAAAAAAATTAATGTACAGATAAAACATCAACTAGAGCTTAGTTTCTTTTTGAGCTGAAAAATTATTTCTTTGCTTCTTAAAGTGATATTCTGCTTCTTTTGACCTCTGCAAGTGCATACAATATGAAAGTCAAATTGACTATTACATTTTTTTTTCTAGAGTAAAGAGCAGTATATGCTCTGAAATGTGTTCACTTGTTTAACCAAGTATACTGTGATTTTATCTCTTCTAAAGTTTATACTTTATTTTTTAATATTTTTGTCCACAGCATTCAGTTATTCCACATAGAGATTCCTGAACAGGGGCAGGTGTTGGATTCCCCTGTTATGCTTGGCTGGTGTTATCTATTTACAATAATTATATTTTTGTGGGTCCTTAGCTCTCTCTGTTGCAGAGCAACAGGGGTCCAGTCTGCTAAGAAGTCTTTAGTCTCTCTTGTTTGGCCCGGAATTAGTTCATATACATGCTACCCAGCCACCTCAGCCCTGACACCTCTCCCACATACACACTAAGCTCCTTCTCACCCATCACTGAGGATGAAGTTTCCAGTCTCCTCACTCACTCAAATCCAACCACATGCCCTCTCGACCCAATCCCATCTCGCCTCACTCAAGAACTCTCCCCTCTACTAACTCCAGTCCTTACTCATGTATTCAACCTCTCCCTCTCAACCGGCACCTTCCCATCCTCTTTCAAACATGCACTCATCACACCGATCCTAAAAAAACCCTCCCTGGACCCAAACTCGCTGTCAAATTACCAACCAATTTCTCTTCTCCCGTTTGCCTCCAAGCTCCTTGAGCGTCTCGCATATAATCAGCTCCCCAGATTCCTATGCTCCCACTCCCTGCTTGATCCCTTGCAATCCGGATTCCACCCTCATCACTTCACTGAGACCGCCCTCACTAAGGTGGCCAATGACTTGCTCTCCGCCAAGTCAAAAGGCCACTACTCCATACTCATTCTCTTGGACCTGTCAGCTGCCTTTGACACTGTAGATCACCCTCTCCTTCTCCATGCCCTCCGCTCCCTAGGTATCTGTGACACTGCACTCTCCTGGTTTTCATCTTATCTCTGCAACCACTCCTTCAGCGTTTCCTACTCTGGCTCCACTTCTCCAAACATCCCACTGTCTGTTAGAGTGCCTCAAGGATCAGTCTTGGGACCCTTGCTCTTCTCAATCAACACCTCATCCCTCGGAAAGCTCCCTTGGGTTTCACCATCATCTCTATTCTGATGACACTCAAATATATATTTCCTCCCCTGACCTCTCCCCTTCCCTCTTGTCCCGAGTGTCTGACTGTCTGTCCGCTGTGTCTTCCTGGATGTCCTCCCGTCAACTCAAACTTAACCTTGGCAAAACAGAACTAATCATCTTCCCTCCCACCACAACCAGCCTTACCCCAGACATTACCCTCACCATCAACAACACTACCATCACACCGACCCCTACAGCTTGCTGTCTGGGGGTCACATTTGACTCTGCCCTATCCTTCATTCCTCACATCCAGTCACTCTCCAAATCATGCCGCCTCCACCTCCGCAACATCTCTAAAATCTGACCCTTCCTCACACATGACACTACCAAAATTCTAGTCCAAACACTCATCATGTCCCGCCTTGATTACTGTAACTCTTTACTAATTGGCCTTCCTCTCACCTGACTAACCCCACTACAGTCCATAATGAACTCTGCTGCAAGACTAATCTACCTCACTCATCACTTCTCTGACACCAAACCCCTCTGTCAGTCCCTACACTGGCTTCCATTAGCATACAGAATTAAATTCAAAATTCTGGTGCTTACTTATAGAGCCCTCACTAACACCGCACCACACTACATTTCATCTCTCATCTCCAAATACACTCCCTCTCGCCATCTTCGCTCTGCACAAGACCTTCTCCTCTCCACCGCTCTTATCACATCCTCCCACTCCCGCCTACAGGACTTCTCCCGTGCTACACCTCAGCTCTGGAATTCCCTCCCCCGCCCAATAAGACTCTCCCCCAGCCTTCAGATCTTCAGACGCTCCCTGAAAACTCAACTATTCAGGGAAGCCTATCACCTGCCTCCATAAACAATATCACCAAGAATCACCCCTTGCCTTGACCACTGCACTCAACAGCACTTCTCACTCCCACCCACTGACTGACAGGTTAGGTGGCAGGAGGCACTTACACCCAATAGCTCTTACTCCTCCTGTGTCATACCTACCTTCCTCTAGACTGTAAGCTCTCACGAGCAGGGCCCTCTGATACTTCTGTTCTCCACACTTCATTGTACTATTTAATACCTCTGTATGTCTACTCCCTACTGTAAAGCGCTACAGAATTTGTTGGCGCTATATAAATAAAGATTAATAATAAATGCTACTGGGCCAAGAGTCCTCTGTTGTCTCCGGTTATCCCCAAGCATTCCTCCTTTCTGTGGAAGACACGTGACTTTCATTACTCTTTCTAGCATGGATATGCACAAAGGGCTTCTGCAAGCCAGGCACACCCTTCCCTATAGCCTAAGCAGACCTGGAAGGCAAAAAGCCTACTCAAAATCCCCCAGTTGACGACAAGACTACCTCTTCATGACTCAAGTCCATCTCAGGCAGTTGGAGGTATTTGTTTAACAGTGCGCAGACTCTCTCTCCATTTCGGAAGGTTGTTTTCGTCTTCGCTGCTAATTGTCCAGAGTCCCTTGCAATCCAGCGTGGGGCTATTTATTCTTAGATGCAGCCACTTCCCCGGTCTATATGCAGGTCCTGATACCTTATCCTCCTCCGGAGAGCTTAATAAGATTCTATTCCTACCTTTTCATATATTATCCAAAAAGGACACTAGCTTGTTGTCCTATCCTGTATTTAAAATGTCTCAACCACTATGTTCATGCTGCTAGGTTCAAGATGGAGTCTAACTGCTTTGTCATTGCTGCCACTTGTCCATGGGAGTTTTTAGATTCCCTAGACCTAAGACGGTTTTCTACGTATTTCCATCTATGCAGATAATCATTTCCTTGGATTTGCTTTTTCTAGATCGGCATTTTCAGTTTACCTCCTTCCCTTTAAGTTGGTCTTCTCTGCGTGGCATTTGAGCTACCCTCATTCGCTGCGCAAGCTTTTACTAGAGGTGGCTTTGAGTCTTTAGCTCCAGATGTGTGTGTCTACACTGAAGCAGCATGGTTGGGTGATAAATTTCAAGATATCCTGTCTGATTCCTTCCCAGGTTCTTGTCTTTCTTGGTATGATATTCAGCACTCTTCAGGGGTGGGCCTTTCTGCCATAGGACAAGATTCAGTTGTTGTTGTCTTGGGAGGTGTCTCAGGCATTAGCTTGCCATTCAGTGACAATGCGGAAGTACACGAAGGTGTTTGGTTTTTGCCTTGGAAGCAGTTCCCTTTGTCCATTTCCACACTGTGGAACATCAACTGGAGATTCCCAGGAATTAGTTCAGACAGCAGTGTCATCTGTCCCGTGTCATATCGCTCTCCATCTGGCAAAGTCAGATCTTCTTTTGTTGCTTCAGGTTTCCTGTCTGATGCTGGGTCTTCCATAGGTCATCTCAAATTGGGCTTTAGACATGAAGATGCCAGTCTGAAGGGCTGGAGTACCTCTTTTGGCTCTCCATGCAGCTCAGAATCTTTGGTTTGACAGAGAAAGTGTTCTGTCTATCAATGTGTTGATGTTTTGGGTTATTTGCCTTGCTTTTCTTCATTGGTTTCAGGGTGTTTCCCAGGGTCTGCCTGGGAGATTTCACTGCGGCAGTGCAATGGCAGTGGCTTATGTAAACTGCCAGGGAGAGACCAGAAGCACATCTATGTGGTCAGACGTTTGATTCTCGCATGACCGAAAGCTCATGTTCCAATTCTCTCAGCCCTTCAAATTCCAGTGGTTGAGAAAGTCCACTATGACATTTTCTGCCATCAACATCTGAATCCTGGGAATTGTCAGCTTATTTGGAACGTATACGACTCCATGGTTCAGCTATGGGGTCTTAAGTTGTGGATTTAATGGCATCTTGGTCAAAATGCAAGATTCCCCTACTTTGCTTCAGGACTTAGAATCCTCTCCTTCTCAGTGGATGTGATGGACATTACCTGGCGTATGTGTTTCCTCGCTTCCCTCTGATTCCCAGGATATTAGGGAATATCACGATGGAGCAGGTGCATGTAATTTTGATTGCTCCTTACTGGTTGCCCAGAGTGGTTTTCGGATCTTCATCTGTCCATTGCTGAGCTGCTTCTTCATCCACACCTTTTGGACCTCTTTACTTGGGGTCCTCCGTGTCACAGGTGGAGAAATTTAGCTTTTGACAGTTTGGGTCTTGAAACTGGCATGCCGAAGAAGAAGGGTTTCTTTCAACCTGTCATCGCTGCTTTGGTGAAAGCCTGAAAGACTGCTTCATCCAAACGATATTATGGTGTCTGGTCCTTGATTTACAAGTGCTGAGGAGGGCTAGGGGTTGTGCCTGTGTCATTTTCATCTCCCAGCTATTTTGGCCTTTGTTCAAGACAGGCTTTAGAAATTACTTTCCTCTTGGTTCTTTCAAGGTCTATATTTCAGCTCTGTTCTTTTTCAGAGGCATATTGCCTTATTACCAGATGTGTAAACCTTTGTGCAATGGGTGGCTTGTGTCTACTCAGCTTTTCGTAGTTCTTCCCATCTGTGGGACTTGAACTTGGTCCTAGGAGTGCTTCAGAAAGCTTTTTGATCCTCTGCCTTATGTTTCTCTTAGGTTTGACTCTTAATTCAGCTTACCTCCTTGTGAATGTGTTTATTCTGTGTGTGACTGAACTACATGCTTTGTTTTTTAAACCCCCCTCTTCCTTTCTGAGCTTTCATTCTAATAGGAAGTTTTTGCAAACTCATGTTCTCCTATTTTTGTTTCTACTCAAGGTAGTTTCAAAATTTGACTTTAATCAGGAAATTGTACTTCTGCCTCTTTGTCCAGCTCCATCTAACGCTGCAGCAGGATCTTCACTGTTTTTTTGGTGTAGTTAGGGGCCTGAAGCACTATATTCATCAAACAGAAGCTTTCTGAAAATCTGACTCTTTGTCATTCCTGAGGGTACTTGTGCAGACCAAGCTGTATCTAAGGTGATGGCGGCTTGTTGGATCAAGGCTACCATTTGCCCAACCTGTGTCCTTAGGAAAATACCAGTGTCCTTTAGGGTCGCTACTTCCTGGGTCTACAAGAACTGGGTCTCTCTGGAGCAGCTGTACAAGGAGGTGACGTGGCCAAAGTCAGTTTTTGACAAGGTTCTACAGCCCATAGTACCCATTTAGGAGTCATACCAGTAATCTTTATTACTGTTACTTCGTTTGCTGTGTAGGTGTCATTTGACTCCTCAGGTTCTCTGAGACTAGTTTGTGTTTTGAGGGTTTTACTCTTTCTCCCTGACATCTTGGTGGGACAGCTTTGTTATATCCCCACCGTTCCTATTTTTTCACAGTGGACAAAAGATAAAAGTGGATTTTTGTGTACTTACCGATAAATCCTTTTTTTTTTTTTTTCTTTTTTTTCTTTCTTAGCCCATGGAACAGAAGGACTTCCGTCCTGGAGAGAAACAAGTTGGGTCTGGGGGGTCCTTTGGGTTCTCTGTTTCAAGTGACCACCTTCCTGCCCTACTTCTTTTTCAGTCTTTCCTATACTTTAAAAAAGAGTGTCTGGTGACGGTAAAGTGGAGTGGGGTCTGTGCCTCCAGAGATCTCTTTTTAAGTACATACAAATCTCTTTATATGTCCATCAAGTTCTAAGCAGGATTACCGGACTCAAGCTCTGGCCAATACACATGGTAATCTTGTGGACTTCTGCAATGGTAAGGTTCTGTAGACTCTTACTCTAAGTGCTTCTGTTTTGAGACAAAAAAAAAATATGGAAGGTTTGAGGTGCAGCAGTCCTGGTAGTAATAGTCATGTAGGTCTCCATAGACGTGACATCCAGGATTTATTTAATATAATATATATAATTGTACGTGGGGAAGAATCATAGAAGCAATTAGGATTTTCTTGTTCTTTTAAAATAAGTGGGAGATTTGTATTAGGACATGCTAGTCTTCCTTTAATCCCATTGGATGCTGGAGACATGTCAAATGGATATAAAAGTACAGGTGCACTAAGGCTGACATATCATTTTTAATATTTGACCCTAGATATTTTTCCTTATGCAGGATGCATAGTTATTTAATAGGTGTTGTATAACATTGCACCACTAGAATTTATAATAATAAAAAAAAAAAGACTGGAAACAGAAACATAACTTTATTATTAGATTTAGTGAGTACCAAGAGCAGCCCTCTGCCATGTGTAACCAAGCATGTCTTTGGGAATTCCAGAAGAAATAAATCGGAAGCACATGCTCCCTGTACAACTGATGCCAATTTCTTGGGAGCCATGCACACACACAGCCTGCAGTAGTGGTCAGAATCCTCCCAGGTTATAACTGTATAATGAGAAAAGAGTGTGCTGGACCTTCAGCTTGTAATACACAATCTTTGGGCGTTTGTTGTATTCATTCTCTGAGGAATATGGAATCCATTTCTCATCAAAAGGAATACGATTGAATACTTTTATATTATTCATATTTAGACTAAATCAGTCATGCTCTTTAATACTGACTCATTTCAAAGTAAATTTGTTTTTAATTTGCCCCCCCCCATCCCCTGATGTCAACCATTTCCCCTAGTAAGGTGATGGCCAATGCAATCAAGTGTTTGCCATAGCAAACTGCTTCTCTCACTCAAGCAGCGACACTTGTCTCAGTGTGAGTAACTGTGTGCCTCCTGTGCAAAAATTGAACTTTAGTGCACAATGCCCTAGATACATTAAAATAATTATACAGAGACAAAGGCCTGTGAGTGAACTGCTGGCAGTTTCCCATAGTAGTCAGTCAGCTGTCCATTCAGCTGGTTCTCCGGGGAACTTAACCAAAACAGCTGCATTTCTCTGAAACTAGTGAGCATTAAAGTGTGGCTGACATTAGAGACACAATTTAATACGGGGGTGTTAAATTGTTTCTTTGATACAGGGGTGTCAAACTGCATTCCAAGACACTGCATATTGATAACCCTGGTTTTGTACAGGTATTGCATTCTGAAGGACTAAGCTAAAGACTGTAATACATTTGCATTACCAGGGATATTCCTAAAGCCTGAGCTGTATTGGCTGTTTTGAAAAGCATTTTGACAGCCCTGCTTTAAAGGGATAGTAATACTTCGTTTTAACTTTATTTTATTTTGTAGGCATTAAAAAAACATGAAGAACCTTTATGGTTTATGAGATATTCACAAGCAAAGTTTCCCCCCCCATCGCCCCTTTTACCTACTGTAAACAATCTCTTCTCAGATGTGGAATACAGTCCATAGACTGGACAGATAACAGAAGGGGACACTTATTCCTATGAAAACAAAGAAATCCCTGCCCCCCTTGACAAGCTTTTCAGGTTTTTCCCTTATCTTAATTGAAGATTGTCCCTCTCTAGTCTACCTGGGCATCTCCCTTCTGCCCTGGCTGAGCAGTGTTACATCAGTAAAAGGGGCGGGAGGGGGACACTTTGCTTGTGAATATCTCTTAAACAATAAAGGTTTGAGAGATAAGACTTATATCATTCTTCATGTTTTTTTAATGCCTACAAAATAAAATAAAGTTAAAACGAAGTATTACTATCCCTTTAATACCTGACAGTGTAATGAGAGAAAAAATCATCCATTACTGTCATTTAATACTGCAGTCAGGTAGATAGATCGATCAATCTAATTCAGTAGAGAAAAGAACCACATTTTCTGCAGATCTATTTTAGAGAATCAGATTTTAATGTGAAAATTACTAATTATAAATTTTAAAGAATTGCAATGCAGTGCAAAAAAAAAAATCTACCTAAGAGAGACCTTCTGTTAATTAACTTAGTGTTAGTGATTTCAGAAATTTTTTTTATCATTTTGTAGTGCTTAAAACGTTGAACTAAATGCAAAAAGCCCTATTTATTTTGAGAGGTATTCACATTGAAAGTTTGCAGTTTCCTGCTGTCAGCTCGACAGCAGGAGTTCTGTGTCAGCCTACACAAGGAGGCTCTTCAGCAGAGCCGCAATTGCGTTATTTAAAACAAATTACTTAATTGGAATGGTCTACAAAGTGTGCTTGCAAACCAGGCACACAATGAAGTCATTCTTATTAAATAATGCGATTGCGGCTCAGCTGCAGAGCCGCCAGTTGTTTCCTGGACAGGATTCCCCTGCAGTCAGCACAGCGCTGACATCAGGGAAAGGGGAGGGAGGGGGAACTTTGACCATAGCGGTTTGAGAGAGAGGGTTTTTTGCGTTTACTTCATCTTTTTAAGCACTACAAAATGATAAATATTTTTTTTTGGACATTGCTGTCCCTTTAAGAGCCATTTATTCCTGTTATCTTGGCCTCAAGTCCAATTCAGTTAAAGAAGCACTAGCACCTAGTGGGCAGATTGCATGATCATGCAGAATATAACATTGCAACAGTGGGCAAGTTTATAGACCAGGAGTCTTTTTCTCAAGATAGGTAACTGGTACCCGGCATACTGCACCTCTCAGGTTATTTAGCAATGGTTGCTGGAGAGTGACAGTAGTTCTAAATGGTAGTAACATAGTTTACAAGGCTGAAAAAAGACTTGCGTCCATCAAGTCCAGCCAAAACACCCCTGTTGATCCAGAGGAAGACAAAAAAAAAACAAAAAAAACGCTGAAGCCATTTCCAATTTAGCCTCAAGTGGGTAAAAAGAATTTCTTCCTGACTCCAAATGACAGTAAGATAGTTCCATGGATCAACAATCTATCTGCATTGAAGCAGTCTGTCATAATTCTCAATATTGTGATAGATAGGCATCCATTGCTTTTTGAAAGCAGTTACAGAATCTGCAAGTACAACATCCTGAGGCATAGCTTTACCACCCTTACTGTAAAAAATCCCTGTCTTTGTTTTAGTCGAAAGCACCTTTCCTTTAGTCTTAATGGATGACCTCTTGTTCTTAGCTCAGCTCTTTGCATAAATAATTCATTGGATAGTTCTTTGTATTGATCTTAAATGTATGTGTAAATTGTAATCATATCACCCCTTATACATCTCTCCTCTAATGTAAACAAACCCAGTTTGGCTAGTCTCTCTTTAAAACTCAGATCCTCCAATCCCAGTTCAACAATGTATTTTTTAAGAACTGGTGCCCAAAACAGTTATCTATATTCCAGATGAGGCCTAACCAAGGATTTATAAAGTAGAATAATATTAGCATTCCATGCATCTACAGTGGATATAAAAAGTCTACACTCCACTGTTAAAATGCCAGGTTCTTGTGATGTTATAGATAAATCATGTCAGAACGTTTTCCACCTTTAATGTGACCTATAACGTGAACAATTCAATTGCAAAACAAACTGAAAGCTTGAGGGGGAAAATAAAAAATAAAAAACTCACAATAACCTGGTTGTATAGGTGTGCACACCCTTAAACTAATACTTTGTTGAAGCACCTTTTGATTTTATTACAGCAATCCGTTTTTTTCGGTAAGAGTTTATTAGCATGGCACATCTTGACGTGGCAATATTTACCCACTCTTCTTTGCAAAAGCGCTCCAAATCTGTTAGATTGCGAGGACATCTCCTCCTGTGCACAGCCCTCTTTGGATTTGGATGTGTGCTTTGGGTCGTTGTCGTGCTGAAAGGTGAACTTCATCTTCAGCTTTCTAACGGACGCCTGAAGGTTTTGTGCCAGAATTGCCTGGTATTTGGAACTGTTCATAATTCCCTCCACCCGGACTAAGGCCCCGGTTCCAGCTGAGGAAAAACAGCCCCAAGGCATGATGCTGCCACCACCATGCTTCACTGTGGGTATGGTGTTCTTTGGGTGATATGCAGTGTTGTTTTTGTGCCAAACATACCTTTTGGAATTATCGCCAAAAAGTTCAACCTTGGTTTCATTAGACCATAACACATTTTCCCACATGCTTTTGGGAGGCTTGATGTTTGTTATTGCAAACTTCAGCCGGGTTTGGATGTTTTTCTTTGTAAGAAAAGGCTTCCGTCTTGCCACCCCACCCCATTCATATGAAGAATACGGGAAATTGTTGTCACATGTAGCACACAGCCAGTACTTGCCAGAAATTCCTGCAGTTCCTTTAATGTTGCAGTAGGCCTCTTGGAAGCCTCCCTGACCAGTTTTCTTCTCGTCTTCTCATCAATTTTAGAGGGACATCCAGTTCTTGGTAAGGTCTCTGTTGTGCCATATTTTCTCCACTTGATGATGACTGTCTTCACTGTGTTCCATGGTATATCTAATGCTTTGGAAATTCTTTTGTACCCTTCTCCTGATATCTTTAATCAATGAGATCCCTCTGATGCTTTGGAAGCTCTCTGCGGACCATGACTTTTGCTCTGAGATACAACTAAGCAAATGTCAGGGATTGAATGTGATTGGTTAATGCTGAACACAGCCACATCCCCAGTTATAAGAGGGTGTAGATACCTACACAACCAGGTTATTGTGAGTTTTTTCTTTTTCCCCCTCAACGATTTCAGTTTGTTTTGCAGTTGAATTGTTCACATTATAGGTTACATTAACCCCTTAGTGACCGTCCACGAGAGCACGCAGCCTGCATTTAACGCCCGCCGAACTTTTGCCCCCACTACCTTCAATGACTTCTGGGACGTACATGTACGTCGTCTGTCACTAAGTGACAGTTTCTGTGGGACGTACATGTACATTGTTGGGATGGGGTTAAAGGTAGAAAAAGTTCTGATATGATTTATCTTTCTCATTCTTTAATATCACAAGAACCTGGCATTTTAACAGGGTTGTGTAGACTTTTTATATCCACTGTACACCTCTCTTTATGCTGGATAGTACCGTAGTTTCTCTTGCAGCAGCTGAGGGACTCTGCACACTGCTGTGAAGTCTGTCGTCTATCAGTACTCGTAAATATTTCTCTGAGTATTCCCCAAGTTGTTTCCCATTTAATGTATATGCAGCATGTTTGTTTCTACAGCCCGAATGCATAATCTTACATTTTTCTACATTAAATGTCAATTGCCGCATTTCTTCCCATTCACTCAGTTTATCTAAATCCTTCTGCACAGAAAAAACATCCTGCTCTGTATGTATTTCCTTACACAGCTTAGTGTTATCAGCAAAGATTGAGACATTACTTTAAATTCCCACGTCTAGATAATTAATAAACAGATTAAAAAGCATTGGGCCCAGGACTGAGCCCTGTGGCACCCCACTTATAACTTTATACCAACCTGAAAAGGTTCCATTTACAACAACTTTAAAGTGAATGCCTCCCCCTACATTCAGCTTACTGGGGAACAGAGCATGTAACATCGCTAATGCCTACTAGGACTTGGTATCGCCAGTGTTCTTGGTGATTTTTCTTTAACTTTTTAAGGTCCAGATGAGTATGCAGTGGTTTAGACAGCAGTTTGTTGCACACCCCTCTGGTCTTTAAATAATGTTTATCAAACATCATATTTGAAGGTGTCTAAATGCTATAATTTATAGAAAAGTGAAGGTATATAATTTGACACTTTTTTTTTTTTTTTTTTTTTTTAAGATGTTGGGCTTCCCTCTATGATATCCTCTCTTGGTTCTGGGTGTCATGTCCATGGAAGTGAAGTTGACATTTGCTTGCAGGGCCACAGGTTTTCTGCTCACTACACCTGGTAATCTTAATGCTTTCAGGATCAGTGGGTGTGCAGTGCATTGCTATGAACTGCGTTGTGTAACCCACTTATCTTGGAAGGCTTTATTAGGATAATTTACACTGCCTGCCTTTGTCAGCAATGCTATATATGCCTTCATGGGCAAGACACCTAGGGCTGGTCGAAAATGTTATCTCTTGACCAAAAACACAAGGGCAAAATTCATAGAGGCCATTAGGATGTAATGGTCAAAGTAAGGAAAGTGCGTGTCTGTGGGATGTATTAGGGGGTGTTCATTTTACTTCCATGCAACGAAAAAATGAATGGGCACCTTCTCCTGTTATATCACCTGTGAGCACACACCTCCTCCTATTTACATCACCTGCATACGCACACACACCTCCTCATATTATATCATTACATCACCTGCATGCACACACACCTTCTCATATTACATCATTACATCACCTGCATGTGCACACACCTTCTCATATTACATCATTACATCACCTGCATGTGCACACACCTCCTCATATTACATCATTACATCACCTGCCTGTGCATATACCTCCTCATATTACATCATTACATCACCTGCATGCGCACACACCTCCTCATATTACATCGATACATCACCTGCATGCACACACACACCTCCTCATATTACATCACCTGCATGCACACACCTCCTCATATTACATCTTTACATCTCCTGCATGCGCATATACCTCCTCATATTATATCATTACATCACCTGCACGTGCACACACATCTCCTCATATTACATCATTACATCACCTGCATTCGCACACACACCTCCTCATATTACATCATTACATCACCTGCATGCGCGCACACACCTCCTCATATTACATCATTACATCACCTGCATGCGCACACACACCTCCTCATATTACATCATTACAACACCCTCATGCGCACACACACCTCCTCATATTACATCATTACATCACCTGCATGCGCACACACACCTCCTCATATTACATCATTACAACACCTGCATGCGCACACACACCTCCTCATATTACATCATTACAACACCTGCATGCGCACACACACCTCCTCATATTACATCATTACATCACCTGCATGCGCACACACACCTCCTCATATTACATCATTACATCACCTGCATGCGCGCACACACCTCCTCATATTACATCACCTGCATGTGCGCACACACCTCATATTACATCACCTGCATGCATGCACACACCTCCTCATATTACATCACTCCTAATGTTACATCACCGGCATGCACACACCTTCTCATGTTATATCATCTGTGTGCACCTCCTCATGATACCTGCTCAGGCCCACCTACTTTCCACTTTCCTAAAACTTCCTGTATTGCAGACATAAAATGATAATTTGATTAAGGTATGTTTTCCTCCTTTCTCCTTATTTTGGCGCAGGCTCCTCGACTAATACATACCAGTACCACAGTACAGAGGAAAAATGTCCCAGCCCCAGGACGTGAAAAGTACACAGAGGCCTTTATTAAAAAACAGATTGAAGAGTTCAACATTGGAAAGAGACATTTAGCTAACATGATGGGAGAGGATCCTGAGATGTTTACCCAAGAGGATATTGATGTAAGTATAGTTGCTCACTTGTACATGTAATTTAGTGTAGAACTTCATTTTGAAAGCTAGTGTGACTTGCCACTCCCTTCTAATTTTAATCACACTGTTGAAACAAGGCAGGATACTTTGCTGTACACTATTTGCCTAGCTTTTTGCCTCATATTGGATTGGTTGGATCAAATAATATATCTCTGAGGCTTCTGTACTAAGTAGCAGTGGAGCAACTTAGTCCCGTTGATTAAAATTGGACTTTTAACCCATTGTGTACTAGAATTAATTTTGTAGAGCCATGCATTGCAGACCCATCTGGCACTTGGAGGGTTAAAAAATCCATTTAAATCAGTGGGTATCTTAATTTGTTTCCTATAGTGCAGTTGGTTTGCCTTGGAGTTTGCACCACTTTTCTTCACTGTGTTGTCATATTATTATATTGTATACCAGTTTTCACTGTCGTCCAATACAGGTCACTGGTACTCTGGGAGGCGTAAGTCCCCTTTAATAGGCAGGAACAATTATGCAAATAATTTGCAGGGGGTGGAGCCTCCCCTCTTACTTAAGCCACCTTCTGGCCAGAGCCACTCATATTGATTTGTTCCTGGTGTGCTTGCACACCAGGCAGAGAACATCTATGCTTCTTAGAGTTTTATTATTTTTATTCAAATATGGAATACCACCATTAGGAGGGTGACCATGGCTGTGAATTGCCCTCTTTAAAGTGGCTGGTGCAGCTTCCAGGGATTTTCTGTGGACCTTACACCCTGATGAGGGGACAGCTTGTGTGGAGCAGCTCCCCTGCTGAGGAATTTGCCTCTGGGTTATTCCTCCCTTATCATGGTCACCTGAAGACAGAAGTCCTGCAAGGAAAGGTGAGTCATCCTTTGAGTGCTGAAGGTCCACTTGTCCCCACAGTGTCCCTTTGATGGGCTTGTATTTGGGAGTTTTCAATTTACTCCAGCACTCATAGGGTGTTTTTATTGCATTATTCTAGATTTATGCAATTTCTGTGGTATTCTCTGGGTTTTGGAGCTTAGTATATTTGTTTACTTATGTTTCTTATGTGTTTTATGCTTGTTTGGGCACTTTTGAAAGTTTTCTTAAACTTTATTAAAAATTGTGTTCTGCGCCTTTAAGCGCGGCGTTTCCCGCTAAGACGCATGGCTCCTTTACTCTCTATGGGAAATCACAGTGTGGGACATATCTCTGGAACCGCTTGTCACAGCAACTTCAGAGAGGGCTCATTTTAATGCTAGGCTCCTGCTCTATCATCCGGATGGTGTTTTATTACTGTGGGGGGTTCAGGGGGGCTTCGGGCACTGTTTGGGGTACTTGTATAGGGAAAACTACATTTCCCATGAGCGCTTGGTTCGCGCTCGTTTCTGATTGGCTGTCATGACGGCCGCCATTTTGTTGCACTTTTCCTATGCGAGTACACTACGCAGGGACCGAGCCTTCTCTCTCCTCAACTGATTAACCCTTCGCTGGCCAGATAAGTCCAATTTTAGACATTTCTGGGGTGAAACCTTGATCCTTTACACCTTTTCTGGGTGATAGAGTTATTAGTGGGGTATATTGACGCTGTGAGCATGTCTACTTCACTGGAGCTAGGGGCTAGACCCAAGTCTAAAGAGGATGGGGGGTCTGCTACCCCCATGGCGTTTTGCTCCTCTTGCCACATTGGGCTGTCTAGCGATAATGTGGGGGATCTATGCCCTAATTGTACTAGTCAGGATAGCAACCCTGGGCTTCCCAGCTATGCTATTGAGCCATCTTGGGTGAAGGAGTTTAAAGCTGCCACTAGGGATCTCAGATCCACCCTTCAACTCTTTCCCTCTCAGGTACAGGGGGCTCTCCAGGTCTGGCAGACCCCCTCTACCATCAGGACCTCCCTGCCTAAGCCACAGGGGGCTCCTGATGTCACTGATTCTTCTGAGGAAGAACTCTTGCAGGATTCTGATGCTGAGGAACGTACTGTTATTGAATCTAACAGGTCCGTTGGGGACCCCTATGAATGTGACCCTGAAGTTTCGGCTGAGGGTCTGATCAGAGCGGTTTTGAATACGCTCAATCTTCCTCTGACTCAAGAATCCACTTATGATCCTTCTGATGTTTTTCAGAAAAAGCCATCTAAGTCTGTTGTCTGTTTTCCAACTAATCCTACTCTTGCCCGTCTAGTCTCTGAGGCGTGGAAGAATCCTGATAGGTCTTCCTCTGTTTCCAAGAAGTTTGCTAAACTGTACCCCTTTCCTGAGACTGAGCTGGCGAAATGGGTACATCCTCCAAAGGTGGATGCCCCTGTTTCCAGGCTATCCAAGTCTACCGCTTTGGCTGTCTCTGATGCCTCTGCCCTGCATGATTGGACGGATAAGAAATTGGAACTTTCTCTTAAGTCCATTTTTGCCTCTATCGGCACTGCCATGCGTCCAACCTTTGCAGTGGCTTGGGTAAACAGGGCTATCGCGGCCTGGACTGAGCGACTGACTGAAGCAGTTCGCCAGGATGCTCCAGTTTCTGAACAGTTGCAGCTTCTTGCTAACATTACTGAAGCTCAGAATTATATTGCTGACGCTGCCTTTGATGCTGTGCGCATGATGGCGCGGGCCTCCACTTCTTCAGTGGTGGCTAGACGCGCCCTTTGGCTGAAAATTTGGTCTGCTGATACAGCCTCCAAGAAAGCCTTGCTTTCTTTGCCCTTTCAGGGGAACTTGCTATTTGGTTCTGAACTCAAAGAAATGATCAGTGAGGCTACTGGTGGTAAAAGTACTCTTCTACCCTCAGTCTTTAAGAAAAAGTTTCCAGCCAAACGCAACCGGTCCTTTCGTTCCTTTCAGACTGAGACACGCTCCCCGACCCCGACGGGTCCTCCCGCTGCGCGCTCCTCCTCCAAGCCCAAACAGTCCTGGAAGCCCAAAGTTGCCCCCAAGGCCAAGACCTCCAAGACTGCTTCGGCATGACTCGCCGAACCCGGGTCCGCATCCGGCTGTAGGTGGACGTCTCCACATCTTTCGCCGGATTTGGGAGGAGTCAGTGGCGGACCCGTGGGTTCTCCAGGTGGTGTCAGAGGGATACCGGATCCCTTTCTCCTCCCTTCCTCCTTTTCGGTTCCATTTTACTCGTCCTTCTCAGGAACCTGTAAAGAGACGTCTGTTCGAAGACGCTATTCAGGATCTCTTGGTCAAAGAGGTCCTGGAGGTGGTTCCTCAGGAGGACACAGGTTCAGGATTTTATTCCAACCTGTTTGTGGTGGCCAAAAAGGACGGAGGGGCCCGTCCCATTTTGGATCTCAAAGATCTCAATGCTTATGTGGTGACTTCCCACTTCCGCCAGGAATCCCTGCGATCTGTGATTGCAGCTATGTCTCCAGGGGAATTTCTTGCCTCCCTGGACCTTCAGGATGCGTATCTTCACATCCCCATTCATCCAGAGAGCAGGCGGTATCTCAGGATTGCCTGCCACAGGGGACACTTTCAGTTTACAGCGCTCCCCTTTGGGCTGACTTCAGCCCCTCAGGTCTTCCAGAGGGTGTTAGGCTCCTTGATAGCGGTGCTTCATCAGGATGGGATAAGGGTGACTCCCTACATGGACGATCTCCTACTAAAAGCCTCCTCAGCGGAGCTTCTCCATCAGCAACTGCAGAAGTGTATGCACACTCTGAACCATCATGGCTGGATCCTGAATCTGGACAAGTCGGACTTGGTTCCATCTCAGAGGCTTCGGTTCTTGGGTCTCCTGTTCGACACTCACCAATGCATGGTGTTTCTTCCAGAGGATGTGGCTCACCAGATAGCCATCAGAGTGGCTGGGATTCTGGACAGGGACGAATTTCCGGTTCCGAAGTTGTCGTCCTTAGTGGGGAAGTTCATTTCCACGATCGAAGCAGTGCCATTTGCTATGGCCCACTCCAGGGAACTTCAGAGATTTGTGATCCAGACGTGCAGGAATCATCCAGATCATCTACATCTGTCTGTGTCTCTACCTCCTTATGTCGAGTCGAATCTGCACTGGTGGTTGGATCTCTCTCATCTCCTGAAAGGGAGATCCTTTCTAGTTCCTCGTTGGTCCACAGTCACAACGGATGCCAGCATTCGGGGCTGGGGTGCAGTCTGGGGTCGCTTCAGTGCTCAGGGGAAATGGGGTCTGGAGGAATCCCTTCTCTCCATCAATGTTCTGGAACTTCGAGCTGTCCGGCTTGCCCTGAGGCACTGGGAGTCTCAACTGACCGGTCGTCCGATCAGAGTAGACTCCGACAACACCACGGCGGTGGCTTACATCAACAGGCAAGGCGGCACAAGAAGCGGTTCCGCCTGGTGGGAGGTCAAGGATATTTTGTCCTGGGCAGAAGATCACGTGCCTGTCATCTCTGCAGTTCACATCCCAGGCGTAGACAACGTCATGGCGGACTTCCTCAGTCGTCACACCGTCGACAGCAGAGAATGGGCTCTTCATCCAGAGGTGTTTCAGTTGCTCACCCGGAGGTGGGGGATGCCTGTGGTGGACCTGATGGCTACCAGACACAACAGGAAGGCTCCGGTGTTTTGCTCCCGGTGGAGGGTCTCCCTTGCTCTAGCAGTGGATGCCTTGTCGATCCCTTGGGAATTTCCCCTGGCTTACATCTTCCCTCCTCTTCCTCTATTGATCAGAGTCATCCAGAAGTTGAAGCAGGAGCGTTGTCCTGTCATCCTGATCGCTCCAAACTGGCCTCGCCAGTCCTGGTATCCGGAGTTGATGGCCATGTCAGTGGCGGATCCGATCCCACTTCCTGCCCGTCCGGATCTTCTTCCTCAGGGTTATCTGTGGAAGGAGGACGTTCACACATTCCGTTTGATGGCTTGGCGGTTGACTCCTCGATTCTAGCAAAGAAAGGATTTTCTCCTTCTGTGGTGTCGACTATGCTCAGTGCTCGTAAGCCTGTGTCCTCCAAGATCTATCATCGCATATGGTCAACCTTTGTTGCATGGTGCGGTGATAAGAAGTTATCCCTTGATTTTCATCTTCCCACTGTCCTGGCCTTCTTGCAGGACGGTGTTGATAAGGGGCTCAGTCTGAGTTCCCTCAAAGTTCAGACTTCTGCCTTGTCTGTGTTTTTCCAGGAAAGGATTGCTATCCTTCCTGATGTGAAAGTTTTCTTCCAAGGTGTGACTCATGTTCGGCCTGCCTTCAAGAGTCCTGCTTCCCAGTGGGACCTCAATTTGGTGTTGGGAGTTCTCCAGCGACCCCCGTTTGAATCCTTGGCTTCCATTCCATTACGTCTCTTGACTTGGAAGATGGCCTTCCTTTTGGCTATTGTTTCAGTTCGCCGGGTAGCAGAGTTACAAGCCTTGTCTTGTAAACCTCCTTACCTGGTGTTCCACAAGGATAAGGCTGTGCTTCGCACTACCAAGGAATTCTTACCCAAGGTTGTGTCCGAGTTTCACATCAATCAGGAGATTGTGGTTCCCTCTTTCTGCCCTAATCCTTCATCTGACAAGGAACGAGATCTCCATTTGTTGGATGTGGTGCGTTGCCTCAAGTTTTATGTTCATCGCACCGAGTCTATCAGGAAGTCTGACGCTCTATTCGTCATTCCTGAGGGGCCTAGGGCAGGGAGACCGGCTTCCAAGGTTACTATCACCTCTTGGATTAAGGCTACCGTTCGTGAAGCCTATAAGATTCGGAATAAGCACGTTCCCTTCCGGGTGACTGCCCATTCCACCAGATCTATTGGGGCCTCTTGGGCCTACAAGAATCAGGCGTCTGCTGATCAACTGTGCAGAGCGGCCACTTGGTCCTCTGTGCACACGTTTTCAAGGCACTATCGAGTTGATGTACTGGCTTCAGCTGATGCCAGTTTTGGGAGGAAGGTCCTGGAGGCAGTTTTGCCTGTCTAGGCCTTCCGCTCTGTGATCCTTAGTGCTTCCTTACTGTTGAGCCCTGTTGGCTCTTGTTCAGTGTGCTGTGTTTGTTCAGGGATTGTTTTCCCTTGATGGGTGTCCGTTGACACTTACAGTTTGGGCTATGTTATTAACTGGTTCATAGCAGTTCTAGTGACTTGGGCCTTGCGCCTGGTCCTTGCCTTTCTCCCGCCTCTGGGTCAGCTCAATGTTTGTACATCCCAGAGTACCAGTGACCTGTATTGGACGACAGTGAAAATAGGATTTTAGTCTTACCTGTTAAATCCTTTTCACTTAGTCCATACAGGTCACTGGTCTCCCACCCTGTCAAGGGACCAGACTTGGTTCTCCTGTGGCATTCAGTGGGAGACTGTTGGGCATGCTCACAGGAGTCTTTCTTTTTGCTTACCTGAGGTCAGTTCTTGGGGTCTCAAATCAATATGAGTGGCTCTGGCCAGAAGGTGGCTTAAGTAAGAGGGGAGGCTCCGCCCCCTGCAAATTATTTGCATAATTGTTCCTGCCTATTAAAGGGGACTTACGCCTCCCAGAGTACCAGTGACCTGTATGGACTAAGTGAAAAGGATTTAACAGGTAAGACTAAAATCCTATTTTCTCCAACTTGAGTAATGTGCTTTCTCTTATGGGGTTATGCTGGCTGCAAAAGAGGCTTTTAATGATACTTTAAACTTATAGCTTATTTTCTTCATTTTTCTTTACTGTTTCAATTATTCACCAAGTAACTCAGTCCTATTAAAGTCAGAGGAGGCTGGTGTATATATAATTTTTGGAACGTCTGCTAGGGTAGCCACTGGCAGCTGTGTTTATCAATAAAGATTAGTTTAAGGCTGACATAACTCTAGAAACATAATATTGGCAATATACATGGCTTTACCCATAATCCTTTGTGACTATACTGTGGTTGGCATTAACCAGGGTACAACTAATCATTAAAGATTGGTCCTTTAAGACTTTCAATGTACTCTTTGCATTATATAGAGACACTGACATTTCCTTGACGTTTATTTAATGTTAAAGCACTTGAGTTGTGACTTAAAACTAGTGCTGTCTAACAGTCACACATTACTTATTACACATTTAATACTACATTTGGCAACTTATTGTAGCTGGGGAAATGTTATTTTCATACTTCCTTAAAGTTTATTTGACTGGAGTCAAAGACTGCACACTCACTTTTGCTGTCTTTTACTTAGTCTGCCCACTACATGATGTCACACACCGTGCTTCTGTTTTAAATTATTTATGTACTGTTAAACTGGGGCAGACTGTCTGAGCCATTATTAGATTTTTTTTAGCCAGCTTCCTTACATTGTATAAGGACAGACGCTTGGCAGAACTGAGGTGTGTGATGTCCTGTAATCCAGGTGGTAAGCTAGTACACAGAGTGCAGCTGAACTTTACAAGACTTTCCTATCTATTTTCCACTAACAACTGCACTCATTGGTTATGATTAGTTTATTTAATAAATATTCCCTGCCAGGCATAGTATTTACACTTTGATTGCCAGAAGGGTAAGCAATATTGCTTCACAATGCACTGTACACCGTTATGACACTCAGAGGATTAAAGCTTATTACTGGTACATTAATACTATTACGTGTTTGTAAATGGGCCCTTTTTTATGGGGCAGGAACTTTATATAAGGAAAAATATTCCAGGGCATTATTGTGATTTATCTTTCCAGAGTTATTGCAGTTTAAATGTTGGTTTTTAAATTAACATTGCCCTCTAGTGACCAGATTTCAGATAATTATTCTTTTGCGTTCTATGGGAGAGGTGAGTCGCTGATAACACTTCTCCATAGAATGTGATAGTAACTGTTCAGACACTTTCTGTCAGTTTGAACTTTCAGGAAGTAAGCTCCCTAGACCTCTGTTTCCGATAGAGTAGAACTGTTACAACTTGAAAAACTGCCAGGAGTAGGAATATATTTGGTTTACTCAGCAGGAAATGCCCAATAGCATTTAAGATTTCATCAAAAATGTACTTCTCTTTTGAAGGTAAAGCAATGTGTGAAATAAGAATGAACTACTTTTAAAGAAAATGAAGCTTTCCCATGGTGTCATTTCTTCTTTGTTAATTTCCTATAATTACCTTTGCTCTCACCCAACTGAATTTATGGTAGAAACCTGAGAGGTTAGGGGGAGAAAAATGTAGACGTAGGGTGGTTTAGCCTTTCCAGAATAAAAAACAACAGTTTTTATGGAGGAAGCCTTGTAATATACAGTTATTATTAGCTGCCACTGGATGGGCAACTGCTGTTAGATTACATCACCCATAGAGAATTGTAGTCTGGCAGCACCTGGAGGGCCTCGCCTTGCTCACCGCTATACAAAGGATCCATTGCATTTTTTAGAGGGAAATGACCACTTCATAATCCATGATTGTGTTCAGTGGAACTCCAGAGTTCACTCAAATATAAATAATGGTGGACAATGGATCAAGTCTGGGATGGCAGGCAGTATGTGTGGGTGTGTGATTTTGTCACTATCTGTGGAAGAATGGAAGGATTAAATATTGCAAACAGTGCAATTTTGTAGATTATAATGGTTGCTATAATTTGACAATCTTACATTCAGCATAAGGCCTAATTTACAAGACATGGAAGACATTGCTATTATCCAAGCGTTTACTCTTCTTTCCACACACCCTATTCAGACATTTTAACTGATAGTGTGCAGCCCTTTGAATGGATTGAGTGCTACAAATACAGCTCTTTTGGCTATCCATTTGATTTGGCACTTTTATGTAATACTTTTGAATTGCAGTCACCTTGACCACTTTACATTGACTATATTTACATTCCAAATGCCCCTAAACCAGTGGTGGGCAAACTGAAAACCTGCATCTGTTGGGGACTATAAATTAAATTCTCTTCATCCATGGGGATGATGGTATTTGTAGTCCATAGTAGCTGGAGGGTCTCAGGTTTCTCATTCCTGCCTTAAGCACAGCACCTTCCATGCCTCTAGCTATACTCAATGTCATACTCCTATTCTACACAGAACCTTCCACTGGAGCAAGGATATTGTGTTTGCACTGGCTCCTCCCTTTATATGGTATTGGGTGTGGCCAAAACCACTGAGGCATCCCTCACAGTAGGACACTCTCTAGGCCAGTGGTTCTCAACCAGGGTGGCTCTTTGGTGTGATGTGAGCACCTGCTTATGGTGCCTCCTTTTTTCTATGAAGACTTTGAGGAAAAAAAATTAAAGTTCAGTTTCTAATTTATATATTTATATATATATATATATATATATATATATATATATATATATATATAATATATGGAAATTTTATGCAAAATACCATCTTTCGTTCTGAGACCTAAGAATAACGATATATTTATGTATTTATTCTTCATTAAGTCCTTGAGAAATGTACTTATAAAATGCTAGAAGTAACCATAAAATGACATATTGCATGTTACGGGTACCTTGAGAGAAAAAGGATGGAGAACTACTACCCTAGGCAATGCATTTGAGACCTTGCTAAAATCCAAGCGATTAATTATTGTTATGCTTATTTCATTTTCTGGGGTGGGGTGTGTCTTTCTATGCAGTGAAAAAAGTAAGTGCATTTTATTTTTCGTGGGTTTCTTAACATGGCCTTACAGAGCTGTCACGCTTGGTAATATAGCGTTGATTGGGCTAACTGAAGGGTAGTCAGTTGTTGTCCCTCCAGCTGTTGGGGTCCATCACTTGCCTACTCTTGTGTTAACTGACTACAATGCAAGGGTTTATATTAGATTCATTGCGGCCTTATCTTCAAAGGAATAAAGGAGCAACCCTAGGGCAAACAAACTGTACCACAGGGAACAAAGTAAATCTCCACTGAGTTAAATGGGGCTTCTAACCCCTCAATTGCTAGAGATGTCTCCAATATTTTCTTTGGAGACCTATCTAGCATTCGAAGGATTAAAACCCCATTGATAACCATGGAAATGTCAGGAAATGTATTTGTCTCCCTACGTTACTCATGGTTTGCCCCAGAATGACTCCTCTTTCTTTTGGAATTAAGGTCCTACAATCTTCTATCACAGGAGTTTTGCAACAACAAGGAACTGCAGGTTGCTGGCAATAAAAGCCTGAAACACCAGGAAGAGTTTGATCCTGTTTTTAACCTGCCGATGCATTTTCCTTCCCACCGCAGTGCAAGCAGATTGATAAATAACCCTGCCAAGTAGCCTTCAATTGCTTTTTAATTGTTATCTCAGCTCCTGCTCAGAAAGCGACGTACTCTCCTCCTGCTAGCAGCGAATATTCTGCAGGAAATTTCTCTAATTGATTTGCTGTGTCCATTCGATTTGCTGTATCATTTTTCACAATATTTCATAATTTGCGCTCATTTCTAATGAACAGAGTCATTAGAACAGGCATGACTAAGTACAACTGACAGCTAACATTAGGTGCCAGATGCAGTTTCTAATGCTACTTTAAAGTGCAGGGAACAGTTTAAATAAATTAGCACCTGTACATTAGTCTCACTTGCTGGTAATTTATAAGCGAATCAGTCGAGATGACATTTAGGTAAGTCATTGATCACATTAACAGCTGCCTACCCACTGCCCAGCTGGGATAGCTAATTAATAGAGATAGCAGTCTTGACCTCATGCTTTCCCCAGACCGTACATTACAATATCTTCTGATTCTGTCAGATTGAAGCTTAAAGGAACGCTAATGCTAAGTTATCACTTTCTATAATGTGAAAGAGCACATTGGGGGTTATGCATTAAGGCGTGATAAAGAGGTGATAAAACGGAGATGACTTCCATATTTATGTTACTTCTCCAGCTCCTGTGTTGTTCTATGAAGCCTAAACTAAGATTTCTCCAACTTTGGGGATCTTACTGCATAGGCTCTATTGAATTACATAGGAATTGGACAAGAGATGTCATTGGAGAAGTTATCTCAACTTTATCATCCCTTAGTGCTTAACCCCCAATGCGTGTGACCTTCATTGATACATGTGTACACATTTCCATACCTTTATGGAATTTTTTTTTACCATTGGTAAGAGGGGAATCCATTTTCGTTTGCAGTCCTTACGTACTACTGTGTATTGCACAGTCTAATATAAGTGCCAGACCAGGAAGTGTGAGGAGTACAGACATAATTGTTACCACTATCTTGCCTAAAAACAGCTCATGAAGGGCTTTATGCAGATAGCAAAGGATGAGCAATACTGGAGCAAACCAACGTACCCTAGAGGGACAATGAAAATCCACATTGATTTAAATCGTCCTGTTAACCCCTTTAATGCTAGCAAGTTCTCCAGTACTTTGGGATGTAATTTGTTTGGAGACCTTTTTAGGATGGTTTACGTTTAAAAGGTCCCAGTTACCATGTCCCTTGTGTAAAAATGTCGACATGACAATCTCGCACTGTATAGTTATTCGTTAGTCTTGCCTTTGTCACTAAAAGAGTTAATATCTTCCCATAAGATCCTGTAGCACTGGCCAGAAATGCATACTGTGACATTTAACCCCTTCAGCGCCACAGGGTTGAGAATCTAAGCAGGGTGGACCATGGCTGACTAAGAATGGACTTTGGAGCCTTGGATATATTATTAATTAACTACTGAAATACTTATGGAATACCTGATTTTACTTGCGCGATGTGCCCAATGCAGCTCCTGCCTAACTCACTGAAGTGACAGCTGACTGGATGGCCCCGATTCAGACCGTACAGAAGAGAGACAGCCAATAAGAGTGCACAGAGATCGTCCGCGAGGAGAACCAGATACACTTGCTGCTGATCTCTGTGCACTCTTATTGGATGTCTCTATTCTGTTCGGTTTGAAGCAGGGCCATCCAGTCAGCTGTCACTTGGCGAGTTAGACAGGAGCTGCACTGGG
Source organism: Rhinophrynus dorsalis (assembly GCA_037306005.1). NCBI lineage: Eukaryota > Metazoa > Chordata > Amphibia > Anura > Rhinophrynidae > Rhinophrynus > Rhinophrynus dorsalis. The sequence goes on from CM074719.1 coordinate 383,100,181, forward strand.
CACATCACTCAAGTAAAATCAGGTATTCTATAATTATTTCAAGTTAATTAATAATATATCTAAGGCTCCACAGTCCATTCTTAGCAAGCCAGTGTGAACTCTGCTTAAATTGATAACCCTCTGGCACTGAAAGGGTTAAATGTGACAGTGTATGATGCATTTCTGGGCAGTGCTGCAGGATCCTATGGGAAGATATTAACTCTTTTAGTGACAAAGGCACTCCATCGGGCAGTTGGTGGCCATGGATGGAGGGATTCCAGCGGTTTCCCAGACCACCTCTCCTCCCTCAGTGTAAGCTGCTGGTAAGGATGATACGCAGCAGTTTCATGGTTTACTTTTAAATGTATTATTAAAGAGGAAGCACTCCTTACGTATTGGATTTCAGCTCCCATCATCCTTACCAGGATTATAAGAAACGGCTGCCGTGGCTCTATCCCCTTCTCTGCTGCTCCTTGCCACAATGTATCTGCGCACAGCAGCCACTGTAGCAGGATGTAAAGGCTATGAAAAAGGTGGCTATGAAAATAATGTGAACCCCATACACTTGAAAATGGATACTTATAGCAGCATGGCTCTCCAGCCAAAGGAAAGAAGGGGATCGGCATTCACTATGCCACTCTCTATGCAATATGTATGGCTAGATCCACTTAGCGCATTTCAGCACGAAGTTAAAACATGAACAGACATAGGTTTAGCCCTCCTGGCTTAGGAAGCTGAAGACACCACTGACTGATCTATGGGGTTACCACTGGCAACTTGAAGCGATCTTTCTATACACAATATGACAATCTCGCTCTGTCATGCAGTGCGAGATTGTCTTGCTGACATTTTTATCAAGGCATCATGGTAACAGAGTTAAAAGGTCGCATGCTGTTTTCCGTGCAACCTTTTAAAAGGATAACTTTTAGGATTAGGGTTAAAAACCATAGTGTTTGCTCCAGAATTGCAAAATTTTCTAACTGCACAAAGCCCGTTAGAGAAACACACATCTCCATACAACATTCGCTAGTATTAAAGCACACACTGAGTGCTTTAACCCTTTGAATGCCATAGGGGTTAATACTATGCCTGTCTGATAGCCAGCAGTGTTGTCTTGTAGTCTTTATTGCATTTTTCTAAAGTGCTACATCCTGGAAATGTGGATTAATTTTCCCACCTCATTGTTTGACTTAAAACTACTGAGGCTACAACTCCTGCACTTTCACTGGTGTCAGTTCAGAAGGAGGCCTGCTTGATGAAGTTGCTTACTGTGCTCATACAGAGCAGTGGTGCAGAAAAAAATCAGCCATTCTTTTGGAAGTTGTGTATAACGTGCCCTAGCCTCACCCTACTGCTAGACTGTATTAGAAATGAGAATCCCTTCTAACCATCGATCGGTACAAGTCAGTAAAATTGTTGCAAAAGTGACATAAGGTTATGTATAAACATTCTGGTCTGGATTCAAATGCAGATGCCAATTTTATCTCCAGGTATCCCCATAGACTTCAGTAGGAACCTCCTATATTATAATTTGCTAAGGATGTTTGTCAGAAGCTGTCATGCGCACTAGAGATGGCTGTGCGTGCTGCAGTCATGAGCAGTACTGACTGCCCAAGCCACGGCTGATACGGAGCTGGGCACTCTGAATTCAGATCGTAGGCCTCTCTGCGCACAAAGGTGCAGTCAGTACTGCGCATGGCTGCAGCGCCGCCAGTGTTGGCTGTGTATATGGGCTTTAAAACTAGTTTTTGATAAAACGGGAGGTAACATTTATCTCCTGCATTTGAATCCAGCCCTTAGTGACCTTTCTTTGTAAGTGTTAATTCCAGATAGTCCACTTGTTTGAAAAGTGAGTAGAAATGGTCTTTTCCAAGTAAATATTGTGTAGCATTGTATTTATAAGGAAATTAGTTAATTGCGCCAAAAGTAAAGGCTGTTTTAGTGATTAAATCTTAATACCAGGTATAACCTGTTTTTAATGGAAGTGTATAGTGATAGCAATGTACGTGAAACAATATTTTCAGTTATGAATTTTCTCCAAACATTCTCAGACATATTTGTAAACTTCACTTTAATTCTTTTTATACCCAGTTTTGTGAACTTTAGAGACAGTTATTAAATGTACACAAAGACTTCTATTTATACATCTCTCCCAGAGTTCCTGTGCTTTCTCCCCTCCTCCCATAGTACAGTATAATGCCACCAATGGCTACTGATGCAGTCAAAGCCACCAAAGAAAGGCATGCTAATTAAAAAAAGTAAAAGTTTTACAGAGTAAGGATATACATAGTATTAAAACACCTTTTATATTATTTAATACTTTTGTAGCTGATCTCCAGCAAAAAGATAGGGAAGTAGAACCATAACCATGTTTTCTGTATGGTAAAACCTAGCATTTATGTGATCAGTGGGTTTCACAGTTTTATTCTGTGGGACTAGGATGATTTTCCTTTGCATTCCTTAATCCCTGTTTAGGAGGCAATGTGTTACTGTACAAGGCACATGGAAGCAAGGAGTGCAAATAAAATTGCTTCCCCAGCCTTCTGATAATAGCACATAAAATCATGAGTCTTGATTTCTATCAAGGGTTGGAAGCAATGGTAATGGTTTATTTAAACTAATATTTAAATCTGTTATTTCACCAGGTGACTTAATGCAGTCACATTCTTTAAAAATAGAGACTGCAGTTTTATTAATCCCTCCCCTTTTCCTGATGATAGCAGTTTCTCATGAAAAGTGACAGAAATAGAAACTGACTGCATCTGAAGTTGTTATGGCAACCCTACCCAGTGATCATACAAGGGAGACATTTCCCAGTTTGTGAATCCAGTAATGCACTTGCTGCTCAGGAGTTGTTGAAAACACTTGTACACAGGGAAATGTCTCCTTTGATTGTTGAGTAAGGTTGCCATGACCACATCATCGTCTGTGGTCAGTTGACTAGGTCAGTGTCTTCATTAGAGAAGGTGCTGCCATCAGGAAAAGGGAAGGGGAAAAAAACAATTACTAATCTCTTCATGAAGATATTTTTTCAGTTGTCTGAATAAGATCTGTCACCCTGTCAAAAGTCAGAATCAAGTTTAATGACATTTAAATCAACCATTATAATTATTTAAAAGCATTGCTTAACAATGCATTGGGGTTAAAATGCTTAACATAGTAACATAGTTGATGAGGCTGAAAAAATACAAGCGTCCATCAAGTCCAGCCTATGCCATAAACACCCCTGTTGTTCCAGAGGAAGGCAAAAAAAAAAAAAAGCCCTCTGAAGCCATTTCTAATTTAGCCCCAAATGGGTAAAAAATTCCATCTTAACTCCAAATCGCAGTCGGATAGATCCCTGGATCAACATCCTATCTGCGTTGAAGCCACCTGTAATAATTTTCAATATTGTTCTGTGCTAGGCATCCATTTCTTTTTTGAAAGCAGTTACATTATCTGCAAGTACAACATCCAGAGGCAAAGAATTCCATAGCTTTACAGCCTTTACTTTAAAGAATCCCTGCCTTTGTTTTAGTCGAAAACACCTTTCCTCTATTCTTAAAGGATGCCCTCTTGTTCTTAGCTCAGCTCTTTACGTAGATAATTTATTGGATAGTTCTTTTAATTGACCTTGAATGTATTTGTAAATGGTAATCATATCACCCCTTAGACGTCTCTTCTCTAATGTAAACAAACCCAGTTTGGCTAGTCTCTCTGTATAACTCAGATCTTCCAATTCCTTTATCAGTTTTGTTGCACGTCTATGAACCTTTTCCAGTTCAACAATGTCTTTTAAAGAACTGGCACCCAAAACTGTACTCCATATTCTAGATGAGGCCTAACCAAGGATTTATACAGTGGTAGGATGATAATAGCATTCATTGCATCTACACCTCTTTTTATGCAGGCTACTACCCTATTTGCTCTTGCAGCAGCTGAGTGACTCTGCACTTCTGTGAAGTCTATTGCCTATCAGTACTCCTAAATCTTTCTCTAATGAGGATTCCCCAAGTTGTTGCCCATTTAGAGTATATGTACAAAGTTTGTTCTACAGCCCAAATGCATAACCTAACTTTTACCTACATTAAATGTCATCTGCCACTTCTCTGGCCATTCACTCAGTTTATCTAAATCCTTCTGCAGAGAAAAAACATCCAGCTCTGTATGTATTTCCTTACATAGCTTAGTGTCATCAGCAAAGATTGACATGTTACTTTCAATTCCCACTTCTAGATCATTAATAATTAAATTAAAAAGCACTGGGCCCAGGACTTGAACCCTGTGGCACCCCACTTACAACTTTAGACCAATTTGAAAAGGTTCCATTTACAACATCTCTCTGCCATCCATTATTTAACCAGTTCACAATCCATATACAGATAACACCGCCCAAACCAAAGCCTTTTAATTTATGCAGTAACCTGTTGTGAGGCACTGTATCAAAGACTTTTGCAAAATCCAAGTACACTACATCAACATCAATTCCTTGGTCCAAATTACTACTTACTCTTTCATAAAATGCAAGTAAATTAGTCTGCATGCTAATGTATAATACAATTGGAAGCTTACAATGATGCAATTCTTGTGTGCAGCAGTATTTTTCAGTAGCATTTTGTATTGTATTTTTGGGGTTACGATCTTCCTTGCAGTGACTAAGGTTCAGGTAGGATACCTGAAATACAAAGCAGGTGTCTGCCAGGAACAGCCTGGGCTGTGAAGCTGCTATATAGTCTTATTTAATCCTCTTAAATTGTAAAGTTCTTCATTTACTTCTGAAGCCATAAATAAACATATTCATTCATTCTTTCAAGGTGGGTTGGAAAGCCTTGATTAAGAAAAGGCATGTTAAGTAAGAGATTAATGCAGAACAGATCCTCAGTGAGCCTGCACCACTTCCCAGAGCCCATTTAGTCTGGGCTCCTGAGGAAAATTCTAATGGATGAAAGAATGAGGAGAAGCTGAATAAAATGAACCTTTCTTTTACACAATGGCTCTCAATATAACAGTAATTAAGGGTCGCATGTTCCCAGTTAACTGCTGTATTTTTGTATTTAACCTCTGGGAATATTAAGCACAAGTCTTCCTTCAATTTACTGCCAGAAAAGCATCTAAGACCCTCTGGTATAAAAGGTATTATTAAAGTGTGCGGACATAAATACAGAGTACATTAACCATGTTGTGGACAGATTTTATTATTTACTATTCCAGTGGAGGCAATATTCCAGGCAATGTAGCAGTTGTTGGACTACAGCTACCATCCTTGTCAGTTTACAAGGATGGTAGTTCTAGTCAAATTACAAATGATGAACAGCCTCAAGCTTCCCACCCCTGGAAGAGATTATTAATGTTTGTAATGATATAAAGAGCAATTACCATGTAAAAACAAAATATATAAGATTAGAGTTTTGCTAGTTAGTTGCAGCTACTCTCAGCGTTGAGAACATACAGCAGTCCTGTACAGATCTCCCCTGGGATGCTTCTCCCGCCTCCGGCAAGAGCTGGAGCTGCCAGTGGCAACCTTAATCCCATTGGTTGTGCATGTGGTTGTTATCTTACAATAGCCAGAAGAAATCAACTACCTTTCAAGAGCTTTCTGGAGAAGTACAAAGGTGATATATTGTACATCAATTTTTTAATCATGTTGATTGCCCTTTAACACCAGTTTTAAGTAGTTTTCGTTACTCTTCGTGCCACTTGGTGCATAACATTCTTTTTAAGTAGATATCTGAATGCTAGAGAGGTCTTTGCAATGCATTGGAGACCCCTCTAGCATTTAAGGGGTTAAAAGCACAATTTAACAGGAATTTGTATTTGTCCCTCAGTGCAGTTGGTTTATTCCAGGATAACTCCAGTTTGCTTTCATAAATATGAGCCATAGTTTTTAAAAATCATGTTTATCATCTTTGCTATTTTTTTATTTGTCTCCCTACAAAACCAAATCCATGTATTTTTCTTCAAGCGGAATTCCAGTTCTGTGAAATATTAGGAATGAAATCTGATATGTCTATGCATTTGTTTACATGAGTGAATGGACTGTAGCAGAGAGACCGATTCCTATTTACTTACCTGCTCTATCCTTGTGTTACACTAGTTAACTGAGAGGGCATGACTGGTGGCCCGCCCATGAGGACCTCAGCCAAACTTTTGTACAAATTTGTTCAGTTTTTCTGAAAATTCACTGAGGCTGATGTACTAAAAAAAAAGGGCTGAATTCTGGGCAAATCAACTTCAACCTAGGGAACAAATAAAACTTCCCATGAATCAGGGGCGGCAGTTTCTCACGGGAGTGGGTGGAGGTTGAAGACCACTGCAGCGAGACTTGCCAGTGCAGCAGCTGACCAGGTTCCTGATGTACACAGTGTGCCCAATCGCACAGGCAACATCATTCACCGTTTGCTAGTACATACATAGAGGTTGGACACATGGCATATTTTAAGATCTCACCTACTAAATGCATGTGCCCTCTAAGGGGAGGTCAATGCAAGGCACAGTTAGAGCTTTCAATATGGAACAGGTTGTAAACTATGTGATACAGTAAAATGTATGTTAGTACTTGCCTACACTGGGGTGCCTTGGAGTGACAGTTATGTTTGAACATATTTTGACCAAACTATGCAGCCAAAACCTTAAGTTGAAAAGAGTGCGTTTATATGTGTATGTTATAGCAAGCTGAACAGAACTTACTTTTATCCAGTAACACAACTGAAATATATATATATGCATATATCAGGGGTGCACTGAAATTAAAGAGTAGATACCCCCTGGCCACTCCTATCAAAAACCCTGATTGAACTGGAAGGACAGTGATAATTGGTTTCGAAGGGAATGGGGCCCTCACAATTTTCCTTGTATCTTTGCTTCAACCTACTTTTTACACCACTAGGGACAGTGGAACAAGGCTTGAATGTCAGAATATTTATGTGTAGATCTGTGACTACCAGTGGACAGTGGAACGAGGTTGGGATGCCAGACAGTGTACATGTGGGGTTCAGTGACTAACTGTGTACAGTGGAACATGACTGAGTTATCAGACAGTATATGTGTGGTTCTGTGACTACCAGTTGACCGTGGAACAAAGCTGGGAAGTCAGACAGTATATGTGTGGTTCTATGATTACCTTTGTACATTGGAACATGGCTGGGTTGTCACTCAGTGCATCATAGATCCCATCTATATGCACGCACGTACTTTAAATACATGGTTATGCACGTGGATCCTACCAGCCAATGTTGCTGCCCTCCGTGAAGGGAAATGAAGAGGATGCAGCCCTCAAGTGTATTTGCGTTTGACATTCCTGATTTTAATGGTGAACTCAGTGAACCTTTGGTTACGTCTTACTGCAGGAACTCATAGGGCCTTGTGTGCAAAAGAAAAGTGAAAGAATTCTGTGCAAACCAACTATACCATACTAAAGCTGACACTTAAATGTATTAAATATTAACCCTTTAAGATCATAGACTTTAGGAGATATAACTATGGCAATAACTGAACAAATGCACATGCAAGACTTGCCAATGAGTAAGCTGGTACAGGCTAAATTGTTTAGGTGCACAGCAGCATCTCATGAGCACTGAAGACTAGAAGGTCGTGCACAGACTCACTTGCAGGGCTGCAGTTTATTATTTTCGGCAGGAAAAGTACACAACATTTCAATGCGCTATTAATTTCTCTTTATCAGATGTGACATAAGGTGAATACAAAGGTGCACAACTAGACATCCCTACACCAGAAATAGACATATGATTTGATATGGGGACCAAAGCTACAATATAAATTCATCAAGGAATGAAGTCCCCTAACACCCTCCGAAACACTCTCAGCCCTAAGATAAAAGTAAAGTTTTGAGTACCGGAGATACGTGCAATCATTCAATATTGGCTAGATGGAGGGTTGATGTTACAAGCATGCATAACCCCCTCCATCTAGATGGTGATTGTCTGAGAGAGGAGGTTACCCTAGAACATGTTAAACACCCTGTGTAACCCCATCTCCCAGCCAATAGGAGTGTGGAAAAGTATTTGGACAGGGATTGGCCATATAGAAGCCAATCCTTGTTCTTTTTTTTTCCCATCCTAGCTTGGGCAAAGGCCCAGGACTAAATTTATTTCTTTTCTTGTGGAACTGTGGAGGACTAGGGTGTCAGACACTGCTGGACCTCCAACTTCAAGAACACATAGAGAAGGAGAATGGGCCTAGATTAGTGTTAGTGCTAGGTCTAATTGGGGTGGAATACTAGTTTCCTTTGATGCTTCTTCTTCTTCTCATACTATTTAGTGTGTTTTGCAGGAACAGAAAGCTGCAACAAGCATTAGGCCATAAACTGATTGATGTGGCCTACGCTCGTTGCTGATCCAACTAGGCTGCTAATAGAATACCTTTGAAAAATGGGTACATTTTACGGTTGGTACTTCTTTTAACAGTAACGCTTTACCAGCTCAAGTAGAATGGAGCCCCTGATGTTAGAAGACACAATACGATACGTTAAGCATGTGGGGGAAGCAGTGACACATACCAGCAAAGGTTAAAAAGAAAATGGAGACTGGAGCAGATTTTTTTACATGCTACAATTTTAGAAAGATCACAGTCTGAACACACACACTGAGCAAGTAGGACACCATCTTCTACCTTTCTTTTAGCAGTGACACCAAGTTATTATAGAAGTCGGATAGGGCTTTCGTACTTAAGTTTGAAGGAAGATTTCTGTTGTTTTACATTTTTATTTTGCACATTACTATTGATTGCAGCAGCTAAATTGACTGACATTTGGATGATAACCCTTTCTGTCTGTCTATCAACTTTATCACAGGGAAATTTATTTTTACATCTCCACTGAAGTCTGCCTTTAGTTTGCACCTTCTCTTAATAAACGTTGGTTCCCTAACTGCCCAGAGTTCTACAATATGTTGTAAGAGAAACAGATTGTTTGCTGTAGCAGATCATTATGCTTTCCACTCTTCCAGTGCATAAATAAATAGAATATACAGGTACGGTAATGCTGCGATAAAAATGCCTGTTCTTATGGGTATAGTTCCCATTTAAAATTACTAATTATTGCAAAAAAAAATAAAATATGTAAATATATTAAACATTACTAACCCTTGAAATGTAACCAGGCCCGTTCAATTTATGCCAAAGTAGCCAAGTAAGTAGTTTGTGATCTTGCTTATTTCTCTCTTTTTTAATGCTTGATAACCTATATAAAAACAGATATACTGTTCTATTTGTTTTGGTCAAAATAAGTCAGCAAATATTAGTTCAAAATATATTGTAGGGCCTGCATTTAGTCATTTTGACAGATCTCATAGTGGTCTGTAACATCAGGATTTATTTTGTTCTTTATTGCTTTTTTCCCCTTTATTTTTCTTCTTATCTGATTTTCTCTCACCACTTTCCCGAGGCTGATGTCTTCTGAAGCTCCCATAGCCCTTGATGTTAGGCCCAAACCCTCAGAAGCTTCCCAGCTGCTGTTCAGTGTTAAGCAAGGAATTGTCCTACGGTCAAATGAAACTTCCAGTGAACACTGTTAATCCTTCAGTGGCCTGGTACAGTGTATTTAGAGTGGCAATTTGTTGGGATTTCTGTTTAACCCATTAAGGCCCACGTTTTGTTTTTTTGTTTCGTTTTTTTCGCGACATCCTCTTCTGTGCTCGGAATTCCATGACAGACAAAACAACCTATGATGGTCCTGGACCATCATGGGTCATGAAGGGGTTAACAATTTAAACCTTTAAATTCTTTGCAATGTCTTAGAGACCTCATTAGCATTCAACGGTTTAAAGAAAAAGGATTATAGATTATCCAGAACTGCCCTGTATCCCCTTGCTGATCCTGCCACTGGGGAGACATGAATGATGGCCTGTCGATGTAAGCATGGGTATGATTGTTTAATGCCTAACTGGGTCACTCACTCACTGGGAGTTACAGTGAGTGTCCCGGTTTCATCCATGTATCCCATCTGCATGGCTGCCCGATAAACTGCCTGCAGATAATCTATACTGAATTGTTCCTCCTTTTTGTGTTGAATTCAAGGAAGTTTCAACTGGATGGGGTCTCTCAATTTAGTAGTCTCCCTTGTAAAAAGCATGATAGAGGCATATTTGTTTTATTTTCACATCATTAACTCAACAATAGCATTGTATTTCTAATGTCACCCTTGTGAACTAGGTCTAATCTTGCTATTTCTGCTTAATCATGTTTGTTTTTTAACGTCTTGGGTGCTAGAGTTGTCTCCAACATAATTCTTCACAGTGTGTTAGCGTACAAGGGTTTATGTCAATCAGCCTGTGACTCAACATGGCTTCTGAATTCTATTAAATTTATCAGTTTTATGTATAGGTTTCTCCATAAAATTCAAAGGGAATCTGTTACGTAAAACCACTTATATACTGCATTATAACCCAGAATTAAGTCCATAGGTACTACATTAATATAATAAAACTTTAATATAGCTCCTCAAAAAATACCTTTCTGATTTGTACCATATAATAAACCACATTTACAAAAAGTATTTGGTAGAACACACAATCCACACTTGTAGGAGCTTTTCTCTTCTGTCCTCTTCACTCCTCCAAGATGGTCTCTAAGGTAGAGACTCCTTATCCTATCTACTTTACCCCAGCTTGGACATGCTCCATTTTAAAAGTGACCTGGTTACAGGAGGATACAAGGGCAAAGCTTCGGTCAGCCTTTTTTCATAACAAGCTCTCTGGAGGGAGGCAGAGATTCCCTCCCTGCTCCATTTTACCCCCACCATACATGCTCAGTTTTAATAGTGACCTAAAAGGAGATGGTTACGGCAAAGTAACATAGTTGATGAGGCTGAAAAAATGCATGCATCCATCAAGTCCAGCACATGCCAGAATACCCCTGTTGATCCAGAAGAAGGAAAAGAAAAACCTCACTGAAGCCATTTCCAGTTAAAGTTCACTTAAAAAAGAAATTTGAACAAGGGTTGTAAGGCAAAAGTAATGTTAGCGCCGTTTTTGTTTTTATTTTTACTTGCTCGATAATGGAGATATCAAGTTTTCTAAATGGCATTTCCCCAATGTGCGGCACGCAGTATGTGCAGCACGCCTCCTCAGGACTTCCCACCTCACTCCCAGCTGTCCTAGGGAGCACGTTCGTGCTTCCCTTCATAGCTGTCTTTCTGAGGTGTAGCGTTACAGCAAGCTCTGTTTACCATGCTATAAAAACAAACAACAAGAAAAGAGAGCGCAAACCGCCTCTAAGTGCAGTACATATGATCCAAAGGGATAAACCCACCCAAGGTAGAGTACTCACTAGATGTGGAGGCTATATCCCACCTCCAAGGACTGTTCACAAGCACCGGCTCTGCCCCAGGCTGGCAAGACATCTGTGCAAGTTGCCGTATGGTTCTCCAGTCACCACCACAACACAATTCCAACTCGATAAATTTAACAGTTTATTAGTATATAAACAAAATTATATTAAAATAATAATAAAAGTATAAAATATTAACCCTACGCGTTTCGTGACTTAAACGCCACTTCGTCAGGGGTCAAACACTTCTATATTTAAAAAACCCGCCTTTATAGTCTTTAAAGAAAGGGGAATGTGCAACAATGTTTCCTCTAATTGGTTTAACCCCTTAAGGTCCGACGATTCAGCGGTGTCTGGTCCTTTAAGGACCAGATAGACGAGTTCGATGTGCCGTCCCACGTGACTGATCACGTGGGGCGGCACATCGAAAGGAGGACTGAAAGAGATCGCTCCGGTCTTGGAGCGATCAATTTAAGTCCACGGTATTACTCACCGCGCTCCTGCAGGAGCGCGGTGAGTAAACGTACGTGACGTACCAGGACCGTCACTGGTCCTTAAGTGTCGGACCAGCGTGACGGTCCGGGTACGTCACAGGACGCGAAGGGGTTAATAAACCAATTAACTAATCCCGTATCTTCCTTCACAAATTCTATGTGTGCGTTCCACTTAAAGTACCAAACCTCCTTATGATATTAATTCGGAGGATCTAACTACCCTCAGAGTTAAATCGCGTCTTAATTCATGAGGGGTGAATCGGAAACAGGGCCCTGATACCATAATCAGTTAAATAGTATACGAAAGATAACTTCCATAACAAAAACTAAAAAACGAAATACCTAAACATAAGAACACTATTATAAGATATACTAGGTCTAACACTAATAAACCTCAAGAATCTCCCTATATTCTAAACACAGTATCCACTACTTCTCAAGATACAATCACACAGATGGCTAGTGATCCATATAAACTGTAGATACAAAAAGAGAGAGAGGAAAGAGTTTCTATATCAAACATTGGATATCTATATCCTCGTTCAATCCACCAGGGTATAGAGTATCCAATTTGAAGATCCAGAACGACTCACGACTTTGCAGCTGTGACATACAATTAGAAGCATTCATATCAATTTTTTCTATCCCCATGACTTTGAAACCTTCCATTCCACCCTTGGGGCATTGCACAGAGTGTCTAGGGACTCCATGATCAGTCTTATTAGATATCCCCCTTCTGTGTTCTCCTAATCTCTCCCATAAAGTGCATGTCATCCTACCTATGTATTTTTCCCACAAGCACATAAAATGGCATAAATAACATACTGGTCTCACAATTAATAAATTGTTTGACATCTTTTTGAGTGTCATTAAAATTCTTAAGTTCTACAGCTTTATTAACCATGTGTTTACAATTTAAACATTTACTATGATTACACCTAAAGTTGGCAACCACTGCGAGTGATTTAAAAATACCTACTTTAGGTGTAAGGTATTTCGGTTTACTGGGAGCCACCAAATCCCAAAGGTTTTTATTTTTCCTATATATTAATTTAGGTATCTCTCCTACATTTTTCTTTTAGGAATGGGTCTTGTCTCAATATATTCAAATATATTATATATATATATATATATATATATATATATATATATATATATATATATATATATATATATATATATATATATATATTCAATTCAATATATATATTCAAATGCTTTTCGAAAATAGTTTTAATTTTTTCCCGGAAAAAGCATTATATTCAGCAATGATTGGAATATTTCCTTCTCTATTTCGTTCCTGTTTTACAGTTTTTATTTTTAGATCTGATTAGAAGTGATCTATCCAATTCGGCTGCTTTAAGCGCTGCTTTTTCTACTACTACTGGATTATAACCCCTTTCTTGAAATTGATCTTTAAGTATATCAGCCTGCCTCCAGTACTCGTGTAGCACACTGCAATTACAACGTAGGCGGTGGAACTGCCCATATGGGATATTCTCAATCCACTTTTATTGGTGACACCTTTCTGCCCTGAGGTAGGGATTAGCACTTACCTCTTTTCTATACAGAGTGCTTGTAATATAATTGAAAAAAATTTGAACAAGGGTTGTAAGGCAAAAGTAATGTTAGCACCGTTTTTGTTTTTATTTTTACCTACTTGACAGTGGAGATATCAAGTTTTCTAAACGGGCACTTCAGCAATGTGCGGCACACACTATGTGCGGCGTGCTTCCTCAGGACTTCCCACCTCCCTCCCAGCTGTCCTAGGGAGCGCGTTTGCGCTTCCCTTTGTAGCTGTCTTTCTGAGGTGTAGCGTTACAGCAAGCTTTGTTTACCATGCTACTGAGGTTGCAAGCTCAGTATCCTGGTAAACGGAGCTTTCTGTAATTTTACACCGCAGAAAGACAGCTACGAAGGGAAGAGCGAACACGCTCCCTAGGGCAGCTGGGAGGGAGGTGGGAAGTCCTGAGGAGGTGTGTCGCACATACTCTGTGCCGCACATTGCGGAAGTGCCCATTTAGAAGACTTTATATCGCCACTCTCAGACAAGTTAACATTACTTTTTCCCTTACAACCCTTGCTCAATTTTTTTTTTTTTTTTTTTTTTTTAAGTGAATGTTCCCCTTTAAGCCCCAAGTGGGTAAAAAAAATTCCTTTCTGACTCCAAATGGCAGTCGGATAGTTTCCTGGATCAACAACCTATCTGCACTGAAGCCGTCTGTCATAGTTCTAAATATTGTTCTGTGCTAGATAGGTATCCATTGCTTTCTTAAAAGCAATTACAGTATCTCAAAGCACAACAACTCGAGGCGAAGAATTCCATAGCTTTACTGCCCTTACTGTAAAAAAAATCCCTGCCTTTTGGTTTATTTGAAAGCACCTTTCCTCTAGTCTTAATGGATGACCTCTTGTTCTCTAGCTCAGGTGTTTGCGTAAATAGTTAATTGACAAGTTCTTTGTATTGACCTTGAATATATTTGTAAATGGTAATCATATCACCACTTAGACATCTCTTCTCTTGGATAACTTTTTTTTTTTTTTTTCCGCTCTACTAACTTATATAGTATATAGTGTATATATACTGTTAAATCTCCCATTAGGATGACTTCCATCCCTGTTCCTCCATAATGGATATGAACCAGTGTGCAGACTTTTAACAGAGCAGGGTCTGCTGGGGGATGACTTTCATACTTGTACACTTTTATCTTTCTCAGATAGGAGTCTGAAGAATATTACATTATTATTAGAGTGCACAGATTCTGTGAGTATGCCCCTCTGTTTGTCTAGCAGCCATATTCTGAGGTCTGTGGTGATTTAGGTAGTTTGGCACTCTAGTTCCTCATTATTTGGATAAGGCATCGGCTTCATGCATTCAGTCTCCTGCAGCACCAGGTGGGCTTGGATTTGCAGGAAGGGGCTAATTAATCAATCTTGAACTGTTATGAGGGGGGACACCCTGCAGACATCATGACTGGAGAACCACTGCATCATTCATACTGGAGGGAAACCTTTCCACTACCTTGTCCACTGCAGTAGGTGCCCCACAATGCAAGTGCCTTTCAGCTCTCTCTGGTGTCCGAATCTCCCTCCTAGCATCTTGTCATTAAACCTTTACAGAGAAGTATTTTTATCTTATTTTCTGTCCTGTATTCTCTCTTTGGGGGTTTCCTGACAATGTCTGAATACAAGCAACTGTTAGAAGCAGTTCATACAGACATTCCTAAAGAGCACATTGTTCTTTTGTTTCTAGGATTCCTGAGATTAATAGGTATGTTACTGAGACTTTATTTGATTCTGCCAGACTCATTGAGAAGTCATTTTCACCCTCGGTTGTTGTGTGAAGTACCCTTTGGTTAATCATTTGCTAGACACATCAATCTTCCAAGAATACCTTGGTTTCTCAGGAATGGAGAAAGTTAGTACCCACGCTACAGGAGGCAAGAGTGCAATGTTGCCTCAGGTTACTACCAAGCTTTCCTTCTTGCCACGGAAAATGTGTTTCTTTCAGTATCGCTGCCAGTATGGACATGTGCTTAGGGCATCCACTCCTTCAGCAACCCAGGAGCTCTCTTCCCCAAAACCCAAACAGGCCTGAGCAGGCAATAAGCCTACCCAGAATCCCAGAGCTTACAGGTTTATCTCTGCATGACTCTCGGAGGTCCGATTTGTATCACTTCGCTGGTGGTTGTCTGCATCTCTTTCCCGATGTGTGGACTTCCTCCATTGGTGAACCATTGTGTGTGTTAGGGGTGACCTTGAAAGGTTATCGCATAAATTTCCAGTTCTTTACTCCTCATCTCTTCTTTATGTACAGAGTGCCTAGTCATCCAGTACAGGACTAGGTTGATCCTGGTGCCTGTTCTGCCTCAGGAAAAATGTATGGGATTCTATTCCAACTTTTTCATAATTCCAAAAAAGAATGACGGCTGTTGTCCCATCCTGCATTGGGTTCAGCTTCTCCAAATTCTGCTGGTGCAGATTCAGTCTGACAATGTAATGGTGGTGACTTATGTCAACAAGCAAGGGGAACCAGGAAGTTTAGTTAATCCTCACTTGGGTGGAAGCTCATGTGCTGGGTCTCTAAGGCGGTCACATTATAGGATTAGACAATCTTTTAATAGATTTTCTCTGTCGTCCGATACAGGTTACTGGTAACTTTGGGTAGGCGATCCGCTACTTTAAGTAGGCAGGAACAATTCTAGAATTAATTGCAGGGGGTGGAGCCTACATTCTCTCCTTGGCTGCAGCTAGCCAACCAGCTCCAGTAAGATTTGTTCCTTGGTGAAGACACAGGCAAGAGAACAGTTCTGCTATAGCTTTAGAAATGTTTTTATTTTTCTGTTAGAAATGGAATACCACCATTAGGTGGATTACCATAACTGACAATGCCCTTAGATGTGGCTAGCTCAGTATCCAGGTGCTTTTTGTGGACCTTAAGCCCTGCGGGGGAAAATCATGGGTTCAAGTTTATTCCTCAGGAGTGGCCCATCGAGGCTTCTTCTTACTACATGGTAATCTGAAGACCTGCAGGAAAGATGAGCAACCCTTTGAGTGCTGTAGGTCCATATGTCCCACAGTGCCCCTCCGCACAGGGGGTTTTCCGTGGGAGTTCTTATTGCACACTCCTTCACTCATTGGGTCTATCTGTATGTCTGTTGGGTGTTTGGAGCAGATTTATGTGGTAATTAACCCTTTAACTGCTGGTTTTGCATCTTTTGGGGGGTTTGACACTTTCCCTACTGGTTCAGTGTTTTTTGGGTCTTCTAACATGTTTTATTTATGTTTCATGTATTTTTATTTTACTGTTTCAACTTTGTAAAATTTGGTGCGCTTTACCACATAGGTGCCATTGCTCCATTCACTCCTATAGGACTGTACAGTTTGGGACATATCTCTGCAACCGCTCCATCTATCGACTTCAGAGATGACTCATTTTTATTGCCTGCCCTTGCTCTATCATCTGGTTTATGTTTCTAGTATGTTGGGGGGCTCAGGGGGCTTCGGGCACTGTTGGGGTACTTTTTCTGGGAAAACTACATTTCCCATGAGCGCTTGCTTCGTGTGCTCGTTTCTGATTGGCTCCTGCCGTGGCAGCCATTTTGTGCCATTTCCAGAATGAGTATCCTACGCAGGGCTTGGAATTTCCTTCTCTCCTCTGCTGATTAACCCTTCGCCTGCCAGATAAGTCTGTTTTAGCACTTTCTGGGGTGAAACTTTAATCCTACACACTGTAATTGGGTGAATTCTTATACTGTAAAGTTTTTACAGTATTTTATCCATTGGAGCTTAATCCATTGGAGCTTGGGGCCAGACCTAAGACTAAGGATTCTGGGATCTCTGTATCCCCCATTGTGCATTGCTCTTCCTGTCATTCAGGGTTACTGTCACAGTTTTTATGAACACTCAATTAGATTAAAGGTAAAAAAATACAACTTTATTAAATATATAATAAAGAACAGAAATGCCCTTCAGAGGTCCAGACCCAGTCAGTGGATAAGTTCTTCTGGATCTGACACAGGTCAGGGTACAAACAGTAGCAGGTATATACAATAAATGTATAGCAGAGTGTAGAACGGGAACAGAACCTCAGCAGTAGGTGCCGAAAGCGGTGGTAAGTACTGCAGGGCAAAATCCCCACTGGAACAGGGGAAACAGGGCGAGGCAACCAGACTTGCCCAGAAGGCCAGGTATAGGTAGCCCAAGTGGCAGGCACAGACTACGTGCTCGGAGGTTATGCCCAGAGGCAACCGGAGCAGGCACTGGCTGTATATGTAGCGCAACCGGAGGCAATAGCAAGGCACAGGCTGTATAGTAGCGCAACCAGAGGCAATCATAAGGCACAGGCTGTATAGCAGCACAACCGGAGGCAATCGAAAGACACAGGCTGTAAGTTATCGCAACCGGAAGCAACCGCAAACGCACAGGCTGATAGGTAGCGCAACCGGGGGCAACTGTAAGAGCAAAGGCTATAGTAAACGAGACCGGAGGCAACAGTGGGCACAAGCGGTATAGGTACTGCTAAGAGTAATAGCCAATGCCTGGATCGGTACACAGAGAACGGTAATCAGCTAAAGCCTGGATCGGCACACAGCGAGCGGTAGTCAGCCAAAGCCTGGATCGGTACACAGCGAGCGGTAGTCAGCCAAAGCCTGGATCGGTACACAGCGAGCGGTAGTCAGCCAAAGCCTGGATCGGTACACAGCGAGCAGTAGTCAGCCAAAGCCTGGATCGGTACACAGCGAGCAGTAGTCAGTCGGAATCGGTACACAGGAATCGAAAGTCAGGCAAACCGGGTTGGCAACAGAATAGGCAGAGAAGGCAGGAGCAAGGTCAGGCAATACCGGTTCATACACGGAACAGGATACACAGCAACAAACGTCTGGTCAGGAACACCATGAAAGGGCAACCAAGATAGTGAGAACAGGGTTTAAATAGGCGATTGCTGGGAGGAGCAAAGCCCAAAGTCCAATAAAGGGCAGCAAGCACCGACAGGAAGTAGCAATGTCGAAAGACAAGAGATCACGGCACCGTGATAGTTGCATAGAGGATTCTCAGGTCATTTATGACCAGCATGTTCTGATGTCCCAGAGAGTCTCCCAGGGACCTCCAGCCATGCATTAGAGCCAGTTTGGGTACAAGAGTTCAAGGCTGCTACTAGGGACCTTAGGTCTACATTGCAACTCTTTCCATCCCAGTTACAGGGGGTCTTCCATTCTTGGCAGACCCCCTCTTCCGTCAAGTCTTCCCTGCCAAAACCACAGTGAGTACCTGATGTATCAGATTCCTCTGAGGAGGAACTGCTGGTGGATTCAGATGTTGAGGAATGTTCTGCTGTGGGCTACTTTCAGTTTTTTGGGACCCCTTTGAGGCCGATCCTGAGCCCTCGGCTGAGGGCCTGATCAGGGCTGTTTTGACTACCCTCAACATTCCCTTAGTTCAAGAGGTTCCTTCTGATCCCTCTGATGTTTGTCAGGAGCCTAAAAAGCCCCTTACTTGCTTTCCACCTAACCCCACTCTTGACAGCCTTGTGTCTGAAGACTGGAAATCCCCAGACAGAAAACCTTCTGTCTCCAAGAAATTTGCCAAGCTGTACCCCTTTTCTGAGGCGGCGCTTACTCAGTGGGTTTATCCCCCCCAAAGTGGATGCTTCTATTTCCAGGCTATTTAAGTCTACTGCCTTGCCAGTTTCTGATGCCTCTGCTCTGAAAGACTGGACTGACAAGAAACTTGAGGTTTCCCTCAAGTCCATTTTTTTGCCACTGCTGATACTGCCATGCTTCCCGCGTTCGCTACGGCATGGGTTAACCGGGCCATTGCTGTCTGAACTGAACAACTCACCCTAGCTGTCCATCAGGGTACTCCTACTTCAGATATGTTGCAACTTCTCACCAACATTTCTGAAGCCAGTACTATGTTCTGCTGCCTTATTTGATGCCATCCGCTTGGTGGCTAGGGTTTCCACCATGTCTGTGGTTGCCAGACGAGCTCTTTGGCTCAAGATCTGGTCTGCTGACACTGCTTCCAAGAAAGCCTTGCTATCCTTGCCTTTTCAAGGCACTTCATTTTTTGGGCCAGATCTTAAGGATCTGATTAGTGAGGTACACTTTTGTCTTTGGTCCCCAGAAAAAAAGCACCTCTCAAGCGGAATAATTTTTTTCGTTCCTTTCAGACTGAGACACGTCCGGCGAATCAGGCGGTTCCATCAGCTCCACGTGCCTCCTCCAAGCCCAAACAGCAGTGGAAACCCAAGGTCTCTTCCAAGCCTTCTTCGGCATGACTCACCGAACCCATGTCCCCAGACTGCTGTGGGTGGCCATCTGCGTCTCTACCACAGCATCTGGGAGGATTCAGTGGCGGACCCGTGTGTTTTACAGGTGGTGACGGAAGGGTACAGGATCCCTTTCGTCTCTTTTCCTCCTTTTCGCTTTTTTCCTTCTCATACTCCTCAGGGCGCAGAGAAACACCGTCTGTTCAGCGGCGCTATCCAGGCCCTTCTGGATGTCCTAGAGACAGAGACAGTTCAGGACAGAGGTATGGGTTTTTACTCAAAACGTGTTGTGGTCTCCAAGTAGGACGGCAGTTGTTGTCACATTTTGGACTTGAAGGATCTCAATTCCTTTGTGATCCGTACTCATTATGACCAGGAGTCCCTAAGGACAGTGATTGCTGCTATGTCCCCAGGGGAATTCCTTGCCTCTTTGGATCTTCAGGATGCCATTCATCCAGAGATAAGGCAGCATCTCAATTTGCCTGCGACCAAAGGCACTTTCAGTTTTCAGCTCTTCCCTTTGCTCTGACTACAGCTCCTCAAGTCTTCAACAGTGTCTTGGGAGCCTTAGCATTCGTCCTCCACTGGGACGGCATCAGAGTTACCCTGTACATGGATGACCTGCATCTGAAAGCCCCTTCTGTGGAACTTCTTCATCAGCAGGTTCAGAACTGCATTCATGCTCTCACTCGTCATGGGTGGATCATCAACATGGACAAGTCAGACCTTGTCCCATCCCAGCGTCTGGTCTTTCTGGGCCTTTTCTTCGAGACTCAGAAGAGCATGGTGTTTCTCACAGATGAGGTGGCTCACCAGATTGCCCACAGGGTTTCTGCTGTTCTGGCTCACAATCCAGTTCCAGCCAAGAAGGTGTCCTCTGTAGCGGGGAAATTCATCTCCACCATAGAAGTGGTCACATTTGCCATGGCTCACACCAGGGAACTCCAGAGGTTTGTGATCCAGGTGTGCAGGGGTCAGCCGGACCTTCTGAAGACATCCGTATCCCTCTTCATGTCGAACTGAGTTTGTTGTGGTGGCTCGACCTCTCCAATCTGCTGAAGGGTAAGTTCTTCCTGGTATCCTTCTGGACCATGGTGACGACGGATGCCATCCTCTCCGGCTGTGGAGCGGTCCTGGGTTGCTCAGGATTGGTGGTCTCCGGAGGTATCTCCCCTTCCCATCAACGTGTTGGAGCTTCGAGCGATATTTCATGCTCTTCTCCATTGGCCATCTCAGCTGGAAGACTGTCCAGTCTGGGTACAGTCCGACAATGCCATGGCCATGGCTTACATCAACAAGCAGGGCGGGACAAGAAGTCTCGCCACTTGGATTGAGGTCAAGGCTATTTTGTCCTGAGCAGAAGAACACATTCCTGCCATATCCGCAGTGCACATTCCTGGCATAGACAATGTCATGGCGGACTTCCTCAGTCGACACACAGTGGACAGAGGAGAGTGGGAGCTGCACCCAGAGGTGATCACCCTCATTGTTCAGAAGAGGGGTCTTCCTTACATCGACCTGATGGTGACAAGACAAAACAGGAAGGTTCCGAGGTTCTGCTCTTGATGGAGGGACCTTCTAACTCTGCCGGTGGATGCTATGTCCATTCCTTGGTTATTTCCTCTGGCCTACATGTTTGCTCCCCTGCCAGTGTTGCACAGGGTGTTACGAAAATTACGTCTGGAGCGCTGTCCAGTCATTCTGATTTGCTTCGTACTGGCCTCGCCAAGCTTGGTTTCCGGAGCTTCTGGATCTGTCTGTGGTGGAGCCATTCCAGCTCCCTTGCCGTCCGGATCTTCTTCTACAAGATTACCTGTGGAAGGAGGACGTTCATCAGCTAGCCTTGATGGCTTGGAAATTGAATCCTCAATATTGAAGAAGAAAGGTTTTTCTTCTGTTGGGTGGCTACTATGCTCCGTGCCCGCAAGCCTGTTTCTTCCAAGATCTACCATTGCGTCTGATCGACTTTTCTATCTTGGTGTGCTGATAAGGACCTGTCTCAGGAATTTGATCTGCCTACGGGCCTGGCATTTTTGCAGGACAGTGTGGATAAGGTCCTACGTTTGAGTTTCCTTAAAGGGATAGTAATACTTAAAATGTAAAAAAAAATATGTTGTAGGGTTTATCCCCCTGAGTAAAACAAGAGTACTCCCACTGCTGAGAGGTCCTTCATTCAAAAGTTATTCATTTTCAAAGTTGAATTTTTTAGGTGCAATATCACAGTGGCCTGAAATTGTACAGTGGCGCTGTTGCTACACCATCCTATGGAGATTTATGGTCAACTGACCAGAGTTGTCCATAGGATCGTGTAGCAACAGCGCCACTGTACAATTTCAGGCCACTGTGATATTGCACCTAAAAAATTCAACTTTGAAAATTAATAACTTTTGAATAAAACACCTCTCAGCAGTGGGAGTACTCTTGTTTTACTCAGGGGAATAAACCCTACAACATGTTTTTTTTTTACATTTTAAGTATTACTATCCCTTTAAGGTTCAGACTTCTGCTCTCTTTTTCCAGAGGCGCATTGCCATCCTTCCTGATGTCAATGTTTTCTTCCAGGGCGTTGCTCATACTCGTCCTGCCTTCAAGACTCCCGCTCCTTCGTGGGATCTCAACTTGGTTTTGGGCATTCTTCAGCTCCCTTTGAGTCCTTGACTACTATTCTTCTACGCCTTTTGACGTGGAAAATGGCCTTTCTGCTGGCGATTGTTTCCATCCGCCGTGTCGCCGAGTTACATGCTTTTTCCTTTAAACCACCCTATTTGGTGTTTCTCAAGAACAAGGCGCACTTGTTAGACGTGGTGCCTTGTCTCAAGTTTTATATACATCGCACTGAGTCTATCAGGCAATCTGATGCACTGTTAGTGATTCCTGAGGGTCCCAGGACAGGAAGACCTGCATCCAAAGTGACTATTACTTCCTGGATCAAGTCCACTGTTCGTAAGGCTTATGAGTTGCGGAAGAAGCTTGTTCCCTTTTGGGTCACGGTTCATTCTATTAGATCTATTGGGGCTTCTTGGGCTTACAAGAATCAGGCCTCCGCTGATCAGTTGTGCAAGGCTGCAACTTGGCCGTCTGTGCACACCTTTTCGAAACACTACCGTGTTGATGTGCTGGCATCGACTGATGCCAGTTTTGGGAGGCAAGACTACCTCCAGGATCTTCCTGTCTAGGATCTTCTTCGGTTCTTTGTGCTTCCTTCACTTTTGAGCCCTGTTGGCTCTAGTTCAGTGTGCTGTGTAACAGTTCCTGGGGTGTTGACACCCCTGTTCAGTGTCCGTTGACACTTCATTTGTTTTGCTGGGCTTTCTTTGATCTGATGGTTCATATCTACTCCGGTGACTTTGGGGGCCTTGCGCTTAGCCCTTGCCTTACTTCCCTCCTCTGGAAAACTCAATGGTTGGACATCCCAAAGTTACCAGTAACCTGTATTGGACGACAGAGAAAAGAGGATTTTAGTCTTACCTGTTAAATCCTTTTCTCTTAGTCCATACAGGTTACTGGTCTCCCACCCTGTCAAGGGCCCGTGCTTTGCTCTTCTGTGGCAGATTGTGGGGGTCCTTCAGGGCCATGCTCACAGGAGTCTTCTTTCCCTTCCACTATCTAGTCAATAGTTAGTGTCTCAAATCTTTTTGGAGCTGGTTGGCTAGCTTCAGCCAAGGAGGGAAGGTAGGCTCCACCCCCTGCAATCAATTCTAGAATTGTTCCTGTATACTTAAAGAGGCGGATCGCCTATCCAAAGTTACTAGTAACCTGTATTGACTAAGAGAAAAGGATTTAACAGGTAAGACTAAAATTCTCTTTTCTCAGCCATAAACGTTGGGATCTCTGGGATTGGAAACTCGACTAGACTTGTTTGACTTCATAGTATGGCTGTGGGGTTTCCCGGCTGTGGTTCTCATGGCATCTCAAACCACAAGGGTCCCCTGTTTTGTTGCAGGTCTGAGACCTACCTCTCAGTTGATGAAATTGGCATTCTGTGGCAGTTTCCCTTGATGTATGTTTTTACTACTGATCCCCAGAGTGTTAAAGAAGGTCAGGAAGGAAAGGTCACATGTATTGCTGACTGCTTCTTAGTGGCCTCACTGGGAATGGCTCTCGGATCTTCTCAGTCTATTTGTTGCTGTACTGCTTTATGTTCTACTTGTGCCAGACCTCCTAACTCACAGTACTCTGTGTCATCCAGTGGTGGAGAAGTTAGCTTTGAAGTTAGCTCTTGAAGCCAGTATTCTGAGGAGTAAGGTTTTTTTCTCTGATTCTATCATCACTACTATGATGAAGGCCAGAAAGCCAGTTACAGCCAAACCATATCATAGGGTATGGTCCGTGTTTTACAAGTGGGTCTAAAATCTGGCATTTCAGCCACGTTCCTTCAATCTTCCAACTGTCTTGGCCTTACAGACTTGGACTTCAGAAAGGACCTAGTCTAAGTCCTGTCAAGATCCAGCTCTGTTTGTGATTTTTCAGAGGTGTATTACATTATTGCCTACCCAGTCTTTCTAAATCTTTAACTTCACAACCACGTTCACGGCCAAAAACAATGAGGCTGACACGGCAGCCGCAACCCTTGTAGGAGGTTGGAGTGGAGCTATACAATTCGGGCTTCAAGTTATGATTCTGTTAGTCCCAAAGGAGGAGAGACAATTAAAGGGATAGTAATGTTTCATAATAAAAGCACTCATCATAGTATTTGGACTTTGGAGAGTGTTATTTCAGTTCTGCCAGAGTTGTAGTTCAGGAGTAATTCAATGACAAAGTGTCCTCCTCCCGCCCCTTTTACTGATGTAACACTTTTCAGCCAGAGCAGAAGGGAGGTGCCCAGGTAGACTGCAGAGAGGGACAATCTTCAATTAAGATAAGGGAAAAACCTGAAAAGCTTGTCAAGGGGGGGCAGGGATTTCATTGTTTTTAAAGGAAGAAGATTGTCCCCTGCTGTTATCTGTCTGGTCTTACAACCAGATTCACATATAAGAAGAGATGGCTTATACTAGGTAAAAGGGGCGGGAGGGGAAACTTTGCTTGTGAATATCTCTTAAAACATAAAGGTCTGAGAGATAAGACTTATATCATTCTTCATATTTTTTAATGCCTACAAAATAAAATAAAGTTAAAATGAAGTATTACTATCCCTTGAACTACAAAAATACAGAGCTTCAACATATTTTAGTCCCTTTAAGGATTTGAATGGTTGGAAAAGTGTGCTTTTAAGTTCAGGTTAATGGAAACTGTTCCTAGAGCTCTTTTCTTTTTCTTTCTCACTTTGACATAATACAACATAAGTTATTTATTGCACGGTTCTCTAATGATGAGGGCACGGAAAAACAAATGTACGGCAGACACTGATTTATTCATGCACCCAGACTTGGTAAGTTCCGTAAGAGAAGATAATCACAAATTTGTAATTGTCAACTTTTACTGCTGTGTAATTCATCCATAATTTCCTTTTGGGTATGATTGAATTATGCTTGCCACTTATCTGTCAATGCCAAATTCTTTATTCTAAAAGTAATTATCATAAATCAGTATATTATATATCAATGTATTGGGACCTCATCCAATTATTAAAAAAAATGCTCTCTGGGCCATGGGGAGTTTGTCCTTTATCGTGGCAATACAAATAAGATACAAGTAAATTAATTTTAAGAGACTTTACATTTAAATTCTGTTTTGCTTTAGGAATCTATATATGTGCAGCCGTTTGTGTATAATGTGTGTACATCAATACCGCAGTTAGTAAAATCAAGCACTAAGGGCCGTTATCCTCAAGGGGGAGAGAGATGCAAAACTGGAGCAAACCAACTGCACCTTAACGGGTAAAATTACATTACCAGCAAGCATTGAAGACCTCTCTAGCATCCAGGGGGTTAAAAGAACCATTTAAATCAATGGACATTTGTTGCCTATGGTACGGCTGGTTCACTCCAGAACTGAACTTCTTGTTATTGGTACGTACGTAAGACTCACAATGTCCCCAATGAGTCTCCGGGCAAAACCGAAAACAACCAAAAAATAAATAAATGAAATTTGAGAATTTCAATTGATTTAAACTTTTGAGTGCCAGAGAGGTATCCAACGCATTGCACTCAAAGGTTTAATTTTTTTTTTTTTTTTTTTTTTAATAATTCCTTTGCACGCCGGTCGGGGAGTCCGGAACAGGAATGTGAGAGGGAAAAAAAATGCTCCGTGGCCCTTAACTGACTGCGCCGTGCCAATCGGTCGGGTCGTTAAGGGGTTAAGGCCCTTGAATTCTGGGGAGGCATGCATTGTATTCAAGGGGCTAAAAGCCCCATTTAAATCAATGGGAATTTGTGACATTTTTATTTCAATCCTGTGGTGCTGTTGGTTTGATTTAGAATTGCACCTCTCTTGTTTGATGAATAAGGCCCTGTATTTTCATTTCTCTTAAAAATATATAAATAATCTTAAATATAGCAGGGTTTGAGTAAAACAAGGCTACTCCCACTGATTGAAAAAAAATGTTTTATTCAAGACTAAACATGAATATTTTCGGTGCAGTATCTGGCCTGACATTTTACAGTGTTAATGTTTCTTCAGTGTCCAATAGAGGTGGATGATCAACTGAGCAGACATGTCCACAGATTTCTGCAACAGCAGCACCACAATAAAATTTAAGGCTATGGAAGTACTACACCTAAAAGATGCAAGTTTGAGATTCAATAATTTTTCAATAAAGCATCTCTGCTGTGAGAATATCCTTGTCTTACAGAGCAGGATACAACCTTCTATACTTGTTTTTTTGGGGGGGGTTTCAATACTAAATGTTACTATCCCTTTAAAATGTCATAGCTTTCACTTGACCACCATTATCCAGCCTTTTATTGCCTTTTAGAAACTTTAAACTTGCCTCCAGGCTGCCCCATGTTTAAAAAGGAATGTAAAATAAAAACCTAGAAATACAGCTATTATCATAGCTTGCTGTTTTAAAGTGGTAATCTGGAGTGCTCAACATGCTACGGTGCCTGAATGGGCACTATCAGAATGTTATTAATGTACCCAAGGGTCCACTAACGGCTGGAAACAGCTGGCAGTGGTTAGCAATAACAGACAAAAACAGAGAGAACAATAACTCTAGCTTATTTACTTAAGGACTTTTTTCCTTTGTTTTGAACATGTTCTGTAGCCGTGGTTGTTAAATCACTAAATAAATTCACATATTGTAGAAAGTTGGTTTTTACGTGTGGGGTTTTATTAGTTTTTCAAGTCATTTTTTTACAGATTTCTTTGACCTGTACCAGAGGTGTCTTACCATTATCATTATTATTATTATTTATTTATTTATATAGTGCCAATTAATTCCGCAGCGCTGTACAATTGGGAATAGACATACAGAGGTATTAGATAGTACAATCAAATGTGGAGAACAGAAGGATCAGAGGGCCCTGCTCATGAGAGCTTACAGTCTAGCATTATGTTAGTATTTCATGACACTACATAGTATAATTGTCTTTACCTATAGATGTTGCACTCTTCAGTGTGGAGTTCATTTAGCGACCTTTGACAGCTGTTTGTTTCCTGGGCAGTGACAGTGCGTTGTGAGTGGTTCCTTTTTCTTTTGAGTGACTAAATATATGTGTGCAGATCTGTACGCTAGTACCTGAATATGTTCTATTTGGAGATGCCGATATACTAAGAAGAAATTGTGCGCCTCTGAAGCAAACCAACCATAGCACAAACAAAATATACAAATACACTGATTAAACCCTTTGAATGCCAGTGGTACACACAACGCATTGTAAAACAATGTGTTGAGTGTCTCTCTGACATTCAAAGGGTTAACCCCCATAAGTACCATCGATGTGTTGCCTGTCTATATGGTCATTAAGTGGTTAAAGGAGTCTTTAAACCCCTTGAATGTTTGAGGTGTTTCCGACTCATTTTAAAGCATGCCTAGTCGTTTATTACTTAGGAGAACATTATAGCTGTGTAATGCTAATGCAGCTATACTTGTACATAGTTACAGTCATAGCTGGGAACTATCCGGACTGTGGATTTTGCTGCTAATTACTGGGTCTTCAGGGTAGAGGCTGATTCTCTGGTTGTATCTAATGAAACTCTGCCCACTTCTGCATCTTCCTAGACTGTTTCGCCCACTCCCTGCCCACTTCTACTCCTTCCCCAGCCTATTCATTATACTTTCTTTCTTCTATAAGCCCTGACCTCACTTGCAATTAAGCCCCACCCCTTTTTATGCAAATCACCTCATTATTCCACAGCAAAAATGCTCCCAGGTATGATTAAAGTCTATGTACAAGGGAAGTAACATAAAATCAGAAAATTCTATTGGCATTCTTTAATTTTTTCTTACTCCTTAATTGGAGATATAACATAATCAATTATTCCAGGATGTCATGTCCTTGGAGACGGACTTGTCAATTGCTAGCAGCACTACAAGACACAAACTCTGACAACTATGCATGATAATCATAACCCTTTAGGAACCAGAGGTGTGTGTAATGCATTATTTAATTGCATTTTACATCTCTCTGATCTTTAAAGGGTTAAGTAGGCTCAAGTAGGGGGTTAACCCTTCAAATGCCAAAGAGATATGCACAATGCATTGGGTACCTCTCTGGCCCTCAAAGGGTTAAAGGGATACGAACACTTAAAATGTGTGTTGTAGGGAAGACGCACTTGCAACAACAGTAGAGCTGGCCAGGGTGTTGGTTAAGTAGTAATGTAGATAGTCAGTAATCCACACTCTTCATAGGTGGGCACTCTGTAACTATCTGGATGTTGGCATACAGCTCTCAGCTGGTGTTTGAGGACAATGGGAGTTGCAGTTCAACAACAGCCACAGGTTCCTCCACCAGTTAGTTATTACATGAAAGTGAAGGATGCTTCACTTTCTTTGTTTAGTAATGAAGAATGCATAAAAAAAATACAAAGCCTTTTGCTTGAACCCTGTACCCCTCTGGCACTCAAAGGGTTAATGCACTCCCTTGTTGCTGCTTATCTGTGGAATGTTCTACTTCTCAGTCTGCGCCACTATGCTTCTTGTGGTCTTCAAGTCTCACTTAATATTACACCTCCTCAACAAGGCTTCAACAAGCCAGAAGGTGCTGACATCGTACATTCAAGGCTCTAATAATTTACTTCATGTTCTTCTATCCCATCCAGAAAACAAGCACTGTATTTTGCGCTTAACCCTTATGTACTCTGTATATCTTCCTTTTCCTTTTTGGATTGTAAGTTTTGGAGCAGGGAACTCATTTCCAGTATATCCAAAGAAAGATTTGGGTGGCACACCAAATGCCATCAAGTGTGTATATAAAAATAATACTTTATTGCAAGATGGATAAAAACCAATATGAAGATATCACAGGACAGTAGAACAAAATGACATATGGACAGGACCTGGATGGTCCTAGCATTTAAGGGGTTAACATGCATCTCTGCAGCATATCACTGTTAGTGTGTGAAAACAATCCCATCATACAAGTAGGCACATTAGAACAGCAGCTGAAAATATACAATTTAACCTTTGGAGTGCCAGGGCGTTACCACTCTAGCACTCCGAGTTAAAAACTGTGTGTACGTTTATTACAAGAATATAGATTTCCTTTTTTAAATCCATAGTAATCTTAATATTCCAAGTTCTTTGTAAGGAATATAAGTGTTTTTTAAAATCTTTCATTCTTGAGTAATTAGAAATTTGTGTTTGTTTGTTTGTTTTTTTTAAACTGTTTTATTGTAATGTTAACCCCTTAGTGTCCGGTGACGTACCCGGACCGTCATGCTGGTCCGGCACTTAAGGACCAGTGACGGTCCTGGTACGTCACGTACTATTACTCACCGCGCTCCTGCAGGAGCGTGGTGAGTAATACTGGGGACTGAATTTGATCTCATTAAACATTGCCGTTAAAAACTCTGATCTTAAAAATTGTCTTTGATTTTGTCTTTGAAACAAAAAATTGTTGCTCAGTACTTTAATTTTTCTTCTCCAAGTTAAGACCATTTTTATAATAATGGGGGGAAAACAACATTAATCAGACAAAAAAATTACATTCAAATTAATGTTCTTTCTGAAAACACCTTACATTGTGACGGACGATTAAAACCACACCCACTTTTAAGACAGCTTTTTCCCTTTGATGGAATGCGGCGGAATTGGATGCAAAAAAATGATGGAAATCTGTCTGAGAATTGACGGCTCATGGTGTAAGAACTTTTTTTATTCTGATTACAGACTATTTCAGTTACCACCACTTTCTGAACATCTCGCCCCAAGGGTTAAAAAAGCCATTTAATTCAGTTAAGATATTTGAAATGTGTATTTGTCCCATACTGTGCAGCTGGTTAGCCCCAGAATTACTTTGCTTTGCCTGTATACATAAAGTTACATATCTTTTCATTTTATATGTAAATATGTGCACCTATATCTTTCTGTGTTTTGATGTGCTCTTTCAAATGAGAGAAAGTTTCAGTATTAGTGTTCCTGTAATGGCTACATATATAATATCTGTGCTCTCTGCAGATGTAAGGGTGTTAATGACTGTGTTCTCTTTGTTTCAGAAAGCCATTGCATACCTCTTCCCTTCTGGCTTATTTGATAAGAAGGCACGGCCAATGATGAAGGTAATTTTGTATTGATTGTTCGAAAATGTTTATTATGGTAGAAATAGCACAATCTGTATAAAGAGGGTTAGGAAGTTCTTTCTCCAGATGCATAAAGGCACAGGGGGAAATGTATAGAAAGCATTCTTAGTGTAATGTTTAAGAATTGTTTCTTTTTCATAGTGACGTAGTTGATGAGGCTAAAAAAAAAGTCATGCGTCCATCAAGTCCAGCCCATGACAAAACACCCCTGTTGATCTAGAGGAAAGCAAAATGGCAGTCAGATATTTCCCTGGATCAACAACCTATCTGCACCGAAGCCATCTGTCATAATTCTCAATATTGTTCTGTGCTAGAGAGGTATGCATTGTTTTTTTTTTTTTAAAGTGGTTACAGTATCTGCTAGCACAACATCCTGAGGCAAAGAATTCTATGGCTTTACTACCCTTACTGTAAAAAAAAAACCCAGCCTTTGTTTAAGTCTAATGGGTGACCTCTTGTTCTTAGCTCGGCTCTTTGCATAAATAATTAATTGAAGAGTTCTTTGTATTGACCTAGAATATATTTTTAAATGGCGATCATATCACCCCTTAGACGTCTCTTCTCTAATGTAAACAAACTCAGTTTGTCGAGTTTTCCTTTATAACTCAGAACCTCTAATTCCTCTATCAGTTTTGTTGCACATCTGCGCACTTTTTCCAGCTCAATAAAAGAGAGTGGCTCTTCCTAGTGCAGTTATTAGATGGACCTTCACCAATGCACCACGGTACTCACAATATTTATGACCACTATAAGTGGTCAGTAAGACGGATGAGGGATTCTAGACTACCCCCACTCAGTCAATCCATTAATGGCAGGTAGATGCAGCTTCCCAACTAACCAAAGGGATTCCCAGGCTGCTTGGAATACAATGAAAAGAGAAACCAGAAGGAGTGCACACCACCAGTGTTTTAGCTTGGCAGATATCAATGATGATTTAGGATACTCAAACCAATACTCACACTTTGTAAGAAGAATAGTCGGTTGTAGGTACAAGGAACAATATCAAATGGGGTAATAGTACTGCCCCACTACGTTACCCTACAATCGGCTATTCTTCTTACCAAGTGTGCGTTTTGGATCAAATATCCTAAATCATCATTGATATCTGCCAAGTTAAAACACTGGTGGTTTGTGCTCCTTCTGGTTTCTTTCTTTCTTTTTTTTTTTTAGAACTGGTGCCATATACACGACTAGCATATACTTCCTTTAAGAACAGGTTATGCCTGGCATTAAGATTTACTCACTAAAACTTATTTGGAGAAGACCATTTCTACTCCACTTTAGAAAAAAAAAAATGTGGGCTGACTTGAGCTAGTACTTAGTGAAAAGTCTAAACATTTATAAATATCTTTCACTGTCGTCCAATACAGGTTACTGGTAACTCTGGGAGGCGATCCACCCCTTTAAGTAGGCAGGAACATTTCTCCAAATGTATACACGGGGCGGAGCCTCCCCTCCCTCCTCAGCTGCTTCCCAGTCAGCTAACACCAGAATGATTGGTTCCTGGGTGTTTACACACCAGGTGGAGAACATCTCTCTTCAGTTTTAGTCTTTTTATTGTTTTCTGTCAAATATGGAATACCACCATTAGGCGGGTTACCATGACTGACAAATGTCCTCTCCAAAGTGGCTAGCTCAGTGTCCAGAGATTTTTGGTGGACCTTATGCCCTGATGGGGGAACAACTTGGATTCAAATACTTCCCTGGGGGATTATCCACTGAGGTAATCCTTTCTTTGCGTGGTGACCTGAAGACAGAAGACCTGCAGAAAGGTGAGCCACCCTTTGAGTGCTGAAGGTCCACTTGTCCCACAGTGTCCCTTCATTGGGCTTGTATTTGGGAGTTCTCATTGCGCACTCCTGCACTCATTGGGTGTTTATGTATATATTTAATTGTATATAGGTGTATGTCTGTGAGTTTTGCAGCAGTCTATGTGGCATTTTAACCCTTTGTCTGCTGGTTTGACTTGTTTATTGGGGGTTCTGTTACACTTTCTTAATGGGATAGTGTTTTCTCATCATGTACATGTGTTTCATAAGTATTTTTAACCTTTTTATTATTGGGGTTAATATTCTTAAATTTTATGTTCCGCTCCTTTAAGGCGCGCTTTTACCGCATAGCTGCCATGCTCTCTATGGGCTTACACTGTGTGGGACGTATCTCTGGAACCGCTTCACATAGCGACTTCAGAGTGGTCTCATTTTGTTTGTCTTCCCTTGCTCTTTCATCCGGTTTCATGTTCAAGTGTGTTGGGGGACTTGGGGGGCTTCGGGCACTGCTTTGGGATACTTTGTGAGAAAAACTACTTTTCCCATGAGCGCTCGTTTCATGCCTCTTTTCTGATTGGCTCCCGTCGCGGCAGCCATTTTGTGAGTTCTTCTCATCGAGTATACTATGCAGGGACCGGACTCTCTCCCTCTCCTCCGTTGATTAACCCTTCGCTTGCCAGATAAGTTTAGTTTTAACGTTTCTGGGGTGAATCTTTAATCTTTCACACTTAAATTGGGTGATTTCTGACAGTGGGGTATTTTTGACACTGTGAGTATGTCTACATCGCTGGAGCTTGGGACTAGACCTAAGACTAAGGAGGCTGGGGTATCGGTATCCCCCATTGCGTATTGCTCCTCCTGTCATTCAGGGCTGCATAGGGAATTCTCTGGTCATTTATGCCCAGCATTCTCAGAAGGTCCTGACAGCAACCCAGGGCCTCCCAGCCATGCTACAGAGCCAGCTTGGGTTAAAGAGTTTAAGGCTGCAACTAGGGACCTCAGTTCCACTCTTCAACTCTTTCCCTCTCAGGTACAGGGTGCCCTGCAGTTATGGCAGGCTCCCTCTACTATCAGGACCTCCCTGCCTAAACCACAGGGGGCACCTGATGTGTCTAGTTCTTCTGAAGAAGAATTGTTGCAAGATTCTGATGCTGAGGATGGTACAGTTATTGAGTCTTCCAGATCTGTTGGAGACCCCTTTGAATGTGACCCCGAACTCTCTGCTAAGGGCTTAATTAGAGCCGTTCTGACCACCCTCAACCTTCCCTTGAGTCAAGAGGTTCCCTCTGACCCAACTGATGTCTTTCAGAAACCGGCAAAAGCTGTTACTTGTTTTCCTCCTAACCCTACTCTTGAACGTTTGGTTTCTGATCCTTGGAAAAATCCTGACAAGTCCTGTTCAGTCTCAAAAAAGTATGCTAAACTTTATCCCTTTGCTGAGGCTGAACTGGCTAAATGGGTTCATCCTCCCAAGGTGGATGCTCCTGTTTCTAGACTGTCTAAATCGACTGCTTTACCTGTATCTGATGCTTCTGCTTTACAGGATTGGACGGACAAAAAGTTGGAGGCTTGCCTCAAGTCTATTTTTGCCTCTATTAGCACTGCTATGCGACCGGCCTTTGCTGTGGCGTGGGTTAACCAGGCCATTGCGGTCTGGACTGAGCAGCTCACCACTGCGGTCAGTCAGGACGTGCCAGTTTCCGAGCAGTTGCGCTTGCTTGCCAATATTTCTGAGGCTCAGAATTATGTTTCTGATGCTGCCTTTGATGCTGTCCGCATGATGGCTAGGGCCTCTACTGCTTCTGTGGTAGCCAGGCGTGCGTTTTGGCTTAAGATTTAGTCTGCTGACACTGCAACTAAGAAGGTTTTGCTTTCTTTGCCTTTCCAGGGTACTTCCTTGTTTGGTTCTGAGCTCAAGGAACTAATTAGCGAGGCTACTGGGGGTAAGAGTACCCTTTTGCCTTTGGTCTTCAAGAAAAAGTTGCCGGCTAAGCGTTACCGGTCCTATTGTTCATTTCAGACAGAGACGAGTTCGACGACCAAGTCAGTTCCGTCCGGTCCCCGTCCCTCCTCCAAGCCCAAGCAGTCCTGGAAACCCAAGGTTGCCTCCAAGCCCAAGACTTCCAAGGCTGCTTCGGTATGACTCGCCGAACCCAGGTCCGCACCCTGCCGTGGGGGGACGCCTCCACCTCTTTCGCAGGGTCTGGGAGGAATCTGTGACGGACCCATGGGTTTTACAGGTGGTCTCGGAGGGATACAGGATCCCTTTCTTTTCCCTTCCTCCCTTTCGTTTTCATCTTACTCGTTCTCCGCAAGATGCAGAGAAACTGCGTCTGTTCGGCGCTATTCAGGATCTCTTGGACAAGGAGGTCCTGGAGCCAGTGCTTCCTGTGGACATGGGTTCGGGGTTCTACTCCAACCTTTTTGTGGTGACCAAGAAGGACGGCGGGGGTCATCCTATTTTGGATCTCAAGGATCTCAATTCCTTTGTGGTGAAGACTCACTATCGTCAGGAATCTCTGCGCACTGTGATTGCTGCCATGTCTCCAGGGGAGTTTCTTGCTTCTCTGGATCATCAGCATGCGTATCTGCGCATTCCTATTCATCCAGCGAGCAGGCAGTATCTGAGGTTTGCCTGCACCAGGGTCATTTTCAGCTTTCAGCTCTTCCGTTTGGGCTGACAACTGCTTCCCAGGTTTTCCAACGAGTTCTGGGAGCATTGATATCTGTCCTCCATTGGGATGGCATAAGAGTGACTCCGTACATGGACGACTTGCTATTGAAGGCGGAGTCTGCGGAACTCCTTCATCAGTAGGTTCAGGCCTGCATTCAAGCCCTCACTTGTCACGGTTGGATAGTGAATTTGGACAAGTCGGACTTGACTCCATCCCAGCGTCTCATCTTCCTGGGTCTACTGTTCGACACTCAGAAGGGTATGGTGTTCCTGCCAGAGGAGGTGGCTCATCAAATTGCCCAACGAGTTTCAAGGATTCTGGCACTGGAGTGGATTCCGGTGCCGAAGTTGTCTTCGCTGGTGGGGAAGTTCATTTGCGATGGCACACACCAGGGAACTTCAGAGGTTTGTGATCCAGACGTGCAGGGATCGACCGGATCATCTGAAGCTGTCAGTATCTCTACCTCCTCATGTCGAGTTGAGCTTGGAATGGTGGTTGGACCTTTCCCATCTCCTGAAGGGGAGATCCTTCCGGATCCCTTACTGGACCAAGGTCACGACGGACGCCAGTCTCTCATGCTGGGGTGCTGTCTTGGGTCGCATCAGCGCTCAGGGGAAGTGGTCCTTGGAGGAGTCCCTTGTCCCCATCAACATTCTGGAACTTCGGACGATTTTCCATGCTCTGCGCCATTGGGAATCTCAGCTGGAGGACTGTCCGGTCAGAGTGGAATCCGACAACGCCACCGCCGTGGCTTACATCAACAAACAGGGTGGGACAAGAAGTCTCGCTGCGTGGCTAGAGGTCAAGGCCATTCTGTCCTGGGCGGAGGTTCACGTTCCCGCCATTTCTGCGGTGCACATTCCAGTCGTAGACAACGTCATGGCAGATTTTCTCAGTTGTCACAAAGTCGACAGCTGAGAGTGGGAACTCCATCCGGAGGTGTTTCATCTACTGACCCAGATGTGGGGCGTACCTCTGGTGGATCTGATGGCAACCAGGCACAACAGGAAGGTTCCAACGTTCTGCTCCAGGTGGAGAGACTCTCTAGCTCTGGCGGTCGACGCCATGTCGATTCCTTAGGTGTTTTCCCTAGCCTACATCTTTCCCCCCCCTTCCAATGTTGATCAGGGTGATCAAGAAGCTGAAGGTGGAGTGTTGTCCGGTCATCCTCATTGCTCCGAATTGGCCTCGTCAGTCCTGGTATCCGGACCTTCTGGCTCTGTCGGTGGCAGAGCCCTTTCCGCTTCCCTTACGTCCAGATCTTCTGATACAAGGTTATCTGTGGAAGGAGGATGTTCATCTTCTCCATTTGACGGCCTGGAGGTTGAATCCTCAATTTTGAAGAAGGGGTTTTCCTCTGCTGTGGTGTCTACCATGCTTCGGGCTCGTAAGCCTGTTTCTTCCAAGATCTATCACCGGGTCTGGTCGACCTTTCTGTCTTGGTGTGCTGACAGGGACCTGTCTCATGATTTTCATCTTCCTACTGTCCTGGCCTTTTTGCAGGACGGTGTGGATAAGGGACTCAGTTTGAGTTCTCTTAAGATTCAGACTTCGGCTCTTTCTGTCTTTTTCCAGGAGCGCATTGCTATCCTTCCTGATGTCAAGATCTTCTTCCAGTGCGTGGCCCATGTGCGTCCTGCCTTTCGGAGTCCGGCTTCTCAGTGGGACCTTAATCTGGTTTTGGGAGTTCTCCAGCGTCCTCCCTCTGAGTCCTTGGCCACTATTCCTTTACGTCTTTTGTCGTGGAAGATGGCCTTTCTTTTGGCTATTGTGTCATTCCGCCTGGTGGCGGAGTTACAACCTCTCTCCTGTAAACCACCCTATCTGGTGTTTCACAAGGACAGGGCGGTGCTTCGCACTTCTAAGGAGTTTATGCCTAAAGTGGTTTCTGAGTTCCACATTAATCAGGAGATTGTGGTGCCCTCTTTCTGCCCTAACCCCTCTTCCTATAAGGAGAGGGATCTCCATTTGTTGGATGTTGTGCGTTGTCTCAAGTTCAATGTGCATCGCACAGAATCCATCAGGAAGTCTGACGCTCTGTTCATCATTCCGGAAGGTCCTAGGGCTGGGAGACCGGCGTCCAAAGTAACTATTGCATCTTGGATTAAGTCTACTATTCGTAAGGCGTACGAATTGAGGAATAAGCATGTTCCCTTTCGGGTCACGGCCCATTCCACTAGGTCCATTGGGGCCTCTTGGGCCTACAAAAATCAACCTTCTGCTGATCAGCTGTGCCGGGCGGCCACTTGGTCCTCTGTGCACACCTTCTCAAAGCACTACCGTGTGGATGTGCTGGCCTCGGCTGATGCCAGCTTTGGGAGGAAGGTCCTGGAGGCAGTTTTGCCTGTCTAGGATCTTCTTCTTCTGAGGTTCTTAGTGCTTCCTTACTGTTGAGCCCTGTTGGCTCTAGTTTAGTGTGCTGTGCAACAGTTCCTGGGGTCCGTTTTTACCCCTAGTTGGTGTCCGTTGACACTTCTCTTTTGTTGGGATCTCTGTCCAGTAGGTCCATGGAGGTCCTGGTGTCTTTGGGGGCCTTGCGCCTGGTCCTTGCCTCCTTCCCACCTCAGGGTAACTCAATGGTTGGACATCCCAGAGTTACCAGTAACCTGTATTGGACGACAGTGAAAATAGGATTTTAGTCTTACCTGTTAAATCCTTTTCACTTAGTCCATACAGGTTACTGGTCTCCCACCCTGTCAAGAGACCATGCTTGGCTCTCCTGTGGCAATTTGTGGGAGTCCTTCGGGGCATGCTCACAGGAGTCTTCTTCTCTCCTATTTCTGGTCAGTTAGTAGGGTCTCAAATCATTCTGGTGTTAGCTGACTGGGAAGCAGCTGAGGAGGGAGGGGAGGTTCTGCCCCCTGCATACATTTGGAGAAATGTTCCTGCCTACTTAAAGGGGCGGATCGCCTCCCAGAGTTACCAGTAACCTGTATGGACTAAGTGAAAAGGATTTAACAGGTAAGACTAAAATCCTATTTTGTGGTCACAGCTTATGTCACTGTATATGTATGTCTATGAGTTGTGCCATAAATCCCTCGTCCTGCGTGAGCAGATGGGATGTTAAGTCATCAAACCTGAAATAAGGACAAAAAACAACCAGAATTGCAAAGGTTTATTTAACATTAAGGTACATGGTACTTATTTTAATAAAGAGCGTTGTGCTGTTTTCATTTCGTGTACAGGATTGTGGTACATATTTGGTGAAGCAATTGGACTTCCGCCGGCCTAACCATTGAATAATATGTGGCGGAATGTGTTGTTTTGATGCTGTTTTAGCAGCGTCAATGCGAAATGAATGACCCGAGAAATGGGCACTGTTTAAACCCAGCCGGGATAAGAGCCCGAACGTGTTGAGTGAATACAGGGGTGGACACCATGCATGGGCAAAAGTGGAAAGCTATCGGGTTTGTTGTGTAAGATAGAGATGAGATTTGATAGCCCAGACTGGGCACCAAGCGTCATGTGTGGCATGATGAGAGATGTGAGTGCCTTGTGATAATTGGTCCGTTTTAGAGCGGGGGAGGAAGAGTGTGTGAGAGTTTTCTGAAAGTGTGATGTGACCCAAGTTTAAGAAAGATGAATCTTGCCCCGAAACTATGAACTCGCTAGGTCTGAGAAACACGAAGAACGCTAGGTGCATAGCTACTAGGATTACGTGATTAGTGAGATTATCGAATGGTTGTTATAGTAGAAGGTTAGTCAGTTTCCTAAATAGTGGTCCGTCAATTGGGAGTTGTGATTGCTGGTGTGGCTTGTTTGTTTTTGTCAGTCCTTTAAGGAAGAGTTTAGTCTTGTTAGAAGAAAAGATAGATGTGCGTGAAGACGGAAGTAAGATAAGGTGGTGTTGTATCCTGGCGAGGTATAGTTTGATAGTCGTGGGTGACAGCCTAAGGTCAGTATAGCAGAAGCAAGCAAAAGCTAGAATGTTGGAAATGCTGTACGGAAGAATAGGTTTTATTGAAATGTTGAATTGGTTGAATGATTTGCATCGCTTGTCGTCATTCCTGATGGTATTAGGTGCTAGAACTTGTTTAATGAATTCTTCCGATCTCTTGATGTGGATGTTCAATGCATGATGAGATCTGAGAAGGAAGGAGGTGTGCATCTGGTGAGTGAGGTTTGTGGTTGTAGTAGGAAAAACTGCTGGAATTTGAAACGTGAAAAGATATCAGCTGCTTGGTTGTGGTGACCTGGAATGAATGTACATTTGACATTGAAATCGTATGTGAGTGCGGTGAAGACAAGTTTTCTGAAGAACATCATGATGTAACTGTTGCTTGATCTGCCTTTTGTGATTACTGTGTGAGAGCTTGGTTATCCGTGTGGAAGTGAACTACCTGGCTGGACCATTTATGGCCCCACGTAAGTGCTGATGCCACTAGCGGATAAATCTCAAATAATGTAGAAGTGGTAAAGAATTCAGGGATGTCCAGCACCTTAGCTGGCCACTCTTCCGCAAACCACTCTGAGTCAGAAATGGCCGCGTAACCATGGCCAGCCGAAGCGTCAGATTAGACCGTAATAGGGTTGGAGTCGATTGGGGGAAACACAGATCTGCCATTCCAGTGGCCTAAAAATGAGTCCCACATGGCAATGTCTGACCTGGCTCCGTGGTCAATGATTAAGTACTGATTGTGGGAATTGCCCGTCAGTAACTGAAGGTGTGGGGTGAAGGAGCGGCCTTGGGGTAGAATCCTGGTGGTGAAATTTAAATGACCAAGGAATGACAGTAGCTCAGAAATGTGGCAGGAGTGTTTGGGCTGGACCAATTGTTTTGTGTTCTGCGGTGGGGATGTTTAGTTCTTTGAATAGGTTTAAAACTTTGGACAAGCTGGATGGGGCCTGGTGAGGAGGTTCAATTAACAGAAAGTCATCCAGGTAATGTATAGCAGTAGGACATCTACAGGTATTCAGTATAAGTCAATTCAGTATGTCTGCAAAATACTCGAACATTTTTGGGCTTCTTTTGGACCCGAATAACAGTCATGTGGCAAAATAGTATTTGTCCCTTCAGCGTATACCGTGCAGATGCCAGAGAGAATGGTTGATAGGTAGCAGTTTTAAGGCTTCCAAGATGTCTGTTTTGGATAACCAGCATCCCTGGCCATGTTGAAGGATATGTTGGATGGCATCATCTACTTTAGCATATTTTATAGACATTTCTACTGAAGGTATGAGGAAGTTGATACTGGTTTGAATAGAACGTGAGAAGCTGATAGGTCAATGATCAACCTGTGTTTGTAAGGATTGAACTTTTTGGTGGAGATACCTATTGGATTAACCCTCCCAACCGGGAATGGGGGGAAAGAAAATGGTCCTATGATGTATCCTTTCAGTAATTCTTGACTGAGGAAATAGTCTACTAACTCAGGAGCTGAACTAGCTGATCTAGGGTTGGGACATTCTGGGGACATCTCTGTGTGGAACCCGGATACAAATCCTGTAATAAGGAAGTCTGTAAGAGCTGGGTCTGGGTGTAGAGGAAGAAGAGACTGGAATTTGTTTTTGTTTATGGAACTTAGTCATTTATTGCTGGAAAAGTTTCTAGGGCAAATGATCCTAGAGGGTGACTTACCGGCAAAGAATACATTGCTGAAGCATTTTGCAGGAGCTGTAAAAACACCCTTTTGAATTGAAATTATTACAGATGGGAGAATTCCCAGTGTAGTGTATAGTTCTACTACACAACTTGTCTTTGGTTGGCCTAGTTGGTTGTGTTGGAGTGGAAGTGAATGTCGGGTTGTTACTGGTAGATGGAGCGCCGTGTTTCCTGATCCGCTAATATTAGGGCAAAGTTGGGAGGTATGTGAGTTGGACTGGCAGTGATTACAGTTTGGGATCTTGATACCGGCGAAATGTCTACAGAACAGTTTGTTGTCTAAAGGGCTCCAATCCAGATTGTAATTAAATTGGGCCATGGTGGCGGCAGATTTAGCGGCAAACGACTTGTGGTGGTTGTAAAAAGCCATGCTGCCATATTTGTAGCCCAAGTCTACCAACACATACATAAAATTGTTTAATTCCTGTCCTCGGTGGAGAAATGAAGTGCAAATTATATCCCTATAGATACTAAATGGTAAAACGAATTCCGGTATGGACAACTTGCGTACCAACCGGGGGTCTTTGGACTTTAGTGTGATGAAAACTTCACCTCAGTTACTGAACACAAAACAGTTAACGTCCTGGAAGGCCAGGAGGAGAGCCGCCAGATTCACCTCCTTTCCCTCCAGACAGCTCTGGGTTGGTAATGTTAGTGTAGTTGGTTTCCAAGTTGGATAGCCTGTACTGTATGTTGGTGACCGCTGAGGTTAAGTCAGCATTTGGATGACCTGATTGGGCTGTTCTTGAGATGGGATAGAGGATACTGGAGATGTGTCCTGAAAAAGAGAGGGAGAGGCCACTGATGATAGCCCCGGGGAAGATGGTATGGGTGAAGTGATAGTGTTATCACACAATAAGTGGTAGAGTTCGGCTTTTCTAGCCGAGGCAGGATATGGGATACCCTGCCTCGTAAAAATTGCCAACATTAATGAATGAGGAAGCTGCCTTATCCTATATAATAATTCGCTAAATCGTGCGTAACGCCCGACATGTGCAGTAGACACTGCTGCGCGTGCGGCAGTCGTGCAGTAGAGACTGCCCGCGCCGCGGCTGATACAGAGCTGGGCGCTCCGAAGGTCACTCACTCCTTACCTCCGCCAGGAGGTAAGGCGTGAGTGACCTTCGGCCTCCGCCAGAAAGTAAGGAGTGAGTGACCTTCGGCCTCTGCCAGAAAGTAAGGAGTGAGTGACCTTCGGCCTCTGCCAGGAGGTAAGGAGTGAGTGACCTTCGGCCTCCGCCAGGAGGTAAGGAGTGAGTGACCTTTGGCCTCCGCCAGGAGGTAAGGAGTGAGTGACCTTTGGCCTCCGCCAGGAGGTAAGGAGTGAGTGACCTTTGGCCTCCGCCAGGAGGTAAGGAGTGAGTGACCTTTGGCCTCCGCCAGGAGGTAAGGAGTGAGTGACCTTTGGCCTCCGCCAGGAGGTAAGGAGTGAGTGACCTTTGGCCTCCGCCAGGAGGTAAGGAGTGAGTGACCTTTGGCCTTCGAGTACTGCGGAGAGGGAAAGTGTGAGTAACCTTCAGCCTCCGCAAAGAGGCAAGGTGTAATGACCTTCAGCCTCCGCGAAAGAGCATGAGATGTAGCCAGATATGATTAGGCCAGTTTTTTTTTTTGAACACTTCTCAAATCTTGAGATGTGACACTATATATGAAGGACCTGTCTAAGTTATACTTAGATTCTTGTGATTGTATTGAACCCAGAAGGCGTCACTCTAGAGTCTGTGCGTACGGATGTCGTCATAAACATAGTGGGATAAGGTAATTTAACAGTATAATTTCATGATTTACTAGAGCGTATAAGAACTGCAGCCTATACCAACATAAAGCCAATGGCAGCTGAGTGCTGTTGTAATTTATGCTAAATGAAACCGAAGCTTTTGAGATGTGTAAGCGGCTTGGATGATAGACTGTGATAAAATGTGTCTCACAGTTAGCGTCGGGATGAATCTGTCTATAGTGCTGACATAGTGTCTTTATGAAATGTCTATGGACGAAAGTGAAAGCATCTTCAATACAGATGTAGTGTCTGAGCATACCCATCTCACAAGTCAGAGGCACGGGAGTGCAGAAGGGCAGTGTTACTGTGCTCCGGCGCATTGCAGGGCACTAGGTTCTTCCGGATCTTGCATTACCGATGATTCCCCTGTGATTTGGTTGGCCACAGGAGCTATGTGGAGATTTGGTTTTCGAGAAAAGCAAGGAGGAACATCGGGCCTTAAGCGGCAACAGATGTATGGCGGCGCTTGTTCCTTGAGTAGTGATATCTGACTCTCCCCCCCCCCCCCCCCCCCCCGGACTACCGATGCCCTCCCTGCTTCTGTCAGCAGATTTGATATAATGTATAGATATATAACTGTGAATCGTGCCCTCATCTAGTTGCATAGTCTCGTTGATAGGAACTTCTGGAGAGATATGTAGCCGGGAGCACAATGGAAGGCTGTGCCACTTGGAAGTGACATCACTTCCATATAGTACCGGGATCTAGCAAATTCAGCATTATTGAAGGGGGTATTCTCAGCTTACTGTTAAAATGAATAAGATTTTTTTTTTTGAGAATAGTAAGACGAATAACGTGACTTACGATTTAGAACGAGTGATTCAAAGCAACCTTACTATTAGGAAAAAGATAGATTTACCACACCCCATTTCAATTTAAGGAAGTATGCTCTGATTTACATTTTTAGAAAATCCAATTAAATTCTCCTACTCGTACCGCAGCACAGTCGTGCCTAACTGACTGTAGATGGAATTATGACCATTCTTCTGTCACTGTCTATTGCTTCCTGCAGGGGGAACATGAGACTCTGGCAGGTCATATGGTACCTGGATGACGGGAAGTGCTTCTTGTCATCCAACCTGTCTTGAATAGGACCAAAAGAAAAACCATTTACTGTGCTCCTTTCTCTTTCACACTGCTACTGGAATAACTTTCAGTGGCAGTGAGTGAAAAACACTATGGGACGGTGAGAGTTCTTAGCTGCCCATGTACCCACCAGCTCAGACCAGCATGCTTCTTCCTTT
The DNA here is from genome assembly GCA_037306005.1 of Rhinophrynus dorsalis. Lineage (NCBI taxonomy): Eukaryota > Metazoa > Chordata > Amphibia > Anura > Rhinophrynidae > Rhinophrynus > Rhinophrynus dorsalis. Next base: position 383,143,371 of record CM074719.1, read on the forward strand.
CTGCTCTCCCTTCTAGTTAGTAATGGTGCCTCTGTTGGTGGGCTCCCTTTTGAGAGTGGGTGTAATGGATCCTACACTGTTACTGGACCCCTTGTTTGGACATCAGACTTACCAGCCAATTATACAAAGAACTGTGGACATTTCTAGGCCAAAAAGACTAACAACCATAGACTGCTGGCTTGCTTCCAAGGGAATGGGCAGTTAAGGGTTAATTATTTGAGTTTGGGTAAAGTTACTTCCAATGTGTATTCTAGCCACTCAAGCCAGTGTATTGTGAATTGTATTGAGACTCCCTGCCGTGTGTTAATTCACTCACGCCCCTCAAGTCTTTGTGTCCATTGCCTGAGTTCATCAGTCCTTTTGTATTAGTAATGTAATCGTGTTTGTGCCATTGTAATTGCTTGGACCATTTGCTGTTGGTCTTTTGTCTTGTATGTTGTGATTATATTATCCTTGTGACTCACCTATTGTATCTGGTTGGCCCATGTATTTCAATGTAAGGTCTGTGTATAAATATGTGTGGTTTGTTCCAATAAACTCAGTCCTATTCGGAGTGAACAAGGAGTCCTGGTGTCTTATGTTCCTATGGTATGAAGCCTTCACTCTGATGCCCATCTGAGCTGAGTATCCTGAATCGTCGACCGCCTGCTGCCAGCTTCCTGCGACACAACTTTGTATGCTGTCAGGCGGCGACGTGGACTCTGTCTTCTCCTTCCTGTGTTCCAGTGATCCTGTGACTGAGAGCTACAGTCAGGTCAAAGCCGTTAGAACTTCCACGGTTTCTGCTACATTTTCCTGTTATCCGTTCGACCGGAAGTAGAGGCCTCACTCTCTACTGCCCGGAGTTCCAGCTTGCGACTCGTTGACGAGGCCGGAGCCTCGTTGAACTCTCCTAGACTCGCATCCTTCAATGCAGAGTTGACGACATTGGGGATTCAGCTACTCTGCAGGTCGACAACCAGTCCGTCCATTTGCTCGACCGGTGCATCCGACGGCGCCAGTCCAGCGTAGAGAGGGAGAAACCTGGGAACGATGGCGGAATGCGACGCGGTCCCTTCTAGCTTCCGTTACAGTGGAGCTGAGCAAATGCCCACTTTGCCCATTGGTTAAAGTGGCCCTGGTGGCGGGTCCTATATATAAAATAAAAGTAAAGTCAAGTTTATATATATATCTGAGAATATTCGTAGAGAAATTTGCGAATGAGAATATATTTTCTCATACATAGCTGTTACTATATAATCCATTAAGAACAGGTTATACCTGTCATTATGATCTAATATTTAATACGGCCTTTATTTTGGGGGGAATTAATACATTCCTTTAAATGCAATTTGTAACAATTCTTATTTGGACTAAACCATTTCTATTCCACTTTTCAAGAAAGTCGACTGACTGTAGTTAGTACTTAGAGAAAATGTTGCTAACCCTTAATACATACCTTTTTCTCTGTTGTCCAGTATAGGTTGCTGGTAACTTTAGGAAGGCAACCGCCCCGTTAAGTAGGCAGAAAGCAATTCTGGAAAGAATTTGCCTGGTGGAGCCTTACTTCCCTCCTTAGCTGAGCACCAGCCATTGCCCTCCCAGTTAGATTGTTTCCTTGAAGAGGGAAGGCAAGAGAAACAGTTCTGCTGTAGTTTTAGTTTTTTTCTTCTTTTCGGTTAGATATGGAATACCACCTTTAGGTAGATTACAGTTACTGACAATTCCCTAATGGATAGCTCAGTTTCCAGGTGCTTTGGTGGACCTTAAGCCCTGGGGGGAAAATCTTGGATTACAAGTTTTCCTCAGGAGTTGCCCACTGAGGCTTCTTCTTTATACATGATAATCTCAAGATAGACATGCTGAAAAGGTGAGCAAGCCTTTGGGTGCTGAAGTCCACATGTCCCATGCTTCCCCTCAGCACAGGGGTCTCCTTTGGAGTTCCTAATACTCCTGCACTCATTGGGTTTGTCTGTATGTCTGTTGGGGGTTTGGAGCAGAGTTTCTGTGGTAAATTAACCCTTTGTCTGCTAGTTTGGCACCTTTTGGGGGTGGGGATTTAGCACTTTTCCCTACAGGGTATAGAGTTTATTTGCTTCTTGTAATATATTGTGATGTTTATTACAATTTTTTTTACTTCATTGTAAAATTTTACAAAATTGAGCTCGCTTAACTGCATAGATGCCATGCTCCGTTCACCTCTATGGGACTTTACAGTTTGGGACATATCTCTGCAACCGCTCAACGTAGCGACTCCAGAGATGGCTCATTTTGTTTGTCTGCACTTGCTGTACCATCCGGGCAACATTCTGTGTGTTTTGGGGAGTTCTGGGGGCTTTGGGCACTGTTGGGGTACTTTTCAAGGGAAAACTACATTTCCCATGAGAGCTTGCTTGGCGTGGTTGTTTCTGCTTGGCTCCCGTTGTAGATGCCATTTTTCTGCCTAACTTTCATGATTATCCTATACATTGCTTGGACTGTCCTTCTCTGTCCGGTGCCTTGGTTGACTGGTGTAACAACTTCTTCCTGTCTGTGTCTGGAACTCAGGGAGATATTCCTTGATCTGAGGGGTTGGTCCTCTCTTCTCATGGGGTATCCAGTCTGACTTCTCTTCTATCATTGCTTCTTTCATCAGCCAGGATGGTTCCTGATGTTTTGCAGCTTGGTTGATGATCTAGGCTACTTTCCTGTGCTTGGGATCCAGGTCTTGCCTTTTTTGCAATTCAGTGTCCAGGTATAGGACTTGTCTTCACTGTCTACATGAGTTGCCTTAGTGTGGACAGTGGATGTTGGCAACTTTGCCAGGAGGCGCTTGCCGCCTTCTTCTTGAGATGGCGTCTTCCCTGGATCAACTTGATGTCTGTCTCGACTGCTAGTTTTTTTGATGCCTTGGTCTCTTTGGAGAGACCTTCTGGCTTACATAGTGCTTGTTCTGTTGTTCCCATGGGATTTTCCCTTAGTCTACTTTTTTCTTCCGCTTCCCAGGGTTCTGGGGGGGTTACGGATGGGGTGGTCCATGGTCTTCCTGGTTGCTCCATACTGGGTCTTGCGACCCTGGTTCCAGGGGTTGTTGGACTTCTTGCATGTGGTCTGTTTCGGCTTTCACGTTCTCCAGCTCTCCCACCGCAGGGCTCCTGCAGAGGGTGTATGACAGGGCATCTGGGTTTATGCCTTGTTTCCTGCATTCTCGTCCTTGGGCTTGGAGGATTTCTTCTGTTGTGGTTACTACTGTGTTTCAGCTCAGGAACCTGTTCCTTCTGAGTTTTTTCCTGGATTTGATCTGTCGTCCACTTTTTACGTGTAGTTGGCCTGCCATATGCACTGTCATTTCTCTACAGGATGGGAGGTACATGGGCAAAAGCCTGTGTTCCTTTCAGGCTCAGACTCTTTCTCTCTCTCTCTGTCTTTTTTGGAGATGCTTCATCTTCCGTTCGGTGGTAACTGTTTTTTCTTCTAGGTGTGTCGCTCATGATTCCCTGCCTTTTGATGTCCCACTACTCCGTGGGAACTGAATCTGGTTCTGGGAGTATGGCAGCGGCCTCCTTTTGGAGCCCTTGACAGCTGTTCCTTTTGTCTTCTGACTTGAGAGATGGTTTTCCTCTTGGCAGTTGTCTCTGTTCGCCGAGTTATGTCCTGTTGGCTTTGTATTATAGGCTGCCTTTCCTGGTGTGTCTCAGGGCAAGGCATTTCTTTGTATTTCCCGGTGTTCTCATTAGGGTGGCCTCTGAGTTACACAGCGCCCAGGGACTTGTTGTACATTCATCTTGTCCTGGACCTACTCTGATGAGAAAAGGGATATTTTTTGTTGTTGTATGTGTTACCCTGCTTCGGGCTTCTGTGCCCTACAGTGGGTCTGTTCACCAGGCTGCTGCGCTCCTTGTCATCCCTGGGGGTTTTCAGGGCTGTCAAGGATGCCTTCCTGGTGGCTTTGTACCTTGCAGTTGGTTCTGTTAGTACGGCCTTGACCTTGGGACGGAGCATACTCCTTTCCATGTCATAGCACATTCCACCAGGTCTGTTGGGCCCTCCTGGGCCTATATGTCTCTGGCCCCTTCTTATCTTTTGTTCTAGGTGGCCACGTGGTTGTCTGTGCATACCCCTGTTCATCATTACTGTGTTGACTTTATCTTCTGCGTATTTGTGATCCTTACCTTTGAGCCCTGTTTGTTCTTGTTTGGTGTGATGTGTTACAGTTCAGTGTTCGTTGACACTTAGTTTGTTATTGGCCTATGCTGGATCTGATTAGTCCATTTGGGCTGTCATGACTTTGGGAACCTGCACCTGGTCCTTGCCTTACTTCCCACCTCTGGGAAGCTCAGTGGTTGGACATCCCAAAGTTACAAGTAATCTATATTGGACGACAGAGAAAAGAGGATTTTAGTCTTTTTAAATCCTTTTCTCTTAGTCCATATAGGTTACTGGTCTCCCACCCTGTCAAGGGACCATGCTTGGTTCTCCTGTGACTGACCGTGGGAGTCCTTTCGGGTTCATGCTCACAGAAGTCTTCTTTTTTCCTTCTTGCTATCTAGTCAGTAGTTAGCTCCTCAATCTAAATGGCAGGGGATTGGCTGGTGCTCAGCTAAGGAGGGAAGGAAGGCTCCACCCTGCAAATTCTTTCCAGAATTGTTTCCTGCCTACTTAAAGGGGTGGTCGCCTTCCCAAAGTTACCATTAACCTATATGAACTAAGAGAAAAGGATTTAACAGGTAAGACTAAAATCCACTTATGTTGCTTTGAGACAATTTTAGACACTTTATTAATTATTCCAGTTTTAAATCTCCCCCTTTGAAACCATTTTATAGACACTTTTGTTACTACTCCAGTTTTATACATTTCCCCCATAGGCCTTATGTTCAAAAGAAAGAAGTGGAAACATTCTAGGGCAAATCAACTTCAGTAAAGTAGAAAACTAAAATTCCTGTTGATTTAAATAGCTATTTTAATCTCTTGATTACTAGAGAGGACTATAATCCATTGCAAATTAATGCAATGGTAACCTCTCTAGCATTCAGCGGGTTAAGATCCCATTTAAATCAAAGGGAATTTGGGGAATTTTTATTTATCCGATGTGGTGTAAGTTGATTTGCCCCAAATTTGCATTGATATGCTGCCTAATATTATATTTCACCAAATTCTACTAAAGGAGTGGTTAAGTCATTCTAACTGTAGGCAGTTGCCTGGTGGCTATGGGATCTGCAGGGCTGGGTGATGTCAAGTTTTACTCTGCATAGCGTTGTGTACCCCTCTGGCAATCAAAGGGTTCAATTCAGAGCTAATTAAAAATGATATGTTACATAGTTACATAGTAATTTAGGTTGAAAAAAGACTTGCGTCCATCCAGTTCAACCCTTTTCCTATTCCTGTTTACCATCGCTGACCCAAAAGAAGGCATCTGACTCAAAATGGCAATCAGATTTCTCCCTGGATCAACAAGCCCTAACTAAATATTAATCCCAATACTAACGTGCATAGCCCTCTATGTTATGCTCTTTTAAATAAGTATCCAGGCCCCTTTTAAAGGCATCTAATGTAATTGATAGCACCACCTCCTCCGGAAGTGCATTCCATACCTTTATTGTCCTTACTGTAAAGAAACCCTTCCGCTGTTGTAGATTAAATCTCCTTTCCTCAAGTCTAAGCGGGTGGCCCCTTGTCCTGTGTACTGTTCTGTTAATGAACAGGTCTTTTGAAAGCCCTTTATATGGGCCTTGAACATATTTATATAGTGTTATCATATCCCCTCTAAGACGCCATTTCTCTAGTGTGTACAAGTTTAACTTTTCTAGTCTCTCTTCATAACTAAAACTTTCCATTCCCCTTACTATGTCTTGTGCAAGAACAGAATTCATAGGGGCCATTAGGAGTTTATGGCCATAGGTTAGGTGGTCTCCTTTTACTATGTTGCTCAGATAATTTGTTTCACACATCTGTGCTCCAGCAGAGAAACCCATAAGTTGTGGCTTGTTAGTAGGTCCTAAGAGCACAGATTGAGAACCGTTGCCCTCACGTGTTTAACCCTTTGAGTGCCAGAGGGGTACTCAATGCATTGCAAAGCGGGAGAGGGGGACGGGCGGAGAGCGGGAGAGGGGCACTCAAAGGGTTAAAAACAAACAAACAAAAAAAAAAAACGCTAATCACTTGTTCCGCATTAAACTAAACTGCTGTTTTTTTGTTTTTATAGCATCCTGAGGAGATTTTTCCAAAGCAGAGAGGTAAGGGCACAATCTTTTAGGGCTGTACATCCGTTCTTGTGCACTAGGTGATGACTTAACCTTTTATGTGCCACAGTGGTGTTCAGCACAGTGTGGAGCAATGCATTTACAGACTATATTCGACTTAATTGCACTTAATAGAAAGCTACAGGTTGACATTAAATAACCAAATAATCTGTTTGCATAGCATTTTACAGTTTTCTGGTGTTTTGCAATCCAATGCAGAGCCGCGCCTTTCATTTCCAGGTCAGCAGGTGCTTGTAAGAAGGCATCCAACCTTGAATGCCAGGAAAATGGTTCCTGTCTGTTCCTCTGAGAAATCCCTTCAGGTCTCCTGAGTATCTAGGGTTCCCTGTACATTAGTTCATTAAGGCAGTCAGCAAGGAATGGAAGCAGGTTTAATGGTGCATTCCAAGTGATCAGGTTTGAGGCATCTCCTACAGGGTTTCTTGTCACAGAAGAGCCCATTGTCCTAGTTCTGCATAGACGTGGCATCCTATTTCACTAGTCTACACAGGCTGCATCTTCACTCCTCTTTCTCTCTCAGTGCAGTCCATGAGCACAGAGTACCCTTACTTATCCTGTGTGCCAGCCTATTGGCAGAGTGCATGATAAGAGGCTGCTCTGCCTCTTTCACACTAATGCAAGCAATGTCTACAGAAGAACTAAGCAACAGCTGCATGGGGATGATGGGAGTTGTAGTCCCCATCACCTGGAGGTGTAAGAATGGACTCTCAAGGACCAGAAGAGAGTTGCAATGTATTGCTTTAGAATGTGGTTGTGCTGCATGCCTCTCTGGTCCTCAAGGAGTTAATATGTCTATCTGTGAGAAAGTAGATGGTGTTGCCAAGTTTTATCACTCACTACATGAACTGCTTCATAATAGGAATTGGGAACTCCTTTTACCAAGTATTGGCTTTTAGATTATATTTATTTCATGTAAGAATGGTATATAGAGTGACTTAGCTGCAGTTATAATATATACAATGTAAGCATATGATAATGGAGAGAAATAGTGAGGCCAGCACACTTAGAAGAACTGGGGTGATTCTGGGACAGACCAACTGCAGCATACAGGAAAAATAGAAATTCCCATTGATTTAAATGGAGCTGTGAACTCTAGAGAGGCCTCCATTGCATTGTGAAGCATTGCGTTAGAGACCTCCCAGACAGTCAAGGGATTAATAGTTCCATTTAAATCAGTCTGAGTTTGTATTGATTCCCTATTGTGCAGTTGTTTTTTTTCCAAGGTTACTTCAGTTCTCCTGAGGACATTTTGGGATTTGTAGTCCTGATTTTGTAACTTTTTCTCTATTTCATGACAGCTCTTGTGCTTGGAAAAATACAAATTTCTATCATTTGTTTCTATTATTTGTATCTGATCATTCAGAATGGCAGATATCCCAGACTCAGTAGAACAACTACTGCTATATTGAGCACAGAATAAAGCAGGCGTGGTAGCATTTAGCTCTAAATGTTATACTTCAACTCCCAAAATCCTCAGACCCAGAAATAAACAGACAGAGAGACACACACACACACACACACACACAGACACACACACACACAGACACACACACACACAGACACACACACACACACAGACACACACACACACAGTGGCACACACACACAGTGGCACACACAAAGACAAGCATGTGTGCTGAGGCAAACAGTGCAGAGAGAGTGGGACAGAGAGAGAGGGAGAGAGTGGGACAGAGAGAGAGGGAGAGAGTGGGACGGAGAGAGTGGGACGGAGAGAGTGGGACGGAGAGAGTGGGACAGAGAGTGGGACAGAGAGAGGGACAGAGTGGGACAGAGTGGGACGGAGAGAGTGGGACAGAGTGGGACGGAGAGAGTGGGACGGAGAGAGTGGGACGGAGAGAGTGGGACGGAGAGAGTGGGACGGAGAGAGGGAGAGAGTGGGAGTGGGAGAGTGGGAGTGGGAGAGTGGGAGTGGGAGAGTGGGAGTGGGAGAGTGGGAGTGGGAGAGTGGGAGTGGGAGAGTGGGAGTGGGAGAGTGGGAGTGGGGGAGAGAGAGTGGGGGAGAGAGAGTGGGGGAGAGAGAGTGGGGGAGAGAGAGTGGGGGAGAGAGAGTGGGGGAGAGAGAGTGGGAGACAGAGGGACAGAGAGTGGGGGAGAGTGGGACAGAGGGAGGGGGAGAGTGGGACAGAGGGAGGGGGAGAGTGGGACAGAGAGGGACAAAGACAGTAAAGGGAGAGAGAGAAGGAGAGAGTGGGACAGAGGGAGGGAGAGAGTGGGACAGAGGGAGGGAGAGAGTGGGAGAGTGTGGGACAGGGAGAGAGTGGGAGAGTGTGGGACAGGGAGAGTGTGGGACAGGGAGAGTGTGGGACAGGGAGAGTGTGGGACAGGGAGAGTGTGGGACAGGGAGAGTGTGGGACAGGGAGAGTGTGGGACAGGGAGAGAGTGGGACAGGGAGAGAGTGGGACAGGGAGAGAGTGGGACAGGGAGAGAGTGGGACAGGGAGAGAGTGGGACAGGGAGAGAGTGGGACAGGGAGAGAGTGGGACTGGGAGAGAGTGGGACTGGGAGAGAGTGGGACTGGGAGAGAGTGGGACTGGGAGAGAGTGGGACTGGGAGAGAGTGGGACTGGGAGAGAGTGGGACTGGGAGAGAGTGGGACTGGGAGAGTGTGGGACTGGGAGAGAGTGGGACTGGGAGAGTGTGGGACAGAGGGGGACGGATGAAGAGAGAGTGTGAGAAAGACAGAGAGGGACACATAGAAGGACAGAGAGAGACGGATGGATGAAGGGAGAGAGGGAGGAGAGAGGGGGACGTGCGGAGAGCGGGAGTGGGGGACGTGCGGAGAGCGGGAGTGGGGGACGGGCAGAGAGCGGGAGAGGGGGGTGGACGGACAGGCAGCAATGGAAAGAGAGACATGGAAAGACAGAGCAATGGAGAGAGAGCGGCAGAGAGGACAACTGATTGGGAGAGAGAGAGAGACAGACTGAATACTTACACTGTGGGGTATCTGTAAAAAGAATTGTGAAGCAATCCTGGGGCAAACTAGCTACACCATAGAAGACGGATACAAATTCCCATTGATTTAAATAGGATTTTTACCTCTTGAATGCTAGAGAGCTCTCCATTGCATTGCAAAAGTAACACAATTGAGATCTCAGACATTCCAGGGGTTAAAAGCCCCATTTAATCAATAGGAGTTTGATGAATTTGTATTTGTCCCGTATGGTGCTGTTGGTTAGCTCCTGTTTTTTAGTATGTCGCCCACACTGATGCATATACTCACACACTATACAGTATATATTCATCTCATTCATTCATATGCATCTCTGACATCAAGGTTTAAGAAAATAAACAGTGACATCCTCTCCACTGTACACAGGTAGTGCATTTGACACCTCTATTTAGTAAATGTCTAAAACTAATGTTTTGTTTGTTTGTTTCCATCAGCGATTCAGTGGGGAGAAGATGGGCGCCCATTCCACTTTCTGTTTTACACTGGCAAGCAGGCGTATTACTCATTAATGCATGTGAGTACTTTATGCCATATGATAAATAGTGTGAGCTGCTAGCCAAAAACTAAATTACACCAGGGGCTTTCTCAACGAGGTACAAGGTCTTTCAGTTTTATTTTGTAAACGATTAAAAATATATATATACTAGCAACATGGGACGGCGTTGCCCGTCATGTTATGACCATTGGGCGCACGTGTATGAAATGCAGACACACTGATAAACACAGACATATGCAGCATACAGGCAGACACATACCATACATCCCAAGTGTCCCTCTTTAGGAGGGATAGTCCCTCTTTGAGGGCCAAATCCCTCTGTCCCTCTTTCCCACCCTGTTGTCCCTCTTTTTAGGAGGTCAGACTGTGTGCAGGGCCGGCTCCACCTATAGGCGAGGTAGGCGCCGGCCTAGGGCGCACACGTACTGGGGGCGCGGGCATGCAGCGGAGAAGAGCTGCGCCCACACACCACGCCAGGAACCACAACACAGTCAGGCCTGTGTTGCTACAGCGCTCCCTCATCTGGTCGGATCTTTAGTAATGCAGAGCGCGCTGGGAGTCATGATCTCCAGCCGCGCTCTGCATTACTGAAGAGAAGACTGCGCGGGAGATACAGGTATGTGATGGGGGGCAAGTTGGAGCTGAGGGGGCATAGTGGAGCTGAGGGGGCAAGTTGGAGCAGATGTGGGGCAAAGTGGAGATGATGGGGGCAAGTTGGAGCTGTTAGGGGAAAGCTGGAGCTGAGGGGGCATAGTGGAGCTGGTGGTGGCAAGTTGGAGATGATGGGGGCAAGTTGGAGCTGATGAGGTTCAAAGTGGAGCTGATGAGGGTCAAAGTGGAGCTGAGGGGGGGCAAGTTGGAGCTGAGGGGGGGCAAGTGGAGCTGAGGGGGGGCAAAGTGGAGCTGGTGGGGCAAGTTGGAGCGGATGGGGGGGCAAGTTGGAGCGGATGGGGGGGCAAGTTGGAGCGGATGGGGGCAAGTTGGAGTGGATGGGGGCAAGTTGGAGCCGCTGGGGGCATAGTGGAGCTGATAGTGGAAAGTTGGAGCTGAGAGGGCATAGTGGAGCTGGTGGGGGCAAGTTGGAGCGGATGGGGGCAAGTTGGAGCGGATGGGGGGCAAAGTGGAGCTGATGGGGGTAAGTTGGAGAGGATGGGGGCAAAGTGGAGCTGATGGGGGTAAGTTGGAGCTGAGGGGGCAAAATGGAGCTGGTGGGGGCACGTTGGAGCTGATGGGGGCAAGTTGGAGTTGATAGGGGCAAAGTGGAGCTGGTGGGCCAAAGTGAAGCTGATAAGGGGCAAGTTGGAGCTGGTGGGGGGCATCTCTTACAGGCATCTCCAGAACAGGGGCAGAGTGGCTCAGGGGGCAGAGAGAGGACAATCATGAAAAGAGGTTGGGTATAAGTAGGCAGGGTATAAAGGGGTGGGACACAAGGGGCGGAGCGAAATGGGCGGCAAAATTAGGTTTTGCCTAGGGTGGCAAAAATCCTTGCACCAGCCCTGACTGTGTGGTGTGTTTTACTTTGCTCTCCAGCAATAAAGCAATAAACTTCAGTATATGTGTGTATACATTAGTCTGTGCAAATAAAATACTTTGGTCTTGAACTAAATCATTTATTAAGTTACATAAATAGCCAGTAATAGGTCATGAAATAACCTAAAAATTCTTACTAATGCCCCGCCCACCAGCCACACCCCCAATAATATTACCTAAAACTAACGTGTCCCTCTTTGGCCATGTGAAATGTTGGGAGGTATGCACATACACACAGTGAGCGGCAGAAACATGCAAAAGACATGTACACACAGACACACTGGAGATGCACATATGGACACACATATGTAACAGAGATGTACACACACAGACACGCAACATATATGAGCAGAAACACATGTGCTCATGAGTTGTGTACCCCTCTGGCACTCAAAGGGTTAAGGTATAGAGAGGCATGTCAGAGTTAAATAGCAGTGGGAAGTGTGTTCATACCTGGGAACACTGACTTGTGAAGTCCCTAGAGGGGACTGATGTGGTGCTGATGTGGAGAGACAAATGGGGCAATCTGGGTTAAAAGTGGGTGGGGCTTAATCGCGAGTAGGGGGCGGGGCTTAACATAAATGTGAAAAAGTGTTAGTAATAGGCTGGGGAAGGAGGAGAAGTGGGAGGGGAATGCAAGTTTACAGTGTGAGGGGTTTGAACACACTCCATGAGGGGTAAAACTTGATACAGAACCCTGTGGCAGTCAGTGGGTTAAGTGTGTACCTGATGGTTGTGTGTCCTGTGTCTTGCATGGCAAATGGTGACAGTGAAGAAGTAATTCAGCAATGAGGGCCTACCTTAACCCTTTGAGTGCCATTTTGTTCCCCTGCTGATGCAGCACCATTCAGTGGCTTTACTACAGGTCCTGCTGAGGCCACTGGGAGTCAAGGTGAGTGACTGTGTGTCAGCCATCTTTCTTTCTGGCTTTGTGTGTGTGTATGGGTGTTTGGTGCTGTGTGAGTGAGGCATGTATGTGTTATACCTGGGAATTTTTGCTTGTGGAGTCCCTCATGTGGTGCTGATGTGGAGAGAGCAATGGGGCAATCTGGGTTAAAAAGGGGGCGGGGCTTAATCGCGAGTAGGGGGCGGGGCTTAACATAAATATGGAAAAGTGTTAGTAATAGGCTGGGGAAGGAGGAGAAGTGGGAGAGAAATGTAAGTTTACAGTGTGAGGAGTTTGAACACACTCCCTGAGGGGTAAAACTTGATACACAACCCTGTGGCAGTCAGTGGGTTAAGTGTGAATCTGATGGCTGTCTGTCCTGTGTCTTGCATGGCAAATGATGACAGTGAAGAAATAATTGAGCAATGAGGACCTACCTTAACCCTTTGAGTGCAATTTTGTTCCTCTGGTGCTGCACTACAGGTCCTGCTGAGGCCTCTGGGAGTCAGGGTGAGTGACTGTGTGTGTGTGTCAGCCATATGTATTTCTGGCTTTGTGTGTGTATGTGGTGCTGTGTGTGTGAGTGGGGGCATGTCTGCTTGGTGCTGTGTGAGTGGGGCATGTGTGTGTGTGTGTGTGGTGCTGTGTGAGTGGGGCATGTGTGTGTGTTTGTGTGGTGCTGTGTGAGTGGGGCATGTGTGTGTGTTTGTGTGGTGCTGTGTGAGTGGGGCATGTGTGTTTGTCTGTGGCGTAGGAGCAAGTGGCGGCCATATTGTTTTTTTCTGACTTTGATAGTGGTGGGCGGGCTGCATAGTGGGGGCGGGCCAACTCCCTGCATGATTTAATCACCCAATGGGAACAGTAACTCCTCCTTAATACCACCCCTGGGTGTGTTTTGGCAGGCACAAAGTCTTCTTTTATATATATAGATATATCTCATGCGCTGCAGTTGGCCCTTTCATGGTGGCATTAACCGTCTGAGGACCAGGGTATGTGCCACACATTGTGATGCAGCGCGTTGCACAGCACTCTGGTCCTGGAGCAGTTAAGAAGAGTTACTGAGCTTTGGCCCTTCCGTGCATGTATCCTAGCTTAGCTTACCAGTCACTTCCATGCCTCACAATATGTTTGGCTATAGAAAGCAGAGTGCTGAAAAATAGATTATGTTTTGTATTTGCATACCTCCCAACATTTCAAATTGACAAAGAGGGACACTTGTGTTTTATGGGGTGTTGCTGGGGGTGTGGCTGGTGGGTGAGGCATTATTGAGCATTTAGGCTATTTCATGACCTATTGATACCTCCTTGTGTAACCTAATAAATGACTTATAACAAGACCAAATTATTTTATTTACACAGACTCATTTATAAACACATAAACCGACGTTTAAACAAACATTAATGTGAGTTTTATTGCTGTAAAGCAATGTGATACATTTATATACACACCACAAAGTCTAATCTCCTAAAAAGAGGGACATTAGGGTGGGAAAGAGGGACAGGGGGATTTGGATCTAAAAGAGAGACTGTCCCTCCTAAAGAGGGACACTTGAGAGGTATGTATATGTATTGTAGACCTGTAAATTATTATTTATTTATTTTTTTTAAAGTGGAAATTTCACCTTGTTAATATTGCCCCTCAATTTATTCTTAACCCTTTGAATGCCAAAGGGGTACACAACGCTTTGCAAAGCAATTCATTGCGTACCCCTCTGGCACTCAAAGGGTTAATGTACTGATATGTAAAGCCATACTGTTGTTATGATGAAAAAGTCTGCGTTATTAAGTAAAGCCTCTCCTTCTGTAGCATCCAGCGGACAACTGCGTAGACATCTTAGAGGTAAGGTACCTCTGAGTCTGCTCTGGGTGTCCTGTGCTCTGCACGGATTGGTGGTGACTTACTTCCGTTACCTTAAGGTAACAGAAGTTGCTGAAGGTGCAGGCACACAGCTTCTCTTGTAAGCTCTCTGCCCTGGATGATTACAGAGGACGTTTGTTTTCCTTAATAACGTGGACTTTTACATCATAATAACAGTATGGCTTTACATATCGCTACATTAGGAAAGGATTGGGGGGCAATAGTAACAAGGTGAAAGTTCTGCTTTAACCCTTTGAGTGCCAGAAGGGTACACAATGCATTGCTTTGCAATGTGTTGTGTACCCCTCTGGCACTCGAAGGGTTAAAATATATTATGAATTTAGAGATTGTGGGTTTGGTATAGGTAACACAGTTTTATGCACTAAGAATTGGTGGAATTCAGGAGGAAACCAGCTGCACCTTAAGGCAATATTCCATTTGTTTTCAATGGGATTTTAAACCTTAAATGCTAGAGAGATGTTCAGATTTCTGCTTTGCAATGCCTTGGACACCTCACTTGCATTCAATGGGGGGACAAGCCCCATTTACATTAGTAAGAATTTGGTTTGTTACTTTATCTGTTCCTTTTGGTGCAGTTGGTTTGCTCTGGAATTGGCCTGGTTCTTGGCACATCAGCATGTCGGTAATAGGATGGCGCTAGTGCTGCACACATTGGCCCTTATGTAGAAGCAAACTGGTATAATTCTGGGGCAAACTATCTGCACCACAGGGGATGGATAAACATTCCCATTGATCTAAATGGGGTCTCCAACTGTGCACTGGAGACCTCTCTAACATGTATGGGGTTAAAAGCCTCTTTTAGATCAGTCAGAATGTTTAGTACTCACCATGCTGTGGTTGGTTTGCCCAAGAACTGCTCCAGTTTACTTTTATACATAAGGCTCATTGAATTAAATCACCAGGCAAAAGCAGAAGTGATCAGTGCCCAAATACGAAAGGTCCCATTGTATTCTTTGTTCCCACTTGCAGTGCATTTGGGACCTCTCTTTCAAGGGGTTAAAAAAAAGTATGTGTTAAAATGGCAGAATAGAACTCCCTTATTTCTAAATATGTAATTAAGAGCATTTTTACTTCCAGTAAGAGCAAAACGATACTTCATGGTCTGCAGTACGTGTTCCAGGGACATTAACAGGATTATGAGTCAGACAGAGGCATGTACACAATGCAGTCCCAGACTGAGCAAAATCTTTGGTAAATAGAAATATAATGAGAATGTAAAATAGAGGATATGCGTACAAAATGGAAATTCATCCATCATCAAAAGTTTTGAGAAAATAACCTTTGTTTGTGGCACTTTATGCTAATTTGTTTCAGTGCTGGACCTTTGCCATACACTTATTAATAAATCTAAGCAGAGCCCACAAACTGAGACTCTGTCTAAAAGCAAAGCAAGTGGTACGTTTGGCCTCAGACATAAATAATTACCATACTGTGCAGGAAATTAATATAAACTGCCAAACTGTGCCATTAAACATTAAGGTAAATTTTCTCAAAAACTATTTATTTCATAGAAAAATAGCTAGTGCAACCTATAGGTGGATTTTAAGTGTCTGTAAAAAAGATTAAACTTGTCTTTCTGTGACAAGTCCATTTTAAGTAGAGATAAGTAGTGGAAATCTGTTGTCTTACTAGCCACAACTCTGTGGGGAAAATGCCCAAGAGGCCAAAGATATCAGTTGTGGAGCGAGCAGCGTCCAGCTGACTGATTGTAAGGAGGTGAAAGTGCCGGCGGGGAAAAACCTGTGTAAGGCTTCATTTTCCAGCTGAATGACAAGGCTGATCCCTGCTGGTTCTCTAGTTATATGGCTGGCCTGGGTGACTCATGTTTATTGTGGGGTTTTTTTTTTATCTTGTGGGGTCAGGGAAGGTAAGAATTAATCCTTTGAGTGCCAGAGAAGTATCCAATGCATTGCAGCACAATGTGTTGGATACCTCTCTGGCATACAAAGGGTTAAAAGGCCGAAATTAAACAGAGCAAATGAGGTATCGAGAGCAAGTTTATTTTCACGGCTTGAATTAAAGAAGGCTTTGCTTGTGTTCCGTAATATATAGCAGCTGACACACTCTTGTGGTATGGCTCTGTTTTAGTCTCATAGGGGAAAATGAAACATTCCAATCTATTTAGTTTGGTCTTTTTACTGCTTTGAATGCTAAGAGAGGTCTCCAATGTATTGCAAAGCAACATGTTTGAGACCTCTCTAGCATTACAGGAGTTAAAAGCCCAATTTAAATAATTGGCAATTTTCCTTAAAAGTCAATTGGTTTGCCACATTATCACTCCATTTTTCTCTGAATATAAGGCCAGAAGAAAAAATACCATTTAACCTCCTTGATGCCAGATGTATACATCAGGGGCAGCCAATTTACAGATTTCAAGGGACTACAATTCCCATCATCCTGGCTATTTATGATGGTACTGTATTCCAGTAACAGCTAGAGGGCCACAGTTTGTCCATCCTTGATGTCCATTACCAGGCATATACTATATAGGTCTATGAAAGTGCTGTATTTAGGGGCTGTGAAAGAGAGATTGCTTGTGCGTTTAAAATCCCACTTTGTTAGGTCTGTCTATATATAATTTAGACAGCTGAAGGAAGCATTATTTCATCTTCTTTTCCAGTCCCTCAAATTATACATTGAGTAGAACCTGAAAAATTGGGGACAGTGGATCCCAGTTCTGTGTCTTATCGGACACATGCTGTATAGTCAAGCCGTGAACAACAGGCACCTGATTCGTTATGCCACACACATGCAGACTTCATTGTACACCTTAAAGTGGACACGTTGCCTCAAATTTAAGTTTGCATATTTGGAAACCTCATTAAAAACTGTATCATGCAATCTAGAGGACCAGCAGATGCGTACTTTAGGAGATGGAGGATAATTTTATTTCTGAAATTGGAAGTCCCTCTCATTGTAGCGCCTTATGCTAATTAAGGTTTGTGGTACACTAAAAGTTTAATTTGTATATGGTGCTCTACTCAGATCACAATATAGAAACAAAAGTATCAGTATGTCATATACTATCTGCTGGTGTTTAGTTAACTTGAGACATAGTTTTAAATTAGGTTTTCAAACATAGATAATTGAATTCAAGGTGACAGGCCCACTGACCCCAACTTGAATCCGTCATTAGTTTGACTCTACTTTCATACGCAGACACACCTTGCATGAACACGCTGCACACAAACATGCAGGAGATGCAGGCAGAGAAACTGGCAGGGACACAAACAGGGAGACGGGCAGGCACGCAAAGAGGGATGCTAGCACAGAGATGGGCAGGCACGCAAAGAGGGATGCTAGCACAGAGATGGGCAGGCACGCGAACAGTGACATGCAGCAGAGAGACAGGCAGACACGCACAGAGGGATGCACACAGAGAGTCGGGCATACACGCACAGAGGGACGTGCGCAGAGAGTCGGGCAGGCACGAGCAGAGGGACGTGCGCAGAGAGTCGGGCAGGCTCGCGCAGAGGGACGTGCGCAGAGAGTCGAGCAGGCTCGCGCAGAGGGACGTGCGCAGAGAGTCGGGCAGGCTCGCGCAGAGGGACGTGCGCAGAGAGTCGGGCAGGCTCGCGCAGAGGGACGTGCGCAGAGAGTCGGGCAGGCTCGCGCAGAGGGACGTGCGCAGAGAGTCGGGCAGGCTCGCACAGAGATGGAGGCACGCAGAGAGTCGGGCAGGCACACACAGATGGAGGCACGCAGAGAGTCGGGCAGGCACACACAGATGGAGGCACGCAGAGTCGAGCAGGCACGCCCAGAGGGACGCGCTCAGACAGTCAGACAGACACACACGGACCAGTGCAGGGAGATGGCAGGCCCGCGCAAACAGACAGACAAGAGCACACAGAGGTATGCTCACAGAGAGACAGACAAGCAAACGCACACACAAGGACAGGCAGAGAGAGACAGGCAGGCACACACAGAGGGGCACCCACAGAGAGAAGTGCATGTGCACACAGAGAACATAAAACCACTCTGAGTGAGCGCTAACTGCCAAAAGTTATATGGTAAATGTACTCCTACCAGTCCCACATAGAAATAAATGAGGGTCTCTGAAAATGTATTCAACTCTTCACTGATACTGTGCTGCCCTTTAGTTAGAACTGCTTGCAAGATTGTTCTCCATATACATGTAAAAACAGAAAGGGAGCACACGATCTAAGTGCAGACTGCTTCAATTTGAAAAAACACCTTCTTTTGTGCTCTGTGTTTCTACTCATATTTCCCAGTCTCGTAGTTGGAAAATATCCACTGGATACCCTCCTGTGCAGGTATCTCCACCAATCTCTCCCACTCCTCGTCCTTCTCCCGTCTAGGATTCTTCCGTCCACTGACTTCAGCTTCCAAGTTTCACACCTACCCTTGCAAACTCACAGGATTCTCCCTGTGGTTAGTAGGTTATTCACACCTGATGTCAGTATAATATATACTTGGGGAACAATCGGACCCAGTGGGTTATGTTATATATGGCAGATATATCAATACGTAATAGTGCCAAACTCTCTTATGGGAAAAATATTTTTAATATACAACAAATATATTAAAAAAAAGCTTATAAAAATATGCACGTCATCAGAGGGACACAGCTTCGCTCAGAAGGACATGTTGAAAGAGACTGGCAAGAGCACACAGAGGGACGTGCATAGAGTGACAGGCAGGCAAACACACAGAGGGACATATAGAGAGATGGGGAGGCGTGCACAGAGGGACACAGTGACACTCCGACACAGAGGCTGAGATATACTGATATACTGACACAGAGGCAGAGCCACACACCCAGAATGACTTAAAGTCTCGGGCAGAGAGATGCAGGCTGAGAGTCTGGCAGATGCACCCAGAAAGACACAAGCAGAGACAAACAAGCAGAGAACTTGCTTTTAGACATGGACAGGTGTACGCAGGGAAACTTGCACATGGAGGCAGACAGACGCATGCAGAGAGACACAATCAGAATGACAGCCAGATGCATACAAAGAGAAGCAGACAGAGAGACTGGCAGACTTGCACACAATGAGACATACTCTTGCAGAGAGCCAGGCAGGAACACTCAGAAAGCTGAGTAGGTGTGCACGGAGGGATATGCAGAGAGCCAGGTAGGCACTCGCAGAGAGCTGGGCATGTATGTGCAGAAAGATGCATGCAGTGAGACGCATGCCTTGAGACTCTCATAGAGAGAGGACATGAGCATGCAGAGACACTTAGGCATACAGCAGAGCAGGTCACACAGAACGAAGGAAGGTGCACTTGGAGGAACACACTCAGAGACAGGTTGGCGTGTAGAGAGATGCATACAGAGAGCCAGACAGGAGCAGGCAGAGACATGTGCAGAGAGATCCACACAGAACCAGGCAGGCATGAGCAGAGAAAGGCACACAGGGAGCCGAGTAGGCTCACACAGAGAGATGCATGCAGATAATTGGACAGGCACATGCGGAGAAACTCACGCAGTGATACGCAGAGAGCCGGGCAGGTGCATGCAGAGAGATGCACATGGTAAGACTTACGCAGAGAGACTTGTGCAATTAGACTCACTGAGATAGATGAGCAGGCGCACATAGAGGAACACACACAAGTCATGGGTAGGCACACAGAGAGCCAGACAGGTGCAGGCAGAGAGAGACACTCGCAGGGAACCAGGCAGGTGTGGCCAGAGAGAGATGCCCGCAGGAAGCCGAGCAGGTGTGGGCAGAGAAGAGCCTGCAAGGAGCCAGGGGAGCTGTGGACTGAGAGTTACCGGCAGGGAGCCAGCAGGGGTGGCCAGAGACTCCTGCAGGGAGCCGGGCAGACACTGTAGCGTGCAGGCTCGAACAGGGAGGCTTCTGCAGGAAGCCATGCAGGCACATGCAGAGAGGCAGGTGCAAAGAGGCACCCGCAGGGAGCTGAGCAGGGGCGGCCAGAGAGAGAGAGGCGCCCTCAGGGAGCCAGGCAGGCATGGCGGCGAACAGGCATGCACATAGAGGCTTCCGCAGAGAGCTGGCAGGCATGCATAGGGAGCCGGCAGACATGGTGCGCAGAGGCACTCCTGCAGGCGCATCAGCAAGATGCATGCAGAGAGCAGAGCAGGCGCTCGCACAGAGACTCGAGCAAGAACACACTTTCAAAGGCAAACTGAGAGGGCTTCAATGTGGCCAGAAACCAGCACCTTGCACTTTTTTTTTCACCCCTCATATCAGGCATGATAAAGTGGAGATAACGTCTCCATTGATCTCATTTCTCCAGTTCAAATGTTTTTCTATGGAGCCAATGCATTAAGATCTCCATCACCTGAGAAATCTTAGTGCATTGGCTCCGTAGAATACCATAGGAATTGGAGAAGTGATGTAATTGGAGTATTCGCTTCCACTTTATCAGCTCTTTATCATGCCTTAGTGCATAACACCCAAAGTGTCAGTGCCCTGATAGTGAGATGAGTTAGCTGCTGTCGTGCATGTGACTTTATCAAAGGACATCATCCTGCAGCCCTGTAAGATATTGCTGGACTACAGCTCTCAGTATCCAGTGGTTGGCTGAGGATGATGGGACTTGTAGTTTGTGAACCCTGCACTAAAAATAGGGGCCTACAATGGCTTTTGGCTGCAGAATTAAACAAAGCAAATCCAAAGTATTGTTACTGTGCATTTAATTTTTTTGGGAAACCTGGAAATCCTGGACTTATCCCTGAATATTATACAATTACATGTATTTCTTTATGCACATGTACAACTATAATGTGTTTTTTATGTTCATTTCTGATGTTATCATTGACCTTGAGCAAATGAGTTTCCATGCCCTGGCAGAAATGAAACGGGAGATAAATGCAGAGAGTGCCTTTGCTGAGTAATGGAGCTGCAGCACACTTTCCACAGAGGTTCTCTCTCCTGCTCAGCCTCCGGCAGCCGCAGGACCCCTGCTGTTCATTTAAATAGGTAT
This sequence comes from Rhinophrynus dorsalis, assembly GCA_037306005.1. Classification (NCBI taxonomy): domain Eukaryota; kingdom Metazoa; phylum Chordata; class Amphibia; order Anura; family Rhinophrynidae; genus Rhinophrynus; species Rhinophrynus dorsalis. The sequence continues at coordinate 383,164,260 of CM074719.1, forward strand.
GTCAAATCTGCCTGGAGACGCCGCCAGTTTGATCTGTGGTAATATTTGTGAAGGTTCCATATGGACTTGAGCCCCCCGCAGTGCTAAGAAATAATGTACAACGCTTCATGGTGCAGACGCAAATTTCCTCTGAAAAAGAATGCAGTGCTGCGTTTTAGCTGTCGGAGTGGATGATGGAGAGGACGCGCTAGGCCTGTCAACTCGTTACACGGATGGGTTGCACGCAGCGAGGCTGTGGAAAATCTGTGCCTTTTAACTTTTCTACTTAATCACGGTTGTAGCATTGCCTTTAGACTGTATGCTACATTAATTCTCTTCCTGCCTTCTGCCTTTCATCCCAAGTTTCACGGGGAAAAAATAGAAAAAAGTCTCACATGCAGGTCTTGTAGAGGCCTTATCAAACAGCTGTCATCCCACAAGCCATTTGAATTTGTTTTGGCTGAAATAGAGCAACCCAAGGGCAAGAAGTGTTTTGTTGCATTCCATCATAATAAAGAAATAACACATTTTGGATGGAATAAAGCTTTTATTTTGTACTTCAGAAACATTTAACACCTCCCCTCACCCCAGCACTTCTGCAAGTTGAATGTCATGTGCCATACTAGAAGGCAGTGGGGTCGCATAAGGATCTGACCCTGAATGAATCCACCTGTGGGTGTGCACAGGGACATTGGCTTGCACAGGCTAGGATGGGAAAGAATTCTGCTCGCCAATGAACAATCACCGTGAAATGCCAATGCATAATGCATTGCAGCAGGCTTATTTTAACACTTTGTCTTCCAGAGCGATATCTAATACAGTTGCACAACCCTCTGGCACTCAAAGGACAATCGTCCCTGACATCAAATGTATTTTTGAATATAAATATACAGTATCCTTTCTACTATTAAAAAAAACACTCTCTCATAAAAACACTATTTGGAAAGAGTTTTCAACATCTTTTTTGTTTTGAAAAATACTTTTGCGTTTTTTAGATTATGCTCATTAAGGCATGATGTGCTGGTATGTCCTGCCTTAGCCCTCCCCCTCCCATGCTTATTGAAATTAACCCTCTCAGTGCTAGGAGAGGGGGAAAATGCATTGCTGAGCAGTGTCAGTGAGTGGGGGGAGGAAATGTAAGGCTAAGACATGAGGAGCCTGCATAGCACACCTTAATCAACATAACCTAGAACTCCTAATGGCTCAATATGGCTGATATAATATCTAGGTGATTTTGACATCTTTAACCCCTTAAGTGCCAGAAGGGTACACAACACATGAGTTCCCTAGTAACTCCACCTATGCCTTGTCCTTTTCCACCTGCTTACTAAGCATTCCTCTTAGTTTAGGGTGACCAGACCTCACCTTTAACCAGGGACACATATCAAAAATGCATACTGCAGGGCTGCTTTGATTTCAGTGCAGTCCTGACATATGCCTGTTTGGAGTACTGCATCATTTCTTACACACGTGCTGGATTTTTACATTGGTGGAGATTTCTAATTGCTTTCTTTAGGGGAAGAAGTTTATTGCCACATGTTGTATGAGTTATTAAGATAAAAATATACATATATTATACTAGCAGGTGTGTGGCCCTTGCTGTGAACGGTTTTGTTTTTTTGTTTGGCACTCAAAGGGTTAAAAACAAACAGGTACCCAGTGCACCTCTGTGACACTGAAAGGGTTAACTTGTATTAAAAGTCAGACTTCGTGGTAGGGAATCAAGACCCCTCCAGCCCTATTAAGCTGGGAGATCAATAGAGGCGACACAGGGGAGCAAGAGAGGTCCTCCGCTTCCATTCAACCCTGGGCAAAAGCCCCCCTCATTGACGTGAGAGGGTTTCCCGATCCTGCCTCCAGGTAAAATGGAAGCAGGGGAGCCCTACTGCTCCCTTGTGTTGCCTTTGTTGATCTACTAACCAGAGAGGTCCTGATGCCCCACCATGAGGTCTGTTGGTTGTGGAGCCGTCTGCCTCCTCCAAATCCAGCGGCTAACGATTGTTTAAAAAAAAAAAAAAAAAAAAAAAGAGTGGCCCCCTGCCTCCCCCTCAACTAGTCAAAGCTTTCCAGCCACCTTTCCTATATGCATGTGAATGTAAATCTGCACTTGCATTATATGTACTCTGTTTTGTGGCTCTGGGATAAAGTGTAACTCCAGAAATCCTATCAAAAGTCTGCATCAAATATTTAGATTTAGATAGACAAGTCTTGTCTGACAATTCCCCTAGTTCTGTATGCAAATGGAGTTTTGTGCCAAGCCGTGACCCCATGTCTGCAAGATTTACCATCTAGTACAATGCAATCCCTCCTCACAGATAAGAAGGCTAGTGCTTGACTATGAAAGTAACAATAATCTCAAACTTATTTTCTTTGTGCCAATACAATGAGTGTTTACTTGGCATCTGGCCTCAAACTATAGTTGCCAAATTTGGTGATATGTTCTGAAATTATAAACAAGTAGAACCTGTATATTTAGTTGTCTTGTAAGATCTGAAAAAAAACTAACATTACACAGCTTGGTTGTTGTTTTACTAGAATTAAAATAAATACATAAAAAAAATCTGTTGGTTCAGTGCAATGTGTAAGTAGGCTTGCAAAGAAAAGATCCTGGATACAGTGTGCTCTATGCATAAAAGTAATGTAATTCTGGGGCATACCAACTGCACTATAGGACAAAAAAATTAATATTTGAAAGCGGAACTACCACCCCTCCCACATAGTGTCTGGATCCAGCATCTCCTGTAAGCTGGAGTGCTCCCATTGGACAGAGAGCTCTCCAGCATACAAGAGAGGCTGGGTCCAGAAGCTACATGGGAGGGAAGCAGAGGAAGAGTGACAGACTGCGGTCAGTCTGGCCAGAAGGAAAGCACAGGATCAGCTTTAAACGGTTAATTTCGGCCAAACAACGACTTTTTTTTTTTTTTTTTTTTTTAAGAAATTGACACTAGTATGCCAGCTGGTCATTACGTTTTAGCTAGCTAGTCATTACTTTTTAGCCAAAATTGTACAGGGGTGATAGTTCCCTATATATATATATATATATATATATATATATATATATATATATATATATATATATAATATTAATTATAATATATGTTTTCACAGGGTACTCCCACTGATGAGAGGTGTTTTATTTAAAGTTTATGCACTTATTGCATTTTCTGGGTACAGAACTTCTGTGGGTAGAAATGTTATGTGGCGCTGTTGCTACAGCACTCTGTGCACACATCTGGTGTTCCTATTGGAACGGTGTTGCCTACATGGTGACTCTCAAAAGGGAGATATCAAAATGTCGCCTGTGTCAAAAAGGTGACCTCAAAATATATCACCCGAATTTGTCTTCATTAGGAAAGTTATCCTTTACATCAAAATGTTGTCTGCAACTGTCACCCACATCTGCCACTGCTGTCTGAGTGTCACATCTAATGCATTGCTTTGCAATGCGTTGGATACCCCCTCTGGCACTCAAAGGGTTAATGAGTAATTGCATCCGTAAGTGAGTTTGCCACCCTATGAATGAGCTGTCAGGGCATCGGCCTTCACATATGCCTGCCCAGGTTTTCCAGACAGCTGTAGGGAGTTAAAAGGCAACCAAACTGCTTAATAACAGAGTGAGGGTGAGTAAGCCAATCAGGAGGCAGCAGACTGCTGATGCCAACAGTTTGTGTCCCTTCACCATGGAGCAACAACAAGTGAACTGGTACTGGGCACTTACCTTGTAAATGGCATACCTCCCAAGTGTCCCTTTTTAGGAGGTACACTCCCTCTTTTAGACCCAAATCCCTCTGTCCCTCTTTTCCACCCTGATGTCCCTCTTTTTAGGAGACCAGACTCTGTGTGTGTGTGTGTGTGTGTGTGTGTGTGTGTAACTGTATCACATTGCTCCACAGCAATAAAATATGTGTTTATAAATTAGTCTGTGTAAATAAAATTATTTGGTCTTGTTATAAGTCACTTATTAGGTTACATAAGGAGGTGTCAATAGGTCACAAAATAGCCTAAAAATTCTCTGTAATGCCCCGCCCATCAACCACACCCCCAGAAACACCCCCTAAACCATAAGTGTCCCTCTTTAGCAATTTGAAATTTTGGGAGGTATGAAATGGTCACATTTGGAAGTTGCCCCTTTGACGCTGGCGACATTTAGATGTTACGCTTTGGAGATGGATGACATTTAGATGTTTCCTCTTTCACGTGGGTGGTATTTCTTGTGCTGCCCTTTTGACTGTCACCCATTTAGGCAATTAAAATTATTAAAATAGTAAAACCCTGTAGTAACAGTGCCATTAAAACTTGAGCCCATAGAAGCACTGCTCCCAACAAATTCAACTTTGAGTGCAGTAACTTTTGAATAAAACTCTCTCAGCAGTGGGATTACCCATGTTTTTTAAATATAAAATACAAAAAAAATGTGACTAAAGAAAAGTGGCAAAAATACTAAAAGAGCTGGTGGGATAGAGGGAGAGACAACAGTAGTATATTTCCATCTTCCCTTCTCCATTTCTTCACATTTTTCTAAAAAAAATAAATTAATACAATTTTTATTTCTCACCTTATATTGCCTTGTTTCATCTATTATGGAATTTTTATTTCCCTCCTTGTTCTGTTTCTTTCGTCAGTTATATCTATACTATTGAATCTTCCTTACGACACTAACACATTGTGCCTTTAACCCTCTTCTGTCTTGGTTTGGGAGAATCCTGTTAATACTGTCTGAATATTTCCATTTTAACCCCCTAACAACAGGTGAATCTGGGGCTGGGCAGTCACGACACTTTTTTTTTTTTTTCCTTCAATGAATTCTGGACTTGCTGATCAGCGAGCAGCCATGCTGAGAGCCCAGAATTTCATGAGGTGCCAGGATCGTCACCGATCCTTAATGTGTGCACCTGAGTGATGGTCCTGGCTTGTCATATGTTGTTAAGGGGTTAATGCTCTCAGCCTTTGTCTGAGAATTTTTGCTCTTAATCGCATCTTCCATTGGAAGTAATTAGATTGCACACAATACTTTACCTTCTAGATTAGGGCTGTCTAATTTCAGTCCTTAAGGGCCATAAACAGGCCAGGATTTAAGGATTTTCCTAATTAAGCATATGTGAGTTAATCAGTGGCTCATTCATTTTGACTGACTCACCTGTGTTTAAGCAGGGAAATCCTTAAATCCTGAACTGTTTGTGGTCCTTGAGGACTGAACTTGGACAGCCCTGCTCTAGATATCACTGTTAAGAGCATTAAAGGGGCAGTGTCTCCTAGATTAAAAGATAAAAATAATTTTCTTAGTGCAACATTGGTTTGCATTTTCCCCAGTTGTCTAAATGGCCTCACATAAAAAAAAGAAAGTGTAGTTGGTGTTTGATATTTTCGCAATTATCCGAATTTCTCCAGGGTCTCTAATTTCAGCTGTCTTCCTCTTTCTCCTGCTTCTTTCTTCCTTCAAACCTCCCTCTGATGAGCAAAAGCCAACCCCTCTAAAGGAAATGTGAAAGAGTAGCAGGAGCTGAGAGGGCTGGGTAGAGTTTCAGTAGCTGGCATCAGAGAAGGAGGAATTGAGAGTGAGGGCTGTACCAGAGCTTCTTGTTTTGCTATGGCAACACAAACTTTTTTTTTTAAAATCTTTTAACAAGAATAAGAGACTTAATGTGGATCTGTCACCTTGATTCAAGTTTGCGTGTTTGAAAATGTAAATAAAAAATGCCTATGAATCAAAAGACCAGCTAATGCACAGTTAAGGATATATTCATACTTGGTACCATATGCTATGACAGGACAGGGGGTCCCACATCTGCAGTCCAGGGGCCCCGACCCAAACCTCCCACTCTGCCTCAGGGCTAGCTGTTTGCTTGGTCTTTGCAAAGACTGCAAATGCAGAACACACATGGGGCTGCTCACCACAGGAGTTGTGGCATTAGCTCAGGAAAGGGGGAGACAGAGTAGCATTAGTGGGTAGCATTACTGATTGGTGGACTGAGGGTTACGAATAGGGGATATGGTTATCCAGGCAGACATTAAGATAAATTGCATTTATCTGAGGTGTTACGGCCCGCAAACATAAGACAACAACCACAGGCAAATAAACAGGGGTAAAATATTAAACATACACATACTTCTACTATTCCCTTGTTAAACTAGCAAAGTTGTACATATTAGCAGGGGTTCCACTTGGCAGAGGGTTTGGAGAATATGTCCCAAAAGTTCATCTACAGTATACTTTTCTTATACTTGTGCGGGTGGCATCAGAAATTATCACCCCCAACCTTGTCATGAGGACATCAGGGCACTTTTTGTGGCTGCAGCTGCCGCAGCTTGACGTACACCACACAACAGGAAGAGGGACACGTCCACTTCAGTGCCCACTCACCTTAACTCTTCCAGAGAATGCACACCCCAGTCCCAGCTTTGCCAGTACCTCTTTAGCAAGCACATAGGGCATTCAGAATCTAGACTGACACCAGGCCTCTCTCAGTTGAAGAGAGGCCCTACCCCTCCTCTTACATACTCCTCTCTCTTCCCTTCTTTCACACTGACTTTCTCTCTTAGACTATCCTTGCTACCCCTCCCCCTCCATAGCTATACTCCATGGAACCATCACTGTATGCTTCAACATACATATTAACCCCTTCAATGCTGGTAAAAGGCTGGTAAAACATTTTTAATACATGCACAAACAGGTGATAATACTTGCAAGAAAGTCACTTGAAACGGACAGGGTTCATTCTCAGGGTGACCACCATTCCATCACATAAGTTATTTGAGGTACCTATACAGTACCAGTGACCTCTTACTGGAAATGTAATTAGCATGTGATGTTTCATATGCTAATGATGCATTTTCCATGACAGTTCATATGCTAATTAATGTTTTCAGTGATGTTTTATTATGCTGTGCTGCACCAGGAGACTTTCACCTTTTCCAGAATAAGTGTGAAGACTTTCTAAACTATACATCTGCTGGATTTGTTGGTTAACATGATACAAAGACAGTTTTGAATTAAGTTTTCAAATATGTAAAATAAATTCAAATTGACAGGTCCACTTTAGGGAAACAAAATAAAACAAAGTGCGCTTTTTATTTCTTCCCTTGGTATGCTGCTCTGCTTATTCCAGTTTCACCCTTGGAGGCACTGCCTCTACAAACATTAGAAGGGTTGTCGAGTGAGCACAGTTTTTAGCTCTACTTCATACTGTCTTTTTGATTCTAGATGGTGGAATATTGGAGTGGGGTAATTATTTTTAAAGCGGAACTACCATCAGAAGTAATGTCGCCCTGGAATAATTAGGCAGGTGGCGACTAGCATCATAAGAGTTCTCTTACCTCTCACAAAGACACAATGGTAGAGAAATCCTTAATCTTCTGAGACCGGAAGCCAGGTATCTGTGCAGACATCTTGTCAGTTCCGCTCTCCCTTCAGAAGCACTGCACTGTCCCAAAAGGCACCAGAAGGGACTGACGGCTCAGGCATGCAGACTGCACTAACCTGGCCTTCAGTCTCGGAAGATTGATTTCTCTAGCATCGTGTCGTTGTGAGAGGTAAGAGAACTCTTATGAAGCTAGAGGCCACCTGCCTATTTACTGATGGTAGTTCTGCTTTAACCCCTAGAGTGCCAGGTGGGTACAATGTACGAGTGGACACAGCTGTACCTGCTGTGCCACGCTCGTACATTTGACAGATAAAATGCGGTCACTGCTTAAGCCGGTATAACCGGCTGGCAGTGGCCGCATTTCAGCTGAAATGCAGCCTGGCACTCTTGGGAGGACATGAGGATCACTCCTCATGTCCTCCCAGGTATTGATCTCCCAGCCGATCGCACTGGGAGATCAATATCGCCAAGGGAGAAGCTCTGAGAAACTGAGAAAAAAGCTCTCCTACCCGAACTTCCGGATAGGAGTGGGCGGGACCGGGGGAAGCCTCCCAACGTCATCGGTGACATGGTCACCGATGACGTTAGGGAAGTTTCCCTTACCTGATTCACTTCTACCGGTGGTAGGAGTGAAAGGCAGGAGAGCTTTTGCTCTCCTTCGATCGTCATATTGATCTCCCAGCCGATCGGCTGGGAGATCAATAACTGGGGGGACACCAGGAGGGGTCCTGATGTCCCCCACGAGGTCTGAAATAAAAAAAAAAATAAAATACAAAAAAATTCATAAGTAACCCTGTGAGTGCCGCAGGGGTCCCCAGCACATTGCAAAGCACTCACAGGGTCACTTCTTTTGGTTTTGTTTTTTTTTTTTGTTTTTTTTTTTGCAAGACCTCATTGGAGGGATCAGGGGCGGTCCTGATGCCCCTCAATGAGGTCTATGATAAAAAAAATTAAAAAAAAAAATTAACCCTGTGTGTGCCACAGGGGAGGTCCAATGCACCCCCCCTCCTGTGGCACACACAGGGCTTTTATCATTCCTTTGTTACTAGAGATTGTTGGGGGGCCATCAGGAGTGGTCCTGATGGCCCCCCAACAAGCTCTGATTACCAAGTAATGATAAAAAAAAAAAAAAATAACCCTCTGAGTGCCACAAGGATCCAATGCATTGCTTTGCAATGCGCTGGAGACCCCTGTGGCACTCACAGGGTCACTCCGTTTGTGGACATATATATATTTTTTTTACTAAGACCTCATTGGGGAGGGATCAGGGGGACCTGATGCCCCTCAATGAGGTATATAAAAAAAAAAAAAAAAAAAAAAAAAGTAAACAAAAATTAACCCTGTGTGTGCCACTGGGAGGGGGGGTTCAATGCCGACCCCCTTCCTGTGGCACACACAGGACTTTTTATCATTACTTTGATGGCCATCTGAATACAAAGTAACAATTAAAAAAAATTGTGCAATCTACTGGACACCCCTGTGGCACACACAGGATTTTTTCCCCCCTTTATTTTTTATTTAAACCTCATTTTATGGGTTCTGATGCCCCCAAAGAGGTCTACACAAAAATATTGGTGGAAAAAGCCCCAAAAAATGCACGTGCCACAGGAGGGGGGGGGGGGGGGGTCCAACGCAGTGCTTTGTATGAGGGGACATACATTGCACACTGGTAGTCACAGATCTCCCATACACACTATCAGACACTGCCCCACCATCACCACCATCCTTGCTCCTCTGCTCATACCCACACACACTGCCTAATCCCTCACTCTCCCACACACTTTGTTACACTTGTAGTCACAGGTCCGCACGTACACCGGCTGACGCCCTAGCTTCTTTCATCTGTTAGCCATAAAATCACACACACACTGTTTGCTTTCCCATTTCTGTTTCACTGGTAGCTACGCTCCTGTAGCGTAAATTGGTATGTCAACCCACAGCAGTGGGATACCATTTTTCTTAGACTGGCTAGAAGTCCTCCTAGGAAATCCCACGCCATTGAACCATGTTAGAATCTTTGAAGTGACTGATGTGTAAAATAAATGTTTGTTTTTTTTTCCTGTAGCACCACATTCTAGAAATAGTTGTGCCAACTAACTTAGGGGTAAAAAGGCAAGTGACCCTTCATTAGATGCAGCAGGTTGTCTTCTTTCCAAAATGGTATGGTTTATCTACCTTATCTTCAATTCTGAAGGTGTTATAGCCATTTTTGTACAGGCAAGTCACATTTGAGAAAATGTTAGAAACATCAGAGGTTGTAGTAGGTGTAGTTTTCTACTTCTAGCACCCCCTAAGGTAGGTCAACTCATACCAGTGGGGTGTTGTTTGACTCCTAAGAGCACTAGCTAATGAATGCAGTTGAAAATTCCATGGTTTTTACAGAGCTCCATACATTTGAAGGGGCAGAAATGTAAGAAAATTCCTTTTTTTCATTAGCGCCACCTCCTGGAAGCATTTGTGCATACCAGCCTTTGGGTAAGAAGGCAAGTGACCCCTCATTAGATACGGCAGGTTGTTTTCTTTCCAAAATGGCATTGTTTCTCTACCTTTCCTGCATATCTATTATGGTTATAACCATTTTAGTGCAAGCAGATAATTTAAAAAAACAAGTGTCAGGTTTACGTACGTGTTCCTAGCACCCACATATTGTATGTTAACCCACACAAATGGGCTACCATTTTTCTCATGTTGGTAGCAGGTACTGAATACAGCAGGAAATGTTATGGTTTTCAAAGATTTTAGTATCTTTGAAGTGGTGGAAATGTAAAAAAACACGTATTTATTCCCATAGCGCCACCTTTTGGAAATATTTGTGCACTTCAGCCCAGGGGGTAGAAAGGCAAGTGACCCCTCGCTTGATGCGGGAGAATGTCTACGTTCCAAAATGGTATACCTTTTATACCTTTCCTTCATGTCTTTAACAGTTATGAACATTTTAGTACAAGCTGCCATTTTCGAACAAGCAAACAGGTAGGTGTAGTTATGTGCTTCTGGCACCCCTAAGGTAGGTCGATCATTCCAATGGGGTGTCATTTTTCTCCTACGAGCACTAGCTAATGAATACAGTTGGAAATTCCATGGTTTTCACAGGTTTCCATACAGATGAAGGGGCAGCAATGTAAGAAAATGCCATTTTTTTACCTATAGTGCCACCTTCTGGAAGAATTTGGGCACAACAGGCTTGGGGTAATAAGGAAATTCACCCCTCATTAGATGTGGCAGGTTGTCTTCTTTCCAAAATGGTATACTTTGTGTAGCCTATCTTCACTTCTGTAGTTGTTATAACCATTTTTGTACAGACAAGTAATGTTTGAGAAAATGTTAGCAAAATTAGAGGTTGCAATAGGTGTAGTTTGGTACTTGTAGCGCCCCTAAGGTAGGTGAACTGATACCAATGAGGTATAATTTTTCTCCTAAGAGCTCTAGCTAATGAATACAGTTGTAAATTCCATGGTTTTCACAGATTTCCGTACAGATGAAGGGGCAGAAATGTAAGAAAATGCCATTTTTTACCTATAGTGCCACTTTCTGGAAGCATTTGGGCACAACAGGCTTGAGGTAAGAAGGCAATTCACCCCTCATTTGATGCAGCAGGTTGTCTTCTTTCCAAAATGGTATGGTTTGTGTACCCTTTCTTCACTTCTGTAGTTGTTATAACCATTTTTGTACAGACAAGTAATGTTTGAGAAAATGTTAGAAAAATTAGAGGTTGTAGTAGGTGTTGTTTTGCACTTCTAGCGCCCCTTGATGTAGTTAAACTCATACCAATGGGGTGTCATTTTTCCCCTAAGAGCACTAGCTAATGAATACAGTTGGAAATGCCATGGTTTTCCAGCATTTTAGTATATGTGAAGGGATAGAAATGTAAGAAAATGCCTTTTTTTTTTTTTTTTTTTTTTTTTTTTTTTATTAGCGCCATTTTCTGGAGGCATTTGTGCACCCCAGGCTTGGGGTAAGAAGGCAAGTTACCCCTCATTAGATGCGGCAGGTTGTTTACTTTCCAGAAATATATAGTGTTATATAGTTATTCCACTGTTTTAGGGTAGTTTTACCACAAAACCCTAGAATGCGCATATTAGTTTATAAAGTTGAAAATGTAATGTTTGCGCTGCAGGTGATTATGGCTTTACGCTAGCCATGGACGTAGGTAAAACTATACAAATTTGGTATTTTTTTACTCGGGGGACTCGGGCTTTTTCAAGTAATTTAAACTTTTTCAATCAAGGTAAATGTTTTTGATACATATTATGTGATTTTAGCAAAATCTCTACAATGTTAAGGTGATGTGCTCTGAATTAGTATTTTAGTACAGGAATAGTATTAAGTTGATAGTAATGTTTAAAAATAAAAGCAGCTGCAATTCATTTTCATAGTATTTGGGCCATGGAGAGTGTTATTTCAATACTGTCAGAGTTGTAGTTCAAGAGTAATTGAATGATAAATCCCGCCCCTTTTACCTAGTGTAAGCCACCTCCCCTCAGATGTGGAATCTGGTCCTGGGACCAAACAGCTCACAGCAAGGGACAATCTTCTTACTCTGAGCATAATGAAAGCCCTGCCCACTTTGTCAGGTTTTTCTCTTATGCTAATTGAAGATTGCCCCTCTCTGCGATCCACCTGGATACCACATTGCTGCTCTGAGGTGAGCAGTGTTACATCCGTAAAAGGGGTGGGAGGGGGGTACTTTATCATTCAATTACTCTTGAACTACAACTCTGACAGTATTGAAATAACACTCTCCATGGACCAAATACTATGAACATTAATTGGAGCTGCTTTTATTTTTAAACATTACTATCCCTTTAATTGCTTCAAGTAACATATACAAATTAGCTTTTGCTATGGATTAACCCTTTGAGTGCCAGGAAGATGTACAACACACAATGACTGTTTTACTAAAATGGGACTTTTAACCCTTTGAGTGCCAGAGGGGTGTCCAGCAAATTGCGTTTCAGTTTGTTGGATACCTCTCTGGCATTCAGTGGGTTAACCCTTTGATTTCTGGAGTAATGTTTTAGAGAATCTCTAACTTTCAAGGGGTTAACAAAGCTCAGTTGAAGTCAGTAGGGATGTGGAGAACTGTATTTGTTCCCTATTGTGTCATTGGTCTGCCCAGTTTGATTATATCACACAAGGCCCATTGTGTTGCACATATCTTTGACACAGAAAGCGAAAAGCTGTTCTCGCAGCCAAGTGAAGTAAATTGGTCCTGCTTGGGGACCATTATTCTGTGGCAAAATGCATTGTGTTTTTTTTTTTTTGAAGTCTCTATTCCACAATTGTTCAATCTTTATTCTTCTGCCGTACATATTCTAAATGATAATTACGTAAGGTCTAACGAACTTTCATCCGACCATAACAAAGACATGACCACAAAGTGTTTTACATGACACTCAAGAGCTATTCCAGCAATTACTGGTGCATCATTGCCCAAGATAGTGCATTTATTTATGTACTTATTTCCATTTGCAAAGACCTCTCTTTTCACCCTTGACTCTCTAAATAAATGTTGTCATTTATTTTAGTTATGTCTCCCAGTATGTCTTCCATGCATGGGCGACTTGTGCTAGTTTTGCCTGAAACCAACGTTAACCCAGCTGTAAACTCCCAGTGTTTATAAATGGCTCCATCGGCACACACTGTCATGGGTAATATGGTACTCTAAACTCTCTGACTCCCCGGCCTCTGCTGGCTTCTGTTCCTGTGACAGCATCATTGTTCTTGTCTCTCCTCTGCTCACTGGAGGGTTGCACTGAGCTGAAAATAGCTACACAAGGGCCTGTAGAGGGGAGCTGTGGTTACTAATACAGGGAAACCATGCAATATTAGGATTCATGGAGGATTCATTATTTGTATAAGAACGTTTATGAATATAACTACATGTCCTGTACAGGTTCCTCGTGCATTTGAGCCTATTGTAATGTTATACAGTGGTAACCGTGATGACTGGCCCTGTCTATCTGTCCATCCATCCATCTTAGGCTTCGTTAACACTAGTGATTGCAGTGCAGTGCAATGCAGCTCTGTTCAGATCTTCAAGGTTACCTGCCTGTGATATCTTGTGTTCTCTGCCAATCCTTTCTCTAGAGTGAGTGGCAGAGGCGTGACGTGGGTGTCTCATGCAGACATCAGTCATGTATTACTGGCTGAGGTCCGCATGGGTTGGCCATTCATTGGTCATTGCTGTGTGCATCGTAACCTCCAGATTGCTAGTATGACAGGTCATAAGCTGGAGTGCTGGTGAGCTATGCTGAACTTTCCTGAAGTCTACACATAGATTCAGTAAAGTTGCAGCAAGCTGCATTCCCCTGCAACATGTTAACGAGGTATAGGCAGATATGTACAGGAGTTTGAACAGATGCTTAATTAAAATAAGCAATTTAACCCCTTGGAATCTAGTAGTCTCCAACACATCCAAAGGGTTAATATAGATATGTTTGTAGACATTTATCATTTTACAGTTCTATAATACATATATACACTCAAACCTGTCCTCACCCAATCAGTCAGTGGCTCATACATTCTGAAGGGACTGCTTGTGTTAATGGCTTTTCATTGTGGTTGATTGAGAATATCTTGAAAATGTACACTGAATGGGTTGACTCAAGGAAAGGTTTGAGTACCCTTGCTGTAATGTACGGTATGTTATATTCCGGGGGTAAAAAAACCACAATTATACCTGGGAACTTGCTCAGCTTGAGTCCCAGAGAAGGCTCATGTGCTTCCAGCGAGAAGATATCCATTCTCAATTTGCAGCGTAAAGGGGTGGGGCTTACTCATATTTGAGTCATAAAATGGGCGGGAAGTGGGAGGAACAGGGTGGGAAGGAGAAGGACCTTACCACAGCTGGAGAATCCACCTCTGTCCCCAGAGTATCCGGGGCAGATCTGGAGAGATCCCAGGTATGCCCACCGTGCATTGCCATTGGTCAGTTCTTTGCAGTAATTTCATGAATTGCTCATTCACCAATCTAATGCAAGACAATAATACTTGCCCAACTGTTCCTGATTTCCAGGAACAGTCAAAGGGGTTGGGTGTTCGTGGATGCTGTTGTCTCTGCTTTTAAAATTGAATATTTTCTCCATATTTTATGTGCTTGTCATTAAAAAGGTTAATAGGTTTGAGCTTCCCCACATATTATTATGGGTTAGTTTTTAGATTTCATTTAGTATTGAGGCTGTGGGTAATATCTGTTTTGCTGCACAATTGCAGTTTTTAGTGTGCTGTCCAGGTTTGTTTGATTGTCTCTGGCACGGTATGAGGGACGACTAGTGACACCCTGTAATGTGACTGCTTTCCCTGGTCACCTTTTCAAATTATCCCTACTTAATCACCAATGCATAATCAGATTGTGATTGAACTTCCCATGCTTAATTAGGAATATACTGAAAACCTGACTTATTGGTTTGTCCTGAGGACTGGAGCTGAGAGTTACTGTATTAGGTTATGTGTCATTTGAGAAGAGCGATTTGCCTATTTTCACTAGATTGCAAATGTGAAAATAATAATCCCAATATATTTCTTTCCTAGTGGAACTTGCAGTGTAGTAGACTGCTTTTAGAAAGATATATATGTGCCAAATGCATCATGGGAGTGGATTAAATTCAAACTGATTTAAATAATGATTTTAACCCCTGGAATTCATTGGAGACTTCTTTGTCATTCCTTAGGTTAAATGTCAAATTGTGAATTTTAATGTCTTTTCTCTCTCATGGTACAGTTTGTTTGCCCTAGAATTGCCCAACTATAACTTTCTGAAATTGGCCCTGCATTTTTCTCCCTGCTCCAGCAATATAATGCTGTGATACTCTGCTGATCTTCCTAATGATAACTGTGCAAGAGGGCTGCACAGTGTACTAATAATGCATTTGGTGGGCCTGAGCCTCAAGTCTTCAGGAAAAATCAACTCCCATGGTACGACGCTCTTAGCACGACTGTGTGTTCTGACATGGGTGCCTCTTATTACATTATCACTGAGGATTATAGGATACGGCACATCACTGCTAAATGCTTCAGCCAAAAATTACTTTTTAAAATACGACTTGTCTTTATACATCTTGATGGCTTGCTAGGAGATTGCCAAGTATCTCTCACAGGCTTGGCTGTAATTAGTCCAGTGCCCTTGAAGTGAGACAAGCACAGTGTTTATTCAGAGTTGATATCTCTTTATTTTCACTCCTTTCTGTGCTGTAGAGGGATTTACACGTTGAGAAGCAATGTGTTTGACACAGTGACCTCTAACACTGAAAGGTGAAGGAGAAGGGTCAAATATTATCTTTATACATACAATGAAAACAGGTACAACATCAACTTTATTGTGAATCTGTACATCTTGTAACACTTTGCTGCCCATTTTAAAAGACCCCTATTATAAAAAAAACAATAGAGTTTACTAATTAATAATGTTATGCCCCTACAGATTGAGGATATCAAAAGTAAAACGTATCACTATTGCCACAAGGTGGTGCATTCCAGTCATGTTGTAGCTAAAACAGTGATTAATATGTAGTCTAGCCATTTGCAAAGCAATGTGTTGGATATCCCTCTGGATCTCAAAGGGTTAAAGCAGTGGTTCCCAACATGGGCCCTGAGGTCACATTACCAGACCAGCGTTTGAGGATTTCCTTGCTTAGATCACAGCTGAGTTCATCAAACTGACTGAGCCCCTGATTAACTCCTCTGTGCTATAGCAAGTAATCCTTTTTTTTTGTATAGATTTGTAAAGGGTAAAAAAAAAGAATCTCATTACCACAAACACCAGATATTCAAAGTCCCCCCTTCCCACCCCTTTTCCTGACGTCAGCGTCTAGCTGTCAGCTGGAGATCTCAATCCGGGGACCAGTTGGCAGCTCTGCAGCAGAGCCGAAATCCCGTTATTAGAAAATACTTAATTGGAAAGGTCTGGTTTGCAAGCACACTTTATAGACTGTCCCCATGAAGTAGTTGTTTTCTAATAATGGGATTTTGGCTCTGCTGCAGAGCCTCATCGTGTCGGCTGACACGGATCTCCTTCTGTCAGCTTTACAGCTTACATCAAGAGAAGGGGAGGAAAGGGGGAACTTTGATTGTCAATATTTCTGAAACCATAGTAGTTTTGAGAAATGGGGTTTGTGGCAATGAGATTCTTTTTTAACCCTCTGCAAATCTATAAAAAAATGTACGGGACATTACTAATACTTTAAATCCTGGCCTGTTGGTGGGACCTGAGAGCATGTGTTGAGAACCACCATTCTAGACTCCATATGACTGGTAGCATTCAGATGTTGGCTAACGATGCACAAAAGGCAAAGAGTGGTGCAGTTCTGAGGTAAACCATCCGAACTGTAGGGGTCAAATACACATTCCCATTCCCAAAATACCTATTGAATTAAATGGGACTTTAAACCCACTGAATGCTATAGGGTTCTCCAGTGTTTCGATAAGCAATGCATTGAAAACCTATAGCACTCAATGACTTATTTAATTAATGAAACGTTTTTCACCCTTTATGAAGTAGTTGCCTTGCCGCACTTTGCCTTTATATATAAGGGCCCATAGAGGCTGATGTTCTAACACAGAGCTTTACAAACTAAGGCCCTTTATGCAAATGTAATTAAGTAATTAAAATATGAGTTGCAACAAAACATAATAATCCTTATCTGAGCTGTAGCAATGAGGCAGATGTTTAATGCTTGATTGATTATATAAATTTATGTTGCAAAATGAAAGGTACTTTATTACCTTGCTATGGATTGCATGTGTAAGTCTATATAATGTTCCACATTGTGCACGGTAGTCTTTTATGCCTTCACAGTACTATGTAGTATTTGGCTGCCCACGCTCCCTAATGGATATCCTGGCCACCTCCAAAAGCAATAGAAATTGGTTCAATTCCATTTGGCAGATTTGGTTATTGTGAATAGGTTTGAATTGATTTTGCCTCAGTTAGGTCCCAGATTATTATCATATATTTAATACAAGGCAGCAAAGGAATGATGAAATTGTACCGCGGAGTACATCTTTGTAAATTATCCGTAAGACAGTAGTGGTCAACGTAAGTAAAGCCTGCTAGATGCTGCCAGATTACACCACCACCTATCAGCTATTGACTGGAATGATGGGAGTTGTAGTCTAGTAGCTTGGGGGGCCTCGAGTTGCCTATCCCTGGCCTATGGGCTGTTTTGTGTACTAGAATCTAGAGATGAGCAGCTCTGGGGCAAACCAACTTCACCTTGAGGGGGAGAGTACAGTAATCATTTCCATTCATTTGAATTAGGAGTTTAACACTTTGAATGTTATAGAAGTCTCCAAAGAGGTGCAGATGGGGTTAAAAATCCCCATTTAAATCAATGGAAATGTTAATTTGGCACATGTTGCAGTTGGTATGCTGCTAACTGAATACAGCACCTTTTCAGCCCCTGCCTGAGCAGACTTTGTCAGCAATTGTACAGCCTTATGTAGATAGATAGCGATAGAGGGATTATATGTATGTGTGTATATATATATGTATGTGTGTGTGTATGTGTAGTGTGTGTGTGTAATATGTGTCATTTTTATTCATATTTATTTATGATGCAGGAGATCTATGGAAAGTTTCAGACAATTCAGAAGCACGAAGACCAGCTGAGAAGTAAAGGCTTATACTCCAAAAATACAAAACAGGTGTAAGTTGGGTTTTTTGTTTGTTTTATTTACCATAAAACACTTTGTTTATTTTACCTTGTAAAAAAAAAAAGTTTAGAAATGCAGTAAAGCATAACAAATCCAGTATGATTGTTATTACAGTTCTAGCACTTTTATGATGTGCCTGTCTGAGGTAGATTAACTCTTTGAATGTCAGAGGTGGGAGGCAGTCAGGAAGCACTGCAGAGCAATGTGTTGCACACACCTTTGGCGCTGACAGGGTTGAACCCAGTGGTGCAGTGAGACTTGGGCTCTTCTCGGGTTCACGCTAGTGCCAGCCTAGAAAATTAGCAAACTGACATCACCTGGACTAAACATAACCCTTTAACCCTTAGAGTGCCAGAGAGGTATGCAACGCATTGCTCTGCAATGCATTACCTACCTCTCTGGCACTCAGGGGGGTTAAGGACCACAAGGTTGCCCAGTGTGGTGTTTCACAGAGCGCTGCACACCCCTTTGGTCTTCATATGGTTTACAGGATCAGTTAGCTTCTTTTTATGGAAAAAAAAAAAAAAAGTTATTTGGTACCTCCCTCAGATTAAAACAAGCATACACTAACTGCTGGGAGATTTATCATGCAAACGTTATTGCTGCTCAAGCTTGAATTTAGTTTGTTTGGTTTTTTTCCCCATTTAAACTGTATTTTTCTGTTGTGACCATAAGGTGGTGCTGTTCTTACACCTTTCTGTAGAGTGCTGTAGTCGGAAGTAATTGTCATTGATCATAGACTCTCACATAGAGTGTATTATAAACAAACATTTGGCCTTTGAACACCAGTTGGAGCTTCTGCTAACGGTTCCAACTGTCATACCTCATGAAGTAAAACAGCTCTCCGCAGTGGAAGTAGCATTGTTTTACTTGACAGGAATAGTCCCATATCATATATATTTTTAATTTAAAGAGGAACTTTCATCAAAATTAAAGTACCCCCAAATCATTATTAACATAGCGATATACATATAAATACTTTTGTTATGCTGAATAAGTCCAGCATTATTGAGAAAAACAACTTGTTCGGCAGGCATCAATGGACAACAGCACAGACATCTTGACAAAAAGGCATCTGTGAGCCTGCTCTGTCTGTCCCGGACTCCTCCAGGATTGTTGAGGGGAGTTCCGTTGTACCTTAAGGTACAGGAAGGGGACTGAAGGCGCAGGTGCGCACAGCTTCTACACCAGATACCTGCCACTGATGCCTGTGAAACAAGTTGTATTTCTCAATAATGCCAGACTTATTCAGCATAATAAAAGTATTATGTGTGTATCGCTATGTTAATAATGATTTGGGGGGCACTTTAATTTTGATGAAAGTTCCACTTAAAAAAGTTTACTGCTCCTTTAAATGTTCCTACCTGTCTCCATGCTGTTATTAAAGCAGAGCTCGCTGTAGAGTGTAAGAAATAATTAATTAGATGCATTGTATTATGGATTCTGGATTCTGTTCAGTCATTAAGGGGCAAGAGTTGAACTTGTTCTGCAGGTTGTATATCATGGATGCAATGTCAGGACAGTTTGAAATAATGTGACCATATCATAATTTTAAAGTGGGATGTTAAAGGGTTAGTAATGTCCCTGAAAATATCTTTGTCGTTTTTTAATTCTTAAAAAGTTCAGCTATATGCAACAAATCCTATCTCTCGAACCACTATGGTTTGAGACATATTCACATTGAAAGTTTGCAGTTTCCTGCTGTCAGCTGTAAAGCTGACAGCAGGAGATCCGTGTTGGCCGACACAAGGAGGCTCTTCAGCAGAGTCGCAATCACGTTATTTAAAACTGATTACTTCACTGGAATGGTCTACAAAGTGTGCTTGCAAACCAGGCACACTTTGTAGACCAGGGGTTCTCAACCCGTGCCCTCTGTGGCTACTAACAGGCCAGGACTTAGGAATTCCCCTGCTAGAGCACAAGTGTGCTGATCAGAGGTTCATTCACACTGATTAACTCATCTGTGCTTTCACAAGGAAATCCTCAAATCCCGATCTGTTAGTGGCCACTGAGACCTTTCCAATGAAGTAATTCTTTTTAAATAACGTGATTGTGGTTCTGCTGCAGAGCTGCTAGTTGCTCCCCGGACAGGATTCCCCTGCAGTCAGCACAGCGCTGATGTCGGGGAAAGGGAGGGGGGGGGGACTTTGAATATGAATATCTCTCAAACCATAGCGGTTTGAGAGAGAGGATTTTCTTGCATGTAGTTGAACTTTTTAAGCACTACAAAACGATAAAGATTTTTTCTGGGACATTACTGTCCCTTTAATGAAAACATTCACTGCAGGACTGCACTGGATCCTGTACAGTCTGTAGAATGAAAATGTAACAAGTGTCCTACATTAAAATAGAGACCTGATCACTTTCTTTTAAAATGAGGTAAGCCCTGAACCCATGTTATTCAGGACTATATCACTAGTCACACCAGTGGCAGGCAACCTATAGCTCTCCAGATTTAGTCATGTTGTCCATCTGAGGAAGATGAGAGTCATAAAAATTAAGTACGGTTCCCAACACCTAGGATAGTAATGGACAACCAGGTTTACCCTAAGGGCTGCATATGTGGCCCTCTAGTCCATCAAAGGGCCACATGCTATGGATCAAGATCCTAAATGGAGAATTAAAGTAAAACCGATAAACCCCTTGGATGGTAGAGATGTCTCCAGTGCTTCGCAATGCATTGGAGACTTCTTTAGTGTCCACTGGGTTAACCCTTTGAGTGCCAGAGGGGTATGCAAAACATTGCTGGCACTCAGAGGATTAAGGTAGAACAGTGTAAATGGAGGTGAGAAAGTAGTAGGGTGTGTTGCTTTTTTGGGGTGAAAATTGTTGTGTGATACAGTAGAGAGATCTCCTCTTCCCTCCTGACCAGAGAACAGGCCGGGGCCACAGAAGAGACCTCAGAGGGCTGCCATTTGCACACCACTGACCTAGGGCCTTATGTTCATAAAAGACATGGTGCAACACTGGGGCAAACTAGTGTTACCTTAGGGGAGAAATAGACAAAGATTCCCACTGATTTAAATATCATTAACCCTTTGAGTGCCAGAGGGGTACGCAACATATTGCTTTGCATACCCCTCAGGCACTCAAAGGGTAAAACCACTGAATGCTCCAGATGTCGCATTTCAAGGAATGTGTTTGGGAGCGCTCTAGTGTTTAAGGGGTGTAACACCCTATTTAACCTTCTGAGTACAAGGAGTTGGATAGTTCTTTGTCGCTCAGAAGGTTACATCAGTTACTCTGTATCACTTTTGAACATAAAGGCTCTTCATGCCATATTCAACAACCTAAACAGATGCAATTCTGGGTGCACCATAGGAAGTAAATGAAAATAAATATCCCAAAGGATACCACATTCTGCCTCCGTATTAGTGACGGGTTGTAGGACACATTCTACTGGATTTCTATGATCGTGGGAGCCCTAGTCTAACAGAAGCTGGAGTGACACTGGTTTCTTGCTTATGGAATAAAGGAGAGCTATTATGGTACATCCTAATAATAATTCCACACTTACCTTGTGATTACCAGAAAATCCTAATGGGGTCTATAAATTTTGCTCTCATACACTTGTTCAAGAGATACCATATTCAGTATGGCTGTCATGCCCATGCAGGCAGACATGATAGTTGAGGGCAGTTTTTTTTTTTTTTTGGCAAATGAAGCAGGCAGAGTGCTTGATCCTGCATAACTCATTACAAACCATCTGAGTTTGCAACACATTGCAGAGCAATAGATTACACAGAGTTTGATGTCCTGTGGTCCTGTCATGTTTCCCTCTATGAACATGACACCCAGAACTGATTGGAGATGTTCTCTTAACCTTTTACATGCCAAAGGGGTATGCAATGTATTACAAAGCAATGTGTTGCATACCCCTCTTGCACTCAAAGGGTTAAGCCAAGGCATAAGCGCAAGATTCATTAGGATTTTCTCATCATAGTAAGGTAAGAGAGAGAGAGAGAGAGTGTGTGTGTGGGGGATATTATTAGATGGTGTCAATTTTCCTTTAATAATGCCAGCTCTTCACATGAATCCACAATGAAAGTATATTTGTGGGTAAGCAAAATCTTTTGTATGCAATGAACTACTCTCACCAAGCAGCCATTTGATTTAACACTCCCAATATCAGTGGAGCTGAACAGCTTCTGTCATCTAAGATGCTATTTATAGGAAGCAGTTGAAATTGTGATTTTCTGCAGCATTTTGGTATATCACCAAGCCGCGGATGCCAATATTAGTGCTATCAGGTGATGCTTCTCTAATTGCCTGGATAATTAGAGAATGCATAATGCTGTGTGTTTGTTTTGAACAGAGACCTGATTGGCAGTAGATGGTTGATTAAAGAAGAATTGGAGGAAATGCTAGTAGAGAAATTGTCGGACCAAGATGTAAGTAATTAATGTTTCTAATGTACGAGGCAATTCTTTTTTTGTTGTGTGTTATATCAAGGTGGTAAAGTTAACATAAAAATTAAAACAGTGTATGTTTACTAATCTACTGTTTTTTCAAGAATAAAGGAACATTAAAGGGTTAGTAATGCCTGAAATAAAGTTTTTTCAGTATGGTAGATTTTCCAGAAATAAAGTATTTGGAGAAAGTCCTATCTCTCAAACCTTTATGGTTTGAGAGCTAATAGCTGCTAAAGTTCCCCTTCTACTGATGCCAGCTGTAAAGCTGACAGAAGGAGATCCTTGTCGGCCTACCCAGGGCAGCTCTTCAGCAGATACATATATTCATAGAGGAATAGCCGCACCAGTCCATTCAGGAACAGTATAAAATATATCCTTTATTGTAACACTTTATAAAAAACAATCAAGAGGCTTACGGACAACAAAGGTAGAATCCCACGTCTCATGCAGTGCGGGAGATGTAATAGTCCAGAGCCACAATAGCAATATTTAAAAAGAACTAATTCATTGGAACTGTCTACAAAGTGTGCTTGCAAACCAGGCACACTTTGTAGACTGTTCCAGTGAAGTAATTATTTTCCAGTATTGCTATTTCGGCTCTGCTGCAGAGCTGCTGACTGGTCCCAGGACCGGAATCTTCTGCTGTCAGCAGAGCCCTAACATCAGGAGAAGGGGAGGGAGAGGGGATCTTTAGCAACAAATATCTCTCAAACTGTAAAGGTTTGAGAGATAGGACTTTCTCCAAATACTTTATTTTTGTAAAATCTACCATATTGAATAAACTTTATTTCAGGCATTACTAACCCTTTAATACTATGGGTGGGATGTTCAAAAGAAAAAGTGGTCTTAACTCAGAGTGGCAGTGGGGTACACAACGCAATGTGTTGCGCTCACCCCTCGGCCACTGAAACTGTTTTAAAAGACATTATCGGAAGAATTTTGTCTTTAAAATGGCACATTTTCTAAGTGATAGACATGTTTTTTTACTAGGTAATGCCATGAAAGACCATCTTAGAACAATGGACTTAAAAGTGGGTGTGGTTTCACTTAACCTCAAAACAAGTCATTTTGTACATTATGATCAAAATGTCTTTATAAAGAATGTGTCTTTCCCATCATAGATTGACACACAATTTAGTAATGAGTTGCCATGGAAAAACCTGAATTTGTTCTGGAAAAAATGCAATATATCATTTTCCATATAGAACTGGAATGTTACCAGTAGGAATTTTACCTAAACAGATGGATAGCAAAAATGCTGAAAATGTGTGTGGCAAGCAGGATACAAAAATTTCCCACTCAGCTGGCACTGAAAGGGTTAAATTTAGAGCAGAATTTCCCTTTTTTTTTTTTTTTTTTTTTTTAACATAGAGAAAAACCAACTGCACAACAGGGAAAGGAACACCCCCTTTTATGTAGTTTTAACAGCTTGAATGCTACAGAGTTCTGCAGTGCATTGCCATGCGATATAAAGAGAGAGACATATAAATCAATGGGAAATTGGGGAATTGGTGTTTCCCCTCGAAGGTGCAGTTGGTTTGCTCCAGAATTGCGCCTCTTTGCCTTGGTGAATAAGGACCTTTGCCTGTTGTTGCAGTCTTAGAGGTATGCAGTGCCTGTATTCAGACCACTGGCCACTTCTCTTATATTACTGAATTACAAATGGGACATTGTAATTTCGTTATGTTACATTTCATTTTAAATACTGAAACTGAAAATCCGTTATTGTAAGGAGGCATTGGATTTACGTTGTGAAATATTTTTAAGAAAATGTAAAAAACTGAATTATGTTGCTTGGTGGAAGCTTCCAGTTTGCACAGATAAAAGAAATTGCCCTAACGAGAACACAGTTATCTTACCATTGGCCTTTTCGTATGAACCATTAAAGTTGCTGTCACATTTTTGAGTTAAAAATCCTACTACTAAAGGATCACGTTGGTCAGACTGTAGATCTGAAGGAAAATGAAGACCAAAGGGCATTCAACTGAATTTACAGTTAAACAAATACAAATGTATTGATTAGGAAAAGGGTACAACATAATATCCAAATGTTTGGATATCCCAGTGACAGCTGGACTAATAATCGGGAAGTGAAAGATGCATAACACCACCCAGGCACCTCCAAGAGAAGGCCATTATCAAACCTCAGTGATTAAACAAGAAGGAGACTTGTTAGAGAAGTCACAGAGAGGTCATCAATCACTTAGAAGGTGCTACATAGTTCAGCGGCTGGGAGTGGAGCAATGTGCACCAGTCAACCATATCAAGAGCTTTCAATAACACTGACTAGTATGTGACGGTGGCACGAAAGAAGCAGCTATTGAAAAAGTACTGGAGTTTGACAAAAAGCATGAAAGCACACCAGCTGTGACGTGGGAAAAGGTATTTTGCTCAGATGAGACTAAGATGTAGCTTTTTGGCCATAATTCAAAACGCTATGTGTGTTTCAAACCTATCCGTGCCTGTGTCCCTACAGTGAAGTATGTTGTTGGCAGCATCATGCTGTGGGGATGTTTCTCATCATCAGGGACTGGGCAACTTGTTAAAATTTAAAGAAGAAAAAATGGATGAAAATACAGGGAAATACTGCAAGTCCACAAAAAAATGAGGCTTCGAAACAAATTCACTCTTCAGCAGACAATGATCGTAAGCCTAATGCGAAAGCAACATTGGAGTGTCTCAAGAACAAAACAATGACTGTTCTACAGTGTCATGACCCTCTAGCTCCTACCTCCATGTCCCAGCCATCCGCCGCTGCTGGGGGCTTTCCGGATGCTCCGTGATCGCGGAGTAGGCCGAAGCCGCAGCCTCAAGTAGCAGCATCTGTTCGCAATCGCGCGGTAGGCCTAAACTATGGCCTAAAGTTGAGGGAGTCTCCATGGAAGGTATCCACAGGGTGCCCAGATCAAACCATGGTGTTGTACACCTGTAGGGGGGAGGTGAAGCCTGCCTCTCTCATCAACTGTCCACCAATAGTGTGCCTCCAGGTAAACAGTGAGGCAGGTGCTGTGGTTGCACACCCCTCTGTTGGCCAATCCAGTGAGAGGTTTGTTCAGCGGAGGGGAGGGGTGAAAACCCATGAAACTATAAAAACCCCTCAGGCTATGTCCACTTTGCTTCAGTGTTCCAGAACTTTGGTTCCTGTGTGCTCTAAGCTTCCAGTGCTCAGTGCCTCCTTCCTTGCTCTGTTACAGACCCTCTGCTGGATTTCCCATTGCCTGACCACCTGTTGCCTTCTGGACTTCCCTGCTTGCCTGTTTCCTGACCTTGGCTTTTTTTACCGATTCTGCTTGATTGCCGCCTGCCCTGATCTTCTGAACTGTTCCTGACTACGCTGTGCTTAACCCTTGCACTACCGTGCTGTCATTCTTACCTAGGTGTTCTACCTGTATCCCTCTGTGGATCACCTGGTAAGGGTGTCTGGCAAGAGATAGCATTCCCTGCTCCTATGCTCCAACCATAACAAGCCTGACATACAGTGGCCTAGTCAAAGTCCTGAACTCTCTCCCATTGAGAATTTGTCAGCGCTGTTTAAAATAGTGGTCCACAGGCAACGCCAAACCAACTTTGACAAGCTGCAACAAATCTACCAAGAAGAATGGGCCAAAATTGCTCCGTTACTGCTCAGTATGAGAGCAGGCACTGGAACACACCCCAGTGCTGGTGTAGCAAGGTATACTGGTTTCTTTCTCCAAGATTCTTCTTTATATCAGCCACATCTTTGGAGGGGTCCTGTTATGTGTACTATAGTAGGCAGATAACTGTGTATACAATATTCATATTTTATTTTTTTATAAGAAAATGTGTTTAAAACAATTTAAAATAAAATGCAAATCACAAACTATTGCAATCTTGATAACCGGATTGTAAAAAAGCTCTCTACGCATTTTGTGACTGGGATATACAACTCTTAGAGGCTGTCAATGCAAACTTGCTGAGAGTGGTTATTGCTTTCTGAGCTCCTTGAGGCTAAAGTATCTTTCTCAAGTGTTTCTACTGGATTTACTAGGAAGGCATTAGTACATTTTGTAGGGGAATTTTAATGTTTCTGGCACTCTCTACTGTATGTCATCTCTTACCAATCTGTATTATTTCTTTCATGAGTAGAGCTGCTAATGAATGCAGTACGAAATTCTATAGCCTTCAAAGATTTCAAGGGATAGAAATGAAAAAAACGAAAAAAATAAAGAAATAAATATATCCTATATAATAATTTGTTAGGATGTTTGTCAGAAGCCGTCATGCGCATTAGAGACTGCCCAAATGCACAAAATGCTGGGAGCATTCTGTGCTTTCGGGCAGTCTCTACAGTAATTCTGGGTAGGCAATCTGTCCCTTTAAGTAGGCAGGAACAGTTCTAGAATTGTCTGCAGGGGGTGGAGCATACCTTCTCTCCTTGGCTGCAGCTAGCCAACCAGCTCCAGTAAGATTTTATCCTTGGTGAAGACACAGGCAAGAGAACAGATCTGCTATAGTTTTAGATTTTTTATTTTTTTTATTTTTCTGTTAGAAATGGAATACCACCATTAGGTGGATTACCATAACTTACAATGCCCTTAGATGTGGCTAGCTCAGTAACCAGATGCGTTTTGTGGACCTTAAGCCCTGGGGAAAAAATCTTTGGTTCAAGTTCTTTCCTCAGGAGTTGCCCACTGTGGCTTCTTCTTAATACATGGTAGTCTGAAGACAGAAGATCTGCAGGAAAGGTGAGCAACCCTTTGAGTGCTGCAGGTCCACATGTGTCACAGTGCCCCTCTGCACAGGGTTTTTTACACACTCTTGCACTCATTGGGTTTATCGGTATGTGTGTTGGGTGTTTTGGAGCAGGTTTTTGTGGTAACTTAACCCTTTAGCTGCTGGTTTTGCATCTTTGGGGGGTTATTGACACTTTCCCTACTGGGTTCAGTGTTTTCTGGGTCTCCTAACATGTTCTAGTGATGTTTCATGTACTTTTATTTTTTACTTTTCAACTTTGCAAAATTTAAGTAAGGCGAGCTTTACTGCATAGACGCTATTTCTCCAGTCACTTCTATGGGATGACACAGTCTGGGACATATCTCTGTAACCACTCAACGTAGCAACTTCAGAGATGGCTCATTTAATTGCCTGCCCTTGCTCTTTCATCTGGTTCACGCTGTAAGTGTGTTGGGGGGGCTCAGGGGGCTTCAGACACTGTTGGGGTGCTTTTTCTAGGGAAACTACATTTCCCATGAGCACTTGCTTTGCGCTGTCATTTCTGATTGGCTCCTGCCACGGCAGCCATTTTGTGCTTTTTCTAGAATGAGTATCCTATGCGGGGCTTGGACTCTCCTTCTCTCCTCTGCAGATTAACTCTTCGCCTGCCAGATAAGTGTGTTTTAGAGATTTCTGGTTGAAACCTTAATATTACACACTGTAATTGGGTGGTTCTTTATACTATAACATTTTTGACACTGTGAGAATGTCTAATCCGTTGGCGCTTGAGGCCCCTATTGCGCATAGCTCCTCATGTCATTCAGGGTTGCCTAGAGAATTCTCAGGTCATTTATGCCCAGTATGTTCTATGTCCCTGAGTCTCTTCCAGGGACCTCCAGCCATTCATTAGAGCCTGTTTGGGTGCAAGAGTTCAAGGCTGCTACTAGGGACCGTCGGTCTACATTGCAACTCTTTCCATCACAGTTACAGGGGATCTTCCATTCATGGCAGACCCCCTCTTCAGTCAAATCTTCCCTGCCTAAACCGCAGGGAGTTCCATAGAAGCGGTCCCATTTGCCATGGCTCACACCAGGGAACTCCAGAGGTTTGTGATCCAGGTGTGCAGGGGTCAGCCGGACCTTCTGAAGGTGTCAGTATCCCATCCTCTTCATGTAGAACTGAGTTTGTCGTGGTGGCTCGACCTCTCCAATCTGTTGAAGGGCAGCCACTCCAGCTGGAGAGTGGTCCTAGGTCGCCTGAGTGCTCAGGGTCGGTGGTCTCCGGAGGAATCTCTCCTTCCCATCAATGTGTTGGAGCTTCGGGCGATAGTTCATGCTCTGTGCCATTGGACACCCAAGCTGGAAGACTGTCCAGTCCGGGTAGAGTCCGACAACGCCACGGCCGTGGCTTACATTAACAAGCAGGGCAGAACAAGAAGTCTCGCCGCTTGGTTAGATGTCAAGGCTATTTTGTCCTGGGCAGAAGAACACGTTCCTGCCATATCCACAGTGCACATTCCTGGCGTAGACAACGTCATGGCGGGCTTCCTCTGTCAACACACAGCGGACAGCAGCGAGTAGGAGCTGCACCCAGAGGTGTTCAACCTCATCATTCAGAAGTGGGGTCTTCCTTGCATTGACCTGATGGCGACAAGACACAAGCGGAAGGTTCCGAGGTTCTCTGGCAAGAGATAGCATTCCCTGCTCCTATGCTCCAACCATAACAAGCCTGACATACAGTGGCCTAGTCAAAGTCCTGAACTCTCTCCCATTGAGAATCTGTCAGCGCTATTTAAAATAGTGGTCCACAGGCAACGCCAAACCAACTTTGACAAGCTGCAACAAATCTACCAAGAAGAATAGAGGTTCTGCTCTCGCTGGAGGGATCCTCTAGCTATAGAGGTGGATGCCATGTCCATTCCTTGGTTATTTTCTCTGGCTTACATCTTTCCTCCTCTCCCCATGTTTCACAGCGTGTTGCAGAAATTGAGACTGGAACCGCTGTCCAGTCATTCTGATTGCTCTGTACTGACCTCAACAGGCTTGGTTTCTGTATCTTCTGGATCTGTCAGTGGAGGAGCCATTTCGGCTTCCTTGCCATCCGGATCTTCTTCTACAGGGTTACCTGTAGAAGGAGGATGTTCATCGTCTAGCTTTGACGGCTTGGAAATTGAATCCTCAATACTGAAGAAGAAAGGTTTATATTCTGGTGTGGTGGCTACTCTGCTTAGTGCCCGCAAACCTGTTTCTTGTAAGGCCTACCATTGTGTCTAGTCGACCTTTCTATCTTGGTGTGCTGATTAGGGACCTGTCTCAGGAAATTCATCTGCCTATGGTCCTGGCCTTCTTGCAGTACCGTGTGGATAAGGGTCTCAGGCTGAGCTCTCTTAATGTTCAGACTTCTGCTGTCTCTGTTTTCTTTCAGCGTTGCATTGCCATTCTTCCTGATGTCAAGGTTTTCTTTCAGGGCGTTGCTCATACTCTAACTGTCTTTAAGTATCCCGCTTCTCTGTGGGATCTTAAGTTGGTTTTGGGCATTCTTCAGCGCCCTCCCTTTGAGTCTTTGGCTACCATTCCTCTGTGCATCTTAACGTGGAAATGGCCTTTCTCCTGGTGATCATCTCCGTTCACCATGTCGCGGAGTTACGTGCTCTGTCCTGTAAACCACCCTTTTTGGTGTTTCACAAGGACAAGGCAGTGCTTCGCACTTCTCAGTAGTTTCTCACGAAGGTGGTTTTGGAGTTCCACATCAATCAAGAGATTTTTGTGTGCCCTCTTTCTGCCCTGACTCCACCTCTGACAAGGAGGGATCTCCACTTGTTAGATGTGGTGCTTTGTCTCAAGTTTTATGTACATCGCACTGAGTCTATCAGGCAATCTGACACGCTGTTCGTCATTCCTGAGGGTCCCAGGGCAGGAAGACCTGCATCCAAAGTGACTATTGCGTCTTGGATCAAGTCCACTATTCGTAAGCTCTATGAGCTAAGGAAGAAGCCAGCTCCCTTTCAGGTCACGGCTCATTCTACTAGATCTATTGGGGCTTCTTGGGCTTACAAGAATCTGGCCTCCGCTGATCAGTTGTGCAAGGCTGCCACTTGGTCATCTGTGCACACCTTTTAGAAGCATTACCATGTTGATGTGCTGGCATCGGCTGACGCCAGCTTTGGGAGGAAGATCCTGGAGGCAGTCTTGCCTGTCTAGGATCTTCTTCGGTTCTTGGTGCTTCCTTCACTTTTGAGCCCTGTTGGCTCTAGTTCAGAGTGCTGTGTAACAGTTGGGGTGTTGTACTCCTGTTCAGTGTCCGTTGACACTCCCTTGTTGTTGGGCTATCTCTGATCTGATGGTTTGTCTGCTTTGGTAACTTTGGGGGCCTTGCGCCTGGTCCTTGCCGCCTCTGGGATACTCCCAGAGTTACCAGTAACCTGTATTGGACAACAGAGAAAAGAGGATTTTAGTCTTACCTGTTAAATCCTTTTCTCTTAGTCCATACAGGTTACTGGTCTCCCACCCTGTCGGGGGACCATGCTTGGCTCTCCTGTGGCAGACCGTGGGGGTCCTTCGGTGTCATGCTCACAGGAGTCTTCTTTCCCTTCTACTATCTAGTCAGTAGTAAGTGTCTCAAATCTTACTGGAGCTGCTTGGCTAGCTGCAGCCAAGGAGGGAAGGTAGGCTCCACCCCCTGCATACAATTCTAGAATTGTTCCTGCCTACTTAAAGGGGCGGATTGCCTACCCAGAGTTACCAGTAACCTGTATGGACTAAGAGAAAAGGATTTAACAGGTTAGACTAAAATACTCTTTTTGATAATTGATAAAAATAAACTATCAACATGTCTATTTTTGAAAGCATTCTTACTTTACAGCATTTTTCACACCTGCCTAAAACGTTTGCACAGCACTATATATCTAAATATCATTTTAACTGTTTGTTAGCGGAGTTTGGCTGTTCCTCACCCAGATTTATTCCTCCTACACAGTTGTTTCTGTTTTAGTTAATTATTGTGTTTCAACCCACATATTAAATTGATGATCATTAGCACCTATTTGATATAATTGTTTAACCATACACCTGACTATGGGCTTGATTCTTTTGTCCCCGATAGACCCCACTGGATATATTGATATGGGTCCCTCAGCCCCATATCAATACATCCAAAGTACCTAAAATATGTCCAAAGTTAATTGAATTAACCCTATGAGTGCCAGTGGGTGTAATTACTCCGTTGGGACTCAGAGGGTTAACCCAAGTTACAAAGCAACATCCCATTAAAAGTAACACCAATAATCCTGATTTCCAGCGGTGTCCTCTGCATTCTGGTCATATACTGTCCATCTTCGCCTCGCTTTTTCCTCTTTGTATCTTCTTTCTTTTCTTTTGTCTTCTCTTCTTTATTCCATCTTGTAGCTGTAAAGAAAAAAGAAAAGTATAAATAAATGTTTTTCATAAATATCCTGCACCACTTTCAGACTCAAAGGGTTAAATGATGTATGTGTGTGCCGGTGAAGATCAATAAAGATGACTCCAAATTGTTTAAAATGCCCCAAATTGCTCTGTAATGCGTTGCATACCCCTCTGGCGCTCAAGAAACGGACTTGCAAACTACTAAGTTAACTTTGCATTTTGGAGACTGCATTTCCATATATTTATGGCAGTAGGTGTTGGTAGTTTTGGCATAGAAACCTAGAATGTGATGAGGGCCAATTATCCCATCTAGTCTTCCCATTTCCTTCTTGAAAAGTCCCTGGTGTCATTAACCCTTTGATTGCCAGATATGTACGCAACACAGTGCTTTGCAATGAGTTGAGTACCCCTCTGGCACTCAAAGGGTTAATAATTAACCTTGATTCTCTCTCAGGCATTCGTAAGCCTTTAGTTGACCACAGGCGTGTGCAGCGCATTGATTAGCAATTCCCTTACTGTGGCTTGGATTCCATTACATGTGATACATTTCATCATTGGGTTTATCTGCACATTGCCCTCTAGATTTCAGTAGGAATCAGTGAGATACAACCAGTGATAACTTGTCACTTGTAGTGGAAACCATCACTATTTTTGCCACTACCATTTCTGCTGGGAATCAGCACATTTTCTCTAATGTATTATTATCCTTTATTTATATAGTGCCAACTTATACTGCAGCACTGTGCAATAGGGAATAAAGACATTAAACCATACAAATGGAACACAGAAAACTAAAAGATCAGAGGGCCCTGCTTGTGAGACATTAAAGGGGAACTCTCACCTCCATTAAACTGCATCTTAAGTAAATCTTCCATTGTAATACATTTTGAAACCAGATTTTTTAATTTTTTTTTTTTATGCAGTATTTTTTGGAGATTTCTGCTTTTTAATTCTGACACGTGACTTCAGTTCAGGGCAGGCTACGGTACAGCTCTGTACCGCAGTCTGTAAATCTTCGTCCGCGGTTGTTCCCCATCACCACCTCCTCCTCTGATGGAGGAATCCAGCATGTAAGTCAGAGCACTCTCTTGCCAATGAGAGATTTCCAGCTCACATGCTGGATTCGTCCGTCAGAGGAGGAGGTGGTAATGGGGAACAACTGAGGCGGGGAAGAGACAAAGATTGACAAGCCGAGGTGTCCTGAACTGATGTCACATGACAGAATTAAAAAGCAGAAATCTCCGAAAGTACTGCATTAAAAAGATAATAATAACACTGGGTACAAAATGTATTATCATGGAAGATTTATTAAAGATGCAGTTTAATGGAGGTCTGTCCTTTAATGTAAAGCATCTTTCTGTTGCAATGAATCTTCCATTCTTTAATGCTGGCATTTAATAATGCTGTGATTTTGGTATTAGCAATCTATAATATAAGGATCCACACCCGTACTTTACAGTGTCTGTATTGCAGGAGTGGTCTTCATCTCCCACCAGCTTGGGTGCTGCAAGTTGCCCAGTCTTGATGTATTGTAACGATGTAACCTTGATAAAAATGGTTCTTGTTACATATCACTCTGATCACTTTCTGCTGTAACTCATCAGCTTTTATAGTGCAATTTAGCACCTTCAAATGTACGATAATGTTACATTCGTTTGAGCATTTACACCCCATACAACACTTATTCACACTTAATCCAAACTCCGCTAAGAATAAAAAGGATGTCATAAATATCACACCATTTAAACATTCATTTATTGATTCAAATGTCGTTAGACGATATAGAAAGATTAGCAGGCTCACTCACATGTATATGTAAATGGGCTAATTCATTACATATTATTAACCCATTGAATGCTAGTCTTCTCCAGTGCAGTGCTTTCTAGAATCCAAGGGTTCAAATGAATATAACCAATAATAGCTGCTACTCTTAACCCTTAAAGGTATAGAGGGGTGAGCAATGCATTGTGCACAGCTGTGCTCCATAAAATAATAATATAAAGAGACAAAAAAATATAATACAATCATGAGTACGTAATTGTCGGTATATAAATCAGATATAGATCAGGACATTAAGATGATCTGTTCTAGGCTGGTTATTTCAGAAAAAATCTGACTTTATTGAAATAGTTATTTTCAAATATCAGACTCCTGTTAATTTGAAGCAGACTTTTTAACCCCTTGAGTACCAGAGGGTTGTGATGCATTGCAGGTTCCACTCCAGAGGGATTGACTCCACTGGTACTCAGGGAGTTAAGGGGCTATAGCACATGCATTTTTATGAATATATATATTATTTGCAACTATTTATTGCTCCTTTAAGTTGACCTGTAACCCTAGAAACCTATCTATTATATAATGCTGGTATGGCACGCTGCTGCCCCATCAAACATGGTGGCCTACAACTAAAGGGATCTTCTTGCCCCTGTAAATCATAATGATGATCTTCTGCTCCTCTGTAGTACATCCAATGCAATGGATTTAATTTATGCACAGAAAGCCTCCCCCCCCCCCCTCATTTGGGTGAGAGGTGGGCACAAGACAAATGCAAAATGCTGCCTCTGCGGGGGCTAATGAAAATGATCCATTTCCATCTAAGCAGGACCTGGATAATGGGGTGAAACCCTGGCCTGCCATACTGATGACATAAAAGTAGAGATGTTGCTCCTTTCCCAAAAGACCCGGGGCACATGCCAGCCTAATGCATTACTAGTGCAACGTGCCTTTCAGGTGCACCATTAATACTAGGGAGAATAGCACCATTGCATGCCCCAAGCTGGCAACAAGACCAGGGTTTTAGCTCACTCAGCCTGTTCCTAGCAATGCCCCTGTATATAGGTTATGTGTCTATTCACCTTAACCCCTTAAGGACAGCGCAGCCAGAAGCCGCACAGAGACCCCTGAATTCCAGGGAGTACATGTAGGCCATGGGTCCTTTAGGCGCATTCAACCCGTGATGTACATGTACGTCTTCCCCCTCTAACATGTCCTTAAAGAAAAGATGTTGGCACTCTCAAACCATTTCATCCAATAAATGTGAGTGATTATGCAAGATATTTACTAAAGGAACTATTTGAGTGCCAGAGAAGTATCCCAATGCACACCTCTCTGGCACTCAAATGGTTAACTATCATTTTACATCTTAGGACCTTCTGTGTATGGAGGGTGTGGGGGGGAATGGTTATATACAGCTTGCCAATTTACAGGTTGGTTTTTACTTGAGACGGTTAACATCAGTTCACAGAAACAACATTTCAGTGATGAGTGCTTAACCATTTGAGTGCCAAGTAGTGTCCAATGCATTGTAGGGACTCCTCTCACACCCAGAGAGTTAAATGGGAACATTAATCAAATAATGCAATGGTTACCTGTTCTGGAGCATGCCTGCTGAACCATAGGGACAAACCAAAATCCCCATTGATTTAAATTGCACTCCATCAATGCTGGAGGTCGCCAACATTTCACAATGCATTGGAAACCTCTGTAGCATCAAAGGAGTTAAAAGCTTCATTTAAGTCAATGGAAAATGTTATTTCCCTCTACGGCCCTATTGGTTTGTTTCAGAAATGCATGTCTTTAGCTTTGTGGATATGGTGCTAAGTGTTTTAACCCTTTGAGTACCAGGGGGATAAGCAACGCATTGCTCTGCAATGTGTTGCATACCCCTCTGGCACTCAAAGGGTTAAAACAACTTTTTCACACATTTGTGTTATGTTCCAAATATTCTTTTACAAATTGATAAATAGGGGAGATTTTTTGTCTATAACTGCATGAATTAGACCACCTGGTCTGTTTGTACTAAAGTAAATATCTCCTTATGAATTGCCTGGTCCATGTGGATAATCATTTACACTTGGCACAGAGCATGTCATGTTCTGTCAACTAACAAATGTGATTTAAAAGAACATGGACTTCTAGAAAATGATCTGCGATTGTACATTATGCCAACATCTGTAAAATGTATCTATTGGTTTTCTGAGGCCTAAAATTACTACTTATATTCATTGGAAGCAGCCATTCCAGCCTCACACAAGGATCTCTGACTCCCATTACCGTAACATTTTGGTAGGTGTCTAAGAAGACGTATTGTTTGTAATTGCT
Organism: Rhinophrynus dorsalis; assembly: GCA_037306005.1. Taxonomy (NCBI): domain Eukaryota; kingdom Metazoa; phylum Chordata; class Amphibia; order Anura; family Rhinophrynidae; genus Rhinophrynus; species Rhinophrynus dorsalis. The sequence continues at coordinate 383,199,837 of CM074719.1, forward strand.
GCGATAAGGTAACAAACTGTTCAAATAAGAGCAGTGGGCGCTAATACCAATAAAATAACTGCTTTAGCTCTTGTCTCTCATTACAAGCCGCACAAACAAATTTACTTAAACAGTGTCTAGTCTATATACATTTAGAATGCAAGTTTATACTTAGATTCTTAAAGATGTTAGCTGGAAATTAATGACTTTTCATATGATATAACCCAATGTAATTTTAGGTGTTGGCGTCCCTTTATTGGGTTAATGTTTGTATGAGCCAGTTACATTGAGCGTTCACAGAGTACTTGCTCAAATCATACCAAAGCCAGGCTCCCACACATTGGTTTACACTGAGATGTTTACTTACTAATCACTTGCTCAAGAGAGAGAAAAAAACACAGGGACTAGAATAATTTATTTCAAGAGCCTGCCCTTTGAGCCAAGTGCCTCTTGGGTTTATAAATGGCTTGATTGTCTCTTTGTAGAGGGAATAATAAACATTAAAGTAACTCCTATTTCTCAGACTGTTTCTTATATACTCTGTTTGATTATGTTAAGCATTTAGAGAGTGATTTAGATTTTCACACCAGCCAATTGCAAGCAAGTTAACCAGAGGATGAACAGAGATGTTTTAGTCTCCCGTTTAAAGGCCAAGTTCAAAGTATTACGCAAATAAAGGTCATAATCATTAACAAAGACTACACCGCACTATATCCAGATCATGCCCAAAAACACAGCGTAGTGTCATTTGAATAGATGGGGCTTATGTATAAAGGCACAGTGGAGCAATTATGAGACAAATAAAAATTCCACAAGTTCCCACAGATGTAAATGGGTCTGTAAAGCCTTTGAAAGTTAGAGAGGTAAAAGGATTAAAAGTTCAATTTAGAAGTGCAGTACACTTTTTATGAAAACCAGCTAGAAACTTGTACTCTCTGGAAACAGAGATCCAGGGAGGTTACTTCCTGAAAGTGCAAACTGACAGGCAGTAACTATAACATTCTATGGAGAGCTGTTGTCAGTGACTCACCTCTCCCAAAGAATGCTCTAGAAGACAATGCTAATGTAAAATACAACTCTAGAGATATAAATGTTAGTACCCTTGTTTTACTCAGTGCGGAAAGCCCTAAAATGAGGTGGGGGGTTATTAAAAGTTTACTGTCCCTTTAAATAAATTAGCTTTTTTTTCCCTTGTAGTAAAATTGGTTTGCCCTAGAATTACGCCACTTTTCTTTTATGCCAAGAGTATCCATCTTTCTTCCTCAAGGCCCCAACAGAGAGAAGATGAAGTGCCTAATGCCTGGTACAATGTGTTGGGCACCCCTCTACAACTAAAAGGGTTAAATGCAAGCATTCTCTCAGATACAAAATGGGATATCAGGGCAATTGTAAGAAATCCATAGCAAGGCTAATACACACTACTTTACGTAAACAACATCAAATGTCTGTTTTTCTGCTAGTGATCATCGGTTTTGGATCATATTAGATCCAACTTGGTTGAAGTTGCATTGGGAGCCAGATTTATTTGGTTTGAGGGCCACAAATGCATCCAGTGCCTTAGTTTGGACATCCTTGCCTTATTCTTGAGATTCAATGTGCCAGTCTTTTCTTTCTGATATTAAACTGCAATTTTGTATTGCAGTTCCCAATTGTTGCTGTTCCTGTCACATACTGTGGAGAGCTGTAGTCAATGATGCACGCACATAGTGCATTATAAGGGGGGAAAAAAATAGGTTTGAACTGTTATAACTTTTGAATGAAAAATATTCACGCATTGGAAGTTTCCTTGTGTTACTCAGTAGGACGTGCACTATAACGAATTAAAAAAAAAAAAGTTTATTTCTCCTTTAACACTTTGAGTGCCAGAATGGTACGCAACACATTGCAGAGCAACGTGTTGCATACCCCTCTGGTACACAAAAGGTTAATGGTGAAAAGGATATACATTTTGGAGGGAACTGGAGTTTTAAAGTAACACTAACATGTAAAACTGAACTGATGTTATATACACTTAAATCCCCTGCACATCATTCAGCATGTGTAATCATAGTGCTTGTTTGTTTTATGAGGCCTACAACCTAGTCATAGACATGCTCAAAGTGAGCATCTATTCCTGCCTTTTCCAGGGTTCCCATTGATTTTCCAGGAGTATCAGTAAATGGACTGATAAAACAACCTTTCTGAATACAAGAGATATGGGCATCAACTGACATCAGTCTTACCTCTCAATACTAACATCACCAACAACTCTCTGAACAGTACAATTTACATATGTTAAAAAGCAAGTTTAGGATAATATTTTAAGGATGTAACATGAATAATAACATTTTACATATGCTAGCTGTAGTTACATTATATTTAAAGTTATCGACATTTTAAATGTTTTATTCTGTTAGTGTTCCTTTAAAGTGATAGTAATGTTTCAAAGTAAAAGCAGCTCCAATTAATCTTCTTTGTATTTGGGCCATGGAGAGTGTTATTTCAATGCTGTTAGAGTTGTAGTTCAAGAGTAATTGAATGATAAATTACCCCCCTCCCTTTCTGCAAGCAATCTGGACACCACCTTTCTGTTCTGAGGTGAGCAGTGTTGCATCAGTAAACTGGGCGGGAGGGGGATACTTTATCATTCAAATACTCTTAAACTACAACTCTGACAGTACTGAAATAACACTCTCCATGGCCCAAATACTATGAAGATTAATTGAGCTGCCTTTATTTTGAAACAGTACTATCCCTTTAAGATGTCTAAGTCCATCTTTTCTTATGATGCTGACATAATGTCTGCTTTGGACATCTGTAACAGATTGCTTTGCAATGCAATGAAGACATCTCTAGCACAAGGATAGGCAACCTGAGGCAATCCAGCTGTATTTAACTATAACTGTTATCATCCCATGACCCATCGATGAAGAGAATGGTCGTCCTCGACAAATCGTTAGCATTTGGTACCCCATCTCTGTTCTAGAATCTGTAGGCCTAAGTAATTTTAATGCTGTTTATTTGCATATATAATTCATTTTCATGAAAACTGGGGAGAGGACAGACATCTAAAATCTTCTCCCTCTATTAAATTTTACTGTGAGTTTGGTAAGTCTTACAATACAGATTACAGAGGATGAACTCTAATCCTATAGGCAACCACTTCACTGTAAGCTTTTTTCACCCCCTCATGCTGATCATTTTTTTTTTCCTACTTTTGCTGCCGTTTACATTCATACACTGTTTTTCAGCAGACCCTGCACTTTCAAAGTATACAATCGATTAGTGGATATCGCCTAATGTGGCCAAAGTCTTTTACCAAAAATGCAAAAACAAATATTTTTTAGTTCTGCGATCATGCCGGGAGGCAGAAATTGACCGCTTCAAGATTCGAACAATCAGGTTCAGCGTCTCCCTCTGTGAGCCGCCACACGTGATCACTCATATGCACGGCTTGGCAAATGTACTCACTCTGGTGTACAGACCCCACAGTCCTTAAGGGGTTAAGCAGGAAACGAATTACAGTATCTGCATGTTTATCTGAGTGTCTAGATATATATAGATATATAGATATATATATATATATATATATATACTTGCCATAGTATTTCTTTTAATTGCAATGTAACTTAACCTCTTAAGGATTAGAGAGTTGTGCAGAGCATTGCTAAGCAATGTGTTGCACACCCCTCTGCTCCTCAAGGGGTTAATCCTGTGAGTCCCAGTGGCTAGGGCAATGCATCCCCCGCCATTCATAGCGTTAAAAAATATTGTAATTTTCCCAATGTTTTATTACGTGTTTGTGAACTGATAAATATGAATGAATCTTAAACATTACAATGACAAATGAAAACAAAAATGAACAGTTATTAAAAGCTTAAACAGTCTCCAAGTTATGGAGCTGTTAGTATGCCATTGTATGTGAACTATAGTCAGAGGCTTACTGCTCCCATAGAATTCAGTAGAATAATTGTCTAGGCATGAGGTGGTGCTAACGGTTTAATATAAAAAAACAGCAGTTTGAGATTTAATAACTTTTGAATGAATCCTCTTCCAGCAGTGAAAGTTTCCGCACTTTATGCATTTAACCCCTTGAGATCCTCAACCTCCCAGGATCTAAAATGGTTGCATATCTCATGCGTAGCTTAACCCTTACCAGAGAGGTATCCAACACATTGCAAAGCACTCAAAGGGTTAAAAGTACTATGATTCCTAGTTGCTGGCAAATCTAGCTATAAGAACTGTGTGGAGTGTAGAATTATAATGGTTCACACTGTTTGGAAGTGAATATACAAATGCCATTGTGTTAGTCTGACAGGAGATGTCAATGAGAGACCTACACTGTCCAACCCAGCCTAGGACTAGAGCACAAGCAATTACACTGTCACCTCCTGATGTATTTGTTTCCCCACAGTACCTGCAAGTAATAAAGATGCTGGAGCGTTTATTGACTCTGCCTTACTGCACTATTGAGGAGGACTATGTGCTTACTTTCCGCAAGAAGCTTGAAGTCCAGTCCAAGAAGCAGGTGGTAAATCCTCTTCAGTATGATGAAAATGGCATGGCATTCAGCACAGGGGAAGGTAATCGCAGCAAGACTATCCTGGATCCCAGGGGTCAGGGGCATGTATAATAATTTTTTTTATGTGTATTGTATTATAGTGGTTTTCCCTAAAGAAACCTTTAACGCATGTCATACAACCTACGGACTGGACTACCATAAAGACAGCTACATAATTGTATGTCTTTTAATACTTGCTTCAGTCTCCCCCTAAAGCAATGTGCAGCTCCTCAGCTGTTGTTGGACTATATGGTTCGGCAAAGAACGTGGGTCATGCATCCTAGGCCAAGGTGGCAACCTGCAGCCCTCCAGCTGTTGTAAGATTACAAATTCTATCATTGTCAGGCTGAGGATGAAGGAGTTGGACCCTGTATGTGTTGTGTGCCAAGTACTTAGCATACATGAGTAAAGATTAAATGAGATTGTGAGCACCAAGTAAAGCAAAGTATGAGATCACTGCACTGTTGTTCTTAAATCATAAACCAATGTCTTGATGCTACACTAGCGCCTTCAACAGGTACACAGTGTATATTCTAACACATTATGTACAGGAAATGTAAATGTTTTAGGATCCATCTTAATAAGGAGGGTACTTAGCCACTAGGAATTTATAGAGTACTAGCAGTGGTTGCACGGCGTTTCCTGTACAGTGGACAGTGGGTGGCAGAGACTTATTCAACTCATTTAGTTTCATTGTGTTGGAAACCTGTGTGGCACTCAATGAGTTAATACAAAAAAAAGTATGTTCAAACATCATGGTGGGGCATCAGGACCCCTTCTTGTGCCCTCACAGTTACTGATGTCCCAGCCAATTCGGCTGGAAGATACATAGAGGCAGTGCAGGGTACCCTGCTTCCATCCTACCCGAAGTACTGGATAGGAGTGGGTGGGATCGGCAAGCCCTGTCATGTCAGTAAGCCAGGGAGAAGGTCATGAATGGGAAGGATGGCAGAGAGGAGAGAAGATGGTGAATGGGAGGGATGGCAGAGAGGGGAGAAGATGGTGAATGGGAGGGATGGCAGAGAGGGGAGAAGATGGTGAAAGGGAGGGAGGGCAGAGAGGGGAGAAGATGGTGAAAGGGAGGGAGGGCAGAGAGGGGAGAAGATGGTGAAAGGGAGGGAGGGCAGAGAGGGGAGAAGATGGTGAATGGGAGGGAGGGCAAAGAATAGAGGGAGGACAGAGAGGTGAAAAGGTGATGAAGTAGAGGGAAGGCAGAGAGAGGGGAGAAGGTGATGAAGTAGAGGGAAGGTGATGAATGGGAGGGGGGTGGAAGAGAGGAAGAAAGAGGAAAGTGGGAGGGAGAAGGAGGTGAATGGGAGGGAGAAATAGGGAGGGAGAAGGAGGCAAATGGGAGGCAGAATGAAGCAAATGGGAGGGAGGGGGGGAAAAGAGGCGAGTGGGTGGCAGGGTGGACAAGGGAGGAGGTGGCGAATCGGAGGTAGGCCAGAGAGGAGTGAATGGGAGGTAAATTAATCCTTCCTCTTCAAGTCCTTGCAGAGATTTTACAGGAGTGGCCAGGCCTCCCACACACGGACGGACATACAGACAGACGGACACTCCTGTCAAAATAAGTATAGAGAAGATTAGCATATCTCCTCCTTAATGCTGCCCAAAGGTGTGTCCAGAATGGATGAAGAATTTTTGTCACTTGATGTTCTCTGTACGTATGTGTGTATTATTACTGCAGCCACCACAAACACAAAAGTCATTCCACTTCGATGATGCAAACCCTATATAGGCAATTATGTAGGCAGCTAAAATCTCACTAATTCACCAGTCCTTAACCCGTTAAGGGCCAGAGGAGTATGCAGCGCATTGCTTTGGAAATTCTCCAATTATTTAAATGGGGCTTCTAACCTTTTCAGTGCTAGAATGGTCTCTAGAACATTGCTGGACAAAGCATCGGATATGTCGCTAGCATTCAAGGCGTTAAAAACTTTATTTAAAAGGGAATTTTGTGAAAATGTTTGTCTCCCATGCGCAACCGGTTTATCTCCCCCCCCCCCCCATGGTGCAGCTGTTTTGTCTCACCCCAAAGGTGCAGCTGATTTGTCTAACAGACCATCCCTACCCATGGTGCAGTTGGTTTATCTCAGACTTGCTTCTTTTGAGCTTCCCAGATACAACCCTGAATGCCCAGCAACTGGTTCTAGTATTAAGTTTACTGCATATTTAAAGGGTTAGATAGAAAATTAAAATCTGCACTGTTAACTAAATAATTTCTCACAATTGTTTTTTCTTTTTAACCACCAAGGAAAGAGAAAAACCGCACAAGCAACAGCTGTAGTTCGTGAGAATGGTAGCGGAAGACTAGTGGTGAATGGAGTCAACTATGTGGAGTATTTTCCAGTGCTGCAGGACAGGTAAAAAAGAGCTAATTACTATTACTTACTCCTTTTCTAATATGGAAATCCCACATCTGTGTTACACTTTGTCATGTCACCTACTGTTAGCTTGTACCATGTCCATTACCCTTTAAGTGCCAGAGAAGCATTGCCTACCACAATTTTACTCAAAGGGCAATATTTTTTCTTTTTTTTGTTATTTTTGTCTTACTATTTTTATTTTAGGTATATATTTTTTCTTTGTTAATTGGAATCCAATTGTAACTCGTTCAGCTGCAGTAGCAAAGGAAACTGACTAGTGTGTGCCTGTCTCATCAGCATCCCCTGCTGGGAACTGAGAGTGAGGACCTGTATATTCTTACACAGGAAACCTACTTGTGGGTATTTTGTTATGTATTCGTTAGAATATTGTACTGCAGGACACCAGTGGCAAATCAACTGCATCAAAGGGATCAAATGCAAATTCTCATTGATTTAACTGGGTGTTTAAACAATTGAAAGCTTGAGAGATATGCAGTGCATTGGAAACCTCTCTAGCTTTCAGTGCTTTAACCCTTTGCATGCCAGATGCAATTGGCACCCATCTGGCATGCAGAGGGTTAAATACCCCATTTACTTAGTTTGACAGCCAGGCCTACATGCCATTGCAGTTGATAATTGTCATCACTGGCTTTATCTAGCTGAGTCACACTGACCTCTGTGGAGACATCTGTAGATAAAACCCTTCATAAACTGCAATGAAATCCAAAAGCAATGCACTAGAGACCTCGCTAGCATTTAAGCTTTAAAAGGCCCCAATTTAAATCAATAGGAGTTTGGGGAAATTTGATTTGCAACCAATGGTGAAGTTTGTTCATCTTCCTAGTAAATCAGCTTCCAGGAGTGCATGAGCAAGACCACATTCACCTCTCCTGTGAGTAGCTGGAGATTTCCTAGCATGTGCAAATAGGGAGCTCCCCTATTCAGGTCCCCTTAACTATATACACGCCTTACCTACTTCTGGAGGTGTCAGATCATTAGAGCAGAGGAAACTGGCTTTTAATTGTTATAACTGAAGGACTTACATGGGTAGTGGTCCTTCATACAGCCGTTCTGTGTATTTAGAACTGGCAGTTTCAGACATTTTGCTTTGATAAACCCTTTGACTGTGCTGCAATGTGTTAGATACCTCTCTGGCACTCTAAGGGTTAAATGAACAGTAGTATTTTATTATACATTTATATTATAGAAAAAGACAGATAACATTTGCGATCTGGTTTGAGCTTTAATAACTTTGGATGACACTATTCCCTTGATACGTCTCATAGACAAACACTCTGAATGAGCGGCCTATAGCAAAAGTAACTTCTGTCCTGACTCATATTGTTCCATGGGGATACAAGTGGGTTGATTTGGAAAAAAAAAATGTAAATTTATAGCTACAGAAAGATGCATACTTCAAATGAAAATAATAATAAATGGATATACAAGAACTCTGTATGAAGAATACTTATCAAGATAGGTCCTTCTGTTACACCACTGACTACCAAACTGGGGGGTGGACATGTCCCTCTGGTGCGGAGTGAGGCTGTTTCATGGGGGAGTGGAAGACTTTGTTTCAGCGTCCATCATTCACATTGCTATGCAACATTATAGTATATGTCTTGTTGTATAATTAGGTGGGGTTAGAAGTTGGGAAAAGGCTAGTTTAAACAACAGTTATGTACAACACAGTCTGCCATCTTTGAAACTGTGAATAGCTTGTATCTTGCATTTTTAGCATTTATGTCACACTGCAAAGGTATTTTTACCTATGTACTGACAGCCATTTTCATTGCTTTGATCTTTCAGAGAGCAGCTAATGTTCCCATTCCAGTTCCTGGACCGGCTCAGAAAGCACGACCTGGAGTGCACAGTGACTGGAGGAGGGAGATCATCGCAGGCCGGTGCTATTCGCCTGGCTTCTTCTAGAGCATTACTGAGCTTCATCTCTGAAACTGAAATGGAGGCTATGAGACAAGGTGGGTGGTTTAACTGGCAATCCACTACACAGTGCTCCCAAATTTAGTCTTGCAGTCCAAGTTTTAACCCAATGTGTTTGATAACTCTCTGGAACTCGAAGGGTTAAAATTCCTGATCACCTAAACACAACTTGCATGATTTTGAAAAAGTTTTCAAAATCAAATCTGTGTTGTATTAGCCATTTGTCATTCAGAAAATAGTTTCTGGAGTTATTTAGATGAATACATTATGCTAATTTAGGCATGCTGTGCAGGCACTTCCTGTCTTAGCAGCACTGAGAGGCCACTATGCCTTAGAACAAAAAAATGTTTTTGCTCTGTCTCCGTGTGCGTTCGGCACAGTTTTTGTTTGTAGGTCTACCTAAGTTGGAAGGGTGTAACAGGCATGGTCCCTTGCTGTCAATGTGCCTAGAGGGAATCAACTGTGCCCCCTGACGAGGGCCACTTTGACTGAAATGTACTTCTGGAGTTCTGCTGTTTCTGTCGTGCAGAGGCGATTTGTCTGGCATTTTTGAACTGGACTGACTGTGGGTGGGACCAGTCTGATATGGACATGGAGACACCATCTCTGCAATGGCACATAAGAGAGGAAAAAGTAACTTAACAGCACCTGATAGGCCATTAAGTCTTAGGGAAAAAAAACAAATTTTTTTCAATCTCTGTTGTGTTTATCACTTTTCTGTTTATTGATTTATTTGTAGGACTCCTTAACCCTACATTATTTCCCCCTCTCACTGGCACTTAACCCTTTCAGTGCTATGGAGATGACCATTATGGGGGATGTGATGTGGATCTAAAACAGGAAGTGCCTGCACAGCATGCACTAATTATCATAATCTATAAATCCGCATGACTCGAACATTAGTTTTCTCAATAAAAATGCCTAATAAGTTATATGGATGATTCTGGAAGCTCTTTCAAAGCCATCAATGATGCTTATGGATGATGGGGTCCTTTTAACCCCTTGAGGAGGAGAGTTGGTGATCAGCACATTCTTAGTGCATTGCACACTCCTCTGATACTCAAGACGTTAAGGATGGGTTTGTATAAGTGGTATTGTCAGACTGACTCCGCTGTATTCATCAGCGGATATAATGCATTTTTAGGGTTAGAAAACTGACTAGGTATGATGGAAATTGCGGTTCTCAAGAATTGAAGGGCCTTAGGTTGCCCTCCCTAAACAGCTGTCGGCTGTAATTCTGTGTTAGGAAATGTCAATTACAGTGCTGTGTTAAGAAATGTCATTGGTATCTATGCTGTAAATCTAGTTTCTGTAACATATGAGTACAAGATAAATTATAGAACATATTGGGCCACATTTATCAAAAATGTGTTATCAGTGAAAGGGTCATGTTTGAACCTTTCTGACCACTTAAGGATGTAATAATGAGACCTGCCATCCTGCCAGGAGAATAGATCAGTTTGCGACCTGACGTCTGGCCACAAACTGATTTATCACTTAGGTGGAAAGCTCACCTCTTTGATATACAGGGAAACATTACATCCTCTTCAGATCTACCAGCAATAGGAATAATGTTTATCAAGGAGCCACAGTCTTTTTCTTTTTTTTTATTATTATTATAATGTTCCTATAAGCAGAAAAACTATTTTAAAGCCCTATGCCTTCAAAATAATGTTTTTATTGATAAATGAATGTGTTTGGAAAGGTGCGCCGTGCAAAGCTTGATGCAGTAAGACAACTTACTAGAAATCACTGAGCTATCTATATGAAATGATATAAAGAATGTTTAGTACCTTTTAGATTAAAGTACTGTTTGGTCCTCATGGGGTTAAATATAAAAAAGAAGACACCAACACTTTTTTATTATTATTATGATTTATTTATTTCAATAATAACTTATTCCGCAACACTCTACAATAGGGAATAGACATACAGAGATATTAAATAGTACAAGTTGAGTATGGAGAACAGGATGGTTAGATGGCCCTGCTCGTGACAGCTTACAGTCCAGTGGAAGGTATCTTGGACACAGAAGGAGTAAGTAAGTGCTACTGGGTGCAAGTGCTTCCTGCCACATGAACTGCTGGTCAGTGGGTGGGAGAGAGAAGTGCAATTCTGCGTGCAGTGGTCCAGGGAAGGGGTGGTTCTTGATGATAACTGTTATGGAGGTAGTTGATTAGCTTCCCTGAAGAGGAGGGTTTTCAGGGAGTGTCTGAAGGCTGGGGGAGAGTCTGATGGGACGGGGAGGGAATTCCAGATCTCAGGTTCATTGCGGGAGAAGTCCTGTAGGTGGGAGTGGGAGGATGTAATAAGAGCTGTAGAGAGGAGAAGGTCATGTGCAGAACGAAGTGGTGAGTGGGAATGTATTTGGAAATGAGAGATGAAATATAGGGGGATGCAGTGTTGGTAAGGGCTCTGTAAGTTAGCACCAGAATTTTGAATTTAATTCTGTATGTTAATGGGATCCAGTGTAGGGGAGTAGTGTTAGAGAAGCAGTGAGTGAGGTAGATTAGTCTTGCAGCAGAGTTCATTACGGACTGTAGTGGGGTTAGTCGGGTGGGAGGAAGACCTTTGATTTCAGACAAGAAAAATAAAACAATATAAAATCATCCCCTTATAAGAGAAGAAGGGAAACACATATGTATAAAAAAAATGTATGTTCAATTGAATAGCAGAGCATAAACACTGGGAGTATCCTTTTAAAAAGTTGCATGAAAAATATTGTGCGGCTACAAGCCACATGAACCATGTTGCCGTGTTTAAAATTGGTGACATGAGAATCTCACACTGCATAAAGGCCTGAGGGTCTCACTTCTCCTCTTTAAACGTTGCTATTTTCCTTACTGTGAGTTAAAAGTGGGTAGGGATGTGGGTTGTCTGTGGAATTTCCTGGATAGTTAGCTTTGCCCCAAGTAAAATCATTTTTATTTTCACTTATATCTACACAATTGGTCAGAGAGGGCTCTTATTATCAGTGCAGGACTGCATGTTTAACTCCAAATATCTGCAATGAAAGGCAGAAGGAGCAGAGTATTACACCACAACTCCCATCATCCTTACCTTAGCAAGTACTTTATGATTTTTAACCAGGCGGAGCAGGGGGAGAGAGCCAGGCAGCACTCTGCAAGAGGCAAGGTAAGGATGATGGGAGTTGCGGTGTATTATGCTGTACGCTGCTATTTCCACCTTTCATTTCAGATATATGGAGTCGAACATGCAGTCCTGCACTGATAATAGGTGCCCTCTCTGACCGATTGTGTAGTTGTACATACATATTTAATACATGCATGTCAAACATGCAGCTGGCTTTGAGGTCTGGCATTTCCCCGGTATCCTCGGGAACATTTTTTTTCTCTACTGCGGCCAGTAAATAGCGACGTTTAAAGAGGCGACACGAGAACCTCACACTTTTATGCAGCACAAGATACTCATGTCTCCATTTTAAACACGGCAACATGGTTAATGGGGCTTCAAGCCACACAATATCTTTCACGTAAGTTTTTAAAAGTGAACCAACATTGGGTGTCCCTGAATGTTACAAGTATAGAACTGTTAAATAAAACAAAATTAACCAATATCTACTCATATACTGGTTGGTCACCATTTGCTACCTTGCCAAGTGACTGTTGTATGTGTGGAGGATATTCCTACCTCCACGCAGATTACTTTGTGTATTTGGAGTCCTCCGTTGATCAACAGTGTGTGTGGCCACTGCTCTCTTCACATATTTCCTTCAAATTGATACTGTGTAAGTGTAAATAAAACAATTAACCACAGTGGCAAGGGTGTCTGTCTCCCACCAATGTTCAGGGAAGGGGCCGACAGGTTAAAGGTGGCCTCTCTATGCATGTGTTTTTGTTGAATTTAAACAATAATTGGTTAAAGCTAGGTTCGTCCCTAAGTATAAGACAATGTATACTAATCAGAGACCAAGCTATTATTCTGCAATTGTTAGATCTTATGGACTAGATCACTTTTCTTTCCAAAGAACTTAAGAAAAAAAGAGGGAACACTTTCTTAGCATGGTATATGGAAGTAGAAGAGCTTTTTCAATGGCATTGGGTTATTTTGCAGAGGGACCCTGTATTAAGAGATGAGTTGGGTCCCATCCCAGAGTTTGTATATAGAAGAGCCAAGTTTCTTAGAATTATTTATCTCCTGGCAAATTAAGGAGTAGTTATCCTTCTGTTGGGTAAAGTGTGATCCCAGGTTTAGTAGGGATATTTAGATGTGGCAAAAACAGATGTCTCATGTACACGTACACATTGGTGCACCAAGGGTAAATCAAACTTCACTGGGGTAAAGAGAGTACTTCTGGATACTCAGATTGATTACTTTAAGCCCTGGAGTACACAAAATAACCAGGTGAGCCAAATAATCATTTAGACAATTTTTCAGATGATGACAAGTTAGGTTATGTCCACTTTAAGGAACTTTCTGGTGTGTCGGGAGGCAAGGGTAGTTTGTATGAAGATTCACTCTATCTTTGTACTCACAATATTTCCTTATTTAAGGGGTAATTCAGTGCCCTTGTTTTGGAGTCTCACAGGACTTGCATTACACCATAAGGTTTACTGATAGAAGGGTGAACTTTCAGTGTAACAACTATATTTTCGTCAGGACCATGAACAGACCCAAATTCTTCTCTCTCTCTCTCTCTCTCTCTCCCTCTCTCTATATATATATATTTCAAATATGCCTCTCAAAAAGCTATTATGACATCACACATGACTTCATAACGCTACTTTGTTGCATATGCATGTTCTGATAATGATTACTTCAACATGTCTAAAACACCACAGAGAGAAAGTAATATGTATTACATCCTGTAATAGTGCCCATATGTGCTCATGAGTGAAGAAATTTATGAAAGCTATGTACAATAGGTGCTATCCAAAGCAGGCAGATGCAGCACATAAAATTAGAATAAGTAATGTTCCTGTACAACAATCCAAAGTAAGCCATGTGAAATGCAATATGTTGAAAGATTTAAAAAAATAAAGTGTCAGTGTGTCCGGGGATACAAAGTGACCATATTGGGTACATAAACAAGTCTCATAATCATATAGCCACCTATAGTAGTGTGATAAACTGCATCATATCCCAAGCAAAGATACAATGAAAAAAAGTTTAATTCTATGGGAAATAGTAGCATCCAGCAACCCTTGAACACAGAAAAAGAGAGTGAATAGCGACAGAAAAAAAATTAGAGGTACCTGGACCAGTCCAAAAAATACCCCATAGCAATTTGTCAAGTAAAAATGAACCACTCCATGGATATTTGGAGACTATCTGTGTCTCATCATGGACGATCTCAGATTTCCATTTGTCATGGTTGTTCCCTGCTATGGGTGCTAGCAAGTACCCTCTGCAGTATTGCCTAAAGATGAAAGAAGGGCAGATGTATCCCAAAATTCTCTAAGAACATGACTGCAAGAGAGAGAATGCAAGTGCTCCTGAAGTCAAACAAGTGAGGACATACCAAAAATATATAACAGAGACCTACATCCCTTGTGCTATGGTAGAGGAAGAACTAAATAGAAACATTGTTTCAATGGACATAGCGTAAACTATTATGATGAAAGGAAGAAACAACAAATAATAGTGGGCAAGTGCAGAACTGATACAATTATCAGGAATCACCAGAAAGGCTACATAAAGCTTGTGTAGGAAACTTATTTTAGTCCCTTATGTGATAAAATGTCCAAATAGTATATCCAATATAGTTCCCTTTGCAGCAAAAAGTGTATCTCTGCTGCCTCACTGACATGGTTGCTGCACATGATCAATTAGCATAGTTTTGAATGGCAGACTGAAAAAAATTTTCTAAACCTCCTCTCTTATAAACAGCCACTCAGCCTGAAACAGCTTTTAGTAAAGAGCTTCCTTAAGAATGCCACAGAAGATGGAATTTCTCCCTGTCTACAGAAGAGACGTGGAACATGTACACCCATGTATACCACAGATAAGGTGTCCACACCACATTCCCACTGAAACTACAATATCAAGGAAAATTCTCCTGCAGATCATCTAATGTTGTGTACCTCACCAGGGGCTCAATTGAATATGAGTCAGTAAAACAAACTGTAGGGCAAAAATTAGTTCCGGACAGTACACACACAGTTGTATCGTCAGAATTAAATTGCCCTATCAATAGGAACTATGACGAGCGTTGATCAACAGAACATGATTTGCAGCATAACGTTCCTCGTAGCTGTTTGTTCCTATAATACACACTAAACAGAGTGAAAAATGGGAACATCAAAGGAAACTAGCTAAAGATCAGTGTTCGAGACAGTGTCCAAAATCAAGCGTGAGTGAACAGTGACTCTCCCCACCACCTCACAAAAACTTAACCATACCTCTGGCTCTACACTACACCTAACATTAACAATAAAGTTAGTAGCCCTAACACTATCCCATTGCTGTAACAATTACCTGTAAGTTTGAGGTCCAGTAGGGTATTCTGCACATTGGTCTTTCTCCTTTATTTGTCTTCTCTAAGCTTCTTTCTTCTTTTTTTTCTTCTTTCTTCTTCTTCTTTAAATCGATCCTATAAAAGATGAATAATCAGTCAACCCAGTGGACCATTAATGTTTTGCTGCCGGAGGCAGAACAAAAAATAAAATCCCTATTGCGATACCTTTTGGGCAGTTGCTTGATCCAAACTGAGGGAAACTGGCTTTTATATGGCCAGTCTCTGTTCAAAATTGTTTTCACACTCCCATTGACTGGGATGTGGGGTTACGCAAGACATGGAACGTGCCTTCAGTAACCATACCTCCCTGCCAGTAGGCTTCCAGCTGGGAGGGGTCAGGAATGTTCGTTTCATCATCCCTCCAGCTAGCCAGTCATTGAATAGCTAGAAACTGATTGGCTGGGAGGTATGGTTACTGCAGGCATGCCCAATGTAACCCCACATTCCAAGCCAATGGGAGCGTGGGAACAATTTTGAACAGAGTCTGGCCATGTAAAAGCCAGTCTCTGTTCAAATTTCCCTCAGTCTGGATCGGGCAACAGCTCGAAAGGTACTGCAATGGGGAATTTTTTTGTTCTGCTGTGAAACATTAATGGGCTATTGTATTGACTGGTTATTCCTCATTATAGGGGCACTTTAAAGAAGAAGAGATAAGAAGAAAGAGAAGCTTAGCGAAGATCAGCTAAAGAGGAAGACCACGGTGCAGAAGACCTCAGACTTTACAGGTAAGTGTTTAATTTTAGCGGGTTGGTGTTAGCTTTAGGGGCATTAATTCTTTGAGTGCCAGAGGTCTATGCAACTGTCTGCAATGCTTTGCATAACCCACTGGCACTCAAAGGGTTAATCTTTTGTTTGTTTCACTCAAGTTTTTGCTACCTTGCTTAGGGTCCCATACCAACACATCCACAAGTCACTAATGTAGGGGTCCCTAGTTGAGCATACATTTTTGTTTTTGTTTTTTTAAAAGGTTAGTAAAGACTAATTAAGTCATTTGTTGAGTCTTCTTTATATTAAAAATAACATATTGCACTATTTTAAAGTGTTAATAATGTCCAAAAAAAAGTTTTTTGCATTTAGAAGAGCTTAAAAAGCTGAGCTAAATGCAAAAAAGCGTATCTCTCAAACCGCTATGGTTTAAGAGATACAGGCGTTTAAAGTTCGTTGTTTCCTACTGACAGCTGTTGTGTAGTTCAAAAGTTATTAAGCGTTAAAGATCTCCCCCGTCTGTCCCTTCTGGCTGCCTCCCACAGAATCTCTAATTGGGTTGTGCGACTTGACGGCTGCAACGAGGGACAAGCTTTAGTAAGTATAAGGAAAATCCTTCCACCCTTGACGAAGGAGGGTAGGATTTCCCTTTGCTTACTGCAGTTTGTCCCTTGCCACAGCCGTTCAGACTGCAGATTCAGAGTGATGTGCCAGAAGGGACAGGCAGCGAATCTTTATCTCTCAAAAATTTTTGAACTACACAACAGTAAGGTTTTAAAAATAGTGCAATGTGTTATTTTTAGCCATATTGCTTGGAACATAGAACACTATTCTGGGACTTTTCTTGCATCAGTGTGTGTTTGAGAGGCAGTAAGGGGGCTGAAGGCGATTCTAACCTTACATACTGATTGCTGGACCCACATGGGACCTCCCCCCGATACCCAGGGGATGCCGTTTAGCATTGCACCATTTTTTAAATCTGGTGAACTACAGATTCCAGTAGGCCTGTTTTCATGGGTTTTTTGGCAAGGGAGAGGTATTCCTTGGCTGATACTCTTCCTTTTGAATTCTAGAGGCTCATCTCTCCACCCTGCTTGACAAAATAAACCCTTGAAATCCGATACGAACTTCTAAAGATTTAAAAGTATTTTTATTATACTTTTCTACTGTGTTCGTTTTATAATTTAAGTATCCAGAGTATGTGAGAACCAGTGGAGACATGGGCAGTTCCAAGGCTTCAGGGGTCCCTTTAACCCGTTGCTTTTCATATCAGATTGGGCTTCCTGGGGAGTTTTTCTGGTACTCTGTCTGTCTTGCTCTATGGTTCCTACTTGACCTTCGGGGCCCTCACCTCTTTAACAGGAGCCTGCATGAATTAAAGCCCTATTTTTTTAAGCTTGCTGTATCCCCATATCTATTCAAGGAGTTTTAGATTTTTGGTCTATGGGACATCATGCACCTTCCAAAAGGCACTTCAGTCATGTCATGAAGGGTGATAACCCCCACTTTTGGGGATTCCTCCGCTGAGGAAAGGGAAACAGATGGAATTAAATGGCACCAATTACCTCCTGGACCTACTTAATTGCAATGAAATATATAGAGAGAGAAACAAATCGCTACTACCCAACGATCCTAATAGTGGGCAGGTATAATGGATACAAAAAAACACACAAAAGGAGAGCGCTAGTATTATCTATCACAGTGTGTTATCAGAATGCAATATAAATAATGACATGAACAAGCAGTAACAAGATATGGTTAAAACAATAATAATAAAAATACAGTAGTCCCATTATCTGTAGATGTAAATACAGCTCTAGGATTATCCTGTACACCTCCAACCAAATGAAAGAAACAACCCTATGTGTACCACCATGTGTAATAAGTGGGCAGGTAAACCTAGATGGTGTTAGATCTCCTCTTCTCCCGTCCTTAGCGCTGTACAAGCAATGGTTACACTTAGTGGTCCTGGGGACGGTCTTAACAGGCATCGACAATCTTAGGCTCCCCAGTGGTTATACACGGGCCAGGTCCCACTTAAATATACATAGTCTGTAGTTTAAATAACTGCACTCACAGGACTTCTTGAGGATGAACATAAGACAAATAAGGTTTGAAGTTTTTACAGTAGGAAAAATGGGCAGACTAGATGGGCCAAATGGTTCTTAACTGCCATCAAATTCTGTGTAACAAAATGCTCAATTTATTGAGTCATTAACGTTTCGGCCCTACTTTGGGCCTTTGTCAAGATAGGTTACAGTAAATGTGTACAAAGAGCCCATTTAAACCCAAAGCAATTCAAATATGGTGCCAGAATGACTCCATTAGGGTGTGTGTGTGTGTGTGTGTGTGTGTGTGTGTGTGATTTCAAAAAAAATACAAGAAAATGAGTAAATGGAAAAATAAATAAAATTAAACAGACGTAGGTGCTATGTAATACATACATAATGTGTAAAAGATAAAAAAAAAAAAAAAAAAAAATTAAAAATATATTTAAAAAAAAAAAAAAAAACTAGTGGTATAGACTCCTGTAATCATGGAGAGAAAACAGAAAGCCACTGGAGGAACACTATTATATACACACTCAATGACAGTAGAGGTAGAAAGGTGACTATCTGGGCACAATAAGCTAAGAAGAAGAAATTAAATAGTAATGTGATGAGAATTACAACCATTTGTGGTTATAATGTTGCACAAGCATCACAATATCATGAATGAGGTACGTCTTCTCATTGAGAATGGATGCTGCAAAGATGTCATACCCACTGAAGAGTTAGTGTGTGCAGTGATTTGAGGAAGAAAATGACCAGTAGTTACCTCAGCCATGGTATCATGTTGACAAGGCAAGTTCTAATAGAAACAAACAGTCAAGTGAAGCCAATAACAACAAAAGGACAGACTGAAACAGGTACTTAATGTACCGGGCAATGCAAGTGGTGCTGACACACCACCACATTGCAACGCACAACAAGTAAAGCAAATAGTCAGAAACATGAGTTTGAAGAAGGTAAATAATAAGTGGAATATGTGTCGGTAGGAAATTGTTGCTATAATTCAGTCCTACTGTATCTTTTATAATATGCATATAATAATAATATACAACTGGGACAATTCCATGATTTTCAATGAAAGGTTTCCAAAAAAAATGAAAGTGCATGAAATAAAGGTACTTATAATTGACTTTGTGAAATTCTTTACCCAGAAGCCACTACAATTGTCTTTGTATATGTCAGGAGTGTGCAACCTGCATCCCTCCAGCTGTTGTTGGACTACATCTGACATCCTCCTCAGTTCTCATTATTGGACTGCCCAACAGTTCTCATTATTGGAGTGCTAAAGTTTGTTGTCCCTTTAATCTGACAGAAGCAAATGCACAATGGGGGGTTTCTATGCATTTTGTCTTTGCAAACACCATTTTGACTTTGCACATTGTATCTTCTAGCTGGCCTGCTTACTGAGGATCCACGTGTGAAGGAACGGAAGAAACCAGGCCAAGAGGGAGCACGTAGGAAGTTTACATGGAAGAAACGTTAATCCTCGTAAAATGCACTGGCACTCTGGGCCAAGTGTACCACAGAGCGGCTTTGCTTGTACCATAGTTTGCATATGCAGTTTGTTTTTTTATATATAAAATAAAATGGTTAATATGAGTATATATCTTTGCTTTATCTTGATCGCTAAAGGACCCTCCATCTTGCTGCAAAGCAATCCATTATTCAGTGGCTTAAAAATAAGGTCTTTGTGTGTTTAGCACTCTCGGTCCCTTACAGGAATGATGTTTTGAAAGAAATATATCCTGAAGATGAACGGAAGAATGAAAACAAATTTTCTGTAGTTTAGAAATTCCAATACAATGTTTTGTTATTGGTGGGGGGTGGTATTTACCAGATAAATTAAGCCACTGGATGTTAGAGATATCTACAACACATTGTGAAGCATTGAGGATGTGTCTAACATCCAGGGAGGTCAGTATAGCACTATGAGAGTAATTGAATTCAGCATAGGATTAAAATGCCACCCTGCATGCCTGATAGCATTCATCTGAATCCAGCCCATGGAAAAAGATCATAGTGGAGTCCAAACTGTTGAATTTTGTCTGATTATTTTCAGAGTATTTGCAGGTAATGACCACTAGATGGCAACCTTTTACTGTTTTTTGGGGGAAAATGTTACAATACATCCTTTACATTACAAAACAAAACACTACAGACTGGCTACAGCTACTTTTTCACTCAAGGTAACATTTGCTCAATAAGGGGACCTTCCCATGAGAGACTATTTCTGTGCATGTTAAAGTGCATGTGACCGTTCTACTGATATCAGTATAATTAGTGACCGGAAAATGAGCCTAACATATTTTACAAAGTAGTTTCATTCACATTATGTATATGTTTCTAAGAGAAGACAATCACATGGCAGAAACCAAGAGATACAGGGGTGAGTGATTTGATAGGAGTGGGTGGGGGGGGGTCGCGGAAACCCCTTGGCCACCACTGTCAAGTCTGTGCAAGGACTTAGCGGCAGATTCAACTCCCTCAGTAACAGATTTTTTTTTTTTTTTTTCCCCTTTCAGTGGCAGAGAGGTAGTCGACACATTGCAATGTATTGAATATCTCTTTGCCACTCAAAAGGTTAACCCTGAGTGCTAGAGGGCTACCCAACGCATTGGGTATGGGTACTCCTCTGCCACGAGGGTTAAACCTCACATGCAACAACTTGTCACCATTACTAGTTATGTATGTGGAGAATTATTAGTCATGATCCGCACCATCGACTTTGGTGTACTGAAGAAACAAGTTTTGCAGATAGATAAAGTCCTGTGTGGAGTAGTTCACGTGGCTGACTTTTTCAGCTACAATCATTTTCAGTGCAACATCTTGCAACAAATTCGCCCATGTGGACTAAGAATTTAACCCTTTGAGTGCCAGAGGGGTACGGAACGCATTGCAAAGCAATGCGTTCCATAGCCCTCTGGCACTCAAAGGGTTAAATTCTTAGTCCACTACATTGCCCATAGGAAGTGTAGATGTCTTGTTGGTTGTGTAAGAGGAACATTACAGGATATATGGGTATGTATTCACCACCTGTTCTAGTGGTATGCTACATCATTGTTTATATTTCCATTAAGAATAGGTTTTTGGGTTTTTTTTTACATTCTGAAAGAGGAATGTATAAGTACTTTAGCTAGGTGATGAAAATAATTTATACCTGGCTTTAATATTTTTTCTTACATTTTTCAAATATGAATTTATATGTATATTTGATCAGTTGACCACCCACTTTTTTTTAAAAAGTACCCATATCTGAAAGAGGGGCCTTTCCCCTGTATACCTGTACCTGAGAAAAAGAGTGAGAATGTGTCAGTGTGTATTATATGTGTATATTTATAATATATACTAGCAATACTGGCATGGCTTTGCCCTTGCTGTTAATAAAACAAATTAAAAAAAAGTACCCATATCTGAAAGAGGGGCCTTTCCCCTGTATACCTGTACCTGAGAAAGAGTGAGAATGTGTCAGTATGTATGTGTGTATTATATGTGTATATTTATAATATATACTAGCAATACTGGCATGGCTTTGCCCCTGCTGTTAATAAATAAATTAAAAAAAAGTCCCATACAGTTGTACGTATGATTAAATAAACCGAATGTGATACGTGTCTGGTACTACTAGGGGTAAAAAAAAAAAAAATAAAGATGGATTTACATGTAGGACTATTTTCAGACATTCAGGCGAACCCAGAAAGGAGACATATTCTTAAAGGGATAGTAATACTTAAGTATTACTAATCCCTATATTAAAGTCCTATTAAAAATAAATATATTGCCCCCAGTGTCATCTCTCAAACCTTTATGGTTTGAGAGATGATCACTCCTAAAGTGGCCCTCTCCCTCCCACATAGTCAGCATTCTAGCTGACGGCAGGGAAGCCAGTAGTACAACTGTGAGGTGGCTCTGCAGCTGAGCCACGATCGCGTTAATAAAAAAGAAAACTTTCACTGAAATGGTCTTGTACGTGTGCTTGGTTTGCAAGCACACATAGAAGACCGTTTTAGTGAAAGTTTTTTTTTTTTTATTAACGTGATCGCGGCTCTGCTGCAGAGCCGCCTGATGATCTATGACCAGATTTGCCTTCAGTCAGCTACAACGCTGACTTCGGGGGAGGGAGAGGGCAACTTTAGGAGCGATCATCTCTCAAACCATAAAGGTTTGAGAGATGACACTGGGGGCAATACATTTATTTTTAATAGGACTGTACTATAGGGATTAGTAATACTACTATCTCTTTAATGACTGTATTGTTGAATTGTCAGTGCTTAGTCCATTTAACTCCAAAACTCCATCAGTGTGTGTGTGTGAGCTGGCCTGTAGAGTGTGTGTGAGTGCGTGTTCGTGTAGTGTGTTTTGCATGTAGCTTATTGTGTATAGTGTTTTGCGTATACCTTATTGTGTATAGCATTTAGTGTATGTATAGCATTTTGTTTGTGTTTTGTGTATAGCATATATCATCTTGCATATTACATATAGTGTTTTGTATTTTACAGATAGCATAGAGAGTTTACATATAGTGGCTTGCATGTAGCATCTTGCATTTTGTGTATTGCATTTTACAGATAATGTTTTGCATACTGCCTGTAGCATTTTGCACATAGCATTTTGCATATAACATATTACGTATAGCTTTTTGCAAGCACCATATTGTGTATTGCGTTTTGCATATAACATATAATGTAAAGCGTTTTGTGCACAGTTCTTTTCCTTACTGCATTTAACGTATAGTGTTTTGCATATTGCATTTAGTGTATAGCAGGTTGCATATAGTGGTTTGTGTTTTCCACTTTTTTTTTTTCGCTTTTGCCCACCATTTTCACCTTTTTCTCCACCGGTTGCACCGATACTGGTACAAGTACTCAAGCAAATGCGGCCGATGCCAGCACCGATGCCCTGTCAGGGTCGGTGCTGCAGAGAGGGAGCCCGGGGAGCTGCTTACAATGCTCCCCGGTCGCCTCTCTCCCTCCTGTAGCGTTGGAGCGTTGCCGCGGGTTACCATGGCAACGCTCCGAAGCTGACCTCTGTCAGGGCTCGCGAGAGAACAGGGAGCACCAGGCAGAGGAGGGTAAGGGAGGCAAGATGGGGCATCAACCGGGTGGTGAAAGAGGCAGAGAGGGGGTCAAGAGGGAGAAAAAGAGGCAAAAGGGACTAAGGGAAAAAAAAAAAAAAGAGGCAAAAGGAGGGAGGATCAGGAGACAAAAGGAGGGGGCCAAGAAGAGGCAAAAGGAGGGAGGATCAGGAGAGAGCGAGAGAGGCAAAAGGGTGGGATCAGTAGTCAAGGAGGAGGAGAAAGGGGGATCAGAAGGGAGAGAAAAAGCCAAGGCAAACGGAGGGGGCTCAAGATGGGGAGAATGAATCAAAAGGTGGGAATCAAGAGTGGGAGGAAGAGGCAAAAGGGGACAATCAAGAGGTGGTGTGTGTGTGTATATTTCAAGTACTCACTCAAGGTCATTTGCCAGTTTTCCAAGTACCTAAATTATTCAGGGCTCAAAATCCACTAGCCAATGTCAAGTGAAAATTTAGCCCTGGGGAGTAGAAATTCAGCCCTGGTGGGTATGTAATGGCTTGCAGTGGCGAGTAACTTTTCAGGTCTGGCTAGTTGCAAAGGACTTCAAATTATAAGCCCTGTATGTATGTATATATATATGCGCTTTAGGTACTTGGAAAACTGGCAAATGACCTAAAAAAAAAAAAAAAAAAAAGTATCGGTAATTGGTATCGGTGAGTACTTGAAAAAAGTATTGGTACTTGTACTCAGTCTTAATAAAGCTTCACGTCTATAGTGATGTAGAGATACATTTATAATTTATAATTAAAAAAAAGTATCACTGTATACACCACTGAAGTGAAGATCATATTCGATTTTATTAATATAATTCAAGAAATCTTTGAGATGTTCCTCCATACCTACCCATATGAACATAACATAACTGATGTATTTACGGCTTAGCAACAGGGTTGTACCAAATGGGTTGTTATTCCATATAAATTGATGGTCCCAATAACCCATGTACAAATTAGCATAACTTTGCGCAAACCTGGATGAGATTACAGTAACCAATAATTTACAAAATTTAAGAGGCAAAAGACATATTAAAAACAATGAATGGTTTCAACAAAAAAAGTAAATATAGCTAAACAGACTGACAGGTGATACCTTTAAGAAATTAGAGAAAACCTTGATTAAGGAAACTAAACATTATTGGGAATATATTACACTACAAAAATGTGCAGACAATAATGAGGCACCAAAGGGATTAACCGTACTTAAAAAGCTACAAATTATTTAACAAATACAAATGTATTCAAGAAATAGAATACATTATTCCAAGATAGTTCCATGAATGTAATGAAACATATTATTGATGTAAGAAAGGAACAATTTGATAGTCCAGAGAAGGAAGTTAATGCATATTTCTTGAGGAACGAACATACAATTCAGTCTCACAGTTAGAAAAAAATAAAACATTGTAGCTAGAAAATACAAAAAATGTGATAGTGATATGATTATAGAAACATATTGATGAAGCAATCAAGTGGTAAAGGGAAGTAAAAAGAAAATCATATCTCTTGGGATAAATCAATAGACGAACAGGAATATAAATCCGTACAATTTAAAAACATATGTACTGGATGAGTAAGAACAACCATGTACATCAACAGATAATATGGCATCCAGTTTGCAAGAACAAGCTAAAAGGTATTTTTTATGAGTAGGCAACAAGATGAGGGAGAAGTCTTGCCAGAACGAATATGTCTTCTCCAGTTTATCTCTTCTACAATTCCTATATTATTCTATAGAGCCTATGCACTAATCTCTCCAAAGTTGTAGAAACTTAGTGCATTGGCTCCACATAATAACATAGGACTTAGAGAAGTGATAGCACTGGAGCAGTTATCTCCAGCTTAAGCAGTTCCCTATCATGACTTACAGGATCTCCCCCAAAGTCTCCCATTTCATTCAATTACCACAATCCAGTTGGACGCCAGAGTTGTGGGCATGGAAAGGACCTATGAACTGGAATGAAAGGAGAATGCCAAGGTATCAGAGATTCCAAAGGAATCCTTATTGGAATCCATCCCATTACAATACAAATTGGAACTGGCCCAAAATAAATGTTATAAAGGCAAGAAAAGAGGTACAAGAGCAGGAAGAAATAGATCAACATCCAAGAACCAAAATAAGGAGAAAGTAATATATCAAGGCATTCTCAATTTAAGGGATTATATATAATAAATATGAGCATTATATCAGTACACAAAAATTCATTAGATAATTATGTCTAAGAAATGTTTTTATGAAAAATCATATAGAACAGCACAGTGCACTTTGTCAAGCTATACATACAAGTTTAAAACCAAAATAAAAGTTGTTTTTTTTTATGCTCAGAGATAAATTCAACAAGATATTATAATAACAATCTGAAGGACATAACAATATTTAAAAAACTATACCAAAATGATCACATCATCATCCGTCCTGCGGATAAGGGGGGAGGTGTAGTGGTCTAATCATCAATATAATGATGAAGCAATAAGATTATCTGAGAAAAAAGTATATATAAAGAATTAAAAACACAGATCCCACTGTAAAACTTAATTAATTTTCATAGCCCTAAGTTACCAATTTTTTACTTCCTACACAAAATCCATACGGATCCACCCTCCCCCACCAGTTGACCAATAATGTCAGGGAATAACTCCCTGACTTCTAATTTAAAGCGGAACTAACACCGCTAACAAACGTCTGTAATAATTTCCTATCTGGCGACTAGCGCTACTAAGCAGGCTGACAGGTAGGACGGAGCGCGGACATCTTGCCCTAGTGACATCCGCGTGCCTGCGCTGTCAGTCCCTTCCGGAGCCGAATGGCTCCTAGCAACGCCTCCTACAGCCTTCTGGGACTGACAGCGCAGGCGCGCGGAAGTCACTAGGGCAAGATGTCCGCGCACCGTCCTGTCTGTCAGCCGAGGATCATTTCAAAGTTCTCCATGAAGAGGTAATAATTCTGGCGACTAGCGCTACTAAGCAGCTAGTTGCCAGATAGGAAATTATTACAGACGTTTGTTAGCGGTGTTAGTTCCGCTTTAAGTCAATAATATATTGATCATTTTTTACAAATACCAGTTTAACGGTTTCCGGCATATCTTATAGATAGCACACATATTCTAACAATTTTAGAAAAATAGATATAAATTAGTCACAGTAGATATATCTTCACTTTTTACAATAATTGATCACATCAAAGGAAGAATAGCATCACATTTTTTTCTAGAACAAGAGAGGGATTTTTGAACGCTACACAAATTGATTTTATTATAGATTTAATTATGTTTATATTACAACAAAATTATTTTTGGTATCAGAAATGTTTTACAATTACAAGGATCTGCCATTGGCACCAGGTTTGCACCAAAATACTGTAATTTATACATAAGTTATTGGGAACATCAATTTATATGGAATAATCTGTCATTTGGCATAAACCTGGTGCTATGGTGTACATACATCAATGATGTTATGTTCATATGGGAAAGTATGGAGGAACATCTCAAAGATTTCTTGAATTATATTAATAATGAATATAATCTTAACTTCTCTGCTGTATATAGCGATATACTATAATTTGGGGGGTTTTAATTATATTTTCTACCATGGTTGAAAAATATCCCAAAAAATATGTTTAGGAGTGTAAAAAGAAATTGTACAGAGACCTCAGGTTTTGAAGAGCAGAGATCTCAAAATGAGATTTCTGGAAAAACGTATACAGAAGAAACTTTGAATAATGACATTATAACAGCAAAAGAAATTAATAGATCTGGGGCTCGATTCTTTTACCACCACTAAAAAAAAACAGGCGTTGTGTTTTTTTGTCAGATTTTAGTATCCTATTACCAACTTGTGAAAGCAAAATCAGCAGTAAGTATATGCACCGCCAGTAAAAAAAAAGGCCATAGGAAACAAGTAAACAACACGCAAGTAGCATTCTATTACCTATGGTCAGTATTACTGTGTGTTTTGTGGTTATATTTTCTGTTTTGGAGTAGAAGCCACAAAGATGGTCCCAAAACCATCGTCGTTCGAATAAAAGTAGTGCAGAATACAGTATACATCATAGAAATAACATAGAGTGCACCCCCTTCAACATATTAACCCCCCCCCCCTTTGAAATTCGACTTATAGTGCTTTCTTTCACCATTTTAATTGGGCAAATATTGTTCACATTCAACATTTTAACCCCCCCTTGAAATTGTTTCTTCAGTTTTTTTCGACATGCCCTCATCGTATTTGTATTACATGATTAACCCTATGAGTACCAGAGAGGTAGCAATGCATTGCAATGTGTTTGCTACCCCCTTTGGTATTCAGAGGGTTAATAGGCAAGGTATGCGGCTGCATATCTTTCCTGTATATGTGAAATAAATGTTATTTTTTATTTTATTTTTAATTGTATGTTAAAAAAAAGTTTAGACCTCAAGGGGACATCAGGACCCCTCCTGACATCCCCCCCAAGCCAGGGCTGGATTTACATCAAGGAGCCTGTAGGCACAGAAATCTGAAGCCCCCCCCCCCCCCCCATTTTGCCTCTCCACAATGCTCCTAATCTCCACATTGCCCCCCATCAGCTCCATATTGCCCTCACATTGCCCCATCAGCTCCACATTGCCCTCATCAGCTCCAACTTGCCCCCATCATCTCCAACTAGCCCCCCATCATCTCCGTATTGCCCCCATGATCATCTCCATATTGCCCCTCAGAGTGCCCCCATGATCATCTCCATATTGCCTCTCACAGTGCCCCCATGGTCATCTCCATATCCCCTAACATTGCCCCCATCATCTCCATATCCCCTCACATTGCCCCCATCATCTCCATATTGCCCTTCTCATTGCCCCCCATGATCATTTCCATAATGCCCCTCAGTGCCCCCATCATCTCCATATTGCCCCCCGTGTCCGTTTCCTACCCTGGAGAGGAGAGGTCTGTCTGTGCCTCCTCCTTCTGTACAGAGCTGCAACTGCTGGAGCTCCCGCACGGTCTTCTCTTCAGTAACGCAGAGTGCTGGAAGATGATGTCATCTCCAAGCGCTCTGCATTACTAAAGAGCCAACTAGGGAGCTCACACCAGCTACAGGTCTGTGTCGAAGAAGGCACAGACTGAGACCTCACTATGTTGTGGGCCGCGGGCTCCAAGCAGGGGGGTCCAAATGACAGGCACCCCTCTGTGGGGTGCACCTGTAGGCAGATGCCTACTCTGCCTAATGACAAATCCGGCCCTGCCCCCAGCATGGATCACCTATCCAGAAATCTGGATAGTGAGCCCGTGTGTTAAGAAATGTATTGTAGTAGAAGAATGAATGGGGATTGCCTTGCATTGCAAAGCATGTATGTAAAGTGCTGTTCATCCGTGTGTTTGAACATATGTGTGATAAAATATTGTATGTAAGATATGTAGACGCTGGAGATAATACTTATATTACTTTGCCAGGTGGATTGTGCATTGAAGTTAGACAACAGTGTATGTGGTGTGTGGTACAACACCTGACAACCAAGTAATATGTGCATGAGCTGTGTTCACTGCATTGCTTTGCAATGCATTGGAGACATCTCTGACACTACCTGTGAGAAACCAGAAACATTCACAGACATAAATCAGATGAATCAGTGCAAATTTATTTAAGGAAAAAGATAACAAATGGGACGTTATTTCTTTTTTTGAGGGGGGGCTTTGGAAGGGACTGCAGATGTGAATGCTTTCATTGATTGTCTGGTTACTGTTGGGATTCTTGGGGTTGATGCAGGGGTCACACTGGAGGGTGAGGTTGGTGCGGTGGACCGCTCTGTGGATTGGCTCTCTTTCTCCATTCACTGGTTCTCCCTTCTATTGTATTCCCTCATCTCCACCAGCATCTGGCCCAAAATGTCCATTAGCTCAGTCCTGAACTGCCGGATCTCACTCATCAGTGTGGTCTACTGGGCTTCCAATGCATGGAGGGTGACAGTGTTTCTCTGTGCATCCCTCTACAATCTTCTCAGGTAATGGTTGGTTCGCATGCTGTCCCTTACCCGCCTCCTTTGGATGCACAGGCACTATGCATCTGTTATGGTGATCTGGCTCACTGTGCCAGGGGATGTGGCTGGAGTCTCAGGATGTGGGGATGCCTCTCCAACCTCCTTTGCCCGTTCCATTTAGCCATTGGGTTCCACCATATCATCACTGGTTCCGGTGATGATGGTGGTGCAATGTCTTGTGGGGCAGATGTCAGGGGGCCATCATGCAAGGAATGCAGGGATGCTCGGTCACCCAAGGCCCGGTGGTAGTTGTGCCATCCATTGCTGGGCATGGTGGTGGGCATCCAACTCCCTGGAGGCATCCATTCTGTTGCGAGTGGCAGCCTATATTTGGAGGCTGGTGGTGGTGTTGGCCTTGACTTAGTGGCTGGTGGCCCCTCTTCTGTCTCTTCCAGAGGAAAGTCACTGGAGAGGATGTCATAGGGCTCCTCACTGTCCTCCCTCTGTGCTGCAGGCACAGAGATGATGTGATTAATCACCTGAGCTATGACAAGTGGAATGCAAGACAATGGCATTGACATGTTAACCCTTGAGGGGAAGGATGATATCCCAAGCATTGCGATGCATGGGATATGTAATTTTAGATTATATGTTTTTGATATCACTCCAATAGTGATTATTTTATAAATGAATCTCTCAATTTGTTAAATTACCTTCACGAGCTCTTGATATTGTATCTCGATTACAAGACCTCCAGTCCAAGTACTACTGTTTTTGGGGTAACACAAGCTTTTAGAGGGGGTTTGGTGTACTCTCTGCAGGCCCTTATAACCCTATAGTGGAGAATCCATAATTCTGGGAGGACCAGTGGCGATTTATCCGGAGGTAACCATCCTGGGGTTTATACCAGGAGAGTGTTTTATACTTAGCGGCAGTATCGTGAGCCTCTATTAAATGTGAGTAATATTTCATTAGAGCACAAGGTGAAGGTGTCCAAAGGCAACAATACTACGCTTAGAAGATATTGCACTGTTGTTTCTTGTCTCTATCGCTAAAAACCCTTGTACCTTAAAACACACATGTTCCCCTCCTTGCCATCCCAACTCTTCACTATACATCTGGTAATCAAGACATATTTTTCAACTTTTTTGTTTCTTTTTTTGGCAATGGTGCAATAATTAGCTGTGTGGCACTTCTTTCTTGTGTTCAAGACCTATGTGTTGTACATGCAATCAGTTTGCATCACTCGTATTGTGGTTGTCATCTGTTGACCCTTTGAGTGCCAGAGGGGTACCCAAGGCATATTGGACCAATGCGTTGCTTATCCCTCTAGCACTGAAGGAGTTGAGTGCTGACCTCCCTGTGACTCCATGTGTAACATTGTGGAGGAACATAACTGATCTTTATCTCACAACTTACTAGCAAGCATTGTTTGTGTGGCGTGTGTATGACGATCAACACAGCAACGAGGGGGGTTAAACCAGGATTTGGCCTGGCTGAGCCTTCCCTTTTGTGCTTGTATTGTCCAGTATTCTGTCCTTGTTTGAACCCTCTCAGCATTGTGTTGTTGCAGTTCTGTGGATCAATGCTGGCCATGTTTTCAGGTATCACTATGCTGGGCTGTAGTAGTAATGAGTGTTTGTGTGGTGTCTAGTTATGGAATGATGCACATGCCGGTACTGTGGAGAGGGTGAGAGACCCCATCAACAGCGGTAGCTGACAGACTGCCCCTCAGTATCTCACCCCAGGTGTTTAAGGTGATCTGGGCATGGGGACCAACTCTAGTGTCTCAGGCGTGAAGGGCAACCTCGCCCATCTTATGCTTGACCAATCACTTGCAATCACCCCACCGCTTTCTGATTGACTCCATGGTCCAGCTGCAGGTGGAAACTGCGTTCACCCTGCTGAGGACCTGACTCTAGGCAGCCTTGTTCTGAGCATCCAGGTTACGGACCCTCTCCCTCAGATATAGGATACTCTCTCTCTCCAGGATGCTTTGGACAAGGTCCATGTTCTCCTCATATGTGTAATGGGGGTCACACTGCCTCTCAATCAGCCCCAGTCTGGGATGTATCAGAGCTGTGGATTTCATGCTCTGCCTGACTTGACCCTAACTGTGTGAGGTGCTTCCCAGAATAGACCCCTTGTTCCACTGACACAACTGTGCCTGGCCCCTGTGTGCCTCTCTTTGGTAGAGTCCCCCCTCTGCCCAACTAATCTCCCTCTCCAGCTCCTACCCTGACCGGAATGTCTTGCTTTCCTTCCTCTTCTCATGGTCCACTCTCCATCCCTCTCTCCTCCTCTCCAAACCATCAAGCACCCACTCACACCCAGGCCCTCACAGACATACTGAATCACACTCACTCTCTGATTCACACTGTCAAAAATAAAGGTAAATATGTGTAATGTGTTATAAACAAAAAGGCTATGTGTGTGCATTTGTATGAGTGTAAGGCAAATGTGCAAAGGTATATTTGATACAAGTGCAACTCTCTCTGCTCCCAAATTCTTCTACCTGCCTCTCATGTACACGCCTCACTCTATTGCTATCCTCCGCTACTGGAATGTGCTCTCTAGCTTTCTAAAACTCGAAACAAAGACAAGGTATGTCAGTTATTTTGGAGTATATATAGGTGTTTGATATTTGATACTTTGGTGTGTTGTGATTGGCTGTGAGTTTGAACTTGTCTTAACAACAATCTGGGTTGCTAGATAACGTTGCCCATTATCATTTTCCTTGTTAATTATCAGCTGATTGGGACGCACTGTGATGTGAAAAATGGTGCAACGTAGGATTTTGAGCTTCTTGGATTTGTTGGGTGTGACGGTACCAGGATTTACTGGACCCTGTAGCCGCTGCTGCTGCCCCTCTTCCACGGCTGGCTGGAGCTCTGCTACTTCCTGGTGTCTGGAGGTCCTGGATAGGCAGGAACAACTGGATGCTGCCCCCTGGCAGACCTAGTGAATTTAGCTGCAGAACCCTAGGTGAGGTTTCCAGAGGCCCTATGCCACGAGGCAAGTGAATCCACTATTGCAGTGGCTAAGGAGAGAATCCCCAGCCCAAGCCCCCTCCAGAAATGCTGCTTGTCTTAGTGCACTCTGGGGTGGGACCGGTAGAGATACCTGCTCTGGGGCAAGAGCCCAGGCCGTGACTGTTTCTGAGGGTAATTTCTCCGAACGTGCCCAGGCTGCAAACAATCATCACACTGCAGTCCATAGCGGTGCCCTCTACTGGGCTGGTTGTGAATTATGGTAATGGGGCTGGGATGTGGTATCTGGCCCATTCGAGTGTCCGTAGTAATTCCTTTGGATTGTACAGGAGAGCGACAGGGCCCATTCTCTCGACTCTCCACATATCTTTCCATAGAGTAGGCTTGTCTTGGAGCATTCTGGGGTGGGACCAGTGGAGATACCGGCCTCTGGGGCAGGGGTCTAGGTCTGGACCATCTCTGGGGGCAATTGCTCCAAACATGTTCCAGGTACAAACAATTATAGTACTGCAGGCCAGAACTGTGCCTTCTACTGGGCTGGCGGCTAGTGATGGGAATGGGGCAGGGCACTGGTACCTGGATCCCTTGGGGGGTGGCATTAGATCCTGTGGGGGGACCGTAGAGGGCCAGGGCCCACTCCGTTGGGTTTCCACATATTTTTCGGCTAACTTGGCCGCTTCCCCTTCTGTAGCTGGATCACAGTCCCTTACCCAATCCTGAACTTCAGGAGGCATATGTTGAAAGAACTGATCCAGTAGTAAAAGCTGCTGACAATCCTTCATAGTCTTTGCATTGCAGCCCAGTAGCCAGTTGGCTCAAGCACGGTCCATCCGGTACACCCATTCCGTATAAGAGTCCTGTTTCCACCGTCGGGTATCCCGGAACTTCCTCCTGTAGGCATCCGGGGTAACTGCATACCAGGCAAGCAGGCACTGTTTCACCTTCGCATAATCGCGGCTGACTTCATCAGATAGGGCTTGATATGCCTCGGTTGCACGTCCAGTCAGCTTGCCCACCAGAATTGTTACCCAGTCTCTCTGATCAATCTCATAAAGGGCACATTGCCTCTCAAAATTTTGAAGGTACCCGTCTATGTCTCCTTTGCTCTCCTCAAACACCCTGAAGGCTTGATGAGGCAGTTTGCCCTTCCTGAATCCACAGCTCCGTGGAAATCCAGAGTGTCTCGGGCCTCTCTCCAGTTCTGCCATCCTCAGGCGTTCCTCCCTTTCTGCTGTCCTCTCCTGAGTCACCATGGCCATGACTCTATCCACCACCTAGCAGATGGATTGGGGCCATAAAAAGCAAGCCGGATCTTGACATCTCGGGTGAAGTCATCCTCATGCTCTGTAGGGCTCTCCCCGGATCCCATGCTGGTCTGCAGGTTTGCAGGGCTAGCGGTACCAACTGATAGACGGTCCATCTGCATCAAAACCTCAACCAAATCAGTCTTCCTGGGTCCACTTGCGTCTCCACCACCGGCAGCTAGGATCTCTTTTAACGTGGATCGCTTCAGCTGCTTGTAGAACCCCTCCATACACCTGCCACTGGCTCCTGCCAAATCTCCCGATGGAGATTGTCCCGGTGGTGGTTTGGATGCCTTTAGGAAGAGGGCATCCCACTTCTGACACCAAATGTGACGGTACCAGGTTTTACCGGACCCGTTTGGGGTCGTCAGTTCCTGAACCGCCACTGCTGCTGCCCCTCTTCCGCGGCTGGCTGGAGCCCTGCTACTTCCTGGTGTCTGGAGGTCCTGGATAGTCAGGCAGGAACAATTGGATGCTGCCCCCTGGCAGACCTAGTGAATTTAGCTGCAGAACCCTAGGTAGGGTTTCCAGAGGCCCTACGCCAATAGATCGGTGAGGCAAGTGAATTTGCTCTTGCAGTGGCTAAGAATCCCCAGCCCAAGCCCCCTCCAGAAATACAGCCGAGACTTGTATTAAGGAGAGTAGAACAGAACAGCCTTTATTGATAAAACACACTGCTTCTATACACTTCCAGACACTCTTATCAAGATAAGAATACAAATTAGTGCTTGAAAAAGGTCACTTTAACTGGTCCATAATAACCTCCCGTGACTGGTCAATGAAGCACAGCAGGAGTCAATTCACATTCCAAACATACCTTAGCACATGGAGTATTTTTTAAACAAGCCAGAGTGCTGGACTTAACAGCCCACTCTGCACTCTGGTTCCCCACTGCCATCCCCTTTGCAGGACTTACAGTATAACCCCACACACACACACACTATTACCAAATGTCACACAATGTACAAAACAGTGATCAATTTTTCAAATGTTATAGTTCTAAATTACTCTGTCTGGTCACATTGGGCCTATGCTTGTTAGCCATACTGGTCGACGACTTATTGAATACTATGCAAATCAGACATAGCTAAAGTCTGTTGGCCATTTTTGACAATGCCAGGTTTACCGGCCTCAACTGAATCGAGGTCTAAGTATCTTAAGTCTTCTGTGATATCACATACAAAAAGAAGTGTATTTGAAGATATATACACACACTGACAGCATATTGGGTTGAGCATTACAGGTACCACTATCCGATGCATACCAAGTGCTAAAGTGAGTAATGACTGAGAGATGAAAGAGAACACCGACTGCATAGACCTCACAAGCAAAAGCTACGAATGTGCATAGTAACTTCAAAGGTATGACTACTGTGTATATTGGCAAGTGTTAATGTGAATAATAGCGGAGAGGTGAAGCAAGAGGCTGGTTATAAGGAGATGTATTAACATTTGGAGGCAACATCCCACGTGTATGTTGAGAACACCAGTTGTTGCAAGTACATAGTCTGTGATGGTTACAGTTATTCATATATGATTAAAGGGCTAGTAATACTTAATATGTAAAATAATATATATTATAGTGTTTATCCCCCTGAGTAAAACAAGGGTGCTCCCACTGCTGAAAGGCGTTTTATTCAAAAGTTATTACAGCTCAAACTTGAATTTTTTAGGTGCAATATCACAGTCGCCTGAAATTGTACAGTGGAGCTGTTGCTACACCATCCTATGGACCGCTCTGGTCAGTTGACCATAAATTTCCATAGGATGGTGTAGCAACAGCAGCACTGTACAATTTCAAGCCACTGAGATACTGCCCTTAAAAAATGTCAAGTGTGAGCTGTAATAACATTTGAATAAAACACTGTACAGCAGTGCTAGTACTGCATATTTCGTCTTACATTTTAAGTATTACTATCCCTTTAATGCTGCTGTATAGATGCAAATAAAATCTTGGTTTGCACTTAACGTATGTGGTTAACTTTATATGCTGCAGAGATGTTTAATTTCGACATCTATATGGTGCATCTATGTTTCTAAGTTATGAATTGAGACTTAGACTACCTTCCTAATATTTTTTGCTTCAAACGGTACCGGATTTATTTGCTATTTTTCTTTGTCTTTCTGCAGAGGACAAGAATTGGAAATTGATCCATTTTATAGAATAATTTATGAGGGGTTAATTAATACATATGTTCTTTTATTGCTACATATTGATATAACTGTATGAGAACATATATACATAGTATTTTGATGATCTGTGTGATCTCAGTGATCAGTTTTAGCAACTAGTTACCGATATATATAACTGGCAACTTTATATGTTGGGAGGTATACAGGTAGGTGACTACACACTGTACCTGTCACTTATTGCCCAGCAAAAGCAGACTGAAGCCTCCGCACATTGAGACGACTGAGAAGCGGACCTGCGATGCAGTGAGTGACAGGCAGGCGGGGAACTGGGAGAGAACTTGTGGATGCAGAAGTTTCAGTTTATTGGTAGAAGTCTCATTTTATTGGTATGTGTTACTTTATATGCAATCTATGTGTTGACAAGAACAAGAGGATAATCCTCAACGTAGATGGCACAAGAAACAAGATGTACCAGAGCACCCTAAAAATCATGCCAGGGACGAGGCTTGCCTTTTTGGCATGTGAATCTCAGATTGACCAAGGGCTTGACCAGCAGTTAAAGGAATAAAATAAATATACATACAGAAACAAAGTGGAGTAATTACATTGTGAAACTAATGCGACATTCTGATTTCTGGATGTTAATCGACCATTAAATCTGCGACATCAGAATGTAACCCTTTTCATGCAGGCAACATTCTGATCTCACTATTTTTAAGCAGGCAACATTTTTAATGCGCTGTGTTCTTGGTTGCCATTTTGATAGGATTCTGACTGTGTATACATCCCATTTAGGAGAGAGAGTACCTCTTTGAGACCCAAATCCCTATGTCCCCCTTACCCACTCTGGTGTCAATCATTTTAGGAGATAAGACTGTGTGATGTGTATATATGTGTATTACATTGCACTGCAGCAATAAAACTCACATTGTTTAAACTTTAGTATATCTGTTTATAAACGGGCCTGTGTAAATAAAATAATTTGGTCTTCCTCTAAATTACCTATTCAGTTACCCAAATAGATGGTTATATGCTATGAAATAACCTAAAAATTATTGGTAAAGTGCCACACACCAGCCACGCCCCCAGCCACACCACCTAAAACAAAAGTGTTCCTGCAACAATGCAGGGGTGGCTAGGGTAGCAATGCCTGGGTGCGGACTGTCTGTTTCAGCAGTGTGTAGGTGTGGGTATGGGTGGTCTGGTGCAGGGGTGTGGGGAAACTAGCTTTGGAAGCTGTGCATGAGTGTGGGGAGGTTCGTTGGTGCAGCAGTGCATGAGTGCTAGGAAGTTGGTTGGTGCTGCAGTGAAGGGGTGTGGGTGGCTGGTTGGTGTAGAAGTGCATGAGTGCTGGGAGGCTGGATGGTGCAGTAGTGAAGTGGGTGGGGTGGTTGGTTGGTGCAGCAGTGCATGAGTATGGGGTGGGAGTGTAGTGCAACAGGGCATGAGTGCTGGGTGGTTGGTTGGGGCAGCAGTGAAATGCGTGGGGTGGTTGTTTGGTGCAGCAATGTATGAGTGTGGGGTGGGTGGTTGATGCAGCAGTGCATGAGTTTGGGTGGGTGGGTAGTGCAACAGGGCATGAGTGTTGGGTGGTTGGTGCAGCAGTGCATGATTGTGCGGTGGGTGGGTGGGTGGTTGGCTCAGGCTGGTGCAGCAGTGCATGAGTGTTGGGTGGTTGGTGCAGTAGTGTATGAGTGTTGGGTGGTTGGTGCAGCAGTGCATGAGTGTGGGTTGGCTGGGTGGTTGGCTGGTGCAGCAGTGTATGAGTGTTGGGTGGGTGGTTGGCTGGTGCAGCAGTGTATGAGTGTTGTGTCGTTGGTGCAGTAGTGCATGGTGTCTCTATCAGCCAGTGTAAGTCATATATGTACCAGTGCACCTCTGGCGGCTCTAGCGCAGCACTGCACGGGTTAAGTGATGACTAGTGAGGATGCTGGGCCCTCCCCTATCAGGCAGCAGTCGGTATGGATTCCTGGCATTCATGGAGGGAGTGCAGCTGAGCTGTGCCCTCAGTACAAGAGTTAAAAGGCGATGAGAGGAGCAGGGGATGTTTGGCTCCATTCTCCTCTGGGCGGGACAGAAACCGATTCGGAAGGAATACCACCTTTAATACAACAACGGAATCAGCCACTGATTTACAAGGGGTGCGAGCACCGGGATCCTCTGGGCTCATTATCAGCCTACTCCGGGAGACCGAAGAACCACCGGGGGACATGGCACCGCATCCGGCTAAGGTATTATTAACACTGCACACACACACACAGCCAGACTTGGAGGGGGAACAGCTGGAAAGGGTGAACGTAGGACTGGTTATTCACATGGCTCTGAATCATCCGTCCTGTACATCATATGATGATATGCACACGAGTATTAACAGATATGTAATAAAATACATCAACCCCTTGGATGTTAGAAAGTACTCCAACGAATTGCGAAACAATGCGTTGGAGACCTCTCTAGTATCTGAGGGGCTAATAAAGGTATGTCCTGGGGTATGGGGTTGTGTGCAATGTTTAATAAAGGTGATGATTAATAAATTCACCATTAACCCTTTGAATGCCAATAGGTTATGCAACACATTGTGAAGCATACCTCTCTGGCACTCAAAGGGTTAACATTTTTCCCGAAGCTACATCTTTAGGGATGTTATTTTATCTGTAAGCTTATGTACTTATTGTTACGTCATCGAACTATAAATAAATTCTTAAAAAAAAACATGGAAATAGTATTTTGCGTGTAAATACATCATCCGGCCGCATGTCAGCAGAGAACACAGTCTGCTTATTAGGTGATATTAGTGCAGGCCAGTCCTTGTACCTTCCACTGCACCAGCATTGTACGGAGTTGGCTTTTTGAGTGCAAGACAGGGGTACCGCAATGCGTTATGTACATCTCTGGCAATCAAAGGGTTAAGTAGAAACTCAATCAAAAGATCAAAATATTGAAGTTTGCATAAGATGGCAGATAGATTTATGATTTAATAATTTACTACTAAAACAGAGCACAGCATTGTCCAGGGATACATGTGTATATTATGAATATCTGTGTATTCTCCCATTAACAACCCTGAGTGTGTATTCAGCAGGCTACTAAACTGTAAGGTTGACAGGAGCAGGGCCTTCCCTACCATTTGTTTGTCAGCTGTCCATATGCAATTGTATATTTGTCTTTCACTCACTTTTGTACAGCACTGTGAGGTTTGTACAGTGCCAGAGGGGTGCCTACTGTATTGTTATGCTTGAAGCATAATGGTGTAATACTCTGCTAGATATATGAAGTATTACACCATTATATGCTCCAGGCTAATAAGAAGATTTGGGCCTTTAAAAATGTGACTCAGAGAGAGAACCCACTCAGCCAGTACCTAGCAACTCCCAGTTTTATTATCATCCTTTATTTATTGAACGCCAATATATTTCGCATAGCTGCACCAAATGAAGAACAGAAGAATTAAAAAAAAAACATACAGAACTGGACTGAATGGAATGGTAATGAGGGCACTACTCAGGAGAGCTTACAATCTTGTAACCTGCTGAATACACCCTTGGTGGTGAGGAATAGAGGTATGTATATATATTATAGAAGCCCTGTGGAGCTTTTATAGTTAAGTTTGAAGGAAGATTCTGTCATGTAACACTTTTATTTTGCGTATACCATTTTATTGCAGTAGCGAAATTGGCTTAAAGTTTGTATTCCAGGTTTGATTAAAAGTCCATTAAATCACCGCAAATTTCTCAAAGATTGGTTTTGTAGTTTTCCAGTACCAAAGTGCTTAAAACATTTTTTTTTCCGTTCGACTCTATGGGAAACTTTAGTGAGACCTACAACCCAAACTCGCTTATGGACTGTCACCAAAGTTAAACACAAAACAATTTATGTTATAACATTATAGTGCACATGCTCAGTAGAGAGCTCACAGGGAAACAATAATCACAGATGTGTAGTACTGGGTTTCCTCAGGAGATGGCACTGCAGTAACTGATAGACTGAGAGGATCACTGGATGCATTAAGCTCCAATAGCAGCCTTTGCTGGCAGAGATCAGTCCCAACATCACCAACCTGAGGCTGGAATTGTTGGAATCTCCCTGTGCACAGGGTCACAATTAATATTCTTTAATAATGTGCTTGTGGGGATCTTATTATTGTACTGCAATCTGTATGCAGTTCACATATCAAAAAAGTGGATTACAAGGTCTTTCAACTTTATTTCCTCAAACATAACTAATAATTCATAATATGAAGCATAACCAGACTTTCCTCCCACTGCATTTTGGCAAATTGAGTCCACTCTCTGACAGTAAACGTGTAATGAAATCAAATTCTTTATCTCCCACTAATAGGGAGTTATCATTAATTGAAGGAGACATAACACATCATATTTTGAGCAAAGGCTTTGCCATGCTGATCCTCTGGCATCCGCTCAGATCCACTCAGCTCGCCATACACCTTAGTGCTTGCAGGAGGGCAGCTGCTGTCTCTGATCTTCAGCAGAGACAGTACACTGTCCTCTGGCTCGTTAGAGCACTATGGGAGTGACGTCCGTGTGCCTGTGCTGTCAGTCCCAGAAGGCTGTAGGAGGCGTTGCTAGGAGCCATTCGGCTCCGGAAGGGACTGACAGCAGGCGCGTGGACGTCACTAGGGCAAGATGTCCGCGCTCCGTCCTGCCTGTCAGCTGAGGATCACTTCAAAGTTCTCCATGAAGAGGTAATAATTCTGGCGACTAGCGCTACTAAGCAGCTAGTCGGCAGGTAGGAAATTATTACAGACAACGTTTGCTAACGGTGTTAGTTCCGCTTTAAAGGAATTTTGCCGAGTCTTCTGTATATTAATAGTAACATATTTTGCTATGTCTCAGATCTTACTTTTTGTCTAGTTCAAAAGTTATTCAAAGCTAAAGATGATCCTCCCGCCCCTTTCTGGCTGCTTCCCTCTGAATCTCAAATCTGGTCGTTCGACTCAACGGCTGCAGCGAGAGACAAATTTCAGTAAGTAAGTATAAGGGAAATCCTTTGATGAAGGAGGGCAGGATTTCCCTTTGCTTACTGAAGTTTGTCCCTCGCTGCAACCGTCCTCACCAGACTGCAGCTTCAGAGTGATGTGTCAAGAAGGGGCGTGCGGGGGATCTTTATCGATTAATAATTTTTGAACTACACAATAGTAAGATCTTAGACATAGCGCAATATGTTACTATTAATATACAGAAGACTCAGCAAAAGATTTGTAAAGAGACATTACAACCCCTTTCAGGGTTACCGAACTACTAGCAATGTGGAAGGGAGGGTATCCCTTACACATCGCCAGCAGTTCAACAGGATCATGTGCTAATGATTACATTCAAACCTCTCTCCTTGCATCCCTAATTCTTAGTGCATATGGGGGTGTGTCTCCATCAGCAAGGTAATGTGCCCGCCACACATCACCATAGCATTGCTGTTTAATGCATCTCCCCCACAGAACTACAAATGAAATTTTATGAAATACAAAATGTCAAGATATCCCTAACTACCAGTAAATAATTGAAAAAATAGATAAAGATACTGTAACCTCAGAAAATTCAATACTGATAAAACATAAAATAACTGGCAGTGACTCCCAAACTGACTAATTTCAGCATTGACTGTCATTGTGATCAAATATAAGAACATTTGAAAATCCATATTTAACACAGAACACTTGTTTACACTATAACTGGCAATGTGACCATTCTGTCATAATATATGTAATTCATTATTACAGTCAACTGCCCCTTTACGTTTGTCATTCTATCAGGTTTTATATATTTTATTATAAAGGTTTACAGATCCTGTAAGGTTATCAGTGCCAGAGAGCTGTGCAAAAAATTGCTTCACGATAAAGGGCACTTCCCTCTGACATGCAGAGGGTTAAAACATGGCCTGTTAGTGATGACTTGGGTAAAGTGGACCCTTCCCCACTTTTTCACTATTGTGATATGTCAGATGTTCTGGTTATAAGCAGCAGTAACGCCCAAGGAGTCAGACTTGCAGGAGACTATGGTGCGGGGGTAAGTGCTGTCCATCCACATTGTCACTGTTATAGGCCATGTCATTTTTAGGAACATTCCCATCACATTGAACCATATGCAGAAAACAAAAAAGGAACAATTTTTCAGAAAAACAAATAAAATATTCCCATTGATTGAAATGGGGATTTTAACCAATTGAATGCAAGACAAGTCTCCAGTTGACTGCGAAGACTGGAGAACACTGATAATTTATAAAGTTGCTGAGTATTTCATAGGGCTTTGCATTAAAGGGGCAGGAAACTCTATTTATGGAAATATATATTAGGTAGGACTTTTCTTAAAGCAAGAAGACTCCTCAATAGTACGCTCAGTGCGGGAAGATGCTTCTTCCAAATGCTACTGCACAGATGACAGCATTTTTCTGGTAGATTAGGTTCAAGATGTTTTGTTGCTACATTCATCTATGGAAGACTTGTGTCTATAACATTCAGATTTCCACAGACAGCAATAGCAAGAGTGCTAACTGCTACAAAACAGCTTGAACTCAAACTCTTAAACCAGAACTTTCACGTACTATAAAGTTGCCCTCCAATAATTAAACATATGGCGACTAGCTTCATAATACGTCTGTTACCTCTCAGAAGTACCAGATTCTAAAGAAATCCTTAATCTTCGGAGACCGGAAGCCAGGCATCAGCACAGACATCTTGTCTGCACGCATACACTGTCAGTCCTGGTCTCCTCTAAGAAGCATTGCAGTGTGCCACAAGGTAACCAGAAGGGACTGATGGCACAGACATGCAGATGGCACTAACCTGGCCGTCAGTCTCCGAAGATTAAAGGAGCAGTAAACTTTTTTTATGAAAAAATATATATTGTAGGGATTTTCATATTGAGTAAAATAAGGGTACTCCCACTGCTGAGAGATTTATATTTCCAGAGTTATTACAGTTTTGACCCATGCTTTTTTTACATTAGCAGTGCCCTCTAGTGGTCAAATTCTAATTAGATTTCCTGTTAGATTCTAATGGAGAGGAAAGTAAGGAAAGTCAGAGACATACAGTTCTCCATAGAATGTGATAGAAACTACCTGTCACTTCCTGTCAGTTAGAGCTAT
The DNA here is from genome assembly GCA_037306005.1 of Rhinophrynus dorsalis. Classification (NCBI taxonomy): domain Eukaryota; kingdom Metazoa; phylum Chordata; class Amphibia; order Anura; family Rhinophrynidae; genus Rhinophrynus; species Rhinophrynus dorsalis. Next base: position 383,242,436 of record CM074719.1, read on the forward strand.
CAGGAAGTAAACACAGTAAATTCACTTCCTGGTTATTTGAATTGTTATACATTTTTAATAAAACATCTGACAGCAGTGGGAGTGACCTTGTTTTATTCAGCAGGAAATTCTCTATAAAATATGTGTAAATAAAAGTTTACTGCTCCTTTAAGGATTTCTTTAGAATCTGGCTCTTCTGAGAGGTAATAGACTCATTATGAAGCTAGTCTCTATATGTTTAATTATTGGAGGGCGACTTTATAGTATGTGAAAATTCCGCTTTAAAAAAGTGCAAGTTTACCTTGTAATACATTTTGACAGAAGCATTTCCCATATTTTTATAATAAGTGTTTCCTTTCTCTTTAACCCTTAGAGTGCAAGAGCAATATCCAGCACTTTGCAGCGCAATGCGTTGGGTACCGCTCTTACACTGAAAGGGTTAAGAATACTCTAGGGGTGGGTATCCCACAGCTGTCCAAGCTGTTAATAGTGTACAGCTGGCAATGATGACGGTTGTAGAACAATAAGAGCTACTTGCTCACTCCTGACTTGCACTTATGGAAATGACATACAGCAAGCTACAAATGAGGTTACTGGTGGGAAGGAACTTTCTACTAGGACCTAATGTTACTTTAAATAATTTCTTCTTAACAGTAAACAAAAGTATTATTACTTTTAGGGGTGCACCGAAATTTCGGTGGCCGAAAATGGCCTTTTCGGCAAAAAGCCGAAATAAAAAAAATGGACGAAAATCCTTGTCAGCCCGCATCATCACGCGCCCCTGCGGGCCGTGATGACATACAGACAGAGAAGAGGGCAGAGGCACCGGAAGAGAAGCACTTGCTGCCAGCAGACTGATCGTTACTGTCTGGCAGCAAGCGCTTCTCTTCCGGTGCCTCTGCCCTCTTCTCTGTCTGTATGTCATCACGGCCCGCAGGGGCGCGTGATGATGCGGGCGGGCAGGAGGGAGCTCAGAGCCAGCCAGCCGCAGGGGACCGGGAGAAAGAGAGGTACAAAGGGGGAGAAAGAGATGCACAAGTGGGAGAAAGAAGTACATGGGGGAGAAAGAGAGTCACAAGGGGTAGAAAGAAGTACATGGGGGAGAAAGAGGCACAAGGGGTAGAAAGAAGTACAAGGGGGAGAAAGAGGCACATGGGGGAGAAAGAAGTACATGGGGGAGAAAGAAGCACATGGGGGAGAAAGAAGTACATGGGGGAGAAAGAAGCACATGGGGGAGAAAGAAGTACATGGGGGAGAAAGAGAGGCACAAGGGGGAGAAAGAAGTACAAGGGGGAGAAAGAGAGGCACAAGGGGGAGAAAGAAGTACAAGGGGGAGAAAGAGAGGCACAAGGGGGAGAAAGAAGTACAAGGGGGAGAAAGAGAGGCACAAGGGGTAGAAAGAAGTACATGGGGGGACAAAGAAGTACAAGGGGGAGAAAGAGGCACATGGGGGAGAAAGAAGTACATGGGGGAGAAAGAAGCACATGGGGGAGAAAGAAGTACATGGGGGAGAAAGAGGCACAAGGGGTAGAAAGAAGTACAAGGGGGAGAAAGAGGCACATGGGGGAGAAAGAAGTACATGGGGGAGAAAGAAGTACATGGGGGAGAAAGAAGCACATGGGGGAGAAAGAGGCACTAGGGGGAGAAAGTGAGGCACTAGGGGGAGAAAAGTACATGGGGGAGAAAGAGAGGCACAAGGGGTAGAAAGAAGTACAAGGGGGAGAAAGAGGCACATGGGGGAGAAAGAAGCACATGGGGGAGAAAGAGGCACATGGGGAGAAAGAAGTACATGGGGGAGAAAGTGGCACAAGGGGGAGAAAGAGAGGCACAAGGGAGAGAAAGAAGTACATGGGGGAGAAAGAGAGGCACAAGGGGTAGAAAGAAGTACAAGGGGGAGAAAGAGAGGCACAAGGGGTAGAAAGAAGTACAAGGGGGAGAAAGAGAGGCACAAGGGGGAGAAAGAAGTACATGGGGGAGAAAGAGAGGCACAAGGGGGAGAAAGAAGTACATGGGGGAGAAAGAGAGGCACAAGGGGGAGAAAGAAGTACAAGGGGGAGAAAGAGAGGCACAAGGGGGAGAAAGAAGTACAAGGGGGAGAAAGAGAGGCACAAGGGGTAGAAAGAAGTACATGGGGGGACAAAGAAGTACATGGGGGAGAAAGAGAGGTGCATAGACCCCATAGTAAAATAATAACAATGATGCATGTTAACTGTGTAAAGTTTTTTATTCTACTGTTTGTTTTTAACACTCAGTTTGTTCATTAAATAATGAAAAATTAGCATATTGTTTTTTTTATCCAATTAATCGAAAAAATAATCGGCCAACTAATCGATTATCAAAATAATCGTTAGTTGCAGCCCTAGTAATCCTAGTACTGAGCAGCCGCGCTACGTCACAACGTAGCTAGCACGGGCTGCTTAAAATCAACAGACACAAAAAAAACAGCTAGGTGGTAAGCTGTTACCACAGTGCTCCCCTGCTGCTGCTTTTGGACATTTTCCGTGCCGAGAGTGACAGGAGACCCTGAGTGGCTGCTGTTGATGCCCAGCCTGCATTCCTCTGCTGGACCATAGAAGAGGTATTGGTAATACACATCCAAAATACCAAAAATGTTTAGAAGAACTAAAAGCTATAGAAAAAATAAATAATAATAATAAAAAGCCACACTAGATGTAAAAGGATAATTTTATAAAAACCTTTTTCAAAGTCAAGGTTTAAATACATTCATAATGCATATTTTAAAACCCTATCTCTGACTTTGAACCGGTTTTGACAAAATTATCTTTTAAAACTTGTTTTTGTTTGTAAAATAGAAACATCTTGGCCATTGCTGGGCAGTCATAAGAATCTCATTTCTCCACTACCAGAAATGAGATTCTTATGTTTGCCCAACCCTGGCCAAAATATTTTTTTTCCTTTTTACAAACAAAAACATAATATAACAGGCTAAGTTTATGAAAACTTTTTAAAAGTCAGGGTTACGGTTTTAAAATATGCATTAAAGTCATTTTCGGTTTCGGTTTTCGGCCAAGTGCATCCTGACGTTTCGGTTTCGGTTTCGGTTCAAAATTTTCATTTCGGTGCACCCCTAATTACTTTATTTCCATTAACATTTAACACTCTGAGTGCCAGAGGGGTATGCAATGCATTACCCCTCTGGCACTCAAATGTTTAAAATATTAATTGAAAACTTTTCATATTTCCAGCAGATAAAAGTGATTTTCTGTCCATTTCTAACCCTTTGCATGTCAGTCTTACTTCTCAATGAAACTATTAAAGAAAAGTGTGGCCTGTAAAAAAAGAGGTAACCGTTTGAGTGCCAGAAAGGTATCCAGTGGATTGCAGCTGCATTGGATACCCTTCTGGCACCCAAAGGGTTTAAAAGCACATTTTATCTGTCCCCATGTCAGGTGCTCTAAAACACTAGTCTATTATAACCCACTTATCTTGTATGTTTCACCCATATAGCCAAGGTTCCACCTGGACATACTGCGCTGGAAGGAACAGTCCATGTTGCTCCTCCTCTTTGCATCAGTGATGTATTTATGGATATGCACTGAACAGAAATACCATTTTATACACCAGATTTTGACTGGAGTTTCCCATGTTCATCAGAAATGTGTGCTGAAACTGTGTGTTTTTTTATCAAGTGAAATAAGATTTTTCATGCAGCAAGTATAGAGAGTCCTACTAAAGACTTGTTCACATAAGCTACTTTAGACAGCCATAACAGAGCATGATAGACATGTAGGAGCTTGAGCTCCATTACTTAAGAGAAAGGTCGAGGTACTAAGAAAACTGCTCCTTAAGGCAGGGGTGCTCAAACCTGTACTAAACTTACCTGAACAGTGCATTCTCAGAATCTCCTCAGTTTAAAACAAAATGAATGGTGTTACTCAGGCAGATCCTTCAGAATGAATGAACCACTGATTTATTCATCAGTGTTCATCTGAGGTGATCCCAAAAATCAGCACGGGGTGGGAGCTGAGGGCTAAAGTTATCAGCTATCTCTTTAAATTAGGGATGCCTATAAAAAAAACACACACAAGCTCTAGGGTTGCTGTGCAGTCCTGCAGAATTACATTTTCATGTATGTCCCTGATTTAAAGGTATATGTGGTCAGGTTTGAGCACCCCTGTCTTAACCCTTTGAGTGCCAGAGTGGTACACAACGTACTGCAATGTGCTGCATGCCCGTTTGGCAATCAAAGGGTTAAAAAGGACAGGGTCAGACTTGGCTTTCAGCTTGATGAATGCCAGAAAAGTCTCTAATCAATGTGTTAGAGACCTCTCTAGCATTAACCCTGTGAGTGCCAGGGGGTACGCAACGCATTGCTCTGCAATGTGTTGCGTGCCCCTCTGTGCCAGAGGGTTAATAATTTTACACAGTATTTTACCAGGAAGGATACACTGAGATTTTCTCTCATTTTCAAGTATATCCAGGGGTAGTGGCATAACTATAGGGGTCGCATCTGCGACCTGGCCTGTGCACTCCAGGGGCCCGGCCTCCCCTGCAACCCCTCCGCCTGGCGCCCGCAATCTCCCGCCTGCGCTCTAGTAATGCAGAGATGATGTAATCTCCCAGCACTTTGCATTACTAAGAGGACCTCGCTGGAGCTCCAGGTAGGAGATGGGGGTATTGTGGAGGGGGTCAATGTGGTCAGGGGGGCCAATGTGGTGGCGGGGCCCATGGCACTTCTTGCACCAGGGCCAGGAGGCTTCTAGTTACGCCTCTGTCCAGGGGTATAGGTATTATTACCCAATTTAATAGTACTCCTTTTATCTACCTCATTCAAGGAGTTAAAAGCCTATTTAAATTAATGGGGATTTTTATTTGTCCCATGCAGGGCAGTTGGTTTGCTCCAGAATTGCTCCAGTTATATTTTGTATATAAACACCATTATGTTTGCATTTGATATTAAAAAAAAAAAGCAAATTTCAGTAATCATAAAATCTAGGTCACTAGGAGATGCTTGGTAGGTTGCAATTGCATCTGAAATGTGAAGCAATATTATCATTCAAATGAAATTAATTGAAAAGCTCTAATTGTTTTTGTAATTTGGCCTGATAGTTGGGTTTTCATAAAATATTGTTTGCCTCCAGTGACCTTAACCACACAGCAACTTGTGCAATGATTCGCTAATTATTTCCTGTCACAAACAAAAGGGAAATCACAATTCTGGGCTTGTAAAGTTTCATACTAGTGTTTAACCCCTTAGAATGCTAGAGATAGCAGCAGTGCATTGCTCAGCAATTCATTGGTGATATTTCTAGCATTCAAGGGGTTAACGACTGCAAAGCAACAATGCAAACAACACTAAATCTATAAAGCGCTATGTCTGTTGTAATCAAAGATGGCTGCTTTTGACATACAAACATTCACTTTTTATCTCCTCATTGTGTGTTGCAATCTTCTATTAGCAAGGTATCAATATTTTCCACTACACAAGATGATCTAAAAAGCATGTTTGCAGTCAGGAAGAAAATATGAAGTTGCATTTAGGCTTGAAAAATACTTGACATAAACTGACACCATGTCTACCTGAAAAGCAGTGGGAGAGGTCTTGATTGGTTAGTGTTCATGCAGTGCTTTATCTAAATGGAACGCCTCTGGGCAGGAACATATTGTGTAGAATCTACAGTCTGTGACATTTCAAAGCTCATGGTCAGATCATTTTGCAAGTTCCCAAGTATGAACAGCTGTATACAAGCTAGTGGGCTCAAAATTTCCACTCACCACCAGCCAATGGCGAGTAGAAATTCAGCCCTGGTGGGTATGCTATGGCTTGCAGTGGCGAGTAACGTTTCAGGTCTGGCTAGTAGCAAAGGACTTCAGATTTTAAGCCCTGTTGCCACCTGGCCATTAGGCAGCAAAAGGAAGCCTTAAGCATGGCCTAGACTCCTTGCAGTTGGTATGTGTTCTCACTTGTTTTACCACATTGAAGTCTATGGAGACTGTAGTATTCTTATTTTGACTTTAGCCAATCAGTTTTTAGTAGGCGTGGCTATCACTCTTGTGTGTAGATACTTCCTGGTTTTTGGAAGTTAGAGCAGTACTGTTGTTTTATGAACATGTTATATTTTGCATCTCTGCTCATAGAAATAAACAAACAATTGTTAATAATAATAATTATAATCTGCATTGTACGTGTATTGGATACTAATAGTAATCAATACCAAATATGACACGGTGTAACTGCAATAGTTGATGATATCCTCATTTTCGGCAAAATGAAAGCGGAGCATGACAAAAATCTCAAGGCCATGCTGCAACTTTCCAGGGAAAGAGGTGTCAGACTTAATCCTGAAAAAAGCATCATCTGTTCCACTCAAGTAAGTTACTTTAGACACATACTCTCAGAGGATGATCTTACAGTTGCATAAGTACAACTTTGACATCATCCAGTAAAAGACATTCCTGTTGCGGACACATTATCCAGGAAGCCACTGTCCGACCAGGACCCAAGCCTCAGCGAAGACATGCATGTGCAGGTACACACCAAATACAGTAACCTGCCAGTCAGCGATCCCAAGATGGAAATTAAAGTTCAGTCAGAAAGAGACATGCAATTCCAGGCACTAAAATGCAACATACTCAATGGTTGGCCTGAGGACATGAAGCAATGCCCTCCAAGCATACTGGAATATTGGAACCACAGAGGTGAGTTATCATACCTGCATGGCATCATTTTTAAAGGTGAAAAGACTGTTATCCCATCAAGCCTGCATCCAGAGTTTTTCATACGCATACATGCCAGTCATCTAGGCATCCAGAAATGTAAACAGAGAGCCCGTGACATCTTATTCTGGACAGGTATGGGGAAAGAGATTTAGGAAACTGTGAGCAAATGTCCTATCTGTCTTACTTACCGCCCTTCAAATGTGAAGGAGACAATGATAAGCCACAGGGTACCGGACAGACCATGGCAAATAGTGTCCACTGATCTATTTACCTGGAGGAATGAAGTTTACCTTATCAATGTTGATTATTATAGCCGATTCTTTGAAATAAGCAAGTTACAAAGCACAACGTCAGCTTCTATAATACAAAAAGTAAAATCTGTTTTCGCAAGACACTGTATCCCTGAGACAGTTATCTCAGATAATGGCCCGTAGTACATATCCAGTGAGTTCACAACGTTTGCCAATACCTGGACTTTCAAACACATCACCTCGAGCTCGCACTACCCACAAAGCAATGGACTGGCAGAAAAATCTATACAGACTGCAAAGGCTTTGCTGGAAAAAGCAGACAGGAAGGATCTTTTCATGATTCTCCTGGAATACCGAATCAGCCCCACTACTAACTTCAAATCACCAGCACAGTTACTCATGAGCCATCACCTGAGATCCACACTCCCAAGCACTAGCCAGCAACTGATACCTAAAGCTGTTTACTACAAGGCTGTCAAAGCTAACAGGCTGTGCACCATCAGCAGCGACAGAGGAGCTATTATAACAAGTCTGCAAGACCACTATCAAGGCTCACTGAAGAACAAAGAGTGCAAGTGCAGGAGTAGGGCCAATGGAAACCAGCTGTGGTAAACCAAGCAGCTGACAAAGAGGGGTCGTACCACATACGTACCAATGATGGAATGGTATACAGGCGCCACCTCCTAGATATCAGAGTCACACAACATCAGTGATGATGCAGTATCTCTACCAGAGAGCACCAGGTTAAGCCATACACCATCACAGCACAAGTCATCAAAAGTCACTGGGCACAAATCAGAGGTCCGTGAGACATCGGCAACGTCTGTCCCCTACCGGACCAGATACAGACGCCCAGTCAAACCTAGAGACATTCTGGATTTATAATCACATTCAGTATGCATGAAAGACTCAGATAGCATTATATTGTATAAATGTTATATTTACTTTGCCATAATATTGTAAGACTTTATGTATTATTGCATACTAGTGTAAAATCTCATGTACACGGGCCAAAGTGAGTAAAACTGCAGAACTACGCCTCCCAGCATTCTGTGCGTTCGGGCAGAGTCTACTGCGCATGACTGCATCAGACCGCATTTGGGCAGTCTCTACTGTGCTTAACTACATCGGACTGCGTTTGGCCAGTCTCTACTGTGCATGACTGCATCGGACAAACATGCATCTGGCCTTTTATATTATAGGATTACTGACAACCAGTTATATGTTGTTCATGTTGCACTTTCCTGCCTAAATCTTATACATTGCATGTAATACTTGCTCAAACTAACAGAACAATATGGGAAAATAAAAATTCCTCAAATTGCAATTTATTTAAACGGGTCTTTTCCCCACCTTGAATGCTAGAGAAGTCTCCAAAGCTTTGCAACACATTGGAGATCTCTCTATCATACCACAGGATAAAAACCCCATTTAAATCAAGGTCAATTTCTATCTGTCCCCTTTGGTACAGTTTAATTGCCCTGAGTTCTTCTTAGTACATTTGCCTCACTATGTAATTCATACCTCCTCACAAACAGCCATAGATTAACACCACAATGACTATATGACTTCACCAGTGCCGCCCCTCTGGCTTTAGCCTCCATGGTAGTCACTACGGCTATATAACTGCATTGCTTAATGACAGGCACATGTCTCCATAGTTAGGGGGAGAAAAAAGAGGAGAGGGGGATTGCAGCAGTTAAAATCATGGATAGGGGGGTTAGGGCTTTGATGTCAGCAAACCTCCCTTACACCTGCCCTATAGCCGCTCATGAATATGGTGTAGAAATCCCACCATTCTGTGTATGCCTTGTTTAACCCTTTGAGTGCCGTATCCATCTGGCACCCAAAGGGTTAATACACTGTTTATAGAGGGTAGAGGAAAGAACACCCTGAAACCCCCATATAGGCTGCCCCACTGCCTTGTGCTCTGTGCAAAAAGCATTAAGGGGAGAACTTTTTGTGTAAGTAGCTAGAAAATCAGTTTCAGCTCCTGATTTAGCTCAATCACATTCTTACATTCACCCCTCTGTGAAGTTGATGGGAAAAGTGGTGCAATTCTGGATAAAAATAACTGTGTACTATAGAGAACAAATACAATTTTTGAAAACTGCAATTCATTTAAATTGAGTTTTTACACTTTGAATGCTAAAGGACTCCAATACATTGCTATGCAATTAGCTGGAGACCTCTAGCCTTCAAGTGTTAAAAGACCCATTAAATCAGTTGGAATTGTTTCTATGGTACAGTTAGTTTATATATGAATTGCACCACTCTTCAGTGGTATACCAGCCTCCCTGAGCAGTCCAAAATAAAGTCATCCCCCAACCCCACAGAGTTAAATCTGTACTTTTCTCATTTCACTGGTAGGGATTGATGGGAGTTGTAGTATCTATCCACAACTGGATCGCCACACATTGCCCACCACTGCTGTGACCTCTTACCCTGGTGCCACTGTAGCCCTAGAACCACATATACCGACCTCTCAATCTTGTCCCACTGCACTGATAGCCACACAACCACAAGAAAAATGACATGGGAAAAAAATTGGCCTTTTCGCCCATCTCTGCACAGAACCATGGAGAGATGGCTCAGTTGGTTAAGGCACCAGCTGTAGAATCTGCTCAGACCGTGAGGTTGCAGGTTCTAGTCCCGGCAAGGTCAGCTCAGACTTTCACCTTTCTAAGGTAGATAAAATGAGTCCAGGAAATACTTGAAAACAAGAGACAATATCAGTGTGTTCTTCCTGGTAAAATACTTTCACACAAAAAAAAAAAAGCGCATGTAAAAAAAAAAGTATCAAACTGTGACATGGAAAGCTCAAGTCATTGGCTGCAGCAGACTTTCTAAAAAAAAAAAAAAAAATAATACTTTACTATATGTAAAAGTCCTAACTAAATATGTCCTCTTAAGAAGGTAGTGTGCCTAACCCTCAGTCTACCAATAACAGAGCTTATTTTTACTGTACACATCAGTAAGCTACAGCTAAAATGGGTTAGTCAAAGTACAGCACATTTGCCAAGTTTTCAAATTAATTTCCAAGGGCAGTCACATAACAGAACATCACTGGTGGCCTGTAGTACAGTAGTATGATGCCAACAGAAAACACTGAACAACAAGCTTAAAACAGGCCTTTATACAGCAGAACATACATTACACTCACCTAAATACTACATGAAATCATGTAAATAAACTAAATGAACATGTGGGGAAGTTCATAACCGATTACCCTTTTAGCAGGTCTATGAGTATGTTTGTTCCACACAAAATGCGTTAGACCAATGTATGTGCATCCATTAACAAAGCTGTATCTTTTTCCATGCTCCCATTAGCTGGAATGTGGGGTTACGTGGGACAAAGAACATGCCTTGGAGTAACCTCATTTCCCAAACGAGCAGAAAGGGTCAAACATATGTGTTACTTAACCCTTCCTCAAGCCAATCAGAGGTAAGGGGAAGGGTCACATATTGCATGTGTGGCCCCTTCCACTTATACAAGATTGGCCTGGGAGGTGAGTTTATTTCAAGGCATGGTCTTTGCCCTGCGTAACCCCACATCACAGCCAATGAGACTGTGGGAAAATATGTCAACGGAGATTCACCATAAAAAAAACAAAACAGGATGATGGAGGGGGTTGTTTCACTTTTTTAATTTAAATTAATGTCTTAGACACCATATTGTTTTTTCTTTATTTTGTTTTTTTTTTTTCCACATTCTTGCACTAAAAAAGGATATGGTGTGACTGGACCCCATCTTATTTTTATTTTTTACACTCATTAACCCCTCCATTTCCATTGTTGTTAATTGTAGCCTAAATGTCAATGGAGAAATTAATCATGGTTTTGGTTGAGGGTTTGGGCATGTTGTAGTGTTTTTGTTTAATACGGATGGTTGGCCCCAGCAGCAAGATTAGTAAGATCCAGTAAGGGTGGTGACAGGGGTTTGTGTATGTTTTTGTTGTTGTTTGTTTTAACTTGGCTTTTAACCCACCATTGCCAAAGCAGTGAGATCTCTGAGAGCCTGCAATGGAGGGGTTAATTATAGGAGGTGGGGATGTGGAGGGCGTGTCTGGGGACACATAGAGGACCAGGCAGAGGACCAGGGGGAACCCCTTCGGTTCAGCTGTGTGATCCTGTCCAAGTAAATCCAGCAACTTTCCTTGGGCTTCTTAGAATCGCTTTAGAGTTGTTTTGGAGCATTTTTTTCAGCAGTGCAGAAGTAATCCGAAGTGGAAGGGTGGTTAAGAGGGGGAGAAATGTAATTCAGCAAACCAGTTCTGACCCACGGTTAAGATGTGATTGCAGAATTTTGCAGCAGGAAATATCTGCTGAACCGAAAAATAGCCACACGGCAAATATTTCCAGTTTTAATGGAATCTCAGCTGAAGTTGATTACTAAATGTACATAAAAATACAAGATTACATTTTTAATAACAATAACCGTCATCCTCAGCTGGCCAAACTTATCAAAGCAAATCATATGTTCAAAAAATTATGGCATTTACTCCGGTTTTAACTCAATAAATTACAGAATAAAATATTGATGTTAAAATGTATGTATAAATACCATAGTGACACAATAATAATAAACGTTGCAATTACATGTAAAATTATTTAAAAACATGAAGTTACAAGCTGTTATATTGAGGGAATTTTCTTTTGTGTATCCCACCCCCATCCTGCAACAAAAAATATACTCCATGAGCTTCTGCACTTAATTGAGAGCCAAGTTTGTACTTACAATTAGACAATAATACTGAAAGGTTTCAGCTAATCAAGGTTCATGACAAGATATAGGAAAAGCTATCTGTGGAATCAGTCCCTCATTTCTCAGGCAGTTTTTTATTTGTGATGTTGATGTATTTTTATGTCTCTTTAACAGAACCTTCAAGATGTAAGAAGATCGGGGGGAACCTTAACTGGCAATTAAGAAGCATATACTTTGCATGTGACTGAAGACAAAGGTAGAATAACAATGGTAACCAGCTTCTCAAGGCTACTCTTGTAACAATGGGCTGCAACGGCACTGCCTTAGACAGCTGCACCTTTCCCAATTTCAGTGTGGCAACATTGCCTCCGCATTCCAGATTTGATGCATTCCCCATTCCGCTCAGGATATTATTGGCAATAATAATGATAATGATGATTGCTATTGCATTTTTGGGTAATGCCATTGTTTGCCTTATTGTCTATCAGAAGCCAGCCATGCGTTCAGCAATCAATCTCCTCTTAGCAACGCTGGCTTTCTCAGACATCATGCTATCTCTTTTCTGCATGCCCTTCACTGCAGTTACAATAATAACTGGGAGCTGGCACTTTGGTACTCAGTTTTGCCAGATATCAGCTATGTTGTACTGGTTTTTCGTACTAGAAGGTGTCTCCATTCTGCTTATCATCAGTGTTGATCGTTTCCTGATCATTGTACAAAGACAGGACAAGTTGAACCCACACCGTGCCAAAATCATGATTGCCACTTCTTGGGTATTGTCTTTTTGCATCTCCTTTCCATCTGTGGTTGGATGGACTTTGGTGGAGGTCCCCACAAGAGCGCCACAATGTGTCCTGGGATATACAGAGTTTTCAGCTGATAGGGCTTACGCAGTCATGCTGATTGTTGCAGTATTTTTCATCCCTTTCAGCATAATGCTGTACTCTTACCTGTGCATCCTGAATACAGTTAGGAGAAATGCTGTCAGGATTCATAATCATGCAGACAGCCTGTGCCTCAGCCAGGTAAGCAAGTTAGGGCTGATGGGACTTCAGAGGCCTCATCAAATGAATGTGGACATGAGCTTCAAAACTAGAGCCTTTACTACCATTTTAATTCTCTTCATTGGATTTTCTCTTTGCTGGCTTCCTCACTCCGTGTTCAGTTTACTCTCAGTATTTAGCAGGAGATTTTACTATAGTTCCTCATTTTACATCATCAGCACATGTATACTGTGGCTTTCTTACCTCAAGTCGGTCTTCAACCCGGTTATATATTGCTGGAGAATCAAGAAGTTCCGTGAGTCCTGCATGGAGTTTATGCCTAAAACTTTCAAGATCCTGCCAAAAGTGCACGGGAGGACAAGGAGAAGGATACGTCCTAGCACCATTTACGTTTGCAGTGAAAACCAGTCAGCTGTTTAGAAAACCTTTTCAGGGATATTTGTTGAAGGAGCACAGAATACTTTTATTTATCTTTATCTGACCTACATTTTAGATAAATTATGTATTTTTCTAGGGGCAATACATTGATTATACGAAACAGATCTTGCCAATCTGAATTCTTATATTCTTCCATCACACAGTCTGTTTTCCACACACAAAACACTGAATGGATTTCTGTCCCTGATAATCAGAAGTTATTTCTTAATTGGATAATTTAATCTTGCGGCAGGTAATTCAAGTCTTCAAGTACATCTGACTGTCCAGGATTTAAAGGGGAACTATCACCTCAAATATAGTCCCCCCTAATTAGCCTTCTAGAGATAAGCTTACCAATGGTACTGTTATCCAGAATAATTACCACGTTACTCAGAAATCCTACATGTGTCGAAACTGACGGCCAGACAACAGCACAGACATCTTTGCTTCCAGACATCTGTGCACCAGCGCTGTCAGTCCCGGTCTCCTTGAGAAGGCAATGCATGGTACCTGTATGTACCAGAACAGACTGACAGGGCAGGCGCGCAGATGCCTGTAAAGAGCTGTTGCCTAGCCGTCAGTCTCAGCACAAGTAGGATTTCTGACTAACGCGGTAATTATTTTGGATAAAGTACCATCAATAAGCTTATCGCTAGATGGCTAATACTGGGGGGGGGGGCTTTATTTGGGGTGATAGTTCCCCTTTAAAGGAGCAGTAAACTTTTACTTATGAAAACACATATTTTACAGAGCATTTCCTGCTAAATAAAACAAGGATATTGCCACTGCTGTCAGATGTTTTATTAAAAATTTATAGCAGTTTAAATAATCAGGAAGTGAATGTACCGTGTTTACTTCCTGATAGTTCTAACTGACAGGAAGTGACAGGCAGTTTCTATCACATTATGTGGAGAACTGTATGTCTCTGACTTTCCTCTCCATTAGAATCTAACAGAAAACTAATTAGAATTTTTCCACTAGAGGGCACTGCTAATGTAAAAAAACATGGGTTTAAACTGTAATAACTCTGGAAATATAAATCTCTCGGCAGTGGGAGTACCCTTACCTTACTCAATAGGAAAATCCCTACAATATATATTTTTTCATAAAAAAAAGTTTACTATTCCTTTAAGGATATCCCTGCTTAACCCCTTGGATGCCAGAGACATCTTGTTGGAGCTGTCCCTACCATCCAGTGGTTTAAAAGGAAAGCAACACATATTATGTAGAGTATATATTTATTATGGCATTTCTCGCTGAGTAAAATTGTGGTTCCCCCACTACTGGAGATGCCTTAATGAAAAGTTATTACAGCGTACAGCTGCCTTTTTGTGAGATGATGAATAACATAGAAATTGGGCTTTTTGTTTGCGTTGTCACTGACCAAGGCTTTCTGCAGACAGCAGTAGTGCCCGTATAATATGAAAAGACCATGGAAAGTGCTGCACCCATCTTTTCACAGCTACGCAATTTTGATCTGTGATAAATTTTGAATGAGGCATCAATTTTACTCTGCAGAAAAAAAACATAAAAATATTATTTTCAAAATAAGCATTAGCATTTTAAGTGTATGGGGGTCAGACAGTGAATCAGCTTTTTGATTGATCTACCTGCCGATTATGGCAGAATATAATTTAAGGTAAACTATACCATAGGAATAAATTGCTCTTATTTTGTTAAGCAGAAAGCCTTGCTTGGGTAGGTGTCCTTTGTATAGCAGTCAGGTATATCTATCTATACATGTTTGCAGTATGCAGTTTCTTTATGTTCCTGTATATAGCAATTGCTGCAATATACAGGAACCTGCAGATGCTGTATATACCAATTGCTGCTGAATTCTGTCTCCAGGTAACACCCCCTCACAATAAACAATAGGCTTCAATAGGTAGATGTCATTTCTAGATTTTAAAAGAATGGCACCCCTTTAGTTTGACTCAATTGCAGAATATATGAAAGCAAATAACATGTATACTTTTATTTATTTTTCATCTTCACCTTTTATTTCCTTGACAGTGAGCTTCCTGGATCTTGGTTTCCAGATAGTTTTCTGTTCGATAAACCCTCAAAACAATATGTAATATAATGTTACGCTCTCCTTATAGTACTAAATGTTTGGTGTGCTATATTGTTCACAATGCTTCTCTTTTATTTTATCACTAGACGTGCTTTCATGTTCTCTGTCAGAAAGCTCTCTGCAAACAGATCCAGGGAGCTCATTGTCAAGGACGAGTGTAACAAAAGAATTGAACATAAAAATGTATAGGCAAGTTGACTGTACATATAATGTTACTTGCACAATATGTAAAACCAGAATACATGGTAACTATTCCTTTAAACTGAAACAACTAGCTTACACTGCAAAAGAGATGAAATGCAACAAAATATTTTATATAGATGTGTCTGACTTCTATATGAAAGACAACTACCTAGGTAAAGAATTCTGTTAAACAAAATAAGCTTATTCCTAGGTTATAATTCCACTTTACAATCTGTCTTGTTAGTGGAGCTTGAGGAATGAAGTTGCCTATTGCTGGCTTAACCCCTTAAAGAGGATGGATCACCTTAAAAAAAAATTACCATAGGTTTTTTTTTTTTTTTTTAATGTAAGTGCTTCTAAAGATATATAATCTCTGTGCTGTGCACTTCCGCATAATGTGAACAGCACAGCTCTTCTTCTCCTCCCACCTCCCTCCCAGCTGCCTCAGGGAGCACGTTCACACTTCCCTTCGGTGTGCTGTGAATGGCTTGTATCCTTATATCAAGCTCCAGTTAGCATTATACTGAGGTTGCAGCCTCAGTATAATGCTAACAGGAGCTTGATGTAACAATAGAAGCCATTCATAGCACACCGAAGGGAAGCGGGAACGTGCTCCCTGGGGCAGCTGGGAGGGAGGTGGAAGGAGAATTAGGCATTTAAGAAGAGCTGTACCGAAGAATCAGCGTGCTGCATTATGCTGATCAGCACAGCTTGAAGATTAAGTACTTACATTAAAAAAAAAACCAAAAAAAACAAACAGCTTTCCTAATACTGTTTTATTAACAAAACATGGTAAAAAATGTTGTAAGGTGATACATCCCCTTTAAGGATCAGCAGGTCATGTGATATATGGCTATGAAATGAGCTGCACATCCCAATACCCCACTGGCACTCATGAATGTTAATCTCATAACTGTATTGAAGCTGGTAATGCCACACGTGTGGTATTCTATGTATTACAATAGTGAAAAAAGAAGATAGATGATGTAGATGTTATTGAAGTATTGTATGGCTTTTCTGTTATTAAGACATCACCTGGAGCAATATACAAGTTAGGAATGTCAGAAAATGTGCAATAATCACAGAAGTATGGTTAACCCTTTATGTGCCAGAGGGGTACGCAACTCATTGCAATCCAATGCATTGCATACCCCGCTGGCAATCAAAAGGTTAACAATTCATTCACTTTTAGCACTTTATTTCACTTTATTTGTTTATATTTTACAACGTGCCTTTGAGATTTATCAGAAAATAGTTGTAACATGTAACATATCGGAAAATCAGTTCTGCTAACGTTTAACCACTTAAGGATTAGAGGATGCTCAGTTTAAGGCAAAATAATCTGTTGAACACCTCACTGTTGCTCGAGGGGTTAAAGGAATAGTAATACTTAATTTTAAGTTTATTTAGTATTGTAGACGTTAAACAAAATATTAAGAACAATATAAGTGTTATCTCTCAAACCTTTGTGGTTTGAGAGATATTCGCTACAAAAGTTCCACCCTCCCTGACGTCAGCGCTCTAGGTGACAGACATGGATTCTGGTCTGCAGACCAGCCGGTGGTTCTTCAGCAGAGCCGAGATCACAATCTTAAAAAAAAAACTACTTCACTGGAACTGTCAACAAAGTGTGCCTGGTTTGCAAGCACACTTTGTAGACCATTCCAATTAAGTAATTTTTTTAAAGATTGTGATCTCAGCTCTGCTGAAGAACCACCGGCTGGTCTGCAGACCAGAATCCATGTCTGTCAGCTAGATGGCAGATGACTGAAACAGCCAGGAATAGGGAGACAAGACTTACATAGTTCTTAATATTTTTTTAATGCCTACAACACTAAATAAACATAAAATTACATATTACTATCCCTTTAAAGTGCAATTGTCACGTTGTAAAAAAAAAATGTGTCTTTGAAGTAGCTTTCTAAATTAACTATATTTGTTACCTAGTTTTTATGTACGGTAGTTAGATATATTCAGTTTTATTTATTTGTCAGTTTATGCAAAAGTAGACAGTCTGATTGGCATTCCAGCAGATAGTAACATTCCACACTGCTCTCCATCACAACCTCTTCTCCCTTTTGGCCAGTACTAGCTCATCTGCATAAATGAACAAATAAGAAACTATTGTGATCATGAAGAGTGTCAGTTTGTCATATCCTGGAAATTCACATATAGCCAGTAGTTAATAGGTTAAAGGGTTAGTAATGTCTGTTTTTAACCAAGTGTGATATTGTAGATTTAAAAGTATAAATTAATTGATACAAGTCCGGACTCTCAAACATGTATAGTTTGAGAGATATACGATTATAAAGTTCCTCCCACCCTCCCCTTTCACAGACGTCAGCTATTTAGCTGACAGAAGGAGATTAGAGTCGTAAGACCCGATGGCATCTCTTCAGCAAAGCCGAAATAACACTGTCTAAAAAGAAATACTTAATTGGAACGGTCTACAAAGTGTGCTTGATTTGCAAGTACACTTTGTAGACCGTCCCAATTAAATATTTCTTTTTAGACAGAGTTATTTCGGCTTTGCTGAAGAGTCGCCGGCCAGTCCTGGGACCAGGATCTCATGCTGTCAGCTGAAGTCTGTGAAAGGAGAGGGAGGTGGGAACTTCATAATCGTATATCTCTCAAACTATACAGATTTGAGAGACCGAACTTGCATCAATTAATTTATTCTTTTAATATCTACAATATCACACTTGGTTAAAAACAGACATTACTAACTCTTTAAAGGAATAGTAATGTTTTGTCATCAAAATAAGTTCTATATGTATGTGTGTGTGTGTGTGTAAATATATATATATATATATATATATATATATATATATATATATATATAATATATATTGTATATGTTTATATATATAAAATATGTCAACATAGCATTCTCTGTAGATAAGACAGTTGACCTGGTGCACATCAAAAATGTTAATAATACATGGAGGTTATGCTCTAAGGCACGATAAAGAGGGGATAAACTGGAAGTAACTTCTCCAGTGATATCAATTATCCAATTGCTATGTTATTCTATAGAGGCTATGCACCAAAGTGGGAGAAATCTTATTGGATAGGCTCCTTAGAATAACATTAGAACTGGAGAAGTGTTATCAGTGGAGAAGTTATCTCTGCTTTATCACCTCTTTATCATTACTTAGTGCATCTCCCCCATAGAGTTCTTCATCAATAGATAGCGCTCACAGGCTCCTTTGCAGGTGAAATACAGGTGTATTTATGTCACTTTATCTCATTCTTGCCACTCATTCTGATTTCTCATACTGTATATATACATTAGCAAGGTGCATTGTTATGGTAGATTGACTTTATTTTGGCGTGTCACCCAGCAGCACTTTAACCATTCCTGTCTATGGAGGGCAATGGTCAGACTACAGTAGAGAAAAAAGTGCTGTCCTTAGAGGCATCAGTGGGGTTATACTCTAAGGCATGATAAAGAGGTGATCAAGCAGGGATGATCCAATATCACTGGAGTATTATCTCTGCTTTATCACCTCCTTATAGTGCATCTCCCCCCTGCATCTCTGCTTTATCACCTCCTTATAGTGCATCTCCCCCCTACATCTCCGCTTTATCACCTCCTTATAGTGCATCTCCCCCCTACACCTCTGCTTTATAACCTCCTTATAGTGCATCTCCCCCCTGCATCTCCGCTTTATCACCTCCTTATAGTGCATCTCCCCCCTGCATCTCTGCTTTATCACCTCCTTATAGTGCATCTCCCCCCTGCATCTCTGCTTTATCACCTCCTTATAGTGCATCTCCCCCCTGCATCTCTGCTTTATCACCTCCTTATAGTGCATCTTCCCCTGCATCTCTGCTTTATCACCTCCTTATAGTGCATCTCCCCCCTGCATCTCTGCTTTATCACCTCCTTATAGTGCATCCTCCCCCTGCATCTCTGCTTTATCACCTCCTTATAGTGCATCTCCCCGTGCATCTCCCCCTGCATCTCTTCTTTATCACCTCCTTATATTGCATCTCCCCTCCTCGCATCTCCGCTTTATCACCTCCTTATAGTGCATCTCCCCCCTGCAGCTCTGCTTTATCACCTCCTTATAGTGCATCTCCCCCCCCCACATCTCTGATTTATCACCTCCTTATAGTGCATCTCCCCCCTGCATCTCTGCTTTATCACCTCCTTATAGTGCATCTCCCCCCTGCATCTCTGCTTTATCACCTCCTTATAGTGCATCTCCCCCTGCATCTCTGCTTTATCACCTCCTTATAGTGCATCTCCCCCCTGCATCTCTGCTTTATCACCTCCTTATAGTGCATCCCCCCCTGCATCTCTGCTTTATCACCTCCTTATAGTGCATCTCCCCCTGCATCTCTTCTTTATCACCTCCTTATAGTGCATCTACTCCCCCCCGCATCTCTGCTTTATCACCTCCTTATAGTGCATCTCCCCCTGCATCTCTTCTTTATCACCTCCTTATAGTGCCTCTCCCCCTGCATCTTTGCTTTATCACCTCCTTATAGTGCATCTCCCCCCCCCACATCTCTGCTTTATCACCTCCTTATAGTGCATCCCCCCCGCACCTCTGCTTTATCACCTCCTTATAGTGCATCTCCCCCCTGCATCTCTGCTTTTTATCACCTCCTTATAGTGCATCTCCCCCCCTACATCTCTGCTTTATCACCTCCTTATAGTGCATCTCCCCCCTGCATCTCTGCTTTATCACCTCCTTATAGTGCATCTCCCCCCTGCATCTCTGCTTTATCACCTCCTTACAGTGCATCTCCCCCCTGCATCTCTGCTTTATCACATCCTTATAGTGCATATCCCCCCTGCATCTCTGCTTTATCACCTCCTTATAGTGCATATCCCCCCCTGCATCTCTGCTTTATCACCTCCTTATAGTGCATCCCCCCTACATCTCTGCTTAATCACCTCCTTATAGTGCATCTCCCCCCCGCATCTCTGCTTTATCATCTCCTTATAGTGCATTTCCCCCCTGCATCTCTGCTTTATCACCTCCTTACAATGCATCTCCCCCCTGCATCTTTGCTTTATCACCTCCTTATAGTACATCTCCCCCCTACATCTCTGCTTTATCACCTCCTTATAGTGCATCTCCCCCCTGCATCACTGCTTTATCACCTCCTTATAGTGTATCTCCCCTCTGCATCTCTGCTTTATCACCTCCTTATAATGCATCTCCCCCCCCCAGCATCTCCGCTTTATCACCTCCTTATAATGCATCTCCCCCCCTGCATCTCTGCTTTATCACCTCCTTATAGTGCATCTCCCCCCCTGCATCTCTGCTTTATCACCTCCTTATAGTACATCTCCCCCCTACATCTCTGCTTTATCACCTCCTTATAGTGCATCTCCCCCCCTGCATCTCTGCTTTATCACCTCCTTATAGTGCATCTCCCCCCTGCATCTCTGCTTTATCACCTCCTTATAGTGCATCTCCCCCCCTGCATCTCTGCTTTATCACCTCCTTATAGTGCATCTCCCCCCTGCATCTCTGCTTTATCACCTCCTTATAGTGCATCCCCCCCCGCATCTCCGCTTTATCATCTCCTTATAGTGCATATCCCCCCTGCATCTCCGCTTTATCACCTCCTTATAGTGCATCTCCCCCCTGCATCTCTGCTTTATCACCTCCTTATAGTGCATTTCCCCCTGCATCTCTGCTTTATCACCTCCTTATAGTGCATTTCCCCCTGCATCTCTGCTTTATCACCTCCTTATAGTACATCTCCCCCCTGCATCTCTGCTTTATCACCTCCTTATAGTGCATCTCCCCCCCGCATCTCTGCTTTATCACCACCTTATAGTGCATCTCCCCCCTGCATCTCTGCTTTATCACCTCCTTATAGTGCATCTCCCCCTGCATCTCTGCTTTATCACCTCCTTATAGTGCATCTCCCCCCCTACATCTCTGCTCTTTCACCTCCTTATAGTGCATCTCCCCCCCCCACATCTCTGATTTATCACCTCCTTATAGTGCATCCCCCCCCACATCTCTGCTTTATCACCTCCTTATAGTGCATCCCCCCCTGCATCTCTGCTTTATCACCTCCTTATAGTGCATCTCCCTCCCTGCATCTCTGCTTTATCACATCCTTATAGTGCATCCCCCCCTGCATCTCTGCTTTATCAACTCCTTATAGTGCATCTCCCCCCTGCATCTCTGCTTTATCACCTCCTTATAGTGCATCTCCCCCCTGCATCTCTGCTTTATCACCTCCTTATAGTGCATCTCCCCCCTGCATCTCTGCTTTATCACCTCCTTATAGTGCATCTCCCCCTGCATCTCTGCTGTTTCACCTCCTTATAGTGCATCTCCCCCCTGCATCTCTGCTTTATAACCTCCTTATAGTGCATCTCCCCCCCACATTTCTGATTTATCACCTCCTTATAGTGCATCTCCCCCTGCATCTCTGCTTTATCACCTCCTTATAGTGCATCCCCCCCACATCTCTGCTTTATCACCCCCTTATAGTGCATCTCCCCCCCTTCATCTCTGCTTTATCACATCCTCATAGTGCATCCCCCCTACATCTCTGCTTTATCACCTCCTTATAGTGCACCCCCCCCACATCTCTGCTTTATCACCTCCTTATAGTGCATCCCCCCCCTGCATCTCTGCTTTATCACCTCCTTATAGTGCATCCCCCCCTGCATCTCTGCTTTATCACCTCCTTATAGTGCATCTCCCCCCCCAGCATCTCCGCTTTATCACCTCCTTATAGTGCATCTCCCCTCTTGTCTGAGCTATAACACATTTTCAGTGAGACATCTATCAGTGGAAGGATGATTTTTGTTTTATTCAGAGGCAAATGTCAGATATTAGTATATATTTCATAATAAAAAATGACTCCTCTTTTAACAGGCTAATGCATGGTTTATATACTTGTGGTTATTTATCTTATTCATACTGAAATACATTTCTGAGATTTGATGAGATTTACTATGAGCCTTATTCATCAAGCTAATTCAGGGAGAAACCATCTGCATAGTAGGGAACAAATGAAATAACCATTAATATAAACGGGGCATTTAAACCCTTGAAGAATTATTCAGCTCATCACCTCTCTAGCATTCAGGGTGGTTAAAAGCACTATTTAAATGAATTTGGAGTGCTCTGGATATCTCCCTAACATTCACAGGCATAGCTGGGAACCTCTGGATTTACCAGGTCTCTGGGGCAGAGGCTGATTCTCAGATGTGGAAAGTTGAAACTCTCCCCACATCTTCTCCTCCCATTGTGTTTCTCCAACGTCCAGGCTTCTTCTCCTCCTTTCCCCCTTAATTTATATACTTTTTTTTACATTTTGAAGCTCCGCCCCCACTCACAATTAAGCCTCACCCCTTTTTGACACAAATTGCATCATTTGTCTCTCCCAGCATCAACACAGGACTTCCCTCTCTGGGAAGTCTTCAGTTCCCAGGTATGTTCACAAGGTTAGAAGCCAAACTTAAATCAATGTAAATTTACAGAATTTACATTTGAAACCTACGGCGCAATTGGTTTGCTACAGAATTGCACCTCTCTAGCTTGAGGAATAAGGCCCATTGTGTCACTAGCACTGAACACAGCACAGCTACAACCGAAGAGCAAACAGAAGAAGGAGACATTAAATACCACAGATTGGTAATGTCAGAGGGGCCCTGTGTGATGTACTTCCTACTTCTGTGCAAGTTTTGTATCCAGAAGAAAATCAGAGGAAACTGAAAGATTGGGGGCCAGCTCTCATTACCACTTCCCCTATTCCCTTACTCTGCCAGACGGGGTGAACAGCACATTGCTCAGCAATGTACTGCAATCCCCCGGCATACATAAAATATACAGGACACGTGCAGTATCTCTTGAGAGTGTGTGGGATGAGCCCACTGACACAGGGCTCTACCAAAATACAGAAACCTGTAGGAACTCCCAGCACCCAAGCTCATAAAATGGCAACATTGTGGGTCCAGGACTTGTCCAGAATGTTGCCATTTTGCAAGGATCACTTCTTTATTGTTTTACAGTAAATTATGTTTGTTGAGAGATGAGTGCAGGGACTTTGTGCACATTCCTGGCCTATTCCCTTGCCAGACTTGCTCATTCCTCTGGTCTTCAGGGGCTAAAGTGGACACTATACTCAAGACAAAAAAAGTGATTCAGGAATAAACCATCTGCATTATAGGGGAGAAATAAAAATACACACATTTTTATTGATTTAAATGTGATTTGTAACCCATTCCACCTCAATGTATTGGGGATATTTCCAGCATTCAAGCAATTAAAAGCAATAGGAATTATTTTGGGGTCCGTATGGTGCAATTGGATTGCTCTAGAATATTTCCTCTCTTTCTTTGTGCTCAAGTCTGTCAGAGGGCAGCTGTAGATTGGAGAGAATTCTCTACCTGCCCCTAGCCACTAGACCTATCCTTGGTGACCACCATGGTAATACCTTGTAATACTTGGGTACTTAATAGACAAAACTGGATTGCGTTGGTAAATCAGCTGATCTAATGGGAGTGATGGTAAGGTGTCTGTGTATCCTTTACCTAGATGGGCCAGCTCATGTCCAGTTCTGGGCATCCATCCATATACATGTTTGTAGTGATAGGTAAAAGGGCTGGCAACAAAGCCAATCAGAAAATAATCATTATTAATAACCATCATGTTATTGAAAACTATACATCTAAGTAAAGAAAAAAACAAGTAATTAAATATCATCATTTTAATTTAGAACTAAACAATCTGATCATTTTGCTACTCTGTTATCTTGATTCGCACTATTGAGTTGCATTTAAAAGAATAGTAAACGTTAATTATTTAAACTTTTCTATGGATACTTTTCTGTAAAGAGCTATTCCATCCAACTTCAAAGTGTTTTATGTCCATGTCAGATGGAAAAGTTGGTAATAATGGACTATTAACCCTTTGAGTGGCAGAGGGATACGCAAAGCATTAAAGGGTTAATATATTCTCTTGATTTTCATTACATTGACCTGTCTCTTGCCTTGGTGGTTGGGAGGTGTGGTATGCATGTTTGTATGCTACTCTCTTGCCTTGTCATTCTGATTGGATATGTACAGGGAGGGTCAATAATGGACAGCATAATACTGCAACCAATGTAAAAAAAATTGTTTCATCCTACCAAAATGTTCTGCTCATGGATGTGTCCAGGAAGGCAGCATTCACCAGTGGGTTAAGTCCACCACTTCAACTGATAGGACAGAGAAAAGCAAAACAAAATTCACAATATAATAGAGGCCCCTCTCATTCCTTCTTCTGTCTCGTCTCAAAGCTTCACCTAGCCAGACAAGGGAAGAGAATGTTGGTGAATACTGTCATGGACATATTTAGGTATGGAAAATTACAGTAAGCTAAACAATTTTCTACATTTCCAAACATTTATGGCAGCCAGTGACCAATAGGTAAGCACCAACGGAAAGTAAAATGGGTTATCATATTATAAAACACTCAAAAATTAGAGGTTCAAGTGATTACTGTATAGACCATGCATGTCAAACATGCGGCCTACAGGCAACATGCAGCCCTCCCTCCCCTTCACTACAGCCCCCCTATATCCAGCACAGGCTCCTGCTCATCCTAATATCTGCACTGTCTTTTCACTGTGTCTACTGCTCATTAAATCCTTGAGGACCAAGTTGTAAAACTGTATTATTTTCACATGTTTAACCCTTTCAGTACCAAAGGGATGTCCAGTGGCCACTTCTGGCACTAAAAGGGTTAATCTTTCCTGCTTTTCTTACTACATATGAACTTGCCAACATTTGTATTGAAGAGACGTATTTGTGTATATGTCTGTACGTACCAGTGGAAAAGGGCTTGCCCATCATTGTATGTATGTGTGATTTGGTCACTACCACTGAACACTACAACAAGGCTGGCCAAGCACACTGTATGTGTTTGCTTCCTTGCCCATCAATGCACCTTGCCTCTTACTGCACGGTCAAGGTGGTGCTTCTTTTGCTAGTGTGTATATATATATATATATATATATATATATTTCCCTGTTTCAATCCTATGGATACTAGAGATAGTGAACTAATGGTTTAGAGAAATCTCTAACAGAGAATGGGCAAATTATGTGTTTTGCCTTACACGGATTTTTAAAAAAATCATAATATAGTAAAATATGCATTTATCACCAGGAATGGAAAAAAACCAAGTGTAGGAGGTGCTGACTCAATGATCCACAAATCCCTTCTGTCTATGAGTAACTGTTTGAGAAAAACACATTATGTTGTGTATTTATTTGATCAGAAATAAAATTATATATTTACTATTATCTCTTTCACTCCATAGTAATTAACACTGCTGAGGCTGGTATTCAAAGAAGAACTTCAGCAGTTTTGGAGCAACCCATCGGCACCACAGGGGACAAATAAAAATATCCTTAGGTTTAAATGGGGCTTTTAAACCCTTGAATGTTAGGTCTACAATGCAATTGAACCAATGTGTTGAAGATCTCTCTACCATTTAACCCTCTGAGTGCCAGCGGCATTCCGTACCCCTCTGGCACTCAAAGGGTTAATGTACTAAAAGCCAGTGTGGTTTACTTTTAAAAGGTTGCACGCAAAAGAACATGCGACCAATTGACAGAGTAACCATGTCGCTGTATTAAAAATGGTGACATGAGAATCTTGCCCTGCATAAAAGCAAGGTTCTCATGTCACCTCTTTAAAAGTCGCTACCTTCAATTTACTGGCCACAGCATCCAAGCAGCATGCAAGTGCATAAAACATATAACGAGCATATTACACTAAAACTCCCATCATCCTTTCCTTGTCTGGTGGTTCGATTGCACTTCACAACTGCACTGAACATTGCTTTGGTTGAGTGTCAGGTGACAGGGCAGTGCTGAGCTGGGAAAGAGAGCCGGGGCAGCGCTCTTTCATGGCTCCTCTGGCATTCAACCAAAGCAATGTTCAGGGCAGTTGTGAAGTGCAGTCGAACCACCAGACACGGTAAGGATGATGGGAGTTGTAGTTTAACCCCTTCCCGACAATGGATGTACATATACGTTCCGCAAAAACTGTCACTTAGTGACAGAGAACGTACATGTACGTCCCGGAAGTCCGGGTCCCCGTGTGGCTGCACGCCATTCGGGGACTCCTGAATAATTAAAAAAAAATAATAATTCTTAGCCAGGCGTTAAGTGACGGCCGTGTGCGCGCTCGGTCACTAAGGGATGCTGTGGCCAGTAAATTGATGGTAGCTACTTTTAAAGAGGCGACATGAGAACCTCGTTCTTTTATGCAGGGCGGGATTCTCATGTCACCATTTTTATCACAGTGACTCTGTCATTTGGTCACACGCTCATTTGTGTGCAACCTTTTAAAAGAATACCAGTACAGTTGGTTTGGTCCAACATTCTTTCTTTAGCTTCCTGAATATGATGACCATTGATTTCAGTAGCATAATTGGAAATGGGTTTTGCTTGCTTTCTTCTAGATTAGCAAACAAGATCTGCCAAAGGTTGAACTTGATGGAATATCTTTTTCTCCAACCAATTAGCTTTGTAACTGTAACTTTATCTTCTAACCAGGATTGCAGCTCTGCCTGTCTTTTTAGGGTCATTCACAGGTTTTTTGCCAATATGCAAAATGTAATTTTCCCTGTTGTACAGGTTAATCACTGAAAATACAAAGTCAGTGAACATTTATCAACACATTTATTTCAAACTTGCACCTTTATTTCATCCAAGCACTTGTATCAAAGACCTGGGCTGCATACAGCAAGGACCCTCTTTTTTAAAGGGAAATTATCATGTTTTACAAAATCTGCTCTAATGGGAGTAGGTTTACTAAAATGCTCAGGGTTATGCAAACCCCAGAACTGCTCTTATTAGCATACATGGCAACTCTCTGGATCTGCCCAGGAGACTCTGGTTTGCACAGTGAATTACTGGGTCTCCGTGGGCAGAGGCTGATTATCTGGCAGTGGTGAGTTACTACCTCTTCCCACCCTGGTCCTCCACAGGGCTGGATTTACATCTCAGGAGCCTGTAGGCACAGAAATTTGAAGTGGGCCATGTGCACTGGATACCTCCACAATGCTCCTAATCTCCACGTTGCCCCCCATCATCTCCATATTGCCCCCCATTAGCTCCAGCTTGCCACCATCATCTCATATATCGCCCTCACATTGCCCCTATCATCTCCATATACCATATTGCCCTCACATTGCCCCCATCAGCTCCATACTGCCCCCATCATCTCCATATACCATATTGCCTTCACATTGACCCCATCAGCTCCACATTGCCCTCACAATGCCCCCCATCAGCACCATACTGCCCCCATCAGCTCCACATTGCCCTCACATTGACCCCATCAGCCTCAACGTGCCCCCACCATCTCCATATTGCCCTCCATCGGCTCCAACTTGCCCTCCATTAGCTCCACATTGCCCCCACCATCTCCATGTTGCCCTAACATTACCTCCCCCCCCCCATTGTCCATTTCCTACCTCCTTGGTAGGAGATCTGTCATTTGTGCCTCCTTTGGCACAGTCTTGTACCTGATGGAGCTCCTGCGCGGTCTCCTGCAGAGCGCTGGGAGATGATGTCATCTGCCAGCACTCTGCATCCCTAAAGAGGCGACGAGGGAGCTCAGCACCTACAGGACTGTGCCAAAGGAGGCACAGACCTGTCCTGCTGGTGAGGTAGGAAATAGACAATGGTGGGGCGGGCAATGTGAGTGGGTGCCGCCGGTGCAGCCAGGGAGGTGGCTTTTATTTTTTTCTTTAAAAAACTAGAATATTTATAAAAAAAAAAAAAATCCGAATGGCAGGCTCCCTTCGGTGGCGTGCGCCTGTAGGTAGGTGTCTACTTTGCCTAATGACAAATCCAGCCCTGGTCCTCCCACTTCTCTTCCTTCCCACCCTGTTCCTCCCACTTCCCACCCACTTTATGACACAAATATGATTACGCTATACCAACCCAGTTAAGCCCCACCCATTATAACACATAGCATAACTGACTTCTCTTCATCTCCAGAGGCTCAACGTAAGCAAGCTCCCAGTTATGCCTATTAGCCATTCTGGTGTTGGAGGGTAAAAGTAACAATAATATCTTTGTAGAGTCTCACTATATATCATACTCATTACTCCAGACCTGTATTGATAACACATAGACCAACACTCCAAGATTTAAAATTCAAATCGAGTGCAAAATTGTATTTTTCAGGTATTCACCTGTAACATTCCTGGCAATATAGACAACAGTTCATTGGAAAATAATATATGTTGTTTCTCATCAGTCGACTGAAAGTCCACTAGGTACCCTCGCGTGGTCCAAGCTTGTGGACTGGAACAACTCCGGTTCACCATTAAGCAGTCGTATCTGTGTCTTGTACTCTTATGTCTTCCAGTATGAAAAAGAGGATATTTCTTTTTAATTTAATCCTCGACTCCAGACCTCTTTGCTTTACTATAGATTACTTTTCATACCGGACGATATAAGATTACAAGACACATATATGACCGCTTAATGGTGAACCAGAGTTGTTCCAATCCACATGCTTGGACCACACGAGGGTACCTAGTGGACGTTCAATCGACTGGTGAAAAACAATATATATTATTTTCCAATGAACTGTTGTCTATATTGCCAGGAATGTTACAGGTGAATACCTGAAAGATACAATTATGTACTCGATCTGAATATCTCCTGAATTTTAAATCCTGGAGTGTTGGTTGGAGGGTAAAAAGCTGACCACCTTGCTTGGTAAGCAACCTGGAAGTTGGTGTCTCCAGAAAGTACAGCCTCCATAGACCCTTTGTGTCATGCTTGTAATCTATTCCCTAGGGTCTATGGAGGCTGTGTGCGTAGCTCAGTGGGATTGAAGTGTGACACTTTAAAGTCTTGCAGTCCAGTCTCTCTTGTATGAGCAGTGCTGGAGCACCAGCAACCTCTTTCTAAAACTCAGTTCTGCTTCCCCTCTGGTCCTCCAAGGCTCACGATATGGCCCTTGTTCATCTTCAGCTCTTCTCCCAGGAGATATACTATAGGGCAGTGGTTCTCATCCAGTGTTCCTTGGACACCAGTTATGGGTACCACACATTTTCCACAAAGACTTGGATAAAAATGTTAAAGTTGAATTTGTAATGCATATAGAAATTATCATGAACAATGTGCTTCTAGTTATCATTCTGACCACGGGACCAAAGAACAACTTTATATTATGCATTCATTAAGCCCTTTGAAATGACCTATAAAATGCTAGTGGTGCCCTGAAAATTCCAGATTGCATGGTATCTGAGCCTTGAACGAAAAAAGATTGAGAACCATTGCACTAAAGTATTAGCTACATAATGCCCTTTAATTTAAATAACGATAATGTTGTCAAAGTTGATGATGCTTGAAGTTAAAGGGATAGTAATGTTTCATAATAAAAACAGCTCTAATTAATCATCATAGTATTTGGACTTTGGAGAGTGTTATTTCTATTCTGTCAGAGTTGTAGTTCAAGAGTTATTCAATGACAAAGTGTCCCCCTCCCGCCCCTTTTACTGATGTAACACTGCTCAGACAAAGCAGAAGAGAGGTGCCCAGGTAGATTGCAGAGAGGGACAATCTTCAATTAAGATAAGGGAAAACCTGAAAAGCTTGTCAAGGGGGGCAGGGATTTCATTGTTTTCATAGGAATAAGAGTGTCCCCTTCTGTTATCTGTCTGGTCTATGGACTGCTTTCCACACCTGAGAAGAGAAAGCTTACACTAGGTAAAAGGGGCGGGAGGGGGAAACTTTGCTTGTGAATATCTCTTAAATCATAAAGGTTTGAGAGATAAGACTTATATCATTCTTCATGTTTTTTTAATGCCTACAAAATAAAGTTAAAATGAAGTATTACTAGCCCTTTAAAGGGATAGTAGCCCTCTATTTTGGCTTATATTCCTCCAGTGTATACCATGAAAAGTCAAAATGCCTATACATTGTCCTTTCTCATCTTCATCTATTTTTTTAATTTTATGTTTACACTTTCATGTCCCTGAGAGGAAGCTCAATAAATTTCTGTTCCCAGAGGTTTTCTGGGCAGTAGCCCATCACAGCAGGATGTAATACAATGCCGTATTCTTCCTGTGACACTGAATACCTTGTTTACATTGGATCACCAGATCTGCTTTCATGTTCCCTGACAGAAAGCTCTCTGCAATCAGATCCAGAGAGCTCATTGTCAGCCACATAAAAATCTATTAAAGAAAAAAAAAGTGAAGATAAATAAATTATATATATATATATGCATATTGAGATTACATATTCTTCAAGTATAAAATATACAAAGTCAAAATAAACGGTTATTATCTCTTTGAATAAAGAATGGTCTTAGTCTATGAGTGGTGCCAGTTAAACAACAACTAGCAATTATCCAAGGTGAGAAGT
Source organism: Rhinophrynus dorsalis (assembly GCA_037306005.1). Classification (NCBI taxonomy): domain Eukaryota; kingdom Metazoa; phylum Chordata; class Amphibia; order Anura; family Rhinophrynidae; genus Rhinophrynus; species Rhinophrynus dorsalis. The sequence goes on from CM074719.1 coordinate 383,273,107, forward strand.
AAAGGAAAAGGAGGAATTTATTTAAGATTTAGGACAGATTGCATGAAAATGAACCAATAAAGACAGTTATATATGATCCTGAGGTGGAGAGTAGTTGGTAGGCTTTTGAAAAACCTGGTGCTTGGGCCCAATTAATGTACTGTGTGCACCCCACTCCAATTGCACTATTAACTTTAGGTAGATCAGCACATTGTACACTATTCAGGCTGGAAAATGAGATGCATAGCTAACAACGCTTCTGCTGGGAAGACAGAAAATACTTAGTAGACAATGAGCACTTCAAATAGCTCACTTCTAATTACCTTGATATGGCCAGAAAATCTAAATGGCCTCACTGAATTTTGCCGTTTTGCTTTTGTACAAGAGATAACATCGTCCATCATTCCTACATGTCACATGCATGGACAGACATGACAGTTGCTGGTAGCTGTTCGCATAGAAGCAGGCACAGAGTACAACATATTGAGAAGCATTACCATGTGCAATGAGCAGAGTAGGAGGTCCTGTGGTCCTGTTAGCAAATGTCATGGACATGGCATCCAGGACTGATGTCTTACAGGGAAATATCCGACAGTCACTTGGAGTTAGGAAGGAATTTTTTCCCCCACTTGGGGCTTTTTTTTTTTTGTTTGCCTTCCTCTGTTGAGAAGTCTCCATGCCCCTCCCCAGTAATTATGCCCTTCTACTACCTTTACTCCCCACCACACCATGACAACCTGCCCACACCATCATGCCACAGCCACGTTATACCCCACCGTGACTGCATTCATTACAAGAGTTCTTATAACATGGTATAACCTGATGCAGTCCCAGCTTGGAGTGTGTTGCATGCACAGTTCTTATTATAATTCAGTGCATTGTGTGGCACACCAAGACATGAACAGTGTTTCCTCTACGGTGTGCATAGGTGGGCAGCCCAGTTCTGAAAGAATTAGAGGAATGTTTATTCTGGGCTGCATTGGAATACAGTATGCACTATCCCCGGGACAGGTTTAATTGCTCTTTTAATTATTTTATTGCTGGGTCACTCACTCCTGCTCAACACTGTTAATTTGCATTTTCTTCCCTATGATGCAGAGGATATGCCCCAGAAAAGCTCCGGTTCTTATTAAAGGAAAATCAACACTCATAATAGTAATTTCACACTTACTTTTATCTGGCCTGAAACCTCTAGTGGCCTCTGAATTTTGCTCTTGCTCCTTGGATAAAGATTAGATAATATTTCTAATCCTTCCAGGATGTCCTCATGTCATTAAGACAAACATGACATTTTCTATCAGGAGTCCTGGAAGCACATGAACTTTATTTATTTCCTTCTCTCCAAACTAAAGCATGCATGATGCATGAGCCACTGAAAACTCTCTTGTGCAAAAGGCATTGTTTGAGTTCTACTAGCAAGTTTAATGGCATGGCAGCAACGACGGAACACAAGAACTCCATCTTGAAACAGGAGCAAGCACAAAATGGCCAAAAAGCCACCAAAGACTTATTTTGGTAACTATGGAAATATTGGAGTAAAGTCCTGTGAACCATTCTTGAAAAAGAATGGGCACCGACACCTATCTAGAAGGGAAGAGAGTACATCTAAAAACAGATGACTTTGCTCAAGACCGCAAGGAACTCTGGACATGAAAAATTGATATGGGGGGAGGGACTTGAAGTCTATACAGTACCTACTGAAACGGCCCATACACCATGGAAAAATTATAGATGACCTCCTACTAATTGTGACAGAACAGACGCCCGCAAGCCATGCAGAGGTGGGCTTGTCAGCTTTGGGCTTTTTAACAGGCTTCTTGCCTGACCAGGCCTGATTGGGTTTTGGGATGGACGAGACTGGGTAGCTGAGGAAAATGGCTCTCTGGGTGAGTACCCATATGAGTGGGGGTAAAGAATACCATGCATCTTCCATGGAAAAAAAATTATGTTTAGAAGTAACCTAAGGCAAAGTACTCTTGCCTACAGTAGAGTGGCTGATATCCTTCTCCAATTCTGAGCAAAACAACTATTTGTCCACAAAAGGAAGTGATACCACAGACTTCTTAGAAGACTGGTCAGCTGACCAAACCTGAGGACTTTCCAGTGAACCTAGCACTGTCAAAAGCAGCTTCAGTAAGATATGAATTAGCTTCAAGGGTCTTGAATGTAAGAACTAAGAGATTTTAGTTGCTTTCACTTCCAAAAGCTGATTCCCTGAAATAGCTATAGCCATAGTTACCAACGGAACAGCAAATGCAGGATGTAAGGTGGCACCAGAGGCCTCAAATTTTGCCTTCAAAGAGAATTCAGGAACTTAACCACCTGATTGTTCACGAGAAAAAGCTAGGTTTTTAGCAAGGGTAGAAACTGGATCAGGCATCCTCCATGAGCACCTATTCTAGGAAATATTGAGTATTTTGAAAATATCAAGGGAGAAGTTAGGATCTGAGGCCCCCAAAACCTTAAGCATCTCCAGGACAGCCCGAATAAGACTCACAGCTTGAACTATTGTCTGCCTCATAAGAGTCTTCAACAGAGAATGACAAAAAAAAAGGAAATATGCACGAAAACACCACTGCCACAATAGGACTGTGCTTGAATTAAGGAGAAATTACCCAAAACCCAAGTTGCAAAGCAAAGAATGCTTAGACAGAAAGGCAGTGCAAAATGTAAAATAACACAAAAAAACAAGAACAATGTATAGAGAAACATACTTTCAACTGAGAATATATACTGCTGAAGCAAGTCCATAGTACAGAGTTCTAGTCAGGCTCCAACACCTTAAAGAGATAGAGAAATGTGGCTGCCAGAAATGGGATAGGGAACATACTCACAGGACCTGTGCACCTGTCCATGCTGGGGTAAAGTGGAGCAGGCTGGGAGTCTCTGAGTCTAAGAGCCTTTCAAGTCACGTGTGCAGCCCTAGTAGAGGATGAGACATTACCCTATGGTTCCTGTGTTCCACAAAGGACATAAGAGAAAAAAAAATATTCTGGGCAAAATGTTTTACTCAAGTTAGGGGATATCTACAAACCAATAATATCTATTGAAAGTGCAGTCTGCTAAAAAAAAAAAAAAAAACCAGTGTGACGTATGGGTTGTTCACAGAAAAGCACCTAAAATTGTTATTTATCTGTAAACTGCAACAAAAATGTACAAACATGCCCATGGGGGGTACATGAGCAGTGAATTGGCGACAGTCGCTTATTCATGAATTATCAGCAATAAGTATAAGCTTTTGTTGAAGTATATCGTTAAAAGGACTTCAATCATATTAAAAGGTCTATTGTAAGGCTTTCTGGCTAACTAAAACAAGTGAACTCCCACTGCTGGGAGAACACCCATTCACAAGTTATTATAGTGCAAGCATTCCATTTTATGGGGTTCTGTTGCTACTGCAGTCTGTGGAGGTATGTGTCAGCAATCAAATCTGTTCAAAAAGCAACAGTACCCCCATTAAAAGAGTAGCCTATTGAAATGTCACCATCTATATCGCGACCAACAAAATAGCTTGTTAAAAGCATTGGCCACAAGAAATTATATATACACAATTAGACACCACACTGCTGAGTACGTTGAAACGTAAAAGTTTTGCAACACAGCGCAACTCAACTTTTACACACAAGAAAGAGTTTCCTATCCTTTAACCCCCTGAACATTACACACCCCTTTGGTCCTCAAGGGGATAGAGTGAAGAGGAGGACGTGGAGGCAACAGATGATTACAAAGGGAAGATAAACAGATTTGTTTTGGCTGTCCAAGGTTTACATGGTTTGGGCTGTATCTATAACATTATGGGAAAATGGGACAGACACTATTAACCTTTTGAGTGCCAGAAGGTTGACACAATTTTTTTGCTCTAGAGTGGTATAGTATCAGGACACCATAAGGACTCTGTTTAAGGGCGGTATTTACATAAGTTTGTTGCCTTAGTGATAGCTAGAGCTGGGTTAATTATGTTTTTCAGTGAAATCTTGGGAATTCTGCCAGTGGTGTTTTGCTCTGACAGTAAAAGCTAGCTTTCCTTCTATAAAGAGGACAATCTGAATACACAGTAATTCATGGAGAGGCTTTTCAATGAGCATCGTAATTTTACAATTATCTTATTACCAAAGGCTTCAATGGTAAACAATGCTGAATGGGAGTCATTATGACACAGACATATTAATTCATGGACAAGAAGGGCAATGATTTCACTCTTACACCTTTTGGGGGAAGGGAATTAAAAAGGACTCTATCAACTAAAAACAAGTTTGGTGAATTTGAAAGAGCTTTCAAAATCCCTTATATCAGGGGTGTCCAAGTTCAATGCTCAAAGGCCACAATTTAAACCCTGAACGACCCTTGACGGTCATGGCATGTCATGAGTTGTTTTGCGTTAATGACCCATGACGTGCCAGAACAGTCATGGAATTCCGGGCTCCCCGTGAGGCTGCACGCCGTCCACGGAGCACGGAACCTGAAACAAAAGAAAAAAAAATGGTCCGTGGTCCTTAAGTGCCGGCCGCATGTGGGCGTGGCTGGTCCTTAAGGGGTTAAGGTTTTCCCTGATTAAGCATAAGTAAGTTACTCAGTGGCTCATTCATTTTGATTGGCCCACCTGAGCTCAAACAGAGAAGTCCTTAAATCCTGAACTGTGCTAGCTCTTGAGGAGCAAATTTGGACACCCTTGTGTCTGCATCAGGTCTGTTCCAGGTGTCGATTTCAGGTTGAGGCTTAACATCGGGCTAGTGGGCATCACTCTTACACTGTTGCATCTGTAGTGATGTGACCGATTACCCTCTATTCACTTGCCAATTAGTTGTACTGAGATGTTCAGTATTCTTGGCATTCCAACAGGGCTCAAAAGTGAAGGAAGCACCAAAGAAGATCCTAGACCGGCAAGACTGCCTCCAGGATCTTTCTCCCAAAGCTGGAGTCAGCTGATGCCAGCACATCAACACGGTAGTGCTTTGAAAAGGTGTGCACAGACGACCAAGTGGCAGCCTTGCACAACTGATCAGCTGAGGCCTGATTTTTGTAAGCCCAAGAAGCCCCATTGGATCTTGTAGAATGAGTCGTGACCCGAAAGGGAACAGGCTTCTTCCTTAGCTCATAAGCCTTTAAGAAAAGTGGAATTAATCCAAGATGCAATAGTCACTTTGGATGCAGGTCTCTCTGCCCTGGGGCCCTCAGGAATGATGTACAGTGCGTCAGATTGTCTAATGGACAGAGTGCAATGTACATAAAACTTGAGACAATGCACCACATCTAACAAGTGGAGATCCCTCTCCTTGTCAGAGACAGGGTCAGGACAGAAAGGAGGCACCACAATCTCCTGATTAATGTGGAACTAAGAGATCACCTTCAGGAGAAACTCCTTTGTGAAACACCAAAAAGGGTGGTCTACAAGACAGAGCATGCGACACGGCGAACAAAGGAGGGCGTTGAAGGACGCCCACAACCAAGTTAAGATCCCACTGAGGAGCGGGAGTCTTGAAAACAGGACGAGTATGAGCAACGCCCTGGAAAAAAACCTTGAAATCAGGAAAAATAGCAATGCGCCTCTGAAAGAAAACAGAGAGAGCAGAAGTCCGAACCTTAAGGGAACTCAAACTGAGGCCCTTATCCACACCGTCCTGCAAAAAAGTCAGGACCGCAGGCAGATCAAAATCCTGAGAAAGGTCCCTATCAGCACACCAAGAGAGAAAGGTCGACCAGACACTATGGTAGGTCTTAGAAGAAACAGGTTTGCGGGCACTAAGCATAGTAGCCACCACACCAGAAGAAAAACCTTTCTTCTTCAGTATTGAGGATTCAATTTCCAAGCTGTCAAAGCTAGACGATGAACATCCTCCTTCCACAGGCAACCCTGTAGAATATCCAGACGGCAAGGGCGCCGGAATGGCTCCGCCACAGACAGATCCAGAAGCTCCGGAAACCAAGCCTGTCAAAACCAGTACGGAGCAATCAGAATGACTGGAGTGGGCTCCAGTCACAATTTCTGTAACACCCTGTGCAATATGGTGAGGGGAGGAAAGATGTAAGCCAGAGGAAATAACCAAGGAATGGACATGGTATCCACCGCTAGAGCTAGAGGATCCCTCCAGCGAGAGCGGAACATCGGAACCTTCCGGTTGTGTCTTGTCACAGGTCAATGCAAGGAAGACCCCACTTCTGAACAATGAGGGTGAACACCACTGGGTGCAGTTCCCACTCTCCGCTGTCCACTGTGTGTCAACTGAGGAAGTCTGCCATGACGTCTACACCAGGAATGTGCACTGCGGATATGTTCTTCTGCCCAGGACAAAATAGCCTTGACCTCTAACCAAGTGGCGAGACTTCTTGTTCCTGCTTGTTGATATAGGCCACAGCCATGGCATTGTTGGACTGGATCCGGACTGGGCATTCTTCCAGCTGAGGTGTCCAATGGCGAAAGGGATGAAATATCGCCCAAAGCTCCAACACGTTGATGGGAAGGAGAAACTCCTCCTGAGACCACCGACCTTGAACACTTAGGTGACCCAGAACCGCTCCCCAGCCGGAGAGACTGGCATCCATTGTCACCGTGGTCCAGAAGGATACCAGGAAGAGCTTGCCCTTCATCAGATTGGAGAGGTCGAGCCACCATGACAAACTCAGTTCCACATCAAGAGGGAGGGACACTGACATCTTCAGAAGGACCGGCTGACCCCTGCATACCTGGATCACAAACCTATGGAGTTCCCTGGTGGAGCTCCCAGGACACAGTTGAAGACTTGAGGAGCTGTAGTCAGACAAAGGGAAGAGCTGAAAACTGAAAGTGCCCTTGGTCACAGGCAAATCTGAGATACTGCCGACTCTCAGGATGAATGGCGATGTGTAGCTACGCGTCCTGAAGATCCAGAGAGGCAAAGAATTCCCCCGGGGACATAGCAGAAATCACCGTCATTAGGGACTCCTGGTGATAATGAATCTTGATCACAAAGGAATTGAGATCCATCAGATCCAAAATGGGATGACAGCCGCCGTCCTTCTTGGAGACCACAAAGAGTTTTGAGTAAAATAGGATTTTAGTCTTACCTGTTAAATCCTTTTTTCTTAGTCCATACAGGTTACTGGTAACTTTGGTTAGGCGATCAGCCCCTTCAAATAGGCAGGAACAATTCTGAGAAGTCACTGCTGGGTGGAGCCTACCTCCTCTCCTTAGCTTGCAGCTAGCCAATCCCCAACAGTAAGATTTGCCGACTAACTATTGACTAGGTAGTAAGAAGGTAAAGGAAGACTCCTGTAAGCATGAACCCGAAAGGACCCCCACGTTCTGCCACAGGAGAACCAAGCATGGTCCCTTGACAGGGTGGGAGACCGGTAACCTGTATGGACTAAGAGAAAAGGATTTAACAGGTAAGACTAAATCCTATTTTCTCTGTCATCCAAAACAGGTTACTAGTAACTTTGGGATGTCCAACCTTTAGGTTTCCCAGGGCGGGAGGAAAGGCAAGGACCAGTTGCAGGCCCCCAATGTCACCAGAGCACCAATGAACCTACAGATCATAAATAGCTCAACACTAACCGCAAAGTGTCAACGGACACTTAACAGGGGTAAAGCAAATCCCATGAACTGATACAGAGCACACTGAACTAGAGCCAACAGGGCTCAAAAGTGAAAAAGTACTGAGAGACTAAAGAGATCCTAGACAGGCAAGGCTGTCTATAGGATCTGCCTCCCAAAACCTGCATCAGCCAATACCAGCACATCCACACGACAATGTTTAGAAAAAGTGTGCACAGATGGCCAAGTGGCTGTCTTGCACAACTGATCAGCTGAGTCCTGGTTCTTGTAGGCCCAACAAGCCCCAATAGACCTCACAGAATGAGCCATGACCCATAAGGGAACAGGCTTCTTCCGAAGTTCGTAAGCCTTACGAATCGTTGACTTGATACAAGAAGCGATGGTATTCTTGGAAGCAGGCTTCCCTGCCCTAGGACCCTCAGGAATGACAAAAAGAGTGTCAGACTGCCTCAACGACTTGAGAAAACGAACAATATCAAACAGATGAAGATCCATCTCTTTGTCAGAAGTAGGGTTAGGACAGAAGGAAGGGACCACAATCTCCTGATTAATGTGGAACTCAGACACCACCTTCGGGAGAAACTCTTATGAGGTGTGAAACACCTCCTTGTCCTTGTGAAGGACCAAAAAAGGGTGGTCTACAAGGGCATGCAGCTCCACAACTCAGCAAACAGAAACAATTGCCAGGAGAAAGGCCATCTTCCACGTCGGCATACGTAGAGGAACGATAGTCAGAGACTCAAAAGGAGGGCGCTGAAGCACTCCCAAGACCATGTTAAGGTCCCACTGAGGAGCAGGGGACTTCACTGGACGGGTATGAGCAACACCCTTGAAGAAAACTTTGACATCAGGAATGATGGCAAGACGCCTCTGAAAAAAGAGAGAGTGCAGAAGTCTGAACCTTGAGAGAACTCAGGCAGAGACTCTTATCCATACCATCCTGGAGGAAGGAAAGAACCGTAGGAAAGTCAAAATCCTGAGACAGGTCTTTCTCAGCACATCAAGACAGAAAAGTAGACCAAACTCGATGGTAGGCCTTATAGGAAACAGGCTTACTGGCATTAAGCATAGTAGCCACCACTCCAGAAGAAAATCCTTTCTTCTTCAAAATTGAGGATTCAGTCTCCATGCCGTCAAAGGCAGATGATGAACATCTTCCATCCGGAGATAACCCTGTAGAAGGAGGTCTGGACGGGGGGAAGTCGAAGAAGTTCTGCCACTGAGAGGTCCAGAAGCTCCGGAAACCAAACCTGTCGGGGCCATTACCGAGCAATCAGAATGACTGGGCAGCGCTCCAGTCTCTCTTCTTCCGAAGTACCCCATGCAACAGGGGAACAGGAGGAAAGATGTATGCCAGAGGAATATATGTATTCCACAGGATCAAAAAGGCATCCACTGCCAGAGCCAGGGGACAAGCCCAGCGAGAGCAGAACATTGGAACCTTCCTGTTGTGCCTGGTTGCCATCAGGTCGATGCAAGGAAGACCCTAACTGCTTGATGTTGAGGATGAACCCCTCTGGATGTAGCTCCCACTCTCTGCTGTCCACTGTGTTCTGACTGAAGAAGTCTGCCAGAACGTTGTCTATGCCAGGAATACAAACTGCGGAAATGGCAGGGATATGCTCCTCTGCCCATGATAAAATAGCCTTGATCTTTAGCCAAGCTGCGAGACTTCTTGTGCCGCCTTGCTTGTTGATGTAGGCTACCACTGTGGTGTTGTACCCTGACTGGGCAATCCTCCAGTTGCCGTTTCCAGAGATGTAGGGCATGAAATATCGCCTTAAGCCCCAAGATATTGATGGGAACGAGAGATTCCTCCTGAGACAACCGGCCCTGAAAACTCAAGTGCCCCAGCACAGCTCCCCATCCAGAGAGGCTGGCATCTGTCATCACTGTGGTCCAGAAGGGAACCAGGAAGGGTCTGCTGTTCAGGAGATTGTTCAGGTTGAGCCATGGAAATGAACTTCCCCACCAAGGATGAGAACTTCTTGGCTGGAACTGGATCCAGAGACAGGATAGCCTGGACCTTCAATGCTATCTGATGAGCGACTTTGTCTGTGAGAAACCCCTCCCCCCCCCCCCCCCCCCCCCGAGTGTCAAAGAGGAGACCCAGAAAGACCATCCTCTGGGAAGGAACAAGGTCTGACTTATCCAAGTTGATGATCCACCCATGATGGGAGAGAGCATGAATGCAGTCCTGCACCTGCTGGTGAAGGAGTTCCAGAAACGAAGCCTTCAGAAGGAGGTCATCCATATATGGACTCACCCTGATGATGTTCCGATGTAGGACGGACATCAATGCTCCTAGGACTCTGTTGAAGACTTGAGGAGCCGTGGTTAGGCCAAAGGGGAGGGCAGAGAACTGGAAATGCCCTTGGTCGCAGGCAAAGCGGAGATACTGCCAACTCTCTGGATGAATGGTGATGTGCAGATAGACATCTTGAAGATCCAGAGAGGCCAGAACTCAAAGGAGTTGAGATCCTTCAGATCCCCACATCCTTCTTGGAAACCACAAAGAGGTTGGAGTTGAATCCCAAGCCCCTTTCCTGAGGGGGAACCGTCTTGTCCAGAAGGGCCTGTATAGCTTCCTCGAAAAGGCTTCTCTGCTCCAGTGGGAGAACGAGAAACGAAGGTCCTTGGAGGAGGAAGAAAGGTGAAGGGAATCCTATATCCTGAGGCCATTAGTTGTAAAACCCATAGGTCCGCCACAGAGGCCTGCCAAGCTGAAAGGTAGTGGTGTAGGCAGCCACCTACCTGCGGGTGGTGAGAGAGTCATACAGAAGGAGGTTTGGAAGCCCTGGGCGTCGTGGAGGACTTGGATCTCCATTGCTGCGTAGGCTTGGATGAGGAGTGCGGAGCCTGAGAGACCGTCCGGGTCGCCTGGTGCGAGTCTGCCTGAAAGGGAAGAAAAAGCTGATTCCTTTTGACATACGCCTTCTTCCTCAGGACCACTGGCAGGTGAGTACTCTTCCCTCCAGTGGCCTCATTGATGAGATCCTTGAGCGCAGGCCCAAACAGGGAGGATCCCTGAAAAGGCAAAGACAGGAGAGCCTTCTTGGAGGCCATGTCAGCAGACCAGATGTTGAGCTAAAGAGCCCTTCTGGCTACCAGAGACATGGTAGAAGCCCTGGCTACCATGCGCACAGCATCAAACAGGGCAGCAGAGACATAATGCTGAGCCTCAGAAGTAGGGGCCCCCTGATGGACAGCAGAATTGAGCTGTTCAGTCCAAACAGCCACAGCCTTATTTACCCATGCAGCAGCAAAGGTAGGGCAAAGGACAGAGCCCGCTGTCCCAAAAATAGCCTTAAGAGAAGTGTCAAGCTTATCAGTCCAGTCTTTGAGAGCAGAGGCATCAGCCACTGGCAAGGCAGTGGATTTAAAAAGCCTGGAAACTGGGGCATGCACTTTGGGGGGATGAACCCACTAAGTGAGGGCCGTTTCATAAAATGGGTAAAGTTTAGCAAACTTCCTAGAGACAGATGCTTTCTTGTCTGGAAATTTACACTCCTCTGACACGAAGCGGTCAATGGTGGGGTTAGGTAGAAAGCAAGCATGGGGCCTAACAGGCTCCTGAAAAACATCAGATGGGTCAGAAGACGCCTTCTGCACCAAGGGAATGTTCAGGGTGAACAACACAGCCCTGATCAGGTCCTCAGCCGAGGGGATTGGGTCTGCCTCAAAGGGGTCCCCAAAAAACTGAGATGAAGGAACAGCTGAACAGTCTTCATCAGCAGAGTCCACCAACAACTCCTCCTCAGAGGAGTCAGACACATCAGGTACACCCGGCGGTTTAGGCAGGGAAGATCTGATAGGGGAGGGGTCTGCCACAAGCGGAAGACCCCCTGTAAAGTGGATGGGAGGAGTTGTAAGGTGGACCGGAGGTCCCTGGTAGTAGCCTTAAAATCTTGCATCCATACTGGCTCTAGTGCATGGCTGGAGGTCCCTGCAGGAGATTCAGGGGCAGCAGCGCATGCTGGGAAAAAATGACCTGAGAATTCTCTAGGTAACCCTGTATGACATGAGGAGCAATGAGGGACACAAACACTCCAGATTCCTTAGTCTTAAGTCTAGCCCCAGCCTCAAGTGGAATAGACATTCTCACAGAAGTCAACTGGTCAATAAATACACTGAACACCCAAAAACAATGTTTACAAGTGATACAATAGCCCAGAAAACGTTTTAATAAACTTATCTGGAAAAGAAAGGGTTAAACAGCTGAGAAGAGAGGAAGAGTCCAGGCCCTGCGAATATACTCGTTCTCTGAAAAGCACAAAATGGCTGCCGCCATGGGAGCCAATCAGAAACGAGTGCGCAAAGCAAGCGCTCATGGGATTTGTACATTTTCTAACAAAAGTACCCCAACAGTGCCCGAAGCCCCCCCAGCATGTTCAGAACATTGACCAGATGACAGAGCAAGGGCAGACAAGAAAAAGGAGCCATCGCTGACCTCGCTATGATAAGCAGTTGCAGATATGTCCCAACTGTACAGTCTCATTGAACCTGTATTGGACGACAGAGAAACAAGTTTTCTATTTAAAAAAACAAAACAAAACAACTAATACAACATATAGATGATTTTGAAAGCTCCTTTAAAAATTATCATTTTTAGGTAATAGGGTACCCATAAAAACATTAAAGGAATACTAACACGTAGGAATGAAAATTGGGTCATACCATTTGGGGGTATATGCACGAAAAGGCACTATTTTGGTGCAAACCAACTGCACCACAAGGAACACAAATATTGCCATCAATTTTAACTCCATGAATGCTTGTGAGGTGTCAACGCATTGTTTACTTACGTCTATTAAATGAACTAAAAAACCTCTTGTTCCCAAGCAACAATTCTCCTTTTAACTCACTGACAACTGTGTTACACAAACATCGCTGCAACAGCAACTTTCACAGAGCATTTTGCTTTCTATGGGACAGTTCACATGGGCAATTTTTTCAGCTACAATCATTTTCAATGCAATCTTATTTTGCTGCAGCATCTTACAACAAAGTTGATACAACAAAATTGTAAATGTAAAGTAGACAAACAGGAAACCATGCTGTCATTTCTTGCTCTGGCTGTAATGGGGTTTATATAAAAATAATGATTTTTCAGCAGTCCCTTCGTACTGAGGTGACCAAATATCCTTTTAATACAGGGACACTCATGAGAATGTCATTCTGCAGGACTGCAGAAGGATCAGGGGAACCCTATATTGTGCGTTTTTTATAAGCAAACCTGATTTACCAGGATGTGTTAACCCTTTTGAATATCAGAAGAGTGTGCAACACAATGCAAAGCAATGGATTGCATACCCCTCTGGAACTCAAGGGCATTAACATAATCCCTACCCATTAATAAAAAAGCATCACTTTTTGTACACAGGCAGTCTCTACTGCGCATGACTGCATCATGACAAACATCCTAGAGAATTATTATGTAGGGTTTATTTTTTTGTATTACATTTACAGTTTCCTTTATCTCTTGATCTCTACTGAAGTCTACCTCTAGGCTAAACCTCTCACAACAGTGGGCTTCAATACACCTGAATTGCTCATAAGGGACACCAGTGTTTATCAGACTGTAAAATGAAATAACTGGTAGTGGACTACAGAGATCAAATGCAAAAATAACATCTGGCCCTGTCCTTGGGGCACAACAACAGGTCAGGTTTCCAGGATATACATAATTAAGAACAGGCAGAGCACAATGACCAAACCACAGATTAATAATCTGTGGTTAATCAATTATATCATGAATAGCTGTCCTGCTGGAGTGTGTGAAGGACTAACCTAGAGAAACGCTACTATAGCTGTACCATGCTACTGTACAAAGGATATCTTCCTAGTTCTATTAATCCAATAAACAAACAAGAGACACTAATTGCTAGTGTATAGTCCCCCTTGAATGTATCAAAGCAAAACAAACAAAAAAAATAATAATAAAGTTAATAGATTAAATGTAGAATTTTATTTGCATTAAAAGGTACACATATTCTTTCAATAAAATAAGAATCACAGTGTTTGATACTGGCAACTTAAAAAAAAACCAAACAAAACAAAATTAAATTAAAGCTTGTATTTGCAAAAGCAGACTCAATGGAAAAAACAACATAATGATATGTAGATTTTGCAAATTGTTAGAGTGTATTTTTCAGATTGTTTGAACCCCTTGGATGATAGAGAGGTGTCCAAAGCAGCAATGTGTTGGAGACTTCTCTAGCATTCAAAAGGTTAAACATTATAAAAAAAAAAAAAAAAAGATTGATGCATTATAATTTAGTAGAACCGATTATGCTGCTCTGGACACTGAGCGAACAACTGACATCATCCATCTGTACACAGGATGGTATGGGAACACATTATTAGCCAGATATCATCCATCTGTACACAGGATGGTATGGGAACACACTATTAGCCAGATATCATCCATCTGTACACAGGATGGTATGGGAACACACTATTAGCCAGATATCATCCATCTGTACACAGGATGGTATGGGAACACACCATTAGCCAGATATCATCCATCTGTACACAGGATGGTATGGGAACTTATTAATAGAATTATTACAATTCATCTGTACATGGGATGGCATGGGAATTCACTAGCAGAATGGATACCGTCCATCTGTACACAGGAAAGCACTGGAACTCACTAGATGAATGGATACTGTCCATCTATACACAGGATGGCCTGGGCATTCACTAGTTGAATGGATACCGTCCATCTATAAATAGGATTGCAAGGGAACTGACTAGTAGAATGAATACTGTCCATCTGTCTAGAGGTGGAATGGGAACTCACTAGCAGAATGTACACAATCCATCTGTACACAGGATGGATGGGAACTCCCTAATAGAATGGATACCTTTGATCTGTACAGAGGATGACACAAACGCATTATTAGAATGGAAATAGTCCACCTATACACAGAATAGTATGTAAACTCCCTAGTAGAATGGATACCACCCATCTGTACACTGGATGCTGTGGAATGATTTGTTTGGACCACAGATTTTGAAACACTTAAATGAAGAACTGAGCTCTACTTCCTGATGCCAACACATGGGCTGCAGTAGATATTTTCTTGTAGTGTACAGCAGCTGGACGCTAATTAATGGACATTCATCCATTTTGTTGATACTCTTCAAAGAGGAGAGATGGTTATACAATGTACTGAATAACCAAAGGGCTTATGTACAAACAAGAACTGCATCAATTCCGACTCAAACCAACTGCACCAAAATGGAACAACTAACTCTCAATTATGTAAATGTGGCTATTAACCTCTTGGAAGCTAAGAAGATAGTCAAAACAAATGCATCATGCCTTGTAGCCCTCTCTAGCATTAGGGTTAACAGTAACATTTAAATCAATGGAAACGTTTGACACTAGTTGTTTTTAATAAATCGTCTGCAAAGTCTTATATAAATACTCTCATGTGTGATGTGAAAGAAAGCAAAAGAAAGAGGATTCTTCATTCCCTTTTCTTAACCCTTTGAGTGCCAGAGGGGTACACCACACATTGCAAAGCAATGCGTTGTGTACCCCTCTGGCACTCAAAGGGTTAAAGTGGAATTGATACTTTATAACAAATAGGTGATACTGAATAGGCATTCAATTTTTGAATTAAAATTGTTTGCTATTTAGTCGTATTTATGTGTGCTGTGGCTTATGTTAATTGACCATGGTGGAGATGCACTAAGGTGTGACAAAGAGGTTATAAAGTAAAGACGACTTCTCCAGTGATCTCGCTTCTTCAACTCCTATGTTATTCTATGGAGCCAATGCAATAAGAGTTCTTCAGTGGGAGAATAACATTTAAACTGGAGAAATTATATCAATAGAGAAGTTAACTCCACTTTTCTGCCCCTGAGGCTTTAGCTGCTTCTCTGGGATTGATAGGCATCATGGATCCCCGTCCCTTAAAGAGACAATATAAATAGGATTGTTCAATGTAATGTTATATAATGGAATATCTTTTGCAATGTCTGTATCTTTGTATTATTCTAATAAATCAAGTCAGAAGTTTCCCCTCCCACCCCTTTCCATCATGTGATTCAGAGTTCACAGAGATCTGAAAGAGGGTCACTTGCAATGAGGAACAACATTGTGTTTGTCATTATAAGGAAAACCCTGCTCCCTTGAGGAAGTGGGGCAGGGTTTTCATTACACTGACAAAATATTTTCCCACGTTGCCATCCGTAAGGATTGGCTTTCAGATCTAAGTGAACTCTGAATGACGCAATGAAAAGGGGCGGAGGGTAGAAATTTTTTACTCTATTTACTAGAACAATACAAAGATACAGACATTGCAAAAGACACTGTGCATTATATAACATTACATTGAACAATCCTATTTATATTTTGACATTACTATCCCTTTAAAGGGATAGTAACACTTCATTTTAACTTTATTTTATTTTGTAGGCATTAAAAAAACATGAAGAATGATATAAGTCTTATCTCTCAAACCTTTATGGTTTATGAGATATTCACAAGCAAAGTTCCCCTCCCCGCCCCTTTTACCTAGTGTAAGCCATCTCTTCTCAGATGTGAGTCTGGTTGTATGACAGGACAGATAATAGAAGGGGACAATTTTCTTTGTATGAAAACAATGAAAGCCCTTCCCCCCCTTGACAAGTTTTTCAGCTTTTTCCATTATCTTAATTGAAGATTGTCCCTCTCTGCAGTCTACCTGGGCATCTCCCTTCTGATCTGGTTGAACAGGGGGGGGATACTTTGTTTGTGAATATCTCTTAAACCATAAAGGTTTCAGAGATAGGACTTATATCATTCTTCATGTTTTTTTAATGCTTACAAAATAAAATAAAGTTAAAATGAAGTATTATTATCCCTTTAACTTTGAAAACGTATTAGTGTTGTGACAGTGTGCTTTGACTCTATGGCAAACAGTTTTGTTATAGAAGTAAATAGAGAAAATATTTCCCCTTAAGTTTAATGCTGCTATCAAGTGACTGCAACTCGAATATGCTTTAGAGTAACATTGTAATGTTGCTATATAAAAAAAAATTCATATTGCAGCTATTAGAAAAATAAACTAAACAACCCCAGTCCCATCTCTCAAGCCTTTATGGTTTGAGAGATATACAATGCTAAAGTTCCATAAAGGTTTGAGAGATGGGACTGGGGTCTTTTAGTTTATTTTTCTAATAACTGCAATCTGAATTTTTTTGTAAAGCGACATTACTAACCATTTAAAACACTAGAATATGTAAGCACTAAAACTGAATATACAGAGAATGGGTGTTACTCTTTCTCTCTGTACCTGAATCAACTATATTAATGGATAGGGGTGTTCACCTTTTTAATAAACAGGAGAGTAGGGGTCTTGAGGATCACCCCTCTCCAATTACTAAAACATTATTACATAGTGAGTGGAAGCGGTATAGGGAAGCGAAGTTACAGAGGAACTGGCGACATAGTGTTAGCTCCATTTTGCATAAAATAACTCAAGAATGATTTCATTTGTAATAAAAATATCTGCCACAACATATATGAAATGTTGAAAGCACTTTCAAAATCACTTGTGTTGTTATAAGGTAACATCCATTTTAAACGTGCAAATATATCAAAAGAGGAACAAAAATGAAATTAAAAACAAACAATAAATCCACAAAACCATGGATCACAGAGGTCCAAAAGCTTAGCTTCACATCCAATGAGTTAAACAGAAGGGACATATTTCTGTTTTACAAGAAAAAGGCAACCCCCCCCCCCAAAAAAAAAAAAAAAATACCCTTGCTCCAAATAAGGGTAACCTGTATAGATAATATTCCTAGTAGAACCCCCCCCCCCCAGTGGATACAATAATGAAGAAACAGGTAATATCCTTGTCCACTTATTCTTTGCATTCTGACCAAATCCCCTGTTTATTTTTTGAGAAATTCCAAGCAAAGGTGACATTTATTTCATAGACTCATTTGGATATATGAATACAGTTATATAAGTAAAAAGAGAAGGATGGTTAATTAGCCTCTGCCCAGTCAATTAGCCTCATCAACAGAAACTCAAAGAAAAACTACACTGCACTTGTGGATCCAATTAAAGGGATAGTAATACCTGGAATTAAGAGGGTTTAATATTGTTCATATGAAAAAAAATAAAAGAAATGTAAATCCGTTGCTTAAAGATGTGTATTTTAAGATTTATAAGGTTTTTAAGTCCCCCTCCCCTTAGAGGGGAGGCACACTTTGTAGACCGTTCTAATGAGGTATTTCTTTGTAGACAACACTATTTCGGCTCTGATGAAGAGCTGTCCAGTTGCATGACCAGAATTTCGATCTGTCAGCTAGATCACTGACGTGAGTAAAAGGGGAGGGAGAGGGGGACTTCAGAAGCTTATAAATCTTAAAATACACATCTTTAAGCAACAGGATGTACCGCATTTAATTTATCTTTTTCATATGAACAATATTAAACCTTCTTAATTCCAGGTATTACTATCACTTTAAATGTTGCACTAACAAGACTCCATATTTATAAAAAGCAGCTTCTCTTTATGGTGCACACTTTTTGGGGCTTGCATGCACATGTTTCACTGTGTAACAGCTCCACAGGTTTTACACAATCCACAAGTACCCAGCTCCCCAGTGACTCTGCCCAAGCTTCTTACAAGAACATGAAGTCACTGCATCTGACGCCAATGCAGTGCAGTGTGATGTGGTTTTTATTTTGGTAATCTGATTCACCTTTAAACAAACAGGGCCATACGTATAAAGAAATTGAGTAATTTGGGGAAAACTATCTGTACCATAGAGGAGAAATAATTCCTAAAATCACGCCTCTCCATTCACAAGATTAAAAGACCATTTGAAATCAATTGTGTGTCCCCTATTGTGCAACTGCTTTGCCCTAGAATTGCTCTAGTGTGTTCTAATACATAAGGCCCATAGAGATCCTATCTCTGCCATATATTTATCATCATTCTGCTTTCATTATTTTAATTACTACTACTTTTTTTGAGGAAGTAGATAAAAGTCACGTATTTACTTCAAATAACGTCTACCAAAATAATAAAAAGAGAATATAACTGAACTGAAAATAAACTAAAACTCAATAGATTATTTAAACCTATACACAGTTTACAAAAACATGGTGGTTTTTCTAGAATACTTATACTCTGGAGGAAGCTGAACACTGCATTAAGTGAAAACTGTCATCTGGAGCCTGAATGATTATCTAGATAAGCTGATTGGCCAGAAAATTGTTGGCCCATGATAAAACTGAATATATGAATGTCTCAGTTTCAGAGGTTGTGCTCCTGCCCCAGAAGCAGCAGTGGTGAACAATGAGTGTAAACACTTATTGCCTATGGAAATGTTAGTGTGGCAAATGAGATCCATGGCTTTAATCCACCCACCCACCAATCATAGGAGTACATTTTTCTGATCCCAAAAATTACTAGGTTTTTATCATAGTCTGCTCCCAATGGATCACAAATGGAATGGTTCTCATTTATCCGTCTGGAAGTCGAATACAGATCTTACAGTATGATGGGGGAATCTCTTGGAATGTGCAGTCAGACAGTTTTGGACAGGGGTGTTGTTATGTTCTCAAAACACCCACAGCTTAGGTCCCCCTAAGGAATTATTAAGATAGTTTTGCAGCTCAGTTGCTTCAATACTATTATAGGGACCACCAGAGTATTACATAATTATATGCCTCAGGCGGATAACAAGACTCTAGACTTTAAACAAAGGTCCAATGGATTGAGCCTCCTCAGACATTACCTATCAACAACCTTACATAAATAAAAAGTAATATTGTAGATAATCCAAAAAGAAATCCATTGATGCCAGTTTGAGAGATATAGATTTTTAAAAGTCTCCCCTCCCTCCCCCTACATCAGCTGTAAGCTGACAGCAGGAGATCCTGTTCCCGGGAACAGCAGGTGACTCTTCAGCAGAGCCAAAATAGCGCAATTTAAGAAGAAATGCATCACTGGAATGGTCTACAAAGTGTGCTTGCAAACCAGGCACACCTTGTAGACCTTTCCAATTAAGTATTTCTTTTTAGATCTTACTATTTCGGCTCTGCTGAAGAGCCGCCTTGAGTCGGCTGACACAAATCTCCTTCTGTCAGCTTTACAGCTGACATGAGTGAGGGGAGAACTTTAAAATGTTGTCTCTCTGAAACCATAAAGGTTTGAGAGATCAGACTGGCATTGATGGATTTCTTTTTGGATTATCTACAATATTACTTTTTATTTATGTAAGACATTATTAACCCTTTCATTTGGGATAATTAATCTTAGCTGGCCTTTTAGAATATGATCAAACTTTAAATACATCATAATTTCACTGTCTTATGGCTTGCTATATAAAAACATTGTTAAAA
Source organism: Rhinophrynus dorsalis (assembly GCA_037306005.1). Taxonomy (NCBI): domain Eukaryota; kingdom Metazoa; phylum Chordata; class Amphibia; order Anura; family Rhinophrynidae; genus Rhinophrynus; species Rhinophrynus dorsalis. The sequence continues at coordinate 383,292,978 of CM074719.1, forward strand.
TAAAAATTTGAGACACAATTTTGCTTGACATTCCAAGAGAAAAAGTACATTTGTGCATTCCTCCTGGGGTAAATCATTTTACATTACCTGTAGATGTTCTCAGAATGCAGTGACAACATAGATGAATGTCACCTAACATGGAGGGAATTTCTCAGTCTGGTCAGATAGGGACAAGAGAGGATGACCCAGTGGTCATTTGAAGGAGGACAGTAAATAATTCACTAGGTTGACCTTTTGAATACTACATGGGTTTCCAACACAATGCAAAGCAATTCACTTGACACTCCTTTAGTGCTTAGGGGGTTAACCCTTTGAGTGCCAGAGGGGTACACAATGCATTGCTTTGCAATGCGTTGCATACCCTTCTAGCACTCAAAAGGTTAAATAAAAACATCCCCCAAATTGCCAAATGAACATATACATTACCTGTCTACATTGTGTAGTCCTGGGGTAGTCAATTTATGTCAATCCAGCTGTTGGTAGCTACAACTCTCTATTGCTGGTTGCGGATGATGGGAGCTGTCGTCCCCAACAACTGGTGACCCATGAATTGACTATCCTTTTTGTAGCCACTGAAAACTGATTCTTTTTTTCTCTCCAGTAATGTTCTTTTCTTTATCGCCTGATGATGACATGATTGCTGAAGTGCTGGGGAATCCATTTTATCCTTGCAGTCCACCTCAGAGATGGCTTCAAGCAACCTTTCTGTGCCTTGCTTAGGATACTTCTTGCCCATTCTTGTAATTGCCAGATGTCACGCAAGCACACAAAATATGCAGTTCATTATAGCCTTTTCTGACAGATAAGGTTTCAAAAAAGTTTCTCTTATTGTAACCCACTTTCGCATATACAAATGCTTTCTTAGCAATAAGCCATAACTGAATGTAACATTACACGACTTAGCTAATTAGCAAAGGAATAATGTTTAGATAAATGGAGCACCTAGAAAAGAATATAATTAGCACTGTCACCCATATTAGAAGTGTGCAAGTTTAATCTGAGCAGGACAGAAGAGGTGTGAAACTAGAGATTTTCATCACAAATCATCCAAAATCATGTCCTCCTATGATAACCATCATGCTGTCCATATGTGGACTCATTTTCAACTCTGATATGAGAGAACAGACATTTTCATCCTGTAGCAGTATTTCTGCTTTTTCCAATATATAAAATAGCACTAACCTGACTTTAGTTCATGAAGCAATAACGTCCATTTATGGTATCTTGGTATCAAATAATCACAAACCTATCTGCTCCAGTTTAATTTGGAATGCTATATATCAGGGTTATTCAATTGTTGGACCTCCAGCTATCAGAAACTACAACTGCGATCGTCTTCAACCAGCTAACGGCTGGCTGGGGATGACTAGAATTGTAAATCCTGAAAGCTGAAGGTCAAATAACTGACTATCCATGCTATACATAATCAAAGTCCAGTCAATTGGGAGTGTAGTGGCAAAGTGCAATCCTTATGGAGAAATCCAACAAGGAACCGTTCTACTTCTTCCAAATATAATAATTTGTCCCTCAACATCCAATCATGAACCAGTCTCTTATATTTCAACTTTATACATAACTACCATCACATTTTATGCAAAATATCTTCAGTGCAAATATCTTTAAAAAATGCAAAATGTTCAATTTAGGATGCTTGTAAGCTCACAACTTTTGTTAAGGAAGTTGCTTATCACCACTGATGGGACTGTGTTGACCTTATAACCACTTTCTAGAACGTATGACCCATAATGGAGCCAACCTTCATCTTTGCAATTTAGAAATGCATATTACTCCTTAAGCAGTAGAATGATCTACATATCCACTGATAAGTGAACTTTTTTCACATTACATTGGACTGAAGCCACCAAATTCCTTAGAAGATACTTCTGATTCATGAATGTCCATCACAGACAGATAATTCAGGCAACTGAGTCCATCATTTCCTTTCAAGTTCTTTTGCTAGGATTGGAGAGATGACCATCAATGCTACTGTTTACATGGTGGTTTGTAGCACAGTGCGTATGAACAATATGGCCATTAGGGTATCTGATAAACACAGGTTCTTTGAAAGGATTCCGGCACACACTGCAGAATTTCTTTTCTGAAAGAACCACTGGCTTTTCCCTCAGGTTTAGCTGAAAAGAAAAAATAATTAAGAAGTGATATCTAAGTTTATATTTGCCTAAATAATCTAAAAACCTAATTCATATGGTAAATTAATGTGAATAATGGTATTCCAACGACACCTTATGTTTTGTGAGATTAATTCTGAAGTGTATGAATTGTGAACCAAGTTCATACAGAGAACCATACTGACTCTAAGGAAGGAGCACAATACTGTAATAAAAAAGACAAACTCCAAGTCTGTTTAGCCAGATCAGAAATGGACGTTGATGTACCATGTGTTGCACATCATTCTGGTTGACACGGGTGTAAAAACCCTATTGTGTAGGATTAAAGATACCCTTATCAACTAAAAACAACTTTGGTGATTTTGAAAGCGCTTTCAAAACCCCCTATATGTTGTAATAACAACTTGATATTTAGAAAAAGTTTATTTACAAGTTTAGATTTATATTTCATGGTAATTATGAATGCCATAAAGGGACTGTTTGCCTTAGCCCCATATTATCTCACCACTCGCTGACACTTAAACCCTTTCTGTCCTAGGGGGAGGTAGGTAATTTCTCTCCCACCTCCCCTAGCACTAAAAAGGTTAAGTGTCTGTGGTTGGGGGAGGTAATATATTGCTAAGATAAGCAATGCCTGCATGGCATGCCTTAAAGGGATAGTAATACTTAAAATGTAAAAAATATATGTTGTAGGGTTTATCCCCCTGAGTAAAACAAGGGTACTACCACTGCTGAGAGATATTTTATTAAAAAATGATAACTCAAACTTGATTTTTTTAATTGCAATATCACAGTGGCCTGAAAATTTACAGTGGCTCTGTTGCTACACCATCCTATGGACTGCTCTGGTCTGTAGACCATAAATCTCCATAGGATGGTTTAGCAACAGCGCCACTGTAAATTTTCAGGCCACTGTGATATTGCACCTAAAAAAATTCAAGTTTGAGCTGTTATAATTTTTTTCATAAAATATCTCTCAGTAGTGGGAGTAGCCTTGTTTTATTCGGGGACATAAACCATGCAACACATATTTTTTTTACATCTTAAGTATTACCATCACTTTAATTACCATGATCTATAAATCTAAATAACTCAAACTCGTTTTTTAAATAGAAAATGGCTAATACAACATACAGGTGATTTTGCAAGTGCTTTCAAAGTCAAAAAAGTTGTTTTTAGGGGAAAGGGTCTCTCTATTTGTGGTACACAAGTAAAATGCATCAAATCCAAGCTCTGAGGTGGAGCCTCCCAGCCTGCCCACTTTACATCACCCAGTCTGACTTATAGCAAAGTTGAGACACAGACAAGAAACAGAAAAAAGGAACTAGACAGGGAATCCCATGAACAAATAATTGAAGAGAATTCCCCTGCCTGGGAATCAAAACAGTGTTTTTTCTCCTTGAGGGAAGTATGAGTTCCATAAGGACCAAGAGAAAAGGATTTATCGGTAAGTACAAAAAAGAATTTCCCTTTTTCCGCTTTCATCCTACGTGGAACACAGGAATGGGTTACATCAAAACATCCACCAAGATTCCAGGAACAGAAAGAAAAAGCCCGTCTCAAAATACAGACCAGGTTCAATGGGAAATGAACTGGTACAACATAAACCTCAGGTGTCAACAAACACCAAAAACAACAAACCTAAGAATGGAAACCAACATGGTAGGGGTGCGACAGGAATCAGAAAGTATACCTACATAGGCACAACAGCCTGTAGAACCTTCCGTCCACAGCTGGCTTCAGCTGAAGCCAAGACATTAACATGGTATTCTTTGACAACTGTGTTGAGACGACAATGTAGTCACCTTAAACAACTACTCAGAAGAGGACAGTATCTTGTAGGCCCAAGAAGAAACCACCAACCTGGTGGGTTGGGCTGTAACCTGAAACGGCACTGGCTTCTTCTGCAGAACATACACCCAGAGAACGGTCGCCTTGATATAAGAAGCTACGGTCACCTTAGACGCAGCCAGGCCTGCACATGGCCATTATGGATGAAAAATAGGGAATCCAATTTCTGGAAAAGCTGGGTGTAATTGACATTATACTTCAGACTCTGCACCACAAACAAAAGATGAAGTTTCTGCTCCTGTTCATTAGATGGAGCTGGGCAGACAGAAAGAAGAATAATTTAATGACTCATGTAAAAAAAAAAAAAAAAACTGAAACCACTTTAGTGAAAAACCCTATAAGACTTCTTAGAACCACCATGTCAGGAAGAAAGATCAAGAAGGGAGGTTCATAAGACAATGCAGTTCGACCATGTGCCGAATCGAGACAACTTCAAATAGAAGACGCAGGATAAAGGCTCAATAGGAGCCTTCTGAAGCACTCTCAACCATGGAGCTCTGAAGAAATGTTGAGACGTTTGAAGTTCAGAATAGGACGACATCTGCAATCCTTTTTGGGGACTATGAAGTGATTTGAGTAGAAACTCTTAAAAGAACTGGTACCATCACCTGCATGTCTAGCGGGGAGGTCAACGCAACAGCTTTGCTCGGGATTGCAAGGAACTCTGGACATGAGAAAATGACATGGAGGAAGGTATCTGAAATCTACTCTGTACCTCTCCTCCAAGATTACCCTCAAAACCCACTGATCCACCATGGAAAACTGCCCATGCACTGTGGAAAAGACACAGACTACCTTATATTGTCTGTAACAGACCAGTCCAACGTAACTCATGCAGAGGTAGATTTGTCAGTTTTAGGCTTCTGCACAGGCTTCTTATCCACCCAGGCCTGATTGGGTTTTGGAGTGGGATGCATATGGGTTACAGACGAATTCCAGGACAAAACCTGTTTGCCCACAAAGAGAAACCAAAGAGTTCTTGGAGGACTGGTGAGCTGACTAAATCATAAGACACAAAGTACAGCAAGCTTGTAACTACTGCATGATTAAGTGGCATTAGATGCTGCATAATGCATAGTGTGGCTGTATTTATTATTTTAATGTAACATTTTAGTAAATAATCTGTATCCAGTTTACTCTGAGAGATAAGCACTATTTCTGTTCTGGAGGAGAAATCCTGAGTTCCCAGAGCAGAGACAGGGTCATTTCCGATGCATGGGAGTATTTATTGTTGGTGAGGCATATGCCCACCTCCAACTGTCAAACCACATGAGTGCAGTGTTTACAATGTTTAATTTTGAGAACATTTGGTAAGGCACTATTGGCACGCTCCTTTTTTGTTTTTCTTATTCATATTTTGTTATCTTCCATTGTGGATGGGTGGGGAGAAGCAACCTTAAGACTGAGAGAGAATACATTTGACATGACTCAAGTGTCTTTTGGGATTGTTTAGCTTGTTGACTCATAAGTGTTTTTCTAGCCACATATTTTGTGAGCATAATAAAGGACTCATTACACTATGAGTACCTCCCCATTTCTTCCTTTTTCTCTTCATGTGTTTTTACTAAGTGCGACACTCAGCCACCGAGAAAGCAGAGGTCTTTCTGATAAAGAAGCCCCACCTGGCATGAGGCAATGGGTTAAAGGGGACCCTGAGTCCTCAGTAGCCTTGGATTTGTCCATGCCTCCTTTGAGGTCTGACATAATCAGAGGACCCCCAAAGAGATTAATAAAAGTAGAAAAAATAAAGAGAAAGTAGAATAAAAGTACTCAGAAAGACATAAAACTTATAGGACTGTAAGGGGTTAATGTGGCAAGCAGAAGGGAGTTAGAATCCTCAGAGTAGCCAGCAGGGTCCTAAAAGGAAGAGTATCATCTCTTCCCCTGCACTAAAACCCAGGAAGAACAATGGAGATGAGATGGAGCTCCAGGTGCCACAGAACTGCATCCCTGACCCGGGGTGTGTGGGAGTTTGTGTCCCCTCCTCTATATCATATGAGCAAAGGATACTTAGTGACCCATAAACCCTTTATCTGCCTATGAAATCACTGCAGAGTCGAGTAAAGTCCCACAAAAGTGATCTTATATACTCAACAAAATGGCTGCAATGCGTGCTCATTCTTAAAGGCATTGCAGCGTGAAACTTATTAAAGTATTGGAAAACAGCAGAAAAGCATTAACTCAATAAAAACTAGTCACTACCGGTAAGGAACTGTATGCCAAAGGGGACAGGAGTTGGAAGAAGAATCTTCACAAGCATTACAAGGGTTAACATACCTCTAAATGCCACAGCCTTGGAGTACAGTGAAAGCAATTGCTGCCATATAGAGAAATGGGGACATGCTTACAAGACCTGAGCACTCAAAGTTTACTGTAGAATCCTTTCATCAGTCTTGAGATATAATATCCTTCCAAGGAAAAACCAAAAAGGACAACATAGCTAAGAGGGGTCTGCCCTGCTCCTTGCGAGACAACGTTTTCAAACTGGGCGGGGTGAAGTGGTGCAGGATGGGAGTCTCCTTCTCTTTCTATGTCCAAATATTAGCTCTTTATTGCAGAGACTGATATTTGATATTTTGCTGAATAACGTACATTGTTAAAGGGATAGTAATACTTAAAATGTAAAAAAAAATATGTTGTAGGGTTTATCCCCCTGAGTAAAACAAGAGTACTCCCACTGCTGAAAGGTGTTTCATTCAAAAGTTATTAATTTTCAAAGTTGAATTTTTTAGGTGCAATATCACAGTGGCCTGAAATTGTACAGTGGTGCTGTTGCTACACGATCCTATGGACAGCTCTGGTCCCGGGACCATAAATCTCCATAGGATGGTGTAGCAACAGTGCCACTGTCCAATTTCAGGTCACTGTGATATTGCATGTAAAAAATTCAACTTTGAAAATTAATAACTTTTGAATGAAACACCTTTCAGCAGTGGGAGTACTCTTGTTTTACTCAGGGGGATAAACCCTACAACATATCTTTTTTTAAATTTTAAGTATTACTATCCCTTTAATAACAGTATTAATAAAACAGTGCATGAATGGATACATACCTATGGTGCAACTAATTAAGTTAAATATATGTATCTCTAGAGCAAACCAACTGCACCATAGGGGATAAATACAAATTCCCCCTCATTTACATTGGGTTTTAATACATTGAATGGTAGTGGTCTCTAACACATAGCTTGGCAATATGCTTCAGACATCTCTGTCTTTCAAGGGGTTAAAAAAAGTCCCATTCAAATCAATGGGGCTTTCCAGTCTCCACACTGCGCAGATGGTTTGCTCCAGGATAGCTTACTGGTTTGCACCGCTAGGATGTAAGCTCTTTTTGATAATGTCAATTTATTTTATTATGCTCTAAACAGACAGGGTTGGACTTTACAAGGCAGAAGAAGAAGGGGGCAGAGATGGCCCAGTAAACATCACAAGTCTCTGGCTGTGCTCAAACTACCTGTCCACTTTAACCCTTAGAGTGCCAGAGGGATAGCCAAAGCGATAACCCTGTGCCACTCAAAGGATTAAGTGACCGTTATGGTCTCCAGGGTGCTATTCATTTACCGTACCTTCCAAAAGTCCATGAACAGAGCTGGGGTAGGGTAGGTTGGGGTCCAGTTGTAAATGCTATTGAGGTCCAATAAAATATGGTTATGCTTAAGACCCTGCTGTGTGTTACCATGTTATTCAGCAGTATAATAAAAGATCAAAAAAGTACATAAAAACCTAAATTATAATTCTCACTCAAGCTTACAAAAACCATGGAAATCCATAGTTACATCTCATCAAACAAAAGCTTTGAAGATGACACAAAAAAATAAGAATTAATGTTATTAACCCTTTGAGTGCTCCGTACCCTCTGGCACTCAAAGGTTTAAAGGAAAGTGTTACACTTTAATGAACTGCAACCTAAATTCCCAAGATTTTGTATTCTTGAATGAGAACTATAATGTATCTGATGAAGCTGGAAGTGTTTATACACGTAGGGAAGCTTTATTGCATCCCAAACATTTATTAAAGAACTGGCACCTTCCTACACCTTCCACAAGACTCTTAAACAGTTATACTGTTGTACCTGTCTTTCACATTAAACACTAATTATGTATATCAGCTGAGTGGCCCAGTTGTGAAACGTGCATATGCAAGATAACTGGTGTGCCCAACAATGCAGACACCATTGCATTCCCAACAGTTTCAGTTTTACACAAGGAGAATGATTTAACACGGAGGTCATATGATCAGGGAGGAGAGAGGCTGTTCTGGGTCAGCAACACATGAATGTAGCTTTTCCCACAAACAGGAAGGAAAATGAAAGTTTTGTTAAAAGGTTATAGTCATTTAAAATTTGAATTCAAGAGAGTTTTGCATTATACTGCAGCCATAGTAAATTATTTAATCTTTTTCTCTGGACTGTAATTCTCTGCATACATGGCTACATTAATAAGAAAAAAAAAAAAAAAAAAAAAACAACAATATAAACACCCACCTTCTCCTGCTTGTAAATGATATTCTCGGCTTTTGCCAAGCCTAGCGCCATCTGGGACATCCTCAGAGCATGGACATGCTCCCTCATGGAGCCAGCTAAGAACGGGGCGAGGAGCTGCACAGACCAGCTTTCTGGCAATAGCTGCAGAACACTGACTGCATCAAATTCTGTAGGATGATTATTCAACAAATCTATAGCAGCCACAAGTAGGGTGTTGTCAGGTGAGGCAGGACTGAGGTAGGAGGAGAGAAGGAGCTGGAAAAGGCGCTGACGGTATGGGGCATCTCTACCCTGAGAGCTCCACACACAGTAACTCTCAGCAGCAGGAAAGTCTTTTAGATGGTGAACTAGTATGTCTAAAGCCTGATCATGCTCTTCCAGCTTCCCATGCAATATGGCCCTCTCCAGGTGCAAATCAGATCCTTTAATCTTATCTGAAAGAGGAAGGCATAAGTATTCATGTATATCGAAGTATAACAATATACAGAAAAAGGTAAACACTCAAAGTCTGTAAAGGAAAATGTGAAGATTTATTCGCATCATCCACAGGTCAACTTTTCCACTCCTAACTGAAGCCTTTATAAAGGGTCCACATCTAGGAGCTGAAATTTTGTCCTGACTTTTATAAAAGCTCCAGTTAAGTGATAAAATGTTGACCTGGTCCCAGTAGGGTGATAAAACTTTTACCTGTGTATAATGTGAATAAATCTTCACTTTTTTCCTTCACAAAATGAGATTGCCAACCTTTCATATTTATACATCAATCTGAAAAATTGCCCAAAAAAAAGGGGTCCTTTATCCCTTTCCTCTGCCCCACCCCATAAAGGGATAGTAATTTTTCACAATAAGAGCAGCTCCAATTAATCTTCATAGTATTTGGGTCATGGAGAATGTTATTTCAGTACTGTCAGAGTTGTAGTTCAAGAGTAATTGAATGATAAAGTATCCCCCTCCCTCCCCTTTTACTGATGTAACACTGCTCAGCTCAGAGCAGCAAGGTGGTGTCCAGGTGGATCGCAGAGAGGGACAATCTTTAATTAGCATAACAGAAAAACCTGTCAAGGGAGTACAGGGTTTTCATTGTTCTCACAGTAAGAAGCCTGTCCCTTGCTGTGAGCTGTCTGGTCTGTGAACCAGATTCCACATCTGAAGGAACATAGCTTACACTAGGTAAAAGGGGTGGGAGGGGGAAATTTTATCATTCAATCACTCTTGAACTACAACTCAGACAGTATTGAAATAACACTCTCTATGGCTCAAATACTATGAAGATTAATTGGAGCTGCTGTTTTTGTGAAACATTACTGTTACTACAAGTGAGAGGACAGGGAAAAAATAATATGGGGTTAGGAGCCTCCATATTACTTTATAGAAGCCCTCTGCCCTCCCTAAAGGAGAAACAGGGGGAAAAAAAAACGGGATTATATACTGCAATCCCTGTTTAACTTTTTTCCCACAATCCCACTGGCTGAGAGTGGGAGGAAGGAGTCACCTTACCCTCATCCATGATAATTTTTGTAGGATGGCATACTTTTTTTAACCTTTCAGTTGCTGTAGCAGTAAGCTCGCTGCAATATGTAAATGGAGTGTTTAACCATTTCTGTGGATGGGGTGGGTATATGTTTTTTTTTTGTTTTTGTTTTTTTTTTTACTTGGTGTGTTAACCCTTCTGTTGTGAGTGCAGCAAGAGCTCTGATCTGGCAACTGATGGATTAGTTTCCCCCTGCCTTATCGAGAACAAGAAAAACAGTTGTTTCTTGGGCAAGGCGTCTTGGCCTTGCTTTGGGGTTGTTTGGGAAAGTTTTTCAGCGCTCCACAATTTGGCAATCTTTGGTCAGAATGTAATGGCAGAATTGTGTAGCAGGATATATCGGACACAAAAATAAAAAAAAATATTAGCAAATATATTAAGAAACATGAAGCAGATTTATTTTCTTCATTAAAAAGCTAAGACATTAGGAAACACTGTCTTAACGCAAAGACATTTGTAATATTAAATGTGGGCAACAACTGCAACTACGCCACTCACATTTCCATTTATTATCAGTCTGTTGCGTTTGCTGGTCAGGCAGCACATACCTATAATAAAGAGCACCCTGTAATGGTCTGACTGGCGTAACAGGTTCTGAAGTCTTCTGCGCTGATCCTCCAGTTCTTCTTGATCAGAAGAGTCTCCAGACTTAAGACGCAGGACTTCTTCCACATAAAGCACGGCCAGGTGTGTATGGTAATTTTCCTTCTACAAACAAGAAAAACGAATACAATTCTGTAGTGGAAATTATTATTTCAATGCTGTACCTGCTTAATTCCCATGTACAAAGATGTCTAAGCTGAAAGTGGTGTGCATTTCGGGGTGTTACATATTCCTCTCTGCCTTGTTTCTCTCTACATTACCTCCCAAAATACAATCATTGTACAATCACAACCATGAGACTCTCCAGACCATATGGAGTACATTTTTCCTGAAGAGGTTAAAGGAACACCAATACTTCCTAATAACCCCTGCCAGAAAATACTAAGGACATGGTGAATCAATTCTGTGTGAACTGAATATGAATCTTTAATTAGTACTGAATGTGAGTCTGTAGCACTCCAAGACCCTAGTCGGACTCATGGAGCCTGGCCACAACAAATGACATCTGCCTCCCTGGACTATATATAAATTACCAATTAAAGTTAAATTCAGAGTGACCACTAGGATTCTGTCTAGACTACAATAGGGGCATATTATGAGAAATTAGGGCTGCTTTAGAAACCTAACACAGTACAATATGATCAAGAATCATAGGGCACTGTATTAGTGGACCAGACCAGGACAGTGGGTCCTTCCCCAAGTTCCGTGTAGCGCTAACAAATTTCTGCTGTTGGCCTATGCTGTTGAACTGATGACAAGAGATAGTACTATGTGCAGTAAGCATGTAAGCCACGTACTGGCAACTTGTGCCTTTCCAGTTTTTACTGAACTGAAACTCCTGCTGGCCAGCTGAGGATGACGAGTATTGTCATCATCATTCAGCAAAACACTCATTATAGTGAATTCTCATCTAGCCTCAGAGTCGGACATCATACAGAACCCTTCCAGGACCTTTACCTGTATCCTCTTCTCCAAGACCAGATGCTCCAGGTACATGAGCAAAGCTTTGCGATACTTGCACAGATGGCTCACAATCTTATCGGGACTGAAACCATTCTGCAGCTGTTCTTCTGCAGACCTTTTTGTAAAAATGTGAACACCAACCTGCAAGGCAAGTTAACAGTGCTCTGTTATAAACCAAAGGACCAATGAGAGTTCAGGTCAGTATAGGAATGTAGATGATATACTGCAACAAGAGGGATGTGGAGCCTGAAATATATAGCGCAGCAAACAAATTCCTGCAATTACTGTGCAATCATAGAGCATATTTAGTCAACTGAAATATTTCCTCTGCCTTATGGTCATTTAGTATAGTAAATTACACATTATGGCTTAAATTAAAGTAATCTCTGGTATTTGAATATGTTTTTTAAATTGACATCACTGTAATTTACATTCCTGTAGTCATAAGTATACAACGAGTGGCTAGTTTAGTAAGTTAAAAAAACAAAAAAACCCCCCAAAAAACTCTCCATCTGTCTACCTACTGCTTTACATAGCCTGCTATGAACAGATGACACTGTCCCACACCTGGCAGTGTCTAAAGAAGGGGTGGACAATTAATTTGGCTTGAGCCCCCCCCCCCCCCCCGGACTAAAGCCTAGTTCACACAGGTATTTTCTACCCTGAGATGAATGTTCTCGTTGACGACTGGATTGATGCATTGCACACAGCATCAACCCAATCACTAATCAATTCAAATGGGTGTCAGCAAGAACATATGGCTGACACCCCTGTGTGCCAGTCATTTGCTTCAGCATCAAAATGCCCCTGCTGATTATAACATCACCAGTGGAGCTCTGAGACTGAGGAGAGAAGTTTCACAAGGGTGCTTGAAATGTACTACAACACACTGTATTCAAAATGCCTGTGTGAATTTAGCCTTGATCTGGCTGTTACTTTTGCCCTCTCTTCATATAGTAACACCTGCACAGCAGCAAGGACAATGTATCAATTCTCTCTCTTTCTGCATTGTTAAAATGATACATGTGAAAACACTGCACATTCCGTACATATATTATTCTTACAGCAGAGAAAGCCAGAAGAGATAATTTCTCAGTATAGCAGCTCTGCTTTATGTGTACAGGCATCCAGACCCAATGACAACATAAAATTTGGCCACATGGCATATTTTGCCCACCACAGGTCTAAATTGTAGCAAAAATGGTCCAACAACCAGTATTCATGGAATCACCGATCAAGCTTGCGTGGACCAGTATTGCTGTGGAACTCTTTCAGCACCTCATGTAATATATGCACTGAGTACTGGAGGCTTTCCTGACTTTTATATATTAGTTTGAATTGTGTACTACTGCTACCACAATTCTTATAAGTGCGGTTCTATAAACTAGAGGTGCAATTCTGGAACAATCTAACTGAATCATTGGTATTTTTCACTTTTTTCCTTAGGGGAAGCTACTTTGCTCCAGAATTGCATGCATACTGTACTGTGTTATTGCCAAGTCAAGTTTTACATTTCCAAATTATTATTGTATATGCAAATGACAAAATTAATTACACAATACATACTATGGGAAATATTTCGGAAGCAAAAGAAGTCCAGTTCTATAGCAAGCCAAATGCACCACAGGAGAGAAATAAAAATGTGCCCATACTATTTAAAAGGGGATTTGTGTGTTCTTATGGATACATTATTTTCTTTTAGTCCATTTGAAATGCAGGAACCATGGAAGTAAAGTCTCCTCCATCAGGAGGTTAGGGCACTTGACTAAAAGGGCTCTCAGAGGCAGAGACTCCCTCCTGATCCACTTTACTGCTTTTAGGTATGCTCAGTTTGAACGCATACAAAAGACGAAAGAGATGAAAGAAGTGGAACAAAAAAGGGAATCCCTGAACCCAAGAGGAACTCCCTAACCGGGACTCAAACAATTGCTTGTTTTGTCTCCAGAAGTGAAGTCCTGTATTCCATATGGACTAAGAGAAAGAAGAGTTATATGTAAGTGCATAAAAATTCCCTTTTCTCTTTTGCCTGAAAAAAACTTCTTCAAGACAAAGACCAGTTTACAAAACAGTGAAATCTGATTTCTGAAAAGGCTGTGTGCGATGGAAAGAGTACTTCATGCATCTAACCACATCCAAAATATGATGCTTCTGCTCCCATTTATTAGATGGAGCTGGGCTCAGAGAAGGCCCAGACAGAGACAGATGGGACATCTGCAGGCACCAACGAAGGTCCTGCTTCATCCGGATGAAGAGGGACATGACATAGTAGAGAGGACACTGCTGACTGGACTAATTCCTGAGAATTTCAACTGCAGCTCTCTCTCTTATAGAATTGAGTGAACGGGACTGCCTCCAGAGCAGATAGCCTAGCACCTTCATACACTCCTGCACTGTTGCACTGTTGCGGAGGGGCAAAGAAAGGCCTGAGACACCTGGTGAGACAAGAGAATCTTGTTTTCTGGTAGAAAGATGTTGAATCTCATACTCAGAAAGCAAAGGAGTTGGCACAGAGCCAGAGAGGATTTCCTTAATTGAGTACTCAACCATGTTGCTCCAGAACAGACATGCACATCTCAATCTGAAAAGTGTAGAGTATCCTGGATCGGGGGGAGTCTCAGCCCCTGGAACAATTTTTAGTCAAGTGCTGTGTGCCCTGTCCTCCTGCTGGAGGATAATTTATCCCCATGGTTCCTGTGTTCCACACTGGATGTAAGAGAAATCTGTATTCTAACTCTCTGAAAGATAGAGAGGTCTCCAACACATGCCAAAGCAATATGCCAAGATCTCTCTAGCATCCAAGGGGTTAAAAGCAACTGGGCTGCTAAAGAAATACACCTGTTATTTTGTGCAAAAAGCCCTATGTAACAAAAATAAATAGCTGGTAAAATGGCTTGTAATTGATTTAAAAATCCAGTAAATTGGTAAGAATTCATAAATAGTGTAAAATCGGAACACATATGTTGTACTGTAATCCAAAACAATATTTCCACTGAAGATTTAGGGTCAGGTATCCAAAGGAAACTGAAACAATTCTGAAGTAAACTAATAGTACCACAGAGGACAAAAAAAAGTTTCCCTTTAATTTAAACTGAGCTAGCTTTGAAATGTATAGGGGATTTGTATTTGTCTCTTATAATGGACATGGTTTGTCAAAGAATTACTTTATTTTGAACACACATACACAATTCTGTCTTTTTGTGATAAAGTTAATTAAAGGGATAGTAACCCTTAATACGTAAAATATACAGTTTAAAGTTTATTCTCCTGAGTAAAACAAGGGCACTCCCACTGATGAGTGGAGTTTTATTCAAACGTTATTGAAGCTCAGACTTGAATTTTGTAGTTACAGTGATGCTGTTGCTACACCATCTTATTGCCAGCTCTGGTCAGTTGATCATAAAACTCCAAAAGTACAGCAGATGCATAATTTAGGAAATATTCACTCTTCTATTTCTAGGGAAAATGAAAGTGAAATTTCCTAGCACACCACAGGGCTTCATTACCACATGAAACATCACTGAAAACATTAATTAGCATATGATACGGTCACTGGTAATGCACCACAATTAGCATACATCCTATATAATAATTCGCTAAGTATGTTTGTCAGAAGCCACCATGCGCAGTAGAGACAGCTGCATGTGCTGCAGTCATGCGCAGTAGAGACTGCACGTGCAGTGGCTGATACGGAGCGGGGCACTCCGAATTCAGACCGGCGTCCTTTCTGTGCACCTTCCTGGGACCAAGCGGTCCCAGGTAGGTGCACATAGAGGACTCCGGTCTGATTTTGGAGCTCCCAGCTCCGTATCAGCCATGGTGCGGGCAGTGTCCACTGTGCTTGACTGCAGAGGTGGCACTGTGGGCCGTGTAAATGGGCTTTTCAATTAGTTAGCATATATATGAATATCTCCTTACCGTAAAATCTCGGGTATAATACGCACAATTTTACCCCATTTCACCTTATGTGAAGTGGGAGGTGCGTATTATACACGAGAGTTATTTTTTTTTTTTTTTTTAAATTGAGCTGACAGATTCCCTCCCTCCCGCGGCCCAATGCGCTCTGACAATAACGCTTACTTGTCTCCACTGAAGTCCGCGCTGACAATGAGGCTTAGCGTAGGTACTTCCTTCCACTGAAGTACCCATCTTCCCAGCGGGAGGCAAGCTTGCATTTGCCGCCCGCTTCCCTCATGGGCTTTCAGGACCTTCCGCCTCCAGCCAATGGTAATAGAAGCGGAAGGTCCTGAAAGCCCATGAGGGAAGCGGGCGGCAAATGCAAGCTTGCCGCCCGCTGGGAAGATGGGTACTTCAGTGGAAAGAAGTACCTACGCTAAGCCTCACTGTCAGCGTGGACTTCAGTGGAGACAAATAAGCGTTATTGTCAGAGCGCACTGGGCCGCGGGAGGGAGGGAATCTGTCAGCTCAGTAGAGGGAAGGGTTCTGGCCAGCTTACTTTTTTTTTTTCCTAAGAGGGGAAAACAAGGGTGCGTATTATACATAGGCACTCTTGTTTTCCCCTAAAATCGTAGGTATAATATACACCTGCGTATTATACACAGGTGCGTACTATACCTGAGATTTTACAGTAACTGTACATTTGCTGGTGTTTTGGCTAAAAGGACATATAGGCAGTTTGTAATGCAGTTTTCAAATATGTAAACTTCATTGACCCCTTAAGGACCGGGAAAATCTGAGGTAGTTTTCCCTTAAGGACCGGAGCAATTCTGACCTTTTTGACTATGTCTTTGTTCAACAGTGTTTTCCCTCTTAGGCTTTTATTCCACCCCCATAAATTATATACTGTTTTTTTAAGCACAAATAGGGCTTTCATTTGATACCCTATTTATATGGATAACCCACCATTCACTTTATTAAAATTAAAAAAAAGCTATAAAAAAAAATGAAAAAAACATTTTTGATTTTTCTCTTGGGATCAATTGGCCACAAAGGGTTAAATTTCTATGGAGACTGCATAAAAAGTATGACCAGTCAGTTATACCTACAAAATGCGCAGTTTAAAGTGGCCACTGTCCCCCATGGGTGAAAATCCCCATGTCCCTTTTTCCCCACCCTATTTTGACACTTTTTTGTCCCTGGCATTTGGTGGTGTATATAAGTATATTACATGGCTCCACAACAATCACACTTGCAATATTGTTTAATTATATATATTTTTTTTTTAATAAAAAAAATTTTTGTAAAAAAAAGTGTTTTTTTTTTTTTGTTTTTTTTTTTTTTTTTTAAAAGTGTATAATTGCAGGTCAAAAATTGACCTGCATTTAGCCAGCCTCCTGCACCAGCAGTGAAGGGGTTAATACCCCCAGCTACTGTATTTTTTTTTAACCACTAGGTGTCTCCAGTCTACTTCGGTCTCCCTTACTTTGATAGCAAGGGAGACAGAGGTAGACGAGACAGGCACAGACAGCATGCTTTGCATGCTGCCTCTGTCTGTCACAATGCCGGTACATGTGATCGCTGCTACGGTGATCACATGAACTGGCACAAGCAGGAAGGGCTGAGACTGAACTCCCCGGTCTCGGATCGCTCAGTCTCAGCCTGGAATTAATGATAGCAGCGTGCACGGAGGCACGCTGCTATCATTTAAGCCATGACGGTCCTGGACCGTCATGGGTCGTTAAGGGTATAACAACCCATAATGGTGCAGGACTGTCATGGGTCCTTAAGGGGTTAAGCTAAAAGATCCACTTTAAAGAAGCAATGTTAAAGTAAACATAACCGATTAAACTATAATCTAACTTAAAGACAGGCCATGTGCCACTGACTTCTGTAAATTGCTCCAGTAGCTCAAGGTTTAATAACCTGTTCAAAGGCTGAAAACTTCCACCACTAATTGGCAAATTGTGCTATTGGAGCTGGTACTGAAATCTCAAGTTCCCATCATGCCAGTGCACTTGCTCAAAGCTGATTTCCCACAGGATACAGACTATGAGCAAATACATTGGTTCTGTAGATGCCTGATATGTCAGTTCCAGTATCACCAGTTCCTGATCTGAAGCAGAAACTGGAGGCTGCTTTTCCTTAGTCTTCAAGATAGAGAAAGGGATATGCCATGCAAATTAAAAATAGAGGTACATGGCCAGTCTTTTAGCTAGATTTGGATTTTATAGGTTACTTTTCCATTAACACCCAGAGTGTCAAGGCTATATGACAAATGGTCTTGAACAGCTGATCCCACTGTGCCAAGCTCTTATATCATACCACCAAATTGAGGTCACTACATAAGCCAGTATTACTGGCATGCAATGTCTACAATTAAATTAAAAATGATAATAAAATAAAAAAAAGTGTCAGTGTGTATGTGTGTGTGGTGTTGTTGGAGATATTGATCTCCCAGCCAATTTGCTGGGAGATCAATAAATGTGATGTAGGGGAACAGCATGGCTCCCCTGCTTCTATCCTACCCAAACTTCTGTGTAGAAGTGGGAGGAATTTGGGAAAACCTCCTGTGTCATGTCAAAGGGGTGATGAATGCTTTCCCTGATCCCTCCCATTCAGCTAGGAGATCAGTAAATGGGGGGACAACAGCAGGGGTCATGATGCCCCTACAAGGTTTGAATGTAACCCTTTGAGTGCCAGAAAGGTATTGGCACTCAAAAGGTTAAATTCGTTACATACCCCAAAGCCTGTTTATACTGCCCAGTGGAAGCCACAGATCCCCACATACACAGTCTAACCCTCTCCCCAGCCTGGTTCCATTGCCCATATTATTCACAGACCCCTGCATGCACACTTTCACTCACTCCCACCTTTGTTCCATTGGTAGTCATGAAAGCACACATATACTGCCAACTCTTCCAGTAACTATGCTCCTGACACCCACTACAGTATGTCAAACCCATGGAGTGGGGTTCCATTTTAATCAGGCTGGCACTAGGTACTGTATACACTAGGAAATCCCATGGTGTTGAACAATGTTAGTATCTTTTAAGTGACTGAAAAGTAGAAAAATGTTTTTTTTACCTATAGCACAACTTTCTAATAAGAATTGAGCACATTAGCCTAGCGCTTAAAAGACCATTGCCCCCTCTTTGATGCAGACGTATGACAACTTTCCCAAATGGTACGTCTTAATGACCTTTCTTCATATTAATGGCTATGACCATTTTAGTGCAGGCAGGTCATTTTACAAAAGAAAAGCTTCAGGTGGAGTTTTGTGCTTCTGTCCCCCTCGCTCCCCCTCCCCCCTCCAAGGTATGCGGTATGTGGTACCATTTTTGTGGACTGGTAGAAATAACTGAATACATCAGGAAATGTCATAGTTTTCAAAGATTTTGGTATCTTTGAAATGGAATTTTAAATCTAAAAGACATTTTCCCTTAAAAACACCACCTTGTGAAAATAATTGTGTGTTCTTTCATATCTCTAACAGTTAGGACCATTTTACTGCAGGTGGCCCATTAAAAAACGAAAACATGTAGGTGTTATTTTTTGGCTTCTGGCATCCCCTACAGTATGTCAAACCATACCAATGTGGTATGATTTTACTTAGATGAATAGTAGCTAATGAATGCAGTAATAAATTCCAGCGTTTTCAAATATTTTGGTAGGGGTGGAAATATAAATAAATAAATGCCTATTTTCTTCTACAGCTCCACCTTCTGGAAACATCTGTGCATACCAGGTTAGAGCTGCAAAGGCAAGTAACCCCTCATTTGATGCCTTCTTTCCAAAATGGTGTGCTTTTGACTACCTTTTCTTCATATCTGTTGTTGGGACAATCATTTTTTTGCAGACAATTCATGCCTGAAAGAATGTAAGGAAAATGCTAGCTTGTAGTTGGTGTAGTTTTGTGCTTCGAGTACCCCATACAGTAAGTCAGCTCACATCAATGGGGTTCCATTAGCACTAGCTAATGACTACAGTAGAAAATTCAATAGTTTTCAAAGATTTCAGTGCATTTGAAGGGGTTTCCTTTACGGCCACTTTCTGGGAACATTTGTGTACACCAGGCTAGGGTTAGAAAGGCAAATCACCCCTCTTTCGATGCAGTGCCAAATCTGCTTTCTGGAAATATTATTATTATTTTTTTTTTAGTTATTCAGCTGTTTTAGGGTAACTTCACCATGTAATCACTGGAATGTGCAGTTTAATTTACAAAGCTGAAAATAAAATTTTGCACTCCTGGTAATTAGAGGTATGCACAGGCCATGCTTGAAATTAAATTATACGTATTTGCTGTTTTAGGTATTTCTGTACTTAGAGGGTTCAAAACTTTTACAAAAATTTTAATTTTCATTACCAACACAAAACATTTTGATATATTGTTTACAATACTGGCAATTGATTATTTTTAAGATGCAAAATTCTCGTGTGGTACCATGAAAAACCTGAATTTGTCCAGCAAAAACACTATATAGTTTTCCACATATAACTACAAAGTTACCAATGGAAATCATACCAAAACAGATGGATATTTAGACTTAACTTTTATTGGTTTGAAGAAAAATGAATACTTTTCACCCTTTCTTAGTCAGGAACATTTAATATTTGCAAGCGTTTGAGGCAGTGATAGCGTTAACCGCATTGATGCTAAACAGCTCAGAACTGGCATAAAACAGTGGGACCCTGGTACACCCATTTACTGTATGGTCAGAAGTGGCCTTCATGGAAGACTTGCGACCAAAAAGCCAAACCTCCAACGTGGAAACAAGGCCAAGTGACTCAATTATGCACGAAAACACAGGAACTGGGGTGCAGAAAAATGGCAACAGGTGCTCTGAACTGATTAATCAAAATTTGAAATATTTGGCTGTACAGAAGGCAGTTTGTTCGCCAAAGGGCTGGAAAGAGGTACAAGAATGAGTGCCTGCAGACAACAGTGAAGCATGGTGGAGGTTCCTTGCATGTTTGGGGCTGCATTTCTGCAAATGGAGTTGGGGATTTGGTCAGAATTAACGGTATCCTTGATGCTGAGAAGTACAGGCAGATACTTATCCATCATGCAATATCATCAAGGAGGCATCTGATTGGCCAAACATTTACTCTACAGCATGACAACAACCCCAAACACAGCCAAAGTCATTAAGTACTATCTTCAGAGTAAAGTAGAACAAGCAGTCCTGGAAGTGATGGTATGGCCCCCACAGAGCCCTGATCTCAACATCATCGAGTCTGGGATTACATGAAGAAAGAGAAGCAACTGAAGCTGCCTACATATACAGAAGAGGTCATTAAATATCCAGACAAATTAGAGATAATATTCCGCCCACTAGACACGCCCCCAGCAACACCCCCTAAAACCAAAGTGTCCCTCTTTGCCCATCTGAAATGTTGGGCGTTATGGCATTGCAATGCGTTACGCACCCTTCAGGCACACAAAGGATTATATGATAAGACACTTAAAGTGATAGTAATTAAAGGGATAGTATTACTTCAAAATTACTAGCCCTCATATTGTAGCCCTTAATAAACTGAGTTAAATGACACCAGCGGCATCTCTCAAACCTTTATGGTTTAAGAGATAGCCGCTTTCAAAGTTTCCTCTCCCCTGCTGTCAGCGTTCTGCTGCCAGCAGGAGAATCCGGTCTCTGAATCAAGAGGAGGCTCTTCAGCAGAGCCGATATCTCGTTATAGAAGGAAAAATGATTCATTGAAACAGTCTTCTACGTGTGCTTGGTAACCAAGCACACATAGAAGACTGTTTCAATTAATCATTTTTCCTTCTATAACGAGATACCGGCTCTGCTGAAGAGCCTCCGCCTGTCCCAGGACCGTATAACCCTGCTGGAAGCAGAACGCTGACAGCAGGGGAGAGGAAACTTTGAAAGCGGCTATCTCTTAAACCATAAAGGTTTGAGAGATGCCGCTGGTGTCATTTAACTCAGTTTATTAAGGGCTACAATATGAGGGCTAGTAATTTTGAAGTAATACTATCCCTTTAATTACTATCACTTTAAGTGTCTTATCATATAATCCTTTGTGTGCCAGAAGGGTGCGTAACGCATTGCAATGCCATAACGCCCAACATTTCAGATGGGCAAAGAGGGACACTTTGGTTTTAGGGGGTGTTGCTGGGGGCGTGTCTAGTGGGCGGAATATTATCTCTAATTTGTTTGGATATTTAATGACCTCTTTGTGTAACTGAATAAAATATTTACACAGACTAATGTATAAACACACATACTGAAGTTTATAAAAACATTCTTATTAATATTATTGGTGCATATGTATAAAGGCAATGTATAGAAATTCAGGAACAAACCAACTGCACCATAGGAAATAAATACAAATTAAATTATAATTGATTTCAGGCTTTTAACCTCTTGAATGATAGGGAGGTCTCCAAAATATTGCTAAGCAATGTGTTGGAGACCTCTATCATTCAAGGGGTTAAATCCTCAGATAAATCAATGGGAATTTGGGTTTCCCTATTGAGGAGTTGGTTTGCCCCAAAAGTACTTTACTTTTGTCTTGATAAGTATGCCCCATTGTATAGTCTTTCACTTAAAAATGTTACTATTAGTGAAATCAGCAACACAATGGATAATGGCATGGAAACATACACAGGCTCCAGTGGTAGTGAGAGGGTTAATTGGACACAGTAAAACGCAGTCACTGCATGTCCTCTGTCACCTTCTGTGGCTCCCTGGAAATTCCATCTTCCTGAAACTCATACAGGTTGTGGAAGCCTGAGTTTGGTCTTATTTGCAACTCATGACACTGCACTGTGCAGTCATGCACTGCATGTTAAATCATGTCATGATCATGAGTAAGACTGACTTGGAAGTACCTGGTCAGGGATGAGTTCCGTGGTAGGAGTCTGATGTCAGTTCAGACTAGTTCAGCGCTGGCATCCTCGTACTGCTCTGTGTGCGCAGCTAGTAGTACTGAGGAGTACTGAATGAAACTCAGAAGGCCAAGGGTGCAGCAATACTAAGCATTTTTCCACATGGCCAACCCCCCCGATCATTGTGCAACTCACTCTAAGGCAGCAAATCAAATGAGTCAGACTTGACTCAGTACCTGGTCATGCTGTTGAAGGTTGGATGATGCTGTGTTGAATGACTCAGACTAGCTCAGCATCCGCAAACTGCTGCTTAGCCTGCAAGCAGCAAACGAGCATGACTTACTCAGGAAGTGGCCAAGGTGCACACACGTGTATAAGCTGTGTGCGTGTGCATATATGAAGAGCAATAAGCATGCTCAGTAGAATTAGGTGTCTTGCCACTTGGCACAATACAGATGAGAGTGCAACGTGAATTAAAAGGCTGCCGAAGCACCCTGGGAAAAATTGGAAAGCGGGACATGGTCTTAAAGGGATAGTAATGTTTCATAATAAAAGCAGCTCCAATTAATCATCATAGTATTTGGGCCTTGGAGAGTGTTATTACAATTCTGTCAGAGTTGTAGTTCAAGAGTAATTGAATGATAAAGTATCCCAATCCTGCCCCTTTTACTGATATAACACTGCTCAGCTCAGCGCAGCAGGGAGGTGCCCAGGTAGATTGTAGAGGGGGACAATTTTCAATTAAGATAAGGAAAAAAGCTGAAAAACCTGTCAAAGGGGGCAGGGTTTTCCTTATGCTCACAGTAAGAAGATTGTCCCTTGCTGTGAGCTGTCTGGTCCCAGGACCAGATTTCACATCTGAGGTGAGCAGTGTTACACTAGGTAAAAGGGGCGGGAATGGGATACTTTATCATTCAATTACTCTTGAACTACAACTCTGACAGTATTGAAATAACACTCTCTATGGCTCAAATACTATGAAGATTAATTGGAGCTGCTGTTTTTGTGAAATATTACTATCTCTTTAATGCGATGGGACAGCAGGATTGGGCCCCAAAATCAGGACTGTCCAGCATAAATCGGGACAGTTTACAGCTATGCTATGCATTGCTTACCGCAGTGGCACTTAAAGGGTTAAATTATTTATTTATCCTGTCCTCCTTTTCCAAAACATCCTCACACAACAAAGCTATGTTATTTATATTGCTACTAGAGATGTTTGCTAACACGTTTGAATTAATGTACAAAGATGTACAATTTTCACATAACTTTGGAATCAGACCTGAGCATTGCTAAGTACTGAATATATTTTTTCAGGGCTCAGCAATCCTAACATACTGACAATGATAATGGAACAGATGCCATGAAAACATAATCAATAGGTAGACAGTAGTGGTAAAATCACTGATAATATATTTTATGTTATGCACTGGTAGTTCAGTAATATACCCTATTTAAACTGCTACGTGTACTGTCAATGTCTCAGCACAGTTGCAAATAACAGTGAAATAAAAATAAAGTACTTTTCCATCTTAATGTAGAATATGCTGGTAACAAAGCCACTTAAGTCTTTATCACTGGTTCATTAACTGTGAGCGCAAAAGGGGAAACCAGTGTGACTGAACTGCCAAGCAGCACTTCATAACTCCCTCTGGTGGACACAAAGGCAATATCTGGCCCTTGCAGAGGAAAAGTTTTATTAACCCGTTGAGTGCCAGGTAGGCATTCAATGCATTGTGTTGCAATCAGCTGGATATGTCTCTGGCACTCAAAGGGTTAATAAAGCTGCCTCCATTTTCGCTATGGGGCCAGTAGAGCAACTCTCTCTCCTGAATCTGGTCAGATTCCACCACCAAGCACTTCTAAACAGAACCACAAACCTGCTCACTTTTCTGCAAAACCCAGTCTGCATACTGCCACACAAGATGCTGGTCTTTAGAGAAGGTCAGGAAGTCCACTATGTACTCAAACAAGTCAGGCCGCGTCTTGTCTTCCAGATCACCATTTACAATTTTCACCCAGACCTGTGAAGGCAGCAGGAAAACAGTGATTGCTTCAGCTTGGGAAAATACATCTTCATGCCCAGTCACAAGCTGTTTTAAGGGATGTAAATTCCTTTAGACAAAGAAAAGAATGCAAGACCTCTCAGGTCTCTTCCTCAGACATGTTAACATGCCTGAGGAAGAGACCTGAGAGTTCTTGAAAGCTTGTATCCCAAATCTACTTAGTTAGCCGATAAAGGTATTAACTTGTCTGTATTTGACTCCTGTATTTCTACAGCTAACACGGTACCAACTCTCATCTAGTGTAATATGACATGTATTAAATAAGGTGATGCCTTTTTCCTTATGAATCATGGAAAACAGAAGTCCGGTCAAAGGCAACATTGCTGAGCAAAGAAGATTGTTTTGTGAGAAAAGAAAGAGCACTGCCAAACATAACTCCTATCATGAATGTATGGTGGAGAGATGCAAAATCCACTATGGTAACTTAAGCCACTAGGTCCCTATGATAGGCCAGCAAGATGCCCTCTGTGGATAAAAAGTCTGCCACATGTGAGACAGAGGGAAGCTGTACTGTCTTTTACTGAAACCCAGAGGATCTGGGGCCTATGTGGTATTGCGGAGATGTTCCAACCTATTGCAATGTTGTACTACATGCTGTGTATGGAAAGACCACCAGGTATGAACTCCAATGATTACAAATGGATATTGTGTTTAAAGCGATGCTTGCACAATGGTTGAGAGGCATTTAAAGAGATATTTGGAGCCAAAGCCTTACCGCAGTGGCTCTAAACAAGGGTGCTGTGGCACTTTCGTATTCCTGACGCACAGGATTAAAGTGCCACCTTTTATCTACATTGACTCTGACAAGAATGGGAATGTTGATTTTCAAATGTATATTTAAGGAAATTGTTATGCACAATATGCTAATTTCTGTCATTTTGATTGTGAGACTGAAGATAATTATACATGTTTGTATGTGTCCCCTTCACTACTTTACTTTACCTTCACTTGAAAAATGACCTATGAAATATTAGAGGTGCCTTGAAATTTACAGACCGTGTTAGGGAGTCTTGAGTAAACAAAGACTGAAAATCACTGCCTTAGCAGGTCTCATATGGAAAGGCAGTATATGCAGACTGCTGAGACAAGAATCACATAATATGCAAACATGAACATACATATGGCAGAAATAACAACACTGAGAAAAAGATGTAGACAGTCCAAATCAAAAGCATTGTGATGAACAATTATATAGTGTTATGGGCTAAAGCAATAATATATACATTGTTTTAATAACCAAAGACAAATAAGCTTAAAGCGGAACTACCATGTTAGTTAAAGTCACACTGCAATACTTAGGCAGGTGGCAACTAGCTTAACATTAGTTAATTTACCTCTCAAAAAGTACCGCCTTTAAAGTAATCCTTAAGCTTCCGAGACCGGAAGCCAGGCATCAGCACAGACATCTTGTCTGCGCTCCTGCACTGTCAGTCCCAGTATCCCTTCAGCAGCATTGCACTGGCCCGAACAGCACCGGAAGGGACTGATGGCGCAGGCACACAGACTGCACTAACCTGGCCATCAGTCTCAGAAGATTAATGATTACTTTACAAGGGGGTACTTTTGAGAGGTAAAATAATTATTATTAAGCTAGTCGCCACCTGCCTAAGTATTGCAGGGCAACTTTAGCTAACGTGGTAGTTCCACTTTATGTATTATCTTATAAATGTCCACTTTCCCAGAAGGATATATACTGTACCCTGGTGATACAGAATATAATGGCACCCATCATTCAGGGATCTAGCCCTGTATGGGTGAGCAAGGCCTTCCAGGACTTATATGCTATAATGCTAAAAAGGGGTGCACCCTGGACACAGCCTGTTTGCCATGAATACCCAGGGGAAGACAACCATAGCAGAGCCATCACACACAGGAGAGGGGTCTCAGGTGTTTAACTGGTTGTCCCAGGGAGCTCTGGCCCATAGACTTCTAGGTCTTATATGGACAATTCATAAACTTCATCTTAAGGTGGAGGATCCTTTATTCCATGGTCCTTGTATCCTCCATTGAGCACAAGAGAAACATACCTAAAAAGGACTCTGGTCAAGGCCTATAGTGTAACATGCTAAATGTACTTTACCTGAAGTGCAGCTGCATCTTGCTTGTTGTAGCGATAGAGAAGACCAAGCGCATAATATCTGGAATAATACAAATCATTTGCTACAGTTTGTTCTTTTACTGTTAAGCATTTTTCATAAAACACATATTATGCCTAGCGTTTACAAAATGGCAAAATGATTCAAACAGAACATAGGGAGAAGGCAAACATATCTGTATTATCTCCCTGTTTAACTCTTTTTGCCAAGAAGTTTGTGTCTAGTGTGAAGGTTTTTTAATAATTTATAGAAGATACTTCTGTCCCATGCTTCTGTTTCAGCACATAGAGCAGTTGTAGTCAATTGATGGATTTACAGCTGTTGGGATCTAAAACTCCCATCATTGTCTGGTTGGGGATGATGTGAGCTGTAGAACCCAACAGCTGGAGGTCCAACAATTGGCTATACCTAGAGCAGACCATCAAATTAAAGTGACATTTTCACCTAAAACCAACTTTGGTTATTCTGAAAGAGCTTTCAAAATGACTTAAATTTCATATTAGCCATTTTTTTATTTATAAAACTAGTCTTTTTTTTGTTAATTATATTTATAGAGTATGCTAATTAAGACGTTATGCAGGCACTAACGTTGCTCAGCAAGGTACTGCCTACCTCTTCTAATACTGAATGGGTTAAAGCTGATGTATCACCTTATAAAAAGGTGTTACCATCTGCTTTGTTAATAAAGGTTATTAAAGGAAAGCTTTGTTTTTTGTTTTTTAAATCTAACTAATTGTAAAAATATTCCCTTTTCTGTGCTGTGCACTTCCGCATTATGTGCACAGCACAGCTCTACAGCACCTCATATTTCTCCTCTCACCTCCCTCCCAGCTGCCCCAGGGAGCGCGTTCATGCTTCCCTTCAGTATGCTGTGAACGGCTCCTTGCATAACAGCAAGCTACGATTAGCATTATACTGAGGTTGCAAGGATCGAAACTGGGGGTCAACTGCAGAGGGAGCAGCACACTGCACAAGAGCCTCAGCAGAAGAGGATTATAGAAGAGAAATATGGCAGTTAACCCTTTGAGAAATATGGCAGTTAACCCTTTGCTTTGCAATGCGTTGCATACCCCTCTGGCGCTCAAAGGGTTAAGGAAAAAAATCCTGTCAAGCATCTGAAATTTCTCCATCAGAAACTGGTCCAAGAAATTTGTGAGGAATAAAACCTGCAACCTCCTCCTTACATCTCTTAAAAATATCTGGTGCAGAAGAGATAGAATCAGAAGCCTCCAATATCTTTATCTCTAGGACAAGTCTAATTCATCAGCACAGGAATACCTGTAACATCACTTAAACTCCTTTTGGGGGGCACAGGGTGTCCCATGGACCAAGAATCTAAACTGCTTTAATGGATGAGTGGATAGAAACATGTGAGGAAATTAGGTCCCTGACCACATGGAGGCTCCTGTTCAACAGGTGAGTGCACAGCCAACTGAGCAGGGGCCCCAAAGAAAGTGGGACACAAAGTACCAGAAAACTCCCTAGGAAGCCCCACCTGACTTGAGGAGCAATGGATTAAAGGGACCCCTTACTCCTTAAGTAGCCTTTGATTTACCCATGTCTCCCTTGGCATCTTACATAATCAGAGGACCCCCAAAGGGTCTGATAAAAGTAGATAAAATGCAGAGAACATAAATTATTCAGAAAGAATGAATAGGTTCTTATCTGACTCTAAAGGGTTAATGTGGCATGTAGAAAGGTGCATGTAGCCTAAGAGTAGCCAGCCGGGTCTCAAAAGGAAAAAGAGTTCACCAAATACCCCCTCTTCCCTTGCACTAAAGTCCTGGAAGAACAGGCTGCTGGGAAATGTAGTTTCCC
Organism: Rhinophrynus dorsalis; assembly: GCA_037306005.1. Lineage (NCBI taxonomy): Eukaryota > Metazoa > Chordata > Amphibia > Anura > Rhinophrynidae > Rhinophrynus > Rhinophrynus dorsalis. The sequence goes on from CM074719.1 coordinate 383,321,268, forward strand.
ATAAGCAAAATGGTGCAAATGCACTCCAGTTGGTGACAATGTCATGGCCCATAACATTGGATAGAAGAAGAGTAGGTTTAGAGACTCATCAACCCTTTAACTGCATCTGAAAACACAGAAAAGGTGAGAAGTCCCACAAAGTGCTTGCAGCATGTGCCAGCTCTTAAAAGACTTAATACTAAATTAATTAAGTATTGTAAAATATCAGAAAATTATTGAATCAATAAAAACAGGTCACTGCCAGTCAAGAACTGTACCCCAAAGGGGGCAGGAGTCCCCCAGAGTTGAAAGGACAAACTCAACAATAGAAGGGTTAACAAACCTGTAACCCACAGTAAGCATGTGAATGCAACATAAGAGGGAATATCTTGCTGCTTGTACTATGACAGCCTTAGAATGCACTGAACACAACTGTCATACAGGAAAATAGGGACATACTTATAGGACCTGTGCACTCTAAACTGTAGAATCCCTTCTTCAGTCTTAAGACCCTGATTAGGAATTTATATAAGCTTCAGGAGGAAAATTGGCTATAGATACAAGTCATTCTCCACAGAACTGGTTCTGAAGGTTATGTACACAGGTTAATCCTAAAATAAGGAAGCCAGTAATAGGTGTCCGACAAATGGGGAATTATACAGCCCCATATCCTGCCAAGGAAAATAACAACTTAGCATAGAGAGGATTGCCCTGCTTCCCACTCCTTGTGAGAGAACTTTTGCAAGCTGGGCAGGGTGAAATGGTGCAAGATGGGAGTCTCCTCCACAGAAAGCTCTTATTACAAGTGCTCTGCCCACCAGCGGAGGGGACATTGCCACATGGTTCCTGTGTTCCACACAGGATGAAAGAGATATTGAAATAGCTCAGAAAATAGTTCTCTAAATAAAATGGCTAATGAAAAACCTCCAAAGTTGATTTTAGGTGATAGAGTACCTTTAAATACCGCCCATGTGCCACATCAGTATTTTCCCTAGCGAAGTGCCTTTCCACTGTGATATAATAAATATGAGAGTCCCAATTTAAACAACATAAAGACGATGAATAGGAATCTTAGTTCCAGTCCTCAGGACACACCAACAGGTCAGAATTTTAGGATATCCCTAATTAAGCACAGGCAGCTCAATCACAATAATAAGCCACCAATTACTCACCTGAGATTATGCACTCTTGAATGCTAGACAAATCTCCAACACAATACAAATCAACGTGTTGGATACCACGCTAGCAATGCAGGTGCTATATGCCCTATTAAAATCTACAGGAATTAATTTTGTCCTTTGTGGTACAGTTGGTTTGCCCCTGAATTTCTCAAGTTCTTAATAAATCATCCTACATACTGTGCTCTAAAGCTGGATCTGGCAGTTTGAGTGGAAACACAACAAAGCACAGATCTAAGAGAAGAGAAGCAGAGGTATACATATACATCAGAAAGGAGGGCAGTGTGAGGCCCATTCTAGCCACTGAACACCACAACTCCTATCATCCCCAGCTAGCCAGGGCTTTGGGTTACCCACCTCTGATATACACAAATGTATATAAAGTTCCTCAAAATTTAGAAGCCAGACGTAACATTTCAGAGCCTAGGCTACCAGGATTTTCCCTTCCCACACCCCTCCACAAGCTCACTTTTTGTACTTCTCCAGCCAGGCGGCACTATCTGCTACTTCACATGCATTTTCGGACACCAGTAGATCCAGAAGGCTCTCGTGATCTGCCTCAGCATACAGCTTCAGTAGAGCTGTATCCACGTCTTCCTGGTAACCGTTAGCCACTTCAGTGCTGCGGATTTCACTAAGGTAGCTCATGAGGAAGCGCTTGCATTTGGTCATCTTCTCCTGGTCTCCTCGAGTCAGCTGGTTGAGGTCAGCATATTCATGCAGGGGTGGGTGTGCACGGATAAAGGCAGAGGAAGACGGCAGAAGCAGAGGATAAAGGGAGATCAGTTCCCTGATGTCAAGGTGGCTGCTTCTGCAATGACAAAACCAAATTGAGTGCAAGAATAAAAGAAAATGAATATGCAAACGCACGCACACGCACATGCAAACCATGAACACGTAAAAGACCATTTCAGTGAAGGACTTCTGTTTCTATATACGGATACAGTGTAGGAAAAAATAAAATCAAACTGTTACGCTCAGAATCAAGCATTTACCGGAATAATTCTTTTGCTTCTAGAAAGTGAAGCTGGGCGAACTGTATAAAGCCAGCCTGCTGTAGGATTCTTCTGTACATAACCTAGAAAAAGGAAATTGAAAAGCATCTTTCTGTTATTTGATAAAAAAAGATAATAAAAAAGCAACACCCTTTGTTCAGGGTGGCACAAAATTCCACTACTGAAGTATTTTTGCTATTATTTCTATTATAGGTTGGCTAATATTTCTACTGTTTAAATCAACTGGATGCTAAAGCCGTCTTGCAAGACAAAGTATAAAAATTATGCATTTTTGTGATTTTTACAAACTGATCAGCTGCTCTGGCAGGTCAGTAATATACGAAACACATTGAGATTTAGACAACTGCAAAGTTTCATTTTCATGATGCAGTTTTAGCTCTCTTCTACTTTTATCAGAATTGCCTCAAGCTCAGGTAATGTATAATTTGCTAGTTTTTTTCCCATACAGAATTTCTTGTGAGATCTTTGCAGTTTCCCATCCCTTTTTATGACAGAGAAAATTCCAGCTGAGCTATTATAAAGATTCATAACTTCACTCTGTTCTGCCAGATGAAAAAACGCATCACCAAAACACCTGTTGAGGAGTATGAGAAAAAGTGAGAGTATGAGAGAGTAAGCGTGAAAGAGAGATAGTGTGAGTGTGTGTTTTAGAGGATTTGGAGGAATCCAGTAACAGTGGAAGTTCTAGTAGTACTAAAGGTCAGCAGCAAATCCTACCAGACAGTGCTGCTACCAACCTGCCACATCCTCTGCGACAGATACTCCAGAGCACAGCAGCAGCATAGTATTCTGCCACCATCCCCTGTAACTTAGAGACTCAACAGCGGAAAATGGTGCCACCAACAATGTATTATTTGAAATACACACAAGTATGTATTTATATAGGGGGAGACAGACATATGGTGTACAAATTAACAAGATAAATTAGCCTTACCTGTTAAATCCTTTCCTCTTAGTCCATACAGGTTACTGGTAACTTTGGGTAGGCGATCAGACCCTTTAATTAGGCAGGAACAATTCTGAGAAGTGACTGCTGGGTGGAGCCTACCTCCTTCTCCCTAGCTTGCAGCTAGCCAATTCCCATCCAGTAACTATTAACTAGGTAGTAAGAAGGTAAAGGAAGACTCCTGTGAGCATGAACCTGAAAGGACCCCACATTCTGCCACAGGAGAGTCAAGCATGGTCCCTTGACAGGGTGGGAGACCAGTAACCTGTATGGACTAAGAGAAAAAGATTTAACAGGTAAGACTAAAATTCTCTTTTCTCTGTCTTCCAATACAGGTTACTGGTAACTTTGGGATGTCCAACCATTAAGTTCCCCAGCGCGGGAAGAAAGGCAAGGACCAGGCGCCTGCTCCCAAAGTCACCAGAGCACCAATGAATCAACAGATCATGAACAGCTCAACAATAACCGCAAAGTGTCAACGGACATAGAACAGGGGTAAAAACAGACCCCAGGAACTGTTACACAGCACACTGAGCTAGAGCCAACAGGGCTCCAAAGTGAAAGAGTACAGAAGAGACAAAGGAGATCCTAGACAAGCAAGACTGCCTCCAGGATCCTACTCCCAAAACTGGCATCAGCCGATGCATCTTGCATAATTGCGATAATAATAGTTGGCAGACAAATTGTAGCGAAAAGTAATAACTAATAGGTTATTAGAATATGGACAGGCTTTGCGAAAAGAAGGAATCATATTGTCTGTGATCAGGATAGGAGAATTTGGAAGTCCTTTCTCCAATCCGAATCGAAATGGGAGTGGCCAAATTTATTCTGACAGGTATATATTACCTTGGAGTGAAGTCTCTCACCTTAAGCCTTGATAAAGCCGTTAGGTGAAACGCGCGTCGGCGTTTTTTTGTTTTAATCTAGACGATGTCAAATAAAATAGAAGCACTAGCGATTAATATAGATATACATGAGTAACATTGTCGGTGGTTTTAATGATTAGCGTTCTCTAGAAATGTCAAATCTTAGTTGCAATTATGCAAGATGCTAGTTTAAAAGCACTAAGTGACTGAACAAATGCACGAGCGGTTAGGTGATTGTGAATCCAACGGCAGCCTCATCGAGGGTCTCAGTAAGCTTTGGATGCTATTAGAGCATCAGAGATAGGAGTTTCACTGCCGTGTGGTGTGCTTTCTCCCTTCTCGTGCATTTTTGAAATTCAACATTTGGATCCATACTGGTATATATCATCCCTAGTACATGGATGGTTAACAGGGAGAGATATCACGAGGGTTTAGATATTGCGCACTTGTATTTGGATAGTTTTATTATACGCAGATTCAAGCGGGTAGTAGAGATAGATGGGTTGTGTTTTCATTTTTGGAATACACAATCTTTTGTCACTGAGATCACTAAGGTTACTCATTGATTGGGGGTTTAGAGTATTGGGTTTAACACTATATAGTATCAGTCATTTAGTCATGTTTATTATTTTTCTTTAGTAGTTATTGGAGATAGATATATCAAGCGATTTAATAATTTTTTATGATTTCACGGGGTGTTTAATTATAAGTTTAGGCATTACAACAGTTAACCCCATGAGTACCAGTACGACAGTGTTGGAAAGTTATATGTTTGCCACAAGGAGGAGGATGATGGAATAGGCTGCAGTAATCAGCGGAATTAATGAGGAGCAACTGAATTATCACTGTGAGTAGGAATTCTTATATTGTCAGTGCACATATATATACAGTAGTAACTGGCAGAAGAAATGTAGGAGATCAATGAGGACATGCGGATAGTAGTCACAGTAAGAGATTCAGTGGGCTTAGCACAGTAATAGTGATTCGTGTATGGATCATAGGAAATAAATTGCCAAGCAGTTTGCTAGTTTCTGGGAGCGCATACTTTTTAATTAAAGAATTGTTGTTTTTAAAGGAATTAATAAAAGTGTAAGTTTTAGATTACTTCACCTGCGCTGTATGTGGAACCAGTTGGTTGAAATGTATTTTACATCATCATTTGCCCCATGAATTATCTACTTTTTTTGGGTGGAGAAAGGAAAGGGGAGGATTTCTAGTATCTTCTCTCTTTTTTATTTCTCCAGTGTCCCTTTTCTTTTTTATTAGATTTAGTCTCACATATGTAGATAAGGGAGCATGGTCATGAAGGAAGAAGTGAATCCTCAATTACATGATCTAGATGATATTTAAGCAATTTTGGTGCTCTAGTTCTATTTTTTGTGCTTGTATATATTGTGTAGAATTTGTTCTCCCTATGTTTTAGGGATTTTTTTGGAACTATAGTAGCACAAATTCATTTTTTTGAATAAATAATGGATCATACAATAAGTGAGGACTTAAATTTGCGATCAGTTAGAAGATTACAGAATTGGAAAATCTTTTTTCAGAGGAAGTTTCTGGAGTAAATGAACAGGGATTAAAATGGCCCTCCCTATTAAAAGATTTAAAAACACTGTTGAAAATTGAAACAAAATCCTGGTGGAATGCCAATTATTTTGATAAGTATATAGCAAAAGCTATGATTCCAAGAGGTCTTAGGATCAAACTTTTTCCCTCTTTTTCCTTTCCCAGTCCGGATTTTCGAGAAAAGTGGGAGCAGATCTTAGATCATTGTTCGCAGGAACTAATGCGGTTATTAGTACAGTATGAAAGAGAGAAATTAACCAAATTAGAACAGGATATTAAAATACTCAGTGAGAATATGAAAGAATTTGAGTCAAGTGAGTCATTCAAGAAAGATTATAAAAAGTTATTAGAAGAGACAGATAAGTTTGAACAAGATCTAATTGAGAGGAAGAAAAGAAAACTGTTAAGAGATCTCAATGATTATAAGACCAATAAAATACATAAGTGGCCTAGAATAAATAAAAAAGAAAATGATATTGTGACCGGTGAACCAAATTTAGTCAGTACTAATACCACTGATATAGAAATATCAGATACGGATGTATCAGATACGGAGATCAGTAATACAGTCTCTCCCACACCTAACTATAGGAGTATTTTTTTAGGAGAGGGAGATTCTCGAGAACGAGGAGGGGGAAGAGGAAGAGGGGGGAGAGGAAGGAGAGGCAGAATTGTGAATGGAGGGAGAGGGAGAGGATTCAATCAAAGGGAATTTCAGTGGAACTATGCTCAGGAGGACAGGATGGGAGAGACCAATCTGTGGAATCGTATGCAACTGAGGAACAGGAACAGGAGATAGTAGTTATAAACCTGTCAGATATGATTATTTCTGAGGCACAGAAGAAGGTGCTACAGAAAGGAATCTCCTTTGTTCCACAAGATCATTCGGACCAATTTGAACATTTTAAAGATCTCCATTTTTTTATAAGAAAATTACTTCTGAAGAAGCATTTTCAGGAACAACAAATGAGTGGAAATGCAGGAATAGACTATAATGAACTTGACACATTGGTAACATTGTTGGATTCAGAGAGTGATAATTTGATCCTAAACACTGATCATGAGTGGAGAAAAAATTTAAAAATTAAATCCACATTTACTCCTCAGATTCATAGTTGTCATATTATACGTACATTTTTTGATATTGTTAGCGCCAAAATAAGTGAGATGAAAAACTGTAAACATCGTTATGGTAATTTAACCATAGAGGAACAAACGGCCCTCCAAGAGATTTTGAAATGGGAAGGAGTGGTCATTAAACCAGCTGACAAAGGTGGCAATATGGTAATATGGCCGAATAAAATGTATGTAGAAGAGGCACATAGACAACTATTGGATCTGAGGTGTTATAGGAAATTATTCTCTGATCCAACACAGGATTTTTTGAATGAGTATAACAAATTGTTGGATAATGTGAGATCTAAGAAAATCATTAATGAGAGAGAGTTCAAATATTTGACTGTGTTATATCCTAAAGTGGCTACATTCTACCTCCTTCCCAAAATCCACAAGGATATTAATAAACCTCCAGGCCGCCCCATCGTTTCAGGAATGGAAAGTTTATGTCATCAGGCAGCCAAGTATGTAGAGCTTTGTTTGAGGGATTTAGTAATCACTTTACCATCATATGTGCGGGATACAATGCAAGTATTACAAAGATTGGATAATATACAGATAAGTGATCAAACATTACTGGTGACCTGTGACATTGAGTCCCTCTATACGAGCATAGAACATAGGAAAGGATGTCAAGCGGTGAGATATTTTCTGGACATGTACTCTGAAAAAATGAGTGATTTTAATGACTTTGTTATTAAGTTATTATATTTCATACTTACTCATAATTATTTCACATTTGACAACCAGTTCTTTTTGCAAGTAAGAGGGACAGCAATGGGGGCGGCATGTGCCCCCACATATGCTAATTTATACCTAGGCTGGTGGGAGCGGGAACATGTCTTTACAGATCAGATGGCAAAATATACAGAACAGGTTTTGATGTGGATTAGATACATCGATGATGTGTTTTTTCTATGGGAAGGAGATGAGAAACTTTTGGTTGAATTCATTAAAGATCTAAATAATAATGATTTAAATTTGAGATTAAAGTACCAGATTGAACGAGATGAAATACCATTTTTGGATATAAAAATAAAACGTGGAGAAAGTGGCAATATCATAACAGATCTTTATAGAAAACCTACCTCCATAAATAGTGTACTACATGCCTCAAGTGCACATCCACCCACAACGAAGAATAATTTACCAGTTGGGGAGTTTTTGCGAGTTCGGAGGAATTGTTCTGATTTAAAGTTGTTTAAAGAACAAGCAGGCCAATTAAGAGAAAGACTCCAAAAAAGAGGCTATTCCTCCACTATGATTCGTAAAGCATATAATAGAGCTTTGAGAACTGACAGAGAAACCTTTTTGAGACCTAAATCCAGGAACATTGAGAATCCGGTTACTCGATACATTACAACTTTTGGTTCAGACACTGGATATATAAAACATATCATTGGAGAGAATTGGCACATCTTACTAACAGATCCTTTTTTGAGAGAAACACTGGGAGAGAGACCCAGTTTTTGTTATCGGAGGAATAGGAATCTGGGGGATTTAATTTCTCATAGTCATTATACTGATTCCTCCAAATTAAAAGAGAAAAGATTACCTAAAGGGTCTTTTTCGTGTGGTCATTGTAAAAATTGTGGCTATATGAAAAAAGTTAAAGGAACACAAGATAGATATGGCCATTTTCATAAATGTAATTCATTTATCACTTGTCAGACAAAACAGGTGGTTTATTGTCTACAATGCCCTTGTTATTTTTTATATGTGGGTCAGACAGCACGGAAATTATGCATACGACTGGGAGAACATGTTAACTCTATCAAAAATGCGCGTATGCATGATAGAAATAAATCCCGTCAATTGACTACAGTAGCTAAACATTTTCTTGAAAAGCATAATTCTGACCCTAGAGGCTTGATATGTTGGGGTCTGGAGGAAATTAAGATGGGCATAAGAAAAGGAGATGTGAATAAGCTACTACTGCAGAAAGAAGCGAGGTGGATTTTTTTGTTGGACTGTGTCTTCCCGAAAGGGATGAATGAAAACAATAATCTCACTGTCTTTCTGAAATAGTCGGTATTGATTAATTGATAGTTATCAATACAAAAAACAGTGAGATTATCTGTGATTTTTCAATAAATGAAGATAGCGTAAGAATGATTAATAAGACGGAGATGGATTCTATCTGGATATAATAGGTCAGGTGAAGGGTTAACAACTGACTGGGAAGTTAAAGTTACGTAACAAATGAAATGGTATGGGAAAAAAGAAAAAGTAGGCGGGAGAGATGCTGATAATAATAGTTGGCAGACAAATTGTAGCGAAAAGTAATAACTAATAGGTTATTAGAATATGGACAGGCTTTGCGAAAAGAAGGAATCATATTGTCTGTGATCAGGATAGGAGAATTTGGAAGTCCTTTCTCCAATCCGAATCGAAATGGGAGTGGCCAAATTTATTCTGACAGGTATATATTACCTTGGAGTGAAGTCTCTCACCTTAAGCCTTGATAAAGCCGTTAGGTGAAACGCGCGTCGGCGTTTTTTTGTTTTAATCTAGACGATGTCAAATAAAATAGAAGCACTAGCGATTAATATAGATATACATGAGTAACATTGTCGGTGGTTTTAATGATTAGCGTTCTCTAGAAATGTCAAATCTTAGTTGCAATTATGCAAGATGCTAGTTTAAAAGCACTAAGTGACTGAACAAATGCACGAGGGGTTAGGTGATTGTGAATCCAACGGCAGCCTCATCGAGGGTCTCAGTAAGCTTTGGATGCTATTAGAGCATCAGAGATAGGAGTTTGACTGCCGTGTGGTGTGCTTTCTCCCTTCTCGTGCATTTTTGAAATTCAACATTTGGATCCATACTGGTATATATCATCCCTAGTACATGGATGGTTAACAGGGAGAGATATCACGAGGGTTTAGATATTGCGCACTTGTATTTGGATAGTTTTATTATACGCAGATTCAAGCGGGTAGTAGAGATAGATGGGTTGTGTTTTCATTTTTGGAATACACAATCTTTTGTCACTGAGATCACTAAGGTTACTCATTGATTGGGGGTTTAGAGTATTGGGTTTAACACTATATAGTATCAGTCATTTAGTCATGTTTATTATTTTTCTTTAGTAGTTATTGGAGATAGATATATCAAGCGATTTAACAATTTTTTATGATTTCACGGGGTGTTTAATTATAAGTTTAGGCATTACAACAGTTAACCCCATGAGTACCAGTACGACAGTGTTGGAAAGTTATATGTTTGCCACAAGGAGGAGGATGATGGAATAGGCTGCAGTAATCAGCGGAATTAATGAGGAGCAACTGAATTATCACTGTGAGTAGGAATTCTTATATTGTCAGTGCACATATATATACAGTAGTAACTGGCAGAAGAAATGTAGGAGATCAATGAGGACATGCGGATAGTAGTCACAGTAAGAGATTCAGTGGGCTTAGCACAGTAATAGTGATTCGTGTATGGATCATAGGAAATAAATTGCCAAGCAGTTTGCTAGTTTCTGGGAGCGCATACTTTTTAATTAAAGAATTGTTGTTTTTAAAGGAATTAATAAAAGTGTAAGTTTTAGATTACTTCACCTGCGCTGTATGTGGAACCAGTTGGTTGAAATGTATTTTACATCATCATTTGCCCCATGAATTATCTACTTTTTTTGGGTGGAGAAAGGAAAGGGGAGGATTTCTAGTATCTTCTCTCTTTTTTATTTCTCCAGTGTCCCTTTTCTTTTTTATTAGATTTAGTCTCACATATGTAGATAAGGGAGCATGGTCATGAAGGAAGAAGTGAATCCTCAATTACATGATCTAGATGATATTTAAGCAATTTTGGTGCTCTAGTTCTATTTTTTGTGCTTGTATATATTGTGATGAATGGTAATGTGCAAATATGCATCCCGAAGATCCAGAGAAGCCAGAAATTCCCCAGGGGACATGGCAGCGATCACCATGTGTAGCGACCCCTGGCTATCCTGGGACCTGAGCACAAAGTAGCTGAGATCCTTCAAATACAAAATGGGACGACAGCCACCGTCCTTCTTGGAGACCATAAAGAGTATAACCTCAACCCCCGTGATTGAGGAGGAACTGGTTCTAAGACCGCCTTGTCCAGAAGGGCCTGAATGGTTCCCTCGAAAAGGCGGAGCTTTTCTGCTCCCAGGTCCGGGAAGGAGGAAGGGGATTCTGTACCCCACAGCCACCACCTGCAAAGCCTACGGGTCCGCCACAGGTGCTTCCCAAGCCAAGAGGTAGTGGAGCAAGCGGCCACCCACATGCAGGTGGGGACCCGGATTCGGCGAGTCATGCAGAAGAAGGTTTGGAAGCCTTGGGCTTACCGGAGGACTTAGGCCTCCATTGCTGCTTAGACTTGGATGAGGCGCACGGAGCCTAAGGCACCACCTGGGTCACCTGGTGCGATTCAGCCTGAAAGGGATGAAAAAAATGATTCCGCTTGATAGGCGTCTTAGAGACCACTGGTAGGTGAGTACCCTTCCCCCCAGTGGCTTCACTGATCAGATCCTTGAGATCAGGCCCAAACAATGAGGTGACCTGAAAGGGCAAAGACAGGAGAGGCCTCTTGGAGACAGTGTCAGCAGACCAGATCTTGAGCCAAAGAGCACGTCTGGCTACTGCAGATATGGTGGATGCCCTGGATACCATACGCACAGCGTCAAACAGGGCAGCAGAAACATAATGCTGAGCCTCAGAGATGTTGGCGAGAAGCTACAACATGTCAACAGTAGGAGCTCCCTGATGGACAGATGAAGTGAGCTGTTCAGTCCAAACAGCTACAGCCCTATTCACCCACGCCGCAGCAAATGCAGGGCGCAGGGCAGAACCAGCCGTCGCAAAAGTAGCCTTGAGAAAAGTCTCAAGCTTTTTGGCAGTCCAGTCTTTCAGAGCAGATGCATCAGCCACAGGCAAGGCTGTGGACTTAGAAAGCCTGGAAACAAGGGCATACACCTTAGGAGGATGAGCCCACTGAGCTAGGGCAGCTTCAAAGAACGGGTAAGGCTTAGCAAATTTCCTAGAGACAAACTGTTTCCTGTCTGGAAACTTCCATTCCTCAGACACCAAGAGGTCAAGGGTGGGGTTAGGTGAAAAAAAAGTATGGGGCCCGACAGAGGAATCAGACACATCAGGTACACCCGGCAGTTTAGGCAGGGAAGATCTGATAGGGGTGGGGGCCTGCCACGAGTGGAAGATCCTCTGCAAGGTGGATGGTAGGAGTTGTAAGGTAGACCAGAGGTCCCTGGTAGTAGCCTTAAACTCTTGCATCCAAACTGGCTCTAGTGCATGGCTGGAGGTCCCTGAAGGAGACTCAGGGGCAGCAGCGCATGCTGGGCAAACGTGACCAGAGTATTCTCTAGGTAACCCTGAGTGACATAAGCAGCAATGGGGGACACAGATGCCCCAGTGTCCTTAGTCTTAGGCCTAGCCCCAATGTCTACCGGAATAGACATTCTCACAGAGTCAAGCAGTCAAAGTATCAGAAAGACCCAAAAAACAGTGTGTATGATAATTAAAATCACCCCAGAAATGCTAAAATAGACTTATCTGGTATGCGAAAGGTTAAACTGCTGAGGAGAGAAGAAGAGTCCAAGCCCTGCATAGGATACTCATTCAGAGAAGGCACAAAATGGCTGCCGCGGCGGCAGTTGATGAGAAACGAGCGCACACCGCAATCGTTCATGGGAATTGTAGTTTCAGTGAAAAGTACCCAAACTGAGGCCGAAGCCCCCTGAGCCCCCCAACATGCCCAGAACATTGACCAGATAACAGACTAAGGGCAGACCAACCAAATGAGCCATCTCTGACCTCACTACGTGGAGCGGTTGCAGAAATATGTCCCAAATTGTAAGTCACTTCTCGGAATTGTTCCTGCCTACTTAAAGGGGCTGATCGTCTACCCACAGTTGCCAATAACCTGTATTGGACGACAGAGAAATGCTGTTTGTTTTTAACAAGAAACCCACCATGCATGGATAAGTTAATAATTTCCTGCAGGTCAGTGTTAAACTCACTCAGTGAAGCTGCTGGATGTTGTGTAAACTGAGCTTTCCAAACCTGGGCTGGCTAAAAGAGGAAAAATCCTTGGTGTGATGACAAGGAGTAGTAAGAGAGATGTCAGCCCCTATTGTCATGAGAAAGGGGGAGAAGTAATTGTGATATTTACATGCTTTAGTTTTTTATTGCAGAAAAAAAATGTGCAATTCATATGTATAAATGCACATGAGCAATTATGGGGCAAAACAAATGCACCACAGAAAATAATAAAACTCCCCATTGATTTAGATGGCCTTTAATCACTTGCTCCACAATTGCTCAAGTTTTATTTTATACATAAGGCCCAAAAGGTGCTATTTCTGTAGTGGAAATTGAAGATTTCTGTGTTAAAGAGGAACAATAATAAGAATAATGGGCTCTTAACCCCTTCAAGTACCGGGGCTTGGGCCATTTCCTGTACCCTGTAGGCCAAACACATTTTCAGCAATTTTGCTATCTCTCTGTTTAGGCTTGATTTCCTCTGAGGATTTTCAGTTACATATGGAAAACTATATATTGTTTTTTTTTCAGAACGAATTGAGCTATCTCATGGTACCTTACATGAAGAGAATTTTGCATTGTGCAAAAAGCTATGATGTCATAATGACAAAAAAAAGTGAAAATTTACTTATTTTGCTAAAATCACATAATATCCATTGGTATGAGTTGACATACCGTAGGGGGTGCCAGAAGTACAAAACTACTCCTGCTACAACCTCTGATTTCTCTAACATTTTCTCAAACATTCTTTCGTGTATGAAAATGGCTATAACACCTTCAGAAGTGAAGAAAAGGTAGATAAACCATACCATTTTGGGAAGAAGATAACCTGCCGCATCTAATGAGAGATCACTTGCCTTTCTACCCCTAAATTAGTGTGCACGACTATTTCCAGAATGTGGTACTACAGAAAAAAAAAATCGTGTTTTTTTTTTTTTTTTTTTTTTTACAAATCAGTCACTTCAAAGATACGAAAATGCTACAACACCATGGGATTTCCTAGGACGACCTCCTGCCAAGCTATGAAAAATGGTACCCCACTATTGTGGGTTGACATACCATATTGAGTGCCAGGAGCGTGGCTACCAGTGGAACAAGGACGGGGAAGCAAACAGTGCATGTATGATTCTATGGCTATCAGTGGTCAGTCAGTGAACATGAGGACCTGTGACTGCCAGTGAAACCAGGTGGGGGTTTATTATCAGAGATTGTGGGGGGACATCAGGACCTTTCCTGATGTCCCCCCAACAAACTTTGATTACAGGTTTGTGAAAAATAGCCCTGTGTGTGCCACAGGAGGGGGGGGTCTGCAGTGTGTGCCACAGGGTTAATTTTTTTTTTTTTTTTCAATTTTTTTTAGACCTCATTGGAGGACATCAGGACCCCTCCAATGAGGTCTTAGTAAAACAAACATTGCCCAAAAGAACTGACCCTGTGAGTGCCACAGGGGTCTCCAGAACATTGCAAAGCAATTCGCTGGAGAACCCTGCAGCACTCACATGGTTAATTTTTTTTTTTTTTTTTAATTTTAATTCAGACCTTGTGGGGGACATCAGGACCCCTCCTGTTGTGCTCCCCGTTATTTATCTCCCAGACGACTGTGCTGGGAGATCAATATGGCGACTGAAGGAGAGCAAAAGCTCTCCTTCCCTTCTCTCCTACCTCCAGTAGGAGTGAACCCGGTCAGGGAAAGCTTGCTAACGTCATCGGTGAACATGTCACCGATGATGTTAGGACGCTTCCCCCGGTCCCGCCCACTCTTACATGGAAGTTTGGGTAGGAGAGAGGGGGAAAGGAGAAGCTCCTTTCTCCTTTGTACATATTGATCTCCCAGCACGATCGGCTGGGAGATCAATACCTGGGAGGGCATAAGGAGTGAGTACAGCTGTCCAAACTCGTACGTTGTACCTACTTGGCACTCAAAGGGTTAATTTGTCCATGGGAAGTAATCTAGGTAGGTATTCTTCAAAAAGTTAGTTATTTCAATGATGTGTGTCTGTTTGTATATGATCACTGTGATAACTGTTTTAGGGCGCAATCCAAATGTTGGAGTTAAAAGTGCCAGTAGGGCAAAATGGATACCGACTGACAAAATAAAATGTCTTGGTCGATATTCAAATGTCCTACCGGCATTAAGCACAATGGATGTTAGGCCACAAAACTGTCGTTGTGTCCAAACATCCATTTTGTGAATTAAGTTCCCAAAACACAGCTAAATAATGGCAGTTTTGGGATCTTAACAGTAAAAAAAAAAAAAAAAAGCTAACAATTGGTGCCTGACATACTGCCAAGCACCGATCATTACCTAAAGTGTCTTACACTTACCTGTCATCCACTGTTCTTCTCCTTCTGTCTTCTTTCTTCTCTTCTGTCTTCTTGCTGTAAAAAACAAAGACAAGTATAAGTAGAAAGTATAAATATCCGGCACACTAATACATAGCTTAACCCCTTGAGTACCAGAGGGGTATGCAACGCATTGCAATGCAATGCGTTCCGTACCACTCTGGGGCTCAAAAGGGTTAAAGTATGCAGTAGTGTGATGGCTCTGTAATATACAAAATGCTTCCATGAATAGTTAACATTAGTTAACATGTCCAAGGGTAATCCAAGTACATCTTATTGCCACAATAACTTATATAAAATATACGTAGCTTGTAGACTTTGAAATCGCTGCCTCCGCTGCTGTGTGCGGTTGCTGAGGTGGCAGCGCACGCAGAAGGATGTGCCACAGATTCCCCCCTCCTCATGTGCACAGGCCGATGCCCTCTCCGCTCTGAGGGAATTGGAATTGAGCCTGCCCTTATATCTTACTTCTAATTCTCTCACAGCCATTGGCTGTGATATGCTTACGCACCTCCCAGCCAATCACTTTAAAGCACAGCCTCTCAAAGCTGATTGGCTGGGAGGTGAGCAAGCATATCCCAGCCAATGGCTGTGAGAGAATTGGAAGTAAGACTGCCCATATATAAGGGCAGGCTCAATTCCAATTCCCTCAGAATGGAGTGGGCATCGGCCCATGCACATGAGTAGGGAGGATCTGTGGCACATCATTCTGCCTCTGCTGCTGCCTCAGTGGCCACACACAGCGGCGGAGGCAGTGATTTCAAAGTCTGCAAGCTATGTATATTTTTATAAGTTGCAGTGGTAATACGATGTACTCAGATACTTGGATTACCCTTGGACATGTTTACTATTCATGAGGGTATTTTGTATATTTCAGAGCCGTCACACTACTGCATGCTTTAACCCTTTTGAGCCCAAGAAAGGTACACAACACATTGCTTTAAAACGCGTTGCGTACCCTTCTGGAACTCAAGGGGTTAAACTGTGCCGGATATTTATACATTCTACTTATACTTGTATTTTATTTTTTACAGCAAGAAGATGGAAAAGAAGATAGATGAGCAGAAAAAAGAAGAGAAGAAAGAAGACAAGACTGAAGAGAAGGACAGAAGAGGACCATGAAGCTGAGGACTCTGCTGGACATCAGGATTAGTGGAAAGTGTTACTTGTAATGTGATTTTTTTTTTTTAAACCTAGTCGGTTTAACCCTATGAATGCTGGCAAGGTAATTATACCCCACTGGCACTCATAGGGCTAATCCTACTAATGTCTGACACATTTTTCATACTTTGGATGTATTGATATGGGGCTTAGAGACCCATATAAATACATCCACTGAGGACTTACGTGTTTTTTTTTTTTTTTATTTCAAGTTTCTGCGTCGGCTCTTTAAACAGCCGATAAGGGACTCAAATTAAAAAAAGTAGGTGTTAACTTTCCTGTGATAACCTGAGTGCATTATAGGGTTTTCATGGCTAACGCAGACATTTAAATTGCTATTTACGGTGTTTTCATTATTTTTTTATGACAGAAAACACCTCTTAACTTTAACACCTGTTACCAGATGGGCTATTGCTTGTGTAATATCTCCATTTCATGTAAATATATGTTATTATACCGACACGATAGATAGATAGATAGATAGATAGACAGACAGACAGACAGACAGACAGACAGACAGACAGACAGACAGACAGATATACAGATAGATAGGATAGAGAAATATGTCTGCATTTTATACAACAATCAGTGGGCAGCTTGTTCTGGGACAGGTGGCCCATAGGCATGCTGAGATGCAGATTTATTTTCTCTCACTCCCATAATAACAGGGGTCAGCTTGTTTGTGAACAGGTGGGCTCTGTGGGCACTCATGCTACCTATGAATGGACAATGAATGAATAAATATGTATCAGTGATAATGGGATGTACAAGTATGCTTTATAAAGCACACATAATACTGATACATAATATTTATTCTGCAAATACATACATACATACAGATCAGATGTATGTATCATCCTTTTTCCTTAACCCACTCAGTCAGGGTTATCACCTGTTCGCTGACAAGACAAATGGCCTGGGAACCAGTATAGACGTGTATATCTTGCAGGAGGGGGTTGCTGACCTTAGGCTGACATTCCCTTATCCTTCAGAGAAATAGGCATTTTCAGAAGTGTCCCAAATAAGGTTTTGCCAGCAAGCTAGGCACCCAGCACCTGTCAGCTGTGTATCTCAAAGTCCACTCTAATGTGTTTTTTACACACCTAGCAGTTTGCCTCCCTGAGCTGACAAGTTAACTTCTTAAAATTATCCTTTTTTGGAAGTGTCTTAAGTAAGTACATTGTCATGTGTTTAGGCATATTTACATTGAAAGCAATGGGCAGTAAAGAATATAAAACAAGGGATTAGATTCCATTTAGGCAGTTAAGATGGAGAAAAGGAGGAAGATGAAGTGAAGGAGAAAGATGGAGTGAAGAAGGAGGAAAGGAGAGAAGGGGCAGTGAAGGAGAACTGTAACAAGAACATGTACAGGAGGATTCTGCAGAGGTAGTTATGCCATAACAACCAGTGCACTTATGTATATAGAAATATATTAATGTTTTGTGTTCTGTAGTCCTAAATGTATTTTTGTAGTTAGTCTAATTTCTGTTGTGCATGCCATTTAATTCCTTATAAGGAATTACAGATTATAATTTACCATGTAATTTAAGACTCAGACTGGTGTTTGAATAAATTATGTTTTTGATTGAACCATCTCTTTTGCGCCTGAATCCTCATAACAGGAAATATTTATGTATATGTACATGTAAAATTATCATATTTATAAATACATACATATTTCTCTCGGTTACATTATTGCTGACCCAGTTAAAACCGGTAACACACCCGACAGCTCTTATTTTTTGCCGGTATTTTTTCACAGCACAGACATTTGAATAGCTTACAGTGCTGGAACAAATGCCGTTGGCAGTAAAAACAGCCGTCTCCAACACTTGGATCGAGCCCTGAGTCCACTGCAAGACGTTTCAGTTTCAGTCTGATAACTAGAGTCCAGTATGCTCTATTTAAGAGGCATGCTTCAATACAGATCAGTATTTGCAGGAAACGACAAATACAGTGCGAAATATAGACAAACATATTACTGACAGATGTATAAAGAATGCCTGCCTATGTAAATAAATATGTTAAAGTGAACCTGCCACATTAATCTCAAGTTTGCATAGCTATAAAATGCATTAGGACTGACTATGTATCAAGTTAAGATGGATAGTTTAGGATATATTCATCTTTTATTTCTGAATGGTGAGCTCTCTGAGTGGTTATGTATGCTAAGTAAGCTCTGTGCTACATTGCGAGATTTCCACTTTTAACAGAAATACAAGTGTGAATACTTCCTAAAATATGCATCTCCTGGTCATTAAAGGGATAGTAATGTTTCATAATAAAAGCAGCTCTAATTAATCATCATAGTATTTGGACTTTGGAGAGTGTTATTTCAATTCTGTCAGAGTTATAGTTCAAGAGTTATTGAATGACAAAGTATCCCCCTCCCTCCCCTTTTACTGATTTAACACTGCCAGATCAGAAGGGAGGAGCCCAGGTAGACTGCAGAGAGGGACAATCTTCAATTAAGATAAGGGAAAAAGCTGAAAAACTTGTCAAGGGGGGCAGGGCTTTCATTGTTCTCATAAGAAGAAGATTGTCCGCTGCTGTTATCTGTCTGGTCTATGGACTGCATTCCACATCTGAGAAGAGACGGCTTACACTAGGTAAAAGGGGCGGGAGGGGAAACGTCGCCTGTGAATATCTCTCAAATCATAAAGGTTTGAGAGATAAGACTTATATCGTTCTTCATGTTATTTTAAGGCCTACAAAATAAAGATAAAACGAAGTATTACTATCCCTTTAACATGATTATGCAGACAGTTCTGAAAAAAGTTTTCAAACATAAAAATAAACTCAAGGTGACACATCCACTTTAAACAAATTAGAGACAGTAAACCTCCAAATTGACTTTACATATTCTGCAATTGCATCATCTGTAAAGTGAAATTGTTTATGCTTTTCATTATATCATCTTCACCTATTTCTTTAAATTTCTGTGTCCCTGAAAGTGAACACTTGGATTTCTGTCAATGAAGAGCTTGCCAGTGAGGGACTGTGAAAGCACAGATATTTAAGCAATGTTGTAGGTCTCTCTGAAGCGCTTATTGATCTATATACTCTGTTGTGGAAGGCTTTTCTACATTGTTTTACAGTCTTTTACATTGTATCTTGTTTACATTTTTTGCACTCTCTCTGCTTTCACAGTCAAAAACTGTTACCCTGTTTAGCTAACTCTCTTTCAGGCACATTGAACTGTAAAAAATAAAATAAAATAAATGAAATAAAAAAAAATATATAGAAAATGTGGCTGTACATATTATGTAGTTGCCCAATATGTAAATCCAAAAAGAAGGTTGAATGTCACTTTAAAAGCACCTTATTTCTAGGACATGGTTTCCCTTCAAAATTATAATGGGGCATATGCATAAAACAACAGTGGAAAAAATATGGGGCAAAACAATTTCACAATATATAAGTAGACAAGCAAGCAAAAGGGGCACAAACCAGTATATGTTTTGGCCTATTAATCACAGAACCGGTATAATAGGCGTGCAGGGAATAACTATCTGCCCTGCTTGGAGATACGCCTCCTGTAGTTGAAAAACACTGAATCCACTTGTAAATGTACAAAAGTATTTAATATGACTTAAAAGCAGTACATCAATAGCCAAGAAACGCTCTGCGCGTTTCTAAGCGCACTGCATTTTCTTCAGAAGCAGCCTTGGCTATAAAAAATATAATAAAAGGTTCTTTTATTATATATTTTATAGTCAAGGCTTCTCCTGAAACAGTGTGCTTAGAAACTCGTAGAGAGTTTCTTGGCTATTGATGCACTGCTTTTAAGTCATATTAAAGTGGCACTATTCTCATCATCATGGCACTGTCCCCAATCCATTACTAAAATAGTGACAGACAAAGGCACATTTCTATTATGCTGAATAAGTTTGCGTTACTGAAGAAAACCAACTTCTTCTGCAGCCACCAGCAGACAATAGCGCAGACATCTTAGAGGAAATGTACCTCTGAGTCTGCACTGTCTGTCCCATTCACTGGCTGGACTGGTGAGTGGTGTTCTTTGGTTACCTTAAGGTACCGGAAGTTAATGACGGCACAGGCACACACAGCTTCTCTCGTAAGCTCTGTTCTGTGGTTGCCTGCCAAAGAAGTTGTTTTTCTTCAATAATGCAGACTTATTCAGCTTAATGACAGTATGGCTTTGCCTATCACTATATTAGTAATGGTTTGGGGGGCAATGTTATGATGTTGACAGTTACGCTTTAAAGTGATAGTACTACTTTTTTTAAACGTAACTTTAATTATGTAGATATTTAAAAAATGAAGTAATTGCACCCAGTCTTAACTCTCAAACATCTATGGTTTGAGAGATATAAGCTTTCAAAGTTCCCCCTTCCCTCCCCTTGCACTGACGTCAGCTTTCTGTGTTAGAGAAGGAGATCCTGGTCTGAAGACCATCCTGCGGCTCTTCAGCAGACCCAAAACCGTGCTAGTTAGGCAGAAATACTTCACATCATGGTTTGCAAGCACATGCTGTAGACCATTCAAATGAAATATTTCTGCCTAACCAGCGGCTCTGCTAAAGAGCAGCAGTACGGTCTGCAGACCAGGATCTCCTTCTCTAACACAGAAAGCTGATGTCAGTGCAAGGGGAGGGAAGGGGGAACTTTGAAAGCGTATCTCACTCAAACCATAGAGTTTTGAGAGTTAGGACTGGGTGCAATTAATTCATTTTTTTAAATATCTATGGAATTAAAGTTACGTTTAACAAAGTCTTACTATCACTTTAAATACTTTTGTACATTTACAAACAAATTCAGTGTTTTTCAACTACAGGAAGTGTATCTCCGAGCAGGGCGGATAGATATTCCTTGCATGCCTATTATACCGGTTCTATGATTAATAGGCCGGTGTGTATCATCCTGTGAGTATATACATTTTATTATTTTTATTGAAACATATACTGGTTTGTGCCCCTTCTGGCTGTTTGTCTGCTTCTTTGTCTGAGGATCATCCAGAGGTCCTTGAACGTTCGTTGGTGAGGTGCATTCCAAGCCATTTGTGAAGTGACTGAGTGAAGGCAGTCTTTAGTCCTTTATCTGTCCAGCTGGCCACTCTTATTGGTCTTGAATATTGTGAGTATGGTGGTGAAATTGGTGGTGGATTATATTCCATGAACGTATTACACTAGGAAGCTCCCCTTTTCTTGTTTTGTCATTATATATGTGACCCCTTGTATTATTCTGCAATGATCTCTAAGATATAAGGTGTTAAACTTTTGAATGCCAGAAGGGTATGCATTCTATTGCTTTGCTATGCACTGCATACCCCTCTAGCATCCAAAGGGTTAAAATCCCTGTTTAAATCATGGGATAATGTATTGTTTACACATGGTGCAGTTGATTCGCCCCAGAACTGCACCACTTTTGTCTTTATACATATGCCACAGTGCTTATTAAAATACATATTTTGCTATGTTAGCAGTAAATAAAGAAATTAAACATATTTTCCCATATTAACAGAATAAGCTATGATTCTTACAATGGGCATTTAATGCTAACTTAAGGGAAAAAAGGAAATTGACCCATATTTATCCTGGTCTGGAAGCCGCTAACCTGAAATCTCTCTTTTGGAATGTTCCTGCGAGCTGCCTTGGCTAAGACTAAAGCCTCATCTACCCTCTGGTTTGATAGCAGGTCCTGTATCTGTTTTTCCAAAGGCAAGGGAATTAGTACATACAGCCCGTTACCAGATGCCACGATTACCCTGCCTGTAAGAGAGAGAAAAAGAACAGTGGTCAAAATCACATATAGAATCACAGGATTTAGAGGGGAACTTAACATTTTGAGCAGTAGAGAGGTAGCCAAAGCGTTGTGTTGCAATGCGTTTTATACGGCTCCGACACACAAAGGGTTAAATAAACCCTAGAGGACCAGAGTATGTGCAACACATTGCTCTACAATGTGTTCCACACACCTATGCTCCTCAAGAGGTTAATCTGTTTACTACAAGGCCTTACCTAGTTCCTTCAAACCAAGGCTCAGTGTATCTATAAGCTTTTGGGGTTTTTTTTTTTTTTTTTTTTTTTAGAATGCTGCTGTAGTGTGTAGCTAGAGAATTTCTTATTACTTTGTTCTGATGGACTAAGAAGGGAGTTTTGTATAGGTTCTTATTCAGGGGGGGCACAGTCACCAATGTAAACACTATGTTGAAGATAAAAAGCAAAAAAGATTAACAGCAGCGAAACTGGGGAGGCAATTTTCACAGGAGTCGGCAGGGGGTAGAAGCCTCCCTGCCCAATCCTGTGAAAATCGCTGCAGTGGTCAAACGGGTCACCGAACTGCACCATGTACTCAATTGTACAGTCAATTGTGCACCATTTGTTGTGTAATAAGTAGCATAGAATGAACTAAATGCGGGAAGAAGAAAAGGGAAGCACTGAACCTAAGAGGACTCCTCTGCCCGGAGAAGGAAAAGGAGATAGTTTTTTCCTCCGGGTAGGAGTCCTGTGGACCTATGGACCAAAGAGTTAACGAAAAGTTCACTAAAATCCTATTTTCCACGTAGCAGCTGTTCAACAGAGGCTTGCAGGCCCAAGAAACATCCACAGACGTAGTGGAGTTCACCATGACTTTGAAAGGAACAGGTCTCTTCCTATTCACATATGCCTGGCAGATGGTAGGCTTACTCCAAGAAGCAATAAAGAATTTGGATGCTGCCTGACCCACTCTAGGACCCTTGTGTAAAGGTTGCATACAATGCACATAATACTTAAGACATTGCACTACACCTAACAGGTGAAGATCCTTCTACTATTTTGTGGAATGGTCAGTACAAAAAGAAGGCAACATCTGAGACAAAGGTAGGCAAGAAATATTGGGAGGTAAGAAGTACGGCCTTGTCCTGATGAAATACCAGCAAAGGAGGTTTACAAGACTGGGGTTGTAACTCAGCAACTATCCGTACGGAGACAACTGCTAAGAGGTAAGCCATCTTGAGAGGCAAAAAACGCAAAGGGATTGAGGAAAGAAGTTCAAAAGGAGTTCTTTGAAGGACGCTTAGGACCAAATTAAGATCCCTCAGGGAGTGGGATCCCTGAAGGAAGTGAAGGCATGAACCACCCCTTGAACAAAGGTCTTATCATCCAACAGAACAGCAATATTCCTCTGGAAAAGTACTGAAAGGGATGAGATCTGTACCATACTAGAGCTCATGCTGAGACCCTTGTTCACACAGTCTTGAAAAAAAGTGCCAAAACTATATGGAGATCAAAGGTCTGGGCAGACACGTCTTTGTCAGCACCCCACTGATGGAAAATTGACCATATCCTATGGTATGCTTTGGAAAAGACAGGCTGTCTAGCCTGGACCAAGGAAATGACATCCTCTGAGAAAACATTCTGCCTCAAGATGATGACTTCAAGGGCTCTGCCGTCAAAGCCAACCTTTGCATATCCTGGAAGCAGATGGGACGCTGGATCAGGAGATCTGGCCTTGGAGGAAGACGGAACGGTTCCTGGATAGATGGCTTCAGAATAGTTCAATCAGAATAACATCCTGATCTTTCACAGCATCTTGGGGATTAGAGGAATTGGATAAAACAAATGACAAAGGATCCTTTGCCTTTATGCAGAACAGAGGAACCTTCCTGTTCTCATGAGAGGCCATCATATCCACCACTGGGAAACCCCAATATTCAACTATCTGTTTGGACACTACCTAGTTCAATTTCCAGTTGCCTGGATCCATGTCTTAACGAATGAGTAAGTCCACAACTATGTTTTCTATTCCTGGTATGTGGACTGCTGAAATGGCTGGAAAGTGAACTTCTGCAACACTGAAGCAGCTCTCGCAACTCATTAAAGGCTGACTTGTTTTGAGTAATACACAAAAACGCAAGCATCCTCCCGTATACACGGGTAACTCCTAACACGGTTCCGGGTACACTAAAAAATATTAAGTAAACGAGTCACTATATGCTGGCAAACGTAAGTCTTGGTTCTCCTGTAGTTTCTTTTTCCTATGGTCTGGGTCTTATTCTTCTCCGAGATGCTGCTGGTCTCAGTCACCTGGTCACGTGACCTCCACAGCACTCAAACTCTGTAGCAAAGCAAAAGAAAACAAATCAAACCCAGCGCAAAAGCACCTGTAAGAGCGACCTTTCTCAGCAGGTGAACCCTTTATGCTCACATCACCCCCTCAGGATGGGTACTAGAGAATGAGGCTTAACCATCCTCTCTGCACAACGGTACGTAATATAAACGTATCACCGTCCTCGATCCTTCCTCTCCCAATATTCTTACTTCATGGTAATAACTGGAAAGGCAGCTTGGACTTTGACTGGATATGTTTAATATAAAATTCTTTAAAATCAAATGTACACTTTGTGTACTAAAATCAATTCCATGCACCTTATGCGTTTTGTTACAGAGTAACTTCTGCAGCAGGGAATGATAATAATCCGACAATTTGCCCCTTTTATGTACGCTCATTAACTTAACACCCTCTTTGCAATTCTGTCCCTCCTCTGTCTCTGCCGGAAGTCAGGCACACCCCAAACATATTCCAGATTACCGTGGCTTACCTGTGTTCCACAGGCTGGAATAGGAAGGGTAAGTGAATGAGAGTACATAAAAGGGCCAAATTGTAAGGTTATCATTCACCTCTGAAGAAGTTACTCTATAACGAAACATTTAAGGTGTATAGAATGGATTTTAATACACAAGTTTTACATTTCAGTAGCAGGGGGAGAAGCCTAGAGCCTCAGCCATAAAGGGTATATAGTTAAGAGATACACTTTTTAATCTCTTATCTGAAGTCTTCCACTCGAATAGTACGTGGTTTAAGGTGCTGTTAGGAGGGAACACCGGTAAGTCTTCCTTGCATTTCTGGAAAATATTCAGAGAGGCAAATCCCCCATCAGAGGATTCAGAGACCTGGAGGGCCCTCAACATCGCTCTGATGAGCCCTTCTGCTAAGGGGACAGGTTCAGCCTCATAGGGATCCCCAAGGGACAAGGAAGAGTCCATGTCTTCTTCCCCTGACTAAATCTCTTCATCAGAAGATTCTTCAACAATTTGAGAATGTCTCCTAAAAACAGGATCAAATGCCTGATTTGGGGGGGGGGGGGGAGTGAGGGTATGGAGCGCCAAGAGTCTAGAACCCACTGGCTGGATGAGGAAATGGACACCACTGAGCAAATCAGAGTTTTAATCCAAGCTGGCTCTTGGTCAGTGCTAGATGGCCCCAAGTGTATAGCTGGGGCCACAGTACAAAGGGACATTGGGATCCAGAATATTCCCTTGGAAGTCCAGCATAGAATGAGGAACAATGAGTTAGGGGGGTTATGGAAGCACCTGAATCCTTGGGTTTGGATTTTCCCATATGGGTCAAACATGTTCAGAGAAAGTAACTTAAACAAGATAAAAGGTAATTTAAAGTATAAACATTTTGATAGAAACCTCCCACAATGCCCAGGAAGTACTTATCTGACATTCAAAGGTTTAAACTGGAGAGCGAGAGCAGGAGATTCAGCCCCCATGTAGTACAAGTAATGGAGGAGTTTGATGGCCATCAAAAAGGCACCCAACCAAGCAGAAACAAACCTGTGAAACAGAGGATTCTGGACAATGTAGTTTTACCCATTACTTTAAACTAGGCAACGCTTGGCTCTCGAGCCATGAAACGTAGCAAAACTCATACAACTGGACAGTCAGCACACTGACTAAAGAGGAATAAATGTGACTCATGTAGCATAACTGGGTGCAGAGACATGCAGCACACAACTGCTCCCATTAAGGCAAAGATGGCCATGTTATGGGCTCCTGTTCTTTATGAAGTAAAGAAAAAAAAAACTAAATTATTTAAAACACAATAAAAGTTCCAAAAACCCCTTGATACACCTGAGATGGGGTACAAATAAAGTTTACTGTAACTCTGACATACACAGTTGCAGAGATAAAGTGTTATCTAAAAGCCATCAGTGTACTAACTGGCACAGAGAGGGTTACACTTGCAAAAAATCAAGCTAACCAGCCATCCCTACCCCACAGAAACATATAGGAGGATTAAATAAGTGATTGCATATTCACCACATAATGTGGAGATGAGATAATAGCAGGACACAGAATAGCACCATGGCACTCAAAGGCATACTCACAGTCTTCTGTCTAAATAAAGCAGAACCTTCGAGAGAGCAACAGCAACGAGGAACATATCATAATGTCATTCTCCAGAGGGAAATGGTCCAATAGAAAACATATATGAACTGGGCAATCCAACTCCAGGGAAGCAAGTGATGGGAGCTCGTCTAATGCTGGATTATACATACCCATATCAAAGGTAAAAATAATAAAGTAGACCTAAAAAAACTAAGTGCAGTGACAACTATTTCCTTTTGCTGTCACAGAGCACATGAATCTGTGTTTAACCCCTTAAGGACCGGCCGCGCACGTACTTTGTGGTCCCTTAAGGACCACGGAGCATTTTTTTAAAAAAATGTTTGTTTTTTTTTGTGCGATCCGATTCCAGACTCCCCGAACGGGGAGCCTGGAATTTCATGACAGTCCAGAACCGTCATGGGTCCTTAAGGGTATAACAACCCATGACAGTCCAGTTAAGGGGTTAAGGTGGGGGTTGAGGAGGAGAGAGTCTCCGCCCAGTAGACTCTTGTCTTTTTTGAAGTGCCCTGCCCTATGTCGAGAGACGTCAACCCCATAGTTCCTGTGCTTCATATTGGACGAAAGATAAAAATACAATTTTAAATCAATGGAGATATTTAGCTGTCCACTCTGGTGCAGCTGGATCGCATCTTCTGACCATATTCCCCCCAATTAGTGCTGCAGCTTCTTGATAAATCTTTCTTACATCACTCCCCACAAAGTGTGACTGCGAATTCCTCTGAGATGTCAATTCCCTCCCCAACTAGCTGAACTCATTGAAGAGCAGGACAACATTTCCCACTCTCTGCCTGTGATGTACTAAGCAACAATTCATAAATAAGCTGCTAGCTTCGCAAGGATCAAAGAGAACTCCTGCAAATCTGAAAATGCTTTTTGGCATATTGATGCCCATCTTCACTGGTGAGGAGATAAAATGTAAAGGGGAGCACAATTCTGGAGCAAGCCATATTAACTATAGGGGAGAAACATTTCTCAAATCTCCGTTAATTTAAAAGTGGATTTTAACACCAAGAATGATCAAGAGGTTCTCAATGCATTTGGGAATTTTTATTTGTCCCTCACTGTGCAGCTTACTTGCTCTAGACATGAACCCCTTTAACTTGCAGAATACAGTAGTCCTGAGAACTTTAAGTACAAAATGAGGAGCATTATAGTGCACCTCCCCTCAGATATGGAATCTGGTCCACAGATCAAACAGCTCACAGCAAGGGACAATCTTCTTACTGTGAGCATAAGGAAAACCCTGCCCTCCTTGACAGGTTTTTCAAAGTTTTCCTTATGCTCACTGAAGATTGTCCCCCCACCTGGACAGTCTTGCTGCTCTGAGATGAGCAGTGTTACATCTGTAAAAGGGGCGGGAGGGCGATATTTTATCAGTTACTCTTGAACTACAACTCTGACAGTACTGAAAGAACACTCTCCATGGCTCAAATACTATGAAGATTAACTGAAGCTGCTTTTATTGTGAAACATTACTATCCCTTTAAAAAACATCAAACTTGTTCATTTTTTAATAGCAGTGCTATGACTGCAGCTTTTCTGAACAAAACAATAATCTTTGTTGTCCTAAACTCCAGTCTTTCGCTTAACCTTTTAACTCCTTAAGTTAAGTTTATCTTAAATAACTCCCCATCTGGCGACTAGCTGCTTAGTAGCGCTAGTCACCATAATTATTACCTCATTAAATAGATTGCTCCTTTCTTCCCCGGCTGACAGGCAGGACAGATCACGGACATCTTGCCATAGTGACGTCCGTTCACCTGCTCTGTCAGTCCCTCCTGGAGCCAAATGGCTCCTAGGAACGCCTCCTAGAGCCGGCTGGGACTGACAGAGCAGACACGCGGACGTCACTATGGCAAGATGTCCGCGCTCTGTCCTGCCTGTCAGCCGGGGAAGAAAGGAGAAATCTATTTAATAAGGTAATAATTCTGGCGACTAGTGCTACTAAGCAGCTAGTCGCCAGATGGGGAGTTATTTAAGATAAACTTGTTATGCTGTGGTAGTTCCGCTTTAAAGTGGAATTACCACCAGAAGTAAAGTCGCCCTGCAATAATTAGGCAGGTGGCAACTAGCTTAATAATAGTTATATTACCTCTCAGCACTACACCGTTCTACAGAAATCCTTAATCTTCCAAGACCGGAAGCCAGGCATCAGCAAGACATCTTGTCTGCGCACCTGCGCTGTCAGTCCCGGTCTCCCTTTACAACCATTGCACTGGCCCAAACGGCACCGGAAGGGACTGCACTAACCTGGCTGTCAGTCTTGGAAGATTAAGGATTTCTGTAGAATGGCAGTGCTGAGAGGTAATAAGAGGGTTTTAGTCTTACCTGTTAAATCCTTTTCACTTAGTCCATACAGGTTACTGGTAACTTTGGGTAGGCCAGTAACCTGTATGGACTAAGAGAAAAGGATTTAACAGGTAAAACTAAAATCCTCTTTTCTCTGTCGTCCAATACAGGTTACTGGTAGCTCTGGGAATGTCCAACCATTAAGTTTCCCAGAGGCGGGAAGAAGGCAAGGACCAGGTGCAAGGCCCCCAAAGTCACCAGAACATCTATGAACCATCAGATCAGAGACAGCCCAACAAAACAACTGAAGTGTCAACGGACACTGAACATGGGTAACACCCCTCCCCAAACTGTTACACAGCACACTGAACTAGAGCCAACAGGGCTCAAGTGAAGGAAGCACCAAGAACCGAAGAAAATTCTAGACAGGCAAGACTGCCTCCAGGATCTTCCTCCCAAAGCTGGCATCGGCCGATGCCCGCACATCAAAATGGTAGTGCTTCGAAAAGGTGTGCACAGATGACCAAGTGGCAGCCTTGCACAACTGATCAGCGGAGGCCTGATTCTTGTAAGCCCAAGAGTATGTAACTCTGCGACATGGCGAAAGGACACGATCACCAGGAGAAAGGCCATTTTCCATGTCAACAGGCGTAGGGGAATAGTTGCCAAAGACTCAAATGGAGGGCGCTGAAGAACGGCCAAAACCAAGTTAAGATCTCAAGGAGAAGCGGGATTATTGAAGGCAGGACGAGTATGAGCAATGCCCTGGAAGAAAACCTTGACATCAGGAAGGATGGCAATGCGCCTCTTAAAGAAAACAGAGACAGCAGAAGTCTGAACCTTAAGGGAACTCAAACTGAGGCCCTTATCTACACTGTCCTGCAAAAAGGCCAGGACCGTAGGCAGATCAAATTCCTGAGACAGGTCCTTGTCAGCACACCAAGATAGAAAGGTCGACCAGACACGATGGTAGATCTTGGAAAAAAACAGGCTTGCAGGTTCTGAGCACAGTAGCCACCACCCCAAAAGAAAAACCTTTCTTCTTCAATATTGAGGATTACATTTTCAAGACATCAAGGTTAGCTGATGAACATCCTCCTTCCACAGGTAACCCTGTAGAAGAATATCCGGACGGCAAGGGAGCCGGAATGGCTCCACCACTGACAGATCCAGAAGCTCCGGAAACCAAGCTTGGCGAGGCCAGTACGGAGCAAACATAGGGAGGGGAGAAAAGATGTAGGCCAGAGGAAATAACCAAGGAATGGACATTGCATCCACCGCCAGGGCCAGAAGGTCCCTCCACTGAGAGCAGAACCTCGGAATCTTCCTGTTGTGTCTTGTCGCCATCAGGTCGGTGTAAGGAAGACCCCACTTCTGAACAATGAGGGTGAACACCTCTGAGTGCAGCTCCCACTCTCCGTAACATATCCGAAGCAGGAGCACCCTGACGGGCAGCCAGGGTGAGCTGTTCAGTCCAGAGTGCAAAACAGCCCTGATCAGGCCCTCAGCCGAGGGCTCAGGATCGGCCTCAAAGGGGTCCCCAAAAAACTGAGAGGAGCCCACAGCAGAATATTCCTCAACATCTGAATCCACCAGCAGTTCCTCCTCAGAGGAATCTGATACATCAGGTATTCCGCGTGGTTTTGGCAAGGAAGACTTGACGGAAAAGGGGGTCTGCCAAGAATGGAAGACCCCTTGTAACTGGGATGGAAAGAGTTGCAATGTAGACCTATGGTCCCTAGTAGAAGCCTTGAACTCTTGCACCCAAACTGACTCTAATGCATGGCTGGAGGTCCCTGGGAGACTCTCAGGGACATCGGAACATGCTGTGCATAAATAACCTGAGAATTCTCTAGGTAACCCTGAATGACAGGAACAGCAATGCGCAATGGGGGATACAGAGACCCCAGCACCCTTAGTCTTAGGTCTGGCCCCAGGCTCCAATGGATTAGACATTCTCACAGTGTCAAAAACATTACAGTAGAAAAAATCAACCAATTACAGTGTATAGGATTAAAGTTTCACCCCAGAAATCTCTAAAACAGACTTATCTGGCAGGTGAAGGGTTAATCAGCAAAGGAGAGAAGGAGATCCCAAGCCCTGCGTGGGATACTCGTTCTGGAAATGGCACAAAATGGCTGCCGCAACGGGAGCCAATCAGAAACGAGCGTGTGAAGCAAGCACTGATGGGAAATGTAATTTTCCCAGAAAAAGTACCCCAGCAGTGCCCGAAGCCCCGTGAGCCCCCCAACACACTAGAAACATGAACCAGATGATAGAGCAAGGGAGACAATAAAAATGAGTCACCTCTGAAGTCGTTAGGTGGAGTGGTTGCAGAGATATGTCCCAAACTGTACAGTTCCATAGGAGTGAATGGAGAAATGGCGTCTACGCTGTAAAGCAACTCAAATTTTATAAGAATTGAAACAGTAAAATAAAAATGCACGAAACATCACTAGAACATGTTAGGATACCCAAAAACACTGAACCAGAAGGAAAAGTGTCAGAAACCCCCCCAAAAGATGCAAAACCAGCAGTTAAAAGTTTAAAGTACCACATAAACCTGCTCCAAAACACCCAACAGACAAACAGATAGACCCAATGAGCGCAGGAGTGTGCAATAGGAACTCCAAAGGTAAAACCCCTATGCGGAGGGGCACTGTGGACCTGCAGCACTCAAAAGGTTGCTCACCTTTCCTGCAGATCTTCTGTCTTCAGACTGCCATTTATTAAGAAGAAGACACGGTGGGCAACTCCTGAGGAAAGAACTTGTAGCCAAAGTTTCCCCCCCAGGGCTTAAGGTCCACAAAAAGCACCTGGTTACTGAGCTAGCCACATCTAAGGGCATTGTCAGTTATGGTAATCTGCCTAATGGTGGTATTCCATTTCTAACAGAAAAATAAAAAAAAAATAGCAGAACTGTTCTCTTGCCTGTGTCTTCACCAAGGAACAAATCTTACTGGAGCTGGTTGGCTAGCTGCAGCCAAGGAGGGTACGTAGGCTCCACCCCTTCCATACAATTCTAGAATTGTTCCTGCCTACAATTAAAGGGGTGGATCGCCTACCCAAAGTTTCCAGTAACCTGTATTGGATGACAGAGAAATAACTAGTATTAAGCTAGTCGGCACCTGCTTAATTATTGCAGGGTGAATTTACTTATGGTGGTAGTTCAGCTTTAAATATCTATGTCAATGTTATATCTATTCTGAACTAATCCAGTACAAAGCATACTTTTTTAGACCTGCAGATCCTATAGCTGTGCTTGAACAGTTGCTACATGCTTACATGCCACTTTAGCTGATAAGCACATCTACATAACAGAATGTAGGCTGATGAGCAGGGCCCTCTTACCATGTTTATCTGTATGTCATAATTTCATTACAGTTATTAATTTTGAAAAGTTTTGGGGAACATTCTGGCCCTATAAAATAAATTGGACCTGTCACCTTGATTTTTTTTTTTTTTTATTTTTTTTTTTTTTTTTTTTTACACATTTGAAAATCTAATTCAAAATTGCTTGTGTCATGTTAACTAAAAGTCCAGTAGAAGTATAGTTTAGGAAAATGTACACTTTTCCTTCTGGGAAAGTGAAAGTATTCTGGTGCAGCACATCACTAGCATATGAAACATCACTGAAAAGTTTCATTAGCATATAAAACTGCATGGGTAGCACAATTAGCTTACAGTGGGTTACATTAGCATACTGTACCAAGTATGAATATCTCCTTAACCGGGTATCTGTTGGTCTTTAGGTTAACATGACACATAGGAAGCTTTCAGATATGCAAACTTGAATCAAGGTGAGCTGTCCATTTTAAACATAATCAAATACATAATCCAAGGCAAAAGACAACAAAAGCTTAATCTAGTAAGAAGAACTAGTGCAATTGAAGGGGGTTAGATTTCCCTAGTACTGAGGGCGGTTTAGGCCAATTTCAAACAATGGAAGTCTGGAAATATGTATTTTTCCCCTATGGATTGCTTGGTTTGCTCCAGAATTACACCAGTCCTTCCCAAAGCCAAATTTTTTGGTTGTTTTGATTTTTTCAGAGATGGATTAATAATGTGTTAAATCCAGTGCACACTCAGGTTGTAAACACAGATAACCGCTGGACTGTTGGTAAAAAGGAAGGAAGGAAACAGAAAAGGGTGACAATGAACAAAATGAGATATGTGCTGAACTCTTCCTATTGTTGAATTCCGTGTGAGCCAAGGGAAGCCCAACACAGTGAGAAGCAACATAGTAAGCAACCTCTACAGCTTAAAATGCTAACTTATACCATGAGCCCTATGTTCAAACAAAAGTGGAGTAATTGTGAGATAACCCCCCATGGGGACAAATACAAATTGTTATTGATTAAAAGATGACTTTTAACCCCTTGAATCACAGTGAGGTGTCCAAGAAATCGTGAAGCAATGAATTGGAGAGCTCTATAACTTTCAAGGGATTGGTTAACCCATTGAGAACCAGAGGAGTGAGCATCGCATTACTTTGCAATGCGCTGCATACCCCCTGGTTCTCAAATGGTTAAAAAGCCTTATCTGAATCTATGGGAATTAGTATAGTGCAGTCTCAAAATATCTTATTTATTTTACATAGGGTCCTATAACACACAACAAGGAATTAAACAGGAAATTAATAATAATAATAATAATGCGTATATCCATCCACATGTGAGGAAGCAAATTGAATCTTTGGGACACAAGTAGAGATACACACAAAAAGCTCTCCAAATCCTGTTATTCCATGGACAGGGCTGTAAAACCATCAACGATTTAAAAAAAAAACAAAAAAAAAACCTACTGGTCAGTAGGTGAAAAGTCACTAGCCAACTCAATGTTAACATAGGCAGGAGCATCATTTATGGATGCTGGATTATTTTACAGATGAGAGTTGGTACCTTGTTAGCCATAGAAATACAGGAGGCACATATAGTCATTGATACCTTTAATGGCTAACTAAGCAGATTTAGGATGCAAGCTTTCAAGACCTCTTAAGTCTCTTACTCAGGCATGTTAACATGCCTGAGAAAAAGACCTAAAAGTATTGAAAGCTTGCATTCTAAATCCGCTTAGTTAGACATTAAAGGTATGAATGACTATATTTGCCTCCTGGATTATTTTCATACAAAAATTAGTGGACTTTCCCAGCTCTGTTTATGGAGCCTCATTTTCAAGTTGGAGAGACCTTAGGGATGTATTTACACTAAATAGAAGCAATTAGAGAGCATTAACCTCTTGAGTGTTAACCATATCTCCAATACACTGCAAAGCATTCAAGAGGTTAAAGGGAAAAAATATTTAGATTTAGGTAGAGATTGAAAAAATAAACTAATTGCAACAAAC
Source organism: Rhinophrynus dorsalis (assembly GCA_037306005.1). Classification (NCBI taxonomy): domain Eukaryota; kingdom Metazoa; phylum Chordata; class Amphibia; order Anura; family Rhinophrynidae; genus Rhinophrynus; species Rhinophrynus dorsalis. Next base: position 383,355,241 of record CM074719.1, read on the forward strand.
CATATATCTCTCAAACCGCTACAGTTTGAGAGATATAGGGATTCAAAGTACCCCCCTCCCTCCACTTCTGATGTCAGCTGTAAAGTTGACAGCAGGAGATTTGAGTCGTACAATTCAAGGAGGCTCTGCAGCAGAGCCGAAATCATGGTACTTAAACAGAATTCCTTCATTTGAACTATCTATAAAGTGTGCCTGGTGTGCAAGCACACTTTGTAGACCTTTCCAATTAATAAATTCTTTTTAAGTACCGTGATTGCGGCTCTGCTGCAGAGCCTCCTGCTGGTCCCTGGACCAGATAGATGCTGACATTAAGAGAAGGGGAGGGAGGGGGGAACTTTGAGTCCCTATATCTCTCAAACCATAGCGGTTTGAGAGATAGGGTTTGTTGCAATTAGTTTATTTTTTCAATCTCTACCTAAATCTAAATATTTTTTAGGGGACATTACTGACCCTTTAAAAGCAATATGCATGTGACCTTTCTATAATTTATATAATTGTGAATCTTCATCTGTCCCCTATGGTGTAGTTAGTTTACACTTTTTATGTCCTTGCTAGGGAGCAATAGTGGAGTTATGAAGTAAAGAGAGTGTAAAAAATCCAGTGAAGCAATGTAGAAAAAGCCTGCCACTATAGTATACTTTGCACCCAGTGCTGCAGGAAATATTTGCTTCCACAACCCCCAACTGGCAAGTTCTCTAAAACCAGAAATGATGTGAGTTCAGAGATACAAAGGTATAAATAAGGTAGGTGAAGATGGAAAAAAATAATTAAAAAATAAAAAGTATAGGCAGTAGGACATACCGTAAAATCTCGGGTATAATACGCACAGTTTTACCCCATTTCACCTTATGTGAAGTGAGGGGGTGCGTATTATTTATTTATTTTTTTAAAATTGTGTTGACAGATACCCTCCTGCGGCCCAATTCACTCTCACAATAATGCTTACTTGCCCCTAGTGACGTCCCCACTGAAGTCTGCGCTGACAATGAGGCTTAGAGTACTTCCTTCCACTGAAGTACCCATCTTCCCTGCGGGCGGCAAGCTTGCATTTGGCGCCTGCTTCCTTCATATGCTTTCAGGACCTTCCATTACCACTGGCTGGAGGCGAAGGTCCTGAAAGCCCATGAAGGAAGCGGGAGGCAAATGCAAGCTTGCCGCCTGCAGGGAAGATGGGTACTTCAGTGGAAGGAAGTACCGTAAGCCTCATTGTTAGCGCGGACTTCAGTGGGGACAAGTAAGCGTTATTGTGAGAGCAAATTGGGCCGCAGGAGGGAGGGGTTCTGGCCTGCTTCATTTTTTTTTCATAAGAGGGGAAAACAAGGGTGTGTATTATACATAGGCACTCTTGTTTTCCCCTAAAATCTTATGTATAATAAACACCTGCGTGTTATACACAGGTGCGTATTATACCTGAGATTTTACGGTATTATGTACTTGCAGAATCTGCAAAGTCGTAATAAGGTGGAACTGGCCTTTTAACCCTTGGAGTGCCAGTGAGGTATTAAACGCATTGCAACTCAATGTGTTGGATATCTCTCTGGCACTCAAAGAGTTAAAGCTCACCTAATTCAGGGTAAACAAGCTTTGGCTCTCCAGCTGTTAGGAACTACAACTCCCAGCATCCCCAACCAGTTGATGGCTGGTGGGCAATGATGGGTGCTTTAGTACTGAACAGCTGGAGAGCCAAATGTTGTCTACCCCTGCCTTAGCTTATAAGATCTTATTTCTTAAAGGGATAGTCATACTTAAAATGTTTAAAATATGTAGTAGGGTTTATCCAGAGTAAAACAAGGGTATTATCACAGCTAAAAGGTGTTTTATTCAAAAGTTATCACCACTCAAACTTTAATTTTTTAGTTGCAATATCACAGTGGCCTGAAATTGTACAGTGGTGCTGTTGGTATACCATCCTACGGAGATTTATGGTCAACTGGCTAGAGTGGTCCATAGAATGGTGTGGCAACAGCGCCATTGTACAATTTCAGGCCACTGTGATACTGCACCTAAGAGAAAAAAAATCAAGTTTGAGTTGTAACAACACTTGAATATAATGCCTCTCAGACGTAGGCATACGCTTTTTTTTTTTACTGAGGAGAATAAACACTACATTATATATTTTTTTACATGTTAAGCATTACTATCCCTTTAAATTAACCACTTTGATACTAAACAGGGTTCTAAAGCATAAAAAGCAAAGCATTGATGATCTCTCTAATATTCACATGGTTGAGAACAGATGAGCACCCCCAACAACATTTGTTTGGGAAGAGAAAGTCCTGGTATATTTAACAGTCTTATTAGACTGTCATCAGCTTGAAAGGGATAAAAAAAAAAAATCACAGATATTAGTCAGTTGATGGCACATACAGTAGGTCCGGAAATATTTGGACACTGACACAATTTTCATAAATTTTGGCTCTGTACTCCACCACAATGGATTTGAAATTAAACAGAGATGCAATTGAAGTGCAGATTTTCAGCTTCAAATCATGGGGTTGAGCAAAAATTTTTAGGAATTACAACCATTTTCATACACAGTCCCCTTATTTCAGAGGCTCAAATGTAATTGAACAAATTAACACAATCATAAATAAAATGTTAATTTTTAATACTTTGCAGGCAATGACTGCTTGAAGTCTGGAACGCACTAACATCAAACGTTGGGTTTCCGCCTTTGTGATGCTTTGTCAAGCCTTTACTGCAGCTGTCTTCAGTTGTTTGTTCGTGGGTCTATCTGCGTTAAGTTTTGTCTTCAACAAATTAAATGCATGCTCGATCTGGTTGAAATCAGGTGATTGACTTGGCCATTGCAGAATATTCCACTTCTTAGCCTAAAAAACACCTGGGTTGCTTTTGAAGTATGTTTGGGGTCACTATCCATCTGTAAAGTGAAAGTGAAGTGCAGTCAACTTCGCTGAATTTGGCTGAATCTGAGCAGACAATATATCCCTATACACTTCAGAATTCATTCGGCTGCTTCTGTCTTCTGTCACATCATCAATAAACACTAGTGATCCAGTGCCACTGGAAGCCATGTATGCTCATGCCATCGCACTGCCTCCACAGTGTTTTACAGATGATGTGGTATGCTTCAGATCATAAGCCGTTCCAAGCCTTCTCCATACTTTTTTCTTCTCATCATTCTGGTGCAGGCTGATCTTAGTTTCATCTGTCTTAATCCAGAACTGGGCTGGGTTTTTTAAATGTTTTTTGGCAAAGTCTAATCTGGCCTTTCTATTCTTGAGGCTAATGAATGGTTTGAACCGTGTGGTGAACCCTCTGCATTTGCTCTTGTGAAGTCTTCTTTTTATGGTAGACTTGGATAATGATACACCTACCTCCTGGAGAGTGTTCTTCACTTGGCTGGATGTTGTAAAGGTGTTTTTCTTTACCATGGACAGGATCCTACGGTCATCCACCACTGTTGTCTTCTGTGGACATCCAGGCCTTTTTGTGTTGCAGAGCTCCCCAAATGGGTTCCTTTTTCTCAGAATGTATCAAACTGTTGATTATGCCATTCCTAATGTACCTATGTATCTGATGGACTTTTTTTTTTTTTTTTTTTTTTTTTTTACAGCCTTATGATGGCCTGTTTCACTTGCATTGAGAGCTGCTTTGACCGCATGTTGTGTGTTCACAGTAACAGCTTCCAAATGTGAATACCACACCTGGAATCAACTCCAGACCTTTTACCTGCTTAATTGATGAAGAAATAACGAAGCCCACACCTGTCCATGAAACAGCTTTTGAGTCAACTGTCCTATTACTTTTGGTCCCTTGAAAAAAAGAGGGGGCTTCATATTAACCCCTTAAGGACCCATGACGGTCCTGGACCATCATGGAATTCTGGGCTCCCTGCATGGCTGCACGCCGTTCGGGGAGTCCAGAATCAGATCGTGGGAAAAAAAAATGCTCCGTGGTCCTTAAGTGACCGCAGCATGCACGCCCGGTCCTTAAGGGGTTAAAGAGCTGTAATTCCTAAACCCTTTCTCCAATTTGGATGCAAATACCCTCAAATTAAAGCTCAGAGACTGCAATTTAAGCCCGTGTCCATTATTTAACTGTAACTTAAATTTATTTTGGTAAACAGCCAAAATAAAACTTGTGTCCAAATATTTCCAGACCTAACTGTATATCAGAATGTCATTGCGTTGGATACCTCCCTGGCACTCAAAAGGTTAAATGTGTAGCCTGAGCAGCCCGCTTCCCAGAAAAATACAAATTTCTGGAATGAAGACCACATAATTCTAAACACTAGAGGGATAACTGCACTTTGATTTCTGTAACAGAAAGTGATGCTTGTGCTGGACTAAAATAAAGAAGAAACTGGAAGTGAAGCGCCATTTTCTTGTAGTGTAAGGCTACACAAAGACTTGATGTAAATTTTCGCTAAAGTCATCTCTTTCTGTCACAGAAGTTAAAGGGGAGCTCTCGCTCTAGTATTTATAACTCATGGGTATACCCTAGAAAGCATACATTGTGCATTGACGCCCAATGATGTAATGTGTCCCCATATGCACAGCCACTCAAGTGTGAAGAGGCATCCCTGAGAGGCAAAAAGGAAATGCGGTCACTCTAGTAGGGTGTTATTCAGAAATAAACTAGCAAACCTGGAACACACCAAGTGCAGCACAGGGAACAAATAAAAATTCCCAGTAATGTTACTTACTTAACCCATTGAGTGCCAGAGGGGTGTGCAACGCATAGCTCTGAAATGTGTTGAGCACAACACTGGCACTCAAAGGGTTAGCCCTTTGAATACAGGAGACAGGCTTCAAAGGATTGCAAGAGAGTACTATCTAGTATTCAAGGAGTTAAATGCACTTAAATCAAAAGGCAATCTGCACTTGTTCTCTATGGTACATATTATTTGCACCAGAATTGCTCCACTTTTTCTCTTTAGGAGTACGTTCAAAAGACAAGTGGGGGAGTTCTAGGGCAAACCATTTGTACTATGGTGGGGAACTAAACATTCCCAAAATTCCCACTGAGTTAAATAGGGATTTAAACCCCTTGAATGTGACAGTGGTTTCCAACACACTGCAAAGCATAAAATCCCAAATTAGATCAATGGGAATTTTTAGTTCTCCCCTATAGTGCAAATTGTTTGCCCCAGAACTCTTCTTCTGAACATATAGTCTTTATTACATAGGCTCCACAGAATAGCATTAGAAATGGAGAATTTCTGACACTGGAGTTCTTCTCTCACCTTAGTACATCTCTCCAAAGTAGAAAGGAAAGGTGCGTGCCCTGTCGTGTGGGAAAGTGACAGCCAGTCTTCTATAATGGCCTTGCTATGACTAACAATAAATATTTGCTTGAGCAGCTGTCGTATTCTTTCCATTGTTTCATTCTGCCATAACACCAATAAACCCTTTTACAGTCTGAGGCCTGCACAATGTATTACACTATCCTCAGGCAGGAAAAGGGGTTAAATGATTTCTGCACACAAAGGAAATTCTGTTGAAAGCGACAGTTCCAGCTTATTTTGAATTTACATGTTTTGCAATATAAAGTCAAATTGCTTACACTTGATATTTGCTTCGTCTTCACGTCCCTGATAAGGCGATCTCTGAACACAGTTCCAGAGAACTTTCTGTGGTGGACTGTAAAAGCAGACAGAGTGCAATAATGTAAAAAGCCTGGCTCCTCAGCACACAGAGCACTCAAAAATGCAGGAACAGTGCAACACTGTGTAAATATCTCTTCTGCTTTCACAGTCCTCAACTGTAATCTCCACCCAGCGAGAGCAGAACGTTGGAACCTTCCTGTTGTGCCTGGTTGCCATCAGGTCGATGCATGGAAGACCCCACTGCTGGATGATGAGGTTGAACACCTCTGGATGTAGTTCCCACTCTCCACTGTCCACCGTGTGCCGACTGAAGAAGCGTGTCAGAACACTGTCTACACAAGGAATATGAACTGCAGAAATGGCAGGGACATGCTCCTCTGCCAAAGATAAAATAGCCTTGACCTCTAGCCAAGCTGCGAGACTTCTTGTGCCGCCTTGCTTGTGGATGTAAGTTACCGCCGTGGCGTTGTCTGACTGGACTGTCCTCCAACTGGAGTGTCCAATGGCACAGGGCATGAGATACTGCCTGAAGTTCCAAGACGTTGATGGGAAGGACAGATTCTTCCTGAGACCACTGGCCCTGTGCATTCAGGTGCCCCAGAACAGCCCCCCATCCAGAAAGGCTGGCCTCTGTAGTCACCGTTGTGCAGTACAGGATCAGAAAGGGCATGCCAGTCAGCAGGATGCCTAGGTTGAGCCACCACAAGAAACTCAACTCCACATGCAGAGGGAGAGACAGAGACTCCTCCAGATGATCCGTCTGACCTTGGCATGCCAAGATCAGAAACCTCTGAAGTTCCCTGGCATGAGCCATGGCGAACGGGACTGCTTTTATTGTGGAGATGAACTTCCCCACTAGAGAGAACAATTTCTTTGCAGGGATTGGATCCTGGCTTAGAACAGTAGAGACCTTCAGAGCCAGCTGATGAGACACCTCGTCCGTGAGAAAGACAATCCCTCTCTGTGTGTCAAAAAGAAGGTCCAAGTAAACCATCTTCTGAGAGGGAACAAGGTCCTACTTGTCCAGGTGGATGATCCACCCGTGAGTGGATAGGATCTAAATGTAGGTCTGAACCTGTTGGTGAAGTAGGTCTGGAGATGAGGCCTTCAGAAGAAGGTTGTCCTTGTATGGAGTGACCCTCATGCCGTCTCAATGGAGAGCTGAGATTAAAGCTCCCGTAACGCGATTGAAGACTTGAGGAATGGTGGTCAGACCGAAAGGCAGGGCAGGAAACTGGAAGTGACCCCTGTCGTAGGCAAATCGGAGATACTGTTGGCTCTCTGTATGAATGGAGATGTGCAAATACGCATCTTGAAGCTCCAGAGAGGCTATGAACTCCACAGTAGACATGGCTGCAATCACTGTCCGCAAAGACTCCTGATGATAGTGAGATTTGACCACAAATTGGTTGAGATCCTTCAGATTCAGAATAGGACGACAACCTCCACCCTTCTTGGAGACCACAAAGATGTTGGAAGAAAACCCCAACCCTGTCTCCGAAGAAGGAGCTGGCTCCAAGACCCCTTGTCCAGAAGAGCACCCTCGAACAGGCAGCACTTTTCTGCACCCAGAGGTGAGTAAGAGGAAAAGGTGCAGGGAGGAGGAAGAGATGTAAAGAGAACCCTGTACCCTTCCGCCACCATCTGTAAAACCCACAGGTCCACCACAGATTTTTCCCTGACTGAAAGGTAGTGGTGCAAGCGCCCCCCCCCACCTGAGTGTGAAGACCCGGATTCGGCGAGTCATGCCGAAGAAGGTTTGGAAACCTTGGGCTTGGTGGAGGACTTGGGCCTCCACTGCTGTCTGGGCATTGAGGAGAAGCACAGGGCCTGGGGAACCGTTAGGGTCACTGGCAGCGAATCAGTCTGGTAGGAACGAAAAAGACGATTCATCCTGATAGGCGCTTCCCTCTTGATGACCACTGGAAGTAGAGTGCCTTAACCTCCAGTGGCTTCGCTGATGAGGTCTTAAGTTCCGTCCCAAATAGGGAAGAACCTTGAAAAGGCAATGAGAAGAGAGCCTTTTTAGATGTGGTATCAGCAGACCAGAGCTTGAGCCAAAGAGCCCATTTGGCAACCACAGACACAGTAGAAGCCCTGGCAATCATATGGACAGTGTCAAACAGGGCATCAGAGACATAATGTTTCCCTTCAGCAATGTTGGTGACAAGTCTCAGAGTTTCAGAAGTAGAAGCTCCCTGGAGAATAGCCAAAGTAAGCTGTTCAGTCCAGACAGCCACGGAGCTGCAAATGCTGAGCGCAAGGCAGAACCAGCTGAGGCAAAAATAGCTTTGAGAGAAGTCTCAAGCTTTTTATCAGCCCAGTCCTTCATAGCAGAAGCATCTGCTACAGGCAAAGCAGTAGACTTGGACAACCTGGACACAGGAGCATCCACCTTGGGTGGATAGACCCATTGAGCTAAAGATACTTCAGAAAATGGGTAAAGCTTAGCAAATTTCTAGAGATAGATGGCTTTCTATCTGGAAACTGCCACTCATCAGAGACCAGGCGGTCAAGAGTAGGATTAGGTGGGAAACATGTATCAGGACACTGAAGCTCCTGAAACACATCTGAGGGTTCCGAAGAGGTCTCTTGTACTAAGGGAATATTCAGGGTGGTCAATACAGCCCTTACTAGGTCCTCAACAGATGGGACAGGATCTGCTCCAAAGGGATCCCCAAAAAACAAGAGGAAAGCACTGCAGAACAGTTTTCATCATCAGAATCCACCAACAGTTCCTCCTCAGAGGAAGCAGACAAATCAGGGACACCCAGCGGCTGAGGCAGGGAAGACCTGATGGAAGCTGGGGCTTGACATGAGTGAAAGGCCCCCTGTAAAGTGGATGGAAGGAGTTGTAAGGTAGACCGGAGGTCCCTGGTAGCCTTAAACTCTTGCATCCAGACTGGCTCTAGTGCATTGCTAGAGGTCCCTGCAGGAGATTCAGGGGCAGCAGGGCATGCTGGGCAAACATGACCTGAGAATTCTCTAGGTAACCTTGCATGACATGAGGAGCAAAGAGCAATGGGGGACACAGGCACCCCAGATTCCTTAGTCTTAGGTCTAGCCCCAGTCTCTAGTGGAACAGAGACAGAGTCAACTAGTCAATAATTACACTAAATCACCCAAAAAACAGTGTTTAAAAGTGATTAAATAGCTCAGAAAACATTATTAAAAGCTTACCTGGCAATTAAAGGGTTAAGCAACTGAGGAGAGAAGGAGAGTCCAAGCCCTGCGTAGGATACTCGTTCACCGAAAGGCACAAAATGGCTGCAAGGACGGGAGCCAATCAGAAACGAGCGCGCGAAGCAAGCGCTCATGGGAATTGTAGTTTTTCTGTAAAAAGTTCCCCAACAGTACCCGAAGCCCCCCAGCATGTTCAGAACATTGACCGGATAACAGAGCAAGGGCAGACAAGTAAAACGAGCCATCTCTGACCTCGGTGTCATAAGCGGTTGCAGAGATATGTCCCAAACTGTACAGTCCCATTGAAGAGAATGGAGCAATTGCGTCTTTGCGGTAAAAGCAAGCCTTAAAGGCGCAAAATATAATTTCATCAAAAAATGAATGAAAGGAAAAATCAAGTTAAAAACATACTAGAACATGTAATTAAACAATATAAACACTAGACCTAGTAGGGAAAGTGCCCTCAACCCCCCACAAATCTGCTCCAAAGACAGACATACAGATAGACTCAATGAGCGCTAGAATATGCAACAGGAACTCAGTAGTAAAGACCCCTGTGCGGAGGGGTTCCATGGGACATGTGGACCTCAGCACTCAAAGGGTTGCTCACCTTTTTAGCATACTTGTTTCCTCAGATCACCATATCATAAAGAAGAAGCCTCGGTAGGCAACTCCTGAGGAAATAACTTGCAGCCAAGATTTCCCCCCAGGGCTTAGGTCCACAAATAAGCACCTGGTAAACTGAGCTATCCACATTTGGGTGATGGGAATTGTCAGTTATGGTAATCCGCCTAATGGTGGTATTCCATATCTAGCAGAAAATAATAAAAATCTAAAACTAAACAGAACTGTTCTCTTGCCTTGTTGCTTGTAACAAGGAACAAATCTTACTGGAGTTAACAGGAAGCTGCAGCTAAGGTTAGGGGGTAGGATCCACCCCTGCACTCACTTCTCAGAGCTGTTCCTGCCTACTTAAAGGGGCAGATCGCCTACCCAAAGTTACCAGTAACCTGTATTGGACAACAGAGAAAAACTTTTTTAAAGTGTCCCCGTCCCTCCCCTTTCCCTGATATCAGTGTTCAAGCTGATTGCTGGAGAATCCGGTCCCGGGACCGGCAGAGGCTCTTTAGCAGAGCCAAGATCCCGTTATTGAGACAGAAATCTTTCACTGGAATGGTCAACAAAGTGTGCCTGCAAACCAAGCAGACTTCGTAGACCTTCCAGTGAAGGATTTCTGTCTCAATAACGCGATCTCGGCTCTGCAGAAGAACCTCCTCTTGTCCAGGGACCGGATTTCCCTGCAGTCAGCTAGAGAGCTGACGTCAGGGAAAGGAGGGGGGAACTTTAAATACAATTATCTCTCAAACCATAAAGGTTTGAGAGATAGGACTGGGGGCATTTAGTTTTATTTTGTAATGGCTACAATATACAGTTTAGTTAATATTTGACAATACTATCCCTTTAAAAGGTTAAATACCAATCATCTATGTAGTCACATTCCCAAGGCTAGATTATGAGGTGGCTGGCCTAGCAGTAGCACTCACTGATTAGCTATAAAATGCATCCTGGTTTCTGGACAGAGAAGCAGGCTTCTGTCAGTATTTGGATATGGATCTTCTCCTAAGAGTCAGTTGTAAGCATGTGCCCTCCTATGAATGCTTGTCAGACATTGGCCTGGTGCTGCCTCACTTAGCAATGCAAAAGAATGTATACATAGTATTGGTGTTTTTGCATGCAAACGGAGGATCCATACGAAGGGTCTTATTTTCAAAAGAAAATAGAGTAAATTCTGGGGCAAATCAACTGCACTATAGTGGAGAAATTAACATTTTCATTTATTTATAAAGGGCTTTCAACCCATGGAATGCTAGAGGTCTGCAATGTGCTGGAGACGTCTATAGCATGTGTTCGCATGCGTGTGCAAACACACACACACAAAAAAAATGCAATGACGCAAGGTGTTGGTATACTCCTCTGGCACTCAAAGGTTATCAAGTGAGCCCAGGATTGATTCAATCCACCTACCTTCAAAGTCTTGCAGGATGAGGCCTTCCTTAAAAGGCAGGGACTGTTTCTGCTGTTGGTCCAGCATGCTGTGCACCGTGATAAACTCCTCATCTAGAGCCAGAACATAAGGAAAAGAAACAGCAGCCCCAATCACATTGTCTGACCACCGCACTGGGGCCCGCTGGGAGATTCCCGCTACTGTAGCAAACATGCCTAAGAGGACAAAAACAACATGGAGTACTGAGAAAAAAAAACATACGATTATTACAGGCACTTGATATTTAACTGCAATGGTAAAAGCACACGTTCCAATTTAACTACAAAAAAATATAGGGCAGTGTTTTCTCTATGGGTGCAATGGTAATAGTTACTGAAAGAAACAGTCGGCAGTTATTTCTCTTCCCAACATAAAAATAACAGATTTTTTTTAACCCGCTCAGATCATAGTATATTATGTTGGAATATGTCAGAAAAATTGGAATAAGTTAATGCAGATCAGAGACAGTAGAACGTCTACATTCATATAAATGAAATCAAACATTTGTATATGCAAGAAATAACAAAGCTATATATTTAGTTATAAGTTGCTCATAGACCACAATTAGGTTTTAGAAAGTATGTTCCTACAGGAACCTACTTAGTAAAAAGCCTGTGGATGTACTGTTCCAAAACCACCCAACTCAGCCATTCAGGGACTGACACTACCCCACACATTAGGATGACACACTACCTGAAAGTCACTGACACAAACTTTGCAGATTGCCACATGGATTAAAGGCCCTTTAATAGCATCTATGGGAGCTGTACATGAAGCTCAATGAAAGAAAGACTTCAAAGTATTTCAGTTCAGGTCTGTTTCACAGAACCACAGACAAAGCTCCAGGGACTCTTTTCCGATGCTCATTCGTGGTCCATGCTTATGTTCCAGGGCTCACAACTCGAACCCGATTTCATTGCACATCTGCTTCCAAGGTAACAGACCTGCTCAATCAGCCCAATTGAAGTGATAGCTGCCCTTTAAATTGTTAAAAAAGGTCTACAATATTTTAGCTGCTTTCCACGGGACACCGCATGCTGCAACTTGGATGAGTTGAGAACAAAATAGCATCCAGGTTACAGCATGCTTGATATGCACTGTGGTAACTGACAGCTAGGCAAAGTAAAGTAACACACAGAGGGAATAGAAAGGAAGAAAAAGACAGAGGGGAAGTGAAAAGGGAAGCAGACAAAACAATGTAGGGTGGAGGTAGGACAAGATGGAATGAGGTGTGGTGGAGAAAAGATAAACAACAAACAAGGATGTGTGGGGGTAAACAGAAAGTAGAGGGAAAGACGTAAGAGGCAGTAAGAAGTAGGACGGGAGAGTAACAGGCAGGGAAAGAAAGGCAGCCATTAGAGATATGGACCAAAAAATGATTATACAGATACAATGTGTGTGCGTGTGTGTGTATATATGTATGAAGAAACCTGCCTGACACGCGCGCACACTCACGCATGCATGCATGCACACGCACGGCAGTAAGGAGGAGATATTCAAATCTCCACTATACTGTCTGTCCAGGACAAGAAAGGACTTGCCCCCCCCCCCCCCCCACACACACACACACACACACACACACAAACACACAATCTCCTCTTCCAAAAAACAAACAAGTCCTTTCCACCTCCTGCCACTCCTGTGATAATCTATGTAAGGAATTGCAGGGGCCTTCAATACACACACACACCATACAACTTCATGTTTTGGTGGTGGTGGGTATTTATTTTATTAACCGCCGTGGCAATATTGCTAGTAATAATCACTTTTGTTGTGGTGCCATTAGAGGAAAATATGTACATAAACTGGAAAGAGTCTGGTTTCTTGAACATTACTTAGGGCTCATACACTTTTAACGTACTTTATAGACCTCTACGTACACTCACCCATTCAATGGCACCTAAAACTACTAGTTAGCAGAGTTCTCCCTCTAATGTGAGCAACCTAGCAGTGAAAGAGTTAAAAGGTAATGTTAATTAACAATGCACAGAGCAAGGCAGCATTACAATAACATAGGCACTTTGCAGCCCTGCAGTTTCTTAATTAGTCTTGTAACTGTTTCAGTGCTAGGTTTGTTACTGTAAAGGGAATACACAGATACTTTATTAGTACTCACCCCAGTTATAATCATATACATAAGAGATCAAAATGTGAGGAGGGAACTGAAATGTTTTTAGCCTTGGTAAAAGCAATAGAGGCAAAATAATAGCATGAGAGGTTTCCAGTGCCCTGCAAAATAATGACAGCTAACTGGTCTTCATTGAGAATAACTGGACATCAATTCCATGTCTCTGGTAGAAAATGATAAGTTCTAACAGCCTAATAAAGTGGGTAGAGATGATTTTATGGATATCCGAGTAATCAATTATACAGCTTTATCTGACCAAGTCAAAGAACAAAGGTCTACAGAGATTAAAGCCCCCAGCTACTGAATCAATAATCTCAGAAACTATTAACTTGTTTGTAAAAAAAAAAAAAAAAAAAAAAAAAAAAAAAGTTACATAAAAAAGCATAAGATACAGGCAATTTAAAAGATGAGACTAAAAGCTGTGTAGGTAACATGTAACCTCACATTTAACCTCTTAACCCTTTGAGTGCCAGAGTGGTACGCAAAGGGTTAATGACCATTGGCGTAATAGGACCGTCACGGCAGTTAAGTACCAGTGACGGTCCTGGTACGTCATGGAGTTCAGGGCTCCCGGCGCGGCTGCATGCTGCTCCGTAAGCACTGAACCGGAATTGCAAAAAAAAAAAAAAAAAGCCCTGTGGTCCTCAAATGCCGGACACACGTGCACGCCGGTCCTTAAGGGGTTAACCAGTAACATATGAAAAATGCATACAGTAGGGTTGTCTTGATTTCAGTGCAGGTCTAAAATATACGTATCTCCTATGTGGTCCTGGTTAAATGTGATGTCTGGTCAGCCTAAAATTAGGACTTATAAGATCTAACTTGGCTAGTTGGTAGCTTGTTTTTTGCACAAGTTGTAAAATACTGTTGCTGTCAATGCTTTGATTGTTGTCAGGCTAGTAAAGCAGTATGGGCTGTTTTCAATAAGCTAAAAAACAAATCTAGAGCAAATCAACTCCACCATAGGGGACAAATACAAATCTGTAGGGCTTTAAATGGGGATTTTAACTCCTTGAAAGCAAGAGAGGTCTCCAACAGATTGCTTGGAGACCTCTCTAGCACGCAATCAACAAATATATATAGCAGGGTTCTTCCTTTTAAGTAAAACAAGGGTACTTTCACTGCTGAAAGATGTTTTATCTAAAAGTTATTGCAGCTCAAACTGGTAATTTCTGAGTGTTCACATGCAGTCTCTGGTCAAGTCTCTGATGTTGGGCAGAGTAGAAGGTAGGCAGTGTATGAGATGGATTGATGGAATCCAGGAGGCTACAGGATTCATAATTCAAGAGCTGCACAAGAACAACCAAGACAGTGCAAAGTGGAGAGCTCTAGTCCACTTGGTAAACAAAAGTGGAAGACCTCTTGATGGAATGTGATGATGATGATACTTCCATGGCCTGAAATTGTACAGTGACACTGTTACTACAGAAGTCTATAGGCAGTTCTGGTCAGTTGCACATTAACTTCTGTAGGATTCTGCAGCAATCGCATAACTAACGTTTCAAGCCACTGGATGTACTGCACCCAAAAAAATTCAACTTTGAGCTGCTTAAACATCTCTCAGAGTGGACATACCCTTGTTTTATGCAGCAGGACAAGTACTGTAATATATATTTGATCACAGTGAAGCATTAATATTCCTTTAAATCAAAGGGTGCTTTTTTTGTCTGTCCCCAAGATGCAGTTGGTTTGCTTCAGTTCTTCTTATACTGAATGCCAAGTTACACTTGTATACACTTCGCTTCGCCATTAAAATCAATGGGAGTGGGAGTTTTGGGATATTATTTTTCTTCCCTAAGGTGCAGTTGGTTTGCACCCAATTTCTTCCTGTTTTGTGAATAAAGCCTGCCAACCTAAACCCATTACAGACATCCTGCCTGTCCAAATCCAAAAGAGGGCACACCTTGAGAAATGATTGTACCATCTAGTTATTGCTTGTGTTCCTTGTAAGCAGAGGTTCAAAAAGAGTCATGACTAGCAGCTGAGAAATTAAACATGTCTGCGATATGTACAGAGAAGAAACACTATAACATAATGAATATTTTTAAAGGGATAGTAATGTTTCAAAATAAAAGCAGCTCCAATTAATCCTCATAGTATTTGGGCCATGGAGAGTGTTATTTCAATACTGTCAGAATTGTAGTTCAGTTGAATGATAAAGAATCCCCCTCCCGCCCCTTTTACTGATGTATCATTGCTCACCTCAGAACACAAAGGTGATGTCCAGATGGCTTGCACAGCGGGACAATCTTCAATGAGCATAAGGGAAAAACCTGTAAAACCTGTTAAAGGGGGGCAGGGATTTCATTGTTCTCACAGTAAGAAGATTGTCCTTGCTGTGAGCTGTCTGGTCTGTGGACCAGATTCCACATCTGAGAGGAGGTGGCTTACTCTAGGTAAAAGGGACGGGAGGGGGATACTTCATTCAATTACTCATGAACTACAACTCTGCAGTATTGAAATAACACCCCCTATGACCCAAATACTTTGAAGATTAATTGGAGCTGCTTTTATTTTGAAACATTACTATCATTTTAAATAGGGGTTGATACATTGGGCCCCCATGATCAAAAGTGGAGTAATTTGGGGCAAACCAACAGCACCAAAGAGAGAATAAAATACAAATTTCCAATGGGGCTTTAACCTCATAAATCCTAGAGAGGTATTCAATGCTTTGCTTTGCAGTGAATTGAAGAACTCTACAGTATGTCTCCTGCAGTGCAGTTAAGCAATGAATTGAAGAACTCTACAGTACGTCTCCTGCAGTGCAGTTAAGCAATGAATTGAAGAACTCTACAGTACGTCTCCTGCAGTGCAGTTAAGCAATGAATTGAAGAACTCTACAGTATGTCTCCTGCAGTGCAGTTAAGCAATGCATTGACAAACTCTATAGTATGCTTCCTGCAATGCAGTTAGTTTTGTCCCAAAAGGACTCCATGTTTCTTTTGTGAATAAGGCCCCTTGAGCATGGTGCTGTGACACATAAATATTTCATAACACACCTGTTAGGAACAACAGCCCTAGAGGTACACATACCACTGGTTGGAAAACATATTCTACTTACCTAAACCTCCAGGACCAGCCAGAAGGAACTCCTGACGGCTGATCCGCTTTATGATTGGTCTCTTCTGTTCGCTGGGGAAAGGGAATAGGTCTTGGCAGTGTCCCGTGTTATAATTAAGGGTAATGTAACGGCTGCTGAGTGCTAGGCACAGGTAGTGTCCATCAGCTGCTAGAGCACAAGGCTGTTCTGGTGTGGCTACTTCCCGTACCAGCTGTGCCCGATCCTGTCCCACACTGAATATCTGAACTGTGCGTCTCTTGGAGGAGATAAGGCAGACCTCTACACTAAAGGGGTCACCACTCACTGGATTCTCATTGAGGGTAAAGCTGAGAGCTCCCCTAATCTTGGCTCCTGGGACTGGCTCAAGGGAATCACTACACAACAAAGTGATAGTGTTATCACACAGGACCAACAGGCGGCCTAGGGCAGATGCAGCTTTCAGGTCACACACAGGCTTCTTCAGTCCCAGCTGACGCTGCCTTTGCTGTGTGGTGGTAAAACTGGTGTTGGGCTGATCTAGGGACAGTCCTGTGGGCTCAGAGCCATGCTCTTCCACTAGCAGGAGATGGTGAATGAAACAGTCACTGGTTCCAAGGTAGAGGTCGTGGCCACAGCACTCCAAGCACTCAATCCGAATCCCTGGGGGAAGCTGCTCCCTCCCCGATGCACACACAAGCCGAAATGCCTGCACACTCATGGCCAAATCCAGGGGCAGCCCCAGGGCGTCCTGTCAAAGAGGGGAAAAAAAAAAAAAAAAAAAAAAGAATAAATAAGCAAGACTGCATATTTTAAGGAGTAAAAAACATTAGTCACTGGTTGGCCATAGACCAAAAGAAGCACCCAACATTAAAACGGAACTAGATCATAGGAAAATCTGGATTTAGATTTAAACAGAATAACTCTATATATTAGGTTGGTATACTTATTTATACCCCACCCCATTTGATCTGCTATAGGTTTCTGTTCACATAATGACAACTGATTTGTAAGAGGCAGTTAGTACTCCTGAAGCATATGTTTTGGTGTTAGGAGGTGTGGCTTAACCCTTTGAGTGCCACAGGGGTACACAACACATTGCTTTGCAATGTGCTGCTTACCCGTCTGGCACTCAATGGGTTAAAGACAGACCTTCAATAAAACTATCTAAATATAGCAGGAATGTAGGCGCCAGAAAGGAGTTTAAGGAGCCTGGAATACTCAGCTCCTGGAAATTTTCCACCTTTGCTATACAGCCATCTGTGGACACAGAGCAAAAATATATTAATTGAGGTCATAGTTACAGTCTGAATGGCTATTCTATGTTAACCACATAAGAAAGGGGCAGTGGCCAGGTGAAATCATAGGAGCCTAAGAGCAAGGCTCCTAAAATGTCACTTTTTACTGGGCCCATTAAGAATACGTAGAACACTGCCAGCAATGACAAAGCTCACTGTCTAATTTAAGGAGACAAAAGAGGACCCTCACGGACAGCCCCAGTCACCCGAAGCTGCATAAAAGCCAGTTAGCTCCCTGAAGTTTTGTTTCACAGTTAACCTATTGTGATGTGCTGACTTGCAATGGGACGTGCAAAGACACATTGTCACATTACAGCCCACTACTGTGAGTGTACAGAGTGAAGTGAGCCAGCAGTCAGAGACAGCTGGCTTCCTCTCTTACTGGAATAGAATGGTGTTAATATGTTATCAAATAGAAATGATTAAGATCAGGCGCTGTGTGAAGCAAAGCAGACTTGATCAAATCAAATACAATGCGTATAAAATAAATAAATAAATTAAAGAAAGAAAAAAAAAAAAAAAAAAAAAAAAAAGATTGATCAGCTGCATCTAGATCAAAAATAATTTGTGTGTGTGTGTATATATATATATATATATATATATATATATATATATATATAATCGACAAGCGCATTGCTTTAACCGCACTTGATCAAAATAAAGTACATGACAACAACAAAAAAAATTCAAGCAAGCAATGTAGACTTCATTGGACCAATTATACTACTTACATTTTGTTTTCATCATTCAATTCATTTAAAGGGGAACTACCACCCCAACACAATGTACTCTCTAAGTCTTTATCTTCCTAGCATTATTAGCAATCCATAGTTCGTATTCTACAAAAAAGTGTTGTAAGAGCACTATCTTTATACTAAATCTCTACCTGATGACGTCTTGCCCCTTGAATCTGTTCTGCGCATGACCGCTATGGAACCACTCAGCTCCACTGTACCTCCCTCCATCTTGCCCATCACTCGTACGTCATTGTCCTCAGCACCATGTGACCTGCCGCACTCTTGGCATCAAGCGCGGTCAGGTCATTTCAGCCTAGTGGGAGTGTGTGCATGTGAAGCACTCGCTATATATAAACCACCAGCCTGTTTCCACTAGGCTGAAATGACCTGACTGCGCTTGATGCCAGGAGCTCGGCAAGTCACGTGGTGCTGAGGACAATGACGTACGAGTGATGGGCAAGACGGAGGGAGGTACAATGGAGCAAAGTTGCTCCATAGCAGTCATGCGCACAATGGATTCAAGGGGCAAGACGTCATCAGGTAGAGATTTAGTATAAAGATAGTGCTCTTACAACGTTTTTTTTTGAGAAAACTAACTATGGATTGCTAATAACGCTAGGAGAACAAAGACTTAGAGAGGACATTGTGTTGGGGTGGCAGTTCCCCTTTAAATAAACACATATATGAATCTCAAACTAAGAAGTAGAAATTAGAAGCCAAAAATGAAAGGTTAAAGACAACAGTGCAGACATCTTTGCTTACAGACAACAGTGTACCTATGCCATCAGTCCATTCTGGTACCTAAAAGGTACCATGCAACACCTCCTAGAGGAGACCGGGACTGACAGCACAGGCGTGCAGACGTCTGTAAGAAAAGATGTCTGCACTGTTGCCTGGCGTCAGTCTTGGCAGTAGTAGGATTTCTCAGTAACGTGGTAATTATGCTGGCTAATACTACTACTGTTAAGCTTATGGCTAGATGGGTAATTGTTGGGGGGAAACTTTATTTGGGATGATACTTCCCCTTTAATAAACAATGCTTTGCACACTTCTCATGTGTTTAAGAAATAAGAGCGTTAAACTGTAAAGTATGCTTTATTCATTTGATCTAAGGTCCAAAAAAAAAAAAATAATGGCTGGTATGTCAGATACCAACCTTCCTCTCTGTCACTCTCTCAACTGCCTCTTCCTACCAGGAAGAACTGGATAATTTTGATAAAATGGCAATGTTTAATATCTTAAACTATAGCTTTAAATAAAGAATGGCTAAGAAATATTGGTGATTTTGAAAGCCCTTTCAAAATTATCATAAAATATTAGTTTCACTATAATAAAAAAAGGATACTGAATGATGCCTGCTCTGTTCCCAAGTAGTATGTAACCCTTTGAGTGCTAAAGGGGTATGAAAAGCAATACGTTGATACCTCTCTGGCACTGATACAGTGCTGCTGTAATTTATACCTATCCATTCAACAGACAATACATCTTATATTCACCTGGGCAGTACACTTACAGATATCTGTAAGACTTTGAAAGGCGTGCACACTGCAATGTTATCTCTGAAAAAACTGTTTGCTGGCCAACTAACTGGAATTATTACTATGAATTGACAGAGTACGAGGCTCTTAGGGAGTTATGAAAGCTTTTCTTACAGGATGTTACATAATGGAAAACATATTCCTCTGTTGAGCACATTGTAATGGCTATTTCTCCTGTGAACAAGAGTCAACAACGAGTCTGACTTAAGAGATGGATTTCACTGCAGACAGATGTTATCCTGGGCTTTATCTCACAAATCCCTATAAAAAAAAAAAGTATGTAGGAAAATGTGTAGGTAAAACCAGTGATAAAGTTATCACCTGCGATGGCATCCAGTCCTTAAAGGGGCCCATTGGCTAAGAAAATTGTAGTGTACTTCACAGATAATTCAAATCTGCTTTTATACTAGATATTCTCCCATACAATAAATACATTTTTTTGTGGAATTAACCCTTTGAGTGCCACAGGGGTATGCAACGCATTGCGATATGTGGCATACCCCCTCTGGCACTCAAAGGGTTAACATTTATGTAATGGTAGCTCAGTATACCAATTCCCTGCACAGAATGCAAATCCGTTCTGTTTGAGGCCAACATACCTCTCATTGTTCTATTAGAATCACCCCAATGTGCAGGTTCTACCTAGATTCATTCATAGAAGTGTGTGCTAAAATTTCGTATGAAGTGCCACACTGTGCCAACGACAGATAAAGGTCACTGGTCCATATTTACAATAGCAAACTAGAGTTATTCTGGGATTAAACCAACTGCACTATAGGAAACAAATAAACATTACTGTTAATGTAAATTCGGATTTATCCCCTTGAATACTAGGGAGGACTCCAATACACTGTGAAGCAATGCACTGGAAACCTCTCTAGCATTCAAGGGGTTAAAAAGCTCTATTCAGTTGCATGGGAATTTAGGGATTCTTTTTTGTTCCCTATGATGCAGTTAGTTTACTGCACAATAACTCCAGTTTGTTTTTATAAATATGGGACAATTGGTCTAAAACAATTTATATTACAACCAAATGGACAACACAGCATTAGGCAGATTCTTCTTTTCTATAAAATGAACTAATATTATCTTAGGATGATGTGTCTATTTCTTAAAAGGAATAGTAATGTTTCACAGAAAAGCAGCTCCAATTAATCTTCATAGTATTTACGCCATAGAGTGTTATTTCAATACTGTCAGAGTAGTAGTTCAAGAGTAACTGAATGATAAAGTATCCCCCTCCAGCCCCAATTTACCTAGTGTAAGACACCTCCCCTCAGATGTGGAATCTGGTCTTGAGACCAGACAGCTCCCCTTGACAGGTTTTCCCTCATGCTTGAACTACAACTCTGACAGTATTGAAATAACACTCTCCATGTCCCAAATACTATAAAGATTAATTGGACCTGCTTTTATTGTGAGACATTACTATTCGTTTAATATAAAGAACAGAAGCAATTCCAGAGTAAACCAACCACACCACTCAGAATACATAAAAAACCCCATGTAGTTAAATGGGACTTTAACCCCTTAACTGCTAGAATGCTCTCTAACAAGTTGCCAAGTAAGGAAGTGGACACCTCTGTAGCATTCAAAAGTTTAATACCCCTCTTAATGGAACACTAATGTGACAATATAAATTAATCTTCTATTATTCTTTATATATTTAAATAATACCTGTACCTTCCAATCGGTTCCTATCCATTTAGTTTTATTGTAGTTTTATTGTAGTTTCCCCCTCCCGCCCCTTTTCCTGATGTCACTCTTCTTCTTTCAGATGATAAATGTGATCTGGTCGGATCTCAGCGAGAGGTGTTATTGTGTCAGCAGAAGGAAAACGCTGCTCCCCTTTATCAAGGGAGGCAGGGCTTCCTTACTCAGACAACATTATCGCTTGGTGAGATCCGTCCGGTCAACATTTCAGATCTGAAGGAAGAAAAGTGATATTAGGAAAAGGGGCGGGAGGGTGAAACTACAATAAAACTGTACAGATAGGAACAGATTGGAAGTTACAGATATTATTAAAAAGTGTAAAGAATAATCCCTTGCATGCTAACAATGGTTTGGTTTGATTGTGCTTAACACCTTTGCATCCGATGACTTACCCGGACCATCACACTGGTCCTGCACGTCAAGGGTTAACTTTTCCATCGTCGCCGCTGTGCGCAATGGGAAAGACGTGGGTATGCTGTTACTAGATGCTCCGATAGTTTCAGCCAATGCCCGCATTGTTTATACATGCGATTAGCTAAAATAGCGAATCGCATGTATAGAATGCATATGACAGAAGCAGTGTTTTCAAAAGACTGCTTCTG